>OY776666.1:9383765-11925082 GCA_963675795.1 Crossocerus cetratus | reverse complement strand
TCTCCTTCTGCACCAGCTCCGAACGGCCCATCGTTATTCCCGTTCAATTGGTAGTCTATCGATAATACGACTCGACTTTGCATCCTAGCCGGAGGAAAGAGGACGGGGGCAGCTCTGATTTTCTACTCGGATGTTCAATCCTTAGCCTCGACCGGGGTATAAATCGTGCGCGGGTAGATTCTCGCAGTGAGTCGGGAGATTATATCGCCGGTCGGTAGAGAGAGAGAAAGAGCAAAAGGAAGGTGAGGGTAAATGCTGTGGCGGTGGTTGGTGCGTGTGGGCTGGATGCAGCACGATAGGAGCTATCGCCGGATTCCTTTGCGGTCGCCACGTGCGCGTAATGGCCCATTACGCCTACCGAGGGAAGTAATGCGATTTGCATCCCCAAACGAACGTCCTCGAGAAATCGGACCCGCTTGTGGAAGGCATAGCCCGCCGTATCCCGATTGCTCGACCAATGCTAGTCGCCAGAGCGAGCCGATGACTCGGACCACGAATTCTTTCTCAGGAATCCTGCGATGCAAATAACGGATACTTTGGAGTAATTGTGAGCAAGTGTTATGAGAAGCTGGTAGAAGTCAGATATGTACGATGCTCGAGCAAAGTGGACCAGCGTCAGCGGGTCATCGGAGGCCGGCGAATTAGAGGGGCTTCGCATCGGCCGGTTTCCATCGCGGCCGATACATTTCTTTTCATCAAGGGGCTCAGTAGTTGCGCTCAATTAGAGGGGAGACTGCGAGGACTCCGCCAACGCGCGCCTCCAATAAACAAACGGTCGGATTGGCAGTGCGATGTCGTCAGAGCGGCCAATTGGTCGCATCAATTCGAATAATACAGCGCATCATCACCCGAGTCCCTACCACCACCCATCTCTTCATCTCGATCCACGATCCAGATCTCGCGCTCGCTTCGTCAAGCGTCCCCCGGTGCCTCCCCTCGGAGCGTCCACCCATGACCGTTCCACTCGCGTTAACCACTAAATGCTCTGGCGCCACTCGGAATTAACTCTTCTCCATCTCGAGAGCCTCCCGCCGATCTCCTCCTTCTCCCTCTTGGCTCTTCGCCTTACGCACTCTTCTGCACTCGATGGGCCGTGATTAGTCGCGCTCGTCCATAAATCAATTGGCGAATCTTGGAGCAAGTGCCTGGACGAAAGCAGAACTCGGCTGGAATGCCGTGCCAGTCTTGATATGCAATGCGCGGTGCGTTACATTCGCGAATTTTGGCATTTCCGAGAGAAAGGGAGATGAGCATGATGCTAGATTGATGCGCGCCATCTCTATAATATATGTATTTCCAGCTTGAATTCGAGTCCCCCGGAAAGCTTCCTCGACAGACGAGATCGATGGAAGTCGCTTCTTACTCGGGTAACCGAGTGTCCCATATTACCAGGATCGCAAGCACCAGAATCCCGCAGATTTGTAGATCAGCGACGTAATCCCGAGATGGGAAAAGGAACGCGGGCGTAGTCTTCTTTCCAGGGAAATGCGGCCTCAGCGAAATTTGCTCAGATTCCGCTGTAGGAGACAGCGGGTTTAGCAGTCTCAAGTGGTTGCTCCATCAGATATGTCGCAAATCTCAGAGAACTGGTTAGATTTCTGGATCTTTAATACATAGGCGAGTCAGTTAAATCGGACATTTCAATGAAAATGAAAACGGCTTCCTTGACACGGGAATGAGTAAGATCCATTGGAATATCTTTGGGATCAAATGTTAGGCTTGAAGTCCAAAATGACTGGACACGAATCATTGCCATCCATGTCTGGTCGAAGAAATAAGGCCTGCTGACACAAATGACGTGGCCAAGAGCGAACGAGCGAGTAAACGGGACGTATTCAACGACAAAGCATCCCCGGCGTACCGTTCCCAAGTCTCTCCCTCTCCCTTCCCTCTAGTCGCGCGAAGGTGACGTCACCGACAATGGAAGGTCGAGCTGTGATTAAAGATCGAGAGACTTGGTAAAAACTCCTTGAAAAGTGCTGCGAGTAAGGAAGGGTTTGGGGGCCAAGAAGGGGGCAAGAGAGCTGATAGAGTACCAAAGAGGGCGCGGGAGAAAGGAGAGAGGGAGGGAATGAGAGAGGCTACGGGCGTGAAATATTGCCTCCGCGGCAGCCGACAGCTATATGACATTTCCGAAGGGCATGAAAGAATCCGGCAGCACTGTCTTCCTCCTCTAGGCCACGTGACTCTTCCTTCCTCCGCGAAAGCCACCCTCCTGCACCCTTTAATCTTTTTCCAGCGACGCCGATGCCTCCACCCCGCGCGAGACTCCTCTTCGACCTCTTTCGCCGAAAGCGCTCTGGCGCATTGATGTCGATCGTACTAGTTCGCCGACGCGGACAATGCCCGAAGGACCTGAGATATCTGAGAGTCCTTAGTAACCCTTTGCAAGCGAGTAAAGTGATCTAAACTAGGAAGTTTCATACAATCATCGCAGGACAATCGCACTTTTGATAGAGGAATTAAAATCTTAAAGACAGCCAGACCTTCCGCGGACGACGGGAGATGAAGGGAGGTATAAGTCGTCAACGGAGAAAGATCGTTCGAGAGAGTAATTAGAAGTTTCATGCACGCTGCGGCGCCCGGAGGATGCCGCATCACTGTATCCCGCCCGAGGCATGTAATGACTAGGGCAACCTAGGAAACGTGGACGCAGAGGAGGACGTGAACGCAAGGGGTGGTCGTCCAGGCAGAGGCAATATCGTAACGTAATTTATTCGTCGCAGACTCAGAATTGCCGTAATTAAGGTAGAATGGAGGAAGCGACCTTCCACGAGCGCCTGGGATCCTGATCCCACTGGGCACCCGTGATCGACTCCTAGTACATACCTTGCACCAGAATCTTGTTTTCTTGACCGACTAGCGTCACATTTCTACTTAAGTTCTTATCCGAGGCCCAATCAATGTTCATTTAAGGTAGCTTGACATTTGCATGGCTCATAGAGGAGATCGTTACCTAATTCTAGTAACACACAGCCTCAATATTGGTTTGTAAAGCACGTGAGACTTGGCCAGTTTCGGACGATTTCTCGGGCAAGGGCTCTCTGACAAATAGGTAGCGGATATTAGTATCAGCCGGATAGAGAGGGAGAGAAAGGGACAGCCGCTTCGGCGGAGGGCTATGATATCCCAGAAGGGTTAAAGCGGCGGAACGAGAGGCTCGAGTGTCTGGTATCGGATATCACGATAGAGCGCGAAACCCGAGCAAGAGTATGGGCATAATGGGCGTGCGTGGCCAGGCAGGGGCGATCGAATGAGACGGAGAGAGCGAGATTGGCAGGGGCACGCGATAATTATCATAACAACGCGCGTATTTAGAGACGCGTCTTCCATATCGCCGGTACGCATCGCCCGACACGCATTTAAGCGGCATAGGTGTACCTCCCGTGTACGCTACCACCTATGCCACTGGGGATACTCGACCGTTTAGGCTCAATATTGTCATGTTAACGACGACAATGCCAATCCCATTAGGCCCCTACGAGTCTTCCTGTCGAGGTGCTACTCGAGGATCTTACATCACCAACTTTTTCTCGCCTCCTCAGAGGCTAACTACATATATACTTTCTGCTTTTTCCCCAATTTCCTCATAAATCGCCTACGATTCTAAATTCTAAGTTCTATTAAAACAGATGCTTCGTTCATCAAGTACAATGATTTTTCCACGATTTTCTAAGGGTCGATGGAACTGGTATCTTGTGGATGGAAACCTCGTGGAAGAACTTGAAGGAGAAGAACACCGGAACACCAGTTCCGTTGGGAGCGCGGCGGCCCTTATTTTACATAAGATTCTAATGGAATCAGGCAAATTATCCCCCAATCAATCTCCCAGTCACACCTCCGAGGGTATCACCCCTTGAGGCTCGGGCCCTATTCATCCGGCACAAATATTCATATGTACCTCTCTCAGCCTATCCTGCGAGAACTATGCTCTGCTGGGCCAACAAACCCATATCTATCTATCTGTCCATCTACCAGGCCTTTCCTCGAGGCTCGCACGCCATTCTTTTCATCCGCTTCCTCATTCACAGGTAGGGCCGGGGGGTACACGTCTCACCGCCAAGGTCAACTTTTTTCAGCCTTTCCACCCCTTCCCGTTCCCGCAATCCTTCTCCCGCTCGGCCGCGAAAGTAGCGCCCTGCCTGTAGAAAGGAAGGTAGTGACCCTACACTGTTGCCCTCTCTCTTTCTCTCGCGCTTTTTGCTTAGGACGTGCGTCCGATCTGGTTTGTTAGCCGGTGTGGCCGGTGTTAGCTTGTTCCGGTGGTCGCTCTGGTGCTCGTAGGACAGAGAGTGTCGGCAGGGAGAGATGGACCGAGCGACCGGTTTTCGAGAGCAGCCGCGGGGGCTAAATGTCAACAAGAACGGCGTAACGGCCCGGTTAGAGGATTACCCTCGGTCTTCGGGCGCCGAGGGTAGCGCCAGACAAAAGGTCGTGAACTTTCCGCGTGTCATAATCCGTCTGAGAGGGCTCGCTCGCTCTCTCGCGGCTTCGCCGTTCCTATATACTTCCTGTAGCCGCACCGGCGGAATATAGGTGCTAGAAACGCCTCTCCTCGCTCTCACACAGCCGCTCCACCGGACTGCGCCTACTTCTTCCAGACACTCGGCTATGCGCTTTCGACCCGCCGCTCAACCCTTTCCCATATATGCATTCCGCCTCCTCCTCCAAATCATTTGCTCGAGCGGTGCGAAAGAGTCCTCGTCTTCATCTCGCGCTCAGCCTGACCCGATCTCTCTTCACCCACGCGACTGATGCGTCGACAACCTTCCTACCTTCAACCCCCTTAAAGCTTGGTCTTCAATGTGACCTAACACCTTTCCGAGGACTGTTTATGCGCTTCCAGCCGGAATAAGAGGAACGAGCTTTCGTTCCTGCGCATCAAAGCCCTTTTATTCGACGGCTGAGCCGAGAATACTGTGCACTTGCACATATACACGACACGTAAAAGGGTAATCCTTTTTCCAGACTGCTTTTTACCAGTCACCTGTACTGACTTACCCTTTGGCTTAATCGAACAGCTCACTAAACAATTCCAACTTCATTTGATTCAGTATTCGAAGGATTATACAAATTCCGGAAGCTCGTGACCTTTTTTTTCATAGGATTTGCTGTTGCCTAAAGTTCGCCCCGTTGTTGGCGAAAGGGGTGGGCGTTTCGAGTACGCTCGCTATTTATGGGAAATTACGCTAGTCGAGGGATGAGAGTTGAATTCCGGCAAAGGGCAGGGGCATACGTATACAGGGTGACGCATTTGTTTTTGAATCGGAACTGCCTTGCCACATTTTTGTATGTATACAACTCCATATACATGCCTTTAATACATAGCATAGCACACTGACTTGTATGTATAATATATTCTGCTGGAGAGACTGTTTTATTATATAATATCATATACATTAGTGCATAAGATATAGCCAAGAGTTTGAAAACATTCATTAAAAGAATTAGATAATTTAGAATTATCCTAGATACAGCAGTGTATTGCCGATAGAAACGATTCAAAAGCAAGTGAATCACCGAGTACAAGTGGAGAAGGCGAGTCGGGTCGAGTGGAGCAAGGCCAAAGAGGAAGAGTTCGCGAGTAATGTCAGGGCTCCGGAATGGCTGTTGTATCGAGGCTGATTCCGTGAAACTATGGGGTGGCTACGATATCAATACCCCGTGACGTCCATACACCCGGAACCTATTGATAAATTCAGTGAGCAGCGCGAACAATGCGCCAACAATGTCAATTATGCGCCAGGCCGATCGGGTGCAGGGCGCCCTTTCGTCCGGGTAATTAATTGAATGCCGTATCGAGACTTTGCGCGGTAATTAATTGCGAGCGCAATGCCTGTGGGTTGCCGTGGCAACACTTTCGATTTAGCAACGGTAAATCCACCTTTTGGGAAGGCAGTGGAAGGCTAACTCGTGGCTTTTATCAAGAATCGCGCTGTGTACCAACACAGTGATATGTACTTAAATCCGAGGCTTCTTGCCAAATCGGAGCCAGTTCATAGTGCTTGCTAATTCTTGCGCCCCGGGACTAATATTTTTCACTCGCGTGTCACAAGTTGTTTTTTATACAGAGCACATGCTGAGTTTATATGTTTGGAACAGTAAAGAGTACAAACTGTCAAGAGTGCGTTTCTTGATTATCTCCCAAAATTCTCGAATAAGTACAAGCAAAACTTTTATAAAGATGTATTGAAAAGATTAAAGACGATTACGAAAATGAAATCGTGCTAAGGTCCTACAGAGAAACGTATATCGATATTCGATCTTGGAAGTCAAGCTCGGAGATGGCTTGTGAGCACGACGTAGAACTGGGTGGGAGAGGCAGACAGGTGGTGCGAATCTGGAAGGAAGTCGGAACTAGTATCCATGAATCCTTGGGCGACAGGAAGTCAAGCTTTTGGGGCTAGCGGCGGCCGACGGAGCTACAGTGGATAGAGTGAGTGAGATAGAGAAAAAGAGAGCGCGAGCGAGTGAGTCCCGATCGCGTGGGCGCGCGTAATATATTCTTGGACTAGACAATGTGCCGAGCACGTGGGCTATAGAGGCGAAGTCGACCGGACTTGGGGCCCCATAATGAAGCGTTGACGCGAGCATAAAACGAGCGCCGCCCGAGACAATGGAGTGATTGAGCGCGGGTAACGCCAAAGGGTTGCCCGCCGTCAACCCCGGGGTGAAAATGTCAGTAACCAAATGTCAGGCCTCGCCTGCGGGCCCCACCACCCCACCTTTCCCCCTCGCTCTTCTCTTCAGTTCCGCGCCAACCATTCTCCTAGTCTTGCCCTGCTCGCACACCGCACCAGCCTCCTCCGCCTCCACGCTCTTCTAGCTCCCAATATTCCAGCGCGCCACGTTCTTTATATCTTCTACCCTTCTTTTTTCGAGCCCGAATTCCTCACCGGCCATAGATAACCGCGCTCGTCAACGTACCAGTCTCGCGCCCTCTCCCTCTCTTCCTGCTCAGCACTCTTGCCGAGCTTCGGGCACGTGCACAGTGCTACCAGGTGATTCTCTTCCCTTTGAATCTCTACTGCCAAGTCCACACTGGTGTTGAGAGAGAGAGGGAGAGTAATTATGAATTATGGAATTATTTGAACAAATAATGTATTTATTTCTGACAAAAAGCGAACACCCTGTGCACACGCATCTCAGCACCCCCCAATTGAATTTGATCCCTTTCCATTGAAACTGGTCTCTTCCTCGAAGAAACATCATTAGATTGTGGACTGCAATAGAAAAGAGGCGAAGCAACGGTTAATCGCGCGAGATGTACCGGAACTCGTATCTTTTCGTCGTTACACGAAAGTGCGTTTATCGTCGGTCGGCGTGGCAACCAATTTTAAAGGCTCCCTCGTCTCTTCCGGTGGCTATCAAAGCCATCGCAGGATCTCGAATCCCTTAGACAAAGGGTTGAGCCCGCTGAGCGTTACGTCCCTCCGCGCGAAAACGGCGTCCCGTCGAAATAACGGTTCCGCAGCTACGAAACACTTTCCGGCCCGCTCCTTCTTCTTCCGACGGAGCCGAGATTGCTCTTAGCTGCCGGAGGTAATAGCATTTTCGACGCGGAGCGTTTCCAGGATCTTCGCGTTCGAGTTAAAGTTGCTATGCTACTTGGAAGCGCGATGCTCTTCCGCGCGAGATCCACCGGCTTCGAGAATGAAAACCTAATTAATCTCACACCGGAGGTAGCTGCGGATCACGAAGAATTTTTGAAGTAAAGCCTGCTGGTATCTGGGATCTACCCGGCTTCCCGGATACCCGCGGCGCAGGCTAATCGAGCTGTCGTTCCACCCATATCAGGGAGTGCATGTCGGCGCTGCGATGAAACACCCACCCACGTGGCCGGAGATCACCGTCAGTCCAATTAAAAGCTCGCCGAGAAATCGAGCCCTTCGTTAACCCCGCGCCAAGTACAGTCGTGTTTCCCTTAGAAATCAGTACTTGTACCCGTGGAAGCCGGCAGGGATTTCCTAGCAGGTTTTCATCTATATTTTAACCACACACATACATACAACCCGCTCCCTGTTGACTTGACCCCGGACTGATCCGCTTAAGCAAAGTCCACACCAGGCCGACCGTACCGACGTCTTGCGAATAGGAGACTCGTTCCTCTACGAGATTATGCGCGCTGTACTAGTTGCCAAGTACCTCAAACCTCATTCTCATTTGACTTTAATACTTTTTCTCGGGATTCGTGTTAGTGCGAGATAGGGATTCGAGTGAAAGGGGCTCAAGATGACTTAAAAGATCTCGTGTCGTGACATCTAGGCATATCCTGCTGGCGCATCTAGGCATTGGATGGTACATGTTGAATCACCTCAAAACGTGATCAGGAATTAGATTTTCACATTGCACAGTCTGTTGTTCGCAATGAATTCAGCTTTAAAGAAGACGTGCCTGTCCGAAAAACTGTACCAAAGGGTTAGCAGGGCGGGGCCGCATTTAGGACTAAAACCGGGCGAAGGGGTGCGCTTAATTCTGTCAAGGAGCTTTTAAGCTCCCGTCAGATCTCCGCGCTTTTACGTTTCTCGTGCGGTATCACTTTTAGCTCGCGCTCGTGTTCGAAAGCCCGAAAGGTCGCTATTGAACTACTTCGCGGAAGTGCCGGGTGCACACCGAGTGAAGAGTGAAAACCTACTTTTGCCCGGTCACCATTCGTCTCGTCTCCTTAATGAAACATCATTTGATGCCTAAAATGATGTCGATTGAATCTGGTCCGGTGTATCGTGTACAGACTTGCGAATCTTGCGAGATAGTGCACTTCCGGGCACGATAGTATTCCGATGACGAAATCTTCACGGGACTACGCGAGAGGAGTCGCATTACGATAGTGTATCGCCGTCCAAGCAACCTACCAACGGATCACGATAACTTATATTCAATGTAGCCTCTTTCGTAGCACCTTGTAGCCTCGACCGAGGGGGACGGAGGAGTATGGTCCCTTTAAAAATGAATATCCCAATGGCAGAACTACCGCTTACGATTATAATGGAGTGAAGTGTCGGGTGGTTCGTGCCCATGCAATCTAAGTCGAAGTCGTAGCAAATGAGAGAGCGTGCGGTCCTTGAAAGGAAGTCGAATGCAGATCGAATGCACGGAGGAACGGGTTAGCCAGACGGTAATGATCGTGGGCGAGTGAAGGATAGTTCGCGCGGCGGCTTATCCGACATAATACCAATTATCGGTGCCTGATATCTAAATACGGACGAGGAGGAAGGTGGAGCAGGACTATCGGGATCTCAGTTGTAGGGCGAGCGATGAGAGGGAGAGGGAGAGAGGCACATATGTATGCAGGCACGGGCGATATCCCGTGCGAAAGGAGAGAGAGTCTCCTTGCCTTTGGCCCGCAATAAATCCCACCGGGCGTTGCTTCGAGAGACGGCTTTCCTTCCAACCTCTATGCTGTCTTTCCGTGTCGGTTACGCCCATTCCTGATTTATACCGCGCCCGAGATATATACCGGCGGGCACCCACCATACGCACCTTATACCCAAGGACATCCCGAATGTACAACGAGAGAGAACACCCTGGGCCCACCGAGGAAAAAAGTCGCCGCGAGAAAGGCGGGAAGCATTAACGCGCGTCAACTTCACGCGGTTCGGTTCCCCTAATGTCGAAGTCTTTGCAAAAAATCCTTTTATATCATCAACATCCTTCAGCTCAGCTATTTAAAATAAAAATACTGATCGCGATTTCCCGCTCGGGCTAGTGTTCCTAGGAGGTACCGAACTATCCTGGCAAACATCTGTCTTGGAGAAGTTTCAGGACGGAGGGCGCGTCCCTAAGAAGAGCGGGGGGAGAATACAAGAGATGACATGGGAGAGACTAGAGCGCGTAATTACGGCCTTAATAAAATTGGCCGGCAATCCAGTGTAGGAAGGCGCGGGGTCGCCTAGCTCCCGAATTCGTTCCAGGGATCGAGAGAGAGAGAGCGGGCCGCTCCGTCACCAAGTCCGCAGTGCTAGCGTGTAGTGAAGTTAGAGGAGGATGGGACGATGGACTTGCGGAGACGGCGAGCACCCTCGAGAGGCTGCGGCTAGATCGGCGTGCGCGTCATTCACGCAACGAGACCGCGATATAACCTAATAGAATTATTTTCCGTGGTGGAGGCGAAGGGTCGGCTCCGATCTCCCCCAGGAAACGCCGCCAGCCGCAACAGCAGGGGTCGCAACCTACCGCCATGGGGGTTGCCACCCCCCCGGCTACACCATGAAGCCTGATCTGTCTCATCTCGTTCTCTCCCTCGCTCTATCTCCATCTCGCTTCGCGCTTCTTCGCTGCCCTTTTCCTCGTTCCAGCGGCGGTTTTGCGTGTTAGCCGAGATAATAACCGGCAGGACACAAAAGGAACGGCAGATACACGCGGGCGCCGATGAGCCACGTCGCTGTTCATTCTCATTGTTTTGCACGCGCGAGCCAGCGCTCTCTCTGTCCTGCTTTCTCTCTCCCCTGTTGACAGTGTTGGCAACCGAGTGATTCTTCTTCCTCGGAGACGCAGAAGTCGGACAGTTACTTATTTGCCAACTCGGCGGACACTGATCGGTTATCTGCTCGCCGGACTTTGCACCTTGAGATTACGCCCGTTTATTAGTAAGCCTCGCTCAGGGAGATAGACGAAACTCTGCGTGGACTTCGTTTCTTTTGGTTAATTGGTACTTTTATTCGGGCGAGTCTTTCTCGAAATGAGCAGTTATCTCGTGCAAACATGCACTGCTGTTTTCTGGCCGAGCGAGGGAAACACGGATGTTCTTCTGGTCGGCAATCTCTTGGCAAGTGGAAGATTTCAAGAATCGAGAAATTGGGACTTGCCAAATGCTCGAACAAAAGCAGATAACTACTTGGAATTTAATCGGATAGCCGGCGCACTGTGCATCGAGGGCTGTTGACCTCGGAGCAGCCGGAAAAATGGGTCGGAGTGCCTGGGAGCACAAGGTGGCAGGGTGGCAGGGTGGCAGAGTCGCTGATCGTCCAAGGATCGAGCGATCGGCGCGAAAGCACGTCGAGTTGATTGCCGATTGGGAAGGAGGCATGCAGCTGACCGGCATTGCTTGGCGATCACAGGAGAGGAGTGCGTGCATGCATAGGCGTGCTCGAAAGCTGCTGGCTCATGCGAGCTAACTAGGAGCGGTTCTCGCCTGGAAAAGCGAGATATTTTTACGGGCTCCCGGCAATTGCGCCAACTCAGGGCTAGCGTAATGGCCGAACGGCAGTACTAAGCACCTTCTCCCGAGTGACGCTGCCGTGTAGGCCTAATCACAATAATCGCAGGGGATCCTCGTCAGCAAATAAACCGCCATTTTATTATTAGCCCTTCAAGGTAAATCTGCCCCGCACTCGGGCGCATAAATTCACGGGAAACTCTTACAACTAATATTTAAGTCGGCTTTACCGAATAGCTCAGCTCCTTAATATAGGGAGCGCATACACTCGCGGCGCTTGTACAGGAAGCACTAAGCGTCGTCTCTCGATGAGCACTTCGAGCTGTAAAACCACATTTATGTTTCTGCTTTCGATCGAGAGACATCGAGCTTTTGTATTTCCGCCGGCTTGTTTGCGCGGTCGGCTCGCGCGCGGCTGATGAGAGAAGGAGTTGGCTCGTTAATGGGGTCATGTGTACGGCTTTGTTTTTGTTAGGAATAGTGCAAGTAGTAACGCGGTGGTATGCGCAAGGTCTCTGCTTGCCGGAGCATCGGGAGGAGAAGGCGAGGGGCAGAAGTACATAACATACATACGGCCAGCATATCAGGCCCATAAAGTGTCGAGCTGCAGTGGATATGATCGCGCGCGGTAGTATGTGTCGAGTCGCGAAAGTCCGCGATGCTCTCCGACTACCTTTGCCTCCAACTGCCCTTTAAATCATCGGTTTACGGCGAAAGCCGAGCGATACGCTCGCCGTGGAAATCGTTAGATGGCTCTTGTATAATCGCCGTTAAATGAGATGGAGCCTCATCGGCGTGCCGATCTGCAGCCGGCCCCTCCGCGCTAACGGTTCACCGACTGTGCCAGGAGAGCTTGCTGTGCCTCTCTTCTCCAGCCACCTCTCTCGCCAACTTGCTCTCTGTGCAGCCGAGCAAATCTACCAATTTATCGCGCGGCGTACAGGACGGATTTTGACAGGTTGAAATGACGAGGTGATAGAAACTCGGGGTTCAATGATTTGATACTTTGGAAATTGGGAATTCTGTTGGATATTCGGAGTATTCTACACCATTGATCAGAGACTCTAGGGTCATGGTATGCCGTTTGATTTTCTTGTTACACCTTATACCGGATGCAACGGGCGTCATAAAGTCAATCAGATTCATGTACATTTAATTTCGCATGCCCCACCCATCCCGCACAAAACATACAAACAATGCGATCCCATTTACTAACTCTTAATTATATTAAGTTCCCGGTGTGGCAGTTTGCTCCTGACAGCCCCGTAATATACATAATAAATGCCGGTTCTGCGTGTAGCATAATATACGAGGTAGAAATTGAGTACCCGACTTGGAGTGAAGTCTCGCCGAGAGAATGTAGAAAACGAGTTCCCAATAAAATGCACAAGATTGCAGAGTGGCGAGATATTAGCATTTCCCTAGATTAGTCTCGGAGCAGTGGATCGTCTTCAGCGGTTCCAAGCCGCCGGTCAGGATGTATCCCTTCACCTGGGAAGATTTGCAGGACCTCAGGAGTGAGATTTCCATCGGACAGCTCGCGCGATATGTAGTTGTATTCTCACCCATGGGGGCTCGCTGTAATTACGCAGACTTTTACCTTCGCCAGACACATCTTCGTGCTCCACTTTTTCTTCTTGTCATCGACTTCCTTTCGTCTTTCTCTCCCCGCCCCTTGCATCCCAGGCATATCTATCGAAGGATCCTTTCTCTCTTTCGAGCGAGCCTAGATGCGCGCCTCCGTCCCTTGGCGGGCGCTTTATCTTCGTCGGTATCGTGCGCTCTCGACGCGCTCGCTCCTTTTTTAACTATTATTAGCGGTAATGCATGCCATTAGCGTCAAGGTTCGTGCGCGAGAACGTGCGCCTCTCTCGATATACACTGGGGAATCCGTGGCTTTATAGGCTGATGGCTGCTCCGATTTCTCTCTGTCTCTCTCCCCCTCTCCCTCTCGCCCTCTCTCCTTCGCTCTCTTTCTCTTACTCTGCCTACCTGCAAGTGGTCGGAGATTACTTGCTAGTAGGTAGAGCTGGCTGTCCACCGTGGTTTCAGTGAACGAGCTTCTTGGGCATGACCGACCTCTAGGCCCATGCGCGATTACTCAGGCAGGAAAGTGCTTAGAAATTAAATTAGGCTTTCATTGAATTTGGGCTACGTATACTTCGACCATTTCGCATTCTTCCTCCGCCACTTGCAGCTTCCTGGCTTCAGGAATATTGTGGGTCTGCTTATGAAGGCGCGACGTAAACAGAGAGCGCCGAGCTTGAGGAAGCCAGTATCGCGGCCAGTGTTTTTCCTCAGTGTGAAAAGGCGAAAAGGGGGAATATGTTCGCATAATCGACTCTCTCGTGTCGGGGGATCCACGAGGGCTCCGAGAATTTATCGCTCGATCCTCGTAGTCGCGACTCGCGACCGCTGCGGCAAAAAAAGGTCGGAAAGACGGAAACGCAGAAGGGGCACAGGCGCGCTAGATCTTCAGGGGAGAGTGCGTTCCTTCAGTGGGCCATACTCCTCGCTCTCTTTCCCTGTTTGACTTGCGCGCGCGTCGTTAAGCAGCAAAAAATAATAAATCACCGCGATTTTTAGTCTGGCCCGAGGAGATAAATTTAATAACTTAACTACCGGGCTACGCAGTGCACGGCGAGTGCGCGCCCACAAGGAGGAGATGATCGCGTCGCCGAGAAGCCATTATTTCAGGGGTGCACTGCCACCCCAGAAGAGTTACGAGTAAGCCGGAAAAAATGTGCCTGTTCCCGGCGCTCCTGCGCCCAAATCGAGCATTATCTCTCGTCTTCTTTCTCTATTGCCGTGGATGCCGTTTCCATTCGCTCGTCGCGACACCTCCGCGACACTGTACCGCGGGAATGAAGCGCGTCATTAATTCTAATAGACTTACATCCTGCCAACTGGCGAATGCGAGGAAAAAGGCGTTTTTAGAGACGTCGAGGTATACGCGAAGTCGAAAGGATGAGAAATATCGAGCGCCATATCGCGTTCTCCAGCCAAGTAAGGGGTGGACGTAACTCTCCGAATACAGTGGACTGTTCAGTCGCCGTCTCTTGCCCTCTCCTCCTCGTTCTCGGTGAGATACGACGTCGATTCCACGATGCTCGTGAATCCTGTCGAAAAGAAGCGGCCGTCCTTTTTGTCGAGGGGTCCTTCGTCCGGGCGAGGAAGGAAGGTTGGTGCTGCTCGCTCTTCCTCGGGGTCCAGTATCACGGGGGAGGCACCTAAATTCGCGGTTAAACGCGGCCCGCCATATTCACATGGTGCTACTTACGGGCCCCGTGAAATATGAAATTAAATTCATTAGGGCCCGCGCGCTTACAATAAATCGAACGATTGTGCCGGGATAGAAGGGATATAGCGGGCTTATAACTCAGACGGCTTGAATGGAAAATGATGAGAAATGTCTCTCATTGAACGCTGGGGGGTCCAGCGCTGGCCTCTCAGCCTTCCGTCCTTCTTCTTCGGTGCCGGCCCTTTACTTCGTCCCTCGCCTCTTTTCCGCCGCACTGGCCACGTATCGCGCGCGTCTCTCCTTCGCCCTTGCCTTCGCGTTCGCCTTTGCCTTTGCCTCTCTTCTCGGCATCTACTGCTCCAGCAGCTTTGAGCCGCCAGTGTCGGCGAGGCGAGTCGAGCCGAGAAGCGCTGTGGGAGCCAGTTATCGCGCAATCTGAGCCCCACGACGAGGACCGACCGATCCTCGCTCGAATATGCGCGAGAAGGACGCTTGAACTCACTCGGGCTCCGAATCATACGCGCGAGCCATAAACACCCGCATAACGATCTCCGCGACGAACCTCCGTGGAATCGAGTTTCTCGGATGCCCTTTCTCGCCTTTCTTCTCGCCCGGGCCCAGACCAGACCGCAGTCCCTGCCAGCAGCTCTCGGCCGCACACTCCGCTACTCTACTCGAGATTCTAGCAGTAGATCCTGCCTTTCTCTAGCCGCCCGTCTATCCACCCTTTCCTACCAGCAGTCCACCGGCCATTCAAGCCCACTGATCCTGATCCTATCTCCCGCTTTATCGAACCATCTTCGTGTCCGTCGATCCATCGATCCGATCTCTTCTCTCTTTCCAAACCCTCCTCCGCCACTCTGCCTTCTAGCTCTTCAGTTGCGCGACCAACTGATTATGGCGTGACACTTTTTTCAACCATCTCACAATGAATCCGACATCGACGTGGACAACCTGGAGACGAGTCATTGCCTTCGAGCGTTTGATCATGACCTGCAGCGTTGATGATGCTGGTCGAATCTTTCTGGGATTTCCCCGCTCGATGCCGGCGGTATGATTGATTTCCAATTATACCCCGGCTGTCAGTAACCACGCGCGACACAACCTATCGCTCGCCCAATGCTAGAGAAGTGCGATCGAGCGATCGATTCCGTTTCTAGTACACGCTTTACTTTCCAGGCGTTCTCTGGCAATTTATCTGATTGCCGCTTAGAGGTGTAAATCATTGCGCGCGCCACCCTTTGCCGCACGCAATGATTTATGCGAGTGCGCCGCTTCAGCGGGACATGGTGACTAGTTATCGAGGTGTTGCTCCGTCTTGCACAAGCTTCATCCCGCGCTGTCCGAGCGATCCTTTCAGTGCCTAGGATCACATTTGCGCTTAAGAATTGTCTTTGCCGATCGATGGCTGGGACACTAATGTGCGAGGTTTCCCTGGAATGACGTTGATAGTTGCGCTATCGCCAAGAGATATAGTAGAAATTACTCTGGTTAAAATCAATACACAAGGGTTAATCTATCTAGGCTGGTTGGATCGAGAGAGAAACCCAGACTCGATTTCCCCCTCCTTCCCTCTACTATCGAAGACCTAATCTGCCAATTTCCCGTTATATTATGTTAATGCCTCGTCAATTGTGATTTTCATTGGATTTAAGGCCCGTGTTGCTCGCCCGTTCGAAGATAGCCCGATATCCTCGACAGTGGCTATCATATCCTGCGAGGCATCACAACTTTCTTTTTGCCGCATCTCGAGCGAGATTTACGAATAGTTAAACTTTAATGGTGAAATCTTTGCTAAGTGGCCGCGGGTGTCCAGATCACACGACTAGCCCACAGAGCGATTGACAATATGTTAAATGTGAGAAATATCAGTTAAGGGGCGAGAAAGGGATAGAGTGGAGGTTGTGCAGAATGGGTGTAAAGTTGAATGCGGATCACTGAACCGGAGCTCGGCCTAGCTCTTTTCCACGAGTGCAGCGAGTGTGTGGGGCGTTATCGAGATGGGTTCGGTTCGAGCTGGAGCAGTGTGGCGCGGGAGCATATGCGCTAACGAACGCTCGCATCCACCCCATTTGCAAGCACACATTCTAAGCCACACATTCTGCTGACAGGTCTTGATAGCGCGGTGGACGCCGTCACTGGACACCCACCAGCCCATACACACGCACCGCCGTTCGGCGGAGCTCCAATCTAAATGGAGCAAGTGAGTTTTTCCTTTCTATGGCAGCGTCTCCACCGCCCAGCAAGGATTTTTCACGGTTGCGCGCTAGTTCTAGGGCCTCGGGGCGAGCGACTGTCAATCAGAGACGAATTTCACACTAATGAGGCGATGAGATTGGATCGGCGAGGGGCGAAACACTTCTAATAGAGTAACATCCACCTCCGACCTACGCGCGGGTGAAAGAAGCCGCTGAAACAATGAGTGCGAGAGTGCGGCGCGAGCGCGCGCGCGCGCGATACATTAACCGGAGAGGCCACCGAGTCCCACGATTATTCTCGCGTGCAATTAACGCTCGCGTCGGTAGAACGTAATCGGTAGTGAGTAGCATAATCTCCCTGCGATCTACGGACGAGGTAGGATATGAACCGACCTGGGCTCTAGTCCGCTTTAACACTTCCTCGTTTGCGTCTAGGCATCGCTTTAACATTCTTAAAGTGCCGAGCGAGTCGAGCCTCGCTGGAGAACAGTTCAACTCTCATTTCTTAACTCATTGTTTCTCACACTGGTTTTATGCATGATTTATTGCATCAAGTTGGCGCTTTCCAAGGAACTCTGGATTCTCTATAATTGTGTGATCGTCGGACCAAGTTTCTACTGGGTTCTCTCTCCTCGGTGTATGGCGGGTGATTCTGTGGGAAGATTTATGGCCGATCTCGTGTCCAAGTGTCGTCCGACGAATGGCCAATGGGCCAAATGGGCTGTGATTTGTATTTGTACCGTGGACAGGCTCGTAATGCCCGGGACAACGTAGCCGTCGGCTTTTTCCGCCATCCGGGCCGATGCGAGGGAAAGAATAGCGCGTGTTTTCGGTGGACCAAGCACTCTCTTCGGGCCTGTCGGTGCGAGACAACAAGCCCAGGAGTGTTTGGTCAAATATCTATTCTGCGCGGACTCTTTAGAGAGAGGCGAGTCCGTAAGGCGTGTCGATCTAGCGGCCAGCTGCCTCACACGGCCCGACCCCCCCAGCTACGAAATCAGTCGAGCGAACTTGCTTCATCCTCGGACTTTTCTGCTCTCCGCGCTTTTATATCAGATTCTTAGATTCGCCGCTGGCGGATTCTCTTCCGTTACTATGCAATATATGCTAGTCCGGGAGGTGGGGACTTTGCAATTCGTCAGTTTTCATATTACCGAGTTCCATTCTCAACAAGTTGGAGATTTATAAAACCGTAACGTAGACTAGCACTAACTAGCAGCTATACATTGACTTGACTACGCGTCCAGGCAGTTATCGGAGGGAATCTTGGGCCGCCAATAGAGAAACGGCAAATGTATTAGGTGGTTACGTCCGGGATGCGTCAGACTGTTGAATAGAATATACGGTACGATATCGGTTCAAGTCAACGGATCCTTAAGAGATGTTAAATATCGGAGAATCAGGGAGATCGAATCGGGCGATTGGATGCGCGTGTCTCCTTGGTTCCTCTTGGCTCGGTGCTCCAGCTGGTGGCTCATTCGTAGGAGGACGATGGCAACAAATTTCGCCGGACGGGGCGTCCCTTTATCTCGGAGATAAAGATCGGCGTAAGAGCTCGAGCGGCGCGCGTGCATTCGCCCGGGGGGAAGAATATATATGGTTTGTTGTCGATTGTGTATACACTCGACGCTTGATTGGGCTCATTGTGGCGGCGTGGGGCGTGCACTTGGCCGGCTGCGACTCGTGCCACGCTCCAGGAAGGAGCAGGACCTTCTTCGTTCGGAAGAGAGCCTCCTTTGCTCGGCGTGAGTCCTTCGACGTGGACGCCGGAAGATGCGGCAGCACCTTTAGCAGGCTTCGCCAGATTCTATGCCGAGAGAAGTCCAAGGGGAGGTGGGGGCCTGAACCCAAGGTGCTCAAAAGTGCTCTCTCGCTCTCCTGGCAGGGCCCATTGTCGCGTGAATGCGCCTTCGAGAGAACGGCAAACACGCTTAACCTTCCGACCCATTGTCGTGTCAGGTTATCCGATTTGCCGTATGCGCCTACTGGAATCCCCGTCTGTCTCCCTCCCTCGTTCGCCCCTCAGCTCTTCCTGTCTCTTTCTCGATGGTCCCCGATGCCTCGATGCAGGTTCCTAGGACGCATCGACCCTGCCGTCACACGGATTTAAGGTACTTGGGCGCTACGGCCAATCGAAGGATGATTAGACGGCACCGAGTGGAATCGGGTTAGTCAGGCACTCTCGACATTAAGGGCAAGCCCCATCGGAATCGCTCGCGGTCAGCCATTTTAAGCTTCCGACTTGGGAGCTTCTCTGCACTTCGGCGACCCCAATACTTAAGACATTGTTGACCGATTGTTTTCATAATTGAGTAAGAAAGTGGCCGAGTCCGAATCCATGCCAGGAATATTATCTCTCGGGAAGATGTTGCGTGCGAGCGACGGGCATTAGCTTCTCTGACCAAACAGAGAAATTGTTTCGCAGGAGTGGCGTTGCCCTGGGAGCCGCGAGCGCGGCTCTATTCTATCGAGGAGAATCACGGAGTGTGTAGTTACCGTAATATCTCGTTATTACAAAGCGGCTAGTAGCAAAGTGGCGTACGCACGCGTGCTAGAGGGGTGCGAGGAAGACTCGTCTTCCATAACCGGTTATCGTCGATCGTAATTCCGCGGGCGGCTAGTTTGCCTGCGTGCATTCGATATCAGGAGGATCGGAGCGGGACCCCGGCGAAAGCTGGTAATCCCGGGGAAAAGGACGAGGGATCCTCGCGGGTCTCGGGAAAAGCGAATTTCCTGCGATTCCTTGGGCTAGCTCGAGGCCGGAGGACTCTCTTTCTCTCTCCTGGTATTATTGGATTACGTGAGGCATTGTCCCCAATAGCTGGACACATCTGCTCTCGAAGCGAGTGACGCGACACGCTAGATGCACGGGGAATATGAAAATAATATTTCCTTCTGGCAGGCTTATGATCGATATTTATTCAAGCGGCCCGATCCGTCCTCGGCCGCATTGTCCGTCGGTCCAAGTCCCGAAGCAAGGAAGTCCTATGCCTCGCACAATGAATCTCACAATGAAGAGTGCGCTCGTCACACGTACCGCTGGAAAAACCGTCCTCCATCATTCCATCTTTCCCAAGCATTCCATCTCTTTGGACTCGCAAAGATGAAAGTCATTCTGCCATTGCGCCGTGGGCGCCGACACTCGCGTATATCGATCATAGGAGAATTTCGCCCTTCAAATCCTAACGAATCTCAGATATTCACTTCAAGCCAGGGGGATTTTGGACTTGCCGGCAAGCAAGCCAAGTAACCGAGGGTTCGCTCCGCGCTCGGAACTCAATTGGCGAGTCTGCTGAATTCTAAAGTCGGACCGGCCGCTAGCGGCCCCCTCCCTCAAGAAACGGCTGTGCCGACTCTGTTCGCGTGCTCGGTAACTTTGTGCTTTGGCTCGGTCGCGAAGACGAGGAACGGGAAAGGGGTAGAGATCCGCGGTAAGTGAGAAGTTTTATCGGGCGCGCGTTCCTTGCTTCCGGCAGCAGGCACAGCCCCGCTGTATTATGCGTCGAAAAATCACATTGTTCGCGAGTTTCCCGGGGAAACGGAAACCCACTTTAGGGAAATTGGCTGGCAGCAGGAGTCGGGGACAGGCTGGGAGAGTGGTAAGGAGTGAGAGACAGAGAGCAACCCTTCGAATTCGTAAGCCATCGGGATTATCAGACGCCCTCCAAATTGCGTTTCCAACGACTTGAAACTCAATTCCCAGTGTTAAATGTACTCCCCGCAGGAGCGCACCACCTCGGACTCTAACTACTTGCAGTATCATGCAGAACTGCCTGACGATCTTCGGCAAATAAACAATGACGTACTACAGGATTTCAAGAAGGAAACCTCAAAGAATCTCGCAGAATCACTCGATACGTCGAAGGAAGTAGGAATTTGCATAATATTTCGCAGTAATCTCATACTCCGCGCTGTCACTCGTACGGTACATCCAGCACGGAGAACTCTCCTCACGATAGAAAGAGTCTCCAACGAGCTCTTAGCGATTCACCAGCTGATATATTCATACTTGATATATTCCCAAGCATCCAAGGAGCGTTTTACAGTCCATAACTTTCCAATTGCAATATCACCGGGCGGAAAAACAATCTCATTCCGTCGGCGGAGTGAGAAAAGTTGGGTGAGTCGTAAGGGTTAGGGCCCGCAAATTGGAGGTACTGGCCCTACCATTCGATAAGTACCTCAGCTATACATATAAAGAAGGTGCCGTAGAAGCTCCGTAGCCGAGCCGTAGCGGTGGACGATTAATTTCCAGCGAGCTCGCATTTCCGGCGGGCGATTTTTCGCCGAGTTTATGAAGTAAGAGGCACGCCACTGGTGGGCCCGATAATTGGCTGCCGCGTTAACCAGGCCCAACGGCTAGTCCGCTAGACCAGGCGAGTCCAGTCCCTCTCTCGCGCTCCTCATCCTCCTCTCCCCTTCTCCCCTATTGCCTTTTTCCCCGAGCGAGACACGCGGAAGAGAAGCGAGAAAGAGTGCGGGCTACACGTGCACTCGAGTATGACGCGCGATTCCCATCCACTGGCCCTTCAACCGCCAGCAATCCCAGGCCACCACCACTGATCTCTGACTGGCCGGTTTAACACACTGGCCCTTCAACTATACCAGGAGATTACTTGCAAAGCTTTGGTCACTTTTTAGGATATTCTGCTACCTATTCTTTACGATCTTGCCGCGAAGAAAAATTCATGGGGAAATGAGAAAGTGGTCTGTGAAAGTAATAAGGTCTGAGACATTGTGATTAAAGCTGGCGAGTTCTATCGAGAAGATCGTTCCCCTTTCTTCATAGAAGCTCTGCTCTCACTGCTCTTTCTCCTCTATCCAAGCATCTCTTGGTTCTCTTTCACCCTGCTCGAGAGTGCGCTCTCTCGCTCGCTCTCTCTCTCTCTCTCTCGGTTCCCCGGAGAACGTCCGTTCCTCTCGAAGTTCCTCTCTCGGAGCGAGCGCCCGATAGATAATTGGCGTTGCGTGCCTCGAGATAAACGGCCGTGATTGGCGAAAATAACGATTAATAATTATCCACTCGCGGGATCCGAGGCGGCCTGCCCTCTCATCTCGCATCTCTCGGGGAGCCAGGCTCGGATTCTGCGAGGGTATCAAGTGAAGGATGAACGAAGGAAGAGAACGGCTGAGCCTCCTTTCGATCTTACCTTCTCTCTCCTCTTTCTCCTCAACTTTGTAGCTCGCGCTGCTTCGAGCACGGGGAAAAATTGGATCACTCCAGATAGACTCGAGTTTATCGTATCGCATAGAGTTAATTTTCCCAGCTTCCTGGTAATTACCCCAGTCGAATTCCTTAATCCACTTTGCACGCACAGGTTGCGCCTTCCGAGCTGTTGAGGAAAATATAGGAGAGGAAGAGAGAGCGATATCTTATTGTGTGAACGGAAGTCGGGATTAGCCCGTGTCGGTAGAGGCCCCGATGAAGAAGAGAGATGAAGAGGAACGCGTGCGGAGGAGATGAGTGGCGCGCGTGCCACGCATTACGATTAACTGTCATTCGCGCCTTTCCCTTTGAGTGTCACGCTTCCATTCGGGCCCACGCTCTCACCACCTCTCTTTATCTCCTCTTTATCGTGTCCGGTTCTCACTCTTGCCCAATGTAGTCAGCCGCTAACTCATCGCGCACCAGCCCACGATATTTCACACCCGAAACCGAACAGGAGCTTCCAATCGCCTGTGAAGCTGGATCAGGAGACCAGATAGAGTCTCATTGTGACATAGTTGGCACCGAGACTATCGAGTATACCTCTCCTCGAACCCCGACGATTTTCAGTCGTGTGAAAAATTGCATTTCGCACTTTTGAAATATTCATCGCGCCAGGTAATTGGTTTCGATGGTGTTTTGTTTAGTACTTGACCATCCGAAGTTGACTCGGGCGGGAGGATCTCCGACGATTATTGCAGTACCCCGGGGAAGCACGATCAGATGAGCCGAGATGGATCTGAGATGCCGGGGCACCGGGTGGGCAGGGCGACCGAGGGAAGTATTAGCCGCGGCAACCAGTTTATCGAACTGCATGGGAAAAGAAGGCAGAGAGCTAACGGATATACGTGTTGCGCTGCTCGAATGCATGCAGCGCCGCGTGTGCGCGTTGGCACACACGTATGCACCCGATGGAATTGCGTGCGCTCGCCGGTGGAGTCGGTTATCTAATGCAACTTAAACGCCGGCCTCCCGATAGATCTCGCGGCGGTTCCTGGATACACGCCGGCTTCATAAGTGCGCGCCGCGCGGCGCACACATACCACCCCGGGCTCCGACACGATTTGCGAGCCGGCCCCTCTAATGCCACTCAACTATTCGCCATTAGGAAATCGGAGACAGCGTATCAGCCTGGATCTCCGAACACGTGGCTTTGCTACCCCCGGCCCTGCACTAGCCAACTCGCGGACGCTCACCAGCTAGAAAGCAGACCAACCAATTCTTCCACTCTGACTTACGCGATCGAGCGCAATTTCTTCCTAGGTCTAAGTCTGAAGAATCGACCTGTGTATGTGTGTTTCCAATCAGGTTTGCCTATCGCCGGCGATCTGACGAGCCGTCCGAAATGGTCGTCGCCGGAAAAAGCGCGCATACATATATCAGGGTTCTAATTCACGACTGCGCGTCCGCGGCGTCGTGGCGCGATATGATTTGATAAGTTGTGTCAACCGCTCGTTAGTTAATTGCCGCCGAGTGAGAGAGAAAGTGTGTGTGTGTGTGAGTGTGTGCGTGTGAGGGAGAGAGAAAGAGCGAGGTGGTTAACCGCATCGGACAATCCGTGACAAGCCCGAGGCACGAGGGGAATGAGAGAGAGGGAATGCCCAATTCGTCTCCCTTTTGCGCCAACCCACGAATCTGCTAGCCAGTGTCCAATGAATGCCCCTCATTTCCATACTTCGTTCGTCGGTCAGTGAGACCGGCTAACTAGATTATTTAACCCTCGTTCGACCTGCTCCCCTCGTCGACCACGCCGATTCTACTGCACGAATCCGGACATGTACGCGCGCTCTCCGCTTCTACTGGAAAGCGTTAATTCCCGAAAAATTGAGGCCACACCCGCCTAACATCGCCCCACTACCAGGAGGAATCTCTCCTGGCTGGTAATCCGGTAAGGGCCACTGATTGCTTCGGCCACGAAACCCTTCATTCTCTTCCTTGACTCCCACTTCATCCACTTCATAGGGCATTACGTGCATCCCCTTTAACCCAGGGAACAATCTCTGATCTATACGTTTTTCAAAGGAACGTCGACTCGGCCCCTCACAAGGAATAGGAACTGGGCTCGAAGAATGGGGAAATGGGACTGATTTTGTGTTGCGGCGCTCGACGTAGCCTGGAGCGTCGAATGTTTGCTGGTGCGGCTTGTCCGGTATTTCGGATGCAAGAACAGTCTAGTTCACGGGTCCACCCTAAGTACCAGATATTTTGTGGCGAGCCGAGGGTGTCCTATCTGTCGGCTGGCCGAGAGAGAGAGAAAGGGAGAGAGGTGGAGGAGGTATTAGAGCGAGAGTCCCTTGACTGAAGAGGGTGGGAGAAAGGCCGACTCGGCAAGGGGTTATAACATAATTGTATTAGTCGAGGTAGGGTCCGTAGCGGGAGCAGAGGGGTCCATGCTGTAAAATTAATGCCCTTGGCTTATCAGTGGCCTGACACTTCAGCGCCGAAAGTCCTCCTCGGCTAGCAGGCAATGGCGCGGAGCCCCGTGGGCTCCAGTCAAACAAGAAAGCATCATAGCCGCTTATTACTTAACCCGTAACTACCATTACATTCATTTTTACCGCTAAAGGATTTCAGGCCAACTTTCAACGGATCTACAATAGGACCACTGTAATCCATATTTTCTACGCATTTTATACCACGAACTTTGACATATTGTTTTCCTGTTTCTTGAAATACATGCAAGTGATAAAAGTAGTATAAGAGAGTGCGGATAGTAGCGAATTGGAATGAAGTGAGTGGGATAAGCGAGGTTCTACTGTACTTCCCACGGATGTTGCTCGGTGAGATCTGCTGCTTTGGCTCGGTTAGATAGTTAGTCTCTATCGCGCGACCATTAGCAAGCACGGTAGCATGTCGCGAGAGCGTGAATCTCCTTTGAATTTCGGTGAAGACCATTACTCTTTTTGGCGCCGGAGACTCTCTTTCTCTCGGTTCTACGGAGAATCTGGCCGGCCAGTGTTCCGTGTCCTGTTTGGCGGAAAGGTGCCGTGTACCAAGGAAGCGAGCAATGCACGTTCCTCGCCTTGGACGGAGAGCGGAGAAAAAGGCCGGCGTGGGGTGCTCGCACTTGGAACGTTTTCGGCGGGCTATTTCTCGGCTTAATGAGTGCCCTATTAGGAAGTAACGGTAGGCATTCGCCCGGCAGGCTCCCCTGTCACGTACCGATGCCACTGGCCCCGATGTAAATCAGATTAATTAGAGGCAAGTGAGCAGCCTCGCTTTTATCCGCACGCGCGCATGCATCGCAGCCTGCGCCATTTACCTACCAACAGGCTGCGCCGCCAACTTCCCCCGTGAAAAGCAAGGACAACGTGTCGCGCGGAACAAAGACGCTCCGGCACGAAAATCTGTCGGATCCTCTTTGAGACGTGATGTGTTTCGGCTTAGTCGTGTGCGCGACGCGCGTGTCGAGTTGGCATACAAGCCACCTATCGGTTGCACCCCCACAATCAATCCGAAGAAGAAGCCCCTACATATCGGCGGCATATCGAGAGGAATTCTCGGGAATCGGTGGAATAAAACAGTCGGGCGGTGTGCGTCTTGCGGAACGAATGGTGAAACGCGCCAGTTCTCCTTCTCTGTTGCTCTCGGTTCGGGAGGAGGCGCACGTCGAGCGTGACGAATCTCGTTGGCAAACCCAATACCGCTGATTGAGAAGTCAGTGGGAGACGTTCTGTGGGCTGCACGGCAAAGCGGCGCATATGAGCGTGCGGCGACCGCGTGTGTGCGTGTGTTCGACTATCGTGTGGGGGGGGGGGACAAAAAAATTGGATCGGTCACGGACACGTGGTAGAGCGATCTCGACCACCTACTCTCCGAGAGCTTGCGTCTCCAGTTCGAGTTGCCGGTTCGCCCTGCGCGCGTAAATCTCTCTTTCTGACTCCCTACATACGTGCGCTGCTCCTCTCTCGTTCTTTAGCTCGCTCCCACTCTCGGCCTGCGGGATAGGACGCGCGTGCGGTTTCTTTCTCGGGATCGTAACGTTAGAAGGACGCGACACACACCCCCGTAGAGAGCCGCTGCTCTCTCTCCGGTGGCTGGGTGCGCGCATTGGGGGATGCTGACTCATGCGCCCCAGCACATAGCACACGGATACATGGCGTGTCACCCCGAATATTATTCGAGTGCCTGACAGCGCAATCTGTGAATGCGCGATATTGTCTCCTCCGCCGGCACCAGACCACCGTTGGAACGCGGCACATGTTCTCCCCGCGCCCTGCCCCCGGCCTACACACGCACAATTCGCTCCTTCCCACCTTTCTCCCCCTCAGTCTCTTTTGACAGTGAACTTTTGAGGCCAGTTTTTGACGAGTCCTCCGGGTATGCCCGCTCGAAAATCTCGCTTTAGACTGGATTCCCGTGACTCGGCAAAGCGCGTTTCGCCGAGAGTCTTTCTTATTTCGATCCAAAAGTACTTAAGCCCCTGCCTGGTATAAAGACACGCACGCTCTCCTTTTGATCAAGGCACAGATGCCTTCGCCCGGCGTACTAACGCGCTGGTTCACGCTGCCAAAGGAAGTGATAGGTACTTACTTACGTGGCCTGGCCGTTTTAGAGCATTCTCCTCCTTTTAGTCTACCCGGCCCGATTCGTTCTATTTCGTTCCGGCATGGTGAGCGCACACGGAATTCCGCGGTTGCTCTTAAATTTAACGCGCCCCGACAATGGCCATTTTTTCGACGGCCGAAATACAAAGAGCAAAGAGTCCCCGACCTTCCAGCGCCAGTTCGACTTGACACACTCGTTCTCGCTCGAGTTTTCGGTGCCCTCGCGCGTCCTTCTCGCGAGCGCCGAGGGAGGAGGAGAGAAAAAGGTCAGAAAAAGATTGGTCTCGTCTCCGCGGCATAGGCTATTGCCTAGTTTCGCCGAGCAGGCGGCTTAAGAAGGCCGCATTTTATTTACGCGCAAGCGTGTTTTATGGCCTCGTTTGCTGAGCAAAGGGCGCTAAACACGCGCCTGACAGACATACCTCATGCCCCGACTCTCACCCCGTGCTCTTTTTCTCACTTCGATCGCTCCGTTGCTATTTTCATCTTCATCCCGTACCAGCCGATCCATCATGTCCTTCTGATGCGTACACCTGTCCCGGGAACTGACTATTACACGCGGTTCGCGATATGCAGATCGATTTGTAAGCGACGGTGACACAAAAATTATACTTCCACCGACGGACAGGCTTTCAGTCCGTTTTTCCTCAATTTAGAAATAGCATACAGTGCTATATATATTGCATATGTCTTGTAACGTGTATTTTTGAAAATACTGTAGAAACGAATCTAAGTATTTTCATTCGCGGTGTATCTTTTTTGATAATGCGCATCAGGCGATGTGCGTGCAATACCCGGATAATGTTAGGTGTCGCTCCAAGAGCGCGGTGTAAAAATAAGCGGGGAGTTCACGCATATGCTCGAAATCCCAGCGGCGAGATCCTGTACTAAAAAGTGCGACCTCGATCTCGAGCGCTTCTTTTTCTCGGCGCTTTCTGACAGCTCTAAATTAGGAATGAATGCCCCTCGAATTTACGACGCCTGCCAATTTGCGTCTTTATTTACTCCGCTCCTCGGAAGACTGTCTCGAAGCGAGACAGCCGCAGCGGACGATGTGCGAGAAATTTCTGAATGACACGGGTGTCATTGCCCTTCGTATTATTTGGACTTTGCTGTTAGTACACGCTGGAGAAACAGGTGTCCCCGACCCCCCGTATGAGGAATCGAGCAGGGTGGCATGCGCTGGGCTCAGCTTTTTGGCGACGGTCATTAAGCGTGCGAGTCACGTAACCGTTTAAATGCAGCCGAGACCCCCGTCAACGAGGATTAGGGCACTTGTACTTCGAGCCATCTTTCCACAGCGCACCCTTTCCCGGTTTTTTCTTTCTCACGCAGTTCCTCCGAAGTTCTTGCAGAAAGAACGACTGCGGACACTCGACATCCAAGCCAGAGTGAAGAACCCCATCCCCAGAGGACTCTTTCCCGCCGTAAGAACGGAGGTCCGGCTGGTAAACCAAGCCTGACGCTCGATTTAGCTGGTCCCGTGAAATCCAGGCCACCGGCAAAGGAGGTGGCTGACGGAAGATGAGGAAGCATGGAATTCGAAGCGTCGCCCGTAGGATCGCGGTGTGTCCCTCCCGCGTCCCGCTAGAAAGGACGGTCTTTGTTTCGCGGTGGCTCCTCGTCCAGTACGGTGATATCTCGCTCGAGCGAGCTTTCGGGGCCGGCGGAAACGCGGGAAAGCCCGGGGAACACGTACGGAGGTTAAGCGACGACTCGTGAACACGGTTTGTTTCATCCCCCGGGTGGTCGGGGGACGAATGTGTTCGCGGCGAATTCCGTGGGGTTCGTTTCGGCTAGGACGTCGATAAGCGGCCTGGCATTGTCCACTGGTCACGTGGTCTCGCCTCCGGCCTACAGCGCGCCGGGGTGAGCAGCCTTCATATTAAACTCGCCGGGGTTAATACCGCGGCTTACTCTAATACCGAGGCAACCCTTTGCCCTGTGATACGCCGATAAGGATACGACACTGCGATTCCACGCTACACCCCATTCCCGTCACCCACCACTGCCCGCTCCTTCCTCGCCAACCTGCGCTAGTTACCAATGGACCCCTCGTCCTCATACACTTCCGTCTGTCCCCGCATGTTTTTTCTAACGAATTGATTCGGAGTTCGCTATCGAGCGAATCCAGATTCCCAATACCGCCGAGGCTTTTTTCCCTTTTTCGCTTTTTTGCTCGAGTTTGATTTCACACTACTAGAGCCGGCGCGACACGCGAAGTAGGACGCTGGACGATTGATTTGATCTTCGAAGGAGTTGCGGATGTTCGAGGCCCATCGACATCGGTCATTTATTGTTAGTCGGGCTACACTCGAAAGAGTGTAGAGTTGGTGGCATTGTTTCGAGGACGTCAGTTATATAGAGAGCTCGAGAGAGGGAAAGAGCAGGAGGGCAGATGATAAAATGAAAATGGGTAACGCTGAACGTCAAGGGGTTGGGGCTGCGCGACCCCGACTCAGCGCGAAGTGTAACAATGCCAGATAGAGAGTCGCGAGGGTCGTGGTCTCGGGTTCACAGATAACACGCTCTTCTCTCCCTAACCGCATCCGCCCTCTTTCTCACCCTCTAACAAATCCTCTCTTCTCTCTTCTTCTCCCGGGCTTGATACTGGATGTGCGTATGCACATCCATCCGCCACCCTCTTGAAACGGCAGTGCCGGCTAGATCGCGATGCACCATTGGCGTCGGCCTGCACCATTGTGTTCCTCATCTCGTAGCCTGACTTGAACTGTGCGATCAACCATAGGGAAAAAAGTGCGCCAGGGATATTGGCTCGCGATTATATTAGCACCCATTTCAATCTCCTTTCACTACGCGTACGGAATTGCCAATGTGCGTGCCAAGCACAGCCTAGCAGTCACCCTGTATGTACATTATAAAAAGCTATGCGACATAACAAATAAAGGATTTGGAATTTATTCGGACAGGATTCGCTTATTCGGCTCGATTCACCAGTGGCTCACAATCACCAGACGCATATACAGCAGGAAGGCTATCCAAAGTGTCCTTAGAATCCGTGACGCCAATTACGCAACGACCCAACCACATTTTCCCCATGTGCCTTTCCTCTACGTGTCCTCGGGACCGCTCGCTCCAACTGTCGTCATCGAGTGGAATAAGCTTATCGGGGAAGCTGTATCGCGGACGCCTGTATCGCCGCCTGATTGACGAACGTCTGGCGCAGCTTTGGCTCGATCGCGATAGAGACCGGCTGATTAGAGTCAATCCTCCTACGATCCACTTGCTGGGGCAGAATCGGCATCGTCGAGCGGCTGACATTTGCGAGTCGACGATTGTTCGAGCGTGTCGACGCTCGCCGCGGATCACACTATGATCCATTAGGAAGCTGCACACACTCGCCGTAAAGTCCACGTGGTGTCTCGGAGGTATAAGCAGGCCGATCTTGTATTCTTAATTAGATCGTTAATACCATCGCTCTCGGTAATACGAGGAAGAGATGCTGCCCCGGAGGAGGATGGGTAGTCAGGGGCCTCCTCTCTCCGGTTGGGCAACGGGCGAGAGGGGGGGAATTGCATTGCATGCCATATAATCGTGGGAGTGTTTCCCATCAAGATACACGTAGAGGTACCGCACTCGCCGTAATACCCTCTCGCATAAATATATCTGCGGCGTGCACCTCTGCTCTGCTCCGCTCCGCTCTACTGGGTGGTTGCCGAGTAAGATAGGCCCCCCTCTTCTAAGATGGTACACTGCTACACCCTAACGTAGCGCGAATGCAACGCTCGCGCGCGATAGATAACCGGCGGGGCCCACACGGGACAGCACCCAGTAAGAAACGAGGCTCTGCCCTTTCCCTGATAAAGGACACTCCTTATCGATTCGAGCCCCGGCCGCGCCACTCGCCTTTTTATCTTGCCCAGAGATATTCCAAGTGTTCCCCTGCTAAGGGCTTTCGATTTCGATAGCGCAGCACTAAAGTGGAACTCGTGGTAGGTACTCCCCGATAGGATGCTGCCTCTAGCACCCACGTGCTCAATTAGACAGCTCCCCGATAGATCCCTTTCCCCTCTCATTTATACCGGCTCGAATGTAGGGTGGGTATCTTTTAAATCTCGACTGGATGCCTTTTCTCATGGTTTGCGTGCAAGTTTCGGAGATTTGAATGGGTGGGTCATTCAAGAGCCACCGGGTATGCAGTGTGCGCGAGAAAGCAGTACCGTTGGAAGGAGCGAGCTAGCTTCGGCTAAACGTACTTTATGCACCGTGCCCTTGTTCAACTGTTTCATCAGGATAATTAGAAGCCTGACCCACGGAAAAGACAGGAAAAACTGTTTCACCCTTTACTTAGGTTAGATAAACCAAAGATACCGGATACCGAAATCGAGAGAAAGAGAGTTTTCCATTGTCTGCACGGCCCTTCGATCCCTCTCCTGTCAGTGGATCGGCGATGAAAGTTAATTCGCCATTGTCCCCGATAATTTGATAGCGCTGATCTATGTGGAGTCGGGCGGGCCCGCGCGATCTGAATAAGAAAATGTGCCGGGGGAAAAAAAAAGAATGAGTTTGGAGGGAAGCCGCGGAGGACTACGCAGGAGTGGTAGGAGAGCAGCGGGTGAAGGGATGGTGGGCATTCTCTCTCGGGGCCGGCGGAAAAGGAGCAAAAGGGTAGGCCAAAGGAGCCCCGATTCCCGGGACATTAGCATAAGCTAAGCCAAGCTAAGCGCGCCCATATAGCACGGAAATAAATAGCCCCCCGTCTCGTATCTGCAGCGGGGCTTGGGTTTAGCATGGGCCGGCAGCACCGACAACCCCAAAAAGTCCGGGGGAAACCGCACGCGTGTGCGTGATCGCGCGCGCCCGCGCACGTGCGCTCGGCCACCCACCACATAGTCGGATCGGGATGCCACCAGATAGCGGGGCCCGTGTAAGGCCCACCTCACATGGACCCAACTTGACTACCAATCACCGATTCAACGAACTGCGCGCGAGAATGATCCTGGAAAATCTCATCCTTCCCGATCACCCGTCCACGCAGCTATCGTAAAAGGAGGAGTAGGCTCGGGCGGTTTGAAATGAAACCTCGAGATTTCGGAACGGAGATCTGGCCCGGACGATGACAGTTCCATGGGGACGACAATTTGTGGACACCTGACACCCGCTGTCCCCATATGGTCTACTCGGCGCGGCCGAAGAGAATTTGGGTATACATTTAGAGGGAAGCTGCATCCGGTGAGGATGCGATCTGTGTGAAGGTGGCCTTAAAGAGGAAAGGGCGGCTGGAAGGGGGAGCAAGTCACATAGGAGCACTCGGTCAGCGGCGGGCGACGGTGCTCCCGGTGTCGGGGTGCAGTGGTGTTGGTGTTGGTGGTGGTCATGGCGTAACTTTGGTGGTTCCTGCAGCCGGGCACCACCACCACCGCCACTGCCCAGGCAAGAAGAGGAACGCATGCGGGAGGCAGATGGGCCCGGAGATAGTCCTCTTCCCGAGGAGAGTGCCCGCTCGGACAGGATGCGCTTGTCATCGGACGCGCACGGAAAGAGCTATACACCCCCCACAGAATCCGACTCGCACCAACCACAAATACACATAATACTCATCTCCATGGAGAAAGAGAGACATTTCAAGAGCGCAGCGCTCACGTGCGCCCCGAGATATTAGGGTAGAGTTACACTCGAGGCCTTGTCCCGGAATTTTCGTGCAGCCAGCATCAACTCCAACACCCAATCCGTAACATCCCGTCCCAAAGGACCACATACTATCCCTTAAGTATCAAGATAATGTATTTTTTATTGCATTGCATTGCCATATGTAATGTAGTATACATATACATACATATAGGGCATAGAGCTAGAATGGAACTCTACCTGCAAACAAAGCAGCTCTGGAGGGGGACACGCGTGGAAGTGCGACTGCTCGTATTGTCGGAGTCGATGACGATCCCGGTAACGTGCCTCCGCCAACCGCTGTCTCTCGTTGAGGGAGAGGGCACACATTGTTACGTCGGCGGATCCGCTCGTCTAGGATAGATATAGGGCCGGTGGATCGTGCCGGATGACAGTCGCATAGCCGATAGCATCTCCGCTGGTCGATTAAAGTGGCCAGGCTCTGTCAAGGCACGATCACAAGTTCGGAGAGGTATAGGAGGAGCGCGAGAGGGGGTCAGGGGAGGGAGCAGAGGCCGAGGAGAGATGTCCAAAGCGGCGAGTTCTTCCGGCGGGCCGGCTCCGCTCTCTTCGCGGAACCACGCTGTGCCAAGCATTGTCCTCTTTCCGAACACTGTCCGGCGAAGCCCGCCAGAGCGACAACGACCGTCTTCCAGATAGTATCTGACGATTGACGATCGCGGCATGTACGCCCGACTCCCGCCTCTGATGCAACTGCACTTGCGGAACCCCCCTAGACGACGGATCAACGACTCTATGCTTCGACGAGACGCGATAGCTTCCCCTTTCATGACTTTACTCGACTGACAGCTGGGAATCGCCACTTCCAATCTGACGGCCTCGACTTACCCAGGTACCCCCAATCAGATCCCACTTGGAAATCACTATTGACCATTCCAACGCCCACGCTCGCCTCCTCCAAGACTCCCTTCCTCACACGTCGCTCATCACACACTTTTACATTTTACGCGACATTGCGTCTACTTTGAGAGCTGTACAAGTTGATTCTCGCGCGAGCTTAACGTAATAGGGCAGGTTTTGCGCATAAGGAAGATTGAAGAGACTCACCGGTGGTGAAGAGGACGATGGCTTTGAGGCAGCTGTATTCCGCGGAGTCGACGTGAAGCGCCTTGAGCTTCTCAACCTGCTCCTGGAAGATCCTGATGTGGTCCATGAAGGCGACCACGCGGTCGGCGGCCATCGGCGAGGCATGGAGCCCGGCGGCTGCGAGGAGCGGCGCTACGTGGAGTGGCATTGAGCATTGGCTCGCATTAAGGACGAAGAGTTCACTCCAGACTAGCCTGAGGAGTGCGACTTGGTCGGTGACTTGGAGCTCCGGGAAGAACGGTATGTTCCTGGCCCACTCGACCGCGGAGAAGAGGAGCCTCGCAGCGAGCTCGCAGATATTGTCGATGCCCATGATGTTGTTCGGCTGCATGCACTGGCCGTATCTCGTGGTGGGGTAGGGCTCTGCCCTCAGCAGCAGGCTGATGTATGAGGAGAGGTACGAGTGGCCGTTTATGCTGGCGCAGGCTACCGCGTCGCCGTTCGTCAGTGCGAATTGCCCGGGCATACCTGGTAGCGACGGCTGCGAAGGTGGCACTCGGCCTCTCTGCACCGCTGCAACAAAGCAAACACACCATCCGCTTGAAATAACGGCGAACCCAGCATCCCCGATTAACGGCCGCCGGCAACGCTTCCACGTCACCCGGACCGAGTATTGTCGTCGGGGACGTTTACTACAAAGTTTGGCAAAAATATCCACCCGGAAATCCCGACTTGTTACTCGACGGGCCCCAATCCCAAGGAGACAATGATTGCGTCTACTTGGATCGGAGTGTTCAATTGTAATGGTAGGATCGGACGGCACTAGAAAGGGAATTTGATAGGACTGGATATAATTGATGAATGTTTGGACTTTGGCAATTTGAGACTAGAAATAACATGGACGGTGAGGTATCAATCAGTTTGACTCGTGGGGAGTCAGTTCTCGAAAGGCGCGATCGTTGCACTAGTCTCCCCTGGCGGGAGGAAGGTGATTCACGGAAATTCCAAGGAACCTGCTTCTCGATCGGCTATCGCGATGCCGCTATCGATGTGGTCACGCATCGCCGATTTCACGTGCCGCATGCCCACCTCTCTGCCTCTCACTCCCTCTCGAATGCTTGAGCCTGCCAGAGCGATGCGGTCAGTTTCTATCATGGCCGGACTAGAGATCGTCCGCGTAACATCGGGAATCGATTAAGTCGAGATTTCCAAGGATCATCGTCCTCTTCGACGAGAGGGGCGACCTTATACGCGGTGCCTAGACGCGAGAAGCGCGTCCGCCTATCCGCTCGGGGCATTGAACAGCTATGTGAAATCGGATTCACGAATTCGCCTCGGTTATAAACGTTGCTTTGCGCTGCCTCTCCGTTGCGAAATAGGGAAAGAACCTGCGCCGGGCCATACGCGTATTAAACGCACACAATATCTACGCGTCGTTGACAAAGATTCGGCCATAGTCAATTTCGCTGTTACCTATTATTAACAGTCATTTGAAAAAATCCGCCCGCATCGAACGATAATCACCACCTTCCATCCTATCAGTTGTTGACACGCGATATCCTTAGTACCGCTTTTCCCCTGCAGCCGGTTATCCCCGGTTCGTAATGGCCGGCGCTAAAAGACTTGACGCTCTAGTAAAGAGAGGGAAGAGCGGGCGACCGTTCACCCGACGAATAATCGCGCAGGCGAAAAGGGGCAAGAGGAAAAAAGAGCCGAGTCCGGTAATAATGGCGGTAATCGCCGGCAAAGAATGCGGTAGGCGCGCTCTAAGTACGTAACGGTCCCTCGGACATTTCGCGTAGAACCTGCGGAAGCCCGTGAAGAAGGCCTCTCCGAGTTCCAGCCACGGCGACGCACTCTCTTTCCAGCATCACATACTTTGCGCGCACGGTATGCTCCGAGCCATTAATCAACACTTGATAACTCTTTCACAAAGGGTTGCAATCCTTTCTCCTAGATCTTACCGCGAGCTTCACGAGTCCGGGTGGAAACCCGTTGAACTTGACCCCGCAATAGTGTTACGCACAGTTATTATACCTAGAAACAAACGTTCACTGGCCATGGTCTTCAAGAACTAAGCCAATATCATAAACGGACGGATGTGCAAGGAAAAGTGATTATCGTCCCTCTAGCAGACAATCAATTCCGAGAGTGTTCAGTGGTCCCTGGTCGTCCCGGACCAAGGCAAATGGTGGGCCGAGAGTTGCGAAATCGTAGACAGGCAGAAATAAAGGAAGCCAGCATAGCAAAGGGGTATCTTACACACGAGCGGGAGAGTCTCCGGGGGACCCTCTGAATCTTGGGCCCGTAGCGAGCGCGGTTCGTGAGTCTTGAGAGTCCGATCCCTCGAAGGAGCACGGAGAGAGAGAGGCACCCCGCTGCGAAACGCCTGGATTCCAACCTCCGCCCGCGGCTAAGCGACTCTCCACTTCGATCTATACCTTCTCTACACCGTCCTCCCTATGCCCCCTGTGTACTGCCCCCCTCCCCCTTCGCCCTTCGCCGACCATAGCCGGACACGAGAAAAAGTCCATCTTCTCCATTTCAGTCCTATTTGCACTCGGTGCTCTACCGGAGGGACACGGCTGCCTACTGATATACCTATACTACTTCGACCCCGCTGCAAGTAGTCGAACTAGTGACAGGCATACTACTCTCGATTCAATGTGCTCGGCGCTTTCTTCCACTTCCTCTGACCCCGATGCATGCGATCCTCCGTGTCCTTGCGGCCTCGCCCCCTTCCCCTGACCACTTACTGGCATTCGGTCCTTGTATCCTATCCCTTTTCCGCGCGGCGGAATGTAAATCGTATGGGGCCAGGACTTTCTACTGTTCTGTTATTGAATAGTGCGGCATCGCTATAAACCGGTAGCCTCCTATCGTTTATGGTTTCGGGAAAGACGTATGGGACGGGATTCTGCTCTAGGCAGGAGAGATGCTGTTAGCACGCGCGGTATGCAGATTCGGTACCGTTATCAGTCACGGGCTGGCTTCCGAGCGTCCCGTTCGCAAGCCTGCGACGCAAAGTCCATCGGATTGCTTGGTTCGAGTAGTCCCCGGCCGGACAATATGCGGACCCGCTGGATAAGAAGCTCAGCGAACGAGTTGCGGAATCTCGTTGATTTGATGGCCGGTACGGAGTATGCCGGAGACTAAGGGGATTTCAGTGTAGCGTTCATTCACTGCCCTCCGATATGTTTCCACGACTTGAGCTCCTGTAGTATGTTCAGTGAACTAGCAGCGTTGAGGATTGCGAGCAAATAAACCAAACCAAGGGGAATAAATCAAAGCAGCGGCAAAACCCGTTGGAAATCGGGCCTCGTATCAGTGGGGAGTGTATTATCGGCTCGGGCGGCAGCTCGCAACGCGCGATATCCGTAATTTCTTTACACGCTTCGGGCGCGAATGGTCGCGTCTAATCCCTCGATTCGCGCCAACAGCTTACGCCGGCGTATCTAAGGTCGGGGGTCGGCCGATTAGCCTCAACTCGCGGGATTCCTCCTTGGACTTATCAGTCCCGGATTTTTCGCTCTAGAATTGCGAGCTCTATCGCCTCCGTGAGATTCTCGTGTTTTCGCTCGGTTGACATAGAAATCTAAGCGCCGCTCGGTATTCGGTGTACGGCGTTGCGCGTCCGTTTAGCACGGCGACGCGGGGAGATATCAGTCGAGCCGAGCTCTGAAACCGTCCTTGGTCCATCGTGAGGCTGCGCGGTGAGATCGACGGGCGGCAGTGCACGAGAGGGTCTCCGCGCTCCTCTCGGAGCATAGAGAGGAATTCTCGAGACGTGGATTGATGATAGTGAGAAGGAACGAAGACGATGCGTCGCTCTCTCGCGGTACCAGTCGCGCCGAGAGGATGAGGCTTGATGAAAGAGAGCGAGAGAGGAAGAGGGTACGGGTCCCGGCGTGAGCCGGACAATGAGGAGCGCGTGCATCGCTCAAAATAATTATAAACATCGGGCAGAAGTGACGATCAATCTTCCGCCGGCTAACCTCTTCGCTCCGCTCTTTTGATAGTAAACGAATTGTTGCTGCGGCGCAGACGTGCCTCCGCGCGTATGTGTATGTTGGTGGTGCGCGACGAAGGGAAGATGAGAGAAGGAAAGGAAAGAAGCCGAGGAAAAAGAGAGGCATCGTGAGCACCCGCGGAGCGAGTGATTTAAAATGCTAATTCTTTCGGTTCGTCGTCGCGACGGACGCGTTGATTAAGACGATCGCACGAGCACACATGTGCGCCGCACGAGAATTTCATTAGCCCGGCTGACGTGCGCCTTAGATATTCCCTGGCAGAACTCACCGACCACGCCAGCAACCCCGCGATTGTCCTCGAGCTTCGCAGCCGCCAACGACCTCTCCTTATTTCCCTCTGCCAATAATTCGGAGAGTTTAACGCGGAAATGTAAATAGCCCGAGTATAGGATCTTCCTGATAGCAGGATAGCACTGTGAAGGCGAAGTAGGCCGCTTCTCTAGGCCGACGGTTGCCTCGCGTCAGAGGAGAGATGAAGTTAGCGAGGCCAGTCAATAGCGGGGAAAGATGTGCCGCCGAGAGAAATTGGCGATTGGAATGGAGGAGAGGAGGACAGTGCCGAGACTCGCCGGGATATCCATCCGCCTACAATTTCTCCGGTGACGGTGACGACCTACATGGGAGCCTCGCTAGCGAGGTCATTGGGTCATCGTCAGTTGGGCATCGCCACTGACAGGACACCACGAGGAGCCACGGGTACCTCCGGGTCTCCGTCTGCCCCTTCGCTATGCCTCGATCATCCCGAACTCACTTCCCTGCATCTTGGCCGCTCGAGCTATATAATCGAGATGTGACAAAGTGATGGCCGTCAATTCGCATGGGTGAAACGCTGGCCGGGAACGCGCTCTCTAGCCTTCTCACCGGAGAGGAACGTTCACTATCAATAACGGTACATCCCAGTCGGCAGAATGAACGTTCGTGAGATCCTCCTTGGACTCAGGATTGAACACTTCGGCCGCCGATACAAAGGAATCATTAAGTCTGCCCTCTATTAATCGAATCGTGATTTTTGCATTCCTCGATTACTGACTGCGGCTGCGGGCTCGTAGGTCGGACCCAATAAACTTAAACGCCAGCATCCACCATCCCCAGGTTGCGCGAAATTAAATCCAGAAATGAACCGCGGTGATCAGATGCCTGTTTAATTCAATTTTTCGAAATTCCGCAATACCATTCGCCGATCGATTCTATCCGTCGTTGTCCGCGTTTACTCTTCAGAAGCATAGCTTCATTGTACGCGGATCGGCTCTATTAAATTCAACCGGGTGTATTCCACTGGAATTCATTAAACGTCCAGCCACCCCACCACAACTTCCGAAACAAAATGTCTACTGGTTTATTGTCGCGCGTGGTAGCGTTATTCCGGGAATTTTGTCGTCCAGTGCCGACTTATTATATACGACGAGTGCGCTCTTTATGACCACGGAATTGAAATTAGCGACCGGCGGAATTAAAATGAGAATGATTTCCCATTCTCCTCATCGGTTGCTTACCCGCGAATGCTCGCCATGGCACGAATTCCCCATAGAGTATTCCCAATAAAAGAGTTTCCCAAAAGTATTGTGAGATGATTAGCAGTGATAGGGTTGAGCCTCCCCGAGTAATATAAAAGCCGGAGAGCACTCTTCTCATCATTAAGCCGTTCGCATGGCGGACCAGTATGTACGTAGGTGTTTATTTATCGCTCGGCTATACATGGGGAGTGAGCCTCGTATAGTCTATGCCCCCCATAACGTTTACTCTGACTAATTACTCTGCAAATCTCTGTGGGCCCACCGCACCACACCGTGCAATTACCTTGCACGAGTTCCGCGATCTTAACACAGAGAGCCTATCAAGAAGCCAATATAATATTTTCTTTGCGCGAAATCATACAGGCGTCGTGTAGATAGAGATAGGGATCACACTTCCTCCAGTGGAATCACGATCATCTGCCGGAACGGTGAATGACGAGAGCTGGACGAGCTACGAATGTCAGAGCTTCGCGCGGAAGGCTTGGCGAGCTGCGGATAAATAAATTGGTCTGAGCACCGAGAGGAGGCAGACAATTAGTCTCATTAACGTAATACAAGAAGAAAGGGGAAGACAGCAGACTGCGGGGCCGGGCGCTGGAGGACAAGATTGCAAATACAGAGAGGGCGGGATGGAAGGTAGAGAGTATCTCTACAGAAGTAGAAGTAGAAACGGTAGTGGAAGCAGTGCCGCTGGCGAAAAGGGATACATATGGCAAAAAGGGTAAGGTGGAGAACTTCGAGGGGAGAAAAGAGGAGTTGGGTGTAGTGTGAGCAGCAAGAGGTGCGTATCGCGTGGCCCGATGCAACACGGAATCATTTTTACATGGCTAATAAGCGGGTGCAGGTACCCTCTGGCTGTAGTTCCGGCTCGGAGGTGCCAAGCCGAGGAGTAGGCGGCTTGCCAGTTCACTTTGCCGAGAGAACTTCGAGGAGAAGAACGAGAGGGGGAGAAAGAGAGGAAGATATACCTGGCGCGCGCGAGAGAGCTGATCCTATTAAGATTTCCGTATCGTGTCGTCCCGTTACCGCGAGGGCACCGTGCTCCATCGTGCTCGGAACTTTAGAACGTCGCTTCAACCTCTTTCATTTCCAGATCTTGCAATCTTCCCAGTCAACTTCCCCGCAGGCACTGCTATTTCTCCTAATGCTCATTATTAATTAATTAGTCCGTGAACAGGCTAAGGATGAAAATCTATCGGGAGATTGGTTGAAATGGGTGAACGGTGTTTCGAGCTGCGACAAGTGCGTAGTCTCCCGGAAGAAGAGACAAGTTTAACGGCCTAGTCTGAAGGCCGTCTCGCACAGTTCCCGCACGCCTCCATACCGCCAATCCTCGAATAATCATTCCGCAATGCTGCGCAACGATTGCGGCGTCTGTCGAAGCGTCCTTGGCATAGAGATCGTTCTCACGATCCTTTCGCGATAATGCGGACGTTCTCCGCACTTTCTTTCAAGCTGGTTACACGGCTCCGCTTGTGCTCCCACTTACTTTGTAAAAGTGAATCAGTTCGGTGCCTTGGTCTCAAGGTCCTTCCGAGTTTCATGCTTAATTTACTAGGATTATTTTCATGAAGCCTCCGGTAAAGCTGTGAATCATATCCTGCACGACATCCCATCGCGCCACGATATAAAGATGTTACCGAGTGGCAGGATATGATTAGTCGATTAGGATTCATCATTCTGTCTATGACGTCCGCGCCAGTACTCGAAAACTCAAGCGGCAGTCATAGTTGGTCCGCGCTCAGATCAACACTAGATTTCGTCGAATTTTGGCTCTGTCTTCTCATGTGATTGGAGATCGTGCAGCCGTTTATCCGGGGGAAAGCGGAAGCCTTTTGCTGATTGCAATAGCCGTGAGCGAGTGCACGCGTTAGCTTTGGTTTATAAATAGTCACCGGTGACGCAACACACGAAGACGATGATGAGGGAAAAGCGCGGGGGGCAAGGAGTTCTTAGCAGGACGAGAAATTGCTCGCGGCAACTTCGCCTTCTGTCCTGAGCTCCCTCGCCTGCTTCGACCCGTCTGACCACTGACCAGCCACGAGAGCGTGAACCAAACGAACTCGTCCTTCCTCCGCGTTACGAAAGTCCGACTACTTCGCGCTTCAACTTGGAATCACGAAGTACAGCCGACTAAGCTGGATACCGCGATCATTCCCTACGATCAAGCCGACACCGCCTAATCCAATTATGAAATTACTCTATCCTGGCCTTATGTAATCTCACCAGATGCCGAGAACGACACTGGTCGGCGCGACTAGACGTCGAAGAATGCCACTCCACTCTTCCAAGAACTCCTGATATTTTTCGCCGTGGCTAATACATTTCTGTGTATAACAAACAATGTGTAAGATATACTCGCGAATACATTCCGTTGATAATTGTTGAGGTCCCTTGGGTGTAGTCAGTGCAGGTATGCCGCAGGCACAGGGTCACAGGTTCCTGCGAGGACGTAGCCGCGAGCAGGGGCCTTATAAAAGTATCTCGTTAAACGGATCGCGTATATCGTCGCTGGGGGGAGGGGAAGAGGGCCAGGCGTCGGAGGGTTAAAGAAGAAGCGGGCGAGCCGGAGGTAGGGCCCAAATACACCTGCGGATCGTAGACGGCCCAGGGAGAACCAGTCGACGCAGAATAACTGGTATTAATACGTCACGTAATTACCGTGCGAGGGATATACCTGGCGCTGGGCCTGGTGGGCCCGGCCCAGCCAGTATACGCGAGCATACGTACGCGGTGAATCGTCCGCCAGCAAGGCTCGTAGACTCGCGGAAGATGCCGATGGAAAGAGAGAGGCGGAGATACAGACAGACAGAAAGAAAGAGCGAGCGAGAGAGAGAGAGAGGTGGAGGGGGAGAGGGAGGGAGAAAATATGCATCGGGCCACCAGTTTTCAAGGCAAGGCCCTTCGGGCGATGCTTCTGTTTCGAGCCATTATGATAATTTCGCCGGAAAGCAGCTTACCGAGTTCGGGCCCCACGGCAACGCCAACCCTGCCTACTGTTCCTTCGATTGTCTTGCAACGCAGTGTTCCGCCAGTCCAAACTAGAACCAACGGGAGCGAGTCATTATACTGGGTCAGTCCGCATTATCGTTAGTCACCCTCAGGACATTTCGAACGGGACGCTAAGGATGTTTCTGGGACGGAACTGGAAGCGAACCGTTCGAGACATTTGCGCGTAGATCAGGAATTCAGCTGGAGTATGGGACCGCGCATTCGCACCTCCCTTCAAGCCCAAATGCCTCGAGATCATCCCCGGATATCGGGCCCGCGGAATTTACTGCTTCGATAGTAAAATTTATTACCGCCGGGTGTCGGCTTAACGATCGCGACAACGCTCGCGTGCGTCGGTGGCACCCGCAGCGAGTTTCGGAGTACTCGACGCACTCGCGAAATTTATTGCTGCGATTGGGGCATACGCACTTCGAGCCCCTTGGAATTCGGGGCCCGCGAGTCGAGGGCGGCTGGAACGCCAGGGAAGGTCGCCGAAAGATTCCTGGTACAGAGCAGCGCTTCATGAAGCCATCCGTGCGTGTAATAACGGAGAGTCTGTTGACAAACACATCGGTGACACCCTGGATATTAGGCCCTGGGCTAACATACCGACGTTCAAGGTATCCCAGCGATCTCTGTTATGTGTCAGAATCGCTTGGGCGGCGGTGCGATCTCGGCGAAGAAGAAGAGAAGGAGGACGAAGAAGGAGAAGAAGATCGAGGCCCAAGGGAGGGCCCGACGGCGTTAAGGATAGAGGAGTCGGGCGAGGAGACGTCGAAAAGAGAGAGGCTCGCCGGAGGTTACAAGGTTACACGCGTCGGCGCAGCCAGTGTTGCTGCACAGTTCGAGAAAGAGTGAGAGTAGAGAGAAAGAGAGAGAGAGAGAGAGAGAGAGAGGGCGAGCGGGCAGCGGGCCCGCCTAAGATTCCCACGGTGCCCGCTCGCGGCGAGGCCCCGGCCCAGGCCCAGCTCTCTCGCATGCTACTCCACGGCATGCTCTTACGTTATGCGAGCAACATTAAGCTTGAGGAAGGCACGGCGATTCGAACGAGAACGAAAGGGGGACTAAGTACGGCCCGGGCCCCCCGAGACGGGCCCACGGCCCACTCCTCCGGGAGGCAGTCCGCCACCTAAGAATCGTCTATGCAACGCGCTATTAACCCTTGGGCCTGTCAGGCACACTCTTCCAACCGCTACCAACACCTTGTCCACTGACTAACCTTCCCTCCCCCCGGCCTTCCCAACCTTCGGCTCAAGTCCCAATTCGCAACTGGTCATCTTTGAGAGAGGAATTTTTATCAAGTCTCGTTGTCTCGTGCAGGGTTCATTGCGGGCTTCCATGAATTTCCAAGCCGGTCGGGCCAGGCGGCGGCGGGTGTACAGGCCCACTGGTAGTTACCATGCTTTACGGTTAGCTACGTGAGTAATGCCCCGTGCACGCCGGCTCGCGTGCGTGAAATACGCGCCGAACGTGGGAGTCGGCTTGCAGTTCTCCCCGAACGAAATCGGTCCGCGAGTGCTCGCTATATTGTGTCCGCTTGACTTTCTGGCCAATGACTATCGGGATTCAGTAGTATAAGCGCGAAGGTCTCAAGTGTCACTAAAAGACTAAATTATATGAAAGGATGGGTACAGGATATAATTTTCGCAGGAAACTGGGCCTTACGCGTGATTCAAGCGACGTGAGAGCAGACCGGCGAAGGAATTCCTACTCCTGCCTGGCTTGGTTCCGGTGTCCGAGGAACGTTCTCCTTTGACCTGCTGTCTTTCAAATTGCTCTCCTTTCCCTCCCCTTTCCTGGCGCACCGCGGCGCACCGGCCGAATGAGGCCCGTGACAGACTACCTTACGTTTTAAAGCGTGATTCACTGTGATTCTCCATTCTGCTACCTTCTCAGGAATCCCAGGCTCAGCCGTGTTTTCCTGAGTCTCAGAATCTTAAATTCTCCGCGCGCACTCGTTATTCTTCGCTTCATGTCGAGCAATCGGCAGTTATGCGAGGCCCTAAGTCCCTCGGGGTGAAAATAGTGAGTCGAACGATGACTTGTTGCCAGGTTTCCGTGCCGATAAAGCGTGAAAGGTTCGCGTCTTTATTAGAGTACGCGGTATAAATCGCGGACAGTCGATCGGTAAAGATACGTGTGTAAATTACGACAAGGGAGTCAGGATTATCGTCCGGTGGAGCCAGAGTAACATAGCACCCGTGCGCCCAAGTGAGGAAACGAGGGGATTCAGGCAATTACCGTGCGAGGAAGAAAAGAGCACGATGCAAATATCAACAGCCGTTAGTCTCCCGTCGCTAACTCACCTGCCTTGCGCTGCTCGCAAGCGCGAACCAGTCCTGGTTAAACGTGGGCAGATATACACACGCAGATCCACATATGTAGACGTACATACCAACGAGACCACTGTTAACCCAGAGCTCTCACTCCCAAGCGCATATCTAAACATTACCACAATCCAATTCGCATTATAGGTGCGCTCGCGGTTTAGCAGAAAGTTCCCTCGGCGCGCCAATTCATTGCCAGTGGGATGATTTGTTGGAAAGAGCGCTTGTGCACCGATTGTGCCAAGCCGGTTCGGCCAGAAATGGAAAAGCGACGACAGTGGAGGAGGAGAAGCACGTGTCGTTTGTAACCATAGAGATGGCGAGTCACGCTTGACACCTTCGTCCGTTCTTACGTGTGCATACATACAGTACACATGTACAAACACTGAGAGTCCGAACGAGAATCATGAGAAGAGGTGTGTGCCCGATCGAGTCGGTGTGCACAAACCAGAGTCGGCCAGAGTTCTGCCTGTCGACCGCCTTTTCCGAGTGAACTTTCACATTCTGATCGCGACAGGCCCGAAGGTCAGAGAGGCACACGACGCAGTGAGTAAGTACATACACATAGTGTACTTGGTTTGTTCCCGCGAGACTCAAGATCGGCCGCCGAATTAGGTCGAGTGGGTGACTCCCATGGATGAAGCCTGAAACCAAGTGACGGGGAGACTTGGAAGAGTGAAAAGGCGGCCCGGATAGTTGTTGCCCGAGCAGAGTGGTGCTCGTCGAGGACGGTGGACCTTGCACCGCCGCTGAATATGCATAGCTACCTCGCAGTCGAAGCGCCGATCGTAATCCCCCACGGTGTCACGCACTCTTGACCCCCCAGTTTTGTCATGGTAATGCACACTCCTACTTTGTATTTTAATGCTTCGGAAAAGGAGATTATGCGAGTAAATACGCGGGCAAATGAGTAAAGCGCGTAAGTGGCAAGCTGTCACATGTCCCGAGATCGAGAAGGATTTTCCCCGGCTCGACCTATTCTCGCTTCAAGCCTCCATCTAACTAACTAACTAACTATCGGAATCTGTTCCATTTCATTCTACAGTTTCGTGCAACACCTGCTGAAGCAGGATTAAAAACCGCGGCTAATGAAGAGTTCCAGGGATAAAGAAATGCCAATTGTCACAAGGGCTCTGAATGGCGCCGGGAAACTCTGGAATTCCAGTGCAGTAGCCAGCGAGTCCAGAATACTTTCAAAGAAACCTCGCTGTCGACAGCGGTGATCGGCGGACGAGCAGCAAAAACAAGGCGGCTCGCGAGGTATCGACCTAGAAAAGCTCGCGTCTCCATGTAGAGGGGGGGCAACGCCGGCGTGACGCCTGGTGTCGTTATTAATCGTAATCATCGATGTCTCGGAATACCATCGACGTCTGCTGGCTAGCTTTATTACGTGGAACGGGCTCGTGGCGGAATCGCAGCCTCCGGCTATCACGCGCACCAGCACACGCTGTAGCCGCTCGGACCTAACGGAACGGGGCCTGTCGTCGTCCCGTCCTATCGGAGCTCATCAGAGACTGGCACACCCCACGCATGCTTTCCAGGATAACGTCAGGACAGCAGTCGACATCTCTCGGGTAATTAGCATTCGTGCTACATCTGGTTAGCGATCAGGGGGTTTGAGACCGGAGACCAATCGTCAGAGTCACCGCCTCGCATTTCGCCGAGCCTTTGAAGCTGACTAATTGAAAGCACGAAAGCTTGGGGTTTCATATCGGCGGAATATCGAAACGAGGCGGGCTAAACTGGACAAAAGAAGAAGGGCTTCCAGCGGCCACCAGCGAATTAGTCTCCAAATGAGCCCGAGCGCTTTCAGTGGAGGGGGGAGGGGTCTAGCGGCTATCGGTCATTATCCCGGCACGGTGTATGCAGCCGAGCGGAGATATCAGAGCTCGGAAGATGGCCCGGTACACGTAGGGAGACGCAGAGAGCGGAGGAGCCGGCTGCCGGCTGGATTACTAATCATTTCCCGGGTCCGAGAAACCTCGCTAATTGATTAAAGTCACGATCCTGACCCCGCCGTAATATCGGCAATCTCTCCGAACGGCGGCGGCGCATACTGCGCCGAGGGGGTAGAGCAGGGAAGCCCGGGAGAGGAGATAGGGGTGGAGCCAAAGCCCGAGAGGAGAGAGCACCAGGAGTCCGAAGGAGCAGCTCAGAGATCAAGCCGGGGAGAGAAAGGGACGCGAGAGCTCCAGTATGTTAGCCTCGCGATACCTTTTTTCTCCCTTGCCTCTTCTCTACCGAGCCCTTTTTATTCTCCTCCTCCACCTCTCTCTCCCTTTCTCTCTCCCTTTCTCTCCCTCGCTCTCGACATCGTTTTCGCCTCTGCCCAGCTTGGCCCGTTCTCCACGGTATTGTTGTGCCCGTTCCAGCCCCGCAAGGGAAACAATGTCTAATTTCAGTTAATGCGACCGTAATGGCCCTCGTTGCATCGCTTCGACGCCGCAGATAAGTGAAATCCACCCTCCCACACGGATACACGCGAGTGTATCTCGTACCTGTAGCGTCTCCCGCCTCTTCTCCATCGCGCGCCACAGAAATCTCCGAACCGAATATCGCTTGGGAGCGATGGATTTCATAATAGCGCAGGATTCACTGCTAGCTGCGCGGCCGATTATCTTGGACGTGTGTCGATCTAAAGAGAAGATACTGCGAGCTAGATCACCCTTGATAGCCCATCCACGTTCATGTCTCTGCGAAACTTCCGTGACGTGTATCTCCCTTCCCTTCTCAGCCAAGTGCTGAAGTGAGAGAGCGAGAGAGAGAGAGAGAGAGCTAGGACGGGAAGACCTCGACTTTCGCGACTAATGGATTGATTTTCCGATCGATTTCACCTGCGCGCATCCGACAATCAATCGAGGCTCCCGGTGATAGGAGAAATTCTGTGGGCAGCTCTAAATTATACCGGTGACTTTGTTTCTCGGTGGCTCGACGTGCACGAGCCACCGAGGGGATTCGAATGTTCGATCGAACGTTTATAAGTCGACGATCGTAATACCGGAAACCGATCGCCACTAAGTAATCGTAAGCAGTTGCCGGAATGACTGAGCGCGATGAGTAATTCAATGGCTGGACTCTACTTGCTACTCGTGGAATTGCGTGTGCCACATTTTCCTACAAGCGACGATAGCGATTCCGCGAATAGATAAGAGCGAAGCCGCATTCATGACAGCGCCGCTCTCGGTAGGATTGGTAGAATTTAGACATAGCTCGGGGATCCGTCTTTGCGTGTAGATCAGAGGAGAAACGACGGAGATGGTGGAAAAAGAGCGATTTCAAGCTGGAAACGAGATCAGCGAAAGGATCAGGAGAGCGATAAGAGGCCGGCGAGCAAGAAATCCGGGACAAAAAAGGCCATCAGGCCTGGTTTAATATGTGTTTATTCCTGCGTTGTGTAATGGCTGCGTAATTATAACGGGCATGCAGGATGGCCGTTTGATAATGACTTTCCGAATGCGTCTGTTGGACAACGAAATTAGGGTCATTTGCTTCTCTCGCCCTCTCGCTCTCTTTGTTGGCCCGGCTACTCGAGAATGCGTGGCCCGTCCTTTTGTCCTAACGCGACATTCTCAGTTCGACTTCGCACATGCACACCTCTCTCACTCTCTATCTCTCTCTCTCTCTGTTCGAACGGCAGATATTTTGAAACGTCCGCGATTCCTGCGTATCAAGTTTTCTTGGCAATATGTACTTCCAAGCCCCGGACATAAGTATCGAGGAATTATAAACTGGAACTGGCGGCGGTGCTCCCCGGGGGTATAGCCGATTGCCGGTTAAACGTTGCGACACTCCGGCAAGTTGCACTGTCACTATCAATGGACTGGTGAGAGCGCGTGTTGCGCTGCCGGTGCGAAAAGCATGAAGAGTCTCCGGCGGCGCAACGCGTATTCAGCCTGACAGATCCAAGTCGAGCTTGTCTCCTTTTATTGCACACCTCACGCCAGCCACGAGAGGAAGAACGATGGTGCTCGCGAAAGTTACTCGCTACTTGAGCGCAAGTCCCCAGTGAACGTAAGACGCCAAAGCACTCGCCTAAGTCAGTGTTACTCCTCGAGACCGGTACTTCGGCGGATTATGCGCTAATTGTACAAGTCCGTCGTTCTCTTTGAAAAAAAAAGCTCCGACTTTTCCGAGCTCGAGCCTGCTCCGAGACAGGTTCTTGGGGTGTCGTTGCCTGGAGATCCTTTCGCTCGGTTCGCTGCCGTGGTATTGGCTTTCAAGGCTCGATCAATCGATAGCCAACAATAGACAATTATGTAGCTCATCCGGGGTTGACCCGCGCACACGATCCCAAAGCCAAGTGAGCGACATTCCTCTGATGGCGGTCGTCTGTTGCGGCCGGGGCAGTCCCGTATCGAGAAAGACAGGCGTGGTGAAAAAATGTCTGGATGACCGAAGGACAGGGAAAGCTCTTAAGTGAAGCTAGGCCAGGCCTAAACGGTGCTCGTCCTGGCAAGCGATGCGAGCGAGCACTCGCAATTAAGGGTTAATTAAATTGAGCGGCTTCCTAGATTTCTGTAATCATCGCGGACAGTATCTGCGGGGTAATCTTCGGCGCATCCTGTCTGCCTGGCGGCCCCACGGAAGGAAGGGGCCCCCGAGGTAAGGTCATGCACCCCGCTGACCTCGGGACCACCGTCTCACTCTTTCCTTGCCCGAGGTCTGCCTGCTCGCTCGTGGGCCGCGTCTTCTTCTACACCACGTATACTCCGTCCCATCCTTCTGCTGCTCCTTCATCCTTCCGTCTCCCTACCTATCTCTACGTCCACTCCCTTCTAACGCTCGACCTCCACTCTCGTCCTCTTGCTCGCGCCTCCTTACTTCTCCTGCCTCTTCCTTCTTTCACCGCAGGATCGTCTACGTCTTCTAGTATCTGCTCTTGCTCTTGCTCTTGCTTACTCGCACTCGCTGGCAATCCCCGAGACTGTTGCTGGCTTGCTGCTGAGGTCGCCACTCGGAGGGACCACCGCCGGGTCTCATACTGGAGCCAACCCTTCCAGGACATCCCCTTCTTGTCGCTCTGCCTCGATTCTCCCGTAATTATTTTCAACTCTTGTCGAATTCGTGCGCGCCCACTTCCTTCGTTCTTCCCATTCCTCGGTAATCCTTGAGCCCATGGGAGCACTCTCCGTGGCTGGCCAGAGGGGAGCAGGTGAGCGTGCGCCCAGTGTAGTTACGTGCCCCGCGCGGCCCACTCGAATTATTATTAAAGGCCGAGGCATCATCCCGGATAATAGGCGGATGTCGCTGTGACAGTGCAGAAAAGCGGAGGACTCTTCTTTCTCCTTTCATGTTCCTGTGGGAAAGCCAGTGCTCGTGCGAATGATCGCGAATTCATGCCACGGCCTCAACCAGTTTATTACATGAATTGGCTCTGAAGACTTCGGCACGCCAATCCTGGGATGTCCATGCCAGTCCCCGGCTAATTCGCCGGGGCTTTTTGACCGTGTGGATGACCGTCTCGCTTACGTACGCCTTTAACAAGGTCAGATGGTATCGCGAGCCACGCGAGAGCAGCGAAAATCACGCGAGCAGGAAGGAAGGGCCGAGGAACTGCCGCCTCTTTCTCCAACTCGGTAGGACGTGGGAAAGTTTTCCAGCTCCTCCGCGCGTCAGGATTCGACTGTCGTCAGTCGAGCATTTTCCAGCCGCCACGACGCGCCGAGCCTATCAACCTCAATCGAGCAATGATACCTGCTGCATTGGAGTGCATGTCCCAGGTGTCGAAGTGCGAGAGTACCAAGGGCGAGAAACGCGTGGATGGTAATGGGTGCACCTGGCGGTGACCACCTCGTGCGTGCTCGAACAAGGTCAGATCTTATCGTAGCTTTGAGCGCGAAGAGGCAAGTTCCGAGTCGCAGTCAGACAGAGAAAGAGAGAAGGAGAGGGGAATCCGCGCAAGGAAGACGCGTGAGAACCTCCTCGGACTTTAGGTAGCTCGCAATTAAAGGCATCCAAGTGTCTCTGCCACAGACAAATCTAGGCCTAACCTGGCTATTTCCAATACTTTCCCATTCTTCCAGCAAATCGCTTGGTTCTGCTCGGCAATATTTACAGTGAACGCCGAGCCTTTGGAAACTAGTCGTAGCACAGTGCACATTGTTTCTAAAGCGATCTTGAATAATTCATGGTTTGAAGCTACCCCTTTCTCCGGTGAGCTGAACAACTGTACACACGGAGGACAGCGCGTGTTTAATCCATCATAAGGAGGGCCCTCAACCCTGAAATCGCATTTCAGTGCGCATAGGTAGGGCCGGCCGGTGCGGAGATTGCGCGATCCTGGCCCCCGATAGATCAGGCAAAAATCACTTTACAAGGAGCAGGCCAGGATATAAGCAGTGCTGGAAAGAACTGGCTGCTGCGTGACGTAGCTACAGAATGGCCCGCATGCGCGCGATGCATTACAAATCGGTAACAAATAAGTGAAAACGTTTCCGGCTAACGCTGAACTTTGATCCCACCGGCCTGGAGTCACAATCTCAGGCTCACTCCATTAGATTCTATTTTCCCGCCGCGCGCGCTATCGGAAGCGCAATCGCATCTGCGAGACAACCGAGAGCGGGAACTCGTGGAATAAGTGTGAGGTGTGTGCGCTAACAGAAAATCCATGTTACGCCGGGGTGGATCGTGGCTGTTTATCCGCGGACTTTCGAGAAGTCGTTCCTGATAAGATTAAGCGGTCGTGTAGCGACCGGTTCCCTCAGGGTTATGGGTTTGCGAGAGGCGCCTGCGTGTACCGAAACAACTCCCCGAAAAATCTAACCCATTACGCGCCTCTGTTGTGTAATGGTTCTTTCGATAGTTGTTCTTAACGGACGAACCATTTCAGCCATCCGCAGCTTTATCTTTAGTCCATTGAATTAACTGGAATTCTCGTAGTCTCTTATTCGTTCAATTCTCCCGATGCTCACGATTCTTACGCATTACGCATCACGATAAGTAGAGTGCGGGCATGTCAGACTTACCTTCCCGGCGCATGCCCATCTTCAGGCACTTCTTGAGCCGGCAGAATTGGCACTGGTTCCTATGGTGTTGGTCGATTGGACAGTTCCTGTTCCCTCGACACGAGTACGTTAGGTTCCTTCGTACACTCCTCTTGAAGAAACTCTTGCATCCTGCGGACAAAACAAAGCGGTCCATCAGACAAATCAGACTTTCTGAAACTGGCTATTAGCGTCAAGGCAAAAACTCGCCTTTGCTAGATCATTCGTCAGGGTCGGTATGTAAAAACAAGAAGCTACGTCAATTAGTCCCTGCGGGCCGATCCTGTCAATATCCGTCTGCAACGGCAGGGACGTAATAATCGCATGGCACCTAGTGCAAATACACGGCCGAATGTCAGGCGGAGGATCGCAGCAGCAGGGGCCGCCTAATGATCCACCTAATTACAGAGTGGTAAAATAATAACTCTGCCGTTTGCGCAATGGCTCGTTAAAAGCGGGGGGCGTCTGGGAGGAGGAGTGTGACGCTCGATTGCGCAAATTTCACAAGAGTGCGTGTAGCAATATCGATCCCGTCCGGCGTACTCTTTCCGTATGATCCAATCCTTCTGCACCACTAAAGCCTTTCTCCGCCAATTTTGGCCGGCGCGGCTTTAATTAGCAATGCATGTCCCGCGAGCTTTTCCCCAGGTCCGTCAACATGGAAGTCACAAGGAAGAATGCGATGCATTGCAAATCGTTGCGAAAGCACCAAGCGGTAAATGGCATGCGCCATTAATTATACAGCTGGTAAGGTGGCCGGTACTGTGCACCCACCGGTGAAGATAGCAGGCTGGGAATAGCGAGGGAGCAGGCGAGCAAGCATGGATTCGAAAGTGCTGCCAGTCCCGATCACGAAAATCCTATTAGCGCTGCTATCCGTGTAGCGAGCGCGCGCGAGAGAGAGAGGGAGATATCGAGTGTATTCTGCCGTAGATACCTGCTGCTCCTTCCTTCTTCCCCTAGGATAACGGTAACGCGAGCAATTTCGAGCGGCGGATACCCATTGCTCGTTGCTCGGCGGATACCAGTGGGCCCATGCCTGTGCCCAGTTGCTCCCGCTGCCACTTCTTTCCCCGCCCGATCTCCTTTCTGTTTCTTAATTAACTGCGCATTTCCATCTCGATCGCTTTATTATCACCTGCTGACTGCGCCCGCCGTCCTCTCGACTAGTCTGATCTCAGTACTGTTAATTGTTCCTCCCTGGCGGTTTATCCGCCGCCGGAAGGGCAGGGATTGCGACGGCCGATAAAGCGATAGGCGGCTGGGTTTAATAAACAGCGAGCCCGCCGCGAGTAATAACGGCACGCTCGCGGAGAGCACGTGGTAGGCACGTGAGGTGTTGGCGAGCGCACTCGCTCGCATGCGGATCGCAGAGGTGAGAAGGTTGATCGCGTTCGTTTTAATTAAAGCGACCGCCCTCCCCGATATCCACACCTGCGTTCCATGATAGGTGCAGGGCCTCCTTCGTCCCCGAGTCAAACTATCCTTCCGCTTTCAGGTACAGCCCCACCGAACAATCTGATTTGAACTGTTAACTGGGGATTTAACCTCTTCCAAATCCGCAAAGACGAAGTTCGAAAAGAGTTAACTCGTCATGTCTGGTTTTAATGACCATTTTTCAATGACCAGTTAACGCATTCCAGGCTAATTAGTTCACTAGTTGATCCGACTAGTGATTTTCCGAGCCTTGCCGAGACTCTTTGTTTGGTCCACACTAGAGGCGAGTGATATTCATTGGAGCTGCGATATTGAAGAGTGGACTCGATGCTAGAACGAAGAGAATCTTCTAAGGTGCAGCTTAGGCTGCAAGGCGAACTACCGTTATGCCGAGCGAGACGCTAACTTCTTACGATTAACGACGCGATATCCTTTCGCAACGCTATGTGCTCCGCGCGACCTAACTCACCCGGAGAGGAATCTGACCGAGCTCCCCAACTCGAACCGAATCGATCCACTCCATCAGCATATTCACATGTACACTTCCATGTGCGTTTCTTCATCGACAGTTTTTCGCGGTACCGTCGCCGTCATTGTGTGTATGACCATTGCGCCGAGCAACGAGCGCGCTCTCCCTCTCTTTCTCCCACTTGGGGCCGCCATAACTACAAATTGCATGAGTACACGCAAATTACGGGATTGCTGTACGGGCGACTGGGAGACAGTGTATTCATATTTGTACGCGTGTGTGAACGTACACATCTATAAGGGGGAGCTGGAGGGAGCGAGGCGAGAGGCGCGGAGAGAAAGGGACAGGGACTACTGTAGTAGAAGCAGTATGTAGTAGTCAGCCGCGTTGCGGCTGGTTCCAGTCTGTCTACATGCACGTATGTACATGCGCCGGGCGAGTGCAGTTGGAAGGCAGAGCTAAACAACAACTATTTATACTTTCAGATCGCTGCCGGGGAGAGACGGAGAGAAAGGGTGTCTGTGTGTATGGGTGTAGGGTATTTGAGAGAGAGGGGGAGAGAGACAGTTCAAATTGCTCGCGTCATTGAATTTTCATTGCTTAGCCCCGTCCGCCGCCATTCCATCCTCCCCAGCTCGAGATCTATCTATCCCGCAAATGACCCTTGCGCTCCCACTCTAGTCCTGCCAGCCACTTCCTGGACACTGGCTTTGCATTCCTGGTCCTCGGCAGCCTTTACTGATAATTAAACTGTAATCGAATTCTTGGTAGCGCCTGGACACTCATTCTGCCTCGACTAGCTACTGAAATTACGATGGGACATGCCACATTTCTTGATTGGTGGACGGTACTTCTCTAATATGCTGCATTCGTGGATTTCAACAGCAAGTTCTACCCAAACAGTAGAAATACCCATACATATGTATGCGTTAATCACAGCGGAGCGATTAAAGTATCGGTGATATTAAGTTTGGGGGGGGGGGGTGAGAACTCATCTGAAAATGTGTTCCGGCTTGGCACCTCATTATTGATGGCGGGCCCCAACAAGATTCCTGATCGGCAATTTCCACGCACTGCTAGGTGCCTGTAGGTACCGCCGGCTCTGCTATCACCCGGAAGAGACTCTTTCGCATGGACGTGTATTTGCAGACGGGGCATTCGCCAGAGACCATATGTACATAAGCCGCAAAACCGCGTGAGACATAAGATGTGTATGTGTGTGAAAGGGAGAGAGAGAGAGAAAGGGGAAGGGACGAGAAGTTCGAACTTGTGCTCGCAGAAATTACGAGCTGCTAATCTGCGCTCTGCTGCGCGCTGCCCGGCATGATCAATGACACGCTACTACCGAAGACACTTGCCTCGAGATGATCGAGGTCCTGCCGACCCCGAGGCCGCTCGGGAATACCGTTCGACAATAATTTAAGGACTGTTTTTAGCGCGAGAGATTAATGCCGCGCTCGCACGATCCTTTTTTCTGCCTTCACTTTGCAGTATGTACCGCCTCCACTTTAATTGCACTTCAACGGAAGTGCTGAATCCACTTGAGATTTAGGGATCATCGAGATCCCCCTAGGCACGTATGTATCGTGGAGTCGATGAATATTAGCAGCGAGCAAACTATTCCATTCACATCTGCCCGCGTAAAAGTGAGTACATAATTCCAATTCCCTGAAAGTAAAATCACTCTTAATACCCTAGGAGCTTCTTATCGTCTGTCGATCGATGCAAGAAAAGCAGGAATGAAAAAGCAGGTAGACGTAGAGACGGCGGCCGAGCGGAAGTAAGTCTCGGTGTCTTGGTGAATCGAGCGTCGGCAGGAAATGGCCGAGCGAGTTGTTTCGCCAAGGAAAGAAGAAGAAGAAGCGCGCAGCCGATTCGGTCAGTAACGTTTCGACTCGGCCGCGTAAAATTAACGACATTGTTATAATTAATTAGCCGCGTGCGCGGCGGTGGCGGCGGCGGCGGCAGCGCTGCCAGCGGCGGGAGCCATTCACCAGTATACATCGCCGCCAGATAGGGCAGGTTGGCTTCGTTAGCGAGAGATAATTGGTCACAGAGGATGCGTACGGCCAACACTCTCATTCTCCCCGGTAATTCTACGCTCTGTGCCGAGGCTGCATCGCTGGATACCTAACGCTTAGAAGCTCGGTGTAACGCGTATGTACACCCCGCCTTTATATACCAGATCCTGTTGGCTGTGCCTCTCGCACCTACAGCCCGGGGGAATCCTTCTCACTGAACAGCCAGCGGAACTCGGACATCCTCGCACTTATCTTTCCCATCCGACATACATTGCGTTCGGCATACATTCCTCTAGCATCCAGCCATTCCCCCTTCGAAAGCGAAGCAAACTCTTGCGAACCCCTCCAGCTCCAATATCAGAATAGCAAGAGCTAGTCGAGTCGGTACCAAGTAAATAGTCAGGCAGTTTAATACTACTAATTGGGATAGAATCTCGCGACGTTTACACCGAACTCATTCGTCCTGCGAGGGGAAATTGGAACCGGTTACGGGGCTTCATTTACTCGTTTCGGGAAACAATGGGCCGGGGAAGGCGATGGGTAGGGAAAGTAGCGCACTCTGGGCTCGGGCACGCACGGGGGCCACAGTGGAAATGAGATTAATAAAGATTAGCAAAGTCGGAATAATATAATATGATCTCATTAGAGCGATTAGCCCGCGGGGCCTGCAGAGTGTCTGGCTTCTTCTTCTTCCTCTTCTTCCTCCTGGGGCGTGCGGTCTGGCAGTGCAATGGGAGCGGGAAAGGGGCGAGGGGGGTCTGTGCCGACTATATACCGTGCGGTACGTAAGTCCGTAAGTCGGTAAGTAAGCGTAAGACTCGCTAGGGAGAACACGAAGAAGAAGGAAGCCCCTGTTGCCGTACACCAAGGGGGTATCTCAGACCGCGAAAGCCAGAATTAAATTTCCCTCCTGCGCACTCCGCCCGCTTCGCAAAACCAAACGATATCTCTCGTACGAACTCGAGAAACCTTCCGAAAGCGTGCTGCGCCCGCGGTCGCACTTCCGCTTCAAGCTGCTGTTCGATGTGCACGTGTATATTCTATCCGGGCACTAATCTACTATTTTAGTACTCCATTTTCGTTCTGGCGAACCAACGTCATTGGCGGAATTATGCGACCCCCGGGCTGATAGCGACGCCCTTAAAGATCGGCGAACGCCCTACGGTAATTGATAGTAATATCGAATTTATCAAAAAGAATTCGTGTTGGCTGTTGGGATTCTCTGTTTGTAGACTCTCGACATTCAAAGTAGACATCAAGCATCAAGTGTAGAGCGCTCCGGGCTCCCTTGTGTTTTTGGCTTTGAGCAGCAAATGCTCATGTGCCAATATGCTTCTTTGCTTTCGAACTCCCGGCGTCCGTACATAAACGCAGGTGACTATTCTATCCGTCGCTACTACTTTTCGGCAAAACGGCCTATAAATTTTAAAAGCTACTCATCGAGGGGCCCTGTATTGACAAAACAATGAAGATCACAACGATCCCTGTGGGACGGGGGGATGAAAATTCCGTGGGGCGAAAAAGAGAGCGGCTATTAGTGTCGCAATCTGGGAAAGGGTCGCCCAGGTGTGCCGAAATCTAATGCCCTAGGAAATGAGGGGTTCTGTGGCCGGCTAAGGGCTGCCATGGGATGAAATAATAACACGATGCACCGAAAGAGGACAGCCCGCAAAACAACACCATAATCATCCAGCGAGAGAGAGGGATAGCGAGAGACTGCGCGGAGAGTTTGTGGGTGGAGATGTTATCCCAGACTGCGGCAGACAGCCGTCGTACCGTCGCCTTGGATTCCCTTGTACCTTTTAGCATCCGATACACACTTTCACGGTACACTTTTGTGTGTCGTGGCATCCGACCGATCGTATCTGCCGGAAAGGCGAACAGAAATCGATTGTAACTCATAACGCGCCAGTGCGAACTTGTTCTCAGCGAGCGAGAGGAATCCCACATCCAGCTTTCTGCTCCAGCTCTAAATCGGTACACTCATTACAGCCTTGTGGGTCATCAATACTGAGTAAAGCCGATAGCGCCACAAGTACCGATTGACGTCAGATTCACCGTATATAGTGGTAATAGTTGGTAATATTCATGCGGAAGTAGAAGACAGAAAACGTCGGACATCGCATGCTCTTAAATGTTTGTTACTCGAAACAGCATGACAGCTTTGGAGAAAAATGTGGGTAATGTCGACATAGCTCACTCACATGCGGATCCGCGTCACCCTTAAACACCACTTTAAGAGGACATCGGTGTAGTGCCGACACGGATCCAGTGGAGAACGACTATTGCGCAATAACGAAAGACGAAGAACCTTGTTCCGGACGGGATACCGTGAATGGGAGGAACCGGGGCTCCTGTAATCGGCAGATTAATGTTCGTTTCCCGAAGTTAATCTCGGCGAGGAGCCACCACCGCCACTGCCGCCGCCGGACGAATTTCAGCCGGGCGGACAACTCATTCGAAATGTTCGGGATCCCGTGATTTGTCCCGATAGCACGGATTCTCCGCTAGGTTCCCGCGGAGGATTCAATTTATGGCCGCCAGGATGACGAGGAACCTTCTGTGTCTGGCCGGTTTTGCTGAGCCAGCCCGGATCTCGCAAGTCATACTCCTCGAAATCTAGACTAACTTGGTCAGTAGTTAGACACATTTAGTAACTAAAAGACAAGTTTGTCAATTCTCTTATTTAATTACGATAATTGCCAACCAGCAATCTGTGAAAACAAATTTCGAATTATTGTTACGGTCCATTCCGGTATTAGATTTAGGAAACTTGAGTAGAGCAGGTAGAAAGGTACGTCCTTTGGAAATCCCATGCAACCATAAAGTATGGAAAGCTGACCACCCCATTTAATGATCGGGCCCCGTACATATGAGTATTCAGGTAGGGATAGATATTCGCATAAGGTCTCGGGCGAGAGTCGAGACCGTCCAGTCTTTCCCAGGCTCTCCAGCCGGGGTAGCAGTTCCGAATCGAAGAAGGGAGCGCGTCTTTTTCGGGCCTATTTGTACAATGACCATCGGAAAAAGGTATTCTTAATCGGAAGTGTCGAGGGGTCGGGTAAAAGGGTGTCCGGTTTTCCGGGCTCCTATACGCTGGGGGCCCAAACGGTGCCGGGGTCCACTAGATTTCCCGCTGGTCATTAATCACCGCATTTTCCCGGCCCCGGCCTAGGCAAACATATCGCGCGCACTTCACGTCACTGGCCGAACGTTCGGCGTATACATAATTCGTCACGACATCCACTCCCTTTAAGCAAACCGGTATCCGGCTTTTCGAGAATCCACTGCAACCGATGACTGTTATGCATCGCACCAGGACAAAGAGTCACTTTTGGAACAACCAAGTTTTGAAAGTGATGGGAAATGTTGAATATTACGAGCGTGCATGTCCGAGACAGACACAAGTTAACGGCGGTTCTAGCGTAATATACAACTATTTCGAGTCGGCTATGGTTTTAACGAGATTCTAATAACTGACTTTCTATGTTAGAGCCCAAATACTTAGAAACTTGAATCGCTTCGGTCCCTTCCACTGGCTGTCAGACGTAGGCAGCCGTCGCTCGCTAAACACCCCGGGCGAACGTAACACCAGTACACATGTGTCGGGAGAACACCGAGGACGACTCGTCCTTGCTGGAGGCCTCGTAAAAGTCATAATTTATCGCCGGCGCGACGTAATGATCGAAGGAGCGCTTTAATTACAGAGCCTGGCCGGCGAAATCATTAGCCCGCCGCTCTCGGGGCGAACAGGTAGCCCCCTTGAACTGCCCTTTACCGCGCGAAGTGAAACCACCTGCGCGCAAAACGTGCCATCTCCGGCTGCGGGGCCCTCTCTGCCCCCCACCGGATCGCATTTTTTAGGGCGACCCTACTCTTGGTGGCCCGGGGTGTGAATCGCATTGTAGGGCCCCGTGGGCCCCTTTTGTCCCGTTTGATTTACTCGGATACAATGAGTCTATTACTTCACAAATGTCGTTTTTTGCAAACTGTTCCTTGTAACTTCTACGATTAACGCGAACCAAGACCATAAAAGTCTCCCTCTAAGCCCCCTCCGATTGTTTCTCATAACCATTGGGAATAATTCCCATTGGAAATCGTAGCAACGCCGGGGATGATAGATTTACAGATTCAACCGGTTGTCGATTGTCTGTTTATCATAGTGACGAGTTGATTTTGATGTCAAACGATGTCAAGCAATCCCATATCATCGACAATATGAGTGAGGCCAAGCTCTCATTGCGAACCAGTCATCGATCTTGCTAGTTATCGATGAATAGAGCAGTGCCAACGCGCAATATCGCCATAGCGGACAAAGCACGTCGATAATAGGAGAGTTCACTAATTTCAAGGAGCGGTGACAGTCTAGTCTCTACTTCCCGCTGATTCTCGGGCGTCCACAATTTTTCCGGAGGGTTGGCGCGATTAGTGCGGCGAGCATACGGGATGAAACAGTGCGGAAAGGCGAGGCCGGAGTGTCTCATGGCTGAGAGGGGAAGCGTGATGAGAGTGGCTCCATTGCCGCAGTGTCATCCCGGAGGTTTGATCGCTAGGGGAGGCCGTCTCGGGCCTCCCAGGTAATTAAGATTACCGGGAATAGAAATTATCGCCGGATTAACCGTGTTATTAGCGCGGGCGCTCGCGCGCCGGGCTAGCATAAGGGAGGAAGAGCTGCGGGAGAGGAGGGGGCGGTGTAGAGGTGGAAGCTCACCCTAACAATGGTAAATATCGTTACCGCGACTATAATTGGAACACCCGGGCTCCGACTGAGAGAAAGAGCGGGAGAAAGGGCGGACACCGCTGTAACTCGAGCGTTCAATTAAGAGAGCCCGGACGACTCTTAACCCGATGCCGGATTCCACTGGTTTTCACCAGAGTCACACGTCAAATCCCCGACGCGTCGCTGAAGAATTAAGTCGACGCCGAACTCCACCCCGCAATGGCAATTGCTAAGAGCTTCGATAATCAGACTATTCCTGTTAAATGTAACTACGGCATTGTCTCGAGGGTTAATAGATTTTGTTTTCCAAAGAGTAATGTTTCTTAAAAAGTAATGACGGGTCAACATTGAGACGGTGATTCAGATAATTAGCACTGATCTAGTCGATTTTCACAGGCTACAACGTTGAGTTCAAGTAAAGCCGAATAGGGGTCGATGATCCTTGTTTACCGATAGTGACACGGGCCACCGGCTACAGGTGCGTAAGCCGGCGCAGTAATCACGATAATGATCACATCGCTGCGGTGTATCCCGGACAGTTGGCTACGATCCTATCCTGTTCTGACGTAAGTCGAGCGGCTAACGCATAGGAAGGCGCAGCATCGCTTGATCTCGTATGGCATTGATACACCATCGACTATGCTTCAATTTATAATGTGTAACTGGCTTCACTAGCGATTATTGCCCTTCTAATCGTAAAGGAAATTCATACCAGTTCATAGCTCATTGCTCAGTCTGGATCTACTGGGAACAGAGAAAGAGAGAAAAGGAGAGGCAGCAGGTGGAGTGCGCGTGCGGTTCCAAGAGCCAAAACTAAAAAAGCGAATAATGCACTATGTACAGCATACGTAAATGCCAACTAGGATCAACCGACCAGAGTGATCCTAGGGGGAGTGAGAGAGAGAAGGCTCTCATGAATTTTAATGAGAGTTCGGTAGTTGGACGACGCCGGCAAGACCACCGCAAAAATACATCCGGGGTGGCCAGACGCTCGCGAGCATAAGTCGAAGAATCTCGATTGGCCAGACTGTTTCGCCAGTTTGCTTGGTAGACTAAGAAATTACTACATTTCCACAAGGAACCGTATATATGTATATCGCTCGGGCGATAATCGGATTTCGGAATGCGGAGACTTCGGAGTTATGAATTGAAGTAGTATTTGCCAAACAGTGGCCAGTCGTACTTGAACGGAACTTATCACCGAGAAATTGGCCGAATGTATAAGCGTACGTGGCGGCTTTTCCCTCGGTAGAGTTGCGCCGGAACCACGCTCGTTGGTTCAGAAGTAAGAGGCGAGATCGAAGAGAGAAGCAAGCAGAGTTAATCACCTCTGTCGAACCCCCTAAATCAGGCTCGGAGATATAAATTGCTGCGAGCAATCCGGTATCAATAAGGAGTAATTCGGGGCAATAGGGGTGGTCGAGGGTGGCTAGAGGCACTCGCGAGTTCGGCCCGTGGGAGGACCTATAACTTCTGATTTCCTGGGGCGCTATACATTTCGATTTGCCCCGGAAACCTTCGCATTTTTCTTCGTTACCGAGAAGTGCAGTTTTCCTCTAGCAGTCCTTCTCGAGATTACTGTAATATTCAGGCAGCAGTCGCCAATGAAGGACATTTCTCGATTCGAGAGTTTCGGTTCTCGTAGACTGGGATAAATCAAAGCAGGGGAGTCCTAGATTCCCGAGAGTATCGCAGACTTCGACGTCGTGAACTGATTCGTTCTCGCGCGTCAGAGCAATTCGTTTCCCTCGTCACGGCACGATGTCCCGAGTGCACCGACAAAGAGTGAAATAAACAGGGTCCCCTCCCCCTCCTCGGCTTTCATCCCCCTTTCGGCCGAGATCGCATTTTCTCTCGGCCCTATTACATCGTTATTAGGCTCGTAACAGACGCGTAATCGTTCCCGGGAACACCCCACCGAGTTATTAATGGTGACTCTTTGTTTTTTCGTACCCTCCACGCCCGCTGGACTTCTCCGGCACTCGCCCGCACTCTCTTCTCTCCTCTTTCTCTCGCTCCCATGCCTCGTCGGTCCCTTTTTCCAGCAGGATGAACCTCCGCACGGATAAATTAACGGAGGTGCGAGCGTCCGAGACTGGTGCCACGGACCCCGCCGCGAGGAGGGCCTCTGGGACAAATTGGCCAGGGGCCCCGACTTGGAGCCTCTAAGGAGCCGTGCCAGACATAGACAATCCATCTCTCAAACGTAAAAGATAGGCAGATCGTAAGAATTCCCTAACCATTGCTCGCAGGAGGTTTCTGTCACGTCTGGAATGTTGGATGTAAGGATTGTTGAAAGTGGGCCTTACCTTCACATGTGAATTGTCCATAGTGCTTGCCGCTGCTCTTATCACCGCATACGACGCACTCAATATTGGGGGACTTGTCAGTCTGCGAGCTGCCGGACTGCGAGCTGTTAGCTTGACTTCCGGGGGTGGTGCTCGGGGGCAGCGGGTCCCTGGGCGTAAGAACGGCCCCGGTGGGCACGAGGCACGTGATGTCCTCCGGGGTGGCGGAAGGCGTCAAATGAGTCGGCGGCATCGGGGGCGGAGGTCCTACTTGCAGGGGCCCGGCGGGCCCGGCACTCGCTGCTAGGCTGGCCCCAGGGTCCCGCGAGGCCCACGAGGGCGGCGGGGCTACCAACGCCATCGAGGCGGTGGTGCCGCGCGCCGGGAACCCCAGCTCCAACGTGGTGGTGAACTCGGGGTGGTGGCCTCCTGCTGGCACCCGGCCAGGGAACAACGTCGCCGTCGCGGCCGGGTATACCACCCCGGCAGTCGCCAGGGCGTCAGCACCTACTGTCCCGCCGCGAACCACCCTGACGGCTTCCTTAGCCCTCCACGGACACTTTTTATACCCACTTCCCCTTTACTCGTCACACACCAATTAGTTATATCCACACTTGTCCTTCGGTCGATTTTACTCTCCGAGCTAGCTTTGGCCACCTTCCTCTTGTACTCCTGCTTCGAGAAAGAATTCGATGCAGTATCTCCTGCTCGAGAGCACCCACCAGGGTACCTACACCTTGTAGCACTGGGGTTGCAAGGAAGGTCACACTATCCCTCACTCACTCGCGCACTGTTCCGAGGTCGCACTCGTGCGACAATGAGACCGGAATTGTCATCGCGTATGATACAAGTGTCGCACTGCTCAGGGACGGTGTACGCGCGTGCCGGTGCCTTCACTCACCCCTGTCAGTTTCTTAGCGTAACGTCTGCAGGCGTCCCCTACTATTAATCTCCAGGCTAACACAGTAAGCGGTGGAGTAGTCCAGTCACAATCCTCGCACATCAAACAGTCCCGGCCAATTCGATCGCATCAGGAGCAAATCGGCAGAAAGAATATCACGTTCTTCCCGGTGGACGAAAGTCCTGTTGCAGGTCCACTCTAGGCGACCTTGTCGCTGAATCCCACAGGTTCAAGGCTCGACACCGCAACACCGCAACTCGACGTGAAAAAGCCGACGTCGTTATCCCGAAGGAACACTTCACCACCGCTCGGGGTTGCAAGGCGGACGGGGTTCAGACGGGGGTACCGTACATTCCCGCGTGTGAAAGGTCGCACTGGGTTGTCCGAGCGGTCAACAGTGCAGACTGTGAACCGTGCCCCCGTAACCTACGGTGTAGGTATCGCCGTGTGTGCCCCGATAATCCCGGTGCACTCTTGGGATACGCGGTGGGACTGCTGTTCGGGCGGGCGGGCGCGCGCTTGCGTGCGTACAAGCGTGCGTGCGTGGCCGCGTGAATGCTGAAGAGAGTGGGTGCACGAGCGACGAGAGCGCGTGAGTGTCCGAGAGGGTGGTGGTGGTGAGGGCGGCGCGCGTGTCGGATGCGGCTTGGCGAGACAACGCGGGGTGTACGCGTCTATACTCGGGTATACTCGGCGTGTATCCTCTCCCGGGCGCACTGGTCCGTAGAATCTCGTGCTGGCTGGTGGTCGGCTGGCGCGGGTTCGCGGCGCAAGAGAGTAACAACTGTCTACAGGCTAGACGAAGATGATGAAGAAGAAGGTAGGGTGGTGGAGGTGGAGACGGTGGTGGTGGTGGTAGTGTAGGAGGTGGTGGCGAGGAGTCGATAAAGGGAGTGAAAGAGCGCGAGAGCGAGGGAAAGAGAGAGAGATATATGTATATATATAGAGAGAGAAAGAGACAGAGAGAGAGAGAGGGTAAAAAAGAGGTGATACTGGACTACCGCCTCGATACGACTATACTTGGGGCCGACCAGAGACCGACTGCCGTCGAAGACGACCCCTGACACCGACCTGCTTCCCTCCACCCGGAGACCTCGCACGGCTTTCTCGCGGGTGCTGAGTGTTGCTATAGCAACCGAAGGTGGGGTCGAGCCGCGGTCGCGCCCCGGCTAAGGTCTCATTGGCTGCCGGGGTGCCCTACCTCGGCGACTCCACCACGCGCAGCCGACCCTGCCTAGCTGCTCTTAGGCCCTGCTGCTACCTCGCATCCACTTCGCCACTCGATCCTACGCTATTGCTATGCCATGCGATCCCTTCCCCGTCCTCTTCTCACTAGCCAGCCGCCGATACCTCGCTCCGTCTCCTTCTCCCGCTCTCTCCGTCAGACTCGGGCGGTCCCCCTTCTTAGCCTGCCACTTCTGTCGTTACCTCGGCCCGCATCGCCAGTGGGCCCCTCGCCACCTCGTTGCCACTTTGACTCTCCGATACTCTGTCCCGTCCCGTCCCAACCCGAGCGTACCGCGCGATCCAGCTCCACTTCGACCGCCGCTCTTCACCGCGCTCTTCCCTCCGTCCTTCTCCCCCTTCTGCTTTTTCGCCCTCTCTCCCTCCCTCCCGCCGGCGACGTTCGCTGCCAATGCTCGCTGCCCCTCTACTCACTGCTCTTCGCCTGCCGATTCCCTCTCTACTCTACTGCCGTACCTCTTTAGTTCTAGCCTTTAGCTCACGAGCCGCGCGTTCCGAGCGTGCTATCCTCTGCCCTCGTGCTCTCCTCTAGTCCGCGATATCGCGCCTCTCCTCTCCGCTCCTCTTTCCTTCTGCTCGCCTCCTTGCTTGCTCCTCACGCGTCCGACAACGAGAGGGCGTCTCTTGATCGACTTCTTCCAGCCGTTGGTGATATACTTGTGCATCCCTTGGAATCCGTCGAACCCTCTTGTCTCCTTTTCCCTCCATTGGTTTGCAGATCGTGGCGAACATGGCATCCATCTGTCAGAATCCACTTGGAAGGTGTTCCGTTATAAATTGATCTGGTTAATTATAGTAAATAAAAATGCTAGAGATCTATGAATTTATGGGAATGTGGAGGGGGAAGAAGCGAGAGAGAAGAAAGAGAGAAAGGAAGGAAGCCGTTGCAAAAGCAGATATATCTCGGGTATCGAAGGGATAAGATTGCAGGGGAGTCGTGCTCGCGTTTCCTGCGGTTTCACGGTCTCTTCTTTCCGCGGTTGGATATCTCTTGGTGGGTGGAAGGAAGGGCAGGGGAGTATGAGGCGAGAGCCGAGAGGGTGAGTTGCGTGTCGCGGTGGTTGCTGAGGGACGCGAGGTCAGAGCGAGAGGGCGGCAGCCAATGGGGACGAGGAGTCAAGTGGGGCGCGAAAAATGGGCCGTCCTGGCTTCCATCCACCCCCAGGGGCTGCGTAAGGGTGAGGGTAAGTCTGGCAGCGGAGTAGGGTGCGGAGAGCTTCGAAGACGAGCGGGCCGTCGAGCTAGGGTCAGTCGGGTCGCAGCCCTGCACCCCGACAACCCTGCACCCTTGATACCCCGGAACCCTCTGCCATGTCAACCCTTGGCCCCTCGCAACGTCGCCACCGACACCGGCCAACCGAGCACGAGCTTTCCTCTTTCCTGAACTTTCCGCTCCTCCATCCTTTACTCGCACCGCGCTCGGAAAAGCCACGGAATCCAATATTTCTTTCGGTGGCTCCTTCCCTCTACGCTTTGCCCTCGGCTTTCCGGCTGGATTACCGTGGCCTGCCACTGCACACACGCTCCTCTACGACTGCTGCAACCGCCGATAAAATCTCCTCGGCCGCGCAGCTTATCCAGAAGGTCTAACAGTTTCGCCATGCACTTGATTCTTGTGGCTCGTTCGACAATTTCTTCGGATCTCAGTTGATGCACTTGCGTGATAAGAATCGTTCGCGCATCTTCGACCCGTCTGCGAGCCATCTAAATGGGCAGCTAGATTTCTGGTGGTTAGGACTTAACGATTTTATTGGTACTCTTTCGAGAGCTCTCCTCGGGCAGAGCGCCGCGTGCTTGCAAGAAAGAGCGGAGGGAAGAAATAGTTTTCGGCGAGTGAAGCTCAGAGAAGCAGGTAGCAGCAGGCTTTGGCGGCGATCGGCCACGCAAATAGAGCTGACGAAAGAAGAGGCGCCCGTGGCATTCGCGCTCTTGAACCGCCGTCAATAATGTGCCCTTTGACTGATCCAACGGCTAAAAGTCAGCGTTGACGTTGGCGGGTCAAATTTAGGATATACCGCTGCGACAATCGCCCAGATGCTATTCTTCGTCGGCGTCGCGCGAGCTCTCTCGACCGACATTCCTCAACGAAAGTCTCGTCGGTCTCACTTGGCAGCCGGTCTCACCCCTCGCTCGGCCCGGGCTCGTCCCATTTTCTGCCCATGTCTTTTTAAGCTCACTGCATTGAACTGCCGTAGCATCAACTCGATCCGCGTCGGTCGAACTCAAACAACAGTCGTAATACCACTTGCGACACTTTTCGCATGCCGGAACCATCTAATTCTACTTATCTCGCATCGCCAACTCTTTCAAGTTTCTCGGACTCGCGAGGGTAGGTTCATCGGGTTACAGTGATACGGGCAGTCCACTAGAACCGATAGAACCTCGTCAATCATCGAGAGAGTCGTGTCCCGTTGCGAAGGTAAGAAGGAGCGGGTGAACGTACGTGGTAGCTGGCGGCAGGAGGGTGCGCCTAATGGTCGCCGGCGAGTCTATGGGGTGGTCGTCGGTCGTCGGCGAATCCGCGGCGCAACATCGTAACCGCGAGGGGGTGGAGGAGCTGCCGCCGCGGGTGGTAGGGGGGTAATGGGGAGGATGGGGCGGGGGGGGGGGGGCGTACAAGTGCATATCGGTGAAGGGGTGGCCGAACAATGCGCTCATTCAATGCGCTCTAGATATGATTACCGGAAACCATCCCATAATTACTTTTTGTACGTCGAAAACGTAGCCGAGAGAGCCACCCCTCGGCTCGGGCTCTCGCTTGCGCCTCTTCACTCAACGTACTCTTTCGCAACTTGATTCCCTCTCTCTCGCTGGTGAGCGGGCGAGCGATGCTTCCATGCTTACTATCTTTCTTGCTCTCGCGAGCAAGTGGGTGATCCTGTGCACCCCCGTCGCCCTCTGATTTTCTCTTGGGCTATCGTTCGGCTTTCTCGTGTGTGCCGCCCCTCAAAACACACAGGGCCCCGACTTTCCGGGCCGCAGCCGCGGCGGCCTCTCGCTCTTGCCGCTGCTCGCGCGCGCACACACAGACAGGCGGGCGCACACTTGGTTGAAACGACGCTTCGCGATGCTTTTAAAGTGCCAGCGGCGCGCGCTCGCCGTTAACATCCTCCTCTCGAGGTGATTTATAGAAATTGTTACCCAACCCCTCGCCGCCCTCTCCGCCACCCGCCCACCTCGGCGACAGTATTCGTGCAAGTATTTGGAACCTCTCGAGCGGTACACCCCGGTCTTCCCATTTGCACTGCACTTTCGTGCCATTCCGCCAGCGGGAGATGTGCACACTCTAGTTCCGCCGAGTGCCCTGAACTCCTTTCCGACCGGGGACGAGTTAATGCTCGGCTCGAAAAAGCTCTGGGAATTGCAATCGGATATCTGAATTTCGCCCGGTCGCACGCCCGCGCGCCCGCGCGCGTTCCGCCTTTCGGCGGATCGTTAAGCGTTAATTCTACGTCGGCGGATTATTGCGTGTAAACAATTAATATTTCCAGCGGTGTATAATCGGGGCGGCGGCGGCGGGGCGTATCAGCTTTGAAAATCCGATTAAAAAGGAGAAGAGACTGCGGCACTGGGTACTGGCGGCAAAGGGGAGAGAATCAGTGGTCGCGGCGACAGTGGTTGCACGGCGGTGCCCGCAACATTATGAGTGTGTTCATATTTCCTGCGTTGCCTCCTTCCTTCCCTTATCTCTCTCCGCTCTCCCCGCCGCCCTTTTGTTCGCACTCTTTCGACTGTTAATGCTGCGAAATTAACTCCGCCGGAGAACCGAGCACGGAGTTTAAGAACTCTGCTATGTACAAGGGTATATGCCACTCCGCCGCTTCTCTCAGTTCACCCTCACGCTCGCTCTCTCCGACTCTAACTCTTTCCACTGTCGCGCCCTGCCACCCTCTCCTGACCATTGTTCTAGCAGGGTATTATTTTAACATTATCAGTTAGTCCGGCGCGCTTAATTAATTTATTTATGAACCTCTCCTTCGGGGCTCAGCCAGTAGGAGACAAAGAGAGATGGGGCGAAAAAGAAGATGAGGGAGGAGTGTGTCTGGAGATTTGTCCCCGGAGGTTCAGCAGTTCAACCCCTTGTCAAGACGAGGCTTGGTCTCTCTGTTCGTCTCTGTCGGGAGTTCTCTCCTAGCCTGGCCGCCCGAAGGACACGGCCCTAATAACGCTTCCTCCTTTATTGCCGTCTCTCCTGCGGCTTTATCGTCGCCGAAAGAAACTGCCCCGCGTACCAGTGCGCCGCAATTGGAATTGTGTCGCAGGCCACTCATCCGGCGCGGTGAGAGGGGCTCGACTCGGAGACACAGTTGAGTAGGGAAAAGGGAAAAAGAAGCGCAGACGGCGGGAGCGAGCGAGCGAGAGAAAGCAGACGGGAAAACAGGGGTAGCAATGGAAAAAGGGCGAGAGCCAGGGAAAAGAGGGTTGTGCAGCCTCTAGAGTTACAAGAGAACGATAGTAATGAGAGACGGCCGATTACCGGGCGGGCGTTAAGAGCCTTGTAATGCACCGCGATTCCCTTAACCGCTAATTACTCGGCCTCCAGATCGACAATAGGCCTGCTCTTCCCTATCACTCCCGCCGGGTCACCCAGTCACGAAAGACACTTCATCCATAGACTTCGTTCTTCATTTCGAGCCCTTAAGGATCTCGCCCGGAAATGAATGCGCGTCAACTTGCGGCAAGGCCTTTCTCTCCCTCTCGCTTTCTTTCTCCCGCGCGAAGATCGCGCTATAAATCAAGCCAGGAAGGAAGGGAGGAACCCTCGATGTCCGAGAAGGGACGTGGAGCCATTTGCATAGGTGAGGAGGGAGACAGAGCCACGGAAGCTTGCGTCCCGAGAATATGCCGACTGGTCACTCGATTTCGTGATCACCTGTCCCCCCGATTATCCGGGGTCAAGATTGCCATGGGGGATGAGTGACCGCTGACCAGGACACGGGAACCCGTCGCGGGCCCTTGGGCCCCTTGCCCACTACGGGTTTACGATAAATTAATGGTTTTCCAGGGTCCCGCTGTTCTCTCACGCGAAAATTCAAATCGCAGCCCCTTTCCCCTCTCCTAGCTCCGTTGCTAGTTCCGCCTTGTAACGGAAGATTCGGGAGGGCAAGTAGACGAGCGACAAGTTCGGCCAACAGTTGGAATTTCTACTATACATAGTTAAAGGCCTACGTGCCCTTGAAGTCCAAACCAGTTGCTGGGAATTTGAAAAGTGCAAGGCAAATGAGAGCCATGTGAGTGTTCCCGGAGGCGCGTAGGCACGACATTCATACATACAGCAAAGAAAGGTATAAGTTGGGAAAAGTCGCGGGCGGGCGAAGGTAAACTTTGGCTGGCAGTAGAAATCGGAACAGAGCAAACGTCTGTGGAGGCTGGGGGCTGAGGGAAGTTTTGTGCTCTGTGTGGCGGCCGGTGGACAATTAGGCTAGAAGGCTCGGAGGCGGATCGACATCGTGAGAGAAAGTTCGCAATGCAACAGAGAGCGGCGCACGAGGCGTACGTTGCTCCGGAGCTCGGAGCCTGGCCCGAGAAAGGCACTCGGCCCGTGTTCAATTCGGAAATGGATCTGCTTGGATCGGACAATAGCCGGCAGGATCATTAGCGCCCGGTAACTCCCGGGGGTTGAATCCCGGAGAAAGGAGCGGACGGGAGTCGCGTTCTCTCGCTCGGCAGAATGCAGGTGGCACGCTAATGGTCTTATATCAAACATTAAACATCGACTGACCGTTTAAAGCCAGCCTCCTCCATCGATGCCGGCTCTCTTGCTTCATCAATCTCCCGTGAAATTTCCACTTGTGTAAACAGACTTATTGCGAAATTTCACGGAAACGCCCGCTAATCGACGTGTCCGTCTCGCGCAGATGTCCGAACGCTGCACACACGCTCCTCCTTGCCGGTCATCCTGCGTCCTGAGAATCGCTTGTTCTTTCCCAGGATACATCAGTTTCCGATCACTTAACTCTTAATATCATCTCAACAGATTGCAACTCGCATTCTTTAGTTTACGGGGACTGCAAGATTCCACTTGAGCGCATTTCAATCTGCACATGAACTTCGATATTCTATGCTTACTGTGCCCAAGTCTTTTCTTCTGTGAACGAAGATTGAAATATCATCGGGAGCCGTTATGTACTATGATATCACGCTAAGTTTGGCGCACGCCAAAACAGTCATATTTCATCGAAAACATTTACCGGATCACTCGTACAAAGCTGTTATTTTGAATATTTTTTACTATCGACGCAAGTATACTTCTCTCGGGGAATGTATCATTACTCTCGAGTTATCTTCGCGTAGCGTATCTCGAGCTCGAAATTAAAATTTCGCTTTCGAATTTATCTCCCTCTTCGCAATTTCGCCAGTGCAACAGCCCGCCCGTAGCAACGCGATGAGTGAGTGTCGGGTGGATTCAGGATTATCGTAGGCATTGTACACAAATTTACGCTTTTTGGAGGTCGTCCTATTGCAATTCCGGGCACGACGCGCATTGATTTCCGGAGCCACGAGAAACGGCCAGCTAGCGCGAGGGGTGCTGACATTTAAAAGAGGAGACGAGCAGAGTGAATCTCGGTAGTCGGAGTGGTATCGAGGGAGACGAAAGGGATCGCGACAGGTTTCCCCTCAATTGACGCGAGTACGTGCACTAATGTTGCCTCGCCTGACATATGGCCGATACTGATTGCACCGCGGTTTAACTTTCAACCACCGCGTGTCTCGCGTGGTTTCGCCTTCTGCACCCTTGGTAATCACCCACCCTCGCGTCGACCTTTTCAATCGTTGCGTCGAGAGAGCACCCTATCGCTACCCCAGAAAGAAGCGCTGGGTGATCAACCGAGGCGACAAACAGACCACCAAACATTTCCAACTAAGAAATTCTCCTGTCTCTCGCGGTCTCGCGCACTCGATTTTTATCAAGATTTGTCACGTCAACTGGCAATAAAGCTAGCGGCATGAGTCGATGCCATTGAATAAGTCTTCCCTTAAGTTCGCTTCTCTACTACGGCCGGCTGAATCCGAGTAAAAGTATCTCCCGCGGAGTTAATCGAGTGTCGAGCACCCGGCGTATACCGCAGGAAGAAGGAAGCCGAAGATTTCGACGGTTTAATCGGGCAGAAATAAGAAGCTCTTCTAATGACATATGACGTGCTCGCCGATGAAAAAAGCTATATGGGCGGCCCAGAAGAGGGAAGGGCCGTGGAGGCGGAAGGGTGATATAGCGTGTCGAGGCACCTACGCTCTTTGCGGGGGTTGGCAAAGAAAGGTGGATACGAGGGTGGCGGTGGTCCCCCGGGGTGCCTATTGTCCGGAATACCCTGATTAAAAACCCATTCCCCAGTTACGCGCTTTAGAAAGCCGCTCGATCCTAAAATTCGACGGGAGACCGAGTGCAAGGCTAGTCTCTCCTCCTCTTCCCCTCCTCCCCCGTTCACCCTCTCTCCCTCTCTATCTCACTCACACTCGTTCGAATCTCAGTTCGTGCGATATCCTCCTCAGCCGGTGTTTACGCTCGATAAGGAGAGGAAAGAACGCCCGGAAACTTATTACTCCGCTACTTCGGCCTCTCTCTCTCTCGGTGCTTTCAATCATTCCGTTGATGGTTTCTTGTTACCGTCGCTCACGTAAGGCCTGGCACACATTGTTTGCGCTTGCTACTACTACTCCCAGTAACGAGGACTCCATCGAAACTCAACGATACGACGTATCGCGTATACTTTTTACTCCTTTCAGTCGGCTTTCGAGAAGCAGCCTGAATGAAAGATTATTCCGGGCGAGCCGCGGACTTGATTAGTGCTCGGGAATACTGGCTCGCGTGTCTGTAATGATGGTGAATAGATATTTCCGGGGGATTACCAGTCAACATTTTTAACGAGGAGGAGTGAGAATATACTACGCATATCTCGGTTAAACTATCACTAATCTCGATAGATTTTCGCTCGGCCACTCGGATAGTTGATGGTCCCGTCTGCAATTGGATGTCGATTACTTAGTAGCTTTCACGGGCAAGCCGAATAGGTCTGACGTATCGGTCATAAAAGCCATTACTCATCCTAGTCAATCAGCGGATCCCAAAGCACCGGAGCCAACAGATCGTCGTCGAGTGAGATCGGTGCCGGCGTAATTTGCAATTTGCATGCCGATTCGATTCCGCGCCACATTCGTTAAGGAGAGAAAACCCGCCGGTCATTAGCCGGGCGGGCATTATTACTCGTTATCTCGGCGCGCTGATGACCGGCGCAATGAATGCCGCGTCTCCCACACTGCCGCCGAGAAATATGAACTATCCCCCGATTGGTCGGCTTCACCTGGGACTCTTATAAAATCGGCTTGACGCATTGGACTAGCTGCTGACACTATAAGTCTTCAGTTAGAAAGTGACGAAGTCAGTCGTCGGGAGGATTTGAACCGATCAAGCGTGGAAGTCCATCAGTCTATCTCAAAGCTGGGTGGTGAGAAAGATCGGATATCGGGATGACCCTTTCGGCGCACGCAGCGTGCGCCGCTCTTTTTCTGGTCCATGAATCTCTTAATCGGGTGCGCCGGGTTCCCTCGAAAAAAGAAGCAAGGGGGGAAGGTAGGAGGGGGCAAGGCCCCAGTGTGGAAGACAGTAAGCGGATACAGTTGTTTGTCATCTACCTGTTCACCTGTGCGTCTCCTCGAGCACGCGAGCGTCAAAGTCGACTGCGAAAGGGGATCGAGATGAGAGAGGGAGAGTCAGAGACGGAAGGAGAGAGAGGGAGAGGGGGAGGCACCCCACACAGAGCAGCCACAGAGAAATAATCGAACCAGTTAGGTTCAAAGGGTTCCTCGGCAGGAGCGCGCGTATAAATCGCAGCATCACCACTCGCCGCGCGCGGAGTGAGAGAGTCGAATTACACAACATCCGATCCGAATACCGGCGCATATTCATATGCATATGCCGCGTGTGTGCGCCAGGGAGGTGTAAACTGACAGTGATACAGCATAACCGGACCAACAGAGGTGATACATCTTGGGTATACGCTCCGATTGAATTACGAGTTAGGCGATCCAGGAACACTGATGATACATTTTTCACTGAAGAATTCTTGTTGCTTAGTTTGACAATCAGATTGTCCAACATTCCATCGATAATTAGCAGTGGGATTTTTGCAAATTTCCCAGCAAAGTATCGCATTTGATTGGAACCTGGGGAGCACTGAATGGCGGGCCGGGGCAGAGGCTGGGTCGCAGTAGCGGCGGATATTCGGCGTATAAGGTCATCGCGTGGTGCGGGCGTACTTTCCTTTGAGCGAGAGCGCGCACGTTAATCAGTCGACTCGGGTCGAGTCTAGTCCGAGCAGAGAAGCCTCGGAGGATTAATTAAGCCGTAATTACCGGACAGCCTCTCTAGTCGCTAATGGGCAACCTGATATCTGTGAAAGGCCGCGTAATGCTGCATGAATAGGTACCCCAAGAGCTGCTGACCGGCAGTCAACCTGCCTCCGCTCTCCAATGATTGTCGAGCCCGAGCCTCGATACGCATCCTTCCGAATATATACTAATTCCACTCGCAGATAGATTCCCAAGAGTCCAGTGCATTTCATTCAACTAGACACGTTTAGCTTGACGGCATCGGTCTTGCATCCACAGGTAATTAGCCGGCACCGCTGCTAATCATTACCTTTGGCGGAACCTTGGGCGAACGGATATTCTGTCATGCTGCTGATGCACACCACTGTTCTGGTAGTACGTAGAACATGAGATAGAAAAGGGGTAAGAACCGAGAAGAACAACCCTCGATGACCCGATCTCAGGCGAGCCGAAGTTGACGGGTGACCTAGGCGGCCGCGGTGTAGGATAAAAAAAGTACGGGTCCGTTTTGAACGTGCAGCCGTGCACCCAGTCTGGATCGACGATGAGGATATCCTGAAAGGTAATTACTCCGCGTTAGGTGCAAACAATGGGCGAGGTAGCCCTTGTCCCGCGTGAGAAACAAAACCCCCTGTTAGCCGGCGAGTGGCACCGGCTCTCGGGGCATTCGGCTCTCGCATACCTGTGTCCACGGTAACGGATACAGCACGAGGGCCAGTTAGAGCCACCGGGATTATACCTTTAACGTCTCGTCCAATGAATTACATGAGCATTAATCAGTCCCGGACACCGGAAGGGTTGCTAAAAGGCCCGTCCTGCCTCGGAAAAACACAGGTCCCATTCTGTAAATGAAGTTAACATCAAAAGGTCTGCTCCCGGCTGCAAGCAGCAGCGGAACCCTCGCGAAGGCGATAAAGGGAGTTGGGCTTATGGATCTGGCAAGCTGGTAGTACACGCGTCTACGCGCAAGTGAGTATTACTGCCAATAAATGCGGGATGAAGGTGTAGGAGAGTGCGCCGAAGATTTCTCTAATGCTTCCCCGGCGCGCAAGGCACCGGTTGTGAAATATTCACGGACCATCGGTGGTTTCCCAAGCACTAGCGGTGAAGCGAGTATTTCTCTCTCTCACTCTCTCTCTCTCTGTCTCACATACACACACTCTCGGCGCGTCGGCTAAGCGGTTGCACACTAACCACCCACACGTTAATCGTCAATCCTGTTAGCAGCGCGCCGACAGGGCGCCCCGCCGCGGCAAAGGATCATCCCTTAATCTGTTCATTCGCATCCCTGCGGCCTCTCGGCGGCCTGTCTGCCTCCTTCTCCCACCCCCGCTCGCCCGGGGCCTCCCGCCGCCCCTCTCGCTCTCGTGCATACTCGAGTTCGCACGAGCGAGTGATTTCGAAACTCGCACCCCGTGCCAAAACTGCCGGTGCACCTACCCCCCATCCACCCATCGCACCCCTGCCCAGAACCGCTAACCCCCGCGGCTCGCCGATGGGCGCACGATGCACCCGCCGAGCCCCTGACACCCACAATGCCGCATTATTCACGCGGTACCGCGCCCACATTGTTGCTAATGCGGATCGCACCCGGCGCACACTCTCTCTCTCTCTCTCTTCCCACAGCTTAGCCAACACACAACGCAGCCGGATCCTTATCGGTTCGGCGCTCGCGCTGCCTTCCGCCTCCTGGATTTCCTCGAGCAACGCGACGTGTGCGCTTGCCATCTACTGCCAAGTCAAACGGATCGCAGAAACGGAAGATAGTAGGATTTATCTTACCATATGGTTAAGGATTTCTTGCTTCTGCAAAGTGCATTTGTTGCGTGTGGACATGTTGTATGTACCCACATACATGTGAATACATAAGCGTTGGACGAGGTGTAGTTGAGAAATCGAGTGGGTCACTGATTTCTGCATGTGGAGAACATGGTCAAAATAAAAGGTGAAGGGGGTTGCTTGATAAACACATCTCCCGGGACACACTAAGCCGCACGAGCCAGTAACTGAGAAGAAGAATGGTCGGATGCAGTCAGGAAAACAGGTAGAACTTCTTGTACCAATGTTGTACCCTTCATCTCCCGCGGCAACCACTCTCTCTTTCTCTCTCTCTGTTGCGCCGGTGGCGATGGGTAACGCCGCACACAATGGGCAAATGAGATTTTTTGCGAGCGATTGAGATCGAAAGAAGGTTGATGGGAGGGAGGACGAAAGAGCGAGAGGGGGAGAGAGAGGGAGATCATAGAGTTGGGTGGCCGAGTACCCAGGGGATGGGCGTCATTGTCTCCCTCGGGAAGGAGCGAGAGTGTACCGATGATAGGGTGCATCCCCCCAAGAGGGCTTTCGGGAGAAAGGGTTGACAGAGGAGGCTTTTAATACTTGCGGTATCGCGCCGCTATTGTCGATAAAACGCATCGAATGGATTACCATAAATACTGCACTGGCATACCCGAGAAGAAAAAGAACCTGCTCCCCTTTAGCGGTCTTAGATGCCGTAGCGAGCGTCATCGAAGATCGAGGCATCGGACCTCACCACACTGATAGCGCAAGATTAAACGGTTCTGGAAAATGTGCTTTCAAACGGACAAGACAAGTTTTTCTCTTTGGGACTCTTACTTCGCGATGTCATGGTGGACGCCTACCCTCGGAAGCCCTCAAGAGGAGGATGACAGTGACCCTCGGCCGGAGGCTGTTAACCCTTGACGCTCACTAGCCGGTTCCCCTTCTCTCCGTCCCTCTTTGCCGCTGGCGAGGCCGGGATCGAATTCATTTGCCTGGATCCAAATGCGCGGCTCGTACATCAACCTGTCATAATTAATAGCGCGTTTTTCCTAGGTCGGCTCTATCCCTCCATCTTAACGCTTCATCTTGCGAGCGCCGACCTACCCACCAGATGGTCTCCCTTGCGATGCTCGCCACTTTCATAGATGCACGCCGCGCGGATTACTCGCCCTCGTGTCAGCCGTTGGAGATGCACCAGGAATCCGCCTGGCATCTTGACGTCCAAGCAACACGGCAGATCCTTGTAACTTCCCGCCAGTCGAATTGGAAACGGTCCTTGGGATGCTATTGATTAATTTTGATAGCGAGTTTTACTTGAGCATCAACTTTAAGATCTGGTAGTTAGTGTAAACTTTCTTAGGCGGCTTGGGAAGTGATGGGACGTTCCCGCAAGCGGGTTGTCAGTGGCGACAAAAGCAGAGCTTAAATCATCGTGGAAGTGTTGGCGCACTCAAACTCTCTCGCTCTCGCTCCCTCTCCCCCCTGAAACCGTACTATTATAAATGTGGGTTGGTTGGTTCACGATGGTTTCGGGTTCGCAAATTGGCGAGTTGCCGACAAGCACACCGCCGGCGACGAGGGCACCAAGACTAAGACGAAGATGAAGGCTGCCGAGAGAGTTCGAGGGGGGCGGAGGACGGTGCAAGGTTTCGACACCGGAGCGCGAAAGCGGCGGACACGGCTAATTAGGGGAAACCCCCGGTGTCATAACGGTATAATTAATTGAAACGTGGATTAATGTCGCTGGATTAATCTTCCCGCTGCAAGCCACCCCGCGGGAAATCCCTCCCGACACTTCAGCTTAAAAGCAGAATTCCTGAACATTCACTCACGCTCATTCTGCACAGTGTCGATGTTCGAATAGCAACTGACTGTGACAGTTTCCCAAAGTCGCAAACCACTTCTCATCAGAGAGGTGTCCGCCAGATTATATCCAGCAGTGCGTTACTCAGAGGCGTCGCATGTTCCCGAGGAGTGGCGTGCAGATATGAGAGTGCAGCTTTCCCGGCTAGTTCCCTCCGTCGCTATTCAACCTGTCTTCCTTCTCCGTGCACTATGGTACACGTCTTTTCGAGAAGGTGCGCGGTTGCGCTTGCCGCACGGGAACACGGCTGGACGAAGCCTGATGGACAGAGGAGAGAATAGGGAGCGGGCGAGGGATAGAAGCGCGCGCGATGGATGCTTGGACAGACGGATGGATGTCCATATACACACAGACAAACGCACACCGAAGGACCAGTAGAGTACTGTTCACTGGATGCGGCATGGCGTATGCCATATGGCTAATGGCTTCCGCGTTGCTAAGCATCATTGATAGCACACCGATGCTACGGTGTCAAGGATCGCGTTCGTGGCCCTTGTTACCGCGCGCCCACTCTCGGAGAGGGACCACTTCGTTCGAGAGGATGGATCCACGATATATCAATGCCTAGACTCACTAACGCTATCCTCTCTCTCTCTAGCGCGCGCGCTCTCTTCAGTAGCACGCGTTAAAAACCGGGCAGCGCGACACTTTGCAAATAATTGCTGGCTAAATGGATATTCGCATTCACCAACGCCCTTCTTCGGCAAGAAATTTCCTACCTACGTATAGGGTGAGTCACGTTGCCTTTGAATCACCACTGCCATGCATGCGCTGCCATTTGTATACAGGATTATTATAAATATAATGTCAGAGATTGCTTCTCACATCCAAACAAACACCTTAAAAGTCTGGATGTATTAGTACAGAAGTACGGACAAACTGTCGGGTGCAAAGCTAATACATACTTTGCTTGGTCGTCGCGGTCGAGCACTGCCGTCATTAATTCGAGTCCTTTCGTTACAGGTATCGATTGGTGCCTGAACGGCTGATCAAAGACTTGACGCGGTGTACCATAATAGAATCGTGGCTGATTACGATCTTCGTCTCGGAGGGGAACTAGGAATCCTTGCTTCCCCGAGCGCTCTTTGCGCAATCGAACATTGGTACACGGGGCGTCAATCAGCCGTCGCGCTTGAATATAGGAGGCACACTTACCGCACTGCCGGCATATTAATTCCGCTTGTAAATTAATTCCCAGCCGACGAGTGGACAGGCCGCCTGCCGGAGTCGCGCGGTGCCTGCGGGAGTTTACTTTAGCGCGGCGGACGTCCATCTAACAGAGAAGAGAAGTGGCTGAAGGAGCGAGCGTCCGGGAAGGAAATCGACGAGAGGATGACATCCTTGAACGTGGTGGAATCGACTGGGAATGACGCGACGTCGTAAATCAACATTTTCGCCGGCAGAATGTTCGGCAGCCGATTGTGGTCGATTACAAAAATTCAACCATTCCTTCGCTAAGGTTGCAACTTCTACAAGTTGAAGGTTGCAAGTTGCACCGAGGGAATATGCAACCCCCAACTACGGACACTGAACTCGTTCTCTGGTCACTCGGAGAAAGTTAATGGCGAGTAGCGGCATCAATCGCGTCGCATAGAGTAACTACGGTCGAGCAGAGTGACGACCGATCGTTTCCTGGTATAAATATGCAAGGTGTCACCGGCGGGTCAGGCCGGATTGCTCGTCGCTCGAATATGCACGTTGTAGAGACGCAAGAGGGAGAGAGAGAGAGAGGGGTGGGGGAGCACAGAGGAACGAGAGAAAGAGGAAAGGCAGTAGGTAGGTAGACTGACGGTGTGGACGAGGGCCACGTATGCACTCGAGAGCCAATGCGTGCAAGGCCCAAGCACGCGTGCGAGAGAGCGTTTGCCGGTACACGTGTATATGTATATGCGTGCATACGTTAATCCCTGACAATAGGATCCTCCACAATGGCCTTTGTCCGTCGCGCTCGCGGAAAGAAATGAAAAACGAACCTCCCTTTACCGCGAGCCCCTTGCCTAGGCTTCTATGCCTCCTCGCACGTGTACACGTCTCTATCTATCCGTCTATCTATCCATCCCTATGCTCCTCTTCATATTTTCACGATTCCTACTCATCTTCCAGTCCCCCAGCCACTGTGGACCGCCTGTAGTTGCGCTTGCAAATGGGGAATTTGCGAAACTCGACTTCGGAATGCTGGGATCTAAGGGCAGCCGGGAAAGCCCTGGTATTGACAGTCGTGTCCATTTGACGGAGGATTGGGGTAAAAACTATCGGGCAAAAACTATCAGGGACATCTCTCTTGAGATATCCGCAGTGTCACGCACCGAAAGTCCATCGGGATGAAGCTCGGCAAGCACGGGTTTCTTGCAGAGATGGGACGCTATAGAACAGCCAATCAGTCAATGACTCTTGCTCTCTGTTGCTCTCCCCCGCTAGGGCTCTCTCGATTCGAGCCGCTCTAATTGCGAAGGACCTTCGACCCGGACTTTCCGATGGTCGAACAGCCACGAGGCAGTGCTTGAGGATCTACCTGCCTCCAGGACTTATCGGAGCCGGACACTTTGAGAAAAAGGTTCGGAGAAAAAGGGCGTCATTGACGGGCCACCTCGAACCACGATATTTTCTGTGGGGAGCGATCCTGAGCATGGCTACCGACTGCGTAACCTGGCGCGCAGCGCTCGGCGACAGTTTTACTGTCATCAGGTATGCAAAGACTATTACACAAATCTATTACGACCTAGGATTTACGACAAGTGTCGGCCGTCGTGATACGATCGCATCCATAATAGAGGAGCGGTTATCCCATTAAAATAAGTCTTGCGAGACACTTAATACTCCGGAGATATGCTCGCGGGAAAAATCTCCTCATGAAAGCAGGCGGCTTCTGCACGGAAGAGTATCCAGACTAAAGTGATCCCCGCCCGCGGCGAAGAAGGAGAGTGGAGGATCGGAAGGAGTAGGCCCGACCGAAGGATTAGAATTAGCCAGGCACGCTGGCTAATTCTGCGCAAAGCTGCTAATCCGCCCGAATTAATCTGGCCTCGCTCGGTTACTTTCCATCAATGTGTCGTTCGTGCCGAGAGAGCACCCGGAGCGAGCATTTCGCCCGCTCCAGCAACTCCACCAACCTCTCGCACCCCTTTCTCCGGCACATCCGTGCCTCCGTTTCTTTCTATCTTGCCGCACACCCTCGCCGAAACCTCTGGCGAACCGTTTCGGGAGCTTCCATTCCGGATTCGCTCGCTCGCTCGCTCGCCTCCCGACAACCACGGCCCGGGCCACTTGAAAGCGATCAGGACAGCCTGCCGGGATGCCGCGCGCCCACCAGAGCGAGAGGCCGAGGGAGAGAGATCCTGCACCATCCGCAGGATCCCGCGGTGGGATGCTAACACAATGCTCCTGCCCCGCAAAGTTTCCACGCGGATGGAAGAAGCAACGACTCAAGGGATTCTTTGGTACCTACGAATGACTTTTTTTGACACTAGTCACTAGAAATTTAGGGAATTTCAAGCCAGTAAATATGGGGAAGGGGAAATTAATTAAGGAAATTTCGAATAAACTAATTCTAAAAGAAGTAGAAATTGAACGTATGTCTTAGCAATTGGATTCAGTTAGTTGGACATGTGTGAGATATAGTAAGCGATGACCGAGAGGATAATGGTGGAGGAGATCCGAAGGAGGAATCGATTATGGTCTCGTTTTATTGAGCATCACAATACGATGACCCGACTAACGGAATATCTAACGGAGCAATACCGAGGAGAGCTTGACTCCGTGCTCCATCGTTCACCTGTGGCTCACCTGCATCGCACCTATAACTTCGATCGAGCTAATCCTATATCTTGGATTGTATTCCCGACTTGATCTCCAGCCCTTCCCCTACCGGAAGGCAACCCTCTGCCAAAATAATAAGCCGCCAAGATTCTAATGCGGCAACTGAACTTCCGAGAACGCCGACGAAGTCTTATGGCTTTAATGGAATTAGCAGGATTTCTCGGACGTGGAATTTCTAAGCGGCTGCGCCGTGCTGTCTAGGCGGGACGGAGACTATCTGTTAGAAAATTAATAAAACAATAGGCCCATTATCGAGCAGCGCCTCCGACGGCAGTCATCTGCCGAGAATATCAATCCTCCGTCGAATCGCCCGGGAATCCGAATATTGTTGAATAAATTATACTTTATTCTCGATGGCAATCACTGCCGTATTCACCGGGCGAACACGCCGACCGCAATTACTTTCTCGCTCTCTCTTTCCCGGATCTTCCAGCTGTTTTCTTATCATTATCAACCTCCCCCCATTCGCTCCTTGGTACGAATCGACTTTCCAGGAGGAAGGTACACTCGGCAAGAAGGAAATTGGATCGGAGCAACGGGTGCATACCTAATCGGTCAAATAAATTCCCTCACTTGGATATGCGTTCGAACGAAATACATAGAGACCGGCATTGGACATCCTACCACCACCGGCAAGATTGTGGGAACGCGCTGGAAACGCGGTCCGGACTTCGTTCGGTCTCGGGCCAATGTAATCAGAGACTAGAAATTCTACGCCGCCACCATGGGAGAATTTTCGGGGCAATACTGATTCTTGGCTGCTCGATCCTCCCACCCTCGTCAGCATCGTAACTCATTCGTTTTTACTCGGTGATTTTTATCTCGCTCCCGATAAACGGATCATCAGTTCGGAAAAAACCATGGTAGTTTAGCGGAGTGATTAGAATGATGGAAGTGAGGGTCGAGATAAGCCGGCCGTCCATCCCGATTGGAACATCTCCGGTTTCCGCTGTTGGGCTTCACCTAGGCGAAGTGAGTCGCGTGAGCTGTGAAGTTATTGCGGAGGTATTTATGAGACATGCAGAGAAAATATAAGTTTTTAAAATTTGCCAACTTGTATCGTGAAGTTACTGGGTAGAGACGACGTTTATTAAAGGCGATGACTTCGGTCTATGATGGAGAGAGGTCTAAGCCAAGAAGTTGTAGGTTCTTTTGGATGGAGGATAGACCTTTCTCGAGAGTATCTTTGGCATCATTTAGAGTATTGTGCTTCTAGTATATTGCTATATCATCATCAAACTGAAATATGCAAATATTCGGAGGGAAGTCATCCGTGATATTGGCTATATATAATGAGTATAGCAAGGGGGTAAGGGCCCATCCCTGGGGGAGGCCCTTAAAGGCTAGATTATTAGAGTCAAGATTTGCAAAGGAGATTCTTCTACAATAGGAATGTGAAGCTAAATATCTTCTGAGGAATGCCCAGCAAGACCAGTTTATCAATTAAGATGTCAGGGAGCACATTATCGTATGCCGAGCTGACATCAAGGAAAGCAGCGATAGTATATTGTTTTTTAATAAAGCCTGATTCTATGTTAGCAATATTATCAGAGCAAAAGCGACCCCTTCTGAAGCCGGATTGAGAGAAGGGTAGAAGGTTATTGAATTCGAGCCACCATTGGAAACGAGTGTTGAATAACCGCTCAAAGAGTTTGCACATGGAAGAGGATAAAGTAATAGGCCTATAACTGTCAGGTTTCTTGATATATAAGTCATGGGACATGGACCAATCATCAGGGAGTAGAGAATTCCTAAGGAAATCATTAAATATATCAAGGAGAATGGGCTTCATTTTAAACGATACATGATTAATCATGTTATAATCTGTGGAATCTGGCCCAGAAGATGGCTTAACTTTTACATTGGAAATGGCAAAGTTAAACTCAACTAGTGTGAACGGGTCTTCTAGAAATGAATTGGTATGAATGCTAAGACTTTTAGTAGGATTAGTAGGACTTATTGGTAGCCGCATCAGAGGGTGAGATGATAGTATGTCCGGCCCATTTATTTTTAAGGATCTTGATTTTTTATCAAAAATGGGAAAAATAAGGTTACCGGGCCGGAGATTGCCCGGCAATTTGTCGGCTGCGCAAAAGGACGGTTGCCGCATCGATGATCATCCGGCATAAAGCCACCGATCCAACATGGGGTCTCGAGAAACCGCATGCGGTCACTGCCTCCGGAATTAAAATCGTGCTGCGCCGATCTACCCCTTGTTACTGCATCAAGAACCAGAAAGGGAGGGAGAAAGACTAGTGCTTCGCATATGATGAAGCTATCCTCTTCCCCTTTTGTCGCTGTTAATACACGAAGATCCTTCTCCGGACTGGTCCCCTTTTTCTTTGAATGTAGATTTTCCCGGATTCTGTTTAAAATGTTTATGAAGCGTGTCCGAGGGTCGTGGCTCGCTGCACCTCGGTCCCATGCTTGAGCCGAGTCTCTCTCACCCCTGAGTTTGCCCAGCCGGACTCACGACGCCTTGAAGCGCCCGGCGTCGGAAATCGGATCGAAACTCGATTCCATGAGAAATCCCATATCCAACCACATTGGTAATAAATTTCCTCGCTCACCCTTCGTCCTTGCACTCACTGCGGATGGAAATAAAATTCCTCTTCCCAGAGAAGTGGAGCACGGCGGGAATCGCGCGAGATAGACCATTTGATTTCTCAACTGATTTCCTTGCTATACTTCCTACTATGTGTTTCACTTACGACAGCTACCGCCGTTTGAGGTCAAAGGATATTTGATTGATAAGCGCCGATAAAAGTTAATGAAAGAATCTGAGGGGATGAACTGACTTACTTAATGTTAAGCCTTGCCTATTCGAGTGAGCGATTTCTTTAGTTATAAGTAGGTCAATAAAGCTGCGACTCTTGGGATCGCTCTCCGAATAATACCTGGGTAGGTGAGGGTGCTGCTCAGCGGGGGCCGACAGGTAACAATATACAATGCTAGTTAGCACCCCACTGCGGCCTGTAGTGGGTGTGTTGTGACACCGAGGCCGGAACAAACAAACAGCGTGTCCACTTTACGAGGGTCCAAGCTCCCGGTGACCACAGCAGCCGGGATAACCGCAAGTTGCGGTCCATCGGCATCTCCGCCACCCCCGTAACTCTCGAGGCCCGCCTGCCTCTCTCGTCAATAAAGGAAGCCCAACCGCACAACTAACCCTGGGGAGGAGGCTAAATAGGAAACGATACACTCCCACGATCCAGTCGATTCCATTTCTCTCTCCATTCTGAAGCGCAACCCTGCGACTTTCCGATTCTCTTCCGCGACATTGCCCCGGAACCGTTAACCCGCCACCTCCTATGCCGGCTACCTACTCCCGGCTGGGAAGCGGACTAAAACAGAATTTCGAAATCATCCGCTCCCGACGTTAGTAAGCGGTAAGCGTCCAAGAATTTATGACGATGCGACTTGAAAACAAGGGTTCCGAGTGATGCTGCAGGGAGCAAATCGGGACTAGTGGCGCGTATGATATTTACTGATACCAACTCCTCGAGATGTTAAAGGAACTCGACAAATCTAGAGTAAGTGCCAGAACTCAGAGAGCCAGTATCATTTGAATTGACGTGAGATGTCGGAACGGTTACTACTGCTGTGCACGTTCTCGGGGAATCAAAGGGGTGGCTCGGACATGCCGTTGGAAGCGATGCCCCGCTCAACCGAGTCCCGGACAGGAATCGTGGTGAATGAAGGTCCCCGAGGATTCCGTAGCATCGTTTTACAGCACAGGTTCCTTAGTATCTGGGCGTCAGAAGAAACGGTTTCGATGAACCGGACCGTTTGTGACCCCAGCCCGTGCCCTGGACAGGCTGCGCCTTCGGGGCGAGCTCTCCGATTGCGATAGCCCGAGAGTATCCCAATCGCAGCGCGGGGGGGAATGGAGTCTGGATCGGGTTTTCCTCGACGGGCGAAATTCCAAATCAAGTTTCCTGGGCACGCACAATCCCACGACACTCGCCGGAGGAGTCGAGCCGCAAAACTGGCTGTCGCGAACGGGACGTCCCGCGATGGGAGAGCACCAAGGAACTAGTTCCCTGTCCTAGGAGCCCGATAGGAAGTTGGAGGTCCCGGTACAGGGAACCTGTCGCACCGCACGCATCCTGGGACCGTTGCGTTGGGCAATACTGGTTTAAAGAACGTGCGATTGTGAATAATAAATATCATGCTGGTCCGTTTCCCCTTTTCTAGGCTGACTTCTCGAAGGGGATGCAAAGAGGTCTCGAATCCTGGCGAGTGGGTCGGCCGTGTGACCAGTACGATTATTTACTACATAATTTCCAATCTCTTGAAAGTGTCTGGAGATGTAAGAACAATCACCAATGCGATCGCATTAGCAAGTGTCAACACAACTGGAGGCTGATCGCGATGAGAATGGGAATGATGGATGGTCAGGTAAACGGGCGTGAGGGTGCAAAAGGGACACCTTGCGCTGGTCGCGTGGGTGGACAAGTGGACGCGCGCTGCGCTGTGCTCCCGTTCCATCTCTCACTCCCTCTCTCTATTCCAGCACATCCCTCAAATGCCACTGGATCGCTACGGGCAGTCCGAAAATCCCCGGCTGGGCTTTGCGCCGAGTGTACCACTTTACGGAGCAGCATGTGTTCGCCTCTCGGATTTCAGAATCTCCCATTCTTTTCGTGGAAGTCAGTGTGAGCCCAACAAGCCAGCGTATGCACTATACATCCACACACGCACATTCGTCCGAATTTCACTGGATGAGCTGAGAGAGAACAGTTAACGATGCCAGGAGATAACGCGCCACTGCTTTTTCACGGCTCTTTCTCTCGAGTTTCAAAAATTGTACATTGTGCAACAAATTTATGCTCTGTAAATCCCAATGATGATGTCTTAAAATCGATTCTATCGACTGTCTTTAAGAAAGCCGACTGAGATTACACGGACAATTAGTGGAATGAAAAAACCCGAATAGTTGGGACAGCCGTACGTTTCTAGCTGCGAGGAAACTGGAAGTCTATCTGAGATCAATAGGGGGGACATATCTATTATTCGATTGAGCGAGTGAAATCAGGGTCTCGATCGATTAGGCTTGTAGGATCCGTTTCGGTTCGAGTATGCGGCAATAAGGAATAAGCATGCGAGTAAAAAGGGCCAGTGTCACCCCCGTGGACAGAGTTCTCCCTCAGCCAAGGGAGCAACGGGAGCCTGTGGTCAGAGGCAGCTGTCCCATGTCCAGATGTCCGGTTTTCGGCCACGGGACACGCCAGTGCAGCCTAGCACTGTGAGAAAAGCAATGCTGAGCGCCCTTCCTTTTTCCTTGCCTTTCTTTCGCCCCCCTTACTTCCAAGTTTCCAACCACCCCACCATATCCATCTACCTCTCTCGCACTAGGTGTCTCTTCGGCCTCGCTCCTTATACACCGTACTATTGGCAAAGAAGAAGCCCCAGGCCACATTAATTACCCCGCTCGAAGGACGATCCTTTGGGATTATCCGAAACTTAATACACCGGGATACACCCCGCCGAGCTGCCTTCGTTTTCTCCTTGGTGTATACACGCGCACTCCCCATTCCGCTTTTATGCACTCGTACGTACGTTGCGCGCCTCTGCCTTTACGCTTTCGATCCGCTAGGCATTCCCATGCAATTGCCGATACCGATTCGGACCGCTCGGTATTAATTTGGGTTAATCAGAATTAATTCGGATTAACTGAAAGTTTGTTGGCCGCGAGGCAACTTGAAAGTTCATGCTTTCACTGACCGAGGATAGTAGAGCGATATTTGAGGGGCAGTTAATAAGAAAGATAAGAGCGGCATTCGCTGTAATGGATTGAAGCGGCGAGACGCCCGAATTGAACTTAGGTAACGTTAGTTTCTTTACACACTGTTAAAGAGAATAATGTGGGGGGCCACTGGTAATGGGCCAATCAAAGGGAATCCGTAGAGCGTAGTCCATTAGCCAGCATACTTTAGAGTGAGCACTGATTCGCGTTGCATCAGAAATCGATCGGTAATTGATTCACCGGCAGGCCCACTTCTCGGCTAAATAACAACACGGTGCCATTCTCCAAATGCCGCGGCGAGTTATGATTATCGGGACGACGTCGTAATCACATCGGAAAAGTGGAGGATAGAGCTCGGCTCGAAATCTCGGCCGAGCACGCGCGATCTCCGCTCTTTTACGGCTTATCACCTGCCATAAATCAATTCTTTTATCGGCCCGGCATTTAACGACCGTCACTGGAGAATGCCTGCTGGCAGATAAAACCTTAAGACGCACCATGATAGCGTGTAAGTGGAAATTAAAGTGACCGTCACTTACGAGACTCTTTGATTAGCGCTCTTTGCGCATGGTAATGGGGTGCACGTGCTAGTTGAGTCCCAGCTAACGGGCGAAATGGTTTGCTTTTACTATCGGCAAGCCGGACCCAGTGGAAATGTGGGGAAATGGATCAATCAAGAACTCTTGATTTAGTAGGTCGCTGCATATGGAGCATTCACTTTTTAACGATAATACATCTTAAAGTTTGATTGAAATTTAACGACCCAGTAACTTCATGTACTGCATTTCCACGTCTCGGCCGCGAGTTGTAAATAGATCTCATAGAAGAATAGTGTTGATTAACGATTATGATTTGTTCCAGCCTTGTTATCTTAGCAAGGACCTCTAAATATGCATTACCTGATTACACGCTTTGGCCATGAGGATCTTACTTGATGTGCGAGCCAATCCTCGGCTTTACTTGAGAGCGACATAATTTGAAAATTCTTAACTCTCATGTCACCAAGCCTGCACACCATGAAAGTTAAATTGCTGGCTTTCAAAGGAGAGATTAGTCGTGTGTTTCATAGAGAAAATAATAACTTTTCCGGGGTGTTCGTTGAAAGCTGGCAGAGCCTGCAAATAAATGGGGATCGAAGGTGTAGGGTAGGAGTGTCCGAGCTATTATTAATAAGCAGACATTAGGAGATAGCGGAGACAATGGGCGATGGGCGGCGACAGAGCGTTCGCAAAGAGAATAGCCGGTGCTGTAAATCTTGGCTGCGCCGGACCTCCTTTCCCCGTGCGGATTCCTTTCGCACTAATACTTTCCTCGTCGCTCGCGAAACCCGTGCCTCGTAAACTATATTTCTCGCACTCTTTCTCTCTGTCACTCGCCTCATTCTCGATCGTAAGAGCATGCAAGTCGGACTTTCCTGCTCGTAGGGAATTGTGCAAGTCGCCGGGATCGAATATACCGATCGGTCATCTCCGAAGGTCATTGTTTCCTTGATGGGCAGATTAGCGGCGGCCAAGAGAGTATAGTTTAACCGATTAATACTTAATAGCCCCCCTCAATTTCCCGTAACGCCTTCGTCGAGCCTATATCATTTCAGCCGTCCGTAAATAACCAGTTTGACGGAGGTCACTTGGCGCGAGGGGCCGAGGAAAAAATGGAGGAGGCAAAGTATCGCATTAGGCTAAACTCCCCGGGAACTCTTTTTGCCGGCGACGGCGGCGACCCGAGGCGCTATTGTGTGTTGCCTGAGCCACATAATGATTCGGCTATTGTGTTATAAGCTCGAGCACCAGCCAGTGAATCTCGACGACAAAAAGAACCCGAGACTCCGCCGGGAGATGGAGGGAGCGAGCGAGAGAGAGAGAAAGAGAGAGAGAAGAATGTTACGCTTACTTACGCTACAATTACTCCCCAGCCGAGGTATCGTTAAGCTAATACTAATTGCGCGCTCTCGACTGGCTAATTTTGTCGATCCTCGTTGCCAACCGGCAAGAAACCGCCTTTGCAAAAAGGGATAATCGGCGTCGATTGTCGCAAACACATTGGTCGTCTTATGCAATCGTAACATCCATCATATAGGCTTGACATCGTTCGCGACTAAGGGCGCGAGGTCCTACTCTTTAAACATGAGAGAATCCTAGGAGATTCGCACACACCCTTTCAACTCACAGCAGTTTATTTTCAGAGATAATATTACTGGGACAAAAGGCTCACAGGTTTCTGACTTTTCAAGAGAAGAGTTAGCGCTGTCTGTGCTAGGATTCCTAGACCTGTCTTTTGAGATTAACCAATGTAACAACGTCTTGTAACGCGTTGTTATTGCTAATGTGTCGCATCACAAAGTGTCCCGCTCCTCGCAGATCGCTTGCCTGTGGAATGCTATTGAAAAAAGGGTTCTATCCTCGTCATAGACTACTTAAGAATCGGAACCCCCTCGTAACGTCTTGCTCCCACTGACTCTTGCCACAGCGAATGTATATGTTTCTACGTCGAAGATCCCGTGGAATTATTTACATATTATCCCTATGTATAGACGTCTATGGGTAGATATGTATAGCCGCGATCGAGATTGTACCGGGATGCATAGGAGGTGGAAGATTAGCCATCTGTTTATTGAAGGAGCAATTTGCCCACACGGAAACCCCAAGACAAGGATGAAGACGACCCGGCACCGCGAACTATTAATTACCGGAGCGATGCGTTATAATTAGGCGAGGCGTAATCAGATCGGCAACAGAACAGATAGAGCTCTAGTTATGGCTAACGATCCCCTTGGCGGCAATTCATTAACCTGTCGGTAGCAGAGTGGGGGTGAGGTGTGTGGTATGCAAGGCCTGTTTTCCTCGAATGCCAATGGTACATCGAGGTTCGAACCGGCATGGCGTTCCGAGCAGTTACCCGAAATTAAACAATTATTTTTATTGTGACACGCGCGCTCCTCGCTTCTCGAGTGAAAGGCCTTAAGTGGCGAGGTGGGAGATGGTTAGAGGACGAGAAGGACTCGGAGAACGACGGTTCCAGGTCGGCTCCGAAGGTTCCGCTGGCAGTGGTTGCAGCGTGAATTGGCAATTCGGAGGGCACTTACCAGCCCAGGCCAATTCGCCGGCGTTGATTAGTAATATTGTGGTGGCCTGATGAACCGAGGGCTCGCCTCGAGAACTGCCAGGCTCGAGAGTACGAGATGAGTCCGTAACCTCGTTACCAACCCGCGGGCGATATGACTACCCCAACTATTGCCAGGAGAATCTTCTCCTCCAGGCCGCTCTCCCTCGCTCGAGTTCTCTTCAGACGAGCAAGTCGTAGAACCGGCAAGAATAGATGGACCGGCGGATGCTTGGGCTAGACTGAAGATGAGTGGGCTCCGGGATTCGGAGGGGAAAGACTCGAGAAGTGACAGGGATTGGAATATCTATCATTGGACTAATCTCAGTTGCACTAGCCTCACTCTGCCACCTAAGCCCTCTCGACAACTATGAATAAAATTATTCTAGTTCGGAGAGTTTCCCTCGTCTCCTGTACTTGGCTTTCCATGTGCGAGGACGATCTTTGCCGGCGATTATTCGGGCCGTGCTATTACGCGAGTCAAAGATTCGCGTATCGACTGGCACCGGGCGCACGTAGGGTGGAAACAGGGCAACGATAGGGCGCAACAAAGTGTCGGGTGACGTTGCGCAGGGATCAAAACTGTTGAGCGTGAAAAGGGTTCAGCGATTCCATCATCGAGTGCAAAAGGCACCGGTGTGTGCACCCAGTGATTTGGTGGTCGAGGCCCGCGTGCGTCGACGGCCACCCGACACTCATTCGCGCCGCACCCCTTTCGCAATGGGGTGCGCATTGTCGAGGTATCGAAGTAGGAAATGTCGACGGTAGGCGGTGTCCCGGAGAAAGCCAGCCGCCCGCCTCGATGGAAATCGAGCGACGGATCGGAAAGTAATGAACGGTAGCGCGCGGTTAATGACTGCGCTCCATTGAATGCCGAGCCGATCGAGCGAGAGTGTTCTAATCGCGCGGAGAAAAAAGGAATCCGAAACTGCAAGGGTTGCGTGGCGCGCGTTGCGCTCCATGAGCGATCGCACAGTGGCCACAACGTGTGAGATGCGGCTGACCATGGGGTGAGAGGCGCGACAATGCTCTAATCAAATGTCATGAATCAGCGCCATTATGCGCATCTGCGCCGTGAATTTATAAATATGCCTCCGAGCGATCTCGCCTTTTGCTCCCCGTGGAATTATCCGCTCCTACCGAGCGCTGCCACGGATATGCTAGACCTCCCACTCTCTTTCTCTCTTTGCCTCTCTCTCCCTTTCCCTCGCTATTCGTTCAGGATTTTCTGCTTCCGGTGGTTAGCGCGGCTGATCCTGGGGAATATCGATTCGAAACCTGGACCTTTCTCCGTGATGCCATTCAATCGAATTCGAGCACTGCATTGTTCTCGAATTGTCAGAATTCGTAGCCTTTGGTAAGCTTAACTTTACCGGCCTTTTTTAAGACTAAAAAGTTTTATCTTCCATGATAATGATTTGTAAATGACTAATAATGAAGGAAAACTGGTTCTCCCGAAAGAAAATTGTTTTATTTATTATAGCTTCTTGTCGGAATTATCAGGAGACTCGGTAGAGTCTCGACGCCAAGTAGTTGAAAGCGCAAGCGTCAACCGACTGGCCGGCGAGATCGCCGAGGCTTCTTTTCCCGACCCAGCTCAGGTAACAATAGGTTTTCGGAGGCACGAAAAATTAAATTGGAGTTTTGCAGTTAAATGCTACATTTATCAATTTTATTATGATATCATATGATTCAATATTTTTTCCTGATGCCACTGCATGGTGAAACATTCAAATCGGTCCATTCTTTCAGGAAATATACAGCTTTGAAGTTTTCGTTCTTGTAGGTTTTCACTTTCTTCTTTTAATAAGAACACCTCGGAATGTCGGTTTCATACTTTCGCCGCTAGGTGGCGCTGGTGTCGACAGTAGCGGTAGTGGCGTTTGAAAATCCACTTTCTCAATTGAACTTCTACTGTCTACCACTCTGCTATTGCCATCCTGCCACTGCCATTGCCACTCTGCCATTGCCACTCTGCCATTGCCACTCTGCCATTGTCATTCTGTCATTGCCACTCTGTCATTGTCACTCTATCATTGACAGTTTCAGAATTTCAAAACAAAACAAAACTGAACCAAACTGAAACAAAGTGTCGCTGAAACAAACTGAAACAAACTGAAATGAAATGAAATGCCATTGTCTACCTCGAGATTCTTTATATTATTCATTAGTAGTTTTTAATTTTTATATTAATTAGAATTTAGTTTAGGACGAGAGAGAGAGAGAGAGAGAGAGAGAGAGAGAGACTGCGGAAGCGCGGAACCCCTACGTGTGGCCCAAAGCAAATTTCGCAACAGTAGCTATCTCTTGATGATTGTAAAAATCAAAACGAAGATCATATATTTGTATATTTTCATCATCGGCTTGCTAGAGCGCGTGAAATCGGCAAACTTGTTTATCAATTTGTAGCCGGTGTCAACTGCTGAACCTATTCGCGAATTGATCTTCGCGGCGCGGATCAAAAAAAGGTACCTTCATGTACGTGCGCCGTACGCGTCGCACTGTGTCGGTGTTTTCATATAAGGTGTTTTCAATAAGTGTCGAGTAGGCTTCAAACTCGATTTGTGCAGAACCGGGCGGGCCAAGTATTACGTTTTCTTTGATAAGTTGAACGAATTTTGTTAGGATATTCAATTAAACAGAATATTTGTGTCCTACACTACGATTAAATACTTTTGTGGAATTAAAGTGTTTGAGTGTTTGATTTTTGGTCAATTTGGAATAGTTAATCTTTATCGCTACATTTTAATGTGTATGTAGGGCTTTTGTTAAAGGAAAAATGTGGGATTCATAGATTTTTTGGGTTAAGAAGTGTGAGAAAAACTACTATTACTACTTGGCGTTTCTTTTTACATTTTAATGTGAGTTTAGGGGTATATGTGTGTCGCAGACGTATCCGGTGATGGCTTGACACAGCTCGTCTGATGGAGAGGCGGAAATGCAGGCCTGTGGAGAGCCCGAGGCCTTTAGCCAGCACTTTCCCTGGTAATCCGGTGGCGAGAGGAGAAAAGTTGAAAAACGCCCGAGCGCGCGGGGGGTTTCGAAAAATGCTGAAATACAGAAATACAGCGAGTGCGACTCACTGACTTTCCGCGTCCGTCCGTCGCTGGAACGCCGGACTAAAAATAATACCGTCGTCGTTCTAATCCCAGAAGTGGAAATCCTAGCCACGGCGGTGGTCTCACGCCGCCGCTCGAGAACAAAGTTCCGCGCGGATGTGCTCCCCTTTTTCCCGCGAATTTCCCGCGGAGCACAGCGCTTTTTCTTCTCTTTTTCGAAATTCCATCCGCCTAGAAAAAAAGTCAAGCTTCTCCACGTATAGCTCTCATAAAAATTCTATTCCCAAAATATCCTATAAAATTGCGCGGACGATGAGGGGCGGAACGTTCGTGTTCCATATTTCCGCTTAAATCTTAAGATATTTCATAACAGTAGAATCATAAGAAGGGTGCGAAATATAACCATTTTTCCTTATACTAAATTTCATTGGAAAACTCATCATGTGCTTATTAAACTACATAGTTTAGAGTAACTCGCCATTACATTTAATTTTGAAATTCGGCATAACACGAACGCTATAGTAATATTTGTGTAGCCATCGCCGTTGAAATGGTCCCCATCATAACTTATGAAGCAGTAAATCAATTTGGCTGAAATCTGGAATAGGATAATCCTGTCGGATTATCATTTTCATTAGAGCGATTAAAATATCCAATAGATTCGCTTAAAACTGTGTACTTTGAAAAGTCACTGATATGTTTGCAAAAATAATTTGCTGGGTAAGCAAAAAATTGCCAAACTTTATCCCCTTTTTTGCGGTTTTGCTTATACATATATGTGATCCCTTAATGTGGTATATGCAGCAGTTATATGCGAAGCGGATGAAAAGAGTCATATTTTAAGTCCGTGCGTCATATTTTCGTGAAAACGTCAGCGTACACACTGTGTATTTCCGATCGCGCACGCAGATTAGCAAGCGCTCGCATAAATACGGGCGGGTTATTGCGCGTGAAATAAAAGTTTGTTGCCGATTTTTCGCTCCACTCTCGAGGGATATCGCTGCGGACCTCTCGGCCTCTCGGCGATAACCCAAAGTCAAGGGCACCTCCCGTTCGCACTCGAGCCTTCCAAGCAACCGATAATCCAGCGTGACCCACCAGCAAGCACGATTGAGCTTAGGAACAGCTGACACAGTACGAATCAAACACGAAACACAGAGCGGACTACATAACTGTGCTCGTCTAAATACAGAGCAGACTCGCCGCGGTTGGTGGGAGGAATGATTGGTATTGATAAATTTAAAAAAATGGTATTAGTAAAGAATCACAAACAATTCTTTCCTAGGCCATTCCTCAACGATCGGCACGCGCATTTCTTGCGTTCGGCAACTTAGATACGTCAAGTTCTATGCACAGTGGTTTCGAACAACTGCTGAGCTCTCAACTTAAAACTGATTGTGAGACTAACAACATATTTTGTCACATCGAAATAATGAGCTGAACTCGCACTTGCCGAGATAATGGCTTTGACCCTTAAATCATTAAATCACATGAAATAAAATATCCCGTAAAAAATGGCTGCTTGCACGTTTCCCCAAAAAGGTCGCTGAAATATTGAAGAGCGGCGCTGCGCAGACCGAAACACGAGTAGCATATGGGCGAATGGGAAATGTCGAGTACAAGCTGGAGTACGGTGGCATTAGTGGCTTTGTGGTCGCATGCTCTTTTGATCTACCCCATAATTAATCCAGGGAAGTAACCGGAGCTGCGTATGGGCGCACCAGGCCCCAGCCACGGGCCTCATTCATTCGACGGTGAAACTCCGCTTATTGAAAGGGTATCGGATGATAGGAATGGGGGGCGAGAGAGCGAGAGAGCGTACGTCGCGCGCGCCCATGGAAGAAGGGAAAGAGGCGCGCTGATTAACATTTTAATCAAAGGGCCCAGTCACGTGCCGCGCCCGCTCGTTTTCTATCATCCCTGACCATAATGATCGTCGTGACAATGTGTGTCAAACTCGCCCGATCTATCGTATGATGTTACTCATCAATGGCGGAGTACTCTTTCCAACCACGGCTCTAAGCGAATCCGATTGGAAATTCCTCGTTTGCCAGTTGCTCAATTGACCAAATAATTCAGCTAATTCTGCTCCAATTCTTTCAAACTTTGCAGAGATGTCATTATTACCGCGTGTCCGAATTCAAGACTCACACTGAAAGTGGATTACACGCTAAATGACTGCACGCTATCTGGAAATTGATTTCGATTTTCCCAGGTTCGTGTCACGCGCAGTGGCGCAAGATAATCAGTGCGTTACGATCACACCTGCCGACAAGTGACAATGCCGCCCCTCACCGGTGAGTGACGAGCGTTGATAGTGAGCGGAAATTGCGAGGACTAACTGGAACCAGGCGTTGGAATTGGGAGGTCTGGCGACTCGTAGGAAGAGAGGCGGTACCGACAGATGCAGCTGCACGCTGGCAGTAACTCGGTGATCTTTACGAGGGGGTCAAAGTGCGCCTTGCAAGTTACCTGCTGCGACCCCGACACTGGCTATCCTCGCAGGATCCTCCTTCTGGCAGAAGTGCACCTTGGATTAGCATAATTCTCGCCCGCCAATTTGTTCCCTCATTAACGGGCCTTGACACCTGCCAAGCGAAGCAGCATGCGAGCTCGTGTGTGGAAACAGGCCTGAGGGCCTGAGGGGCTGCCTCTTGCCGCGAAGACCCGATTAAAATCCAAGCTGCCAGAGCGGAAGAGACAGATCTTGAGCTGCAAATCTCGAGGCTCCCAAGCCCGGAGTACATACTTGCAGGCGAGAGCACGTGTCTCTAGCTCGTTATCATCAACTACTGACTCGCGCTGGGCTCGGCCGCGCACCCGGATGACCTGCATTCTCAGCGGAAAAACATCTGTCCTGCCGCTCGCGTCCCTTGAACTATTCGCCCTATCTGCACTCCAGCCTTCATTCTCCCACAAGATCAAAGAAGAGCATCCTTTACCGAAGACGGATCCACCTTGGCGTCTTCCAAGAGAAATCGAACAGTGTATCGACAGATATTCTACACGGCAGCTGTAGGTTTCATCAACCTCAAAATATATATACGCCGAGCCTAAAGACTATCTAAAGTGAGGGATAACTGAACGAAGTGTTTGAGCAGGAGCAAAGCAGAAAAGTGGGAGGCAGCATCGGCGGGAGGAGGAAGGGCACCCGAGAGGTAGGATCAGCCGTGGAGAAGAAGTGGTCCAGGCCGAAGTAGGTGTACAAGGGGGCGAGAAAGAGAGAGGGGGAATGCGCGACAGAGAAAGAACGAGGGAGGCGAGTGAGATAGGAGGACTAAAATAGGGTGCAATAAATTGTCCACTATCTTCGCTGGGTTAAACACATTAAAGCGTCTTGAGATAAGGCTGGCCTGGCGGCCCGTTTGTTCCTGCGGGGTTCCTGCGGAGAGCGCGCGCGCGCCCGCGCCCAGCATGAAGGACTGCAACGTGTTATCCTGGCCAGGAAAAGAGAGAAAGGGAGAGAACCAGCTGGAAGGAGAGGGTGAAACGGCCGGCAGAGCTGGCCCAAAGGGGACGAGAGGATGGCGGTACGCGAGAGAGTACCGAACTATTTCATCCTCCGGACCCCCACCCACAAGTATCACACGATATATGTATCGCGACCACATACCGTACACTCATAATTAATAAACCACCCGGCCGAATAAAGGACCATCTTACTTTTCTGCTTATTTTCCGCTCCCTTCGCTCGTTAACCCATTATCTCCCACTGTCCTGCGCAATACTTTTTCATCAATTTACCTTATCGAATTCTCCTTTCTGGCGTTATTGCTATGAAAGGGGATAGACTGGGACTGGTGCGAAGCAGAGCGACGAACCAAGTGCATCAAGATTGACAAATACTCGAGCGATAACAGTGCCACCGTTCGCTATCTCCAAGTGGCACACTAACAAAGTGGAACTCGCCCACAGAAGCCGGGGTGCAAAGGGTTATCGGGGCTCCGGCTATCTCGGATTAGAGTTTCGTCCCGATTTCGGGGATACCGAGTCGAAACGAGATGTTGAAAGTTTTAGACGGACCTCGACGAGGCGTCCCACGAAAAACACGTCCACTTGCCGCCGAACGGTTTATCTCGGAAAGTGGGATAATTGTGCGGGAGGAGTAAGGTGGGGAAGGAGAGATTTGAGGAACAGGCTGCTGCCAGGCGACGATTTTTGCGAGGGGTTAACTTTGAGTTCTCGGGAATAATCCGCGCGACAGACGGCTGACGGAGTTTAAGTGATAGAACGAGAGAAAGAGAGGAGAGAGAGAGAAAGCCGGCAGGCTCCCTTGCCGAATTTGCAATTACTCTGCAATTAAGAAACGATTATTTTGCATAGACGAAGCGGCGCGTTCGTCCTCGCCGTCGGCTGCGTGTCACCGGGAGAACTTACGCCCGAGTAATATTTTAACGAGCCTCGTAAACCGATTCCAAGTGTATGCGCGCGGGCGGTCTGATCGCACAGCTTCTGCTTCCCCCGTGCAGTCTAGGCCCCCTTTGCCGCCCTATCCCTGCGCGAGAGCGGCAGCATCTCCGCTCCAAACTGCTCCAGGAAAAACGTACTTTGCATATTCGCCCCTTTCCTAATATCCTCGGCGAGCGGGCGCGCGATTAAGAAGCGGCAATTATCTACGATCTCGCAAGATTATCGAGGAAGCTCGCACCATGTACCACCTTTGCCTCTAATCCCCCTGATCTCTCGAATTAGAGGACCACCCCCCTGTCACTCCAACTATACTTCTTCTCTTAGCACTGTCGGATGCACGAATCTCTCCGCTCCAAGAAGGGCCGTCAAGGTGCAGTCCCTTCCCAGTACACGCGTACTCAAACTCAAAGTCCGAAGTGGAAGTAGTAGCTGGTCATATATCGGTTCTCAGTAGCAGTTTTTCTCTACGCACAGTCTGCCACGCTCTGGCAGCCGAGGAAGACAAGCTCGCTTTGATGGCTCGGGAAGAAAGTGCTGTCGACTCTCTACGGTTGCTCTTTAAAACCCTTTCCCTTATTCTCGCTTTCGCCCTGACGAATGCCGCCGTTCCAGAAACCAGTAAAAGTGTCTCTCGCAGGCTGAATAAAGATGAACCGAGCGAAGAATGATCGAGCCGAGTCCGAATCTTAGAAGCCATTCTTTCCGTCGTCTACGAACGTACGCGTTCATTTTCAAGTTCCGCCTATCTTGGCGAGGAAAAGTTTGTATTGGAAGGAGTGAGAGCGCGCGTGCGAGAGAATCATCCTTATTCTCGGTTGGCGACGAAGCTGCGCGCAAGATGAATCAATTACGCGCGACGAGCACGTACGCCCGTTATGACTGTCCGTAAACGTGACTCGTGAAGTCCTCGTGACAGATATGGAGCAACTGCTAACGTGTTCACGCGCATCGAGAACCGCACGCTTTTGGACTCCGGCTGGCTACTCCCGAGTCCATTAATTAGCAGTAATAAACCGCGCAAACCGTGGAAAGCAGAGTTCCCGGCCTGCCGGCCGAGCCTGCCCCAGTCCACCCCCGTCTTTCTTGCCTTCTCCCTTCTCTACACTTCTGCGATCCCCGCGGACTCCGATCATATCAACCATAGCATACTCCCCCATTATCACATCTGATTGCTGCGTTTTGTTAACTCATTTTTAATCGCTCGCCAACTGCTGTTATTATTGCACAACAAGTGCCAGAATCCAAATATGTATCTTTATCAGTGAGTAATTTATTTACATCGCACGCTTCCAAATGCTCTCGAACAAATTTACAATACATGGCTCGGCTAATAATCGAAACGAGTAAATAGTAGTGAATAAATTTACTCGAGTCTGTCAGTGATTCGTGGTATTAAAGGACGACTCCAATCTACGATGTCCAAGATCCCTCACTTCCCCAGCGTCTAACCAGCCCCATTATACTGACGGCACTCCTAATTATAAGCATGCCAGGAGAGCAAGTTGCGCATACCAAGGAGCACGGTGGAATTGGGTGGAAAATCCAACTGGAAGACGGAGAGCGAGATAGGGGTGAGTAGGGGGAGGGAAGGGGGGTATGGTTAGCACGGTAGTGAGGAGTGTTCTGTTCCTCGAGGTGGGCGGGATGGGAGAGGCGAGGCAGAGATATCCCTGCGATTCGGCAATATCGCCCGGTCGACAAATTAGCGTTAATCCTGGGTCGTTAGCAAGATTGATGCGAGGATTTCACTTAAGGGCGGCCTGGCGGAGGGAAAGTTTCCACGGGAAATGGTGTGCTGCTGCTCTGTGCTCTTCTACCAGCCTTGCCATTGTCGTCTGTAATGAAGTGGGTGGACCAGTCACTAGTTCCTCGAGCACACTGAGACAGAGAATGAGAGAGAGAAAAAGGGAGGTGGGGTGAGGAAAGAGTGAGCGAGGAAGAAGCCTGGACTTCTTTCGAGCGAGATGATCGCACACGATCCACTTGGGTCATACATACATCTAGCTGCCTTAGGAGTGGAACGAGCGAATGAGAAGAGGGGCAGATGCCGAAAAGCACGGGCAACTCGATGAAGAAAAGAGGACACTGGGGGCGAAGGCATAGTAATAGGGGAGAGAGAGGGGAGAGAGTTGGACGATGACCACGGATCAATCCACCCTTCGGCATCGTCGACCACCCCTTGGCTCGGGGACGCCAACTATCTTCTCCCTGGACCCAAAGACCTTGCCCCAAGTCTGACCAGGATTATCGACTTCGCGCAGGAATAACGGATCCGCGCTCTCTCCTTCTCGATCGCACCGCCATCCCACCACTACTCTCTTCCATTCGATCTCTCCGTCGGACCTCCGTAATCCGTCTCGCTGGTCCTTTTCACGCCAGATTTTCCTCGACCGACACCAGCTCGCGCGCGCCGAGCTCTACTTTGACTGCGATTATCTGCGCTCGTGAACTGCCCTGTCACCGTGAGAATCGCCGTTGAAAGCGGCGCTGTGACACTTTTCTTTGAATGCTGCGACCCGGCTGGACCCCTGCGTCGCGCGAGCTATTTGAAATGAAGGAGTTTCGGGGAGAACAGTACCAATATCGCGCACCTTGCTTAGTCCATGGTTGATTAATTCTCTAGCTTACTATCACATTGATACAGATAAACTATGTATCAATAGAGGTACCGGGGTTTATTTGGGCTCAGGCAGTACCTATAAGACGTCTACTGGGACATATGTATATTGAAGAATGATTACTCTAGTCGGCGGTGAATATGGTCCGAGTAATGAGCCTTCGGAGATAGAGTCGTGAAAGGTGGTGCGATCGACGGAAACGGCAATAGGAAAAGCCGAGCGATCCGGTCCCCGTTGGGAAGCTATCGTCGTAAAGAGCGAGGTTGGAGAATCGGGGAGGCTGCGAGGCAATCTCGATCCAACTGCGAAGTTCACGGGCGAGGGCTCACGTTCGCGAATTCGGCACGGTGTCCAGAGTGAAGACAAGAAGAACGAACCGATGACACGGAGCACCGCGGCGCCTCGAGCGAGCAGCTCGAGGAGGCTCGATCGAGCTTTCTTCTCGCCTTCTCCTCTCCTTCCTCGTGTCTCTCATTCCCTCGAGCCGGTGTCCTCCTCTTCGCCGGCCGTTCTTATTCCGGCCAGCTCCTTATTCGTTCGTTCGCTCTAACTTTTACGACCATCTTCCAGCGAGGAGCTCGGTAATTGCCTCTTTAGCGGTAACCCGCCTCTCCCCGTCCCTCTTCCTCCGACTCGGCGTCCTCCTCCTTCGGCTGCAACCTCCGTGAACAGATAGAGTCGAGTGCCTCCCGGCCGACTGCCTCTCCTTTCAACCTCGTCGCCCTTTTACCTCCCACCGCTCGCCGGTTTTCTTCGACCGATAGCACGTATCGACCACTCCTCGGAATGCTCGAGTCTCGAGACCTCCTCCTCTCTCGCGTCGCCCTACCTGCGACCCTTTTTTGCGGCTCGATCACTGCCCTCCAAAATAGAACGAGGACTGAGCCACTCAGTCCCCGATGAATCGACGGATTCTTGGAATTCCCGATGACTCTAGAAAATCATTATTGAAGTCAGCAGTCCTGGACGAAGTACATATGTGTAATGGTCACTCGGCAACCGCCGCTTTCGCCAGCAAACAAGTTATGTAACAGCAGAGAAGGTCGCACTTATCAGTGGGAGCGTGTTTGCGCATTTAAATCTCACGTGCACGCAAGAGATCTTCGCCGTCCGATCAATTCACGGGGATACTGGCGTGACGCCGTGTTTTTGATTCCGTCGAATATCCCGTCTCATATCTTAACTCTGTTCGCGATGCCAAGTAATTTGTTGCAAATTAGAATACTCGCTTTCGATCAAACTAATCGGGGAAAATGAAACGAAACTTGTGTTTTACCCGGCGATGATCGAACGCTGCGAAAAATCGACCAGAAACTCCCTGAACATAGTTGGGTGGAATAGTGAGCTGTACGGGATAGAGATTTGAGTTGTGAATGGGGTGTGCACTTGGTAGTCGGGGAACAGAGGTGTTCGGGGCGTGCACTCGCCGCGGCTGTAACATCCGCTTATTTTGTGAAACGCGATCAGAGCGGCGTGCGCTCAGAGGGTTCGAGAAGGGTTGTTCTCCAGGCTCTCATCGAAAAAGCCAGGTGAGCATCAAAGGCTCATTGTCGTAATCCGCGCCATCAGCAGCAGGTTCAAGTGGACCACTCTCCCGTTGCTACGTGTCGCGCGCTATACTGCCACGAACGATCATACATGCGGGCCTCTCCTACAGAAACGTGAGCGCTCTTTCACCCAGAACGATCGATGCATCCTTTCGACTTTTTCCTGATAACGTTCGTCGCTCACTAACGTACAGCACGTGCATCAGACCTTTCAAGAACTTTGTTTTAACACATTACAGTCCGTGTGTACTCATGTGTTTGTGCATTTTACTAAACGTCGTGCAATATATTTCCGACAACAAAGTAATTCCTACATTTCGGTCTCAAAGGTTTGTCTGGACAATTATCGTTTTTACCAGAGCACGGAGGGATTTCTGCCAGAACGATTTGCACCCCAATACTTCTATTAAAAAGTAACCCCGTCCATTTGCCCGGTGAAAGCGGTTTATTAATTTGTCGTGCAAACAATACAACTTGCCACTGGTTGGAAAAGCGATCATTACGGCGAGCGGGACTACCGGCAGACAGCGGATTGATCGGGAGAGGCTGATGCACTTCACTCTCAGCTAATGATCGCAGTGCATTCTTCCCCCCATGCCGCCACGTTTCTCATCTGCGAGAGGGAAGCGTTTCTGTCCGCTTCCGGAGACGAGTGCCGAGAACTAGCCTGTCGATAAATAAGCGATGAATGGCCGACGGGAGATCGGCACTGCGTTCCTCGAGCCGATACCATTGATCGTCGATATCGGGCATGACGGCCCGGAGAGAGAGAGCCGGCCAGTAATATCATTGGGGCGGCGAGTGCGTGGACGCGCGTCGTCGGCAGCCCGACGATTTCCAGGCTTTCAATCGACGGCGACGCTATCGCTTCCAATAATAAACCCATTGTAAGAAGGAGCCCGATATGCCCACTCGCTGAAACAATCCTTCGATGTATCGGAAGCTCTCGCCGCGCTTCCGAGGATCGCCTATTCCATTCTGCCGATCGGAATCGCCACACCGACCGACCGCACAAGAGTATCGACCGATCCAACTACAATGCAAAAATTGAAACTCCTGCTCGCTAAACTCTCCACCGCCAGCGAAGATCAAGAATATAGTACACTCGACGCATATTTACGTCGGATTGTTAACCCATTATGTCCCAAAGGCGCATTAACGCTATATATTTCAGTTCAACTCTCTTTCAGTTGATTTATATCATCGACAAACCCTTAAACGTATCCCTAACTTCACTTCTAAGGAGCTCTGCTCGCTCCTTAATGGTTCAAGAGAAGCGACTTCCATCGGACACCAATGCGGACCACGGCGGGCACCGGAGTCCGCCATAAAGTAGCGGCGCGACGAATGCGCACTCTAAATTACACCGGGCAAGAATGCCGGTTGAAAAGTTGTGCCAACAATTGCGGGCCATTAATACAAGTGGGATTTATGAAGTCGAGCCGAAGCTCGATGTGCCCTGGGGGGAGGTGGGGGGGGCTCTCGGTGGTCGGGCGAAAGCAAAGGTCGTCGGAGGAGAGGCTGTGCTTCCGAGGAAATGTACCTCGGCTCCTTACAATTCCGTCGTCTCGATCGTATTACCGGGGAGGAGGATAAGTTACAGTGTCTCTCTTGCATTCTGGCAACGGGTCACCCGCTTGCCCGAAAGAAAGAACTGAACGAAGTCTCTCTCGCTCCCTCCCGCTCTCTCCCGCGCGCGCGCTCGGACTGGAAGGAGAGGAGCTCGGTCGTGGCTATTTCTGAATCTTTAGTCGCTTTACAAGTAGCGGGGTCACGGGGCGGCCCATAAAGAAGCCTGACTTACATTGCTGTTATGTGGGCGCACCACGAAACTCGCCCATCTATCTCTCCCAGCCTCGCTGGCGAAGGAGCACGCGCGTCTCTGGCAGCAGTTCTCTTCCCTCGATGCCCATCGCTTCTTCCCGCCGAGGAGAGAGTGGACGCGTACGAGAGAGGAGCGTAGAGGAGCCAGCAACTTCAAAGGGGAATGCTGCACTCGCCATCGAGGACGTTCGAGACGGGCTGCGTAACCCTCTGAAAGGGCCCCGGGGGAAAGTGAGAGGGACATCCGAACATCAATCCAAAACAGTCGAGTAAACTGGGAACGGACGATCATGACTGTAATAGTTGTAGGAGCAGAAGAAGAGAAGGAAAGCGCGGGTCTGTGTCTGGTATGAGGAGGAAGGCAGCCGCCACGCGGTCTCGCGCGCTCAGAAAGAAGCAGAAGATGGGTAAGTCGGCGCGAGAGGAGAGAGTGCACATCTATAAGGAAGAAACCTCTTAATCGGGGACCTGGACCTCTGCAGGGCACGGAGGTCTTACCCCGGTGGCTCTGTCTCAAGGCATATCCGCAGTGTCTACTCGCGGTGTATCTCGAGCAGGCTGACCTCCGAGGCCCCACCACCGCACACCGTTCTCTCCCATCATCATCCGATCAGCAGTCGAACAAGAATGTGGCCGATCTCGTTCGCGGTTCACTTGCCGGATCGGCTCCTCTGCACTTTCGACTAATCGGGCGACGATGACCCTTCGGCGCCAGGCATTCTCCCTCGATCCCCGCCGAGGGAGAGACACTTATCTCATCCTCCGTGATACATTACTTCAATTGACTTTACGAGCTCCCCGAGCCTATTGCGGAAAAGGCGACATCATATCCGCTGAGACAAGCGCACCATTAATAATAACGTAACAACAAGTTTGGCAAGAAATTCTCGGAACGGCTCGAACTTCAGCTCTCACCGGCTAGCGGGCACGGACTTTCTTCATTGTAGCCGCTATCTATCCGGCTCTCTTTCATTCGGCCGAGCGATTCTCGTGGAATTGTTGTGTCGGTGTTTGGGGGAAGGGGGCTGGGGGGTGGGTGGTGATAGTGGTGGTGGCGGTGTATAGGTAGACGTGCTGGTAAACAGAAAGAGGACGACGCGGCGCGGCGCGGCCGCTGGTTCGCCGTAGCTGGTGCACAATGTGCCGGAGAGCCCGGCAAGACAACGGATCCATCATCTCTAGGAGAGCAGAGAGAGAGGCTGAAAGGGCTTTGGAGGCACCGCACTCTGTGTAATTGTGGCCCCGGCCCCTGGTGGCCCCGGACTACCCCCGACCCACCGGATAACCCACCCCCAAACCTCAACTCCCTCTGCGCGGGGTTTACCCTGATATATGTATATACCGCTGGTCACAGCATAGAGCGCACCGCTCGGCAACCCTCTACCCTCGAATCGCTAACCACGAGCGGTTGCCAACCAACAACCACTGCCTTCACCCCCCCACGATACTCTTCTCCCTCTCCTTCGCCGCCACTGACGCGCACTCCTTCAACCCCTTTAACCAGCCAGTTGCGAAACCTTCAATTATTAAACACTTTATCCATTACCGGCCGCGTACCCCCTTCTTCCCCTAGCGAGCGAGAGCGAGCGCGGAATAATGTCAATGAGTTGCATCTATTCAATTATTCCTTTTGGGTGTACCTGTGTCGTCGATACCTTTGCGACTCAGGGAACTCACGCTGATTTCACTGGTTCTTTAGTGTGACGCACTGAGTCTGGCATTTTTTCGTCGGACCTTATTGGCTTCCTAGTTCATTGGTTGCCGATGCACGCAAGCATCAATAGGGATTCAGTGATAGGTTATCAATAGCGTAACTACCATCCTCCGGAGCAGGAGGCCGGAGGAAAAAGAGGAAGAGGCGGCGCGCAGGGAGCAGAGTGTAACGGAGGGAAGTATCGGCGGAGCATCATGCCCGTGTGTCCATTGTTCATTTTCCACGCGTACGTAACTGCCTTCCCTCGACTATTCGAGAGAGCCTGTTCTCCTTCTACTCCTCGTCCTCCTCCAGCTCCCGCGCGGCTCTTCGCCCCTTTCTCTCACTCCGAGAGTACGTTATACGTATAGTCGGAAGAGCATGCATTCCACTGTACACCACATTTCTCCTGTTATGTCGCTGCATATTGTCGGCGGAGGAAGCGCGCATAAGTCTCACTTCCCTTTCACCGGTTAAAAAAGATTCGAGCACATGCTCTGCGTACTGCCACGAGGGGTACGCCGACGACATATCCCCCCGTCAGAAAACTATTTTAGAACTGGGTCAATTTGACGGAAAATCGGCCTCAAATGCCGGGAATCTCGTAGACGAAAAACGCTACCATGAAAGTGACAATGGGCTGGATATAATACTTGCTAGATTTTCGGGAATCTAAACGGAGTACACGCATACATATGTATATCTTCATATAGAGGGTGTACTACAATTTTGCATAAAATTTGTACGATTTTTTGACAAAAGGAAGCTCAAATGAAAATTTCGAAAACAGCTTTCATCTCTGCCCTGTCGTCTGCGATTACAATTGGCTGTAGATATTTGCGCTATTTATACTGACTGTCGAATAATCAGTTTTTGCAAAGTAAAACTGACCAAATTCAAAACTCTGCGTCGAGTTCTCGCAGATTTAGACACATCACCTCCTCCAGCGACGGGGTTTCAGTAGCACCAACAAGGTGTGTGGAACACGGCATTCGCGCACAGAGGAACACAGCAAGAGAGAGGGAGAGAGAGAAGAAAAGCTCGCGCACGCGCGCCCCGAAGCTTTCCCTTTCAGCAGAGGAACAAACGCGAATGGGAAAAAGGAGTGCCTGAATGAGCGGTACCCACGGACACTGTGGAGCTTCTGCGTTATTAGCATCCACTCTCTATCTTGCGCTATCTCTCTCTGGCTCTCGCCCCCTTCCTCGTCTCTTGTTCCTGCGCTTCGCCCCCGTGGAGGTGGCGGCACACCAAGAGAAAGAGAGGAGAACGGTCATTATGGAGATTGAAACACCGTTCGACTAACACGTTCGCTCATTCTTGCGCGCCCGCTCTTCTCTCGCTCTCCGCTTCGTGCTCGTTCGCTCGTGCGTATACGCGTAATCATTCCCGGAATACAAAGGGAATGGGTGAAGTCACTGTTTTGTTCCCAATGAGGTAGGAGGTGCAGGTGGCCAATCGTCTGATTAAATTGAATTACCCGTGGAGGGCGGCGATAGGGGTGCCTGAGAACTCGAACGAATTCGATTGTGGTTGGATTTCGGGATTTTTGTATTCGTTCCCGAAGACAGTTTAGTAACAGGTTGTTGCATCGACTAGACGCCAGATGAGCGACAATGTGTGGAGGTCGGACTGGGAAGACTTGTGGGGTGTGCGAGGATAGAAGCAAAGGGGTGAGGGGCTGCGCGACAGCCTAAGGATCCTTCTCGAGGTGCAGACACGCAATTAACCGTCGGCCATCCTCTTGGAGCCGGGCAAGAAAGTCGAGTGTCCGAGGGCCCGGCAAAAGGGAAAGAAAGGCAGGATAAGGGCACCACTCACCAGCGATCCTCACCTGAACCCTTGGCGCGCCAACTCTGTCTCGCTCCAAAGACTGATCCACCTTTGGCGGCAGGACTCCAAGGTCGAGAGACACTGTCGGCCCCTGGCCCGGTAAATACCACCCATCCCCCATAAAAGCTTCCATGCGTGTCAAGCGTTATACGAGCGCGTTACTATTAAATACGTCAAAGCTCCGTATGTTTATTGCATATTGGATCCCATGCGCCACGACTTTCTTCGGGCCGCGCACCCCGAACCCGTTAACCCAAACCTATCGCCATTGTCCTGCTTGATGATGTTGCACTTGTATTTGGGAATTTTTGACTTTTACGCCTCGCCAATAATTGCAAAACATGAGAAGAGATCCATTAGAATTTCTTTGACATCTTGCGCATTCAATTTTACCTCTTGATTCCAAAATATTTATGAGAGGTCCTTTGATGCACCGGACGATTCGATACGAGTCCAAGCTGAGTCAGTGGAATAACTAAGTCACGGGAAGATGGAACAGCGCGCGTTTATCCAGTGTTTGTATCGCGGCCAAGAGAGACGTGAGAGTTAGCCGGGACGAGAGAAAAGCACAGGGTTGGCTCTCTTATTATTCGAAGATTTCGGCCTGCCCGCCGGAGATATCGTGAATTATGCATGGTCAGCCTGCGGCACGTCCTTTCCCATGCATACCATGCATATGTCCAATGATAGATGGACGTGTCAATTTCATCGGGATATCCGCTATCGATGCCAGCTATCGATTGAACGGCTATCTTCATCGCCGCGCGAGATTACGATGCCTGCGACCGACGCCGATAAATCTCGCCGCCACGGACGATCCGTCCCAGCTGTCCCGACTGTCTTCCCGACTGCGATTCACTGCTATATTTACAAACGATGCAATTTCACGACCGACTCTACCCTACTCCCTCGATTCCACGATGCATCGCGAGAAGTTAACGTTTGCCACCCGGGTTGCACTTGGATTCGCAGAACTCTCACACCTCTAACCGAAAATATATTGGTTCTTGGCAGTTATTCCGTCAACGATTAGTCTCGGGATCCCAAACTGTCCTTCCAAGAGATTATTAGAATAGGAAATGAAATTTGAATACTCAAATCCGGCGTCTGTGTAAATGAGGGGACATCAAGGAGGAAATTAGAAATCACACTGACTCTGACCTCCAGAGTCGTTGCTCGATCGAGAGCAGTTAACGACTGGCAGCTTCGCTGTCTCGACGGTGGTCATACATATTAATACAGGAAATGTGTGCGTTTAATGGAGGCTCCTACTTTCATCAAGGACCTCGTAAACTCGAGTGTTTATTGCCCCGGTGGAATTCACACTGTCCCGCCAGATGAAAATCTTGACTACCTGAGGGCGCACACTCTCACGAGTGGCTGCGACGCGTCGTCCACGGCCGCCTTGGAAGAAGGGCGCCGGTATTGTTGAACGAATTGACTGTCATTAAGATATATGTATATATCGATCGGAACGGGAATAGAGAAGCGGGAAAGAGTAACCGGCGAGCGGGAGCCCAGGTATGGAAAACGAGCGATGCTTTCAGGAACCGCTCGTGGAGGCTTGTCACGCCCAAAATAAAATGACAAGTTGCCTGGGACACGGAAGGAGCGAGTCCAAGAAGGTCGGGTCACTAGTAGACCGGGGGTCACTCGTGTGAGTCGGAGCCCGCGACACAAAGTGCTCATCGTGCGGAATAGTGGATGGGGCGCGACAGAAATTAGGGCAGGGGTCCTGGATGAGAGAGAGCGCTCTCGACTGCCGGGCCACCAGTGGCTTACGGCAAATCCCTCGAAAAATCTGGCTCTACCACCCAACTGTAAATGCTCTGTCAAAAAAACACTGACGTACTAATCAGGAAATGTGGCACTCAAGTTAATAGAGTAATTCACTTTTCAGTCTCAGCTACTCCAACAGTAGTCGGGTAACAATATGTTAGATTAAAACGGGAACTCTCCCCGAAAAAGTGTTGGAACCCATCACGACATATTCGAGAAGAAAATTCCACGAAATCCTGTACTCTTTTGGAGGGAACTTTGACAACTTGGCTTTGACTTTGATTTCGAGAGGTACTGTTCGAGCGAGAGAGTGATGTGCAAGCTGTTGCGTGGCGCAGGAAGCAGCAGGCAGAAAGTACGAAAAGGCTGGGCGTATCTGGGCGAGCTCCCCGTTACGTATGGTCAACCACGGTGGAAAAAGGAACGGGAGCGAGGGGACATTATGGGCCCAGGGGGTTGGGGCAGGCATCGAGCGGCACTTGCATACGTAATAATGGTATAAAGCTGAGGGGTGTCCCTACGCCTTTATGCGGGAAATTTACTATAAAGCTGGCAAAGTCGCAGCGGCGGGAAAGCCGGCGCCGATATCCCTATGCCAACTACCCTCCGATTCGGCCGACTCCAAATGGTCATCGTAAATAGAAAATCCGTTTTTTCCTCCGGTCCGCGCGTGCGAAATGCGCCCGACTTTATTCATATACAAGCGCTGGATTCACATTGGGGTGTGGCCGAGGGATACGCGGAGAGCTTGGTGCGGTGCTTGGGTGTTTGGCAGCCCCTGAAACCTATGTGAATCAACAGAGCCGTGAGCGGGACGCTCCGCCATAAGCGGAACACTTCTCGTGCTTTATCGCCGCAAGAATGATCTCCAAACCCGCAAGCAGCTAGTTCTAAATCTCCCTGGAGACAGGGCCAGAAGCATCCACTCATAATTTCCGAGAGACACGCGGAGCGTGGAAAGAGCCGAGTTGAAAAGTGATGGATACCGCTTAATTTGGTTACAATGGGGGGGCTTGATCGCGCATACCGAATCCACTTTTTCCCGGCGTAAGCCGACATATTTGCCGGAGGAGTTGCCGCACGAGTGATCCTCGCGGAAGATACGGGCGATTTACGGTGGAAAAATATCGTCTCTATCACGAGAGGGCGTCCCGAAGTCCCTGGGACGAGTTTAAGGAAGCGGTATAGTACATAGTCGTGCATACACAGATCGCCGGGGGCTGAAATCTATAGGAAAGAAGTTGGCTCGGAGAGACGAAGAATTAATTTCCATGGTTCGTTGGCTCGGGATCCCGATGAGTAACGATAAAGCGAGCGACCAAGGGAAGCACGAGCCGGCAGTACTGAAAAAGTGAGACGGCACGTCAAGGAAAAGGGAGGCGGGACGAAGAGAGAAACACGTCGGTCGTTACGCGCGACATTAACTTTCGGCTTAGTCTCGTTTATGCAAATCCCGGCATCTGTTTTCGCCCGGGGAATGTGGCACGCGGCGGCCCCACCACTTGATCCGCCAAACGGCCACTCCGCGAATCCTGCAGTCCCAGAATAAGTGCAAGGTGGTGGCGGAGCCGATTTCGGAGCGACGATGTCCAGCGGGGCTCCTCCGGCCAATATCTCCAGGGTTCACCGGGTTCAGACAGATGCGCGCGAGTCCGCCGTTAACGAGAACAATTAGGAGTTCCACTTTGCGCAAGCTCTCGGCGGCCGCCGGGCCAGCCACTCCTCGCCCTCCCGCCCTCTCTATAAATAAACACGACCACTTAATCGTTCGTGCGTTCTCTGTGTCATAACTCGCGCAGATGCGAGCCGCTCCTCAAATTATTCCCACGAGTGCAGCGCCGCGGCGCTCGTCCCCGATCTGCCCTCACTCAGCGATCATCAGCCAGACAAAGTCTGCAGGAACTCGTAAACATCCAATGCGAGTAACTAACCATTCCACTATCACCAAAACGATCATCGAATTCTGGTATAAGAAAGAAATAGCATAGGCCGATTGGGGGATAGGGCTTCTCGGTAAAGGGCGTTGCGTCGAAGAGTGCCAATTGGTCAAAGAACGGCGTCCAGGCGCCCGCGCCTCCGCGAACGCGATACTATGCGTGGAATGCGTACTTAACTGTTCGTTTAATTGGGGCTAATGGAGTGATATTAACTCAGAGAGTACGGGTGTCGGGTGTCCACGATACGAGGAGCTCGCGTGTCCTATCGCATGTTCACCCCACCGAGCGTAAACTCGATGACGAATGTTCACGCGCGATTAATTCCCGTGTTAACTAACTCGCGCGAATGCCCTGCGGGCGCAGCCCGAAATACCGCTGCTCAGCGTCCAAATTAATGAAGATCAGGCCACTCATGGCTAAAATAAGATGCCAGCCGGCCGTGAGTCCTTCCACTCTTTTAAGATCTAAATTAATATGTACTCGCCTTGGTGTTGTCATGAAAATACTGAATGCAGTAGAATCTCACGAGGACGTGTCCCCTAATTAGTTGAGACGGTCGAGGTTGTAGAGTAGTTTGAGTGGAAAGATTGAAATTTAGAATCTGGGGGAAGGCTGGCTGTCAGTGTTCCGGTGACTGGGAAGGTATATCTCCGCGACGACAATAAAGTGGACACGGTGCGGGAAGCCGAGCTGCTACACACGAAGTCGGGAGAAGAATGCCGTCCGGAGGAGCAGTGTCTCAGACGGAGGCGAGTGAAGGTTTGGTGTGCGGGTGTACAGAGAAATATGGTTATCGGTAGTGAGTATAGCATGCTCGCCGAGGGAGCTGCACCCTCGCTCACGGGCTCCAAGTATTCGCCGGGGGGCCGCCGTATACTAAACTACTGAATCTCAGGGAAGAGGGAGGGAAGAAGGGCGAAGGGCGAAGGGGGCCGACGTCGCGCAGTCGGGGCCCGGCTCCCAGCAGAAACTTGGAAGCGAATGTAACTTTATTGTGAACTTATCGCTGTCAGAAGGCAAACAATGGCGCGATCTTCTCGCCATCTGGCCCCGCAATCTTTGGCTGCTTGCACCTCGAGCGAAGCAGTGAGCGTCGTCCTCCGCCAGGTTTCTGCGTGCCACCGTCGTCCTTTCCCGGCTATCCTTCCATCCCTTTCCCCGGGAGCGGAGTAGTCCTCTCCGCGCAGGAGCATCGGAGCGCGCGCTTGGCGCCGCGTGGTATCGCGACATCGCATCTATCGCGGCCGATATGTAAAAGAGGGACGGTGCACATGCCCGGTGTCCTCTCCCCAGCCTCCTCCGCTGGACCCACCGTCGACAGGTATCTGGGCCGCGACGGGAATTCCTTACCGCGGGGCGACGCATAAATTCCAAGGGAACCGATCCCACCCGTCCCAGCCTACTGTCTCCTCGGATAGTCCCAAATCGCTCGGTCAGATGCCCAATCGGACGGCACCCTCGCCACCTACAACTAGCTGTCCGGATTTTACTCTCTTTTACATAGAATCGATGGACCGCTCGGCCGATCGACACACCATACACATACTTCCTAGTTCCGAAGGCTCGTCGTCCAATCGACACGGAAGCAAGAAACGTGACGAATCCACCGGACGTGCGGCCAATGGCTACGAAATATCCGTGACACGAAGCTTTCCCGTGCTGGGAACTCGCAGGCAAAGCTCCGAGGAATCGACCGATCTCCCGTTTCACTAGGCAGTTTTTCGAAGGAGAGCAACGAGCCTCCCTACTAGCAGGAGGAGAGCAGGTGGTCGTCTGTCCAAGTGTCACCGAATTTGGAAGCTGTCACCCCTAACGACTTGGCGTGCGAGTTGGAACGTCTTGTCAGGACGACTGCGCAACACGCTTCCTCCAGCTCGACTTTTCACAACCCTCCCACGGTACCCCAGTGTTTTTCGAACCGAGCCACGCTTCAATCCTCAAAGATCGAAATACGCACACGTCGGATGTATCAGATCTTTATACTAATCTAAACACAACTTGTTCCCCCGAGAGCCCCAATCTCACACAATTATATCCTCGCTGGTGGATAATTACGAATTCAATCCAAACGGCCGGTATCCTGTTACACTGTGTCCTCTCAATTGGTCGAAAGCGGGACTCGGTAAACAGTAATTAGAGCACGACTTAAGTCTCCCTGGAGGGTAAGATAGGCGCAATAAGCGGGCACGGAGCTGGCAGCGGAGTCTCGGGGCAGTCGTTCTCCCAGCACGCCTTACGATAAGTGTCTCGATTTCATGGAATTTCTGTCACACGCTATAATTTGGTGCTCCAACGGGTAATGACCGCTTGTTCCTTACCACGGCGGTACACATAATGCAAGGCAGAGGGACAAAGGGTCAGAGAGAGAGAGAGAAAGAGAGAGAGAGAGAGGGAGGGAGAGCAAATACGAGAAAAGAAATAAGAGGTAAGAGAGTGAGTGAGCTGTAATCTCGAATGTCTCGGTGACCAGCGGTTTAACACCTCTCGTAGAGACCTGTTATTTGACAGGATGACCGCGTACACCATCGCACCCGGACTGTGGGAACTTCTGGCCCCACAGGTCCGCGTAAATCGTAAATTTCACACGACTATTTAAGCGAGAGCGCGTTAGGCTAATCTGGAAGATTAGAGATGGCCAGACAAGGTGCTCGAGTATTGCTCCTGGTTGGCCTCGCCTTTGCCCGCGAGTCCTTCTTGCTCTCCTCCGACGTGATTTACGGAAGACGAGTTCGAGCACGTGGACAAAGGCTTTCCTCGAGCTCTGATGAGTCCAGTGAGATACGCCGACATAACGCAACTCTCTCGTCCAGGCTAAGTGACGGCGAGTAAGCGTGAGAGAATTCGGACGAAACGTACTTTAGAACTATTAACGAGGAGGGCTGCCTCGACGAAACTCGTCCGACTGGACGGTGTTATCTCGCTCGAAAATCCCCACTGTCTTCCTGTACTGATTAGGAAAGGGGGTTTCGTGCACATAATGTCTGCAAATTGTTATGATAGAATTGAACTACTGCAATATAGCAGGCAGGTATCGTCGCTGGCGAATTCCAGAAACTGCAATTGCACCGCATGCGCGGGGAGACGAAGAAACTATATTTGATATAAGATTGGCATAGACGTGATAGCTGTCTTCTAGCAAGGTTATACATCATCATCGGTGACGAAGGACGAGCTCGTAATCATTGCAAAATCCATGAAGCCATAAATCAAAGGCGAGTGGCTACCGAGCCCTGACGCGAATCACGTAACTGCATGTAATTAGTGTTACTGGTGTTCCCGACTACGGTGTTAGAATCATTGGACGCGACTTCTCATTCCACATATAATGAGCGTCGGCCAACTGCCAACGGCCCTGATTTGTCACAGTCACTATCCAATCCGCCGTAGGCAATCTGCGGAAAGAGCTGGCTCACGTACCTGCAAATTTTACTAACAAGCATGTGGTCCTTGCAGAATTTCGGCGGAGTTCGAAACCCCATAGAAATCCCAGACAAGGGAACCCTGCTTTACCGCGATAGGTGTGTGTGATCCGCATAAGTTTCCGCCGCTTGTACCGAGCCCAAACAAAGTTCGGATACGACACTTTGGAGGGAAAGGGTTGCAGGAAGCAGCGAGGAACTCCACTGGATTTATGATAAGATGTTACACATGGTGTTCCCGGAATAATATCTTTGCCGGATCTGCCTCAACTGGCATTCGTCAATGTTTTAATTGCAATTGACTAGGATGTGTTGATGAATGATTTCAATTGGAGGAAATTTGGAAGATAGTTCTTAATTCGAGGGGAAATGAGATGCGAGGAATGAGGATGGTTGGCCGTGTTATCTGTAGGCGAGGGAGCGGCGTGCTGCCGGGAGAGAATCGGTAGGAGGATTCTGCCAGGAGTATTAGCGTGTTTTACACGGGCGCAGGAGAGGCAGCAAGGGTGTGGGAAGAAGACGGGCGGCATGTGTTCTTTCCCGGCTCTCGGTCTTCCTTGCTGGCTGGCCCGTTCCCTCATTACGTATGCGCGTTACGTAGAGAGAGCCCGGACCCGAGAGATGCGGTGTGATATAATTTTCTAGTGGCTCTACCTTTTCTTCCGTGTACGCGCGAGAGGTCGAACGTACGGACGAGCGGAGATACGCTCGAGAATGAGGTGGGACTGAGAGAAGCGGTGATGGATCGCCCAGCAAGATGTTATGCTCTTTATTTCCATGAAACGGCAGGAATTCGAAACTCCGTGGAATCGAAATCTGTATTCGTCGCATTAAAACTGAATGTGAGGAGAAACCTGTGTCACCTTTGAATAAAACAAGTCCACCGAGTCACTCGTTCGTTTCCCCAACGAGGCTGATTCGACCTTATTACAAGATAGAAACACACTGGTTGCGTCACTAATCAGTGGCGAAGCGTGTCCCACTTAAACGGCAAACATGATCGCCGACGTTTCCGCCGCCAGTAAGATCGGGGACAGAAAATCGAGAGGCAGAGAGAGGCTTTAATAGTTGTTTACGCATCGGTAGAATGAAGTCGGGCATAATCGGGCGACCGCAAAGTAGCCACCGTGCGGTGGCCACCTCTAACCACCGAGTGAACCGCGAATGATCTCCGTCTGACTACTGATTCCACTGATTACTACCCACTGCCCTTTACTACCTCTTACGGGCTCGAGACAACTAAACTCCAAGGTTACGTATACAATAGTTTGAAAAATTAGCACTTAAAAATAGTTAGATTACAGTGAGTTTCCTCAGTGGTGCACGTGGTACCCGCAGTCCAACAAGTACCAGTCAGTCAATCCGGCGTCTGAAGTCCCCGGCGTATTGGCTGCGGGGGAACTTCCTCGAGGCGGGTCGGAGAGGCGAGCGCTCGGGTCAAAGAGGAGAGTAAGAAGTGCGAAAGGCTTTGGGCTCGGGGCGAAAGGGAAAAAATCGAGCGGGCCTGCAGGAGAGATATAAGCTTCGAGGAAGATGAAGCAGCGCGAATGGAGAGACGAGCCCCGACGCATCATCCCGCTCGTCGTCCCGGCTCGTAACTCACTAATGGTTTATCACCGGTACTCTCGCGCCTAGCCAACTCAGACTTCCCTGAAGAAGAAGCGGCAGCAGTAACAGCAGACGAAGAAGAAGAAGGAGGCGGAGGACCGAGGCGATCGGTACCATATGGCCAAGAGCTGCAGGAATCCCCGTGGAAGAGGAAGAATCCGAAAAAATGAGCTGGTGTAAGCCAGCGTTAGAGGCGCTGCGATTAGCCTCGCTCCGATGGCGAAAAATCTAATCGCTTTAGTGCTCCGGCGATTGCAGCGATACCAGCTGGAGATGCGCACACGAGAGTGCAAGTGGAAGTAGGGATATAACGATCGCCGGGCATATGCCGGAGCTAATGTTCCCGGCCCGTCAGGAGGAATCCGCTTTTAAACGGAATCCCGTAATATCAAGCGCGCAGGCTACCCCGCCGCGGCTGCACATGGGTTATAAGAGGATGTTCATGGGATGGCGTATCTGTGGCAAGAAGTAATATCGCTTCTTGCCCCGTACCTCCGAGTACCTTGTAAGTCTCGGATCGGGGGCTTCCGCGTCGCATGAGGAAGTCGAGGAAGACACGCCGCAGAAATGAGCGAAATTGAGAAAAAAACATCCCGCCACGCCGCCGAGAGATTCCCCAGAAGGCAGAACAATCACTGGTGATTCCGAAAGAGAAAGAGGAGAAGAGCGGCCGGCCGGCGAGCATGGGGACTTGCCGGGAGTTAATATCTTATTCCCGTGGTACAGGAGATATCTCTTTCCGAGTTATCGAAGGTACTCGTCGAAGACACTAGTTCTGAAGGGAGCGAGATTCATGACACGATCGGGTCTCCTTGATATCGGCCGGCAGTGCCGACGTCAATGCTCCTCTCGTGAGGAGCGCATAGCGACAGGTCCGAGTGCAGACTCTCCGGCACTCCGAGCTCCCCTCCGGTGTACGTGTAGACGCGGGGCATTCATCTAGCAGAGCTAACAATAAGTCGTAAAGTGAAACGCGCGCGAGCGCGCGAGTATGGCATAACGTTATCTTGAGGATCAGCGGTGTTTCTCGCGAGGAACAGGAGGCTGAAGTGTCTCCCTCTCCTTTGGTAGCCTGGAACGCCGGCTTCTTTAAGCTAGGATTGCTCCGGTTCGCCTTATGTGTACTCGGATCCTCCGTGGGGATACTACTCAGTGCCCCGATACTAATTACTTAGCGCCGCGATACCGATAGGGCAAATTAGCCCAAGGCCACTTACCCTACGCTAATTGGATTCCGCTCGTCTCCTCCTGCCGCATGATATACTCGACACCTTTCCGCTCCCGATTCCGTGGGACCCCAGGGAATCTCTATCCCTCGCTCGCTCTCCAAAAAGCCCGAGCAACAGAAATAAAAGTAACATCCTGAAATCGCAGTGCCAAGTGGCAACCGGCACGCCGACTGTTCCCCGAAAAATGTGAACCACCTTTTCCCGAGGTTGGCTTCCGACCAAGTGCCGCCTGGTTTTATGTGGTCATTAAAGTTCACCTCGAAAAATGGCCCGTCTCCGGGAACTCCCTGCGCCCGGCACAACAGTCCCCCCGCGACTTGCCCCTCTCAAGCATCGCGAATCCTCGTGAGAAGTGTGCGCTGGTTAAAAATAATCTCTTCTTCCCGTTATGTCCTTCAACCGGGGCGGAATGGGATCAGACTCGTTCCGAGAACCTATAACCGAAATCTGGCCGAGTCCGGGGTAAGGTAAGGGTGCGAAGGGGACTTCTTCGAGGGACTTTTGGTCAAGGAGGAGAATGAGGAGGAGGTGGAGGAGGATGTGCAGTGGGAGAGTGAGGTCCTGGAATCAGTGGCAGAGGCTCTGGTCGTCGATGCGCCTCGTGTTCCTCGGGACTCGGGAGAGTGCGATGGTAGCGGCGGCGGCGACGGCGGCAGGGCCAGGCCGGAGCACGGACCGGACAAAGGTCAGAAGGGTCGTTGCACCCGTAGGCAGGGCATATCTCGAGGATGCCCTGCCACGGCGGATCGAGCAGTACCTTGCTGCGAGCTCTGCCCTCCCGTATACCGTACACTCTCCTCCACTCACTCTTTCTCTCTCCCCCTCGCTCCTTTACTCCGCGAGCCTGCTCCTTTTACTCCCTCTCGTCCTTACGCCGCCGTCGTCGCAACCTCACCGGCCCCCTGGGCGTCCTGCCTCCTTCAATCGTTTGTTCAACATTGCTCAAGGTGTATCCTCCGGGCTCGCTCTCTTTTCAACTGTCATTCTTCAATGGACAATAGACACTTAGCTCCGGCTAATAGTCACTATGCTAATCCCTCAGCTAATACGACACTATCGAGATTTCAATGCTAATCTTAACGCACTAGTATTCGGCTGCCCTGCACAAAAACCAACACCAGCATTGATTGCATAAGATGACCGAACGATCGCCACGAAGACTCGCTCGTCTCGAGAACTAGAGGAAGCGTAGTACAAGGGTGTTGCACTGTTGGTACCATGAATTAATTGGGCTACGTGGATCGATCGGGCGAATTTCCATGTTAATTGGAAGACGGTGCACGCCAGGCTGGTGGCGAGGGGCAAAAACTATCGCCGGGATAAGCCGTCGCCCGGAAAGCGAAACAGTACCGTCGCGAAATCGCTCGGATTTTCGCTGGTTAAATTTAATGGAAAATTGGATCGCCAACGTCGATAGCTGAGATACCGTGTCGAAGGAGCGGCGGTGCACGCTCCTCAGAATGATAGGCGCAAAAACGTCTTTCCATTAGGTGGACTGTTACGCGACTCGCCTCGCTATTACCGTGCCAAGGAGATGGACGAGCAAGGGAAAAACGGGGGAGCGGGGGGAACAGGTGCGATGTTTTCAAAGTATGCATTGTGAGGGACCAGTGACCTATGATGCAAAAACAAGGCGCTAGGAAACGGCCGTTCGGCGGTGTCCTTTTATTGTCGAGCACATCCCGCCGCGTCGCATTCCGAAGATTCCTCTCTCGGACAAAAACCAATTGCCATCATAATAAAACAAGACTTCTACCGGTGTAAATCGAATGTTTCGAATCCGAGCTCATTGATCCTAATTAATAAGCAGTACTACTCAGTCAGCCTTCTACATCTATTTCGGTATTTTGTATGCAACACTGAAAACAGTCAGCTGTTTTTGTTGGCAGAGAATGGTCGATAAGCAATGTCTTAAGTTACAAAAGAGAGACAAGGTGAGTTGGAGGATGCGATGTCCTCTTGCCAGACGCGATGGAGCAAGTAGGGTGGAAGGACAAGCAATCGGAAGGTATTAAGCTCAGCAGGGGTCCAAGAGCGCGACTAAGATGAAAGGGGGGAGCTTTCGAGGCGGGAAAAGGGTAGGCAGGGCGGGCGGCTCGAAAGGGGGTCGACGTACCGAAAAAAAGAAAGATCGTAGGTAAAAGTCGCGGAGCGGTGGTTCCTGGGTCTCGAAGGCACACGAGTCCCGGGTAACAAAGGGCAATCTTATCTCGCACACGCATCAAAACCGGAACACGGCCCCGACATAGCGAGCATATCCAACATACCACGGCACCACGTAGCCTGCATATACATACGTAACACGGCGAAACCCTCCCCGACGTACCCCCGCACCCGAAGCGTAGGAACACCGAGCTCCAATATACGTTAGGGCATAATTCCATTGTGCTCTCGAATCCCAGAGGTGCATACCATATGCGAGAGGCATGCCTCGTTCCTCTTCACTACTCTTTTCTTTTTAGCATCGGCGATCGCCGCTCGGAAATAGACTCCGCGCTCGTTCACTATAACCCCATATACGCCTTCTCCAACCCCCCATGTACATGGGAATATGAGGATTTCACAGTAAATTACTTTTAATACCAGGGATCGAAATGTGCCTAAGAATCGAATCCAAAGTGTCTCGATCCTCTTAATGGATCAGCTAATTTATTTATCTTTGAGACGAAACTCGAAGGGAAACAAACGTGCAAATCCGACCCAACAGGTACTCCGGCCAAGAGATATTCGCAGTAAAGGAATGGCCAAAGTAACTTGCCCTTGCTCATTCCTCGAGCATTCCGAAATTAAGTCCCACTTGTAGTTTACCTACATTGCAAAGGTAAACACGACAAGGTGCTCAGTACATAATTGTCAGACAGTAGCAACAGAATCCTGGTGCTAATTCCCGTCGTCGGGCGAACTCCTAGCGGTCGCCGGCAAAATTTCCGCGCAATTTGCCAGAGCGCAGTATGTATTTCTCCGGGGCTTCAGGGATGAACGTGCGAGAATGGGAGGAAAAGCGGCGCGGTGGACTTGGGACGCGCGGAGTGTACGGCAAATTAGCGGAAAGCACTGGGTCACAGCTGGGCGTCGCACGCCCCAATCTACGTCCTGTGATTTAGTGGTTCGTTCCACAGGCCGCGCGCCACCGAACCACCAGCGCCAGCCAGGCAGACTTCATTACTAAATTACACATTGGTCCACGAGCACCGTCGACGGATCAATTTTTTCCCCGGTCATATCCACGCCAGCCTCCAATAACCACCCCACTGCAAAACCTTGGTTTACCGCTGTGAAGCTGCGGGTCTTCTTAGAGAGCACCCCATTCCTAGCAATGTCCACTAAAACTGGGGCTGATCCGTGAATTCGAATGGGAAATAGAAGTGCCGTGTAAATAGCTTGATAATTCCTAGGGTCAGTGAGAGACCGACTTCGAAGTTTCCATAAACTATTCTGTATGAGAAATTCTCTTTGATTGATCAAAATTCAGTAATGCACAGTTTTTTGGTGGCCGGTTTATTATAACAGCCAGTGGATGAAGAGTAGCTTTCTACTAATTTACAAGAAGAAGCGTCCGAGGTTCTAAGTATATCCGATGGTCTATTGAAATGTATGAGGATAGAGGGAGTGGATAGTATGTTGGAAGCAGTGTTGGACACAACACAGCACAGGGCGGAAGAGGTTGAGGATACCAGGCTCCCTGGATGCAAGGGATCCTGTAGAGGGGTTGCGAGCGGGCCGAAGTAAAGAGGGAGCGAGAGAGAGCGTCACGGGGAGTATTAGCATATTAATTTCGCGGAGACTGCGACGCGCAGATAAAGCATCTTAGGTAGGCGAACTTCAGTGATGAATCAAGCTCATAGCCGCGGTAATTATTCAGAAAGTTCAGCGCCAGCGGGTGCGAATAGCGCCCAGCCACTGAAACAAAAATATTTTTCTTCCTGGGACCTCTGTTCTTACATCGGCTGCTTGCCAACCGGCTGCCTCATCAGATATTCTTACGCGGAAAGCTTTTCCTTTGCGCTCGGACTTTGCAAAAATTTAAGTCTACAAAATCCAAATTCGATCCCTAAAGAGTCTTTAATTCAGATAGATCTAATGTGACTTAGAATGCGAACTGTGTATTTCTTAGTTTCCTAAGACTTGTAGCTCAATCTCCATAGACTTGGCACATCCTAGCTTTCCTAGCTCTGAAGGAACAGCTGTTCAACTAATTTCGGCCGAACTGAAGAGTTAACAATAACGAGGAGATGAGCGCGAAGGGGGATCGCGGGGGCCGATTTGCCTGGCAGAAAGGAACGTTAATCTATTTACTGGCTGACGCACCCTTACTTCCCCTTGTTCCAAAAACTCGCTTGTCCTGGGCGCGCGTTTCCAAGGCGACTTTATCAAGCTCGTATTTCATCAGGGGCGTCCGATTATGAGCGAGCAAGAAATTAACTTTTTCGCTAATTAACTCCCTAGAGCTGCTAACGAACCGAGACGCGCCGCTATTGCTTTTTCTTACTTTTTAAGCAGTCACCGCCCACCCACGACAACGCCACGGAAGCCCTGAGACCTCGAAGGGGGCGAATAGCAGAGTGGAGGAGTATCTTTTTCAAATGGTTTTTCCTGTGCACCTCTGTCACCGCTAATATAGAGCGCCCCGAGAATACGATTCGAGGGGCCACTGTCTTTGCCGGACAGATTGAAGACGTTAAAATAAAAGGGGTGGTGCCGCGATGCCGGGCTCATAAATATAAATGGACTTTTTTCTAATTACTTTTAATAGGTGGTCCAGCGTGGGGGAAGATGGAAACGCGAGAATTCATGAAGCATCTCCCTCGAACTAACGAGCAAATGGCTTATACTTTTCAATACAAAGAAATTTATGAAAGTGGACCATTACTGTTATTCAATCGTTAAAAAATCTGACTGATTTCTGATTAATGGGGTCCTTGTCTACCCCATGTGGGCACGTGTGGATGGGATAAAGGAGCTTGTCGGCACTATCTCCGTATCCCGACAGGACCTACGTAGGACCAAGGAATCCTCGGAGGAAGGTTCGTAGTTCGTGCACCAGTCGAAAGGCAATCGATAGCCAGGCACAGTGGCATTGACAGGGTCTACCCTTCTTTCATGCATATGCTGATGTCACCCATATATTTTCCCAGGGACACCGCTAGTGGCTAGCCTTGTCCACCATCGCGCCCGCACGCCACGTACGATTGAATTTGTTATGTTGATTCGAAAACGGAGATATACCACGGCGAGCTTTTTTCGCCATATCGACCGCACTTTCCCCCCTCTCTCCCGGAAAGTTACACCGACGACGTGGCCACGAATAACATTCCATCCGCAGCCCTGACACCCCATATTCCTGATCGACTGTCCGCCGCTACCATACCACTCACTCTTCAATGACCAATAGCTATTAACACTAGGTTCACATCGATAGTTCTTGCATACGTTGTCTTACTCCACTAAAAGTCCGTCATTCCGGCAGGGTTCCGTTAACCGAGTGCTAAAAGTGCGACAATAAGGTAATGCTTTCAAACTAGTCGACGTGGAGACTCCATCGAGTCTCCTGACACCAGCAAAAATACAAAACATCAGCGCACCCGAGTGCGAGCAACCCCAGCGCAAGCCAATGCACATACAATGTATCCAGTGAGTGAGGCTACGAGTCGGGGCTCGCGAGTGGCGTGAGTCCTCGGACAGAACTGGAAAACTGGAAATGTGAGTGAGCGGTCAGTATCGGAGGGACATAATGCTCGGCCCCGTGGCTGCGTGTCCATTCGATAAATCGAGCGGCGAGATGTAAAAAAACGAGTGTCCGGGGATGTCAGGCCAGGCGACAATACCATGCGAAGAAGCATTGTCAGCGGTGACTTCGTGAAGCGTGGAGCGCTCACCATCGAATGAAGAAGACGCGCGCTGCATTCACTCGGGCTAGCTTTCAATTACGCGGTGAATAGCTTCCTCTCACTCACCGTGGCTTCGCGTTACAGTTTTAATGCTGACCACTAATAATGGCCAGTGGGTGTCGCGCGCAAAAAGGCCATGACTGGCAAGTGGCGGACATTATTCCTAGCTGCCGCTCCAGGGAAACACAACCAACGATAGCGAGTATACTTTTTGCAGGCAGTTATTCCTCGCATTGATCCGTGAGTGGGATCTGAGTGATACGTATTACTCTATCTCCATACTTGCATATGTTTCAACTATGTTGCTAGCGTATGGTCCCCCATCGGTATAAGAAGTAGTTGATTCTATAACTAAGCAATGTAACAATGAGTTATATAATTATGTAACGTTGACATTGTAATAAACAAGCGCTTAACCCCGGAATGGAACAACTTGGAAAGCCTTCCCCATTAAAGACGAGTGATTGGTGCATTCAAAAATCTAAAGGTCCAAGGCACGAAAGACGGGGAAAAGGGCCTGCGTGCCGGAGACGATTAAGCACAGTTTAAATACTCCCATTGACCCCAATGTCGCGAACCATAAGCACTCATCTGCCCATCGGGAGAATGAAGGGAGACGATGGTGTCGACGAGATGCGGAGCCGGGTCAGATTGAACGCGAGAGATACACCACTGAGTGTGTGAAGGAGAGGCAAAGAAGAAATGTGTATGGTGTCCTAGAGCAACAATTAGCCGCGTTTCTTTGCCAACTTCTTTATATAACCGTGACACACACGACCGGCTTAAAAATACGCTGCACGCTCCTCGCTTCAAGAATCTTCACTGGTGCAAATGAGACGGACTAGCGTATGACCCACAGTTAATTGTCGCTGCCATGAGAAAATCGGCCGACGTACACTGACAGCGAGTCTCTACCAGAGAATGGTCCCTTTGCCGGGGAGAATTAAGAGTCACGCAGAACTGCTGGGTCGCAAACCTAGAGTACACTCAGGGAGAGATGGGGAGGAGTCGAGGATATCGAATCAATTCTTAACCCTTTCGTTCCGGCATTTCTCTAGCCCCCTTTATATACTGCGTTGCATCGAAAAGGTTAATGACGAGATAGAGAAGGCAGAAGGTAGAATTGACGATACAAGAATTAAGACGCCTATATGGGGATTATTATACATATTAGGACACCATATGGATTATGCTGGTAGCAACTCGATACGCGTTGCTCACATATTCAGTGACCCAAATTCGCCCTACTTCTCGCTCTACAATTTATCCATAAGGGCGCAGCGACGCGAGAGGGGAAATCAATGTTAATCAATCTACCGACAGGAGAATCCACCGAATCCAAGAATATCGTTGTCCATTCTATTCCATGCCGACAATGCTAAATAATCGAACTCAATAAACTGATGGTGAAACAGAAAGAAGAGTGTGGCGCTCAGGAGTTTCTGGAGAACAGGGCACGAAGTGCTCGGCTCTCCCGGATGAAGCTGGAGAAAAGAGGTTGCGGCGTCGGCGGCGGCGGCGCCTTGGGTGTTAGGTCGCGGTGGGTACACGGGCCGATGCGAACTAATGTTTCATTAAGACGGGCAGCTGCGCTCGTCGTCACTTAACTTATTAAACAACTCGGCCGTGTCTACGAAAAGCATCCGAGAGCGCGGGCGCATCACGTGCCAACCTATTATCGTCCCTTTTACGCACCCAGCCAGGCCGCCTCTATAATTATTTCATTCTAAATTGCGTCGTATCGTCAAGAAAGCTGCCCATCGGTACTCGATCGCTTCCAATTGCAATTTCCCAAGTGAAGAATCGGATATTATATATATGCAACAACATAGTATTGAGGAAATGGAGCTAAACAACTGATTAACATAATACGTTGCGCTCTTTCGACCTTCTTTAAATATAGCCATTTAATAATGCGCTGTTTATTGTTTTCGAAGATTGCTTTCATTCAAGTACAACACAGCTGCGTAAGAAACTGGCTGCACGAGAGCTGTCAGCTGGCAGCAAGTGTTGAACTCAAGAATACACCGAGAGACCAGCTCACATTGCCCCGCATCCCTGTCGTTTCCAGGATGATGTGGGAACATAAAGTCATCCAGAAGCAGAGCCGCGCCGCGCCAGTAGAGGCGCAAGGTTCGTAGAAGTCTTTTCTCTCGGTTCCTTTATTGCTCGGCGTCGTCATCGTCGTCCTCGCGTGCGCACACAGATGGACAGGCGTGATATAAAAACTGGGTGCGCATATTCGTCCCACTGGAATCTGGTTTACGTTTACATACGTGGTGACTCTCCCGTATTCACATAACTACGCGTACTCCCGCCTCCCTGCCTCTTGGACCTTTTTCTCCTCGTTTTTCTCGAGATGCTATCTCGCCTCCTCAATGATCACCAACTTCCACGAATAACGATATTAATAAGAGAACTACGAACGCGTGACTTTCATTTCTATTCCGACTTGATAGTTACAAGCTGGATGCGCTCGACGCACTGTGCCCGAATGTTGCCTTCACGCAGCATTTCACTGCCACCTGATTAACCACTTAACGTATACATATGCCCGTCTTTTACTCGGGCTTGAAGAGGGTAATTTACAGTAGAGGTTAAAAAAGAAACACCCGTCCTAGTCGCGAGGATTGAAGATACAAAGAAAATCGGACTTTATATTCTCCCCGAAATCACCGATCTGCACGTCCCGCAACACGTTCCATTTGTCTTTAAAAAATGGTTCGCGGTGGAAGCGAGCGACACTTTTGGGCGCAAACTTACTTCGCTCGATAGACGAAATCCGGGAAACCCGCTAATTTTTTACCTCGGAATAAAAGTGACAAGCTGTCGTGGTTTGACAGTGGTACACTGCCTCCACGCCAAGCCAGGTACACATACATACGTAGACCGTGGACAACTGCCGGCAAAGTGGTAACTTGGTAACGCGCGGCGCGGGCCCACCTGACTTTCGTAAGCGGATCACGCTCCCTGCTGAGTGCTTTACGGCATCGCTTTTTTCCTGCGCCTACCTCTACCAACTCCTCTCTCCAACTACCGACGACGGTCCACGTCCTCTCGTTTCATTCTTTTTTCCACACTGCGTCTGACCCGGCCCCCTCGAACTTTGCGCGCCGGGCATCATCAACCCCCAAGCGTCTACCTTTCTACCCAGAACACCCCCCATCTCCTGCTTTCGAGTATCAAACTATTTGCGATAGAAGCGCGCGTACGAACAATTTCTTAAACGCGACAAATGTTGAGCTAATCATTTCTTACGTCTGATTTTGCCTTAAAAATGAATATTCTGGAGAAAAGAAAAATCCGCCAGTTTCAGCCGGTATATTGCGGGTCTGGCATATGCGGAGAAGGTGGAAATCGAGTCGCCGGATGCGTGTGGCCGCACCATAAAACACAGGGAATCCGGCGGGCTTTATTTTATTTCATTCAATTCTTCAGGGGCGACAAGCGGCGCCCGGGGAATATGGAATCGAGTTGTTACAGGCTGCTCCTTAGGAAGAGGATGACGAGAGAGGTATCGGCGAGGGTGCTCGCGGGAGCACCGCCGAGAGATATCGCTAGTTTTGCGATACACTAGCTAGGGGGAGGGCGAAGCACGCGACACATGCCGCATAACCAAGTGGCCTGGAGAACACGCTTCTGCCGCCGAGTATTCCTTGATCTCGATACACTCCTTCTTCCGCGCATCTATTCGCCCGCCATTCTCTCTTTCTCTAACCTGCCGAGCATATATCTTCCAGCTGGTGGATGTATCGGCTTATATCTGGCCAACTACACTTGTTCGTACTCTCCTCCAAGTCACCCCCCGCGCCCGCACGCGATCCGCATGCTCGGCGTTTCCTCGCACATGCGCCCCCTACTATACACTGAAATGTAACAAATTCTTTGCTGACAAAAATTCACTTGCCGGTGGCAATAACTGATTTCGTTATTGCCAAGAATTTCCTTTGCTCTCCCTCCCGCTTCCATTCGCAGATATTTGGCGCTACACTACGGCGACACCGCGACATTAAAAAAATACCGGACAAGTGGTACCAACAAATTTCCGACTGCTACCGATGTCAATCTCGAGCGCGCGGGAAAAGGGAAGCTATCGCGGCGCCGCATCTTCCTTCACCCTTTCCTTTGTCGTCAGAGGATGGAGAGAGAAAGAGAAAGAGAGAGGGAAAGTGGAGGCACAGTAGTGTCGATGCTGGCTCTGCCATATATCGCCGTTTGGGCCGGCATTACTCACGGTATCGGCGCAATCGGTACGCTTAGTTTACAATTGGCCACCGAGTGTAGATGCTTCGGGTCGATAGGCTACCGTGATATTTATGCGCGAGGCCGCAGACGCGCGTTGTCCACCTCGCCAACGAGGGTGAAAAAGGAGCAACGGTGCAACGAAAAATCGGCGGTCGAATGTATTTCGTGCGCTCGGGGTGCTGGGATGTTCGGCGAGTATAGGTACTGTGCCTCGATTATTCGGAGATTCGAGGGGGCCAGTGCTTTCTATTTTGCTAGGGGCAGTATCGTCGCCCGTGGGACCGTCACGGCCGACGATTGACCATGACCGAATCACTAAATCCTGAAATCTTTTAGCGGCCGCGATATAGAGAGCACCCGCTTGCGAGCGTCAAAGCCCGGAAAAACGGAGGGCGAGCGCCTCCGTTACGCTCGATCTTGTTACCGGAACGCCCGGAATTTTCGCCGAGCTAGGACCGTACTCGGCTAACTTCTATTTAGTCTCCTTTCCCGCCGATGCTCGTGCTGTTAATAGCTATCCGCCTTTCTCAATTTGCCGGCTACCAGAGAGGAACGAGTTTCATTACACCATCCGCAGGAGTAGGGGCCAATTTGTAAATCGGGAAATCATAGGAGTCGATCGTTTAATAGCAAGTTTCTCAGCGTTCCCGGTTCCAACGGTCTATCTTCATTCCTGGAGGACGCGGGCAGGGGTGATGTTCCGCAAGCCTGGAGGAGAGAGGGCGGGATGTACCTCTGACCCGAGGAGGTTGCGCTTGTCCAAACGGCTCAATAATAAGCGCGATAAAACCGTCAGTGTGCACTCGGTGCCACGGCGATAGTTAGTTAGTCCCCAGGTAGCGAGGGGCCAGACGGCCGCCCGGCGAAAGACCTAGGCGGAAGACGAAGAGGAGGAGGACAAGGTGGAGGACGAGGAGGATGAAAGCAAGGTAGGAGGAGATGGCATGGTTCGCCCACGGCTCCTTTATACCCTGGAAAGGAACGATTACTCGGCTGGTTGCGCGGTGATGCGGCCGGGCGGGGCGTGACGGGAGCCCGAGCTTTTCCTAAAATGAGACGTTCACCTTTTTCCACAGGATCAATCGTCTCCGACGCTGAGAGATCGAAGCGAGACACGCGGCGAGACAGAGCCGAGGTAAAAGAGAGAAGAATAGAAGCCACGAGGCACCAAGGCCTCTATTCAGCCTGGCGTCCAGCACGCCCACAAAACGCGCCCGCTATTCCATGGAAGCCAAGCGTTCTTGTCTCAGTGACGCGCGCTGATGTTGCGAGTGTGCCGATTTCATTGTTACCGCGGCGCGTGCACGCGCCTCTGCTCCACCCCGTCCGGGCCATTGTGGCCCCGGCCGATATTCGGAAGTTGTTTCGGCCTTGTTAGCCAATAGTCCGCGGCAACCACCGCGCGCCCACGATACTCCCAACGAGCCGCTGTCGTTGCCGACTTCCAACAGTTCCAACATCCGGCAAATGCGAAAGCAGATGCCGCTACCACGCCTCCCCGCTATTACACGGCTTTCGGCACGCTTTCAACAATGAGAGCGTGTGATGTGTCTGTTACCGGAGGAACGAATGACTTAACGCCGAGGTTGCACAACTGAAATAAAGCTGGGCTATAAGTATAACGCGTCCAGTGGAACTGTAACGCAGCCGAGATCGTCGGGATGCGATATACAGCGAGGAAATCGCGCGGGGGCATTTTTTGCCGGCAGTTAGGGATGAGGGTTCATCGTCGCGTCACTCTGCGGTGGACGAAATATATCTCGTGGCAAGAGGAGCCAATCGCTCTCGTGACAAGAGATAGCCATCTATCTGCTATCTATTTCCTATAAGGATCTCCCCGAATCCTCTGGGAATATGAAAAAGTATATGAGTCACCAGGTGTATCGACCGAAACTGAGAGCTCCGAGCCACCGAAACATCCAAGTGAATACTAGTAATAATATCTTGCAGACTAAAAGAAATAATTGCTCTTTCGAGATAACAAGTGCGCGGAACGTGTAGAAGGGATGGTTCAACATAACGCACCCCTGCTACTGACATCTCGTCTCGAAGAGACACGTGTGGAAGTGTCAGGATCGAAGAGTAGCGGGACAAGTGCGACGGCAATATCGCCTCTGTCCGACAACATCCCGAAGACATGTGCGCTCAGGCATCCTCTTGCCCTACATGTCTCTCTTCCTCTTCATCCAGGGCGAGAGGGGTTTACCCACGTATGCGCAAGGTTACGATTGATCCCACTCGGCCCGCTCTCGCCGTGCTCTCGATAAAGCGATCGCATTGTTCGCGAGCGGCGAGCATAAAAGCGCAAAAAGGTTCCGCCACTTAAGAAAGAGAGAGGCAGACTATCTCGGCATCGCGGAAACGCTTCCTTCGCTCCACGAAAATCACGAGTTCGCGCGCGACACATCTGGATCGAAATCCTGCTCGCGGGGACAGCGGCAACCTGTTACGATTTCCTCGAAAATAGAATTGGTAGCCTCGTTAACGGGGCGAGGAGATAAGCGAGGAGAGCCTAGTGTATCCAAGGCCGGAGACCGTTAAGAGACCTTTATGATCTCGGCCGGGACGAGCAGGGAAAAAGTGGCCAGCGGCATAAAGATCCGATCTCACGAGGTGAACCGCCCTCCTCAGCCCATTTCTATATCAGCACTCTCTGCACCGCCAACATTTCTCTCTCTCTCTCTCTCTTCCCCAAAGAGAACTCTGCTAGTTGCCCCTAATTTTAATTAAACCTACGCTTCGCACTATTTCTGCAGGACAACCTAGCCTTCTGCTGTATCTAAATGGAGAATCTCGGGGAAGCTAGAGAGGCATATATGCCAATCATTGTCAATGTAGGAGAAGCAATGCTTCCGAATGGTACGCCGCGGAGCTCGAATGCAGCCTAGGAGTCTGTATTAGAAGTATTCCTGTGTTCCCTGCCAGTTCAAATCGGCCGTGAGCATGGAAGCTCTCCCTTGGGCCCGCTCTTCTTTTACTTTTCCCAAATAACCCGACAGCTAATCGATAGCTCGGCGACACACAATCCTCTGCCGGTTCCCTCCTTTCTCTCGCTCGAGATCCAACAGATAGCGATCGGAGATCAGTCAACCGAATATTCGCAGGAATCTCTAGAGTAGTGCCTTGTCGCGAGAATGTACTGCTTCCAAGATGTTTGAGAGAGTATACCTTGGAGCTGTAACTTTTTCAGAAATTAAGGTGAAAGTTTTGTATCGATCGAAAGCCGCTGCACTTCCCAATCCGAAGTGTCCTCGGCTGTCGCGCGCTGTACTGTATACGTATACCACTACTTGGGGCGAGACTCTACTGAATCTCCTGATGAAGGTGGCGTAGTAAGAGCCGTGAAAAGTAGGGCAAGTTGGTGTAGAAAGAGTTTAGCCGTGGATGCATACGGGCATATATTCACGCTTCTAATTCCGATGAAACCATTCTCACGGGGTCGACAAACCCTTTGCCGCGTGTCTTGGGCCCAATTAAACAAGGCTGGATGCGGGAACGAACCAAAAAAGCCGACTTTTATGGGTTAAAGGGACCGCGCGGAGGGTTGCGCTTGCGACACCGGCAAATCGTTGCCTTTCCATTGATTAAGGACAATTGCCACCAATAAATCGTTTGTGTGCGTACTGACAAAAAATGACTCGGTACATTCCTCACGCCCGGGGACCAAGGTACACGTAGACCTAATTGTTCGACGTTAATTCTTCGTCTTCGCTAATCGATGTCTGGTGAAATTGGCTTGAAATGAAATTGGCCGATGTAACTGACCACTGATATTAAAATTGGACTATGTACTGCAGTGGGTTACTCATCTGAGCCGGAAGCGTCTGAGAATGCGCGTCGATAAATAGATGTCGCGACTCTGAATGAAGGTCGCCGGTGGAGCGTCGTAGGTTGGTCGTCTCGGAGCCGAAGATCCGAGTCAATGAAAGCGGGGTAGGAATCTCCTTAAGAGAAAAGAGAGTTTGGGTGGTCTGCTCAATTGGCGCTGGTCCGTTTGCATGTTAGCAAGCTGGCGACTTAAGGCCTTTGTCCGCCAATTTCCTTCTGAATTGAGTCAAGCGTTTAATAGCGCGAGGCTTTGCATGCCGACCATTTGGCAGCCTTTGACATAAGAAGCCATTCAAGTGGCTGAAGAGAAAAAGCCCCTCTTCGTTGTCAGCCCTAATAGTTCCGCGGCCAAATAACGTCGCCACTGCCGTAACGCAACGGTCGAATAGAAGATTGAATGCTGCAATTGCAACTGTGACTCTTCGGTGTTAAGTAATCATGCCGGACGAAAGTATTCCAGTGTCCGCCCGCCGGTATTGAATTCCCACCCAGATTACCGCCCGGAGTCATCAATTAAACAAGAGTAGTGTCTAATTGCACATATGAAGACGAGTGGCCCGCTGATTAACACTTTGAACCCGAAATCCAAGGTGACGCTAATGAGCGCAGGTCAATCTGTTGATTTAATGGAAGTTACGCACAAAATCATGGGGAAACCAATCGAAAAACGCAGTATTATGTCTTGTAGGTATTTAGAAATCCTTGAAGAAGGTCGGTTGATCAAAGTCAGGGTCAAAGTGATACCGACGAATTATTCGTGGGAATAAAAAGAAGAGGTTGCCGACTGCACTCCTAACAAGATAAATAGGCCCACCACGATGGCAGGCAGTGCCTTAACTTTTTGTTGGTCGCGTGCTGTCGTGAACTCGTGCCGCCGTGGCTCTCTCCTCTACTTATCCCTGTCATTGGTATCGTTGGATGATGGCCCGCGTGGGAAGATGCCGGTAGAATCCTTTCGGTGACGGCCCTAGCCCCGGTACCCGAGAACACCCAGGCCCAGTTTCCAAATTGGGTTACTGGGCCCGACACAATCAGAGAAGGCCCCGTACCTACTTGTCGGCGTCCAAGCTATTAAGTGAACATTATTGAAACGAATTACCTTGTAGTGACAAGGACATTTTCCATGTAATCATTGGATTTTCGGTATTCTTTGCTGTACAGACTTTGCTCAGATCTAGCAAAAATCTCGAGAATCTCTTATCAAAGTGATATACATATGTTAATAGAAATCCACCTAAAAGTACAGATTGAAGCCCTCTTAGAGTATTTCCATGCGCTCTATGTATGTTGACAAACATCATTCTCGGAAGTTGCTCTCGAAAATTGCAGTGTCAACTAGACAGACTGCTTAGCAAACCGCCCACAAAAATGTTCACTTCGCTTCGAAGATAAGATTTGAAGGAACACTGCCAGTTTTTATGACTGACAAGCAAGTATGTACAAGCATCCAAGACGTCAGGAGTAGCTGAACATCTCGAACTTGGTGTAACTTAGTCCGGGCTGCAGGAACGTAACTTTAATTAGAGAAGTTGGTGCATTGTCTAGGCAAGAAAGGCGCGCGGCCGGTCTCTTTCCCCCCGCCGCGGACGAAAGTTTTGCTCTGCCAGGCGACGAGGCAAGGAGAAGCGAGGCTGGACCCGACGGGAAATCACGAGTAGCGCGGCGTCTTCGCCGACGAGTTCATTCAAGGGGAGTGCCGGACTGGCAATGAATGCAGCGGACAGCAGAGGTAAGATAGAGACACATACTAGCTCCACTAACAAAAGCATGTATTTATTTAAATTAATAAAAGTTTAAACACACTTACCTTACCCTCTAGCGTAGATACCCTAATTTGACGACCTGTTCCATGTTATTGACAGGTAACACAGTGACAGCTAGTGCAGTCCTTCTCACGACGAAGGAGGCCTGGCAGGACCTTAATAGAAAGGGAAAGGATCGAAATGAAGTGCGGATTGCGCAGAACATCTAGAAGGAAGAGAGGAGAAAGCATGCGACTGCGGAAGAGACGGTCAAAGGCGGAGCGTGGAGGTGGCGAAGGCGGAGCAAGAGGACTTTCCGCGAGCGTGATGTATCGACGGAATTTCAAAGTAAGAAGTTACAGACTCCCACGACGGAGAGATGCCGCTGGTTCTCCAATTCCCCTACCACCACCCTGAATTTTTTCTCCCCGAAGCACTTGGCTTCCTTCCCCGCCAGTGCGCCGCGCCGCTTTGCACTTCTAATCCACTCTATCCGGACACCTCTCGAATTCCATCCTATCTTCTGTTCGAGAGCAAATGATTCTCTTTTCGCTTTTAATTTTTCACGGCAGATCTATGAGCGATCGCCGACCTGGAAATTGGAAATGTTTCATTAAAGGTTGTTTCCATGGCGACTGTTAGAAATGTAAAAGTCGGCGGGCGTGCCTGTTTGTGGGTGGCAATGTTTAAGGGTGATTTTATAGTGTCCGGCTCAGAGGTCAACCTATCCTCGGATAGATCACCCCAAACCCCTCGCGTCCCCTTGATGGATCGACCCACCCCTCATTTCCCTCGGCCGCCGTCTCCTACTACTTTTGCTCCTGATCCTTCGCCTCCTTGCAGCCCTCTGGCAATCTCCTTATATCTATAGAATATATTTCTCTTCGATTTCTCATGCCGAGCGCCAGATTATACGCCAGCACCTGATAAAATGGAAGCAAGTATAGCGAACCCTGCCAGTTGCCTGACAGTTAGTCGAGGTCTCGCGAGGTTCGCTGAGACCTACATAATATGAGTGACAGTGAAATAATTCGTTAATTTCTTCAATAATTCATAACTTTTGCGAAGCTTCTAAATAATTACAACTCCCTTCCTGTGAAATGCCAGGACATACTTATGCGGGCCGCATCCTTGTTCACCGAAACCGTTGGCAAAGTGATTCCGCAATACGAGAGAGTAAAATGGACGGGCGGGTGCGGTTCGTATGGGTATCAGATGGCATTCCCCTGTACACAGGAATCCTCGAGCGTGTGCGCCATTGAAAGGAGAGCACGTCGAGCGGGAGAGCCTGACGCTAGTCGCGGAAATTGGAAAGCTTATTCATATTTTTTCGATACACGATAATGCGTGCTCCGCACTCTGATTCCCGAATGGCTAATGCGCGCAAAAGAGGGCAGCAGAGGCGAACTGGGAAAGCGAGCGCGAAGGATACGCTGGCTGTCGAGAGAGAAATGTGTGTGTCGACGCACACAACGCGACCACACTGGCGTACGTCTCTTTCGACGAAAAGTATTCGTACAACCGGCAAAATGCCTTCGTCAGTCTGGGTGCAGTAGCTGTGGGGACTGTGGGGAGTGGATGTGGTTCCATGGGCGCACTCTTTTTTCCCCAATTTCCAAGGGAAACCGCGCGATGGATATCGATATTCGAAGCCAGACTGCGCACTCACCGACTCTACGCCCGGTTTAACCCCTTGTACTCGAAAGAGGTATAAGAGCTGGGTTCTTCGTTACTTTATATTACAAAATTAAATGGGCTGGTAATTACCAGGCCCGAGAAAGATATGTAATTCCATATTTAAGGCATCCGACTTTTGCGAAAGAAACGCTTAACAAGGGGATTTCCTAGATGTTGGATATAACAAGTCGAAAATGGACATTGGGAAAAAAGTTGAGATAAGAGAGGACCAGCCGCATCTCATGAGACTAGTGTGGCCTAAAAATAAGCTACAATGCTGGGCTGTGCCCTGTCACTACTCGTAAAAGGGAGAAGGTGGCAAAGCCCGGGGGACGAGAGAGCGCACATACATGCCGGGCGCAGCGGAGCGTTGGAAATTAGACACACATTTCATTTCCTGGAGCGACGGTGATTTCCGTCGTGGCTTCAAATATTGGAAATATCTCGTGCGCGTTCAATTTAACACGAGATACGATTCGATCCAATCCGATTTGATTTGATTTTGTGAATCCTGAAGAAGCATCCTGGAGAGATCGCCCTTCGTACGTCACTGTGTAGACAGGCATTGGGAAAAGTCCGACCCATACCCTGCTGGCCACTGACGAACTTCATAAGTCCGCAAGTCGTCCATTTGGATTTACAAACCATTTCAAACCCGGCGAGTCGCTTACCTGTTCAGCTACTAAGAAAATAACGAATGGACGCAGTAACTTTCAAAGGAACCCGAAAGACTCGCAGAAATTCGAGAGAACTAACGAAAAATGTATGAAAAACGTAGAAAGTGGAGAAAAGTGCGATCTCACGAAACCTTAATCCCCACTGCCGTCAGCCCCGATTCCAAACTATCAGTAACACTCCCGGACTTTAATATTTCAATGCCCGTCGTCCGGTGAGAAAAAATCGAGCGGCTCGTAAATCAGTTTGACCGCGGGCCGATCGGGGAGCCGAAATCACGGAAGGAAGTTGTAGTGGTGGTGAGGGTGGTAGGTGGTACGTCAGAATCAGGCACACTTCCGGGAGTGCCGGCGCGACATTGCGGTGACGATAGTGGGGCAAGCGGGCGAAAATCGACGAGATCGACGGTGCACTTTATCGGCGTCATAAAGACTAATATAATCCGGTTGCAGAGAGCGGGGAGAGGCGAGAGAGGAAGAGAGAGAAGGCGCAACGCAATAGAGCGAGTGGTGCGTGCTGGTGGTGTCGGGGCGAGCCCACGCACCAATGCGCCAGGGCGTTTTTTAGACGGAGTGGCTTTTTGCGGACGACAGGGCATTTAAGGGAATTGCTCCCCAGCGCCTTGCCTTCGCCCAACACCCTCTCCCTTCAATCTACCATCGTGCGGAAGAGTGTTCGGGGAGAACGAAACACTCGCCACCGCCACTCTCTCTCTCTCTCTCTGCTTTTCGGCCCGATCGACGCTACATTTGATTCTCGCCCCTCGACTCCGCCACATACACTAATCCAATACCGGATTTATCGTGCGGCTAACCATGCATGTATTCAGTACATGTATCAAGTAAGACTCGTACTTGATTCTTTACTTTAAAGTGCGCGAGAACTACGCGGTTCATAATCCAAATCGAGCTCGGGGGTAGGAATGACGGCGCTGATCGCGAAGCCCATGAAAAAGCAAAAGCCTTGGAAGCGGGAAAAAAGGTTGAAATCCATACGGCCGTGTGTTTCCGACAAGCCTTTGTCATGGACGGTTTCGAAAAGCCGCCCAGTCAATCGTATGTACAAGTCGACCGGGAATCCGAGCGCAGGCTCTGCTGCAAGTCGAAAGCCGGGCTACAAAGAAAAAGCGGGGTACAGAGGAGCGACTTATCGGGGTACTTCGACGGTGGTGGCATACGGCTCTCGCAATCGCAAGCAGAGACCCTCTCTGTCTCTCGCGCGTCGTTTGACGGGAAATTACGATCTCCAAGATGAACTCGAGCGCGCTGAGCGAGCGAGACGCTCGGGAGCTCGCTTTAAAAGGCATTACTTTGATTGTAATGTCGCCATTCAGTTCCGCCGCTATCGTTACCATTCCAACCACCGTCTTGCGCGTCTGCTTCCGCGCTCTTCTCCCACCTCACTCTCTCTCTCTCTCGCTCTCGGCCTTGGCTCGTCCTCCCAACTCTCGCGCACTTACTTTCGCTCGCTCACTGGCTGCTATCTCCCTTCTGCCTCCTGTCTCACCCTGTAAAGGCGAGGCTGCCCTTCCTGCGCGAGACTCTCCTCTTCCTCTGATCCCCGGCGATATTCACCCTCATCCCCTGTCGCCGCTCTGCCGCTACCTCTTCTTCAACTTCTTCTTCTTCTTCTTCTTTCTTCCATCCGAGATGCACGAATCTCCCTCTTCATTCTTGAAACAGCGCTCGACCGTATGCTGCTCTCTCGCTCTTTGCCTCTCTCCTTGTCTCTGGCTCTGTCTCCTTCGATGCGCGCAACGGTCCTTATCGCAAATGACTGTTTCCGTCGAGCACAAAGCCATTTAGGAAACTCTAACGGCGTTACGCTTTGCGGCATCGCGCGCACCGCGCAGACAAGTGCCTAACCCAGACGATAATGGCGTATCGCACGCGCGCCACTCGCAAAGAGAATCGGACAAAGACCATCTTACGTTCCTCGGAGAATCCGCGCCGCTCGAGTCCTCTCTCGAGTCATTCGCGATATTTATACTGACTCTGACAATTTCGAGCCGAAAAGTAATTTGGTTCGCAGGTCCTAATAATGTCACCGAGATTTCTCAAGTATCCCCGTTTAATTGTCAGTATGGGAAATACTGATGTGGACGAAGCTTTCTCTCCAGAATTATACGCTCGACGGTGCTCTGGTTACAGTCGTGCCAGAGCGATATCCATTGCAGGAACTCCGCCTTCTCCCAATGCCCGCACAACCCTATCGATTACGAGCCGCTCGCAAACGAGTTCGTGTGTATAACGAGTGACTAAAGTGTCTTCATCGAACGTACAACTGTCTAGACATTACAGAAGCCCCCGCGTGTGAGACGTCGAGTTGCGAATTCGGATTCGAGCTTTCGCCACCTCGGCGCCGATATTGTCTTGCGCGTGCAGACCACGTGGCTATCACACGACAACCCCGACCGATACTGATACCAATTTCAGGCTGAAGTGTAATCACAGTATCAGCCACACAAAGGTGCATCGCATCACTAGATTTTGCCAAATGATTATTACTGTATGCTCAAACTAATAAACTACGCGTTAAACTGCAAACTGACACTCTAAAGATATTACATTTTACAGTCTTCTGCGACGAGGTAAAAAATGCCGCAACTGTAAGAAGATACATAGTTGGCGTTAGTACAGAGAGCAGAGTCTTGAGAGGGAAGGACGGTGCAAGGGCTAATTCTCGGAGAAGGGTCCTGTGGTCCAGTTGAGATGGGAAGGTTGCGGTCCAGCCCACCAATTAGTCTAGCGGGAGCACACGCCACCGAGTGGATCATCTCCTCGACAGAGAGTTTCGTGTAGATTCAAGCGAGTGTACCGCAGTGCGTCCCGTGATTTATGTTTGCCATACATTACCCGCTGAATAATCCCACGAAAGGGTACATCCCCGTGACACCCCCTTCAATGCTCGCCCTCACCCTCGTTTCACCCTGACGGGCGAGCAGCCGCTCTCTCGCGTGGCTAGTTACTGATCACTCGATCTCTTTCAATTAAAACCGCCCGAGACTTTGACAGCGGCCGATTCCACCGCTAATCACCGCCAATGATAAACCTGACGGCTGTAATGGACCTCAACGGAATTGGACTCTCGGTTAAAAACCATCGTCGCTTCGGCGAGATTGATATTCTACTTGGAAGTCTTACTTGGTGTAATTCGACGTCACAGTCCTCGGAATCAGGAAAGAATCGTTGGCGCGCTCGCCATCCGAGGTAGTAAGATAGATAAAGGGAAGTGTACGTGTGTACGCGGCGAGACTCGGCGCTCGAGGGCGTAATTCTAATTATGCGAAGTATCCTATTGCAGATTTATGAGGTCGCTCGTACAATGCTGGGCACCACTCGCGCGCCCTTTCCATGTACCTCGCCGACTTTTCTCCCTCCCTTTCTATCCCTGGAGAGGCAGCACCACCACTCCCATTTACATACGAATTAAACTATTACGCGATGCGAGAGTGCCATACGTGGCAGTGGTCCTAAGCGGCTGCTACCTTGTACCCAGACTGACCCTCGGCTATATGTATAGCACAGGTAAGTACATAGCCCCGAGTGCCTATCAAAAGTCAAGGGAGCGCCTCCATTTTCCTCCCTTAATACTGCCGGGCGCGTCTCGGAGCCAGAATTAAACCGACACGTTTTTCGGTTTCGATGCGATCGACTGGGTAAACGGAAAAATGTTGGGACACGTTTTCTGTCGCGCGGCATTAGCCGTCGGACATTAGCATCAGCGATCAAGTATTAATGGGCGAGGCACCGGGAAAGCTGAAAATGCAAGGGTAATGGCAGGTGCACCCCTTTATCCCGCATCCGAAGCGTGACTCCGCGAAACACCCCTTTGACTTTATCCCCCCGATAAGTATAAACCGGTCCGCTAATGGAAAGTGCTTAAATATTTCATCTACTCAACCACCGTGGACAACCACGAGGCCGCATACTGGGTGTCCACCTCGTACCTTCCCGGTTTGCTTGAAATTCGAGCAAAATGGCACAAGACTAAATAGCATACTCCGGTGGGTAGAGATGACGGTTTTGCCTATTACGCGTCGATTAGTCAAGATTATGGTGGATGGGGGTGGATCAAGTATGCCGTCTCTGGAAAGGAGACCGGGCATATGCTGTGTGCCGATTTGTCTGCGACAAGTGTGGAGCCTCGTAATCGATGGAGCGATTCGTGGGTAGAGCTGGTGCGAGTACGGGCGACGATAAATGTGGAGAAAAGGGCGTAACACGAGCAATAAAATAATTCGGTGACGCTCTGTCTCTTTCTGTCTGGCCCTCTTTCCCTCTCTCTTTCTCTCTGTGGTGCTGGCAGAAAGCGATGGAACTCGGCGAGTAGCGTCGTCACTTAAGGACAGTTAACCGTTCGTTAACTCCGGCGATGAAAACGTCTGTAACGGGCTGCTGGCCGGGGTTAGAGCTGGGACCCTCGGTAACCACTCCATGCAGTATCGTACTAATTGCAGCCACGGATGCCGGTTACTGCTCTCCTCGGGGTTAATCCTCACTGGCGTAACAATGGGCGCGAACGCTCGCCGGCCGGTCCTCCCTTCCGCAGAGAAACCTCCTGGCTACGCCTCTGCCCACAAAGAGTTACGCCGAACTCGCTGCCGAGGAGGCACTCGCCGGCCAAACATTACCACCGTTACAAGATGCTCGGTAATTACGCGTGATTAATGACACCAATTAAAGAAACGCGGTGGCAAGCATCGCTTTATACACCAGCACGCGCGCCTCGCAGCCACCCCCGTCCCTTCTTTCCCCAAACGGCCTGGATTCAGGATTAAGGATTCCTCAGGGCTACCGTGCACTTAAAGCTTGGCATTGACCTTTACGCATCCCTGCTCTCGAAAATGCAAACATTCCGTACCAATGTGGGAGCAAAGCGATGGTTTTGAAAGGGCAAGGTATGCTATGCGGGAATCGATGGGCTAGGAATGAAAAAAATCAAGAGCGACCTGAAATTTCAGTCTAAGTGAAATAAGAGTTTGCTGATCGGACGTTGCGGTTTCCTCGTGGACATAATGGAATACTTTTTAAGGCGGACCCTCTATTCCCCGGGTTTCACTTGCTACCGGAGATCCCGAGGCATATCCGAGGATTTATGTGCGCGCTTCGGGGCTCTGGCCACGCGAACGGAGAGGAGAGCAGGTCGAGCGGGACCCCACGCGTGTCGCCGTATCGTTTACCCGTTATTTATTTCTCAAAATTTGAAAATTATACCGCATTTAATATGACGGCGGCGGCGGTAGCCCCCTCCGTCTTCTCCGGGCGGGCGCGTGTTTTATTCATGTCGCAATAAATAAGGAACAAAAGAGTACTTTCTACGGTGGAATGATGCGACCGACGGAGTTATGAGCGCGCTCCTCTCCTCTCGCTGACCTAGACAACCCTCTTCCGCTCACAAATCAAACAGCGAGCCGCCATGACTTCAACCCTTTCCCGGCCATCGGCCGTGAAATTTCACTGAACAATATTCCAGAAAGCAAGCATAGCAACAGCGAAAAGGAGTTCTAGCCGGAAGCGACAAGGTTCACCAATGCAAAAAATTATTAAAACCCTTTGCGGAAATACGAAATTCCTGGTGAAATTCCTTGTTGATATTTGTAATGGCTGCAAAGGTTATGGGGACGGTAGTCGAGGGCCCAAGAAACAGAATTCAGTCGGGATAATTCTCTATCAATGATCAGTGTACACGGAATGACCACGCTTCCGGCTTGCATACTGCCTTTTCCTCGGGAGAAGACAGTATTACCCAGTAACGTTGCGACCGGAGTAGCGGCGGTCTCCTTTCTATGCACGTCGCTATCGTCCGTCCGCATGCTTTCCTTGGGGCAAGTGCTTTTAGACGCGATCCCGCCACCCCTCGTTCGCTAGACCCTTAAATAATAGATTTTATGACGATCTGACCAAAACGCCCACATATTATAACTTACGTCGGCTCCTATAAAATATACATGGCCCAGTAGCCCGACTACCGGTGTAAGCGTAATTTTCAGCCACAGTTTACGTGCTCTCGTCGCAGCATTGTCCGAGCCAAGATTACGCGACCTTCCGGGATTCCCCCAGTATTGACAATATGTTACTTTAACACGGTAACTCGGTAGAGTCTCGCGCCAAGTAGTATAAGTACGGCCTATAAGTACGACGCGCAAAAGCCGAGCATACTTTTCCCGAAGCAAGGCGGTTTTCGATCGATTCAAAGCTTTCACCTTAGTTTCCGAAAAAGTTATATTCCCTACTTCTCATTGATAGAGCGAAAAATTGCTATTTGATTTTTCAGAGCAATCTCCTCCTTCAACCGAGTCGCGTGCCACTGCGAAAGAATGCGAGTAAGATGTGATGGTGGATGAGGTTTATTAATTTTTCGAGTGCGCTCTCTTCCCAGCAGGACGATAGCGGATAGATAGCAGTGGCGGGGTTCGCCTTGGCAGATGGCACCCGAGGGGATATCCTTGTCCAGGATATCAAGGGTTACCCATCACCGCGGGGACGACAAGCGCGCACGCAAGTAAAGGGTAACTGATTCTAATCACACGCCCTCCGCCGTCCTGCGCGCTTACCTACTACGTTACTATGATGAATGGCCTAAGTGCGCCATGACTACCGAGTGTGTCCTTCCCGGGGCCAATCCTGCGGCGAGCGCGATATTAAAATCTGCATGATTGATCTTCCCTGTGCACTTTCACCAAGAGACGCTCCCGAATCGTCTACCCCTCTCTTTCCCTCTCCCGCTCTCGGTCCCTTTCTCGCCTTATGTTTAATCGGGCCCCAACAATGATCTCCCAACTGCGGAGCACCCCGCGAAAGTGCCGCCATATATCTGTCAGCCAATTAGTTCCATTGAGCAATCCGATGTCTCAATGCTGCGGGAGTGGAGTTTGTGGGAATAAAAGTCTCAAAGCAGGTTCCAATTCGAGTTCGAGAATCGTGATATATCGAGGGCCATGCGAATGAGGATTGTTTAATGGAGTTTAGTGAATCAGGCGACTGATTTACCGGTCTGACCGATATATTTGTAATTACTCTCTTGATTGATGAATCGATGAGAAGCGGCCGGGCGAATCTTGCTTAACGAGAAATGACTGGAACAAAGGTTCACTCTATTGACCCTGATTCGACGAGAGATCAACAAACTGTAACGATTTCTCTGACAGATTAATCCCTGGTACGTGCATAAATATCACTTGAAAATTATTATCTCCGATGATCATCGAAGACATTGTCGAGCGGCCGACTTCTCCAATTGTTAGATTGTGACAATAAAAAAAATGGTTTAAATGATCCGCCTAGTAGTTCTATGTTGGCAATACCCGCTATGCTACGGGACTTTTCATCGGGTTTGATTGAAAGCCACCGAAAAACAGTCGTGGGTCTCGAATACGTGCAATCGCACCGCTGCTGCTCGTGTTTATGGAAGCGGAGCAAGCCGGCAGGACTCCCATATCCGATTCAATTTAGATTGCGATCTCGATCGGCGCATGCCAATAAAAATAGCGCGCCGCCGCGACCAGTGCATGAATTATGAGGCGCCGTATTAAAATCGTTCGCAATTTCCTATCTGATTTCGCGCCCGCTCGCCCTTTCCCTCTGTATTAAGCGGCTCGTTTTTCCCGGCGCGGCCGCCCTTTTCACCGAAAAATCGAAATTCGGCCCTGATGAAGGATTAACTCTTTTCACAATTCAATCGCGCGGCCCCGCACTCACAGAAGCGCTTTACATCGGCAGCTGCAAAGGTCTACGTGCTAATTAAGACATTATTGCTGATTGCAGAACAGTTAATCATTCTCCGGCAAAGTGACCATTGGTCGCCCCAAAACATTCAAAGACCGCTCGACCGAAAGAAATCAGGCCAACACCAACTCACTCACCAGTCACACACCCGACAATTCTCGGTCGGGATAAAATCTGGAGAGAAATCCTCGAAGGGACAGGGGGCCTGTCGAAAGTCAGGGGGAGATGATTCCGCGATATCGCCGCGACATAAAACCCTTAAGGTTCAAATTTGCATGTTACAACTTATACCCCAACCGCCCCGGGCTTTTCCTTCTCCCCCAGAGGTGGTGGCGGCCGCCTCTCGACCGTAGCTCAGTTCTCACCGCAGATCCTCGCCACGGACTTACCGCCTTTATGTCCCCACTGTTTTGAATGTAAAAGATAGGCACACGCGCGCTCACCACCCACGTGCTATCGCCACTACTGTCCCAAGTCTCAAACGCTCGTCCTGCGGGACTTCCTTGCTCCTCCGTTGCCAGCCCTTCGGTCATTCCGAGGATAGCACGACTTAAGCCTTCTTGTTTATAGGCAGGATTTCCGAGCTGTTGATAGTCCGCCACCTCCCTCGCGCTCTTCCTTAAAACCGCCTGTCCTGAAACATTTAAGCGACCACCCACTCGTAAGGATTCCCTCTCGAAGCTTCCAGTAGTCGACGGATCACGCTTCTCAAAACTGATATCCTTTCAGTCTTTTTTCACATCCCTAGTGTCCAATCGAAAATTATTTATTTCATTCACCTACTGTCCTTCAAATTTTATGCCCCGCGATAAGCCCCCCTTTCCGGGTGGTCCGAGGACAATGGCGGAATCCAGAGTCCCAGTATTGCGTACACAAAGTATCACCAATTAGTGGAGAAGCAAAAAATTCGGTGGAAATTGCGAGAAAGGGGCTGGAGAGCGAGAGGGGAGCGTGCGGAAAGGATGGGGTTAGCTAGCGCGAGCGATCGTGTTAAGTGAGTGTGCCACTAATTGAGATCTCGGCTCGGTGCCTCGTGACATATCTACTATGCCTGTGTACATACATATACACACGGCTATACGTGCATACACACCCGCTTATATCCAGCGGGTACATGGCCGAGGTATACATGTAGGTAGGAGGTAGCGCAGCAAACAATAACTATTTGCTCAAGGCCACCCCTTCTATTTGCGCAGACTGGTCGCGCAAAGCAGAAGGTTGCTCGAACTCGAAGATGGTGCTTTCGCCAGCTTCGGAAGCTGGCTCGCTGAGCTACGCGTCACACTCCTCGTCCCACTCGTTCCTGATCACTCGTCGAGTGCCAGCAACGTAAATTAAAGGACGTCGCGACGCCGGCGTCGTCCTCCTCCTTCGCTTCCTCGGCGTCCTCTGGTTGCTTTTGCCCAAACAAACTCGCCGCGAGAGAACTCCGCTTATTTGCGTACACCTCGTCAAATTGAACTCCATTGCTTGCGTGGTGCGGCAGCACCGAGCCGCTGCCTATCATGTTCCAGCCGCCACGTCCCGTCGGTTTATTCTCACTCTCTTCCTCCCCCTCCCTCGCGCTTTCGCCCGCGTCTGATCGATTCTTGCCTACCGAGACGCAATCGCGAGCGAGCGATCATGGGGTTCGTTATGGGGGAGGACGCAATGAATTGGCTGTGCCGGTTATTTCGGGATCAATCGGAGATAATGGCGTTGTTAAACACCGACGAATCAGACGCAACGATGCTTCTTTTAATGGTCTGTGGACTCGGGGTACAAAGGAGACTGGGAAAAAGGCTGCCGCTTCATCTTAAGATCGTCGGGGCGAGCGATGAGTAAAGATTCCAAGTACCACTCTTTATACTGTGTTAATGGGTATTTAGTCAAAGTCTTACTGCCACTGAGACCGAACTTGTAATTCTTAAACTAAGAAAAGACCCCCAAATTCCACAAACTAGAGTTGCTCATGGACGAAAGGGGGATTCTGAAGTATATCGTGTAAATTTTAGCTTGAATGGTCGCGTGGGTGTCAGTGGAGTTTTGCGAAAGTCCGCTTCATTCTGGCGCATTGCGAGAGTGCGATGAGGAACGAGTGGCTTAATCGATTGGTCGTTGAGAGGATGTCGAGGTTACCGCGACAAACGGCTGTGCGATAAATCGTCCGGGGGCGAAGCATCGATTGCACGAGGATCGCCCGAATGACGGATGACTGCGCGTGCCACTCGACGAGGACAAAAGTTTCATATTTCTGCGGTATCCAGCCACACCGCCGCCGGCGCTGTTATTTATTTCGGGGCCGAGTGTATTATTGTTGTTTATTATCAGGCATTCGGTACATTTAACCCGCCCGTCGCCTTTCCCGCCTCGCACAATGCCGGCGACGCTGCGAGAGAACGAGCGCCGGAAATTCCGCCGGTTGGAACTTCTTCCCTCGGGGAGGCTGAAATTGATTTCGATTCTCGCTTTAGCTCGCATCTAAAGTTGCCGCCCTTCCCCCCGAATCAATCCTCTTAGGGACAATGCTTTTCTCTTGGACAAATATAACTGGAAAGTTCGACGCGTCCCTTGAGTAAAGGGTGAACCTGCTGCCACTAATAAGCCTGACTAATTTTAATACTACTCCCTGCACCATCTGATTCCGGTTCAATATTACAGGCCATAGTAGAAAGTTGCTGCAAAGAACGACAGAAACTGCGTCAACAATCCCCAGCGAATCAGACAGAAGGGGTACAACGGCCCCTGGAATTCCTTGTACCACGTTATTCTCCCACGCGATATGTAACGAATTCGAGAAAGTCACACTAAACAAAACGAGAGAAACAATGACGATATCCGCACTGAGCCAACCACCACAAAAAAACAGTGGAAGGGTGGCGAGAGTACGCATTACCAGCAACGGTTCGCTCCGGACTTCCGCCGTTCGTGGCTAGATCAGCAATCGCCGGCTTTCCAAAGATACTTTATGCCCGGCGATAAGCCCCGACACTACAGTTCTCACGACATGGCAATCGAGCTAGCGACGTATTCGGCGAAACAAAGCTTGCCCGAAAGCCCATCCCCGGGCGACCGCCACCCCCTTAGTTGCGGATAGTGTAGGTGCGCGGGTGTAGTTGACCGTGTAACAATGCGGTTTTCGAGTTAGGTCCGGTGGTCCGGCGATCGAGCGATTGCGGAACAATCGAGCGGACCGGTGGAAAATCACGATAGCCGGCCCGGACAGATGGTAGCCAAAAAATCACGGCGGGCGTTCACAGGGGTGGAGACCGGACGGTGTGGGCTAGACGTAGAGATTGCCGGCGCGATCGTTAAGCTGGTGGTGGTGCGCCGGTCGGGCAAGCAGTCCTGTCGACGATGGGCCGCCGATGCCACCAGTCACGACTGCCACGGTGGGACCACCTGTTCACCAGGCGAGCACACCAATTACCAGGGCACCAGGCATGTTTACGAGGCTTGCGGCGGCGTCGCCATCATTTCACGGGAACGCGGAAGTTGCCAATGCGATGTGGATCGGGGAATGGCGCTGGTGACGCCACCATTGTTTAGCCCGATGCGCTGTCACTTTATGGCTTTCCATGCAGGAACGTCGGGGGTGGCTTATTGCAGAGGACTAACTACGGTAAGTCACCCTCGTCATACAGTCGTTGGTTAATGACCGCAGATGGTACGTGCTCGCATTCACAATGAATCGTGAGAACTCTTCCAAGATCAGCCACAGTGATATTGCGTCGGTGATTTTTATGCGGGGACAGGTGCTTCCTATCCGCGCTGCTCTCGACGAATGTGCCGCGACAAATCTCTGCCGATTTGCCCGCCGCGATCCTGCTCTCGTATTCGATGTAAACACGCCGGCGAATGAAGCCGCCGAGTACGACGGGGGAGCCGCAGCCCCTCTCGCTGGGGCTAGGTGCGCAAGGGTATTCCGAGAGCAATGAAAAATTTAATAGAACCTGCCGGATGATCGATGTAAGATAGTTGACACGGAATAGCGAAGATTACGAGGAGGGTTAGCGGGTGTGCGAGCACCCTGGAACAAACGTTCTATTCCACGGGATGAGCGATCGCCCCCAGGAGACAGAAAGTACGATCCGGTCGTGGCACCCCATACTAAGTCGTCACCCGCTCTTATCTCTCGACGCCTCTGTCGTCCGATATAATGGACGGATAGCGCATCCTTACGGTCTTCCCGTAGGATTCGCGTCTCCTCGGCCAGGAAACTCCTTGCGAAAGCTCCCCGATTAAACCTGGACGCGAGAATCCTCCAATGGATTCCCCTTTACACCTCTAACCGCGTCGGTTGCTGTTGCCGTTGAGTCCAACGAGAAATAATTGGATTATGAAAATCATAATACTCCCACAACTTCCCAAAAACGTCCCCAGACGCCAAGGGTAACATATCCACTCCGAGATTATTTCATGCATTACTATATTTTAGTTCCAAATTGTAGATGAAATTGTAAAATAGTAATCGTGTTAGAACATGTGAAAAGTGGCCAATCGTTTTTCACTGTTTATATCTTTCGTTTATTCGGCATACGAGGAGTCAGTATATTAGAGAGTTGATACAATAGGAGTCGCAAAACTTGTGGGTTCAGGCGAGTGTCCGGCGCCTGGTCATCCCGACTGCTCGGTGGCCTCAGCGCGCATCTCTCGGCCTTTCGGTCTCTCGGGTATCGGCACCGCCACTCCCAGTGTATCGAGTGCGACATACTCCCGTGTAAACGCACATCGAAGTCTGCTGTACTCGTACGACTGCCTGGATGTGTCTGTCCTGCGGTGAAGGGGGTGGGAAAGGGAGCAGTGAGGGGCGGGGGTTGCGGGCAAGAGCAGTGAGATTTACCCTAGAGCCCCGGGCAACCGCAACCCCCGAGCGATTTCGATTATCGATAGCACTCGTTTTAAAACACCCCGTGTCGATTCGTCGCCGCTCGCCGGCTCACCCTTCCTCCACCCTTCGCGGATGTGCCGATCCCGCCGGTCCCCTGTCCCTGCCCTCTGCCGACGCGGCAGCCACCCTCGCTCCTTCTTTTTATTCCTCGACGACGACTCCCGGTGACGGACCGCCGTGACGATTGTCACAATCGGGGATTTCTGTCGTGTTCGCAGATGCCATTCCTGATTCGTCCAATCCTGCCTGGCGCTCCGGATACCAGGCGTGTTATACTTTCTATGTTATCATCGTTTCCATGTCCGTTATGGGCCCGTTTGTGGACTTGGAACGGCCGACATGAAAATGGGTCAGAATTCGGCGATGTTATGTTTATAATGCTTAAGTTTTAATCTTTGATAGATGACAATCGAACTGGAACGGTATCTGATTCTGAATCAGTGTTAAGTGCCACTTTTGTGGTGAACATGCTCACTTGCTAGTTCGCCCGTCTCCTTTTCGCTCTTATCCCGAAGACAGCCCACCCAGGACAACGAGGGAGGCATCCTACAGGCAATTCAAGCGAGCTCCAATTGCTTTATGAAAATTATCTACGAGCGAAAGAGCAAAAGGTATAAGAAGGAAGAGAGAAACTAATATATGCGGCAGTGCCCGTTCCGCGCGGCCCATTTACATAGCGTTCTGCGAGATCTACTCGCACAGTTCCTAACGATATATATGTATGCGGTAATACTGTGTATCGGGATCGTCGGCGCTTTATGTAGAGTACACAAAATTGCTTTTACCTTCTATTAACAATTCATATTTCCTTCGCGCGAGTGCGAAACTCCTCTCGCTCCCCGATAAAAAGTTATCGGCGAGAAGATTTTTCCGAGAGTTGGCCGCCAGGCGAGAGAAGCAAGAAGGAGCAGGAGGAGCAAGTCGAAAGCACTCGAGGGAGGGTGAGGAAGAGTGCTGTGTTCAGGGTGGCTGGGGGGAAGAAAAAGTGGTCGGAAGAGAGTGAGAGGGATGAAGAAGACGTGATGAAGCCTCGACACCTAGCACGCCTGTGCGCTTAAGCGAACCTACCCGGACGAAAGTGTCTCGAGACCAAGTGGTTCATGTCTGTTCATGCCAGCACGATACCGCTCATATTTTCCTGCACCCATCCCCTTCTGCAATATCTCGGCCATCACTAAAATCTGTTCTTTCCAATAATTCAGTTACGGCACTCAACAGATTATTAAAATTTAGCACATTGCCACCTGACCATTTTGTACATTACACAAACATCATTATAATGGTCCGCAATTTGTATGTGTTGACCTACAATAAATAATATTATAATATCGAGTTACATAATCACGTACTTTAATAATTGCGTTAATCGGCGCATGCGACTGTATATACAACATATAGTAAACGTGACGGCATTGAAAAATACATACGTCGGAATTCCCAGAGCAAACTAAATAACCGATACGCTACTTAACCAGATGCCAGGTGTGCAGTGAAGAGTATACACGACATCCACTCAAACACGCGTGGGCGTATCGTAAAAATCAAAGTACGACGATCCGAAAATCAGGAAGTCTCGGCGCAGCCCTTAGCCAGCCCTCGTTACAGCTCACCACCTCGAGACCGAGCACCCCGAACGCGCGCGTTCCTGCCCGATGCTTCCGGGGGGAGCTTTGAATGCAGATCTAATTACTTCCGGCCGGTCGTTCATGGCACTTAATATATCCGGGCGTATTACGAGTCACAGGTCCAGGACGAGACTACAGCCCGATTGCCAGGTGCTTCCTAGTCGAAAGTCCTGTCCCGAATCACTCGGCCACAAACCCTTTCCACCCGATATCCTCCTGTAATCCCTGCCAATCCAACTCTCCCACACACCTCGCCCCGATTCCCGACCGACCGTTCTCCGCCAAGCGTGAAGTTAATCGGTAAAAATTCATTACGAACTCCGCGTCTCGCGTAACCGACGGCTCCCCTTTGCAACAGTCACATTTCCCGATAGCAACAAGATTCGTAGTATCAGCAGAAGGGTTTGCGAAGATTCGGTGTCAGTATGTAAGTAGGGTGGAAGTGATGGACTCGATAAATCGGGCCAGAGCGTCGCGACGATAGAAGCAGGAACAAAAGGGGAGAGTGGAGATCAATCGAGGAAGTCTTTAAAGCTGGTTCCGAGGGAACCAATTCCTCGGCACGCTTCTGTCGATTGCCGGCTTTTGATTAATGGAGCTCTTAATATATTATTCTTCGGTATTTTAGTTGCCCCGTTAGTATCGCCCATCATCCTATAAACCTCTTGTGCCAGGCTTTATGACACGGACTGCATAATAGCTGTTTAACATGATTAATATTTCCGTCTAATTCAAAAGTTTAATTTCAAAGCTTGCAAGGATGAAACTACGTGGTCTGTCAAAGGAGCGTAAAGGGAGCGGGTAGCAGGCAAGGTAGGTGTTTTTCAAGCCCGACAAGTTTTTCGAGTTTGTCCATTCGCATTGCGAGATGGGCGGGGAAACGTGATTCGCATGAGCGTGGCTTCCAGAGGTAGAGCTAGAGCACGGAGGCATGGAATAGCCGGGAATCCGAAAGGGGTTGGAAAGGGTTAGGAAGAACGCTCTTTGAGCTCGCCGCGGCTTTGTGGGTGTACCCCTTATGACGTTCTACGTCTCTGCGTTTAATATTGGCAAAGTGCTCGGGCAAAAACCGACTGAATTATGAATTACCCGATGCGCGCGGACCCTTCTACGTCAGACCAGCCTATTCTACTTGTCGATACCACCAACACATCATCCCTCAAACTTCAAAATACCGACGCAGGGTCCCGGTATTTCACTCGGGCTTTCTGAACGTCCAATTTTTTGTTAATTGTTTACTACCAAAATGTGATACTATCTTAATAGTTCACAGTTTGCGAAACTTAGCAGAAATTAATATGCCAAGTTATCCGAGACGACGACTAAGTAGATGAAACCGCTCTCACCAAGCCCGAGACAGATCCTCCCCAAGAACGATGATTCCAGAAACGTATCAACGTAAGCGCAGCTTAGTCAAGAGTTCGCCCGAGAAATTAAATGGACAAACATCGAGAAGTGCTTTGATCTTTGGAAGAAGCAGCGATGCGACGATAGTCACGAGGACAGGCCTGCTCATCTCGCAAATGGATCGTGTTATGGATTATTCTCTCCTGCGAGAGGTTTCTCTATCCAAATACTAAAATAACAAACGTTCGCGATAGCGTCTCCGAAGCTTAGAATATGTACTAAAACTAGCAATGGATTTTTCCCAAGTTACATTATATAAGCGCATAAGTCTTGTGGAAGCCGAGAGGCACTGGAGTCATTTAATGGAGCATCTTTGATATGCTTTGTATGCCGCGGCAGGATGACTGTGTTCCCTCACCGGCACGGATCGGCTTCGCTCACAGTCTAAGCGGCTCATTTTTCACGGATATATAAATGCGAGTTATTAATACCCCCGTATTACCGAGGCACCGCGAAGGTAATTAGCCGGCGGTTCATCAGTCACTCGGGGGGATGAGCGCATCCACTTCGCCGTGGCGCGAAGGTAGAGCGATCCTTCCAGGCTCGGCGCGACGGGAACGACCTCGAGGATACAAGACACATTAGAGGACTAATGAAACGTCGGATCGTGCGAGGACCGTGAGAGGGATACTTAGCGGAGGCCGAGAAGATGCTGAAGGCTGAAGCAGGGAGGGTATGGAAGGCAAGGCCTGGCGGAGCCAGACGGATCGAAAAGGAGAAGTTGCTTCATGCAAGCAAAGAAAAAGACTTAAAGCTCCAAACAAAGGGTGGAGAGGCTCCCGCACTTCAAAAGATCCAGCACAAAGTGATGGAATAATGAAAAAAATCAAATATCGCGAAATATGAAGGCTAAAGCCGGAGGGTAAGTTTCAACTAAGAGTCGAACTGGGTGGGTGGTGATTGGTTTAAAGATCGAAACCGGGTTGTGCCTGACTAAGAAAAGTGGGAAAACCGGTACGAAGAGGTAGCATGAAGGACAGGAAACCTGGAGCGTTGATTGGCCGTCCAGGGGCGGTTCGAGCTGCCTGGGTGACCTCTGACCCCACCCCCGTGGCCGCGCGCGCACATCTCCATCCCCAAGGAAGTAATTACAGTGGCAGAGCGGCGCTCGATAACCGACGCTATCTTCTCTGCCTCTCGTCAATATACCACCACTACATACCGTCGCCAGCTACGGACGGCAAGCCGAGTGCACTTTGGCACGCTTCCGTGAGCCGGTGCGCCGCGAGACATCCTGCCCGCCTAAACTACCCTTCGCTGACCACTTTGTGTAGGGACAATATCCTGGGAATACACCATTCGACACTTAACGACGCTCCTCTTAAAAATTCACCGCGTCCTCTCGTACCAATTTCATGCACAGCCATGGCAAGGTTTGCTTGATCGTTCAATTGAGATTTGGCTAATATCGTCCTGAATAGCCTATCATGCAACTGATGCAGCTGGTATAACATCAAGCAGAGCCAGCCGATCTGGTGGTAGGCGAGAGTCTTAATCTCCGGGAAGTAGGTGGTGACTTTCCACCCAAGGGTTGCGGATCTTCGTGAATCGCCGAGAACATTTGGAATTTGTCAGTGGAGATTTACGATAATCGGCGGCCCATCCCGAGCTCCTATTTAGAATAGATACTATCGCGCGACAGGGGTTCCTCCTTTTTTACAGCCGCCGCGGTTCCATCGACTTACGATTGGTCTCCCTTTCTAAAGCATCGTGCCTTTTCTCCTTGGCTCTAGACTCAGACTGCGGCGCGAAGATTTCTATCGCGTAATAGGAAGCTGCTCTAGGGATCCTCTCCTTTCTCGAAAGGCGCACCCTTATCACCCCGAAGACAGTAGCGGGGTACATGAGTTTCGACGACCCTCGGAACTCTCTTGAATCAAGGTTCCTTACTTCAGCTGGCAATCTTCTTACCTTCACGATCCCATTACAGAATGTCGAAGCTATCTTCGCTTCTGTAATGATCTAATTCTAACAGATCTTCATCAACAATTGTCAGACATAATTTCGATATCAAAGTACTGCGATGTGTCACGCCGATCCAATCATATGACGATGACACTATGTGAAAAATGGGTGATTTTTCCCGAACGCACCGACGAGGAAAGGTGAAGCGGACGGCAGCTTCGATGATCGCAGGGGTGGTTTCTCTTCCGATAAAGTGCAAGGAGAATCGCGCACGGGGTCAACCCGACGGCGTTCCCATTGGTAGGCTAGTTCCCAGCTGGAGTCGTGATTGGTCGGAGGTCGGGGGTCGTTTCACCTACCCCTATCCGTCGTGACCTCCCACGCGAACTCGCGGAGGTAACTGCTATACCCTTCTATCTGCCTTCGACCACCCCCCGACGTCTCTTCGCATCGGTTGCCAACCTCTTACCCCTTTCCTACGCCACCACTTCGCCGTCGTTCACCTAACCCTTCGAGTTTGCGTCGCGCGCTATACTCCTCCCCCGCAAAACATCTTTCGCTCCACTTTGCGCTCTTCGAACCACCCGTCATTCGTCCGAAGAAAAGTCTAACCGTACGCTCTGGTGCTCCGCTGTAATGTCCAGCTATCGGATTGATTATTTCTGTCAATCACAACTCGCTATCGTTATTTGAACGGGGACGCACGCTTATAACGTAATTACTCTAATGCAATTAGAACTGCTCTAATGTGGTACCGTTCTTTTCCCCGAAGAATTAATTGCTGTGAAACCGATTCGTTATGCTCGGATATAATTTGTTGCTGGGAATTTAGAGGACTGCACAAATGGTTCACCAAAAACAACCAAGTAATCGCACAAGTTTAATTATTGGAAAGTACAAGAATCACATACAGTCTTAATGTATTATCACGAAGTGACATTATTAGTACATAAAAGCTCGAGCGCTGTGCATCGTATAAAAGTTCAGTTGGCAGTTCCCTTGGAATTGTGAGCGAATCGATCTTCTATGAATGCGAAAACCGATGCCATAGAGGAGCAACATGACATCTCGTGAACAGTGTGACCTGTGATAATTGGGATTAAACACTCATGAACATTCAATTGTGGGACGAATTGATTAATGAGAATAATAGAGTACCAGCCGAAACCCGTTCGATTTCACCAGTCAGGGATGGAAGAGGTGTGTCCAGGGGCTTGTCAGAGCATGCCCAATTCCTGGCGACCTGCAGAAAACAAAATCGTATATTTCAAATCTTAATTAATAAAAGTTTAAAAATAAGGAAAGAATAAAGGGAAAGGGTCGTTACTATGCCTTGGATGGATAGGTGCGGGATTCTCTTCAAGGATCATCGAAGCAGGGTTTCACCACAACGGCCACGTGAATTCGAAGCTAACCGATCGCAAAACCGCAAGCCAGAGAAACGGGAAGACGCTACTTCCGTAACGATCACACCCGGCCTTTCCTTCCGCTAGTTCAATATACAATTCCTTCCGCCGAATCTCGTTCGAGTTGCGTGCGAGGAAACCGCAACGTGAAAGCAAATCTATCTGCGGTCGAGCGTCTTCTGTCTAAGGGGGTGCCGCTCGCGTTACCGACTGGTATTACTCATCGAAATCGTTATAAGCATTCGTTCCTCAACGATGAACGCATCCGATCATTTTGGTAATACGGTACGGCAATGACTACTGATATAATTTTGCACTGAGTAGAAAACTAATGGTGACACTATTGACACGGCCAGTGGCAGTCTAAACCCGATACAATCATTTCCAAGCGATTCTCAATAGGCAACACGAGTAATTGGTACCCCTGTTTACCGTGCAGAGCAAAGCGGCCAGCAATGCGCAAACACAAGCACCGACGACTTTGGTTTACTGTTTCCAATATGTGCCTATCTACCTATCGACGAGCGCGCGAACAAACAGTTCGGGAAAGGTGCGCAGTGACACGGGGAAAGGCGTGTTGCAATCCCCGAATTCTACAAGCCCGGCAGAGACGGCCCAGTAGTCCTCGGGGAAATGCTACCGATTATATTTGCCCCGAGGACCGAAGCTGAACGTCGACATCGCCCGCTTCAAAGTGTACTCAGAGCTCGACGCTGACGACAACTCAACTCCAACTCCCAGCCGAATGTTACCTATTTGCACTCTCCGCCGGCACTCTAATTAATTATCCGCCATCCCTGATAATCCATTGGCCGGCCCCAGCTGTCTTTACGCGTGAATAATGCCGATTCCGACGGAACGCAATCTACTGTTTGTCGGTCGCTTTTCGATGCCGGCGATTTCTATTGAGTTAGCTAACACGTTGCCGGGGGGGAGGTATCATAGATATTGGATAAAGTTCGGTTAAACTGGAAGAAATAGTAACGCGAGTGCAACAAGTGATATGCAACATAAATGTTGCGCCAAAAACATGTCTGGAATGATGTAACGTTTAACAGCTCTTCGATAGAAGTTCAATATTTATGTTCCAGTGCTTTTTCCGACTACTTTATCAGAAAATTAGCCAGGCAGTAGTCCCCATAGCGATCGAAACTCGCGTTGGGGTCCTGCCCCATGGGAACAGCGGTAAGGTGACGTGAGCTCGAAATCTCAGCGATGCAGAAAGAAGAGGCAATGACACTCGATAATTAGCCAGCGCCATTAGCCCCCCGCTCGCTGTCAAAGGGCACTTGTCCCCGAAAGCAAAAGGGAAGCATGAAACTTATATGTTGACACGAACCCGCGGTCCAAGCAAACAGTGCCGAGTGGCTATCATCCTACCACCCACTGTTCCCGTGAGTCCTCTGACGTACCACACGGTGCGAGCAACAAAACCAGCCACCAAATTATAGATTGACATAATCTGCATTATGAAATATGCATTTTCAAAAAAAGCACGTTTATATGAACCTCGAGCAAATTAGATGCTGAACTTTGCATCACTAACCAGAAGTTGGCCGCGCGACACAATTTTGATTTCCCGCTGTAAGACAGAGCAGCTGCAAGGCAGAGCACCGATTTTTACCGACGTTTTTGCGAATCTGCCGTGGAATGTTGAAAACCTAAATATTCAGTGCACGATGCTCTCGAAATCGAAAGGGAAGTTTAGGAGAACTGTTAGTTGATACCTTGGGCAGGCGTATGTTATGGTTTGGGTAAATAACGCGTATATTGCACCACATACCGAGCGTGCTCCTCGGCAACGAGTGGCACTCGGTAAAGTACAAGGCTAATCGAGAAGAAGTCACGCGGCGTCATTGTTGGCGGACAATAACGCAGATGGCGAAACCTCTCGCGACCGCTGGTAATGATTCACCGAGCTACTACTTGTTACAGCCACTTGACATAGCGCGCGTTTACCAACTAGTTCCGCGAACTATTTCTAGGAATTTTCAATCAATAATTACCTAGTGCCCATTGTACTCTTTGCCATCTGGGCTCACCGATTAAAATCAGCTGCCTCAATTCTTCTCTTTTAACAAAGTCAAAGGGAGCAATGCCAAAAACGGCAATGGTCTTTACTCATAAATACACGTAAAAAGAAAAGGACTTACCTTGGAGATGTAGCCAACACCTCCAGATGGGGCTATGTGAACTGAGTCAGTTAAAGCCACAGCAAAAACTTTTTCTTTGAATTCATCCGCATGCTTCTGTGCCTGTAACAATTGTATTGTTGCCTGTTACTTTAGCTTCTCTCTAATATACACTGCTGATTATCAGACAATCAGTAGGATAAAATTCAATAACTTACAAATTTAACTATGCACTCTCCGCCATAACTGTGTCCAATAATGGCAATGGACTTGCTTTTGCACTGTCCTATGTATTCTTCCCATGCTGTGTCTAAATGCTCATGTGGGTCAGCACTACCCTAGAATAAAACAAATGTCACGCAAATCTTATGCTTCTTATAATAAATGCTCAAGATATCACTATGTGGGCAGGTACCTTTATTTTCTGTAATTTATCATTAATCATCCTGGTATTATCATTGGTATTCAATATGAACAAACCATAGCCCAATTCCTTCGCTTTACGAATGTATGGAATTTGCGTACCAGTAGTTAAACAATCATTAATGATTAACCTCCTTGCCCACTGGCCAGCCCTGACTACACCACTTCCATGAATGATAACTAGTATTTTGTCCATCTCTAGTGCATTCTCACTGGCAAAAATAAATGATTTCATGGAAGTAGACACTGTAGCATCCTGTGGAAGTGGCAGCCTTTTAAGACCCTCTTTCTCTAGCAGTTCATAGACATACTCGTTAATAATCTGTAACGAGACAGGTTCAAAGCATAACAAATCCTAGTCATAGTTGCTCTTAGATATACAGGTGTCTGTGCAGTACAATAATTACATACTTCGCCCAAAGCTTCGTATCGCTTCTGATTGTATTTGGCATCTTCACTGACACTAAAGTCGAAGGGCTCCTTCGTCGCCGAACCAGTGGACTTGTCGATCTTCCGAAGCTTGCCGTCTGAAATAAAGAAATTGTAATCAAAACCCCTACAAATACCCCGATTATTATCCACTGACAATTAAAAGTGCGAGAACGAACCGTCATCGAAGGTATAACCAAACTCCCGTAGAGTCTGGGGAAATGCTGGATCAGCGTTGTGCATTGTGCAGTGGACAGAGCGTTCACAGAAATTGTTAGATTTAATGGAAGCGGTTTGTGCCAGTGACGAAAAGATTAGATTACTCCACAAAGTATATCGGAATCCTGTTGTCAGAACGTAACCTCCAGCCCCTCTAGAAAGTTTCACAAATAACCTCGCAAACATGCGGGACGGCTTCTCAAGATGCACGTAAGAACAGGCGAGAAAAACGCTTCACGATTCCGTTCAACGCATTCATAAACATTTATCAACTCGTGTACACAAAATTGTACATCGAACGGAATTTAAAAGCACGGACTCGCGCCATTGCGGTCAGAACAACTTCGGCGCAAGCTCTGCTGATTCGAAAACGCCTGCGCAGTATGTTGTATTACATACACACGTCGACGTAGGCGCAAGTTCGACACATTTTGAATTCAAAAATGAATAAGCGGTACCGAATCTTTATTTCACAGTCAAATCTTTATTTCCTTTGCCTCTCGTATATGTGTATATGTTACGCACGCACTTTTCAAGTTTAAAAGTCCGAGCGGCTGATGCAAGGTCCACATTAAAGAAATAGAGTTGTAAAGTTTTTTTTAATGTATCAAACTGTTAAACCGATCATATTCGTAAAATATACACAAGACATAATATTTTGAGAGATTCCACTTTATACAAAATGTACACAAGATTAATATATATCTTCCAATCCGCCACAAAATGTCTTTTGGAAGCCCTAATTTTCTATATGTACACCAATGTACAACACTCGATGAGTTATGTTTCAAAACCTCTGCCCAAAAGTGTTCGAAAAATTTGATATTCAATTTCATACATCTCTTTTAATACATGATTGAATAGATATAGAAAGTGTACATCGACTACCAGCTGGCGTGCGAGACACGTTTACCATTTCTTCTCGCTGAATATCTAATGCCTGCGTTAATCGTATTCTTTGAAGACGCTCCTCCTTTCCGTATTTACAAATGGATCATGACCTTTATAACGTCAGCTTGGCCCGATTTACTAGTTTCAAACGCTTTGACAGTTTCTTCAATTTTGAAGTTGTGTGTTATGAGTGGCTTCACGTTCACTTTGCCGCTCGCCACGAGATCCAGAGCAGCGGGGTAGCTGTGGAACAATAAACATTAGCGAAACGCAGTTTCGGCACTGAAGATACCGCAGAATATAGTTTCGCGGACTATGAATGTATGCGAAACATATACTCTAATCTCCCAGTGTGTTAATTGCAGGTGCTCGCGAAGGCCACATTACTGTAAGTGCATTGTCTGCCAAGCACATATGTGCTAGACCGACAATGTCATCGACGGTACAGAAATAACCGAGGCGCAAATACTTACGCGTTTGCATATCGGAATACGCCCCTGATGTCAACCTCCCTTACCAGGGCATCAATAAGAGGTACTTGTACTTCTGGCGCCCCCATTCCCACCAGCACAGCCACACCTCCGGCTTTAGTTGCCTGATAACAAATATTTAGCCATTAATAGAAAACTACCGAATTAATACAATGTTTATACCGTTTTACGTATGAAACTCACACGAATTGCTAGACGAATGGATGCCTGCGCACCGGAAGCGTCGACGGTCGTATCGGGTTCTTCGCCGAAAAGTTTGTGGACCTTCGCAACCAGCTCTGCTTCCGTGTCGTTCCTATCGACGAGGAGTGTATCGGAGGCGCCGAGATTCCTCGCCATGTCCAATCTGCTCTGCTGCAGGTCTGCAAGCAATTAGATTTCGTAGAGACAATCTCGTGTCGCATTCCGGATGCACTCCCCATAAGTAGATAATGGCTTGCACTTAATGTTAATGGCGACGGTAGTGCAATGCATCGCAGCAAAAGCGAACGAAGGCCAAACGCATGCATTGTGCATACCCAATTGAATTGACTATGCAATGAGAGTAAGCCGAAGAATATAAAATGCTGTACCAGTGAGGACTATTTTGCTGGCGCCCATTGCTTTAGCTACAAGCAGCGTTACCAGACCAATTGGCCCAGCACCCAGGACCAGGACTTTCGATCCGATACCGATGTTGGCGCGCTTGCAAGCATGAACTGCTACGGACAGCGGCTCTAAAAGTGCACCTTCCTCCAAACTCACGTTGTCGGGCAATCTACCAAAAAGAAGAATCGAATGTTATGATCACTACTGATAATCAATATATTTCTGTGTGAAGTCCTACTTGAAACAAAAGTCAGCGGCATGCTTGTAAAAGCGTCTTAGATTCCCGTGGACCGGCGGTGTCGCGCAGAATACCATGTCCTTGCACAAATTGTACTTTCCTTCCTTGCAGAATTGACACATTCTGCAGGACACTCCTGGTTCTATGGCGACGCGATCCCCAACCTAATGAGAAAAACTCGATTGTTATGTAAATTATATGCATAGAATGTAATACTCTTACGTAACGCCCCCGCCAATCAATATTGTAAACATTGCAGTTTCATTACTCTGACGCGGCATTAGACAGTGTTCATAATGTTTAAGTGTTCAATGGCATCGTACTTGCAAGTTCTTCACATTTTTGCCAAGTTTCACGACCGTCCCCGATGCCTCATGACCTATGATCATAGGTTCACGAACTACGAAGTCACCTATCCGCCCGTGAACCAAATAATGAACGTCCGATCCGCAAATCCCGACACATCCCATTTCCAAAAGAACCTCTGTAAATAGAATTAATCAAATTAGGAAGAAATAATTCGGCTCCAGTGATGGAGCACTCAACATATATAAATATAATACTCTTGCATGTCGCGCAATTTTCGCTCGTTCCTAGTCGAAAAGCTAAAACACAATTTCTTAATAGAACACGAGTTGCGTATTCTCGGGGTCATTTATCATATGGAACCTTATAGCCAAGTAAAGCGGAGCGTAACAAACTCATATCTATCTGATTATGACATTGCGTCCGCCCTCCATGGGATAATCGCTTTTCCGTACACTGACCATTTTAGTAATCGCGCAGAAACCGACATCTAACAACTTGATTATCGAATTAACCGAATGATCCCTTACCATTGTCGTCCGGGTTTTCAATTGGGGTGTTCTCCTGCAACAGAATTACATGAGCGATATAATATACAGAAAATCAGTTCAATTAATTATAGCTTGTTGGCGTGGCGCATCAATTCAGGACATTTAAATGATTAAATTTCGCTATCCGTGTGAATGTGCTATTTTGGAATCTGGACGCCCCGCGGGGCTAATCGAAATAGACTAGTCCCCGGGTCTTGTATAAATAGTACGGTGAAGGCAGTAGCGTACTACGGTGAAAGCCCTCCACTATGTTATTGTTATAATGTCTCTATAGTATAGCAACATTGTATTAGCAAGTAGCGCCGGTGATATCAACGCATGAATCCCGACTGTAAATCTTTGTACGAAACTTGCTCGCCGAGGGATTTTTTTCGATAACGAATATCATGTGATAAGTCACTTATCGGTGTTACCAATAACACATAATAAAGCAAGACCTTCTCGCTCACGAGTTAAGGCAACCCGCACGCTTGCTATGAGGGAAATTGTCATAGAGTTCGTCGAAAAAGTTGGCAGAAGTATAGGAATTATGAAAAATTAAATACTAAAACAGAGTTTTTTTTCTCCAGATTCGCAAGGAAATATTCTGGAAAATGAGCACGTGTGGTTTTCCGAAACGCGCCTAATCTTTATCAGCTGACGACTGAATGTTTCCCAATTCGATAAACTTTATCGGGGTAAACCTCTGTCATTGTAGAAATGATGAACAGTGTATATTGGCTCTGGGTATCCAAGAATAGCATTATTGATTCGGCGATTAAGTTTTCGGTGCAATTGGAAAATGGGTTCTATATTGAATAATGCACTACACCGAATCCATGTGCGATGTAATAGTATACAATTTCGAAGTCAATGTGATACTAAGGACAAAGCGTATGAATATTTACATCAAAATGTTTAGTACTGACCAACCGGATATCATTGATTCCGTACAACACAGCGGTAAGATTGTCCTTGACCATGATCGATCAGCAAGCGACAGAACAACACTACAAACCCGTTTCCACCGCACGGTACACTAATGTTATCCTTCCGAGGATTTTACCAAAGGCGGACGGAATGAGACTCCAGCGGGAAAGAAACTAGCTCCCCGTATATATACCCCTGGTTAGTTCTCGCTATCACCGTAACCGGCTTATCATTGCTATCCGCGGAGGCCTCAGTTCCTTGCAACAGAGAGTACGCGCAGTGATTGGAGCTCTGCTAGTACACGCGAATTATTGCGCCCGTGCATTCACACTTCATTTCTCACCAGTGTGATAGGAATCTTCCATGTTAAATAACAAAAACATGTTGCTCCCAAGCCTGATAACGCTCCTACTGATAACAGCAGTATTAAACTATCATCCGGTGCATTTAAGTAGAGTTCAGAAACGTATTTTATCGCAAGCGAATACCTCACGATAAGAAAGTGGGGTAACCTGTGCTCTGAGTAATACTTATCATTATTAGTCATTCTAACTCTGCCGGTGTAAAGAAAAATAATATGTCCCCTAATGTCAGTCAAACCGACCAGTTGAATAAACATTTCACCGTAGAACATATGATATGAATTAGGAAGTAGACAAACAGATGCAGGGGGTGAGATTGTTGGGAGGATTAGTAAAAAGTAAGACCTATATTTAGCAAATAATTCAGCCGTGTATTATAAATAAATCGTAGCATGTAGCCAAAACTGCATTCATCATTCCCAACCCCATATTCCTGTAGATTGCTGTATGGTGTCTCTGTTCTCCCTCCTAACTCTGGTTACCGCACTCGCTTCGCCTTTCACAAGAATCTTCCTCGAATGCGCCTTCTTCTCGCGCCTTTCTAAAGCAGACTTAATCCGCTTCTTGATAAGTTCTGGGGCGATAGTTGCAGCAGTCGATGTACTATATACGCTTCGGGAGTCACTGAACCTTGCTGGATGGAATTCTTTCCCTGAGTCCTTAGAATCATTGGAAACTAATGACGCCACTTCGTCGCAACTAGAATTATGACTATCTTTTCTTTCTTTATCTTCTGACGTAGATATTTGAATTTTCCCAAGTCGCTCGTCCACTGTTTCGTCTGTTAACGAAGTCCGGTTTTTGCGTGTTGGTAATTCACCTGTCGATTGTACGGGAGGTGCTTCGGTTGTCTTTTCTTTAGCCGCGGATGCTTCTTTTAAAGATTTCTCCACCTCCTGTTGTAGTTCGCTAATATCTTCTTGAGTACGCTTCGCGTCCACGTACTCGTCTTCATCACTTTCTCCGTCCTCAACATCTGTGTTCTCCATCATTCCCATCTCTAATAACAGATCTTTCTCCATTTGCCTTGTCAGGCCACTGGCTTTAATCTCCACGTCGATACAATCTTCTCTCCTATGTAGAAATGCAGATTAATTAATCGATTCTCTATCTGTCAATGTAATTCATAGTTTTATTGCATAATACTCACGAGATATCATCGAACGTTGGATATAATTCACTTTCATATCCAAACCGCCTCTTGAAGAAATCGCGAACACAATTGACATCTCTCTCAAAGTATAACTTCGCGTCGGCGTGCTCAGTAGAGACCATCTGCGGGAAATCAATGAGTATTGGCTTCCCACTGTTTGTCATCATTATATTGAACTCGTTAAAATCACCGTGGATGACACCGTGATTTCCAAGTCTCACGATCAAGTCCATCAATTCATCATACAATGCCTCAACATCAGGAACCTCGGCTACTCCGCATCTAAGATAAACGAATATTTCTTAGTCGATGCAAAAACATGCAAGTTTTTGTGCATAAGTGGTCAGATAACTTACAGAGGTCCACCTTCAACGAGCTCCATGACAACACAGTGTCTGTTCATGTCAATTGGCTTTGGTACAGGAAATCCTCTGTCATAGAGAGCTTTCATATAAGCATATTCTCTTGTCGCTGAAATCCTAGAAAGGTACAACCACGAGACTGATCTCCTATGTTGATGATAATCCCTTTTATCTTTGACATTCCTGAAGCAAGTTCTGCCCAACCTATGCAACTTCAAGCAGACTTCATGGCTTTCCTCATCAGCAACTATGTAAATGTTTGATTCCTTTCCCACGCCTATCTGATTACCGAAAGAAGTTACAATTCCCCTGTGCGCCAAGACTTTCAGGGCCAAGTAATCATAGCCGGAATTTGTCAAGCGGTAACCATCATCTGTAAATTTGATGTTAGTAATATCTATCACCATAGGACTGATAACTATTATTCAACAATGGGTACTGACAGTGTTTCCCTCTTTCGTAGCTGAGCAGCCTGTGCTTACACATTTCCTTCAAAAGTTTGTGCACACCTCCATATCGTAGGTTTGCAATCTGAGCAGCAAGTGATGCAGGAACCAATTCATGATTCTTCATTCCCATCTCAATCTGCGATTAAATCAACAATAACAATAACATGTGGGTGGACATCAAACGAAGCATAAAGACATAACCTTCCATATCTGATAAACCCATATCATTTATAAACTTTTTATGTCCGTGCAAATTTTGCATTGACATTATTAATATCAAATATCTAAATACCCATCTACTATAAAACTTACTGCTGTCAATACGCGAAAATCCTCACGGCTCAGGTATCGAAGTATTGTCACATTTAGTTTACCCATTTTCGTTTTTGACTCTCACGGAAGAAAGAGTTTCTGACACTACTCCACAATTGAACCTCAAGGGAATTGATGTCGTATTATTTATGCGCGAAAACAATGTTCATTTGCATCCCGTTTGGAAATGAATGACAGAAAACACCACACACTGATGGACACATGCGTTCAAGAAATGCGGCCCAGAGGCGCGATTCTGTAAGAAGCGCTAACTAGCGACGTTCGAGAACCAGATATTCTCGAAGGCTTGGACAAGTGGGGAGATTTTAACAAAACTAAGGTCGTATTGCATTGGCGGGTTTTGCAAATTACAAGTCACCAGTGTGCATTTTACTAGTATTGTTAGTTGTCACACAAGTAAAGTAATGCAAAGGTAAAAGTTACACTGTATATAATAAAAGAACGGTCTCTTATTAGAAATGATCAATATAAAACGTGTTTATTCAAGTCCTTATCTACATATCACAATTGTATTGAATACGTTGATGAATAATTTTTAAGTCATCTTAAAATGCACTGTGAACAGGTGTCGTTAACTAGAAAAATGTAGTAATTATACACATAAAATGCTAAACAAAATACAAGGTCATACTTTCATAGCATTCCAGTTGACCAAACGTAGAAAACATGCATGGCACGACTGCTGCCCAGAGTAGAGCATACTAACATCGTTCACCATTGAAGACAGATCTTTGAGTGACATACATTTATAATAATAATTAGTTATAATAGGAAGGCCACTCGAACATTTCGATGAACAGACTTAGTTCTAATAGTGTCGATTCAAATTTATATTTAAAGCAGATTTATCGTATAGATTTCCGAATTTCTTAAGTTCAGTATACAGATTTCTTCATGCAGCTACTACTTATAGTTATAATTCGTGCTAACTTTTATAATCATAATAACTCATTATGTGGGGGGGCGAATTATAAAAGTTGGGCAGCCTAATAATTACAAACATAAGTAATTGCGAACAAAGACTTTAACGGAAGGAACATAGAAACATAGAAGACATGGAAAACGTGAACGAAAATGAACGGTGCAATTTTTACATTTCGCATGCAATGCTGCGGATACACCGATTTGCAGATATTTCAACAATGCAGTTAATTACACTTACAGAAACAAATATTTCTGCGATCCGTATGGTAACTAATGGATTAATATAACTAGTTGGACGCAGTCATTGATGTTAGCCACTACATGCATGATTGAAACATTCAAATAAAGGTATAAATGGCCTTACCCTAAGTTTACTCATATCGCTTCTTTGTATGTGCAATGAGAAATAAAATATAAAATTTATTCTAAAACAACGACGAAACAAAAACGCCGGAAATAAGGAATTTTTCACCAATGCGTCCCCTTCCCGAATAGTCTTCGAGTAACGATTCAATTAAACTTTTTAAACGTAGATGTATGCAAAAAACAGTATTGGATATATATGTATATATATAGCTTTCCCTTCGTATTTACTCGCAATTTCGTATACTTCATAAAGCACACAACGAATATTCTTTTAAAAAATGCATGTCAATATTGTGATGTATTCTTTATCAAATTAGATATTAATACTTTTATAGTGACAATTCCTCAGAGACAGAAACTAAAAGAGGAATACAATGACATCAATGTACTGATGTAGTCGTTGATAAATTGTAGACTGCAGTTCAATTGTCGCTACGAGAATTGTCGCCCAATTCACTGGATCCTTCCTTGTCGTCGTTATCGTCGCCAAATATAGATCCATCGTCGGAAAGATCATACTTGTGAAGTGCCAATTCAATCTTCTTCCTATTGCGCTCTTTCTTATGAGAACGCTTTATCGACGTACTGTGAAGTAATTTAATATAGTTAATCGTTCTCAAACACGCTGGAGGAGTCTTGATTGTACTGGTATCATCTGTTCCGCTTGTAGATGGCTTTTGGACATCATGTGTTCCCTCCTGCGCATTAATCATCACTCCATCGGAATCGATTGAACACTTGGACTTATCACCGTTTCTATATTCATCAATATTGTTCTCGAAACTCAAGTCGTCCATTGAGTTGCTTGTTGAAACGTTCTTCTCTTCGCCCTTTTCTGGTGAATGCGTCATGGAGGAAAGCAACCCTCTTTGTATTTGCGGTCGGCGCTTATTCTTCTTATGTGACTTCTTAATGGAATCTATATTAGGGTAGAAGTCAGCGGTAGACATATTGAGTGGCGTTGATCTGCCCGATATAGTTTGTGGAGATGATTCCTGTGTATGCAATTCTTGACTTTGCTCATCGTGATTCTCAGCGGTGCGGTTATAACGTAGTTGCGATGAGACATCGGGAGGTAATTCAACAGACTCTCTATGGTAACTGGACACAGGCGTTATACATCTCGATAGGTCAGCTTCTGCTTCCTCCGAGATATCGTCGTTCCCTGATGGCACTTGATAGACACACAGATATCCTTTAGGAAGGGGCGACGCATCCTTTAACAACGCCTTCCTCCGTTTAAGAGGTGTAAAAATTTGAAATTCCTCCTTTGAAGAATCGCAGTCATCTAGTTCAGAGTCAATGTTTGGAGTGAATGCTTCAGAATCAGATGATGTGGCACTCTTTCTTTTACTTGGAGATGATTTATCAGGAGAACTACTTTCACATGGATATACCTCTGAACTGCTAGATTCTGCAGAAGATTCTTTTGCATTGGAAGTATGGTTTGATGTTGCACTTGATTGAGTTTTGTTCCTTGATTCTTCAAAACTTGATGTCTTGTTTTTACCATTACTGACTGTTTCCATATCGTGGTTGAAATACTCTTGCCGTCTTTTAAAACTGGACACCATCTTGTTGTGCTTACCCTTTCTGTGAGATTTTTTCACTGAGCTGTATTGTGATAACAGCAGTCTGCTCGAATTCATTCTCTCTGGTGTGACAGCGCGATCGGCTCCTTGCGCCTCAACATCATGATTTTCTATTAGCGGTTTCATTTCCGTAATATTTTCATGTCCATTTGTAGTGCATGCAGAATACAATGGTTTTCCTGGTGTCATTGCATCAAGTCGGTGATGGAGAACTTGAGGACTAAATAGTCTCTTTCTGTTATTATCTTTAATCTTCCTGTGTGACTTTTTAATTGAATCTTCAATTACATGTCGTAGGTAGTTTATACGATTTTCGGGTGTGACTGCAGCTTGCGGAGATGTTGCTGCTTGTTGAATAACTTCTGGCGTTATGGGTCTGTCGTTGATTTCTGCATCATTCTCTTCCAAAGAAACTCCCTGGTTGCTAAGATTAAGCTCTTGAATTTCTCCTGAGAAACTATCATCTTTTGAAGTTTGAGCCATTACATTCACTTTGTCATGAAACTTATTTTCATCATCTTCCAAGTCCACTCCTAATTCCATGTCTTGGGACTCATTTAAAGAGTCCTGTTCCATTAGCTCATTCGATAAGTCTTCTGATTCCTTTGAGAGATTTTTACATTCCTCAGCATAATCAAAAATGGAACCAGTATCCGAGGCATTTCCATCCGCACTACAAAGTGATGCCCTTGTTCTATTTTTACACTTTTTCTTAGAATTATCAACCTTCAAACTATCTGAATTTAAATCTGTATTGTTGATGTCCAACTGGGAAACCACATTATCATGAACTATATCTGGTGACCACATTCCTCCTATGGAATGTAATTTTGAATTGCTGGTGGATGTGTTCAAATCACTAGAATGCTTTTCAGCAAGGCGTAACCTTTCCTGTAAAAATAACAATACAAATTAAAACAATGATTGCAATGGATGAAGAAAATATCATTCTTACCTTTTTGTGACTCCTTTTAATGGCACTTGTGCTTTCAGGAACTATGGCGATTACATTTTCTGGTGTACATGGTCTATCAGCTTCTTCATCATGAAAATCACTAAGTAGGTTTCTTGGTGTTCTTGCAGAAATGTCATTGTTGTACTTCAACTTGGTCTTACTGGATCTCAGCGATGTTAAATTTGGTGTCCCAATGTATATTATGTTGTCTATTTTGTTCTTTAAACCACTTCTTAACAGTGGAGAAAAGCTGGAGGGTACTGGAGAGTCTAGACGCTGTTCTGGATTTGGTGTTGAGTATGTCAATGATGTATGTGCCTTGAACCTTCTCTGAGATGGGGTTTCATTTTGATTTTCATCCATAGATTCAGGAGAAGTGAATACAATACTGCTATGAGGTGAGTCAGTAGGGTTTTCATCGTAATCTAGCACTTTATTCAACTTAGTTGATGACTTTGCATTCAAGGTTCCAGCTTTTTTTATACTTTTCCCTGTGCGGATGAATCTTTTTGGGCTAGGTGTAGAATTAAAGTTCAATGCCTTCTTGATCTTAGTCTTGCCATAGAATGTTGGACTATTTAAATTTAAAGCCCTCATTATTTTAGCTGATCTTGATAAGTGCTTATCTGCTTCAAAGGAACTGTTGTCAGAGCTTGTGCTGTGCAAAGTAGTATCAAAATTTAATGATCTGCTTATTCTGTATCTGGCCAGCCCCCTATTTCTATTTGGCACAGACTTTGAGGCTGCAACATACTTCTGCCTATACAACAATTTACTTTCCTCCTGTGGACTCCAATGCAATGTGAACTTTTTATCAAAGTCGGCAGACTTGTTATAGTAGCCACCAAGCAACTTCCGATTCTTAGATCCAATAATAGGAAGACTGTCGCTCAACATGTTTGCTAGGTATCAGATTGCAATTGTGCTCAAAAAGTGGTTTTTGCTATGCATACAAATGTTTGTGGATCTCTTGAAGTGCTTGCTGTAACAAAGAGAGAAATCTGAGATTGGTGTTTCAGGGAAAATTTCTTGTTAATTGGAAAATTCATGGTACATCAGCTTTCATTTCGTAGTTAGCAATTTAAATGTTAGTTTCAATTTCAATACTGCCAAACAACGCTTGCGCATAGACGTGAGCAATGCAGCTGTGATATTTAAATTTAATATTTATCCACCGATACTCGTAGCTGAAAGCGCCGAGTGCCAAAGTTTTGTTCTCCTTTCAAAGATCCATGCTCGGACAGCAATTAAGGATGATATTTTCTCGAGTCAAATGGTGGTTAGTAAACAGCATTGAGTGGTGCAGGGTAGAAGATACAGGACGCGACAGCCACACAATGCAGCGTGCATGGAACGCATCGCATCACGTACTCAGAGAAGCCTTCAATTCCGCATTATGCGATGCGTAAGAAATACACGGAAGAAAGACAGAATCGAAAGGTTCATGGACGCACTAGCGTATTTCCACTTACATATTCAGAGCTGGATCCTGATCCCAAATTCCAACAGAAGCCCTTCACGTAGCACGGCGTCTCTTACTAATCAAATGCCGACGGGAAGCCCAAAACTCTCGGTTATCTTCTGCGTTTTCTTTGCACTGTACTGCTGCTAATACCAAAGCGCACGCGCGATTCCAGGGTTAACCGGGTAATAAAGTGGAACTCTCGTAGAATTCGTTCCTCTGGTTCCAATCGTCCCAATTTAAAAATTAGCCACTGAACGCTAACACATAATAACTCTCGACTCCTTCGAGTCCTCGACACATCGACTCGTGTCGTGCTCCTCCGACTTAAGAGAGAGAGATGGCGCCGATTTGCTGTCGAAGCGTCCCAAACAAGTTTTCGAGGCTACCGAAAAAAAGCAATGCCCGATTCTTAATTGCACCTTTGATCACCACACAATATAAAAGCAGGTAAATGATATAATTGGCATTGTACGAATTCACGTATATATAGACGACCTTTCAACGCAAACCAAAATGATATGATCGCACGACCGCACTTCCCGAAATTAAGCTCCCCCATAAAAGAACAAAGCGCGGCATTGTCAGATCAGTCAGGCCACTCAGGGGCGAACAGGGGCGTCAGCAGGGCTACCAATTTCCCATAGAAGCGTCATTCTTTGAAAAATGTGTCACTGAACGATGACCCAATTCCATACATTAAAGCTAGCAATGCTTATAAATGTGAGGGGAAATTCCAACTAACGGTCCCAACTAAATCATTGTCTTAAAATCGGGAGAAATATGAATGAAATAAAAACTCGATATTTAGAAAAATTATTTTATTGACAAATCATTTTATTTATAATTCCACTTCTAAAATCTACATAACAATATATAGTCTTCCATTGCACGTCCGAACATGTGCCCAATAAAAAATTCGAGAATTCCAAATGTAAGGTTTTGATATCGTATTAATTTGTTTAAATGTGTTCCTATCTACAGCACTTTATTACGGAGTACCACAAACCTGCCAAGTCCAACGTACAAAGTCGAACCTCATAGAAAATTAAATTTCAATAGGATGTCCAAGCCAATAGCAATTCCAGTTTTTGATTATACAATTAAATATCAGCCATCAGTATTATGCTAAATCTTCCATAATTATTTACAAGAGATACGCGTATAAAAGTTCCCTGATCGCAGTGAAGGTCCACGTACAATGAGATCGTCCCACGGGAGATTGAGGAGGTAGTTCTACTTTATCAAGTGACATAGAGGCGAATGCAGTTTCAAACATGCCTAACGTGAAAACTGACTATGTATTCTGCGTTTGTACGCTGAACCGAAATCGCGAAGGGATCCGTCGGATGGAAAGTAAAAGCGACTAAACGTCTCGCTGAATTCGGTGTCGTTCTACCCAACATTCCCGCATACATACGGAATTTCAGTAAACCTGAATCTCGAGCATAGAACCTGCGTGCACAACAAACATTGCAAGATTAAAATAAGTCGACGAATAAGATCACATGGCTTAGCAAAAGCAATTAAAGATACCGAATGGGATGCTCCCCACACGCCTTGGGGCGTTCCATCATCGACACCCACTTATCGTCGTAGCAAAACAAGGATAGATCTAGGTAAGGCGAACTGGAATAGGATTGAGCGCATATTGGCAGTTGGGCAAGCAATCTTTTAGTTGCCTCCGTAATTCCACCGTATCGGGCACTAACTATTGTCTGCTTGAATCGCTGTTGCAATAGTCTGAAACGAATACATCCAATATGAACTAGTTAACAAACAATACTCGACTAAACCCACCTTGCATATATATTGTTTGATGGTGAACACATGTATTGACAGTCTGTGCTCATTCTTGCATTCCTGAAGAAGTCACTGAAATTCTCGAATTGTGTCAACAATTGCGTCGACGCATTATCGTATGCTGCAAGTATTTTCGCGGAGACCATGTCGTATACAACTAGTAATGCTGGTTGTGCGTTTGGTTCAGTTGCTTGAAGCGTTGCTACTTCTTCACTTGCATATCTTACCAATATGTGATTGGTGTCCAGCAATTGCATCTTCCACATGCGTAAGGAATTCAGCTGTAATATTGAAAAATACCATTGATACCCCTAATTCATTGTACAACTATCATAAAGGAAAGATGAAAGAAAAGATGGAAAAAGGAAAGAACTATACCTGATCAAAGTATTGGTAAAAGCGCCGTAACTCAAATGGGTCCTTCGTTGTGTCACTTATATAAGATGCTCTTTTATATAAATACACTAATAACTTATGCTTAAGACCATTTATTGTTATATCACGGAAAGGTCGGGAATTGGCACCTGGACATGCGCTGCTCACCAGATATGCATCATCTTCCAAGCAGAATCTTCCAATAGTCCTCACATTGATAAACATACCATCAAGAATTTGGAATATATGGATTGTTTGATGCTGTACTGACAATACTGCTAGTATATCTTTGTACAGATAAAGTCCTGCACAAACATGTATAAAGCATAATTATTCAAATCTATATAACAGACCTTGCGAAAAAGTACAAACCTTGATTATGAGACAAGTAAATTTTGTCGACTTTGAAATGCCTAGTATCACACAATTTGCCTCCTCTGAGATCCACTAAATGTAAACTATAGTCCTCCAGTGGAGACCTAGGACTCGGAGTTAACGCTTCATTATTGGAGTAAATCTTAAAGAAACAAATGTTATATATGAGTTGTGCGGGAGTATTACTCTCCATTAGCATTATTGAATCAAACATACTTGATAGAAATGTGGCCTTAGTTCATCCGGGATATGAGCAGCAGAGCCAACAATAACATACCGGCCATCGTCTGTGAATAAGCTACATTCTCTGTTCAATTGTTCATTGCTTTGAGCAACGTTAACAACCCATTTGGCCTTGAAGAATTTGCTGAATATATTACTTCTAATGTGAAAGCTCTGCTCATCGTTCTTGTGGCCAATATATTCTCCCTCACAATCAGCTAGCAAATCACCAGCAGCAGATGCCCCTCTATACTCATAGACTTCGATAGACGTCTGATCGGCGCTAAAGGCAATCAGATACCTGCCATCGGGGCTAAATTTTCTTAAGAAGCATGGTGGCTTCTCCACATTTATAACAGTGAAATTCGGGAAGACATTTTGGTAAAATTGTCGAGCAGTATGAACATGCGTGCCTGGATACGGACAGCCAAAGGTCTCACGACGCTTTAATCGCGTGACCACATTTTGCGGCCCAATTTTCCGGGGCTTGATGGGGCAAGGCTTCGACACGTACTCGATTTTTGCTTCTTTTTCAGCCATTTCTTATTGCTGCTCGCAATAGCCGCATAAAAGAACATCTTATCACTCGCTCCGCTTGTAAACCACTCAGCCCAGTTTACTCATAATGATCACATATACGCAAGTTAGATAGCATATTTATAGCCCCAGTTATTATAACCTCAGCATAATGCAAGTCTGATACTTCCTCGTCAAGTATCAAACTTGATCCGACTTTCAAATTCCCGCACGCGCTAGTTGATCGTGAATTACGAGAGGAAACTATATACCTTTCAGATAGGTTATCACTATTACTAAGATTCGTGTGCATTTAAGGCACTTTGTACAAGTTCTATGTGACACGCGCAGTTTGTATACTTAAGAATTGGGATGATGTAAGGAGGGAACACTGCATCGTCTGTAAGAATTACAGGTCACATAATGCTGCATATAATGCCTTCTCGGAAATTCTGAAACTTAAGCCAATGTTACATCAAACTTTGACGTGTGTTGTCTAGCACCGTCCTTGTCTGTCCCGTCTGTATCAGTCCGTATGGTCTGTAGTGGTCTGTAGGGGTCCGTAGCAGTTCGTAGCAGTTCGTAGTGCCTCTGCAATCCACCTTCGACGAAGTCCATGAAGCCCAATACAACATCAACCTGCACCAACATAGGCATATGGCAGCATACCAAACAGGCGATATGAACGAATAAATAGTCACGTGTGATTCTCCAGAAGTAAACGAAACCAAAGCCATACGCATCGCATTTGAATGGACTTGAATAATAGGCTACGGAATGACGGTATCTGCGGGATGGGGTAAACGAACCAGACAAATTCCTCTGGTTCTATTAATAAACCCTATATTAATATAGAGATTCGGGGAGAGCGGGAGGGGTGATAGATATATATGTATATAAACATTCATCTTTTGTTATGCTTATTATTTTATTCAGGAATAGATATGACATTCGAGAGTATATCATAATATCACTTATGATTAGACGCACGCGGTCACCATCTCCGTGTAATTTTTTTATAGTACAGTAGAAATGAAATGCATCCAGTAATTACCATCATTTACTTCTTCCCATGCCAGCAGAATAATGATTGGGCAAAAAACAGTAATGGTCCACATCATACGCTCGTTGAATTGACGCGATGTTTATGGCTTCGGCGTCCTCTTCCTCCCATTCAGGGACTGTATCATTCAGGCATAACACCGATTTGCGAAAAGTTCGCCCCCCACACCATCACGAACTGGCGCACCCTCTTTTCGCAATCAGTCACAAATGCTTTGTCGTACTTCGTGAGTGCGATTTATATTTATATTATGGCTTTCAAGTATTTACAATCATGCATTGACTTCGGACATTGTTTTCCCAATTGTTTTAAAACGGGATCTGTTTAGAAAACATGGAGTGCACGGATCATTTCAAGTCTCTGAAAAGGAGTGAAAGTGTAATGTTTCAAAAAATACTTTCTCCGTATATATGTATAACTCTCGTATTCACACATAGAACTCCGCGTTTTCCCTCTGCAGCGCTCGAGAGAATAATCGACAGTGATGCACTTCGATATCTGTATCGGTTCACTTCTATGGGAATGAACAACGGATGAAAATAAAGTTTACAATTTATTAACTATATATCGCTTAAACAAACTAAATTCAATCGAGTGTTCGATCATAACAGTGTATCCCATTGCTGCGCTGACAATTAGATATATCCGAGTTATGAGAAATAGAGAAAGCATTCCTAGTATTTCACCAGAGGATAGTAACAACCCCGAGTATGAGTACGAAGATTCATCGCACTTACTGTAAGACCTAATGCCTAATCGCTATCCCTATCTAGTATTCACTACGTATCTCCTAAGCTGGTAAAGATTATTCTCACGACAGGTTCTCAGTAGAATACAGGAGGGATAGCCGAAAATCATGATCTCGTGTTTCGTATTTGCAAACCTTTCGCCTCTCAATCTACTAAAAAAAAGCGCGTTCCGTAGCGAAGTAGTCCAAGTCGAAACACGTTAAGGCATGACTTCAAATCAAAAAATGTATGCAGAAATATTTTCGATAATTAATTCAATGGAAAAAAAAGAATTGATGTTAGTTCGCGTTGGTAAGTTCGGTATTATGGTAACATTGTCCCTATTAGATATTTATTAAAATGATTTAATGGTAATTTACAATGGCGCAGTTCAGCGAGACTTTGTGTTCCATAAAATCCTCACGAATAATTTATGATAGTTTCTTGTGCAGTCCACCTTATCTCGAATTTGATAACAAAGCTCAAATTTTCAACAAAACTTTCCCAACAGAAGTTTGAAGCTAAGTGAGCAAGTCCTCCGTCAAACACATCCGTGGACCTTACTAATTGCGAATGAACTTTTTCATAACATTCAGATTAATCGCGGTACTAAGTTAAGCATAATTAAACTGTGAAAGATAAAACAAGAATAGCTTGTCGCACTGTCCATATAATACATTTCCTATGTCTCAGTTATATTACAATATGTACCATACATTTCTCGCTCAGTTCATTTCGTCTGATAGTTGTAAGTCTGCAGACGATTTACCAATGGAAGTACACTCCCCTCTTTACTGTTTGTTCCACTCTTCAGGGGAACGAAATAGACTATCGCCCGTTTGCAAATTACAAAACAATGTAACTGCTGCGACGTTATAAGTTTGCTGTGTTTGGTCTACATATCAGCGTACGGGCGGGCGTCGCGCAGCATCTCAGTATTTAATTTCTATTGACTTGCGTTACGAAATGTTTACCCCGTTGAGGTAGATCGCAAGTCCTAATCGGACATTGAGTTATAGTGTCGCGTTTTCTTAATATCCGTGGTTAACTTATGAAGCCTTGTTTTCGATGTCGCCGCTCGAGAACGCTAGTACTCATAGAATGTTATGTCACCTTAATCGATAGTGCCAGAAAACCAAAGGAATAAAATGAGGGTGTATGCATGTGGGCGTGGGTTTTTCTAAATATCCAAAATAGCAAAACAATGCAATCAACTTCAGAACTCCAGCCACGAATTATCACTCGAATTCTCTCCCGTGGATGGTGCGGAAGGGGATATCATTCTCATGCGTGACTGTGACTCGTCTGCGGCTCTGCAACAAAAGAATATACAACAATGTTACAACAGAAAAAATAAAAAAATGGGCAGGAAAACTGAAATAAATCTAACGTCCGTGTCAAAGAGACGAATACCTAAATAGCGCATCTAAACTAGACCCTACAGTATCCTGATTGGCTTCCGCGGAATTTTGATCTCCTAAACTCTGTCTGCAAATGGGACACGTCCTGTGCTGAAAATAAATAATAACATATCGTGTTCAGAAGAAGTCAAATCACATATTTGGTCATTAAGAATTTTACTTACCAATTTTAACCACGGTACAATGCAGGGAGCGTGATACACATGTTGACAAGGTAATTGTCTCACAGGTTCATCTAACTTGAAGTCTTCCCAACATACAGAACACTGAAGTTTGCTATCTGAGAAATACAAAGATTCAAACGGTTAATCTTTGTTACTTTGTGTTCTCATGCAGCATGTGTGATCTGAAAGCCATGTACGAACCAACTTGACTTTGCGTCACATTCGTTGTGGGAATTTCATCAATCTGGTTTCGTGGTAGAGGTGGTGGTCCAGCTGAGTCCATTTGATTCAACAGTTGTGTAACAATGGCATCCAACCCATCACGGCCCCAGGCGTAATCTCCAGGATTTCCCAAGAACAGTCTAATGTTCAATCTACATTATTTTGCTTCACTTTAGTTATATCAGACACAAAAGAAAAGTTTTCTGACTCATGACAGAAGTGAATGTCGCGTTCAGTGACCTGTATTAGAATCTTGCCAGTCCAGCGATCTATTGACCAAAATGCTTTAAAAAATTCTTTTGAAAATCATACTCAAAAAGTCAATTATGTTATGCACAAAGGTCGCTTATTTCAGTCGCAAAACTTTGCTTATTGGTGTGAAACAGTGGATATCGCATTTATATACCAAACAGAATTGCAAACAAAAAAAGGCGATATGTACAAGCATAGATCAGTAGGCGCAATATTGCATGCACATTGGCGCATTTGGTACAGTTCACACTGATAATTCCAAAAACCTGTATATCGCACAGAATAAATATCACATTTGAATGAGCATGAATTATGCTATTAAAGATACTAATAATTATATATCAAAATTTTTAAATGTTTTACATACACAGGCAGTTGTCCATCGTCAGACACAACTCTTGAGAGATTAAATATGAAATCTTGTAAGATGTTCTCTAATTGTACCATTTCGTGCCGTCCTTCGTGATAGCTGTTCAATATGAAAATTATTAATCAATAACACATGCATTTGCAAAAAATATTTTTTATTAGTAGATTATTTACTTAAGCTACATCGTAATAGTAATAACACAATTTTGAGTAAGTAAAAAATAATGCCAAGTGTGAATTGCATTAAAATTCCATAGTGAGATGTTGGAAGATTTGCAAAGGTCATTTATTTATCAAGTTCTATGTATCGGAGAATGCGGTATAGCATATTTACTTTACTAGCTAACAACACTAGAAAGCAACATGAGAAGGAATTACAAAATAAGACTCTTGCTTTCATTGTATGTTTCAGTAAATTTCTTTCAACATGTCAATAAATTATTTTATCAATAGAGTATTTTTGTAGATGAAACAGTAATGATATATGGTTTTCTATGTACCTGTTCGAACGCCAGGGGTCCAATGGATTCTGGGATATGTGTTGAGGTAGATTGTGGTGGCGGCGGTAGGGTGCATTGTTTGTCCTGTTAACCCGACTCTGTGGTTGACCGTAATATGAATGATTAAATATAAGAACAAATAAATTCAGATATGAATCATAACACTGTTTGATATCAAAAAGTAGAATGTTTCAGAAATATTGCACTATCTTTAACACAAAATGCTACATACATTCGATCCCCTGAAATCAGCATCTATGTCACTTAAATCCTCACTACTAGCATCTGCTCCAGAACCATTATCATTGTTCCCATGTTCCAGCTCTTCTATGAAGCCACAGGCACATAGTGGGCAAGTATAGTCCTGAAGTAAAATAAGCCAATGCAATATTACATAGAGGTATTATACTCATATAGCACATATTAAGATTACTTCATCTCTATAAAATGCTTCTTTATATCAGTGAGTGATGCTCACTGGTATGTGACATAAAAAGTGAGAGATAACTTTAATAATTTTACATTTTTTCCAACAATATCTAAGATTGCCATAGAATTGTTGCACAATGGAAATGATCTTAATCAACTGAGAAACTAAAGAACCGGCTCGCTAAATCGTCTTCCCGTAATTAACAGGAATCTATAATTGTATGTGGATGTTCCGTAAACCGATAATGAAAACTAGGGGATCGCTCAGAAAATTAACATTGTTAATGTCGCGGCGGGTGCATACGATACAGGATGGTGAGATAATCGTGTTTTCCCTAAGAATACGATCATAGGTCAACCAGCTTCCGCGACGTTTGTCCGTTTGTTGTGAACTACAATTCGTAGACGGGCGAGAGGCAAAGGTACCTTCGTGGAGGCCACGTAAAAGAGGTGACATTACTCCCGACGTAAACGATGACTTGTCAGAGGCTTGGTGGGGCCGCAGGCCAAATATCGCAATACATCCGGACCTCAAGGAAATAATGATATTAAGCCATTTTTCTCAGTAATAAGAGACCCTCGGGAAGAATGGAGTACACGCATGGTATCGAGTGACAGATCGAGCATAAGCATTCCACTCGGCAAAGGCCGACAAGAGAGTGACGAAATTCTATGGCATCGACGATCTAGCGACTCGAGAGTACTTACGGGTAGTAAACCCTCAATTTCGATGCTGCACTTGTGACAAAAAAATCGGGACATTGGTGTCCGGTCTACAACGGCTTCCGCCATGTTTCTGGTGTCCTTCTCTTTTCTCCTGCGTGGATCTCACTTCAGCACTCGATCGCGTTTTAAGCTTGTCTCTCTTTCCGTCACCCTCTCTCTCTCTCTCTTTCTCTCTCTCTCAGCCCTCTCCCTCTCGCTCCCGGGATGCCGTATATGTATCCCACTGAGTGTAGCTGGAAAACTACCGATTTTTGGTAATACCCGCTGGCAGCACGAGATGGCGTATGATTTATTTCATTGCATAGCAATCCCTCGGATACATTTTTCAAAATGCACTAAACGGCATCCCGTGGCTCGGTGGACGAGCCGTGTTCGACTAGGAAGACCGAGCTACTCAACCTGGTATTACCCTATCTCGTTATACTCTCTTACTCGTCTCCATCTGTCGAGTATATACTAACTGGGGTTTATCGCTTGTCTACCAGTAGACCTCATTCAATGCCAAATGTATATCGTTCAGTAGAGCCCACTTAATTCTCGTGACAATGCCTTCTTCACTTTTATCTTAATTAATTATTCCGCAGCTCGGTCGTGTTCCTCAAAGACCGGGCCCATCAGACATTATTGTGCTCCTTGCATCATACGTTTGCCTTGCCGTTCGTCCCTCTGCCGCCAATGGCACCAAACTGATTTTACTTCCTTCACACAGCAGGTTACAAACTGGCGATTGATTGTAACGACGAATTGTAACCCGGTTTCGAGTAACTGAGGACAGCGCAGCACTTATGAGCTTTCGCGAAAGGCGGCTCGACGGATGGAAAGGGAACGATGAGGGAGATATCAGCAGATACGCGAACTCTCACTCTCGCCCTCTAGATGTCTAGATCGTTGTAAATGGATCGCCGACTGTTTGGAGTCGCGATCATCGTGCTAACTCTTCCTCGTCGCAACATATCTAGCGCCTGCGACGTGCCGCGAGTCTACAGCTGTCTACTATCAACTAACATGATAGATAAGGCCGTGTTGTATTAGCGGATTTGTTTCGCTGCTCTGTGTCGAAATTCACCAAATTCGCATCTCACAGAGGCATGGGCGCGTGAGACTGTCGAGGTTTATTCACACTACATGTTCGATGATATTGATGAAATTATATTTATAAGTTCGCAAAGAACTGATTTCAACGCAAAAATCCGTTGCTCGTTAACTTGATCACCCGGAAAACCTGGAACATTACCGTAATGTAACCTCAGAATAATGTAATATTTGTTATTGGTACTTTTTTAAAAAAATGATAAAATATAATACTCACCATACTATAGATTTTTAAAATTGGCAAATGGCATAAGAATAAGGAAGTAATAAAAAAGATTCATATGATGCTCGCGACGCTCACACACTTATTTGTGCTCACATTTCAAAGTCGCGATTAATTCACGCGACACTAGCGCCTTATTGTGGGAGTTTCAAAAACGAGATGTATGGATATGGATGGTTTTCTAACAAAAACTGTTTCGGACACTTATATATACGGCCCTTATGTAGCTAATTTCAGGTGACTCCATTTATTAAAGCATCGCTCGCAACTCTCGATTGTTCAAACAATTCTAGCTTTACTTTTTACCATCAATATCTGACGCGATGAAAGAAAGTATTCGGGAGAAGTTGTTCCATTGAGTTTATTAGATACAAACTGATACAAACTATATAAATCATCCAAATGGATGAAGCATTGGAAACCGGCCTGAGTGGGCCTCGTGGGCACACACAACATTCCAACATTGAGAAAGTGGGGGTCTATCGGGGCTGATCGGGGCCTTATAAATGTCATGCGTTCCATTTGACACTTGGTGATTAAATATTCACTGGGACGCATTCGATTTCTTCACACAGGAGAATGTATGGATCGAGCGAAAGTGTATTGGACAGCAATCTATCTCCGCATAATTGAGGAAAGGAAAGAGAGTTCTCCAGCTGCTGCGGGAACTGGAATGCGGGTTCAAAATGGAGGAAGTCCCAGATAGATCGATATTGCTCTGTAATGCCAGACACTCTTACTAATTTCTCCGTTTGTCGGATAACCGTAAGTCGATCTTGGATTAAGCTACTTCGAACTCCAATGTTAAATGAATCCTCCATACCCAGAACATATGTTCCGCGTCCGCGCGGATGTACCCGCGAAATTCGATGGCAAGGAATAAGGCTTCTTTTTCAAGTCTCCATTTTTTTCAAATCTCCAGCTACCAACTCCCAGTGGTTGTTATCAGCGGAAATAAGTCGAAGGAAGCGAATGGATTTAGTGTGGTAAGAGTGGTGTGTGTTTGATTTTAGAAAAGAGCATGGAATGGATGGATCATGCCCATTACTGTTCCCAACATTTGGAGAGCAAAGCAACTCCGAGAGGGAAGTGTTATATCCCAGTCAGAAAGTGGGATTGTATAGGCCGGGCTCAGATGCCATTGACTTAGGATATCATACCCTGGATAACAATGCCTGCCGTTCCACATCGTCACCAGCTGCTGCAACCATTCCTATTAGACAGCAATCCCTCTCCCAGCAGAAGAGAATATACACAACAGATCTGTGCCAGCTAGATGATAATTTATTGCTAAAGATATTCAGTTGGCTTAGTACGAGGGATTTGTGTTCCCTCGCTCAGACTTGCAGGCGCTTGTGGGAGATCGCGTGGCACCCCTCTTTGTGGAAGGAAGTTGAAATACGTTATCCACAGAACGCCACTGCCGCATTGAATGCCTTAACCAGACGTGGGTGCCATGCTAGTATACGCCGACTTGTGCTTGAGGGTGTCACCGGCCTGCACGGACTCTTTGCCCAATTGCCTTACTTAAGTTTAACGTCCCTGATTCTGCGTCACTCGCGACGAGTTACTGACGCAAATGTCACTGCCGTCTTGGACAACTGCGTACATCTGAAAGAGCTGGACTTAACTGGATGCATCAATGTAACTGGAGCCTGCAGTCGAATCACTACATTGCAACTGCAGTCCCTCGACCTTAGCGATTGCCATGCCGTTGAAGATTCGAGCCTCCTTCTGACCCTCTCTCGTATGCCTCATCTAAACTGCCTCTATCTGAGACGCTGTGCTCGCATTACTGATGCCAGCCTAGTTGCCATTGCCTCTTACTGCGCCAGTCTACGCCAGCTCTCCGTCTCCGACTGTATGAAGATTACGGATTACGGCGTGCGAGAACTGGCAGCTCGACTCGGCCCATCTCTGCGGTACTTCTCGGTAGGAAAATGTGAGCGCGTGTCGGACGCCGGTCTGCTGGTCGTCGCCAGGCATTGCTATAAATTGCGATACTTAAATGTCCGGGGTTGCGAAGCATTTAGTGATAGTGCGACTCTGGCCTTAGCTCGAGGCTGCCCACGATTGCGAGCGCTCGACATAGGAAAATGCGACGTGGGGGATGCTACTCTGGAAGCTCTCTCGACCGGATGCCCTAATCTGAAAAAGCTCTCTTTGTGCGGTTGTGAACGTATCACGGACGCAGGATTGGAAGCTCTGGCGTACTACGTGCGCGGTTTGCGGCAGCTGAATATCGGGGAATGTCCTAGGGTAACGTGGGTCGGGTATCGCGCGGTGAAACGGTATTGCCGTAGATGCGTCATAGAACACACTAATCCAGGTTTCTCAAGCTGACTTCCTTACTCTACGCCTCGCTTCTACTGCATACAATATATTTATTAACAACTGCCACTTCAACAACTCACTTAGCTCGTAATTTGTAAAAAGCAACTGTTCTTTGATCAGATGTAAAATAATTTTTACGTATGCATATAGATAGATAAATAGATTTTATATATACATATATATATATATACACACATATATATTTCGAAACTAAACTGTGCTATTTATTGATTTTGTAATTTAATGTGCAAATAAAGTTTGTAGACTTCTAATCCTGGTGACCGCATTCGTCCTGTGCATTCTGTTAGGTTTCTGTCAAATGACGTACAATGACGTCATTGTTACCATGTCGGGACGTAGGTTTAAATGTCACTTGACAGCTTGACACCTTCGTGTCTGATTGGTCCACATCAGCAGTGTGGTACAAACCAGTATAAATACGAGAAGGAGCCAATGATCTGCCAAAGAGCAATTAAACCTAGCAGTCAATGTATATACTTCCCGATGAGCAAACGTGGATTAATGAAATGTGCATCAATAACAATAGTAATGCGTTCGAATGGTGCGTGGAACGCTGCTTCCCGGTGTTCTAACCTACTGTAGGAAATGGAGTAGAATATACCCGAACTTTCGGCATCCGACGAAATTGCATCATCGGCGACTAGCAGTGAATACGATCAGCGTTTCCTGAGAATCATGAGGCCCAGCCAGAGAAGACAACAAGGGCTACAATACGGCATTTACTTGCTGTGTATGCAGGCTATGAACTATGGTGTTGACAAAATTCCTCCAGCTACATTGGGTGGAATAATCGGCCAGGTAAAGATCAGAAGTCTTCTGGTGGAGATTCAAAAAGTAATACCAAACCTGGTATTCCATTTCAGGCACTACTGTACACTGGTGTTATTCAAGTTCCTTGGGAAGCAGGGGATGTCTGCATATCCGCGAAGAAGATACTTAAATACCGAGACTGGAAGTCTTTTTTCATGTCCAATTTCGAGCATGGCTCCGATATGCATCTTTACTATAATATGGTGTCGTTCATCTTAAAAGGCTCCTATTTGGAGCCGATGTACGGAACTATGAACTTCATACTCCTCCTCGCTGTTCTCTCTGCTGGGTGCAGTGCGATGTACACTGGTTTAGGATATAGCTTGATGCAACTCACCGGTGACTACGGGTATTTCACGGTCTGTGCCATCGGATTTTCGGCGGTACTTTTCGCCCTGAAGGTCATCGTGGTTTGCGAGGAACAAGATCGAATGCACGAAGTCGGCGGATTTCGCGTGCCGAGCAAAATAGCTGTTTGGGTGGAATTGTTACTGATTCACCTGTTAGTTCCGAATTCGTCGTTCATGGGTCATTTGGGAGGAATACTCGTTGGTTCCTTGTACTGTTATACATTCGTTGGCGAAATGATTGACAATGCGATACACATGGCGACTGGAACGCCGATAATACACGAAGAACAATTTTACAGAAGGCGACGGCTTTTTCGCCCGATGAGATTGTAATTTCTTCCTACTTAATGCCATGTGCTTAAGCCTTAAACAATATCCTATATTTTGTAATACGCGAGTAAGTACCATATTGTAAAATTATTTTGTATTAGATTCGAACGTGGTTCTTGGGAGTAAATCAAAGATACAATCCGATGTACTTTGTATTATTTTTTAGTATCGAGAAAGACTGTTAAAACACTTTTAAGAAATATAAAGTTGTTAAGTTGAACTTGTCAAATTTACTCACAGCCCCATTATGAATATATAATATATTCGCAATGCTAGATCGCAATTATAGTACGCAGAGTTGTAATACTTTCGGTAATATAAAACTTTGGGTACTCAACACGATCTGAATATTTTATACAATTTGTACAATGTGATGGTGGGTAGTTTGTATCTTAATTCTGGTTGAAGAAGTGTATCTACTGAAAGAATAAAAATGTGTGTTATAAGAAAAATTCATTCTGAATGATCTGTTGAGATACCAAACTTAGAAACTTACATATTATTCGGTCTTCCATTCTGTGAGGTATGTCGTAAAAAATCAGATAGGCGCACAGTTTTCTTAGCAATATAATATCCCCTTGAATTTCACCCGTAGTTATGTAGGATTTAATGAGGGGCCTCAACTCTAAATCAAAAGAACAATGAAACAATGACACAAAGTGGACATTTGTAAACAAAATAACTGATTCTTACCATCTTCCCAGACATCTAACAAAAGGGCTGATTTCTGTTTAATAGCAAGTACACTCTCGACGCTTAGCAATGGCTTACCATCGTCCGAGCCGTCGTTTCGCAAGATTAACGAAGAAACAAGTTTGATTTGCCACACGGAAAAGCTATTCGGATGTTTTTCCATCACTTCCATGCTTTTAATCATGTTGATCCACAGTGGCAGGAGACTTACTTTGTCTTTTATAACGCACTCGTAAACAATAATGGCGAAAGTGTGAAGAAACTGTCGTTCAAGCTCTGTTTCACTTGAATGTAACCCTGCCAATCTGGAGCTCACATCCTTTACTCCCAATGACATTTCCGCAATTTCCATTTTCTCACTGGACGTATCGATCTGGTCGTTCCAGCTTTTACTTAGTCTTTCCGATGAATCGCTCCAGCTTTGAGTAAGATAGCCAGAGCTGCCTTTGGCTAGACTGCCGTAAGATTGGGACTTCAGTGCTTCGTCGTGTTTGATTACCTTGTGAGACCATTGTAAAAAGTTCTTGACAATATTCAAAACTGTTTTATCATTAGTAAACGATGTTACAGACTCGGGCCTGGCAGCCCATGCAATCACGTTCTCCGTGGTCAGTGTTTGTGCAATTAAGCTTCGGAAGCCCTAAAACAAACACCGAAATCAGAGAGGATTCTTTAGACAATTTACATGAAGAACTTACATGAGGATCCTCCACATATGGCAAGCAACCGGCTCTCTGCTTAACACTCAACGTATCGCATTTCTGCAGCATGTATTCCAATTGCTTCCAATTGTGATTTTTCTCGAAGACTATTTCCCAGTATCGATCGTCTGTCAACTCAATCTTCTTCAAACTATTTAATGGCGGCAACAAACAGGGTGCCTGGAGAACTAAATCTTGGCCATCGGCAAGTTTTTCACTCTCGAACGTCAAGTGCACTGTGGCGTAACAGTTTTGGCTAGTATCTATGTCCCTGGGTAGTATTACACGTGGTTCAGCAGCAAGAACATAAAGATGCCGCAGAGCTTGCAGGTGATATCTGTTATCATTGCTGTGCGTTGGAAACTTTGGGAACAGGGAAATTACGAGAGCAGCAATGGCGCTCGGACTGTTTGAGAGGGTGTACTTTCCACCGCCAAGAAAAAGAAGGCCGAGTGCCATATGCGTTGCTAAATGAGAACCATACGTAACTACGCTACTGGCAGGGCCGACTCTAGTTCTCACGTGCCGACATATTCTCATGATTTGCAGATCTCCCGTTCCAGCCATTACCAGCGCAGTGGCAAGTAGTATAACATTTAAGCAAGTTTCAATCGTCGATTTCCCTGCTAATTCGGCGATGGTTTTGTGTGACAGTGCAGTAAACATTTGAGCGTAATTATATAGAGTCTTAAACGCATTCCTGTTCGCGGTTCCTGCATATTTCAAACCCAATGCCATGCATGCGCCTGCTATGATATTACAGTATGCTTGGCTGTAAAGTAAAACAGTGGATTAATACGAATCACTTTCATTGGGATACCTCCATATTTGATGCTTACTTCATTGTCTCGAGGTCTACGTTCTGAGTGATTTCAGGCGTTGGCTTTTGCAGTCTATACTTGTACACAATATTAGGCACATGACTTGAAACCCACGATTTCGTTGGCTCAATTTCATTCCACAAGATGAGCGATTTCGCAAGTATCCTTAACAGAAGGAAGTCGGGCCTCACGAAGTCTAACAGATACTGAGTGTCCGGTGCTTGCATCCATTCGGCCACAGCATGATTTCCTGTATTGAAGTACATTAGACCTAGTGCGATGGTAGCACCAGGACTTGTTACGTCGATGTTAATAGAGTCACCCTCTCGTATTTGATAGCTGTAAGAATCAAATTATTTGCGACAGTCAGGCGATCGAATTCACCACAAGAATATAGTAAATACCTTGGTGATTTGTATTTATCCTTTTGAGACCCTGTGAATGGTCTGACATGTCCACCGACCATATAATAATGTAAAGTATCGGGTATGCTGGCCAAATCGGCACCCCCTCCACAACCCAGAAGTACAAGTCCTAACGCTAGACCAGCTGCTAACGAATAAGACTCTCGATCCACACAATTTTTCATTTCTGGCCCCGGCGGTCTACCGATTTCCGACAATAAGGCGTGCGCAATGTGCCTATGTGCAGTCTCCTGATAGACTAGTCCGACTCCTAGTAGGGCGGCAACTTGTACGTTTTGTTGAACGTTTAATTCAATACTGGTTGGAGGCAACAAGGTTTCGACATGCAGTGAGAGTAACTTTGTCATCGAGACATTCATTGTACCACGGTGAGTTGCTGAGAGGCCTAGTAAAAGACCGACGCTCGTAGCTTCGTGGCACTCTACCAAATATTCGTACATGCTGAAGGGTGCGAGATTCTTCAAATGGCCATTCAATCCTAGAGCCATTAGAAAGCCGGAATGTTCGATTCCAAATTCTCCTTGCTGTTGCTTGTTGTACACTATCCATGTTGAATCGATGTTCGATGCATCAGGACGAATACGCAGACCAGCAGCAACACCATTATGAAACAGTGGCCACATATTCATATTCTGCGGAACATCTATGTGCGTTAATTCGACCGTTGTACCCCGTGGCGGTGCTTTTCCAGTTAAGCATAGGCGTGGAATCGGTAATTGTTCTGTGATGATCGGAGTCGACGTTCGAAGAGTGAACATCCCTCTCCCGACTGGAAGTGCCATTGTTCTAGTACACAAGGCGTGCAAATGCCTTTCTTGTTCCTCAATGAATTCGTGATCACTAACATCAGGTCTTTGGACAATCGCTATTCTAACTGGCTTCGAGGAATTCAGTAGTCTGCGTACTTCAGCTACTCTGTGATCTTTATTAAAGCGCAGCTTCAAAACCTGTGGTGAAGATTCTTTCAATAAGCTTCCAATGGTTTAATATGCTATCTGAGAAAATTTTAACAACTTACACCATCATCGAATTCCATGCCATCGTCCTGTTCTGGATCCTTGATGGAGTAATTCTTGCCCTCGCTCTCGTTTCGCAAAGGGGAAGTTTCAGATGTTAAATGTTTGCCTAAATCTGCCAAGTCTTGACGATCTATTAACTCATATGCATGCATTGGCCAATTTGATGGAGGCCGTTCCCTACATTTGTACATTACTTCCTTTAACATTATTGATATGCCAGGTGGCAAAATTTCAAGATCCTTCTTCTTCAGGCCTGAAAATAACGAAGTATTGAAGTGGGTGCAATTGAATAATGAAGAGATGAGTAATCTGTCGAAACTTACCCATCTCATGGTACAATAAGACAATTCTGTCCATTCGGGGCATCTCAATTTTACGTGGTATTTCCTTATCTTGCTTATTCCCGACTTCTTGCAAGTCTATTCGACTCCCGGCTGGTATAACAAGCTTCACAAACTTTTCGATTTCTAATGCATCACACATATTTTCGTATGTCACCATTGCCGTTAAAGTGACGATATTCCTCGTTCCCGAATTTACGTGGCTCAAGTAAGGGAATGGCAGAGCATCGCGGTAATTTAATAGATTATACAAGGTCTCGAATATATTCGGTGGTTTGACTGTCACGTAATTAGGAAATGCGATCTTTTGCAAGTCAACATCGGAAATCTGGGATGCACTATTTCGAAAGTGACACAAAGATGGAAAGTCGAGAAAATAATGGTGAACGTACATCTCGCATTTTAAATCCATACTCAATTGATAGAGAAGTTGAGCCAGAAGAGGTAAGCTTTTCGACATGACACAGTTCAATTTTAAATCCTCGTACAGCAGATGCAAGGAAAATAGAATTAGGGGGAAATATGGGAAAAGTACAGCTTGCATATTGATCTTGCCAACATTGTTGGAATCAACTATGCACGATGGTAAACCTTGCATAGCATTCGTAACTTTCTGAAGACCAAGAACATTCGAAATGAAATCCTGGGAATTGCTGTTCTTTATCGACTTGAGCATGTGCATCCAGTCGTCAGTGGAACCCCTGTTAGCTGTCTTTTGTTTCTTTGGTACGACCGTAGGACTGCTGCGCTCCATATGCTGTTCTCTTTCATTCTTTCGAATCAATTGTAATTTCTCCACCTCATATCCGAGCATGGAAAGTAAAACAACAAGAAAGAGATTCCATTCTTGTTCTGGTGAAAAATCTTGGGGTCCCGGCGCGTTCCTCGCTCCATACCACTTCACTAGCAACTGCATTGCTAAGTCTTTCTGAAGTACACTTCGTAACGTCTGCAGGCATTTTGTCACTGCAACAAGTCAAGTTAGATGAACAAACTAAATCCAAAACTTCCACAGGATCATTTTTTTCGATCTCTTCCATCATACCTAGTGGTGATGTGCTCGATGTTGGTAGCGTTATTCGGAAATAATTCCTGTTCCCGTATTCAAGAGTCATTTTATTCCCCACTGCCTCTTTTAGTGCCAGAAAGTTTGACTCGATCACTGAATTTTCCAGCAGTATTGGAGGACGCGCACAATTGCCGCCTACTGGGCTTAATAAGTGCACCGATTCCTCGAATTTAATTTCATGGAGTGTTCCACAGTTTTGTGATATCAAAGAACTACGCCGCGGGAAGGGGGAGCCCAGTTTATGATTCAACCCAGGCAAGAAATAATTGCATCCAGTCAGATTCGGCAGTATTCCCGTTACATGTAATTTGCCCACACACGTTATGCCTGAATATAATACTATGTTGTTCGAAAGATCCATTGTGGCGATCATGTGTAATGCCTACAATTTACATTATTCCTTACACATTAGATTAAATACTTTCCCTAGAATTGAACCGTCGATACTTACCGGCAAGTTGGCTATGTCCTTAGCTACAAAGTTTGTTACCATACCAAAAATGATTTGCTGTTGCTTATTAGTTTTCTCCAGTCGTACTAATGACAATTGAGATCGATTCGGAATCAAGTAACACAAATAATTCTGACCCACAAGATCAGAAGTTAATACGACTTTGGATGCTTGGTCATATACCCCGTCTCTTAAAGAAAGTAAAAGTAGATGGCACATTACAGTGTACTTCAGTTAACTTTCAACTTCAAACTTACTTACAACCTAAAATCCAAAGGAATTGGAAACACAGGAAATATCTGGAAGAGGGCAGCAAGGATTGGGGAATGGATTAGAAGGCGAACACATTGTTAGAACTCAAATACTTACTTCGGAATACCAACATTCTCTGTCCACACATGATCAAGGCAAATCTCTGGGTACAATGGTCTACTAGGTACACCAACATCCTGCATATGAAGACTGCTGCAATTACTCAGAGGACTATTCTGTGTATGCCCCAGTGAGGCTGTCATAATCTGGTGAAGTCTATTATGATGAAGAATTGAACTGGATAGACTGCCCAAATGTGGAGAGAAAGCAGAATGCGTTGGTGATTGACACCGAGATATTGTGGCCATTGGACTTTGAGATCGGGAATGCTGCTGTCCTTGTGATGGAGATAGCCCTCCTGAGCAAGTAGTTGTATATGAAGTAGTCCGAGATCCAAATGGACTATTTGACAATCCAAGCCCTAGTGTGTTTAATTGTGGATTTGGAACACCAAAAATACTCAGATGGCCCTTGTTTGTGTGGCTTTTATTCTGTGAAATATTGCTACCCAGATGAAGTGGGGAGGCACTCATTGAAGGATTAAATACACTCGGGGTAACATCACCATTTCCACAAACCATCTGGCACTCGTCTGGGGTGGCTTTTCGTATTTTATACACAGAGTGCAGACCAGTCTTTGTGTCATATATCACAGCTAGAGATGGTTCAGAACTAGTGTAGACTATTTTTTGACTTGACTCACACATGTATGAAATACCTCCTGTAAATGTTAATATACTTATATCTTAAGCAAATAAGGCAAAAAATGAATAAAGAGTCTCAACTCCGCTATGCCAATTTACCATGTTTCATGAGCAAAGGGCAAATTTCATGGAGGGGATGCATCAATGAGAATGCAACTGGTAAATTTGTATCAGCTTGTGCTTGCAGTCTTCCAGCCTCCAAGGAAGTAAACCTGTAAGTCAGAATTATTAAACTACCTTCTTACAATCTGTCAGAATATAAATAAACATACAAACCTCATTTCAAAGGAAGGAACTTGGGATTTTTCAAGCAGAATCCCATATTTTATAGGCCACACAGCGGACACCTGCGTGTAATTCTACATTAATCCCTGCTGCATAGAAATAATTATTCCTATTGAACCATAGCTTACTTGAAACTGTAAACTAGAGACATAGTCCTCACCGCTTTGTGTGAATACTCTAAGGGTGTAAGAATCTATCAAGCATAAACATTCTACTGTGTCTCCTAAGGAATCCACTTCCTCTAATTTCCTCCCCTTTGACACATGATCCGGTATGCTAGTATGAAACTTGCACCACAACGCATGCTTGATGTCAGTCTCACAGGTATATGAAGTCTGAAGCACTCTAGCAGACTGACTACCCTTTGAATGAATTGCAACTTTCCCCGAACAGTACAATTCCTCTTCGCCACAAGTAGCATTTTCACGCACGGACCAGAATTCTTTCTGCATGAGTTAAACAAAATTATGGATCCACAGTATTAACTAATAGATTTGTATAAACTTACCGGGCAACGATCGGAGATATTGACTTCACTGAGCTTCTGCAGTAAAATGCTATCTCCAGCGATTGTCTGATTATGTGGCAACTGTTGGGAGGCAACGGGCTCTGGATGTCTCAGAGCTGTCTCTCTGCCACCAGGAGTGTATTCCTTCAACAATTACCGACTTAGTTGGAGCCAAGGAAAACATTAAGCTTAACCTCACCAATTCTAGTACGTACCACCGGTTCTGAGGCGGCAATCATTTTCTCCCTGGTGTCATCCAGATTTGCGGAATTTTGTTACTTTGAGTGACAAGAAGAATCCGGTCTACTGTGTTCGGACTATTTCCTTCGAGAAGCGTGCGCTTGCCGTTTTTTGACAACACGGTTTCATGCAACAGGACGCTCGGTGAAACGCCATATTCAAACTTTTTCACTTGTGTGCATGTGCAGCATGCCAGTGTGCGCCAGTGCATTCATCACGCCAGCGCAGTAGCGCCCATGTAAAAACTGTGAAAAAGCGTGTATGTTTCCTGTTTCAGGAAACTATAAGGACTATATCGAATGCGTAGTAATATAAATAGTTCTTTTTATTACAAATTAAGATACAACTGCCACATAAGAGAATGGTATAAATATCGTATGTGCTATTAATTGTACAATACTGGTTATTGTTACAATGATACAGCGCTCGGAGTATAATAACCACCAGCCACTTCTGTCGCTTGTATTCATCGAACTGAGTATTATTAGTTGTCTTTCTCAAGTAATTATAAATGTATAGTACCGTGACTGAACTTATGTTATTGAAGATTTGTCAATCAGATCAGGGCGAACATGATATCCACCAAGTTCCAATGGTATCAATTATCACAGTTAAGAAATATGCAAGATTGGAAAACATAATGTTCGGATGTATTCCTTAGTACCTGTTCCTCTATGTCGTTACTATATAGTTCTATATTCGTCAAGCGAACTCACAGATTATGCAATCCTTTTCACGTGTGATTATAAAAATTGACATAATTGTATGTCTGTGTAAAGACCTTTATAGATTTATTTTACCAAAGCATACATATTTACAAATACTTCGCAAAATTCTTACTGCGCATAGAAATTACATTTCGTTTTTGTGTAACATAAAGCGAACAGACTTGCGTGTGAAGAGCACACTGTAAATTGCCAGACTGGAAGTGGGTTTGCCTATTGTACTATATGTTCGACGCTGATATAAAATATAAAACCGGCTGTCTCAGCAAATAATTTAGGGTTTACTTAAAAAATAGCGTTCGATATTGCATTCTCACGTGGACCCGTCGTTGGAAATGGCAGACACACATATCCACATGCATTTCCAAGGTATTTCTATATATAGGTCTCTCGATCCCTCACAGAGATTGTGACCACCATACATATAAAATACACGTTTTTAAATAAATAATTGCATCTAAAAAAAGGATTAAAAATGAAAACAGAAAGACAATATTTATAACAAAGCAAAGGATCTCCTGTTTTCACTCCCAATCTCGTGCTCTTTCGAGATCGTGGGAAAATTGAAATGTAAGACGATAATCCGGGCATGGAAAGCACTCGAAGAGAATGTTTAACGCGGTACATGACGATCTTTGTGCCGAATGTGCCAGTACTTGTGTGTTGTACTTAAATTATCTGATGCAATATCTTCAATCACTAAATTCAGAATGTTTTACGGTGAATTGCTTTTATACCGTTTTCCTCGTACTCTCTTTTACTAACCCACATCTTCTTAAACGTGTCTAAGGATGCCAAGATGGACCCTCCAATCCAAGTGCTGTATAATCGCTCTTGTGGCGCCGATATCTGCACATAGCGACGCATAAGCGGAAATTAGATTCATTCTACATGTGTATCACGACGTCGACTGATTATTTCAACATACCCTAATTTTGATATCCTTTGGCGACATTTTGCGAATCTCCGACAATAGTCTATCACCGAATCCCTAAAAGAAAGTTGATATCATTACCAGATCTACTTCCTTTCATTCTTCTTCCAATCCACGAATTCAACTTACTCGGAATAATGTTGAACCACCCGAAAGAACAATGTTTTGGAATAGAACTTTTCTCAAATCCAAGTCAGACTTCTGTATTGAATATGTAAGGACTTCGTGAAGACCCTCACATTCTTCTCCAATCAAGTCTGGCCTGAAGAGCACCTCTGGAGCTCTAAATCTTGCTGGACCGATCTGTTACAAATAAATGTCATATTCTATTCTGCTTTTAGACTACAAGAATAATGTGTCTATCCAAATTACCTCCAAACGACTTCCATCAGGCAGCACATACTGGAACTTATCGGTACCAATTGTCTCCTCTTTCTGAGGATTGCTAGCAAGATAACAAGCCCTTTCCTTAATTGTCCTGACAATTTCAAACTCAGCTGTGGTCTTAAGATTAATGCCCTCTTTGCGCAAGAGACATCTAAGGAACCTTGTGACATCTCTTCCAGCTATATCGACTCTCATTATACTATGAGGCATAGCAAATCCTTCGTAAATAGGTACTGCGTGTGTAACACCATCGCCAGCATCCAGAACTACTCCTGTAGTTCTGCCTGTGGCGTATCTATTGGACATTGATAAAGAAAAAAGTTAATTTGGGAAACCAACATCTTCCTATTAGGTTTTTCACAACCCAAAGTACTCACAAACTAAGTACAGCTTGCATAGAAACAAATAAAGCTGGTACATTGAAGGTCTCAAAAAACATTTCAGCTGCCCGTTCTCTATTCTTATTCGGATTGAGAGGTGCTTCTGTGAGAAGAACAGGATGTTCTTCGCTGAATGTGGACAGCTGATCTTTGCTGTACACATATAGCCAGATTCTCTCCATGTCGTTCCAATCTGTGACAACACCATGTTCCATTGGATACCGCAGGGACAGTAGGCCACGGTGCTCTTCTGCTTTCGGGCCAACAAACAGATCTCCCTCGAGAGCACCTGCCATTACCCGGACATGTTTGGGTCTCCCGATACTAAAAGAAAAGATTTGTTCCACTCATGTGTAATCGTAACTTGCCATCTGTGAGTAACCTCCTATGACTGGGTGCACTGACAGAATACTAATGAGGCAGATTTAGTGTCATTTGACTTACTAGTTCGGGAATCTGCATTTTGGTATCTGATCGCCGGCGAATCCCGCCTTGATCATGCCAGACCCCTGAAATAACAAACGAATATACTCCTCGGTTTTGTAATCGATTAAAAATGATAGAAACCTATCCTATTTTGGTGGGGCAATATCAGCTTTATTGGGAGTGTGTGTATTCTTGCGAGTAACGGTTCGGAAGGAGATTCTATTCCATTGATGACTAATCATTGAATGGAGGGTAGCCCCGTTTGTCAATGTTTTTCAATGAACAAATAGAGATTTTCGGCGTTACTCGTAAGCCGACATTACGGCCCGATTGAATTTGACACGCCGAACTCGGCAGAGTTGGAATGATTATTCGTCGAGACTTATTGACCACTTACATTGTCAATAACTACTGGCTGATTAACAATTACATCATACGGCTCCATATTAATAGCAAAATCACTCAATCCGGGTAAGACGACGAAGATTCACAACCGTAATCCCTCAGTCACACACCTTTCCTTTAGGTGAGCTCTGAAGGGAGTTATTGACAGCGGAGTGAAACGAAAATTGCTCCACTCCTTCGGCTCGGCCTGCGACAGGACTACCAACACTTCGCTCGTCCGCCTCGTTCAAAATGCCGAAGACTGCGCTCTCTCCTCTCCAGTGCCTCCGACTCGATTCGTCTCATCGTCAAAGCGGACTTTTGACTACAGATTGCTACTGATACATCCAAATAGATTATACTAAACAATTTTTCTTCAGACTACATATATTCTGGCATTTGGCAAAGGGTATAACTTTTATGACTGAGGGAAAGAAGAGACCAGTATAACAGTAAAGGGATTTATTTCCAGGTACTTAACACTACAGGGTAATATATTCTAACAAGTCACAGCCAAGGTTTGAGTGTTTTGTCTATTTCAAGTTCAAGCAGACTTAGAACTATTTTCTTTCAGTTTTGCTCGCAGTTCGCAGTATGAAAAAGATAGTGAGATATTAAAAGTCTATATTGAAGTAGAATAGTACAATGTTAATAGAAACGCCATGGCAGTTTTACTCTCCCACCAGTGTTGTATACTTTATGTCTATCGTATTGTGAAATAACTTATCACTTATGACACGTCTAAGTGCAGGAGAAGTCACTAGTAAAATATATCCTCGAATCATTTGAGTTTCGCGTGATTAAAAAGTGATTAAAAAGTTCATGATAGGCATATGCATACAGGATAATTTACTTGGCTTGGAATCATTATATTACTGTTTAATGATTTTCTTCAGAATTGTGACAAATATCTACCGTAAACCATGGAAAAGTGTGAAGTCGGGTGAGTTGAAAAGAACGTTGAGAAATTGAGAAAATAGAACATTTTTCGAAGGTTTCCCAATTCGTCCGAATGCTTGATATTCCTTTAGTTTGAGCCTCGAAACTAAGATTCAGCAAGAAATTAATAATGCAGAGGGGATATTCTGATTATAGTAATATAATAGATCATCTATAATGATTGATAGCAACCTTAATTATATATACTTGTGATTAGTGATTCCAAGTCAAGGGAGTCACTCTGTATCGTACGATTATTACGATTCTTTCAGAAGATCCCATGATGAATGACCATCTAGTTGATTCTGTTCATAGAGAAATAGTTTCTGTGCGGCGAGAAAGTTTAGCGTTCAATGGATGATTAATAAAGCTCTGCCATTAATAAAACGATCAAGGAACTCCAGCCTGTGAAAGGATGGCTGCCTTTCCCTGCACCATAAACATCACCGTAGTTCTCCCAAAGGTATCCAGACTTTTTATATTGCTTTATGAGATTTTGTATCAAGTTCTGCCTTAGGCTTTGGTAAACCTTTTTCGCCTTTTCCTGGTACGGCCCTTCTACTTTCGAATAATGATAAGTAGCTCGAGCAGCCAAAAAATTCAAATTGATCCATATCGGTCCTCGCCAGTAAGGTGCGTCGTGTTCCGTATTGTGTTTCATATAAAGCGGAGACGTTTTTGCAAGAGAGCGCAAACCGTGCTTGGTCCACAGGAGATCAGGGTTTGTTAAGTCGTCAAGAACTTTCCCCAACTGGGGTGACTCTGGATCAATGATTTCTAAGATGTACGGGAATAGGGAAACGTAACCGAAGGATGAGTCCACGTATCTTAATGTAGGATCTTCCAAGACAATTCGCACCATCTCCATCGATTGGGCATGAGATCGCGGAAGTGGTGTCGGTTTTCGCAAGGTCACTTTATCCGTGTGTAAACCGAAGTCAGAGTAGCTCTGGGTGTTTGGCGACCAATGCAGTTGGTTCAGTAAATTGTTGTCTGCTAAGTAATCATAAGTTTCTTGATACTTTGTAGCTGGCCGCTGTAACAGGTTGCCTATTTGCGCCATTATATTGGCTGCAAAGGCAATCCAACAGCGTAAATCGACATGCCGTTCATCGATATTGGGATGAGAAGCACGTGGATAATCATCCAAACCCGATGTCAATGTTTTAGGATTCAATTCCCTGTTGGTTGTGCTATCTCGGCCTCGCCACCTGTAGGTGCTAGGTATATCTCCGAGTTGGGTGCTATTATACCAGCTGAACCATGCCTGAAGTCTCGGATATAACTTGTCCAGAAATTGAAGATCTTTCTCTGATAGCTTTTCACGATTATGTTCTAGGATGAAATGCAATGTTAAGAAGAATGTGGGGGGATTTGCATTCGTATTGGTCTGCGTGACGAATTCCTCGGGCACTTTAGCTAAAGCTTCCTGGCCTAAGATCATTTCTCTGGGAATCCAGCCTTCAACATTCATAAGATCGAACCAGTGGCTTATAATGTCCACTTCGATCTCCAAATCCCAGGCTGATATTAGCAAACCGTGGAAGCCTTCATCCCACAGAAAACCGCGCGGAAAGAAACTCCTACTAGGTATTGCTGTATATAAAGGTGCTTTCCAGTATGGCACAGGTCCTTTGGTGTACTCACTTTGAACTTGCGAGCTTCCATAGAAGTATCCTATAGAGCCTAACATATTAGAAAGAGCCATTTTCGCAAATGCAATTTCTTCCTCTCCATATCCCTTTGACTTCAATTTAAATACTCTCTCAAATTTATCGTTGAACAGGTTGCGCTGTTTATACAGGGCTTGTGCGTAAGTCTGTCCAATTAACTTATCAGGTCGATCAGTAAAACTACCAGACTCAAAACTGATTTCAACCTCAAAGGGAATGCGTCCCGTGACTTGTGTCACAATGAAGTTTGCATCTTTCCTTCTACCTTCGGCATTGATTGCTAATTGTTCACCAGCTAAGACTATGTGAGATTTGGAAGAGCCTTTCTGCTTGGCTATTCTAAGGTTTTGTAAAACTGTCTCCTTCAAAACGTGTAATCCAGGAGTAACAGTTGCAAGAAAAGAATGCTCCTCAGCTGTACCCTGGATCAAGTTCAAGTTTATATTAAATGATCCCAACCCCTGGGTATTGCCTTCTATGCCTGTTAAATGCTTATCATCTCCAAGGTTTGCTTTAATCCATCCTTTAGTATCTTCTTCAATCGCTGAGTAAAAGAGCAATGAAATTTCTTCCCCCTTTCTCTCTAGTTTTTGAGAACCTACTGCTACCCTGGCAGTCCAATCTCCACCATGATTGCCACCAGGCCTTTTTACAAATGTTGTATTTATGATAGCTCCGTTATCAACTATTTCTTGAACACCAAAAGTCCTTGCATCATGTTCCAGCCATGCATACCTGGATTAACAAAGCAATTCTTATTAACAATTTCCTTTGTATGCATGAACAGAAATGTATACAAATACCTAGTCAGTCCGTCCCCTTGTTCGCACCAGTGTCTGAACCCACTGCCATCTTGTCTCAAAAGATGTGGGAAATACCACATCAATCCAGTCACTAATGAATGCGGATCTCTTGTTTTCATGCCAAAGTAGACATTGGGCCTGTAAGTTCCCCAGTATCTGCTTTGAATCTCCAAGCCACTTTTGGTTACCAGCTGAGGATGAACATAAACATTAAAACTATCTTCCACTATAGCTTACAGTTTTTTCATACATACTTTCTGTACATCATAGAGTGTATTCACTCTGGTTTCCAAGTATCCCTTGTAGCTAAACCAAACAGCAATAGCAATACAGACTGCAGTTGCAACACAGTTCAGCACAGGCATCTTGAATCTTTTATCACTCTTCTGGGGAGAAGAGTGCACTGATCTTCCCTTGACTTTTAAGGGCTTTTCTTGAGACTTAGTCTTTGCCATTCTGTGCATTTGGAACTCCGATTGTCCTTATACGTGTGAATTCTGTCGTCTCCGGAGTTTGTTGATACAGGTATATCCCACGTGTACCTCGTGCGAGCATATGTTGTTGGTTCCGATAAATCTCCGTCGGAATAGAAGTGATTACATTCCAGAACTACAGAGCCTCTTTATATTTACTACAAAATAAATAACAACAGTAAACATGTAAATGTTTACCATTTACTGCTTCGCCGTCATGCCGGCCTAGACACGTCCACGTCTTTTCATCAGGTTACACTTGACAGCTGACATTGACAACATATCTCTGTTATCTGTCCCGGATTCTACTGGCAGGAATAATGCAATGTTCCGTATGGACCGTGGACATGAAATGCCACGGGCAAGGTGCTTTAACATTTTTTATATTTATTTATCCAATAGTTGTTTATATTACAAATAAAGCGTTATAACTATCGTACGATATATTTTTTGGGGGAGAGGGGAACAACTATAATGCATTAATGTATCGTGCCGTTTACATCGTTGCACACATAGATCTTTTGATCAATATATCTTGAATATATATAATATTTCATCTCTTTTTGAGCGAAAGTCTTTTCTATCCCTGTTGTCGTTGTACCGTCCGCGCAGCTTAGGATTACAACTGTAAGACCCGTCGTTTAGCGAGTCCTTCGTTGATGATGAATTGCAAAATGAGCCAAGAATAAGATGCCTTGCTGATGATCTTGCTCATATGGAATTGTATTTTTTTTAGATATATCTTATGTGTTTTTATACATGTCTCTTAAAAACTTCATAAAACAACTGCGTATATACAATATCAGCAAACACTAGCTTTCGCGTATTATAATTATATTATGTTCTTAGTTTAACGAACGGAATAATAAACTTTTGCTCCTCTCGAAAAGTGTTCTCGTTAAAAAATGTACAGGGAGTTAGAGAATGTGTGTATACGTCTCGGGAACATAATGTTTATAACAAAAAGTATTTAAATTAGATTCATTAGAATTGTTTCTTCCTTGCGGTGAGAATATAATATATGTAATATATATTAATATAATACCTGTTGGCCTTATCGATAGATTATAATCGTAAATCGTAAAAACGCGCGAACGTAATGCGAATGAAAGAAGAAAAGGATATTTACATAGGAGTATTGCTAGTACGAAATACATTATTGTAATATGTTAGTCTATAGTGTATTCCTTGCAATAAACGCTACACGTTATGCCTGGTTTACGAGTAATGCAATATCTTTTCTATATGTGGTATCATATAGCGAATGTTATTTATCGACAATGATCGTTTTGATAATGCGGCCTCCCGAGTGTCGATTTCGCTGAACTGTTCATTGCTAAATGGCTGCTGCAAATAAAGTGAATCCGCAGATTAAATCATGGGAAAGATCCTCGTTGAATGGATTTATATTCGCAACAGAACTTTGGAATTATTTATGTTCTTCGCAGTTACTCCCCATCTGCAACTGAAAGCACTAATGCATGCAGTATCTTTAGATTATGTTTAATTCATCGTATATTGCTTTCCTCTCCGCTAATTCAATTAAAAGCGTTTCCCGGAATAAATGTATACTGCGTGGCTAATATCGAGACCTATAATTTGTAACGAATGATATATAACTAACATGTTCTACAAGTTGCAATGTATACTTCTCTACATAAATAACATCAAACATGAGTAACAGTAACTAGCAACAAGGGTGTACAAGGAACGTTTTGTAAGGTAAAAAATATTGCTATTTGCGACTTAATTGAATATTACTGCCGCGGAAACTAGAAAATTTACCAAAACTTGAATAATAGAAACCAGTACGCTTACTCCGATATAAATACTCTGGCTAATTAAACTACCCTTTAATACTAAATGCACATAAAGGTCTGAGACAGCGATGTTCCGCAGTTGATCCACAATTCAACAGATCCAAAGAAATTTGTTAATGCAGAAGATAATGGAACCGTACTATAGCGGTGTAATGTATAATTGCATTAGCCCTCGGAAACATATATGCCCGTCGACGTGCGTATACGTGCAATTTTTATGTATCTCGTAGACACACATATAGACACACATATGAACTTGTCGATATACATATCCTATGCGTGAGATTTTGAATTATGCATTCCACACGAAAGAGCGTATACATGTATAAAAAGAAGATTGTTTTCCGTGGTGTGATGTTACCTTTAGCTAGTTTTGTGATTCGTCTCTCTGTCGCGTACCCTTAAATTCGCAGACGGGGCACTGTTCCTCGGTTCAAGTACACTATCAAATTAGAGTAGACTATGAACGTTTTTCAGTAAATCAACCTGAGATATAGTAACGCTATGCCTTTAATTGTTCTCGAGCAACTAACCGCCCACTGGCGGCTATCCACATGGCGGGCATGTGTACAATTGTCGGCGGGGTATTTTAGTCTTCGGATGGATCGCCCTATATCTTCGAGTCACATACGATACACTTTGAAATCTCATATATTATTCTCTTAACAGTGATATCAACCAAACGATTTGTCTACAGGAAACTCTTTTTTACATTTATCATCTCGTTAGATTCATCAACCGGATTAATCTCTCTCTTTCTCTCTCGTTTTCTCTCAACCGGAATGCGGATATTTTTTGATATTCCAGAAATCGTCGCCCGGTACAAACGACTCATGCTATGAAGGACTAATTCGTGATTGAAAGCTGGGACGTATTGGACAGAATGAATACTATCGAAGATGCACCAATTGTGTAATGGTGGTCGCTATAAACTAATCTGAATATGACTATAGTTATTGGCAGGACAATAGATTTATAGTTAAACGTGTCTCGAGTACGGAAAAGTCACCGAGGGGTTCTCCAAATTGTAAGTGTAAAATTACAACGATTTACTTACGTCCCGAATATTAAATAAGAATTTAGCGAAAGCTGAAAGGGGAAGTTGAGGACCCGGTGCTTTAATCTGTCTTAAAAGTAATTGCACATACATTATAACACAGAATGATAAGTTGGACTGTTACTTTATGCGGCCAGCGCTTACCAGTTCAATATCTTTAAACAGATGCATAGGGTATCCAAGTATTCTTCCGCCTCCTCGATTATTCAACTTTGCTCGCACGTCAAGTGAGCGGTGTGGAACTGCCTTCTTTTCTTATACGAGTTGAATTGACAGAATTGCAACGCAAATGGGTAGCCGGATCAGCATTTCTTTCTCGGCGCACCTCTGAAGAGCATGATTACTGGGTGAGAATTCTCATTTCCAATTCACTCAAACGGTCTATCGTTTGTGTTTCGAGATGTAACATGCTACAACTGGAGTGGTGAATTGAACATATGTGGATGGTATTAGGAATCGGCCTGGTATACTTCAGAGGTCGCCAAGATTTAATGGTAAGCAATCGCTCACACATTAAAATTGATGTGCTGACTCGACTGGCCACTTGCGTTGACCACGGTTCATTTTCGCAAGCTATCTTTACTGCCTGCGCGGCTAGTTGAGGCTGTGCTCGGCTCGCCAGGCCCACCAGCACCACCGGTATCGCCATTGATGCTCGATCCAGCGAGCGATGATGTTGGAGTGACCGGAGCCGAGCGCCTCCTCACTTTTGTCAAAGCTTTGTCTAATCTCTGAATGAAAGCATCCACATCGGACTTCTTCATACCTAACGCTGCGGCCGCAGTCAAATACGGTACCGGATAGTTGCTATTGTGCGCGCCCCAACCTGCAGCACAGTATATTAGTCGGAACACATCATGCCAGATATCCTAAAACTACTGTAGAACGAGGAAAAATCATAATAGTCCATTTACGCACCCTCGAACTTATGCGAAACGATGTGCCTCGAGTCAGTCGTTGTAATAACTCTTGTGCCGCTGACATTCCGGAGGAACAGCATCGACCCCAACATTGTGACTTGCTTATAATCATGTTGGTGACTCAAGCATTGAAGAGTCATGCCCATGGATATGGGATTCCCTTTAGTATCGAGGAGCCGTTCTTCGTGTCTTGCTGCTAGCTTTTCTAACTCTTCTTTCAAATAGGAGTACATCTCCTTCCGCTGCGTGACTAGTTGCTTGTATCCGGACATCCCGAGGCTCAGCAACGTTATCATTACATCCATGACGGAGCTTGCACTCGCTCGACCTGGATACATCTTTGATATGCGGTCTAATAGATGTTTGTCGAACGCGCCGATAATTGCACCACCCACTGGCACGAGAAAATTCTTATCTGTGCTCTGTACGAAGGCGTCAACTCGTCCCTTTCGCGATGCCTCTTGTATTAAATACATACACCTTGTGCTCTGCAACCTTGGGCATACAAATATAATAGTACTTTATCGTACTCGATACAACGAAAACATCGAACTTTTTTGCTTACCCATACGCATTATTTACAAGATGGGGTATGTTGTATTGACTACAAAGGGTAGCAACAGTGTCGATAGAATCGCACGCTCTGGGTGCGAAACAACTTGTTGTTGTAAGAACACAAGCAATGCTCTCACCAAGGGCACCCATCTGAGATTCGAGTCTCTGTACATCCGTCCGTAATTCATCCCCTGATATTTTCATTTCTATGATAATGGGCTCAAGTCCTGCAGTGATTATGGACTTGAAGCTTGACTTCTGATCAATTCGGGGCCATAAAACATATTTTGCCCTTGGTCTGTCCCTCTTAAATGTTAACATACATAATACCAGACTCATGCCAGTTGCCATTGGTGATAGAAAACACCCTCCTATACTCTTTATACCTGTAAATACAGGCACATTGGTCAAATCCTCTTCAAATTTCTTCTTTTTGCACTGATGTGTGCTCCAATACTTACCCATATACCTAATAACTTCGAGTACTAAAGCATTTGTCAATTTATACATTAAGCTGCTTCCAGCTGCTTTCGGTTGGACTTCTTCTAAATCACCCGACCTTCCTATTCCGTGCCCCATCCTAAAATGACGTCTTGCAACAAGGCCAGATGCAAATCTGGCTTCTCTTTCCCCGACACTACAATTGGCAGGAAAGTTGTTAGTGTCCATTTGTGCGAGGTCGTGTAGGAATGCCTCTATTGTGGCATCGTCCCAGCCTTCTTCTGGCCATTTTTGCTGTATTCCAAGTTCCAAGTTCATCTTGATTATGCTGAATGGTATATATTGCTTCTAGATTATATGTAAAAAACTTACATGTTCAATAAAGTGTCTTATAAGGTTCTCTCTTGTCTTTTTAGCATTCAAGCCTTGCTGTACGTATGTTGAAGGTATGAGCCTTTCTGCTAAACTGAATGCTTGATTATTCATCTTCTTGATTTGCCCAATTCTTTGATACACTTAGGCCACTTATATTTTGAAGCTTGATGTTTTAGCACACCATCGCTTTATGATTATTAAACAGTTATTATCAATAATCGTGACTACCTTAGAGAAGGAGATGGATATTGCTTGATGCAATATGTAAACATAATGAGAAAAGCTTATGTATCAATAATAAAGTAAGCAACTGAACCTGATTGAAGTGCCAGTGCGAAGCTTAAGTGTAAAGAAAATGCTCAAATAAAACACAAATGTGATGTGTGAAAATGAATTTATTTTCCAGATTGTACGATGTCCAGGCATTACACAGAAATCATGTATCGTCGCAAACAATAACGAATATGAGACGTAATTGTAAACAAATATAATTGTAAAGTAACAATACTTAAATTACGTTTTCTGGTGATAGAATCAAATCGCAGGCTCAAATCGGACAGCTCTCTCGGCGTGCGATTTAATAAAGCAGAAACTCTAAGAAACAGGCAGGATCCACTAAAAACGAAAATGAAGAAAAACTCGGAAACCCATGTTCAATATCATGCACTGATGAATGAGCGTTCCCCTGCAAGTTCACCAAGTTCATGAAAAATTACTCTAGAAGCAGAAGGTTATGTTTATTATACCAAGGGACTTGATATTTTGCCAATAGACTTCTCGATTAAGCAAGTTCCGCTCGACGGGAGGGATGCCTCTTGAAACCGCTCGAGGGAATCATAGGAGGAAAAAAAGGATCTGTTGCTTCGAAAGTGTGACACAGTTTCACAGGGAAGCCCTAATGAGAGATTGAAAATGGGTTGGGCCAAGACCAGCCGAGACGGAGGAGACGAGAGAGTCGTCGAGTCTCTGATACGCGCTCGGTCGCTCTCTCAACTGGCATGAGCGGCTGAGAGGCTGGCAAATAGTTGAGTACTACGAGTAATCAGGTGGTACGATCGGATACGAGGGGCGACATATATGGAGGAATACGTGCGGTGGCGATCCGGAATCGCTAGCAGACAGGTCCCTAGGTTATGTCCCGCCGAGGTCACCTAAATCGGATTAATTTTACGCAATACAGGCGATGCAACGTAATTGTTTGGCCACTGGGGCCTTCGGGACTGCGTTTCAATTGTTCTCGCTCGCACGATGAGTACCGCGGACGCGTGGAGGATTGCGAAAATTGCGAAGTACAGAGTTTTACCTCGAATTATGGCGTTCGGGCGACAGCGGACGGACGTGTTACGCACGGCGCTACGAACGAATACGTCCGCCGCCTTTATGTGTCAGCCGAGTGATCCGCGTCTTATCCGCGCTCAGGGTATCCGGCAGGTGCAGCATTTACTGATTATTATCCACCTCTTTCCTTGCATTTTCTCTATCATCGATCATCACGCGCCTGAATTATAGGGAGAATGGACATATCTCAATGCACAGTCAACGACATTTTTAAGTACGTCCTCTGTGATTCTCTTCGATCTTCTTATACCACCTTTTATACTACTTCATCTATCTCTCAATATACTCCTACATCCTATATACATCCATAATATGCCTAGCTTATAGCTTCTTCCGATGCGCAGACAATATACATACAGCCACGCAACAATTACCCCTGAATCCATTCACAATTTAATTATGCCCGAGCAGATATTGAATAGTAGAGTTAATACTCTTCCTTAAACCGAGCGACATCCATTTCCCACTCCGTATCTGCGTGCTATCATCGCTTATCATCATTCTATCGCCCTCCAAATTTCGTCACTTCGCAGAGGATTTTGAAAATATTGTAAAGTGCTGGATGTTTAAGGTAATACATGGAAATAAGATTATTTGCGTTTGCGCTCGAACTTAGATGTTGCTTCATAGGAAAGAATTGGAATCCTTTGAACTCGAACGCCGCTCTTTCAGATCCCGAACTTTCCCGCGGTATTTCCTCCTTGCTTTTCATTTCACGGGAGTGTCACTGTTTAATGCATACTTATTCATTATTAATTAGCGCTGTGTCACCAACGATTCCTGTCGATTGCTTTGGGGAAACGCTTACTAGATAATGAACAGCGCAGTGGTACGTGCGGCATACTCTTCTTGCAAAAGTGATTGAACGAATTTCCCGCGCGTTCACCAGCACTCGAGCCAGCCTGACTTGCTCCTCTCGTCATTCCTATTTTCCCGGCTTTCCTACTTTACCCACGGGAATGTTTTTTTTCGGCCAATTGGCACACCTGCGCGATAAGGTGAACGCAGTTCAGAGAATTGACCTATGTGGCGCGTCGTGGTGTATCTGCAATTCCGCACTGTGCGCCGCGAGAGACATGCTATATAACTGCAGTTAGTGCCCGGGTGACAGATCGCCGAGTCGAAAGTACTACAATTGTTAACCTGCACAAGAGGAAGACTGAACCGCGCTTGTTACCAGAGGAAACAGGTACTCTTCTCCGAGGGACTGTTTTGTGCTTCGACGTCGCTAAACGTTACCGTGTGTTTCGCATTGAAGGCTCTCTGGATTTAGCGCGAGCGTGAGAATCGACCGATCATTCCACTGCCACTTTCACTGGATTGGCACCATTTTTCGAAATGCGCCCTCGTACGAATCCAGCCTCTCGTGAATGGCAAGAACTCTCCAAAGAAACTTTGATTTACTCGGTGAATTACTAGAAACGTTACTTAACCAAACTGGGTGAACGTGGATATGTTAAGAATGAGCTTTGTGCGAGACGAATGTGTGACTGATAATGAGTTTTCCAGGAATTGGAGTGCTCAATCATTTCGAAGGCTTTTTGCGACAATTCGTGCCCGGTGACTCATGACTTGATGACATTCCTGATAACTATATCCTTGCAAGTTGCCTCTTATTCTTGGGGATTTTCAAACGCACCACTTCGTTTTCATCCAACGTGCATTGCGACAATTCTCACGTATCTAGAATCAATCACACATCAACATCCATGTTGCTTAGATCACAGTATCCGCAGAGAACATCCGAAAAATGTCTGAATTCTCCACGCCCATCTATCACAGGAGCCCATAAATAAACGCGATTCTCCCATTAATCCTTCCAGCTGATAATGGCAATGCAGAAACGTAATTCGCAAGGAGGCCGCGAGAACACTGACAACAACGATAACGACCCCAGCGGGACCAGGAAATGGTATCGACAAGCCAGCCAAAGGTAAAAGAAACTGGCGAACAATTACTCCAAATTTATTATGAAGCCGACTTATTAGACAATTAAGCTCAGAGTCGACCGGACCCTGGACAAGGCGCGCGGGATTGCTTGCGAAAAACAAAGCATTCCAAATAATCGCATTGTGTAAGATGCCGGGCAATCGGTATTTTTGTTACCATAAAAAAACAATGACGCAATCAGTGCCGACACGTATTTATCAGCGGGGGTCTACTACCCACGTGTGCGCCCTGGAATAGTGTCGTTAGGTAATTATGCAAATCTAAGAATAATTGGGCAAGCAGAGTCGAGACGTCGTTCGGCGACGGACAGTGAACCACGATGATTGCAATCGTTCGGTACTTCCCTGATAAGGAATCAGCCCTGGTAAACAGCAAAAGTGTTATGTTGACGAATTACTAAATGTAACACTGATAAGTGGAACTCGTGTGTGCGAACAGATATATCGAGACTAGTCAGGGTCATTTCCACGGCCTACGCGCTCTTAAAAGTGGCTACGCTCGGTGGAAATAGCTTCCTCCACAAACATCAGGGTTCCTAGCCGAGGGAAAAATTCGCTGACATTCGTAAACAAATCGTTTGCGTGTTTATCGGCGCCCACTCGGCATCTGATTGGATAATTTTACCTCCTCATTGAATCCCCGACAATCACCTGGCTCAAGATTGGCTATGATCAACTTGGAGGCACTCGAGTGCACTGAATTCCAAATGGCATACGCGCACGTACACTTTATTCGTCCGGCGAGGAAAGTTCCCGAAAGCACTCGAGTGTCTTAACAGCAGGGGGCCGTTTTATCAGTGTCCCGGTGATAGGAGTTATCGCCAATTGGACTGCACATAGCGCTAACAATAGTGCGAATCTGTGACCGACAGAATAATCGATAGAAGGTGTCGAAAGCAGATGAAATATATTCGCACCTGACCGCTTTTCCTCGAACCACCCCCCGGAAAATGGCATGCCATACATTAGCAACATCTTCCCCACCTCCGAAACCTGGCAGGCGCACCACACTAAGCCCACACGGCCAACTTCTGCCCCCTTTTTTCTTAGCGCTAAAGCGATGCGTGAAGCGGATCGATCCGCGAAACTATCAGGTTTAGTCGCGTACTTTTCCCCGACACGCGATATCGTCACGCGATTGACCCCTGCCGATCTGCAGGCTCCTTATCGCCGCGAGCCTGTTTTCGTCATCGGTGTTTCGTGTTGTTTGCCCGCATCCGCTATCCGAAAAACTGTTGTGCGATACTCACTCCCCCGTGGTCGTTCATACTGATCAGTTAAAGCGGAGAGAAGTTTAATTGTGCCGAAGATAGAGGAGCGTGCAGTGATCTCTGAATTGATAGAACACATCGAAGATACTCGACATGAGCATGCAGAACGTCGACCTGATGGTCACACCTCCGAGTGGATCTGGTAATTCTTCATCAGACATTCTCCTCTTATCATCCTCGAGGAACATATTCTTGACTTGTCAATCAAAGCCACTCAGGCTTCTATGAGACTTTGAGGATACGGAGTACGGCTCTACCGTCCCCTCCTTATATTTCTTTCCATCCACATTTATCTTAAAAACCGATCTTAAATGCAACAAATAATAACGGACGTCCTCGAATATTCGGAGCAGGGTTCAGAGTGGAATTCCCGGATCAGTCTAATGCCTGCCTGAGAGATTGTAGAAATAACACGGGCTTTGGCTTCACCCTGCATCCTCAAGGAGGATTAACGAGGAACGACCGGAGCGAACAGGATCTGGATATCTTCAATGAGGGTGATCGCGGCATTCGAACAGATAAACGTGAATTAGGCCACAGGTATTTCATCCAAATTTCCTTCTACACTCCAAGAATCAGGAATTGCATAGTTTGAGGGATTTTTCGAGGGCCAAAAAACTGTCGCAATGACGCGTAAACTGCCATTTGCAAGAAAGAGTACTCGAACCAGCAGACATTTCACTCGTCCACTCAGCATCCGAGTAATGCGCGCGCGCGCGTATTCGCAACGATCTGCATCTCTCATGAGTTAGTTATATCTCACGCAGACCGAGCGATGCATATGGAGAGTATCTGCAGCGCATTTGAAATGCAAATGGAATATCGGGAAGTGAGCCAGTAGAATTTGAGGGGACGACGCGAGCAGTCCAAGTTGTATCGGCATGACTCGAGCCTATCAACCATTCCGATTAGCCGCTTCTGTCCCATTAAAATATCATCTTCCTAAACTCGATTAGCGCGCCACATGGGGCCATCTCACTGTGGCTCCGACGATTATTTCATTACGCGTAATCGAGCCGGCTCGCTGGTTCTCACGATACAAAATATCGAGCGACACGCTCACTGCAACACGCAGAGAGCGTCAAAGATCACGGCCGACGTTTGGTTTACGCCTGGACAAGTGATTTTCAATAAGCGTCGCGTAATCGCACGACACGCGATCGCCGCTGCGGGAATCGTTTCGTCACCTTCCAAGAAGGATTACGTGTTACCTGGAACGTATCACGTCGCATACCGGAGTCAATAATCCTCAAAAATGCTGGCCTCGATTCGGAGGTCTACAGCACCTCGCAATGACCGACTTCGAAAAAGAGATTTCCGATGGCTCGAAAGTCAGTGAAAACAAAATTCTTTTTCTTTTCCTATGAACACCCCACGTTTGTTTGGAAACGGCTGACTACCAGGATAAATATAAACGCGCCTGTCATCCAGTAGGAAAGATCTTAACTTATTGCTAGATTCCTTTCAAACAATATTACCTGAGCCAGAGTTGTCTCTCAGCAACCTGCAACACAGAGTCACTGTGCAGAGTAGAGAATAACTCATAGAAGAAGCCAATGAGCAAAGTGATGCTTGGCCTAATGTGTTAATCTTTAGGAAATCTCCGTTTTAAAGAAAACGTACTAATTGCGCAAGTGGCATGGAATTGGCTTATTTTTGTAACTGGCATGGATACCTGGCAACGCGGTCAGGATGTCTCTTAATGATCCTGTCGTGATGGACACGGCTAATGCATTGATACCATTAGGCCACTCGTGGCCCGAACAAACCTAGCTTTACTACGAGGAAAGGAAACTCTGCTTAGTTATGCGTGCGGTTTATTTTTGGTCGGAACATTTCTACCAACCGAATGCGGCTATACCAACAGCCTGCGCTCACCTCGAAATTATCAGCGAAAGCAACAAGAATCCATCTTTTATCTCGACTCGATCCGATCGGGCCGTGGAATCCGATCAATCTCGTCGCAATTCGACGTCCAGTTCTCCGGAGACCTTGGCCCTCTCGTCTGCCGAGTTCGTTACGCAACACCAGAACCGGGAAAGGGTTGAAGAGTTTAGGCTTAAAATAAGTCAGCGGGCAAAGATTGCGTGGATAACGCGGCTACCTCGCAAATGATTGCAGGGAAAGTGCGAGGCGACTTTCTGCGCCGTGCTACCGCTCTACTCGCACGTAGGTATGTCGGCATGCTCGCGTGCATCCTTCCACAGTACTTGACCGACTTAACTAAAAGTCGATAGTAGCTAAGGCGAGGAGGTGCGCGCCTACGAACAATTACAGGAATCCCTGCTGTCCTCGTCACCTCCATTCTTCCTCCCTGGTCTGGCTCAGCAGTTTCAAGATCAAAGTCACCCTGCGCCCGAGAACCACCCCTAAACGTTGCCTTCACCCTCAGTTGACATCGGAACTTCCAACGGCAGATTCTCGAAAATACAACCACGTTCTGGTGTTAACTATTGATTACGGTCAATCGCGTGCGTTGGGCGGAGTTGAGCTGGCTTTCCGCGGTAACAAGCATTCTGAAATAGGAATTCAGGAAGCCTAATTTTAGCGCGGAGAGAAGCAAGTTCCCACGTACATACATACATATTAGAATGAAAGGCAAGGTGAAGTGAGTCACCGGCGTAGACACATTATCATCGGCAGTGCCATTGTGCGGGCAATGACTGAACCCTAGCATCCCTATTAGTCGCCTCCTACGTCTGACACGGCTTCCGGGAACATTCTATCTTCCAATCAGACGGATCTAATTTCAAAGCATCCTCAATTATGCTGAAAGTTCGATGAAATCGAGGGATTTATCGCCAGGCCTCCTTGCCAGATCCGCTTTGATTCCGCTGTCATTAACTTCTGACCATTAATAATCATTGCGCAAGTACTCGCCGGCGATAAAGCGCAATTGGCAGAGGCGTAAGCTTTTAGGCAGGTGTTGCAGCATGAAACCTTCCAGAGAGTACATACTTTGCAAATAGACTCTTATCTACACCGAAATTTTACCTACAATCATTGGTTATCTCAGCGATGAGAGCAAAGCTGCTTATCGCCATTTACTTCCGAGCGCTTTTCCACTTTGCTTTATCGCGTCAGCCCTCGAATAGACATTGGATCCTCTTCCTTCCTACTCCTCGAGTCATCTCCTCGACAAAAGCGCTCGGATTCCACTGTATCGGCGCGGAATTGTTTGCCAGGTGAAGGTGCACAGTGTAGATAAAATTGTTGACATTGTTTACCGATGTTTTAGAGCGGTGTCGGTGAAATGGGCAATGATCCAGGGTCAGCCGGTCACTCCCGAAGTAGCCAGCTGATCTGGGATTTATCGCGAGAGTTGCGCCCGCAAACTAGATCTACGCCCGGAAGACGGTGAATTAATGTCGAACGCCGCTCGTATTAACCGGTCGCTCCGCACGGTCAGGATCAGTTGACGTTTGATCATTGAACGGATCACTTCGCTCCTCGCATCCTACACTGCTGGAACCTTTCACGTGTCGCCTCTCGTGTCATCTCGAAAGTGGCTTTTTGTGCTTGGATTTTTCTTTTCTTCTTCAATCAGTGAACTGTGCCCTTCGCCAGTATCGGAGGTCTTGTGCGTTTACTTAGCAATAACTGACACTGACGAAAGTGTCCGCAGGTATACATTGGCTGCGAATTGCTGGAACGAAGCATTGGTGACTTCCTTTTGGGCTTATTGAAAATGATTAAAAATCCTGGGAAGACGAAAACCCTTTGGGGGAAAGTTACTGGGGGGCAGGTCTGGGCTTTTTCCCAAATGCAAGATTAGCGTTGACGTGCGCGATAAGCCTCGCTCGTCATAAGCGGCCGATTGACACAGTGCAATCGGCAGGGGACGTATCGCCCTCATTAAAATACTCCCCTGCCAGTCGGAATGGATTGCTGACGAAATTGATTAGCGGACAACACGAAGAGTGCGCGTTTACGCTGTTTCCTTTAATCAACGCTTCTCGGAAGAGTCGTGGGAGCCGGGCACGACTATATGTGCCCGACTAGTGGCGATAATCTTTTCTTTTTATATGCCAAGCAGCCTTTATCTACTCGATACGCATTGTGAAACATGTAATCGGTTTCCCGGCGGCCGCCGTCGTCGTGTTTCTCGCCGAGTATTAAGTTGTAAATGCGCGTAATACGAGAACGCGATCGCAAACCGAATAACAGATTCGGAGACAAGGACTCCCTTTTACTCAAACAATTAACGCCTTTACAAATGCCTCTCTTTCGCAAGGCGAGCTTGCTGGCAAAACAGTTCCGAAAGAGTCAGTTCCGCGTCGCGTGTCGCCGCAGGAATCTCATCCATAAAATTATGTGGCCAGCTATTTTTAAATTCTCCGTGCCACGCAAACCCCATTTTGTCGCGTGTAATTGAATCTCGAGGAAATCGCTTCCCCTAATGAATCACCCTGTGACATGCCGAACGATTCTACTTTCAGTGATACAAACAAGCAACGCGTGATGATATTATCGGCGCGTGTCTATGTCAGCGCGATACTCGACATTACTGGGAGAACGGGGGAAAGAGCCAGAGAAATAGTAGTCGACTAGTCAAGGAGATATCACTATCGTAGTTCGCGTGATTCCATCGGCCCGTGTCATGCTTCCCACAGGCCAATTCCTTCCGATCCTATCTTCTTCGTTCTTACTAACGTTGACAAAGCTGCGCGACAGTAAGAAAAAAGGCAAAGGTGGCGAAGCGCACTAAGAGGCGGCGGAGTGGCGAGTCACCTCTGTTGTTCCAGGGAGAAGCAGCCTCTCCGCTGCTTGTTAGGCTTTCGTCGTCGCGCGCACCAATGGCGGCTGAGGGAGAACGCACGCAAACACACTGCGCTGACAATACACGATTTCCCTCGGAAGAACAATAAAAGCTTTGGTCAGACGCGCCACAATAAATCCGCTTTGTCCTCGAGGAAGTTGACGAGGCTCGCTTTCTGCCACTGTCTTTATGAAGGTCTTTAATCTGTTGGCGCCGCGGGGGGCAATCTTGCGAAATAACGAGTGCAGCTTAAATCAGTTATCGCGGGGCAAAAGAAAGCCTACGGTCTCGCGCAGTTTCTCGAATTGGAATCGCGATAGTTGGTGATTCACAAAGTTCCAGTTGAAAAGAAACACTTCATTGACAGATAACATTTGCCAGCTCAAAATAGCCGAGCTGTGTGCATGGAATTTGCCGGCGATTAATGGGGTTCTTAATGTACTTCGATTTATCAGCATTGCAACAGTGCCAGTGTACACCGAGCGCCACTGAAACCACCACCGGACATTATCTCGGGGGGATAGCCGGAATACTACTCAAGTAATGAGGCGGTCGCAGGGTGCGTACCGCGATTGAGCCGGTCAACAGGCGGTCTTGCCCCTAATCGGTTAATTGCCGTGTGTGTTTGCTGGAAGGCGATAGTCTCCGAAAATCCACTCGTTCTTTTCCACTCTACCGAGGCGGGTACTTGGTCCCCTGTTCTTCTTTCGCTTCACCAATGCTTCGGCTCCCCTGACTCGTGTTGTTGGGCAGCGTCGGTTCCCCTCTATCACGGTGATTTCTTTCAAGTGACAGCAATACGTATCATCAGTGGTCTCGTGGGGCGCACATGCTCGCTTGAATTCGCAGGGAAGATGTGGCTAAAGAATGTGAACGAGGACGGCCTGCCGGCGGCGAACGTCGCCAGCGCGAGAGCCTGCGCTCAAAACGAGTAAGTTCGTCTTCCCTTGGATCAAACTGCTCCGTCAGCGGAGAATGATCCAATTCAGAGTGGATAAGTCGAGCTGTAATTCCCAAGTTGCGGAGAACAACAGGATTGTAAAGTGTGATGGTATAGGCCCGATAATTCCTGATAGTATCGGGAACATGAGACATGGATTCCCGCTACTTCACCGCATATGGCACGTATGATGCCTGATCGCTTGATATTTCTATATCAGACTCATTCAAGCACGGGGTATCTTTGTGCCGTAGTGCTGTAGTGTTAAACGAGCAATTCTTGTATTTAATCTTTGGGAAATTCAGTTAGAGGGTCACAAGTTATCTATTAATAATAAAATAAATGTTTAGAGTGATTGATCTTGCAAGTGCTCGAGTCTAATTTAAGAAACACTGGTGGGAATTGTGGGACACTTACAATGGAGATAAGCACTGTCAGACAATAAACAGCCTATCTCGGTGACCTCGTCTATCCACAGATGATCGGTGCGGTGTAGGACTCCGAGATCGATAATAAATGCACGTCTGCTTATCAAGTAGCGCCGTTTTGCATAAACACGTGCCTGAACTGCTGAAGCGTGCCAAAGACACTTGGCATTAAGTCGGTCAATTGCCCGCCGCAATTATATTCTTTGTAATTATTGGTCATCGAGTATTTACTAGTGAAGTCACGCTCTTGAGGGTTCCATCGGCGATTTTAATGAATTCTCACTCGAGCCTCTTGAGGCTGATGCCGCTCTCGAAAGTGACGTTAGCGCAAACAACCCGATATCATAGAGTGTTGACTGGCCGATAGAATTAATTGTTCGATATCGGATTTATTTGTTCTTTTGCTGAGAGGAATAATGACTCTCCCACTTGGAAGAGGTTTTCAATCCTCCATTTCTCATGGTCGTTGATTTTTTTTGCAGAATTTTTGTCAATCGCAGTCTCCATTTGGAGAACATTAAGTTCTATGGCTTCGATATGGATTACACACTTGCAGGTAAATTATTTAAGTAAAATGCATTGGTAGTTGGATTGATAAGTTGATATTGATTGGGAAGAGTAATATATGCAATGCTACTTTAGAGTACAAATCGCCGCAATACGAACAGTTGGGGTTCACTCTGCTCAAGGACCGGCTTGTTTCACTCGGTTACCCGCAAGAAATTAAAGCCTTCGAGTACGATCCGAGCTTTCCAGTGAGAGGATTGTGGTTTGATACTCTCTATGGAAATTTGCTCAAAGTAGACGCCTATGGAAATATTCTGGTCTGCGTTCATGGATTTGAGTTCTTGAAACAGTAAGTTTCACTATTCAAACTCTCTCCTCTGATTGTGGTAGGAATTTGTAAAATGGTCCTCTTAACTTTCAGCTCCCAAGTCTACGAACTCTATCCGAACAAGTTTCTGCAACTGGACGAGTCGCGAGTCTACGTGCTCAATACGCTATTCAATCTGCCTGAAACGTATCTGCTGGCATGTCTCATAGACTTCTTCACGAATTCGCCGCAATACTCGAGGGAAAAAACTGGAGTGAAAGAGGGCGAGTTAACGATGAGCTTCAAAAGCATATTCCAGGATGTGCGCAGTGCGGTAGATTGGATCCATCTCCACGGCGACCTGAAGACTAAGACAATCGAGAATTTGGACGAGTACGTCAAGAAAGATGAACGTCTTCCGATGTTCCTCACGAGGATCCGTGAAAGCGGAGCCAAAGTCTTTCTCCTCACGAATAGTGATTATGTCTTTACTGATAAAATCATGACTTATCTCTTCGACTTTCCACATGGGGCAAGGGTGAGTGTTGCCTTCGACCATCTCTGCCATTTTTCCCATGGACTTGCTAAAAACAGCTGTTTCTATTGCAGCCTGAAGAGCCACACAGAAATTGGAATACGTACTTCGACACCATTGTCGTCGACGCCAGGAAACCACTATTCTTTGGAGAAGGAACTATACTTCGCCAAGTCGACACTAAGACCGGCGCTTTGAAACTCGGAACCCATAAGGGACCCTTGCATACAGGTAGGCTGGGATTCAACAGGAAATATCAAGTAGAGTTACGGGAAATTGACCATCTTCTTCTCAATAGGCGAAGTCTACTCGGGTGGGTCATGTGACGTTTTCACCGAGCTCATTGGGGCAAAGGGAAAGGACGTTCTCTATGTTGGGGATCATATATTTGGAGATATTTTGAAGAGTAAGAAAATCAGAGGCTGGAGAACATTTTTGATAGTGCCAGAGTTAGTTCAAGAACTACATGTTTGGACGGACAAGTGCCAATTGTTTGCCGAGCTTCAGAACTTGGATGTTATGTTAGGTGAAATGTATAAGTAAGTATTAGACTTTCACATGGATTTCCCGAATCGTATTTCATGCCTCGTATACTATTAATCTTATTTTGCCTGCAGAAATTTAGACAGCAGCACAAAAGAGAAACCCGATATTTCGAAGCTACGTGCATCCATACGAGACGTTACGCACAAAATGGATTTATCGTACGGCATGATGGGCTCTCTGTTCAGAAGTGGAAGTAGGCAAACGTTTTTCAGTAGCCAAGTTGTGAGGTATGCAGATCTGTACGCGGCTACGTTCCTCAATCTGATTTACTATCCATTCTCATACATGTTCCGCGCTCCAGCCATGTTGGTGAGTTGTCACACTGTCATTAACTTAATTCACGTTTCCACTACACAGTACTCTTATAAACAACTTATTTTCAGATGCCTCACGAGAGCACTGTTGCCCACGAACAAAGATTTGTAATGGAAACCCCAATGATCAGTCGAACACGTACATTCAAGCTTGCCGATGAGGAGGAGGAGCCAGCAACTCGCCCCCCAACCGTAGGTGTTTGTTAACGGAGGTTCATCTTTCGGTATTCCTGAAATATAACAGTGCTACTAATCTCCTGGATTCTCCCTTTATCTAGAAAACTCTTTACGTGGATCATTTCAACAATCAAATTCCTCACGCAAGGCCCGAAACCCCACGCAATGTAACCCACACACACGACGAAGATTGTAGTGACGAAGACAGCGATTCCCAAAAACACGGCAACCACGTGAGATCGTGTACAAAAAACACTAATTGTCAATGAAACCTTCCCAATGTCTTTGCCTCAATATGTTCCTGAAGACTTAAACGATTGTTATCTATCAAAGGGCATATAGGATACTACAAAGCTAGGGACTATGAAAGTAGAGCCCTTCAAAGTAGCCACTGTTACGATCTTGCCTACAGGGCAACTATTTTCAGTTTTCAATGAAATTCTCACATATATTTCTATATGGCGAACACGTTTTTCTGAATACACGCGTAAACGCGGTGGTTTACAAATTTGACTTGCAATTGACATTGGTATTACTTACAATATTGTAGATACTATAATCTTATTGTTCCATACGTTCATGTACAATATGTACATTACTCTGTACATTTGATGGTTGCTCCTAGTCTTATAGCATGAGATATATACATATATATAAATACATATACGTATGTATGTACATAAGGCGTGAAAAGTCTTTAGAGGATAATCGATATTGGTATCGGCCAGAGTATCTAACAATCGTTTGGTTGTAATTTAGTGCCTTACTGAACCACCAGTAAGACCATTTATCACCGGGCTCATAGATACACACTTGCATTCTGCTGTCGTAAACTGGTTTCAAATCCGTCGAATATATTTCCTAGCGTGTATCAGTGATCTTCGCACAAGACGATAGGGTCCTTTAGTCACGTCCAGACTTTGCATTATGAGTTTACGACACGGTAGATTTTCTAATCGCGTACCATGCGTTTTGTATGCTCACACTTGTACGATACGTTCGAATTGTTATTATCTGTAGCGAGAGTCGTAGGGTTTAAGATTATGGAGGATATTCTAAGACGAATCATTAGGCTAGGCTTTTTACATGAAACGAAAGCTCACCATCGGCATAGATGTAAAGGTATTAGCGTAGAACGTCAAAGGAAAGAGTTGTTGTTGATATACTTTGTTATGAGAGTCCCAGAACTCGCACGTACTGACCGCCATGCTCATGTCGAATTATAGCTATATACAATTTTATGCTAATTGTACACAAGGACGATAGTGTTACGATTCCAGGATTTCTAGTGTATCCCGAGATTGATCAAAGAGTTATTCTTTACGCGGCTTACAATTTAGCGACGAGACAATACTCAACTTTGTATACGAAGATCCGATTATTGCAGTAATCGCACCGTTTAATCAAAATTTATGTATAATGCTCTTCGAAACAACTTCTTCACTTATTAGTTGCAATCTAGGATAGTTTAGGAAAGATTTTATTTAAACTAGTATCTCATATACGTATAGGAATGCTTGTCACGATTGATAGAATAATGTAAAGAAATAGTTTTATTTATTTAATAATACAGTTTGCTAAATACATGTACTGACTGGTGCTAATATTTGCTTTCTTCCTTGGAAACATAGTTCCTCGCGAATGATTGTATTATAGTAATATCATAGGTAAAGCGGAGCTCCCTGTTTTTCTAAATGAAAGTTCGAGAGGAATTTATCGATTCATGGTACAATATAGACGAGATAGTTGTAAAAATAATAAAAATCAAAAACTCCAAAAGATTTTCTCTTTATTTGCAGCTTTTAATTTGTGTAAGATTCACATAAACAAATCGGCTAAATACTCCTCGAATTCTTGCTCCCTTGTTCTCTCTGATGCTTCCACTGGTTTGTCCTTCCAAATATTGGACTCTGTGGCTCCTACTTTTTCAACAGGTTTCTCTTCTTGGCTTGTGATTTTACTTTCGATTTCTCTACTAGTATTATCAGGAACTTCTGAGGTACTTGGTTCACTATTTTCACTGGTTGTTCCCAATCTCTTTAATGCTTTTTTTCTTTTTGCTTCTCTCTTCTGGGATTTGTAGTTCAGTTTTACTGAACATTGTGGGCATAATCCTTTAGTGACAATAAGAAACAAGTTATGGAAATAGTCAATCTATGCCTAATCTACTAATCTAAAAGCTGGAAGTTCACTGACTTAATTTGACTAAGGCATTCTTTTTCTCCCCTTGCTCCTCGTAACCAAAATTGATCTCCCAGGACCTAAGACCTTCCCTCTCGTTACATTTTTTATTGCCACATTCAAACTGGCCTTTTCCTGCAACTACTTCTTTCTCTGTTCTCCATCTCAAGGCGACCTATCATACGTATGACAAATGTATATTTGCTCATTGGGACTTGTGTGTTAGCGCATGACTAATTACCTTATTGAACTTGTAGTAAGTAAGGTCAGCTATGCAGTACTCCTTGAACAACTTATCGTAATACTTTCTCGCCAGACGCGCACCCCACGACTCCGGCTCATCTTTCTCCTGATCCCAAAGAAACTTATGATTCTCTCTGATAACGTCATAGTCCGTCTTATCTCGGGACCTCGAAACACAGGCCGAAACGTCAAGAACTGTTGCGTTTAAGGCTTACACGACTAGAATTCGATCCTCGCACTTTCTGTCGCCGAAGGCAATACTACATCTAGTCGTACAGGATACCCGTAAAACTCGCTTAGATAATTAAAAGAATCAACATACGTGTCTCGCTTAAACGACGACAGTGAACCTCCGTATAGTTCGAAGTAATCGTTCATTAACTTTTTGTGCCTGTCGTACGCAGACAAATATGCGTATGCTGAGAACATGTTGGAATGCTCTTCCTGATTATTCAACAGTGTCGTACTGTTATTTGTCACTGTTCCGTTTAGGTATCACATAACCCAACACTCCACGGCGCTTTCCATCAGTATATACAGTAATCTTTGCACGACGCTCCTTTGATTCATGAATGCAATTCAAAACATTGGATATGTAACAATGACTGCAGTTCTGAAGCCAGATCTACTTGTCAAAATTTAACAATCAGGAAGAATAAACGCACTGTTTAAAGATCTCCGTCTGCCACAACGTTTCCTTTAAAAATGGTGTAGAATGCGCCGGTGGTCACTTGTGCCTTCTTTACCAACTTCAAAACGTGTTTACACTTCGGGCATATCAATGGGTCACATGTATCTTATCGGAATACATTAGACACTCCAGTATTGAAATGCCAACGTGCCGAGTGCATCTTTGGAACTCATCTCTGCCGATTTTACTGTAAAAACTAGTCTGATTTTATAATTCTACGATCCCGTTGACGATGGCTGTGACACTGAAAGCAATTCGCAGCACTGGAGCGTGTTTGAAGAATGCGAGGGCTTTCAGTAAATTCGTTAAAATCGTGGAAGTTGGGCCGCGGGATGGTTTGCAGAACGAGAAGAACATCGTCCCGACCGAAGTTAAGGTCGAGTTTATCAACAAGTTAACTGAAACGGGGTTGAAGAGCATTGAAGTAACAAGTTTTGTCTCCCCGAAATGGGTGCCACAAATGGCAGATAACAGCGATGTCTTCCAACAAATAAAGAAGAATCCCGAAATCTCGTATCCAGTTCTAGTACCAAATGTTAAAGGTTTGGAGAATGCTCTAAAAGTGGGCGTGAAGGAGATTGCCGTGTTCGGAGCGGCTTCGGAAACATTCTCGAAGAAGAATACAAACTGTAGTATCGAAGAAAGCATAAAGAATTTCAAGGCCGTCATTGAAGAAGCGCAAAAGCACGATGTGAAAATAAGAGGCTACGTATCCTGCATAGTTGGTTGTCCTTACGAAGGAGAGACCAAACCAAAAGTCGTAGCAAATTTGGCAGAGCTGATGTTACAGCTGGGATGTTACGAAGTGTCCCTTGGAGACACAATCGGCGTCGGAACTCCTAAGAAGATGAAGACAGTGTTGAATGAATTGAAATATGTTACGACCAATGGAATGAAAGAATTCGCAGTCCACTGCCACGACACTTATGGGCAAGCAATAGCTAATATTTACTCGAGTCTGGAATCAGGAATTCGAATCTTCGACTCTTCAGTCGCTGGATTGGGAGGATGTCCTTACGCAGCAGGAGCCTCGGGAAATGTAGCTACGGAGGACCTGCTATTCTTCTTAAACGGACAAGGCATGGAATCAGGAGTAGACTTCAATCAAATGGTTCAGATTGGGGACTACATCAGCAAGCAGCTGGGAAGGAAGAATCAATCGAAAACAGGATCTGCCACAATCGCAAAGGAAACCTTACGCCACGCGTCCCAATCTACTTTGTGATAAATGTATATTATATTTTCTACGGAATAAAAAGATTTGTACATGCGAAAAGAGAAAGACGTGATTATTTTCTTTAGTTTTAATATCCTTTTAAAATCTGTATACACAATCTGTAGAAATATAGCGCAACTTTCAAGAATTACACCCTCGCATTTGGAGGAGGGTGCAGGCCCTTTCGAAAATACTCAGAAGAACGAATTAAGTTTTCTGTATTAAAAAAAATACATTATAATACATTGTATTAACACGCAAACGATTATGCATCAACAAGTTGATCAGTGTTAGGAGATATTCGATAACTCCTGCAGTATGGCCTGCGTGTCTAATGTGCTGAGGTCTATCGAACCTCTCGTGTCAATTACAACTCCGGTGACCTAAAAATCAAAATCAGGTTCACGCCGACGGCAGACTTTATTCCAAGATATCCTAGACTACCGAATAATTACCATTTCTTCAAAGAAAGCAGTGTGATTTGGTTTTTCCGAGTACCTCTCGTACTGATCCAAATTATCTTGCAACTTTAACGTGAGACTATCGTAATTCTGTATTATGATCGCCAAGATCTGTTGCTCTGTCGGCGTCGAGAGGCTTTCACTAGCCAACCAAGCAGCGATCTTCGGCGGAAAGTGATTTACGATGTCTCTCATGTTAACCAGAGAATTCGTGAGTTTCAAAGCGTGTTCTTTGTACTCGTAGGACTCACTGGTCGAGTATCTGAGTGCTGGATATGCGAAAATCGTCAATGACAACAATGGTCAGATTTGGGAAGTTTAGCTGACTCACCCATGGCATTAAGATTAGTGAAGATTAGTCGCATTCGAATGATTTCGTAGAATAATTCGTCATAGCTACTGGGGGATGATAAGAACGTATCACCGTACGTGATAAATAAATTTAGAATATTCACCACCTATGAATAAACTTCCATAACTACTGAATGCTAGATAAATGTACATCACCCAGGCACTTATGCATACCTGTATTGCTAAGGGGAAGATATTCATTTTCTTTACAAGGTGGCTTTCGTGAGTAGTGAGAAACTTGAGTAAATTAATCAATGCCGTCCACAAGTCTCTCCATTGATAGCCAAGCCTCACCCGGCATCTTTTCTGGTAGCAAAGCAATCTTTGTAAAACGCCGATACATTGATGGTAGAGTTCAAGAGGAAATTTTTTCATCATGTGCGACGTGATAAACTCCACAAGGAGGTCTGCAACCATACAAATATGTGGCACTTGTACAAATAGTCCCCGGCGTCGATTTGAGGTTTATTTACCGAGCAGAGTCGCTGCCAGTGGTTGAGCTGGAGCTGTTTTGTCATTGATTTTTCTGTGGTGCATAGGCACACGATGCAAATGTACTCTGAACGCCAGATTGGCATCGTGCATCAAACTGTTTGCATACTGATCCTCCGCAATACAACTCAATATGAGGAAACACAGCTTAACATTATTCATTATAGCCTCGGTGCGTATGGCTTGCATAACTATCGAACTAGAACGAAACGGAATGCATCTCACGATTTGCCAGGAGTAATTCCATATTGGAAAAACAGTCTTTCTCACCAATACTGTAAAAATGTAGCTAATAGATTGAAAGGCTGTGCCATGCTTTCTGGCGGTTGGGGACCAGGCGCTGTAGCATTTGGTCCTAAGGTATTATTAGGAGAAGGCGGAGCGCAGGTATCGCTTTGAGTGTACGCCAGTGTCGTAACAAAATTGCGATTTAAATGCGTGGCCTCGTACAAGGCTAATAACAAAGCATTATTCGCGCGAACCTGTTGCGTTTTTGCTTCTTCCTCACCGATGAACATGCTTCCAACCATGCTAGTTAAAGAAGACAGCCAAGAGGCTTGCACCTCTGAAAAGCACAAAAATGAATACTACCCGATTTACTCTCTAATTTACAGCCAGATTTTTCATACCTGCTCTTTGTTGAGCGAACTGTCTGCAAAACTCTGTCAACGAACTCGAAATCACCTGACCATATCCATTGAGCGCGAGCTCATCGTCGAGTATAGACAGTTTAACGATATACGGATTTGCACTCTCGTGCTTTCTGTAGTTGACTAGAAGTGTTAAGAGTAAAACTGCATCATGGCCATGACGATTTCTGGCTGTCGTGTCTTTTAACAACTAAGTGCCAAAAAAAATCTATCTAAGTCGACCAGGTTGCATACTCTACATTGGTAAATACATCTTTTCAACACCTACTTGGACCAGAGATTCAAAGACACTATTCACCATCACGTACTCCAATAATGTGTTCTGACTGACATTGTCCATGCCGGTCACAATGATTAACAATAACTTTAGACACAGTGCTTTTAAACTATCAGGGTATTCACCTGCAAGGAAAATAATAAATGATCAATGCCATATAATTTTTTGGCATCTAAAATCTAGCTGTTACTAATACCTGTTAAAAAGTTGTTACAATGTTGCATCAGTGTTGTCATACGCTGTTCCGCAGAATCAAATCCGACTAGAATATCTATTAAGTTAAACCCACAATCACCTTGACTAGCCTTTTTATACATGGATTGGACCACAGCCGCTAAGGTCTGGAGAGCATATACTACTCTAAAAGGGTGCTCGTCCACCAGAGTGTCCACACAATGGCAGACCAAGGCATTTAAATTTTCCTTACTAGCATTGAGTTGTTCGCCTGTCATGTGTAAAATTTCAGTTTCGATATGTGAAACCTATAATCCAAAAGATATGGGAAGTCTGATGACAGGTGATGTTTAAAATGATTCTTAGTCAAGTGTACTGACCATTGGTTTGATAAGAAAGAGCTCATTCCAAAAGTTAGGTTGAGCTAATGTCAAATCTTCCCCTTTAAAGAAACTTTCATAAATTGGAACAAGTTTCCCTTTGTGCTGGCGTTTGGAGCCAGAGCCGCTCCTCTTTCTCATTGCCATTGTGCTTTATTCTGTTTTATCCATTACCAATCATTCTGGAAGTGTAAATGCTCTGAATATCTGCACTCATCATCACAATCAAAGGACATATGCTTAATAACATAACCCTCGACATTGATTTCTCACACATAGCGACAGAAGCTTGACAAGCAATCGACAGATATTCCAATTTGAATTTCGACCAGGCACAAATTGCGAAGCCGGAAACCCTTGAGAAAGTTTGCGAGAAATCATGATATCTACTCACTAAGGAACTGGTTTGCTGATAATGAAAATATTGTTTCGGTCCGATGAAACAATTCCTCGTCTACGTTTCTGCCCAAGAGCGACGGGTGGTTAGTAAGGGCAAGTAAATAAATCGGTTTAACAGGATTCCCTGAAGTAAACTTGTTCCAATGTTGCGGAAAGACTTGCTCGCGAGTGACAACCACGATCAGACAGGCGCATCATTATAGAAGTCAGAGCGCTGCAGTGGAATGTAAACAATTTATGCTAGAGACACCGCCGGAAATACTCGCACACTGCGCACATCTCTTGGAAAATCCAATTTTCTTAAAAAAATCAAAACATCACGATAAGAATTTTATTCCGATTCATTTCAGCTGAAAACATTATTAAGCAAAGTGCATATACCAGGAATATGTCTCAGATTATCACAGTTTATGTGATTACTTCGAAATATTCCCGTAATAAAAAATGGGCGTAAAGCAAGGGATAATGCAAATTTTAATAAACGGATGTGAACGTGGTACCGGAAGTGATGTACTGACACTTTGAAGTCCAATGCTATTGTGGTGAGCTAGCTCTATCGGGAATTACGACATAACATACTACTGCGTCACACTGTCCATTCAAAAAAGTAGATAGATTTTCGGAACTACACGAGGACAGATAAGCTGGCTTTGCTCAACAGATAATCAGTTGAAGGTACCAGAACCATGGCTGACATCGATTCGATACCACACAGCTGAACGGACATATGTTCTTAATTAAATGTCACGGTCTCTTCAAACTTTGTACCACAACACTATAGTCAGCCGGCGTTTCAGGACAATTTGAGAATTTGCCGCCATGAAAATATCATCGAAAGTACTTTATTATTTAAGGCAGAGGTATTATTTTTCTATCGTTATTCTGTGGAGAGAGTCAGGAAAAAGCATCAAAGTGGAGTTTTGCTATTTGTTTCAGATCACGACCGTTGATTCCAAGACTCCTAACACAGCATGCTACCTCAAGCAATGAATATTCATCTCAGACTCATGGGAAAGCTGCAGAGTCAAATGAAGCTCACAGTGGAAATCATAAAGCTGTCTATGCAGCTACCTTGGCAGCAACAGGTCTTGGGATGTATTACTATTTCCAATCAAAGGAGAAAGTACATGCACTTGAAAAGCGAAGTATTCACTGTGGGGAGTTGAGGAAAGACTTGAAAACATACACTCTACAGGAAATAGGCAAACATGACAACAAAGAGAACAGAATATGGGTTACATTCAAGCGAGGAGTGTACGATATCACAGAATTTGTGGAGAAACATCCAGGAGGGCCATCAAAAATTATTATGGCTGCTGGCAGCTCAGTAGAACCCTTCTGGTCTATATTTGCAAACCACAATTCACCTGAGATCTATGAGCTTCTAGAATCTATGAGAATTGGCAACATTTCAGAGGAAGACACAAAAGTAGCAACAGACGGACAATATGATCCGTATGCCAGTGAGCCAGGTAGGCACAAGGCATTGAAAATTAATGGCCACAAACCATTCTGTGCAGAGCCACCTTCTTCCCTCTTGGTTGCAAGTTTCATTACACCAACGTGAATATTGAAAAATTTCTCTTTCATTAAAAACTAATAATATTCAAGTAATACTAATATCAACCCATAATTCATTTTCAGTGAACTCTTTTATGTCAGAAATCATTTGCCAGTGCCAGAGATAGACTTGAAAGAGTACAGACTCGAGCTAGCTATTGAAGATACAACTAAAACGGCCTTAGATTTCGAAACGATAAAGCGAAAATATCCTAAACACAGTATAACAAGTGCTGTCATGTGCGGCGGAAACAGACGCTCGGAGATGGCAGCGGTAAAAAGTTATTGATTCTCGCTATTTTTGGAAAAATGAGCAAAAACGCGAAAGTATCAATTCAATCTTTTAGGAGAGACCATTACGTGGTCTAAGCTGGAGTGTAGGGGCAGTAGGAAATGCTACTTGGACTGGTGCTAGGCTGTGTGACGTTTTGAAAGAGTTAGGAATAAAGGAAGAAAACTATGATCACGTGCAGGTAGACATTGCTGCAAATTAAACTGAAGAAATTGAGTGAAACTAAATGGGAGTAAACAAATTGATTTTCTCTAGTTTGAAGGATATGATCTCGACCCTTCTGGAACCCCATATGGTGCAAGCATACCAATTAGCAAAGCTCTCGATCCCAGAGCCGATATAATTTTGGCATACGAAATGAATGGCCAACCGATATCGAGGGATCATGGCTTTCCAATCCGTGTAATTGTCCCCGGCGTCGTAGGCGCCAGGAATGTGAAATGGCTGGGCAAAATCAATGTTGCTAAAGAGGAAAGTACCTCACAATTTCAACGAGGAGATTACAAAGGATTCTCGCCAAGCACAGACTGGGAAAACGTAGATTTTTCTAAGTCCCCAGCCATTCAGGAAATGCCTGTTATATCAGCAATTTGCGTTCCTGAATCATCGGAAACCGTAAAAGTTGTAAATGGAAAAATCGCCGTAAAAGGATACGCTTGGTCTGGCGGAGGCCGAAAAATTATCAGAGTCGATGTAACAAACGATGAGGGTAAAACTTGGCATACAGCGGATTTGTATGCCGAAGATATTAACGCCAAAGTGGGTCGCTATTGGAGCTGGACTCTTTGGAGTGCGGAAATCCCAGTTCCCAAAGCATGTAAAGAGACGGAAATTTGGGCCAAAGCTGTGGACGCCTCCTACAATGTCCAACCAGAAAGCTTCCGAAATATTTGGAATTTAAGGGGCCTCCTTTGCAACGCATATCACAAAGTGAAAGTGAAGCTGGATCACTAACTCATATCATAGTAGTAGATACTTTATTAGTTTACAATTATTTCGAGCAACCATGAAAAACACGATACTCCTTAATAGTCTTACATCCTAGAACATACGCTTTCCTCGACGGAATCTTTCCGGGGGGTCCTGTGTGGATATGTAGATATGTATAAACCTATAATAGACACGTCTTTCCCGACCTTTTATAACAAATATACTCACTCGCCGCAGTCTATGGAGTTTTTCACATTCCTAAAGTAATCGTGTATAGACTCAAGGGACAGATCATCACGTTTCTGCGCATATACGTCGTGAACTTCAAATAGTGGGTTCTCTTGCATTGCGGTTTTACATATCACAATAGTGTAAGGATATCCTGCTTTTTGTGCGAACATCATACGTCGCCCCACTGTTAAATCTGTTCGGTCGTCGAGTATTACATCGACATTTAATTTATCCATTATTTCTACCATCTTATCAACATGCTGAGATGCAACTTCTTCTCTACTGCCTTTCTACAATGTTTTATAAGGACTTTAATAAATGGTATTTTAAGAACACGTCATTAATTATTGTAGATTACCTTTGGTGGGATTATGCACACTGTATAGGGTGCCAAGCATTTTGGCCACCTTAGGGCATCATTTGTTGACAATATTTCTGCAGCTGCTGTAACTATCCTATCAATGCCAAGTCCGTAACAACCCATTGTGGCAGGCTTTCTTTTATGATCCGCATGTATCAAAACATCCATTGGTTTTGTGTACTTTGTGTCTAATAGAAATGTGTGACCAACCTCGAGTGCATTGTGCTCTCTCAATTCTTTTTTGCATTCAGGGCACTGTGTGCTATCAGACACATTCTGATTAACACGATAATCACAAGATGAACAAGATAAAATAGTATCATCACCGAAATCTGTTTCATAATGATACTCATGTGATAATGTTCCTCCCATTATTCCAGTATCAGCAACCACTACATGTGTAAAACTATATTTAAGATAATAATAGAATTAAAGGTACACCCAGTGTAAGAAAAAGATATACCTTTGTGAAAGTCTATGCCAATGGTTTGAAATATGTTATCATATGCCCTACACACAGAGTCATATGTCTTCTTTGCCTCAGTCAAGTTAACATCAAATGTATACAAATCTTTCATGAGAAATTCCCTGCTTCTAAAAAAGCCGGTACGAGGTCTCATTTCATCCCTCCACTTACTACTAATCTGATATAATCTGAGAGGCAGATATTTGGCACTAAGAATGCCCATTGAAGACATGGCAGTGCAAAGTTGTTCTTCATGTGTCTATTATGGGACATAATGATTCCATATACAGACAGATTCTAACTCTCTAAATGGATAATAATATTCTTACTGGACTTAGAATGTATTCGGAGTTATGTCTGTCTTTCAAGGAAAACAGTTCGGATCTGGCCTCTGCCAGTCTGCCTGTTTGTTGCCAGAGGCCAGCTCTGATGAGCGATGGTAGGAGTATCTTTTGGGCATTGATTTTGGACATTTCATTCTCAACTAGATTGATTAGCTTCTCTACGACTCTGTAGCCTACAGGTAGCCATGCGTAGAGACCTGCACTCAGTGGTCTAATAATACCACATTCCATAAAGTGCTGGAAGAAATTTGTGATGTTATACAATCACACCTGGCTTACATTGCACTGCTCTTCAATCATGTTTTGCATTAGCAGTCTATTTCTAATAAATCCCTATAAGCCAATTCAGTCTATTAACTCAAGTTATTCACAGTGGTTGGAAACTGACCTTATAACTTTTAGAATTAACATTCGTCGCTTCGGAAGGCGGAAGAAAAACGGGAGGAAAGGTCTGAGACGTTCGTGCTAACTTTCGAATGTGTCTGCTTGCCATCTTTTAAATCTTTCTATTTATCCGAGTCCCCGACTGTAATTAAATTCCAGATGACTGAGAGCACATGGGTCGGAGGCCGCAAGTGTGTTTATTTCTATGCAAGTGTACTACCTCGTACACCTACACAAGCCCAACACGATCGAACCGTCACTACTACCAGTTTACGCTTTCACGTAGAAACTTATAGAATCGACCTGTCACCATTTGAAGTGGGATCCGTAGGTTATCTGGTGTCTCAGTCTCGGAGCGAGACTTTGAATACCGAATGACGACTTTCCCGTATTTTGACAACTCGATGAACGAATCGTGTGGCATCGCAAAGCTACGGTATCGCTGACTGTTACCCGGAATATAATCGCGATGGAGTAAAGCGGCCGTGGAGACGCAGGAAAGCTGGAAACCTTTTGGAATGGACGAGGAGAGAACGGATTCGTCCTGCGAAAGGACTACTTCCTCGGAAAATGTTAATCCATCTGTTTTTCATCTGGAAACGGCAGTTTCGGCCGCGAAAGGTACCAAGACAACACAGTTATGTGGGCAATTACCAAACTATAATTCTAAAGGCTCTACAAATCCTGGTTCCTTTACAGCTGTTCATCCGCCCAATTCCAAAGAAGCACATACACATCACATAGAAACTACAACGCAATGTTTACATGAGCCTCAAGAACAGTCCCTTGTGCACATTGTGTTACCAAGCACCCAGGGAACAGTTTCCGATTTACAATCCGAAAGTGATACTTCAAAGGATTCCAGTGATGATAATCCAATGTCACCCACGATTCCCAAGGAGGATATTGCCATAGGCACATCAATGAGCAAAGCATTCTCCACAGGGGATATGGTGACTCATTGTGAGAATCATAACTTAAATTCACCTACACAAGAACTGTGTATAGACAAATTAGTTGCCAGGTCAATTGATTCCATGCAGAACCCGCAAATCTTTGACGACAAATTATGCAATCCTGCGCAATATAAAATATCCAAAGAATCCATAGAATGTACAGGATTCTACAAAAGTCCTGTATACAGGCCAAGCCTGGCCGATGACAGCAGGGCTGTGAAAATCTCACTGCCAACGAATCCTATCAATCTCATGCAGCCGAATGCCCAATTTCTAAATAAGAGCCGCAATTTTCTACATTTTATCACAGAGAGATCCACGACCATAGTGGAGAAGGCACTGCACTCCCAGCAATTATCAGGGAAATATAATTCCATTGTTAAAAGCAGAGATGCTTCCAATTGTAGTGAAAGAAAAAGTGTGGATTCTTCAGAGTTACAAGAACCGGCCAAAATTATTCTTCCAGACGCGAGCAAGAATGAGACGAAGGAGGAGTGTGATATATATAATTCTGTTAACCCATTTAACACAATTATATATACTGCAGAACCCGATTCATATATTGGTTTCAATGGTACATTACCGCAAAATCAAAGCGATGTAGAGAAGTCTTCGAAAGAAAGCGAAGAAATAGACAAAGCAGATAATGTCCTACCTGAAACAACCGAAACAGCCCGCCTTTGTCCAGAGTTGAATGGAGACGTGCTTCTGAGTCGAAACGTTGCTGCCCTCGATACTTGTAACTTGAACGGAACAATCACACTCACGAATCATCCCGTAGCGCCGAATTCCGAAGATTCGAGCGGCAATTGGGACGGAAATGTGGAAAACGGCTTGCTACATCACCCGGCATACCTCACGCTCTTACGAGACTACGCAGATTTGAAAACGAAGAATATGAGGCTTCTAGAGCAAGTGGACCAATTGGAGGAGCGCAATCGAGGATTGGAAGGCGAAAAGAGCGGGGAAATTTTCAAAGTTCAAATCGAGAATTTAGAGAGAACAATAAACAGGCTTAGTGCTGAGCTGCGTTCTTCCCTCGTGTCGCAAGAGACACTTAAGAAAGAATACAATATAGCGAATAAAGAACGCGAGAGTATGGTAATGAAGTACGCGGTTGGCGAGAAACAGTTGATCGATAGTCAAAGGTGGGCCTTTTAAAAAAGAATCGAGTAATTTCGACATTTCTAACTTTACCTATTACTTTAGAGCGAGGGAGTCTGCCGAGCGTAAAGTAAAAGACTTAACAAAGGACCACGAACTATTGCAAAGTAAATTGCGACAAGCACAAGGCGAGCGAACGAGAATTTGTAATATACTGGACGGAAAGTGTCGTGAGATTACCGAACTTCAAAAAGAAGTGGAAAGATTGAAGGAAGACGTAAAAATGAGGGATGTAAAATTGAAGTGGAGTCAGACTAAACTCAAAACGGAGATAGACGCGCAAAAAGATACCCACCAAAAATTGGAGAAGGCCATGGTATGGAAAAAGTGATACAGCTATTTACGTCTAAGGAAGAATATGCATTTTCATGATAAACTTTCTTTCCAGGCAAAGATTACCGAAATGAAGGAAGAATGCGAACAAGTGCGAAAGGAATCAGAAGAATCAATTAGAAGGTTCCAACAATCAGAAGAGAACAAGGCTGTAACACTGGATCAACAATTAAAGGAACAACAAGCACAGTTAATCCTAGAAAGACACGTGACAGAAGACAGGGAAATGTTACGACTTCAGCTGCAGAAGGAAGTCGATACACTGAAGCACAGGCAACAGGTCCTCGTCGAGGAAAACAATACTCTTAGTCTGAAGATTCAAGATGCGGAAAAGAATCGTCTAAACTATGAAAGTAACATTAGCAACCTGAAAGTCGTAGCTGATCAGCGTCAAAAGGACATCGTTGATCTCTTAGATAAAGTTTCAGAGTTAGAGACATTGAAAGTGCAACTACAGCAGTAAGTACATCAGTAATAAGACTCCAATTAAACGCAGTATAGTAATTTTTCAATTTTAAATACAGTAAGGACCAAATTTTGGAAACAACTAAGGCTGAGGTAGAACACTTACGATCAGCCAATGAAGAGCTGCAGGATGACATGCGATCCTGTCGTCAAAGGGAGGCTGATATGTTAGACTTCACTCAAAAATTGACGGACAAAAATGTACGGCTTCAGTCTGAATTTATGGAGCTCGAGGCCGAAGCCAAACAGTTGCAAGAAGAGCACGGCCCCCTGCACGAGCGCATTGCAGAATTAATCACAAGAACTAAGCAATTAGAAGAGAATTTGACTAAGGAGCAGAAAACACGAACGGAAGAGTGCGACATTTTAGCCAAGCACTTAGCAGAGCAAATTCAAACTGCTCAAGACCTTGCTCAAAAGTTGGAAGATAGTCAGGGTGAGAATGCGGTATTGAAAAGAAAGCAAAGGCTTTCAATAAAAGAATTAGCGCGAGAATTGCACCAATGTCGAAAGAGACTGGAGTCCTATGAAGCCTCGTCTCCCTGTAATTCGTTAGATGTGGAATCAAGAGCTGGCTCTAGTGTTTCGCTAAACACAGGTATTTTTAAATTTCTCAAATCATAAGCTTCCATCGATCCCATCTCCAAACAAGAATATTTCTTCAGGTGACGTGCCAAATGGTGCCTTATCAGACAACAGTATTGCGACCGAGCAACCCTTGCAAGCCTTGGAATCCAGTAGGCAAGCATTGATAGATCGAATAATACAATTGGAGAAGTTAAAAGTACAACAAACCGAGAGACTCGATTTCTACGAGGAGAACACTCGGGAACTAGTGCAGGAACTCCAGAAAAAGAAAAAGATTATACAGAATTATATTTTGCATGAGAATAGTGGTGCTTTGGGTGGTCAGGATCGTGATAGGTATAAGGTAATTATTTTCATTTGGTCTTTGTCACCCTCCACGTAATTACTAACACAAAGTGTCCCTTTACAATCCAAGCATATTAAGAGTAAGAGGAATCCGGTAAGCGAACTATGAAAGCAGGCTAAATTAAACTTTCAATCTTTTATTATGTCAGAGTATAATACTGAATCCAGTAGGACAGGTTTAACTATAAGGTATCATTAATATCACAGGCCGAGCTGGCGCGGCATGGGGGTATAATGGCATCCGTTTACAACCAGCGAGTTTCCGATGATAATATGACTCTGGAATTATCGCTCGAAATCAATCAAAAATTACAAGAAGTGCTTGAAGATGCGTTATTAAAGAATATAACACTTAAGGTATACACACAGTCCTTCGATTCTTAAAGGTAAACCAGTCAAATATTTAATTTCTACTATAACAAACACCGTTGCAGGATAACATTGACACTTTGGGCGAAGAGATAGCAAGGCTAACTATGCAAAGCCAGCAAAAGCAAATCAAGTGAAATGTCTGTACTTACCGCCAACTGGGAAAGCACACCTTAAAGTACATATGAATCCTAACATTATCAATTTCCGACTCGTCAAGGTTTGTTAGTATACATTAGACTGGGAAACACTTGGTGCACCGAACGTTCTTACGTTCCCGAATTATATACTTTCTTGTACTATACAAAACTTGGATGTATTATTTTTTTGCGTCTTAAGTTGAAAGCGGGAATATATCGATTATTCTTATTTATACATTATTACTATTAAGTGCCGGGATAACTGTCCTTTTCTTTACCGCCCCCCTCGATTTGAGATCGGAAGGACATTGCCATATCTAGTCAAAAATTATCACTCATTAAAGTATCACAGTATTCCAGTAAAATTTAAGCTCACCTCGAATTGATAAACCTTGGCTTTAAAAGAAAACATTCCACATCTTACACAATTCTTGGCGACTGAGTTACCGCGAGTCGCCGCTGTTGAATCCATGTAATGTACATCTAGTGCACACTTTGTAGAGAGTAAGGTGTATCAAGCGATATAGACTAAAGGAGCAGCCTGTATATTATGTGTAATCATAAACTTGTACAAATATAAAAACTGAAATTTTACGTTAACTTGCACAATTCTCTAACAAGTTCACCCCACTAACAGGTATTTCCTCATGCAGTGTAGATCATGCCAGAAATTATCAATCGCCCACACTTACCAGTTTCTGCCTTGCACTTTAATAATAAAGGGGTTTGATCTTTACGAATCTGCCAGGTTTGTTCACACGTTTAATGACAACCTGTACTACATAATATAAAGTATTTGATTATAACAAGACAAAGCAGACCTCGTGACTTTTTCTCTGTTAATCTACTCCCCTTTCTTGTCAAGGAATTACGAAACTATTACACTTTATTCCGCCTAATGAGAGGAACACACCTATTACTTCGCAACGGATCGAATTCCACGAGAAACCACCGCCCGATCTCCCGTTTGCTATTTGCCGTGTTATAAGACACATTATTTCCATCGGACATTCATTCTTTCCTCCGCGTTTCTCCTCTCTCCTTTTCTCGCTCTCTCTCCCTCTCTCTCTCCGATCCTTTATATACATATGCACAGCACTTAGATCCTTATAAAGCGCATACTAGAGTGAGATTTACAATTGGGTGGCGAGTACGATACACTGCAATTAAGTCGAAGGTATGTTTAGCCGTAGAACTTTTACGTATCTCTCGTGTCTGCCTCTGTGTATGTGCGTACATACATAACTGCCTCGTGTGTGTGTACACAATACACGCCTGTGCCTGTGTGAGTGTGTGCACCTGTCGCGCAGTAATTGTATTACGTGCGTGCGGCTATTGCTTTTGTACATCGTATCCTGGTATACACACGTACTAGAACTTTATATGCTAAACTTATGAAGAAAAGAGGACTCGATCGTTTCTCGCTTTTAAGGAGGGCAACTTGCAAGCGGCGATTTGTAAAGAGGAGACCATTGGAATAGATAGGACGTGATAGTAGAATTGAGGGCGGCGTGCGCTGGGCACCACCTACGATAGTTGATAGTCGGTTGCCATCCCTGCGCGACTAAGTCCTTCCTCTCGATCTGCGTCGAGGTATTCGTACACAAGCTTCCCCCTAGTGTAGCTTTAGTGGCTCGCCAGCTCGTCTGGTACAAAAATATTGCTCGCTCGCGCGCCTTCCGTCTCCTCGCATTAGTTTCTTGTCGAGGCTCCGCGTCGAGATACATCTAATCTCAGTTACAAGGCCCATCTTCGGCCAACCTCTCGTTCTTTTATATTCTGTTCCGTTGCCTCGCCTCGAATTCCCATCGGATCGATTCGAAGATCGTATCCCCGTGTCTGAGGGCGACTATCTAGTAAGTCGATTCAAAGTTCAACGATCCGAGACTACCGGAATACAGAGCGCCCGAGGCTCCCAGAGTCTCGAGACATCCCGGGTGTCCACTAGACTTGCAAATTCTCGGCTCGAGTCGAAAAAATGTAAATCATTCGTTTGTCCATTGTACTCGCAGTGTCGATCGATCGGGCAGCGAAGCCAACAACCATGGATGGATCGTATTTTCCATTAGAGAATCACGGCGAGGGCTTGCCCGAGGCAGTCGGCCCCAGATTTTGAGAGAGCGAGCTTCCCTCCTGTATGAGCCACCCTCGTCCCGGTGCATCGCCGCGGCCACCCTTGCTCGCGTTAATTTTCCTGCCCGGATTGATTTGGAGTGAAACCAGGCGCGCCCCGTGGCCGCTTCTCTCCTCTCACTGCTAGTCGCTCGCCATCCTCCCTGGCATCCCTCGCATCCATTAAACCGACACGAGCGCACTTTCCAGGACTCGTGAACAAACTGTCGACCTGCAACTTTTCCAGCCGTTCTAGACACACATCGACGTATACCGACAATAGCACAGAGTATTGATCACCATACTGTTTTATGGCTTTGTCACCAGACCATCTGTATTTGTTCATATGCGGTGGTCTGACGAGCGCCAGCCAGCGTCTACTCAACCGGCAGCCTGAACAAGCAGTCTCCCCCGCTTTGAACCCCTATTTAATCAAACTATTAATTCCCACTCGGCCAGCTATAGAAAGCTGTTTTCTGTTATGCGTGATATCGTGGTCTGCAAAACAAAATGTATTGACCAAATGCCTAGGTTGAAGAGGAGGTGGAGGAAGACGGGGGTGGTGGTGTTCTCGGGTGCAGTGTGCACCGATCCCTGGCTAACTCGGGCCTGGAGCAGGGCCGCCCTACCCTGGCCGATTGGAGGCTGCCGGAGAGCGCGGCCGAGCCCCGGGATAGTCAGCCAACGGAGCGGGATGGGCAGAGGAGCGAGCAAGCACGAGAGAGCAGCAAGCCGAGCTCGCTAACGAGAGGGAGAGAAGGTTCACGGGCAAGCAGGGAGAGCGCAGCCTGGCTAACCGGGAACCGCTCGTCGGCGAGAGAAAGACGGCGATGCGTAGAACAAGGCTGCCAGGCGGGTGGTGAGGAGTCGAGGGCGGTCGAGGGAGCCAACGATAACGAGGGTAGCCAGGATAAGGGAGGAGGCGGCGGCGGAGTAGATAGAGCTGGCATAGAAGAGATCCGCGCGTCTGCAGGACGCGAAAGGGTAAGCAGAGCCAAACAAATCCATCCGACATCGGGCGACGCGGATGAAATATTGCAGGGAGCGAGCCCGCGGTGAAACAGAGAGGGAGAGAGAGAGAGACAACCATGAAAAAGCGAGGCGAGACCGGAGAAAAAGAGGAGGCAAGAGCCGGAAAAGGGGCTTCGAGTAAGAGGCAGCAAGGCTGCTGAAGGGAAAGCCGAAGTACATTGCGAGCGGGGAAAGAAGGGCTAGAAAAGCAGGGCGAGGGTGCAGCCGAGCCGGCGGAGGAAGGGGGGAAGGAGCGCCGACATAGAAGATCGGGGAGAGAACGAGGGAGAGGAACCCAGCGGAGAAAGGATGTCGCTGGAAAAAGAGAAAGCCGTGGGGGCGGGGGAGGGGGGGTTGGAGTTAGAGTAGTAGGTGCAAGGGAGTCTCAGCCGGGGACGTGGAGCAAAGAGAGAAGAGGGGGAGAGAGTAGGAGAGGAAAAGCGGGCTGGAGGAGGGTTGCTCGAAAGCCCACGCAACCCACCCTCTATAAATTCTAGCAGCCAGAGGGGTTCCGATTAAAGCGGAGCTTTTACTATCAAACGCAGAGGCTGCCCGGCGATTCCTCCGTTAAAGGGGATGTCCCATCGCCCCCGGCTTCCCCTGCTCGAGGGAGATATGGGCATATCGGATTTAAAGCCGCTCGAATTCTATCGTACCGCTCGCGAACCCTTCGTGTCTATCAGCCGCCACCCCAACCACCCCCGAAGGCTTCCACCCCTCGAGCCAGCCACGCGAGATTTCTCCTTGTTTTTTCGCCTCTTTTCCACAGTCCTTTCTCGCACTCTCCCTGCTCGGCTGGCAAAGCATGTGCATGTGTATATATGCGAGGTGGCCCTCGTCCTCTGCCACCCTCGGCGAGAGAGTTCACGAGCGACGAGGGTGTCTTCGGAGAAGCGGAGCAGCAGCAGCGGTAGCGACAGCGGGGATCTCTCGGCGATTGGAAGCATTCGTCTCGCAAATTAGAGGCTACTTATGGCTCCCTCAAGCCCGAGCGCGATTACGAATTCCGAGCTGCGAGGAACCCCACTGGCTCGTAGGACGTGCGAGAGCGGTTCCACCCTCCAGGAGGTAACTTTGAATATCAGGATCGATCGTTCGGCCGATCGAGCTGTAAATGAATATGCCCTCTCGCTCCCAGTGGCTTTAGCTCTGGCTACGCTGGATGAATCGATCGGCGCACAAGACTCCTCTCCTCTCTCGCTCGCTCCCGCGTCTCTCTCTCTCTCTCTCTCCCTCTCTCTCTTCCTCGATGTATGTGTATGTGCTTTCTCCCCGACGAAAGCTTCAGCTTAGGGCTGGCTCGGCTGGTTTTCAAGCGAGCTTCGTTCCTCTCCACGTGCGATCGACTCAAGGTACTCGTAACGAGCCGGGCCCCGACGATAATTAATATCCTTGGCGCCCTTTGCCGCCGCCGCCGAAGGAGGAGGAGGAGGCAACGGGGGACACACACGCGCGTGTCGACTGGAACGAACTCAAGTGAGAAAAGTAAAGGTGGTACAGAGGCGCGAAATCAAGGTGAAAAATCATATAATCTTGCCAAGAATCGGTAGCGGTATTAATAATAATAAGTGATTAATAATAGGTCAATAATAATAGCGGCGGTATTAATAATCGCACGTAGTGTCGGCCACAGTAATAACATAATGTTTGGCATCGTTAGCTCCGCATTCTCCACAATGCATCGTTGCGTATCAGACGCGCTCGCGTGGAGCTCGGACCGCTCGAGGACCTACACACACCGCCCTCAACTCCTGGAGCATCGAGCGGCCGAGGCCCTGCGAATGGGGTTTCCTAGTTAACAACGTGTCATCACGGCGAGTACAATTCTAGTCTATGACAAACGTAACGAACCAATAGCCCCGTAAATCGCACTAATTAATAATAGCACTAATAATAATAATAATAATAATAGTAATATAATTGTAATCGCAATAATGACAATCAATCGGCGGACAAATTAAATCTCGCAAACACAGCTAAAAACATTGCCGCGGACGTGTCGAGCTTTCCCTGGCCGATCTTCGATATGTCGTCGATGGAGATAATCTGGTAGCAGCTGGAGGCTCCCTTTTGGCGAAGGTAGACTTGGAAAAGAAATGAATAAAATCCGCCCGATACTATCGCGAAAGTCTTTAATCGATCGAGGATAAAGCGCAAGGTAGAACAACATGTATATCGCAATAGATGGCTCGCCTAGTTGGACTTTGATTAAGAAACTATGAAAACAGGAGTCTTCAGTGTCAGGTCACCGGATTCTCGCTGGAAACAAGTGCAGTTCTAGTGCAGTGCACTTCCTTGGAGGCGATGCCATTTGAGCGGCTGTGCGTTAAACCGAAACATAAGAAAGGTGTCATGCGCGCACTCGTCTGATTCCCTGACCTTTGGTTTAACAGGCAGCCGATCGGGAATAGTCACCTTCTCGCGGGGAGGCTGAAAAATGGACTCTCGGCAGGACTCTCGGATGCTTTAAGTATGCAAGTCAGTATGCTTTATAAATGGATACGTGTATGCCTCTCTATGTACAAGTACATGGACTTAACGTTAGGTCTAAAAGCAAGTTCGCGAGTGTTCGTTAAACGGAACAATTACTTTTGGTACTGTTACACAATCGGTTCCTCGGGTGGAGTCGGCCAACTGCTTCTCCCATTGCGACAGTCTCCAAATAAGAAGAAAATTGGGTGAAATCTGTTGTGGCTTTGTCATTTGAAAGGAACCAGCGAAGGTGGTGGATCGCTCGAGGAACCGATCGCAGTGGTTCTGCTGCAACTGGTACACTAGGCTCGAGGGTGTGCTCAAGGTACGCGTTACGGATAAATTATGCTATCTTAATCTAAACGTATCGAGGGACGGAGCGTTGGACGGGTTAAGGTTGCCAAAGCCGAAAATCGACAGTCTCAGTTATCGACGACCCGAAAGAAGAAACTCTTTCATCGGACTTGCGAGATAAATCGTGGAATGTGCTCCCCATCGATGGTCATTAGGACACTAATCAACTGGGATTCGCTGCTGGGCTGCAACAGCCGCAAGGACAATTTTCACGTCGCCTGTCGCGTCTTTGATATCCCGAAGGGCGATATACAGTACAAGTATTTTGTTTGGTCACCGAGGTCGAGGAGAACAGAATGATTTTAGGCACGAACACTGGATCATCTGACCTCGCGGGTTTTTCAGGGAGGTGGTCTCTTCGGCGTCGGTTCCCTCCGATCGAACGCTCGTCCCTTTCGACAACTCTCCGCAAACTTAAACTACTTCGAAAATGAGCCATTTTTACGCTTCCCTTCTCTTCCTGCTACCTTTGCATCTCCTGGCCAATCCCTCCCCCGCATTTTATCTCTCTCGCAATCCCGACGGCGAACAAGTGCTAGACACCGGCGAGGCGTGCGGTGGGTCGCATTGGTGGAATGGAAAAAAGTGATATGTCTTCTCACGTATCTACTGATTGTGAGTCCAACAACATCGCTCTCTCACTTCCCTTGATTCCCCGGTGAACCTCGAGCCTCGCTTGGCTACGACGGCGACGGCAACGACGACGATAACCACATTCCGATATTGCATAAGATAAGAATAGGCGAGAGTGCGTCCTTCTTACGTATATGCGGCTCCACGGACGAGTTTCATTCGCGAGGTGTGTCTCGGAAGGTACGAGGAGCACCGACTCTCAATGTACATCCATATCGGTAAGGCAACCGCCAGTCAACTACTCCGGGCGGAACAAGGCCTGGCGCGCACTTTACTGCCAATCATTATTAGTTTAGTGATATCGATCGGGGAGATATTTAATAGTCAGGGAGTAACGCATGAGCTTTTGAGCGGCAATCAAGGAGAAAGCTAAAGAAGAACGAGCGGGCGAACGCGCGAACAAATGGCCAAAGATCCTTTCCGCGATCGTGCGACTCTTCATACCCTAGCGATATGCCATCAGTACAATAAAGGCACGCAATAAGAAATGTTTATTTATTCATAACAGAATAGGACAAGAAGTTCTGCTAGCAGGAGCGACTTGCCTGGCCAAGGGACAACTCTTGCCAAATAGACAATCCTTTTGTTCATGGTACTATCAACCAAATGTATTTCGCTATAAAACAAATGTAATAATACCACAGCAACGTCTTAAAAAGTAACGACAACAATTATGATTCTAGTATAATGAAATTTTTCCCTAAAATGAAATGTGATCCAAGGATGCCGCTAATGCGAATAGGAAAGTACGAAAGCCACTTTTGAAATCTCTCTCGCCCTTCACCTTGGAAACGCGCCTGGGTGTGCTTCGTCTTGGAAAGCAAAGTCGCTGGGACCTTTGCATCACCGCTCTCCCTTATTAAATAAAAGGTTAGTCTTTGATTCGAAAGATCTGGTGAACTCGCTTCTCTGTTCCAGCTTTGTTACATTGCTTCTCGCTTTTAATCGTACGTACGTTTATTGTTTATGAGATGTGTGTATAAAAAAATATGAATCGTTTCGTTTCATCTATTAGAGGTAGATACGCAGGAAACAGAAGCAATATTCTTTACGCCTTTTTTCGTCGTGCTTTTCTGGGTCCACTTTTATGCAAGTTTCTCTAACGCGTTTATTGCCGAACGGCCTGATACGACCACTGAATGTCTCTCACGGATCTCCAGCTACTAATTAATTACCTGTGGTCCTGTATGAATGAAACTTGGATTCTCTTTTGCTGTGCACTCTAGTTGTATCTCGTGGTGTAATACGGAACGCGCGACCATCTCCCCTTTACAAGCAGCAAACAATAAGAAAGGTGTGGGTGGATCGCCAGGAATCACCGCGAGAGAAACGAATTTTCGATCGGACAATAAAAGCTCGCTAGTTACTTTTAGAAAATAGTTATGATATCTGGTGCAATAATCCAACAACTTTTATCGATAGCACCTAAGCTGCTATAGAAGTACTTACATACGTCTCTTATAGTAAAATAATCACCCGACCTACACAAAGACACAAAAGCCTATAACAGTGGGGGAAGAGTTTACGCTTTATATCATTTATCTGACAATAAACGCCCGATTCCTCTTTATTGCAAAAGAATTTATATCCTACATTTGGTTAGGTGCCCAAACAAATACCTACACTCCGTTGCACACACGTATATGGTATTGAGTGTTGTTTTTATGCAAATATATACAGTTACAGGACTGAAAGACAACTATAATAAAAACTGGAACGTTAATGGAAAGTGACGATATACGTGTATACATACATTATTATATACAGAAAAACCCGAGACTACCAAGTAGCAACACAAAACAACAAACGAGCGTTAAACCGTAATCGAAGCGCTAAGAACAAAACAAGTGAATGCCGGACACTCTCGATATCCTGACGGGAAAATGCGTGGTAGTTTCAGTATTTCGGAACTCTTGGTTGATTGCTTGTTATGTTATGCTACATCCCTCACCAACTACCCGATTCTCCATCATGAACAACGCAACCTATCCGCGGCCGAGTTGTCGTTGCGTCTCGACCGCGCCTGTTCTCACTCTCTCTCACTCTTTCACACACACTCATCAACGTTGTAAAGAAAGACATATACCTTGGTTGCACGTTCTTCTCTCCCTAACCGAACAACGAAAGCTCCTGCTCCTTACGCCTTCGAATTTAGACCGACTTTCCCTAGTCGCGAACGAGGTACACCTCGACCACCTCATCAAACTCTGTCGATACAGATTGGCTGGCAAACACATCGCGCGCAGAATAACCGGATATGCTTATCGACATACATTTGCACAAACCAGCAGCGTGATGGCTGGAAGCTCTGTGCGGAGTAGCGTCCCTGAGACTCTTGACAGTCGGCGCTAGTGCACTTGAGCGGCTTGGCGTCAGTCGCTAGCGGTACCGCTGTTTCCAAAATACTCCCCGGCATCCCCGCGACAGATAGGACACGTTCGGTTAGACTGTGAACAATAAGAACGGATTCCGACATAGTTGGAGACCTTAATAGATCGGAAATATCCCGCTGCCGGAGAAATCCCTCAAAAGGAATACGTACCTTGAGCCACTTGTCGATACACTTGGCGTGGAATTCGTGCGAGCATGGCAGAATACGTAGCGACTGCATGGCCTCGAAGTCGCACATACAGACGACGCAGTTGGTCTGGTCGCCCTGGTGTGTCTCGGCGTTGAACTTGTACGAAGGCAGCTGCTCGACCTCAGCGCGGGTCAATCCGCGAGTTTTCGCTTCTCCCAGCCGTTCCGCCAAGGACAGCAGAGCCTCGTAATTCTCTGTGACGGACTCCGGCGATGAAAGCTCGGCTTGAGTGTACGGCGACAGAGGTGGGTTACTTAACATCGCTCTGGGGATGATAAAAAACCTCGATAAATATTTCATCTTCTCCAACGATCGTTACCTCCCACGATTAACGGTCAAACCAACTCACAAGAAATGTAATAAGAATGCTGGGTGGTAATGTGGTAGAGAAGCCGTCCCTCTCCATCTACTCGATCTAGATCGCCTTAGAGTATGAATGTTAGACGCAGCGCGTCTGGTCCTGGAGTGTATCATTTCCAATTGACTGTTTCTGGTTTCCGATATGAATATTGGAGGCGGTGTCGTAACTTGTGCGAGAGCAGGTGGAGAATACGAGTGGGGTAGAGGTAGCGGGGCACCGGCAGCAGCCCCTACTCTATGGTGGTGGTGCGATTCTATTAATTCTAGTTCAACTTCCCTCTGTAACCAAGCGAAACAAATCATTTAGCCTGCCATTTGACCCATCCAAGCCCAAATTCATCGTACCAAGTATCAGCGGACTGTACCTGTTGCGAGAGCTGGTGGTGCGCAGTATAATGAGTCGTATGGACGGGTGGTGGTGGAGGTGCGTGCGCATGATGCAGAGCAGCGACAGGGCCTCCCGGTGCCGTCGGGTATCCCCTGGACGGAGCACCGACTATGGAACCGACCAAACTATGACCCGGATGGGCCGGCGAATAGTGGCTATGATGATGCGTCACCTGGTGATAATCAGATCAATTACTAGCGTCCCAACTACTACATACTACCCAGTTGTATTGGGCATACACATGCAATCAGGGTGATCGTCGATTCTCGTACCTGGCAGGAGTGTGCGAATGCATGTGCTCCGGTGGCCGTATAGATGCCATGAAGCTGACAGGGGATTCGATACCCCGGGGGTTGCGGATGCCAGAGGGGTTCGCCGCTAACAGCCACCCCCAAGCCGGAGACCCCGACTTGACCAACGTCGACGACCACCGGGCCATTCGCCCCTTGCGCCGGATGATGACCCGTGCCGGCTGGGTGATGTGGGTGCGCCTGATGCGCATTGTGAATGTTATGATGAGAATAGTTATGCAGGTTGTGGTGGGTGCCGTGAATGTTGTGATGGGACTCGTGGATCCCGTGATGCGAGTTGTGAATGGTGGGGTGAGGATTGTGCCCCGGGATGAAGGGGTAGCCGAGGGGGTCGATGAATCGCTGGTAACGATTCCTGACGGTGGGGCTGCCCCGGGTGGACAGACGGGGCGAGCGACGCTGGGGTGCCGCCGAGAATTCCCAGGGCGGCGACGTGCTGTGCAGCGGCGGCGTAGGCGACGGCGGCGTCGCTTCCCGCACTTCTATCCCCGACACTGCGCCATTCCGAGATATCCGGCGCCGCTTCCTCGACGGAGACTCGCTCTGAAATGCATCGCGATCGGTTTCCTTAACGAAGAGAGAACCCGATACGTTAGAAGCGCCCCAATACAGAGACAGCCGCATCTCCCAATAAATCTAATCTAAACGAGGCCCGTCAACATGGAAGCTTCCTTACCTTACGGCCATCATCTTGACTAGGCTGCCTGTAATACGGCGGTGAAGGTTGGATCTGCACTGGGCTCAAGGGTAGCTGGCTCGTAGCTGGAAAAGTTTCAAATTCTTAGCAAGCCCTCCCTCTAATAAATCGAGATCTCTATCGCCCCGGCAACAAGACACTAGGGGCTTACCTTGGGAATTTCGACGGTATTCCATGTCGACTCCACTGGCCCCGAGGCCCGGACTCATGTTCAGCAGTGGACCCCGCATCGTGTTCTCCTAAGATAACCACCACACATGTATCTCACATTTTCAAAAGGGAACTCTCCCCTCCCTCCCTCGCCCTCTCAATCCCAGTATAGAGAAAAAAGTTGGAGACATACCTGTCCACAGATATTGATATGAAGTTGCGGCGAATTGGTGGGTGGGCCGACGGACTCCTGGGCGAAGTGGGTTTGCGGGCCTCGAGATTGTGGGCTGTGTTGCGGGGGTGGCTTATATGCCACGCTAGATCCTCCTACGTTCCCGTGATACGAGACTTCCTTACCGTTCGGCCCGCTCGACGTGCCGACGCCCGGGCAATCCCTAAATAGTAGAAAAGCACAGGTTACTTCCAGGACAGACTTCCGCACACATCGGCTCCCAGTGCAATCTCCGCCCTCGGCTCAGCCGCGCATCCAATAGGGATTTTTCTATCAAACTCAGGTCTAGTCCGATGAGCGGCCCCCGAGAGAATATCCCGAGTTACTGACCCTCCAGGACTAAATCCCTTCGAGTCGCGCTCGAGTCCGAGCAGGAACATCTCCGCCGGAACTCACGTTGTCGAATGCAAGCGAGATGGCTCGTCCATTGAACTCAGCAGGCGATAGCCGGGAGTGTGTCTTTCAATCCTTAGTATTCAACAAGGGCCGCCCTACGTGCGCGTCTAACGTCCGCAAGCTCCGAGTCACCGCGATTCCGCTCTTAAAGTGCGATGTATCAAAGTCGCAAGCTCCGCTCGCCCGATGCCGATTGCCCTTCCCCCGACAAGACCAATCCCTTTCCGGCGACGTTTCGCTTACAAACTTGAAGCTTATCCACGAGTTTCACAGGTCGAGGAAGCCACGGGAGAAAACACGAAAGCGTCGACCGCCAGAGAGAGAGCTCCGCAAGCCACAAGCACAGGGCTCGAGCGACCAGTCATTATTATCGCTGCATTATTTTTCCCCTCTTATCCTTAAGCGCGTTTCGCCGCCGATGAAATCCGCGAGCGATAAAGCAGCAGCAGCGGGCAGGGCGGTCTCGCATTGATAAATATTGTCTCGGTTGCAATTGTGCAGGAAGGATCGGGCGCCGTGCGCGTGAGTAGGAGGTGGTGCGCGCGGCGGCGGAACCATCTCTTTGAAGAGCGCGGCGAGTGTTCCCCTTTAAAACGGGCGTCGCTCTCGCGTCTCGGCTTTGAAAAAGAAACGAGCCGGCGCACATAATAGTAAGAATGTAGACCAGGGGGAGAAGGAGCGAGCTAGCGAGCGACACTGGCTGCGATTAAGAGAGAAAGGGAGAAGAGACAGAGAGAGAGAGAGAGATACATAGAAGAAACACGCAAGTATATGCTCTATACGCATTCAAAACTGATACGCACAGAAGGTGGTGGCATGCCAAACAAGATAACCAGTGGGTGGAACGTACAAACACATATCGGCGCACACGCGAGGGAGAGAGAAAGGAGGAGAGTGTGAAAAGAAGAAACACACAAGCGGTCTCAATGAGAAAATCGCAGCGGCCGTTAACGAAGCCGACGACGACGCGCGCGCGCGCGCCCGTACGATATGCACTACCGCGAAGGTCGCAATTGCTCTAAGGTGCGTGTTCATGCAGTAAACCGACCCCGATCGCATTGTTGGATCTCAAGATAACATCGACCACTCGAAGCCTGCCGAATCCACGGTAAGGAACCAACGCATATCCACCCTTTCCACCGCCCCACGCAATCCCGAAGCTACGAGGCAAACTGCGCCGGAAAGGGAAGAGCGTCGCAGTTTCGAATCTGGTCTTCCTTCGGTTTGAAACCGCGGCGGCGATTGGGTCTCGCCCCATCCCATTTGGAGGGCGAGCGTGCCGCGGGAGAGTCGTTTCTTACTGCGGGCCGTGCGCCGTGGCCGCGTCAGGCTTTGCCGGATCCTCGCGTGCAATCCTCGACCAGTGGATGCGCGCAGCAACCAGAGCTACGCCGCAGAGATTGCAACAGAGAGCGTGCAACTCGGCCGCTCCGACTTTCCAGTCTGTCTGCCTGGCTCGCAGCCTGGAAAACACTGTTTTCCACGCGGCGAGAATCCAAGCTAAACACACTCGTTAAACCTGCGGCTTCGCCGCGTGTCGAATTCAAGCGAGCGGTTCTCGCGGCTAAGACGCATGCATTCGAGTATTTTGCAAGTCTCGCTTTTTGCTACTGGTAACGAGGTAAAAAGTGATGGGCTCGAGGCGAAGAATCGCCGGCTCAAATTAACGATACACGAAGAAGGCCTCTCGACAGCCTCTATAAACCGGCGGAGAGTAAATGACGAGGCTGCGAGAGGAGGCGAGCGATCGAGCGGGAAAAGACGACGGGTGAGAAGTGGAGTGGTTTCGAGGAGAGCGAGGACGTAACGCGACGCGTCCCAGAGCGCAGCTAGAGGAGACCCTGCGGTAGTGGAGCGCTGATTATCGTCGATTAGACTAGCCAGGCGCGCTCAATGTCGGCCAGCTTGAAAACGGCATAGACTCCAGACTCCCCGCGGCTGGAGCCCGATACATTTAATACATTTAACGGCACTTTCGCGCGGCGGCGAGTGCTCCTCGTCGACCTCGTCGCTCGCGCTCGGTCGCTCGCGGCTTTTTCGAGTGCGGACGGGCGAAAAAAGGGCCGCGCGCGGCGCGGCCGACCCAATTTCTTCGAGTGGGTCTGCCCGCTCGGGGGACCCAATTGGGCCGGCGGCGCGTCAGTCGGCCTACAGATCCGTCTACGTATCCGAGCCTGCTGGGAGATATATCCCGGTTTATAGCGGGGCGAGCTGCCCCCAGAAGCGAAGAGGCCCAAGGCCGGTGCTAGAGCGCGTCGACAGGAGAGAGCTTTGTGAGCGCTGTCTATACCCGTTATGGAACCGTGGCGGCGGCGGCGGCGGCGGGCATTGGCGATGCGGGTATTCCTTGTTGGTGGGGAACTGTTGCGGGAGGAGGCCGTGCTGGGGATGCTGGGGGTGCCATCCGGCTCTGGAGTGCGGTGCGGCGGAGGTGCGCGAGTGAGGACCCGCGCCGCTGGCACCGGCCACTCCGGCCCTATATCTCCCCTGCTGGAGGCCCAACCCTCGGACCTGATGACTCCCGGGCCCATTCATCCTCGAGCGGCCGTCCCACCTCCCCCTTGCAGCCACCTTTCACCCCTCAGGCTCTCGTGCGCTCTTTCTCTCGCTCTCTCTCTCTCCTTCTCTTTCTCCGCTCGCTTCCCTTTCCCCGCTATTCCTCTTGCTGGCGCTGCCGCTCTCTCCTGCAGCCGCCCCGGCGGCTGGCTGGCGCGTTTGCTCTCCTCGATGGCCGGGCGTCGCTGCTTTCTGCGGCCGGGCCGAGGAGGCCTGGGCAGGGGCCGGGGCCGTATTTCGAGTTCCGTAATTCCACTCTCGGGCTTGGCAGAGAGGAGCTCTCGAGGGCGCTCGGCACGGCAGAGATCCGACGAGGCGTGGAGAGCCAGGAGAGCGGTGTTGCTGCTCTCTGCCGATGGCAGCAGCCTCGTCACCGCCCTTTCTTCCCTCTCGCTCGGAGTCGCGCGCGCACGAGATCCTCCGGCGATCCTCCAATCCTCCAACCTGCCGGGATAGCCGAACGACACGTTACACACCAGGCCGGCCAAACCCTGCCTCTGCCTCTCCTCCTCCTCCTCCTCCTCTCCCCTTCGGTATTCACACCCTGGCCCAGTATAGACACCCAGATCGAACACGGCGAATACGTGTTTCAGGCTTCTATGCCAGAAAAGCAATTCTCCGCTTTAAACTACCACCGTATGTGCTGCCAGGCGTAATTTGGAAAGGTTCCTGAGGATTCCCAGCCGTTCCACGGCTACAATTTGGCGCGTAGGAGCTGCTCTCCGGGTGGCTAGTCTGGGCCACGGCTGTCTACGTTCCCAGTTTTAATATTTCTGGCTGATCATCATCCCCGTTGCTGCTTCTCTCGCTCGCTCTGTGTGTCACAGGCAAACGTTTACTTTCCTCGCTGGGTAATCAGGGCCCCGCGAAAAGGAGCGCGCGGTTCATGCAAATCGTATCTAATAAGCCACTGCGAATATGTATGAAACGTCTCGCCTCGACACTGTGCAGAGGGGCACGACTCTGCCCAAGGATTCTCGCGACAGAAGCGCTCCTCTTCGCCGGCCCCCGAGAAAACTCTACCAAGCTGCATGCGTGAAATGAAGATGTACAAAGTGCTCATTGAAATACGTGCTTGAATCGGAGGTGGCAAATTTACAAGGCGTCGATGAGAAAACCATACCGCCAAAGCGCAGGCGCGAAATGCTGCCGTTCAAAAAGGCAAGGAGAACATGCGGCGACAATTCCAAGTACAAGAAGATTAGTAGAAGAAACAGGCGGAGGAAGGACACATCGGCGGAAAGAGCAGACGGTTGATCGGTGGATTGATTGGTCCGATTAGTCTACGAGTGAATTAGTTTGATCGGAGACTAGGAGAGAGTGGGGCTTTGGAGGGTCATTAGACGAGGACTAGCAAGAGCAAGTGGGACCAGGGTTATTTTCGGTATCGGACGAATTTTCGGGGAGACCACAGGCCGGATCTCTTTTGTGCGAGCGGGGCGACTGGGGGATAAGTTTTTTCATTTTTTTCGGCCGACCGAGCGGAGCCGAGGAGTCCATAGAAACGATTAAGTGAACCGGAATATCCAGGCCCCGTTGCTTTGGGCCAGCCCCCTCCTCCACCTCCTCCTCCTCTCCCTCGGAACTTTCTGCGGCTGGCAAAGAGAGGCCGCCTCCGCTCGCCTGAGAAAACATTTTCGACGGAGCTTTCGTTCCGCCTGGGTCCAAGCAAATTGACCCGCGCATACTTAGCTCCGCTCCGAACCCGCAGAGCAGAATAAAACGCATTCCTCAATTTTCAAGTTTCCATTGGGATACGCGCTCGCCTTGACCAAGCGCTAAAAGCGACACGTGTGCAGAGTCCGAGAAACGTCACTGCAGTCCGAAGAAAGACAAATCAAGGCTACAGCCAGAGATATATGTATCGCACAAAGCCAGGGTTGCACGACCTGTATTTTCGTGGTTCGACTTCCCCCGCTTATTACCAGCGTGTACTTGTCCGGCGGAGGGTAAAGCGGCCCTCCAACTGAAACCGGAACGCGCGGGTCCCGTTGGCTGCAGTTTCGGGCAGGTGAGAGCGGACCACACAGCTCGACGCGCCTTCCTCGTCCTTCCCAGAGCACGCGTGTCTCGTGGAAAAAGAGGCGGCGGCGGCAAAGAGAAGAAGACAACGGAGTTGCTGGTACGTCAAAGCATCCAATCCATTGGCGAGCGGGAGGTTCGCGCCTCCGCCACTCGAGCGATTGCCATGGCAAGTGCTCGAAACGCAGGGGTCTCATAAGTGGCGCAGTCTGTGGATTCGCTCGAGCAGCGTTGGAAAGCATCGATTTCCTATGTGCGAGCGAGAATTTCGAGGATCGATTCGGCCGGTCGAGGCGGTTTGGGAAGAGGCCGGAGAGAGAGAGAGAGAGAGAGAGAGAGAGGGAGAGGGGGGGGGGGGGAGAAAACGAGTTGGGAGCAGTGTGGGTCCAGTGGTTGTTCGGCGGGGCCGAAGGAGGGCTGAGAGAGTGGCCGGGTGGTGCTGGAGGATGGAAAGAGAAGGAGTTGGTCGGTGGAGGGTGAAGGAAGCCGGGGCGGGGAGGGAGCCAGGCAGCAGTCGACGGCAAAGGAGAAGGCAGAAGGCAGCATGAACCGCGCTCGACTCTATACACGGCTATGACCGAGAGAGACCCGAGTCTGGTGTGTCTGGCCGTGCCGGCAGCGGAGAGAAACCCGTTTACCTTTAAACTCCTCTGCCGTGCGGTGGCCAAAGGCAAAAAGCGTCCACGCAAGAGGAAGGAGGAGCCTCGAGAAACGCGGCGCTCTTCCGAGCCCTGAAAACCTCGGGATACCAGGACCACTCGAGCTCCGCTCGCCCAGAAATTAAAGGGAGTCGCCCCCACCGCAGCCCCCGTTCACTCGGCGCTAGTCCCGGACTTGCACTCGCCCAAAGAAATGATTGCCGATCGAGCCCCTCGCGTAATCCAAGGTGGCGCCCGCTAGACTCCGAGTCGCGCACGTGAGATCTCACTTAGGCCCCGCTCGAGGGGGACTCTTGTAAGACAGGTAATTCGTGCAATCTCATGATTGAAGGGTGGTTCGAGTGGCCAAGTAATTCGAGTACGGTGTGCAGCGGTCAACCTGCCCCGGCATGCAGCGCCGTCCGGGAGGACGACAGAACACCGAGAGGAGCAGCAGCAGGCGGCACAAAGAGCCGGTGCTACTCTCGAGAAGGTAGTGGTAGCAGCTGCGTTTTCGATTTTCTACCAGCTGGTGCCGAGGACCGCTGCCGGCGTCGTCGACGTCGTGCCGCCAGCCATAGACGCTAGCCGCAGACTTGGGTAGCGTGCACTCGAGCAGAGCCCTTAAAAGGAAGGAACGAACCAACGACAAAAGGCGGTCCCTAGGGCGACGAGGAGAGCGCCGGGCCATAAGGATAGGGCAGGAGAGCGCGGTGGTGGCGAATCGAGAGTGCCGCCAGGTCGACAGCCCCGAACCCGCTGCTCTCGGCAGTGCGCTACTCTCTCTCCTCGAAATGCTGGCTTCCTTCGAATCCTCCAGGAATCAGCGGCTCCGAGGGTGAGCGAGCGAGATGGACAGGGAGAGGCAGCCAACGCAGAGAGGGAGAGAGGGCTCGAAGGAGCTCACTCTCTATCGATCCAGGCTGCTTCGTATCACGAAACTGGCTGGCACCCCAGAGAGCGAGAGACCGAAAGGGAGGGAGAGATACGTTCACAGAGGCAACCAGCCAGCCAGCCCGCCAGGCTCCTGCCCGGAGAGAGGAACGGACACAGAGAAATTTCCACTTTACTCCTCAAAGGCTGTGCTACTCGGACTACGGATTTTATGTTTTCTCCATCGAACTCGTTGCTCCACCGCTACCTCTTCCACCCTCGCCCCGCCCGATATCCACCCACATTACGTGTCTCTCCGCTGCACGGTACACGCCTGCACCACCTGCTACTGACACGTCTCTGAAAGGAGGCACAACGCCCGAGAAGAACGGCGCGACTCCCTACCGATCGATCACGATCCGCAGCACGACAAGCACACTATTTTTCTTGCCGTTGGAATGCTAGGAAAAGCAACGATGCTAATCATAAGGGAGGATCGTTTAGAGGTAGGGGGTTCTTGGTGGCCCCTCCCATTTCCATCGAATTCATGATATGAAAATCGCCCGATTTTCGAGCGAGCACAGGACTCGGTGATTATATAAACCGGTAATTTCCATTGTACCAAAAAACAACGAAAACATACACAATTACGCACTTCAACAATTACATAAGATACCGAACGCCTGTATCTCGCGAGGATACTCGTAACCCGCCCAACAATATGTTAACATACGCCACTGTAGCAGACGCAATCCGCTCTTTATGTAGGGAAAATCTTTTCCAGCACCGGCAGCTGCCGAGCCCAGCAACAGCGATATTCCTTGGCAATAATATTTGCGTGGAATATAAATTGCATATCTCTCGGTTTAGCGAGCGCGCGCGGCCGTGCGTCGATGTAGCTTTTACTCGTTCGCTTCTTGTTCGTGGTAATTGCGCAGTGGATACTTTTCCGATTGATATCAAGCGCAAGGGAGGCGGAGAAGAGCCATGCCGAGCCGAGCGGAGCAGGTATCTACGCTTTCCTGCGTACCGTCTAGTCCTGCAAAACTGGACCTACCCGTTCGAGCACGAAATAAACCAGCCAGTCCGGAGTAACAATCCGGAAGCAAAGAGCCCGCCGGTTATAGCACAGCCGCCACCGCCCGGTGCACTGCACTCAGTCCCGGATTTGTTTACACCCCGCGCGCAGCCCGTAAAAAACCTGTACGGACAGACACTCCTGTCCCCATTGGGCCAAATCGATGCCGCCCCGCGCTGGGTACATTCACCGCTCAAGACCTTCCCCGAGATGTGTCACAAGCGGATCTTCCTTTAGCCGACTTCGAGTCCCGGCCAGAGTCACGCGGATATGAGTCAGCTATGACATCAGCCAAGCCGGGAATCTGCTATCGACACAATTCACACTTTCCATCAGTTAATCCTGCATTACGTAATTCTGGGTCTGCAATTTCGACCGGGTCTCGCGTGGAACTTGGCACCAGCCCACAAGGGTTGGTCCAACTGATCTACCCCATGGAATACCTTCACCGAAAGGGCCAAGTTTCCGTTCCACGAATTCCCTTTCCCCGGTTCAGTGTTCACTCGTCTAAGACATCCAAGGAATTGTATTCCAAGCAAGTGAACGATGCAGGTCACTGGATTTCCCTGTGATCCGTTCGCCGTCTGTTGTCTAAAGGGATTCGCCCGTGAAGGAATAGAGTCGGGGGTTGCTCGGATCGATTGTAAGAGGGGAAGGGACGATTAATGCGCATTGTAACGCCCGCATGCCGACGAATTACTGAACGCGAGCGTCTCCGTTGGTATAATCGGCTTAGGAACGAACACACCCGTCTTTTTCGGTTTGGTCTTGACGAGGAAAGTCATGCAGGGTGGTGGATCGACGTCCCGCATGCTTGTTGCCCGCATACCACGGCGACGAATGATACGCCGGGCAAGCATCCCCGGTGTTCGTATAATGATGGATATTGTGAGGATCCCTTGGGGGAGGAACAACCTTTCCCTCGCGAGTCTCTTCCAGGTATATTCTGGGAAGGACCGAAAGGGTGAAACTACGCGGCCGAGTCATCTGTGTTTGCCCAACTACGGGGAGTACATAGTAGGAAACTACATTAAAGTTGGAGCAACCCGAGTCCCGTCGGCCTCTTCTTTCCCCTGACACACTCTCGAATCCAGTAAGTAAATCCATGTCCGCCCGATATTTGAACACAGTGCGATCTTCCACTACCTGTTTGTAAATATGAGTCTGAGCGAGCGAGTGAGCCGCGGGTACAGAAAAAGCGCAAAAATACGATCAACGCGCTTGTTCTCCTAAGAGCCCGTGCTCGGGGTCTGAATTTTCGAACGGCCGTGGCGTCGTTATTTATGAACCGATTGATTTCAAATTTCAATTACGTACTAATGAAACAATTCCCGAAGGAATGATTGAGCCCAATTTCTCAAAAAGTTTTTAGTTTAAGAGATATAGCCATGAACCAAACAAATCTGGCTCGATCAGCCCCTCGGGAGTAGTTTTATTATTACCTGGTTACATTTTTCAACCGATCGCACCATAAATAAAGACGCTACGGCCATTGCAATATCAGAAATTTACGGGAACTGATTATGTTGCCTCTAGCGGTAGACTCAGAAATACGACCGCTTCTGGCCGAAGGGGGCGGAGCCTCGGAGGATGACAGGCGACTGTAGAGGGAGAACCAAACATATGCCTATCCTTTAGAAAAAGGTTTTCTTGACCGCAGCATGGAACCGATATTTTCATTTGGCACTTCTCAATACAATTATGTTGTGTGTACCTCGAACAGCCCTCCGTAAGTACAGTAGCTTCTCAGTCGAAACCATATAGCCTAGCGTTATTCAATTTTTATCAAATGTAACGGCTACAGACTCTATTTCCCATTCGCTTATTTCGGTAGATTCATTATTTAACTTGAAATTATTAAATACAGTTTTAATTCGCAAATAAATATTGCGATGGTTCACCCTACTCCTGCCTGTGGGACGCTAGAAGCTCCGCCGCGAGAGCACCTTACTCCGTTGTCTTACTCCGATCTTTGCTGTCTCTCTCGCCGACAGAATCTACCCGAGCGCGCACGGGCTCTTAAAAAACACCGTCCTACCGTTCGATCGATTCGAGTGTCGAATTAGTTAAAAGCGAGGCGACGCTACGAGGAAACACGTGGAGTGCTCGTTGGAGAATGCTAACCTCCAGGCCTTTGGGATGTTAATATATTAATGTAAACGCGGGGACGGTTGTTTGAAGCGATCGCTGTGCGCGCAAGGCGCTCGTGGCAATGATACCGGGAAGTGTTACAGAAAGAGCCGACTCCTAGAGAATCAAGAAAAGCGTGTTTTGCCTGCGACCGCTAGCCTTCTGACCACGTGACCCGACCCGACTTCTAGATCATCTTCAACTCACGCTCTTCCGGTGAAATAACACAGCAATATCCCGCCAAAGTGGAATAAAACTACTTACAAGCTCGCTCAATGAATGACATTATAATTTTAACTCATCTACTATCATCTATCCAACACATAAAGAGAGACTTGCGATAAAAAGTAGAGTAGACAGTGCTGTGTGCAATTCAAACGCTTCAGCCTGTAGGCATCGACGTGTACGTCGAGTGAATCAGTATCCGTCATTACGTTAGCGAGGTGCGTGCGTACGTCAGCACCGGAAAGATTATCGCAAAGGGGGCAGCGAGAAAGAGCGAGTGGTATCACGTAGTTACGAAAAACGTGCTTCTCTTACGAGGAAGAAGCAGAGAGAGAAAGAGAGAGAGTGGGGGGCAGGGACGTGGGGCATGGAAAACATTCTCACGATCGACGTCGGAGACGTGAATAGGAAGGGGCGGTGGGTAGAGAGGTTGCGAAGGGACGCGCCCGGCAAGAAAAGGGAACAACGACGCAGGGGATAGGAGAGCTAGGGCCGCGGAGACGGTGGGGAATGTTTTCGTCGTAAATCGGACTACATAGCGAGGCGAAGGTAGAGGAGGACCCGCGCGATGGTTTACGGCAGTGGGCCCTTACCGAGAAGGGACGGGGGAGAGAGCTGAGGGTACCGTTCTACCGATGGGCGATGTCCACTTCCTGAAAACCCAGGTGGACCTGTCTTTCTTCGGGCATCACCTGCCCGTCCCTCGCAACAAGACCGTCACCGCCAGCATATGCTGCTCGCCTGCCCGACAACACTTGCTTCTTTCTACGTATACCTCGGCTTTTCGTGTGGGATTCCTTTTCAAGCCGAACCTGAGATGATGTACTCGCATTGTACATCGACTCTAATAAAGTGAGGAACCAGCATTTTCGAGTATAGCGCCGGGAAAAAGACGTTCTCTTGATGAGAAAGGGAACGGTCGAGGGAGTGCGAGATCGCAGGATTGATAAGGCCGGCACTCCGCTGGAGAAGAACGAGGTTGGTAGATTGAAGGACAGGAGGGCGGACAGGACAGAAGAAAGAGTAACTTTGTTTATAGCGAGCATATCGCATTTCTCTGGTACGGCGGTGTCGCATCGTGCATTTCTGCTTGCTAAGTCCTGATAAAGGAGACTGTACAATTCCGCAATGAGACGCGACGAACGAAGCAAACTGTATCCTGCATCAAGCGGACGGAGCAAGCGACAACATTGATTCTGTGTCGACGAAGGTGTGGTAGTGAACGAGTAGTTAACTGCTCCTCGAAAGCGGCCCAGTGTACGGAGCTGGTAGGAGACCAAGGTCCTTTTTTCGGCGGCGGAGATGACGCTCGAGTCCCCGCACGGGAAAGGGAACGGCAAGGATCCGACTGGTAGAAAGGAGGAAGAGAGTGAGCGCGTGGATTGAAATGCGTAGGGTGCCAGAGGCAGCAGAGTTGCGTAGGTGTATATCTCGCGCGGCATGGCTCGGGTCAGGTCGGAGCATCGGCGGAAATTTAAATCGGCGCCACTATCTGACTTGGGACCGCAAAAATATTTGTCCCGTGGCGTCGCGTCCGCCTCGATTACGCCGCTCGGCGATGATCTCTGCGCGAGCTCTGCCGAGGGAATCATGACGAGCCTTTAAAAGTAATCCGCGATGCAGAATTCAGCTCGGCTCCGAGGCGTAACCGTTCATCGCGATCAATTCGAGGCGAGACTTTCACTGCTAATTGATTTACACGGGGACACAACTAGCGAGGAGGCAGAGAGGCGACAAACATGGGGCCATTGCTGACGCAAACCGAGCAAGACACAGTGCGAGTAGAACAAAGAACCGCGTCCCTGAATAGCTCAATTGAAGGATCACATCCTTCGATTGCGAGACTGAAAACACACACAGTGCTCGCGCAGCGAGTTGGTGCGAGCCGAGTGCGTCGAGGCGTACACCTCAGTCTGAAACGACGTAGGTAAGAGGAGAGCAAGCATGCCTGGTTCGAGCGAGGTTTCCCCGCGAGCGAGCTTTTTATCGGCTGACAAAGCGAGGAGGCTTGAGGGGCCGAGAACGACGACGGCATCGTCAACGACGAGGACGACGAGGACGAGAGAGTCGGCTAGCGCCGAGCACAGCTGCCAGACTTCCAACCGGCAGAGGGGAAGGCAAGAAAGACAGACGGGGGAGACGGAGAGAGCCAGAGGCGAGGAGACGAGGAGAAAAAAGCGATGATCAGCGCAGCCTTATTTCGTAATTGAAAGATGCAACGAGTCACTCTCCGCGCCGTTCTCCTCCCGGCAAAGCAGCAGCGCCGAGAACACTGCAAGAGCGTATCGAGTTCTCGGAGCACAGCTCCTTCTCGTGTTTTGAGGACTAACCTCTCCCCCGAGCGCCAAGAAACGCGTGACGAGAGCCTCGAGCCCGAGTCTCCAAGAAGAAGAGTTCTCGAGGCGGTGGAAAAGGATCGAGGGAGATGGTCAGCGGGTAACCGCAAGCAAGTAAGGAAGGCACGACACGTAGCGAGCGAGCGAGCAAGGGAGAGGGCGAGGAGCGAAGAAGCCGACGTAGGAGGAAGCCGGGAGAGTACAAAGGAAAGAAGTGCGAGCGCACCCAGAAACGGATACGCAGAGCGTATCCATCGGCGCGGCGCAGTACGGCGCGCGGCTGCCTGCCGGTGTGTGTTCATTGTTTGCTCGGATGTTCAAAGCCAGCTCTGTCCGCCGGGAACACCATTTCCGGCGTGCGTTGTTCAACGGCATACGAAATGCCCGTCGGAGGGCGTATCGATTCGGACAAAACATTCGTGGCCAAGTATACAGCGTGAGTGAGAGAGAGAGAGAGAGAGAGAGAGAGGGGGAGAGCGAGGGCGAAAGGGAGAAAGAAAGAACGTAGGAGCGAGAAAGAGACTGTACGTGTGTGTGTGTACGTCCTCGAGGCACGCACTTGGCTGCTCTCTCGAGCAATCTAGTCGGTCGGTCGCTCGTGTTGCTCTCTCGGGCTGGCGGCGCACTCTAGAGAGAGGTTGATAGGCAGTAGGACGGACTCTATTTCCTACCGTATGGGGTAACACTCCCGCGTCGCTGTCATGCCTCGATGTCGCAGCAGCAGTTCGCCCGATGCAAGCGGTCGCCAGCAGAAGCCACGATGATGATAGCAGTGGCGGCGGCAGCGGCGGGCACACACGAATACGTATACACACTAGCAAAGGTACACCGTGGGAGGAGGAGGCAGCAGCACACGCATGCACGGAGTGTTCGCACGCGCGCGCGCACCGTCTCTTCACCGGAGTAGCAGAGCAGAGCAGCACTCTCTCACACGCGCGCACCGAGAGAAGCCACCACCGTGTGCGCGATACTCCACAGAACCACACGGCTTCTCCCGAGCACGGCGCGCCACGGACTGAGACGAAACACGACTCGTCGCCCGTGCCGAGAGGGGAGGGGACTGCCGGAGAGAGGGCCAGTGGGGGAATTCCTAGCTGGTGGGGGGTGACCAGTTGAAGGAGCGTACCGTGGAATAACAGAACCTCGGCCCTCGCAGCGCTCTGCCGCCACCGCCGCCGCTTCTCTCTTGCGATCCGAACCTCGCAGCCTGCGGCTACGCTCGATCGGATCTAATGAAAGATTCTCCGGGCTTAAGCAGACCTTCCTAAGATGAGCCCCGATTTTCGAGCGCGCCGCTCGAATCGCCGAGAGCCCCGCTCGCCGCCACCCCCTTGATCCTCGATCCTTATTAGCCACGGGTGAAGGGGGAATAAGAGAGCGAGAGTGCCGAGGACGGGTGAAATCGGCCCCGGCCTTTTCCGACAGTATTTCAAGATAGCAGGCCTCGTCGGTGATAAGTTAACTCCGCTATCAGAAGCGAGCGCTAGCGCGCAGCTCGGCCTCTCGCTTGCGCCATAAAACCAAGCCAAGCCGAGCACGGGAAAGCGGAAGTGTTGATCTAGAAGTAATTCTCGTAAAACGGGAAATTGATCGGGCGGCCGACACGCCAGAAGCTGGAAAAAGCTTGCGACCAATGATAAAAGGGGAATATATCATTAAAGCGGCCAATGAACATCGGCTGGGTTTACGCCGAGTTGAGGAGAAAATCGTTTTCACTCGCCCGAGGAGTAACACAACGCCTCCTCGCCGAATTTCGAGCAACGGAATTGAAGCCCGACTTGCTGGCTCTAATTGCGCCATTGGTCGATATCAAGTACAAAGTAGCGAGAGACGGGCGAAACCCCCGGTCCGTCCTCATCGAGTCACATCTCTCCGATTGACGATGACTGGTTAAGTAGGCGGCGAGCGGGTCGCAGGGAAGGACGGTGGCGCTTTCGAGGCGGTCGAGTGTAATTCTATAAAGGGCTTTCACAAATGTTGCCATGGAGCTACTTGGTGCTCGGTGGTATGTACATCCCTGGGCCCTACAGGGTTTAATATCGAGGAGGGTAGCCGAGAGGAAGGAAGATAGGGGCGACCCCAAAGCGAGGGAGTGTGTGCTGGATGTTAAAGCGGTGCGCGCGAGAGAGCACGAAGGGACCTTCGAATAAAAAAAGGTTGGATCTACCGTCAGTGGTAGAAGAGCAAGCGAGGCTGGTCCCCTCTGCTTTCGGAGCCAGAGGAAGGCCGGCCGCACAGCCGCACAGCCGCACCCACGCACTCCTCCGAGAGACGAGACCTCGCACTAGGTCCCCGCTCCGGCGGAGCCCTTACCCGTGTAAGCAAACACCGTCCGGCCAGCCTCTCCTCCGCTCCGGGGCTCCGGGGCTACTTTCCGACTTTCCTCTCCTCGGTTTCCACGAAGGTGCGTGCCTTCCAAGCGCTCGCCGCTCGCCGCCCGTCTACGCGCTATAGAAGGGAGCCTCTCCCCGAGCCGAGGGCCGGGCATTATGAAAAATTCCGAAAATTCGGCCCCGCTCACAATGGGACCAGGCGACCGCGCAAACGACGCCACTCTCCGCTCGGGCTTTCCGCAGGGAAATTCCGACAGGGCGCTTTAGAGCCGCGCGGCTTTAGAGCCTCCTCTCCAGGTATGCTCTCTGCCTTTAATTCCGTTAAATTGCCGGGGCAGCCTCGAGAGCGGCGATGGCGATGGCGAGGCGCACCGAGCGAGAAGCCCAACGCAATTCCGACAATTGTTAGTCGGATCACACGATGCTTGCACAACCGCCCCTCGAGCCTCCGACAGAGAGCGAGCGCGCGCTCTCCCGCCGAGTCCGAGTGACACCTTCGCTTTTACGCCCTCGATTCTTGTCGATCTTGCCTTTCGATTGCAGCCCGCGCACTCCTCTGCCGCCGCGAAATGCAAAATAATCCAAGGAGGAAGACGGTGCCGGCTCGGAGAGACTCGGCGACGTGCAACGTCCAAGTGCTAACGCAACGATGCAGCTGTCGTACGCGTCATGCAAGTCAAAGCTGAACTTAATCGATGCAAGCAACTTACGAAACCTGCCGGAATCTCTCGTTCGACAAACATTCGGGCATGCCTCATGAAAATACCTAACACAGAACACTGGGAAAGCGAGCTATTCTATTGTACTGGGGACGAGAAGAACTTTGAAGTCGACCGGAGGAAGTGGTTGGCTGGTTTCGTAAAGATTGCAGCGCCAGCGTAGAGCTGAGAGCGAGAGACAGAGAAGTGCGCGTTATCGCTGGGAGCGGCGGAGTCGGAGCAGAGAGGAAAAGGAAGACGGAGATAGTGGAGCGAGGCGCGGAGGATAGGGTTGCTCTGTATCAACTGTGCACCCTTATCAATTGGAAAATTGGTGTGTGCACTGGGAGCGGAAGAGGAGGGGAGCAGAGCAGAGCGAGTACGCTCGGAGCCACGGAGGGGAAAGAACGATTAGGTTTACGCGCCGCCAGGGAAGTGCCTAGCGAGCGCTCCGCTCCCTCCTTCTCGGCGTCGCGTCGCGGCGAGAATCCAAGCCCGATTCTCATTTTAGAAGCTTTGTCACCGAAACCCGCCCCGACACGCGAGCGCGCCCGGGGAGAAATCGTTGGGACGCGGCATTACCCATTCACCCTGAGGAATCGAAGAAATGCTCCGAGTTTCCACCGGTGCCTGGCTGGGTCCGATCGAGGATCGAGGGTGTCCGTACAAAAGCCAGGGGCGTAGCCGAGAGGCGACGGGGCTCCGCGTGGAACGAGCGAAAGGGAAAGAGGACGAAAGGAAAGTGCGCGAGAGAGAGCGAGAGAAAGAACTCGGACAGAAAAGAGGAAGAGTTGGCGAGAGCGGGAGAAAAGCGAGACAGGAGGAGGAAGGCGCATGCGTCACCCGTCGTGGGCGTCGGGAATGTGTTGACACGAGTGCCCGAGAGAGATGGAGAGAGCGAGAGGCTATGCGAGAAAAGAGGAGAGGGCGAGGGCTAGGGAGAGGGAGAGAGTAGCCCGAGCGTTGTGGCTCTAATGCCACGACGCCCGTATTATCGCCGCCGTGCTTCCCATGCTGCGGGTACGCCCCGAAGATCCTCCGAAAATCTGCTTCTTCCATTTCGTCATAACGAGCGACACGAATCGCTCCCATCTAGCATCGTTGGATCTTCCGTCCGAGAGCGATAATGATCGGAGGGTGTAATTATGTAGAAAGAGGGAAAGAGGCCGGTTGTGACCGGCAGGAGTAGTCCGATCCAGTCTCGGAGAGCCGGCCAGCCAGCCAACCAGCCACTCGTTCCTCCCTGCTCACCCCAACCCCCCCCCCGATATCCAATGTCAAAGAGCTTCCCTTTAAAATTACTTGGACTTTCTCGAGTCTCGCTCGCTCCAGATTTCATCGGGTCGACGGACACCACCCCTACTTAGATTTCAGCCGGCAGAAAAATGGCCGGCACGTAACTCAACCTCGGCGAGCAACGCCCGCTCCGGTATTCATAATTTCTAATTTAACTTTTCCGAGGTCCGCCCGTCCTCGCCGTCGCTGCTGCTGCCCGACAGGCCTATGTTTCACGGAACTTTTATCCGATGTTTAGAAGCTCGCCCGGTAATCCTTGAGGCGGGCAGCAGGCCGACGGCACCGCGGGGAATAGCGCCGGCTCTACACGTTCAATGTATGTACATATATCCAACCATATTCTAAGAACGTGTGAGTTCACCACCACACAGCCTCGCCAGGGATACCTACACCGAGAGGCGGCGGCGGCGTCTGGAGTTACGATTTTCACGGGAGCACCGAGACATTACGGCGACCGCCGCATGACCTACTAAAACCTTACAATGTTTAACGCGACACATTATCCTTCGACCAGGAATTCTACGCGCTTCTCATTCCGAGGGCTCCCCGGGAAGGGGCAAGTGTTGCAGAAAACTCTCACCTGCCGGCTGCGAACACTGTCGACCAGAATCGGAGAACGATCGAGTACCGACCGTCGATCTACGCGTCCCCCTACCGCGTCAACAGAGACCGCGCGACGATAACGGGGATCGAGTGGCATGGAGAATATGTAAAGATTACAATTATACGTCGGGAAATTGTACTCGCGCTGCAGGAAGGCGCGCGCACCCGAGCTATGTGGAAGGACGGCACTCGCAAGGCTCTATTGAAAAATTCTATGCATTTCTAAGTATCCACTATGCGCGTCGGTCGTGGGATCGCAATAGTTGCTCGCGCCTGACTCGACGCACTCTTCAGGAGCGTCGAAAGTGGAGTCCTCGACTGGGCAGGATTTCGAGCACGACACACGTCGCAAATTCACGCGACAAAAGACAGGCAGGGCGCAGCGTGGGAAAGATCGCCGCCTGGAGCCGCTGCTAATTGTCGCGCTCCGTAACTTTGTAATTGACGAGATGGAGTTTCGCTTACATATAAATGCCTGGCGAGGGAAGCTACCGCGCGGCGACCAAGTTGCGTAGTCGCAGGCCCGCTTCACTTCTCGATTAGATAAACTAGCGTCACACTGGAATAGGGGACGAATCCAGCAGTTGTCTCGGGACCTACTAACAGCAGAGAGTATCCCAGCTGGCCAAGGGAGTTCGATAAACTGATACAAAGTAACCGTCACAAGTAGTACATAATCATCGAATTCGAGAAGGCAGCGCCGCAAGATTACGAGGCTATCGGCCGAGCCAATATTCTACTATCAGCTGTATCGGGAAAGCCACCGCTCGTTGGCGTCCGCCTCCCACGCACAATCGATTGCACGTGAAATGCGTACCGTTTAACCCCAAGGATCCCAGATTTTCGATGCGAGCCCGTGGTACCTGGGCGAATATTTGCCGGGTGTAACAGTCGACGGAGGGTTAGAGGGAGAAAGAGCCAGGCTCACATGATCGAAACAGCTCGCACGCAGCGTCGGCGTCTATCACTGGCAATTAGCCGTCCGCATTGGATAGTATGTAATAGCGTGCGTCTCGCGCGCGGACACGGCCAAGTCCGAAACGTGTTCGTGCGTATGTACGACACGCGCACTCTCCTACACACGCACACACACCAGAGTCATACATGCTATAGGTAGAGAAGGCGTGTTGGAAAATGCATGTACAGGTAGAGAGAGGATACATAAACAAACGGGTCGCGTGGGGAAACGCGATTGTGCCATATACACATATGTATTCACGTATGTTACACACACGCGCGGGCACGCAGGGTCTCAACTCGAAAGGGGACAAAGGGAAGAAGAGGCGTGCACGAAAGGAGAACGGATGAGAGAAGGAAAGATCGAAAGGCTTCACTAGATAGATTGTGCAATCGAGTAATAAAGTCTCCTCGTTCCCGTGAGTGTGGGGAGAGTGTCGCGCCCGCGCGACGACGGTGCATCCTCCGTGTTTACAGGCGACACTTATCAAAATCGAAGGTGAAACAGCACAATGAAAGCCAAGTACGAATCACGAAGGAGAGTGGAAGGGGAGCAAGAGAGAAAGGAGAGGGAGAGGGAGCACGAGAAGCATATGACCGACGGCATAAATCATGAAAGAAACATGAGAAAAAGAAACCCGTGCATGGTGTTGGTTCGCTTTCGATTTGGTCGCTTGCTTGGAGAAAGGTATTCGGGAAATCCACGAAGAAGCTTATGGACGAGGCAAGACGGAGGTGTAGCAGTGCCGTCGAGGCGCACTAAAGAGAGGTTCGAGCGAGCGAGAGAAGGGCATCTAGAGAGCGAGAAAGAGAGACAGAGAGAGCGAGTGAGAGCGAGAGAGAAAGAATGAGAATAATATATTGAAAACGTGAAGAGTAGCGAGAGTCAGAGAGCAGGAGAGAAAGAGGCAGAGAGAGAGAGAGAGCGAGAAAGATAGAAAGATAGACAGGGCGCATCAAAATTTCGGTGGCAAAGTCCTACCTTTTACGGTGGGAATAAACACTGGGGTTTTGTTCAGAGCGATGTCATAGCGCAGAGTGGGTTGCTCTCTCGGCGCTAGGGCGAAACCGACGGTCGGCGATGGCCGTGCAGCTAGCTCACCACTAGAAACACTGAGGTCGCTCCATGTCTCTCACTCGCAGTGTAGGACCCCGCCCATAATGAATTTCGGCTGGCGATACTGGCCCGCGATATCTCACAAGAATGTCGAAAGCACAGCTTTCACTCTCATATGTGCCCGGCGAAGCTTCACCGCCGATCACCGAGAGGTATCCTCGCGCGCTCGCGGCTGGCCTGGCCCCTCTTCCCGATTTCTGCGTCGCAGCCCTCGCAGGTTTATCAGCGTTCTCGGCCACTGACGTCAACAGCCTTTCACGAACTTCAGATGACTCGCCGCCCGCTCATACGGCGGCACCACTTGCTTGCGACTCACCGCGGGCCACATTGTTCCCCGGCGTATCGACGGGGAAAAACTAGCCGCGGCAAACACCGCCTCTCCCTCTCGCCTTCCCTAAAGAACCAATCGGAGCAAGAGTGAGTGAGAGAGAGAGGGCTGGAGGAGAGCGAGTATTGTTTGCGGATAGAATATACGCGCGCACGCTTATCACCAAGGATAAAGGACGCAGCCGAGTGGCGCGTGTTGTTGGACGAAGCTTGAGAGCAGCTGAAAACTCGATATCTACGGTGCAGCTCTCCAGCTTGTGCGGACGAGAACGATTATCGCTGCGCCGTACTTCTTGCACGCGCGCATATTCCTAAAGTTAGCGTGCATCTTTGATAAAGCCGATCTGATAAAGAGGGAAGGGGACGGCTAGGGTTGCGACTGAGAGCGTCACTTGAATTCGTATCTGCCTCACGAGGTGTCGTGCCTCACTGTCGCTGACCAATCCAGCAGCAGCTGCCAGCCGATCGTTATAAACTACATTCACTCGTTCGTCCTGCCGAAAGAAATTAGCATTCCCGTGGCGTCAGCTGACTTTCGAAAAATCCGAAAGCCCCACCGACGTGGCTGCTCGACTAATTCCCCGAAAAATGACCAATTTCATGGGGATTTCGTGAAAGTTCCGGGAATAGCCGAACCTCGCCGAAGATTTTGGTACTCCTATTGGTCGGGGATTAGGGAAGGAGGGGCATGGTCGGAGGGGATTGGTGGAGGCGGCCCGAAACGCAGTTTTCTCGATCCTTGAGTGTGGCTTACGTCGTCACAAAGGCAAGAGACAGTGTTAGAGGAGGATTGTGCACGCGAGCACTCGAGCTACGGGTTCGATCGTAGTATCCGGTTTCAGTGTTATGTGAGTTGGCGAGATCAGGAGTAGGAAGGAGGATCGTGCAAGGAAAGAGACGAGACGAGTCTAGGGAGAGAGTGATAATCGAGACAGCGAGTAGAGCGGAGAGAGATAGGTAGAGATAGAAAGAGAGGGGCAAGTCGGCGGCCAGTCACGCAAGTATTGCGGCAATTGAGGAAAAAAGAAAGAGGAAGATCGCACGCAGGCTGCGTGCACCTCCGAAATATCATTTCGCAGTTGCTTAAGAAAGCGTGTACGCGCGCCTGCGATCGATTCAGGACGAATTACGCCAGACTTCCGATCACACGGTGATCGTGTCGTTAAAAATCCAATTCGGAGCAGCAGCAGCAGCAGCGCAGCGAGGAAAACAAACAACTCGCAGCCGCCATCTTGTGCCTCTCCAGCTGCGAGCGCTGATAGAAGTGGGAGACGTCCTAGGACGCGTGTGTGCTCTATTTCGTGGACGATCCAAGCAGTGTGAGTCGAAGTGGTGACCAACGGTCACCGAATGTGGTCAAACTCGCGAGAAAGGCAAAGAGGAAGGACTGCGAGAGAAGTCGAAGTGAGCGAGGCAAGGTAGCATCGCGCTAACGTAGACAGCAGGAGGCTCCCGGAGTGCCCCACCAGCTTTATCCAGCTTTATTCCACCGCGTCCCCCCCAGTCGCCCCACTCCCCGCCCATATACCCACTACCCGTTTGCCCTGGATACTGAGATTATTGCGCAGTTACAAAAATCAACGCCGGATACGCGCACGGCGAGTGCACGTTAGATTTCACCTTTCTTAAGCGGCCCGTGGACAAATCCAGACGGTAAGTAACTCGACTTTTAATGACCTTATTGCCTCTCCTTTCTCAGCCCGATCTAGCTCTCCACGGATATATGTGTGGCTGCCCTGTGCGCGTCTACGCCAGCGGTAAGCGTCCAAACCACTTTGCTCCGTTTCATCATCCTCCGCTCGATTATTTACCGTACCGTTACACGTACTACTTTCTCGTTTACCCATTCACTCGCGTTATCTCGGCCGCGACATTGTCTTATCGGCGATTGCCTCGTTATTGCCAATATTGGGAATGTTGGAACGTCAACAGAGGAGACGGCGGAGACGCCGTCGATCGGAGTAAATGGGCGGAGCGCGGTGTTATCGGTGGGCAGATGGACGCAGTAAAGAGTGGAGGCTCGCTTTGTGTTTTGGCGTCTGGGTATCGCGCGTGGTACATATGTATTTCGCAAATCATACTCCTCTTTGATAAGCGGTTGATCGGGCGGGTGGCTGGTTGCTGGTTATCGGGGCTTGTTTGGAATTGGCCAGATTGCGCGTAGCCGATTGATCGGGGAGGGCTGTGTTTACCGGTGCGGCGCGCGGTGCGGGCGCCGAGATCGATGGAGCGTCGGTGTATGTACTATGTATATGTCGAGAGGAGAGGAGAGGTGGCTCTGTTGTGTCGGCCAGCGTGGACGCGCGGATACACTCACACACACGTAGAGGGAGAGAGGCAGAGAGTGGCGGATACACGGACGTGTACAGTAGTTGGAAGGGTTACAGAAGGGGGTCTAACCGGGGTGACTTGGGTTCATGTTGCAGACGGGTTGGTTGACTCGCCGATTCCGAGCGAGCAGTGAAATATACCGAAGACCGGGATAAACGAGCCATGACGAATTCGGCACCGAAATTGAATGACAAGGTAGAACGGCAGGGCTCGCCGAACGGTGGAGTCGAGCGGCACAACCACCATCACCGCTCGGGCTCGGCCAAGTCGTCGACGTTCTTTCACAACGGCGGACGCCACATACGGAACAGTAGCGGCCGATTGAGCTGCAGTCCCCCCTGTTGGCAGACGAAGAGCACAAGGAACTCGCCCTTGCGTTACGAGTACAGTCCGCGGGGCAGCCCGACGAACAGCTTCTACGCGGGTGCCAAATTCTCGGAGCCACCCTCGCCGGCCAGCCTGCCCAAACCGCCCACCCACTGGACCACGACGAGACTCATGATGACCAGCTGTCAGCAGGCCGAGAGGAACTGCGACATTTCGAGTCACCTGAAAATGGTACTTAACGTCCAAGCCTGATACATACCCAAAGACCAACCGGCCGCTAGAGTCGGCCACCAGCACCTTAGCGAAGAGACACAGGTACGACATTATCGTTCCATCTCCCGCTCGTTTGTCCAAGAAGAAACGTGTATATAAGAAGGACCGTACGATAGAACGATCCACGTAGTGTACGCGACAGATCCAAGTACAACGGCACAGGCCACTGGCGGCGTCTGAAATTCTACGGCGGGTCGATGCGACCCCCTGTCCCTCTAATATTATATATCGGCACTCGTGCGTCATTAATGATAGTCAGGAGGGGAGGAGGGAGCACGAGTATGTGCGAAAGAGAGAAAGGCATGCAGAAACTGAAGGATTTAAGGATAAGAAAACGGAAAAAATACTATACTAGGGAGTTTTTCTTGGAGGAGACGCGGGTGCGTCTGCCGTGAAATGCGAATCGTGAGTCGATGCGACACGTTTCCGTTTAACGATTCTATTATACGCGCCGTCTAAGAGGATGTAAACATATGTATTTTAGATTATTATATACGATTAACTTGCAGAGACATATACACGCACTCACACAACGACACTTACACATACACAGACACAGACACACCGAGCTACTGGACACTTCTAAGTGAGATGCCGAGTATTATATATCGGTTTGACGAAATGGTACGGAGACATTCGCGATTATATCGGGAGTCGCCGCTTTCATTATATTTTCACGATGGAAATTCCCAACTTTCTAACTCAACATCCGGAATTCTTTCCAAAATTCGTTCATCCCGTGATCGATCGCCAGGGTAGAAATGCTTTGGGACTATTTTAGGTTTTCTGCATATTGTGATCTGTTGTTATTAAGATTTAGTATGGCGTCGAGGGGTTTGCTCATGATTGGCCCACGTCGTCGACGCAGACCGGCATACTCCTATATTACCCTCAGTATCCAGTTTGCTCTTCGAAATACTGTGATCGCTAACTACCAGCCTATGTCTCTATGAAATTCTCCTCGCCAATTCGATCTCCAGTGATTTATCGACTCGTCCTTTGCCTGGGGGATCCAAGAGAGCTTTTCCGTTTCTACTTATGGCTTTTATTTAGTTGAAAGTATTTTTATTTTACTTTGATTTTCTCGTCGCGCGGAAGCTCCGTAGAGAAAGTGACCAGACTTTCGCTGGGCATTGCGCAAGGACGCGAAGATGATTTTTCCGAAGTATGTGCAACAGGGATCGATTCTCGTTCGTAGTGTGTATGTGTGCGTCTGCTTTTTGGGTGCCTCGGCGACAACGACGATGATGCGAGAGTTTTTGAGTGTGGCGTGACTCAAAAGTCGGACGTCTGTATGAATGTTTTTGCGTGTACGCTTGGGGAAGAATGACTGGGAAAATCGCCGGGGAGAAACAACTACCTTCGAGTGCTTGTGTTTCTGCAAAACCATCGCTGACTTGGTGAGAAGCGAGAGGTGATATGATTGTGTTAAGATGACTAAATTTTTAGCCCCAGATTTCTATCCGGTTACGCGCTCTAAGCGTCTTTTCGATTTTATATTCTACACGAATAGCACAAGTCTCAAGCCACGAGCTAGTTGCTGAAATATCTTTTCTTTATTTGAGAGACAACAGATTGCCAAGTTTAGTTTCGTTATTAATCAAGTGTTCCGCGCCCGTCTCGCGTACGTAACTCTAGTAACAGAATCCAAGAGTTCCGCTGGAATCACCTAACACCGGAACAAAGTTGGGCTACCTGGCGGTAGAAAACGAGGGTGTTAGCTATCCGGTAGATCCTTGGGAAGCTGCGAAAGCAATATACGTATCCCGGGATGGCGGGAACCGATTCGAATACCAAAGTTTCTTTTCATCGCGCGAACGTAGCGTATGACATTTTTTCCGCTAAAAGTGACAGTGACAGATTTTTCATTTCTCGGCCCCACCGTTTTCCTCCGATGCTAAAGACACGGGAGGTTTGCACGCGCGGACAAATTTCTTGAGACAACATATTTTAGCTGATACATTCTGTTTTCCTCTAATTTTTTAGTTTTGCGGAGGGAGCTTTCTTTTTTATAGACTTAGGTAGTAGCGCGATTGGGCCTTTCTCGCTATGGTTTCCACGTCGCGTTCGTTCCGAGGGCGTCGATTAGCCAGAACAAACGAATGGATCTCGAAATACGAGTGCGAATGCCCGCGAGCAAATACGTTTGAATGGTAGGACGCGTGAGTGTGACGAGCGTGGTAAGATGGAGACTGAATAAATAATAAGCGACGAAAGGGATAGAGAGCGATAGAGGGGAAAGGGAGAAAGGGTATCAAAATGTGCAATTTCGAACCTTTCAATAATCTATTGCTCCACGTTTCTAGTTTGGTAAGGCGAAATTTCTTACGGTATCTATAGCATCTGACAGCCGCGAGGCGTCGTTAGGATTCCACGGGCGACAAACTACATGCCCGTGCGAACGAACAATCAAATCAGCCCTGACTATCTCTCGGGCTCTCGTCAAAAGCGCTGACCACAAATATTGTACATTTGAATTTCAAGTTTCCTTCCGAGCGGTTCGGTGCTGAGCAGCGCGGCTTAAATTGAGGAAGAGAAAACGGTTGTTTCGAGACGCGCAAAGGGAAAGTGTCCGAGACTCGTTCTTCCCACTTTCGTGCTTCGTAAACGCGTGCGTCTATCATTAAATCGGCTCGCTTAATTCCCCATTCAATCACCGTGCGAGCTTCGTGACTCCTCGCCTTTTCATTTTCAGCTTGGGCTACTTCTAATTCTAGCTGCTAATCCCAGTGCCACGTTGTCTTTCTTTCTCGGGCGCACGACGATGTGTCTCATTAGCCTTTGGTTCGATCGCGTTGGTCGATCCGATGCGATAAAGGTCTGCAACCTCGCGCTCCCTTCTTGACGAGAGTCGGCGAGGTGAAAAGGATTAAACGCGATTGCATTGCCAGCCACATATAGCTTACGAGGATTCGCCGCTCTTTTGCAGGATACGCTTGGTATCCAAGGAAATGGAAAGTTGGTGCTCTCGAGTGCGGAAGGGGAGTTCCTCTGGTCGAACACAGTTGTCCGAACAGGGAGGGGAAGGCAAATGGATATATATTCTCTCTGGGATGTTTCCCTCAACCGTTGGCCCCGTAGTGTCGCCGCGACATATGGTCTTTCATTGCTAGAATTATAAGCGCTTTAGCGTATTCTCGCCGGTGGGTTTCTCCGTCTTCCATCGGACATTTTACGGCTCTCCGGGAATTCCAGTAGTTGGCTAGTGGTCGTTAACAATCAGTTTGGAATGGGCCGAGCAATCGGGCCCCACCAATCTTCTTTTTTCTCTCTCTTCTTTTTCACCGCGCCAACGTTCAATTATAGATTCAGTCAAAACGCGATTCAGAGCCTCGGCTCGAACAAAATTCTCACTGACTGATTAATCATTTCCCTCTGTCTCAGGCTGAGTGCGGGTCTAATGAAATTACGGATTGTATACATATTTACATACTCACTGCCGTCCTGCGATGCGAGGGTTTGAGCGGAGCTGCGAACTAAATTCACCGTGCACAGAGGCACAGACACATAAACACACGCACGCACACATACACACAGTCATTGGCCAGCGAGAGACACGCGCGCGTATTCTGTACATAAAGAGGAGATGCACGTTCTCTCGTTCTCTCATGCGAACAATCACTATTTGTAAATGACACTTGTAAAATTAGTGTAAATACCGCGAATCACCGCGATATATATCACACGCGCGCGCCCGCCCACAGTCGAACCGACGTACATATATATGTATGTATATGTATATCATCTCCTGTATATGTATGTATATATGTAAGAATAGCTCGAGCGCAATTGTAATTAACGGGAAAGCCGGCATCCCGCACTACGAGAGCACCAACTCTTTTTCCGTCAGTCGTCCGGGGATCCTCGGGAATTCTACTGTGCGCGTCTTTTCGAGCAGCTTTACCTTCTCGCTCATTCGAGTCCCGCCTATTATCAACTCGCATCGTACCAACCAAAAGAGAAGCCCACCTGGAACCAAACGCTGCCAGGAATTTCCGCGAGCAAACGACAAAACAGGGAGCACTTACGAAACGTCGAGCGAGACCAGGAGGGGGTGGAGGGGGGAGGAGGTGAGGGAGTAGAGTAGGTGGATGGAGCGAATCGAGATAGACGGGGGATAATTGGAGAATCAATCATTGATCGAGGCAGTGAAAGGGAAAAACGATGATATAGGAAATTAGCTGTGATGATGACCCTATAGGTACTACTAATTTTTAATTGGAAACTGATCAACATATATTATATATATACAACACAACACACGATATATATATATATGTATATATATATCTATATTATATATACTATATGTATATGATAGGCGGATAAGGTTGGGTAATCTAAGTACGTCTTTAACTACGATGATAATAAGGTCGGCAAACCTTGGAGATAAATCGCGGCGAGAACTATTACTACCAAGACGTCGAGCGCCTGAAGACGGGTCTCGTTGCAAGGAAAACAAGGGGCAATTGGGTACCAAGAAACCGATATGTCCTCTCGAGCGTTACTATCAATTAAATAGTAAACTAGTGATAATGAGAAAACGCGGTCGCGGAGGGAGGAGTAGGGGGAGGAGGAGGAGGGGCTGGACGCTCGAAAGTCAAACTAAATGCTCGTGCAATGATTACAGACGAATCTCGGTTAACGGGAGAGAGTCAAGGGGAGATTGGAAAATTGGTGTTTGTTGAGAGAACACTTTCGAGTACGTCCATTACCGTGGGTGGCGATCCACTTTCGTGACTTTAAGACGAGATGATAGTTGATAGGATTCTAATTATACGAGGCCGGCGAGGGTTCAAGGGTCGCTCCTACATTCAGGACAACAGTCGAGGAACAATGTTAAATGTCTGACTTCTTGGGTATATGCTTTCAGTTCTGGTCTGAGGCTACTTGTTAGGGGGAGAGGCGGGTGGGGGGTGGTACGAGGTCCACACCTCTCTCCTTGCACAGTAGAGAAAGGGAAAAGTGGTAATTGGAGCGACCCAACTCAGCCGGCACTTATTGTGATACTGTAACGTACAAAAATCGTTCGTCGCAATAGGCTGCTGCTTATACGAAAGATCAAGAGCTATTCGATAAGAGAGAATCCGGATATTCTCGCGAGAGCGCTCTCGTGGATACCTCAGGGCTACTCGCCTCTGAATTATGATTTGTCCTTACTTGTTGGCTTGAATTTTTTGTCCCTCACCGTCGACCCCGGCCAGGGCGCGTCCTCTGGATTCCGTGCACACGTGTGCACGACTTGGTCGAGGCCAGCGTCTTTCACACTTTCGAAATCCGCTTTCTTGTTAGTCTCTTTCGAAATTCAGTCGCTTTTAGATGAGTACTGTTAGTCAGGCTTGTGTCCACCTTTATTTGGTACCCGTTTTTATCGCAGTTTTACCCTCGAAACCTCCTGTGAAAGTTATCCTCTGAAGCAGGCATTTATAGGAAGAATAGTTGCCGATGCGAATTCTTGTCAGGAATCAATAGATTTTTATTTTCGATGTTAGTATACCATTGAACTGGGCAGATGATGATTCAAGCGAGCGCGGGCTCTTGTTTTAATATAGATTTTGTGTTTAGGCTTATCGGGATGTGCGTTTTAAAATTTACATTTAAACTACTTTTAGACTCGTGTTCGATGTCGTCACTGGGAGGCAAGCCGCGCGCGCGGTCGTGCCTCCATTGGTATTATACCTTTCGGCTCACGATCATTCAGTTTAGTCTGGTTTCCTTTATTACATAAGTTTAATGCTAATTATTGCTTTACGGTTAGATTCATAAAGAGCGCGCACGAGACGCGGCGAGTCGAAGAGTCTCACCATTCACACGCAAACCGTGTTCCACATTCGCTATCACACCGGCAGAGGCGCCCAAGAAACCTCACGAATGTTGCATATCCAAAACTCCTCGATGCTTCCTCTGGAAAGAATACCGGAAAACCCAACGACGAGCGAGTCGGCAATCTCAAGCTGTTTAGCATCGCGAATGAAAGTATTAGTCAGAATCGATGGGCGGCAAAGTTGTGATCGTCAAACTTACGATTGTGCCTCGAGTCCTTGGACGTTTTTTGAGAAGCACTCGAGGCTCAATCCCCCGGGACACAGTCTATTTCTTGGGAAGCCCGAGCAAGGCCGCGTCGGGACCACAAACACAGCCGGCCGGCGCGGCTCCAAGGACACAAACACCACAAACACACGAAACACTATGTCGATTAAGTAATTAAGCCTTAAATCTAGAGTTAAGTTGAAAGGTGTCCGATCGAGGCAGAGAAAACGGGAAGGAGAAAAGGAGAGAAGCGCCGAGCGAGGGAGCGTGGAAAAGAGAGGAAACGAGATGGAGCTGTACCCTTTAAATGCCATGATCTGAGATTAGAAGATCCCTCGGCCTTTTCGTTCGTATTCACATACGCATACGGTCATTCGTCGTACATCACTGTTTCACCAGCATCGTTCTAGCCAGAGTCTTGGCTGGTAACATTTCCATGGGAAGAGTTACCGGGCAAGAGTCTGGTGCAACCTTCACCTTGTACATTGCAATCACGGAGAAGCATAAAGGATCGAGTACATTATTGCCACGGTCATTCCTCCTTTTTCTCTTCATTTACATTCGAGGTAAACGCTAGCTTGCCGTGCCTTCCGGAAGAAAAGGAATACGTCGCCGCGTGCCTTTAGTTTTTGATATCGGACAACCATGGGAACCCCGACGAGGCTGTTGAGTGCCAGTCTCGCATTTGTAACGGACGCAACAGCCTCGTCGCTCCTCCAAATTCGAGGCACGCCTCTTTTTTTGATCTCAGTTCCGTTTCGTAAGCCTTCTGTTAGCTCGTACTCGGTAGTCACGATCTCTCGATCTCGTCACTCGATCACGCAGCTCCGCTCTCGCCGGATCGGCTTCAGAGTGTTTCGCTGGGCCAGGATGTCGCGTGGCGATCGAATCGAAACCAATCGCTCGATTGCGTCGCGACATTCGCCGCCCCGGTCGGCAGGACTTTCCTTTTGAGATTGGTGGCCGAGCCGCTGCGTGATCCTGGGATCTATCGGAGATCGATCATTGAAAAGACACTAGAAGAGACGAAGGGAGGCAGATTATCAGCGGGGAAGTGGGAATTTTCGCGAATGGCGGAGACGGCGGAGAGGCACAAACGTTCTTCACAAAGTACACTTGTAAATTCTATGGATCCTTGGACCGAGCACACCAGTCGAGAGACGACAATACTCTTTTTATCCCTCTTCGCCTCGGCTCTCTGCCACTCTCGCAACAATTCCACGTCGGCAGAATGGGAGAAGAACCGCATTTTCGGCGTCGCCCGGCCGACACGCATCAAAGGTTGTGGCCGATCGCGATCTGCTCTTTTGCAATCAGACTCGACATTGCCCGATTTCCTTGCCACCAATCACAAGCACAAAATTGGTCCACTTGACGCGTGTGGCGGGGCGGCCCCGCGGCCGCGAAACCTGCGGGGCAAAATCTTGCAGGGGAGAATTGTGAGAGGAGAAAACGCACTGACTATTTTAGCGAATCGAGATTCGACCATGTACCTTGATATATACCTTTCGCGTGTTTTCAGAAAGCATGCGTGGAAGTCTGCCTTCCTGTGCGAGCGTGAGTCCGAAAGAGAGTAGTGCATGAACGGGAGTGAGAGAACGCGAGGATGCGAGAGTGGGAGAGAAAGAGAGATTGCGTGTCCATGATATCGCGTGTCTGCTGTTGCGCGAGTGTGCCAAATTGACAGGTTGACAGAGCGAGAGCGAGCGAGAGACAGATAAATATATAAATAAATATATTATATAATGCAGAGAAAGAAACAGAGAAACAAGGGAGCCCGTGTGCTCCGAGAACAAACGCGTTCCTCCCTTACGATTGGTTAGTACACTAGCCGCATGTATGCCTCGTCAATCAATCAATTCACAGCACACAAGTGTATCAAGACATCTTCGAGGCGTAGCTCGCAAGATTTAACTGGACCTCCGAAAGGTAATGCGTTGTATTCTCCTTCGGAGGCCTAGGTAGAACTACTGGTAAGATGCGTGCGGTTTTGGAGGAACGCGTTTGTCGAAACCTCGACTTCTCGCACGTGCCGAGACTTCGCACTATCGTCCTCGATAATGAGGCGCAGGCACGTGCGTGACAATAATTTTTCCTACGTGTAATCGGCGTGCAAACCAGTAAGTTTAGTTCTTTCCGATTGGTTCCGAATTTCAAGGCTCCGTATCAGAGTGTGCCGAGCTACGTCCGTGGCTGCCGCTCGCGCCCGCGTCATCCACTTTATAATTCCAAAAAGCACTTGTCCGAGACTTCTCGTCTCGCAATTGCGACCGATCGAATTGTCAATTATCGAGATAAAACCAATCGTCCGGATCGATCTTCCGATCGGCGACCATTAGAACTAGAACGGCTCGAGAGGCACGCGGCGGAACCGGCGCGCAGACGTTCCTCCGCCACTAGGACGCGAGTCTCTTCTGCGAGAAAGGAGCACGTGGCATTTCTTCTGTATCGTTTCGTTTTTGTAAGTTTACACTTTACACCGAGCATCGCTGTACAGAGCATCATTTCGCCAAACTCTGGTCTGCTTTAATGTGAGAGAGCGAGCGAGTGAGAAATGAGAAAACCTAGGAGGAACAAGTTCGAGGAGACTCGGACGGTGCACCAAAGGGCACTACGTAGGCGAGAGAACCACGCGCGCCCCGAGAGCGGCGACACTTCCAGCCGCCCGGATTCGCACATTGGCACACAATATCTCCTTCAAATTCGGGACTCCCGTCCCCAAACAGAGTCCGCAAGAGCGGGTGTGCGCTGGAATGGTCGACGGCGGATCAGGGCGGCGCGCGAGTCCAGTCCAATAAGATTATATACACACAACACACATGCGCGAGCGGGCAGAACTTTTGTTCTGACGCTCCAACGAATAGAGAGGCGAGACGAGGGTTTATCGTAGGCAGTAAAACAAACCTAGCTTTCTAAGACTACTGAGAGAGTGCGCGATCTCCGCAGTGATAAAGGCGACTACTACGATACGATGGGTGGAAAGCGAGAGGATAGTGACGCTGATAACGACGCGAGGTTGACGATAGCTGAGAAATGATGTCTAGGACGATGATGATGTGTGTGTATGGCTGAGGAGGCCGATCGTTTAACGTTCGGGCCGAGGACGAAGAGAGATCAGAAATGATTTTCCCCTCCGTGTCTCTTTGACAACTCCGTCGCGACAACACGATGCAATTGATGTCGAGTTTAGGGTGTACGTAAGGAATAGAGTTACAAACCAATATCTATATTATACGTAAAAGAACAAGATTGTACGTTTAAGGTTCGACGTCGAGCATATACATAAATGTGTATTATATCGTATTAAGGGTGCCCATTTACGCGTCTCACGATGGCAGGATCGATTGATAATAATGTCGACGAACAATAACAATTGTACATAGACAGAAGGACGAATTGATACGTGCTTGGGCGTGAATTGTGGTTAGCACGCGAGAGACGAGAGTAAGAGAGAAAGAAAGAAAGAAAAATATGTATTTTGCTATGGGAGAGCGAACATATTAAGCGGACGCTGCGTCTTTCCACATCCTTTACAAGTTTGGGAGCTCTTCATTGAGAACCGAGGCGAATGTTGGTCTATTGCCAGCACGAACGTCTCTCCGTTCAATGCTGGTCAGCGAATATTTGCAAGAGAGAAGAAGAGAGAGAAAGAGAGAGAGAAGAGAGAGAGAGAGAGAGAGAGAGAGAGAGAGAGAGAGAGAGAGAGAGAGAGAGAGAAGTGGAAGCAAGCAGATTGAATGGAAGAAGGGTGGCGACCGAGAGGGATTCCGTCGTTTCGCGCAAAAACGAGACTAATCGTGACAATTATCGGCAAACATTACGTTCATCGTCGAATTCGCAAATACTCTATTCGAGGCTTCAACCATCAACATTCCGGACGAATACCGGCGGACCGAGTGACTCGGACCGTACACTCTGTGTACACAAGAGGGTCTCGATCGAACGCGACGACCGTCGGATTCAGCAAAAGTACAGCACACAATAGAACGAGAAATGCCAATTGGGGAGCAATCGAGCCCCCCAAGGAACCAGAAGACGAATCGGCGAGACGGGGCACTGTCCAACCTGTGTGCGCGTCATCGACGGGGGAAGGACACTTTGCTTGGCCACCCTTCGACGCGCATCCCGTTGTTTTCGCCGAGAAACAATTGTCTCGTGTTTGCGCGTCTCGCGAGGAAGAGGAGGAAGCTGGAGAAGCCTTTGTGAAGGAGTTGAGTCTGAAGCGATGGGGAGCAGCGAAAGAGGAGTAGAAAGAAGAGACTCGGTTGATACAAGAAGGTAAATCCGAGGAGGACGAAGGGGACAAAGTGCAGCGTCCCAAAAGCGATTTAAAGACGGTCCAAGACGTGGCTCAAGCCCTTTGTATCATTTTCTGGTACCACCGGCGGTGGTCCGTGTACGCACAGCTGATGTTTCATTAGAGAAAAGAGCTGGCATCGACAGATGGCTCCAAGATGGAAAGGACGTGACGGGGCCGACGTTGCGAGGGAGGAAGCGCTGGGCAATGGAATGAGTTTCTCATGATGATTGATCGGATTGGTAAGGCGAGGTGGACCCGACAGCCCTGGAGTGACAGTCATATATAAAACAAAGTCCTTCAGCAGCGCTCCGCGGGAAACCCGGATAAGAAATCGGGTCCTGGCGGTGCTGGTGCGAGTGTGAGGGTTTCTAAAAAACGAGGAGAAAACTGCCTTTTTGACGAACCAAAAAGCGCCCAAAAAAAATGTAAGTGTATACAAATCAGCGGAGAGAAAGGTACTCGAGTGTGAACGGGAGATCGTATGAATGGGAGAAGCGACAAGTTCGAGGAAGGAATTCGCCTGGAAAAGGACACGAAGGATATGCAGCGAGCGAGAGGAAGTGGCTTGAGGAGCGTCGGTGTGCAATAGAGCCCTGCCCAGTGGGATGCTTGGCAATGCAAGACGGAAATTCGAGAGTCCCCTTTTGCCCTGGGAAACCAGAAATGCAGTAAGAAGCTCGATGCAATGAGGAGAGAAGAGGGAGTGTGATTTAGGTCGCGGTACACGGACCCCGAACTATTGTTGGAAGCTTGATGTCTTGGAGAGGAACTTCAGCACGGCACTATTTCCACACGCGAACAACCTGTACATAATACACATGGACGACAGGAGCGCAGATGATATCGACGATGCGCGCGTTTTACCACTGGGTTCGCAATGTTTCAAGTACAAACGCGCGTTTATGTGAGGTCTCGTGTGTCCCACTCGATGACACTGGACGCACATATCTGTATCATTGTTAATCCGGTAGAGTTTGCTGTAGCGCGACGCAAGCGAGAAGAAGAGGTGTATCTCGGCTGTTTTGCCGGAGTGAGAGCAGCGCAAGTAGAAAAGAGAGCAAGAGAAAGATTGACTGCAAGGAGAAAGGTGTGCGGTGGAGCCGATGGCACCACCAAATGGGATTGTCAACTGGGTCGACGACTATCGGCACACGCTCACTGAGAGCGGCGCGTCCAAGCTTCTCCACTTATGCCTAGCAAGGATGGAGCCAGTTTTATGGAGCAATACCAGAGACTAACCAAGTGATGAGAGAAGATTTTCAAGATCTCCTGGAGCCGTAGCTATACCTTTTAGATTTTTCTTCAACAAACCCTTTCTTTATTTTCCCATCCCCAGCCCCCCTATCCCTCCCCCCTTCGCTTTCACCGATCCACAGTTGACACGAAAAATAGTGAAAGCCGTCGCGGTTATGCTCGCATTTCCACGCGGCATTTCTCTCCACGAGACATTTTTGGTCCCACATCTTTTCCTACACCATATTCTACCTTCTATCCATATATCCCCGTCCACATTTCCTCTTTACTGTCCCCCTTTACTTTAGGGCCCTTCTCAGGGCCCGCAAATGACTCAGTAACGTGGGAACGACTCAGCAGCTGCATCTCACTTTCCCGAGAGGATCCGAAGGATCCCGGGAAACCGGAGGCCCAGGCACGTCCTGCGAGCCTCATTGACTAATCTGCCCTTTTCAGGGCAAAACTTTCGAACGTAGGGCAGCAAGCCTGCACCTAAAAGTGTCCTTTTCAGGACAGATTTTCAAGAGGACGCTTGGTATACATTGAAGACGAGGGACTACCTGTCCCTCCTTTTCGTACCTGCGCCTCTAGTGCAAATAAAAACAAGCCTGCTCCTTTTGGGGAAACTCTGCTGTGAGGTAGACTGCGCCAGCACCTGCCATGCCAGGTCTGGGCTCGTATATCTTGCCGGAGTCTCTTCCAACAACAGTCCCGTCCTCCACTCCTCGTTTACACTTTACGCATGGTCGGCTCCGATAACGCGCAGATTGCTCTTTATTTAGTATTCCATTTAAACAGGCTGGAACTGAGATAAACGTCATTGGAAGTGGGATGAGGAGCGCGTGACTCGGAGCACGCGTAGGAAGAAACACGCGTCTAGCTTGCGAGAGATCGAGTGTAAAACGTTCAGGAAGTAAGCTTTAAAAGTATGTCGCGTTCCACTCGACTATGTCCAGTTCTACTGTTACTTCGTGCAAGCAATCACAGCTCGGACTTTTTTCTTTAATTGAAGGTTTAAAATTGGCCGAAGGCCTCGGGATTTAATCTTACGAGTTCCAGCTGCGTAGGTATTTTGTAGTTTTATCTTTCCGAGTCATTTACGCGAAACCGAACGTCACTTTGAATACGTCGGAATTATGACGTGAGTCATTTCTTGATGACTGGTCACTAACCCGTCTCACCTTGACAATTAGCGATTTGCGTCACGGAGCAAGTGACGCTTCTGCTTCCTGGAGGACAATCAGGCGTTAGCTTGAAACGTCCAATCGCAGGGCTGGGAAGATATGTGATAGTCTTCTTTTCAGTGTCTTTTTACAGAAGGTGGTCGCGAAGTTAGAGCGAGGACTCCGACGGAGGAAATGTCACCTTGGGAAAACCAGAGTGAAGGCTGTGATAAATATAACTGTGCTTTGGAGACGGATCCATTCTTCAGAAGCACTTGGACGCAACTTGGGCGGATATTGCCCCTCACTGTTTATTCCCATCTCACAGCAGACTTATCGGGAAGCTCATAAGACTGATAATATTATCGGAATTGCTGGTTAACACTTTTATACTCTATAATCTCACACGTATAGAGTCTCCCTAGTCATTGTGATATTGTTAAACTCTTGTTATGTTCCGTATGGAGCAATAGTACATAGAGTAATTTCGTATGAACATTGCTTTCTGTTTTCTACTGAAGTATACTCAATTGTACAGAAATGAGTCAGGGTCTAGTCATAAACGATTTCGGATTTAATTATACTGGGACTGTGATTTATACCAGTCACCTGTACATCCTTTAACTGTCTGTAGAAATAAATGTAATGGATACTTTTCTGGAATCGCACTGCCTCTTCCTCATTCAAATTACCTGGGAAGTAAACACCTTTTGAAAGAAGGGCGAATAACAAATACCATAAGCACTTTGGGAGGCGTAGAGATATGAATCAGTATTTATTGGCATATTTTCTCGGGTGTACTGCGGAACACGATGCCGCCCGGAGTGGTGGTACCTGCTGCGAGGCACATACCTGCGTTTAATATTTCACAAAGGGGGTCGAGTTGAAAGCAGCTGTTCCCTGGAAAAAGGGGCCAAGTTTCAGCAGGTTCCCCGAGGAGGGTTTACAGGGGTGGGACCAGCTGGCGAAGCGTGGAGGGCTGTCAGTTGGTCTGTGGAAAGCCGTTTTAAGGGAACCAGCATCTGAGACAGGTTTTCCGCCCCCGTAATACTACAGGATATCCCTTGTGGGTAGCGTAAAGGCGGCATGAAAGAATTCTCGAAGCCGTGTTGAGTCACTAGGCAATCAGGGTACGCCATCCGCTTTCACTCGTACCGTTCGTTCTCCCAAGCTTGTAGCACAGCTTCGTGGATAGGCGAACTAGCTTATCGTACGGATAAAATATACGCAGGTGGTTTGCAAATACAAGCTTTTTTAATGCAACTCAGATATTTTTACGAATACAAAATGATTACCACGTTGTTATTAGAATAATTGGCGAGGAATTCTCCAGATTTCAACATTTCCCAGTGTGTCGGCAATTGCCAACAGGTCCCTAAAAGTGGAAAGAAACGGTACTGTGATACGCAAGACGACGGAACGAGCGTCAGCCAGTAGGGAAATCCAGAAATAGAAGTAGAAAGGAGCAACAACCCACGATGAGTCATTTATTATTACCTCTTAGAATTCATTCGAACACTGCTAACATTCCCTCTGTCTGCTGCCTCGAGTTTTACATTAGTCAAAGTTTTCCCATCAGTAACATTGTAAAACTCAATGTTTGGGCTAGCGCCATACGCCGCAAATACGTCTTGATTGGCTACCATCCACGTTATCCCGATTACGGTATGCTCGAGGGAAATTGATCGCAAGCATGCGTGCTGCAACGTCAGAGCGGCGGATTAGAATTTTCTGCGGAGCCTGATTCACACAATAAAATACCTGATTGAAGTCGTAGATTCGTATATCTTTGTCCGTAGCAGCAGTGACAAACAGATTGCGAACAGGGGAGAATTTTACACAAGTTATACTGGCATCGTGTCTTTCATACTCGTCTATCACAGGGTCTATAAGAGTTCTGTCACCTACAATTTCAAACCGCGTATCAGTTACAACCTTGTATGTGAAGTACCATTTAACGTACCATCGATAGGAGCGACTCGATCTATACTGCACTTGTAGACTCCGCCGCATAATGTGCCGGCTACAAAGAATATGGGGTCTTTGGGTGAGAAGTCGAAGGTTGTGATGCAGAGACCAGATTCAACTGCTCTTTCTCTTGTACCACCCGCACTTCGCGGCCTTGAGTTTTCAACCGGATTGTGTTCCTTCGCTATTTTTAGACTGGAATAAGGACAGTTTCAGGTTGATATTTTCAGACTTTGGAACATTGGCGCGTCGGAAAGGTCTGAGTACCGTTTGTATATTCGAATGGTCGTGAAATTGGCGAGCAACTCGTGAATGAAGACGTATCCGTCTCTACTACAGCTCACTAATAATGCGTCTTTCGTTGACCTCGTTCTCCACGATATTTGTGAGACTGAGTCATTGTGTACACACACTGGTGTTGGTGTTACAGAGTTGCTATCTCTCAGGTTCCATAGAAATACGTCACCTTGTTTTAAATAAAAGACTTTGTAGACAAGGGTAACGATATTGGAATTCATTATTCTTCACTTCAGGTTTGCCTGGCATATTTACCACTGAATAAACCAGCTGCTATAATAGATGGTTCGGTTGGGTGGAAAGACAAAGTTCTAACACATGCATCCGTTTCCAATATTCCTTTTGGTGTGTCTATAAAAGTCCCCTCTTTTGTATGATCGTACAACTGTATCTTGGACAGATGCTCGCACCAAATCTTATGTTGAAGCACCTCATAGGAGACTGCGAAAGTTCCACCACCAGTGCTCCAGGAAAGATCACTGATCTTTTGCTGGAAATAAGGTATTGGAGTAATACTGGAAATATTCTTAGTTAACTTGCATTATTGTCTCAATATACAGTACCACACTGTTAGCTTCATCCGCTGTATTTGTTCTGTGTAATAATTCAGGCTTTACATGAAGGTCTTCCTTAGTTTCCGGCTCGTATTCATCAAAGGCATTTGTGCCATGAGCTTCATCCAATGCTTCCAGCACACTAGGTGTTATCTTCTTTAAAAAGCTGGCTAACTTGCCATAATCTATCTCTGGTTGTTTCGGTTGTTGATTCAAAGTTTGTGTCTATAAATTACAGTATTACACAGTGGTTTTCCAATCAAAATGCATAGTTAGACAGCAAACCCTAATGTTAAATACCTCTACATTCCTAGTTACCACAGTTTGTACATTACTTTCATGATAGACAATGTCTGTTGTCTGCACATTAGCAGCCTCTTCCGGCCTACAGGAAAAAACATAATATTTAACTATATCCTTAAAACTCAGGCTGCATTAATGGTTTGTACATACTTTGCAGATGACAGCTGAGAATTAAAGCTGACGCTTTCAACTGACTTATCAGTAAACATTTTTAAATAAAGGACCAAACGTTTTGGGATCAATATGAAAATGCACAATTATTCCATTCAACCTAACAGTGGCTCATTTTTGCCAGAGGGACATCTTCAAATGTCACCTTCAAGTAAATGAAATCGCCACAGGACAAGTTTATTACAGAATTGCTGTAATTGCAGCAACTTTAAAGTAGAACCACACCGATGTAAATGCACATCCAAAAGTCATATGCGGCTCCCGAAAGTTGTCGGTAGTGGGGGATTCAGCGAGAATCCCCCCCTCTTTCTGGATGCAGGGTCAGCTGATGTGCATTCGAGCGTCATCTGTCAGGCAGAGTGCTCGTTCGCGGTGATCTTGGCGAATAAAAAAAAAAATAACAGGCCGATTAAAATCAGGTCGGCGCGATTGCTGCTCTCGACGACACGCATGACGCGGCGAGAGATGTGAGAAAGGCGTAGTGGCTGACAAGTACAGTGCGAGAGAACATCACGAAAGAAGGATCCATCGAGCGGTGCGGATCTCGCCGAGTGGAGAAGTGTGTGTGTCGTTTGCATCAGGGAAAGCATCATCGACATTCTGTCGCTTAACAATCAGAAAACGAGGAGTGGATCTCCCTGTGGCAAGATGATTTGGAAGGTCCAACGCAAGCAGCACACGGTAAGGGATCTGCGTCGTTATCAGCTTGTTTGCCCTGGCGAGTGAGCGAGCGAGCGAGGGAGATGCTTAGCCTATTCGGTCCAGAGTTGTTAGACCTCTGCCCATCGAGCAGCCAACTAGGAATTGCAAAGGCGACGCAGCCGAGCTTAGACGTAGAACAAGCAGAAGTAGCAAGTAGATGGTAATAATCGGAATAAATGAACCCCGGGGACGAAAGAGAGCGAGTCGCGCGTTTCAATTATACGGGATTGCGCGCGCACGGCTCATGGCGACCGAATGTCGTGCACTGCCTCCGTCCGCCTCTATCAGGATAGTGTCCTCGGATTTATCAAAACGGCCAGGCAAAGTCCGAGATCCAGCAAGTCGCGTGTTGCCGCTGCCGGGCTGAGGGACCGCCCGACCAAGCCTACGCCAGGAGGCTTCTCTCCGCCAGGGCCCTTAAAATGCCATTGGTGAGTGGATGCTCCCCTTGCTCTCTCGATCTTGTCCTTTCCACCTATTTGTTGGTGTCATTCCTCGCACGGACACCTTGCTCATCGTGTCGTCCTACCTGCTAGTATCACGTAACCTCTGCGGCCGACTTCCACCGAGCTTCAGCCAGCTTGGAGCGAGATCGAGCTGGAGCCTGTCAAGGCATGATTTTTGGACGCAGCGATTCCCCGGAAAAGGTTTGGGCGCGGTTTTGTGGTTAGATAGCTGAGCACCTACGTGCTCTGCGGGGTTATTGTGGGACGCTCTCTTGAGGAGGCCACTCTCTCGAAAGGATGGAGGATTAATTGGAGTGTCTGGCTGGCTTCTCTTGTTCCAGGGCAATCACGCGGCCCTCACACCTCTCGAGGACATGTCGGCTGGGAGGCAGGCGAGCGGAGGATCGCCGCCGAATTGTCAAAAGATTTTTATACAACGCGACTACAGCGAAGGCACCGTTGTTAAGTTCCAGAATCGGTTCCCTCCGGAGCTCGAGAACAGAGTATGTATCTTGGAGCATTTATCTGCCTATTTGGTGTCTCTTTGATTGCACTTTGTTTGGGAGTCGTTGCTGGATAGTTCTGTCAGTGGGACATTATGGTGTCAGTGTTGTTTTGATTTTCTGCGAGAAGAATTCCTTGGTTGAAGATGCATTAGCGTGTAGGTGTGATTCTTTGCTTTTGCTTCTCTGAAGTAAGCAGTACTTTATTCTGATGAATAGAGTCATAGGGATTGTTGGTGTTGACTGATACAAGCTTTTTTCTTTGTATTTGTTTCATGTAGCTGGACAGGCAGACGTTCGAGTACACCATCAACCAGTTGAACACTTACTTTGCCGAAGCAGAGAGGGCCACCTGTTCCACGTACTGTGAGGGATGCCTAGCTTGCCTCACCGGATACCTAATTTATATATGCACTGAAACGCAGTATGAGAAGTGTCTGAGGAAGGTAGCGAAATTCATTAGTGAGCAGAACGACATAATTTACAAGCCTCGCGGTATGCTTCTAACGGATCCGACCGCGCGCGGGCTTAGGCTAATAGAAATTTCAATCCTCGATAGACCTGCGTCGTGACTGCACATTAGCCGATCCAGGGAAGTATTCATGTGACCCGTGCACTCTGCCAGAATCACAGATTTACATGCGCCGATGAGTGTCAATCGGCATAATTACGTTACGCCCCGATCCGCTTGAGTTAATCGCGCGAGGTGAGCCTCATCATGTAATTGCCACGGGCTTACACCTACCACGATCGCTAACTCCGGAAGAACGCGTACGACAAGGTGCATCATCCTCGTTGCCTTCGGTCAAACCTTCGGGAATGGGAGTGCTCGGCGAAGGTTGCCTGAATGTAACTCAGCTGCGTTATCGCGCGTTCAGTCGCTCCGATCGACGGAGTCCTCGTAAGCGATCTCTGCTCTGTTTGGTAATGATACCGACGCTAGTGCGAGCCGGGCCACAACACACACACTCCGTCAGTTGAATTTCCAGTGCGTACGGAAACACACGAAAGTATTTGGAACGAGTATGGCAAGGGCGGACGATCGTCCCGACAGGCGAGGCGTCCCCACCTTCCATGCAGATACGAGGTTCTCGTAGGTTTTTTTACCGGTCAACAAGACCTCGTCGCCACTTGCATTTAAACCGCGCGAGCTCTCCTTATTGTGTATCGATTCTTTACGCAGCCTGCGTTCGATGCTTTTTTGTACGTAACGAATAATTACACTGAGTTTCCCCCTTCCGTGATGAAATCTTCCACGATCGTTTACGTTCCCGCGACACAGCGTCATCATCATCATAACCCGTCTTTCCTCGTTTGATACTATGGCATCATCGAACGCCCACTTGCCACAGCTTAGCACCTCTCTATGAGTGATTAAGGAATTCGAACGAAATTACTGGCACAAATACTTTGCGCTATAATATAATCCTGGATTGGCTAAAGGGAAAATTGTACAGAGGAGGCGGAGGAGTAGAACACCCACTAATGGTATAATCTGTAAACATTGTGATCAAGGATCCATCGCAGCTGCGAGTCACGCATTATCCAGCAACGCTAGGAAACGTTGTCCGCGCCTATTTTGCTCTATATTTTTCTACACAACAGCTGAGTCTAGTCGGGAATATTTTCTACGTTCGCCTGATACGAGACGCTTGCCATGAATCGAATTGGGTTTATCGTGAGCGACGCATGATCTCAAAACAAGTGATAATGCTTCTGATCGATTCCCGGGAGGCACACGTGTCTCAAGCCGTACAAGCGATGGTATTCGATTATGTTTAAGCATTATTGCTGTGGCAGGCGTGCACACACCTGCCACCAACTATGTCACAAACACTGCAAGATTGACTTCTCTGCGTCTTTGGTCACAATGGATTCGCGGGGACCCTGGTAACGTAATTCTGCTGCATCGTTCAAGTCTTGCCACTTAGCCACGCCACTGCCTTGATCTTCGACTTCTGGGTACTGGTACACAGATTCTAGAGCATCTACGAGTCGTCGAGCACGCATTTCGATCGCGAGAAGTTGGACTACCATGGTACTACTGGCTCTCGAAGCCCCCCTTTCATCCTGACTCTTCTCGAGTGCTGCAGCATTACACTTACGGTGCGTCCCCGATTGATATGCAACGAAGGGTTGCATAATATGTAAATAGCGAATTAATCATCGACTTACGGGAGTATCAGGAAGGAACCGTTTGTTATACTTAATTTAATTGTAGGACCAAAATGTTTGATGATTCGTTACTGTAAAGGACACCATCGTTCGAGTGTAATTTCTAAATGTTTTAATAATAAAAACTGCCTGAAATGGAAATTGTTTAAGGTCTGGGGCGAGAATTGGAAGTGTGTATGTGTGTGCGTGAGTGTATGCGGATGTTCGATGAAAATACTTGAGCACATCCAAACTTTTATTAAATCGTGTGCCACAGTTGTCCGACAGGCATTAATCTTCTCTCACAGCTATATCAAAAGACTAGAAACCAGTCTCACTCGTGGTACTGAATCCTCAGCTTCCTCGGAAAGTATTGCACTCGGAGTCTATAAAGACGGTACTATCTATATGTATGTATCTACTCTGATCTTGATGCGTGTATGACTTACTTGGCTTCCGCATTCTTGCTTTAAGCCCTCGCTCTACGTATTTTACAACATTGACCCTTCACCGTAATGCACATCGAATTACTCGGTAGGCAATCTAGTCGTTTAATGAATTCAAAATTGGAAATCATACGCAATAACTGTGTGTAACGAAAGGTATACTCTGGCTCGAAATGGAAGAATGAGGGGTCGATAAGAAAATATGCCCAGTTTGGGGCGGACTTTGGCCTTTAATATACAAAAGGTCCATCCAGAGTCACTCGCTTTTCACCCTCAGCGCCGTACATGTCTTCCCCCTGCGTCTACACTTCTCTTGGAGTACTTTGGCCTGGTAAAATTTCAATGGATCACTTGGAGGCAGAACCGAAGACTGTGCTCACAGATATTGATGGATTCGACGATTTCAGGATTCACCACAGCGAGCCATGTGAGCACACACCGATCAGCTTGCCTACCCTCACTTCGTGCATCCAATTAGCCTAAGATATCGAGACGCGTTACAAAAAGATTGTCAAAATTGAATTCATGTACCCTTTCTCTCTCCCTCCCTCTCGCCGATTCTCGCCGATTCTCCAGCTACCAATACACGCGCACTTCTTCCTATTTTGCAATTGTGAGCAACGTCGGTTCTAAGGTGCGACGGGGCGCACCCCCTAGGATTTCCCTAACCATTTACTAAATGTACACTATGGGATAGGTCCTACGTTCTCCCCTTAACACTCTACAGCCAACAGTATTCGAATGTACAATTTGCTTCACTGGAAATATCTTTCGCAACTTCGCTCAGGAATTGGTATTCACAGTGAAAGAAAAACTTTCATTAGGCGTCGCCCAGGAGTCACTTAGCATTTTGATTAATTGGGTCTCTTAGGTAGGTCCCTTTTGAAACTTGAGCCTGTCACTAAGAAAACGTTCTTTAATGACTACACTTAGCCCTTCGATTTGCAAGTATCATTGTCAGGTGAGTACCACTTTTATCACTCAGGTATACTCTCGAGGGTGGTTGAAGTCAGTCGTCAAATGAGTAGACAGAGTTTATTCCGACTCTTCCTCTCAGGAATCAGTGCCTTCGACTTGGCCGCATCCTCCGGAGTGCTCTTGGCGTAGAGCGACCTGCTCAAGCGATGTCTCACACCTTTGCTCAGAGTTCGACCGCCTTTTCTCAATGACGCGAATCTTCCTAGCGCCGGTTTATCCGCAAGCTCCTTTCTCTCAGTGTGCGCGCAATTTAGAGTCGTCACGATGAACTCTACGTCTTTGGGTTCGTTCGAGATGAACTCCTCGACGGGTTCATCGATAGTGTCACGGTCAATCCAGGTCAGACCCATCTCGACCTTCTCCGCGAGATCCTGCCAGTTTTTCCTGTTCTCCATGGTGCCGTCGTAGAGCGGCATTATCCAGGGGAAGGTCTCCGAGAGGACCTTGTAGAGGGGCATGCAGATGACGTCGATGAAGCCAACCTGCATCTGCGGTAATTCGTCCTTCCTCTCGCGGTCCATCATTGCGATTGGCTGCTGATTTAATTGTAATCGTTCAAGGTCACCTTGGTCGAAGAACTCATCGGCTACCAGTTTTGCAACGCGATGCTGCACATCCCAGGGCTTTGCGATCGCACTAACATCGCAGGCAGTCATCATCATCCCACACAATACTATAACAATTAGTACAAAATTATGAAGATCAATTATAACATTATAATGAAAGAAATATTGAAAGTTTCCTACGTTCTTTCTTCTCTTCGCTCTGCCAGTCGAACTCGCCCTCATCGATCAGCTCCATAAAACGGTTTTTCTTCTTGAAATAAACGGCGAGATCGGTAGAAAGAATCGCACTTTCCACCACCTTCATTACTCGCCTGTAGTCTTCCATCGAGAGAGTCTGGAAGATGTTGTTGCTGTCGGAATTGAGGATCATAACGCACTGGTCGAAGTGATGATGTTCCATGGTGCTGGTGGAGTAAAGTATTGCCAAGGGCGACTCGGTCTTCATCTGAAAAGCGTTGTTCGTCCCACGGTGATCGAGGTCGTGGCACAAACAGGCCACCAGGAGACCAAGGATTTCCAGATCCGTCATGAACTGCTCCATTTTTCCTGTCTTCAGCATCGCGAACATCGTCTGCGCGACGTTCAATGCGTGCCTCCAGTTGTGGTACTTCACTGGCCTGGTTTTAATATTATTATCAGAGTATTTCAAGTATTATTAATGATAAATTAATCTTACCTGTAATTCTTCTTCACGCTTAGAATCCAGCGACAGAGGACTTCGTACGGGACATGGAACTTCTGGATCAAATTGCACTGTTTGAACATCCGAATAGTCGCCCGGCAAGTGTCCTCGTCGGTGAGGTCGAAGTCGATGAAGGTGAAGCTGTAGAGATTGTAGGTCTCCGCGGATGGAATTGTTTCCGAGGTCAACCTGAGGGCATCGTCGTTGTTGGCCGTCGCGTGGTAGCTCAGACACTCGAGAGCCACTTTTTGCTTTGCCATTAATTTGCAGGCCGATTCGTACATCTGCGTGTTGTGGATTCCCAGACCGCAGAAGATGGCGAAGGCCTCGAAGATGGAAACGTCCGAGTCCGTAAAGGATGTGCCGTTATCCTGGAACATTTCATCTTGACTAGTTTCCCCCATGAAATTATCTGCATTGAGTTATTTTTCCAGAAATTCATTGGTACTTTGTTAATTAGCTGAGCAACACCGATGATGGTTCTCTGGCCATTGGCGATCGGCATGCAGAGGATGCTCCTGATTGGTTCCTTCTCGGTTTGCACCATGTCTCTCTTCAACCAGGTCGCGACGTCGCCGATGTTCAAGATTTGTCCGGTGGTTGCAACGTACCTAGCGATTTGGCCTAAAGGACAGGAAAGATCGGTCGCATTTGGTCGGTAAACCCTCGCCTCCTGGGTCTCGTTGTCCATCTCGAAGACCAGGGTAAACTTGCTGTCTTCGTTGAGTATCTGCGGCAAGGTTTACTGAATGAATTGTATACTTTTTTTTAAAATAGATCTCTGGAGCCTGGATTTTCACCTGTTGTTGGAAGATATCCTCCATCTCGATATTGTTGCTCTGCGCCAAGAGGAAAGAGAAAAATCATCATCAGACTTACGAATTGGAGTAACACTTGCCGGGTGTCACTCACCTCTCGTCTCGAAAGCGGCTTTCGGATTTCCTGTATCGACTTTCCCGGTCGCTCCACGATCTTCTCCAGATGACCCTAGAATACAATTTCAAGATTACTTCTCTGTTAATTAGAATCGGTAATTTCTTATAATTTCGAATTACTCACAGCTTCCCCGCAATCCAAGTCCAAAAGGTAAACTGCACATCTCTCGCACTTGAGCAACTCCTTCGCCTCAGTCATGATCTTTGTGACGAGGCACTCAAGATTGTTCTGCTCCTCGAAAATATTCCTAGCCAGATTCAGCAGGATCTGATTTCTCCTGTACTCCTGGACTGAGAGCTCGAACAATTGTGCGTTCTGTATTCCGATACCGCAGAAAGTAAGGTACCTAAGGCCAGCCTTATTAATTAGGGGAATTCAGGCGAGGCCGAGTGCGTGTGTGCCTCTCTTTACCGACCTCTGGAAGACCTCGACGTCTCTCTCGGTGAATTCATTGCTCCCATTGGTCTTGTTTATGATCTGGGCGACTCCGATCACGTCGCCCTCGTAATTGCAGATGGGCATCGACAGAATCAGGGTTGTTTTGTAGCCGGTCCTCATGTCTATGGAACTATTAAACCTGGGGTCCTGCCAAGCCGAGTCAAAATAGCCGCATTAACTCGGCGAGTATATAAGATCAATCCAGGGTCTTACGAACCTTATATGCGTCCTTAATGTTGATTGTTTCCTTAGTTTGGGCGACGGAACCGGCGATCCCGACGCCGAATGGTATTTTGATCTCCTCGCTCTTAGCCCGCTGCAGTGCTTCCTCGAGCTCCGTGTCCTGTGTCACGTCGAAGAGCTTCGCCACGAGATACCTGTCCTCGAGTGGACCCTTCGCCAGGAAGAGGCTGCCGCGATCAGCGTGGGTCAGTAATCCGACGTTCACCAGGATCTTGTGGCAGAGGACGTTAATGTCGAGCTCGTTCGCCACGTCGCGAATTAGTTCCATGAAGAGATCGCCTTCTTCTAACCTGTTGAGCTCTTCTCGTCGACCAACCAGAGACCTGTAAGTTCTGTTTGACCATTTCTCTAGTTAATCGAGTCAAATTTGATGTTGCACTTTTTTCTTTTACTTTCTATTTCGGTTTCTCACCTGCAAGGACTTTTGCTGCGCTTCGCCGGCGAGCTCGAAGCCAACCATGTCTGGAACAAGTCCGAAGTCACACTATTGCGTTTACCTCGATTCTCGTCCTGATGCGAGTGGGACGGTGAGGACCTGGATTGTGGAGTTTCACCAGCGAGCAATCGAGCTCGCAACTCCTGGCTGGCATTGTCGCGCAGCCAAGCTTCGATCGCCCCTGGATTTGCTTCCATGTACCTTGGATGTATGTATAAATTAGAGGAAAGTCGAATTTTCGCGCGATAAGAGCTTCGGTAATTGATTACCTCCCAACTTTCTCTATTGTTAGACCGTCCTCCTCGTCGTACTCGTGAATGGTGTCCTGGCATGAGATCCTCTTGTTCCTGCAGAACCTGCTGATCTCGCTTTCTTTCTTTTCAGTCTTGGTGCTCGTGCTTAGAGTTAATTTTGATTCTTCCGAGGTGCTCTTCGACCTCTCCGGCTCGGCCTCCTTCGGGAGCGGAATCGTCTTCCCTGAGATCTTCATCGTCCCGAAATCGGCGAGATTATTGTTGTGGTTCACCTGGAAAAGGTGTCAGGTGGAATTCTTGTGCTTTTCTTGGATTTTTTAAACGTTTACCTCCACGCCTGCCGCCTCCGGCGACTCCTCGTCGACTTCCTCATCGGCCTCCATATCACCTTAGGCCTGGGATAATTCTCATCGGACGTGGAATTCTGCGGGTCGTACACCGAGGATTTAATTGCCGGCGGTGATGACCCTTCACATTTCTCCTCAGGTTTTCTCTAAGGAGCGCACTTAAGCGGCTGACTCCTGTGTAATAGGATCTACGAGGAAGAGTCGAGTCAATCAGGGATCAACATTAGAACCACCGATGGATTCTGACAGATTATTAAATTGTTTTATTTTATTAAAATTGCTAAATTTATTCCACTAAATCCTTTATTTTGACAGGTTCGAAAGATCGAAAGCTCTTCCTCGCATCTACATGCTTTGGATCGGCGATTTCGAGACTCAGAATCTATGAATTAGCGGAGAGAAGGCTCAAAATGTCTCCTGTTTCGGGCAAGGCTTCAGCCTGACGCTGATTTATACCGGTTCGTGGTACTTGGCCGTTTTTCTTAACACATGATGCCAAGCGAACCCATGAATTTCATAAAGCACCGGCTGCCTTTCGTGTTGCCGGCCTTTCCCCTGCCGGCTTCCCCGATCATTCCTTACTCGCCCAGCGAACCGAAAGCAACGACTCACGTGGGAAATCCAGCCCTAATCGCTAAATTATGGAAGGGCCCTCTTCAATATACACCATGTACTCTCTCTACGCCGACTCTCTCAGCCGAAATAATTAATTTCGCCGAGGGAACTCGCGCTACTTGCCGGGCTAGTTCCTATTAGACTACTCCGCTCCCTGTTTCCTGCTCTTCCCGCAAACTCCCCACCAAAGTACACACCGCGGCAGAAACCATTCGCAAGAATTAGTATAATCAGTTGGTCGGGAAACGTGGGCAAATATGAAAGTACATGATTAATTTGAGGAAGAGGAGTAACTTTGTATTTTTTATTTTTCATTAACAGGTAGAAAGATTTACCTGCGAAGGTAGAAGAGAAGCTCCATCGACTTTGCGCATCTCTCGTCGAGGAAGATCGTATTCTGGTTAGTGACTTCAAAGGTATTCGCAGGTTGTATTTACAGTGTTAGTCGGACAGTTATTGCTTGTGTGCTTAGATTTCATGCGGCGCGTTACTGTGACCAGGCTCGAGCCTATCCCCATCGAGTTCTAGGTGCGATATCACCTCTGTAAAAGGTGCGCGGATGTTTGCGCCCTTATCCTCTCAATCTCGATGCTTTTATCGCCGAGATAAAAGGATCGAGAAGCGTGTGTAGTCGTGGGTGTATCGAGGCCTGGCCGAGAATGAGAATTCAATTGTCGACGGCGGTGCCGCTCGAGTACAACAAGTGCTCTCGTTAATATATTAAGCTCCGATAAGATGTGCAAAGCACGAGAGAGACTCTTTAATACTCTTTCCCGGGACTCTTCCTCCTTTTATCCCATGCTTTTGATGCATCCGTGGATCCCCAGCCGAGCGAGAATTAATCCTTTGTGCCGGCGCAACCGGGAATGGAGCATCGACGTCCTCGCTTTCTCTTTGCAGCGACTTAATCAGATTCTCGTGAGAAGCCGATTATCAATTAACCTCGGATAATAATCGACAGACACTTCATCTCAAATTCACCACGAATTCAGCGCTTCGGAACTTGGAATTCGAGATGAAAGTGGACTCGAAGTTCCGATCAAAGGGGTAGTTTAGTGTCCGAACTCTATCCGACTGGTATTATTGGCCCGATTTGAACCGGGAATCGATCGAGCTGGGTCGTTCGACGCCGATCGACATCGGCGATGAGGCGGCGTCTTGCTGAAACCGGAAATCGAGTTTGGAGTCCGGCGAGTTCCAGTCTCTCTCTTTCTCTCTCTTTAACCGGCGCCCATTTCTAGTAATCGGGCAGTTTGCAAGTCCTCCGTACCGATTTCGTGACCGATTTCGCTCTACTCTTCAATCACATCTCCTGTTTCCGGACCGGAGCGCTCGCACTGGCTTCAGCATCCCTTTGAATCTGGCGGTGGTGAGTCTCGAGCGAGACTCCCTCCATTCGGTCATCCTAGACTGCCCGGATTCCGATTACTCACTTTAGCAGTCTTCTGCCGAGCAGTCTACCCTCGAGGTTCGCCACCCTTCGCCGACTTATTTTACGTAACGTCCCACTGTCTCCTGTCCGGTTCTCCTCTGGCGAGGACTCGCAGCGCACCGCACACTCCGTCGCACTCCTGTTCACACGCGAGAACCACTTGCCATTGGGATCGACTGCTTTCCCCAGCAGAAATATTCAGTCTCGACTGAGTAGTACTAGAGCTTTTGGCCAGACTGGATCCACCGGATGAATCGGCCGGTCTACCACTGACTGGTCGCAACTCTTGCGAGGGCGGACGCGCTCGAATGGACGAGCCAGGTCGGGCGAAAGCACCGAGCTTACTAAAGCCAGGCCACCCCACGATTCCACGCGAAACGCCGAGCTTGCCGAGATAGGCGCGAGCTTCCCCGAGTTTGTATGCGTCTCGTGTCGACCGAGAGAGAGAGAGAGAGAGGGTGGGGTTCGGAGGGTGGGAGAGGGTGGCTAGAAAGAGAGGAATATAGGTGCGTCGGGCTTTCCTCGGGAGAAGCTCGAGTGCTTGCGCGCTTGCGAGCCTTCGATCCCCCTCTCTCTCTCTTTCTTCTCTTCATCCCTTTACTGCTTCATCCCCACCCACCAGCCGAGCTTACGCTCGCGCTCCTGCTGGAACACGAGGACCTCCATCTCCTCGCGGCGTACACTAGCCGATCAGCTTTCACAGGGGCGACAAAGCCGCCCACGTGTTCTCTCCCCGATGTCACGAATAAGCATGCCTGGTTACAGTCAATTAGGGATGGAAGCAGTTCATTATCGGCGGACTAATGGAACCATGGAGGTCCCAGTGTTTAAGGAGACTCTGCGCTTTTGGTCTGCAATTTACCACAGCAGTAACGACCCCTTGCGCCTATCAACCACCCCCTGGCGTTGCCTTCGAGAGACACCTATGTGCCTTGACTGTCTCAAGATTATGCCCACAGATTTATATTCCATGTTATGGTAATTAATAGAATTATTAATATTGATTGGTATGAAGCTAAAGTTTAATCTGATTCTTGGGAAATGTGTTGGTCGAAGGGGGTTGCGGGGCGCGCATAGGGCAGGGACGAGACTCCAGCCTTCGGTTTGGAGGCGTCTGGAGCTGCTTCCTCCTGTGGGCTTGTGCGCCGCCGCCGAACATTGGTGTGCTCGCGAGAGATGCCTGGAAGATCGATAGCCGAGCGCTGGTCCCGGCCACGCAGCATCATCATCCCCGAGGCCGCTTCCGCCGCCTCCACCGAACGATCTCTCCGAAATTTTTCCGAAACACCCGTCGATACCACCACCCCTTCAAACACCGACCCTCGCTGAGCCATCGATTCTGTACGACTCGCCCCCGCTCATTAGGCTGTCCCTGCTAATTGCTCGATACAAATTAGTTCCGGATCAACTCCGACGCCTGGGCGAAACGCGACCAATTCCTCGAGCAACGTTTCGCGGGCCATCAATCACTCCTGGTTCCTTTATTGAGTTTCCTATCACTTCTTTATCGCCGTTTTTGTCCTGCATCGGACGACAATGAATTGTAATCGATGGGGATTTGGTTTGAACTGATTTCATGGGGTAGTCGAGGTGGGATAAAAGGGTTTCGTGTAATCTTTCCAGTAGGTGTCTCTAAATCAATTTGCAGTGCAACCGTGAAACTTTTCCGACGTTTGCTCGATCGATTCTGTCATACTCGGTGAGGCTACCACCCTCTTGACGCAGTATATATATCGGAGCCTGCATTGTGGAATAGGCGTGTTTATTAACACTGAAAATACTAAGCCCGATAAACATCGTCTAGAATGTTTTTCTTTTGAAATTAGAAAGTCTGTACCAGATTCTGGTACAGAGTGATTTACTGAGCTTGGAATCATTAAAGTATGATCCGCATGAGACAACTATGGGCGCTAGGCTACTAATTCTGTGTGGAATCTTAGTTTTAAAGCTAAGACTATGGAAAAATGTTGAAATCGGACGAGTTGCAAAAGGTCAAAAAACGGAGGCTCTGCAGAAAATTTCGATTTTTCGAAGTTTCCCGAATTCGTCCGAATGCTTGATATTTCTGTTTTTAATTATTACTTGACACAACTTAACAGAAAATTAAAGCTTTTAAAAAAAGATTTTAATTCCAACACATTCTCCGCTGCCACACATTGCACTAGCATTGAAAACTGATGTAATTAATACGTGTGGGAAGTGCATTATTGGATAACAAGTGTGCAGGCCACATGTTGTGCCAGTCGGTGTTAACAAATGGTGGCGCATGTTCGGGCCAAGGGAAATATTGCTCTATCCGATTTCCCGGATGAGGAAGGACTCGCTCTATCCAGGAGGGTTGACCGGGACAAGGGTGGTTTCCTACGGGGTCAAATAGAGAAGGTGGGTCGGGCACGTAGTCGTGAGTTTGCTCGGGGCGAGCGATCTCTGAATTACACACCAGACACTACCGGCTGCAGCAGAGATCGAGCGTTCCCGAGGATGAGTCTAAGTCGTAGGCAAAACATCATCTCCTGGGGAATGCAAATATTTGGTAAGGCGAGTGGACTCTCCCGGCATCCTCTTAAGTCGTAAAAATTATAATAGCTCTCTGGTGCGTTTTATTAATAACAAAAGAAATCTTTAGCGAGGTCTTGGAAGGACTTGCTATTAAATGAGTAAGAAAGACGAGTGCCTGATGGGTGGAAGGTTATAAACAAAGGCTTTAATAAGGAACTCGAGGGCCGCTAAGTAATTCGGGTATCGGCGGGGTGGCAGCTGCCCTCGTGATTTGATGCGGGCCAGAATGGCTCGTTAGCGGAGAGAAAGGGTCAAGGAGGACAGCCGAAGGATATTAAGGGAGGATGTGCTGTCCAGGGTTCGAGAGGGTGGCGAAAATACCTCTTCCAAGAACACCACCATCTAATATCTAATCCCATCCGCCGCGCTCCACCAGCAAAACGAAAGAAGCCACCAATTCTCTCGAGCACTTTCCGAAACCGATGCTGCCAATCGGCCGGGACACCCTGACATTTCCAACTCACGTTACGACATCGCATCTCACCGAGCACTGGCATTCGTCCCAGCTTGTCTGTCACAAGGATGCGCGCAGATGAATAAATGCCTTCCTCTCGCGATTTACGGGATCCTTCCAATACCGCCAACCACTTCCCCCGGGAGATGGCCACGTGGGCGCCGCTGGAGAATATCCGATGAAAAAAGTGGGTGTGGGAATTGCCGATGCAAATTGGTATAAATCGAGAGAGCCTCTGATCCTTTAGCGAGGAAACGTGAGTATTCCGCTTTTCGAGATATCCTTTAATTCCTGACTCGCAGCATATCCGTTGTAGAACAGTGCTTACTCAATTCTAGTTACAAGGCATCTTTGACCAAGGAAGGGGAATCCTCTCTGTGGCTTTCCCAGGTCCATGTCTCTCATTGTCAAGCTCCCCAAAGTTCTCCTGGTTGCTGCGCTCCCATTTCGCCCGGAGGTTTACTTTGCCGGCGTGCGAAACCAGCCGCCCATTGTTGCTCGCCCGGGCGGCTTTAACGCGCTTTATTTCCAGTGAAGATTAGAGTGGCGTGCGCGAGCCCGTCCCCCCCATCGATTTTCTATTTACGGGGTATAATTTAATCGGCGTTATTATGAGATTAAGCCATCGACGTTAACGACGTCCGCGACGGGGATTTAATATTCTCGGGAGCGCGAGCTGTTCCCATCAACCCCGCGACGCTGTTGCCTACACAATACCCGCCGTGAAATAAGAACATTATCTTTGTACGAGAGCCGCTGTGTTTACTGACTCAGACTTTTCCTCGATCCTTCGCACGATTAGCGTCGAGCTCCTGGTAACGACAGGCGTGATCGTGGGGCGTCTTTCTCGTCTGGGCCGCACGTGCTTTCATCTCCACGTGCTGCCGCAGCGACTCGCAGTGTTGCTTGAGTAGGGAACGCGACGGAGCTATTTACCAGGCATTAATAAATGTCGCCACTAATAATAGTGCGAGCAGGTAAACTTGAACTTTGCCGTTTGCTGCCCCTTTCTATTAAACTGTGTCGAAGACGGTTTTCTTATTAAGGCGAGAATAACTGAGTATCGATTTATCGTTTAATTAGGGAGTTTGAAAGAGGATCAAGTTAAAGGGAAATTGAACACTTTGGATATTTTATTGAACCGTGTCTTGCTGGTCAGTTTGCCTCCAAGTACAAGGTGGAATAGAGGGAGGGGATTTTGGTCTCATCAGAGATCGTCGTCGGAGTTCTGGAACCTGTGATACTTGGCGACGGGTTCTGGGAAGGTGTCGTAGTCCTTGCGTTCCTCGTCCTCGCCCAATAGTTTCCTCCTCTCCAAGGCGAGATATATGAGGAGGGGGCAGTAGGCGACGTTAATAAGACCGACGATCCGCATTACCCACTGAAATCCGACCGCCTTCACCATCTCGCCACCAGCGATGGGTCCTTGAAGAAGAAACTCTCCGTTCGACAGACACCCCCGAGGAATTCACCCGAGAACCAGGGCCCAAGAAACTCCTGCTCTTCCTCCACCGTCCGGGCGTTAAAACTTGCCGATGTTTAGAGTGCAAAATTCTTAATGAAAAAACTCGGAGAAGCACACGTGTCGTTGAGCGTCGCCGCTTTATGCCCGAAGGCCAGGCGAACAAGTATTCCGCGCTGGGGAGTTGACCAAATATGAGCTCGGACGGCGGCGAAGTATGCAAGGAGTTCTTGCGTAGCCTTTCAGAAAGGATTCGGCGGGGCTGGATTACCAAGGGAATAGGCCAGGCTGACAGCCACTTGTTGGATCGAGTAAACGGGCCCGTAGCTCCCATTTCGGTCGACCAGGCTCGCCAGCAGCGGCACCAGCGCGGCGTCCGCCACCCCGATCCCCAGACCCATTCCCAAATGCGGGAAAACCAGCTGCGACATCCTCGTCGCCGAGGGAATCAGGATAGCGCTCAGACCGACGAGCAGCATTGCCATCACTGCGACTTTACTGCGACCGTAGCGGTAGGCCACGCTCCCGAAGCAATTCGTACCCACCAGGTAGCCAATGCTGTCCGGGATGAACACTGTCCCCAATTGCCACTTCTACCCACCACAATTTCTCCAAACAGTTCTTTATTATTATTATTGATAATGAAAAGTGTGACGAACCTTTGGTTTGATATGACTGCGCAGCCAAATAGGAAGACAAGGCTCGAGGATGGCCATCGGGGAAGTCGAGCACCAGATCGCCCCGAAGATTATAAGAATGTGGGGGTTGGACAGCAAGTGTCTCCAGGAAGACGCGCACTCGCTTTTCTAGTTATTATAATACAAACACTTTTTTATGGCGAACATTCCGCGTTTTTATTAGCCGAGAATGAGAAGAGGACTCACCTCGATCGTGGTTTCTATGTCGAGCGTGAGGATTTGGAGACCTATGAAGAGAGTAAAGTGGGAAAAGACGCTCGTAATAGGAACTCGGCTTTATCGGGCAAACAATCGGTAATGAGACACACATATGACCACGACGATGAAGCAGGCGACTAATAAGAACGGTGCCATCTTCCCCTCGAGATCGTAAAGCACCGAGCCGATTGGATAGCCGACCAGGACGCCGAGGGCGATGCTGCCTAGGACGAAACCCATGATCCTTGACCTGTTCTCCTCCTCCGGGTACTGCGAGGCCACCAAGGACATCCCGGAAACGGCGATGCACGCGGAAGCTATCCCCTGAACGCTTCTTGCTAGGAAGAGTGCCTCGTACGTCTGCCCAAATGCGAATACTACACAAAATCCACGGTGGTAGTTCCGTTTAATCAGGTGTTAATTAGTTGCACATTAATTTTAAGAAGACTGCAACAACTCCAGAGTGAAAGCCCCATTTCACCGGGTACTAATTAGTTGTTAATTAATTTTAAGAAGACTTACGCATTGCTGTGACGAGGAGACAGAGATTGCCGAAGAAGAGTGGCTTGACATAGCCGAAGGTGCCGGTGAGACTACCTACTGCTGGATTCAGTACCAGCTGGACCAGAGCTTTCGAGCTTAATAGCAAGCCCACCCTCCCATTCTCGTCCGTTTCTTCCGAAGGCGCACTCGAGTTCCCATCGAGGGTGCAGAGGTAATCAGGAATGATCGGCACTGAAATATTCCGTGCTTAAGTCCAAGGATGTGAATGGAAATATAGATTTGTTTGGTGGGACCTTTCTTTACCGACTACTGTGAGAAGAACGTTATCCAGGAACAAGCTGAGGTACACCACCGCGACGATGATCGGCCTGGAGTCCCTCTCGTTCTCCGGCGGCATGTTACGTCGAGATTGTTCTTACGTTTCTCGGCGACCGAGTTCAACAGAGTAGCACTAGGATATTTGAGGGGCGAAAGGGTCGCGTTCGATCGGGCGACTTCCCATAACGATCGGCCGAGCAGTATCTCATTTCTCTCCTGGCAGAATCGAGTGGACGCGTGGTTGGACCAATGCCTCCTCGGGATTCCAGTCTCGATACTTGAAGCAGACCGCCAAACGTGACTGGAAAGCGTACGAGTCCCGATCGAGCTTTTATAGCGCTCGAAGGACGCTCGTCCTTGCGCAGAAGCTTTTTCAGGACGAGTCTCGGAGGACGCGCTTGTGCCGGAGCGATTGCGTCCTTTTCACGAGCCGATGCACTTTTCGATTTATCTCGCCGGTTCGCAACGATGCTAGGCTTTATCGGACACCGGCAGCTCTCCTGCGATTTCATGCTCCTGCTGTTCGCCACATGGACCGGAAGGGAATCGCACGCGGCTGTGGTGACAACTGCCGTCTACTGTGGGACCTTTTCTTTCGTGAACAGAGTGGCGGGAACCTTGGAGATAGTAATGTCAGGCTCAGGCCTGGAAAAAGTCTTGGAGAATTCTACCGTGAGATTTAGACGTCCCAATATATTCTGTCAAAATGTTTATTTTCAAGATTTCGGCAAGTAGTCTGATGGGATAATCGAATCAGGGGCCCCTGGGTCACAGATTCTCTGCAGAAAATCGGGACCAGTGCCGACAGTGTGAATCAAACTTTAGCCTATGAGAGTCGTCGGTTCTTACTATTTCCTCAGGGTTTCAATTTCCCGTAACGCCATATACGCGGCCGATCACGGCCGCGTTATGTTCCTGCGCGAGTTCCCAGCTCCTGGACCTTGCTGCGGTCGACCCCTCTCATCGGGCGAGAAGGGATCTCGCGGGAAATCTCGGGTAAAACGGAAGCACCGGCCGGCCGGCGAAAATCCCCGCAGATTCGGATAAATCTAGGCGGCAAGGCCACCCGGAATGGGGAGAAGTGCGCGGAAGGTCGCCCCGCGCACGGACTCGAAGGGTGGCTGGAAGATTTCTTCCTGCACAATTTTTCCCCGGGTAACCGCTTCCGTTCAGGAATATTTAACAAGCGCTCGCATTCCCCATAAAATCTCTTCGCGCCTTGTTCACTTCATCGTCGGGCTGCGCCGTCCTCGATATTCCCGGCGGCGCGCACGCACCTGCGACTCGATTGGGAAATTACGAGAACGACCATAACGCAATTTCGGTCGGGCATACGCCAAATTGATTCCGCACTCGCTCGTTCTCGCCCTCTTTTCCTCTCTCCGCTCCCTGTCCATTTGTACTAACAGGGCGTGCGCAACCAGTTTCCAATTAGTTATGCCGATAATGGCTGGCCGCCCGGTAAAACACTCGGGAAATATTCGCGCGACGGGAGCGGCGCCCGACAGGAAAGTTAGCGAGTCATAATGAAATCTGGGGAACGCTTCCGTTCATTCAGCGGGATTCTGTAACGTCCCACGCAATTCCACTGACTAGATTTCTCCTCTGACCTGGATCGATATGTCCTTTGAGAGGGACGTTCTCGTAGGAATTGGTCAAAGGATCCTTTCGATTAAATCCTATGGATCTTCTCGCAAAGAAGGAATTCTGAACGCCGAATACAGGACGGTCTATCAGAAGTAAATTGTATTTTGAAACGAACAACGTGACTTAAGGATAATCTGTTTATAACACTTATGAGTAAAGTTCGTGATTGAACAATTCGATCGGAAAGTCTTTCACTCCTGTAACCAGGTATCTTCTTAGAGTCGGAGAGCATTAACACGCGAGTCTACTCCTGCGTGTCTTCTAAATGATCCTGTCAGAATCGCGTTATCCTCGTGACGTCCCCGCTTTCGTTCTCCTCGCGAATGGGCCCCTCGGTGCGTCCCACTCGAGGACTAGCAGCTCTCGGAAGATAACCTTCCTCATGATGTCTACGACTACTTGTAGGATACGTTCCTTCCACGTACACGTCCGTCTCGATGCAGTCCTTCTCCTCGAGGATCAGCTTCTTCTTGCGCGCACATCTCGGTCGCGCGTAGCCCGAGTCGACGTTGCTCCTCTCCACGCCAGACTGAAATCCAAAGTCAATCGGTCAGTCTCTTGGCTCGTCCTCTGACTATTTCAATTTTTCGAGAGAGAGAGAGAGAGAGAGAGAGAGAGAGAGGGGGCTGGAGGTCTGAACTAAGCAAAAGACTGAGACGAAGAGAGACGAAAAGTAAAAAGGTCTCACGTCTGCATCTTCGACACAGATATCCGGAGTGAAGTAAGAACTATTAACTTCTCGCATCTCCGAGTGGAAGCCGTAATTGTTGTAGGCCGGTTTTCTCCTCGACTCAGGACTTCTCGCTCGGGTGGTGAAGTACTTCTGATTCGGACTGGAGCTGCCATAGTAATTGGGGAACGCCGGTGTCACCTGCAGGTTATTCACGCTACCTCCGATTGTCGGGTGGACGTAGTCGTAGAACGGACGAGCCTGTAAGAAATCGTTAAATAAGAAAAAGTTCTATTCTAATCGGTTGTTTCCTCGTTCTCTTACATAACCAGCGAACGAGTTCCGCGGGGCGAGCGGCCTAATTCTACTTAGGCGGTGCTCGAGGATTTCCAGTGGAATAAGACGGCACGCGCCACTCACCGGGAATTGAACACGGAAATCTTTCAGCGAGACGTATCGATCGCGTAGCCCTAAGCCCATAAGCGTCCCACACGGTCTTCGGAGAAAGCGCGATAGAAAGGAAATTCCTCCGAGGGGATGCACTGACCTGCCTAGCGACATTGTTCATGCGGGGATCGGGGCCGAGCTCGCCGGAGTCGAACTTGCGCCCGAAGTCCCGGCCGCGCGCCAAGTGCGTCACCATGTAATATGTCCGGGGTATGAGGACCCCGGCGATGATGAGGTAGCCGGTGGAGATGATGCCGAAGCAGACAACAATGTCGCGGCTCTCCGACTCCATCAGGATGAAACACGTAACCCAAACCGCCCACGCTATCAGCAGACCGATCGCTGTGCCGAAGAAGCACTTGCCCTCGTGGTAGTTCCGCTGCAGCTGCGCCACGAAGAAGCATACGACGAACAGCGTCACCAGGAGGAACATGTCGTAGGCTGCGCAAGGAGAATCTGTGTTTATTTAATCCTGGAAGCGAGGACGTCGGGGAATACTGTACCTAGTAAAGCGATGAAGGTGACACCGCGAACGACTTCCGAGGGATCATCCGCGCTGAGGATGAAGTACATGGTCGAAATGGCGATTTGCACGCCGCACATAAAGAAGACCATCAAGCCCTGGAGATAGCCGTTAATGTGGGTGGTAAAGATGCCGCCCTTCGAGAAGGCCAGGAAGAGAGCTCTCGACAGCATCACCGAGAAGTCCATTCCGAAGGCGAGGGTCGTCACGAAGATCTTTCGCGAATTAAGGTTCTCCGGACCGACGAACTCGTCGTCCATGCAGAACGGCAGTACTGTCTGAAGGGTGAAAATGTTGGCTAGGATCAGCAGCAGTGTTAGAGACGGATTTCCGTCGAGCATGTCCTCCGCGAAGAATCGATAAATTATGAAGATCGCGATGACTCCGCAAGCTACTGTCCCGCATACCACCACTGTCAGGAAGATTGGCGTCCAATTTCCACTCTTCAGTAATCCGCGTTCCTGCATGTCTAATTGCACGAAAATTAAATAGAATTTCTCAAATTTTACGGAATAAAAATCAACTACTCACTTCGGACGGTCCGAGTGCCAATCCTCTTCTGGAAGTTCACGCAGTGTTCACAATTGTTCGCGTACTTCTTCAGACACAGCCTAGGCATCTTCGGCACCCTCTTCTCCGGCGAGACTCGATACTTGCCAGACTCGACCCTGTAAACCGCAACATCAACCAACTCCTGCTGGTTCTTCATAGCGACGAGATATTTAACCATGTGAGACTTGGGCAGGATTCGAAGGGCGTCATAGACTTCAGTGTTCTTCATTTCATGGCGAGTGTTAGGGTTGAACCGCGGCAGAACGCAGGACATCCCACGCGGGCAGTTCCGCTTTTGGATCTCCTGGAGGACCTGCGCCAGTTCGATCACTGTTTTCCCGATGCCTAGGAGATGAGGTGAGTGGATGACCGAGTTGCTGGCGGTCTCTATGAGTTGCTCGACCGTCGGAAACCCCTGCGTGAGGTCGAAGTCAAATGGTTCCGGCTTCATCACGTACGATCCCGGTGGAATCAGATCTGAAATGCCATTAGAAATGCGACTTGCAGAACTCCGATACTTTATCTGCGATTCACCTTTGATTACGATTAATAAACCCCCGATTTCTTATAAATCTTAACCGTTGTAAATTAATTTATTGTAAATCAGGGGTTTATTAATCATATTCAATGGCAAGTCGATCTTAAAATTGTTCACATTTTACCATCAACGTAGTCGCCATCGAGCGGCAACACAATCCACGTCTTCCTAGGTCCTTCGAGTTTCTCGCCGGTCTCGATCCACTCCCGAATGTCCTCCTTTTCCCCGATCACCGCAATCACCGAGTCGGCATTTCGCTCGTCCACCTCGTTGATGTCACCGTAGCTTCTCACGCATATGCCGGCCTCCTTGGTGCCGTCGAGGAAGTAATTGAGGGCGAAGTCCGTGCTGACTAGGAGGAGGTCGACGACCTCGAATCGGGTGCTGAGGTAATGCACCATCGCGCCGATCAGGGGCTTGGTCAGGTTCTGCTCTGAGTAACTACTGATCGGCACGATACTATAATTGCGCAGGGGCTCGAGAACCGAGTTATAAGTGGATGGTACCAGTGCGCCTAGCTCGTACTGATCGACGCACTCCGAATCCACTGCGGCTTGCAGGGTCTGCTTGTACACAGTCATTTCATCATGGCAGGTGTCGAACACCTTAATACCTGCGATAGTTCCAGAAATTAATTATAAAATGCTGCCTTTGATTTAAATGAATATCAGCAAAATTATAATTAAAGTCTCTTACCTAATGAAATACCTGGGACGTAGTCGTATTTGTTCAGCATGTTCACCACGTAAAGTGCCGTTGAAAGTTCCTGAAGACCCTTGATCGAGGTGATGTTGCAGTAAGGTCCATAATGGACGTCCACGAAGACTGGTGTGAAATGAAAAAGGTTGATTAAAATCTTTTTCGATCATTACAACAGTTAACAGGCTGAAACTGTATTTACGCGATAGGACTGCATCCCCAGGCGTCTCGAGGAGGGTGCGATTCTTGCACACCTGATCCTCCGCGGTGATCACGAGTACCACAAGGTTCAGGGAGAAGACGAGCTTGATCAAAACGGAAATCATGGTGCACTTGAATTCCAGTAAACTCGCATTCGAATTAGCATAGTATATCTTGGACTTTCATGATGCGAAAGTGAAACACACGAGGCAGAGGAATGTAGGAAAGGAGGGTGGTTTCGGATGGGCCGCTTAATCAATATCCATCGAGGGCAGGGAATGCTCGATCCAAGAAGGCAAGGGTTCTTCACTTCACTCCTGAGACACTGCATGCCATTTTCGAGCGTAGGTGGCTTTCCCCTTTCGCACAATCCTCCTCAAAGTACTCCCATAACCGACTGGATAAAGATCGCCGATCGAGCCTCCGGGGACTAAAGTTCCGAGGGAGAATAGTCGGCCAATAGCCAGCGAGTCTAGTCTGCGGCTTATCTCGCCTGGATTTCGATCGGATCCATCAAATCGCGTGTTAAATGCCACTTGGGCCGCAACGATTGCCGGCAATCACGCTCTCCTCCTGCTTAGTCCTATTGCTGGTTGCGATCGCCACTCTCCCGTCTGCACTCGCATCTTACATAATAATAATCGCTTCCCACACTGCGAACCACATGAGTAGTCCTCCGAGGGCCGAGATCTGCTCCGAGCGATCCCCCGATTGTTCTTCCTGGCTTTCTGTCTTCCGCGATTCAGCGTTGGGCTCTTGGTTCACGCACTTCTCTCTTTCGCTCACCATTATTGATCTATTTCCCTTATCGCGAACCTCTTATCGCCGGGTGCCGCGAGGATTGAGGCTGCTGCGCTTCGAGTTATCCTCGGGTTGAGGCTGGTCGAGTGCTAGTGCGGCTGGCCAGACGGACGGTGTGTGTTTTTGGTAGGATAGCGGCGAAACTCTCATGACTGGGCGTTTGGGGAGCAGCTGGCCGACTGCACGCCAGTGACCACCGAGGAAGCCATACTCCTCGCGGCTCGCTCTCCCCCTTTTTAAACGTATTACACCCTCGGTCACGTTGTGTTCTGCAGCCATTTAAGGTGCACATGCGATTTAAGTGACAGTTCTCCTTTCCTAGAGAAAAGATAGCCGCTCCAAGTTGTACATTCGACACTCGTCGCTTTCATCGAACCTGACAGCGAGCTGGACGACCCCCATCAACCCCCACAGCTCGAACTAACTGCATATCTGGCTGCTATGTATTCCAGTTTACCTTACCCGAAATCAATCTTAACCAGTGTAATTGACAGTCAAGGCCGGTGCAAAGAAAACTGGCGGCTTCTGGGGAGTTGTCAACTCGAGGGCGATCGGATGATGGGGTGCAAGGTTGCTTTACCTAACCAAGGTTTAATTCTTTTTTAAGGCCGACTATTGTCGACTGCAGTGCACCCGGCTGTTTAATATTTCATGACGCACTCGCCCTCTAGGAGCACACCTGATCACCCTTGGGGTGCCTGGCAGAGCTAGTAACACTTATTTAGGGCGAACCTTCCATCATTCTGCCCAGCTGGATTACACTGTTGTGCTGCAAAGTGAATTACGCGGTTTTACAAAAGCGCCCCTGGGCCCGGAGAACCGACTCGCAACTATTCTACGAAGCATTCATTGCGTAAAGGGAGGAATCCAATAATTCCGTTTGGAATAATAAAATTTGTGGGGGCGGGGGGGGGTCTTCGTTGGAATGCGGAGCGATGATGATCTCGTTTGGTGATGGAATCCTGTAAGAGGAAAGGGTGCGCGGCCCTTCAGATCAATGCTCTGCTTACTGAATCCGTCCTCACCGCTCGTTTGCGCGATAAATCGCCGATCTAGCAGACAAGGCTCCCGCCTGAATTATAGGCTATTTGCCGAGGAAATTATTGGATTCGGGAGCCGGTCTAGTTAGAAACTAGACGAGATCTACGAGCGCTCTCCTAGACTCGGCTATCCGAGCGGGAGTATCAGGGAAACAGGAGTGGCGAGGAGGTCGCCGCTCTCGACTTTACCTGGCGCAGCGGCGGCGCGTAGGTGAGCCGAGCAGTTATCCGCCGAGGTATCTCACCCGGGAGCACCAAGGAATTCTCATCGGCAGGAACGTGACGCCCCCCCTCCCCCCGCCCGTGCTCGCCTGGAGCGGCAGTCAAAATTAGAAAGCGACAGTCCTAACTTCCTACGCGGCGAGCAGAACTCACCAGGAGCAGAGTTCGACCGAATTCTGGATCGGATCCTTCCTGGATAGCCAACCAACCTGCTCTCCACTATTCTCTGTCCAATTAATTCGAAAGCTTCCATCGCCGCGGATGGGAAGAATTAGGGTAGTTCAAGGTCGCAACTATCAATCAGACAATTTTTTGGCACCGCTGTTCACTGGTGGCGCTGGTTGAAAGGTCACCGGGGGATAAACGGTGAGGGATGGTTTTAGTCAGTGGTTTTATTCGAGCTGGTACACCATTCAGCATCGGGCTGACACTCCTGCACCGCGAAATCAAAGAGTAACGAGAGACTGCCGGGACGTGTCAAGGCCGAGCCATGACGCAACTGTGGATCGTCGCGAAGGTTTCCGTGTAGAGGAGCCGACAGATCGCCGCATTGTTCTCGAACGACATCTCGCCGACTTTGAACTCGGGATTCACCGCGACCTGGAAAATTGTAGAGAAGTAGCGTAATCGATTGATACTTGTTCCAGTATCGAGTCAACTGTGACTCATCGACGGCGGACATGCGTAAGAAGCTTTTCGTCAAAAGCGCCAGGGGATTACTGTCGGCTGACTCCAATCTGCCACTATCATTAAGGGATCGCATGCTAGTAGTCAGAGGATGGTAAATGTGTCAAGGCATCGCCGTGCGATTATCGTCAAATGATTTCCTGCGAGATCCTGAATGTCCGCCGAGTGGAATTTGAATGGAAAGGGGGCCGAGGACGCTCTCGAAGGAAATGGTTCGTTATCGGGTAGAGAATTGTGCGAGCCACCTTAAACGTGTACTGGCCGGGCTCGAGCTCGCTTATGTCCACCCACTGGCAGTCGATATTGTGCTTGTATATGTCGCTGCAGTTCACCGAGATTCCTTGGTCCCCGTAATTCGCGCACTTGTACCTGAAACAGCCGCGCGCGTGTTGGTCCGCCCCAATTTAATTAAAGGATCGATCCCATTAGACTCGTCGATGTTACCTGACGTCAAAGTGGCCTTACCTCGGCTCGACGCCTGGCATGCACTGATTATCTTCCAGGCAGAAAGAAGCTTTGTGGCCTTCGGCGACTTTGTGCCCGGAAGCGTCGATCACGTCGAATGTCGCGAACACCTCCATCGAGTGGTAATGCCTGTAACATGTATTTTACAACCCACCGCACGAATCTAGTCTAGAAATTCTATAAAAAAATCAACTCATTTAAGGACAAAGTATTCAGTTGCGCGTTATATAGTCCCTACGTAGAGTAGGCCCATTTTCTTTTAACTAAAAAATTAAACGGTATTAGTGAATTTCGTGGGATCAAAGGGACCAGGACTCAAAGGTCAGAGACTCGGTGTTCCAAGACCAAAGGAATTGAAATTCCAAGGTCCAAGGGTCATAGAATCCCATTCGCACTGACGAGATACCCAAGAGGGTGGTTCCGGTGGACTGGGCGAGGGCAGAAGGAGCGAAAAATAGGGTCATAGAATCGACGTTCCAAAATGGAAGGTTCACAAAATCGAATCTCTAAGAAAATGATTGAATTTTTATGGTATTAAATAATGGCCCCAGACTATCTTCTGCCTAGAAGTCCTAGTGGTCGTAATGTGGCACTAATAGCATCATTAAATCCCTCACATGTGGCACATGTGCCATTCCCAAAGGTGTTTGGGCACCGAGGGCCGGAAGTCGGCAGTTCCAGCATTCAGGATCCTCGCAGTAAAGCGAAGGAGTCGTCGCGTTTCCAGGTGCCAGTTGTCCGACTCCTTCTGAATCTTATAAGCCTGCGAGGCCACGCAGTTCTCCTCCATGGCGCACTGCAGCCAGTACATCTGCCTGTCTTCCAAATGCGCGGTCCGCATCAGCTCGATGTGGTCGAACACCAGGTCCGGCATTTCCCGGAGACACACTACGCTTGCCACGTTCTCCCCCGCGCCTGTGTTGCGACACGCGGCATTGTTAATCGGGCTTTTACGAGGTGGGCTGCGGTCACGAGGCACGGATACCTGGGCAATCGACGACCTTGTCGTGGAGGCACTCGAGGAGAGACGTCTCGGTCCCTCGGCACTCGATTCCGCTGATAGACATCGGCAGCTTCTCGCCGCCGAAGAAGTTGGTCTGCACGGCGTCGGAGGCGTAGCCCAGGGCCAATTGCCGGCAAACCACCGACGCTTCGAACAGCGACCAGCCGTCGCCGCAGACGACGCCCCAATCTGAAATCAAAGTCGTTTCTTGCTTGGGTCGCTCTAAACACTGACACTGGATTGTCTAAATCAGTGCTGTCAAAGTCTTTTGAGAGAAATATCTTGAGAGCAATAGAAAAAATGGTTCATATGATTATATGACGAACTCTTGGGCAGCACTGATCCAAGTTAATCGAGTCGAAGGATTAGTAGTTCTAGTGAGACCTGAGTTGCTGAATTTGATTTCCACGCGACCCTCCGAGTGAACGCGACCCCCTGCGAGCCTCATCGCCATGCCACGTTGGTGATGATCCTTGATTCGTAATTTCGATGACCTCCCTTTAAAATCCGATGCCAGCAGCCTCGCATTGTGATCGTGGAGGCAGATGACACCGGCAGCCTCGTCGCTGCCGCAATCAGTGAGGCCCCAACCGTCGAATCTGCACTTGGAGAGCTCCTCTTCGCTCCCATCGCAGTAAACATTGTCCATCCAGTACCTTCCTGGGAATTCAGATGGATCATTAGCGAGCGAGATCGGAATAAATATTGACCGGGTGGCTAGACAGTGTTATCTCACTCCTAGGTTGGCCGAAGTGGCTGTTGCTCGTCGGCTTAATTGCACCGTCGAAGCCTAATTGCCTGCAAACCACATCGGCCTCCAAGTGGTCCCACTCGTCGTCGCACACGCTGCCCCACTTGCCCTCGTGAAGTATTTCCACGTTTCCTGCGTCAACACGGACCAATGAATTAATTGCCAGAGGTTGCGTAGGAAATCTCGGATCGACCGGAGTTAACAGGAAATGGGATTACTCGCCGCGGTTCGATAGGATTTCCGGTATTGGCTGAAATTGGAACCGCGAATAGATTAGTCGGACTAATCGAGCGGATCAGTGATTATCGTGGAAGGATTTCCTTGGAAAAGGACCTCGTTAAACCAATGCAACTATCTCGGCAACGCGAGCTATGCACGGGACTATGCGGGCGCGCATGCTCGTTGACATAAATCGTGCTCGCAGTTGACCTCTTTCTAATCGGCCGGCCCGCAGAGCCCTGATACGGCCAATCGATCCATTAAGATTCCTCGCGAAGGATCGCAGTTCGAGCCGATCTCTTAGAGTGGCGCGGTGTCGCGCGGACACCGCAGTTACGTACCTTCCCAATCGGCGCGCTCGCTTCCCACCAGCTTCACGGCGCCTTCCTGCTTCTTCAGTTTCCGGAAGTCCTTCCGCAGCTTTTTCACCGAGGCCGACTTCCTATCGGCGACCTTTCCCCGGCTCTCGCTGCCCGCTGCGGTGCCGATCTCTGCGGCGAGGAGCGCCGACAGGATGAGGAAGCGGATAAGAGCGCGCCGCTTTATCCTTGATCCCATTTTTCCGATTAGCCGGCCACTCCTAAAGGTACATGCTGGGTATGCCTGTTTTTCGGATCTGCCACTCCTGGTTCGGTATCTCGGAGCGAAGGAAGGATGTGTTGCTCGCGCGGCAATCGAGAGACGAATGGAGCCAAGTGCGCTTGGATCATCGACTTCTTCACTGGGTCTGTGTGTCGGGGCCCAAGCTTTGGCGCACGTGTATTTCGTTTACTGCTCCACGGGCTACTGGTGTGTGCGACGTCGATCACGCAATGTAATATGTTTCCGAGCTAGGCAGATCGCGGCTTCTCTCTCTCTGAATCTCTCTCCCTCTCAGCCTCCCTAGATCTGAGATCACCTCCAGCGCTCCGCAAGCTTTTCTTCCATCCGTTCCCTCGTCTCCCATAGCTTCTTCCCCTTTTTCCCATCCTCGTGGAGAGGCTCGCACCAGAGAATTCGCCCTGACCCCATGACCCGGGAACGTGGCGTAGAGTGGGCGGACAATCCCAGATGGAAAAAATGCCGAGGAAGATCGATGCCGGCTCTAATTAGATCGGCAGGCTCCACCCGCGACCGCAGCCTCCTTCCCAGGAATTCCGGCGATCTTTTTCTATTAATACTCGTGATCGCCCCGGCCAATCCGGCTATGATTACATGCTACACATTAGATGCGATCATCGGGGTAGGAGGCCAGCGTGATTCTGGAATCTAGAGTATCCGCGGTGAGTGAGCGGTGAGCGAGCGGTGAGCGCAGCTCTATTGTCATTCGAATGAGCTTATCTGGAACGGGGCCTGGAAAAGGCAGGACGAAGGATGTACTCTGAACAAGATTTCTCGAATTCCATCGACAATTCTAACCGAACCGGGATTCGTCTATGCCGCAAGTCGGAGCGTCGATAGTTTATTCTGTCGGCGCATTTCATTATCAATCTCGGCTTCTCCCCCCGTGCGGCACAATGACTCTGCGCCACTGATTACTTGCTGAATCTCAGTTTCCAGGCTTAAACTAAAGAAATCTCAAAGATTCGGTGGAATTCGGGAACCGTCGACAAATCGAAATTTTGTGCAAGGTAACTCTAACCGAGCGATAGCGTTGGGGAGTGGATAGTTTATTCTGTCAGGGCATTTCATTATCACTCTCGGCTTCTTCTCCGATGACTGGGCCAGCATTGATTACGGAGGACTGCCGGCGCGCAAAGTGCTTGGCCAAGTGCAATCTCCCAGCCGGAGAAGTGCACTCTTTTCTAGTTGGGCTGCTCGCCCTTTTTCCTTCCTCGAATCCCCTCGACATCCACCGCCGCTGCCGCTGCCTCGCCGATCTATCTGGCGAGGTGGAGCTCGGAGGAACGAATCGGCGGCAATTCGATCTCGAGAAAGAGATCCGGAGCTTAGAAAGCCACTGCGGCCAGCGGAACGTGGTTCTCGTCACACGATACACCGGCTCGTATTGTTCGCCGTTGCACAATCGTCGCGCACCGATCGTTTATACATTAATTCCGAGGGACGGCTATCTTCCGACAGGTAAGCTGCATCGTGATCGGACACTTGGCCCAAATTCGATTCGCTTATTAGGCCTGGCCGCACTCCGCCCGGAAAGTAGGCTAACGATCTCACGGAAAGCATGAGTTACGGCTTGATGGAGGCGCAGCCGATGCTAGTCCAGTTATAAGTTATACATATGATGAGCTTCAGGTATAGTAGAACGTGTCGATGGACATGTCTCAGGCGGTTTTAATTAATTTGGACGATCCTCGTGCTTGCATGTGGGATTCAGTCATTAGTCGTTCATGTTACCATGTGAATAAACTTAGATGTAGAGTAATCAAGTTTTATTTACGAAATTACAAAAGTTGCTCTTATATTCTTAAAATGTACAAGTGTCGGTTAATGACACTGGCCGTGACCTCAGAGTAAAAGAAAAAAGGGCCTGATGCGAGTAACAGGCCAGTTTTGACATGGTTCGTTGGGACGAGCGGGCTAGGAACGGTCGAGCAATTATCCCCGGCTATCAGGGAAAAGCGGCCCACGTCCGAATTCCTCACATAGTTCTAATGAGACACGCGTCAGGCGACGCGCCAACGGAGAAAGCAGGCGCAATCGTTCATTAGAACATTAAAAGACGTGTTTATCGACGCGACGATCGGCGAAGTGACAAGTAGTTTCACGGAAAGTGAGATGTGAAGCGAGTTTTGTTTCGCACCACACGCCTGTCGCTTTCAGTTCGATTCGATGCGCCTGCACATGCGACCAGGTGAGGCGCACGGTTCCTTCTGACCGCAACCGCAAGCATTAATGACATACATGATTGATACTCCAGATGCAATGCTTTCGAAATGCGATTTGCAGAGCGTGGTACGCGCCCTTTCATTCGCCTTAAATGGAAGCGTAAAAAGTCGAATTTTTAAGCCAAAAATCGTCGAAATCTCATCGGTGCCGCACCAATGAGATTGAGGGTCTCCAGTCAACTAATTCTGTGCTGAACCTGAGTTTCTGGGCAGAAACTAAAGAAATATGAAGGTCAAGTCGGAAAAGCTTTAAAAATGAAAAAGTTTTCAAAATAAATTTTTTCGATTTTCCGATATTTGTCCAATTAGCCCGATTTCAACATTTTTTCATAGTTTTATCCCTAAAACTAGAATGATACACAGAGTTAGTATGCTAAAGTCCATAATTGTGTCGCAGGGGAGATATTTCACCGATTTTGGGGGTAAAATTGCAAACCCAGATTCGGTAGAGTCTCGCGCCAAGTATAGTAATCGGCTCCCCATATATATAAAGAAATATCAACTATTCGATCGACCTTGGGAACGTGCGAAAGATAGAAAACTTTTTCCAAGGTTCCCAAAACTAAGAATTCTATACCTTACTAGTCAACCGCAAGCCGCGATAGTGTCGTGCGAGTAATATCTCCCCGATTCCATGGGCAGAATATCATGAAAGTCTCCGGCGGAAATGATATAGTGCGCTACGACGGGCCTTCGGGGCGTAAATCTCGCGGGTTCATCCGCAGTCGGTATTGTCAGGATGACGGTGGGAGGTCTGCGAAGTCTCGCGCTAGTCGGCACCGTCAACACCACGCCCAATCTAAGCGAGGGCCGCGTCGATCCTGGTCTCTCTCTCTGTCTCTCGCTCGATCCTCGACACGAGCCTCCCCGTTGCACTCGGCGGTTCCCGGCGGCTGCGACGGCCCCTCCACGGTGTCCTCTGGGTAACCTTTCGTGGGAGTCGCGCGCGCGACACTCTCGAACGGTGTTGCGGGACTCGGCCGTGGTCTGGGACGGTGGCGGTGGCGGCGGGTGGATCGGTGGGTGCGAGTCCTCCGCTGAGCTCCGCTCTGTTAGGGCTCTGCTACTCGAAGTCGCGAGTCGCTCGAGTACGGAGGCACGCCACGCCACGCCACGCCACGCCACTGGCACAGAGGACGGACCGAGCGAACGAGCAAGCGAGAGGGAGAGAGAGAGAGTACGTACGGAGAGCTACGGAGCATGCTAGTCAGTCAGTCGGTTTTTATCCATCGGACGGGACGGTGCGCGGTGGCCTGGCATTCGGTGGCCAGCCAGCGGCTTTACACGACGATCGGAGAGCAGCGCAGAGCACGCACCAACGCACCGTCGCCTTCCCCCTGTATCGGAGTTGTCGTCCTCTCCTCCGAACCGTCCGCCGTATTCTACTCCCCCGAGAGCCCGTCGAGCCACTAGGAGGCACCTCTGCCCCTGGCACCCTCGTAGTCGCCGTGACTCCTCGTTGTTTGGGAGAGAACCTTCCCCGCGCTCGCGCGTGCATGTGTGGATGTGCTGGTGCGTGTGTGTGTGATAGATAGATCTCACGGGTGAGCAAGGAGCTGGAAAGAGTGGCAGGCATCGCGCTTGAAGAGAGAAAGACCGTCATCCTCGTGGTCGAGCCGAGCGCAGGATCGAAGCCACCGCCGGAGCCGCTCCGTTGCAGCCAGCGGTCGGCCATTGCGCTTTCTTCGTGAGTGTCGCCCTACCGCTCTCGCAGCCGCGCTCCGATACTCTGCCTACTCCTCCCCCATTGGTGCCGATGTCTACGGAGAGAGAGAGAGATTCTCTACAGATGACTAGAACCCTGCATGCCTCCTTGGTTGCGATCATCTCCGAGTCCCCGACTCTGTGTCGCTGCTTAGACTACGCAGCTTCACCTCGTAGACCGGCTACAATTCTAGTTTACTCTCAGCAAACTTTAACTAACTCTTTCCCCCCTCGGATGATATGGGGCTGATAACTCTACTCGTTTCTTTGTACTCAGTCTATGATCTTCAATCATTCGCACTGGCCCGCTGTCGGGAGAGAGCTGTGCACGATGCGAGATGTTGAAAGGAAGCGTCTTGGGCTCGTGTCTCGTCTCGTGTTTCGGGGGATCGCGGTCTCGTGCCCATCATGAAATAAAATGCTCGGTCGGTAAGCCCGCTTCTCCCTTTCTCTCGTCCTTTCTCCCTTCGTGGCGCGTTCCACGAGAGACTTCCGCCGGGCGCACTCGTTTGCCCGGCGATACCACCGCCGGCTCTTCCCCATCTGTTTACGGAGGCCGTTGCTTCCGGCGCTCACTCTAGACCGGCTTTTCCTGCTGCCGCAGCCTTTCCCGGATGGCTACGTGACACGCGCCTCTCCGCTGTTTTCTTTACTCCGAGTTTGATGGACCCGAGAGAGGGAGACGGCTCGCTAGCGGCGTCCCGTGATCGAGGGAGCGCGTGCCAATGTCACGCTTGGATCACGAGAAGCGCGGTTCGGGCGAGCGAGGAGAGCAGGAATCTCGGGGCGATTGGGTTCTCGTGGGAGCGAATTCGAATGCCGGCAATACTCGCTAGCGCCCATTTCCAAGTTCACGGGCGAACAGGTGCCTCGGGCGGACAACAGCAGTCGTGCAGGCCGCCGTCCGTCGTCCGTGTCTACCGCTTGTCTCGGCTCGGCCTTATTTAATCCGGCCAATTTAAATAGCTGCGAACTACTGGTGCCGCCGCGCCGGCCGGGAGGCACGCGCTTTTCAAAGCTACGCCGCGCCAACTGCCCGTGCGATCGATGCCCCTTTGCATATTTAACCTTTTCACTGCCATGGGCGCCCATAGGCATTCCACTTTAACTTTACTTATGAGCGCCGACATCAAACCACCGGCCCGGCTTCATTGCCAAACTAGTATTTACAATTGCAGCCGAGTGATTCGAGCAATTATCGAAGTGGCTTCCGCACCGACTGCCAACGCATTGGCTCCCAGTCAAAGGGTATAAACCTCGTGTCGTCTCCTCTGATGCGAGCGCGCACTCTCGAATTCGAGGCCGGCGAGTTCTGACGCTCGGCTGCACTTTGCAATTCGATGCGCGCCGGCCCCCGTTAGCTGTGCGCTCGCAGCCCGAGCCTCTTCGTCTCCGCAAAGCACATATATACGGGACGGCCCCTCGGCGGGCCGTTTCCCTTTCGAAACAGTACATCTAAGCCCTGCGCGAGAAATCGGTCCTTGGCCAATGCTCCTTTTAAGGCAACAGCAGCACCATGCGAAACCCTCGCCGCCAAGTGTAGTTATATCAGTGGGAGAGAGGCACGTTTCCCGACGGATGTTCTTGCGGCCTGCTCGCTAGTTGAACCGGACGCTATTTGACGTCAGGAAAGGGCCGTGACGTCCGTGCCGTGGATATCACAGTGGGCTGCAACGGACGTTGACTCGAGGCTCTCTCGTCTGCTGCTGGTGCGAGAGCCTATCTCAAAGCATCCGAACCCAAACCTTTCGTTCCCTCGCTCGCCTCCTGCTTTCTCCCCCGGCCCCTTCCGCCCCGGAGTACCGTTACCCTTCAAATTCGGCTTTGTCCCTCGAAAAGGAGTCCTCGCTACGAGTTCTATCCTCTTCCTGCCTGGGACATGCCTCCAGGTATACCGCGCGCGCAAGTGCCCGCAGCCTCGCTAGCGTCTAGAAACCTCGTGGAAGTAATTCTATAACCCAAGTAAACACCAAGTTCGCATTGGAAGAGTGCTTTAGAGTTAGTCCAACTAGCGCCCTTCGCAGTCGAGTAAGTTGATCAAGGCATGTGCGTCTGGATGGTAAGTGCATGGCGACCGGAGGATCTCAATGGAGCCGCCGAGGTGGAATCGCGCCGGAGAAGCGTTGGCAATCGTTTGCGTATTGATTCCCATTGGCGACGTACAGTATCTCTCTATCCATCGAGTCGGCGGCCGGCGTGCAATGCGGGGGCCGTCGAAAGTGCCGTAAATTCGAGTAGAGTCGATTAACGGACACTGGCCCTGCGATCCGTTACTTCCATACTCCATTAGCCATTGACTCATCCATTAACTTTCCATCTGCTCGCCGAATATTTGCCAACTCATTCGATAGATACTCGAATTAGTTACCCCCGTGGTTCGAATCGGTGACCGCAACCTTCCAGGGTGCATCGGCTCGCTCCGCTTTATCCGTGGGCGTGTTGTTAGAATGCAAATTAACATGCAAATCACTTATCGAGTCCTAGAGAGCTTAATCCCTTTCCATCATATTAATGGCAATCAGAATACTTATCTTTATCAGACTGCGTCTAGTAAAGCCCAATAACCATAATTTCCTTCACGTGTACTCTCCTATTGAATCACCTCCAAGCCCGGGCTTCCAGTCGATGCAATCTTCTTTTTGTGGGTGCGGGTTTACCTGTAATGTGAATGGGGCTTAAGGTAGCCGAAGGTGCAGCCATCGCGGAAACCAGGGGAGATTCTTTCATTTCCATTCGAAAGGGTTTTTCGCTGGCGAGGCTCGGCCGGTGGAAATGGTGGTTCTTGGGAGAAAGTAGCTCGGGCGACTCTCTCGCTTTCTCCCTCGAGGGGAGCGTACGCGCGTGCCGTTGCAACTGCCTATTTTACCGGGAGGGGGGGCCTTTGTCGCACGCTGATCGTTCCTTCCTGCCCGACGAGTGGCCATTCGCGCTCGCTCATGCACCCACGAATTAATTTTTCCGTCTGCCTTTCCTCCTCTCGTTCTCGACGCCGCGCCGCGGGTATAAGCCTCGGCTGCTCGCCCCGCGAGATATATCTCGCGCGGCCATCCGGTGCTGCATTTTAATCGATACATACATATGTGCCTGTATCGCTCTATCCCTCGGTATTATCGAGGCGCGTCGATCGCATATTGGCTCTGCCCATTTCCCCGAATTTGCGCGATCAAGTAAACCCGCGGCCCTTGGTGGTTATTCATCGCTCTTTCTCCTCGGCTTCTTCTTCCGACAGTTCCCGCGCACAGAGCCGACTCTCGAATTCGGATTTACCTTCGGCCCCGCCGGTTACCGGCGGCCAGCCGATTAGCTCATTGTTCTCCCGCGGGACAAAGGCTCGACTTTAGCCGCGTTTGCTTTTCGGGAGGCGGCGGGAATTTGCGGCCCCGGGTTATTCCAGGGGAGGATTCCGCGCAATCGCTCGCTGGGGATTCCGAGCTGATTAATATAGCATCGGTTGGCGAGATTTGAATAATTGGCCATCAGTGGCCGCTCGGCAATGCGTCCAGCCGTAAAGGAGCGGATGAGTGAAATGAAGACTGACGCGGCAACTTATTAGATCAGGTATTACGCCGACTGGCCGCGTCGTTATCTCCTGCACCGTATGGTGCACCTGCCGCGTGCGACGTGTGTACTATTAATGCACGTGTGTGCACCGGCAGACACGATCGTCGCCAGGACGCCCGGTGATAAGCGATGCCGAGCCGACCCGCCAGATACGCCGCGTCCCGTGACGGCTCTGACTCCTCTTGCAATTTTATCCCCCGCGAATTCTCTGTGTTGTTTTCATGCAGGAATAACGCGCTAGGTATTTTGTCGGTTGAGAAAGAATTGGCCGATACCGTATTTCCCTGAGTTTGTGGGGAAAATGTATTATTATAATAATTGAAATTTATTATAATATTTAGATTCGTCTGTTGATCTATTCTCGTATTCATGTTGAGCCGAATACCGTCGGCGAACAAGCCGCTCGGTGTTAGACACGCGAGGCAACACTATCCTCCCCGACCGTTTCCCAACACCAATTCAGCATAACGAGAAGAACGATCGCATTGTTTCTGCGACGCGATCCTCCTCCTCGCCTCCTCCCGCTCCAGCTTGTTATCTGCCTGGCACTGACACCCGGAAATCCTCCCGAGTCGAATAACACGTGTGACCTGAAATCTTCTTTCAGAGAGTGAAGCCGAGGCAGCGTGTCGCCGGGACGAAGCTTCCACCGAGACACCAATCCGCCGCAGAGCTCCAACCTGGGACGCAAATGCCGCTGAAGTTTCGGAAAGCTCATTGAGGAAGGAAGCAGTCGAGGAGCAAGTTGGAACGTCAAGCGGACGAGGGAGCGTTCGATAGTGTCATTGGAAGTGGCCGAATGTATACGTAAAAGCGAGGAGGATCAGGGTAGCGTGACATTTTTCCGATGCCAGGTTGACGCGACTCTGCGAGGAAGCCTCTAACGATCCCAGCGACCGCTCGTTACCGGGGCCGCAGTCCATCCATCCTCGATTATTGGCAGCCGCCTCCGGAGAATCGCCGCAAGGCCCAACTCGACCCCGCCAAGAAAAAGATTCACTGACGCCCGCCAGCCTCTTAGCACGGGAGGGAAAGAAAGGCGAGAGATACCGACTGGTTCTCACAATCCCGGGAGATTTCGCACGCAACGAGAGAGTGTCGAGGCGGAACAAGGAGGACGCACTGGAGCGTCTACGAGCGAGGCTAAACCTGGATCGCCGATCGAGAAAGCGATCGCCGAGTCTCGGAGAGCCGCAGGCCGGCTTGACGAACACGAGCCCGATGAGGATTACACGCAGGATACTCCAGGCCTGGGACCAGCCGCCCAGTAGGAACGCCATGCTCCCACAGAGATCGTAAATGCGAGAATTGGCCGGGAAGAACCTCGAGGAATCGGACGGTGAACTCGCGAACGGGCGCGATCTGCAATCGAGATCACAACTGGCTGGGATACCTGGACGCTGAGAAGCCACGCAGAGCGGAACAGGAAGCCAAGCTCAGAATTCATTGGCTAGAACGAATGAGAGAAAGATAGAACCTCGGGGACTGAGGCAAAGCTGCGAGTGAAGAGAGAAAGAGAGGACTGCGAGGGTCCTTCCGGTGAGAATCGTTCCGGTGCGAGGATTACATCTTGGTGTCCTTGGGGTAAAGAGGAGTGCGGGGTAAATCGGGCCTGCTGTCGTGTCCATAACCGGCTTGGGGCCGCAGATGGGAGCTGGTCTGCCAGGGCCCGCCAGGGTGATCAACCCCTCCAAGCCGCGCGGCCCACTTGCACTCGTCCTTCCTCTTCCGGCTGCCGGTGCGACCTCCGCTCGACCTCCACGTAGACGGCCACGCGGCTTCTGCCCCCCGATTCGGCCGCGCAAACTCGATCAAGCTGGAATTGATGGAGTTGGAGAACATCGTGGCGAACACTGTGTACCTCAAAGCGAGAGAAGGTGAGTTGGAGTACGTGCGCCCGCAGACACCTTCGCCGACGGCTGGAGCCTTCAGACTTGAGACCTTTCGCGACTGGAGGACTCTTGGTATTCTACTGCTGGCTCGACTTGACCCGAGCTACTCCACTCGTCTCTTCGTTCCTAGTATTGCCCTTTGCCGCGCTCCTACTCTCCTAGAGTATGCCCACCTGCACACTTCGCAGACACTGGCGTCTTCCACCAAGCTCCGCGCGCGCCCGCTTAAGTGCTGGTGCACTTTAGTAATTGTTTACCACTCGCCTCTCACTCTGTTTACCCTCTTTCGCAAGTCGATGCGTTTTTCTACCTACTTCTCTCGCCACCTTCTCCTGCCGACCCTCTGCCCTCTCGGCTCTTCAAGGGAAATAGCGCTTGCTGCACTCGCCGCCGCCGCTGCACAGTCCATTGGAATATCGGCCGAGACGCCGCTCGATACTCAGCCTGTATCGTCAATTGGCATTGCTCCCTAATTGCAAAGCTGCCGAGTGGGTGGTCGCTAAGGAGGTTGAACTTTCCCCAGTCGAAAGCATCCGCCACCTGGGCTCCGCCGACCCGCGGAATACTAATCAGGATAAAAGTTCGCATGCCACCGTGAACTCGTGGCAGACGCCACTTACCACATTGTTCGCCGGTCACGAGTCTACTACTGTTTAAACTGACGACGACTTACGTAACTATTAAAGCACAGGATTGCGCAACTGTTTATAGTACGGTTTATCGTAATTTTGTCGGAGCGAATTGTTTAAATGAGCGTGTTTTTGTGGCAGGCGTTGGCATCGACGGACCTTTCCTTCTACATTAAAGAAAGATGAATGGCAGACATATATTTTGGAGCACGAAAGTAGTGTGAAGGCGAAGTCGGGGCGTCGGAGCCACTTAATTGATATGTTGAACCCGCCGATCGAAATACGAGCGGACGCCACTCTTCCTGCAATTATTCGCACTCTCGTCGACTCTTTTTCCACTCGACTCTCCTTTCGACACATACGCGCTACCGCCTCCCGCGCATTCATGAAATATGTATCAGGATTGGGAGGCAAGGAAGGCGGGCAGCCGGTACCGTTCGCCGGCTGACATTATTAGTCGTCCATCGAGTGTTAGCCCGAGGCGGCTGAAAGGCGAGCGCGCTGCGCAACTTCAAATGTCATTGGGATGCTGCGAGGGAGAGATTCTCCGATTGCCGGCTAAGATTCGCGCGGATTATTGGAATGCCAGAGCGAAGCTCAACTCCTCTTACCAAGCACCTGCTGCGGCAAAAGGACACGCCAGAATTCGCAAGCCCAGTCACATTCGCGGAATGTTTATGCGGGGTAAAAAAGGAAAAAGGCTCGGTGCCTGGGAGGCGCGTTCGGTGCTCCGACGGAGTTAGTTGAGAGAGGAAAAAGTGAATTTTAATTAGCGCACTGCGCGAGCCACGGCCCATTGAGTGTAGCGCCTGTTGCGTGGCCGGGAAAAGTAGGTAAATGGGCTCGCGTGATGTACCGACGACGTCAATGAGCTTGTAATCACACTGACTCCGGCTAAACTGTTATAAACAGACGCGAAGGGGCCGCGGAGACGAGAGGGAGGAAGCAGCTAGGCAAGCAAGCAACCAGCGACGTTAATGCAAACGCCGGCTGTAAATTATGTAAGAAGCCGCGGCTCAAACGCCATCCAAGTAACGAGTTAATTACGCGGCTAAGGTTACCGTGCGCGTCATAATTATAAGCGCGCGACCAGGAAATTGGTTGTAATCGATGTCACTTTAGAGAGCTCTATTTTTACCAGGACTTCTTTCAGGAAGCCGCCCCTTTGCACCTGATCCACCCTTTCCGCCGGCGGCGATGCCTTACAACGTGCCGGGGTACGTCGGGTGAAAAATCGAGCCAGTCCAATTTCAGCGGTGCGCGCGCTCTCTCTCTCTTCCTCTCTCTTTCGGCCCAAGGACGGCGGCGACGCTCTCCGATAAAGTCGAACGACCGAAAGTTTATTTGACCCGGCGAGCGAGCGCCCGCGCACATACACCGAGCAACCACTCTCCCCCTGTGCTTTTCTATTTCTCGCTAGTCTTTTCCTCCGACGTCCTCCGGGTGTGTGTGTGTGTGTGTGTGTGTGTGTGTGTGTATTAGGGTCGATAAAAGTCCTTTCAGCCGGCTGATCGTTCGAGAGGGGTGGGTGGTGCGACCGAGCGCGCCGGCCATTCAGGATTTAATTTAAAAATGCCCGTAAATCTACCCTCTACCATCGAGATTTGCGCAAGATTCACGTGCCAAAGTCACGTTAGACTTCCACACATTTACACCTGACTTTTCTTGTGTCAGAAAAAGATACACGAGGGCAACCTGCGAGCGAGAGACATACGTAGAATGCGGTAGCATGCGAAGGGAGGAATTAAATGAAACTGGGTGTGCGAAGTAGAAATGTAAAACTGCCTGCCACCTTCCTTTTTCCTCCGGCGATTTCGCTGACTGGTGGATCAAATCGTCGAGGAGAAAGTGGCTCGATTACGACATACACACGCACGCACGCCCACATCGCCGATGGACAATTGGCAAGGATGCCGCAACGTGCTTATCATTCCTCGAGGATGAACGAACAACTCACACATACACTGCTCTCTGGTGTGCACCTCCCTGACCTTGGCTCGCCGCCGTATTGTTTTCCATTCCGCATGCAATTTCGACTTCGCTGCGCCTCCTACCCGACTGGCCATTATCTTACCAATGTTTGATTCGAGCCGATGCTCCACCGTTACGTGCCGCTGCTTTGTTATTTAGGACTCGCGTGGATTTTATGTAGTACACTCATCGCATCAGATTTCAGCCGCGCCGGAACTAACTGATGGACGTAAACAACTGTAGAGCGAGGAATAGAACTGTGGTTCCTCTTTACTTAAGGCCGGCTTCTTTGCCTTTTTCTGGGCGCGATCGATCACCCTCTGAACGAAGGAACTTTTCCTTCCCCGTGATAAGCTCCAGGCTCCTTTTCCCGAACCCCCAAGCACCTACATCCTCCCAGCAAGCACGTTGAATCCTCATATCCCCCGACTCTTATTTAAACTATTCTCTGGAAACCTTCCAAACTACCTTCATCTTCTGTCTCCGGCGAAACTCGCCGCTTCCGGCGCGCCGAAAAAAGGAGAGATGAATATTTATCTTGGTAATTGGAGGCAGAAGCGCAAAAATTGAGGCAGATCGACTCTTCTGGATTACAGCACGTTGCTCGTCCCGGAGGGGGGAGTTTAATGTAGAAACCCTGTACGTCCCTTTTGCAATTGGAGCCAGGGGAGTTTTAATTAGTGTGGGTGGATGTCGCGCAAGTTTTGAGAAGGTTTATCTCTAAGTCGATGTAATTTGGTGTTCGTTAAGCTAAAATGTTCTGATTCTGCTCGCAGGTGGTGGTGACAGTAACAAGGGCAAGAGCAAGAAATGGCGGAAGATACTTCAGTTCCCACACATATCCCAGTGCATCGGCCTAAAAGATAAGTTGGGTAAGTTCGCGCGTCTCGGCACACAGACGTAACAAGTATAACCTGATTTTCATGAGAGAGTTTGATAGAGCGGCGAATGAACCTGCAGAGAGGTTGAGCTCTCTGAATCCCCAAGTCTCCAATCTAGTGTGATAAGATCGGTATGATAATCAGGCGATAGCCGATGGGGTCGATAAGTGCTGTGGCACTCGCACTCTCTTCATGTACCTTGAGCAATTCGTCGTCGGATGGATCAAGGATGCAGGGAGAATCCCAAGGGTGGAATCACCAATCTCTCGACTTCTCTCGTTCGACCTGCTGTAGATACTCGCGCGAGGAAAATCCAGGCCGCCACTTTCCTCTTTCTCTCTCTCTCTCTCTCCCTCTCTCCCTGGCGTTCTCGATAAATGGCCGAGAGGGAGGATAAGGAAACGACTATTTTTCCGGGCGGAGCGTCCTCAGGGCTGGGCTGGCTTCATTTCCGAAAGTGGGACACGATATCTCTGACGGCTCCGCTGCTGCTTGCAGAAGGCTGCTTACTTCCCCTATGGACCGATCGCTCGGTTAATCAACGCGAGACCCTCCACTGACCTCGCTTCCTACGGATTATTGAATCTCGGCTGGTGGGAGACTCGTTAAAAAAGAGACGAGCCGCCGAGACAATGCTCTCTCGGCTCTACCGGCCTCCTCACCCACTCAGATAACGCCGCCGCCTGTTCTTCCTTTCTTCTATAGCTCAGCCTCACCACTGGAATTGAGAGAATCAAGTTCTTCTTCGCGATTCGAACCCCTCCACACTTGCGTCTTGGACTCATGTGCACCTGGTTCGGCCCAGTGCCACCGACTGTGCCTGACCAGTCTGTTTCGATTCGATTTCTACCTGAGCAGCTTTCGGCTCCTTTGAGCGGGCTCGCGCGCACACTCCTTGATGCATCTCTGATTAATTAAGGGGACCGATGGGAAAATTATTTCAGCTCTCGCCGTTAGGAATTAATTGGACTGCTGTGAAGGAGCGCGGATCAGAAATTCAAAGCGATATGCTCCCTTTAGTGGAGTCGCTGCTCCTAGTTGGAGAGCAACTTCTCCGCAGCTCGGAGATGATTAGATCGTGAAATGCTGGATTAATTGGATCGAGGTGGAAAACTCTTGCTGGAGGAGGTGGTAGAGTTGGGCCCTGCGCCCGGATCTACCGCCGAGCTCCTGCCTTTGAGATGATTACACGATATATTCTGTAAGCAGAAGAACTGGAATTAGAGGTGCAATAAGAGTCGAAAGTCCGGACGAATGAATATTCATTGACAAGGGGGGTGGCGGGGTGGCGGGGTGGCGGGGTGGCGAGGGGGATAACGCGATGAGATTTGTGCTTGGAGCCACCTGCTATTACTCCTGGACACCTTGGTGAATTTAATGCGATATTTTGCTGCAGATATCAAATATGGCTATGTGGTGGATCAGCAGCCGATCGGGCGGCTCCTCTTCCGACAATTCTGCCAGGACAAGGAGCCCGCGTACCATCGGTACAACCTGTTTCTCGACGCGATCGAGAAGTATGAGATCGAGATGGACGAGAACCGCACCGAGCTGGCGAAGGAGCTGTTCGAGCAGTTTCTTAAGAGCGAGAACTCGGGGGTCGTCGACATCCTCAATGTCTCCCTCATCTCTCAGTGCGAGGAACGACTCAGTACCGGTGGGAAGGAGCTGTTCAATGAGGTCAGACAGACCATCAAACTGTTCCTCGCGGGGCAACCCTTCTCGGCCTTCCTCACGAGCTTCTACTTTTACAGGTATATACAGCTTATCGATTCCTTTAACGAATTTTTATAACGTTATGATAAATCCTGTCGCAGGTATCTGCAGTGGAAATGGTTGGAAGCTCAGCCAGTCACCTACAAGACCTTCCGCATGTATCGGGTACTGGGAAAGGGTGGCTTCGGCGAGGTATGCGCGTGCCAGGTGCGGGCCACTGGCAAGATGTACGCCTGTAAGAAGCTCGAAAAGAAGAGGATAAAGAAGCGAAAGGGCGAGGCAATGGTCCTAATTGAAAAGAACATTCTGCAGAAGATTAACTCGAAATTCGTCGTGTCGTTAGCCTACGCCTATGAGACCAAGGATGCTCTCTGCCTCGTTCTGACCATCATGAACGGCGGCGACCTCAAGTTCCACATATACAACATGGGCGGCGAGCCCGGATTCGATATTAATCGGGCGAGGTTTTATGCGGCGGAAGTGGTGTGTGGCTTGGAGCATCTCCATCAGCAGGGCATCGTGTACAGAGACTGCAAGCCGGAGAATATCTTGCTGGACGACCACGGCCACGTTCGAATATCCGATCTTGGCTTAGCCGTTGAGATCACCGAGGGTGATATGGTGAGGGGTAGAGTCGGCACTGTTGGCTACATGGCCCCGGAAGTGGTCGACAATGAGAAGTACACCTTCTCACCGGATTGGTTCAGCTTCGGTTGCCTGCTTTACGAGATGATCGAGGGTCAGCCACCCTTTCGGGCGAGGAAGGAGAAGGTCAAGCGTGAGGAGGTCGATCGAAGGGTCAAGGAAGATCAGGAGAGATACTCGCCGAAATTCACCGAGGAGGCTAAAAGCCTCTGCCAGCAACTATTGAAAAAGAGCCCGAAGAACAGGCTGGGATGCAAGTGCGGCAGATATGGCGCGAAGGAGGTGAAACTCCATAGCTTTTTTCAGTGCTTGAACTGGAAGAGGGTCGAGGCCGGTATGTGGGAACCGCCGTTTATCCCGGATGTGAGTAGGTGTCGAACAGATTGACTCTCTTCTCCGCCTTCTCAAATTGCTTCGCTCCTCTGTTTAACTTATTCACCCATACATCGTAAAAACTTATCTCCTAATGTGTGCTCTTTCGATAATCTTCTCAACGTGGCTGTCTATGGAAAGGTTTCATCATCGCCGTGCAATTTTCTTTACAGCCTCACGCTGTCTATGCGAAAGACGTGTTGGATATTGAGCAGTTCTCCACGGTGAAAGGTGTCAATTTAGATGCCACGGATGACACGTTTTACAGCAAATTCAACACCGGCAGTGTGTCGATTCCCTGGCAATATGAGGTGAGTTTAATTTCGTCCGAAAAAGGCTGATGCTCGATTTGTAGAGCACCAGTTGTACAAGCTGTTTGTGTACGTCAGAGGAAGTAAGCGTCTCGTTATCGTCGCTGTTACTCAAGAGAGCAGGGGGCTTTTGAAGAGAGAAGCCGAACTATTCGGTATATTTGGGACTGTTTGACGGGTCGTGATGCGCGGCCGAAAGCATCGAAAGTGCACTTGAGTGTATTTCGGTCAATACCGACGATTCTGTGTTCTTTCTTGCAGATGATTGAGACTGAGTGTTTTAAGGAGCTGAATGTAATGGGTCCTAACAACACGCCTACGCCAGACTTACTGATTAACCATCCGCCGCCTAATAATGAGAACAGAGGCTGCTTTCCATTTCGGAGAAAGGTAGCTTCATTCTTCTACACCCTTTTGTTCCCTGTCGTTTGTCAAGACCTGAAAGAGGAATGCTTGTTTCCGTTACAGAAGAAACAAAATTCTCGCACAAAACAGGTCCCATTATCGGAGTGCCATTTGCTAGAGCTGTCGCAGAGCCTGAGCTCGGAGATGCCGGCCAGCTGATCCAGGATGAACAAAGGTAGCCAGAATCAGTCGACGTCATTTCTCGAGCACTGCTGCTGTGGCCGGCAGCACGCGTCGAAATGCTGTCCGAAGCTTCTCGAGACGAGCGATGAGACCGCATCCTATCTTCTATGGTGCTGTCCTCCCACCATGACCACCCTCGACCTGGCCATCCTCCGTCTCAAGGGTTCCGCCGAATCCCAGGCGACGTCCAACACGTGTTCGAGTGTTCTTTGAATGCGCTTTCTCAGGTTTTTCCGAAACTCAAGCGCTCAGTAAGTGAGGATGATGATTCTTATAAGAAAGGAGTGAACCAAGCAAGAGCGGTTCACACGCCCAACCTGCGATCACAGGAATGCACTCCGGGCAGAGTGTTCCTACGGAACAAACGCACACTGAACTACATGGAAATACGTATGTTAAATGCTACATACACGAATGAGTCGTATGGCTTTACATCTCGACGAAAAAAGGGTACTACTCGATGAAGTAGGTGTTAAGCGACACGTCTAAACTACCCCGCCCAACCTACGGAATTTTATCTGCAGTATTAGTATTTTTCTAGAGTTCTGCTTTTTAACGCGCCTATAACTCTGAACGCGTAAACGAACGAGTCGGAATGAAAGGGGCTTCATTCTAAAGATTCGTATGCACTCGCTAAATTTTCCAGATTACATTTACGACGAGTACGTTGTCGAGTAAATGAACTGCTTAACCCGTGCGATGACTTCCTTATAACGAGAATACCGGATTGGTACTTTCGTTCGTTTCCGTCTCGTTCTCGTAATGATTCTTTCCCAGCGGAGCTCGCGGTTTTTATGACTTTTACGTTTTTTGACGACTAATTGTAATTCGTATAATCAAGGTCTTCTACATACTTATCGCCGTCCCGGCATACACGCACAACGGTACTAAACCCTTGATTTTATATCGGTTGGTCAGCACACGGAAGAGTGGCGAGAAGGAAATGCGAGGAGTATATTAAACGCATAATCGTTACACGCCTCAGCAGAAGCATGTATAAGTAAACGGTAATGACCTAATAAGTTAATGCATGCGATCAACTCTATCAATTTGTCGTGATTTATGCGACAAAGGTTAAGGAAATCTCATTACGAAAGAAGCAAGTAGATTGACGCTGTGTCACTCGTACAAATTCTACTAGAGAATTCTCACTGCTCGTACGTCATAAAAGAGACTCATAATTTCCTACAGAATTACGGGGTCCGTGCGAGCACGACTCTGCGAATAGTCGATCGAGAATTTCGTCCAAGAGCGATTAAGATTTTTAAGACTTCGCTGGATCAATTACGATCCAGTCTTTGTAATTTGTATCAAAAGTAATCATATACTCCGCCGACTAGTATCCGGTTAGTACTGGTCCCTTCTCTGCGATGAATCTCGCTAACACAGTCGATTTCTCCGACTTCCAGCAAGGAATCTCTCAGTGCTTTCAACTGTGATCATTTCCCGACTTCCTACAACAGTTACTTCACCGAACACGGGAAAGACAAGGCAAAACTTGACAGTCTCCTTTGCTCAAAGTTCATACGAGAGAAGCGACAGAAGTCCAAGCCCGTATGTCTCGAGGAAAAGACAGGAAAAAGGAAAGGAAAGGGGGGAGTGTGAGCCTATAGTCTTCTAAAATTTGTAGCTATTCCTTCCTTGCGCCCAACTGGAAACGCTTCTCCAGGACCACCTGTCATTTATACCTGCTGTAACCACCTGACCAATGGTCGCCTAGACTTTTAGAGCATTCCGTGTGATGCATTCCGCAACACACGTCCAAAAACGTGCAATTTTTATCGGATAAACACAAAATCCCTTGGATATCTAACTGAAGAGTTGCCGGAAGGAATAACCGAAACCGTTCCACTTGCCTTTCCGCTCAACATCACCAGCAAGATACGAGGAGAAGCTACTCGTTATTCCAGAGCAACCAATCGCTAGTTTAAGGACTACAATTTATCAAACAGAGGGTGCAGGAGTACTAGGGGACGAGAAAGGAGTTTCGATAAAATCAGCATACATTTCCTGACCCGAGGAAGCCTCGTAAACGCAGATACAAGGTCCGCCAGTATATTGATTAACGGATTCGCAGACTTGTTCGACTAGTTCCAGAGAATTGCAAAAGATAAAATCACGGAATATATGCTACATCACAATAACAGGTGGAACGGAATATGCAGCTCGATGAGCATAACACGGGGATACTGATCGAGTTTGCCTGAGTCAGCTGGCCCGGACCCTCCCGAGCTATTTTAAGAATATCGATTATTCCTCGAGCCTGGCTGATCGATAAGCTTGGGCATGGTCATGGTCAACGCGTTCTTGCCTTTCTTGACTATCCTCTCTGATAACACTTCTAACTTATTCTACTTAAAACGAACTGTTGAAGTACAAATAGTGTTTACAAGCTGGAATTTCTTATGATCAATACAACTGGCCGGTTTGGTGTCAATCAAAGTTCTCCTTTGTAAATGGAGCGAGACAGGATAACAATGACATTACTGATTAATCGTAAACCGACCTAAGAGAAAAAGGGAGAACTAGACTAGCCGTAGACATATGCGTGTTTATATAGAAAAGCAAGGGAAGATGAAGGTTGTAAGGGGCCTGGTGATCGGCGCGTTCCACGCGAGATGATGGAACCGACCTAGTCACAAGCCTTATCACTGCTGTATTTATATATCCCACTCCTTCCTCACGTCCACTCTCACTCTCTCTCTCTCCCTTTTATCTGTCATCTATCTCTCCGCGGGTAGATTTAAGAGACGGACTGGCGGAAAGCCAGGCCGACGTAGATTTATCGTTCGCCTCCGCGGCACATCCTCCTGCCGGATAAAAGGCGGCCGGAAAAACGCCGAGCCACTTCCAATGGAAATTCGTTGCGTCCAGGGAAAGCAAGTAATGCATGGGGTTCGCTCATGGTTACTTCTCGCTCTTTCAGCCTCTCTCTCCCTATCTCTCTCTTTCTCTCTCGGCGATGCGTTCGATTGGAAAATATTTATCGGCCTAAGGGACTACGGAGAGGCCCGAACCCTCCATTGACTGATTCAGCGAGGCCTGCGCCAGCTGGCCTGCCAAATGGGTAAAAAATCGGCGAGCGATATTCGCTGTATTTTCGTTGGGCTCTCGGCCGGGCTGCGAGGCGGAAAACGTGCTGAGGATAAATAATGGAGAAAGGTTGGCTCCCTTGAATTTCCATTAGGAATGGCCCGGGCGCCCCTGGTGGCTCGAGGCCGCCCGATATCCGGCTCGAACCGAGGCCAGTTTACAGAGCAAATGCAATTAGTTTTCGTGTGTTGCGCAATAATTGCCGCTGTATGTATCTTGACTGGGAGTTTCTCTTTTACCAGGCTCGAGGAAGGCCGGCCGACGATTAACACTCGTCCTACCTTCCGGTCACTCTGCGACAGCGATCGAGCCAGTCGTATTCTTGGAACGCACACCCCTTTCCGATAGTGTTTAGTCTCCGCTTTTTACGCGTCCGGCCGAATTCTACATCAATTCTTCTCTGTGTTCAGTTGAAGCCGAGCGCCTTCAGAACTTGTACCTCGCGTTCCCCGGAACTCGGAACCCAGCCAGTCCTGTAAATTCCTAAGGAATTTACTTAATTTATTGATTGTGACGATATACCCCAGCACTCTCTCTTATCCTGCGAAACGGGGCACACACAGCGTCTCTTTCTTTTCTACTCGAACGTTTTATTAGTAACAAAGCGCACAAACGACGAAACGCAGTGTGTTACTCTTCCCCGTCGAAAGCTTAGCTAGGAGAAAAAGAATGCGGAGTGTCTGCAAGTGAGTTAATGACGCGAGGCGATTGAGAGACCGTTCGGATTTTCATTCTCGCTTCCTCGGCGAATATATCGAGCGCTCGCGAATTTTACTCGCGCGAACCGCGGTTTTTTTGTTCCTGACGCGTCGACGAAGCCAAACGAAACTACTCCCCTTTTTTGTTCTCTTTTTTGTAATCTCTGTATGTTGTACAACTGCTCGTGGACAAAGTTATAAATATTATAAATATATTATGTATTATATATATATATATAAGAAATATATAAATATTGTGTATAAGTTATAAATATGTGAGCGTTATATATTTATAACTTATATGTTTATACATGCAAATATAGATACGTATATAACCACGAGTGCTCTCTCGCTTTTGCTTTACCTGTTTCACACAAATCCTCGCCAACTTTGGATTCAGCCGAGTGGGAATAAATTGTTTCCAAAGGATTGTGAAGGAAGGAGCCGTTTTTTACACAATATAATGTATATATTGTCACAATTCGCTCTTACATCCCTCGTTCTCATTTTCTCTCATCTGCTCAGATCCTAAGCTACCGCGGCTTCACACAACTCGTTCTAGTTTCTTCATTCTTCCTTAGAGTTAAGACTTACGATTTACCGCACGGAGGAAAATGCGCGATTTACAGTTATACATACAGATTCGGCCGCATCGTTTTCCCCGACCGAAATGAGTATTGATTTGCAACGAAAAGAAATGCTCTGCCCAAGCTCAGAGTATCTTTCCTCACTCTCTTTCTGTGGAGAGTAGGCGATGAGGTAGGAACGGAGAGCTCTTCATACTCGGGAAACGATGCAGGCCAGCCGACAATGCAAACGACAAGTGAAGTCGTACTTTGCGTACCCGCGCCCTTGTTCGTTCTCCAGTGGCTGATTCCCTACAGCGACCATCTCAAGTGCGCTCACCGCTTCTAGATTTCGGGCCGGAACGTAAACAGTTAATAGAAAAACTGCGCCTGCGGCTTCAGTGGAATATAGTTCACTTGCTGAAACTCGCCCTCCGCTAATTCCGACTATTTAATTGGTGAATTCGTTATTGTCACGTGCTCCAGGGTGCCCAGCGAGGTTACGCCGACGGAAAACTAGGTGAACGAATACTTAGAATTGATGTCCTCTATGGTATGCCCGAGGAAGAAAAGTGACTGGACTGAGAAACGACGAGTGAAAGGTTTTCGACGGTCATTCACCTTGATGGGCACTCCGAGTTAATGAATTAGTGATGCTCGACACATGTCCCGTAAAAATACAGCCGCTCGGGCAACAGAAAAACGCTTTCCTTGAATTTGAAGTCCGTGAGAAACGCGATATGCTGTTACAAAGGCAAATCGGTCGAGGCCGTACTTTCAGACATTTTTCGAGAACTAAAACTATCTGGGAAATCTAGAGGGGATCGTAAACGAAATCTAGAATAGACGACAAATCGAAATTTCGCTCGAGGTACAGCGCGTAAAAAAGATTGGGTCCTAGAAAAGTGTAACTATGGATATGTGCGATCACGTCGTCTTTCTTAGCATTAACGAACCAAAGTCTACTTAGAATTAACGGAAAAAGATCACAGTACGGTGTAAGGGGTTCCAGCGTGCTCCAGTTCGAGCCTTCGCTTTCGAGATGGCACACACTGTGGGCCACGGTTCCTTTCGTTACAATAATAAATGCGGTGAAATCGTAGCTTCGAAACGACGCAGAACATATGGGTTGATTCTACTAGGACACTAATATCTTTCCGGTAAAATACCAGAGGTATCGTAAGGCGATTTCTTCTTCCTTTCGGTCGCTCCTTCCCAGCCAGACGTCCCAGGAGTATAATATCAGAAAAAGAAACAATTGTCTCCCGGAAAACAAGTTGGAACGACTGCCTGGATGCAGGAAAATCTTTCCATGAGCCAGGCAAGATTGTTTACGTGTATGCGACTGAAATAAATTTAATCGCTGAATTGTATACTCCGGCTAATATATATATATATATATATCATCGAATTCCTTGAAAGTTTTTGTTGTCAGAGTATTGTTCTGCACTGAAATATTAAAATCGGCTAACTACCTGAGGAACTGTAGAGCTCAGCCCAAGATATAAAACATTCAAAGCTTGCTAGGCGATCACATCTTTAAAAAATACTAGGAAGAATCTGCAAGTTAGTCTCACCGATAAAACGTACCCGAATAAAATCGAACTTGATCTACAATTAGATGAATCGAGGTTTGGTAAAAACATTGGAAAGCATTGGTCGTTCGACTAAATCCTCTTTTCGTGTTCCCTCGTAACTAGAATTCGGTACCAATAAATGAGATATGCTTGTGGGGTGACACGCGCACTTTTACACGTGTGTATATATGCGTATATGTACATGCACCAACGCTCGTGGCAGTAAAATGCAAATGCTATTATGCGATCTTTGTTAGTCGACTTTCCAGCACGCGCTTTGTACGGCATTCTCCGTTCCGCGATCCACTGATTAATCATAATTAAATGCACCTTAACAATAACAAAGAAAAACACACGCCGCACAGGCATTCCTCTAAACGTATAAACTTAAAAGCTAAGTCGAGTACTCGTGAATTCTGGCGAAAGAGAATTTACGTTTCCAATCAACGGAAACCAACTGCGAAACGCTTGCATGCGGGCGAATGAAGGTATTCTTAATGGAATGTCTCGATATTGAGTCCCTTTTCGAGGTCAATTCCATTTCCAGATTTCTCGATGGCGAGCCCAAGGACGCACCCTTGAAATACTTGCTGGTCGTCCTGCGTGAACATGGCTGCTTTTTCCAACAGGACGTCTCCTTCGGTAAAACCGCCGGCTGCTAAATTATTCCTAACACCAGAGGCTCGCCCAACCGTGTCCAACCCATAAAACAATACATGATGAACATTAAAAGAAGTTGAAGAATCGAGGCTCGATCGCAGAAGCCCTGGCGCAGTCCTGATATCCTTAGGGGTGGAATTCACCCTGTTGGGATTCCACCAATGACAGCCTGAGTGCGGTTAAACCTGAGCGGGCTTCGCCTTGCCCACCACCAGCATTATCTTCTGCAGGAACTTCGTCACGCTTACTGTAACAAGGAAGTTGCGATTTCTTCCACTGCTCTCCGTGATAAACAGTCTCTCTTTAATGAAGACTGCCGGCACGCGACACTCTTGCGTAAGGGAATCCCGCCTATTAATTTCACCGTTCTGAGAAAAGTTAAGTAAGCTTTTCCCGAGAATGGAGCCAGCAGTCTCCGATATTGTAATATGTACATATCGTTGGCTTAGTCATTTTGAGGAGAATTCATAAGAAGACTCTGTGCACCATATTAGGGCGTGTTTAGGGTAAGTGTCGGTAGTGCTGGTCCCGTGAGTTGGCATGCAAAATCAGACTTTAATAATGCGGTAACTTATCGTGGAATATCCAAGTAAGATTATACATCGATGAAGTGTGAGCAGCGGGCGATATGTTCTGGTAGGGAATGCGTATAAGTACTGGCTTGATATTTTCGAGTGGCAAAGTGATGATAAAAGATAACAAGTGGAATAGCGCAGGGTGAAAAGGATCAATGAGTGCTAAGCATGCGTGACATGGCGAGAGTAAAATTGTATAGTGTTTGTTTTAGAACCTTAGTCTTTGGTCCGACGACAACCATCAGCTTCTGCAATGTTTGGGTAATGGCGCCTGTGGGAAGATATCAAACACAAATCATAATGATCAATCGAAATGATACCTGTACGTGGCGGAACTGCGCAACTATTTCAAGAGGAAAGTCAAGTTCCTAAAGAATAGGTTCAAGTGGAAGTTGCTCGTCGTGGAAATCAACTTACCGACTCCTTTCTGGAAGAACTTCGGCTTGTTCTTCCATGCGACGAATGCGAAGTAGACAGGTACCGAGGAGAATATCATCAGACAACCGTAGCCTGTGGAACAATTTTGTTATACCACATGTTTTTATTATACCCCAAGTTAATAAATCTGAAGCTTCATAGAAAATTACCTGTCTCAACGGGACTGGCGTACATGGGTACGATGGTCACAAAAAGGGTTGCAATGATATAAACAATGGGGAATGCAAGGTTCACCCTGATAGGCCTAGGCAGATTCGGTTGAGCGTATCTCAGCCAAGGCAGGCAGAGAACAGACACTCCTATGCTCAACTACAACAAATTTTCAACATTTCTTTTTAGCAAAGTACTCCTTGGTATCTGAAAATCTCGAGAATGCAATGGAAAAATTATGTAACTGCACTTTCATCAGTTCGCTCCGAGTAAACAAGTTTATCGTTACCTTAACGCGCCGTCGGCGAATGATGAAACCGAGCCGACGGATTACAGTACGTGCAACGAAAGTCGCACCAATTCACTCACTCTCCTTTGACTCATTGCAATCATAACAAGGGACACATTTAATTCCCTCGATTCATCGAGTCATCGTTCAAATAACATTATTCGTCGTTGACAATCATTCTTCAATTATCTAATTTTATTTCCACGTATGCTATTTTTAGGGGTGTACGACAGATAACTTTAGGATTGAAGAACCAACGAGTAAGAGATCCTGGGAGAAGAGTAGGAATAATTAAATATACGCAAGGTCGACTTACCCAAGTAGCGAAGCCGACATAGTTGATGAGCGCGAAGATGTCCGACGAGCAGAGATAAAGCATCGAGAGCAGAGCCTACAACGAATTGAAGAGCACGATTCCAATTATCGTCTGCAATTGTCACTTTGTTTGATCTCTATCGCCATACATATAGTGGCAGTGGATAGATTCAAACAATGCCCTAACATATAATACACTTGCACTCAATTCCATTTGAACATCGAGAAGTCTCCGCAACAAAGATCGAATCTCACAACTACAGAAAGAATGTTCAATCTAAAGATCGAACGTTAAATAATGAGTTGCTTGAATGGATCTTGCGGGTCTAATTCGTTCTCGTAGCGAGTCAGGATGACTTGAACTTGGGACGTACCATGCAGATTACAGCGGGGGTCGGCGTGACCCTGGAGATTTGGATCATAGTCAGAATCTCGGGCATCTGGCCCTCGCAGGCTCCAGCGTAGAACAGTCTAGAGGAAGTGAGGAGGATCCCGTTGACAGCGCCGAAGGTCGAGAGAGCAACGAATACAGGAATCGTCCATGCCATCACGCCAAATAATCGGTTGGCGTAAGTCTGAAGGGATCATATTTATTTTCCGGTGATTCTGATGGTAGCTTCTTGCATGGTTTAACAGGCTTATGTGGTAGAAGACATCTCACCACGGCGACGGCTTCGCTGCCGAGAACCTCGAGGGGGCTTAACGTCGTGTAGAAAGCCATATTCGTGAAGACGTAGACTACGGTGACGAGGGTGCAAGAGATCCCGATTGCTCTTGGCAAGTTTCTGCAAAACAGTTGTAACAGTAGATAAAAAACTATTTTTTACTAAATTTCGATTAAAAGTAGAATTGCTTTCTTACCTTACTGGGTCCTTCAACTCCTCAATAATGAAGTTCAAGTAATTCCAGCCATTATAAGCGAACAGGCCCGAGTAGAAACTTAGCGCTATCGAAGTGACTTCGGTGTTCGTGTTCTCGAACGTGAAATACTGAGTGTGACCTAGTGGAAAAGTGAGTAGGAACGGTTTGAGTTGGGCAGGCGAAGGGCCCTGATATATCTCATTTGGTCTAAGTGAATGGGTCCAATTCAAGCGATTCCCTGCACGCGCGTCGAATCGCCAAGGGTATTTACGCCACCTTTTTGATTGGACAAATTGTCTCGTCCGGCACAAGTGAAAAGATGCCTAAGCATCTTCTACTATTTTAAGGGCTACGTAGGCGGACCAGCCATTAACGCTCCACTCGCACTTGCGCCGGCAACAGACCCGCTCTTTTCTAGCGGACTATTTGAAAAACCGATCACGAAACTCGGTTATGGTAAAATCAGCTCGAATTTACTGCTAGTTTTTTACTAGAGAATTTAACCAGGCTCGACAAAGTATTAGTGAAACTACGCCCCAGTTTTTACTCGACAAATGACTAAGCAAAATCGAGGGCACATATCATTCCTTCACGTCTACGATCAGGATACAATGTTAGTGGTTGTTCGCAGTGACTAGATCTTTCATCGACACACGTTGAAACCGAGAGAAAGTCGATCTGACGCAAGATAGATCCTCTTTTTACAATCAAGCGTTAAGGTCGAGCGGCCAAGGTAAAACAAGAACCGTAAGGGCAAGAAACGGGGATGCCATGGAATTTCGTCCTTTTTATCATCCCCGATTATTCTGGGAGTCAGAAACCGACTCACCAGTCGATAGTTGATAGGCGCCGGTGAAGATGATGATGAAGAGCGCGAGTAGTTTCGCGTAGGTGAAGATGTCCTGGACCCTCGTCGCCCACTTCACATCCCAGCAGTTGATGAACGCCAGAATGCCTGCAATTCATAAAAATGTCTCCAGTTTTCTTCATCGAGTCAACGAGCGGAGAGCAAGGAGCCACCCCGAATGCGTCGATTTCGCCCGGTCGCGCCTCTCATTCGATTAGGGCTCGTCGAGTTTAATCAGATTCATTGGACTCCGCCAAGGAATTGACGGGGCAGACCTGTCCACGAGATCGGCCTCGAAGGCTCAAGACGTTTTAGCGTTGAAATGCGTTAGTCTCGGATCACTTGGCTGTCGGCTTGTTTGACCACCGCCTTTTCGCACAGTCAACACTTTAACACTCTATCTCCGCTACGGTAACAAGGTTTGTCCTGAAAACTAGACCGAGATTCCGATATTCTGTTATATCAAACTCTCTCCAAGCGTAATCTAGCCTGGACATCCTGATTACTGTTGAACCGCGCCGACTTAATTCTAAGATGAATAGCACTAAGTAGCCGCATTGTCCGACTGCTTTATCCCGGCTTTGTGGACCCGCCGGATAATGGATTACGTCGAATAACTAGATTATACTTCATTAGCCAGACGCAAGCGCGACGCTTTCACATGTTCCGCATTCTCCCTGCGCCTGCCTTAAAGAAATAACTGATTTGAAATTAGTGCAATTAGAAATTACTGAATTACTGATAAGTGTAATTATTGATTTACAGTTGTCACGCGACTTAATTGGCTGCAGCCAGAATGAAAACCTGAATGTCTTAAGGATTTCGAGATTGGAGTAATAACCTGGTGAATTAGAGTATTGGTAGATGAAAGATTAGTGATTGAAAAACAAATGGGCATACGCTATTGAAAGAAATGTGATGAAAAGGTCCTCGTGAGGATGATATTTTAAGGGGGCGATTATTAGCTGATGGAAGGTGGATCAGGGCCGCTAGAGGATTGGGTTCAAGATCAGCGGAGTGCCGCTGTAATAGGCAAGTTATTGCAAAGCGATAGTCCCTTTAGCGTAACCGGTTATGCGCTATAGGCCGGCAAGCGAGACTATCTGGCACCAAGCCAACTGAGCATAACGTTGCCGGGGGTGGAAACGAGTTCAGGATGGTTATCGACCTGCTCACACCGATGAAACCACTGCATTCGAGTGCTAGGCAAGACGCAGTTATCCCTACTGACCTATGGTAACGTCTCATCTGCACAGTTAATAATAACTAATCGTAGAATAAATAAAAATCACTCCATTTCCACTTCCAACCCCTTGAAATTCAGAATGAAACCATAAATCTGTTTCGGAATCGATAGAAATCTGTTCATCACGTTAAAATGATGGCATCAATTGGCAAGAGAATTGAATTCCGAAGCGAAGTACTTGCAAATGATTAATTCGCGAAGACGGAAAGTTCCAAGAGTTTCGGATATTAGGTACAAGCACGACATTGTCCATTGGCAGCCTGCAGAAACGGGGGTTCATTGGACTGGTAGGATGGCAGCGTAGTGCATACGGTCGCGAAAAAATTCCAGTCCTTGAAGACGCGTGCACTGTGTCTAACGAAAGAGAGAAATGCTGCCTGACGCAACATCTCGCTGAAATATCGCGAGACTCCCGACCGCGTCTCTTCCTCCTTTCTCCTTTCGACTCAGTCGAGGGCCTCGTTCGTCTCGGGATCTTTGCGTCCTCGTCGCTCCGTTGCTAGCTGCTCTACCTCGGTGCTGCCGCCGCCGCCGCCGGCGACGGCGGCCGGTTTTTCGTCGCCCCCCGTCGGCGAATTATGCTGTTGCGGTTGCCAGTTGACACGTTATTAGATTACATTCGATCACAATGGGACGTGATTGCCAGCGCTCAGCCTTTTTTCACTCGCACAGGACTCGACTGGAAGTCGCGCGCTGCCTGCCCACGGTGGACTTTATCTACTCGCGTCGGGAACGCTTGAGTCTACCCAACTCTTAAATTTTAATTCTTTCATAAATTACTGCCAATGTTAATTAGCGTTGATTTCATCAAAATAAATAGTTGAGAAAATGGTACTAGTGTGAGGACTGTAATTAAACCTGACAGTTTATTTACTGTGATCATGCGATTGGCGATTCTGTGAAATAAATTGGGCGGAGGAACCTGAAGACAATTTCCAGCGAACTAGCCACCACCTTTTCCTTGACTCTTCCCCTCGCAGATAACGTCAGCACGATCGGAAGATACTCACTTCCCTCAGTGGAAACGGGCGGAAATCGAACGCGCTTACTTCTTCCTTCTTCGGTGCAAGGCTTTCGAGAAAGTGGGCCATTTCAGCAACGTCATCTCCGCGGAAGAACCGGATAAGGGCGCGGACACCATAAGCGGATTGTGTCTGCCCGCGTTTCCATCATTTCCCATTAATATTTGTCGATAACTAGCCCAAGAAGATTGCTCGCAATCGCATTGTGGATATTTTTCCCGGGTTTATTGTGGAGTAATTACTTCAAAGATTTCCGTCTGGGCGCTAGAGCCTCGGATGGATTGCATTACGCGGCTTGCACTTGCATTTCTGTAAAACGATCCGCTAGGAACGCGGAGGAACCGCTTCTCCTCCCAGCAACCGCAGGGCAACGCGGCCCTGCCGGGATGGCTTCTCTCGTCCGCAAAATCGAAGCCGAAACTTTCCATAGCATTGAAAGCAAATTGAGGATCAACTTAACTCTATTTTTATACCTCTGAATACACTCCTTATAATAAAACCAGCGCAAATAGGATGAAAATGATTGTAGAATAAAATCAGTAACAATTGTGGAAAATTACGCTTCCGCCCGCACAATCGGATGCGCGGGAAATAGGAGATCTCGACACGCAGGCCGTTTTTTTCTGGTGGAAGAGAAGAAACAAGGAATTATGAAATTCCTGAGTGACTAGTGCGCCTTTTAATTGCTCTACTCAAGCGGAAGTGCGCGGCGAAGGCCGCCCTTAAGGCGACTTATTACGTATTCCCTTTCTAATTTAATGACTTCGGCAAACTATTCGATAGCCTACTTTGCCGGGAGCAAACTGGCAACCGCAATGGAATCGAGAACCTTGGCCACAGGACTGCTTGTCCTTCTACGTCCTGCTTGAACTATAAGAAGTGGTTCTATCCAGGCAGAAATGCTGCTCAGGCTTTTCCGGAAAGTGGAACTATATCACAGGGAATTCCCCAGAAATCACTAACAATTATTCCGTTCACTCGGGGATTTCCCTTGCTATATTAACAACTGTCAGAGTTATCTGCGGGGATAAAAAGTCTTTCGCAGACCATCTCGGATAGCCCACGTATTCCGGAACAATGGTATCTTTCTCCCTCGTCAACTCGAGAAAGCAACCCTGTGAGACACCGAGTCAGATGCTGAGTGGCTCTGAATGCGAGGCAATTGCCGGCTCACGAAGTTCAAGTTGAACTTCCAGGGAATTAGGAATCAAAGAGCGGCAGCGCTAACCCAATGAACTCGTCTTGCTCCAAGTATCAAGTCTGACTAAGAGGACTCCTGAGAATCGAAAAAGACCAGTAGTTGCTAGGAGGTTAGCGAGAAACCTGCCGGCCAAAGTAAGCCTAATTGAATGAGAGAATCGAGGGTGGTTGGCTCAATTGCAAGAGAAACACCGACGAGTTCTGGGAAGAGGCTGGAAATCCGTGCGAGTCAATCGCTCCTATCACCAACTGCGCGGTGCCCCACAAGCATAATGGATATTGGGCTGAATGACGATTAAACGCCTAAAACGAGCTTTAATCAAATTAAGCGACTCCAATACAGCTGTTGGCCAATGGGAACCGTGAGAACGCACGCCTTTCTTTTTCAGCTTAATTTAAGTCCGACTTAAAATAACTGGAGTGCTCCTCGGGCAACAAGTGCTTTTACCATTTTTATAGACTCAAACATGATTGTTTAAGTTTCTCTGGATGCAATTTGGTACTCACAGATGCAACAGGCTGCCAGCATCCTCGCTGCATCTTCGGGCGGCGTGCAGTCAGGGAAAGCTGGCTTCAGGACGTAGACACTGAAGGTCAGGGCGACGATCGCCTGGCTGCAAGGCCGCACTATCATACACTCGACCCAGAGCCTGATGAATGCCATGAACGGGCCGAACGTTTGCATGATGTAGGCGTAATCAGCCCCGGACTTTCGGATCATGCAGCCGAGCTCCGCGTAACAGTATGCTCCAACCTGTTGCAATCACCGTAACTTGTTACGCTACTTGTTGGCGTCTACTTCCGTATTCTTAAAAAAACACATCTGCACTCCGAGAAAGAATTCTAGGTGCACTTACTCGACTGGCAAGTAGAATTTTCTATTACTTAACTGTTGATTCGTTAAAAATATTGATTAGAACGCACCATCGAAAAGATACCGGAAGCAGTCCAAACCAGGAGACTGGCGTTAACACTTCCGGTGTATTTTAGGACACCGGTGGGGCTGACGAAGATGCCGGATCCAATGATGGAACCGACGATGACGGTGACGCCGTTGAGCAAGGACATCTTCGCTTCGAGCTTGATCTCGTCATTGCCCTTGTCAGCATTGGGCACCGGATCGTACGGACCCTTCTCGCCATCCTTTATGCTACCCGACTTCGACATTTTCCCTGCAACAGAAACCGCCCTTTAGACACTTTACTCCACACTCCTCATTGGCGCACCCGCTCGCCCGGATCTCCTTTCATCTGGTAAAAGCCTGCTGATAACTGGAGTCCGGGTCTTATCGGCCGCCACTGAGAAATGTCCTCATGGGAATTCCCCATTGTTCTCCTGAATAATGTATCTACTACGCGGTAGGTAGCGAGTGTTCTTTGGAAGAAGAATATCCTGCGGGAATGGTACTTCCTTTGCAAATAGAAACGGGCGATCTATCTTGGCACATCTTAGTAAATCTTATATCTTTGCACTCAGCACATTGTTGCTCTGCCGTGGAAATAGATTGGGATTCGCAGGTGTGAATAAATGTTATAGAGAATTATTGGAATTGAATTGGTTCACTGGTTGGTCCACTGACCCAATTAAACCGCGCGTTGCGCAAAGATTTCCACGAGTCAACTGGTTGCTCTTTTCACAGGCGGACTATGAGAGCATTTTTCGGTGGTTATGAGATGGGAGAATTTGCTTGGATCCGCGTTATTGCCCCGGCTTGTTTACCGCCGGTTTTGCCACTAGCCACTCCTTCCTCGAAAGTGTGGAATTAGCCAATCCCGTGGACAATCGACGGCACACGCCTTTCTATCTCAGTGGCGACAGGCTTGTCCGAAGGCGAGAAAACCCGTTCCAAATCAAACCACCGGCTAACCAGTGAGCAATTAACAGGAACGAATCTCACATTCGCATTCCCGAAAGCGACGACTCGCCGGTAAACAGCTTTTTTGAGCGCCTCGCCACACCACCGGAAATCTACCACCTTTTACATTGGACCGATGCAAGCTCGTCGTAAATTTGCCAGGACGAATTTACGAGCTGATAACATTATCTAAATGCCGCGCGAAATTCCGAGTGTCAACTGGAAGATAAGACTAGGGAATTTGAATGAATCGTGTCAATAAAGCCTTACCAAAAGTGCCATAGACTAACATCGTCGACGAGTCCGATAGTTCCGATGAAAATCCTCCCATTTCGCTCGATCAACTTTGCCCGGCGCGAGTAAATTGCCGCGTAAACTTCTGTTACGAGTTTCCCCGTGAAATGGAGAGAAACACGATGTTCGGGCAGGACTGTGACAAGCGAACTAAGCGTACTGCACGGGTAAGGATAGCTGTACGTCAACGAGAGCAAATAAAGAAAACAGCGAGCGCAAGATTAAGAAACATTCTACATATAGCGGACGCAGACGACGCACCGTCTGCCTCCGGTGCCTCACCAGTGATAGCACCCTAACGACGAAACTTATTGTCACTGCTCCCCGATACCGCACACAAGCTACTAAACAAAATTCACCTTAATCTCTTCCACGAGCTTTATCCAGCACTTTGCTTTCTACGACTTCAATCACTTCCGCGATTCAGTTATTTCAGTACTTCGCATTGTTTTCTTACCGCAATTGAAGGGAAGATAGCTCACCTGGTGATTTCGCCCCGTTTTGCGTGTCTCTTTTATTTTCCTACATGTTTGCTCGATTACTTGTTGAATTACGATTAGTCGAGTATTAAATGCCTGTTCAAACTGCGTATTTCGATTGTTCAGGAAAAGATTCCGAATAATTGTGATGGATTACTGTCGCCAGACGAGGAATATGTGTGTTACGGGACAAGCACGTGACTGCAATCACATGGTCGAGCCCGGTCGAACGGAGTCGCCAGCCAATATCGAATTTCATGTCTCGCGTTACGAGCGCTAAACAAATCTTGCCACGGAACTCCTGCCTAAAGTTTGATCATCGAGTGAGGCCTCGGGCTTTACTACTTTGTGTTTTACGGGCCGAGTTTTGTAGCTTGAAAAGCAGGGAATCGGAGAGATTGAGCGATAATGCACCCCTTGGGTTAACGGCATGGGGTACGCGTGAGCAACCCTCCGTAATTCGAAGGCCTAACACGCCTGACGGGCACTCGTACTGCTTCTGCCAACTCGTCACGAATCCAGCGCGTCGAGACAGGGTGAATAGACTAGCATTATGCAGCAGGATTTCCCTCGCATGGTCCTGTAAATGTGTCGGAGCTCAGACGACAAAAAAGGAGGGGTGCCCCAACGTTGCGATCCCGCTGCTAGAAACGGCGAGCCCGCCCTTGTAACTTTGGCTCTTAAAACCTGCGGCGAATCAAAACGGATCCTCGATTTTTCTAATTGTTATTGTTGTTTGGGGCCTAAACTACTGTAGAACAATTGCAATTCCTCGGCAAACGTTCCGAGGCATAGTTTTACTGGGTCTTACATCACTGATTATTGATCTGCTCCGCTACATGCACCCAGGAGGTCTAGTTCCAACAGTGCTGGAAATTGTTTTCTGTTGCATAACACGCGGTGTTCTTTTATCGGCGGAGACTTGACGAGAAGTTTGACTGAAGTGAAAGATGCGAGCCGGATTGCATCATCGATCCGTTTACAAGAGCGACGGCGCTGTAAGAGGGTGAGGTGGATTTGGTAACTCTAGCATGATGAATTACCAGACGCTGTTACCCAATGCAAAATCCCCAACCCTTCTACGGCAGCCTGTTGAAAGTGAATTTCTGTAAAACAAACTATTTCCTATTTTGTTCTGTGGTAGTTTGAAAATATTCCATAGAACGTCCAATAATGGATGGCAATTGCATGGAGACCTCTATGGTAAATTGCACTCCTGCCGTGAACGAGAGTGTACTTAAGCGTGATATTTGCGAGGCATGCGAACTGACGGAGAAAGGGCCAGTTTTCACCACCGAGTACTTGCTGGCGTCGCGACGGAGAAAATCAATAGGCCACGTGGGTCGCCGACCGGATTTTCCGAGCCAACTTTTCGTACTGTGCCTCTTTTAATGTGACCACATCACGAATCGAACCCCTGTCGTTTACCCTGATACTATCAGGAGTAGGCCGATTTTCGTACGTTCGATAGACTGCGCTACTCGGTTGGATGACGAAATCCAACCCCCAAGTGTGCCCGCACCCCTCAACACCGGCTGCTCTCAACCCACGCGCTTCATCATACTTCCTCCTTTTAATTGCACCGCCAGGCTAATGGGCCCAGTGTTTTACTAGCGCTGGGTTCACCACGGCTGGGTTGAAAGCATCGCGCAAGCAAATCGAGCTCGTTTAATCGATCGGATTAGCAGGTAACTGGAAGGAAGGACGCTTTCACGCGAGATATACACTTTTCGCGGAAAGCCTCGCAGCGATCGTCGAAACTAAATAGTAAACAAGGTAAAGCATTAGTGGACCTGGGTGAAACCAGTTTAAGCACCGCAATAATAAATAATTCAACGCATCTCATTGCTAATGGTGGTTTGAAAGATACATATTTTAAAAAATACACTCTTTTAATGAAAATATATACTTCTCAGAAAATGAAGTTTCTAACATTCCAGACTGGAAATTGCATTGAATTTAAGATGGATAAAAAATGGGCTGCCACGAGGGCGATGGCATCATCCCTGCGTGCCGCCATTCTGCACTCCACGAGACAGGAAAGCACGCTTTGGCAAGACTACCCCATAATTTGAGAAAAATCATCACTTTCCCACACACTTCGTCCTCCAATTCGCCACTGTATCAATTCCCATCCGATTTAGCCCGACTTCTCATTCAAGATTTCACTCGGCAATAGGAAACACGCGTGGAATCGAAGGGGCGTCCTCCATTCGGGGGTTGTTATAGCAGGCATGTGCACACAGAGACTTACTTGTCCGTCTGAAGAACTGTCGCCGCACGGGATGAGCAAGTTGCACAGGACACTCGCGTTGGCCGAGAAATGGAATGTACTTGGAGAACTTTGGGGGATTTGAAAAGGTGCGCCCTCAGATGACAGGCATCGTTCGCCTCGCACGAATTTCCCGATCGATCCCTCGGCTTCCCGGGGCCAGTCCGGTCGTGGCGCGTCCACCGGAGAGTGGCGTCTAAACCTCGGGCCAACGGTAGGCGGAAATGTGCGAGAGAAAAGGGCGGAGGAGGCAGAGAAGTGTCGAGGTAGTTGCAAGGTAGGAGAACGTGGAGAGCGGGCGAGTGCGTGCCGCGCGGTGGTCGAGCTCTGAATGAGTGTTGCGCGCTCCTCCGTCCGAGCCTCGCTTCTCTCCTATTATAACAAGCGGCTGCCAAGCTCTCGGCGCATGTCGTCTCTCCACCTCGCTCCACTACACACTGGCCCACTAAAATCTCCACCTATACAACCTTTACCTTCACAGTCCCAATTTGACAAGTGAAATGCGCGTGGCTCAACTTGTTGTATTGTTTACCTTCAACTTTAGACCCAAAAACGAATGAACGCCTGGATTAATCGCGACAAATCAATTTCCAGGTTCATTAATTGAATTGAGTAATATTTCATTAGAAATTTTCACGGTTATACTTGATAATTGCGGGATTGTTTTTGAAGGAAAGGGTTCTCTGGTGAATCGATCCTGTCTTCTTACCTCCTGGCTGCTCCCAAGTACGTTTGCTGCTCCCAATTGCGATTAGATTGTAGAAGGAGTGCAAAAGAATCGGGAATATCTGCGCGCACATGTTCACCACTTGAATAATTCACGTATTTTAAAATAATTGAGAGCGGATGTAAATGCTATCGTGGTCTATCGTGATCGAACCATCGAGTGATACTGGCCGTTGTTCGAGTTCATGTTTACTTCCTGCGCTTCACTAGTAGACTACACATTGTCTGATAATAAACCGTCTGTTTCCACTTAGGTGCATTGAAATACACGTGTATTCTCCAGCGTGGACAGTACAGCCCAATTAATGTTTGAGTCATTCTGTGGTGATTAATTGTACTATTGAATTATTGTTATTCATGAAAATTTTATGACAAACCGACTGGACCGACAGCGGCGGGCACTTGCGCCTCGAGTGTCGTGTAATTAACGATGTTGCTACGTAGTCCGATGAATTGCCGATAAAAGTGAACGCGCGTTTCAAAAAAGCGATAAAGCCTGCGATATCGCAAATTCAGGTCTTGTTAGTCATATTCGCCGTTTTATCATCCACTGGTGTCCGCCCTTTCAAAGCTCCTCGACACTGTCATGTCCACTCAAATCACAAGAGCCTGCAGTGAGATCTGCCAGTGGGAAAAATGATGTGATCGCATCGAACTCCCAGATTAACAAAATCTCCGTTCACGGCATTTTCCACTCGCGAAGAAGCGGACGTTCTAGACATCGTTCGAGAAGAGAACGTGCCTTGTTCGAGCTTTTCCTCCTTACTTTCCACTAAAAAACGACACATTTCTCAATGGGAGCAAGGACGACTGATTTTCCAGGAAAGATTCAGGACCGATTTCACACCAAGAAAATCTCGGTATAAAGAAGGAAAAGTTTCCAGCGTTAAAAGAAAATTGAAAGTGAAGAGTCTCAGACTTAATTGCTTCTCCTGCTCATTACGCGACGAGTTTCCTGTAGTTTTCTGGGGAATTCTAGAGGAAAAGCTGCTACTCATTGTAATCAAGTCTGCGAGTACTTGTCTCATTGAACGTTTAATCGAAAAGTCTCGGCGACCATTTGAAATTCGCGAGAAAGCCAGAATCAGCGAGGAATGTTTGCTCGGAGATAAAAGGGTGAACCTCAACGGAGAATGTTTGAGAAGTCCGTGGACGTTCGTCTCGTGCTTCTCTAATGAAAAAGGAAGAATCATTGGCGGCTTTCATCTAAATTGTGTTTAGGGGTCTGCCGGGACGAGTGTTAGTTGTCCGGTGGTTGGATGGGCCCGTTTCGAGAACTGGTCCGGCTGAGCTAGACAAAGCCTGAAATGAAAGGGTGTGCAAGATCGTCCCCCGAAAGAAAGGACCAATTGCTTTTGCCCCCCCTCAGAAGTCCCTGCCCGAGGCCGCCCAGCTGCGGGGCAATCCTTTGTACAGGAGGCCAGGAAGAAAGGCTCCGAGCAACTAGCACGTGAAACCAACGAGGGGAGACTCACTGGAATCCCGGCACTCCCCTGGAACTTCTTTAACCACCTTCTTCGGAGGACTGCCTACTCTTCTTTAGGCCGAGAAGTTGCCCCAGTTTATTGAGTAGGCACGACAAAAGTCGGACGACTATAAATGAATATGGCAAGGAACCGCAATAGTTCGCGAAATAATCAGAATGTTCCCGTATTATCGAAGAATAACGGCCGCACAGCGGCGAAAAATCTAAATTTTATCATTATTTCATTAATTATGCGTGAAATCTTAGTTTCTAAGCTTAAACTGGTGAAATACCAACGATTCGCTTCTTCGATTTTCGAAAATAAGATTTTAAATGCAGAAGTCACGAATCACTCGTGCGGGTCATATTTTCCCGATTTTTCAAAGAAAATCGTTAAAACTTGGGCACTTCACCACAATGGCAATACAATAGCAAAGATAATCAAATTTCGAATGAAACCTTGAAATCAAAAGAAGTCGAGAACATTGAGCGCGTAAAAGGGAGAACTCTGTTCTTTCCATCTGGTTGGTCACGCTAATCTGTTATGAGGGAAATCGCCGTTTGAGAGCACGAAGGCGTGCATTGTTTGCAATAGTCACATGCAACCTATGGTTACACTCGGCCGTTATTTACATTGCTTACTGAAACAGCGCACGACTTTTCTCCACTGAACGCCACTTGGTTATCCAAGGACTCGCGTTAAACGCCGATCGTAAGGATAATTAGAATCAGCGTCGGTATCAGCCGGTATTCCAACGGACAGGAATAAAACCGTTTACGAGCGAGGCTGATGAATCGAACTCACCCCAGAGGAAATTGGAAGAGTCCAGGCATCCCAGGAATGGCGGGAACTCGGGATTCCCGGGCAGGATCAGGTAAGCTTGCTTGTTGCGTAGGATGTATTTCAGTGACGTCATGAAATCAATACTGCCCCGCCGGAGGCTGACTCCTACGTCACCGATGACACACACTCAGCTATGTTTCTTCTCGCGCGCGGTCCAGATCGAACTGCCGGTGCAGAATCCCTCGCAGAACGGCGGCTCCCGAGGCCTTCAGATCTGCGATTTGACACCACGATTAGCCTGGACTTAGCCCCTCAATCTCACTCGAATTCGAGACATCATTTTAATCGGACCAATCATCCTCCTTTCCTCCCAGCCGCCGCAATCTCCCAAATTCGAGACGGCAAGAGCCTACGTCATTTCGCCGCCGCACAGCGGGTCCTATCTGGACTGTATATAATTGAAGCGTGAAAGTGTTTTGAATGGATTGTTTTGAGCCGGATTTCTTGCGTAACGGGCGTATAGACGCAGGGCCATTGATTCCGAGCTTTCTAAATCGCGAGAGAGCCGGAGAGTGGGGGCAGTTATTGCTATTTTGGCGCTGCCATTTATCAGGAAAACTTGATAACATCTGTGTCCTGAGCGCGGGCGAGCGAGTCTCTTGCAAAAGGTCGCCCAACCCGCTTTCTTACCTAGCCATTTTCTCATTCCACGTCTAGCTCGTAGATTATCGGCAATTATCTTCTAGCCATTAAATCGATAACCAATTATCCCCTTCACCGACCAGTAAAGTGCATCGGGTATTAGCATAGGTAGCTGAGTTTCTTTCATGAGTGAGAAATTTGAGAATTCGGGCTAAAACTTTGTCGGGGATGTCCCGGCGGAATCGGGTGACCCAGTTGCAGGCTCGAAGGGGGTCAGGGACGAGGATCGGCCAGGAGTGCTTGGCTCCTCGGCGATTTGTCTTCTAATTGATTTCTGACCCGGCAAACGCGTCAACGGTGACCCCATGCAAAATTTAGATTGGCCAAATCTTAATCGTCGCCTGCCGCATGTGCAAAGTGTGAATTATCCAACGCGTTTCCAATATCGATCACGCATCTTCTCGCCTATCTCGATGTCGCGACAGCTTGGAACGAGGGATACGTGTATCCGAGTGATGGACGAAGTCCGACACACCGTCGCGCCACCCGGAGAAGACCGGCAGTTCGGCGAATGTGGGCCGCGAGAAATTTTAACGCAAAGCAACGCAAGCTCAATGGGATTGCGAAACGCGGAGAGGAAAATGCGAGCGCGGGAGGTGCACGCGCAGGTGCAGGCCTTCGGGCCTCCTTGCGCAATGGAATTTCACGTTCACAACCGCGCGATTAGGAAACGATTATTGGAGGACCAGATTGTGTATGTACTTTTGTTCCTTCCGAGTGTCTATCACCAACTTGTAACACTATATTTAAACTTAGACGATTCTTAATCTCTGCGCGCGATGGAATCTGAGCCCCGGAGAAATGCGATCATAAAACGTCCAGAAAGCTCAACGCACTACGTGCACACTGTTAGTCACTGGAAACAAGATGAATAAAATATCAGGGGAGAATAGCGAATTCATTATAGGAAATGGAACAACCTGTTTTTGAATGCGTCATCCACGGGCCAAGTTTTCCTGCTACTTCTCGCCAAAATTCTAAACAAATCTAATGCACTACAGCAGATCGTGGAATCGACTTTACTGGCTGTGGTTTAAAGAGATCCGACATGTGTCGACTGTGGAGGCCTGCAGTGCTCTGCATTCTAGCGAGCGTTGCCTAGAACCTCGTGCTCAACGCAATGTATCCTATGCATTGTGTGTAGTACACGTGCGCGATGATCATAACCTGGACGAGACTTTGACACGAATAAGTTAAAGGGGATTTAAGGAGCGCGCACTGTGCTGTGCAACCGGCTGCGAAAAGTTCGACTTTCCAACTAACACGAGAAAGGCAATAGATAAAAATGGGTAAATTAGGACCACGGCTGGACAGCAGAAAGAAGGCGAAGAGATGGCCAAAAGGACAAAGCTCCAGTTCCAATCCAGCTACGAGAAAACATCGGGATCAGGCCTCCCGGATGTTTTTTGTGGACACTGCCGGTAATTTTATTATTCACTTAGAATAAATATAACTGTTCTACTTTCCCGAGCAATTACAAGTGGGCTGAGCTAACCTGGTTCTCCCTGCTGCTTAGGAGCACCCGGTCTCACCCGAGACGACTTAAAGAAACACGATGCTATGCAAGGACTACAACCCGAATTTGAGAAGCTCGATTTGGCTAATGATGAAATTGAAAGTACTATTGACGGTACTGCAAACACTGCGGACACGTTTGCTAGTAATTATAGCAATTGTTCCAATTTTTCCTTTAATAGGTGGGTGCTCGCAAAGAATCAAATGCTCTATGTCATTGTATCACAAATACATCGTAAGAAATGTTCCCAGGTTCTTGAATCACTTCCAATCGCAATCATTACTGCACAAGGAAATGCTGGCAGTCTTGTCAGCTGTCACAGAAATCATTAAACAGAACGATGGCACAGAGTCATCGACTGAGTACTTTGCCGCATTGATGAGCACTTTGGAAGCTGTTGAATCAGAAACTTCTATTGCTGCAACACTTTCACTACTAGGCATGGGGCTAAAAACTGTACCAAAAACTGTTCTGAATGTGCAATTTGGTGCAGCCAGTAAAATCTTTATTGATATACTCACAAAGTATGCTGCAACAGATGATTATCTGATCTTAAGACATGTGAGTTAGATTTGAGGAGATTAAGCATATGATACGAATTCAGATATTAATAAGAATTTACTTTGTAGTGTATTCACTGTTTGTCTATACTCCTTCGTGCATTGGAAGCAGCAGCCTGGTCAGATGCATCAAGCATTCAAGTGCTGGATGCTATATTATCCTTCATCACATACGGCAAACCGAAAGTAAGAAAAGCTGCACAACATGGAATATGTGCCATACTAAAAGGTACTTCTAATCTAAATGTGCAGGTTCATCCATGAAACAAGATATACATTATTGAAATTCCTTAGGAAGTGAAGTTATGAAAGGTGACAATCCACCTCAATATCATCCAGCTTCGCCCCAAATCGCAAAACGTTGTATTGCACAATTAGAGATTGGATCAGAACCTGGCGGTGTCACAAGTGTCCTACACATCCTCGTTTTATTAAAGGACATTGGACACCAGTTACCGAAAGCGCATGTGAAAGTAAGAAGCCGAAAATGATTAAACATGGCGAATTTTATTGATAAATGAGTATACTTTAATCTTTTCTTTAGACTATTTGCGAGTCGCTCCTAAAGTTGATGGGGTTGAAGAATGTCTTGGTAACATCGTGCTGCCTCCAAACTTTCCATGGCTTGTTCATTTCACGACCATCAGAGGATGTGATTCCAGCGCAAAGGAATGCTCAGATTATAACTGCACTCTACGATTACCAACCACCAATTACCGACACACAGCCAACCCTTGCTTGGTTGACTGTCATGCAGGAAGCTCATATAAATATAGCCCACACATCGTTGAACTTTTGCTCAGCGATCTTACCTAAACTTTTGGAAAGATGTATGCAATTGTGGCTGTCCGACCGGACAGAAATCATAGCCGGCGCTTCGCACACTATCAAAACGATACTGCAGGAGTGTCTGGGGCCAATGTGTGCCACCGAGATTAATGCAAACAAGTAAGGACAACTTGTAATTCATTGCATATTATCTCCAAAACTTATTTATGTACTACTCTTTTGCAGGTATGGAAATTGCATTCAGCAAGTTATCGTATTAATGCACAGTGGATTGAATTACCAATACTTAGAAGCTTGGTATCACATTCTGCACTTGATAGCTCTTCTATTCGAAATTACTGGGAAAACGAGACATCCTAAGTTGCTAGAGATCGTCAAAACCCTTGCGGACTTGCATGAGTCACACGGTTTTTCATCCAAGAGTGATGCAGAATATGCGATAGGAGCAGCAATAAAATCAATGGGCCCTGACACTATAATAAAAACGATTTCGTTAATGGTACGTAGTATATGCTACATGCAAAAAGGAAAATGATTTACAAAATTGAATTTTTACAGGTTAATCCAGAAGTGATAAATATCAAGAGGGGGTGGATGCTACCACTACTGAAAGATTGCATCACTCAAGGCAGACTTGCTTTCTTTATGGACACTTTACTGCCAATGGCAACGTTAGCAGAGTACGTGACGCAGTAAAACCGATGTAATTTGCTCGAACAATTAACACAATTAAATATGTTACAGAAAAAAGGCGGGGGAAGCAACCATCGCCGGGAAAACTTTTGCTTTCCTCGTTCCTCAAATCTGGGCTATCTTACCTAGCATATGTCAGAATGCCACAGACGTGGCCGAGAATTTTAAGACCATCGCTAGAATTCTCGGAGTGTCGCTGAGCGAGAAAAAGGATCTAAGGCTACCAATTCTGGCTTCGTTGCGGAGGCTTGTTTTAAAAGCAGTGGAGTCTGATAATCAAAAGGATATTTCGGAGCTCGCAAAATTCGCTAAGAACTATTTGCCGATCTTATTAAATCTATACACGACTAAAGCAAAAAGCACGGATGAAGAGGGCCAGCGCAAGGCTGCGTTTTCTACGATTGGAGTACGTAAAGAACAAAAAAGATTCATAAGACATTGATAATGACATACTAAAATTAAACCCATTTCTATAGGTGTATCTTAAAATCACAAATGAGTCACTGATACACGAATTATTCGACCGCGCTCTTGGTAGATTGAAGGAAACGACTGTTGAGCCATTCTTCACTGAAACCATACACGATGTCATGAGAATATTGATGGAATATGTGGATTTGGAGAGGCTTAAAACATATTACGATATTTGTACACCACATCTAAAAGACGCTAGTAACATGAAGGAACAGAAAAAGGCGTACCGGTTCTTTGAGGAGCTTTGCGGCAGTGAGAAGGAAATCTGCAAGGATTTCGTAAACCAACACAGACGAGAAATTCAGAAACTAATGACTCAATCAGCATCTGTCGTACAAAATCCATGCAGAGGGGTAAGCCGAATTATGATAATTCAAGTGAAACAAATTAGATAGGTTTCTCATTAATTGATTGATTTCATAATTAGGCGCGATTGAAATGTCTTACACACCTCGTGAGCATTCATCCGCAATTGGAAGGAACGAAATTCTTGCAAGCGATCGTCCCGGAAGCTGTGCTCTACATTAAAGATTTAAATACAAAGTGTCGTACGGCAGCTTTTTACTTATTAAACTTCATAGCCGAGAAATTCCTGAATAACGAGGCACACCTGAAGGACTATGTCGATATGATAATAACTGGTTTACTCGGCACTCCGAAATACTGCAGTGCATCGTTACTCGGCCTCGCGTCTATTACCTACCACTATAATGGTAAGTCCAAGTGGTTTACGACCATCAAACATATTGGAAACAGCTATACTAACAATAGTGATTCTTGAAAAATGTTTGCAGGATCCCTCGGTGTTCAAACTGTAAAGGACATTCTAGAACACGCTTGCACTCTCGCTGTCAGTAAAACACGAGAGATAGTCGAGTCCGCCTTGGCGTATATCAAAGTTTACATTACAATTATGCCGTCACCTATCGTTGCCATGAGTTTGAAACAAATCGTAAGTAACCATCACGTGATAATTCATCCAAGTCATTTAAACGCTGTGTTTTACAAATCAACTATAATCGTAACTATTACACATGCAAGGTGCAAACACTAGCCGGCATGGAGAAAGACTGTGAATTGCACTTCAGACAAAAGGTGCGTGATATCCTGGTGAAATTTGTGAGGAAATACGGAATACAAACAGTGATGGGGTTGGTGTCGCCGCAAGACACGATTTTACAAAAGAGGCTGAAAAATATTAACAAAAAAGAAGAGGCGAAGAAGAAGAATAGGGACGCAAGGAAAACGAAGGATGCTGATAAGGATGAGGACGAGGAATTCAATTCTAAGAGACGGCCAAAGAGTATGGAAGAAATATTGGCTGACAGTGAAGAGGAGTTCGATGAAGATGCAGAAAATGAGCCAAAGAAAAATAAGAAGAGGACATCAAGAAAGGAAGCTTGGATTCAAGAAAATGAGGAAGATATTGTCGATCTTGCAGATCCTTCAGCTGCCAGAAATATAACGAGTAAGTTGTCTGCTTTCGTTACAAAAAATTACTTTCTCCAGCTCTAACCCTCCAATTTTATAGCAACACAACCCGGACAAACAAACTCCAGGGTAGCGCCGAAACAAATCAACGATCGCGGCTTCAAAACGGCGCCCGACGGTCGGATTATCATCTCCGAGGACAATGAGAGAGACGACACTGAGAAAGTTGGAAAGAAGAAGAGGAAAGCACCATTCCTTCACAGTGATTCAGAAGACGATTATGGTAACATATTTTAAGGTTGCTCAAACGTTTATCGAATGCTAAAAAGATGCTAAACGTTTCCATCCTCTAATTACAGAAGAAAATGACGCTCAGTCGGTTGTGACTTCAAATACAATTCCTCCCAAACGCAAACAATCTGCAATGTCGGATACTATGAGTGTAAGGAGTCAAGCCACTTCCAAATATCAAGGTAAGAAATTCACTATTCACAAATCTTTGACCGTGTGCAGTTTAATTGATGGATCATTTTATTTGTAGCGGGAGGGTCAGGTATTCATCGTTCAATAAAGAAAGCAAGGACGGATAGGTCACCTGGTGCGGAATATCGGGCGTTCAAGGCCGGCGGAGACTTAAAGAAAAAGGGCAAACCAGAACCCTATGCCTACTTACCGCTCACGAGGTCGTCTTTGAACAAACGAAAGAAGAAGAAGAATGCAACTAAAATAAATGATATTGTCAAAGGTTCAAAAGCTGGCTCGAACCCGAATTCACGGAGGAAGAGGAAACAGAATTCCGACACGAGCCGTGGGAAATGATGGCATGGTGATAAATAGGATTTTGAATTAGAAACTGAAATCGCGCGAATACTAGGGAGAGTAATTTTACTCGAATCATGAACGAATTATGCGAGATGCTGATGTATGTACAGACACGATTAATATTCACGAATCAATGTATCAAGCTATATGATTTTCCTAATAATAATTCATTCGGTATGAAATAGTCAAGGTTGATTCTTACCCCATAACTAGCTCTTAGGTTTATTCTTTAAGTTAACAATACAATGAAGTACTTCATACAAAATAATTTAGTTTCGATTTTCGGAACTTACATACAACCTGGATGATTTTAACTCCTGGAAAAATGATTTGTTATTCCTTGTCCATTTCTGTTGCTTATATTGTAAGTGACATTATACTCACTTGTTTTCTACACTCGCTTTTTTGGGCAACATACTATCCATGTCTCCGCTTTCACACATTTCCTTTACAATGTCCAATCCACCAATCAGTTCTCCATTGATGTACAATTGTGGATACGTCGGCCAATTGCTAAACTTCTTGAGTCCTTCTCGGACATCGTTGTCTTGAAGAATATCAAAAGTCTGATAGTCCGCGTTGTATCCATTGAGAATGGAAGTGATTTCTCTGGAGAATCCGCATCTCGGGGTGGTTGGGTTGCCCTTCATGAAGAGCATGCATGGCGCTTGGTTGATCAATCTCTTCAGTCTTGACTCCAAAGCCTCCTTCCCTTGAGAGATACCCATGGTTGTGGATTCCTTGCTAGCACAGTTCAGCTTGATCGTGTCCGTGAGGGCAGAAGGATTGGCTCCATCCACTCGGACCACTATGTTCCCATTCCTGACCAGGATGACCGTCGGAACAGCTGATATTCCAGCCTTCAATGAGATCTCGGGTAGTTTCTCGGCCTCGATCTTGGCAAAGCGTGTTTGCTTGTACTCGCCGAGCGTGCTCATCTCTTCTAGCACGCCGTTCATTTGCGAGCATTGATCTGCCCATGGTGCGTAGAAATGGATCACTGAAAGATCTTTGGACCTTGCACAAGAGATGCGTGAGTGTCAGTTTCGAAGTCTTTCCCGGCGGCAATGCTTATATTAACCGTGACTTTATCAAGGTTTCTACAAGAAAAATCGTGACTTTTGAACTTTCGGAGTCCCGGGACTCTCCAAGAAAAACAGTGATTATTACAGTCAATGTTTTCTCTCAATGGGAGCATTGTCGGATATTTCGATGAAAGAACTTCTTTCAAGAGAGTCTTGGATACTTTAAACAACCGCATCAAACAATCGTAATATCGATAGGTTTCGGAGGGAAAAAATCCACTATGAAAACGAATCTTACAACAGGTTATGTGTCGAGAATCATCAAGGAAGAATATACTTACTTGATGAACTCCTCGTATTCCTGCTGACTGCTCAACTCAGTCAAGGGCATTCTGCTCGCTCCTTTCCTTACTTCGGCAAATACTCTAGCTTGACTGGAACCGGAATCCTCGACGGGCTGATCTTGCAGGCAAAACGTCTACGCGACTTCCGAGCATATGCCCATGGATGCCGATAATGAACGCGGTTTGTTCAAGTCCGCACCAGTCCGCACCAATCACCCTCTCGTTGGCTAAGCGGATGATTTCGATTTCGGCTGGTTCGCTTGGAAGTTAATCTATTACCGAAAGAGCGATAGCGAGTTGTGCAAGGAAGTTATCCGACTTTAAAGACGCCGTGCTAAAATTGGAAGAGGAGGGTTCTGGCTGAGGATGGGACACACATGCTCATCATTCTTGGAGTTAGAGGTGCTCCATGGATTAATCAACCACCGCCGCCTCAAGTAATACCAATTAAAGCCATATATAAAAGAAGCCAAATTAAACCTGGAATTCCTCGAAAATATCTAGTAATGGCAAAAGCAAATTATGAAGATGAAGAAGCGAGTGTTAATTCCTGCTAATCGCAAACTCCTCTAACTGGAGCGATCCGCAAGAGAACCTTTGTGGATGAGAGCTATCCACGGTATTCCAGCCACAGATGTATCATCCTAAAAATAGTTAGGCTCCAGAACAAGTAGCAGTCGGCAGCAACGAAGCATACTTTCCCCGGGCAAACTGGCGGTGGTGGCGGGCAATGCGATATCGCATTGAGTAGGCATTTCCAATACACAACAGGTGCAGCAGTCGCGAGTGGCGAATGTGGCGCGTCCAGCAGTGGACGCCGTCTTTGTCCGGTGCTCTCCGTCTGGCAGCGGCGATCGAGGGAAGGAGAGAGGATTCCAGGTCGAAGTGAGAGAGGCCAAGTCACACACGTCTGATACGCGAGGAGCAGGCGGAGCGTACAAAGCGGCGAGAGGACTGTCAGACACCTCGCCCACAAAAAGCCAATGCAGATGCGAGCGGACGGCGAACACGTGCGACGCCCTTTTTTCGTCAACGTCGCGCGAACACGCGGGTGCGATGTCCAGGAAGTTCTCGCGGTGCGACGCCCTCGAGGACATTTCCACCTGGAGTAGCAGTGACGTGTTGCATCTACTGCGAAAGGTGAGTGAGCGGGCGGCGGTTTTCCTCCTCGAGACTACTCGAGCGCTAAGGAACAGATGGCTGTTATGTCTAAACTCCTTTTTGCTCGACTTAGTCGACCGCTACGAAATTCTCATCGATATTTTCCGGCTTCTGATACACACCTACAAGTTCACGGGGAATCGTATAAGTTTCAAAGAGCCCGGACAAGCGCGCGTAGCGTCACTTTCTGATCAACATTGAAATCGATTGCGAGTGCAACGAACCTCTGAAAGCCGCGATTATCTGCGATTCCTCGGTATCGTCGATTACAGGCAATTAAAATTGTAGATTACGTATCGTTTGCTGAGATTCTTCGTTGTAAAGACATGGTTGATAGTGAAATCACCTACTACATCCTGCTACAGGCTTTTCTCTTATCTCCAATCACAGTGTCTACACTTTCTTGCACGATTAGCAAACAATGACAAACCGGGAACACCGGCGAGGGAGGACTCGCATTCCTTCGGCTTCGCTCGTTCCAATGAAAATCTCATCTTTAATTTGAAACCCGCGGATCAATGACTTCGTAGTCAGCGGAAAATGAGCCGAGTGCTTTAGCAAGGGATTTGTCGGGGTGTTCTATACGGATTAAGTGGAATTGTCTGTATTTGCAGAATGGCCTGGAGGAATGCTGCAAAGCCGTGGCGAAGCGAAAGGTCGACGGCGACGAGTTACTCGTGAGTAGTGTTTTCCTACGACGACTATTAGTTTATCAAATAATTACACATTCGCTTGTTCCACAATAACATTCGTACAATGCCTTGAATGTTTGTTGATACTTTGTTTCGCCGACAATTCTGCCACGCATTGGTCGAGGGGAATTTGTGTCGCATACTTTTAATTTGTTGGATAAAAAGGTGAATTGTGCGGCGTAGCATTAGAATAGGCGAGCGAAAGTAATAAAAGGATAGAATGAGAGGAGGTGTCCCCTTTAAGTTTCGATTCACGTGCCAGCAGCACGGCGGCCTCAATTGTGCCTCTGTCCGGCTGGCGCGTGCTCTCTTATGTCTGTCTTAATTGATTGTAATTATTCTAGCACTTGACTGAGGGGAAGTTGGCTCTGTGGAAGAGTGACCTCACGCGTCCATTGATATGGTAAGACCACGAGCGAAGGAATGTCTCGTTTCGGCGAGATGTACACCGCCGGGGAAATGGAATTAGGAATTCAGCCTCGGGAACCTAACGGTTTTCCCTTACGGGAGTTAAATAACTTGGGCCAACTTTTACTCGGCGCTCTCACTTCTACGGACTAGTATAATCGACTAATGCGGACCGTGGAAATATTAATAGAGAAAGTCGTATAAGAATGAATAAACGAAGCATTGTAGCAAATCATGCATGCAAATTCGACACGAGTGCGTAATTGTTCCGCGTGGGTAGCATCCGATTGTCCAATATCCCATTGAAGCCGGACGCGAATAAGTTGGACTTATCATCCCTAACGCGACGATCCGGTTGCATTTAGGAACCTCTGGAAGTTCGTGGAGGACGTGAAGAAGACGCCGGAGAAGTATGTGGAGGCGAAGATCACTGAGACTCAAAGAAACGAAGACCACCTGAGCGACACCGGTTCTTGGGGCACAGATTTCGAGGATGAAATAAACGAAGAGAGCGAATCCAAGAAAGAAATAAGACCGTATTCCGTATTCTCCAGCAGTCAGAAATCCACGGAGCAATGTGCGAGTCAGAAGACAGCGGAAGCCACGTCTGTGGATATAATTTCACAGGCGGAAAACGACGGGACTTACGCGAATTGCGAGTCCGTCCACGAAGACGACAGCACTTACGCGAATTTTCACGAAGCTAAGAAGTCCTCGGGGAAGAATGTCTCGCGCCTGCACAACCACGTGGAGAAGACTTTGGCCGAGCAACTGAAGGAACAGTTGTTCCAGCTGCAGCTGAGGAATATAAAGAAGCCGATGGTTCGTCCGAAGCCCGAACTACTAGCTTCCAGGAAAAGTGAGCCAGGCCCTGCGCTGCAAACTCAACCCCAGAAATCCTTCTTACACAATGCCTCGAAGGTGACAAACGGGCCGTCCAGTCAAACACAGAGTTAGTATCAGAATCCCACTAAAATGCAAACAAACATAACAAACATTTTGTTATACCTGTTTTAGAAAGAATGAGTGTTCCACCGCCTCCAGAACCAGTCAAAATCAGCGATCCCCCAGCTACTGAAAAACCCACCAAGGAATTGCAAAAGGACTCGGTGACAATAAGAAATCTGGATCTCCTAGCTAATTTACCACCGCGAACAGAAGAGAGCGAGGATGAATACGAACAATTTGACGAGCAAATCATCGAACAGAATCAAAAAAAGAGTATATCGAGGGTCAGTAGCAAGCAGTCCTTAACGAGTGGGCATCGAAGCTCCGCCGAGAGTGTCTATCAGCCGCCCAGTATTATTAGTCACGAAGAAGAAGAAGAGCCATATGAGATTTATGAGTCCATTACGGAAACTGTGAGTCAATCACATAGCATAGATAATATCCTCATAATATTACCCATAAAATGGACTAATAATCCTTGCATTTTAGCCGAATGACGATGGCTATTACTTGAGTCCCGTCCAAAGAATACCAAATGTAGAACCTCCACCTTTGCCATCGAAGCCGCCGCTATCCTCCAAATCACCTTCTCCGAACTTGAACAGGACCAAGGCAGAACCTACTAAAGGTTTGTAACCATTTTACTCTAACTTCTATTGCATCAGAGCAATCAACAAAACTATAAGATCAACCCGACCTGAAGTAAGAAATGCGCGTTTTTGTCGAGGGCGTAAAAAGGTTCAGGATGCACTGCGTAAAATGCGGTTCCCACCGCCATATGGGGAGCAAATGGTGATTACAAGCTTATATTCGTTCGCATGCAACCTGATGCATGGAGTCCCATGCAGTCATGCGCGCGCGATCGTCCTCTCAATTTCAAAGTGGTCAACACGAGCTTCTAATTGAATCTCGAATTAATCATAGCCGATGACGAACAATTGAACACGGGATTATTGGCGGGTGGCAAGTGTGATATGTTCTATGTGTCCACCGGTGTTAAAGTGTCGTTGCATTGATTGGATGTGGGTGCGTGAGATTTTGGAAAGATGAGGAAACTAATGGCATAAAGTGAAAAGAGTGTGGTGTGATGGAATGTGTTCCTGCTTTTATCTACGACTGAGCAAACAGCTCTTAGGAGGTCTGGGCTTGCGACTGGCCGATGAGGTCTCCGATATGATAGTGCGGATCAAAAGAGGCCTCTCCACGTGTTGTTACTCCCATCCACCTGAGCCACCAGGTATACGACCCTCAAATAAATCAGATTACAATGTGTGCCACGTGTCAATGACTTTCCTAATTACTCACAACGATGCAACAAAAACTAAGATGGAACAAAAAAATATTTCCTACTAAAGGGAAACGTAGTTTGGCCAAAAATAGGCTGATCACGCAGAGTATATTTAACCCGTCGGAGTATTTTACACCCCTTGCTGAGAGACCAACGGACTGTCGCTCGAGTCTCCCTCACACTGGATTTAATCTCTTCCCCAGTTAAAACTCAGTCGCGCCTGTGATTTCATGGTGAACAGCTCGCTCCTTTTTTACGGGGTACTTTGAAGGAGATCGCTCTCCGTTCAGACGTAAAAACTGGAGAACACCGAGTTGCTACTTCGCGGATCGGTCATAAAAGCGTGGCAAGGTCGGAGGCAGATGTGGGGAACCGGTAATCCATGAAAAATGATCTGCCGCTATAATCTTGTTCTCACCTCTACGTTGTTTTGCCAGTGAAACCGGACGCGCAGACATTGTTATTGACTGCTATTTCTGCCTATATGTATTTTGCACACGCCCTCGCCCGTATCGGCCCAATACGTTGTGCGTCGCAAGATAATCCGCGTGTGTCGTCGCTGTGCGCGTTTTGCTTCAAGTCGCCGCGACAATATAATGGATAAGGAAAAATCGAGCGACGATATTCTAATGCACATCTTACTGTTAAACGCCTAAAGTGCTCGTGCGTGTTGTGGCCCCGAAGTGGTAGAATTTTCAAATCCCCGAAATGGCAACTATAATTGGAGACCCGAAACGAAACATCTCGCTAAACACGGCTATCCGCCGACAAGCGAGCTTATCTGAATGCCTAACTCAAGCAACACTCACACAAGCTCGCCTTAACTTAGCAAGTTAGTCATCAATGCATTTTTACCGCAGAACAACATCGAATCGATCGGTCTCAAGTGAAGTTTAAGCTTGAACGACGTAATACTAAACGCTACGTTTTTCTACGTGTTCGCAGAACGCTCCCCGGAAAAGAAGTCGGCGACTCTGCCCCATTCCAGTAGCAACAGCTCGATATTGACCGAAAGGGCTACGAGGCCACTTCCACCACCGCCGGACAGGCAATCTTACACCGACCAACCCTGGTTCCACAATATTACACGGGAACAAGCAGCAGCCTTGATTAAAGAGCGTAAGTATTAACAAAATTTCTTCCAAAAGAAGCATGAGTCCAATCTCACACTTTTCTCCTACACGCAGAGAGTACTTACGGAAACCCGCAAGATGGGTATTTCCTTTTGCGACCATCAACCACCAACATAAACAATCCCTTGGCGTTGGTGTTGTGGTACAAGGATCGGGTTTACAACGTTCCCGTTCGAAAACGACCAGATAATAGGTGAGCCTTTCATTCTTCCTTCAAAATGCCTACAAAAGTAAATAGAAACAATGTTTGGAGACTTTCTCTTGGTCCAACATTAAAATCTACTTTCGTGCTCTCCACAGGTACGCTCTCGGCACGGCGAAGGTGAATGAACAATCATTCACGAGCGTGGAAGAAATCGTGACATTTTATTCGCGCGAGGAGCTCGTGTTACACACTGGCGGTAGCACAAGGTTGACTGACAGCCCACCAAAGTGAAGACGTCTTGTATGATATAAAATTATAAAGCATATTCGTGCCAGAACAATCTCAAATCATTGTCTTTCTCGATGTTCTTATCTTTAAAAACACGATGAAGATCTCATGGGTTAGGCTCCATGAACCTATATTTTCGTAAGAGTTAAAATATCATTTCGATCTGGAACCACAAAGTGCATTTATGCTAGTATTTTAAAGAGTTCGATGTGATTGTGTACGTTAAGACCTTTCTAGATGTATATGTGAATGTAAATAGGAGACACGCTATTTTAGACCTTTTTCTACGAATAACGAATGTTGAGAGATAACACTGTTCTACAAACTCGTAGTGCCTTTCATCTACTTTGTAATACTCTGGACACTGATGTAATAAAAGTGAAGGAAAGATGTGATCTACCAAATGCCACGCGACCTCCCGATTGGATAATACGTAAGACTTCCGATCTCCTTGCAACTTGGCTGCATTATGGGAACGATTCGACGAAATTGCAACATAGCGCGATTAAAGCTTGTTGTTCGAGCGCGACTCTGATTCGTTTTCCCAGAGAGATAGAGCTCGCGCGATCAATATTCGTGAGTATTGACTCATGGCAATCGATGTGTGTCTGTCGCACCGAGCTATTTATCTACACGTTGTTCGGATATTTAAACGATAACGATAACACCGATTAACCGTACACTTCTGCGAGGGTGCTCGCAACTCCTCAGCTTGAACGAGCAGTCTGAAGGTGAAGAGTGGAAGCCACGGTCGCGTTCTTCCACATCTTCCAATACATAATCCAGTTAAATCATTCTCAAGTGAGATTCCTCCATTCGCCATTCAAATCGCTCCGGTCGGCAGTGTTCTGCGAGGATTGTTTGATTTAACAAAAGTGACGCGCAATCTTCAAAAGACAATTAAAAAGTGACTTGGATCAGTTAAAAGAGATAGCGGGACTTACCGTCGATACGCCAGGAGTGCCGGACAAGTCGAAATGCGATGTTCCGAGCATGTCCCGGCGAAATCTCACCAGGCATCTACCAATTTCACTACCAGGGAAACACACGCGCACATCAAGAAGCCTAATTCGCGCCATGATTACATAACCGACGTAACCTGTTCCATCAGGTGGGAAATACGCGAGAAACCGAATCCACTTTCGAAACCACTGCTTCCAAAGTATCACGTGAGCCCTCTCTGGAACTGGGACTCACTGAGTCACTTCAAGCTCATTGTGCCCACCGACTAGACCTCTCCAGCAATAAACATCACCAACGAAAAGTCCATGCGAAACCCTCAAAATTCAATTACCTGCAAAACGATGCGCGATAGATCTTTTTCCCAGCGGATTGCGCGGTAAAATCGGCGCGCGCTCTTTGAAGCCGAAGCATCTCCGTCGGTAAGGTAGGGACTCTTGGAGGGAAAAGAGGCAGGTGGCTCTACATATAATACGGAAGGAAGAGGTGTGCGTTTTCCTCGTTTTATCGGCGTACGGTTCGTGATTGTTGGAGATCGAGCGTGGAAAATGTGGAGCAATGTTGTGCAGGTGGGAGTGTGATAGAGGTGTAAAGTGTAAGCAGTGCAGAAGTGAGAGGACCGTCAACAATAGCCCGAGCGAGATCGAGGTTGCATTGGAGGTTGCAAAATTGCGAAGCGCATGAACGGTAACTAAGAGGAAGGGTAAGAGAAGCTAGTGAAGCAGAGTGAAGGGAAAGTGGCAAAGCAGGAGAGGCCGCACCAGGCCGCACAGCTCAGAGTGTTGAGTTGTAGACGCACAGTGCGCGCACTGCGTCCCTCGGCCAGCAGAGAGACGGACACGAGTGAGCGGGTGAGCGCCAATTGAGCGCGGGCAGAGCGCATCATTGGGCCTGTCAGAGTTAAAGGTTGCAGGAGTGCGTGCAGAGGTGGCCGAGAGGAGGATCTCCGGGATCCGGGGCGTTGGACCGATGATGATACGCGCGTGGTAAACAAAGTTGAAAGTGTTATTATCTCCCGTCTCGGTCTTCTCCATGGAGGAACGATAAACAATGCCGACATGAGTCAGGGCCAGGCGAGAGCGCAATTGCCAGCGGGAATAATGTTGAATTAGATAAGAGGTGCTAATCGCCCGGGGGAATCGTCGTCAGGGAGCAATGGAAGATGAACAGCCGGCAAGGGAGGCCAACAAGATTTGCGGGGTGTGCGGCGACCGCGCGCTCGGCTACAACTTCAATGCCGTATCCTGCGAGAGCTGTAAGGCCTTCTTCAGGAGGAACGCGCTCAAGAACAAGGTGATGATCATCGCACCAGGGAGGAGAGGTTTTCTTCCGACCTAATCATTCACTCGCCCACTGTCGCCCAATTGCAATATATTTCCTTGACTGTCTTTGATTCGCAGCACTTGATCAATTGTAATTGTCCTATGCGAGTTGGAAGTGTCGCTGAATTAAAGATTCAATTGTATCATTCAGGCTGTATCCGTGCAGCATTAATTGGAGTACTGAGACAGGTTCAGAGTTAGGTCTCAGTTGCCAAATATGGTAGAATAATAACAGCACTTGATAAGATACTGATGTTTTTCAGTTGCCGGGCTATATACATCTATTAACCAATACAAAATTATTCAAGTTCATTTAGAGGGTTACTCTCTGCCACGCATCCCAAATACACAGTCATTTATTTTTCTCGTTGGAATTAAACCTGGTTTAGTTCTAGGGCATTATGTTAGACAGGAATCCTGAATATTCTTTTTACAGGACTTTAGGTGTCCCTTCACGGAGAACTGCAATATTACACCAGTGACGAGAAGATTCTGCCAGAAATGCAGATTAGATAAGTGCTTCAGGATTGGTATGAGGAAAGAGTATATCATGTCCGAGGAAGACAAGGTACGGAAGAGGCAAAAGATAGAACAGAACAGAGCTAAGAAGAGGCCACAGGGGGAAAATGGGAAACCTTCCAAAGTTAAGAAAGATTGTGTGGATGAATGCAACTTCGAAGATACTGCCATGTCAGTCAATTCGGTTGCATCAACAATGTCTGACACATACTTCTGGGATTCGGATAGGAAATATGCGGATTTGGATGCAAGTAGGCAAAATGTGACAGAGAGCATGAGTCCAGTGACAGCTGCTAGTGTTCCGAGTCCCTCGAGTCCTCCAGAAAGTGCCAGCATTATAGCTTCTAAGACACTCGACATGCTGAAGGAATCCCCTCATCAGCTGGACGTGGGAAAAGATGAGCAGCTGATCTCCCCAAATGAAGAGAATGAAGAAGAAAATATTGAGAGAAAGAGGCTCAGCTCCGAATCGCCAATACAAACCCGGTCAAAGTTCAATGAATTTAATCTTTCGCCCCAGAGCTTGGACAAAGATAAAACTGCCGACGTTTCTGCGGGAAAGTTCGAGCAGAATTTGCTAGACTTTAATCCGGGATTTAGTACTGCCAGCAATCAATCACCGAAATACTCGCCCGAATTCGATGAAAACACGTCGAGCTTCTGCAAGCTCGATGAGAGCCCTGTACAGAGTATTTCGAACGCTAACAGTGATGTATCAATCATGTCCGCTGAAACCACGGTGTGTCAAAAATCGAAGGAAGCGTGTCCGAGAAATCCGCTCGTTTCGAAACTCACGCAGGACCCCCAACTAATGATGAAATTCTTTAGTAATCCAAACTTCATCGAGAAAATATTTGAAAACCAAAGTCTGATGGTCAAGATTATGAGTAATCCTGATGTTGCCACTAAGTTAGTCGAGGATCCCGAAATATTTCAATTCCTTGAGGATAACACCTGCCTCGCCGAAGCGAGCGAAGTATCCAACAAAACGACGAGTGACGAATTAAGAGAATCCTTGGACGAAGGCGCGATTGGTGAGATGAAACAGATGTGGAAGGAAAAACCACAGCATGTACAGAATCCGATTCTCACTGATTTGATTACAAATCGGAATTCAAGTGTGTGTAAAAATGAGGATGCGGAGCCTAGCACGAGTGGCGAGTGGAATAAAAGTCTTACGGACGTTACACGGGATGTGCTGCAAGATGTACAAAGGTAAATATAATAATAAATTGTAGTCAATGAATCACAATACTTACATGTTATAAATGTTCTTTTGATTTTGCCAGATTACCAATTACTGCAAATTCTATTGAGTCTATTCTATGCGAAGCGATTAAATTGGAGTTCTCAGCGTACTCCGCCCTCGGCGGCAGTCAGAGTAGTCGGGAGCTGAATGACGCCGAGAGGGCCAAGCTGAACGAACTAATAGTAGCCAACAAGGCCCTATTGGCTCCCTTAGATGACGACATAACAAACTTGGTGGGAGAAGATTGCAAGTTCAAGGTATTTCTACTTACTACTAAAACAGTTGGACTTTTGCCTTCACCTGAAACTTGATGGCATTTCTTACGTTACACTTTAACGCAGGGTAACTTCGGCGAATCACACCCAATGTTGCTCGACGTAATCAATTTGACTGCAATTGCTATTCGACGCTTAATAAAGATGTCGAAAAAGATCAACGCCTTCAAAAACATGTGTCAAGAGGATCAATTGGCGCTCTTGAAAGGCGGATGCACAGAGATGATGATCTTGAGATCGGCCATCAATTACGATCCCGAGAAAGACATGTGGAAAATACCACACAGTCAGGAGAGCATGTCAAACATCAAGGTTGATGTGTTGAAGGAAGCCAAAGGAAATTTGTATGTAGAGCATGCGAGATTCGTCCGAACCTTTGATCCCCGATGGAGGGACGAGAATATTATTTTGATTTTAAGTGCCATCGCACTATTTACGCCGGACCGACCGCGGGTAGTGCACGGGGATGTTATTAAACTCGAGCAAGTAAGTAAAACCCTTACTAAATTAATTCTGTGTTATGTTGATGAGCTGAAAGTAAATATTTACGCGTGTTTCATTGCAGAACTCGTACTATTACTTGCTGAGGCGGTATTTAGAGAGCGTTTACCCCGGTTGCGAGGCGAAGTCGACCTTCTTGAAACTAATCCAAAAGATTTCCGAACTCCACAAATTGAACGACGAAGTTGTCGGTGTTTATCTCAATGTAAATCCATCGAGTGTGGAACCACTCCTCATAGAAATATTTGATTTGAAGCATTAGGCGAATTAACTACCGCCTGATTCGTTCTCGCACCGCAGTGGCTGTAGAACGAGCGATCCAATATGGCTTTGGTGAGTCTAAAGTTTACGAGATTCCATGATTCCGATTTCTAACTAACTCGTAGCTACGTTGACGGTGGTATATTCACTGGAACGAATTATACGTGCAAAAGACGCTGTATAAATTTACTTGTTTAAAAATGTTGAACCGAATTATTCATATGTTCGGTTGAATATGTAATAGCGAGCGCAGTGTAGTGTGATCGCAACATATGTATGTATGAATTGCAATATACACACTCTGTACATTCTGTTGTAGAAAGTAACCAGTGATATTCTAGGCAAGTGTTATATATGTAAAAAAAGATCCGTGTAGTTTACTATCTGTTGCGACGTAAATAGACGTAAAGTTATTTTAAGATATTTAGTCCCACTCGCATAGTTGGTTGACACAAATACATCGCGTATTAAACAATGATTGTTATTACGAATATCCGATCGCAGGAAGATACTATGATATATTAGTAGATGTTCAGCTTTACTATGACCAGAGATTATGGACACATCAAATGTTGCCATCGCATACAATGATAATGAAGTTGATGCGTGATATATACGTATTACGGATAACAATGATGTATACAATCAAATGTGATCCCGCATAAATATATTTTTCAAAGATTTGTTACTTATAATATCCTGGAATTCACAAATTTTTAAACCGAGCTAAAAAAAATCAGATCTCGGATGACAACTGCTGGCAGTTGTCTAAATATACAGAACTGGATAAAATCGTAAATGTTTTTATTGGAATTATGTTTGGCGAGCGTAGTGGTAAAATACTTTAGCATTATCATCATAGGGTTTTTTGAAGTGGCACTCCACTTTTTCGGCGGCGAGATAAGATGCCCCCAAAGCGGGTGACACTTGTAATTGCAGAAGACTCAATTCCTCTATAGCGGACTTCTTTATCACCTCGACAAAGCCTGGTTTCAAGTATTGCCACGACTTCCACACCGAGCCCACGCAAACGACTTTCAGTCCGCCGTATTTCAATTTAATATCCTGGAAAGTGTGTTATAAACATCAATATTCCATTTAAACACGAATTATATATCATTCAACTCGGCAGCTTACGTTGTGCGCTTTTTTAGCGAGTGGCACAAGGTGCCTGGCTAACTTTTGTCCGGCCTCTGCAAAGATTTGTAAGCAGAGCGGGTCACCCTTTTCGCAGCCTGTGACGATTTCAATTGTGAACTTGGCGATTGTACTCTTATTGAAGTTTGTATAAAAGATTGGTAGTATGGGCTGTTGTTCTGTGATGCCGAAATAATTTCGTATGGCTGGCCAGACGTAACTAATAGGTTGAGGGCTCTCGGCTAAGCCGTCGATGTCGTCGAGACAGTATTTCCACGCCCGATGCGTAATCCAGTAGGCTGCAAAAAGTGTGGCCCATCTTTTTATGAATCACTTCTGACGGGAAACAATTACGGTCACTTACCCGAGCCTTCGTCACCGAGCATGTGTCCCCATCCTCCACAACCATGGGTCTTGCCATCGACATCGATAAGCAAGCCATTACTACCCGTGCCGGATATTAACACAACGCCACCTCCGTCCAATCCAGTCCTTAAACTGCCGATGGTATCCGATGTAATCACGTATTCATTGGCTGCATTTGGATATTTTTCGAGCAACGTTTCTTTGAGAAGACGACTCGATTCTTCTTCCTCGCACCCACTTAACGATAAGCCCTGATTGTTAACGTACGTTATTAACAATTTTGAAGATTACAATAGTATTCTAACTTGACTACTAACCACGCAAGTTAAGGGAGCCGATTCCGGTATTTGGGCAAGCTCCTTTGCCCTTTGTATCATCGCATTGATTCTCGCTGCTACTTCCTCGATTCCTAAGGACTATGATATAAAATCCGATAGCAATTACACCTTCTCTCATCGAAATCAGGTTGCGTCAAAGAACTGTCATTTCGAAGGGACTAATTACCCAATGATTAGTATGTGGACCTTTGAATTCGGTCAATATATTTCCCTTTTCATCGAGCAATGCCAGCGCAGATTGTGTAGCACCACTGAAAATTGTTCTTATTTTAGTGCGACAATTAAATTGGGAAAATATTAGGGGCCAGCGGCGTATTATTTCGCGAGTGCCGGTATTGAAAAGAAATTCGACATATACACTTCGTAACCGATGTATGCTATCAGTTTCCCGGGCAAACCACTTGAACCGTAAAAATGGGATTACCTTATCGGCCTGCATTGATAAGCTATGCAAGCTGTGTTAACAGCCTTGCGAATAGAGATAGTACTTTTTAAAAGCACACATCATAGAAAATGTTTATCTAATATTTTAACGTAATTTTATAAGAGCTTAGTCAGTTTCTTATCACCGCCATGGTTAATTATAGTGCAGCGAAGAATAATGCACCACATAAAATGTATTTCTGGAAATGCGGTGCCTACCCATCGATTCCACAGATCATCATCTTGCTCGGTTTCCTTGGGACTTCCACTTCAACTGGTACCACGTTCTCCTCGTCGAAATCGAAATCGGCCATCCGCCGCTTTTGGTCCCGTAGCTCCCTGCGAAGTTGAAACTCGTCAACCTTCCGCTTCTCCCGCTTCCGTTTTTTCGCGTCCTTTCCCTTGCCCTTGCTTTTCCCATCCTTAACGTTGTCTTTCTTTTTCCCCGCCATGAGTCGGATTTCTTCCTTTCACTTCGGAAGAACTAATCAGTCGACCGCTTTCGAAACCGGGGATCACGTATTGTTCCGAAGAGAGGCGGGAATGGGACGGGATAGGTCTGGGAGATAAAAACGAAGTCATTTGTACAATAATAAACTGGGACAAACAAGGAATGTACCATCACTTGACACAGGTCAAGTCTCAGGGGGAAACACGTCATTCAAATGAACCGCTTCAATCTAAGTGCACCGTAGCTAGCGACGACCAATCCGCACTAATATATTTGAAACATTTTCGCTAAGTCCCGTAAGCTGTTGGAAAGTGAAACTTTCTTTCAACTCACAGTTAAGAAACCCCGGCACAGCGGTGAATCGATTAACACAGCATCTGCTGGGCGGAATGCCGAATCCTTTCAAACTCTCCTTACGCAAATCGTGGGAACGATTCCCACGTGGTTTGCAGCAAAAATTCTGTAATGTATATACTTCGGCTTGGACCGCCGAGCAACGTGACAGCTGGTGTTGTGCTTACCGCGATACTCAAATCTCCATGGATATGTTTATACAGGGTGTACCAGCAAACCAACTGCAAGTTACTTCACCGGGCAACCTCGCCTTCCTACTGACACTGCTCTATGTTCTTGCACGACGCACCACATCAAGTCGGTTGGAAAGTGGGAGCAGCAATATCAAGGCCCGAATCTTTGCCGGGGAAAGAGAGAGAGTGTCCTCGCCTCGTTGTGCGATAACGCGCGTATAAGCCTGACATCGCTTAAATAGAATGCGCACTTCGACGATAATAATCTGTAGCTCGGCTCGACCGGTACATCTGTTTTCTAACGGTCTCCCAGTGCCAATTGCACTATCAAGCAAATCTCCTAATCCTGGCCATTCTCCGGCCAACTTTCACCAGAAATGCGTCCCCGCATCAAACACTTGCGGTTGGGGGAACCTAAAATCTATTTTGTACACAATCGACCATCGTAGAATGAACTCGAGGCAAGCGGGCGAGCTCTCGGGCACGCGCCGCGCCTCGAAGTGCATAACCTTTGTGAAGGGAGAGCTAGCTTGGCGACGGAGCTGCGCTCTCGCAGGGGCTGCGTCAGCCTTTCCTAGGGGTTGGGGTTGGTTGGGGTGGATCGTCTTGGCAGCGGTGGTTCTCAGGTTCGCTCTGGACATGTCTGTGCAGAGGTGAGCGCCGTACTTTCCGCTGGTATTAGTAAGCGAGTGGTGTCTGTCGCTCGGCGAAAGTGGGAGGGAAGCAGGGGAGGAGCAGTGGGAGCGGGAACGGGAAGAGCGGGATTCTAGTGTGGGAGCGAGCATTAGCCGCGCGGTGGCGAGCAGCCGAGAGAGGAGAGCGCTGCGCGCACCGAGCGCACTCCACTCGACTGGTCCGCGGCAGCACAGACTGTGGTGGATGTGGAGGAACGGAGCCGACTCGAGGAGAGAACTGGCGTCGTCGGTGCTTGATCGTGCCGAGGGGAGAAGCGAGGATATTCGGTGGCGGAGAGCGCAGGCTACATCGAGTCGGGAGAAGCCGAGAGAAGTGGCCGTATGTACCTCGTCCGGTGCGTCGCCGTCGGCCATTGTCTCTGACATGGATGCCTATCAAAATGGCAGAGGTCGTGCAGATGTTTTTGTTCCTATATAAATCGAAGTACCGCCGGAAAGGGCAGTGCCGCGATATCACACGTGAGCAGTGCGGTGTACGCGCGTTACCCTGGCCGATCCTCTGGACGGCACTGATCTGCTGGCTGGTGCATTTCACCGTCGCGGCCACCTCCTCCTCCTCCGGGTCGGCCACCGATCCGACCTGCGACACCAACACTTGCATCAACGGGGACTGTGTCAATGGCACCTGCGTATGCCACGAGGGCTGGCAAGGCTCCGCTTGCCAATTCTGCGGCGGAAAAGTCAGGTGAGTCGCCCACGCTTTTTGTATAGAGTCCGTCTTTACTCGGTTAGCTCTAACAACGCGCGTACATCGCGCCGCATGTACGTAGCCTACCCGGCCTACACTCTACTTTCAGGTCTCCGCTACACTGTCTTTATGTATGTACTTGGTTTCTCTCCCGTCTAGACTCCCCGATTCACCATGGGAGTAGTACTCTACGCTTAGTTTACCCGCAAGACTAACTGTACTCACGCGCTCTTTCAAACGGTATCTCGACGATTTTTAGGTCGACGTGCCGTCGGTTTGCTTGCGCTCTGCCTCGATCTCTCATACATCTACGACTTGATCGCGCTTGTCCTCATCGTGCTCGCTCTCTCTCTCTCTCTCTCTCTCCTTCCCTCGTGCCGTCTGGCACGAAAATAAAGGCGAGAGTGTGCGAGAGAGCGAGAGAGGGAGAGGAGGTGAATGTGCAAGCGTGCGTACGCACGGCTTCCGTGGATTTAATTGCTGTGCGTTGCCGGTGCGTGTCTGGTGCTGGCGAGCAGTGTCGGCCAGCACCAGTTTCCCAACGAGACCAGTCTCGGTCATTGTCTGGGCCGCTGGTGACAGTGACGAGTAATCCAGCCGACGGATGATGAGTCGCCCCGCAAATCTACTAGGATGACACTGACCCCCTCGAGTCCCGACCTCCCTCGGCTTCGAGGCTTATGCCCCGATTGGATTTCGTAACGATCGATCGCCGGCTTTAACTTTAAACTTCGTGACGGGAAACCGTAGGTTTTCCCTCCACTGTCAAGGGTGCATCACCCACTCACCGCTCGACAGAGGAAAGCGGCTACGCGAATTCCGTAAGCCGATTCTCGGGCGGAAAAGATCGCTTAGTCGCTCTCCTCTCGGAGAGCGCAAGGTGAATTGCACATCGTACGGAGGGAAACGTGCTGCGGCAGCATGTTCGAGCGGAGGCTTGCGAAATCGGTCAAGCTTTCAAGAGGTCAATGCACCAGGCTCCGGCGAGAAAAGCATTCGACGCATTCCCTGATAAGACATGTGCATCTCGAAAGACTCTGTTTTTCAAGCCTCCCACTTTCCGCCGCTGCTACTCTTCAAATTACAAAAGAAAAGTATGCCACAAGGACATCAAAGTGATACCGTAGTCATTCTGAAGGGAATGTTTCAGTCTGTCCATTAGGGTTGCCTGCCGTTTGAACGTGGGGCGACTGATCAAGTGATCCACAGAGCATCGTACCTCTCAATTGTTCGCCTTAGGGGCCGTAATTAAGCATTCATTCATTCGGCAGACTTCCAAGCAAGCTCCCACAATTGGACGAACCTTCTTGCGAATACACGTTCGCAGTATATTTTTATCTTATTATTAGTGGCCGCCGCAGTCATTGTGATGGTGACACGACGGAGCGGCGGAGCGCGCGGGGACAAAGATCAACCTTTTTTAATATCCAGTACGACGTTTACTATTCGCCGCTTGTCGCCGGGCGTAAACACACTGGCGGATGCGATGGAATGATCAATGAACACTGACGCGGCCGAGGAATACACGGAGCCGATAACTCTTCCTCCCAGCTATTTGTCAGCACAGTTTTACTCGGTGCACGGTTGCTCTGGTGCGTCCTATCCTAACTGCGCATTTTCGTTCCGCGTGGCCCAAGCTGCGTCGCACATGCTCTCCTCGATGCTGCTGTGTCTCTTCCCGTGCTGTGTTTTTGTCTTGGAGCCATCATAAATATCCCAACAATTTCACCACAATTCTGGATATTGTTGAAATTCCCATTCTGTTCTGCAGTGTAAACACTTTTGTATAAAGAAACATATTGGACTGGATTCAGAGATAAAGATCTATGTAGACTACGAGTGAAAGTAGGAGCGTCGGCGTCGGGTCAGGAAAATCGTTGCCACTGTGCGTTCAAGAGCCCAGGCTATTCATAATGTACCGCTATCCCGTTATAGAACGACACGGTGGAAAATGGTGCGGGCAACTTCCCCGGGCGCACCAAAATGAAATTATCGTCGCCAATTACAGGGTAAACCGGTTACCCCGGATTATTAACGGGTCGAACGCTGAATTTAATTATATCGGTTTGCGCCCGCAAATCGGCTCCCGTTCACAGACAGTTTAGCAACTCCAATTACCGGAGAGCTCGTCCGTACCAAGGGCCGATTTCCATCGGCTCTTTATGTTTGCCGAGTGTTTTCATTTCCCCGGTAAAACAGCTCGTATTCCAGAGCGCGTTACTGCACCAAAAGCTTCTCGGAAAATGTAATTCTCTTGGCTTGGAGTCGAAAAATACTGGATTTCCGGGCAATGAATTCACCGGCCGATGATTCAGAGAAGTCACTGGCGCGCCTCGGTATAGAGGTGGTGGCTTACTCCGAGTGGAAGCAAGAACCTAAAAGAACCTAAAATAATCGAACCGCTCTGTCTAAAGTTCTAAAGAGGCTAGGCGTGCCCGAGGTAGATGTACGGGGATCAGACGATTGGCAGAGTACCGTTGTGAACGTGACACTTTGACCTCCCAAGCCCCGAAGAATATTTAATTGCTTCGACGCCGGCACGTTCTTCTGGCGATGGTGGTGATCAGTACGCCTCCGCCGCACATTGAGGCGACTCTATGGCAGCATTGGACATAGCGACTCAAAATCGAAGTTGAAGTGCAAATACTGCGATATTATTTTATAACGGCATAAAAACGTCTTGTTAACGTCTTTTTTATACTCCATAGTATGTATTACTTCATAATATACTCCATAGCATTACTGTAAAAATAGAATTTCGTTATAGAAAATTAGAAGTTCTGTATTAGTTCTAAAATTCGAAGTTATTTTACATTTATTTTCTCTGGAAAAAACTATGAATTTAATAAACCTGCAGCATTTTCGAAAAAGCACCTAAAAGCAAAAACTGATTATCCCTTTAGAAAGTAGAAACCATCCGAAACCTGGCCAATTTTGTTAATCGAATAAAACGTATATAACCTTTATTACATTGCAAAATAAGGGTCCTAATATTCATATAAAATTTTTTACCGGTCTTTCAGAATGATTTAAACTATACTAACCTTTACACATATTGCACTCCATTTTACGTTGAAAATGGGATACAAAATCTAGCAATATATAAATAAATACATGAATAAATATATAACAACGAGTATTCTTAACAAAAGCACACGGTTAGCAAATATTACTCTAATATTTCAACCATACTATGCAGTATAAAAAAGAAGTTTTTATGCCGTTATAAAAGAATATCGCAGTATTTGGATTTCAACTTTGATTCTGAGTCGCTATGTCCAACGCTTCCATGGAGTCGGCCCACTGCGCGCCGTATCCGCGACGCCTCTCACAGCCACCGGAGCCTGCCGCGAATTGGAAAGCGTTCTAAATGTCACCTCGGCCATAGACTCGTTTACGCTTCAGCTGTGAATCGACCGATGCGCGTCTGTTTACCGCCACCTCCGTCGCTCTTTTCATCCGAGAACTCTGCATGAAAGTAGGTAGACGGAATAGATTTCTGCTAGAAAGAATCCCCGGGAATCCGACACGCCTGGCGCCAAACTCTTATCTAACTTGAGTCTCCTTGGCCGCTTCTTGGATTTGAGCCGCGTGGACTAAAGTCCGCAAAAACCGGCCCCCGAACCGGTAGAATTCCCATTCGATCTTCGCGATGCAGGCGCTGGCCATACCCCCGTCGCCTCTACCAGGAAAGTCCGCACTTTCCGAGCGCGAATTCCTTCTGCGTCTTCCGGCGTTGTACTCTTGTCTCAGCCTGGATTATTGTTGGGGAAATAATTGGCTAGGGGCCGGTGTTGCCATTCTATCCCCCTCGATCCTATCATGTAATTATGAAGAGAGGTGCTGCTGAGGCTTTACGTAATACTCATTGACTGCGGGATTGTATCCCTGACTGCGACGGGGAATCCAGACTTGGCAAACTTCGGATTTCCTGCGTCTCCTGGATATATCGATGTCCGACTAAGGAATGTCGTAATCATCCATTCTTTCACCTCACACTGGCAGCCTAGAAACTAAGCTTCTAGACCACTGATTTCTTGCTGAACTGTGATTGTGACGCACGCGACGTGCGTCATGCAATTTTTCACATGCAATTTTATTGCAATTTTACCCTCAAAATCGGAGAAATATCACCCGCACGACACAATTCCGGACTCTGGCCCACTAATTCTGTGTAGAATCTTAGTTTTCGAGCTTAAAATATCGAAAAATGTTGAAATTGGGTGAGTGGGAAAAATGACGAAAAATCGAAAGGGGAAAATTGCATTTTTTCCCCATTTTTCGAAGGCTCCTAGAATCGAACGAATGCTTGGTATTTCATTAGTTTGAGCCCAGAAACTATGATTTAACACAGAGTTAAACCTGTACTCACAATTGAATTTGTACTATGCGTTCCATCAGTTGAACTTAGCCACATTCTTAGTAATGCGTTCTAGTCCAAGGAGGTGGGTATTCGGCGTAAGCGGGCGGCGAGCATGTGAAAAGGAGCTTTCTTTAAATAATGATGTAGAGAGGCATGAATGCCAATGGCGCACTCACAGAGCCGCAGTGTGTAAAGTCGCCTCCAGTTTCTTCCTTCTTATTCTCTCCACCGAGACTCTCCTTGAAAGCAGCAGTTACACTTCCCCTCTCAGCGAGCTTTCTTGGCATTTTCGATTTTTTTCCGGCCCGGAAGCCGGCAAACCGCTCGAACACAGAAAAGGAAACATAGAAAGGCAAAGAGCGTCTGGGATTCATAGATCCAAGAGGAGGTCCGAGTGCTCAAGGGTGCGAACTCACTCTGTCCTCGGCCGTTCTATTCACTTACTGTAATTTAGCGCGGCTCTTTTAATAGTGCGTCCTTTCCTACATCGGCGGGCGTGTGAAGAAGAAGAAGAGAAGACACGCACACAGCCGCCCGGTCGACGAACCCGTGACTCACGATACTCCATCGCGCTCTCTTTCTCTCTCAGCCGCCTTCCCTTCCTACCCGGCCGCTTCTCCCAGTTATTGAAGAAATATTATTCTCCACTAATCAGAGCGATACTCACTGCGAGATACCGCGCGTCCGCCCGCTCTCCGCCGCGCCGAGGAACGCCTCGTCACCGACGCTATTCACCCGTTCGTCGTCTTCTCAATGACGGAGAGGAAAAGTGGCGCGAGTCCGCGAGAATGAGGGAGAAGAAATATTCGGCCTGATATCGTTGAGCTATGTTTCTATCAGCCGGTGGATAATTGTTTTGCGCACATTAAATATCACTTTTAAGGCTTTGCAGCAGAGAGAAAAGGTCGCAAGTATATTCTTCGGAGTCAGAGGATAATACTAACCCGCCGGTTCATCAGATTTGGATACCAGACATATCCGTCGGTAAAAATTTCATCCAAGTTCGACGTTGCAAGTTTTTCTAATCGCATTTTCCTCTCTCTCTTCGCGTCGACACGTGATTGTGAGGAGCAGGTGCGAAGTACTTGTCGATCGGCGTGAAAGCTGTCCATTAGAAAATGTGTAGCGCCGGTAAGGTGGGAAGCTCCGCCGAGTTCTGCATTCAGGGAGTGTTGGTTCAGAGCAGACGGTATTGCGAGAGCTATGATACATTTACGCCCCCTTTCTCTCTCTCTCCCTCGCTCGCTCTCTCTCTCTTTCTGTCGCTCTCGCTCTCGCTCTCTCGGACAGCTGGTATCAAGCGGAGCCAGGAATTCCCATTGGCATATACGAAGCCAACGAGTACTGCTTCTTTTTTCTCATTGGAAGCGGCGGAGGCGTGTTGTATTGTTATTCCTTGAGCGTCGGCGGACGCGACAATGCGCATCCGTTTTCGGGATGCAATCATTCCTATAAATGCGCCGCCACCGCTCTCGTAATAGTTGCTGGTGTCCCTTTTCTCTCGCGACTACATCCACCCGCTCGCTTTGAGCTCCATTCGCAGGATGCGAAAAAGAAAGCGGGCTTGTCAGACTCATAATGTAAAAATTTGTTTGATTATTAGTATTTTTCCGTCCCTAAATCAATTCTCCCAAAGTTAAGTCGCTTTCTGACATGAGAAACGCGGCGGATAGTGCCATTTTTATTAAAAATGTTGGATCTTTTTTTAAGATAAAGTTTGCAAGTAGATTTTTTTCACGAAACGCCATTGTTTCCAAATAAGATAGACGAGTGACAGATTCGTTCAGGGCGGTACAAAGAGAGGGTAAGAAGGGGGGGGGGGGGTCCCAATGAAACAGCAAGAAACACAAAAATACATTCTAATAATAAGAACCCTCGTTCCGCACCGCTTTCCTTGAAGGGCAAACAGATTATTCGAGATTCATGGGATCTCCGATGGAGCAGAGCCGGGATTGGAGGGAGAGCATTATCCCAGACAAATGGAGTGGTTGGAAGGAGCGACACTATCACTCCCAGGAAACTCCGCGCATTTTCCGCCTCGAGATAGCCGCATTGTTATTCAGGCGACGGCGCCGCGAGAACTCGCTGTCTCGAGATGTGGAGAGGGCGAGAAGAGACCAAGGCTCGTCTTGGCGGTTGAAAATGCGGCGAAAGCTCGGCTACTTGAGAGTCGTCAGTCGGCAAACCTGGCGCACTTTCCTCCCGAAGCTTTCCACCTCATTGTCGCCGGCGTCTCTTCCGTGGGAACACCCTGCCACTTCCGGCCGAGGCGACTCCCTCATTATCTTGGCGCACGAGTTCGTCTTAATTCCTCGGTTTCCTAAGAAACCACGCCTTGAGATTCTCGCGTCCTGGCGATTCCCCGCGGGAGACAGGAGAGAGCGGCATAATTGGGCGGGAAAACAGTGCCATTCTCTGGGAAAAGCGAGGAAAGAGAAAGGGAGGCGAACGAGGTCATATGGATGAGTAAGGCGGGCTCGATCGGACGACTAATTGCGCTGCCTCCAGAAAAGGCCACTTGCGTGATGCTATTGTTAGCCGTGTTTCATTCGTCGCTCCTGTTGTTCCAGAGTCAGCAGGATATGTCACCCAATTCCTTCTTTCCTCAAAATGTAAACCGATAGTATTGTTTGATAATATCTCGAGAGTCTTCGAGTACCGATTAATGTATTGTCGAGAGTATATTTACTGGCGCCTATCAGTCAAATATACTCCATGTCCCACTTGAGATAAAAATGTCCCTCGCAATCTCGATGCCATTCTCCAGCTAACTCCCAGTATTATCGCCTGAAAATCCACTATGCCACCGATTAACATTTCCCGACATTCTACTTGCCAATATTTGCACACTGCTCCCCGAGCTTTATTGCGGATTCCTATTGAAAGAGAGTTTAATATCCCGGGAAAGTGTCGCCGGGCTTTCTGGCAGTAGACAAACAGTTGGATGTTAGTCTTTCCTGGCATTTAATTATGCAATCGGGAGACTGGGTGCAGAGAGTTTATCGGAGTGCGGGGAAGGCTGGGCTGAATATCGGATTGGCTAGGGGATTCAATCGCCGAGTTTTAGTGCGAGCGTTGCAATACATATTGTTAGTCGGCCAAGCTAATGGTCTCTATCTCTCTCTCTCTCTTCGCAGGCTGTCGGAGGCATCGGGCGGCATTCACGACGGCATGGGGAATTACACGGCGGACGTGAAATGTTCCTGGCTGATCGAGAGCAATCCGAATGCCACGGTCCGCATCCACGTAGAGCAGTTCGCGACGGAATGCTGCTGGGACCACCTGTACATCTACGACGGTGACAGCATCGAGGCACCCCTGCTCGCCGCCTTCTCCGGACTAATGCATAATGTCGGCTACCACGTGCGCCGCGTCCCGGAAGTGATCGCCCGATCGGGAAGTGCCCTTCTTCACTTTCACTCGGACGTCGCTTACAATATGAGCGGCTTCAACATCACCTACAAAGTTAACGCTTGCCCAAGCAGGTAAAGCTAGACACGTCTCACCCAACTACCACTACTCCCTGCTAGTCGTAGAGTAGTCAAGTCAGAAAGCAGTAAAGCTCGCTTGCAATCGGCTGTCGGGGGCTAATTGCCGAGATTAGGTCGAACCGGACAATGCTGGCTCTCCAAACACAAGAGACACACCAATGATAAGCTTGTCGATGGTCAGGAAGTAGCGCAGACGATCTCCGGACTCTCCTTGGCCTTCGGCACTTTGTCGCCCCCCCTCCGAATATTGATTCAGTAGTTGAATAAACGTTTATTCTGCAAGCGAGCAAATACGATAGGCTAGTGTATTTGCCGAGGGATTAAGCCGGTGGAGTTACAGTAGCGAATCTGTGCTCTAGCAAGAAGTCCCGAGTTTGCTCAGCCTATCTATAGTCGAGCCCGCTCCTCTTTCAGGTACTCCCACATCGATTGTTCCGGTCACGGAGTGTGCATCGATGGAGTGTGTACCTGCGACGCCACGTGGACCGGCGAGGCCTGTGATATCCAAGTATGCCCGAACAATTGCACGCAGAGCTCGGGCCAGGGCGAGTGCAATCGAGAGAGTCATCATTGCGAGTGTACCCACGGTTACAAGGGTAAGTCATTAGACTGGAGGCGCTCTTGTCTCAAGAGCAGCAGTGAAAATGATGGCCGGTTGCAGGAGCGGATTGCAGCCAAAGAAGTGACCGCGGCTTCTGGGAGAGCGTGGCGTACACGGATTTCTCGCCGGAGGGCTCGGCTAGTCACTGCACCGTTGTTTGGAAGGACTCGCTGTACGTGGTCGGCGGCGAGAGCTTCCATCGGGGCAAGATGATCTATGTTTATGATTACAACGGCAACGTTTGGGAAACGCCGCACGTCGAGGGCAAGGTTCCGCTTCCGCGATACGCTCACTCGTGCGTCCTCTTCGGCGACAAGATATACATGTACGGCGGCGTCATTCGCAACTCCAGCGTGACGAATGAGATATGGGCGTTCGACGTGTCCGCCAAAGTCTGGGAGAACGTTACCGTGCATGACAAGTGCCACAACAAGACTATGTGCGGCCCCCTCAAGGTGATTATTTATTGTTTGTGGAGGGGAGACGTTCCTTTAATAATGCAATACTTGACACAGGTAGCCGGGCATACCGCGACTCTCGTACAAGGCTTGGAGAGGCAAGAGAAGATGCTGGTGATATTCGGCTACGCGCCCCATTATGGGTACTTGAACACCGTCCAGGAATATTCGTTTGGTACTCGGGAATGGCAAATCGTCGAGACCACCGGCTTCCCAGTTAAGGGTGGCTACGGCCACACGTCGGCATACGACTCACTTACCAATTTGATCTACGTCTACGGTGGATACGTCTCGGAATCGCCGAGCACACCGGTGTTAACTAATAGACTTTACTCTTACAATCCGAACTATCGTGAATGGACATTACTTACTTCCGCCTCGTCCGCCCGATTCTTTCACACCTCGGCTTTTGTGACGCCCGGAGTGATGCTGGTATTCGGCGGGAATATGCACAATCATACTCAGCACTCGGACGGGCCGAGATGTTACTCCGCTGATCCGATAGTTTACGATGTCACGTGCGACTCGTGGCATCCGTTCCCGATGCCGAAGATGACGGACTTGCCGAGATACGGCCATAGTGCGACTATTTTCGAGAAGTCTATGTACATCTACGGTGGGTTCGATGGACAAATGCTCTCCGACATGTTAAGGTGCGATACGATAGCATTATCTGAACGTTGCAGTCTGTATCTTATCGAAGCAGGTTTCCCTTAATTGCTCTTTAATCTCCGCAGATACACTCCAGGAAATTGCCAAGATCTGCTAACGCAGAATCACTGTTTAAACGCGAGGACAGGCGTGAAATGTATATGGGACAAGCGTGAGAGTAGATGCTTGTCGATCACCAAAGTACCGCGACAGATTTTACTCAATGACGATTTGCACGACGGTGTTTACATGCGATGCTTGGACGACCTACCACCGCGTGGGATGACTTCTCACAAGGAGCTCTGCAAACTCTTGACCGATTGCGTGGCCTGCGTGCAAACCTCCTACAACTGCGTCTGGTGCGGCAAGAGTTGCTCGCACGAGATCTGCCGCGATAATGCGAACACACCCCCGACCAAGGCTATCACTGATCTAACACAGTGCGACGCGCACACAGGCATTGAGTGTTTACAATTGCACACGTGTCACGGCTGCTCGAGCAATCCTCATTGCATGTGGTCTTGGTCGAACGGGTTAGATCGATGCAAGCCTCAGTCGAAGGCTCGTGATGTCGCCAGACGCCTCGAATCGAACAACGTCACCATCTTCGCCAATGGCAGAGAAGTCACTGACAAAACTCTGCAGCAGGTCACCATTCTAAATGGCACCATTCAAGCGCAACGCTTGACCGTCGACACGTGCCGCAATCCGTGCGTGGAGTACACGTCCTGCAAGAACTGTACGGTCTCCGACTGCATTTGGTGCCACAACGAAAGAAAGTGTGTCGATAAGAATGCATACCCCGCGAGCTTCCCTTACGGACAGTGTCGGGAGTGGACGACGCACGAGGCCAAATGTCGTGCCACAGAGACAGGAAGAGAGTGGTGTAGCTTCTATTCATCCTGTTCGAATTGTTACTCGGATCCCGGGTGTGGGTGGTGTGACGATGGTTCGGGTACTGGGAAAGGACTTTGCCTGCCTGGAGGAGCTCGCGGGCCTAGTAGTAGAAGTACCAACACGTGTCCTTTTGAACGGTGGTACTTTACCAAATGCCCCAGTAAGTAGGACTTGGGTGAAATCTTGTTCTTCAAATGATAAATGCCAATACTTATGTGGAATCTTTTTTCAGCTTGCCAATGTAATGGTCACAGCAAATGTCTTCCTAACAGCAGCGTTTGTATTCAGCCTTGTGGGAATTTGACGTACGGTCCTCATTGCGACAAGTGCATTCCCGGATACTACGGTAGTCCCTTAAATGGAGCAACGTGCCAACGTAATTACTAGCATATATACACAAGGCTATTTTTATTCGGAGCGGATGCCAAACAGGGGAATAAGATCTCTCTCTAATTTGCAGCATGTTTTTGCAATAACCAAGGAACGCAGTGCACAAGTGAGACTGGGAAGTGTTTCTGTACAACGAAAGGTATTATTGGGGATCACTGTGAACGGTGCGACGTCTCAGGACTTTACCACGGAGATCCAGCGAATAAAGGATCCTGTTTCTGTATGTTATTCTTTGCCAAGAATTTTGTCGTTTGAGGCGGAAAGATTAAGATTGTTCTTCTTTCCAGATGAGCTTGCAATCGACTATCAATTCACGTTCAACCTTAGTAAAAAGGAGGATCGCCAGTACAGGGCAATCAACTTCAAGAATTCCCCGCCGAAGCCGGAGATCGACGCCGAGTTTTCCATTACGTGCTCCGTTCTCGCGAAAATGAATGTTACAATAAAGAAAGCAAATAGTCCGGAGCAGCCGCTCCTGCTGGGCGCCAATTGCACTACCAATATGTACAAGCACCGGTTTAGCAAGGCGGACTACAATTTCGGCAGCGAGGATAACAATACCTTAACCACGTTCTACGTATACGTGTATGACTTCCAGCCACCGGTGTGGATCCAGATCTCGTTCTCTCAGTATTCCAAACTGAACTTGCAGCAGTTCTTTATAACATTTTGCACGTGAGTATTTGAAACTTGACTCTGAGGAAACGAAACTTAGAAACGAAAGCTCGAAAACAAATTCGTCAGTCTCTTCGTGTCGACTTTTTGTTGTCATCACTAAGGTGTGAATTGAGGCACCAACGAATTGGTAGTACTGACACGAGTCACTGTCGGGGGCGTAGTTTCTTTTCCAATTTTCCCATGCTTTTCTGTTTTTCCAAGCCTCAGGCAGTATTTACTTGTAAACTAGAGATTACATGCCACCACCCAGGTGCTTCCTTGCTCTGCTACTGCTGGCCGCAGTCCTTTGGAAGATCAAACAAAAGTACGACATGTACAGACGTAGGCAGAGGCTCTTGGTGGAGATGGAGCAAATGGCGAGCCGGGCGTTCAGTCAGGTCCTCGTGGAGATCGAGAGGCGTGACATCATTAACTCTGACTCGGAGCGAAACGAGACTGAGTTCTCGAATTGTCGCAAAAAGAAGAAGGTTGGTAGCTCCCTTTTTTAATTTCCCTGTCTGCAGTGGGTATGTGCGCTCCGAGAAGACGATGGGATGGTAAATTCAGTCGTAGCCAAATACTTTATTATCACAGTCCTGTGGCGCGCACATAGTCACGCGAGCAGGCCTAGAGAGAGATATGTACTGTGTATCTGACCCATACACGGTTGCGTAGGATGCCCCTAGTCCGATCGCACTGGAGCCGTGCTGCGGTAACAGGGCAGCGGTCTTGTCGTTGCTAGTCAGATTGCCCACCGGTGGAGAGCCTTACACGCCGCCTGGGCAGAGTGCCGGTCTGGCTGTAGCGTCCGCGCTAGTGACGCTGGGCAGTCCACGGAGACCTTCTCTGGAATTGACGACGAAGGAGCCGAAGAAGATACGAAAAACTGCCAGCCAACATCCGGAGTCCACTTGCATTTAGCGGTAATCCCCGAAAGTAGATGGCACGCGATCGTTCTCGTGCGACTCCGGAGCCTTAGACGTATTTCTGTGATCTTGCCTACGCGAACACGGCAGGACTGTCGGTTCTACCATGTATAACCACCAACGAACGCCGACGAACGCTAGCTCGGTGTACCGTGTCTCGATCGGAGTGTACTCCGTGCTCGCTCGCACGTGCTAATCCAATTCTCTGACCTCGAGCTCAAGCTCGAGAGAGAGAGTGAGAGAGAGAGAGAGAGAGATCGCCGATTTGGATTCAGCAGCGCCGCAGTCCGAGGTAAGGAAGAATCGAGTCATGATACTCAAGGGTCAGCTAAGCGCTTAGGATACTAGGAATATCTCCACTTTCCTTGCACGAGACGCAAGGAAGTGCCTTTGCCAAGAAACTAGCAGACCGTTGAACTTCGCGCGCTACTTTCAAGTGACACTCGTGGTGGGTAGGTGCTCTGCCTTCTTTCCACTCGCGACAACGATGGTCTCGTCTGCGTCAGACGCCCATACAAGTACTTGGCTGACTTTTAAGTTTCTCCTTGAAATACTTTCGTTCGTATCGACGATGTACAGTCTTGTATATAGATCTGTTGACGAGTTTTGTCTTTCTGTTTAGGGATGGGTTGGGGGGGCTACAGCATAATCGAACAAAGTTTATCGCGCGGATAAACCGCACTCAGTATATTATAAAAAAAATAAAATTAAAACGGAATGTCTCTTTCTCTCTACTGTACCATGCGTAACTCGGGTATCGTAATCCAATTGTTCTTTTATCCCTTCGAGCGCGTGAGATGGGAGTTTATAGTGGTTAATACGTTTTTAAAGATGTAAATACGCGAAACTTTCCGACCGAATGAAAGTGAGAGACGCTCGAGCCCCATCACGGTTTTTCTCCGACTTTTGAATCTCACTGGAGGAATGCTTGTAGACAGGCCTACCCTCGCAACCAGTAGTCTGACTCTTTTCGATCACCAAGTGCTTCAACTCGAGTCATCGATGCTGTCAGTTTTTCCAGACCTCCATTCCGTCGGTTTCTATGCTCACCTTGCTTTCGTGCGTTCCAATCGCCGGCAGTGTCAGACTTTGTGCCAAATCATTTTTCATACGACGATTAGCATGGCTTTTAATACCAATGACCTGAAAACGAGTAGATAAAGTTCCGCGGCGCGTGCGGGCGCTCACTATTCATCTTGGGCGAGCCAGTGCACGATCGACAAATCCGGCGATGCATCGAATGCATTGAGAATACCGTTGCGCAGGTGTAACTCGTGCGAATCTCTTTCGAATTAATGCAACGACTGTGTTCGACTGCGTGGCGCACGGCGCATTATAGTCTCAACCGAGTCCGACGAGGAGAGCGTGGCTGTTGCAATAAACTGTTTCTCGTGATACTTTGATATTATCGATGGGAGATGGCTCGCGTAGCCAGGTAGAAGAGAGAGAGAGAGAGAGAGAGAGAGAGAGTGCGACGATGATGATTTCGCGTACCAAATGGATCTGCCTATTTCGCGACCAGTACGTGTAGATTTAACCAAGTGAGAAAAGAAAAGACGAAGTTGCTGTATGAGCGTGATTGCGTGCGTTTCCACGCGGCTGTGCATTTATTACTTTTAATCCACTGCTACGGAATATATCAGATCTCTGTATTCACGTACCGTTTAGGTTTTAGCTCGTTTACGACCAAAAATTCGAAGCAATCTCGATGCTTCCCCTTTTATACACAGCTCTACTTTGACGAAATAAACCCTTGCCCAGTAATTCCACATGCATGCGGACTCTCGGGAAGCCGCGGCAGACCTAGATTAATCGATGACTTGACGTTCTCGGAATCCTCGAGAGAAGATACTCCTAGGTCCTGGGCATACGTGCGCTCTCGAGATTCCGCGCTCGGCAAAAAGGTATACAGATGAATAATGCAGGGATTTCTAACCGCTGAATGTAGACTAAGCGCATTTCTTTAATCGTTTTAATACTCATCGAGAGAGCGAGCCGTCTGTCCTTTGCGATCTTTCGAGCTCCACTTCCGCCCGCCTCTCTCCTTCTCCATCAATCTGCCTCTCGCTTCCCGCAATCCGAGTGGAGGGGAGCTTTTTATATCATATACCAATGCGCGCTTTTAGCGCGGATGTCAGTGCGAAGCTGGAGCGAGAGAGCTGCCCTAGTTTTAGACAAGTATTATTTATTGTCGCCGATGCCTCGAATTCGCGTCATTGCCTTGCTAGCACATCGATCGCCGCGTTACTCTTCATTCGAGCATTGTCGGCGAAGATGCTCATCTTGTTAAATAATCATCCTTTAAGCCTAACTTGATTACTGATTTTTCACCGTGGCAGATCTCGCTCAGCACGCCAGCCTTTCAACCATTTTTTGCAGACAGGCCTACCTCGCGATTAGTGCGATTTCGGAATTCACCGACCGATTGACACGAATGAAGTGGGTATGCGTGGAAGTAGAAGAAGACTATAAGTATAAAGCGTCAGTTAGTCCTCGACATTTCCACGGAAACTGCGAGCAATCCTGCCCACTGAGAAAGCCAACAGGGAAAAGGGGAGTAGCCGAGAAAGGCAACTAGGGGCAAGCATGCAGGCATACGCTAAGAAGGAATACTTAAAAGTACATAGATAGGAGTACATTATCTGTAAGATATAGGCTTGCAAGAATTTTTCTAGAACACAATCGGAAATAACTTATTTTTATTCGAGCGTAAGCGTAAGGCTATCACACTTTGATAATACGAGCGCGCGACGACAAAGACGACGAGGTGGGCGCTCATTGAGAGAAAGAGCCCCCGAGGGAGTGTGCGATCGAACGAGTACGAGCCTCTCTCTGTCTCTCGGTCGGCTTTCCTCTTTGCTCTTCGAATGTAACATACCAATTCCAAAGCGAAATATTAGACTGCCGGTGTTTTTGTGAAAACTCATTTTCATTGTTAAATTGTACATTTAAATGTTATGGTTGGAACAAAAGTATTAGCCGCATTTTCCCATAAATATTCGCTGTGATTACGTTTTCCCCAAGGCATTATTAATCGGCCATGTTAACAGGATAATCTGCTCATTACTAGCAATCAGTGCCGCCATCGAATTCGCGTGTTTTGCGAGTACGTTATCCGCTCTCGCTGGTCCTCGGGAATAATTGATCCGATCGGGACGAGTAAATGATGCCGAATGGTCCCCGGAATGACTGGTGACTCATTTGGACAATCCCCTTTCCCCGTCGCTAACCAGTTCGTGTTTCCTTAATCAACTCGGACGCGACCGAAGGCGATTCATGCGAATTTTCCGCTGAAAAACGGCACTATATGAATGGTGGCGCGTTCCAATTCGATCATTCGACGTTCGCCAGGGAGAAATTTGCACGCGATCCCCTTTCATCACAACCGAATATTCGAAAGCTAATTCTAAAAATCGAAGAAAGACAGAGAGGGAAATTCGACGCGGCTCAATACTTCAAAGACTGGCGCAAGCATTTTCCCCGCAAGCGAAGATCCAGACAGGAGAGGGAGAGAGAGAGAGAGAGAGAGAGAGAGAGAGAGAGAGAGAGAGAGAGGATAGGAGAGAACCCGCGTGCGTATTGTGTATCTGAGGAATGCCCGAGTGAAACAGGTCTGCGGTGAGAATCGGCGAGAATAATGGTCTTCGGTATTTTTGTGCCAGACATCGCTGGAACTATTCACTTTGTAGAGTAACACATTTCGTATGACAGAGAAAAAGGTATGACTGGACGTGTGTCTGAGGGCGAGTCCGAGTGCGTGCATAGGAGAGAGAGAGAGAGAGAGCCGAACAAATCATATTGTATTATATTAAAATGAGACAGATATTGTTTAAATAAAATTGATGTATATACAAAATCCGAGAGGACCCCCCCCCCCCCTCATTTCCCTTGGAACGTAACAGGTTGCTCGTGTGTGTGTATACTTAGTTGTTCGGGGTTCGCGTGCAGCCCTCTAAGAAGCACTCGAAACCAGCCAATTTCAGCTAGAGTTCGCAGCCAGGCATGCAGCCCTATTAATTCTCAAGTTAGCGTGGCAGAGAGAAGCCGAGAAGGAACGTGGTGGTTTATGTACAGTATCAACCATGCCTATCGATTGCCCGCGTGCCTAGAACACCCCGGCATTCCCCCAATTAAATATGAAGGCATAAGTTTAGGGCGATAGGTACATATCGATTACACGTCGCCTCGGTAAATGTCAATCCTCACAGGAAGCCCATCCACAATTTCGATTATGCGGCCAGTTTCGCTCGCAACCCCTCACAAGTCACAAGTACTACTCTCCCTATCGGAGCGCGAGAGTCGCGCAAAGCGAGGAAAAGGAATCGGAAATCGAATCGCTTTGACTGGGCCACGTGGCGCGCGCCACTGCGGAAATGATCAGCGATGCGAGCCGCACCGCCGCCGGCCGAAAAGCGGATAGCCACGGATCCGGTTAAAGCGACGAGAGAAAAGGTTCGCCACGGCGTGAACGCCCGGCGAATCCGGAAATCCAGCATTTCCCGCACACCGAGGAACGCCCGGGAGAGAAACATAAAGCGGGATACACGTTAAATTCACGGTCCGCATCGCGCGAATCGCTTAAGGGGTCATATATACCAGGCACGTCATGAAATAAGTAAAGGTTTGTTAATTTATTGTCCTATTAATACATCCTGTTATTAAGTTTCTATCATGTGTCCGTTATTGTACATACTTTGAAGTATTTTCTCCGAAAAATACAAATAAATAACTAGGTTATGTACGACGTAACTGGCATCGTCTTAATTCAAATTGCAACATGCGGTGGTCAATGTATCTTGGTCAATTGTTATCCAAAAAAAATATAAAAAATTGAGCGTGAACTAGACACAGAAAACTAGTCCTCAACGAGCCAGAATATTTTTTTTCTTTTTTTTCACAAAGTTACACGCGAAAATGTCATTATTTCTAAGTGTTCCTACGAAATTGGTGACTTTTTCGCGTGTAACTTTGTGAAAAAAAAGAAAAAAAATATTCTGGCTCGGTGAGGACTAGTTTTCTGTGTCTAGTTCACGCTCAATTTTTTATATTTTTTTTGGATAACAATTGACTAAGATACATTGACCACCGCATGTTGCAATTTGAATTAAGACGATGCCAGTTACGTCGTACATAACCTAGTTATTTATTTGTATTTTTCGGAGAAAATACTTCAAAGTATGTACAATAACGGACACATGATAGAAACTTAATAACAGGATGTATTAATAGGACAATAAATTAGCAAACCTTTACTTATTTCATGACGTGCCTGGCATATATGACCCCTTAACGGATTCCCGACAATCCGACGTTCATTAGAGGAGCAAGAAAAACCCGGCCAGATACGTGAGCTGGATGAGCAAAAAATATATAAAACAGGGTGGAAACTGGTACGGCGCTTCACGGATTATCGCGACCGCTCAGAGATATCAAAATCCGATCGTCTTTATCGTCTTTTTTGTAAGCTTTCGCTCACTGCATCGCCCAAATTCGCCTGACGCCGGGCCGCCTGCTCGGAGACATGTCTAGTTCTACGATAGACATACACGCTAATAGACATTTCTAGCTATTCCTATTCAAATTAAAAGTTCGATGCAAATAGTGTCGGACTAAAAGAGAAGTGGAATGTTGGTGAAATGTCTGAACAAGGCACATGTCTACTTGATTGCAATCCGGCGTATCGTGTGCTACTCGGCGATTGGTGATTGAGCTTGAACTGAGTGTGTGAGTGACAGAGGAATCCCAATCCACTGGTCAAAAGCTCCAGGGCGAGCGTCGACCTTTAATGAAGAGTGTCGCGAAAAAGCTGGACTCATCTTTTGTGAGTAGGGACAGGAGGCTTTATTAGGCGCTCACAAGCTTTAATCGACGCTTCGGTCGCGCCGAAGGAGACACTGACGTTTCGATTAACTTTGGGGAGGCTTTGACTCGTGCCGCGGTTCATTGTTCATTCATCTCAAAGACTCAAAGGTGTTACTCCTCTACAGCCAGATAAAGACCATAAATCCCCACCCGCACGTCGGTTGTTAACGAGCTTCCCCCACTCACAGTCTCCCACATCTTACCTGAGCGCTAATTTCATTGAATACACAACCTCATTTAAGCTTGGTCCAATTAAAAGAATTCCGATTCATTAAGATTTTCAGTTAGTCCTCGAAAGATCAGGGAGGGATTTAGCGAGTAGAGAGCTAGTATCGCGAAGGGTCTGTACTTGTATCCGAAGAAAAGATTTCCGACGAGCTGCAGCTGTTGCGACGAGAAAGTATAACTTTCCGAAGTCCGTAAGGGCGGCGGTGTACCGTGCTCGATCCCTGAGACGATTCTTGCCGACGGTTCAAGAGGAAAAAAGGAGTAAAAGGAAGGGAAGAGAGAGAGAGAGAGAGAGAGAGAGAGAGAGAGAGAGAGAGAGGGCGTGCAAGTTCGGGGCGAGTGGTGAAGTTATCGTATCAGGGCGAGCGGCTGCCGGTTAAGACGAAGCTTTCGAGACTTCCTTAATTTCGCCAGGGGACCCGATCGTATTTATCTTGCGCCCGAGCGAAATTGTGCCAGCTGCGGTAATCCGGTGCTCGCTCCGCCGGATTCGCACAGGGCTTAAGAGCCATTTCTAGTTCGGGCAGATTTTGTCGGCGAGAGAGAGACAGCAAAGTTCGGAGTGAGACAACGAGTACTCTCGGGGCGGAGCTTCTAGCGTCCCATAGACTGGAGTAGGGGGAACATTTCCGTGCGTCTTCCTTATTCTAAAGGTGTCTCTACACGATGTGAGTAAAGTGCTTTCTAGTATATAGGATATCGAATACACCTTGTAAGTGCGTTCCTTCCCGAGTAAAATAACAGAATATCAGCATGATTGACGACCAGTTACATTTGATAAAAATAGAATAACGCTAAGCTATATGATTTCGACTGAAAAGCTGCTATGCTTACGGAGGGCTGTTCGAGGCACAACATAATTGTATTCAGAAGTGCCAAATGAGAATATCGGACTGTGTCTTTATTTATAGAGCCATCGGTTTAAAAATGTAACCAGGTACTAATGAAACTACTCCCGAGGGAATGATCGAGCCAGATTTTTTTAATTCAAGGCTATATCTCTTAAACAAAAAACTCTTGGAAAAATCGGGCTCGATCATTCCCTTGGGAATTGTTTCATTAGTACGTAATTGAAATTTAAAATCAATCGGTTCATAAATAACGACGCTACGGCCATTGGAAAATTCAGATCCCGAGCACGGGCTCCTCGTGGCAACTTCTTAATTGAAAGGTCCGCTCGAAACATAATCCCTGTCAAGGCTCTCGACCGATCCTCTAACCTTATCCGCGTCTCTGGTATTATCCCGCTGAACCGAGTTCTTGTACACGAAACTACATAGGGAAAAAAGTGTTAGGGGAATCCGTGAGGTATGAATACGTAAGGGTAATTGAGTTGGCCGTGGAAGTAGTAGCCTACTACACCGGCAGATAAAGTTTTAGAGCGTCCGACGGGCCACATTTTAATTGCCAAAGTTGGCTGAGGCCGCAAGCGTCTGGCGGCCCACACTAATGGCAGATCTTCGCCGGGAGCCTCGACACTCGACGGCGAAACGGCCCTTAATACTCCAACTGCAGCTTTAATACCTGCCAACTTGTGATATTACGTACAATCTCGCCGCGCCACGCCTCCTCTGCTCACCCGCGCACTGTCTTACACCATTGCCGAAATTCTCCGGAGGAAAGCGGAGTGCTCATTCGGCTAACTAGATCGCTCCAAGTGTGCATGCGCCGCGCCGTCGCGGCGTCGTTTCCAAAGAGTCGCTGGGCGACGGCCGAGTTGGCGGCTTTTCCATCGAGGATACATATTTTTTCGCCCGGGGCAACTGCGGCCAGCCGACAATTAAGGTTGGCTAGGGGTGCAATCAGTCGGCCGGTGAAATGCAATTGGGCCGTCGGTAAAAATGATTGGGCTCTCAATTTGAGGCCGGCCAGCTGCGACTCCAGACTGATTACAACGTTTTAATGGAGTTGACTGGGACAGTGGATTGCGCGCCGTTTGCTTTGATCCCATTGCGAACACCAGCTCTGATCGTGACATTATCAATACGTATCCAATTATTAATACCAGGGCGCAACAGAACTTGAGGAAAGGGAAGAAAATAAGCGCGTGGGTTGCCTTTGGCAGGGGCAGATGAGTCAATGGTGAAACGAAACTCTGCTCCTGCCGACAGACACGCACGCAGAGCCGAATGGAGCTCCTTTTTTTCAATCAGCCTTGCGCGCAACGTATCTCCTATCTGGTACGTGCTTTTACAAGCCGCGTCGAGTCCATTGTTTCAGACAATAGTCGTTGAACTCTTTTCACGGGTGGCCTGGGCGGGAAGGGGAGCGAGGGGAGGGCCAGCGCTCGGAATCGGGCCGAGTGTACAAGACAATGAAAGAAAGGGCAGGTTGCCCTACGAGCGGATAATTGTCTCACTAGAATTTCCAGGCCGGCGGACCTCACCGCAAAACCCTCGCTCTCGTTTAAAACGTAATAACCGTTCGTCTTGTTCTGTCGCCGATCCTTTTTTCACTCGGACTCAAAGGCCTTGAATGTATCTAACCTTCAGCTGCCCTGCCAGCTGATTGCTTCATCGATACACAATCTATTGGAAACGGGATAAAGACTGCGCTTGATAAATTGCTCTTCTTTCGCGCGGTACACGCGTGGTCCAGGTTAGAAGCGTTTATTGCCGCGGCATAAATCATCCGGCAGGATTAATGGCGTCCTGCGCTAAATGCCTCGGGGATTTCAAGTCCGATTTACTTGGGATTCGATCCCGAGCACTCGAACCTCGAGTTCTCAATGGGAGAGTTGGTGGTAATAAACGACAGATGTCTATCATTCTTTCTCCGCGGGCTGAATCAAGGCGGATTCAAAGGGCGAGGAAGCGGCAGCGTGCCAGCTCTCCCAAACGAAAAAGGCAATTTCCTGTCAGCGAGAAGGAACAACGCGCGATTTTTTCCACATGATTTTCTCGGTTTGGTCCAGCGATCGATTCGCCAGGAATCGAAACGACGGGAATGTCGTTTGCCTATACTGGTAGCAATTGAATTGGGGCTGGTGCATTAAAATTCGAGCGCGGAATTAAATCCACGCATCCTCCTCGCCCACGCGTTCGCTGCCGCCGCTGCCAAATATTTACCGGCGACATTTATTATAACCGAGGGAATTGGACGCGGAGGATCGAAATTATTTTCGTTATCCGAGCGTCCGCTTTTATTAACCGACCCCGAAAAAGGTGGAGGTTCTCAATTCGTCTTGTATATGTATATTTTTTTATTATTTTTTCCCCCTATGTTTGTCCGCCTACTGCTCTAAACGGGGATGGACCGATCGGGATAAAACCTTGTACATTTTATAGCGCGAACAACTGCACGGGTACCGCAGTTTTTGTCAAAATTGCTAACTTTGGCTTATTAGGCAATAACTTTGCAACGACTGATGACATATGAATGGAATCTTTTGCATTTTGCACAGAAAGTTCCCGTGGTGTTTCATTTTCACAAATTCTTTTATTTACCATTAGCAATTGATATTGTATACCGACTTCAAATTCGCTTGTTCGCGCTCCAACTCCTGAGCGATTGCTTCGATCCAAATGAGATCTTTGGTGTTTTCTAAATGACGCTTCCTCCTGAATCCCTTTTATGCACGTTTTGGTATTTGCTGCAGATAACCCATTGTTATTGCAAAATATTCTATTACAGTGCATCCGAATGGAACTTTTCACTGATTATTCCGGCAATCAGATTGAAATCGTGTAAATCCCTCCTATCGGAACGAAGTAGTGTGAATATTATAGGAGCTGTTTTTATCTAGTCTCTATAAACATGAAATAAAAAAGAATTGTGCAAAAATGTGAACCGACTGCTAGTAAATGAGCTCCAAAAAGCGGTAAAAAGTATGGAGTATTGCCCGTGACATTTACGTGGATTGCAGCATTTTCGAAGGCGGCGCAGATATATTACGACACCTGAATTAATTAAGCGGTATCAGAATAGCCTACGCAGTTTATCCCCTTATCATCCCCTTATTGCGTTGCTTACATTCAATCGGTATACTATCCGTACAGAGTATTGCATATAACGTTGATTCCAAGTCATATTCATCATCATGTTACTTCACGCCGCACAGAATATGTATATGTCTATTTAGGACAGTTAATTGGGGAAACAATAATCTCATGGCTCCTATCTTATTCGCGCACTCAACAAGCTGTATAGAATTCAATATTGTATTCCACAGATGTTAACCGCATACGAATATAGCATCATATAGTATATATAATATATAAATATGTCATATTTTCGTGCCGTATGTAATATACATATATTTTTATATATATATTTGCGCCGCCACCGAAAATGCTGGAATCTATGTAAATATCACAGACATTATTTCATACTTTAACCTACTTTAACCTCGAATGGAATCTCGAATGGAATCCGAATTGCACCTACCTCGTAAATCGAGCAGAGTCGTATGTTTGTTAGAGTCGAACACCTTTCTTCCTAACTTTTAAAAACTATCCGCGGAATTATGAAGCCTGTGACGAAGTGTCGGCTTGATTCTCCGATCAATGTAAGATCGGCGCGTGCGAATGTTTATCCGAAGGACTCGATCTGTTCTGCGGTCGATAAAGGCCCCTGAGAGTGCCGGCCGATGGCAGTCCGCAGCGAGCCGCCGTTGCGAGCGGATATTTCCTACTTGGACACGCACGGACCTTTAGCGCACTTCCGTCTCGCGAATCCCCCGGCACGCTCGATCCAATCCCCAATTATTCCCGTGGAAATTCGCGCCGTTCCCGCCGCCACCTTCGCCGATCGGACTCCCTCGCTTTCCCGGCCTTCGGCTTGCTCGCTCGGCCGACTGGTGAGAGCGGTTCGGCGCGACTCGTGTGAAGTGAGCCCGTGGCCGTGTCTGTGGAGGAAGTCGCTTCCAGTGCGAACGCCGCGCGAGAAAGGGAGACTAGTCCGCGGCGGGAAAGAGCAAGTGTTCCCGCTTCCGCGAAAACGCACGCACTGCACCGCGGAAATCTCGAGCAGCAGTGCGCGAGTGTCGTGAAACTCGAGCGAGTTTGCCTAGCGGAGCGCGTCAAAGGGTGTACACACTACTTCCCGCCAAGAAGATCCAATAATATTGACGACCCGTTCTCCGCCACGCTTTCTCGATACGGTAAGCCGATTTTCATATAAACGCGTGTGAGAGTTCGCGCCAGGTGGAGGAGGAGGAGGAGTTTGCGGTGTATCGCTCAGTGACAAGTAGTGCTTGGCATCGGAAGCGACTAATTGCCGGCTATCTGGTAATTAGAATAATTGGCCGTAACGCTGCTCTCCCTCCACGGTCTCTCTCTCTCTCTTTCTCTTTATCTATCTCCCTCGTGGACTCCGGAAGATAAGCATGCAGGCCGGCCGATCATTCGTAAGTGTAGCGGCTCGTTAATAAACAAGAGCGTCCTCCCATCAAGCGCAATAAAGCCCGTGACAATAATCTTGCCGGTGTCGAGCGCCCCGTGCCGATGACCGAAAGCCCTTCACCGTCCCTAAACCTCTATCCACCTCAGCCAACTCAGGACAAGTTTACCTCCATCTTCATTGAAATCCATCGGAGTAAGCAGTGGTGCGTTACAGTAGAACTTTTAGGCAGAACATAATTTGGGGCCCTTTTTTTATATCATCAAACTTTAATTATTTTCTTGGAACTCCGATTTTATGATCCTTGGGTCTTGGAACTTCGATTCTATGATCCTTGGGTCTTGGAACTTCGATTCCCTGGCCCTTGGTCTTGGAATTTCGATTCTATACCAGACCTCCGGTCGCACGAAATCTATTATTGTTTAATTTTGTAGTTAAAAGAAAATTGACCCCCGCCCTACGTCACATAATCACAGGATCCCTACTGTATAACGCGCCATTGGGAGTGAACACAGCTTCCATTAGTCGCATCCACGGTCCTTAATGGGATTTGTAGCTGCGAATTCCAGCTTGGAATAGTGCGAGGCTCCTTCGGAGCGTTGAGGTATCGAATTGCGGGAATTGGACAATCGGAAAGTGGAGGCTCGCGAGGTTTCGAAGAGTAGTGAAAGAAAGGCTTGGTGATGGAGATCTTTGCGAGGAAGTGTCGCTTGGATTAATGGGCCGAGAGAAGGCGGCGACAGGGCGGCCAGGCCTCCGGGACAGTGCGATTGTTTGACGAGCGTCTTCCGCGCGCAATCGTCAAGATAAACAGTTCCCGCTCCAGTTGCTGCTTAAGGAGACTTGTCTGACGATGCGAGAGAGAGAGAGAGAGAGAGAGGGAGAGGGAGGGAGAGGGAGCGTAGGAGAGTTTCCTTCAAGGAGTTCAAGGGAGCGAGCTAATTAGTGTGTGGTCTCTTTGCCACCAGGAGAGGAGACGTGCAGTGGAGGAATTCTCGCAGAGCGAGAGAGGGAATGAGAGAAAGACGGAGAAAGAGGAAGGGACTGTGATATCCGAGGAGCCTCGGAAGTCGCGGTGAGTTGAAATTTTCATTTGGCAGGCTAATGAGTTTTTAAGTGCTCTCTCCGTTACAACACTCTGGCAGGGCGAGCGAGTTAACACATTTTTCCGCCCGCTTTCTCGCCAAACGAACGCTAATCTCATTCCCCAATGCATAATTTAGTTGTCGCGATCTCGTGCCCGGGAAAAATTGACCGCCTTAATGGATTTTGGCTTCGGGATCTCTTTGACAACTTCTTTCCCAATGGCACTCGCTCCGTCTCACCTCTCTTTCTCTCGCTCTCGCAATGAGATTTGGAAAATGGGGAATGCGGGTGTGTTAATGTACTTCCGCCAGGTTGATTGGCCGCTCCGACGTGCCGTCATATAATCAATTGGCCAGAGAAAGCCGGCTATATCGATTCGCTTTTCAACCGCTTACCTGCTATTAGAGGAGCGCCGGCATTTCTCCACAGGTCGCCCACTTTTTCCGGGCTTCCCCTTTAATAAGCAGAGAGCGGCATGTGCGGCGTAGTTGTCGCGTGCGTAACACAGTTGGCGCGGCTTCCGTCGCATCAAAGAGTCGAGATAATTTTCGGCTATTCGTGTCCGACTCTTCTCTCTTTGTCCGGCTATATCACCGACGTATTCCCTCGTATTCCGGGGTCGATTACCTTCGACCAATATTCCCACCGGCTCATCCCCTCGCCCCGTCCCGGCCAGTCCTCGCGTAGTAACGCAGCGGTTGGGGGCGCATTTTTCCTGCCACGCATCGGTCAAGTGTGTTTAGTCGCTGGAGGAAAGCATCGTCGCGGAACTTGGCGAAGGTCACGGGGGCCGAAGGGGGATAGAGTTGTGAGTATCGACTATATGTAGAAAGCACGTGCAAGAGCCGGGCCAACCTCATCCGAAGCAGGCCGACGCGCTGGTGGTCCTCTTTATCGCGCCGTATCTCACCCAGAATCCCGAATCCGGAATCCGCTGGCTCGACGCTTAATAAATACGCGAACTTACGAGGATCGAGAGGAAAACATTTCTGAAGTGGTATTCCTGCCAGAGAGACGCGGTGCCGTTTTATTTTCGCCGATTGAATCATCCCGCCCAACCCGCGCTTCTTATTCCCTTTCTGTAGAGTCGAACGTGTCGATTAACGACTCCTGTGATCCCACTTGCCGAAGGTGCCAGGTACGTTTCCCGCATTCTATACGGCCAGCGGATCAAAAGTCTAAAGGTCCAATCGTCCGTTTCGTTTTTATTTTACATTCACTACAAATAATGGCGATAAATTGTACATGACACGTTTGCTTTTATGGAAGAGTGTGCATAGGGTGATTCACTTAGCTTGGAATCGTTACAAGTGTCGATTGAGATGGATCTCGATTATTATTATATTACCGACTAGAATAGCTCCTTTGGGCAACTGATTCCTTGCAAAGTATTAGTTCCTAGGCTCAAACTATAGAAATATCAAGCATTCGAACGAATCTGGGGACCATTGAAATCAATTTTTTGTCAAGAACTCCTTTCTTATTTTTTCGATTTTTTTACCTTTTTCCAATCCCCCGATTCCAACATTTCTCGATAATTTTAGCCTTGCAGTTGAGCTTCTGCGCGGAATTAGTTGGCTGCAAGCTGTAATTGTGTCGTACGGAGGATGTTTTCAGAAATTCTGACGAAAACCTCTAAAAGTGATAATGATTCAAAGCCAAGTGGATCATCCTGCACATGCGCATTGGATAAAGGGTGAAGTATAATAGGTGCTGATTGAAAGGCAAGTGAATCAAAGACTGGGGAAAGAGGTGTTGATTTGAAGAGGAGCGTTCAGATGCAGAGTAGACGGCGAAGTGTGACTGGTGACGAAGAAAGGGCTTATGGTTAGTGGAGCGTACCTATAATATGAATCAGGCTTGAGACTTTTTGTGGAGGGGCAAGAATCGTAATGCCCCAGTGGAATCCGCTCGAACCCTACGGGGAGAACAATTGTTAAGCTCTCTGAAGTCGCACAGTGTGTCACAAGCACTTTCCGACGTCAATTACGCTGATGGTTGCTCGACTCATTGAGTACACTGCTTTCAGATCGTCCCGACGTATTTAGCCGGGCGAGGAGGAGTTAGCGGCAGTAATCATTGCCTCTCGTCGCCCAGATATTCCTTCTAAAGTTCCTCCTTCTACATTTGGCTATTCAGCCGCCCTGTCACCGACTTTCCTCGAGAAACTCTCGTAGAGCGTCATTTCCCGAGTGATTATGTGACTTGGCGACAAACTCTAAAGTCCAGTTGGACTTGTTGAGAGTTTGTGAGTCTTTCTCGATTTCTTATTGCAGCCTGCGATCGCTCATTTCGAGTTTTTTTAAGTGCAATTAAAGAATTCACTCCTGTTGGACGTTTCACTAAGTCCACAATGAGCTGCAGACTTCGGGGTACCGATTTTACCCCGGCCAGAAAAATTGCCATCCTCTCAAAGGATTTTAATAGTTTTGAGCTCCTGTCTTCTTTTTTGTGTAGCGACTTGGCTCGGAGCTAACAAAACTATTTCATCTAACCTCGGTAATCAAAGGCTCGCGCGGAGAGTTTCCCGATCCGGGGTAGAGATAGTCTTGAAAAAGCCTTCGCCAGTCTGTACAGGAGCGACCAACCAGAGAAAATGTCACTGGTTTATACACGAGCATGGCCGGAGGCAGAGCTTTCTTTTGAAAAGAGCACCGTCAGTATCTCAAACCCTTTAATTAGAGATATTACATGAAAAAAGTTACTGGATTCGCGTCTGGTTTCGCATTGGCGAGTGCGCGTGACTGGCGTGGGTCGAAAGAAGATTTCATTGATAAAAGCGAGCTCGCACGAGGAGGTCTCGAGAGTGCCTCGGCTAAAGCCCACTCATTCGGCATAATAAAATAAGCGATTTGCATGGGAGGCGGCAAGTCTTCCGGCAGATAACGCTTTTCCTCGATCATGCGCCTTTTACGTCCGGAGAGCGCGAGCATTTCGATTTACATTTCATATTTTCCGAGCTGCCGGGGGGAAAAGGTCAACAGAGGAGCTCCGCGCTCTCTTGCCGCATTTTCGCTAAGAGTCTTTCCTGATCGCCGTCTTCTTTGCAATCTTCCCATACTCGAGCGACGTGCATACTGAGAAACCTGCCACATAAACTCCTCTTTGGCAATTGCGGATGAATTAATTAGTTGAGATGGTCCATTTCCTTTTAAAAGCTTATCGCATTTAACACAATATATCCCAGAGTCGTAACAGCGTGACTCATTGTTCGGGACGATCAATGGGGGAGTTGATTGTCTTGGGATCTCGAATTGGAATTCTATCCGATTGAATGATTCCGATCGTATTTCATAGGATTGCGTTGTCCCTCGGAAATCAATGAGTGGCGCAACGCGCACCGTAACCGGTGGCTTCTTGTCCCGACGCCTTCCACTCGGCATTCCTTTGAAGAGGCCACTGTATCAGAGTTCGCTTTGGTCGACGCCGGAAAATTGTCCCGATCGCTCCATTCATCCTGGTAAAGTGGAGGCCGATGGAGATCTGACTCGAGTGTCTAGTTTGTGTGTGTGTGCGTGTGTATGTAGGCGCACTGCGGACACCGGAGAGCATAGTGCACCGTGCACCTTGCATAGACAGACAGTCGGAAGCGAGGCAGCTATCTGATTTTACTTGAGCTCCTGGACACACTGCTATTACGGAATCCCGATAGCGCACCCTCTTATCCCACTTCTTGCGCCCCTATTTATCCCTGTCACCGATATTCGGCATCACCAGTGAGCTTAACACTGGAACGGCCGCGACTATCAAGAATTAAAACGCCTGAAAGGAAACTAACATGAAACAGTTGAAAGAAATGCGTGGAAACCGCAGTTTTTATGTAGTTTAGTGTAAATGCTCAGAATTCATACGGAATTGCACTGAGGGGAAAAGTGCCTTTTAGATATTTTACTTAACAGAAGAGAAACCACTTGAGATTGTCGGTGGAGCGTTGGATAATGTGAACGGAGCTTAAGTTGCATCGCATGCACCGGAGTGTGGACGCCGATTGACCACAGCGCTTTTACGCATTGCGGCCTCGGCCAGTTGCCCGGCTCCAGGAGTTTGTTTATTAATAGCTTCCGAGCGAGATCTCTCTCTCCCTCGATTATTTGTCCACCCTGTCGGGCGGAGATGTAATTCAAAGACAATATTTGCTCGCACCAGCTTCATAGCTCATCCAGCCGCGCGCGCTGTCTATGTGTGTCTCTCTTTCCTTTCTCAGTGTGTGTGCCCATTGTTTGGCTATGCTTGGAATGCTCCGAATGTTACTTATCCCCCGGCTCGCGGCGATATAATAATCTGGGCTGGCAATGATGCATTAACCAATCGAGACAATCATTTTCCCGATTCGCATCGACCAATGAGAGCTGCTGGAAACAAAGTTGAGTCATTCTACTTCCAAATCAGTCGTTCGCGGCTCGTTGGACCAAAAGCGTGGACGCATCGTCATTATACTTCACAGTTGAAAGACGCTAGACTTGAAAGAGCCTATTTCGGCGAGATACGTCTATGCTCGTGGCGTTTATGCTAGTTGCAGGTATAATCCGAGTGGAAATAGTGGAATATCGCTCACCGCCACGATGTAATAAACGCTAATAGTGCGAGACTCGGTTCGCGCCTTTTATCCTCCGCTCTCTCGCCTCGCTTATTATCCCGTCGAGTAGAAATTACAGACTTCGCTTGAATAATTAGCCCGGCAGCGAGTTTAATTCAGAGAGCCAGCGCGCAATTCCCCTGTCTAACGAATGTGTTCGCGCAAATGTACCTTCGTTTCACTGGCAGCGTCGCCTTCGCTCTCTTAGCGTTTCGTTAATTATTATCCGGGAATTTTCAATAAAATTTCGGTCTAGTTTTGCCACGGGGGCGTTTCGCCTGCGTTCTCGGATATTTAATGAAAAGATCCTCTCGAAATAGGGTAAGAAGAGGTGCCGAACAGGTGCCGAACTCACTGGTCCGTTGATAACGCGGTGCAACATCCCTTGACTTTTAATCTCCTGATGGAGCAGGTGTCTCTTCTTCTCGAGTGTAAGCGAACGTGTCTACGCAATTACCGCGCCGTGTGGCATTACTGCGACAGGCACAGATTACGAGTGTGGTACTCCTGGATTCAACCGCTCTTTCTTTCCGCGAAAGTCTTCTCTTTCCCTCTGCCATCTCTCTCTCCTCGGGCGATGTAACTTGTTCAATTTTTAAAGCCCAATCCCCAGCCTCTCTAATCTCGTTCTCGGCCAATGAATATCAGCCATTGGTCCAGGTTGCTCGAGAGCTTGTCCACATAAAGAAGGTATTACCGGGGAGTATTGCGGGCCCCTTTGGAGAGGAAGGTTTCGTAGGACGCTGCCACTTGGAGAAATGGCTGGGGGCAATGCCGAGGAACGCGATAAGTTAGTGGCGAGTGCGTCAGCCAGTCCACTAGGTAACTAGTGCGAGCCAACCATCCGGAAGCTCCGAGATACAGCGGCTTCGGCTTGCAAGCTCCTCTCTCCCTCGCCTTTTTTAAAAGCCAACCACTATTGATTCACCTGGATGGCCGCGTTAAGCGATAACCTTTTACCCTGAGTATCCCAGCCTCCTGCTCGTCGCAAGCACCAATTCCTCGAGGTATCTTCAAACGATCGAGCTCTCCCACCCAGTCTTATCGTGTCCTCCGCCCTCTACAAAGGAATTCCCCGATAAGTAGCTATTTCATTCTGTCGAGGCCGGAATATCATTCGCATACGAGAGAAAAGATTCGCTCCAACGAGACTCGGGAAAACTTGTCACGAAAAAGCTCCAATTAGGTGCGTAGATACTTGTCGGGGGAATCGTCGCGGGGTAATTGGGTAAACAGAGGGAGAGAGAGAGAGAGTTGTGAAATTTCGAACTCGATCGTTGCCAAGTCGAATATTAGTTGGAGCGAGTCTCGATGCGCTGATCAAAAGCATTTCGAGACTTGTGCTTGTTGAGGTCCCGCGCATTACTTGACATATTTCTCTTTTAGTTGGAGATTGAATCCTCCTGTTTACGTTATCCCCGTCGCGGAATACTCGGAATACACTCCCGATACGACTTTCGCATGCAAATATTGGCTCACCCGGCACAGTATCCGTGTTCGCCTACTTCGCTCTAAGCTCGGCCCCTGCCAAGTACTCTTTACTTAGTGGGAATTAGGGATGTAATCCTTTGTAATTGTTGCGTACACGCGAATTCCGAGTGTATGTAAATAAGTAGGTGCCTTCGCCGGATTGCCTCGGCGCCGGAATTCGTGCAGTTTCTCTGCTTTAACGCTTAAAGCAACTGAGTAGGTGGAGAAGCAACTGCCGCGTCGGAAAGAATGGTGGATTCTTTCTTTGCGAATAACACGCCTTCCGAATGAGAGCAGAGCGGCTTCCTTCAATTTTTCACCGGTCAACAACAAACGCGCGACAGTGACAAACTGTCTGTGTCGTGCACTCACTCTGGTTATTGGTTGATGCGGAACGCGAAAAGACTCTGCTTTCTCGAGTCGAGTAAAATCTGTCTCAGCATCGCGCAGTCGTTTCATACTCTGCAAGTCTAATCGTTAAACTGCGGTTTCTGCGAATAAAGGGAATTCGGCTGTACAGAAGCAGTTGGCTTTGATATCCACCCAAGCCGAACTATTTCCGTCGGCCGAAATCAGTCAGCATTGCCGGATTAATTGAATGGAGCCAGCTAATTCTGGCAGGTGGTTTTCGCGGGAAAAGCGTGAGTTATCGGCGGGGCGCGTTTAGCCTCGCGAAACTCCGCGAAGAAACGCGTGCGGTTTTCCCACTGCGTAGGAGCTCAGCGAGTTTCGGCAGAGTTGGGACTAATTGAATCGGAGGAAACTCTGTTACGAACTCGTTTATAACTGATTGCGATCCCACTAGTCGGTGCTCGACGCTGGCATTCGCAGGACTCGGCGCATTATTGACGATCCATTTTACGTCAAAAAGAATAATTTACTAGGACGACGCGCGATCGGCGAGGAATCAATCAATTCGCAGTTAGCCTCGTCCTGACAAATAGCCCACTAATAGAAGGGAGCGTTTCGCCTAGTCGCCCCGGGGGGAAAAAGATCGATGACGACGTTCGGACGATCCTGCACACATAAAGCCAGTTGACACGACGAGCGACGAGAGCGCCCTGTCCACACAATTGACTTGGACATAATGATTGGTAAACAGATCTGATCCTTAACTCGAGCGACGCTCACCCACTGGCCTTGAGAGACTACAAACACCAACCAGTGACGCGCGGTAGATTAATGCGAGGTGGCCGAAAATGGTCGGGAAATTTCCCCCGGATCGGAAAATGATGTTCGTACGACACAATTGATATCGGGCGAGTTGGGAAGCTTTGGGAAAATGGAAGAAATAGGTAGGAACGAGCGCGTGACATCGTCCTCGATCGAGCCGAGCTTACAGGAAGAAGCCCCGTGATTGGGGTAGTCCAGGGCGAGCGGCGAGCGGGAACGGAGCAATTGTTTCCCCCGAGGGATCGATGAAGCAATGGGATCCCGAATGGGGATATATCTGAGATTCGGGGCTGGCGTGGGGGCGGAGGGACAATCCGGAAGTGACATATCCGCCGGATTGCGGTAGGTCAGGCACGTATCTGACCAATATCGAGGGTGTTCACGCAGCATACCAAGGACTTCCCACCAAGTCGAGCCATCGGATTTCCCCCAGTACGAGCTTCAATCGTTCCACGAGGAGGCGAGGATCTTGCAGCCAGTCGGGAAACCCTTTCGGCCAATTCAGCAGGCAAGTTGAAAGCGACACCTCGCGTCGCCCGGCACCCGAGCACACATCCCACGTTCGAGCCAGCAAGCTGGCATTTAAACTATTTGAGCTCACCGGATTAATTCATGGGCGACTGCGTAGCAAGCGCCTTCCAAATTGGCCAACTCCACTTAAGCATCTAATTTATCCGCCCACACATTCTATGATTCCTGCCTGTTTTCCGGATCTCGGGGAATTTTGTAAATTTCACCCCAACTCCTCGAGCTAGCCGGAAACCCCGCGAAAACTCGCGGGGTGCTTGAGTATACTGGATATTAATGCGAAATTAAATCCGACCTGATTTTACGTTCGCTGCTTATTACCTGTCACACGCACACGGATTGGTTGGAGTAATATAGGGGAAATTTCAAAATGCTAAGAAGTGGTCGATATTTCGCGGAGAGGTTTGCGTCAAAAAGCGAACTAGATATCCTAGAAGAGAATTACGTTTGCAATCAAAGATACTGCAAACTAATTAATTAACTAACTTCCATTTCTAGTAGTTGTTTAGAAGTAGTTGGGTTGGTAATGTTATTACTTGGCAATGAAGTACGCACACGTCAATTTCCAAACCACTGAAATTTCAATCACTTAGCATTTTGAAATCCCTCCCATTGTCTCCAGTGCATCCTTAATTGGGCTTAAGAGAATCTTTGCTAGTCCTGATCGACTGTGTTGGACAACCTACGCGTGACATTTGAAAGGGAGGGTGGAAGCCGAGGGCGAGAGGGTCAACAGGGCGCAAGGAAGAGGAGGTCTCTAGCTCGCGTGGGTGATAGCTGCTAGCTCGACTGCTTCTCACGATTTAGGGCAGCGAAACAAGCGGAGCACGCGGAAGTAGTGAAGCCAGCGGGAACAAGGGAGACGACGAGGAGAGTAGAAAAGAGAGAAGAGGGAAGTTGCCGCGCTGCTGACGAGGAGACGAGAGCCTCGGCTGGCCTCGCTCGTGCCAAGAATGAAATGAAATCCGGTGAGCGGAGAGACCCAGGCGAACTGGAGCAGCATCCCCCGGCCGAGACGCCGCCGCCGCGCCGCAGCCGCCGCGCTACCGCTTTACCATGCCAATGGTAGGACGATACGAAAACCGATTGAGCGAACGGTACAGCAACCCAGCCAGTCTCCAAAGCCAGCGGAATCCACCTGCGAATTCCAGGATACCAGCTACTCTTTGCAACCACCGCACGAACCTCAGAATCCGCTCGACATCGTAGTATCGTACCCGCCCGCGACTTTCTTTCACTACGCACGCCCTAATTCCAGGATGCGATTCCAGGAGATACGTGGCGATCTCCACGTGGCGATCTCCCGGTCGATAATACGTCGAAAGGGTGGATGCCTGCCAGTCAAAAGTCCGAGTCGATGGGTATCTGAAAGGGGACGGCTTTTATCAGGAGGGAAGCACGCACTCTTTCTGTCCACTGGAAAACTGGACTTTTACCAGGAACCTGTCATCTCTGATCGATACAAACTTCCCCTTTTCGTTTCGCAGCTCGGCTGAACAGTATTGGCCTTCGCTCTACTCCAATTAGCGGGGAGGGCTCATTAAGCTTGCCGATTACCATCGGCCTATTGGGAGGTAATCTAGGATTATTAATCGGACGATCGGTCTTCACTTGGCGCGATTAGACGCGTCGTTAAAAAGTCATCAGAATGATTTTTGAGGGAGCTAGTTGGAGATATCAATCGTTCGTATACATTGGTTGCGGGAATTTGAGTGGGAAATGTAGACTCTTGATTGAGTATTGTTCCTTCGGATCTTTCCCGATTGTAGAGGAATTCTAATGACAGATTTTCCCTTTCCCCAATAGAAAAAGCTCTAATCTTAAAAGTATTAATCTTAAAACGCAATATAATTACTTCATTAATTCGTGCCATTGAATGAAAATTCAAGCATTCTTTTTTGGATAATGTTGAATTACTTCTATATCTCGGCAGCTTTTGTCTCGAACATGTATCTGGTATGCGCTACGTATGCGGGTAGGTCACGCGATTTCCTCGGAGTTCTAGGAACTCGCCGAATTGGCGTCCACTCTTATTGGGAGGCCTACTTTTCTCGGCGGTCGACTAAATGTACTTTCTCACTCATTGGAAAGACTTGGCCGGCTTTGCTCGGCATCCGAGCGCAAATCTCGAAGGAGCGCCGGGGAATAAGAGAAGTTGATCTCCATTCATGAGGAACAAGATGGAAAGAGTGTCCTAGGAGGATTTCGATATCGGGAATCCAGTGATCCTGCCGAGTCCCGAAGAATCTCCCGTGACAAATGACTCTCTCTCTAGCCTGTGGTGCGCGCTACCTCACTCTATTTCGTCGTCTATCATTCTTCGTTGAGCCGACCGACACGACCGAGAATTGCTTTTCTGCATCTCCTTTTCTTCTTTTACCACCGAGCAGCTGCTCCTCCAGCTTCCGGGAGTATTCCAGGGCCTGAGCGGAGGATGCGGCTGCTGGAGTAGAAACTACTGTGATAGTCAGACCGACTCAATGGGGTTGGAAAATCGCGAAGATCTCATTCGTTTGGTACATCGAGGGTCTTTGGCCAACAAGTCCTTTACAGGCTCCTTGCAAATTTCGCTAATACTTGCAAAATTGTGCAGATATGATCCGCCCAGTGGAATGATGACCTCTGGACTATCTGATTCCCAGTGCTCAAGGCGTGAAATGTCAGGAAAGTTAGCAGGCTCGCGCTTAAATGTTAAAGAAGTTGTGGGGGCAGGCGATGCGAAATGGAATTCACTTGCACGAGCCAAGGAAAACTCGGTGGCTTGGAGCCTCGGTACACTTGACTTTAATGAATTCAGCCGGCCGATAAGATTGGCCGGCTTCTCCGTTTTTCCGCCCTTTCTCCCCTTCTCCAGGGCAAAGTGGCGCACTTTCCATGGATTGCGGTGATCCCTCGCTCTCTCTACTTGCTCGGTGATTTTGGCATTCGAGAGGGTTGGTATTTAAGCTTGCGACGAGTCGAATTGGAGCGCAACCGGTGCGACGTAGTTGCGACGGAGAACGGAGAGACACAGGCTCTCTCATACATAGCTCGCTGCCGTCAGATAATGGACCGTAATGTATCTGCCGACTTATCGCGTCGAGGGCTTTCTTCCGGCTTCATCTGCACGCTCTCTCTGCTCGCCACTCCGCCAAAGCCATTCTCTCTCCTCTTCCTCACACTTTAACCCGTCGTGCGCGCTTCAGTCGAAAGTCGAAATTCGACTCAGCTTCCAATAGTCATTTCCACCTCGCATTTCTCCTCCGTTTATGCTCCGAAGCGCCGAGTTGCACGGTTCCATGTATTTGCGTCTGCTCTCGCAATATTTGCCCACCAATCCGCCAACTTCGCGGCCAATCGGGCTGGATATGCGTGGGCAAAGGATCGCGAGTTGTCTGACAAATGATAATTAGTCCCAACCCAATTGATAGTGAATCGAGCTTCCTTTCAAGGTGCGAAAGTTGTCCGAGTATGCCAGACGCCAGTATCAGCGGAGCGAATAGTTTCGGCCGGCTGCTGGATTCCATACTGTTTATTTGTGATCCCAGCTAGTATTTGTCCGGCAAACATTCTCGGTAATTTCCACGTAGAACATATGGAGTAGGAGGGCTGCTAAAATTTGGGAGGGAGTCTGTGTGTGTGTGTGTGTGTGTAATGTGTACAGGCGGACATATAGTTGGAAGTTCTTGGCGTTGGTGGGCAATATGCGCTGTAGGTTCATGTACCTCCTACCCAGCATCCACCCACGTACCAAGGCATGTTGACATTCTCGTTGGCCCCGTAACCAGGCAATACCTTTATACGGAATGTGCATCGGGAAAACCACCTTGTGCCCCCTCCCCCCATCTCGCTCTCCTTTCTTTTCCTCCTTTTCCAATCACACGCGCGCCAGTTTTCCTCCTGCGGAATATTCTCTCTCAATGCCTCGTCCTCGTAGCTGGTGCGAGCGGAGGATTTTCCAGCAGCTGTTTACCGAGTGCTTCCTCGATGATCCAGCGGGTATCTGGAGCGTGTGATATGATTGATTTAGCTCATTCCCTCGCCGAGGGAAAGAGCCTCGAAATTCGAATCTCCGTGGAGACCTCCTCGAAACTCGACATTCACGCAGTCTACGTTCCCGGCGCGGCGCTCTCTCCTGATACTCACACTTACCGGGGCTCCGGGAAGTTTTAATTATCGAAATACAGAGAGCGATGCTCCGCCGGATGAAGATCGATTGGAGTTGGTCGAGGGGTGGGTAGCTCGAAGCTGCCTTTTGTTAGTCCGATCGATGACCTGTGCTTTTTCCTCGATGTATCTGGAATTCGCATTAATCATTCTTATTAATTTTTTCATTTGGCTTGGAAGAATTCGGGCTCAGGTGTAATTAGGTGCAGGGATTTGGTGGTTGATCTTCCTGTCCTTTTCCAGGCTCGCAAATGCACCAGGCTGTTTGCCAACGTATCCTGGCCAGTGTACGAAAGCTTGGTTTTTTGCGAGGAGACGCCCCGGGGGCGACGAGGCCGAACAAATTACAGGAGTGCTTCGTTGTCCGCGGCCGTAAACCTTCACATACACCTAACACTGATCCCCACGAAACTCATCTGGCGTGTAAGGTTGAGACGAGGATTCTTCTGGCTTCCCTGCTTTGTATTGCACTCGGTGCGGCTCTTCTTCACTGGAGAAAGCCTCCCCCGTTTTTACTTGCTGACGCTTTTCCACCCCCTTTCTTTCCTTTTCCAAGCTACTAGCAAGTTTGTAAGTGGAAATCTTTGAAAATCTTATTGTAATTGGATATATCTCGCGGTCTAAACGATATTCTCATTATTTCCCGACACTTCCATCGGGCGAAACATTTCTCTTCTGGTTCCGGGTGGTCGCCGGGCGGTCGCCGGACGACTGGTGGGCCGTTAATCCGAAGGGGTTGTGGTTTTCGGCGGTGTGGTGAGTGGCGAGGATCAGATGGGGCCCCATCGATCCCCCAATTGTCGCGCAAATGTACCATTAGCGAGATCAGCGCCACTTTCCACCACGCACACGCACCAGGTCGCGGTCCCTCTGTGACCTAGAGCTCCATTATCGGCGTCGCGGAGCGCTCATTAGCCCTTTAAAACCCCCAGCGCCAAAGTGGGTGGTCTTCAAAAAGCCGCATACATCGCTGACCACCTTTTTTACTTTCAAGTCAATTCCTCTCAACTATTTTAATTTTTTGTATCATTAAAGTCGAACGAACAATGATTTATTCAGAAATTAACAGGAGCTCGGATATCTTGCGAGGAGTTACAAGTTTTCCCAGGGTGCGTTTTCCTAGGTCGGGGTAGGGTTGGGGTAGATTCCTAGCTCGTCGGGGGAGGAAAGCGATCTCGTAACTTGATGGCAAAAAGTGTCGGGGATAAAGTGAGATAGCCAAGGCTTGTTTATTTCTTACTGTCCCACCTGGGACTTTTCGGCGTCCGACGTTTAATTTATTCCCACACTCCGCAGTGTGAAGAGCGCCGCTTTACGACAGGAGCACTCGACATTCACGCAGTTTCTTCTTCCCCTGGACGAAGCGAATGGCTCGTAATCTCTTAATCTTTCTTCATCCCCGAAATTCGAGGTTGACTGAATTGATGGGAGAATTTCCGAAGCTAACTAAAGCTTCTGGTCGAACACACTAATGAGATGTCGAGGCAACCGGGAAAGAGGGGCGAAAGGGTGAAGCAATGAGTCCAAAGCCTGCAAATTGGAGCAACCCTCGTCCAATGTGATCTTAATCGCGCCATCCCAATCCGAATCTCTCTTCCCCTTCCCACCTGATCGACATTGCACTTCTCCTAATTTGATTACGAATTTCCTACTCCCCAACCCCCTTGATGAGCCGTTCATCGACTCGGAACTGTGGATAATTAATTCGCATCCATTAAACACCTCCCATTTCCACCAACGAATTCGATCCACCCCAAAAAAAACAAAGGGTTTTCTCCACTGCGGGAATATGCACTGCGGGCGGGCTAGGGAAACTGGCAACAAAGAAATAATAATTCAGCGCCGGGTTTTGGCCGCGATTTCCTCGAGGAAGATTACCGCGTGACGGGATTACTGAGCGAGCCACGCCGGAAACGTGATCGCGCCCGATCCTGCCACTATTTCGTGCCGCCTCCGCCCACAGGGAACGTGATTCCACCCTGAAAGTGTTTATTTCTCCAGCCCTTTAACCAGTGGCTGCATAATGATTTTCCTAGCGCCGTCCTACTTGCTCGAGAGTTGACTCTCTCGGCGCGCATTCGCGGTTTCAGTGGAGTTGGCGGCAATGTCGTCGCCTTTTTCAAGTTGTTACAATTGCCACGGACGATTAATCCGGCCGGCGGGGCGTGATGTGTTGCGCTTTGAATATCGATTGGCAGTGGGAAATCGAAGCCGAGAGAATTATCCCTGTCGGCCATTGGCTGGGGATTTAGTTCCCGGATGGATTTCGCTCGTAGAGAGAAATGTGATCGGCGATGTAACGTTATCATTGGCCGAGGGCTTTCTACTTTTCAGTAGGTATCCTGGGAGGCTTCATTGATAAATCGGCTCTTTGAGATTGAGGAGATTCTGCTATAGACTGGAGGACAATGTGTCCCGGAAAGCCTGGAAAGAGGAAGGGAAAAGACAGAGTAAGCGATTGGTTAGGGAATCGACGTACGAGCTCCCATTGAGATCAGCTTTGATACCAACTAGAAACTGATGGCTTGGCAGTACAAAGGACTCGCAGTTCCAAAGCAATTAACAATAGAATCACAGTTGGGTGTCGCTATATTTCTGGTAAACTGGAAGTTGGAATGAAAAAACAATTCTAAAGAAAGAAATCTAAAATCTTTAATTTTAGCAGGTCTGCTAGTTCTAGTGTTAAAATGAATTCGAAAGCGAACTCTAGCAATAAGCCGAGTACTCGCATTTCTAGGTCTACTCGGGGGAGTCGGGGCTTTCGCAATTTCTTGCCATGGAGAATCCGTTTTCCAGGCCGGAACTTTGGCTCGGGCGGCCGCCGGGATTTACATGCCAGTCGATTTCCATAGGCCGGGAGGCTTTTGCATTGCAGATATCGCGGAAGAGAGCGGCGGAACGGTCCGCTCTGTTCGCTAGGTGATAGCCGGCAACGGAACTGTCTGTTTGTCGCTATGATAAATACCGACGGATTCGCCCTTGCGAGGGAACACGCATGTATGGAAATAGCCGAGGGCGCCCGTGTGCCCGATGGGATCTCAAAGAGACATCTGCGAAACTTATCATTTCCCGTCGAGTCTCGCCCGACGTGTTACCACTTTATCCACCTTTCTTACATGCCCTTTGGAATCCATCGAGAACGCATTCGGCAATGGAATCTCCTCTGAAGTCCGAACTGGCGAATCCCTCTGTGCTTCTGATTGATGCGGAGAGAACAAGAGCACAGCAAAGTGGAGGAATCAAGGGTGAAAGTCCCTTTCTCGGCGAACTAGTCGGGAGAAGGTCGACCTGCACTCGACCAACTGCTGTGTCAAGGAAAGACACACTAGGACCGCCTGAACCATGGTATTTCCAAGGGAAACCCGAGCTTGTTTACTGAAAGCTTCACACCCACCGACACAAGTGATTTACCATTTCTCAGGATCCTTTTGGTCAAACTTGGGACGCTGAAGAAAGGCGTTGCTATGTACTGAAATGGGCGCATAGTGCACGTACAATCTTGTGGGATTTATCCGGCAAGGTGTAAGCTGGATTCTGGTGTTGCGAAGATATTCTCATGCAGCGATCTAATTAGAGACGGCTTAGCTTGAGGGAGTCCCGGTGCATAAATCGGGTTGAGCAATTAAAGGTCGACCCTTAAGAGAACTATATCTAACCGAGCATATTAGGTCCTTGACACGAATCCCCTGGCAACAACTAGTCTACCCACTTCCTTAGTCAACTCTCCGTGCTCCATTGGAGCTCCCTGATTAATTTTCAGCCAACCTGCTCACAGGTGAACCTACCTATAGTTACTTTGTGCTCTGAATCCGCACATAATATACAGCAATAATATTCATTTTGATTTTGAAATGCAAGATCAAAGGTTTCTCTGTTATTTTCACGTATTCACCTCATTTAGAGGAGCGAAATTGTTAAAGGCAACAGGCTCAAACACACTCCTGGCATGGTAGGATTTTTTTAACGCACGGCCACCAAGTTATCTGACCATCTACCTCGCCCTGTGACTGATACGACTCTTTTATACGAGCGTACAATTTTGCAGCGGGTCAGACACACTGTCACACTGCACCGACGCTCGGTGACTGGTCGAGTTTGTCGGGAAAATACCCGATTCGCTGGAATCTCTGATTGACGAGCGCCCGTTTCTACTATCCACTGCGGACATTTTTCCCGTCGCACCTAGAAATGTTTAATCTCGTTCTGCTCGAAAGTATTTGTTCACAGAAGTTGGGAAAGTATTCCAGGATCTTGGGGGTCGTTAGCCGATTCTTCGAGGAACTAATTCCAAGTTTCGCCCGGGGTTTCACATTGGCCTGGGTTTCGTGCGTAGTTTCCGCGTCTCCCTCTTTCGGGTATTTGTTTCCCCGTTGCTGGTAAAACTCAAGTTCTGTCGGTGATAAACTTGATCAGTTGGATGTTCCGATGTTTCATTTCGCCGGAAAATTCAAGTGCGAGAATCTTCCAATCTGTTTGGCATGAGTCTGTCATTCCTGATACTGGTAATCGCGAAATATTCCGCTCACGGGTCGGCCAAGTACTCGGGGTAATGTAAAGGTGTGTCGAGTTGTTGTAAACATAAACAAAGCCTGAAAACTCTCCACTCGAGATGCTTGGCTAACCCGGAGAAAAGGGATGGAGCGAGAATGATTGGCAAATGCTGGGGAGATTGTCTGTGTTGTTGGAGAGTTATCTGGCTCGGCGGAGGGCTGAGTCTGCGAGGGATGCCTCGGTAGATCTAATTTATTTGGTATTCCGGAACTTCCCGGAACATCTTGCCCGCCTGTCTTCACGCAACAAGTATGTGTGCGATTAAATGCCGCCACTGAATACCTTCCGACAGGAGGACTCTATTGTCATTTACTCTTTTAGTTACACCCTTGGCCCCTTTTGGGAAGAAGCCTCCGCTTGTTTCCTGATTCCGGGGAACTCACCGAGATAATAAGAGACAGATCGTTCCGCCTCGAACTCCTGGGGAACAGGTGATGAGATTTCAATTTCAGATTGCGAGTTAGGAGCTATTTTCAGTGCGAAGGGTGAGAACCTGCCAATAATAGCGCGATAATCTTGGTGTCTCTGGAACGTTTCTCCCATTACCTTCCAAGCATCCAACCATTTCTTCACGGATAGAAATCGATTGCCAATCAATTCCGCCCCAACTCCCCGCAATCAAGTATCGCACTTTTATTTACTTTTCTGAACAAGTTTTAATAACAGCAAAAATGTGAGCAATTTCGAGCATTTGCTAACTTCTGATGTAACTTGAAAAGAGAGCTTTCATTAGTGATCGAAGCTCTTTTCACTCGCAGTGAGAAAGAGTTAAAGGGGCTCGAGAATCTTAGGGACTGTGGAACGATTGAAGAGGAGATCGGGAGGTTTAGGCATGAAGTAACAAGGAGAAGTCGTCGACGCAACGTAACGAAGGGAGCCGCTCGAGTTCGTCCTTGTTTCTCGAGCTCTCGAGTGCGGGATGGGAGTCTAGGCCAGTCTGTGCCGGCTTGGTTAATTGGGTCAAGCCGCACCACAAGACTTTTCTGCCGAATGTCGATAAGCCGGCACCGCTGCCCCGTTCCCGTAATTATTTCGAGTGATCGTCGACACGTTAGCCCCGCCTAATGATAGGCGTGTGTTTCCTCGTCGGCCGATAGTTATCTTGCATGCACCACAATAAAGCTCTGTCTCCGACATGCTAGCTCACAGTACAAAGCTCACAGTACATTTTGGGAGCCGACTTGACACGGAATTCACTAGGTCCTACAATTACGGGTTTTGGAGTGTTTTGTAATTTTATTATTGGCCAAATTTGGTTAAACAAAGGCTTAAAGGCAAACAGGCGTGCCTGGGCATTCGAGGAGGTAAAGCGAGTGGCTCCAAGTTCGACTTTGTTCACCAAGTTTTTCTCTGTCGTGCGTTGGATGAGTGCCACGTCATGAAAAGCGGCAGTGAGAAATGGAGGGTGCTTGGCACGCGACCCGGCAAGGCCAAGAGGTGGAAGGCCATTTTATAAGCAATTAGTTTCCCTCTTTAAGAAACTGCCTACGCCCGCGCCACTTTACTGTCCTTCCTCCGAAAGCAATCGCCCTCTTCGCGATTCGTCCGAACATCCAATTCTTCACTCCTCTTCGATTTCAGCAGAGACTCACTGCTTCTTAACATGCAACCCTTCAAATTCCCGTGGAAAGGGCGAATTAATAATGCGAGCTGAGATGGAAAGAAGGTGCTTGGCTAGGAACATGAAAGGTGGGGGGAGCAGGACAGGAAAAGGAGGACTTGTCCCGAGGGTGTAACTCTGCCAACCTCTTCCCACAGCGTCCTGCACTCCGATGTATGCAGAGTTCTGTTCTCCTGCCTTTACTTTCCCTCCCAAACTCCCCCGAGAATTGCTTGTCCTTTGTAAAAGGGCGGTTCTCACTCGGTGGAAATAGTACTTGCGAAAACAGCCGTGGGACGTATTTCTTGCCATAAGGAATTCAATTGTATTATTCTTCTTCGTGAAAATTCTACTTTAGTGGAGGGATTCCACTAAAGTTAGTGGAATTGAGTGGGAATTAGTGGGAGCTCATTTTGCTATGTGTTGGGAGGAATCCGGCCCGGATTCTGGATAATCCGGGATCCCCGGGTGATTTGTTCTAGCACCCGCTAATCTCTAGTCTCCTCCCCCGCACCTGCTTTTTGTTTCCTCTGTCATGGTTACTCTTTCCCGGAGGCGTGCTACGTGCCTTTATCGGCAGGCCGAGCGTTCATTTATCATATCCCTCGACGGCCACGTGCTCCAGGGCTAATTTAGCACTCATCCCTGAAAACCTGATACCAGCCACTTCATTCCACCGTTCCCGCTCGGAGCTTGCCCGATTCATTTCCACGTGGCTCGGCCCGAGGCGGGAAAGAAGGGAATGGATTTTGAGGTTTACTCCCACCAGGGTTCGCAGCTCCTCTAATTCGTCGGGAATACCGCACCGAACGAGTTTGCTTCCTATTTGTCATCGCGGGCGTCACATCCGCACCGGTTTCCTTCATCAAGCTAATTATTAATCCAAAGCCGACCACCGCCACAGCTTCACCCCGGAAACGTATACCGAACGAGCTGCAATGCGTGTTTCGCACTGCAGGAATGGAAATGTTAGAAAGGATTTGCATGGCGAAACAAGTAGTCCGTGGGAAGCGGGAAAAGGGTGGTAGGGTGAGTACAAAGGGTCGCATAAGTTTCTTCTCGAGCGCAGCTAATTAGTAACAAAGCGTAACGTTCTCCGAAGAATCCGTGGGGTGAATAAGAAATGCAAAGAAGTGCACTTTTGCGAGACGCCAGCTATATTTCTAGGGCCGGGATTGTTCTGAGAAGAGCGGCCTGATCAGGAATTCGGAGGAGACACAAAGCTTGATCTCCTTCCGCGAGAAAAATTGGTCCCAGCAACAACAACATCGAGGGCGATGCGCCGGCGTGCCTCGATTGCCAAACGCTTTAACGGCCGAAATCCTCTCAAAGACTGGGCGAGTGGAGAAGGCGAAGCATGCCAGAAAGAATCAGAGGCAGAGATTGCCGACAGTAGAAGAAGTGTCGGGGAAGCGAGAGGAGAAGTAGTTCCCTGGTAATCTGGATCAGGACATTTAAGCGGCCGAGAATCTCGGCCGCCCAGGAAGCAGCTTGCCGAACTTTGATTCGCTCCCCCTTGGAAACCGAGGATTATCCGGTCTCCACTTGATAGCCGTGAAATTGGGCTGCGATGCTGGCGGGGAAGGTCGAGCTGTTGCTGAGATTAACATATACCTTGGACATCTACTGCCATTGACATACTCGATATCCCTTCAATCTACCTCGAGTCCCAGCCGAGCTTCAATTCCTTGCGTCTACGGATCCATCGACATTCCCTATTGTTGGTATTTTTATTTATACGGCCGTAGGAAAAGCAAAGACTCGGATTCTATTGGAAACGTCATTCGAAAACACTCGGAAAAATGTATTAAAAATTAAAAGAGCGCGGAATTCCAACGCGTCGCGAAAGGTCGATTTCTTCTCCGGCAGTGATATAGGTCGACGCAGGGTCAGACGCCGCGAGGGAAGTTCCTCGATAGCGAGCCCGGCTAGCAGAAGAGCGGAGCTCGCAGCACTGACCCCCGCCGGATGCTTCCTTCCTCGTGACAATGCGAGGGGAGTTTTTCAATCTGGCGGTAGCATTGGAGGAAAAATGTTGCGGAGGTGTTGCGCGCCGCGATGCGCTCCGAGGGCTCGGAGTCAGTGGAGCGGGCGGTTCGAGCAATTCAATTAACCCAATTGACTCGAGATAGTCGGCCGCGCGGCCCTAACACGACACACTGTGCGAATGTCAATATTTGTCAATGGCCAAACGGCAATGGCCGACACTAGCCTACCATAAACCTTCCTCTTCGATTTCGACCAATCTGCCAACTATACGTTTTCTACTCTCGGTCAATTCCACAGTCTGCCTGTCCACCAGTGTCGGCTCGCAAACAATCTGGCCTTTACTTTTACATCGGATTAACTCGGCTAACCAATCGGCTGCATCTGTACTCTGCGCGACCAAGTATTATCAGGAAAAGGAAGCCACTCGCAGCCCTTCTCCTTTGTACCACTAGATAGAGCCGTCAGAGGATCTGTCGCCTGCCTGCGCCCACACATACACTGCTCGAGCAAGGGTTAAATATACGCGGTACACACTCACTGCCGGTGCTTTGCGCGATGCGGTGGTACGATTCGATTCGCACTAATTCGCCCTCCAATCCCGATCCATGCGCTCTTCTTTGGGTTGACACGCGTACATCTACTGCGTGACTCGCACCAAGCAATGTTGGTATTATTTTTATCAGAATATATGCATTATTATTAACTCAAGCGATATTTCCGTAACTAATCGTATTCAGCGAAATGTATGTAATTCGACAATTATATATGCAGAGGGAAACGTCAACAGGATCAGCTCGCTACCCTGTACAGATTGATACACTTGGCTTGGAATCTATGTAGTGATTTTCTTCAGAATTTTGAAAAATATCCTCCGTACAACACTATTACAGCTTGAAACTATCTATGGCCTTCGAAACTATCGAAAAGTGTTGAAACATTTTCAATTTTTTTAGTTAGCTAGAGGCCTTCACTGTGTCGCACGAATGAGATTTCGATGAGTTTAGGAAGGAAATCGGTGAAATAACGCCCCGTGCGTCACAACTATGAACTCCGGCCCGCTAATTAAAGAGGATATTCCGGCTAGTAATATAAAAATACTGATCTATAAGGATCCATAGGAATGTATACTTGTGACTAATGATTCCAAGCCAACCGAATCACCTTGTACATCCAGACCGCGCTTAAACAGAGCACGACGAAGAGCGGTGGGAACGGGGAATGCGTCTACGTGGTAAATCGCAAATCGCAATTTATCAGCGCGCCAATGTTTGCAGGCAGAGTGGAAGCGCGGGCAATCGGAATTCACTCGACACTCGGCAACGACGTGACCTCGGTTTTCATTAGTTGATTATCAGTGGCCTCCGCCCTCTGTTTACCGAACTCCCACCTTCGCCAGGGCGAACCTTCGCAAAAATGGAAGTCCAGTGCACTACATGCTTCACTCTAACGCTATGTGCGCCATTCGAGAGGATATGCTCGCTTCGCGACTCGCCAATGGAGCTAATTAAATCAGTAGCTACTGCAAATCTCCAGCTCGCCCGGACAAAGCCTCTGCCGGAGCGATGTCTGCTCTCGAGTCGTACCAGAATTCGACGAGGATATTATCGCAGAGAAAGCAACAATTTCGTGAAATAGAATTCGATGATCTCCGAAACAATACTTGTTCCCTTCGGCTTGGCTTGTGCAACTAAGATAAGACATTTTGCTGGAATATTCCGGTGGCTTCAGTAAGCTTTATCTTGGGACAGGAGCTTCATAAGACAGAGCAGTCCCGTAAGGTACAGGGCAATGTACTACCCTCCGAGGACCTAGATAAAACTTATATGAATCTGGTGTACAGTATGCACGGTGGACGTGGCCAATAACTCATGTATCAAAGTGTCGCAAGAGATTTTTGAAAGTTTCACCAATGGGATTACCGCACCGTCTACATACAGGCAGAGTCAAATCAGGACGAACCAAATTTATGCTATGTATATGTTAACAGCATTTTTTTGAATTCCCCTTATTTCATTCATTTTGCAAACTGGACAATAATGTATATTTTGGACTTAATTTTGCGGGAATAATTACTTTTTAAATTCATGACATATACTTTGATTGCTCCTGTACACGTATTCGAGGGATGTTGAGTCACGGTCTCGTCAGGTCTAATGAACGCAGTCATCGATCATCGATCAAGGATACCAGTATTGGTTTACTACTAACATGCCTCAACTATATGAAACTCTCGTTAATTATTTCACTGAGATTCCTCTGTGCTGACTAGGTTTATTCACCGGAGGAACAGTTTAAGGCAGGTTTAATTTCCGGACGATTTCTTGGACAGCGAATATATCGGGTGGAATTCGCCTGGTAGGAGTGTAGAGTATACTCGAGAGCTATCGGAGTTGCCGTGGAAGAGTCTAGGTTCGAGAGCCCCTCATGATGGAGTAGAGGAGGCGAAGGAAAGCTGAGTCGTGCGCGGTTTTCCAGCTGAGTCGACTTCTCTCCTCCTCCCCCTCTTCCTCCCCGTTTCTCTGTCTATCGATGTGGCCGATCCTGAAGAGCTTCCTCGTAACTCTGTTGGCCGCACTCGAATCCCTATCTCATCGCGGCGGCGACCACTTGCCAGCGCCAAGGACCAACTGCCAATTGCGAAGGCGGCCATTAAGAAAAGCCGGCTTAAATCAAGGCGAAGGGGAAGCGTGGTTAATCAGGCACCGATCGCCGGCCTCCGTAATAAGAGAGCCTCTCCGTTCTTGCACTAATAACTTCCACACCCGTCGCCACCCACTTTATGCATACACAGCTCTTGCATGCGAGGATTAAACTTCACAATGACTCCATTGATTGGATGCACAGCACGTAGAGGTTGATTCATTTGCAGGATTATTTTAAATTGTGTAATAATGTTATTTGTACAAGAATAATTAACAATTTTTCTCTGAATTTCTATTATATGTATATTCTGGATAACGTTTATATTAAATTCATTGCTTCATCGATCAGTCGAGTGAGACAAGGTGTGTGTGTCATTTAGTAGAAATGAAAAATACCAAGATCGAATATGGAGACTGCATCTGCGGTTGGCGTTCCGTCACTCACGGCGCACTTTGTTGAAACGAATTAGTCACTGTTGGCTTGGTCGGGTGCGCTAATTAAATTTCATGGATCTTGGGATTACAATATGCCGCTCGGTGAACTTAATGAGACTCGGCGCGAGAATATGAGAGAAGGAAGGTGAGCCGAGGATTTATTCCAACTTTGGCAGAGTTGCATTCAAGGTTTTAGCCGGTGAGAATGTTGGGAAACTTGAAATCGGCCGATACCAGCCGTGCGATTTTCACAGTTGGCGGCACCTTCGCCGAATTTACGGAAATTTCAGGGAACGAAACCGTCCGATAGCTTTTCGACCTAGACGACGCGCAATTGGAGCGACTTTCGCTTGAAAGTTCGCTGCACCAGCTTTAACGAGCGCGGCATCTACCTTTCCTCGCTTTTTCGGGCTTCTGCCCCTTTTGGCACTGTGCGCATTACAGATTCTTTTGTATTCGGTTCACAATCGAAATCAAATAATTGAAATCCTGTTTTGTAGACTGAATCAGTCGATTTCTGACTAATGAAATTTCTACACGTCGATATCTCAAATTGATCTAAGTACATACACTTGAAAAGCACACTTTACATAAAAAATGGAATTGAGGAAATAAATCGGAGAAAAAATAAATAATATATAAATCAAATAATTAGGTATAACTCGAATTATTCTAGATTCGCACACAATGGAGATTGAGTGGCAAGTGAATCAGCCTGTACATGAATGTAGTAGTGTTGTACTAGCCAATGGGTCGCCTCATGCCGACACGCTGTCTGCGGGCAGAGAGGCTTTGTCGCTCCCATTATCCCTGATGCCCGGAGTTCCAGCGATTTGGGATTCCTCTCCTCGGACGTGTCGCATTCTGTGTCAGCCGAGGCGCGGAACCGTCGAGAGAAAGCCGTCGACCGCCTTGTTAATTAGGTGATTCGACTCGCCGTGAAATCTCGGCTATTTGATGTTTCAATTGGGAAAGAGGAGCGTTACAGTTTTGCACCGGCGATTGTTTGCTCTACTCCAATGAGAGCTGGAGTGAATGAGCGATCGAAAGGGCGGATAGTATGGGTCAGGGATTTCAGCTAATCACGCTGCACCTCGCTTAATTCATGCAAATTGCTCGCTGAAATGATTACCAGTGCCGCACTCGTTGTCCACCCCTCCAACCCGCCGCGTTCGTCCTGTGTCAATAGCCAATTGATATTAACACATTGTTGACCGGCCGTTTTATGCGAGAACTAACGCGCATCGTTGGATATTTTAAATAAATAAACGAATCTCAATGAGTGTGGATCTGTTCGAAATTTGTTTGCATTTGCATTTGCATTTTAATAATTGAATATTTTATTGTGTAATTGGTATAATTGAGATCGTCATCGATGAGCATCAATTCGTTGTGGAACCTCTTTTAACTGTCACAAATTCTTCATAAATCGATGCTTTCATTCCTAAAGCTAACACCCCTCAAGAAACGAGGTCTGTAATTGATGGGCTATAAGCTTAAATCAGGTAGAACACTCGCCGAGGATTAAAACACTCGGAGACTGGGTGCGCCGGCAGTTGCGGGACACTTGACTGAAACTTGAGGAGCTTCGCGAGCTCGAAAAGAGTTTGCGGCACTGTCGCAGGATTAACTCGCGGAGGAGGAACTTTCCCTGTTCCGTCGTTGCACCGGCGACATTTCGACGGTATTTTGCCGCCCGCGCGCCTGTGTCTGTCCCGCAGATCTGCTCGCGGACGTGTGTGTGTGTGTGGTAGTGGAAGTAGCGGAAGGGGTGTGAAAAGGGTGAAACGTGGGACTGGCACCGCAAGCGCGCATACGAATGCGTGGGTCGAAGCCCGCGGGGTCGGGGCCAAAGGGGTGAGTTCTCCACGGGAGCAACAGGAATATAGTGGCGCATCGCGACGACCTCCGGGCCAAGCTCATCCGAGCCTTCACTCTTCCCACAGATATCGGATAGTACCTTCCACTAATTGATACAAGCCTCTTGAAGGAATCAAGTGAATCTTACTTTCCAACGAGCCGAAGTGCAATTTTTCCATCCTGGTCGAACCAGTTGCGATGAATTCCATTCGTTAAACTGGCTGATTGCAAGGAGAATAAGACACTTGTGGCGAATTATCAAGAACTCGAAGAAGGAGGAATGGGAAAAATCGAGAAACGGGTGAAATCAAGGAAATATAGTCTCCGACCTATAAATTTCGTCAGGAATATAAGCTTTAAGGATAAAACTGTCGAAATATGACGAATCTTCGTAACTCCTCGATTTTAGGAATGAAATAATATTCTGTAGTGAGTCATTCGAGACCGCCCACCCTTCCTTTATAATCTGTCGGACCTGTGTCGTTCTTATTACTTAAAACATACTTGCTGATAACGACAAAGCAAGAGTGGGTTGCTCTAGGCTAATTCTGCGAGCAGTGGGCAGGAAGGAAGGGGATGAGATAATCGGTGGTGTGTGTAAGCGGAATGCTTGTGCGGAAGAGGTTCCGGGGGTTGGGACGCGAGCGAAAGGGAACGGAGGGAATGCGAGGCGGTCGCCGGAGAAAACGGGGGCTGTCGCGGACTGTCGGGGGTAGCAGAAGGCATTTCCGGTGGTGAGTGGCGCGCATGCGGCCGCAGTCGTGCGGTTCTCCCGGATCCTCAGTGCGCTCCTGACCCGCGTCGCGCTTGCAACCCCTTCGCAAACCTCCGCCCCGAGGATCCAACATCGCTCCGCGTGCTCCCCTTGGCACCCTCTTCCCACCCCGTCCCCTCGCAATCCCCGACCTCGGGCCCCCTCGCACTTTGGATTCCAAAGAGATTCATGAAGAAACCTGGCCGGAAGAGCGCTCCGAGCCAATCGCAAGCCCGAAGAGTGGAAGGTGGCCGACAAAATTCCGGGCCTCTTTACAGGGTTGATTGAAGGTACGTGTGGGCTGGGAATCGACTGCACCGAATGCGGGGGACGAATAGAAACGTGCCGAATTCGCACAACGCTCGAGACTAGATTCCACTGGAACGATTGTAGTTTTACCCTGTGATTTCCACCCCTGATTTAATGTTACGAGTGTTTCGGGAAACTCGATCGGATGAATGAAAATTGCAAGATGAATCATTTGTCCGCTGGGTATTCAATCGGTGTTGTATTTAGTCAAGTTTTCTGATGAAATGCGAGAGGTAATACTCGTTTTCCAGGCCCCTTTGTCAGTAACCGGCGCCTGCTGACACAGTGCTCGGTGACTGCAGCACATCGCCGGTATCGCGTTCACGCCACGTTGATTTTTCGAGTGTCATCCGCGCCACTCGGCATCTCGATTGCAAATAATAGTACACCGAGGCATTTGTCAGGAGTGTGCTTTCCACCGGCGGAATCGAAGAGTGCGTCCTTTTTTCCAGGCGAACCAGACGCCGGGATTTTAACAGGAAAAGCGTATTCCTCGCGTTTACACTCTGCTCTTGCGGATTCTACGCAATTATGCAAATTTACATGAATTCCCGTGCGAGGCTGGCGGGAGGAGGCGCGTGTGTGAGTGTGAGCGAAGGCTTCGGAGGATCCTGCCCGAACGAGAGTGTACATATAGCCAGCGACAACCTGGCAAAATCGGTTCTCGCCGAGTCAACATTCGATTCTCGGAATTCACTGAAACTCAGGGAAAAAATCCTTCGAAATTCCTGCCGCTTTGCTGGGCCGCGATTATTCTTGAGAGAATGGCGGAATGATTGAAAAGATACTTCTCTTCTAATTCGCCAGCGGTGATTGCTAGAAGCAGGTGGCTCGTCCTCGCGTCTTATCTATTTTCAGCTCCATTTCTCCGGCCTATTGGCCAATAAACATTCGCGGCTCGGGCTGCTCCATGGAAATCCGCTGGTATTGAAAAAGCTTCAGATACACTTCGCTCCCTTTGCGCCCCCGAGGAGCCAGGCGCAAAGGGCAAAAAAAGCCCGCGGCATTGAGCGGCCCGAAGCGGATCCAAAAAGTTGAAGCTTCTCGGGTGGATGGGGGGCTAGCTGCTCGATGATAGGCGGCGGAGATCGACCTCGCCGTCGGAAAGGAAAGCACTCGAATTCACCGTGGAATCCAGGATGGAATAAGAATAACAAGGCAGTGTGCAGGGCCGAGCTTGGGCACGTGGGATGAAAGCGGAAAAGGATTGCGCGAGAGTGCTGTTGCTGGTGGTGGTGGTGAAGGAGCTCGTTAAAAAGGAGGCGACGTCAGCGGAGGAGAAGCCCAGCTCTTGCTCACATTCAAGGCTGAAATTGATCGCGCGAGCGCCGCCCATTGCCGGGGATGAACTCGACTCGATATTAGAAAGCTGAGGTCGCATTAATCAGATATTAATTGTGTATCGAGCACGCTATTCCCCGGAATCGGGAAGGCCGCCCGCGGATTCCATCGATGTCCGATGGGACGTCTATGCAATTTGCCAAGCTCTGAAAAATTCAGCTCTTCCTACCACCCCTCCCCCCCTTTTCTACCCCTTCGACCAATTGCTTTCTCCGTACATTAATTCAACCTCCCACACGCCCACATAATCCGATTAGATATCGCTACCACAATTATCGACCATTATCCACGATTAAACTGGAGATTTACTTTCTACCAGGATATCTGTCACATTTTCCACATTCTACTTTAAGCAACTTGTTAAGAATGAATTATTGTCATCGTTCCTTTCCATAATATGCAACAGACTACTTATAAAATCTGAAATGCTCCCCTGCAAGTAGACTACCTGACAAATAAGATTAACATTGGCCTATTGTTTGCTCGTGTATTCGATCCCAACTCCGAATTAGTAATAAGCTCAAGCTTGCATTAAGAATCGCGTGATCGCACTCGGTTCACTTGCTCGCCAGGGAAAATAAGTAATACACGTGGAGTTGCGCGGGACGTATAGGGGGCCGAGGGTGACACCCGTGGAGGCCCCATGGGAACAAGCGCAGAGGCTGCCGCGGGAACTCGGAGGGACTCGCCTAAGAAGCGAACTTACTAACTTAGTTTCGAAAGAAGTAAGATTAGAAGCAGCCCTCGCTCCTTTGCCCTTTGCCCTCTGAACTCGCAAGAGCCTCACCCTCGCCCGGCATCATCAACCCCTCGAATCTATCTTTCGTCTGATACGTCTTAAAGCTGCTGGTCGGGACCACCTTCGAATAAAGATAGGACGAGGAACTGATAAGTAGTCGGGGAAAGAGTGATTGCTGAGTGTCACTTCCTTTATCTTATTCACATTGGCGGACCGGAAAGATTTGGAAAATTTGGTCGTCGATCAATCCGATCATCGCAGAGCCATCGAAGATGTAAGCCTGAAAGGAGAGGAGCAACAGGCTTCAAGAAGATTCTTCATTGGGCCAAGGGACGGAAATTCGTTATTGGCTGACCGGTCTCTCCTTTTCTCCTTCGGCGATTTTATCATTTTTATTAACCTGGCATTCAACTCCAATTCAATAACTATTACTGATGATTTATTTTTATTTCCTCAATCTTGTAATTCTGAGATAATTGAATCGACAGAGCAACTGGCACTCGACTTAAAGTAACAAGTGCCTTGGTCTTTAACTTCTCGGCTGAAGGAAGTCTCCGGTTTCACTCGTTCTTCATTCCCGACGATTCATTTCACTCGGCAGATGGTTTCTTTTCCCTTGGATGATGTCCCTGCTCGTCTCCACCAGTATTATTTCTCCCGTGGAGTCTTCGTCGCCGAGCTGGGGCTACTTTCCACTCAAATGAGATCAGGAGACTCGGTAGAGTCTCGCGCCAAGTAGTAGTCCCCTCCCCACATATATATGACAGTACGGTGCGCGACAGCCGAGGCTATATTATCCCGAAGTGTAGCTGTTATCCATAATTACCAAACTTTCGCCTTCATTTATGCAAAACTACTGTGCAAAAGTTACAGCTTCGAGAATTTTTTTACGAATTTTCTATTTCAGCATTTATTTTTCTGAATTCAATCAGCCAAGAATCATGTGGATCGGTCCAGTCGTTCCAGAGATATGAATTTCCTCTATTATTTTTTTCGCGGCAAAGGCCAGGCGGATTAAAATTAATAGTTAATATATCTTCAAATGATACATGATCATTGCTCGCTTATGTCATTTTAGCTCTTTAGCTGAATTTAGCTGAATTTAGTTAGAGATGGAAGTTAATTAATTAATTAACGTGTGGTATCTTTGATTGAAAACTTGGTTTTCCTGTGTGATATTCAGACTCTCGCGCGCGCACGAAATAGAGAGAGAGAGAGAGAGAGAGAGCAGGGAGCAGTGTAAAATAATCGGGAGCGGCTGATGAAGCTGGCTGGGTAGTGCGAGAGGAGGTCGTCTCCCTGGAAAATTGTCGCATTCGCAAATTCCAGCGACGACGTGCTTTGTGGGGTATTTGGCAGAGGAAGCGGCAGCTTCTGGAGGCTTGCAGATTCACGCTAGACTCGTTCGTCTCCTTCGTGCCAGGAGAAATTCGCCTTTCATCCGGCGAATGAGTCGGAAGCCCTCGAAAATGTAACATCCTGGCAGGACCTCCGGCTCTGAGCCGATTATCTTCCTAATTCCACCTTGGTCTTTCGGGTCAGTGGCATAGGATATTCGAGGGCAAAGAGACTTCGCATTTTTCGATGGCTCCGACCAACCGGCGAATTTCCTCCATTGAGGCTTGCGGAGTTGAGAGTCAATTTGGGCCTGGGAAATAAGGTCCTGGACCGTCCCCCGGGATTTTCGGGTCGTCAAACTCTGCTCTTGGCTAGTACGATTTGATAATTGCAATTGGAGCATTCACAACAGTTATTGGAGCAGGGGGCGATTAGTCGCTGATTCTGGTTGCGCTGGCGAGGAAATGCCGAAGGAGATGCGAGTGCAATCGATGAGCTCGTCCTCGCGATGAAGGTAGCGCCTGGCTAAATCGTCCTCCCTCTCGAATACTCGAGCCTTCCCCAAGGTACCTTCCCCCTCCGCCTCCTCTTACTCCACCTCCTTTCACTCTCCCAATTGACTCGTCGGCTTTTTTACTTCTGCCGAGGGCCCTCCGCGCGTCCTTAAATGAGCCGAGCTCCCCTGAAAACTTGGCAAATTTCATTTCCCTCTTCGGACATACTCGCCCGCCACTCGTCACAGCTGCACCCTCAACAAGACCGCGACAACATTTCCTCCGCCCTCCAATTCCCTTCAATTCGATCCGGATAATCTGCTGCACGGGAGAATCGTCCCTTTCTTGAGTCGGCTAATTGCCATTTGTTTCGGGCTCTCCACTCGGAGGACAAAGCTCCTCCTTGCACAAACGAGCAATATAAAATATAAACTGGGTGGATAAGTTGCTCAGCAGTACATAGAGTCGCTCGCGCTCAGACGCAATTTCTGTTTCTGTTAAAAATCTCAGTCGCGTCGCACGCTACTTTTGGATCGTATGGATCTATTGTGATTGGAGACGAGTCTCCCACTCTGTCTCTCTGCAATTGGAAGCTTCATCGCATTGCGACCACTGATTCCCCCAACGGGCAGCAATAAATAAACCAGCCAAACAGTAAAGCTCGCCGGAGCGAAATAACCGCCTGCGTTAATGTTGAAGTTATACTCTTGCACTAAGAAGTGGCTCCAGCAAACGGTTTACCCAAGCAAAGCCACAGCGCCTCGTTACCGCAAGTCTTAACGTACTGCGAAGCTTCACCCTTCAAGCTGTAATACCCGGAAAACTCGAGACTCGACTTTCCCAGGATTCAACAATTTCACAATTCTGCTTTCCGAGGGGAACAGTGCGCCCATAGTGGGACGCCCACACCGCCCCGAGTTTCCTATATCCCGTTACATCGATGTAACAAGACACTTTAATTAATGCTGCCGGAAAGATGGTGCTGAATTGCAAGCTGCAAGCTCGCCGAGGCTGACTAGCCAGTAGAGAGATCGGTGGAGAGTTGGCGGGCTGGCGGAGTGGAGAGAAAGCCTACACATTGCCGCGGTGAAAGTCTGTTTCGCATAAAAGACCGTGCTCGCCCTGGCGAGTGTGTATGCATGCGGGATGAGCTTGTGACATTGCGAGGATATTATGAAACAGACAGCCCCCAGCGCTTTCACCCAGTTCTCACTGGCCATCCGGCCGCAGACGGCGAGCACACTTCCACCGTTCCACCTGCCGCCGGACTAGTCTTCCATGGCTTCTCTCGCAAATCCGCAAAGACGCCGTTTTAATCTTTGGTGCACCAAGCTCCGAGCTGGGTCAAAAGAATACACGCTTCCACCAATAAGATTTCAGAAATAGTGGGCGACTCAAAAACTGCAGATCTCTCCGGCGCAGATTTATTTCTACAATAAATTCCATTCGCGATTTAATATGGAATTGGTTATAATTATATAATTCTGCTGCATATGAGATCTTTAGATTATTGGATTTTCCCACGGTGCAATTTCTATCAAAATAACATTTAGATCGCGGAAAAGTGGAATAAAGAGACTGAGAGAGAGGAGCAGAGCGAGCGAAACTGGCGAGAACACGACTAACGATTGCATCGATTGGCAGAAGTGGGATTCGAATGCGATAAATAGACGGAAGGTCCGGCGAGGCTGGGAGGAGCGGGGTGGCAGGGTAAAAGGAGGAACTCGCCCCGAGAGAAATTTATCGGGCTCGCGGATCGATCAGCAGCTTTTTATCTGGCTAGCCAGTCTTCGCTCGCCACGCCACTAACAGCTTTCCTCTTGTCAGGAGGTCTGTCCTAGCGGGGAATTCTCCCTGGTGAGCCAGGGCGCTGATCGAGCCAAGGCCCTGGTGAGCCACTAAAGAACTTGGACGCTTTAATCGGACCAGTGTCTCGCAAGCTCCTCCAAACCACTCTTTCCATGCTTCTCCCCGCCCATTAACCACTTGGAAAGACTTCGCCAGCCGAAAGCGTCTGTTCTACCTTGGACCAAGGGAATGGATTTGCCAATTGTATTAGTGGCTCGAATGCCACTTGTTACATCCCTCGGATTTCTATTCTACCACCGGATTCGATTCTATTAAGATTTTGTTAAAAATCCCCGAATTCTCGTTGACTTTTCCGACGAAATAGTCAACAATGCGCGAATGCGGACGCGTTCGCAGGGAAAATCGGAAAGAGGTTTCCCCGCGGAATCCTGCGCACTTGAGAGGCATGCGAGCGCACCGATGCCCAAATCCCCAAATCCCCAAATCACGAGGGCTCGGTGAATGTTGGAAAAATGGTCGAGCGGATGCTTCTCGTATGGGAAATACCGTATCTTGAGAATATCGGCTCAACTATTTCCACGCATTCTACAGCGATTACAGAGGTGTACGATTTTTGCTGCAGGTCCATTGGAACGAACGGTGGAGCAAGGTGGAGCACTTGTTGGAGCATCGGCTCGCGATCTCGGCCTAGAATCGCCGAGGGCCGAAGAGTGGAACTAAAATGCGAGCGAAGCGCATCAAAAAGGAGACGCGCTTCCGACTGCTGCGCTACAGGGAGGAGCCGGAACACGACGTAATCTGGCGGCAGGAGGCGAGGAAACGCGGATAATCGGCGAACGAACAAATCAAGGAGAGCATTAGAGAAGAACGAGACTGATAGGCGATCCCTGGAGACTTCATTCTAGCTGGCTGTGATTCTTACTTCTTATTAAATATTGTATCTCTCCTCTCTCATCTCCGACTCTCTCGCTCTGTGTCCACGCCAGATCGCGTAGGACTGAAGGAATCAACTCTCAAGGCTGATCGATAAGGGAGGAATCGTTTCTAGGTGATAAACACACACTATTCGTCAAGCTCATAGCATTGGTGGTCCTCCTGTATTCACGGATACGCCTCTAACCGCTACTAGAATAACTCGTGTGTCAGGATAATCGAGCTAATCGAGCCAATAATTATATCAATAAGCCGATAATCGAGCCGCTACCGTAAACTCTAAGGAACTAAGAAACGCTGAACCAAGAGATTCCCAAATGACGGCGCCAAAGAATACTAAAGCGAAGTACAAAGGAGCCTCGATCATCTCGACAGTGGCATTCCATCTCCCGTAAAGCTCCATCCAAGGGAATCGAGGACACGGAAGACTAGAGTGAGCCAAAGAGAATGGAGCTTAAGTCAGGGAGAAACGAAGTTAGCGTCGGCTGGCTGTAGAGGAGAGAATTTCGTGGGGTAAAATTGGAGGTAAAGAAGGCGTGAAGGAGGAAGCCGGCTCTTAGGGACTTTAGCGGGGGTATAAGCAGTGGGGAAATTACGAGAGACAGCGAAAGGGTGAGAGAGGCCGAGGGAAAGGGTCTTAGAGAAGCTCACACTGGCAAGTAGCTTAAGATAATACAGGCAGCCTAGGAGAGCAGTCCACGCTCCTTTTCCCCTCGGGACAAACGAGTCGCGACTCGTCAGTGGATTCGACATTATCGAGACTAAATCGACAGAGGCGAGGAAAGCGAGGCTGATTCGACGGCCGCAACGGGGGAGGAAGAAGCCGATTTGGCACAAAGACTCTGGATGATCCGGTAAGATATAGGAAGCACTCACTGGGAGGAAAGTGCATTCGATGCAATACAGGGCAATCCGGGATCCAATCGGCAGGGAGTTACGGAATGCGCGAGAGGAGCCGTGCCAGGCATACCCGGTAAGCAAGCTTGCAATTTTCCGCGCAGCATTCCCTCGATATTCCTCGGCCCGTAATATCGAGATGGGACTGGCCTTTCCGCAAACGTCGGGGGAACAATGCGCCCTAAACTCCGGGCGGATTGCGAGCCGCCTGTTCCTCAGAGCCGACGGGGAGGATGCGCCGTTCCCGCCCAGCCACTTCTATCCAGGTAAAGACACTCAAGCCCACTGGCACAAAGGGTGGAAGCGAAGTTCGGACTCCTCCTCGCCGGATTCAATCGAGCTTCAGTGAAATCCACTTGTCAGCCATACTCTTTAAAGTAATCAGTGCAAAATCGTGTAAAATCGTTGGGGTATGGGAGAGAATGGTGGAAAGTGAGGGTGAGCCCGGTTGAAGGCGCGGAGTGCGACCCTCTTCGAAAGTGCGAGCATCTCAAAACAGTTATATCCAGTCTCGAGTGAATCCCTCTAATCCCAGCAGTATTAAGTATTAATCCCAGCGCGAGTGGAAGAAGCCGCTGCTAGTCAGCCGGCCCCGAAATCAGTGCTGAACTGGTTCCCGATCAACTGTGTAGCTCAACGGTTTCAAGTTCCTTCTCTCCGATTAAGCGGAGGTGTGTCGGCAGTCGCGCCCGACTTGCGAAGAAAGCAGCTCCTCTCTTTATTCACTCGACCCCTCCGCGGTTCGGCGCGTTCGACAGTGAGCAGGGCTAAAGTGTCGAGAGGATGAAGGGGACAGAGGAGGAACTCGAATGGCTTTAATCGCTCCGATTCTCCGTACAATACCAAAGAGCCGGTAAGCGTAGACCCGAGCGGATACTCTCGGCCAGCCTAGTTTACTATGAAAGCGGAGTGGCGTCTAGTCAAGGGATGGGCAAGCTCGCATTCTGCCCTGCAATTCTCCGAGCCCCTTGAATCACAAGATCGCACCGACGAAATCGGGGATCGGGACAATTAATGAATTAAGATGCGAGAGCTGAACGCGTCCGCATGCGCTGCCTTGTACGAGCGCGTCGAGTGGTCCGGTCCCTGGATCCTGGTTACCCTAATCACCCTGGCGATTGTGAACGTGATGGTAGTCCTCGGCAACGTCCTCGTCATCCTGGCGGTATATCACTCGACCAAGCTGAGGAGCGTCACCAATATGTTCATCGTCAGCCTGGCGGTGGCGGATCTCATGGTGGGCCTGGCTGTCCTACCCTTCAGCGCCACTTGGGAGGTCTTCAAGGTACGAGTCCCCGGCTATCCCAAATATTCCCAGGCCTCTTGCAACTCTCCTATCATGCTCCCCGTCCCACGGAGACCCCAGACGAATCCAGGCTTTTCTTCACCAGGCCGCCGCTGTATTCCCAGCCACGACAACTTCTCCAGTCACCGAGTGCAGGATTTGCTCGCTCGAGCCTCGAGTGCACTCGCACGTCGAGGGCGCATCAGCAATTGCCTGCTGAAGCTAGCCCGGATTTAAGCTCGACGCAATTCGGCCTGTACCGCCGCTGATATGCCCGCAGATACACCACCGTGTATCATTCGTACGAGATTGTTTCCCCGAAGCTCCCTCGAGTGTAAACTGTAAACGCACTCGCGGATTTCCCCACGACAGCCTGACGAGTTCTCGAGCCTCTCAGTAGTGTAAGCGCGCGCTTGCATGGCCAGGCCGCCGGTACGTATAATTCTGACGTTCTGACAGAGTAGAGAAGTACTGGCAGGCTGGAAACGGAGATGCGTATAGATTGTGCTAAAACGAGCTCTCGTCAGACTAGCGTTGGGGGACAAGCTACTCCGAGGCTCAAACTCCACTCTGGAGAGTGGTGCGAGAGGATGCCGCGTGAAAAATCGAGTATGACGAGGTTCGCTCATCGATCCGCATAATTTCATTAGGCATCATCGGGCCCGGGAGCCAAGGCGTGCGCCGAAGATAATTGAAGGCGGATCGACTGGGGGATAAACGCGCAACAGTTTGCCGGATGAACTCTCAACCCTCCGTCGAGGCACTCGGCTGGCACGGGCCTCGATCGCTCCCTGTTAGCAACCCTTGTCCTTCGCTTACCCCTCCCCGCAACCTACTAATCCTACTCGGGAATTCTCCTCTCGAGGAATTTACTTACGGCGCGGCATGGTTTTTGATTTGTTGGATTCGTCGCTGCTGAAAGGCAATAAACACGCATTTCGCAAAGTCCACTTCGTCCCGGGGGAGGAAATGAAACTGTGGAGTAGCGCAATAACGCCGAATCCTCCAGCCGTGCCCCCCCCCCCAACCCTTCTCTCTCTCTCTCTCTCTCTCTCTTCCTAGCTCGGACTCTACAGTAGGAAGAGAGCAATGCCTGCCGCATTCGCATATTCATCGAGTCGCCCGCTCCTCATATCCCCTCTAAACAGAGGAATAACTCTCAATTAATTGCGATGCATATTGCAATGTAACGTCCACTTGAAGTATGTTGGAAAATCTCTCTAGCTGGGAATTGGTGACGGTGTCTTAGTCAGCTTATTTGGTCAGTGTTCTTATCTTGAATCCGGGTAATTTTTCTCAATTTCCTCCCCTTTTCTTGGTGCGAGGGTGAACCCCGTAATTTCACAGTGCAAACCCCGCGAAGAAGAGGCGGTTGATCTTCTTCCTCCGGGTGCTTTGCTCGAAATTCAGTGAGGGGAAGAGTTAGCTAAGAGTTGTTAAAACAACTAGCTCCCCAGGGTGGCATATCCTCTTAACCGACGTCCCCGAGCCGTCCGGGGCAAGTTCGCTTATCGACGCTTAGTACGCGATCGATGGAAAAGAACGACGGGGGACGAGAAAAGGGCACAAGCTTCCTGGTATATGTATGTACCTGGTAGGCCGACCGGCTCGATGATTAATCGATGACGGAGGCGGCAGGCCTCGAAACAGGTGGTTGGGTGGCTCTCAGCGGACGGCGAGTGCCTGTTATTTCGTCCTGGCGGGGAACTTGGCAGTATGTTCGCCGGCATATATGCGGAATTCCATTGTGCTCCGGTGGGCTATTGACGGCACTCAGCCTCCCGAATCGCTGTACTCCCCATCCATCTATCCATAACTTTTTCCCTCGCGACACTTTCCACCCTCCCATCACACCTACGCGACCCTCTCGCCCTGTCGACATTAATGTTCTCTTCCAGTTAACACTTTGTCGATCACGGGCCGTTTTATCCAAAAGTCAAGGCATTTCGGCGGCTTTTTTTATAAATTCATAAATAATAGTTTAAGAAAGAGAGGATTGGTTTGTTAAGGTATGGATTTTCGGGGATCTCTGGTGCTCGATCTGGCTGGCGGTGGACGTGTGGATGTGCACGGCGTCGATACTGAATTTATGCGCCATCAGCCTCGACAGATACTTGGCGGTGACCAGGCCAGTCAGCTATCCACAGGCAAGTAATAACCGCTGATTACGTGATCTGCGAAAGCCAGCTGGCCGTAACCTCGCGGTCTGCTGACGAACTCACTCGTTTCTAGCCCAATTCGCCCGAATACCAGCCATTCAAGTGCCGCCGTGCCTGTCTCTCGTTTTCCCATATTTCGCATGTGTGTTTTACTTCCTCCCTGAAAACGCCATTGTCCCGGCTCTCTCTCCCAGCGGACGATGTCGCGCTCGTTTCGGAGCTCTTCCATTTAAACTCTCTTTGGCTCTGATTCTTCAAAAGTAGATCATGTCACCGAAAAGGGCCAGGCTGCTCGTCGCGACCGTCTGGATCTTGAGCTTCGTCATCTGCTTCCCACCGCTGGTTGGTTGGAAGGACAAAAGGGTAGGAATCTAGCTTTAACTAATTAAATAGAGGATTGTATACTCCTGACCGCGCCCGTTTGCCCCGGAGCAGCCGCATCCGATGCACAACCTGACATTGGCACAGAACGGACCGTTCAACACGACGACGATTCTGGTGCCACTGAAGCCCTGCCCGTGGATTTGCGAGCTGACCAACGATGCTGCATACGTCGTTTACAGGCAAGCTCCAATCCCATTTGGTATTACTCGTATCCCGAGGGAAGGAACGCCCGTGCGTCGCCTGGCCGAGTAATCAGAACGGAAAAGAGAATGAGTTATTGCCAGGCGCCGCACGTGTAAGCGCAACGAGCACACACGCGCCTAGGTACGCGCGCACGCACTCTTTCTCCACAATGCAGACAAAAAGGTTTTTGTTCTCGGGGGTTGCAGTGCACTCGGCTCCTTCTATATACCAATGCTGGTGATGCTGTTTTTCTACTGGAGGATATACAACGCGGCCGTTTCCACCACCAAGGCTATTAATCAGGGTTTCCGCACGACAAAGGGCTCCAAAGTGCTTGGCTCCAGGTAAACGAAATTACACCTGGCGCCACCTATTCGACGAACATGAACCTCCTGCCCTTTTTCCACTCCCATTGTAATTTCATTATTCCTTCTTGCCAATTCGGCCAAGCCGCATTTATTATTCACACCATTCGCGCCTCCCCGCTCGAGTCTCCGGGAGCACGTGTTACTCGGAGAAGCGGAGGTGTATAATATAAACGGGCTGGTGTTGTTCCGCCAGGTTTAACGAGCAGAGGCTCACCCTAAGGATACACCGCGGCCGAGGTAGCGTCCATAACGGAAGTAATAACGGAAGTCCCCGGAGTCCGGACTCGGGTAGTCGCAGCTCGGTGAAGAAGGAGAGGATCAAGATTTCCGTGTCGTCGCCGAGCACGGAGACCTTGAACACCAAGTGCAACACGCTGGAAAGGACGCCCTCTCAGATGTCGGTGCACTACAGCAACGGGCAGACGCAGAGCCAATTGTGCCCGGCGCCCAGAAGTACCCATCTCAAGGTACACACCACAGTCTACGGAGTCTACAGTGTGCCGTGGGAGAATTGGCTGGATCCGCTCTCAAAACGAGAAGTGACTCCTCAATGAATCTTAATCCGTCTTGGCTTTACCACGAGAAAGATAAACAGGAGAAATTCATATCTCATGATGGACTGAACCGATTCGCTTGATTCTTGGCTTATTGGATTCGGAAAAATACACGAAGAAATACAAAATTCATACATCAATCCTTGAAGCCGTAACTTTTCCATAAATCAAGGTGAAAGTTTTGTTTCGATCGAAAATCGCGATCCTGGACTGCCGCGCGCTGTAGTCTACATATAGTATCCTGGTACTAGCTGTATACTAGTACGATAGCTTGGGGGCTGGCCGGCCAGCTCGTTAAGATGGGCTGGCTAATTATTTCGCAGGTCAGCAACATGAATCGGGCCGGCAGCACTCGGCGGCCGAGCAGGCGAAGCAGCTGCGAGAGCCAGATGACGGGGGATGAAGTCTCGTTACGCGAGCTCACGTCCGGAGCCAGCGGGGAGAGGACGCGGGTTATGAAGACCGGGAAAAGGAGCTTGAAAAGCCAGGTACATCGCTCACGCCGATCGTCGGGGTGATATCGCGTGTCCTGCGAGAACAATCAGTAACAGGACACACTATCCTAGAGTATGTACATACAGGGTGATGCCGAGTACTTGAAATCTGCCTTTAGGATTCTGTACTCAAAAGGCACCTTGTCAATTGCGTCTAGGAGTTTCGATTGCCTGCCACTTGGGTCGTAGAATTTCGATTGTCTGACGCTTAAGTGATGGAGTTTCGATTCTCTGACGCTTGGGTGATGGAGTTCCGATTCTCTGACGCTTGGGTGATGGAGTTTCGATTCTCTGATGCTCGGGGCATGGAGTTTCGACCCCACACAATCTCTCATTCCTTTGTCTAATTTCATCGGTGTGCACGGCCCGTTCAGTTTTCCAACTTATCAACATATTTCTGTGGTTCCTCACGATAAATATATTATTTGCAAATTTTGAACTCGACAATTAATCGATAGGTTACAGCAGGTACTGCTGGTGCCAGTCACAGTTTGTCCTAAGTGCCACATATGACACAGGTGACATTACTAACGGACAAGACTATTAATCACTGACTTGCCGGTAAAAACAATAAATCGGTATACATAATCCGATGAAATAGGCTGATTCCAACTAATCCGCATTACCCAGTATACTGTCCGGTATATGGTGGTGACAGGGGTAGATGTCTCGGTCGTTCCAGGTGAAAAGCTTTCGCATGGAGACGAAGGCGGCGAAGACTCTCGGCATCATCGTCGGCGGCTTCATTCTCTGCTGGCTGCCATTCTTCACGATGTACCTGGTGCGCGCCTTCTGCCCGAACTGCATCCACCCGACGGTCTTCAGCATCCTCTTCTGGCTGGGCTACTGCAACTCAGCGATCAACCCCTGCATCTACGCCCTCTTTAGCAAGGACTTCCGCTTCGCCTTCAAGACCATCATCTGCAAGTGCTTCTGCAAGCGGCGCGTGAAAGGTCCCAGGCGGGGTAGCGACGGCAGCCAATTAGCCGTAAGGTGAGAGCAAAGGATGCACATCGCACATTCCCCGACTACCACGTCCGATAGCGCTACGCACATATGTACATAGAGAGACCTTGCCATCCTTTGCGCCGCTTTCGCTTCTCGCTGCTACGAACGACGTTCCAAGCGAGTCTGTAGAAACACATTCTCTTTGCCTGCCACGTGGAAAGAGGTAGGGTCACTGTCTGTTTGCAGGAACGAGCGGAGCCCGAGCTGTACCACCCGAGAAGCACAACAGTGTGTCTCGATCGACGACTCCGATCCAGATCAGAGCCTGGAGGCGGTCGTCCACTCGCACAGCGACTCGAGATGACTCTCGCAGAGGGGAACCCACCACCGAGTCACCTTTCACCCTCGCTCCGCAAGAGTGAGGCTCTTCTCCTTTTAACCGCCGAGAGGGAAGGAGAAGCCGCAGATACACTCGCAGACTGATACAATCGAGTTTGGATTCTCCAGTGTTTTAACTGTTTTAACTCTCCGCAGCCCGCATCGCTAATGAACCGCGGGCTCCACTCGGTGGCGAACCACTCGAGCTTACTCGGAACTAGCCCAAAGACGCACAACGGCATTAGTGAGGTACTTTGCGGCGCAAATCAATCTGGTCCACTATAGTGTTCGTCAAGTAAGAAGAGCCAGTAGCAGTGAAGTTCCCGGACTATCCCACTACTACCAAGTGACCGTGAGTTATGAGGGATGCGCTCATTTGGCCAAGTAGCGCGATGACTTATCACGAGTCCTCGACGAGTCGCCGAGCGCTCGATAAAGCATTCGGGAAGCGGAGGCGTTGCGAGATAAACGCTTCGATTCGAGCACCGTAATGTAACAACCAATGTTATCTGTGTCCACGCAGCGCTATATTAAACACACACGTCGTAATGCTCTTTTACGTAAGAGAAACCGGTGTTCCCGCGCGCGTGCGCCTCTTCGCACTCGCATAAAGGTTGACCTTCTGCCACCGAGCACCCCGGTGATTCGGAATCTCGCGCTCCTTCTTTACGTAGATTTTTTACCTGTCGCCGTTCGTCGTCAAGTAAACATCACACATAATCGATATGCCTCGGTTTCACCATACTCGCGCGCAGCAAGACTAAATTCCAGAGCAAGTGTTTCGGGGGGTGGCAAGTGGGTGGACCGTGGCAGAAGGGGCGCCCGGGAAAAGCAGCTCTACCGAATTCAGTGCGCGCGGTCCATGTATTATGTGATAATATCCTCTGCATACGCAATGAACGGATGAAAATAAATACTGTGAATACGAGGAACGCGCGTTTGATTTTACACTTCTTTATTCGAGCGATACAGCGACTGGTGTGTTTGAATTATGAACGTGAGAGGGTGTTCATTGGTCTCCTGTCCTTCCCACCGTAAAGTTCCGTCTGAACCTCCTCGATCGTCTTGCCTTTTGTCTCCGGGACCATAACAGCGACGAAAGCAGTCCCCATCAGGCCGATCATACCGAAGGTGCCGAAGGAAGAGGAGATGCCCATTAGATCCACCATATCCTGGAAGCATTTCGTCACCATGAAAGCCAGGATCCAATTGCAGATCGCGGTTACTGAACTCGCGGTACTCTTGACATTGTCGGTGAAGAGTTCGCCGACCATCAGCCAGGGAATCGGCCCGAAACCCACGCTGAAGATGATGATAAAAATCGTGAAGGATAGAAGCGGCAGCCAGCTCACATTTGACACGTCATGAGTATTCTAAAAGAAATTTCAATAACCATTGCATAAACACCACTGCCTTGTACTTCACTCGTCACTCACCTGGAAGTGGAAATAACCAGACAGGATAAACATGCAGACTGCCATGACGGAAACGCTAATAAACAGTAGTATCTTCCTCCCTGCGCGATCAATCAGGATTGTCGAGAAATACGTAGCTATTACTTGCACTACACCAACCACTACCGAGCAAACTGTCGAGCTCAAAGCGGAACCAGCCTGCTCGAAAATATTCTCCGCATAGAAGATCAAGGTATTAACACCGGACAACTGCTGAAACACCATCAGACCTACGAAAAAAGCTCATCAACACACAGAATCAATAATACATGGAAATGAAAAGTGAATTCAAGGAAGACCTAAAGTAATGATGGTAGCTTTGCCATAATGCTGCAAATCCAGGACACTAGCACTCCTACCCTGAGCGTCTGTTCTGCACTCGAGTCTAGCGATCTCCTCCTCAGTTCGATAATTCTTCCCCCGAAGACGCTTAATCACAGACTCGGCGTCCCTGGGCCGATCGTGCATCATCAACCAGCTCGGCGATTCCGGGACGAACGGCATACCGATTAAAAGGAGAGCGGGCGGAATCGCGCAGAGTAGCGTGATCGTGCGCAGATCATTGGTGAAACCTAGAGAGCAGACGTAGAAACGTCGGGCAGGAGTTGCTTAATATCTCGAGGGCGGAGCGAGTCTCTGACTCGGTTTTACCGGTGGCATAGGTAAACAGAATTCCAATCGTGATCTGCAGCTGGAATATAGTGCCGAGGGATCCTCTGATGCTGTCCTCCGCTATTTCGGAGACGTACATAGGTATAACGACGGACGCCGCGCCGCAGGCGATCCCGCCCAGGAAACGTGCCAGGAATATCCTTCAAGATTACCAACAGTTTCACCCCCGCACAGTACGCGTAATACCTTATTGGCAATAATCAGTTTCCCCGGCTCGATTCGTCAAGCCGACCCACTAATTTATCCTCCAACATCCAAGGTCAATTATCAATTGCAATTGCGGAAACATGAAGGCTCGCGCTCTTCTTACCATAGTATGTCGTGCGTAAAAGCGATAAAGAACCAGCAGAGGAAAAGGGGCAGTGTCGTGATTACAATGGTCATCTTCCGGCCAACCGCATCGGCCACCAAGCCAGCAGGCAGAGTGCCAAATACAGCGCCGAGAGGAACCAACGAGCATATCCAGGATGCTTCTTGCTCGCTGATTGTCACCGTGCCATCCTTGCCGTACAAAGGCAAGGCCGGCGATGTCCAGGCCAGATAGGTGCCGATTGAGAAAGCCTCGAGAGTAACTGTTCCCGGTGTAAGAAAGCAATTCGTCGCTCATATTGGAGAGCACTTTGCGGGAGTAGATGGGGTCAATGCTCACCGAATAACACTGCAAGGTACTGCGGGAGTTTCCTGCTCTCGGTAGTTGTTGCATCGTCTATCGCAAGTGACAGAGGCATTGGTCTAATTAAAAGGTAAACCTCTCTTCATTCGCAATGAACTAGTATAGAAACTAAACGTGTTGACGCGTGCCCGTGACGTCTCTTACTGGAGGTTGGTCTTTCGTTGCATTCGCATGAATCTCGGAAGAAATCATCGCACGACTCGACCTACGATCTCTTCTTGACGAAGCTTGACCCTCTTATCGTAATTCTGTTATCTATTGTACGCGGAATCTCCGCTTAATGACCCCCGATCCAGGCTTCAATCGAGATGGGCCTCGTCAGCAGTAAGATGACGCCAATCGAGATAATTGCCGAGCGATCCTCCTTGTCCTTCCGCCTCCTCGATACTTACCTTTACAGGATCACCCTGATGAACAAGATTGAAAACGCGCCCGGAGAAGTTTAGCTGTTTCTAGGTCAGTGTGTCAAGCAAGTCTTTCGTCCTTCGCTTTCAGCCTCAACTCGTCCAAAATAAACCTGGACGACAGTGGCGCGTTACGGCCATATTACGGTTTCCAGGCAGAAGATAATGTGGGATCCTTATTTTATGCCATACAAATTTAATCGTTTTCTTAGGGCTTCGATTCTATGACCTGTCGGTCTTGAAGCTTTGGTTCTATGACCCTTGGGTCTTCGATTCTTCGTATTTCGATTATCCGACCCCTGGGTTTTTTAACTCCAACACTATGACCCCTTGGGCCTTGAAAGACGCTTCGATCATACGAGATCAACAAGCGTTTATTTTTTTAGTTAAAAGAAAATGGGTCCCGAGAGCTTAATTAGGAGTATTAAGCAATTGTCTAATTTGCCTAATGTACAACACGCCACTGCTAGACCATGGTTCCCATTCATTCTTCGCATTTCAGCCGCAGGACGGCGGGATGACGAACGAGCGCCGATTTAATATGCAACAGTCGGTATGCGTCGGGTGAAACAATGGCGAGGCGCAATATAATGAGTGCGTTTTTTTTATTGGCCAGTGGCAAAAAGTAATTGGGGGAGAGGAGAGTGAATAGAGTGGGCGCGAGTTGGCTGGCAAAGTGGTGGCCAATTATCCCAGCCGGGACAAGCCCGAGCAATTAAAGCCCATCCCGAACTCGCGCGATTATTATGAATGACGCCCTAGCAACATTGCGAATGCGAATTAAGTTCGCTCTGGCCAGGCCGAGGGGCCGCGCGGAACGATCTCGAGAAGCATTCAGAAGTTTGATTACCCGCCACCAACCCAGCACATCCCATCGCACCGCTGGCCCACTCGGGATTCACGCGCTTTTATCCGTCTTCCTACTCGGTTTCAGTTCCGGTAACATTTCGGAGGGAAACCTTCCTTGCATACCGCGCCGGGGTTATCCAATCAGAGTGCAAACCTTCGCCCGACTCCAATGTAAATCAACTATTTCCCGGAATACACGCGACAGGTGCGAGTTTAAATTAACAGGTCAGGAAAGTTTGCACTCTGAGTGCTATCTGCGGAAGACGAGGAGAAGGACGGTGCAAGGAGAATCCCGGGCCTGAACAGTTTCACTTGGCCTCAGGCAAGTTGGTGGCCAAAACCCTAAATCCATTGTGATCCGCAATGTAGTGGACCTGCTGGAGAATGCCGTTCGCGTCGACGTAACTGTACGCCCCGCGAGTTGTGCCATCGAGCGATCTCGACTCGGTCTTGGCGCTCGAGTCCCCGGTGTAGGTGTAGTCGTACTGACCCAGGGAGTCCTGGGTGTGATGAAGGGAGCTGTGAAGGAGTCTGTAAGGCAGGACTGGCAGGACGTACGAGGCTGGGAGTGCGATCGGTCTCTGTAGAGGTTGTATCGTCGCCAGAGGCAATACTTTTCCCGGCTGGCTTTGACTGGTAGGAGCCGTCAACGGGAGGGGCGAGGCGGATGCTGTCGGGGCTGGCGATGGAGCCATCAGCTTCGTGAGACTCGGATCAGGCTTTGGCACTTGGATCCTCTTGACTTCCTCGCGGGAGAGAAGGAAAGGGTTCTTCGTGCTCTGTCGGGACAAGTTTCACACTTCAATACATGCTTCCCAGGGGAATTCAAGGATCTCTCTCCAATTCTCCACCTACCATTGCGTTCTGCGCCTGACTCAGCTGCTCCGCACTCTTCTGCTCGTCGGGATTCACTTGCGCGAAGCTGTAGTACGACGGGAGGATTTTGTAGGAGAGGATATTCGACTGATAGTTGGATTGGTCCTTTAACTGCGTCCTTCGCAGCTCCTCCAGGTGATCTTTCTTTGCCGCTGCGACCTCCGCCGTGTCCTGGATCGTTTGCAACTCATTCTTCGGCGCTTGGGGGAGGTTGCTCGCGCTCACTCGAAATCCGTTCTGATCGTCGGCGGTGTAGGATACCGTTTGGAGGATTCCATTCGCATCCACATAGGAGTATCCTAAGAATAAACAAATATTTCTCTTCAAAATAGATGAGCCACGGTTATTATTATAATATTAGTCGAAATTAGCCCTTTAGCTCATTGATTCCTTTCAGAATCTTCAATTCTCTAACATCTACGAGAATTAGCGTGCCTGAGTTCGTAATTCTGCCGTGAGTGTGATATTTCACCGATTTTGGAGATAAAATTGAAATAATCCGACCCGTGCGGCACAATATCGGTCTCTGGACCACTGATTTCTTGCTGAATCTTGGTTTCTAGGCTCAAATCAAAGAAATATTAAGCATTCGGGCAAATTCAGTAAGTTTCGAAAAATGGAAAAATGTTTTCCCATTTAGTTGATTGTTTGAAATTTTTCCCACTCGATCGATTTCAAATTTTTCGATAGTTTTAGGACTAAAGCTAAGAAATAGCACAGAATCATTTAGCCAGTGTCCACAATTGTCTCGTACAGAGCATATTCTCTAAAATTCTGAAGAAAATCACTAAACTGTCATAAAGATTCCAAACCAAGTAAACCGTCCTGTATAAAGTCTGCACACTTTCTAGGCACAAGTTTATATCAGGTAACCCAAGACATGAACGGCAGCCAATTGCATCACATCGAGGATGACTAACAAACTTAGGTCATATTGTCATACGTAGGCAGACACGCTTGCAGCAGTTAGGAAAGAATCATCCTATTTACGCCCCTGCCGCCAACAAGGGACGTGCCGCCTAAGATTAGCCTCATAATCACTAATGGAAATTAACAGCGAGGCCTGATTGTATTAGTCGCAGCTTAATAGGGCCAGGCGGGCCGAGCGCTACCCACCCCAATTGTGGAAACTTACCACCCTGGGTAATCCCATTTAAACTAGACTCCGCTTTGGCGTGATGGGGCCCCGTAAATGAGTAGTGGTAGCCCCCTGCACCGTCTTGCATGTGAAACTGTCTTAACGGGGCGAAAGATCCGATGGGGCTCAGCCAGACGTTGCTCAATGGGTTTGCCAAGCTCTGGCCGAAGCAGATGCTCAATAGTAATACCTGCGCAACACCAGGAAACCATGGAAATTTAATCAACACTCTTTATAAAGCCTCGTGAATTATATATTAACAAGAAGTAACTCGGAAAATTGGATGCTCGACAAGTTCTTCCTAAGAAAGACTGGTAAGTAGATTGAGACAGGTTCTACTAAGAAGAACTACTTACGAGCATCGTGGTGATCTCCTTTAATGAGCAGCACTTTAATTACAACCGATTACAGCACTCAAGAGTTCACAAGCTTTTTTCAGTCGGCGACGAATCGATTATAATCCACACTGGTTCGCGAGAGAAAGAGAGAGAGAGAGTGAAGTAACGGATATGAGAGTGTGATCGCCCGATCGCATCCTCTTATATAGGAGCTGGCGGATCCGCAGGACAGCGACTCGCTTACGACTCGCCCCACCAAGAATCGCGTCGGGTTCCTACGGGGCCCAGTGGGGCCCTCGCCAGCCCTATGGGGCCGCGGCACAACGGCCCACGGCCACAAATCACCCCGAGTTCGATTTCCAAGCCGATAAATCAATGTTTATTGGTCTCGGTACGAGCCGTCGATCTCTAGCGTGCATTGCGCCGCCGCATGTCCTGCCGGAGCAGGTCCTCCCTCATTTTTTCCCTTGACGTACGCATTTTCGTCCTCGGCATTTCGAGTTGTGTGTGTGTGTGTGTTGGCCGAGCCGACAAAAGTCCCGGCGATCCTGCAGAGTTGGACCTCCCGCTTGAATTCCTTGTCGAGGGTGAATGTTTGTCCTGAGTTTAAACCCTTCCTTTTAGTGATTTGCGATTCCCAGGGTCATTTGACTCGCATTACCTTCCTTCAGACACCTTTGGTTACCACACCTAGAATCATACCTTGCTGGGTGTGGTGGCTGACTGCGCCGGTTGAATCTACTTTATCGAGTAATGACCGTCCCTGGATCACCTATTCTTTAAATCTAAATTTACTTAATTATTATGAATTCCAGACACTTGAGAAAAGTCGATTAAATATGAGAAATGGTCGATTTTTCGAAGTCCTTCAAACTATTCGCTTTGGAATGCTGGCGATGTTGCGCAAACCGTAACACACTGCATACCTATGCAAATTTCCCGACGTTCCATCCTGGATAATTCATAGCAGTCAATGTAAACACGCGTTCACTTCCACCACTAAGGAATTATCCCTGCCAGCTTCCTCGAAAGGGTGGTGAATAAAAATAGTTGGCAGGTTATTCTGACGAGGACTCGTTAAAGCGAACTCGCCAGACCGAGAAAGGGGGGAGGGGGAGAGAGACAGAGAGAGAGAGAGAGAAGCGAGAAAGTAGACTGAAGGGTTCATCCTTCGAGGAAGAGGCTCGCGCGCCCTACCCTCGACTGCTCATGTAAATCGGCGCATTCCAGATTTATGATCACCGAGGCCGGATAGTTAAAGCTCGCTCTCTCAAGCGCTGCAAGGCGGGGGCCGAGGGCGAGTGTAGGTAACGAGTTCATCAATTCCATTGAAATTACTCACGCAGCCCCGTGAGTGCAACAAGTCGCCGCGGCTGGCACTCGCCAGTTTTACATGCCGCCGCAGCCCACGTGGGCGACGTGGGCTGCGTTGGTTTTGACATTGGCACTAAACACACTCCTCGGGCATTAAATGAGACCCGGTGGGAGCGTGCAGCATGCAGGAGATCCTGAATGCAGTATGCAGCCACGCATACCTCGCGCATAGACGCGCGCGGTGGCTGGTATCGGCTGGAAAGTGGCCGCGGTACGTGTCGCGCGGAGTGCGGCTGTCGCGAGCCAGGAACTCCTATCGGCTCTTTCGAAATTGATTTCGGTGCCGAGATAAAGCCGCGCCTCCTTAATTGCCGCGTGGCGAGATTCTCTCTTAATTGCCGGGGCCTAGGATCCTTCCCGGGGGATTATGAACTGCCCCGTGCCGCGCGCGCCTATCCGCCAACGTCTTTATTGCCTGCCGTACGCCTTCCCCTCGTAAAATTCTCATACGTCAAGGACAGCGGAGCGCCTCGCCATTTAGCGGCAGCTTTTTACCACCTTCCGCCAATACGGCCAAACCTTCCCACCAGGATACACGAAGCGAACGGCTCGCTTCCCTTAGAGCCAGGTACTGCGGGCTGCCTGCGCGCCGAGTACTTACCACCTATCAGGCCCGGGGAAATTTGCAACTCGGAAGTTACGAGCCGGCGAGTAAAAGTGGCGTATAACCGTGGCAACCCTTTCTAAGAAATGGTACAGAGAGTCCGCGCCTGCCGACCAGTAGTAAACCAGGAGGATCTACACGCGCGTAGGCAGCGCAACGTTGAGAAAGAGTAGGGGCCCCTTGCGGCTATGATACTAGCATAATGTCACCGATGCCCTTAAACAATCGCCGTTGCCTTTGGGATCTCGCGGCTACCATTTGTCCGAGCTACTCGTAAAGCCAGGCCCTTCTTGATTTATCGCTCTTGCCGGTCCACTATTATTCCTGCATTTAAAGGTCCAGCGATCCAACCTTCACTCCTTTTACGGTGGGACGAAACTGTATTTTTGGTTTACGAAAGTTATATCTCGGGTAATTCAACACCTTTGGATCGGCGACGATTCATTAGAAAAAATGGTCGCAAAATTGTCCCTGACCTTCAAATTTCCTGGTTCAATCGTTGCATCGCGGCATGCGCCTTTCTGAAGGAGCATGTCCTGGTATTTTGGAATTTTTTAAATAATACTAAAAAAAGTGTGGTCTTATTGAATTTCGAGGTCAAGGACAATTTTGCTGCAACGTTTTTTAATGGATCTTTGCTGGTCCGAGGATGTAGAATCGCAATATGTGGTCATGACATATAATTTTGATTTACATCCTGTACAAATACTGTCTGCAGCTTGCGACAATTTCGATTCAAGTCTCCGTTACAAATCCAGCGGTGATTTCCTCGCAGGATATGTCCCTGTCCACCTGCTTCCGACGTCTCGTGCGGTCCTCCCCAATCGGTCCGCTCTGATTTACAATCAGCATCTCCTGTAACTTGGGTCGGGAAACGCTACCGGAATAAATATATTCGCCCCGCATGATTTATACAGGCTTTTCGAAATAGTGGCCTATAAATTCGCCGGCGAATAAATGTACGGCGATCCTTCCCCTTTTTTCTCGGTGGGATTGAAGTGCGCGAATAAATTCCTAGCTCTTGCCTCTACTCTCTTTCTCTCGTGCGAGAACGCGGCTTTCGGGTCGGAGCGGATATTAAGCGATCGAAGCCCCGATTTCAGCCTGAGATAAAAGCTCCTGGGACAGCCTTCCCTGTATTTCCTCGATATTTCCGGTGTCTGGCTTCGTTTTCATACGTCGCTCGGTAGTCACCGACCGACGCCGCGTGCACCTGGGGTCTACCGCATGATCGATCCCTAATTGAAAATGGAAATTCTATCAGCGATCTCTCGCACTCCTCAAAACTCACTGGCGTGTTAACGCGCGAAGTGATGCGTGAGTGTCAACTAAATTTGATTAATTCCACCCGATGACACTTTGCGCTTGCAATACTCGCTATGGTGATTTTCCCTGAATTGTACTTTTCGGGGGGCGCTGTAAAAGAGTATGCTAATTAGCGGGCATACCAAAGGGCGAGGATGCTGCGGTAAAGGGGACGAATCTGAGCGTGCGCTAACACGGTGAGAGCAAGGCGATCGTGAATCACGATTGTTGCCCGAAGCCTGTACTACAAGGAAGAACTAGCGTCTGATCGAAGATTGGAGGACTAACTAACGATTCCATTTGCTGATTGGCCGGGGCAGCGGTTACCCGAGGCTACTTTTATCAGGGCTCGCCTCCCACGAGAGAGGGCCCAACACGGACCCAACGATAAAGCTCAACCTCCTCGACCTGCGTGCCCACTTCCCACTGGCCAATCACCGCTCGGCTCGCCCTAATCAATTAGGATCGATCACCTTCCCTCGATCGGCTTCTTTCTTCGCGCCACTTTTCCCTTGCCATCCAACCACTAGGAAGAGAACAGTCGCGAGTTATGACTATTAGGGTTTCTAGGTAGAGGATTGTTTGGGGCCCTTATTTGATGCCAGACAATTTTAATCATTTTCTTAGAGATTTAATTCTATCACCCTTGAGTATTGGGGCTCCGATTCTAATATGAACCTTGGGCCTTGGAAGGCCGACCCTCCTAAGGGAAACGTGGGTCAAGTCAAAACAAAACACCGGAACTCCGATTTCCTGACCCTTGGGTTTTGGAAGACCCTTCTGTCGCACGAAATCCACTATCATTTACTTTTGTAACTAAGTGAAAATATACCCCCAATCCCAAGATGAAGCCGTAGGCAACTGTCTAATTTGCCTACTGTACGCACCACTTGAAGAAAGCTTGGCAAACGCTCGGCCAAAAGCTCTCAGCACGCAAGCACTTTGAGTGGGTGATGAATTCTCGTATTTTTATTGGACACTCGTCGGGAAGAAGGCGGCGACGAGGACGCCGCGGCAGCTGATACAAGTGGCTATCGCACGTTGCGCCCTGCAACCTCTCATGAATCATTTATCCCCGCGGGCTTGAATCCATCTCAATCGATCATTCAGGAGTTCGTGCGGGCGCTACCGCTTCCACGAAGCTGCAAGCACGCGCTGTTCCCGACTGTCCATAGAGAGAGGATAGGAGTGATACGAGTATCGCGTGCCGAGGAATATCAACCGGGCAGAACTCGTGTCCCGTTCTTCCCTTCGGCTTTTTCTGTCTGGCCGCTTTGGCTATCGCGATCCCACGCCTGCCTTTCCCATTATTATCGGGGAAGCGGCGCGGCGCCGGCCACGCACCGCCAAATGCGAGAATGCTCGAGGAAATCCTCCTAGCTCGCCGTCTCCTCGACACGTCATTACCCTCGTACGTTATCCTCGGCCACCTATCTGCGCACGCCGGCTCCAGGACGCAACCTGTAACGTATGCGGCCACTCTTATCAGCGCCGGGCCGACGTTTCTATTATCGGGAGTGCGAATCGTCGTTCCCCTCGGCGCTCCTCCTTTTTTCCCTGCCAACCTCGCCATCACGCCGCATGACTAAGTATCCCTGGAAAACTTGCGACTACCAAGTGTATGTACTGTGCACTCGGTGGGCTAGTTCGCCGACGATAATTAAGCGCCGCTTACGGGACCGAGAGTTGTTTCTGGATGGTAAGCCGGTAAGCGTGATGGACGGAGGAAGTCGATCGCGTTATGGGTAGCCGCGGTGGGTTCGGCTGGAATGCATCGAGTACGTGGCACTGACTCTGATAGTCATACGTCACACGCCCACGCGACCCTTGGATGTAAGGGAAAGCTCTGCGGGGTGTTTCATTGCTGACACCTAGCGCATTACGCGCGAACGCGTGCCTGAGCCGGCGTCCTTCACCAAATATTAAACGATAACAGGTAGTCCCCTGTCTCTCTTTCTCTTCAACTGTAATCACAGCAGTCTCACACGCATACTTAATTACAGGCGTTCGGGCAGATGTAGACGAGTTTCAGGCAAAGCGCGCGAATGTTGCAAGACATTTTGTTTGGAGAACCGGTCGACGGAAAGCGACTCGGTTGTATTCAGGGATACAGCGTGAATCAGACGCGGAATATCTCATTAAAATTGCAATCTGCGCCCGGTGAAAGGGGCCTGCGATTGAATTTAATATCCGCGAGGGTAATGGCTGGGACGTGCGGCTCGGCAACGGGAAAGGAGGGGCGCTTAGTCGGAGAGAGAAGCCAAAGACAGTGGTACGCACGCAAGTGACATTTATTGAGAGCAGTTGGAGGAATAATTTAAATACAATTTATTCATTAAGCAGGCTGCTGCTCGAGCGCAAGAGAGGAGATGAGAGTGAGAACGATTGACAGGCGAGGAAAGGCGAGCTATCGCCAGGCAGATCCATACCATCGATCGATCGCCTGGGAAACTCTCGCCCGGTGCCCCGATGCGGCTGTCTTAATGGCTTAATGTGGGCGATCCGTCGTAATCAGTGGTTTAGAAAATAAATATCGAGGGCGAGTGCGGAGAAGGGAAGTGTCCGCACGCCGAATGTGCGCGGCTGCCCGAAGTGTGGTTCGCGGTGCCGCTTGTCATTTTGCAGGATCCTCTTGATTCAGGGAGCGTGTCGATGCCGATGCCTCCAGGATTTGGCTGTTTCCTCCTCCGGGTGAGTTAGTTGGAGTGGATTTGGGTGCGATAGTGGGCAGCCCGGGCGTAAGGCAGAGCGTGGAGTAGTGGCAGGCTGACAACGGGTTGGTATTCAGGGATCACCGCACTCTTGAGGAGGAGACCAGGTTCACTCACAAGAATGGGAGCCGGCGCGACATTGACCTTGGAATCCCCGTGGATTTGACTGACACCGTGGCTCGATATGGTCGTGGTGACCGAGGCGCTCGCCGGCTCGACTGCCTTCGCCAAGGGTACTTCCTTCGCCAGTGGTAGGGACTCTTTCACCAGAGCGACCGATTCTTTCGCAAGGACGTTCGGAAGTACTGGAACGGCGGCAGGTGCCTCGACGAGAGTGACAGGCTCGGCTTTTATTTTCACTGCGTCCTTAACGGCGGCGCCCTCGATGCCCAGACTCTTGTGAAGTTCAATGCGGTTCTCCTGGTAGACTGGGAGAGGAGAGAGGACCGGCAGACTCTCGATACTGTAGGTGATGGGTGCAATGGGCGCGAGAGGCACAATAGGTGATATCGGAGCGTGGACCACCTCGACTGGTTCTTCAGCCTTGAGGACGACCTGCGCCTCTGGCACCTCGACCCTCAGATTCTTCTGGATCTGAACTTGACTCTGGTGCGAGGTGGCTTGTTCGCCCGGCAGAATCGCCGGCTGCTCGATCCTCACCAATTTCTCGCCTTCCAGCTGGACATTCCGGTGGATCTGGACTTGGCTCTGGTGGGAAGTGGCAGTTGCTAGTAATTTTGGAATGAAGAGTGATTCCGGCGCTTGGTAGACGAAGCCGGCGTGGAGAGTTTCGGCCGGGCTCTGGTCGATGTTTCCCTTGGAATCCTTGTCCTCCTGGTTATTCTGATTGGAATTCTGATCGGACTCGTCGAGGCTGCGCCTCTTGCGGCTGTGTGGCTTGGCCGCTTCTTCCTGGACGTTCCTGGCTAACAGGACATCGGCCGTTTGCAAGTAGAGATCGTCATCGCTCGGTAAATTCGTGGCAGCCACGCGGAAGCCGCCCTCGTCCGCGACGTAGAAGACCGACTGGAGGATGCCGTTCGCGTCGATGTAGCTGTACGATCCTCTGGTGACCCCGTCGAGACCCTTGACTTCCTCCTTGGCCGATGGCCCGCCGGCGTAACTGTACGCGTGCTCGCCGGTCCGCGTGTTCTGCGACTGATGGTACACCGGAATTGGTTCCGCCAGGTAGGCGTACGGCAGCAGTGTCAAATGACTGCCCGAGCACCCGACTAACAACGCAACAAATGGGATCTGCAAGGAAGAGTAACAAGATTACTTTAAAGAATCATCCTTTCCAACAGTTTTGGGAATATTGCATGCCTCGCAGGATAGATCGCCGTGCGCCAGTTCCCGTAAACATGATTTTGCGCCGTTTTACGAGTATACCCATCGCAGTTCTCTCCTCTCTTCCGGCGTAACAATGCAGGTTTATTCGCTGGAGCGCGGATGTAGAGGGAAGAGGCGGCCCGACGATAGGAAAGAGCACGTTCCTGATCTTAGAGGCTCGGCGAGGCTGCTGGTGGATGGAAAGAGGGCAGATAGCCGGTGAATCGCTCGGTGAATTTTACGGCCGGTATCGGTAGCGCGGACGGCGAGAGGGAAAGGAGGGAGTGCGCGCCGCTTGCAAAGTCGACACGTGGGAGACGGGGTAAGTTTATACTTGCATAAGTCTCGCACTCGGGACCGGGCTCTCTTTACGAGCCAATAAGACCCGGGCAAGTGGCTAGAATCTTTCGCGGAAAGCTAGGGGACTCGGGAAGCCTCGATATCGACGCCCTTTCTGTATCGCTGGAGCCCCCAAGAAAAAAGCAGCCTCGCCGACTACAGGCTATCCTCTTACCAGTCGGCACTCGCGCGCGGATAACAATTTCGAGAATCGGATACGGAAACGAGGGAGAAGGGACGGGCAAAACCTTTTACTGACTCGCTGGACGCGCGAACCTGCCGGCTCGCAGGAATGCGTGAAAATTATTGAGCGTAAATCAGGGGAAAGAGCCGAAGTAACCGTAAACCGTGGGAGAGCTTGGCTAGAATGCAGAAGACAGACCCTGCCGCACGAATAACAAAGCCGATCGCTTTCTTTTCAGTAACTCCGTGTGGTGAGACGTAAATTAGGATGCAAGTAGTAACCGACACTTATCAAAGGATCCCGAGCACTTCTAACTTTCTTAGCACCGAAGCGCAGCGACTGACGAGCAACTACCCTACGGAAGAATAGACCTCGAGTGCTTGAGTGATACTTGAGTGAGAGAGGCACTTACCAGCGCCTGCATCTTGGGTAAACACGTGTATTCCAGCGAACCTCCTTGCTCAGCGAAGGACTGTTCTGCCTGTGCACCTTGCTTCCGATCTGGTTTTGACTTATATACATGGCGGAGGGGACCAAGCAGCCCGCTCCGATGTCTTCGAACCAGGAACCGAAGGAACCCGCCGAAGGACAAGCGGATCCGTTCACCGAACACTTCCAGACAGCATCACTTGATCCGGGATCCTGGTAGCAGCTCGCTCTCACGTGAATCCCCTTACCACACCCTTCGTATCCGCGTCGGCTGGAAAAAGCTGTAATTTATTCATCCAGTTTTAATGGGATGCGGCAGTTGCCTTTGCGGTTTACGTACGAGTATCGAGGGTTCGGATATCTGCGCGGCTTCCTCCACCCATTTTCCCCCATTGGATATAGAAACGTTGGCAAGTCGACTAGCCACTCCGAGGTCGTCCAATGACCTCAACCATTCCTTCACGCTCAATATGCGCACTGGAAAGCTCCCTCGATTAGAGTGGGAGTCAGGTTATTCTTCAAGTTGAAGTCAAAGTGCAGACCGAAGAAGAGTAGTAGAAAAAAAGTGATTAGCAAGGCTGGGGATCACATCGAAATGGATTAATGCGAAATGGTTGACCGGAGTGGAATCAGTCGCTCGAGGTATGGCAGGAGCTATCGTGTCCGTGGTGGTACCGCGGCTCGATAAATCTCGACATAATGGAAATCGTGATGGTCTCTGTTGGACTCTCGGCGATCGTCGGCAGCTTTTTACCAGGAGTAATTCGCCCGGCCTTGATCGAGCGAGCCCGCGGTACGTATCGGCGCGTTCTTGTCCGCTGAAATTGTTCGCCTGCCAGGGCCTTTTTCCCCCTTTTTTCCCTCCGCACGCCAGACACTCGGGAATCCTCCCTCAAAGCGCAATAAAATCACGCGACCCTCGTCCTTGGCGCCGGCCGCCGCGGTGACCCGGACACGCCGCCACATTTTTTCCCAGCGCTGTGCCCATGAAAATCCCTTTTCATGTGTTACGCGGCTCTCGCGAAGGCTTTGATTGCGATTTCACGGGGGAAGTAACGTGGCTAAGAATCCAGTGACAGTGTCACATCCTTCACGGTCTCCTCCTTTTAAGAGCACATACTCTCTCCGCGCCCTCCTGGTCATCGGCCGATGAAAAGTCGACGTGTAAGAATGCGTGGGTGCTCGTACGAACATAGAAACGATGAGTGTCTCAGGCTGTCTCAGCCCAGCCAGTCTATTTGTCCTCGCGGCTACCAAGAGCCCCTGAAGATATACACATACACGTGGGAAGGAGGCTGGTAGGCGAGAGATAGTCGGACCAAAAGAGTGGATAGTCGAGGAATAGCCGGTCCCCTTCGCTGGCGAAGGCGGTTCCATGCGAAAGGAAGAAGCATAAAACGAAGCATGTGTCCTACAATGTGCATATACGCTCATGAAACATGGGTCAATTATCATACCGTCTTAAATACATGACCCCATGCATGCATACCTTCCATTCCCAGCTGGTAATCACCGAGTAGAGTTTGATTGCGGTAACCAATTGCCCATTTATTATTGCTACTCTTGGTAGACGCAGCTAGTTATAAGCTAACTCCCTTTAATTGGACATCCTCGGAAGTTAATTGGAATTTATCGCGGCTACGTGGCCGCGGGGAATGATGAAGGACCGGCATGTTTTGGGGTTTGAGAGCGTGCGAAGAGGGCCCGTCAAGTCGCCACGCTCGTTTCACGGATGTCAGAGGACGACGTGCCGGATTACAAGCTGGCGGTACTGCACCGCGGGGCACGGCCTCTTAGAATTCCAACAAGATGCACGCGTCCGCCGACAGTAAAATCCCTCGGGAAAAAAGGTTCATCCGAAGCTCCGCGCTCCGAAGCGAGACCACACCCACGCCCCGCGTGCGCGCAGATCCGGCCGGGCACATATTTGCGGAGGTCACCTCGCATCATAAACAACATAAACATAATGCAGTCGAACCGGTGGACCACACCCGGCGTACATATGTGCATGGGTGTTCCGAGGGTACACTGGCTATATATTCCGAACCGTAACAACCCTGGCCCGACATCGAACTTACTTGTTAGCAAAGACTAGGAAGTCCATTGGATAAAGGAATTCTTAAGTAAATCGTCTAGGCGTCTATTCACCGTTAAAACATGCCACGATGCCTTTTATTTTTCATACAATTTAGCCGTCGAGATTAGATGTCTTCAGGATTCACGGTTACATTCAACTGCTGGCCGTTTCGCAAGATAGTCAGATTCAGCTTCCCGGTCTTCTCCAGGGCTTGGTAAACCGTCATTGCTGAGTAAAGCTCCTCGCCGTTTAGGTGTGTCACGATATCGCCGGCTTGCAAACCACCCCTGAAATAAAAAACGGTCGTTGTTAACGCTAATGCGTAAGAAGAGGTACATAAATATATTTTGGGATACGTACAGGTGGGCTGGTGATCCAATGACGACTTTGTATATAAGTACACCGTTTCTCACGAAGTTTGGTATCTGCCCAGTTCTTTGGTGGATCTCAAATAGGAGATCAGGTGTTAGGGACACCATTGTAATTCCTAAATACCTTCTCTTCGATTGCTCCTTTACGTCGGTGGCTCCTAATTTATGCACCACCAATTAATTCAGTATTTCAATGTCCTAATTGAATTATTAAAGGGAAAATCGAATACTCACCTCTGCCTTTTCTCTTCTGTTCCGCTTTATGCAGGAAATCTTTTGCATAGTCAATTGGTATCGCAAAGGATATACCTGCAGTTACTTTCATTGAATTAATTCCAATGGCTTCTCCATCCAAGTTCACGAGAGGACCACCTGAATTTCCAAACTGTTGGAAAGCGAGTCACTATGGGATATTAACAACTCCAACCGCAATGTACAACATTTGGTTTCTTACAGTAATAGCTGCATCAGTTTGGATGTAATTCATCTGCTTGTGGAAGATGCCCAGTTCCTCTCCTGGTCTATGAACACTGCTGATTATGCCACTTGTGATGGTGTTACTCAAGGCAAGCGGGGAGCCTATCGCGACAACAAATTCTCCAGGCCTGAGATTGCTGGAGGAACCAAGTTTCATTACTGGCAAATTTGTCTGTAATTAGGAATTAGAATAATTGAGAGGTGCATTTATTATATTGTAGCCATTGAATTTACCTTATTGATTCTGACAGTAGCCAAATCACTGTGCATATCAACATCTTCTACAACTCCGGTGTAAACATTGCCGTCTTGAAGCCTCACCTAAAAGAGCAGGCATTCATATAGTTGAAAGAATGTGATTTTAATGAATTATGTATTACTACCTTGACAGTGGTATTAGGCTTGTTGATGACAACGTGGGCATTAGTTAATATCAAGCCATCCTGAGCAACAATAAAACCAGAGCCATTGCTAGCAGGGATAGCTCGGCCTGTAAAAAAATCTACCCTGTCCTCTGATTAATCATCCACTTGGAACGAAAATGACTGTATTGAAGACGTAAGGTGAAATGAAACTTGAATTATTCGCTTACTTTCGCTTGTCAATGATTTCTATGTACACAACAGCAGCTGCCGAGATCTCGACGACATCGGCGATAAAATTGTATTTCTGCCGGTTCTGACCGATGTTCGATGGGGGGATCGAAAGAGCTCGCGCCGATGGGAAACGAAGAGACATGTTGCGCATTTCTTCACGTATATCATCTTTTCTTCTGTACAAAAGATAACCAAAACCTGATAGCGCAAAAAGTGCGCAGGTTAAGACATTCCTCAACACTTTATTCGAGTTAGTTGTGTTTACTCGGCGAGTTGAGAATGTTCTGATGTCAAAGTTCTGACTTGTAGCCGATACGACCATTAACCGATTGGGTTTCAATTGATTTTGTCGGATGACGTTCCATGGTAAACGAAAAAAAGGTAGAGCCATTCTTTGAAACGAGCGCAGGTGGATTCAGGTTAGAAGCAGCATCACCTTCGAGTTCGCGGTCTCTGGTATCTATTTGTATTTCGACTTTCGATTATCACTCGTTACCAAGATCGACACTAATGGCGGTGGATTATTTGAAGATGAGTACTCGGGAATATATGATAATAACTTAATAATACAATTTGATTCGGACAATCATTTATTTTGCATGCTCAATATTCGTAAGTGGTTGAATCTACATTTTCTTGAATAATTTGCACAAGTACTACACGCATTTACAACAATACTTCATTAGACGGCTCGTTCTCCGACAGTGCGACGCTTATTTCCCCGTCAATTTTCCTGCTGTTGTTTATTGTCTCGGATAGTTTGCACGCCGGATCCACGTAACAGAATTCTTTAATGAAAAGAAATATAGTAAGGGATGAGTATGTTGTTGTATTCGAGAAAGCGGCGGGTTCTGCGAAAATAGCAATCTCGATATGCGAATGTAAAATTCATTGCGGGGAAACAAGTAGGATTCCTCCTTCCAGAAGGGAATGGTACTTTAGGTATCCTACTCAAAGCAGGACTAGTTGTACTTTGCATATTCCCATCACCTTGAGAACAACATATCCCATCGGCTGCACATCGGGCGGTGCTTCCCCGGCACATTGCGAAACCGGCGATGCAGGGTCTTGACAATAAACTTTCCTTCCGACATTTATAAGTTTCGGGTGTGCCGATGAAGCAACCGATTCTTGGTCCACAGCAGATATGGGGACCGAAGCACTGACCTAGGTGATTCGGTCCGCAGGATAAGCACTGTGGATATATTCGATATTTTTACCTCTGCGATAGAATGTCTTTTCATTTTACAAAAGTATTCCTCACCTCTCGAGCGATGCCTTCCAATGAAGCGGCGTTTCCACCCCTTTTTCCACCACGGGGACAATTTGTTATTAAACAACCGTGGATAGTTACCGTCAGGCAAACGAGGAGTATTATTTTCTTTAGCATTTTTCTCGGATTTCAAGTCAGAAACTCGGGTAAAATCTTGGCGAGCTGCGGAAGCCGAATGATGCAGCCAGTGGTCCGCGATCTCGTACTTATACGGGTGAATCTCGGGTATTTAGAATTCACGTTGTGCTTCCTGCCGATATTTTTGCGGAGGAGCACTCACGGGATTATGGAAATGTGTGACGGAATAAGAAGCTGTTTCTCTATTCGTTTACGGGAGCTGCATTCGAGTCGATGGCTTTATTCAACGGAGAAAGCACGGATAGGGGAAGAAGTCTAAGTCGAGAATCCAAGATCTTTTTATAGAAGGCCAATGGCGTAAGTTACTTTTTATTTACAAATGTAAGAGTAATGTCATTCCTTGGTCTTCAACTTCTTTCGTTTGATTGCGACTCTTCCCTTTTGGCCAAGCTTCCCTTTTGTGGAAATTACCTTCACTGCTTTCACTTTCCTGATCTTAGGCTTTGCTGCTACTAATTTCTCACTGGCATCACTTAATTTGGGTTTTTTCGCCACTGCTTGACCTTTCTTTAATATCTTCCTTTTTTTGACCTTTTTAACTTCTGCACCATTTTCTGCTGTGCCATTCTCCTTACTTGGACCACAGTCTCTTTCTATATGCCCTGCAATTATAATCACATTAAACACTAGTCCCTGTTTTAAGATTCCTTTCATTTATGAGTTCAAACTATCATACCTGCTTCCCCACACTTGTGGCATTTGCCGATGATCTTTGGCTTAGATCCACAATTGTGCTTCTCTAGTGTGCACCTATGGCACTTGTCGCAATGCTTCCAGGTCGGCTTCACACATCTCTTACACACATCACAGTGCTTGTATCTCCTACCATCCTTTGAAGTGCATTCCTTACATTTTATACAATGTTTATTTTCCTTTGAAACCCACTTTTTGCATTTACTGCAATACTTGTAACCACTTGCCTTAGGCAATACAAGTGAATTCAAGGGAATATTTGTAAAGAGTCTCACGGGTGATGACTGTTTGCCACTTTTAGTTTCGGTCACAAACAATGGATGATTATCATAGTCCACTTTGTAGTCAGACATTTTTAGTTCTTTCAAACCACCCGCTACATCCAATGGATTACTCTTGTGTTTCATAATCGCTTCCATGTAGTATGGAAATACGAATATCACTTTTAAACATTCCTTGTCATCGGATATTTTATTCCACTTCTTGTGTAGATCGGATATTTTTTTGATGGTCCAAGACATTGGCTCTACTCTGCCTCCGAAAGGAGGATCACAGATTAAATATGTATTTTTACCATCGTTCTCAGTCATAAATTCTTTAAAAACATTAGGGGCAGAGTCATTAAAGAAGTGGTGATTGAATAGATTATACCAGCAGAAATTCATTGGTCCAAAGAAATTATGCTATAACGAAAAGTTATGGTTCACTATTAATTTGTCAGAGTTAAAGCAGGCTCTCATTATACACTTACAAAGCGGCCATCCAGGTCTAATAGTAGGGAAGAAATCGTGTTTTCATAGTATTCCTGGAAAAATTCATGGATTCTTGGTGCACCTATGCAAAGGACTTGCTTTGCACCAAGATTCACTAACATTCTTCCGATCTCTTCAGTGGATTTCTTTGAGAAAAGATATTGAGCTTCCTTCTTGGTGTTATCCAAAGGTTTCAAGAGTTCCGTTGGATGATTCATCTGGTAATCCGGCAAATTCTCGATCTTTTCGTGATCGACATGTTTCTCTTTTTCGGTGGCGGACACAAACTTTTCGCAGGTATGGCAGTAGCACCGATTCACCGGCTGCAGGCCCAACATCTCATTGTAGCGGATATATAATTTCTGATGCGGGTACTGAGATTGCAAACGCCTTCGTTCTTTTGCCCATTTCGCTGTTTCCTTTTTCGAGAGTTCTTCCCCATGCTTCTGGTAGAACTTGCACAGATCCCTGTCCCGGCAAGCCGAGCAAGCGTAATATTGGTCGATCTTGTTGCCCGCATGTTTAGTAAATAATAAAGTTGGACCTAGAAGAAGAGATCGTTTTCGAATCCAATAAAATACTCCCCAGTTTCACTTCGAGTCTAAGAATTACCGTGAGAACATTGTGGGTGTCCACTTGGATCGGTCCACAAACATTCTACGCCGCGAGTCTCATCCATGTCCGGGCGTTAAAGTCTCTCGAAATTACTAGGAAGTATATTTCATTTCCCACTTAGTCAGGCGTGAAGCAAAAGGCATTTCCACGCCACGAGACGCGTATGGAAAGCCAAGGGTACTTGAAAAGCTTGGAAAACTGCCCACAGTCCACGTGCTCCTTGTAAACAAACGTGTTTACCGCGCATAGGGTATACTATGTGGCGTGGAGGATTGAAGTTGATTCGAATCAATCGTAGATAGAGTTCGAGAGCCGAGTTCGAATTCGAGATTTTTCGCGCCCCTTTTGATTTTCGTAAGATGGTGGAGTAGGAAGGCACAAAAAATGCAGGTATTTGGTTGAAATAAGTGTACTTTATTTTATCGCAGACTTGTCTACAAGTGCCGTGTTGGTTGCCGCGTCACACACACACATATATATATATATATATATATATATATATACATATATAAGTTTCCGAAAAACAATTGCGAGTATATAAGGCAAGTCAAGCCTCTCTACAGGCTCTAAACAGTTATTTTGTTCGTGCGTTGTTGATGAAGAATATTTACTGGTATTCTCACCCGCTATTGTAAAAATACAGGTAAACCTCGCTTGGACCATATATATTGCATTAACGTATGGACACAGGAACAAAAATATAATATTCTCTCTTGTCACTATAGTTTTTCCCTTTCAATACTGTAATTAGGAACAAACCACCTAAACGAGTACTACCCACGACTCGGAACGGAGTTCTACTTGGAATGGAATTAATGCTCGGAACATAATACAAGAATTAAAGGCTCGGACACGCGAAAACAGTCCAACGTATTCTCTCGCTTTAAAGCATCGCTAGATGACCTACAGAATTGACACGCCTCATCTTTTTGCTTTTTATTTTCTGCTGTTCGCGCGCGCATTAGGCTGCTGTGTGTTTTTGCTAGATTATATCACAGACTAGTTGTCGCAGTTGGAAAAGACACTCACTAGAAAAACGCTTGCTCGCGTAGTTCTACGACGTGTATTAGCGCGCTATTTCTGTGTATTACGGATTATGCAGACACTTAGAGTAAACTGTACGCACTATTTACACGCCTTGGCCGTCTAATGTCATGCGGTGCTCTAGTTTTTAGCTCAACGCCGTCACAGATAGCCGAGAACTTCATATAGTTTACTAGAATGTACGTCTAAACATAATAATATACGCATTTCTTAATAGATGTTTTCTTTACAGCAACTGCTTACGTATCATGTCGTACATAATACTGAAACGTTTGAAAGTATATATATATAAATGTTGGGATTATCCTTCTAATACTCTACGACTGTTCCTGCTGTGTAGACTTGCTTGGCCATAGTTTACTCTTGAAACTTAGTCGGGTGAACCTGTGTATATGCTCTTATTCTCTAAACAATTAGATTAATGTTATATCCCAGTCGATTACTGCGCTATACTTCTTAAATAATTCTCTGTCTATTTACATAATTGACTACAAAGCTTCCTTTACTCTCTGTACTGCATAAATAAATGGTCTACAGAATTGCTCATGTCAGTGGGATAATATTAAAGAAAGCTTTAAGAAAAGCAATAAATTAATCTCAAAAGGTAATCAGGCAAATTTAAGTATGCAGCTTTAAACCTAGACCTGTCAGATGCTTGTAGTTCCTCTAGTTTAGACAGTTACAGAACTTTGCTTGCTGAATGCGGTAAGAAACTAGTCTCACAAAGTCGATATAAACGCTACGGTGATCAAAGTTACGTACAAATATATGCCAAAAGCAGTTCAAAGAGAGTGACACATAAATCTCGGTCATAAATTTCTCCGAATAATACCGGGGCGCAATAGAAAAATTGCGATTAATACTCAATGGGACTTGCTGTAGAGAAAATATTGACCGCGTGTTGTACTTTGTGAAGGTATGTTTTTGTTGGCCGAAGCGCCCGAATGAAAGGTTCCTATCTCGTTGGTTATTAAATCACCTTGCGATTATCGCGAGTAATTGCAGTATCGACGTTGCTTTCAGTGCGTTTCGCGTAATCTGCACCCACAGCAAAGATAAACTGCTTTATCAATTCCTAGAGGTGATTCGATATCTTTGTCACAGGTGCGTCAGAAAATCGATCTAACTACGAACTCCACTGCCCTTACGAAATACAACCATTTTCTTGGGTAAAGATACTTTACAAAGCGATGAGCTTGGACTGACACCCTTCCCATTTCTCCTGGAGCTTCTGGCGTTGTTCCACGTGATGGTCCGACAAGTTTCGCGATAATCCTACCTGTCCTGTTTTAAGTTTTCTAGGATCTAAGTTCGCCCCTAACGTTTGAACACCCTTAGCAAACTTGGAGAAAGGCGACAAAATGTCCTTGGCAGTTGTTGCCACTGGACTAGCGACATTGGTAATATTAGTTTTTATTGACTTCAGCGCAGACTCGCTTTGAGATGACGTTATGTTGAGTGTGAGATCTTGCTCAGACGTTGATCTCTTTTTCTCTTGCAGTCTGTGGTCCGTTTGCAAGGTGCTACCCTTCATTTCACCCATTATTACTGAGCTATCAACCTCGCCTGTTGAGTGACTTATGTTTTTCGAAAGATTTAAGGTACATGGTGGCATGGGCTTCTCTCTGTCTTCGTTCAAAGACTCAGCCGCACCTTGTATTGTAATCTCAGGAGTTGTGGCGGTTGTCGTTTGAGGAGAAGCACTAAGCAAAGTATCACCAGGAACAGGCGAAACATCGCCTCGCTCATTCCTGCAGGCTTCGCTATCTACTACATCGGCATTTTTCACTCCCATTATAATACCAATTGATGGAGTATATGCCTCCATTAAATTCTTATCGTGACTATAGTCCTCGGGTTTTTCTAGAGGCACCGGTGCCCTGTCGATATTTTCGTCGCTACTACTACTGCTACCACTAGAACTACGCTTTCCTTTAACATTACCAGATATAACTCTGCCACCCAGGGTGAAGGTAGGCTTCGAAGATGTCTCCGCCTTTTTCCCCATGTTTTTAGCTAGATCCATTGGTTTCTTTGTGCTAAAGCTATGGCTCAGTTTGTTCAGTTTGCTGAATTGTTCGGTCATATTGTTGAGCGCTTTGGTACCTGGGAAGAATGGCAGGTTTTGAAAGCCAAGTGCACGAATCTGGATTCTCGTGTTTGACTATTTTGCGGGTAGCATACCTGCACTTTTAAGAGCGAGTAGTTGGGTTTCGGATACATTTCTGGTCAGCTCTGGAAATGAAGAGATGTCCAGTAGTCCTGGAGATCCTCTTACATTGACTAGTTTGCTCTTTCGCCTGTCGAGCGTTACATTCATCGCTATAGGTATTTTTGGTAGTCCACCTATTTCCATTGCTACGGAAATAGCTTCGCAAATTGCTTTTAAAGACTCTGTAACATACATATGCGGCGTCAGTAGGAATAGTTGGAGAAAAGTATAATTGTTAGCCAATAAATGTGGATTGCCAGCGTACCTACGCTTTCTTCCTCGGTTTTTATTACAACAGCCATATTATTGAAGAAGCGCAAATTTGTACTGCGAAACATATGAAAGTAGCCGTACTCGCCGTCCAACTTGTAATTTATTCTAATGCAGTAAAAGTTCTTATTTTTAAATAGAGAAACGGTGTTCTCTGGTTGACCGAATTCAATTAATATAATGTCGCACAGCGACACTCTTTGGTAGTTTGTCACTTTGTCGATCTGATCATCGTAATCTGCTACGTAATAACTATCGCGGGTCAAAATGAATATCGTGTCCATTTCCGTCTCCGTCGGATCTCCAGTTCTATACAAGAGAATTAAAAGTTTCTGTGAAAATCGGAATAGCCCACTGTGGATGGTAATTAAGCAACTGTTGAACATACACAGGGTCAGCATCAATGAGTCCCCAGCTCCCCAAAATGATTTCTGGGTCAGGGATCAGTAACTTTTTACAATCCTCAATCAACAGCTTAACATGTATTGCTGTTGCTGCGTTATCCTCCTCGTCGGTCCTCTCTTGGAATACCTCCTCGCTAACAGAGTTGCCTAACATCATGTCGATCGTTGCCTGTCTATAGACATCCTTGAAACGATTCAAATAGTACCTGGAAATCGTGGAATTTTGTAAATATTCACTCGACGCATTTAAAGACCATTTCAAATTTAAAATACAACAAATGAAGATTAGAACAGAATGAGCAGCAGCATACGTAGAGACAATAAACCAAGACTAGCAAATTCCTAGAGTTTTTCTTTCCATATTCTAGGCCTTAAACTAATCACATTAAACTCGTTAAATTGATTAGCTGAACAAAAAGAGAAAAATCGGCGCCCATGCAATACAAAGTTCATTCCGAAAAACGCAACATCAGGCACATTCTACTAGCGTAGAGTTGTGTTATTGCTGGTTTTGTGTATACCAGAATTGTTCTGATTGCTCGAATAGTGGAGTGGTCGGGATTTAGCTAGTTACACTGGGACCAAGGTTTCCAATCCCAAGCAAACACGAACCTGGCTAAATGATACATAGTACTGGCATAAAGAAATTCAGGATAAGTAGCAAGTTGAAGCTCTATGTTTGGCGGTTTCATGGGTATAAGTTCGAGGCAGCAATTATCAAGGATGTCTAAATAGTGTGACCAATCGTCGTTCAGCTGATCAACGTTGATGGGATTTCCTAGCAAGGTATCTATCGCCGCCTGACGCAAGTCATCCATAAAGTGGTGCTGATAATATCTAAGGGAAAATGAAAGGACAGTGTCAGGGTCCCATGAAATAGCAAGAATATCGAGACTTATCAGAGGCGTCAGAATTCTTGAACTAATCGCGCGTTCAATGCCTGGACTCTATTGATTAATGTGGCTTAATATATGTCGACAGAGCGAGTCGGTGACATGTCTGTAAGGTAGCGGTGTATCGTGTACACTTATTGGATGAATGAAATGTTCTACTGCGAGGCGGGCTGCGTAGAGGAATGTTCGTTCTATTGTACCTGTTTGCGGAATTCATGCCGTCCTTCATTAACCCTGTAAATTTTCTCTCTCCCGTTCTCGTGTAATCTCCCTACAAGTAGGAACAAAACCATGTAACAGGCAGCCCACATACATCTTTCGAGCGTAATTGTATGACTAACTCAAAGCGAATTACGAACCTTCAAAGCATTCGTACCAGCATATTGCTTACTGATAATATCTCCATTATTGGCCCAAAGCAATTGAAAAGTTTGTCTGATATTCGTCGGTAGCGTTCCATCAGGGGGTATCAGGCCTAGCTTAGAGAATTGCATTTCCATAACAGCTTTACCCAAAGCAGTTTGTACCACGTTGGTCCTATCTAGACAGTCTATACAATTCACCCGAAATACTCCCTTTTGCATGCAAATCGTGCCTTGCTTGTCGCGCCAGCAATACCCCATATCAGCCAGGGCTGTGGTTAATGCATTAACCAGGATAGACACGTTCTCAAAATGCATTCCACGACTATGTTAAGTATAAAGTTTTAATGAAGAAAACGTGTGGCAAATGAAGCGTCAGAAACATTCTTGCGTTTACCCACCAGTACTCGTGGAAGTCAAATGTGGCGTATGTGAGGTCCTCGTGATTATAATTGAAAACATGATTACTATACGCCTCCCAAATAACCTTCTCTTTGCCCGTTTGTTCGACAAGATTCACGATACACACGGGACCGTAAAGCGTCAGTTCCTCGCTGAAGTGCTTTTCAAACGCAATTTGCGTTTCCGCCTCGTCTGAAGAATGAATACAGTGGATATTTCAGCATTCAGATTAAGTGTTAAATAGAGTTCGGTGGGGTGGAACTTTGATGTACCCTTGTCAATTCTTGGTGGAGGTTTGTATTTGTACCCAGGTTGAGACCAATATACAGGTACACTGCCTCGAACTTGTACAAACGATACCTGATGGTCGTGAAACCAAACCAACTGTTCGGTTTCAACGTAATTTGCGCATTTTCCATCTTCGTCGACACCGCGTCTTTTGTACCTTTGCAATAGGAAGAATTTTTGTGAATATCTTCTACACAATTTATCATGTTCGTTCGTAACAGTGCATGCAATTACCGAAGAATATACAATCAACGGTTACCTGGTTCCCGCACGGAACCTACTCCTCCGCGATATAACAGCTAAGTTAAAAGTCTCATGTCTTGGTTGCTCATCAAAGCCTACTTCGACTTTACATTTCTCTATTTGTACATATCCTTGGATCACTGGCAATATCCAACAGTCTGCGTCGTCTCTCTATAATGCAAGAATTATGTATAATATACAGAAGCAATTGAAGATGTTGCTTTGATATTTGGAGTGACACTAACTTTCAAATTGATAATTTCTTGCAACATGTGCTTGTTCCAAAAAAATCTATCATCTACCCTTTGCCATAGTGGCTTATTCTGTACAGTCTTGCCTTGTTGAGCCTCAGTGATAGATTGTCTCTGTAAGGTGTTTGTAATGTCACCAGTGTGACAAAAGAAGAATGAATCTGTCTCAGTAAAGATCTTAGTGAGCTCCTCCAAAATTCTCTTTTCGAACCTTTCCTTGTCCTTCACAATGCTCCTTTTGCTGACAGTAGACTTGACCTATGAAAGAAGAATCATTGATCTTCCGTTCCCTTCATTCTTTGCAACTATAACTAATTATGAGGAACACTGACTTGAGATGTAGCTAATGCAGCAGCTTGCTGGGTAGTAGTTTTTATGGTATTCGTGGCACTTTTTATGGTACCCCAGGTCTTGGCCAGACCCGGTGCCTTCTGTGATACATCAAACAAGCTGGTCTGGCTCTTCTTTTTCGGTATATGCTGGTGCTTCTTACATGGCAATAGTCCAATATCCACGTTCTCCGTGCCAAGATGCAAAAATGCAATAGACTTAATTTTATATACTACATGACCTCCGTGCAATTCGCCAGCTGGAGCAACTTCCTTGATAAGCATCAGCCTGGGCTCCAAAACTCCTTGTTGCTCTACTTTTCCAACTATTCCATAGAACATTCCCACACACTCTATGTCCTTCGGAGATGCCCATTCCCAGTCTGGAAGAAGAAATTGGATCAATAACATCAGCGAAAAAGAACGGTAGAAGCGAAAAGAACTGCAATTTTATCTTCCGCGGGGGAATAAATAATTTTATTCATCGAGTTATGTTGCATTTACATAATAGCGCGTATTGTCACGATATACTCTTTCTATTTGACTCGTAATCCAATTCTCTAGATTCCTCGATTATTATCTTAATAATTAAGTACGAAACCCTTATAAACAAGTTGTTTTTATTTGATACCAGTGATTCGGAATAGAGTTGGTTCGTGCACTGAAGCCCCGATTTCCAATTGGTCCTATGTGAAATTGCTGAGAAGTTAAAGGGTATTTTCACAAACGGACGCAATGAAATGTCAGGACGTGCATCATCGGAATTGACGCTCGTGTAAACCCACTCCTGTCAATGACAAATGCACAGGTACCCACCCGACTTGGCGGAGAACTCTCCGGTGATTTTGTCGCACCAGAGACTGTGTCTCTCCTTCACGAAGATAAAATGAGTATCGGTGCGAAAAAGCTCCATTCTGCTGTCAGCTTTTTCACGATAATCGACTTCTAGACAGCATGTGTCATGCTCCTTTCTGCGAGCAAAATTCCGCCTACCTCGGACATTTCGCCATGTTACACTGCGATCTGTCTTTGTTCCACTCCAGGAATTCTCTCTCCCTCCCACCTCCTCTTTTTCCTCTGTCTCCCTCTGGCTGCTTTGGGATGCTCTGTTCTTTCAAACTGGGCTTTATTGCGCTTATTTGTATATTTTTGGACAAGGGTTGGGGGTTGACATATATGTTATTGAGAGTCGAGAATACCGAATTGGAACTTTCTAGGAACTTGGGTCCATATAGTAATAAAGAGTTAAGGCAGATGCAAACAATTTTCTGATTCTTTTAATAATGAAAGTTTTATTTGCATAACATTTGCTGATAGTTTACATATACATCGTAACATAAGTACATCATACATATATAAAATAGTAGGCAGAGATGGGCATACTTCCAATGAGAAGACGCGTGTATGCCGAGAAACGTAGGAATCCAATAATGAACTATGAAAGACGCGCAACTCGTGTTAACTTAACGTATACCTATAATCGACTGTGTTTACGTGCTACTTAAGATACGCAAATGAAAGAGATGTGTGAGTTAAACACATTTCAATTCGTTCCTTAGATGCCATGGTTTTTGCTACAGTGATTGTATCTGCATCTCATTTCAGTGGATCTCTCAAGTCCATTCACGCGGAACTCAATTCGTCCTCATCGGTATTCGATCTTCTTTCCTGTCTGCCCTTTTTTGGTTTGTACTCTTGCCACTTGCGATGGTTTAGCGTTTGGAAATCGTCGACCTTCGCTATTAATTCTAAGTATTTCGCTAGTTTCAGCAATTCTCTGTCTTTGTGCCTGGTTATGTGGGCATGTCTGAAAGGTGTTATTCGTAATCCAGATTGGGGGTTCATGATAAAGTTCCTCCTAATGTCGTCGAACATGATGGTGTTCTTTGCTGAGAATTGTTTGTACTTTCCCCAAATAATACCCAACGGTTTCACACCTGCTACTCCGTGTTTGGGAGTATGAACCGATATCATTGCCAAGGAATCTAAGTGGAATGCTATTTTGTAATCAGGGTGATTGGAGACTCCCAGTAGCTTCATCTTCTCATTGATCCACCTCATGCTGGTGGCTGACCAGATTACTATGTCGTAGTGTCTGTAAGCTCTCAGAAGGAATTCGTGCAAGTAGGGTCTCATTAATTCCACGCCAGTCTCTGCCGTTGATCTGTGATCGAAGAGAGTGTAATCTATGTCTAGGACTAAGAGCTTCTTGCCCTCTCTCAGTGGATTCAACTCTTTGATGACATAGTGGTCGATTCTCTTTTGAATCTTTGATAGATAGACTTCCGCCTTCTCAATCTCCACTTCCTCTTCTTCGATATCCAAGTCATTTATGACATCCGGCATATTTTCTGGGGCCTGGCTTACTTCCGCGATATCTTCTTCCCTCGAGCCCATCATCATTAGCTTGAAGCCTGACTTCAATGCCAATTTCCCTATGAGGTCATCATCCGTTGCTGCTTTGCCTGGTGAATACAGTCATTCTATAGACACCCTAACGCATTTTAGTGATCATTCTCCCTAATCGAGCACGGAAATTCGTACGAAAGATTTAGTCTCATTTAGCCATTTCTGCAATACTACATTTGTCAGTGAACTAATGGAAAGTAATAGGACGCAAAGCGGCTCAAAGCATAACCTTGACATTTGAGGTTCAATAGCTTTTGTCGTTCGGGCAGGACACCCGTTTCCCGGTGTATCTGCTCCTTCAAAGCCAGGACCGTGTCTTCGTCCTCAAGATCGGTGATTTCGTACTCCTTGCCGCTCCACTTGACAGTAATCTTTACGCCGTTCTCCATTCTCGCTCCAATCGAATACCGCAGAACGCAGGGCAACGATGGTCAACAGCTCTGGAAGGCGAAACCATATGTATACACTGACGTACACACAACACCGGCACGTAGTTGTGTAGTATTGGTCCGTGAACGCAGAAGCGCAGTATGTACTAGTGTGCTTGAGGAGTGAGCGGAATAAGTCAGGCGGTTTTGTAAAAATGCATATTTGTCTTTATTGCAAAAAGAAGAGGAAAGTGTATTATCGATAATAGATCGTGAATGATCATGTCAGACATGTAAATTGTCACATACATTCGCCAGTCAAGCGCTCGAGGGTGAGCGCGATCACAAGTACGAGTAGAACAGTGAGCTATCCCAGCAGGTGATAAACTCTCGTGACGACTGGCTGACAGGATTTACCCTTTATCATACTTAAAGCTATACATACATAGGTACATCTCGTATTTATATACTATACATAAGAGGTACGCGGATGGGCTCACATTGACAACAGTACTCGACAAATGCATCCACCCGATCACGCCGGCTGCTCACCGTGTCTCGCGTGGGATCAAAGGCACGACGGTGAACCCGGGCATCCCTTATCCTTTTTTACAATTAATACCATGACGCGCGGACGACGACGATGACACCGCGAGCGAGAGCGAGGCTCAGCCTTCCGTGGTAAACTGGAGAACAAGCTGAGCAACGAGGATCGGCCTGAAGACGGGGCGACAAATCAGGGGAGGGGCAAGTACCAAAGAGAACAAATCTGGCTAAGTCAATGGAACATTCTCAGCGTAACGCGGCAGTACGAGAATACAGTTAATATATACAATTTCAGCGGTTTATACCGTAGCAGGGGCACGAAATTCAAGGGGGAGGGGAGATTAATTGGCCGTGATCACAGTAGCAGCCGGTGGTGAGGAAGAGTTCGAAGAGGAGGATTTCTTCTTGAGAACGATGTCCTTGATGTTGAGATTGACCTTTTCCTTGCGAGGCGGTGGCACAGACTGCAGGCAAAACCTCTTGAACGCCTCTAATTCCCGCTCTGCGTCATCCATCTCCCCGTCCTCGAGGTCTATGTCTTTCGGCGTGAATACGCTCTCTGGAAAAGACAGCCTCTAAGTACTAGTTGTACCCTGCTTGGTCTAGAAAAGGGGGGATAGGGAGATTTGCTGTGCATTATCCTAGCATCTATACAATGATTTTCTTTCTTTTTTTCCACGGTTCTTCTCTATCCTACAGTCGTGTCAAAGAATTGCAAATCCTCGCCAACGTGGAAATACCGTTTTCGTGTAGAGAAGACGTCTAATAGAAGTAAATGAAAAACATCGAGGGACACGGTATATAAATTAGATTAAATGTATAGAATACTGTGTGGAAATAGGCAATGTGACACATTTTGTATTTGTCCAAGAAAGCATAAACTCGTTAGTACTTGAAATCGCTCATTTATATCCGCTCTATTTTCGCTGGAGTTGATACTTTGGCTTACTTGAAATTTATTTGAGAAAGAAGGCGGGAGAGATAGATAAATAGATAGATAGATAGATAGATGGATAGATAGATAGATAGATAGATAGATAGATAGATAGATAGATAGATAGATAGATAGATAGATAGATAGATAGATAGATAGATAGATAGATAGATAAATAGATAGATAGATAGATAGATAGACAGATAGATAGATAGGTAGATAGGGGGAGAGAGAGACAGAGCGCGCGGGTGGAAAGACTTTTGCTAGAATTTTGTGAACATCGAGTCGCGAGAAGAAAAGAAAAGAAAATAAAGAAAAGACAGTGCTCACTGGCCAGAGTTTCTTCCGGATAATCCCCAAGAAAATCGTGGTGGCCAATTTGAGGACGTCTCGTGTTCTGTATCCGGTACTGAAAAAACGTTTTGACCTAGCCAAGACATGGTCCTAACGCGGTACTGTGCCCTCTCCTGACGAAACGAAATGAAAGAAAAAACCGTCGTCAGTGCGATAATGCGAACCTACTGCCCTCGAAAGACATGTGCTGCGGGTATCATAGACAATATATCACCGGCCGGGAGTGAGAAGCAACAGCCCGGACGACTGTGTGTGTTAAGGAAAACAAAAAATGAAAGAAGCAAATTTACATGTTAAAGTTTGATTATTGTTGTTTCTCACCAACGAGGTTCCAGTCATCTCCGCCTTGTCTCGAGCCGTTTCCTCTCTTTTTCTTTTTCTTGCTCTTCCCGCTCGACGACAAGGAGGACAAAGAGGTAGAGGAGGTCGCCATCGAGGCGTTCAGTGTTTCCCTCATTGCCGATTTCGCACTTTGTACTTGCTCGACACTCGACTCGGTGCGAACTTTAGTCAGAGTAACACTCGTGCCTTTCAAGTTGATTCCATTCTCAGGAATAATCTGGCCATTCGTCACTTTACTAATATGAATATTAGCCAGCCCGCTTAGACTCGTGCAGTCTGCGGATTGCAGTCTGGAAGGCAGCTCTGTCAGATGAGAAGTAATAACGCCATTTGTCTTTGTGCTCAATTTTGTAGTCGCACCCGACAGCATACTGGACGTGCTCATTTTCGAATTCGTACTGAAACTTGGTGTGTCAGACGGCCTGTTTAAGCTCGGCGTCAGCGTGGCGAGCGAGGATAATTCTCCTTTGACAATATAGTCTGGTTTTGGCGGAGCGGTTAGTCCAGCATTTATTGCATGCTGCAACGCTGGACTTCTGATAGTAACCATGCCGTTCTCAGAGACTTTAATGATCGCGGCTTGCTGGGTTGGCGCAACTTTCATGGGTCCGAATGCTGGATTCCTTATGGTCACCATATTAGAGCCAGGGTTGTGGAGTATTCTGGCTGGTTCGTCTGTTTGCTCATTCATGCATTTGTCGGTATTTTGAGCGGCCATACCATTGTTCGTACTGTTATTTGTATTCGCATTCTTATTTTTCTTCTTCTTTTTCTTGCTACTTGTACTACCCCCACTACCGACATTAGTGTTGTCGTTATTCCCTGTTGCATTTCCACGCAATTGATTCAAATCCTTGATGGAGTCTGCACGAGAAATAAAAGCAATATTCGGCACATTGCAAGGAAGAGTAGCGACGTTTAAACAAAATCTGAAAGACTTACCTTTTTCCATTGGTCTAGGCAGGAGATCTTGCTTTAATTTCCCAGTGTCCACAACAATAACATTCCCACCTGCTTGTGGAGTCGCGTAACTCGATTGCACACCGCTCATTGGTGCGGCGATGATAGTAGTTTGCTTCGGGGGATTTACTGGCTTCGGCATCGGCGCGGATCTTATGGGAAGGGGCTTAGCAGGAGCATCCACTTTTGTAATTGTAATACCAGGTGGCAACTTCAAGTTTTCGATATTTATTTTCGAATTTGCACTAATATCTTTGAATTGGCTGCTTAAAGAGGACGTGACTCGATCAGATGAATAAGCAGAACTTAGTTCCTGGCTTTTTGGATATATCTTGTGTATAGAAGTAGATGTTGTGATATTTGCAGACAAGGTAGAATTTATAGGGGCAGGTATTAATAGAGTTTGATTTAGTTTCTTCTGGCCTTTTTGGTTTGCATCGTTTTTAGTAGACTTTTGAGAATCGTTTTGGTTGTTCTTCTCCTGTTGCTGGTTAACTTTATTCTTTTTATTGCTCGACTCGTTCGTAGTGGGTGATTGCTGCAGCTTCTGCTGCTGCTTTTGTCCAACTAAGTTAGTAGGAGTTATATTCTTCTGAATTTGTTTCTTATTCGAAGCTTTTTGCTGCTGGTTCTTATTTTTACTCTGTGGATTCTCAGGTTGCAATACGTTTTCCTTGTTTTCATTATGCTTCTTATCCTTTTTCGATTTGGATGTTTTCAACTCTATCGTAGTTTGTTGTTGAGGCTGCTTCTTCTCCGTGCCACCCTTGTCGCACTTGCATTTCTCATTATAGCTTTGCGTCTTGAGATTTTTATTATTCGAAAGTTTCACTTGCACCGATTGTTGCTGAGATTGCTTTGCACCATTCGTCTGTTGAGCTTTGTTGCCTTGTTGCAATGAATTAGCATTTGCCTTCGATTTCTTCTTTTTCGATGACGTAGTAGTGTTTTGTTCAGTCTCCATTTGTTGGGGAGGTGGGTCCTTGGTTTGTCCATTCACCAACGTGAACAAAACTTTATCTTCCGCTGGCGACTGCCCTTTAAGCGTAATTGTCACTGTTGGCTCGGCACTGTTCGATTCCATTACTCTTTTAATCGTAACGATTTGTGGTTGAGTCTCAGTTGGTTTTGTCTTTTCCGATTCATTAGCACGCGCCTCTTCTATTTTCCTCATTTCCCTGCGTAATTTCTTTCTTTCCTTTTTCGTAAACTTTTTGTCGATTAGATCAGCTGCTAGTAGTTTTTCTATAGCTGTCGCTTCGCTCAGTTTTATAGTTACGTCGTTAGTGGAATTTTGCGCCTTGGTAATTCTATTACCAAGTGCCTCGGCTTTCTCAATCTTTATTGATGACTTCCCACCATTCTGAGAGCCACATCCAGCTTTGTCATTCTTGTTCGAATTTGCCTTCTCCTTTGCGCTTGAATTGACAGCCATTACTCTTACTTTTGCATTTCCACTACTATTGTCACTGTTTTTATAATTAGCGCTGTTAATACTAGATGTGTTATTGACATTGGAATTACTATGAATACTGTTGGTGATCACAGTGCCTCTAGTATTGATTCCACCACTGGCATTAGCGGAGTTCCCTATACTACATAGATCTTGCTTATCCCTTTTTTTGTTATTCGATTGTTTCGCGGACAGTAAAGCGACGGGCGATACCGTGGGTAAAATGGATACTTCAGGAAGATTGCATTGCGGTAGTAATCTTTGAGTAACAGGCTTTTGTGGGTCGACTACCGTAATTGTTACTTCTGGTGTTTTTTTCTGTAACTCTACCAGCTTCAGTCTTTCCTCTTCCTGCCTATCCAAACGAAGTTTCTCCTCGAGCTATAAAAAACGAAAACACAGACAACTAGAAGCTGGTTGAAATGCTCGGGGTAATATTAGAAAATAGACTGTGTAGTTCACCTTTCGCTGCTTCTGCCGTGCCTTTTTCTCAGCTTTCTTGTTGTTATCTTTCTTGCCAGTTTGGTTGCCCTCAATGAACTCAAGGAGTTCATCAAGGTCCCATTCATCTCGTCGAGTTTTCGCAGCTGAATTTGTGGCAATTACTGCTGGTGTTGTATGAACTGTGGTTGTAGATGGTGGTTGAGCAACTTGGCAAGGTTCAGGTTTAATCCTCGTAGTTGGAGATGATTTCATTGCCAGACCACCATTCAGTGAAGAAGTGGGCGATTTGTTTTTCAGAGGACTCGATGGTGCTTTACATTTTCGCTCCTTTTTCTTCGTCAATAACTGCCGTAAACGCTCTCTCATTTCGTTGTAATTCCGACTAACTGGTGCCACCGATGGCTAGAAAGGAATTAATTGACGTGACATTTAGTAAGTGCAGCATTATAGGGACATCTTATGCGAAATTCACAAGGGAACATACAACCCCGTGGCCAAAGACTTCGCAATAGCAGCAATCGCAATGTCGTGACTGATCCTTTTGGACAGAACTGGTTGTTGAGCAAGAATCTTCCTGGCTGCTCACGGAGTCCGAACAATCACCGTCCATAGAATGAACTAGAAGAAAATGCCATGGAAGTAAATAAAAAGTTCAACATGTATAAATGATTTTAGTTACCTTGTTGGTGAGCTGAGCTCTCACGAGTTGGGGTAGTCGTCGTTTGGGCGACGGAACGAGTAGTTTGCGTTTGGGCAGATTGAGTGGTGGCGTCAACCTTTACTGGAGCAGATGCTGTTGCTTCCTGAATGATTTCAGTGGCAACATTGGACACTGGTGTGTTCGGAGGAGACTTTGGACTTTGAGCAGCGTTCCGAACAGGAGTTGCCGACGCTTCAGGAGGATCCGCTTCGTTGGGAACAATATTTTAAGGTTTATAAAACAATAATGGAGAAATGGAAAACGGTAGGATGTATTAATACCTTTCACTAAACAAGGGCATGCATCCCACTTCCTTTCAAAATTCAATAAGCATGGACAAGGAGGATATTCTAAAACTTCCTTTCTCCGTTCAGTGATTTCCCTGGCATGACCATAGACACACGCGCATGGTTGAGATTCAATGTTTCTCAATCGTACGCCATCTTTAATAAGTTCCGCGATATCTTCGAGATCGACGGACTGCATAATTAGCCCTTTTTGTTCCTCTAATGTCATTCTCGTCTGCGAGCCTATAGTTCGTGCGCCCGTTTCTTCTGTAATCAGTAAGAATAAAATTCAACACTCGTTCAATTCCAATTCACACGATCGTAGAAATATTGACCTGTAAATCCATTACTGAGAGATGGGAATTTGCTAGGGTCAAATGGCAGAATATGTTCTCCGTCTATTGTGAGAGAGGTTTCCGTGGATGAACTAGCGCATGTATGACACTCGCACGTTTTCCCATCATCCACACTGCTTTCTAGACTGATCTCCTCTGCAGGACCCCTTTTGTAAAAGACACGCAAGTAAATTGAGCTGCTCGATTATAGAAGAATAATATCGCAATGAACGGGAGGGGATTGTACCCGAGAGATTCTAAGGCGAATTGAGGTAAGTTGGAACATGGATTGATCTCGTCAGAAGAATTCGTTTCATCTGTTTCTGGTTGGCACTGCGTCTTCTTCCATCCATCAAGAAGAATCTGCACTGTTTTCGAACTAATTGGAGGCATATCGAGTTCATCCAAACAAAATTTCGGCGTCGAGTTTGGCGATCGATAATCTGACTCGGAAGTCTTACTCTTCTCATCGAACGTTTTTGGTGAAGTCGACGTCTTTGTAGATTCACGTGGTTTCGTAAAAGATCGTTCCTCCGTGAGTAACCGTGTGACTGTACAGACTTCCCATGCGTTGCGTATCTTCTTAAACCTAGCTAATCGCACGGCTTGAGCAGCACTGAAATATATATCGGCTATAGTCTTCTCCGCTTTAAACTTACTCTTTGAAGGTCTGGCTCTTACTTATATTTATCGATCCATGGCTCTGTTTCCGGCCATAAGAATCCTATCTTAATCATTTCGTCGTCGAAAGCTAAGTATCGCCGCACCAAAGTCTGGTATTCTGACCCTTTCAGTGGTAGCAGGTTCCTCAGCTGTCCATTCATGATAAATCGATAAAAATGCACTGCAGACGCATGATCTTTGAATAGAATCGCCCGCGATATCGCGACCTTACTACAACTTACCTGCAGGATAAACGACGGCAATTTGTTTTGCACCAGGGGATCATTATATACATATATTTGGTATAATTTTCTAACAAAGCAGTCCCACGTGAAGTTAGACTTGCACAGCCTCTTCTTAAGAGGTTTGACCAATTTCGATATGTGGCATGCAGTCGATATTAAAGCATCGTAATCATTTAACAGACCTACACAGAACAGAAACCATCAAGATCAGCAGATATTCTATTTGGTGGTGGCAATAATGTGAGAAGAGTCTAGCAGACCTGTGAGAAAATTTTGCACCAAATTACTTCCATCTCGTTGTTGCAAAAGATGTAACAGACGAACCTTTGTCTCTATCACAAATTTCTGTGCTTGACTCACCAATTTTGTAAAGAGCTGGTGTGAATTAATTTTGCATAGACTGAAACAAACATACGCCTGAAGTGGTAGAATTGAATCATTCACATTCACCAGTATATGCACACCAAGAATACCTACAAAAGAGCAATATTCCTTGTTTGCCAAAGATTTGGAACTTCACTAGTGTTTTCTGGTTCAGCAGCATCCAATGAGTGGGGTGCTTCCAAAGCGGCATCGAATATCACTCTAAGGCTCTGACGAAATTCTAGCCAGAAACAGTGAAATTTCATCGCCATTTCCAAATCCTCCACGAAGATCTCTCTGCATACATCCAAAGGCGAGTGTGGTTAAAAGTGCCCGTTCATCTAAGACTTGAATCCAGCGTAGTGTACGCGTGAAAACTCGAGGCAGTTTACCTCTTGGCTTTGTAGGCGTCGCACGAGCATGGCTCTTTCACGGGCCTGGAGAGACCCTCGGCGATCATAGTCATCGCATACAAGTACTCAAGGAGGGACTCGGATCTCCTTGTCGAAGGGTGTTGCTGATAAATACGTGCCATCAAATCGGCGTTATTCGCGATAATATACTACAATGGAAGAAGAATTCCAATTGATTACGGAGCAACAACAACTACTCTGGCAAAGATACTGGAGGTGGATGCATACCGCTGTAGAACAGTCATCGGAGAAAACCGACTTCTCCAAGTACTCAATCGTGTTTGGGGACTCCGTTTGGAAGTCAGTGGTGACATGGTTTTCGGAGTTGGATTCGCGACTGGAGGTAGGATGGAGCTTGGTGCCGGTTGTCCCGTCAAGGGAATCCTCCGGGGGGATCTGGGAAGAAATTCGAAGGGCGCATTCGAGGGAGGAAATAAGGGAGCCCTCTTCGGCATCGCACTGTTGGCTCCGATGCCTCTGGCACGGTCTTGGTAGAGGATCGCGAATGCAGTTAAAATTCGAGTCAATCGACGCTGCCTCCGACTGGGAATTTCTCCCGGCGGTCGGCTCGGCTCCAGCTTTCCTCGCGAGGTTGCTCGTGGCAGTCGTCGATGCCACAAATCCGCTTCTAGTCGATTCGCACTGCATTTGCGAGTTGTCCGCTGGGGCCGTCCTTTCGCAGAAAGTCTCGTCGCCATCATTACCGCTGCTGCTCATTCCGTCGAGCTACCTTACAGCACACGATCTTCTTCGAAGCGATTAAATAAAGCTACGCGGGCCCTCCTTTCGGCCGACTTGATATTCTGCTCCACCGACTTTTATTCAGGAGCGCGTAAACACATGAGCCGCGTCCGATCAACATTCGCTCAATATGGCCTCTCGCAATTTCACGCACATCTTATATCCCTGGCTGGCATCCCTCGCTCGCATATCTCTGCCTCCGCTATGCCCCGCTCCCCGTACCGTCCCGCACTGTCCCGCACTGTCCCACACTGCCCCGCGCCGTAAGTTTGTTCATCTCTCGCTCTTTCGAACAGAGAAAATACGACGTCGCCCGAGCTAACTTCCAATGAAAAGTTCCCTCAAGCTCACCCTGGCGAAGCAGCGATGAAATGCCATGAAAACCAGCCTTCATAATCACCTGAACTTGTGCCCCTGTGCAAATAGATCGCGCTCACCAGGGTTCAAATTTCAAAAACGGTCGCCACCGTCTTTAGGATGCCGAATGCGACGTGTTAGAAAAATGTATGACGCATTGTCTCATGATAAGAGAAATAATTGCACTGGCAAGGCAAAGCGGTAATGAATTTCCAGTCGGTCATGTCGCTAAAAGCTGGTATTGTTCTATTCCTATTCTACCTAATTTCGGTTAAATTCTCGGCCTCTCAGGAATCTGGTAAGTGCGCATAACCTGCACGCTATGTTTACGAAAACGCCGCAATTCATATGCGGACAAAGTACAAGGATTTGGAGACTTAGGAATTTTGAGAAATTCTTCTTTAGCAATCGCTAATGGTTTAATATTTCAGTCCACGTTTTGGAGCCAGGTGATATCAGAGACAATGACAAGCCAGGCTTGCAAGTATATTGTCACACTGCCAAGTCAAAATACTTGATGAATATGTGGAAAACATTAACCGTAAATATAAACGACCAGATCAAACTTTTCCTGATCACACAAAGTTATAGAACAAGTAAAAATATCTTCTTCCAACTTTCAGTTGCATTTGAACACAAAATTGGATAATTATGACATATATGATGGCAATAATCCTAGTGAGGTAATAGCAAAACATGAGGAGAACAATCGATCCTGGAGGTTCAACCTGTGGGGTACCAAGAAGGATAAGGAGTTGAAAATCAATCCTTTTGAGAATACATGTATCGGCATTCATGTGTATCCTGCTACCTACCATAAGTATTCCATTAATATGACAGAAACACGTGGGTAATACTATAAAAGATCTGCAGTTAGTCCAAAAACAAATACTAATGTTGCACCCTTTTCAGGAGTGGATGTTTCTAAACTTATGCTCATGTTACTCGGTGTCACCTTGTATTGGGTTGCAGAAAGGTTGAGCAGAAATCCACTGTTTTATTACCTATCTGGTGTAACACTGGGAGTAACTACATCCATCCTGATTATGATATATTTAGTCAGCAAATTATTCCCTAGGGTAAGTATTACTTAACTCATTCTTAAATAGTATTTATTCAATGGTTTTTGTACTCCTAATCCTGTTCTTTAAAGGGAAAGCTAATGTACTTGATGGTAGCTACTGGCTGGACAGTGAGCTTTTATCTTGCCCAGGCTTTAATAGATAATGCACAACTCATTGCCATGCAGTACAGAGATTATGTGATGTGGTATATTTTAAGCACTGCCTTTATAAGTTTCTTGATTTGTTATCGATTTGGACCAGTAACGAACGCAAGGACAAAGAAAATCATACAATGGTTCCTACAGGTGAAGGAGACGCGAGTGGCTTTATAATATTAATGAATGATTATTTACTAATACAAAAATGATTCGTTCAGGTTGCAGGGTTGCTGTGTATGTACTACAGCAGTTATTTTCGCGAAGCCTCATTCTCCTGCTGCACTGTATTAGTAATATTATACAATTTCCCACTTGTTATTATTCAAAGAGCAAGACACTGCTGGTACGTGTGGAATTGTAACCTTTAAAGCTTTTTGCACGATTTTCTTCCTTTGTAACTTAATAGTTTTCTTTAACTTTTTCCCTTGGTTTTATACCCTGTTTTCTGCATTGCAGATTGCAAGCCACTTTCTGTTGATTCCGTGTATAGTGACTAACTACTGAGATTCGTTCGACTGATTTTATAGCTTTCCTGGTACAATTGCATTGCCGTTTGCCAAGTAAACTTTTGTACTTATTGAAATAAATTCCTTATATATTATTGCCTTTTTTACTTGCTTTGTTATGTTCAGGCTATATTATATATATATATATATATAATATATAATGCATAATATAAGTTATGCTATATATTTTACGACCAATTTCGCGATGCACGTGCAAAGGTCCCCGCTTACTCTTTAGTTTATTTGGATTTGTAAGAATATCGTGTTTGCAATTGTATGTTGCTCGTAATAAGTGGCCCAACATTTTTATTGCTTAAGCAGGAAGAACATGGTTCCTGAGAGAAGAAAGCTACTGAACGACGATCAGTATCGTAAAGAAGGTGTCGTAGAAACCGAGAAAGCATTGAGGCATTTGCAGGAATATTGTTCCAGTCCTGAGTGCAATCCCTGGAAGACTGTTTTAAGGCTGAAGGATCCAATAAGGTCCAGATTGTTTGCATGTACAATTTCATTCAGCTATCGCATTAAATGTATCGCAATGTCCCTGTACTGTTTTAGATTCGCTAAGTTTATGGAGGGCGAGGCGCACCTGTCCGAAAATGAGACAGAAGAGCACGATGCTGAACTTACAAGAATAATGGAAGAGTACGAGTATACAGACGAGGAGGATTACGAATTATGACATTCGAAATCTCATCGTTGAGTGATACTTTGGTGCTTTCTTTAATCATGTGTTGCCGCGTCTGACTCTTTATTTAATAATATATATCGTATCATTGATTTGTACAAAGTGAATTTTCATTATTTAACGTTGCTACCATTTTTCCCGCCCATGCTTGTGTTCATTAACGTCGCCTCCCCGCAGGGTTTGCGACGGGTATGGAATAATACCTCCTGTATTCACATACCGACCCGGTATACGCATCCATAAGGCAGGGGGGGGTCACAAAACTTATGCTCATACCGGGTGGACTTACAATTTTTAAGGTGGATTCCGAACTACCCCCCGCCCAGTGCGTGAACGTGCTGAAAATCGGCGATGACAGGTGTTGGGATCGGACCCGGTTCATTTATCCCCCTGAGCCACTGCGCGAGTTTCATTTCTCTCGTACATTTAATTGGCAGAACAATGTGAATAGTCAGAGATTCAAACTGTATCTTCAATTATCTATATTTGAAAGCAGAGATTCAGGGTACTCGATAATGGGCGTAATGAATTTATGGTGCGTATTTGTAATGTATGCCACATACAATAAATGGATTATTTCTGTACGATTTCTGTTGATGCTTCTACAAGTTAAAATTGCTGTATGCAAGGATTGAACGGGACGAGTCTCGTGCTGAGAGATAGTGAGGAGTGGCGGAAAACAGGGGTGGTTTTGCATCGACTGTAGACCACAAGCGATGGTAGAGCGGAAAAAGCGCGCTCTTTGTTGTCGCGGGCTGGATGTAGGTCAGTAATCATCGAAGTCCCTTTTCCCATGGAAACTCACGCCCCTCCGCGTCTGTTTCGCTTGCATCGAAGAGTTTGTTGCACCAGCGACCTACTGACGGTCCGCTTGTTATTTCCTTTGCTTGCAACTCTATTTAGGCCGCCGGAATCAGTCTACCGCTACGGGGTGGGCCGGAATGATTTTTCAAATCCCAATTCTTCCGAGTCTGATTCGCGGGGGTCGTTGACTCCCCTGTCGAATGAACTTTTGTCCAATTCCATAGGGCAGAAAAAGCCGGCTGTTTTTTAGATTTGCGTGTGATTGGTCCTTTCGAACATGCTCCGAATAATAACAATAATATAAATAAATATATGTTTTAGCCACTTTGCAATCAAGTAATTCTCTTTAAGATAAGCACGATTGGTGAAAATCTCGAGGCGGATTATTAAAAGGGGTTGCCGCTCACGGAAACATCCCAAGCTCGTTGAAGTATACTATTTAATACTTTTAAAGCTGTGGAGACATCCAGCGCTTTGGCAGATATGAAGGGTAGAGGTGCCCTGCAGGTTTCGTTGGTGCAAAGGACATTCTTAGAGGATGTAATAGCAAAGTAGATTCACGTCATACTTTTGCTAATCCACCAATGGACTCTTAAGTGGAAAGATACTTTTTTTGACTGGAGGAAGAGCAATACCCACGAGTATTGTGGGAGTAGTGAAACAGGCGTAATGTGCCGGCGTGCCTTGGCAATTTGTAATCCAATATAATCAATCGAGTGAAGACGGCGAAGCCACACGAACGCATGTGTGTGCGCTCGGCCGTATAGGGGTCGAGATACACCTAGCTTTTTGCAAGGTGCCCCATTGACGGCCACCTGTCGACGCCGCTGTATGCCGGCTGGTGACAATCTGCTCAACACCGGAGAAGTCACAACATATATAGCACATTCTTCAATAATATGCGCTCACTGATTGACTCCCTTAATGATTTCGTTCGCTAGTAAGATGCACTTCATTTACATTTGCATACATGAACAATTTAATTTTCAAAGCGCTTCTTATAAAGAATGGTTTTTAACAAATTTTTGAAAGTAAAAAAATGACCAAATTGTCTTTTTGTGGTTCTAATAGATTGCTGAAAAAGCTGGATGCCAGTTATGTGATAATGTAGGATAACATAGTACATATCAGTGTCGAGCGGATGCGGGTCGAGTAGAGAGAAGGGATTCTGGTTATCGCGAATGTAGATGGGCAGGTGCGCGATGCATCACGGAAAACCAGTCTTTTTCTTATTGATCCTGCCTCTCTGCCCTTTGGACCGCCACCAATCCCACCTGCCGATCACGTGGCCGCCCATGGTACCGTGCTACCTTACTCCTGCTATGTTTTATCTCCTCGCCTCCTCCCGAGCATGTGGCTAGCTCCTGTTACAACAGTCCGGCACGATTACTTTCTCGTAGTAAGCAGGAGACATGCAAAAAATGCATTTGTTAGGAGTAGACTGTTTGCCCGTGGAAAGTAATACCTTCGCCGGTGTCCCGGGAGATTTACAGGCTCAGCAGTTAGTAAGGAAGCGGAAATTGGCTGGCCAGCGGTGCATCCGAATGCAAAGATTCCACCCGAGTTACTTGGCGCGTTGTGTGTATCCTGAGCTTCGAATGAATTACCAGGCGCAGTGCATCCAATTATACGGGCGAACGCGTACCGCAGCTTCAACTTGAACCGCTCGGCATTCGGACGGATTACCCGCACTCGCAATCTTCATCAGGGGGTAGACTGAGTCTTCCAGTATGTCTATTTTTCTTTTCTTGCCATTTTGTACTCAGGCACTATCGCAGAATTTATCTACATCTTAATTATCTTAATCTGAGAATGCGAAGAAAGAACGAGAAATAGTGAAACCTGGGGATTAGGGCGTCCTGCAACAGCTGTTAATTTCGCTGGTGGGTCATCCATTCGTTTGCCCGCCTTCCCATGACACACATGCAGACGTACGCAGATGGGGTTTCAAATGGCGAGCCGTGGAAGAGGGTGGATTAGGACAAGAGAACGTGATGGCGGTGCTTTACCTGATGACACTCCCCCCCGCTGTGACACTTGAAGCGAAGCTTTCTGCGAGTGGCGTGAAATCCGTAGCTTCGTGCGATATACATATGTGTACTACACTTTCACCCTATGGGATCGCGGGCTTCAAGTGTCCTTTTAAAGTTTTTTCTAAATGGTAAGACAGTGCGATGAAGGCATATACTTACAACTTTCAATACATGGTGAATAATACGAACAAAGTATATATTCCGAAGCCCTTTCTCCGCATAAGGAACTCGTGATTTAGTTGGAGCTAAGCAAGATTAGATACGTCGATCGAGCCTTCATGCAGTGATTCATAGAGTCGTGACACGAAGAACTAGAGCAAAGCACACATATCTCGAGAGACGTTGATTGGGGCCATAGAGGAGCTGTCGACGGGGCCTAAGGTCCCCGGGTGATCTCAGCGCGTGCCATCTGCCGACTATCCAGTTTTTCTGGAGGCGCGCGCGCCCTTCGTGACCGCATGGTGGTTGCAAGGAAGAAATAGCTGGGAGTCTTTTAAAGAAACTGATTTCTGCCAGCTGCCTCTTTCGCAGCGATTACCGGACGCATCTCCATTTTTCCCCACTTCTTTGTCTTCGCTTCTTCCTCGCGCCGCACTCATCCTTCGCCTTTGTCTCCGCTCTCTTCAACTACTTCCTCTCCATATTTGTAATGCTCTCTTTTACAGGAATTGTACGCATCTCGAATGCCGCCGGTCGACGGGGAAGACTACGAGAGAATGGCGGTGAATTATCAGTCTCGTTAGGGCACTCTTCTTCTTGCTCGGTGTAATGAACGGTTAGAAATGATGCCGAGCTCACTGAGGGATCTTCCCTCTGTTGTCCTCGGGATTGTCTTGCCCTCTTGCGATCTATTATTAGTGAATGCGTCTTAGTCATTAGACCTCGTTAGTCCCCAAAGCAACAGATGTATCGTCGACGCGCAATTTAATTTAGCCGTAGCCCACGGCGACAGAATTTTACGCATGTAAATTATCTTCGCAAATCTACTGAACACCATGTAACTTATACTTGAGCATCCATAAGTCATGTCAGCTATAGCAAGCGCGCGTGTGTTGTCGAGGTTTTGTGGGCGCTGTTAGCTCATCATTCGTTATGGGATTCTCAATGTCAGGTCTTCTTTCAAGAGATATTAGTAATGCTGTCTCCTAGGAAATGCAAGGAAGACCGGGTCGACTTGAAAGGGATAAAAGAAATGGGGACTCGCGCGACACATGCTTCTCAGTCGCGGTCATCTTTCACGGAATATATACGTGTTAGTTCCGTAAAAGGGCCACAAGGAGACTTTTTCTCCATTGTTTATGTATTGCTTATGTTTTCGTAAGAAATGAACAGATCCACCTTGTTCTGGAGTTGGAGAGTTGATTATTAAAACAGCATTTTTTCGGGAAGACAGTGCCTTCTTTACGATCGCACCGTATTTACAATATTAAATGAGTCGAGTGAGTGGGGTGTAGGGCGAAATGCGATGTCACTGGGAAGCGAATCGGGGAAAAACAGGAACGGACGTGGTCGGGGGACAGTGACTCAACTCAAGTGAGCGGAACACAGGGGTATCTGCTGGGCAGCCGGGAAAAAAGGCCTCGCGACTCCATACATTCATATCAGTGCTGAAACTGACGCGGCGGAAGAACTTGAGCGCGTGCCAGCGAAACACGTGGTATTAAAATGTCAAACAATGCCTGAACCTAATGGCTCTAATCCCATACTCGTAAATGTTCCCCGGCTAAAAATCGGAAACAATGGCCGACCGCTAGTAATAAATCGACCGGTGGAAGTAACTGTCCAAGATGCTTTTTCTCGTGTGAAATAGTGTTTGTGTCCCAAGTGGCATTCCTCGCGCAAGGGTGGCTCCTGATCGGCCAGCATTATTTACCTTTTCTGGTCATTAATGTTTCACCATTCGGCGCGATTGGCCATGGTCTTTCTGAAGGGTACGCCCTCGTCTACACGTACCGATCCTGTCCGCTTTCGTTGCCCATTAAATCAAACGCGGGACAGTGCAGCACGCGTCCCGCTCTTTTTAATGCTTTCGATGGGGAAGAGTGCCTGGTGGAGAGTGTGATCTATGGGCGGGCTGTATCTAATTGACTTTGGCAAACATTGTGGGTACACACGAGCACACAGTACCAACCAGTGAGAGCCAGACAAGCTTTTTCTGTCGTGGGAACCGAATGAGTATATTTAATCCCCACCGAATGCTTCAATTTTAATTTTTGTTCCTCGAGTCCTGCAATTGGGCGATTCTGTTATTGCAAAGTTTGATAAACAATTGCAAGGACATGCACGAATAAGCAAAACTCGAAGTGAAAGCCTCCCACATAACAACTAACAATTGTTCGCTCAAAGAATGCGAAGCGTGAGTGCCATTTCACCTTGCAGATCCGAAGGAAGAACAATTCCGATCGGTGACCCGCTTTCTGCGATCACGAGCTCGAGCACTCTGTTTATAGGAATCCGTAGCGATGCAAGCGGTCGGGGTCAACCTGGAAGAATGAAGCAATTTATCATGGTGCGATGACGGGATTCTGCAGACTCCGCATAATGATGGGAACGGATACCCTCGAGCTACTGGATCTAAGGTCACTGTGAAAGTCTGTTATTTCATCGAAAAGAATGTTAGTCCCAATTTGCTACCTGGGAAATCGGTTGACTCGAAACAGATGATTCAAATTTTGAAATTTCCTTCTTGAATCAAGTACAAACGGCAGGCAAGTAGACTCCTGGTCAATTCTCGGCCAGCCCCACTATCTCTGGGAGCGGCTTTATTCCAGATGACAAGTGACGGTAGTTTGCACGGAATAATGGCATTTTCCGGGAGAAACAACCGGATCGTAATCGTGACAATGCGTGCTATATCTTCAGGGCAACGTGTTGCTTCGTAGAATAAAGCGCTCGACGGGGAACAGGAGTGACCATACACCATTTGCCGCATTCTGGCAAATGACCAAGTTTACTTATCGGTATGAGCAATGCACTCGTTTACAATCACTTACCAGCACGCAGCCTCTTTAAAGAAAGCCTCCGGTCAAACAAACAATCCGCCCTTCAATTATTACACAGTAAAAAATGTAAAGTGAACAACAATAGTAAGTTCCGTCCTTTGTGATGCAATGCAGCTTGATTCCTGTGTTCTTTGCTAAGGTAGCGCGCGCTGTTTTGCCATGTCGCAAACTTTGCTTTCTAACGAGCGCACGGAACTTTCCTTTTAAAGCAACCACCCTTTACGCGAGAAGTGCCTGCATGCACTGCTATTGTCCCACACTCTGTCGAAATGACGTTTGTCACCACCAGGTGGAGCCTGGTTTGCATGCTGCATTATTGGATCAACGAACCAAACAATCCCACCAAGAGGAAGCACTTTATTCGACGGAGTGAAGTCAAATGCGTCCAGGGCAGGATTTACGAGACAATAACACTGGGGGTTTAATCCGCCTTCGGGTGGATCGAGCGACACAATTCTCCGGAATAGATGAGACTCATGGAATCGATATGAGCGAAGGGTATGCTTTTTCACGGGTCACCGATTCCATAACTCGTTCGGCAGTATGACCGCGGCCGGCTCCAGGATACATTCACTTTCCATAGCTTCCTCGGTCCAGCCGGCGGAGATAGGATCGTTTTTCCTGCCGGCACAAAGCGACAGAACAGAGGAACCTGGCCACTTTCGTGGAATGCGACTACCTATCGAATTGCATCTAGAATGATGTTTGACTTTTCATACCTTCGAGTAATATCTATGGTAAGCTGTCCTCGTTTGTTTCTACCTGTAGTCCCTGCCACAAGGGAATCTGATACAAACCGGTGATAAAGCACACGAAAAATGTTTGCTTCGAGCAATCGTTGGGTAATGTGGGATTACCGTGGGTTTTACGAGCAAAGTTCTCAAACACATTTCGGCCTATTATCTCGGCGCCTACTGCTTTATGCTTGTTTTATACTCTTTTAGGAGGGGATGGTTTAGTAGCAGGGTTTGCCAGCTCCCCTAAAATCAGTGCCACCGGCCGGTGATTGCTCCAATCTATGCGTACATCGGCGAACCTCTAAATCACCGTGTGGACGTAGAGCGTGTAGAGGAGAGAGCTCGCCTTGAGCGGCTTAAAAAGCTCCGCCACTTGAAACGGTAACCAATTCGAGACAAATTCGATTATGCAAATCCTCCTGTTATCGGCCGCGGTGAAAAAAGGACTGGCCGAAGTGGACTCGATCGAGTCGTCAAACGGGAGCCTGGTGAAATTGCTTTGGCCGTCGAGGACAAAGAAATTAAACAGTATGGAATTAACTCTCTCGCTGCTTTATTAATTTCCGCAGTCTGATTACGCAGACTTTAATCCAACCACTAAATCCCTGGAACAATAGTCTTCAGTGAAAGGCGCGTTTAAACTAAATCGAATAAATTAAAACTCGCTGGTTTAGCTGAGCGCGAATTAAAAACACCGGTGCAAAAGTGTACTCGAAATGCCGAAAACCTAAGTCAAAAACGCGGAAAAGCATGAAAAGCAGTGGTGGGAAAGTCGATAGGAGTAGTTGGCCGTTAATGGGTTAAAGAGTTAAAACATTAGAAAGAGCTGGAGAACCCCTGTGGCAGGACGACGTACACGGTCCGGGAGTGGGGCGGAGGCCTGGGCCAATGGCATCGAGGATGGAATGGCGCAGTCGCGCGCTCGATTCGAGCCATCGCTACTGCTAGGTCAGAGCGAGCGTGGACGTTCACCGCGACGCGTGTATTCTCCCACCGAGTCTTCTCGCTCGTCTCCTCGTCTTCGTATGGTAAGCGCGGCACCGATTCACCTCCGCCCCCCTCCCCTCACTAAATAATCGGCCCTTCTCGTCCTGTGGCCAACCACGGACAACTAACTGGCTTCCTGTGAAGTGAGCTTCTGAGCCAACATTAGCGAGCGACACGGATTATCCAGCTAGGGGGTTGCGCTGAATTGCGAAGCTCCGAAGGATTCGATTCTACCAACGAGTGTCAGTGAGTGGTTGATCGACTGAAAGCAGTGCCGAACGCCGAGATGCTCCCATGACGTTTGCACTAACCTCAAGGGCTGTGGTAAGATCCCCGTGAAATGTAGCGCGGCGTGTCAAGGTCCCGGAAAGAGCAGTATTCCTATCGAGGAATATTCCACCTGTCTCAGTCGTACGTTGATCAGCAACGTATTAGTCTCAGCTCGTCGATTGATAGCTCGCATGTGGCCGCGTGTGCCGATGGATATACAGGCAAATGCGTGTAAAATACTGGTACCTGTGTGTCGTATAAAACACATGCGCACACACACACATACTCACTGAGGCTGGCGCTGTCCTTCGGTTACTTTCTAACTCTGTGAACTTGTGTGTACTCGCTCGGCGCGGTGGATCGGCAAACAGAGCGAAGGTGTGCAGTGGCTGATAGAGTTATTGTTGCCGTGAGAGAGTCATAGCCTGGGATTCGCCCGATACTTTTATTTAACTCTCGGTGTGTAGAGTGTGCAAAGGGAGAGAGAGGGAGAGAGAGAGAGAGAGAGTGTTGTGTACGAGGACTTGGAGGCGAGCTTCAACGATCGACGGGCTCAGCCGGGATTTGCAGGAGAGAGGTGAGTTGACCGTTAGATTTTGTTTTCTTCCTCTTGCACTGGTCCTAAGCTTGCTTGGGGGTTACTGCCAGTCCATTCTTACGTTTACGCCATTGCAGTACGCGAATGTTATGTCGAGTGAGTCAATAATATGAGTTGTTCGCTCTTGAATGATATTATCAGAATCCAATTTAACAGCAGTTTATTATTGAATTCGACTGGTACACGTATTGCGTTACGCGTATTGATTCGTATTACGATCGCCAGTTTTATTAGGGCAATAACTGAGCCGGCGTGAATCGAGTTACGTTTTCGAGACCGATACCTCCTTTTTCCGCCTCTTGGCCGGTGTCGCTTTACTGCACCGCCGATTGCAGCTTTGCAAAGGCACGAGTAGCGCGGAAGAAAGGTAGGAATCGGCAATCTTGAGGGAAATCTTGTAAGCGACCACCTCGGCTATCTGCTCGGAAGCAATTTCAAGGATCCGTCGGCGCCAAATGTTTTTCGCCATCAAGCCACGCGTGAGCCAGCCATCCGACAAGTAGCCAGACACGCACACATGGACTCGGCCCACCGTGCGAGATACTTTATCAGTGTCGGGCGTTCGCGATTTAAAAAGGGTCTCGCATATTTCAGCCCGAAACGAGCTCTCTCGGCGCGGGTGAGGCCGAATGAGGGCAGAGGTTTGCAATGACGGCAAAGGGCGGATGTGCCGGCTCATTTTTCACAGATGTGAAACGCGCGGGGATTTGAAACCCCGAAGAAAATAGGATGTGTGTGGACTTCGATCAGATTCGATGTGCTACTATTAAGATCAATCGGACGAAATTAACCGACGTTTGCGGTGGAACGAGGTTGTGCGGTGGGCGTCGGGTAAATTGGATTAATTGCACCAATTGTTGTTTAATCAGAGTCGTAATTCACCTGTAATATTTATAGGAGCTAGGGAACTGAGAGATACTCGAGGAGATAAGACTTTCAAGTAAAGCCTGTTTTTTCAGACCAAGTAAATAAACAAGATTCGACGTACTCGCTCGAGTGTTGCAGTACACGTATCAAGGAATAATTATTACAGGACTTCGGGGGAAGCTTATCTATCTTATTGCGACTGATTATCAAGTGAACAGAACGTTTTGGGGTAAACGAAAGTGGGAAAGGGGCCGCTTGAATGTGCAGACCTTCGAAATCACGCACAACGCGCGTCGTTGTCCGCTTGGCCAGATTTAGACTCGCCCTGTCCCATTCGAACCAGCACTTATACACATACGCGTGAATAGTAAAGCGTAAACAGTCGGGCGTCATGCAAGAAATCACTCGTGAGCACCCTCGACCTTTACGAACGCGGCGGGTGCATAAAGGGCATTAAAACACTCGGAAAAAAGCGAGCACTTTCTTCTCACGGTGCTCGTAAACACACGGGACCCCTGTATTTCGTCAAGTGCTCGGAACACTTGTCGGCCCAAGGCGCCCACTGTTTCCGACCCTTTTCCGAGTGAACCTTCAGTCTTTTCCAACTCGACTCGAATTACGCGAATATAACCCAATTCTCGAGTTTTCTGCCAGCATTTTCGAATCGCGGTTGGTTTATTAGACGCTGACGTGAGTTAGCCTCGTTGGCCACGGTGAATTATTGACGAAATGGGTCGCGAGACTCAATTACCCTCGGTAATAGTTTCCACGAACCTAACGATCGCCGGCTGCCGCTTTTTCACACAGTAAAACACACCGGCGGCGGATTTATCAAATTACTCGGCGTATTTCGTGATTATGAATTTGATTAAGATGGGGAATCTGTCAAGCGCGGATTTTAATACGATGCATTATAATTCCACTCGACACAGATGCATAATTGGCGGATTACTGCACCATTGGCAGATTCGCCAGTGTGGGCGTTCACGTTTACTTGGAACTTGAAGCGCACTGACCTGGCGATAGGTCAAGTTTAGCTGCAGTCGGCCTGTCCTCAAGGCCTGTTCCCCGACCATCCAGTTAACACGTGTACCAGCCTTCCCAGAGACTGGTACAGTGACTCATGAGACTCGCATTAACTCACACGTGCATTAGTTATGCCTTGCCTATGCTGAAACTGGAGTATTCCTAGTCTGGCCAACATGATACGTATTGAGGGATGCGCGTACATGAATGTTGACGCGCAATAGTAACAATCACTGGGCAATGCTATCGAAAGAGTTCAACGGTTAACCATGCGACGATAGCCTTATTGGTTGATGGCAATCACTGTCAACCGTGCCCCGTGAAAGTTAGCGTAGCGTGAAGCCTCGTCGTTCATTCATCGCCACCGTGTTACATAATAATTGCTGGTGGCACGTGCCACAACGCTCTGCTTGCGTCTACAGTGTGAGACGAAAGTATTCTCAAACTACAAACACCATAAACTGGTCAAAAAAATTTGCATTATTTTATCGGGTCAAATAAATCGTTTAAAAATTAACACAAATCCTAAATCCCACCAAAAATGATTGCATTTTCCATTCGTTTTGATATCAAATTTCATTTGTTAAAATAACTTGTTCGCATTTTTGTTAAAATACTACAAATTTATGGCGGAAATTAGAGTATTAAGCATATCATTATAACTAAGAATGTAAATTCAGAGATTTGCGGGGTCACTTGTTCCATGATATCCATTTTCTGGTCACCCTTTGGGTGGCCAGTGGGTCGAAGGATCGGGTCGAGTTCAATTGGCAGCCGGAAATCATGTTCACACGCGAGGAGAACGGCTATCCTTCTAATGACAGTTTGGCGTGATGCTTTCTCATAAGAGCGCGGAATTTATTCCCCACCGGGGATTTCTTTTCGTCGCTCGCCCGTGGCTCTGCTAATGACGACGGCTTTAATGTTACCCCGCTAATTGTCCACGGCCACGGGGACTTTCTGTTGCCTGTTCATTAGAGCTGGACAACCCCCCGGCGCGGGGAGGCGGGGGGGGGGGGGTCGAATTAAAAAAGCTTTGGCGCGAAGAACAACCGAAATGCTAAAAGGAAAACTTCCAGTCCTCTAATTCATTTGCAAAAAAAGGCTAACGAATCAAATGTTTGTAGAAAGAAGTCTCTTCAAAATAGTTTAAAAATACGACAAATAGCTAATAAGAAAACTGATAAAAATGATTGTGTTTTTGAGAAAAAATGTGTGTCTGACAGTTTTGTGATACGTCCGTGGAAAACCGGGAGGGGGGGATAAAACGAGTAACGGTCGCAATACGTTAGTGTTGGCTTATTTATATATAAAGTGAGAGAACAATCTCGGTGAGGCAGGTGCGCACGACGGTACAAATAGAGAATCAGTGGCTTCTAGGTCGGCGGGCATATCGGACTCTCGGTTGAGCCTGGAAGGTTGTGCCGGTGCCAGGAAGAAATGGGTGAAGCTCGTGCCAGGTCACACGGTGTGCTCACCACACATTATACCTCCGCCTTTCCTATAAATTGCCGCTCATTTGTACAGACTTACCAACCACGCTCGCGTGTACACAGTTAAGCCGACTTTTTCCAAGATTGAAATACACGTGGCGTTACTATACTACTTGAGACCTCGCACCAGGCATTCCTCGGCCTGTTTGTTTTTATTTCGCCTGGCTTGTTTTTTCGCTCTCCGCGAAGACACCGAAACATTGCATTTCGCACATGTTGCAAAATGTTCCAGTTACCTCATCGTTCGCCTTGCTCATTCTGGTTTCTTAAATCCAATTATTATAAATATTGGGTTTGTTTGTAAATCTAATAAATCTCGATGTTGGCAGATTTCACGGAGATTTGCTTTGAAGTAGGAGGACTTTTATGGGAAGTTTGCGACGATAAGGTTAATGGAATCTTGTAATAAGGTGCGACGGAAAAATTCCACTTCCGGCCGCTGCTTCTCGCAGTTATCTTGACGAAAATGGATGATTCGATGGGCGCGCGTGTTACCCGGCTGATATCAAGGGGGTGCTATCGAGCTGAATGAATGGTAGGCGTTGGTTAGGGGGTGTCACTGCCCTCCCTCGGTAATATTTACCACCCTCTGACCCCTCTATCTCCGAGCATACAGCCACGCAGACTGCCTTCTTCCCTGAGGAAACACGAGAAGAGCTCTCCTCGTTGATAGCTTACGCTATTACTTATACGGAGCTTCTCTTCTCCTCGGCTTGCTGTCATGGTTTCGCTGCTTCTTGGAAGATGCTGCCTAAGATGAAGATGTTGATCGTAGTGGAATATCCAATTGAGCGATTGCGATTGCGATTGCGCAATCATCGATAAATCTATGGAATTAAATGAAATGGTCAGATGGAAAACTTGCATATATTTGCATTTGAACAACGAAATCCAGAGTCCGCGTCAAATCGGCTCTGTGACCGTCGGAAGGGAAATTACTAGTGTATGGGGCGATTGAATATGCACGTGGCAGTCTATAATTAGGGGTCGCATGACCCCTCGGATTTAGGCCGGTTCTTTAATAGGAGTAAACCGGTCGACTTGAGAAAATGAGAGGGTTCGGCAGTATTGCCGGGGCGATATAATGGAGTCTTCTTCGAAGGAAGCTGCTTGTTACTGGGTAATTAATCTCGTTATGAGCTTCCTAGCCCACTGGTAATAAGGGTGGCTCGACACACCGCCGACACCAATTAAGTCTTTCCGAACTGAGATCTATTGGGCCGGAGTCTGACTTGGTTAATCATTTTCCACACACACTTGTGTACACAATCCTCCGAGAATGTGCTCCACTCGAGTGACTGCGAGTTGTATCATTAAATAATTTTGACATATTAATAAAACAGGGCAAGAGAATATTAAGAATTGCGAAGACCCGTTGGATTATATTTGATTATTATAATTGACTATGCCGATTCGTTTAACCTGGCAGTACTTCTGCGAACTCTGACAAGCCAGGTGTTTGGCGTCAGATATCTTCAATTGGTGAAGCAATTTTGTGCAAACTGCTTGACAGCTGTGCCAACAATAAGTGTGCAGCTCACACGAATGTGGCAGTTGGCTCTCGTGACTGCTCAATACAGCATCAATTGGTACGTTTACCAGTGATTTTTACTGGAGCCGGCTTATTAATGGAAGTGTGTAATCGTCCACTGCTCAATCCATAAACGAATTTCATTGCGGTTGAAATAGAAATGGGAAACACGTGCGCGATATTCAATATCTCTTTATGTGCCTTTGCCTTTGGTTTCATTAATTCGTGTCAGGTTCCGAATAACTCACTGTCGGACTTTTATAGACACAACTATCTGCTCGTAACGCGTTTGCTTCCTGCAAATCCATATAAGAGTCGGAACACCTTGATTATTCATCGAGAATTATTTACTAACGAGTTTTTTAGCCAGTGCTAAGTAATTGTAAAAAAAAATCGCCAGTTTTAACTTTTAATACGTGAAATTGGTGCTAGTGGAAAAGTGAATATTACATTGATCGAATCCCTGACGAGTCATTCCTTCGAAGTAGGTCTTGGCGAGCGTGGGCAGGTAATCTCGCACGTGACGCGAAATCAAATTCGATTTTGGGAATGTTCCTCAAGGACGCTTCTACGCTAGCTTCCTCCTCCCACTGACCCATATCCGCGAAATCCGGGCCACGATTCCTTAACTCTTCGCGTGGAAATCCGCAGTCCAATTATTCATCCGACAGCTGATACTTTGTTCACACTTTGTTCGATTTAAATACATATAAGACCACACAATTTGACCCGGAAAAATCGTAGTTCGACTTTATGGAATTTTCGTGTACAATAAAAAGGAGGTAAAAAATCTTACTTTATCGAGGCAATACCTGTAATATTATGTATTCGCACGCGGAAGTGGAGTAGTTTTGAGTCAGGCATCAGCATATATAAAGGCAGGGCATAATGTCAAGGTGTCACTCGACGTTTTCCATTTCTGGTATTATTGACATAGTCGTCTCTACAATGAGGTTGCTGGAAATTTTCATACTCCTTAGTTCGTTCGTGGCACTACAATGTAAAAGTAGTAGTGCTCTCCTTTGTACAGAAGTTATGAGACTTCAAAAGCTGGCCGATCAAGTTGAAGTTATTGAAGTTTACGGGCCTGGAACCTCCATGTCCGTCCAGATGGTTACAACTACCAGGAAAAAAGAATCACCACCAAAGGTATTTATTAGTTTGGTGTTGCCACCCTGCATCATTTTTGTCTAAGTTCAAAATAGCCAATGGAATTTAGGTTTTCTAGTACACCAATGTTTGATAGTACTTTAAGATTAAACTTGGAATTTTAAAATTCTAAAGTATTTTTACAGATATGTCAACTATGTGTCGATAACTTTCTGCAGCCACGATTGGGATAATCGAAGGAAGCCTAGATTTCTGTCACTGCGTTTCTCGACGTTTTCGTCGTTCATCAGTAATTTCATCAAATGATTTAATGAACTTGAGAAGCTCCGAGATTCGTTTTTCCATGAGTTTTATGTTTGATTCTATGCTCTGCTGTAGTCCCCTTTCGACAAACGCTTACTTATATGGTGCACTACCTTTATGCAGCCACGCATGGGGTAAGCGAATTCCAGCAAATTTCGACAATAAAATTGGATTATTCGAATGAAAGAAATAACGAAGGCACTATTTATTACAGAAATGAATAAAATGTTCTTTGATCTTTCTGATATGTTGGTTTCAATCCCAATCGTGAGATATATCTTTACAAAGTCCAAAAACATTACAAACCAAGGTTCAAGTATTAAGACTCGATGTTGTAGCAACTATTTTGTTACTTTCCGCGGGTTTCCCGCATTCGCGGGATCCAAAGGCTTCATTAACAGATTGTGGGCCGAGTGGTGGGGGCTGAAAGGCGTCAGAGCTGTGGAATCCCCAGTTTATCCCTCTTTAAAGAAACCGGCGTGCCTCCGCGAACACGCGGACGAATCGCTCTGCGCTGATAAGCGCGGCGGGCACGAATTTTGTCCGGATAAGTGCGCCTCGGTCCCTCGAATGCCAGGCGTTAAATGGGTTGAGGGTTTTTCAAGAAGCAACGACCTTTTGCCGCGCTTTGCATAATTCATTGGACGCCGAGGTGCCGGGGCGTATTTGGTTCCTAGCGTGCTTTTCTTCTAAGATCCATGCAGCTCCTTTCATCGCCTCGCGAAAATCATCCCTTTGCAGAGGAGCTTCCCCATTTGCATTCGAAAGCTTTCGCGTGAATTGCGAGTGATACCTTGTGCGATAATGTATCTCGCCTTATATGCTTTCCCAACACTTTTTCGCGAGTTTCTCTTTCGCGACTCAGTTAGACTTGTGTTTATAGATTAATGTCTGTTCTGATCATTCCAATTAGTGGGTTCATTAATGAATCCAATTTATTAATCATCCATAACAATTAAAGCTTCATCTTATTAATTAATAGTACCCGTATCTCGACTGGAAATCTATTTAAAGGAATAATCGAGCATTTCATCAAAGACAGCGACACGTTCGTAGGTCTACCTGCACGAAGCTTGAGGGCTGAGCCGTAAAGAGCATTAAACTCCCGGCAGTAATTACCCATCGGAGAAACCGGACCAACAGCAATTCCCTGCCATTGGTAATAACACATCGGTCCAGTTGGGTGCGATCCCAAGTCCCCTGGAATGCGACAATCTTCCATGAATGCGTATCGAGGGAATTCAAGCGAATTGATTAAGTCGAACGTCCGCACTGCAAACCTGGCTTTTCCAGTGCCAGTGCAATGCCGCGAGAAGAGGAGGACGATGGTACGCGCGTAGCCGACGAAATTTCAATCTGATAAGTAAAGCGAAACCAGCGTCCCAGAGAGGCGAGCGGTGTCGGTGCGACAGTAACTTCTCCGTCAAACAAAGCACGTAAAAGAAGCCCGGGCCGCATGAAAACAGACAAAGCGTGAAGCACCGTGGCCGCGTTGTTAGCGGGGCGAGTCGACACGGGGGTATGCCTGGCTGCGAATGTATATTCGAAGTTTATTTCATGGTGTGGGTTCGCCTGCTTCTCTATAGGAAGTCATTGCACTTCTCTCTCGCCGGCGGAACTGTCTCCCGCAGATACGGACACGTAACCATTCCGCCGGAGTGTCAGGGTAGAGGTCGCACTAGGGAAAGGATCGCCAGTGTCCTGAGTCGAGTGTCCCGATTTATACTCGGTGAGACAAAGTTAAAACACCCTGGCTTCTTAACTCTTCAGATACAACGTTATTTAAATACTTAAATCCTACTGAATTCCAGAAATGTTATATAAATATTAAATTCCAAGATTATTTAATCAGTTGAACACAATAAATCGAAATGTATTTGTTTTGGGAGAAAATTATCTCGATTTTTTTGGCGACTTTAATGTGAGGATTAGAGAAGAATTTTATTGATAATTATGTTTGTAGATTTGTTGGGTTTTTATTAAGCATTAATTAAGCATTGCCATTGGGTATTTGTGGCTCACCCGGTGCAGATGGGATGCAGCAATGCAGCGGCAATGCTTCCACTCGATTACGATGCCGTAGCCGCAATTGTCGCTGGGCAATGCGCCCTCTTACCATCACGCGTTACGACGGCCACTCTTTCCGCCTGGCAGATGTACGCTTCTACAAAATTGCTTCGCTAATTGTCCTGTAATACACTCACCGGCTCGCTCATCCTCACATTTTTCCTACGTGCCCCCCCCCCCCCCCAATCTTTTTCAATGTAACTAAATTTAACTACATTAAATCTTAATACAATTAATTTTAATTTAAAATAACCAAATAAATTAATTCCTGAATTTAAAAATAATTGATTTATAATAATAAAATGATTTATTAAAAATGGTTGATTCAAATTAAAAAAGGTTGAATATATCAGGAAAGTGTATTTATTAATAGTTTCAAAATGTCATTGGAAATTCCGTAAGTACACGGGTGATTGAAATTTCCAGCGGAAGAAATGTCCTAAGGGGTTTGGATTGGTATTCGAGAAAAATCAATGAAAGGTCAGACATTAAGAAAGACTTCCATGGCATATGATGGTAGTAATTGAGAGTGGCTTTAAATGAGATTGAAACGGCAACACGCTGTGCCGCCCACATATCCGCACTCAGTTAGTAACCGGAAGCATTGATTACGAATACTTTATTAACTCGCCGCCGAGAATAGCCAGCGAATTGTTGGCGCACGCCTACGAGTCCTGTTTGGTTTAGATTTTCGACAGCTGCTCTGGCCGGGGAAAGCGGCAGATTGAATTACGCCTCCACGCGCGGAGGTGTTCGCTTCTGGAAATAATTCACACGGCTAATTGCAGCTAATTATAGTCGAGCGACGTACCATTTCTTTCAAGATTGCTTTGGGACAAACTTTGTATTCTGGTTTTTTCAATATTCCTTTTGGTTTGAGAAGCAGTTTAAAGCTCCAACCTTCACAGGCACATTTGGGAGTCCTCGCCTAAACTTCCCGGTAATTCTACCTTCCCGTCGTCCGAATGTCGAGGGCGAACCCAGCAAACAAACTGTCACTCTTGAAAACGTGTCGGCGGTCCAGCAATTTCCGTTGAACGCCCGTTGAAATTTTATCTTCCGCCGGCAGCACGGAAACGATCGGTGCAGCATGTGCTTCCAGCATCCCGTGGAGGCTCGCTCGGTTACTGCAGCGTGTCCAAAAATAATTGCCGAAGTCGAGGCTGCAACGCCCTGAGCCTCGCGCGTCGCCCGAATGAGAGGAAAGAGAGCCTTTCCTTCCGGGGACATACGGTGAGCGGCGAGCGCAACACGTGAAAGGCTACGCACACTGCGTCTCCCTTTGTGCGCCGAGCCTTTTCGTGTCCCATGGAAGATGCTCATTTCATTTCCCATACCCTTGATCTTTGTCCGACATTGACCAATTTTTCACATACAAAATTTCAACCTAAATTAAATCAATTTTGAGTATCTAAAATGTAGAGAATAATTGTTGGGAAATATTTTATAATTAAAATAGCTAGACGATTGATAATTATTTGCCGGATGATTTAGAATAATTCAAGTGGAACAGAATAATCCTCTAAATGAAATTGTTGACAATTCTTGGCAAGAGTAGGATATACATAGTACGTGAACCTATGTCCACAAAATACACCAGCTCCAGTTATTTAATGTCGGTCAGTCGATCAATATATCCGATGCGAATCGAGCTTGGAGGGACATTATTGGACCCGATAAAAGCAATGATCGACGTATCGTATATTTCTTGTTTTATCCTGTGAAATGAGGGGGCATAGTGGGGGGAGTAGGAGCTTGAAGTGCGCAAAATCGCGTTCTACCTCGCGGTGCAGCCGATCGATTTCTGTGTCACGCAGAGCTCCGAAAGAGAGCTGCAGCATTTTCTTTCTGGCGTTTCCTACCCCTCTCGCCTACTCTATTTCTCTCTCACGTCCCCCTCGGCCGGCTGAAATTGCCATTGGCGTGATCTCGTTTTCAAGCCGCGGGTAATTCGAGCTCGTCGTATGATTCCGCTCATCCTCCCAACCGCTCTTTCTTTATTTCCGGAATCGGCTCTGTTCCGCCTAGGCCTCTCTCTCTCTCTCTCTCTCTCGCTCGCTCGCTCGACCAGTTGCAGGCAACGATGAACCAGCAATTTCCTCGTGTGTTGCCGATAGCACCAACCTGTGTAATAACTTTCCCGCGGCCACCACTTTCCGCCATTGTGTTCTGCTCCCCTTGCCTCGAATCTGCTGTCCTTGTGGTTTGTGTCACTGGGATCTTTCGCCCAATTTCGGGGTATGATGACTTGAATATGTAACAGGGCTGGCAACACGTGTTGCAACACACGTTCTATTGTGCGCGACGCTAATATTAATGGTGGAATTATCAGCACTGGAGATTTCCAAGGGAAGAACACCGCTTTCCAACATTCCAACCCTCGAAAATTCGAGCCTGAACCCCGAAAACGTTGAAAGGCTCGAATGCCAAAGGACGCAAGCCCGAGCCCGAAACGTAAGATATTCGAGCGACAAGCTCTTGAGTTTCAGAACATCCCCGAAATCCTGACCCCAAAGCAGCAATGAGGCAAGCTGGTAGTGGTGGGCGTATTGTTGCATGAATGAGACGGAAAACTCGAACCCCAAGCTCAAGCGCATCCTTGCGTGGTTACGCATTGGTCGTTGAGCGTGGCCTTCGGCGTGCGGGCTTTATTTTGGTCGTTTCGTCCACCCTTCTGCGAGAGAGCGTAGCCTGAGAGAGAGAAAGCCGGATAAATTTATCGCGTTCACAACTCTCGCGGGCCGGGTCGAGGGCAATTCCTACAGGGAAAAGCCAGACTTTCGTAGAAAAACACGAGCTCCCCTTCCTTTCCCCCGCTCCCGTCACCCGTCACCCCCCCCTTACTTTCCCTACCATTGTTTCCATTGGTGCCGCTTACCTTTTCCATCGATCTTTGGATAATACTCGGACTGATCCCTCGTGAACTTTGCTCCCAAGCTTTCCTCCGCTTTATATTAATGTCAATGTTTAAATAGTCTGCGGGAAAGTGGCCGACGCAAATAACGGTAATTACCTGCGACAACTAAGGGCACCTGGACTTCGCCGATCATTGCGCATGAGCTGCTTGAAATCACGTGTGTGTTCTGTAAATAGTTATAAGAATGCCATAATTCGATATTTACGACCGACAGAATGCGAATGCAATCCTTAGTGTGCGTCTGCGCCTCCGTCCTCGGTTTCAAGACTGATTTATATCCATCGGGACACGCTGACATGGTTCTTCTAATAGTACCGATGATGGATAACGGCATTCAGTCGCTGGCTTCGCTCTATCTCGTTTTCATTTAATTCCACCGGATGTACCGTGTAGTGCGAGAGGAGAATCGCAGACGCCATTATCTGCACGCGGTGTTCGTGCGCGTGACGATACAGATATCGTGGACCAGTGCCACTGATAAGAATGAAGAATATCGTCTATAGAAGGATAGTATGTGCTTCTGGCTTTGTTGAACCGTAAATATCCTAGCTCGAGGTTGAAAGAACAACTTAGTTGCACGAATGTAGTCAATTTCTTAAGAAACACTTGTTTCTCTTCCATATTTTCGAAAATCATAAGTAAATTACTCACTCCCAAATTAAATGCGTGCGAGATTTGAATATTAATCAAAAGCGAGTACAGTTTAACGTATTTAAACACCGCGGGTATCAAAGGAACTCATTCCTTCCATACGGACCGGAAGCAATCTATCATCCACGCGCGAGACCCGCTGCTAATGTGCCCTCATTTAAAAAGCAATCGGCATTGTTGCAGGCCCGCGTGAAACAGAACGGCGGACACAAACGCTCGGCGAAGAATTTCGCGGCGATTAAGCGCGAATGAAAATTGATTGTGCAGTGCATTATCGAGGAGCTGGAAGAGAGAAAGGGCGTTACAGAGTCCGCCGCTCGAGCTGGAAGCAATTAAAACAGACTGGAAAATTTGAGCGTACTCGAAACGTGTTCGGAGTCCGATCGTTTCCCCGCTCTCGTTGCTATCCCTCTTGCTCACTCTTCCCTTCTCTCAAATTAATTGCGCGTACGCCGATTCGATCAGCCTGGATTCGTCGCGGTGCCATCTCATGGCACACCTTATTAACCCTGCAACTACTGTTTGCATTCGTCAATGCAGGTTTTCTCTCTGAGCACACTTATTATTCCAGTTAATCTGGAGCCTTTTCTAGATGATTATTGGGCTGATCAGAAACACGGAAGGATATGAATTTAGTATCATGTTGCAGGTTTAATGCACATACTTGATGCATCAAATCTGCAAATATCGGATATTACTATTTTCCCTTGTATATCTGGCTGCATCTGACTCCGAGAATCCTGCAGACATCAGATTCAATATGCCACGGGAAGTGTGCTCTGGAAAGTGGAAAATGGAGACGAATCCGATATTGCCCAGGTTGCTTACTCTTACAAAGTAATATGAAACATGACTGCGCTCGAAGAGAGCGGAGCGCAGTCTGACGTGGGAGTATACTTAAAAGACAATAAAGAAATAGAGCAGCTGCGGGGAAGTTTGCACTCGGTGGTTTTAAAGGCGCATTAAAAGGCAGGGTCGACGATGATGCTGGGCAGTGATTTGCATCTGGCTGGGCAGTGTTGAAAGTAAATACGGGCGCAGCCAGCTCTCACAAAGACGCCTTCGCAGGCGCTAAGGGAAACAGGACGAAAAGCCGGTCCTCGGAACACCTGCTCCGTAGGTATGCGAGATCCTCTCGATTCTTGCCCGGGCGTCTGCTCGCCTCGTCTGAGGAGGAGAACTCGCGCAGGGGCAACCAACTCGACTGCAACTCACTCGCGCGCTGACCAGCGCTCCTTCACTGCTTGCGAAATCTCGCCGAGCTGTAATTCATGGGTAATAAAGATTCTTTTATTCCGTGAACACTTTCGTTAAATAAGGCGATGCGGGACTTGACTTTCACCAGTAGGATCCATTGTGACGCTTTTCTCCCTTTGAATCATTTCTCGTAGTTTTACATTACGAGCTGCTGTAAAACTGACCTTTCTTTGCTCAGGCTTGATGTGCAGAAATAAAGCTGATCTAAACTTCCATCGTAAAAACTAATCAAACTGCGCCAATGAGAGTTTAATTGTAGATTTGGTTTTCGAGGGGGGTGGAATGAAAAATTTAATAGAAAATAGTGAAATTGAAAACGTTTCGTGTCAAAGGGAGAATTCGGAGATAGTTAAATTCTTGGGCAAATAAAAAGCCCTCGTGTAAAACGCATTTAGCGACTTTGGAAATCCGGGAACACGTCGCCGGCCGCGCGTTAAAACCGATCGCCCCTTTGCAGAGAGTTGTACAGACTCGTACAACGGTTTCGTACAAAGCTTGCATGTTGCGAACAAGCGCTTGTCCATGGAGGGGTCGGCTCGTTCACTCGATGCGTTTGCCGATGCTCTATAAAGCCACCTTTAATTGTTGCCTGGTTACCGTGTTGCTCGAATCGATCAGCACTCCCCGAGCCACTATATCTCCTTTGGATTCGTTGTTGTGTCCCGTTTTTGTTTTCCGCCGTGTCTGTTTGCTTTTTTTGGCAGAGACGAAACGAAACAATTGTGACAAATGGATTTGTCGAATGCTCCCGATGAATCGAAGGCTCGGGGAGTATCGAGTCTCCAAAGAATTTCCATTTGAGCAGAAATAAATTTATTTAACAAGTAAAGCAAATGTACTGTCCGAAAGTAAATAGAAAGATGTATTTTTTCAAGTTACTGATAAGTCGATGGTGTAGCTGGTTGCAGACTTGTTTAATGGAATTAAGAGTGCGGCATGAAAGAACCCACTTACTTAGTCTCGGCACACACGACTGCATCGACAATCAAGCCCCTCGTTTTCCGCTTTATTGACATTCTGCATCCAGCCGTTTACCGAACCCTCACGCCGAGTTTCGTTCGATACCGTAGCTTCATTATGCTCGCTCACTCTCCTCCCAATGCATCTTCACCAGCTGTGCTATTGGAGTGCGTGTTCGGTTCGAGTGACACTGCAATTGCCGCAAGTGCACAATGCACTCAGTTTGTTCCCAGGTGTTCCTTGAACTTGTTTACTGAAAGTAATGTTTGATTCCAAAGACTATTTTTTTAATTTTCGCCCATAAAATGTAATTTGCCTGCTTCTCAGTCATTAAAGTCGTTTAACTCGATGTCGGATTATTTCGTCCGAGTGCTTTTTGCATCTGCAAATATGCAGTATTTCACGTGAACGATCCTCCTGGATGTTCCATTTATTTTCATAAGGAGGTTGGTTGCTCCGCTGAAAGAAGCGGGCTCGATAGCATCGCAGTGAAATATCGGCTCCAATTTATCAAGTGGGAACGCTTGGAAATCGATAAGGGCCGCTTGCCAAGTTCTCGATGCACTCGAACATGCACATAACTTCCCAACGAATTCGAAATTTTCCCAGTCGCACTTAATTCTCTACAAAAGAATTCGGTTTCCACTCCGAAAAAGCGCCGCGATCCTTATATCTTAATACTTAAATCGTTCAATAGTTTTCTGAATTTAGACAATTTTTACCAGTTACTTCGACTTGAAGACACATTTTTCATGTAATAACTTAAGGTTTAACATAAAGATATTGCCGGGAGTGGAGAAGAATGCATTCCCGCAATGATTTTCTCATGAACATCTCCACGAAAGTCGCGTGCGGAAATCCCCGTTCAAATCTACCCATAGACAGATACTTATTCCGCTCTACGATGCCAGGAAAATCGAGATGGAGCCGTTGCTCGCTCGTTTCAGAAACGTCGTTGCTCGTTTTCGCCGGATCGGGCAAACGCTAGCGATCTCCGGCGTACGGTAAGCCTGGCGTATCGGCACCACTTCTTTTCCCCCGGCATTCGCCGGGCCCCATTATTCCGAGCGGAGTGACTTTCACGGCAGAGTTACCCAATAAAAGCATGCAAGCAACGCGGGCCCAATCACGGCGGAACACCTGCTGCCGACGTGCATTTACCTGCCCTTGTCTTTCCGTTCCCTCGAGCACGCCACTGTTCTTAGCCGTAAGAAGCCACCGCTCATTACTCACATTATTCCAGTCGAATAATCGTCCAGAATTATATATAATCACTTACGATAATAATTGTTGTAAAATTAAAAAAATCGGACCTTGAATATTAAGAATAACAAATTTAAATTTTACATAAATCCACGATCAATTTTTCCCAGTTATTCCCAATTTTATGTTTGATTCATTTTCCCTTTTCACTAAATAAATAATTTAAATACAGATTATTCGTGATGCGTGATACACTTCGTTGCTAATGCGAAAATTGGGGGAACTGAATGAGCCTAGGAGCTTTTTCACACCACCGAACTTGGCTAATGAAAGCCCACTTGAACACGTGGCGATCCTGGATGGAAGAGGGACACGGGAATCCGGGTGTTAATAATTAACACAAATATTGAAGTAACAAAACGCGCCCTCGTATTATGCCGACCGCACCGGCAGAACGCGGCGCACTTAATAATACTTAATAATGCAGCCGGCGGACTCGGCTGAAATGAGAATCGTGATTTATGCAGTGTGCGACTCGAATGGGTTTACATAACAATTTCGAATGTCGCGGGACAATGGCTCTCCCGGTAAATCTCTCATGGTTATATCGAGCTATTTGCATCGCAGTCAGCAGGTTTACGGTCACTGCAGGAATTGTTATTAATTATTGACCAGCTGCTTTCGGGATTAATGGGAAAAACACCGGATTTACATATTACAACATGACAGGCAGTAAAATGTGCTTTGTGCGCCAATTGCCACCCATTGAAAATTCTAATAAGCAGTTTAAGGTGTCGAAGATTTAAAACTGCGAAAGTTGCCCTAAAGTTAATATTTGTTCCTGAGATTCGGGCAAGGTTGTACTTTGCCGAGCCGGCGGAACACGATGAGCTCAGTTATGAGAACCTTGACGATCGTACTGTCACCCGATAATCCCAGGAACAGCACACGCGAGCAGTACACGTACCGGTAAAAGGCAGGGCGAGCGGCGTTTCATTGAAAGTAGAGAACTCCAATGTGTAATCGGATATGTACATTAGTGGCGGCGCGAGCTTCGTGTGTACTCTGTGTAGTAAGGTCTGCGTTACGCGAGCGTGTCCGGCTCCGAAGAGAGTCCATAATGATTCCGATGGAGTCCCGCCAGTTGGAATTATCGGATGATAACTGTTGGAGCGAAGCCAGGCTGCCGTTCTTCACGCTGGCATGAGTATGTAGTGTATGTATGGACGAAACGTCGTCGAGTCGGTAGACTCTATTGACACTCGCCCAATCCCGCCTTATCCTTTTCTGCCTCGATGATTTCCACAGGATTAGCGCCCCCGACATTTTCATTTCGGTCGTTTATTTAGTTTCCTGTCAACGGAATTTTGCGAGCACAATAGTGCCAGACTAAGTAGAAGAAATGCTCTGCTTTCCATATCATTCCAGCCGGCTAAAGTTTATATTCCTTGTGAAAACGCGTCTGCAGAAAAGAAGTACGTTTTGATACAAACTAGTATTATTTCCTTGGAATTATTTGTATGGACTGCAAGTTTGTTGACTCAGAGTTACTTTGTCGCGACTTGATAGAAGTACGTAGCTAACTGTGTGACCGGACTGAGATAGGACAGAGCCTTTGTGAGTCAGAACATTACAATGACATTACCGAATGACTCAATCGACTTTCGTTAACGAATAAAGCGGTCGAGCACTGATATACTTCCAGCTCGATTTATCGCGCCTCTAAGAATTTGATATCGAATGCCTTGCGTGGGTACAATAGCAATCCCATGCTGAGTGGAACTCCAAGTATATCTTCCACCATGGAAATGACTATACTCGCTCGCATTAAGTCTTCCGGTGACTGAAACTCGTTATTTCCATGCGACGTCAACATTAACGCGTATAATTTTTTGTTCCAGGTACGTCGACTTCCGAAATGAAATACTCGGAACAAGAGCGCAGCAGGGCGTGAGTGTTAAATCTGATATCAGTTACTTTCCGCAGACACACGTGTGCACGTATTCCATTGTTTATTCTATGGCGAGCGAGCCTCGCACTTTGTCGCGCGTATCAGTGACTTGGACGTAACGTGCGCGCGGAGTCGGGAACCGAATCGGCAAATGAATGTCAAAATAGTTTACTATTTCTTTAAAATGAAATAATATAAATCGGGCGATTGCAAATGCACTGCCAGGACATGAACGTTTACCACTTTCAACTAGATGATCAAGATTAATTAATGCAATTTTATTATTTGCTTGAATTAGAACATGGCATAAAGTTAAGCTCGTTCTGCACACGCATAATGGAGTTTCCCCGGCACGCTCCACAGCCATTTCTGATTGGGGCATAACTTTGATTTGCGGTTTCCGACCGCTCGCGGCTTGATACAGTTTCGCGACGCCCCTAATTTATGCGCAATATCCAACAAGCCGCGGGTAAACTCACTTTTCGGAGACACGCCGACAAATTTGCTCCGACTGTTTTGGGTCAGTATTTGGACAGCATTTGTCGGCGCAAGCAGTTATTAGAAGTTGCGGCTGGAAAGCCCGCAGGGAATCTGTCCCGAGACTCGTTTTGCTTCATCCTGTAAAGTTTATGGGAAAATCCTGGAATTCTTTCATGAAGTGCGGAATGTTCTGTAAGGACCTCGACATTTTTGGCTTATTGTTGTCGGAATATTACATGGAAAATCCGCGCAGCTTTATCTTGGCAAACGTCAATTAAAGTACTGAAAAGACTATGTGTCCCGGAGTGTTCACTTTTATTCCACTTTTCCCATCCCTCCTTCCACCGCCGGAGTAGCATATTAACTGGGCTCTCGTCGATCTTTGAAAATGGGTCGGCGCCCATTCGCCAGTCGTCGCCGAACACTTTAAACTGTCCTCCTGGCGAGCCGGCACGACGCGACGTGGAGAGAAAGAGGCAGGTAGAGCAGTTAGTTTTCCTCGAGTGTCCTCGACAGTCGGATTTCCTCCTCTCTGGCAGCCGCGGGGAACAAGAGACAGCGGAGATTCTGTCGTCCCCGCTACTCATGATTAACCGTACGCTACATTTTGCTGGCAGACTCTGTCGTGCCCAGGACTTTTAACTCGGCCTATTATTCCTATTAAAAGGCTTGCCATTGATAAGTAGGAAAGATCCTTTTGAAATTTCGCTAGAATGTCGGATTAAATCTGTCGAATATGTGCCCAGAAAATCGGGTTTGTTCCACTTATTACAGCAGTTTGCCGTAATTTGGGATTGAGTCTTTGTTGCTTGTAACGCGAAAGGAGCTTAACTCGGCCGGAGGTGGAAGGGTTCGCTCGATAAGAGGAATTTCGTCACTTTATACCGAAATGTCGTGCTCAATTACCGTCGGCACGAAGGCAAGAACGTCTTGGAGCGGCGGCGCGCGAGCACGCAACTTTCATACGCATCAGTGTTTCTCCGCGTGCCCCGAGGTGCACGCATTCCACGCTTAACAGCTCGATTCCATCTCGACCCCGCTCTACAAATTAGTCTCTTTCATTAATCGAACAAATCATCTCTTACCACGAAACATCTCGCAACCCTCAACTCTCCACTTGCTCTTCCACAAACGCCGCGCGAATTGTGCGATCGGCGACAATTAGAAGCGGCCGCGAAAGAGCCATTTATCTCGGCGGCCTTTATACTTGCTTTCGGCGGGATTTCGCCGAGTTTCTTTACACGCTCGGCGGACGACAAAGCCGCGAGGAGGAAAGCCGGCGTCGCGCAGGAAGCGCGCGGAATAAAGGGAATAACCGGAAGTGGGCATAGGGCGAACGAGGGAGAGAGAGAGAGAGAGAGAGAGAGAGAAATAGAGGAAAAGGAGAGAGAGAGAAAGAGACAGATTGGACTTGAGAAGTAGAAAGCGGGCTAGTGGGCAAATCGACGCTGCATCCACGAGGAAGCCGAGAGGAAAGCGAAGACGAGGGAAACTGCTGAGGAGAAGAAAGAGAGGAAGGCTGCTCTCGAGCGGCGAGAATATGATCGCTATTCACGTCCAGCCACCGAACTTTCCAGACGACAAAAGTTTATGAAATTCCCCGAAAAGCATGGCCTGCGCCGTGGACAAGGACGTGACGGTGCGCGGCGAGGGCATTCATTTCGAGCATGTCCTCCACCTACCAAACCTACCACTGCGCGTCATTTATTCCTCCCTTAAGATCCGCCGTTCCAGGCGTTGCTTCTTCATTAGTGCCGAGAGGATCCAGCCACGCTGCAGGCGGCTCCGAACTAAGTTTTGAGCCCTCATTTTAATCAGGTTCCCTCTTGAATCGTGTTAGGACAAGGATTCGTATCTCATACAGCACCAAACTCCGTCAAACACCCTCAAATAAATGCATATAATTAATAGAAATTGTTCAGGTTCATTTACTTTTAGCTGGACGAACTTAATCCACCAGCGAAGGTGTTAATCTGCCCGCGAAATGGGAGATTGCTTAGCCAGTGGATGTTTGATGGCAAAAAGAGGCGAGATTGCCTGTTTAACAGGGGAGAAAGGGGGCGCTCTGGAGTCCCAGACATCCAATATCGTCGTGGCGATGATTACGCGCGTACTTCACGCGACATTTCCCATTTCGACCTGCTTCCCTATCACGTACTCCAGTTACGCCGTAATGCCAGGCAATGTCTTTCGGCCACGTTCTCAGCAGGCAGGAAGCCCCCTACTCTGATTCTAACGTGAGTTGGGCGTCCTGCTGTGTCACATGCTCTCTGCAGTCTGCGCTATGTACATATGTATGTGCACGTACGAGTAGAAATTTCATCCTGGATTTCTCTCTTTCTCTTGCGCAGCCTCGTTGCGGGCCTTAGCTGGATTGCATCTGGCTGGGCTCTCTGTTTACCCTTCTTTAAGTGCTCTTTCCTGTTTACTTGCTCGCTTTGTCGTGAGTTTGCGACCTTTTATCGTTTTCTTAATCTCCCGCATAAGGGAAGGCCCGGATTAAGCTCCTAGCTCGGTTCTGTTGTGGCAGCATAATTACTCCGCTCGTGCTTCGGCCTGTGTTTACATTTGTCGTTTGAGGTGATCAAGTATCTTGAATTTAGTTAACTGGAGCGCGAATCGAACGCCTGATGAGGGTTCTGGCTTTAATACTAGAACTGCCGAGAAATCAGGAAACCAGGCGAGTTGGAAAGGTTTGGGAAAAACGAAAAAATAGAAAGGAAACCATTGTGATTTTCCAAGTTTTCCCAATTCTCGCGAACCCTTCACTATTCGATATTTCACGCATAATAGCCGGCAAAAATGGAAAAAAGAGACGTGGCATGGTAGGAAAATATCAAGCGGAGCGGTGGCCGCGTCTCGTTGGTCCGCGTGGTCATGGTAACTCAACTGGTGTGTATGGAGGAAACCTGATAGTCCCCGTCTGTCCGGGCGAGTTCGGCCCGACCCATTGTTTCCCGGTAGTTTATCGTAACCCAACACTTATTGTGCATATCCCCCGCCTTCAAGCACACTGCTTTTGCTCTCTTGGTAGGCTCTCTTGTCCTCTTGTTCGCTCACCTACCTGCCTCCGCGTTAGCCTCTTCTACTCGCTGCCTCTAGTCGAGCCCTCCACGCTTCCCACGAGACATGTGCCCCGCTTATCTTACCGCCGCTAGAATCTGCTGTTACATGCTTCGGCTACCTTGTGGCGAATATGGAAAACTTGCCTTTCGGAGATCGGGTTTCATAGGTCCCTCGCCAATTCAATCCTAACGTGTCCATCCACAAATTTACTCGGCGAATTATTTTATTAATTTCACAAGGAAGACAATAGTAACCCCACTGTTCTATTGTTCATTTTGCTATTTTGATTAATGTATAATTAAACATATCAAAGAGACCAAACATTCTCCGGGTCAGGTTGCGCTTATATTACCCCGAAAATTGTTCGGTACATTTGCAGCCCTGTTTTCGTTGCGACACCTTCCCTGAAAAGTTTCACGTGCCCAGCCTTGTAATTTTCCCCGGCGGGGGTTCCAGGGAACGAAGGGCGGAGGTGTACAAGGGTGATTACAAGTTGGAGGTCCCTGAGAGTCGGGTGACGAAGCTTCGGAACTACCCCTCGCACCCCCCAGGGGTGGTCGATAGTGCTCTTCTAATGTAAAAACTCGCGTGCTGACCTGCAAGGCTATTTCCAGCGGTAGGTCGATATATCGTTCCTCTTCCCACCCCTCCACCGGCAATCTATATACATCTATATACGTCTAGAGATACATAGTGCAGCTGAAGAATGCTGGGCCGCTGGGGGGGCCACTGACATGAATTATCGGCCTCGACAGAATTCGACAACACTGCGAGTGCTGGGAAGGTCTGCGAATTAAGGTTGATTCACAGTTATGTACACGAAATATCGAAAACCAAACACTTTCCAAATCACATCAGAATATTACATTTTTTCTGTCTGAATTTTTATTCCATGCGAAATCCTGTGGAGTGGAACTTTTCTATGAATTAATGTATGAATTTTCGGGATCGAATTTTTCAATTTTTAGGTTTTAATTTAGCGGCGTTCGAAGAATGTGAATATTATTGTGAAAGATCATTGATATATTTTGGTCGATGTTGCAGGCAAGTCCAAGTTCTGTTATAATGTGAATCAACTTTTACTTTCACCCTCGCACACCTTCTTCGCCGCGTGAAACATTTTATTCTCCTCGCAACATGATAAAGTGCGTCTGCCGTGATCGTGGCCCGCTCGCTTTAGGTTTTTGCCGGGGCTTTTTATCGTCGACAGGAATTTATTTGGTCTGATAATGCATCGTCCACTTTCCTACGAGTGTCGGTGTATTTATTTCGCACGAAACGGGAGTAATGTTGTATGGGCGGCGCGATTAGTGCTGGCTAAGGAATCCTACTATTCAAGCTATGCAGGGCACTCACGAACACTTCCAATAATCAACAAGTACCTTTTTAAATATTATTTTCATTTAAAAACGTACAATAGCAACATTTGTGTACAATCCCCGGTTAAAACTGATGACACATTTGTAGTTGACAGTCTTTCATGTTAACCAAACACCCACTGGCAAGATCAGCGGCCCTGCCCAAACGATAGTTCGCCCAACACATTCCTCTCGAGTGGAACGAGCTTTCCGGGATCGCGCGTAACGACAGAACTTGTTTCTTGGGGAATCCGATAACGATGTAACCGCCAGGAACGAGAGGCGTCTGCATTCCCGGCACGTTCCACTCGCACACGCGCACTACGCTGCATTGTGCGCGACGGGAGCGTCAACTTTAAAAAGTTTAATTAATCCCAGGGGAATAAACAATTGTTCACTACCAATCGAGCATCTCTCGAAATGCGTGTGTCGAAATTCCCCCGAGTGGAGATTTAATTGTTGTGTGTTAGAGTTCATTGAACTCTTTCGAAACTGTTTATCCCAATTAATTAAAAAAGGGGGCTGCAGGCGTTTGGTTCCTGCCAGCTTTCCCAGACAACTATGTCAACACGCGATTGCCTCCCCATTAAACCAATATCGCAGGATGACGTCACCTGTGTACATGTTAACTGAAATATGCTTTCAACGCTGCAACTCGATAGCGTAACAAAGTTACCGCTCGATTATGGTCCCGCGTCTCCCAAGGCTTGTACTAACGTTGGAGGGCAATTTTGTAATTACAATAGAGAGCGTGGTGAAATTCCCTATTAAGTTCACCCCCCACCACCCGATCAAAATTAAATGACGTGCAATTTTATTGGCGTGCTTGAAGAGCCCAATTTATGCCATTGCTGGAGGGCTAATTAAAAAATAGCACATTGCTAACATAGAACATTTCTGATTCCTTATATTTTCACTTCTTTATTGAAATGTTATTTCAATAATTCATTTAATGAATGGGTTAACCTGTAGTTGCACTTTGCATACTTTGCAAGCCTGGTTTCTTCGTCGTGTTTACCAATTTAGTAGAAGAGAAATAGTAATAGGCGAGAAGTATACTTGGTAGAACCTCTCGACGGATTAAGTGTCGGTTAATTTTGCAGAGGAGACCTTTCGCCGAGCTGTGATGGCGGAGTTTACCGCACTCGATCTGCCATAAGCAGTTACGGTGGCCTCCCAGTGACGCAATAATCTAATCTAGGTCAAGGGGTGTTCGCAACCATCCCCGCACTCTCCGATCTCAAAGGAATTAATTTCCTGCAAATTACACGCCAATTCCCCGAGAGCGCTATTTCTCTCTCTCTCTCTCTGGACTCGACTTGACTCGCTCCTCCTGGGTGCTGTTGAGGCGAGGACTCCACGGGAACCTCTCTTGCTTACCTCCTCGTTTGACTCCCGTGCATTCTCATGTCTTTCCTTTTCCAGTTTCCGTCCGGTTTCTTTTGTGCAGCAGCTGCACTTCTCCGGAGAGAAGGGATTGTATTTGTAATCGCGATGATTAACGCTGCTGGCTAAGTAGATTCAGAATCATACTTAACAAATGTTGCATAATTCTGTTTAAGATTTATTGCAATATCTTAAGATGATGTCTTGTATTTATTAATTAAAGGACAAATTTATTTGGTATTTTTAGAGCAATTTTAAATAAATTGTAGGGAAACTACGATTTAATATAGAATTAGTGGACCAGATGTCGTACGGAGGATATTTTCCAAAATTCTAAAGAAAATCACTAAACAGCCATGATGGATCCAAGCCAAGTGAATCACCCTGTCTGTCCGATCGTCCGCTAAATTCAATAGGAAATAATTGCGGCTGTGCCAAGGCCCAATTTACTTTTTCCATTACTGGTAGACTGGCGATCGGTATAGTTTTCTAATGAGGATAGATAGCCCCGGTGCGATCAATAGAGCGGCGGGGAGCACAGTGGCCGGGTTGTAACGCTTTTAAGTGGCGGTGCCGTAATGGAATCCCTCCATTTACACGGGTACTCGTATCGGAGCTCCGATGCCACCTGGTTTCATCCCGTGGCTCCTTCGTCTCTTCTTTTCGCCTCGGCAGGCTGTGCCGTGATTTCTCTTGGGGGACTAGTGGTTTATCGATGTTGTGTAGCGATTCCCGAGAAGCCTTCGACTTGCCAGCTCGGTGGTAGTTTCGAGATAGCTCGGCCGATCCTCGTCGATTCTTTGTGCTCCAATTTACTTATTTGCTCGAACGATACTGCGCTGGTGACTCGTTCTCGCTTTCCCGGCATTCGTCGGGGAAAGTTGATACGTTTGCACGGCACAAGCCTCGCTCGCACACATCGCTGACCTCTGCGTTTCTTGTCTGGTTTAATTTTATTTCTGCAAGTTTTGTTTTTTATTACTTTTTTGTAGAAGTTCCACTGGTAGTTTTGGATATCCGCGCAGTAGTGGATGAAATAAGTGAACTTTAGCAAGATTCGATATATTTCCAAAAAAGCGCGGTTTCGAAATCCAGCACGAAGTTATGATTTAGAGCTAACATGTTTTTGGGAGTCCTCGAAAACGGTTGCTTCGTCATCGAGTTTTCGTTGGGTTTGCAAAAATGGTTATTCCAACCTTTTTTTGGCACTGTGCGAGGCCAGCAGTGCCATTGGAATTAGCCGGTGTCGAGCGGCCTCGAGCACAACAAAGTGGCTTGAATTAGCGCCAAGTTGAAATGCAAATTTCTTCATTCGATTAAGAACAACTCGCGCTCCGAGGGAAAGAGGGAAAAAGAGAGAAAGTGTAGGAGAATACCATTGGGAGTCCGATGGCAAGGTAACTTGGTTTGCACGCATTTTCGAAATCGAGGCTGCTCCACGCTCGCTGGCTAATGAACATTTCGATTCAATTACGTGAACTCGAGACACGGAACCTCCAATTTCCAATACACAGCTCCGCCCTTCCTCTCCCTTTTCCGGGGTTAGGAAAACCCCGGGGGTGCCAAGAAACTGCTGCAGCGAACTTAATGAAGGTCGACTAATGCCTGATTACTCACCGGCTTCATGAATACTTAATCGGACTCTAAGTGAAATAATATGCAAGGAGTTTTGCGATAATTCGGGGGCACATGAATGATAAGTTCGGTTGTTTATGCAAATGGGGAGATCTGTTGCTTTGCAAATGAGGAATATGCTCACTGAGTAGAACATGATTTCAAATACATAATAAAGCGAATATTGTTTAATCTAAAAGTAAAACTGCGTAATGAACTAGTCGTTCGTATGCAGATTGCAATCTAAACGTCTCCACCATGCGCAATTCAACACCACAATCTCCATAAAAATGCCCATAAAACTAGCTTATCGTGAGGCAATTCCTTACTGGATTTCATTTGCCGGCCAATTATTCCAGCGCGAGTGCGAACCGGCTTTGATTTCGCTCGCTTTCTCCGCGCGCGCAATCGGAAGAATCGGCGCGTGTACGCGCACATGTATGCATGCACATATCGGCTTGCTAATTTTTTCCGCTGGTTCTGGCGAGGCCGGCTTTATCGCCACGAATGCGATTTCAATTTAATTGAATTTTTCCCCACTGTCTCTCTCTCTCTCTCTCTCTCTCTCTCTCTCCCTCTCTCCTTGCTCGCGCGCCTGGTTGTCTCCGGTTTTCCCATTTGTCCCTGACAGTCGCGTGATAAATCGATGGATCATTTGACCAGGTTGGACGCCGCTGTCCGCGAGCGAACTCTCCTCGTTTGCAAACAATGCATTTTTACGGGGAAGTACGCACGCGGCCAATGGGCTCGCTGCCATATTCCGGCTGGATTCAGACTCGGCCTCCCTGGACAAGCCTGTTTGTAATTGCTCGGCATGTCCATCGCTGCCCACTCGAAAAGTTTCCTGCGACTCGCTTTATGTTCGAGCCTGATTATTTCGGATGAAACGTTGCGAGATGAAAGGCAAATATTTTTCTGGCATTCGTGCATTGGAATCTGACAACTTTTCTCGTCGTTTTTGCCAGAATCTAATTGACAAATTTACGTGTTTAATACACGTAATATTAAATGTTAATTATTTATACTTGGGAATAAGAAACCCTAGAACGACTTTGAAATATGTCTGGTAATGGTTTAACTAAGAAATGAGTTTGTCAGTTGAAAAAGTCGAAATGAGTACCCGGTACAATTGAACTGGGCTTCTTGTGTCACCTTCGGAAAAGTGTGCCACTTTTCCGCTGACATTTGAAGAGATCTCGATGGATGAACGTGTTCCCTAGTCCCCGGGCGAATACGAGAAAGGGGAGAAGGCCACGATGCACTTCGCACGCCACGACAAATGCAATCTTCCACGTGCACGGCGGATGAGGAATACCTGAGAGAATTGTGCGGTGGAACTGGCGAGCGATCGATGCCGAGATGAAGGGAATTCTACGGTGTGTGTTCGCTCCAATAAACCGGAATCTTGAGAATACGCCTCTCTGAGGTGGAACGGAGAACACGGGAGTTTCCGGTCGGACTAGAGAACTCAAATTTCCCTCCTTTCAATCCCGGCACCATTCCCTCACGTCTGCCGTTCATTATTCCCACTATTAATGAGATTCATCTCCTATTATTAGCAAATTTAATCCAACCGTGGCATTTCTGCGAATATGAACTTGTCTTCGAGAAGTGTTGATGCAAAGCTACTTGCTTAACTGCACGAAAGCGATGCAGCTTTTTGTCTAGTTCGGTCGAAAGTTTTAATGGGATCGGCTGCTGTGTTTAACCGGCAATTAAGCAATCTGGCGCGGACGCTTGCTTAATTATGGCGGTTACGATTCGAATATTAAACCCAGGGATAATCAGCGGCGGCGCTCGTACACTCGACACTCAAGACAGCCCGCTTTATTTCGGCCAATTAGTTCCCGGCCAGTAATTAATATCCCGCAAGCCTCTCACCTTCGCCGGCTAACTTAAAGTAGGCAGCTGTTACTTCCGCTGAGGTATGTCAGTGTTATTGTTTTATTGTTCGCCGAGGAAGGTGGCGGAGCACCATGGAGAAAGAGCGCTGGACTTCCACTCGAAATGGAACCCACGACTCCACAGGAAATTTCGCCCGCCCGCAGAATTCTCTAAGGGAAACTTCGCCCCGAAGCCGAGAGCTTCTCTTTGAGAAAGCCGGCGCATTGAAATTCGGCTTGCGGCCGAACTTTAACGATCCTTGGTCGGAAATGCACCAATTTCTATGGAAGAATTACTCTTGAAACTAGAATAATTATTCCTCACTCAACAGCTTCTGAGAAAAATTGAGATAAATTATCATCGAGGATCAGTAAATCTGGTGAAATGTTGGATCAATAAGAAAGTGAGTTGGAGAAATGTTGAATCGGCGGATTCACGCACATTCGAGGGTAGTCCGTGGCGGGGTGTGCGGGCAAACTTGGTAATTGCTCTTTCAGGAAATTATTAGGCAAGTTCAGTTGCTGACCTTCGGATTTCGAGCTCTCAGTCCCCTTCCTCTCGGCTAATCGAGCGTAGCGCGAATATTTCCTCGAGTTCAGCCCGGGAGTTTAATTGGTAAAACGAATCGGCCCGGTTAAGTGTGTCCTTTGTCAGGTTGAATTATCGATTATTGATTGGGCCGGCTGTGATCGCCGCCATGGAACCGCCGCTCCATTGCTCGAATCATTTGGCGAACTAAAGCGAGCTTGATGCTATTGCACCCGTAGTTGTCCCCCCTGGAATAATCCCCGACCACTAATTGGCCCCCGCGCCGTTATTGATGAGCCTGGAATAATGTTGGACCGCGCGAACTTCTACGGCAAAGCAGCCTATCAGGAATCACCGCTTTCCTGTTGGACGCTGTGTATTTGTGACCAATCATTCGACCCGTAAACGTTTGTCCCGGACAAATGACGTACAAAGTGATTGCTTCATTAATCATTTGTGTGGTAGCTTGATTTTTGTGATGAATTGAGTCGACGATCGTTTATACAACTTGGAACGTTACTCATACCTGCTATTTATCAATTGCAGGACTAAAATAGCAGGTTTGAAAACATGACTGATCACCGAAATCATTCTGGCATTAATTATTGATAAGGTAATTTAATTTAAAGTATCAAGTTTGTTGTCCACGTAATATCCGAGTGATTTAATATTATATTTGACAGAAAAACGGGCTTTACCACTCTTTGCAGAATCGCAACGCGCCGAATTATTCGCAGGAAAATATTATTGCGTGAGGTTTTGCGTGGCGTCCGCGCGAAAGAGCCAGTGAACTCGATCGAGTGTCTGCCAGCAGATTTATTGAACGCTATCAGCCGGTTAGCGGCGCGTCGCCCCGCACGCACGGTACTTGCCCAGTTTGCGTTAATTAGATTTCCTATAATTCCATTACGGCAAGTGTTTTCCGCATAGTATTCGCCTGCTCTTCCTACGGATCGAATTTCCCTTAGTGCTTTCGCTATCAATCCACAAATCAAGCGTGAAAAACCGGCGTAAAAAACAAATTCCTCTCCGTTTCGCTGCCCGTGAGGCGTCAAAGTTTCATTGTGAATTCCTCGGCCAGTTTTGCGCACGTGAAATATTGGGAAATTAATTTATTGCGAATATCCACTGTCCGTTTGTGCATTTGACAGTTGGTAGAAAAGGCGAGTGAGCAGACGTATGTACTTAGCGGCCAATTCATTGAAATTTGCCAATACCGAAATCTGGTTCCCTGTTCGATTTACAATTTGCGTGTATGTGTTGCAGGTCGAGTGAGCAGCTTCATCGATTGCCAATCTGACTCGTTAACGGTGAGTCATTTACACAGACATTTTGAAAATATATTTATTTCAATTTTGTAGACTTGTTAAATTTGAGAAGAAAGTAATTTTGTTGCGGATTTTAAACATTATTAAATATTGGATTAAAATGTGCTTGAAGATATCGATGAAATGATATACATCGAACGTGGAACGTATTGAGTACAGCACTTGGCAAGCCTGCATGCACCAGCAGGTTTCGTGCGAAGGAATCCCGCGAGAAACTGCGAAAAAGGATAATTAATCGTTCTTCCCCCGGGGGCAGAAGCAGCTGCTGGCCGGGTTGAATGCATAATGCGCGCGAACGAGGAGGACATCCGTCTGCTGGCTGATGATATCATGCGTGAATGCCGAGCTAATGCGTATCAACGGCAGGAGCGATCATTATCGGAAGTCACCCTTTGGTAATACCCGGCCACTCGACAACCGATTACACTTATTGTCGAGGTCTTACCTGTACTCGACGTAATTCCACAGGCCCATGCAGGCGGCCAAGTAGCCAATTGAAAGCGAGTCGATTTGAAACGGGTTTCCGGGGTTACTGGGCTCGAAATACCTGTTGGATCAATTCTTAACGATCAAGTATTTTTATTCCATTTAAACGCGCGCGTGCAAAGACTGTCTCACATGGAGTCACACACTTAACTTTAATTCGATAAACGATCGAAAAAGTGTAATAATGCCTCGACTGGAAATAGAAGTTAGTCCAAAGGAAAAAAAGGGGTAGAAATGTTTTTTTCAAAATTTGGCATAGATAGGCAAGGGAAACAAAAGACTCATTTATTCTGTGCGTGCGATGTTGCACCGTGACGAAAAAGCCGGGCGGCGAGATGCAAGGAAAGCAGGAAGAAAAGCTCCGAAGTTTGTCGCAACGCGAAACTTGCGGTCGTCGCCTCCGGGCGTTAATAACCTCATGCATCTTCCACGAGGGAAAACCGGTGCTATGCGGGGCCGCCGCTGACGTGGCCGAAAATGCCGCGAAGAATTGTTGAAATTACAAGCGGGCCCGCGGTCCTGCGCTCGGAATTTAGTGTCGCGTTTCTTCCCCGAACTTATCCTATAATAATGAAAGGAATAAGTAATTGCCCGACTAGAACGTTCACTAATTCGAAATCGTGTAAGAGCAAAATTGAAGATTTTCCTGCAGAATAGAATGACTCAAGATATTTTAAAAATGTTTAGCGCTGCTTTTGCACGGAAACTAAATATTTTTGTATAAATTCTTCATTAAACATGGCATTTATAAAACACCCTGTATTGGCAAATGTCACTGCGGGGAATGTTACTGTTGCACCAAAGACAATGAGTTAGTGCAACACGCCGTAGTGGAGGCTGGAAAGGCCGGGGGTTTTGAGGCAAGTTCATTCTCCAGAGGAAATGAAGAATAGCTCATCACGCGGTTTTAAACAGGCGCAATCCCCTCACCCGTCGCGGTGTTTCGGCACTTCCATAGAGGAACGCGAGCTTTTAGCTTAATGCGTGCGGTTCATCAGAGCGGGCTAGGCCAGATAAGGATCGATGTGACTCGCTCCTCCTATAGTTAATATACGAGCCTTCCCATTTACTACCCCTGAAAGCACCCTTGTTGCCAGCGCAATGTTCATGAAACCGCGACGACGAAATTCTCCAATCCATTATTTATATTCGGATTTAACGACTCACGCTAATACACGTTTCCAGTTTCGAGGGACTATCGATTTTATTAATGACAGAATCAATCTTTAATTGCCAATGAGAAACATTGTTCGACGTCCAAACCAATAAGACAGACTTACACATTTTAAAAGCACACAAGTTAAACAAGGATTTGGAAAATATATTGTGTAGCTTTTTTCTGGATATTTCTTTGTTGGTTGGTTCGGGCGCAAGCGCAAAGTTGCCTAAGCATCCATCACAGCGAGCAGCGCTGCGCAAGAATGTAAACAGGGTGGAAGAAAAAATGTAGGGACTAACTAGTGCAGACTGCAGACAGCAGACAGGGCTTGCGTCCACGAGCAGGGGTGGATGTTTACCGAGCCGGCGTGAATTATTGTCGCAGCATTCGGCTGGTGCCACGTTGAAGCAGTATCTAATGCGTCTCGATGTCTACAACCATACCCCTTTCCCTCGCCGTGTTCCTGGGTAGTGTGGGTGTCCCTGTAACTCGGGTCCTAACGCCGGCGCAGCTTAAATTGTCAAATAAATTAAGCTCGCCAGAAGGCATCGATCTCCTTGCGTTTATTTACCCGTACAACATCTGGGAATAGTGCCATTTTCAAATTACGAGCGTACATACAGTCATTTTGTTCTGAGAAAGAAAAGTAACTAGTTTCTAAGTCGAAACTGATGAATTATAATGGATTCGTGCAAGTTGAGAAACCTTGGAAAATCGAATTTTTTCGAGACTATTTTAACTCGCCCGATTTCAACATTTTTCAATCGTTTTAATTCTAGAACTGGATTTTACAGACAATTAGTGGGCCAGGCACCGCAATTGTGTCGTACAGGCGATACTGTTTCACCAAAGCTAGGGATAAAATTTCATTTCTGGGGTGAATGTACCCCTTCCTGTTTTCACTTTTCCAGCTCGCCAGATTTTAATATTATTCGATAGTTTTGACCCTAGAACTAAGATTCTGCGTTGAATTAGTCGGCCACAAAGCCGTCATTGTGTCGTTCGGAGGATATTTTTCAAAATTCTAAGCCAGATGAATTATCCTGTACAAGAAGGAAACCCGGAAAACAGGGAAGGAGGAGAGGTCACAGTTGCGGATGGCAGCGCACTCGCCGGAAGCAAAAGGGGCAAAACTGCATTTGTAGCGTTGTTTGGAAAGGAGAGAAAATAAGACGAGTGTGCTCGAGCGAGGTTGCAAAAACGCGCGGCGGTCTCTGAGCGAAGGGATGGCACCGGAAAAGGAAAAGGGACGCCGCCGTCCTACAGGCATCATACATTTACATCATAGAGAGCCGTGTGTACCATAGAGGAGGCTCCACGCGACGACAGGGCTCTTGCTTTTTGAATAAACATCGTTTTGGGTTTTCACGGGTCGCCGAATTAGTCCTGCGAAAGGAGGAGATCCATCTCGGTGCTAATTAATTGACTTCTCTTACGGCCGCTTCCCTCTTCATTCGGGTAAGTGCGAGCACGCGCACGCGTTATTTACGGCTCGCCTTGCCGCTCCGACTGGGAAAATGAAAAACTACGGGAAAGTGAAATGGGAGAGGGACCGCGAGAGCCGCACTGAATCAAATTTCATTTGATAAATTGACTTTTTATCGATAACTGGAGTTATTGGACAGTCCTTTGTGCCGCGCTCACTCTGCTCATCCTTTCACGATCGATTGGAAGTTTTCCACGGATGAAGTAGAATGAGTGACATTATTTTTTCCCTCTTTGATAAAGGAAAAGAAGTGTTTCGCTCTTTCCTTCTTTAATACTATTCTCTGCCATGAAAGCAATCAGCAATCACTGCTCTCATTAGAAGGCTCCGGCGTGAGCAATTGGCTAAACTCGCGAGTCTGACCGAGTGTGTCACCACTCCCCTGATGGAAAAGAGCACGTACCAGAGTCATCGAAGAGTGGAGTTGAGTTCGAGGGTGTTAAGGCACTCGGACAAGGCACGTGGTCGCTTCGAAGGGTGGTAGTCAGAAGTCATCGACTCCCGCTCTGTTTTTATCCCAGTTGCAATCGTAATTAAATTCCGGCGATCGAGAATCCGGCCTGCGGGGACGGGCATGCGTGATTGCACGCACTCCGGGGGAATTTCGCCGACCTTTCATCGTTCCGTCCCTTCCTCTCGGACATTCGCCCCTTCGGCACCCTCACACGCACACTGCGCCGCCTGCGTCTCTTCCTCCTACGCCTTCATCGACTCCTTTCACTGGCCGGACATTCAATTTTGGATGCAATTAATTCGCCGCCCGGTCAGTGACACCCCCGCGCACTCGTCCCGTTGATGCATTAAAGATTAGGGGTTCATTTGCAGCGACGGAGGTATTGCCTTTGGTCACTGCCCCAACTGACAATCGTGTAGTATAAGAGAAGGGTTCTGGAGAAAAGTTGAAAAATTGGGAAAATATATGATTTGAACTGTGCGAAATAATAAAAGAAATCCAAATTAATGCCATGGAAAAAGAGTGAAACACAGGGCTGGGGCTGAACTAGTAGCAGTATTGCCAAAAGTAGTACTGCCAATTTCTGTCAGCCGCCGCTATGATTGCGGCTGGAAACTGCAAAGTAACTCTAATACGGCCATATTCGGGCGATCTCGTGTGGGGGCAGTGGCACGTCGTCTAGGAAGCAACGTACCCAGCACGCCCGGATACTCGCAATGAGTAAAACAATGGCTAGCATATATCGGAACAATTAACGAAAATTGGAAAAGTGCGCACTCTCGTCGGGGCTTATTGTTCGATGCCAATTCAACCCTTTACGACGCCGAATGGGATAATGCGGGGATATGCAGGCTTCTATTAGAAATGCTCTCGGCTGATGGTGAAATTGCTGCTCCTTTATGTCTGCGCAGCGTTATCTTCCTGATTACCACATCGGCCGCGTTGCCGCGATGATCAATCATTACATTCCCGACGCTCCCCCCTCACCTTTATCCGGAGCTTCTGCACAGTGAATTACGAGGCTACCGAGATGAACCTCTTCAACCACCCGGAAGGGATTTCCAATGGAATTTCTCACGTGTTTCGCGGTCGTTTGTCATTTTTCGAGTGACGGACACCAGAACTTGATATGAAACATAATAAAACCAGGGTAATTAAATTTCGGAACAATTGATCAGAGCTTGGATTGATTATAATTGGAGATTGGAAATTTCGTCGAGGTTAATACGTTTCAGTGTTAATTAGTTTCATGCGCCAATCTAATTACTGCCATACTTCGAAGTAGTCCGATCTACTTTAATAAGTTATTTCAGTTTATAATTAATGTACTTTCTTCGAGGGAATTTCGCCGCGATTCGAGATAGTCCTGGCAAGCCTCTAATCGACTTTCTTCCCAAGTTACATCAGCACTCAGCTATTCTTTCATACTTCCTTTCCATGGGGCCACCACCGGTCTCTCTTCATTTTGCCCCACCGCGGCCACACCGCCGGCGACGCCCGCTTTTCCGACGTCTCACTGCTGTTGACTTAGTAAACCGTCCATTTAGCTTCGGATTCGTTACCTCTCGCTCTTGCCAATTTTAGCCCGATTTCCGCGAAATCTACGCCCGCTCTGTTTATTTTCTAATTAATATTGACTCTCCGCTCAATGTTTTCCCTGGTTACGTTGGCTCTCTTGATTTTTGTACGCCACTCGGTAATTTTGCGACTTGGACGATGACGCTTGCAAGAGAGCAACTTTTACATAAATCCGACAAAAGATATTCTTGTTTAAATATTTTTTTCATATTAATTTTCATACTTTTATTATCAACGATTCGATTCGCCTCTTCAAAAACTAAGTGTTGCTTGTTGTCTTATTATCTGCCGCTTTATTTCAATCAGGCAGTTTGTAGTTAGAAGTGATCAAAGCGTTCTGTTTACCTTGTCGGCGTAACACACGTGTCAGAGATTAGAGGAGGCATATCCGGCGGCTAATGAGTGGTCGCGTCCCCGTGATCAAGGCATACATTCAGAGGCAATCACCTTGGCAGGAGTTTGGAGGCAAAAGAGGACGAAGCAAACGGGCGTGTTTGTCGAGCCGGGTAATTTCTTCTTGCTTCGGCGTTCAAGCGCTCCTGTGCTCGTCTTTTCCGTGGCGCGACGACGGCGTCGTGGACGCTTTTGCCCGGCGAGCTCCTCTAATCCTTCCTAGTTCTTTGCTTTCGACTCGAGTCCGCTCCCTTTCATCCCGCGCGTCCTACTACCTTGTGGGTAATTGCGCACACTGCGCCTCGGCAAAGAACCACTGAATCGTCCTGCATGCAAGCTCTATTCGGGTTCAGAGGCTTTCATATTTGGCTGCAAATATGTATATGCGGAATTAAAATGGAATCGAATTAAAACATTGCAATAAAAATCATTTAACTCTAAAAAGTCAACGTTAAAATATCGAATAGGAGGCGAATTAAAAAAATGTAATCAAAATCATTGGACCTTAAAAAGTAAATGTAATAATATTGAATTAATATGGACTTGAATTGAAACATTGTAATAAAAATCATTGAATGCTGAAAAGCAACGGTTAAGAAACGCAAAATTGGGAAAAGATAAAAATCTTTTTTCACGGCAACGTCGCCTTCAAATCAGACGGTCACGCCTGGTGCTTTAGATTCGGCGAGGCACGTAGTAGATGGATTTTTAGCCCTGTAATTTTGCATAAGTACCATAAGGAAGTCTCATTAGGCTTGCATGCCATTAAATTTTCGTACGCTCAAGCTTATCAGTCTGTGTATCGGTGGGTTCCTCAAGGGTGGACGAAAACCGTGCAGCAGGCGGAACGACCTGGCGAAGATTGCTCGAGGACTGATTCTCGAAGGGGGATTCCTGACACTTATCGTGTTCACTCGGCTATCAATGATCTTTCGCGACTGTTACTCTCATCTGCCTCACATTACGAAAGCCACCGGATGCGTGGCAGAAAGATCGATTTCTGATAGGAACAGCTGGTGTAACAATAGGTTTGGTGAGAAACGTGTAATATTGGCGTGAATCCGGCTGAGTCCTGAAAACTCCCATTATGCGCGGTCCTTGGAAGAAATGGATCAAGAGGCAATCAAGAAAGCGCAAATTACGCCACCCCCGAAACCACCTGGTCCCCGTCGAGTATAATAGGCCGGTTAGGCCACACAATGCCGGAAGTAATTGGCTGACTACTTTGTCGGATTTACGTAATTGGCACGCGACGCCGGTTGAAGGGAAATCCAAGCCTTTGGGAGTTCGCGCGGTGGAAAAATATCGGCTCGCTTTAAGTCTCGCCTTTAATCCGCAGTCAGTCCTTGCCCACTAATTGAAGGATCCTTGACGGGAAGCAATCCATTGTTATCCACTCGGGGAACAACAAGTTCGCGAGTCCATTCGATCCTTGAGGAGATGACTCGGACGATGGAATACTTGAGATTCGAGGAAACAAGTCTTCTCAGTTTGCAGGACAGCAAACCGAATTACACTTGCATTAGACCTTCTTTCCAGCACTGGGACCTGCAAATAAATTGGATTTCCTTATCCTAGAAAGTCGCCCTGAACCCGGGAAAATCATGTCTGCTTTCGCTTCGACGCCGATCTTTTTTCCACGGGACAATTAGCATTCAGTGGACTTTTCAGCGCTTTAATCTGGCGCACGGGGCAGATATAATATCGGCGAGGTCCAATGGGAGCACTCGTGCACTCGAGGGGCAATGGGGGGATTCCCATCCACTTGTATCCGGAGATATTCAATAATCCCATGAGGGGAGGGCGGCGGAAAAAGAGTAGGAAGATAAATAGCAAGTGAATAGACCGGAAGAAATAGACCGGCAAGGATGCATATAATAGGCGAGAGCCGAAAGAGCAGGATTTTCTCGGCGATTCTTTCACATCCATCGCCAGTCCTCCAACCCCCCGAACCATTCACGGGCCTGTAGGAATTAATGGGGAGAAAAGTTGGCGAAGGGAAAATCGAGCACTCAGAGAAGCCGGCTCGTGTAATTAGGCCAGTTTTTGCGTACATGAATATTCGCCGTCGATATTATTCCGGCGTTGTTCGCCTTAATCGAGCTGGGCTTCTGCTTTTATTAAGTTGCATTGTTCCGCACTTTTATGGTGGAAGTCGACGTTTCTCCGTTGAATCTTGTTTTACGGTTTCCTCCTGGGTAAAGTTGGGATGTAAACTGTTGTTATTAGAAAGGTAATTGGTATTAGCTGCATGAGATTGGAACCAGCGATTATTTTTTAATTATTTTCTAAACGAGAAGTTCGTTGATACAAGTCGACGCAAGCGCCAAAAAGGGATGTTCCTCAATTAATTTCTTTACATACATATGTGGGTTTAATGCGCCGATATCCATCAGCATATCGTAAAAGGAGCACGAAAACAAGAGGAAGACAAGCGAAAAGAGTGCAAATGCGGAGGAGCCTGACCGGAAACGGGGCCTGGCCGAGCAGATAGGAATAATCAGAACCGACGAAACCCACTGATTTCACCAGCTCCCCAAAAGATCTTCGAGGCATCCGCTCGCCATTCCCATTTGCATCCTCGTAAAAAATGGCACATTGCGTAAATTTTCATACCAAACCTTTCCCCCTTCAAAGACACTCGCATACTCTCGCGGTGGGAATCAACGTGCATTCGAGCGCGCATCGATCTTTAATGAAGGCAAATAATGGGACGCGGCTCGATCGCCTCTGCTAATTAGCGAGTTCACGTGCGAGCGAGGCCATTCAGGTTGGGAATCTTAAGCGATTAGGAAGTTCCTGTGGCTCCAGTGTACATTGCACCTGCGTGCCCCTAAGCCTAATTAGAGGCGCAACACCCGCGAGACCTCTCCTCTCACTTCCCTTATACACTCGAGCGCACTCCTCACTAATTAACTGTTCGATTGATCCGTAATTACGCTACTTCCCCGCGGCTTCTCTGCTCCATGACAGATGCACAATGTGCTTACACTTACCCTTCATACACGCCGCACAAGCAGCTTCAACCCTCGCCAGACCTAAACGAGATAAGAGTTATCGGTACCAATAATTAAATTTATGACTAATGGAATTAATATCTGACCGATAATTAAATACTTTAATAATTCAAATATATATTTTCGATTAGCCAAGTGCACAGTGAGGGTTCATTTGGGAGTAAATCCATGTTTAGGTATTTTGTGAGATATTGCGTTCGCTGTGTATTTAGAAAGATAATGAACTGTTATAGCCACTAGCATATTCCATCGTGGTGCCTCATTAAAGATGTTACGGCCTTCGGGTTTATGTGAGAGGCACTGCAGAGCTTCTAATAAGGCGGACGCTATATTATGCATGTAGCAGCGCACCCTTAGAACCAAGTATACAAAATTTCGTTTGAGTTTACCAGGTAGTATTCCGAAATTCGCGTAATACGAGCTGGGATAACGAAGCTGGGTGGAATATCCTGGAGAAAGGAGCAAGATACACCCTGTTACATGTACAAGGTGCTCAAGAAATCTAATTGGGTCTTAAGAAAAATTCGATTGAAGTTGGGAATAGAACTAATTTCGGCATAAAATATTTGTAAACAGAAGAATTTTATTGAAATTAACAGGTGTGTGGGGAACTAAACATTTGAATAAGCCTGTACACGTGGGAAATATTGAATGCTCACGTATTTAAGCCGCTCATTTAGCCTGCGTTTCGCAGTGACTGCACTATCGGTGGGTGAAGCGACGGTTATGCCGGTTAGCTTTGTTTGCAAGTTCAACGAGGCCGGCACTATTTTTAATGAGCCCTGTTGCATTTCGGGGGAGGAGAGCGCCCGTAATTAATAAAGATGACCCCGCTTTTAGCCGAGCGCACGGACCAAAAAGCATATTTGAATATCAGCCGACTTTAATACCAGCTGAATTTTTGAGCCACTCACTCCTTTCAAACTGGATTTCTGTTATTCTTTCACACATGTCAGCTAATTAAATTACTGTAAATAGGAGAAAGGTTTAAGCTCAATGTGCTAGCAGGGCAGTGTGAGTTTGTATGGGAATGTTGAGACACGCAGCATTTCAACTGGCATTTCAACTGGCAGCAAACGCGTCTCTTATTTCCGCCTCCCTTTCCCCCGATGCGAGCGGACAGCTTCTATCGGATTTTACGAGCCGCTCGATTCTCCTGGGAAACAGGGGAGAAGATACACATGCGCCAATCCCGATGGCTTCCGCCGCATTTCGAAAGCAGTTTCTGATCAAGTGAGCAGACACACATGCAGGCCGCCGTTCCGAGTGTAATATCGGGCAAACGTTGACGGATGAAACCACCGAGTGATTTTCTGTCAGAGAGGAGGCCTCGGGATAGGCGCTTTGCCGACAGGTGCGGTAGACAGGTATTTGCATACTTCTGCCGGCCTGCTCCGCTTTTTGATGCTTCCGACTGAGAACTCCTGCCTTTCCAGTCGCACTGTCAATGGAAAACCAATACTATGTTGCCTTGTGTTTATTATCTTGGTCGCTCAGTTTCTAGTTCATTGAACTCTGGTTTCATTTAGAAGATTATGGTTGACCTTGTCCCAACCAAAGTAATTTTTGTCCGACTCATTGTATAGAGTTTTCACTTGAAAAGCTGACAATTAATCAAATGATAGTCCAATTTACCATTTTAGTTCGAAAACCAATACTATATGCATTGCGCGTTGTGTTTATTATGTTGGTCGTTCAGTTTGTACTTCATTGAACTCTGGTTCCATTTAAAAGATTATTGTTGAACTTGACTTGACTTTAATCTATCCAAGGTCCTTTCATCCACCTCATTGTGTGTGCCTTGAACTTTAAAAGCTACAAATATTAATCAAATAATAGTCCAATTTATCGTTTTAACTTTAAACGACTTACGTTTCTGAAGCCAGCGCGTATGCGGGTGCACATTTTTGCGGAATATCCCGAAAGCCAGAGGAGGAAAGTGTGAGGCAGTTTCCCAGCCCAGAGTGCGTTCCACGAGTGGGTTTTCGAGCCCGAACAATTGTGTGGTCAAGGCTGGCTAATTTGCTACTCTCGAGCAATTGACTGCCGGCTGGCTACTCACTGCGTCTCCTACTTCTCTTATTCTCGTACCAACCTACCTTTTTACTACCTCAGCTCGCCCTCGAATACTCTGTCTCCGTTTCCGGCGCAGCTCATTCGAGAGCGCTGAGATTTCCGCGGCGCTTGTTCCTCCCTGAACAATGTTTGCGTCTTCATGGCGGCGGCGGGGCTTGATTAGACGAGGCCGTGTTAAGGACGCTTAAGTACACCCGGGATAATTCCTTGTTGGCCCCGCCGTCTGCCTTCCGAGAATATACGCACTCGCCTCAGACTATATTTCGTATGAGGAAAGTAGGAAAGCAAGTTAGCTTTTGCGCAACAAATTGACTTATATCGCGACGAGGTAATTCAGAAAATCTCCATGGTACCCGATTCGTTTAGGGAATCGAGTTCATAGATGTTAAAGTGCGCGCTCTATTCAGGGGCTAATTATTTTTTAGTTCACCCCTATCGAACACCGCCCCCGTTCACCCGCTCGCCGCGTCAATGGGCCGTGTCAGATATATGCGAAATTGCTTTCCTTTCAACTTTTAATCGCCCCCGACGAGGTATCGAGGTCGTCGTCTCGACAAATAACCGTCAGCCATCCGCGCCTGTGTTTGCTTTGCCTTTTGACACGGATTACAGGCGCGAATGCTCCGCCACAGCGGAAGACTCCACCCTCGAACACTGAAAGACCGAAGTGCTCCAGATCCCGATTTTATTGAATACTTGACACGTCTCTCGAAATGTCCACCATTTCTTCAAAACTGACAAAGCATATCTTTGTTAAATAATATATTTATAATCCAAGAGGAATTTCCAGGTTTTTCCCAGGAGCGCGGATGTCTGAGGAGTTGAGGACTCGAACAAAAATCGTAGAGATTCACTTACAGCCGGATGTGCGCTCGCCACCTGTCCGTGAACTTGTCTAGTAAGGAAACACAGTACAGGTGTTATAATGGAGAACGTATCAGGGTTTGTTATACTTATACAAAATTGGGAGTCTGGATGTTTTCAGTAATTTTGAATTTGTGCAAAAAGGGTGAGACTTTTTGTTCCTTTTTTCAACGGTACAACTTAGTACAATTAAGTACAATCTAGTATAGTCGCAAAAGTTCATTTTTCGAGAAATGGGGGGCCAGACAATTTTGTTTTTTTCTTTTTTTCTTTTTTTCTCGTAAATGAACTAAAATTGTTGGCCGATCTTTACGGTATAATGTTCGGTACAACTAATACAAGTGTACAAAATCGAATTTTCGAAAGTTGGGGGCTAAGTTCACGCGCATCACTGCCGGCATATTTGACGCCCGGTCGAAGTTTCATTAAAGCACGAACTGTTTGAGTTCGAAGGCTTTCCGTCCGCGGTTACCTAGACTCACCACCTGCTCACTTTTCCCAGGGGGGTGGGTGCACGTCGCCGCCCGATAGATCTCCTTTCCGGTGTGTCCTGGGTCCTGGGGTGTCTAGACTCCCCGGAGATGGTCGCGCGCCTCTGCTGTTCGGGGACTTTGCAATTTGAGGAGGAAGCCTGGTGGAAAGTGGTGGTCCTACATGGAGGCCTTTGGCCGGGCCAGCGGAAAAAGGAAGGCAATCACTTTGGGATTTTATCCGGGATTACCATGGGTGAGAGGGGTAGCCTAGCCGGACTCTCCGCTAAAGGCGAGCTGAAAGTGCAGAGAGACAGGCAAGAAGAGTCGAGGACAGGAAAGAGGGGGCCTCCGCCAGATATAGGGAAGACTGAGACGAACTGGGAAAACTCTTCGATTGCACCCCCGGATTAAATAGACTTCGAATACCGGCGAGCATTCCCTTTCTACCCTCGCCGAGCCTCGCACTAAGGAGTCTGCTACACATAGAGTTTATATCCTCGGTTGATTCTCGAATTTATACTCCACCCTATCTCTAGGATCGCGTCGGATTTCCGGAGTTGCGGGCAAAATGAGAAAATGGAGGCTTGCTCTTATCGAGACATAAAAACGAATATTATCGACGAGTAATAATTATTAGCAGTTTCCAAGTAAGATCTAGACCATTCTATCGAGTTTCCTCATTTTTCTATCACACTAATCTTGATTTTAGAATAATTATTAATCACTTGGAAATCATTTGAGAATGTTGATCACGTATAATCTTATGGAGAACAAATCCAGTCGAAGCGCAGGCTTGTGTTTACAGAGTGGATGGGGCTCCTGCATTCCCGATTGGGGCTCTTCAAGCTTTCAGCTTCGTATCCTTTCACGAGTGGTGCTCTCGCATTTCGTATACATTATCTCCTGGGAGGTTCGATCGGTTGGCTAGGACGCCTAGGTGGTATGTACTTCGCTCCCCGAACTAAGAGCCTGGGGAGCAATACATATCTCGTATACAATAAAGGGATTTATCTATCGGCCCGTTTATTTGAGGGAGCCGCCTTCCTATAAATAACGCACCAATAAACTCCAGTAAATTCGCCTAACCTAATATATTGCACAAAAACCAAAGTTATGCATTCAACGGCAAAAATATAAGCATTAATAAGTTATATAATATTTGGAGTCATTTCACAGAAATTTTAATTGGATGTTTTGAAGTCGATTTTGTTATTCAGTGCTAATTTATATGTTTTGCGAACCAGTCGGGTGAGTGCAAATTTGCACCGTTGGTGAGTAGAAACGGATGTAGTGGGACGGCCTGGTTGAATCGGCCCTCGCATCTCTTATCTGGACTGGGGATCGATCGGGATTAAAGGCGGAGCCACACTGTTAACCATACCCTTTTTGGGAGGGGGGGCAGTGAACTATCTAAGGTTCTACCCGGCGAACCTTTTGATGAACTCCTGGCCGCTGTGGTTTCCTGGCGGCCGTCCGGTTCGCGATACAATATCAGTTTGCAAATTGACCACCTCGCTTGCTCCGGGCGACCACCTTCGATCGAGTCGCCCGACAACCTAGTTCAATCAGTTCATTTTACATTGGAATCCGATTACAGGAAAGGAAACGTTGCCGCCACTAAGCAAACCGTTATCATTGGACCACCTATTTTCTGCAAATGCAAATTCTTATTTAACTTTTAAGAAATGGGTCTGTGAAAGTTTGAGTGGGTTGTGTTGGTGAGGGTCTGGTGGGATGAATAATGAAGAGCTAAAAAGCTCAGGCATTCTTTGTGGCAGACAATGTTGCGGATCTCAGAGATATGTCCTTTTGAAGAGTTCCCCCTTGGCTTCTTCGAGTCGCGGCTTTTCCAAATCAGATTCGTATAACTTTGTTTCTTCAGCGTTCCTAGAAAATGAACAAAGTTCCCTTCGCGACATTCGGACGGCACTTTGAAGTTTCCTCTTTGTCCCGAGTAGACACGGATTCCATCATCTTATCTCGCCGACTCCTTGCAGACGTAATATTCATTTTGCGTTTGAGGTGCGGAACACTTGGTGATAATTGACGGAGCTTTCCACTTGTTACTGTTTTAAAAAAGGGATTGAATGTATGCAACTTTACATGGTCTTTGAGGAATTCATTCATATTTGGGATATTCGAGCGGCAGTCAGCTGTGCGCACTTTAGGGTAAAAAGCAAATGTTTGCGCGATTAACTCGAACGAGTTATGAATAATTTTCGCTGGTATGAACGTAGCGCGCGGGAAAGTGGCAGTGATGCAGGCAAGTGGTCCGCCGCCGCCAATGAAAAATTACATCGGCGGTCAGAGGCGCGTTGGCAAAATGGTTGGAACGACTCCAAAGCACACGAATCTTCCTATGCACCGGCAAAAACTCCGCTTCCCCCACACTGCCACTTTTCTCTTTTCTGTAAACTTGCACCGCAGCGACAATGCGTTTTAATTCCCAGGAATTTAGTGGACACTTTGTCTGAGCTTTATTTCTTCGTTTGGAGAAGTCATGCTCCGAGCCGGAGGGTTGGATTACACTGTTTTTCAGTATTTGATTTAATGCGAGCTTCCGATACTAGAAAAGCTACCCCAAGAAATTAAATCTCACTGTTTCAAAGATTGGGGACAATTAGTTTGCACATTCAATTTTTTCTTGTGTGTACACAAACTACAATTCAGACCTTAAAGTGGAATGTTGCAATTAGCATTAGAGAAGAAGCGCAGATAAAAAATGTCAGGGCATTCGTATTACTTTCATGCCTGTGCTTTTTCCTCGGCGTTCCAGATTAGCTTGGGAGCATGGTGGCTCATTTACGGCGATTCGCTTAATCCGCCGGCGCTTTTTCATAATTCTACATTTATCTTAATCTTGATAGGCGAGCTAAATATCCTCGGTTCTCATTGGATGCAAAGGATAGAAGGGCAGAGAGAGAGAGGTAGAGTGCGTGTAAGGTTTCTCTAGGCAAGGGTTCGGTAAAAGCCACGAAAAAGTTTACAGCCCGCTTTATATTTAAATACGGTGGCCCGGCGATCACTCGGAATTCTGCATCCACCGAGAGGGGATGGCATCATATGCTCTGGGGAAAAGTTTGCCCACTTTCATGCAAATCCGGCTACCGTAATTGTCCGCTACGTTGACCGACTACGAAGCGAGCTTGCACGCAGAATACGAGTCTTTCAAATGTATATGAACCTACAGGCAGTTTCAATTATGCTGGTTGGAATCAAAGATAATTTGACTAACAACAAAGTAAACTGCTCAAAGAAACAATACAATTTGAGAGATATTAAAGTCTTGTGAATTGTACTATATTTTTAATTGATTGTTTCAAATCCAATGTTTTTGAAAGAACCTGTACAAACCTTCCGAATGCACTGATTCGCCCACGGCCATGCGGCGGTGACTGTGAACAGAGCATCCTTTCAAAGTCACACGTGCGACACTTCGCCTTACTTGTTAAGAGGTGAGAGGAATTTCTACCGCTGGCCCTTTCGTCCCTCTTATCGAAACCCTGGCGTTCCGATACTTTGTATGTATTCCTTCGCCAAGAATGAGGAGTTGCACTCGCCGAAGGGTGGTTTCACGTTTCGGAGAGCGGCGTGTCTACGAATGTTTCCTTCACGGAAGATTAACGATTCCTGGGGGTTTCAGCGTTCATCTCTTTCGTCGCCCATGTCTCAGGAACCCTTTTTTTCTGTCGCAGGATTTAGGATTTAGCCTGGTGTGAAGCCTCCTCGGCCACTAGCCAATGGTGGGTCCTCTGCTATCAAATACTGTCTAACTCCACTCCCGAATTTCATTGATCGATTTTTTCGTTTGGAAAATTTTGTGCGCTGTGAGAGAAATGTTGTTAAAGCTTGAATTGGAAATTAATGAAGCAAATCTTCGGAATTCAGCGAACCACCGACATGCAAGAGCGTCGCATTTTCCTATCACCGGTATGGAAAAAACCGAATACGCGAATGGTGGAGTGGAATAAAACGAGGTTCGCGCGGAATTTGTTTCTACGAAAGGCGCGTCGATTCGATCCTCTGGCAGGGCGATTCACGCGACGCATGCAAATGGGCCGAGGATGACGCGAGTGCATTTTTCATCGGGCGGCACGCTGGCACTGATGGCTCGGTAATACTGATATTATCGCACTTGCAAATTTGGCGTCGCCCCACGCCCCACCTCGTCTCTCGTCCGGCGAATAATCACTCAGCAACACGAACAACCGACGCCGCTTAAAATTAAACCGTCCATACTTTCGACGCTTTGTTCTTCCATCCGATTGTTCGATTCCTCCGTTGTTTACGCACTGCACCAACAATTGCTGTTTAAATGTATTTTCAATCGTTGATTAATTATTCAATAATTGATTCGCTGTTGTAAAATATTGTTTCAAGCCCCAAAAAATGTATTCCCAAGCATTAATGAACCATTCTTTGATTTTTTCGCTTTTGGGAACTTTTTTCAATTATAACTGAACCTTGAGAAATCGAAAGAGATGACAAATTTGAAGGGCTCGCGGAACATTTAATACGAGGCGTTTGGCACTACAAATTCAGTGCATTACGAGGCGCGCTAGGTTTACTCTGCACACAGCTTGAGAGTTAAAACGATGCTAAGCCGGGTAGCGGCTGCGAGGACTTCCGACACTTCTCTACGTGACGTCCGGACGAGCGGGCGGCCGCGACATGCACGACGCGCTGCAGAATTATTATTGCGAGTTCTATCTCGACGCACCGGCATTATTAATCTGTCTGTCAGGTGTAGTTCTCCGTCAGGCCGTTTCCCGCGGTACTATAAGCGGATATACATAGAGTTCGCCATCGTGAGATGGCGATCGGAAATGCGCCCGTCGATCCGCCAGACGCGCCTACTACCACATAATGACAACTGCCTACTCAGCGCTCTCTCGATAGTTTATTCTCTCTCGACTGTCAAATGGAAAATCAGGCATTCTGTTGTTACCAACAACGCTCGCCTAGGAATCCAATATGATTCGAGTCAGTATTGGACATTCTACATTCGTGTTCTAACAATAAAGTTACAATTTGATCGAAATGCAATGAAATTTACTCGAAAGCGGTCTTTTAAAATGAAAAATTGGCGTTTTTTAATCCTGCGAAATTTATAATCAATAAGTATTCAATTATTTCGTTACAGATAATTCCTAAGAAATTAATTTCTTTAGATAAAACACTTAAATCATTTGGTGACCATTTTTACGGGTTAAAGTTATTTGAGTCAGTCGTAGACACCGTGCGAATGGTGTTAAAGTTTACTTTCCCGTCTTAATCAATGCAGCGCAACCGAATCTTAGTGCTCGCCTCGGCGGCAATGCGCACGAGAAGCATTGTGCGGCAGAGAAAGAGAGGAGGGTGAGGGGTTGGGGCGCGTCAAGTTTCCGCGGAGGCTCTGTTAATCGCATTTAAGCCCCGGGTTCGACACGCTCTCCACCGTGTGTCGGAAACTCAGTTAACCGGCGACAGAATAACACGTAACACCACCGCATTTACTCTCCTCTCGCTCTATGGGCTCGATAATGCCGCGCTCACCTGACAGTCTCCCCACCCTTGGCTATCGAAGGTAATAAAGGGGAAACCCGAGCGATTTAAATGAGCTTACCTTATTGCTCTGCCACTTAATCGGATAGCGAGTATTCTGCAATGTGCTCTACTTACGTAATATGTCGATCGCGAAGTTCTCTTATGCTTCTTTATCTTGCGGATTCAAGAAAAGCCTTTTTTCAAGTTTAGTTATAGAATATTCGAATCCTTTTAATAAAAGATAATTAAATAATTAATCATTGGTTGATGGGACTTTGCATCTGAATGACTTTGTACATTTCCCAGCGATATCCTAGAATGCCCGTATTAAAAATAACCCGGAGCTTTCTTCTTTCTTCCGCTGGCAAGAGTTTGCCCGCTTAAGGCTAATTTAAGACGATGTTAGATCGATACACAATAATCACGAAATTCCCAGCGGTTTTCAGGCGAGCTTCTTTCATTGTGGAGTTGGCGCCGACGCGAAAGGCTCGTACTAGTTCTGAGACGCTCTCGAATCCGGCTTTATTCGCTTTACTACCAACTACTACCAGCAACCCGCTTCTCCTCCGGGCTTTAATAAAGCCGGCCCGAAGCTATGCTCTCCGAAGGATTTTCAATTTGGAGGGATGCTGCCGCCGATACTTAATATTTCGGTGTACTTGCCGGAGATATTGGAAGCCGGTGCTATTGTAGGTTGTCGCCGATACTCCTTGTTGGGAAATAAATAATAATCCGCTGGCGGATTTAGCAAGGAAAGGAATTGGCGGATATAGATGGAACTATCCATGGGAATTCTTGGAAATTTTGCTTGAATAGAGGTTTAGTTACTAAACGCAATTGTATTAAAAGTTGACATGCAAAAATAGGAAATACCTCTAAAAAAAGAAAGCACCTTTTACGATCGTTTCCACGTCTCCAATGGACCTGTCCATTTTCATCAAAGTCTTTCTCAACAGCGAAAACCATTTCAGTGGCGATGGTGGCCCGCGTCACCGGAGTCCCAAAGCTCTCTCGGAAAAACAGTCAATATTCATCCACGCACACGCGCGCACAGTTGAACTGGAGAATATAAGAGAGAAATGGGGAGAGACAAAGAGGATATGAGGATAAAGAGTGGCAGGCAGGAAGAGAGCGAGGCAATAACCGTCAGAAGCAAAGCTCAAAACCACTTCATTAGCTTCAATTTTCCCAATGAGAGTACCGTGGACCCCACCAGTCGCGGGTCCAACTGAGAGAGTTGGTTGATGTTTTCGTCAACTGTGTGTGCACCGTCGGCTAGCATGGAATCGATATCGAGCCGGGCTGAATTGAATGCGAGCTTATTTCCACCGGCAATTTCCCCGCGAGCGTTTATACTCGGGCGAACAAGAGCTTTCCCTCCCACCAATTCGCGGTACTGCCGGCGGCGGCGCCAGCATATCTCGCGCGCCATCCCTTTCTCCCACTGGGCACAAGTGCGCAGGCCAGAGTTCAATTCAGCTACAGCCCTGTTAATACAATCCCCGGCCCGACTAATAAGATTGCCGCTCGAGGCTGTTCGTCGATATCAATTCCTTTCTTTCCAGCAGAACTTATTCAAGGAACACGCCAAGAGTTGTGAATTCTCGGAGAAAGGGAAACGAGCTCAATGAAAGTTCCTCGACGGAAAGCTCGTGTTTCGGCGAAGAGAACTCGATACAGAATTGCCGATTCAAACATAATCTCGGACTCAATTTTTGGGAAAATTATTTTATTTTAAATGATTCGGCAAATACAATATGTATATGTAGAAGTGTTACTCACGTGAAAATGAAGAGACTTGTTTTTATTCTTGGAAATGCATTAATATTCCAAAAACCCGATGTGCGAAAAGTATGAACCAGGCCGTACGCCGAGAGCGTGATCATTTGGGTCTTCGGATACTAACCCAGCCCTGCCTCAGTCTATATGTATAAAAATTTGTACGATGTTTTGATGGGGTTATATGGTTGGATGCCAATTAATGCATTTTCACCATAAAATATAATATTTTCCTTCATTTTCACATGAGTAGCATTATTGCGTAATTACGAGTAATTTAACCAAAGTTTTGGATTTGACGGCAAATATTCCAGTTCTATTTGGAGTTAGGTTTCATTGCATTCTGTGAAATTCCAGTAATATTGTAGTAACCCCTGCAAGTTCGATCATATCGAAATCAGTGGTTGCTCTCCGGCCAACCAGCATGAAAATGGTATTTCCACATTACAACCTCAGTGGGCATAGCTTTCGATTGGATGGACCGGACACTGAAGCGGCAGTGTTTCCTGCATCCCTATCGCATTGGGCATCGACATTTTAATCCAGACGTCGCGACATCTCCATGGCTACAGCATAGAGACGTTGAACATACGCCAGTCCAGCCCACACTCTGCCAGGCGATTGTCTTCTCCCACCCCAAATCCTGCGCCAATGGAGAACACTGGACAAGAGCCGATCGGGGCCTCCGCCTCGCCGCAAAACTAATTGCGTTCCGTCAGGGCATTAATATTCTCTCGGCCGAATTAATCCGGCGATGAAGGAAGCCAGGCTTTCCTGCGGGATTATGGGAGTTACCTTAACGTCTGTCTCTAACAGCTCTCGCTAAATAGACTCTGTCTGTCTACTTAGCAGAGTCATCTGCTTTCCTAGTCTGCTTCTGTTTCGACGCTTGTGTCGACTTGCAGGCTTAATGGGCTTCTTTCTTGCCTAGCCACTGATCATAAATTTAGATAGAAAGCAGTCAAAGTACACAAACTTTTTGGCACATACTATCAGGTATGTCTGACGAATTAAAAATCCGATTGAGCTGTTTCCTTTCTGGTGGAAGAATATTCATGGTATTTTCTTAAAAATATTGTCGACATTTTTGAGTTTTCAAAAATATCGAAACTGTTTAGTATTATCAGATCGAATATCGGCCGGAAATAACGCTTTCCTTGTTACGGCAGCTTACGGAGTGTGAGACGGGCGGGTCGCAACTTGCAAGTGTCAATTAAAGTCTGATAAGCATAGCAGGAGTTTGGTAAGGCACGGCCGCACGACAGTAGTTAGGGGCCGATTAATGTGGTCTCGCGTGTGTCGGAATCCGGCCGATGCGTGTGGCTGAAATTACATTGTCGCACGCCAGGTGAGCGGCCTTATCGATTTACCCTCTCCCTCCGCTCCTGCTGTTGTTGCCTTTGGCTGCCTTTGTCGAGCACAGTGTTCCCTAAATCTTGACAAGTCGTGGGAAGTTAGGAGTATTAATAAGCTATTAACAGGCTTGACTTCATTAGGTAGACGGTTAAATATTAGTTTGAATACTCAAACTATTGAAAAATCGCGAATCCGGGTAATTTCCTACTTTTTCGGTATTTTTTCATAGTTTTAGTGGGCCAGAGTCCATTATTGTATCGTACGTCCGATATTTCGCCGATTTTGGGGATAAAATTGCAATAATCCGGCCCGTGTGGCACAATGAGGGCCTCTGGACCAGTGAATTTTTGCTCAATCTTAGTTTCTAGGACGTAGGTCCATTCTGTTATGATATTAGAAGTTCTCCCAAATCTCTTTTTCTGTCAAACATTCCTACAAGTAGCAAGTTTATCAATCGCCCTCTCGAACCAGCCGGATTAGCCTGGTATTAAATAGTAAGTATATAATCGATTTACGGCGGAAGTGTCCTTTTTTCGTGGCCAACTAATGGCAGTTATTGCGGATCAAAGGACCGTACGATTGGCTCTCGGCGGAGCGCATTATTGGTTTTCGATTAAGGCTTTGACTCTCTTACTCTCCATCCACGCTCGTCCAAGATCTTTGAACTTAGACGGCGGCGGCGTCGTGTCGCTTCTGCGCGATCGTCGGACTTTCCGGGTGAAATATTTGTCTCGTGTTGCTAGCTTATCCGCTTTGTGCCGAGTTTATAATCGCTTCTGAGACAGCCCCCGCTTCCGGGCATACCCTTTTTGTACGCTCCACTTTGTCCCCTTAATTTCCCAGCCGCTTGAGAGCGCCGCCGCCGTCGCCGCCGCCGATGTGTCTCAGGCATTTCTTTTCAAACCCGTACTTTTTGTAATTGAGTTAAGCAGGGGAAACTTTCGCTTCCTTTGCGATTCAAATGAACTTGACAAAACTTTAAAATTCTCCCGAATCTTTCAATCATTTTCAAGTTTTCAGGAGTTCGGAAAAGTCGAGGACTAAAACAGGTAAATTGTAAGATTTGAATAAATTAAATCAACGCCCACAAGTACCCAAGTGTCAAATCGACAAGCACCGTCCATCAAAACTTGATTTTAATAACTACATACATATAACTCAGCGTACGTATCTACAACACCACCCGATAAACATTTTTTCCGGGTCAATTCCCCAGGTTTGCCAAGCGCATCACCCTGGCAGCGGGCCTCTGGCTAATCAGTTAACGCTAGTGCGGAAAGTGTCAATTACACGGGTTAAAAGTGTAATTACGCGACGGCCTGGCGGATGAGGGTGGTGGAGCGATTTGCATAATGGGGGCATTACGCGGGGCAAGCAGGATTTGGTGGGAATCGGCGCGATGAACGGTCCGTTATCGGTGCTGGGGCACGAAAACCCGAGAGCGGATGAGCTTGCATCCCCTGCCAGGACGCGGACGAGGCCACTTACGCCGTAGTAATTGATCCGACGCACGTCGATAGACCTCTGCTGATCGAACTTGTCCAATACTTGCTTACCCGATTTCGAAGTTAAATTTTCAAGACTTTTGGGATATCGAACGTCGAAAACTATCGGCGAAAATTATATTCGCATGGAAAAACTCTTAACATTTCAAGACACATTCATAACAATTAATTTCGATAACCATAAAAGTCAAACAGGACGTGGAAAGTTATAAATAACAGTTCTCGAAATGGTTGCCATTGCTCATCCCTTCCATTCGTAGCAACCAGCCATGCATCACTTTTACGATTCCATCGGCCGATATTATCCTTTCATCCTTTACAATAAATCCGTGAGAAAGTGCCTTTACAATGGGGAAATATTTCCCGTTTTGTCTTTCGCCGATAGGTTCCATTCAATCCGCAGCATAGAAAAGCCTCACCAGCTAAAAGAATGATTAGACACTTGCGTGGAATTGCTTTCCTTCAATATCCAGTAACTCAACGGCGTCGTCCCATATGTTATTCTTCGGATATAATATTTACGAATTTAGTCACTGTGGAATAAGTAAAACTGTACTCGTCAATCGATTGACTTTCCCTGTTTTTGGATAATTCAGTAGCAATTCTTGAAGATGTTAAAAAATCAATAGTTCTGGGTTTATTATGAATAGTTCTAGAGTTCTTGATAGTTTAAGTCAAATTGATTTGTTTAAACTATGAAGAACTATAGAGCTATTCAAAATAAATCCAGAACTATGAATTGTTTATGATCTTCCGCGAAGTGATCTGCCAACTTCACATACACAACTCTTGGTGCTCGCCGCTTTCGCGGTGAATATTAATTCCAGGTTAAAAGAGGGTAGCCGTTGTGCGGACGACGTGACAGGATCGCTTGTGCCTTCCTAATGGGTTCGCTGGGGTCGTAGTGAGGTTTATCAGGCCTAGAACTCGCAAGCGGATCCGCTTGACAGTATTGCGCATCCGCGATGCCCTCGGAGTGCTACTTCCACGCGTATTATTCAGGGCATCAGTGACGCCCAGGCTCTGATGCTGGTGTGCCGAGAAATCCCCAATAGGTAATTACTGCGTTCTTGTCAGCCGGTCGACTGACAGGAAAACTGACGCTGTACATGTCGCCTTGTTAGCAGTGCCACTCTGTGTTACCGTTCCTCTCATATCTTTCCCAGCAGTCCTCTATCAGGGAACTATAGGATTCTGTGCATAATGAATTGTGGATGATGTACATAGATATAGTTGATCGGGAAAGTATGGGTTTATCAAAAAATTATGGTAAAGGATTTTTTTTCCACTTCATATTAATCTTATTCTTGGGGGCAGTTTTACAGTATTCAATTTCTGATATTAGAGATAAAGATTCTGCAAATCTGTCTTTTCCTAATGTAAATACTGGACATTTTTTTACTTATAATAAAACAGGATTAATTAGTATTACTGCATGAGTTGCTCACAATGGGTTAAAACAACAAGTCCTCTTTCACACCTGTCTTCCTCCGAGATAAATCATTTCCCTTGTAACTTAGTGCCCGTCACGATAACGGGGAAACACGCTCGGCCGTTTCACGGGAGGAAACATGACTAGCGATTGGCCGGATGATTAAGTTTCCAGCAATAAAAGCTGCCCAGTCACTTATCTACCGGGTGGTAAATCGAACAGTAATCCGCGAACGATGCTAGGATCTGCGTGGATAGATGTGTATGCCGGAGGAGAGGAGAGGCCTTTCTCGATCCACGCGCTACCACAATGGGACGGCATTGATTTATCGCTGCTGGTGCTGCTGTTCCGAGCACAATCGGCCCCGGCGAATCTCTTAATTGCATTATGAGCAGGCTAACGCGTCAGATCGACACCACCCGCTCGATTATTATCTCCTCCCAGGCATCGCACGTCTATTTGTCATTATGTTTTCCTCGAGTCATGCGGCAAGTGTTGATTCCGCTCCTAGAAGTGCAGATTGTTGGTGCGGTTCTTTCTATCCAGGTAGAATACCCAATAACAATATCGAAAGGAAAAAAGGGACTCTGAAAAACCCCAACTAATCTCAAATTTCAAAATTGGGTTAATTTAAATAATATTGAAAGTTAGTTCTAAAACAAAAATAATGCGTTCAAAAGTCCTTAAGTAATTTGCACAGTATTTAATAGCAAGTGGATGATTCAAATATCCTTGAAAGGCACCTCCAAGATGAGATCCTTGTAACACGACGCTCTTCGCACGCCGGCGACATAAATTATACAAGATGTAGAGCGGCGTAAGTGACTTATCCCAATCCAAGAGCAATTCAGTTTATAATTAGATCCCGCGAAAACTCGAGCCGAGGAACAAGCCCGGAGTGTGTTCCACTCGATGCTTAAAAGACGGCGGGTGATCCTAATGCGATTATAAATCCCAGTTCCGACCTCGTCGGAATTCCTACCGCTCGATCCTCGTCGGGGAATTCGACGAGGTTACGCAACGGGCTCGCCGGCTAATCCAGTAATTGATTTCGATATCCGCGTGCGGCAGAATGGCCAGAGCCGCCCGCCCAGGCGGCTCGCATGTCGCATGTCAGAAAGCATTCCATTAGAGTAGCCGCCGATACAGAAAGCCCCAAACGCCAGATAATGGGAATTCACTAAACTAATTATTATTTTAAATAGAATAGAAGATTCGCCCACTTGCATCTGCAAAATTTTTAATATGAAATGTTATTTGATTTAATTTCTAAACTTCATTTAAGAATTCAGGGAACTTCATGTTTTATCCACTAATTATAGTGGAACCTCAAAGGATTATTTGAATGTTCAATTAACATTCTTTTGAAATAGTGCAACGATTTTGTATTCATTTTTATTGGCAAGTCTTGCGAGAATATCAGTCTGTGTTTAATTTTAATGACGCCGAGCTCCTCTGTGATCAGTGGCATGTACGAAAATGCCCTATGCAAATAGCAACACATCTAGTTACGTTATGCAAATGTTTGGTCGCAAGGACACCCGATCGGGCCCTCTCAGTGCTCGGGATGCAAGTGGGGCTTTAGCCGTGCACGCGATTGAGTATTGATTGGAAAAGCAACCTGGCACACGGAGTCTGCCGGCTAGGGCTAGTCGAATAGTGAGAATGACTCTACACATAGACTCGCATTTGTCCGAAACTAACGCACTTGTGTGTGTGGCCGAAATTGATATGTGTTGCTAGAAACGTAAAGTAGACATAAAGTAAACGTAGACCTGCATTTTTATTCAGAAATCATCCAGTTCTCTTCCAAATCATAGTATCATAGAAGTTTATCTTCAATTAAGACAAATTCTTTTTATAATTATTCTTATTAATTCTACAAGCGTTGAGTTAATTCTTTCAGGGACCAATGAACTTTGATATATAATTCTAACTTCATTTCCAACTTCAACACGTCCATTCCACCGCAGCGCACCTGCAAATCCCCCAGACTTGCGTGAAAGCAGGTAAACTCGTGGGGCGTGTGCGATTGTGGGCAGCGGGATCGGCTAACGCTAGCAAAACTACGCGTCTGCCGCCCCAGCACTTAATCCTGCGAGTGAATTAGCAAGACGCATGGCTCCGCGTTTATATTCATTAACGTTGGCTAACCAGTGCGTGTGTGTGCGTGTGCGGTTGGCTGTCCGGGATGCGGGCGAAGCCGCAAAGTCGGTGAGGGGCAAGGTAGCTCGCGGAGCTGCTTAATTCGAGAAAATAGCAGCGAAGCCTTCCGGCCCGGAATCGAGCCGAGGGTTAGAGTTAAAGGGGCGCCCTGGTGGATGGCGGCTTGCTTGGCCTCAGCATGTGTCTTCCCCGTAAATAGTCGTCTCCGAAAATCACGAAATTGTAGGCGGTCGACTCGACCGAGTAAAAGCAACCTGCGTTGGCTGTCCTTTGAATTAATGAGTCCACGGAAATGCGGTAATCTCGCTGCGCCCCGCCCACCCTTCACCCCCTTTGCTCCGCGAGCTGCGTTCGCATAATTTAAAGCTGCATCCCGGAGACCCTGTTACATTCGAGCGTCCGACGCATACCAGTTGCAAATGCCTCCGCTATTTAAAAAATACACTTTGTGTTTCCAATGCTGGTTTCACCGACATTTATACGCATTTAATTGCAATAATTCGGTGTGACATTTGATTTGCTCAACTTTTCCTTTAACATAAACATGTGTTTGTGATTTTCGACATTTTGTTAAGTTGAAATGCAGATCGGGTGTATATTCACGAACAATAAAGCGCGCGGGAAGAAAAGCTATCAGTGGAACTATCCGACTGCGGCATACGGAACACTTCCCAGTCGCACGTGGGAATAGTCGAGGCAGAAGGATAACAAGCTTCGATTCCATCGGAGCACTCTGGAGTCCGGCAACACCAGTGTGCCGGGGGTGCGCTGGCGCTCCTGTCGGAAACGTAATCCCGGCGGGGGTGGCTCTTAATGCGATCTCGTATTCTTGACGATTAAACAGGAACGAGCGGGGCGAGGGTGGGTGGCTCCGCGCATATCGACACGCGCTTACTTTGGCCAAAGTGCAATTTCCTTTGATGTTAATGACTCTCGTGTTAGTCTGTCTTTTTTCTACTTTACCAGATAAGTATTAATGCGGCTAACGCAGAGTGAAGAATTATCTGACATAACTCTTGGTGACATTATTTTTATTTACTTTCATAGTTTGTTAAATTGATATGAAAATGTGGAGCAAAGTACCTCTGACGTTGGAAAATATGAAGTTTGAAACTTGTACTTTTCCCTAGTCTCTCACTTTTTCATTAAAGCTAAAACTTACATTAAAGCAAGGGGGAATCTCGGAAACAGTGAGTCGAAGGCGTAAAAGCTTCCAGTGTCGACATTAATTTGGAGTTTAGTGTTAAGTGGACACGGTGGTAGGGTAGATGTGGTATAACAAAAGCGACGTACGCCTTTTAAAAGAATCAGGCCCCTGATAAAGTGTGTAAATGACCTCATTGACACGGATACTGACAATGGCACGACATTGAGTTGCATCGAGTTACTACTTTCAGGGTATGTGGAACGGAAGGAAGGTCCTTCAGCTTTCATTGTGGCGCGAGCTGAAAGCTCGAATTCCCGTGTCAAGTACAAGTGTTGTGTGCCTGTACATATTACATACATGTTAAAGCACTCGATACCCTCGAATCGGTCGACTTTTTGCATGTACTCAAATAGACTTTTTTTGTGTTTCAGCCAATTGATTGCCACGTCCGGACCGCGGCTCAATTAATCGTAATTCGGTGAGTACTAATAAACTTACACACCTTATTTCCCGATTTTATCACGAAATTAAGGGGTTCTTACTTTCCCCAATTTACCCGAATTCCTCATAATTCAGGAATTTGAGAATCGAAACTCACACACCTCTATGAAGTTACATAGAACAACCCGGAGTCATAGTACAACTACAAAAATATTGAAAATCGAAAAATGGGATGTTAACTTCATATATGTAGGTAACTCCGCAGTCGCACGCGGCAAGAAATTAGAGCAATTTCCCCCTACAAAATGGGAGATCCGGCGATGATCGGCAATCGTAAGTAGGCGATCGTTAAAGCGAGTTTACGCCACGACTATTCGCCGAGCGCGCTAATTTCCTGGAGGATGATTGGCGCCGCTGATTGCGTCCGGATTGTACACTAGTAGGCTTTGCTCATTTCTCAGTGCGAGGGAAAATAATACTGGCTGGCTGCCGCAATTACTTTCGGCTTCATTGCCGTGGTATTTCGGGTGGCTGGCATGGAGCGTCGAACGGCAGGACGGCTTCGCCGAGGGTGGAGTTAAACGGTGAGTCATCCAAGACCCATCGACCCCCGGGCGAGCGAGTTACTATCGAAATTTCCGTTTCTTCCTTTCGCCTCCTTCGGCAGCATGTGATTCATCGGACGCGTCTGTCGGTTTCATTATCGCTCGTAAAAGGATACGATGAATTACAGTTTCTTGCTTCACTGCTATTGGAGAGTGCAGGTCTTTAATGGAAGGCTTTCCTGAGTTTGCTGTGTTAATTACGGAATAAGTATAATAGAATTCTTTATTACATTTATTGTGAGTCACGAATTTACTTGACTGATTCACTGAAATTCATTGTATGCAAAGCAGGAGCTTTAACAAATGCAAAGAAAGGGATTCCAATATTATTTGTGTTGTTACATTTTTTGTATTTGTACTACAATGAATGGTATATTTTGCATTTAGAAGCTGTCGAATAATTATTTTATTCCATTATATATATATAGACAATTCCAGTTTTAATTCAAAGCGTAACGTAGTTCAAATGACAGTCTTAAGTCTCAAGTACACCGAACGTTCCGTAGGCATTCCTTGCCTTGCTTCCACCCTCTCTCCGAGGATATAAGATCCTTGTTTCGTCCTGCCCCGTGGAAAATCGTAGTGCCGGTATCGATCTGCTCCGCCGGCAGATAGATAGTGTGTGTTGGCCGCGGGGAGGAAGGAAAAGCGAGGGAGAGAAGGATGGAAAAGAGCCGTAGCCGAAAAGAAATATTCCCGCAGCTGCGGTTCGCACTGCAACATTACTGGACGCACGTGCTGCGAATGGCTTCCGGCTCCTCTTAAGCTCCCTGTTTCTGGGTAGTATCTGGCCAGGCAGTAATTCTGCCCTTTCCGGCATTGCTAATTTCTCCTGGCTACAATGTTTCGCTAACTGAACTTTGGTTTCGTACGAAATTTGTTACATCAGCTATTTGAGAAATGATGGGAATATAATTAAGTGAGTTTCCGCTACTTTTAGCATAGATATTTAAACTTAAAGTCGAGAGACACTGAAGTTCGGTGATTGTAAAGTTATTATTTCATATGGACTCGACACATTTCCGAGAGACACGTACGTCAACAATGTTTCCTTGAAAAAAGCACGGAAATGGCTTTTTCGGGAAAGTACATTTTCAGGTAACAAGCTCGTGTTCGGTATTAAAGCAGCACAGACTTGCTTCCTGGACATCGACCCCAGATGGTTTGTTGCTTTTCCTGGGAATGATCAACTTTATGGCAGCGTGCGTGTTCGCCACTGGCTAAATGAAGCACTGGCTGGTTAGGGCCGCACCAGATACGACACGACACATTGATTTCCCAACTGGAATATTGCACAATTCCTTTAAAAAAACAAAAAAAAACACCAATACTTGCTTATTACTTTCGTTACTCTAATTCTTCAAGTTCCTCAAATTCATTCGTGGCACGAATTTCCCAGCCTGTTATTACAACCGCGAGCTTTTCGCAAGCCGACTGGATAAAGCACCGCAAAAGAAACACACTTTCCGGCATAAGGTGACTTGGGATGTGTTTGGAAAGCATTTGCCATTCTTCGCGGACGCGAAAATATTCCGAGGCTAACCTTCGATCTCCAGTTCGGGGAGGTCGAGGGACGCCCAAACGTATTTTTCTTCTCCCCGAACGAGCCATGCATGCACATACATACGTATGTGTCTGCTGCGAATGGAAAGAGAACATTCTTTGTTCGCCGCTTCTACGTGCACAGTCGAGCGCATCCGTAAATAAGGAAATTGATTTATCGGTCGCCGATCACACGATCGTTCTAGTCATTCCTGACGCCCACTGACGTGTCTTCCATAAATTCTGTCCAAGGATAACAAATGGCATTATTGCTGCCTTTAATAAACCTCAATGGTGCCTCACGTTTTGTTTATTGTCTTTCTACTGGCGTTCGTTAGTCATCCCTCATCAGACGTTTCTGTTGGTCTTCAGTTCCAGTTTAATTTTGCGTGTTTGGAATTATACTGAAATTAATATATAAATCATTTAAAACAATCTTTAAAATATCGTCCTCCCAGAATTTGGCTTATTAAAGCCCTTTGCACATGAAACACTCCATAGAAGAATATGGAAACAAAAACCGAGGACAAAAGTCGCACTCCCGGAAAAGCTCGGTCACGTTCGCATGTTTACAGTGATGGTTCGACAGAAAGGAGAAGGAAGACGGTGGTTCGGGGAGAAATCGTGCGGTTCGGGAAAGCTCGAGAGCCGGTGCAACGTGACTTAGATGAAAAATTGCCTTGTCCGCCGAAGCCAACCACCCACCAGCCGTGTGCTGGCTGCAGCGCTGCCCGTGAATTACCTGGCAGCGTGGTAAAGCGGTTTATGAAACGTCCCCGTCGTTTTTCTTGGGCGACGTGTCGCTCCTACCAATTTCGGTATATGCTCGAGGCGCCTCTCTAAACTTCTCGCCTTGCACCGCCAAATACCGCTGGAGTTTAGACTTAGAACATCGCTGCTTTTGAGCCTTCTAACGAGAGCTTTTTTATTTCGCGTGGGGAAAAGTAGAAACTTTGCGGATGAAATTGAAAGCTTTGAATCAAGTTTGTCGGATGTTCCTCTTGTATTTACAATAATTTAAACAAACTGGAATGTATTTTATAATAATAATAAGCTTGGAATCATATTATTCTAATTACAGTGATATAGATCAATGCGTGACCAGACAGTGACGGGAAACTGAAGGACAAACACCGCTTGCGAAAAAAGTTCTGCTCGTCACTGTTTCTTACATACAGGATTTTTCTATTACACAAGCAGACCTCTTAAAAATTGGGCACAACATTCCTACTCAAAGGCAACTTCATCCGCTGTAAACCATACATAATCCGTCTTAGTAAGAGAAAGGGGCGCAGAGATGTTAGAAAGTCGGAATATCTACCGCACTATACATCCTTCCCCGAGGGAGGTCGGAGGAACTCTCGCATCCCTTTGTCGAGGTCATGCCTATTTTCCAGCGGGTAGCGCGAAAAGCGACGAGGATATTCCCCGGCGAACAAGAGTTGGCTGCCAGGGCGACAAGCCTTGGCAGTTCTCCAATGGGATTTTCGACAGTGAGTTTCTCTCAACCCTTTCCCACTTCGCTCTCCTAGCTGCGCCACGTCTATCTGTCTATCGCAAAAGAGAGGAACAGCCCCGGCGAACACTCGGCCTGCCTGATTCTCGATAATTGAGGTGTCGATGTCTGACTGGAGGCGGAATATCGCGACTGGAGCGCACCTTCCCTGACTGACCCCCTGGCCATCTGCCAACCAGTGGCCGTTGTTGACCGACAAACAAAGCACATTGTACTATTTCGCCGAATGCAGGTCGAGCCTTCGATCACTTCACGATCGAACATCCCAGACGTATCTTAGGTATCAGCTGTTAAATATTCGGAGAGAACAAAAATTCATTGATCCACAGGGAGAATTAATTCATTAATTTAGGTCGATTTTGGACTTGGAGTCTTGGACTCTTATTTTTCAATTAGTCGGAGTTAGTAGTCGAAGTGGCAGTTCCAGGCCGATTACTAATGCAAGAGATTCTTCGATCTGATCTCTCCAGACCGTTTCCTGGGGAATTGATGAGTGCCAGTAGTTGTCGATGGAATCTCCTCTTAACCAAGACGCGGAGAATGGCAGCCAGAAGACAAATCGTTAGGAAGTCTCCGGAGAAGAATCCTTTTAAGTTCGAGCATTAAAGGTGCTCGGAGCCTTGATGGCGCCGCTCGGTTCACCTTGGCGTAAAGGAACGTGATAAATCGGTCGGGAGCATTAGACGAACCGTAATTACAGTCTTATTAATTACTTCGTCAAGTTTCTAATTAGCGGCGTCTGGCCTTCGTAACAATAACAGCTTTAATGAAAGGTTCGTGTTTAAATATTCAGTGTCAGGAATTATACCGTTGCTCTATTTGTTATTTTTATCATTGAACGTGTACTAATATTTGTGCCGGCTTCGTTGACTAACGATGGAATATTTACGTGGCGAGTAGTGTTACTTGATATTGCGCAGCACGTAGTACTGAGCTTACGAGAAGCAGGCTATGCTTTCCCAGGGCGCGAGTCTGGAGCTTCGGCCGATTGTTTACCTCGACGAAGTATGTTGAATACCCAGAATACTTGAACACCCGGCTGAATAATTCGAAAACAAGATTATGTTTACTTCGTCCTACCATGAATAGCCTCCGCAAGGTACGAGCGATAAGTCCCATATAGGAAAGTACAATGGGCCCAGTATCGGTTTGTTATTGGCTGCCCAACATGCAGTACTGGCGTGTACGGGCCACCAGTACTGGCCCAGTAAGTGGAAACTGCTGGGATGATAACTTCGGCCCAGTACTTGCAATCTGTACTGGGCCCATTGAGGGCAAATAGTACTGGGCCAGTATGGGGAATTACATCGTGCCGCTCGTGAACCCTTCATGGATTTTAATTGCGTAATTTGGGGAATAAAAATCTAAGGGAAAAGATCCGAAAACTGTTGTGACTGTAACGAATAAGGATAAGTTAAATATATATTATTATTAAATTATTCAAAACATAACATTTGATTAATATATATATATAAATGTAATAGGTAATGTAATAAAATATATATATAAATGTTGAACTTAAAATTAAACTGGCTCTGGATCTACGATTGCATTGGTCCTCTGCTTTCTTCCACCGTTACGATCCCGGGCTCCGGAAAGCCAACGGCCAACTTTGCCTGGTAAACCTTTTAAGTCAGGATGATTGGCAAATCTGTCAAGCAATGCGTCTGCAAAAAAAGGTAAAAAATAGTTCATGTAGTAATTTTTAATAAGTAAAAAATAAGCACAGGAAGTTTGATATTGTTTAATACATACTTTCTAAACAGTGAAACGTTTGCGTATCGCTGAAGTTTCGCTTAGGGTGACCCTTCGTGGGCTTTCCTGTGCCAGAATATTCTAACTGAACAATTTTTCCTATTACAGCTGACATTATTTTGTTTATGCAGGTTTTCACATCTCTCTCGCTTACAATTTTTGTCCTGAACAAAGTCATCTGAAAAAATAATAAACATTAATGAGATAACGAGATAATACGGTTAAGGTTGCTCCACAAAAACTACCAGTGACAATTACCAATGCTTCCTTTTTCTCTTCTTGAGTTTTTATATCCTCTTCCAAACTAAGAAATTCCTGCAGCGTATTAAGCGGAAACATTTGAAAGTTCTTTTCAATTTCATGCATCATATTGCCAGCTTCTTTTGCTCCAGCAGTATTGATGACAATGGACGCCTGCAGTTGTTCCATTTTTTTTTCTATATCATATAGTATACTGCGCTTGGCTGCAGTAATCTCCTTTTTTATCTCCTTTAGTGCATCGTCCAGCTTCTTGTCAAAATGTAGACACAACTCTGTAGCTGAAAATATAATTGTCATACGTAACTATTCATTCCTGGCTATGCTTTCAGTAAAATTTAATTTTGATTTTTAATATGATTAATTACATACTAATATCAGGGGCACTAAGAAGAGAAGGCGATTGAGTCCTAATAGAACCTGTGCTTCCTATTAACATTCAAATAATTAGAAAGGAAACAATTGAAATGAATCAGTGTCATATATGTATAGTTCATAAATTTATGATTACCTAATTTATCCTTCATCGAACTGAGGGTTGTTGTTGCTTTCTGTTTTGAAGAGCATTCTGAAAATAACAGTTATTATTAGTAATGATTCAGTAAATCAGATACATTCATGCGAAAATTTATTTATTCATTTTGATTTTACCTGAGGTTGTCATTGGACGCATATTATATAATTCCCGTTCTAGAACTGTCTGGTTTTTAATTACTGGATTCAATTTACATTTTCGTCCTCGTGCCTCAGATTCTACATCATCAGATAATGTCATTGCCCTATTCAGTCTACGCCTTCCTTGATTTAAACTCTCTGTAAAAGATACAGCATTAATAATTATTAACTGAAGTAGAATTTAACAAATTTCACAACAAGCTTGTACTTACTGTCATATGAAATCACTTCTACTACATATAATTCCCAATGTGATTCTGGTTCCTTTAATTGAGCCAACCAGTCGTTCAAATGACAGTATTCATTTGGGTCGGGGTGAGAACAAAAAAATGTATTTTTCTTTTCCTGCAGCCAAGAGGCTGGGACAAGATCTACTACGGCTCCAGATTCTTCGGGGAAACGGACAATAGTATAGCGCTGTTTGTCAGTAGTCATCTAAAACGATATTTTTGAAATAAACAGGACAGTTCTGTCGTTACATTATCGATAGCCATGCCGTTGAGAAAATGTGCATGGTGCGCGTCAAAGGGCATTTAGCGACTATCCCTGCTGGAATTTTTGCCTATGCAGTTAGTTTTCCGTTAGCACGTACTTCCTCTATCGCACTCTTCTTTTTGTGACACATTTGGGTTCTTCTAATGCGCACATGTTCTTAACGACCAGACTATATACAAATTCATTACTTACGATGTCTGTTAATCACAAGAACAGCGTAGAGAAGCGTGGGCAGCGTAGGCAGCATAGACAATATCCGGTCCTCTGGAAATTTTTCACGTCGACACGTTTGAAGCACTCACAGTGAAGCACGTTTGAAGCACGACTGCCGTCCGTGGCGTCCAAGCGTCCGAAAGAAAGAGGTCGCGAGCCACATCGCGCTCAAACAAAGAAACAACGACCGGCGGACCTACTCGACCGTCCGCCCGATGCCAATCGAAGGGGCCGTCAAATTGCCGCAACAATGTAGCAACAATGTAGTGGCGGGCCACGGCCAAAGATACCGAACGCACAGCACGACCCGTGTGCGAGGCCCCACACATGCATTTAGAGTTTTCGGGACACGCGGCTATTAAATTTGTGTTCTAAATATATATACATTCGCGATTTTCATTCATACTAATTACATTAGACTTATAATATGTATAACAGCGGTACAGAAACTGTATATTACAAACTAATAATGATTTAAATAATGAGACGAATGTTTTAAAAATGTTACATTATGAATGCAGCAACGTAATAGCTTGAAACTGATTATTTAAATTGAATAAAATACATTTACGGTTAATCAGTCGAGAATTATATAAAAGGGGTGTCTCTTCGAATCTATTTCCGCGTACCATACCGATATCCACCGAAGCCACCGGATAGTCAAACAAATTATCCATATCCAATAATTTGCGCCCTAATATATAAATGCTTTCTGGTGTCACTTGCTTGTCATGTATTGGTTTTGCTAAAATTTTATCGATATAAATTACAGATCGATCTAACAGCTGGACTACATTGTCAGGAGGAATTGATTTAAGCGTCGCATTTTGTATCGTTACTCGAGATATACAATAATAGTCTTCTGTTAAATGTTCATACATATCGCGGTTCAACACACAATTAGACAAAAAAGATATTTTTCTCATTTCTTGGCTTTTCTGCGATTCTATTTCAGTGATTCGGTTCACAATTTGGGTTAGCGGTTTATTAGGAGATTTAACCAATTTTTTAAAAATCCCTATATAATTTTCTCCCCAAAAAGCCGAGATATCGCTCAGGGGCATGTTAAAATTCTCAGTGTCATCTGCTATATGTAATAAGTTGTGCATACTTAATACCTGACATTGCGGTCCATAAAACGTGGGTAGTAATTTGAAGAATTTTTCAAGTAATGATCTGGCATAAGTGTTATGTTGATTTATATATTCCTTAGCATGAAGTATTCTACATGCTACGAATAAAAGTAGGAAGTGTGTGTAGGTATTCTTTGGCAAAATATCTTTTAAAACAACTGGAGCGCAGTATAACAATACAAATCTAAATTGCGTAGCTTTCCATCGCGATACTACATTAACGTCATACAATTTTCTTTGGAACTCACACGGTATACATGGTTTTATCTCGATCATTATAGTACGTAATTGGCGGATCGCTGATCGCTTTAGGCGTGCTACGCTCTTTGCCACTGTCCAATGCTCAAGCAAATATTTCATTACACCTAAATATAGCAGATGCATTGAATCAAGAACTACATGTTCTACCGGATTAAAATTTGGAAGTTTTAAGAGTTCTGAATCCAGACCTTCTTTGTGATGCTGCATCTGTGACTTTCTTTTAAATGTTTTTTTTGTCCGTTTTGTGCATGTCATCTCTGGGTAAATACGTTTTTTTTTAATCTCTCACCCACCGTCTCCCCTTTTGTTGTACATCGTTCACACGCATAATACGCGCCCGGTGATTTACAACATTTTAAAAAAGAACGGGCAGGGGAATCGGCTATTACTGCAAGAACTTTAAAGTTATATTTTTTCTTTCCTACATTGACACCGTCTTTGATTAATTGTGAGGCCTCAGTCACAAAGTCTACCAAATATTCAGAGGCATTCTCTGGTTTTGCATCCCCAGAGTAGATTGCAACTACAAATGGCTTGGATGTGTAAGCCTCATGAGAAACCTTTAATATTATAGGCCAAACTTGTATATTAGAATTATGAAAGAGTTGCATGCCATCAATATGGACTAACACACGAATTTCGTCTTCATTGTAAATTTCTGGGGCAATAATGTTTCTCAATCCGCGGTGAATACCTAAATATATGAATTCCCCATTGGAACCACGTGAGCTTTTCATGCACTGCAGAATACGACGGTGCTCTGTATTAAGCAGAGTTTGTGCGCATTTGGGCAAGCTTGGGTGACCTGCTTCTCTTAGAATAAGAAGCAATTCACTCACCACTGACAACTGTAAAGAGTCCAAATGCTTTAGTGTCCAGTTGCGTATTTTCGAGTTTATATTGGCCGGCTCACAGTCAGAGTTATTTTCCTCGATTCCGTCACTAACACTGTCACATACTTTGGAAGGAGATGCAGTATTGCCATCCGCACTGACCCTTTCACTCACATTGCTTTCATAATTTTCTTCGATACCACTCATTAGACACTCCGCAACTGAGTTGTCCGCCTGAGAATCAGGTATTTCAGAAACCATTTCATGCTGGTCAAGAGTGTTCTCCAAAACAGACACAGGCTTATGCAGCGCTTTTTGAATACGCGATTTACTAAGTTGGCGGTGTTTTTTGACACGATAATAGTTCCCCGACATAATTGATATTATGCTGATTCTTAAGAGCGCCCGATGAAAACTACAGTAATCTGTCTCCTCGGAGGGAAGCTAAGGACTGTGCAAAGAGAGGCACTCCCTGAGGCATCACGAACGGCATTTGAGATCGCGAGCGGCACTTGTTTTATGCTTCTCCGTGTATGCGCCGAAGGAGCCAAGTGGTAACTCGGGAATGACTGAATCCCAGTCCGAGAACTGATTACATAGTTCTAACCAAGTAGAAGTTCCCTCTCCATATATATATGACACTCCGGCGCGCGACAGCCGAGGCTATATTATCCCGAACACTAGCTGTTATCCTTAGTTACCAAACTTTCACCTCGATTTATGCGAAAGTTAGAGCCCCAAGAATTTATTTCAGAATTTTGTATTTCATCGTTGATTTTTCTGAATCCAATGAGCCAAGAATCATGTGGATCGGTCCAGTCGTTCCGGAGATATGAATTTCCTCTTTTATTTTTCTCGTGGTAAAGGCAAAGCGGATTAAGAGTTTCATCGTCCGGATTAATACAATTCCTAAAAATGTTACTCTCACGTGTTTCACGCGAGATGGCACCACTGCGAAGTGCTGCAGAGCGCTGTGCAGATAACATGGTTTTATACCGACACATTGGTTATGCCATGACTGATGATGTGTCAAAACAATGATGACGGTTATATGAATGTGGTACAGTCCGATTGTATTTTTCTTCCAAATATAAACAACCAAAAAGGCGTGAAATCCCCCAAAATACATTAAAATGTAAATAAAAGCGCCAAGTAGTTTAATGATCCAAAAATGGAATAGATATCACACAAGAAAGCCAAGTTTTCAATCAAAGATACCACACGTTAATTAATTAATTAACTTGCATCTCAAGCTTTAAAACTTGGCATGTGCAAATTTGTGTCAAGGTAGTCATATGCTAGTAATATTTTTAGATTGGTAATTAAGTATGCACATTCCAGGTTTTAAAGTTAGAGATGCAAGTTAATTAATTAATTAACGTGTGGTATCTTTGATTGAAAACTTGGCTTTCTTGTGTGATATCTATTCCATTTTTGGATCATTAAACTACTTGGCGCTTTTATTTACATTTTAATGTATTTTGGGGTTACATAGTTCTAAAACATTTGGTTTGCCGACTTGCCGAGAAAGTCTAAATGATGGTCTGTCAGAGTAGCGTGTGCAAGCTTTCGATATAAAAGAGGTAAAGAACAGGAATCCGATAAAATATTCCTTATTTGCGTATACAACAAGAGAGTGCAACACAAAGCCGTTATGATTATGAAGTGGAGGCGCACAGTACAGTGCCCACTATGATCCAGTATAGATCGCCCACTATGCAGCAACTACGGGCTTCCCTACATGTGCCCATTCTGGAGTGCGGGCCCGCAGTACAGTGCGCATTATGACCCAGTACAGATTACCCACTGTGGGGCAACTACGGGCTTTCCTGCATGTGCCCATTGTGGAGTGCGGGCCCGCAGTACAGTGCGCATTATGGCCCAGTACAGAACGCCCACTGTGGGGCAACTACGGGTTCCCGTTCGTGGCCCTACTGCGGGGCCCGTTGCAACTGTGGGCCTTTCCTATATGGGGTACAGCGGATAAAGCGGCTCTACCCTAAGAGAACTCGGTGAGTTCAATCTCTCCTGCCTTTCAAGCTGCATTCCAGCCTGAAATCATAATAAAATCAAGCCACAGCGCATAAAGTAAAATAATTCAATCTGCCTCGGTCCAAATGGAATTCCGGTGTTTACGTTGGGTCGCCGTAATTTCTGCAGGCAACCGGACACTTTTCCGACCAACTATCGACACATATTCGCTCGGGTCAAAATGGGTGAAAATTGTGGGAAGCGGCAAAGTTTACGTGGCGGCGGAGTTGAGGTTTAAATCAATTTTAGTGGCATCGATGGGGCCCAACAGTGGAATGTGGCGAAGGTTCAGGTGCACCCTCTGCACGAGCTCGGGATATATGGTTAATGGCATTTTCTGCCCTTCCGCTCTTGCACGCTGGAGAACCTTCCTCCACCCGGAAGTGGTAATAACGCCTGGTAACGCGCTGATAGTTCACTAATATGTCACTAAGGAGTTCGGCTAACTGGCTGTCAACAGATAAACCGGCGTCCGAGATTCCGCCCGTTTAATTAAACGACCGGGCGACTATTACACTTTGTTGAACAGCCCATTTCTGATATAATTTTTCTGGGCTTTTACATTTTATTTTGTTAGAGTGATTAGTACAGTTATATCATATTCAATATAAAAGAGAGAATAGCAGGGAACAATTAGTAGGCATTCGCGTGTAATTAAACTTCCTAAACAATTCGTAATTTCGCGGCGATTCAAAGGAAACTGAAACGAGTAGCCGAAACATTCCTTCCATAAGCGAGGGGAAATCGAGGGCAGCGAAAGTGGGCCAGCGCTTATTGCCTGTCGAGTGTGGAGCATTTTGGGAGAAGTGTAGGTGGTAAGTTGCGGTCCGTTGCGGCGCTAATTTATCGATCGGGCCAGGTTTCCTGGCGCAAATACCGGAGAACATTAATTAACCGCGGTGAAGCGAGTGCATCGATCTCTCGGTTTCCTTTACGGCCCTCGAGGTCGAAGTTCACCTTACGCCTTCGGCGAAACACAAGCCCTCCTGTAATCCTGCGCGGCACCCTTGCTCACTCGCGCCTCGATTGCTATTGCTCTCTCGTGTCTGACTATACTGCAGTAGAACGTGCCGCCGCACGCGTAGTTCTTCGCACTCAGTGCTTTATGCAAATCATTTGCACAGTATTTATCGAGCGAATGCTCGCGTCTTGAATTACGTTATTTAGCAAAATATAATGATCATTTTCGCTGGAACTTGCGTGTTAACCTTCTGTGTAATCGAACTTTGAGGACTCGCAGTGAAACATTAATGGCAAAGCGGCGAGCCGATCCTGGATATCTTAATAGCATCTAATTAAATGAGTTTCCCGCGGCACGGAGTTCGCCCTTCCGGCTTAATAGGGATGTAACATCTCATAACTGATTCTGATGGATAGCGGCCGCCCTGAAGCCGTCTGCGCCCCACGGGAGAGCCGGCATTCAGCCTGGCTCGATGCGGCCAACCTGCAAAATTAACCGGGCGGAATCGAGAAAGTTGTGCTTTCCGGGTGGAGCTTTAAGTGGCTGGAGCTATCGATGCCGGTCTCTCTGTGTGCGGATGCCGGCGCCGCCGGTGCATATAGCCTCCGCGAATCTAATAAAAACTTTCCTTTCCGTTTCAGATCCCTGAGACGCGCGTGCGAACGACGAGGAGCGTCGAGACGCTCTCGATACCTGGGACACGACGGCTTCTAGCTTAGGTAAGTTTATTAGTCTGACAGTTTGATAGATCGCGCCCCGCGGAATACTTGGATATGCTCGCTCGCATTGTGTACAGGGTGAATGTGAATCCATAGCCGTTGAATCAACAGCGTTTTTCTCCTATTTTTATTCCACTTGTATGGATTCTTGCGAAATTCTTTCGCAAAATGGGGAAAATAAAGTCCAGACACTCCGAAGCACTAATTCCTTACAGAACCTTAGTATCTAAGTTCAAACTGTTGAATTAACAAGAATTCAGGTCAGTTGGGATTGGTATTATTACTTTTCCGATGCGCTCGAATTCCTTTAATCTTAATTCAATTAATTTGAAATCCCCCGCCAAGTTCATCACACCTTCGAAGGGATATTCGTTCGATGACTCTTTATCTACTCGATATCCGGTAGCTTCTTCTCCCCAAGCTATTCCACCTTCTCGAGTGCCGGGCATTTTTCCGTGAGTACATCGGGGTAACAAAGGTTACCATACCGCGCGTGTTTCCCTATTCCGCCCGTGTTCCGTCCGTCGTTTGCACGCTCCAGCGGGCCACTTGAAAAACTTATTTAGAAGCTCGTGAACTTTAATGGCCTCCCTTTGTCGTGCAAAATGCCCGCCATACTGGAAACACGTGTTGGCGAAGCCTGCTGATGATTTTACTCTGGAAATAGTGGAGGATCATCAACAGGGGAGGGTGAAGAATCTGCAAGACATTTTGATGTAATTTCACTTTTAATATGCTCCTTAAAATATCTCTATTAATATCTAAGTATTGATGAAGTGCGAATAGAGAAAAAACTCTGGCAAAACATAGGAAAACCTGTTTCCTAATGCACCAACACTTACAAAAGTCTGGAAGATTAATGGTTGTCCACATAATTGCAAGGAACCGGTTAGTAAAGCAGGAGCACTGTAGTATTAATGATATTAATGAAAGTAAGGTTGATCCTGGTCCTCGAAGTTGTCGCAACTATGACTCAAGGGTTTCCTGATGGGCTTGGAAAGTTCTCATTCCGCCCGAATCCGTTTTACGGCCGACACGCCGCTTTCTTTTCCCTCGAGGAGGGTGCGATTCTCTCCCCACGTGGGCCAGAAGACTCCTTACGAGAAATGGTGGAGGTTAGGCTTCCCCCTGTTACATGCCCATTCGTCTCCGCGATTTGCTTCGATGGACCCAAGTCCTTCTCCCCTCGAGTTCGGCCGGCTCTTCTTTCTCTACTGGGGAAGTCTTACGTACGTGGCTTGCGTGCGAAATAAATTATTTCAATGACCTAATGCTCGGGTCTCACTGCCTACGAGCTTTCTGGGATTCTGAATGCTAACAGATTTGCTGACAGCAGCTTTCTGCATGAATTTCTTATGAGTTAAAACGAGATGCTCTCATGATTCGAAAAAAAGCAGGTTTCTTACTTTCACCGATGCTTTATTGGAACTTTTATTAAATTTTATACTCAAAACATGATTGCTTTTTCCATAGCTTTTTATAAATTATCTGAACCATGGAGGTTCATTTTGAAATCGTTTATTTTTTTCCCAAATTTATCTTAGAATTTCGAATTACAATCTTATTGGGCGCAACGCGTAATCTTAAATCGGTTTATTTCGTACTGGCACATCTGAGAGAGTTGCCTTTAAGTGTTCTCGCAATATCAACGAATTGTATAATTCCCGAAGGACGCAGGAAGAGAAGGAGGTCTTCCAGGGTGCTCCCAGGAGACGGCAATATGGCAGCAGAAAATGTTTCGGGCGCGCGCCATGTGCTCTCCCACCGTTTCTTCATTCGGTGCAATAAGACGGAGGGTTCGAGAGGGTGTTGTGCAGGAGGGGGTGAGATTATAGGGTGTAGCGGAATTTAACTTGGTTTCTCCGGGCACCTTTATCTTGCAATAAAATAAGGTATCGGGAAAGCCGTATCTCCGAATCAATTCTCCCTTTCCCTGCTTCGCCCCTTGGCTGTGCGCTCGAGCGACGCCTCGAAGAATTGACGGCTTGAAAGGGTTGCGATGTTCCCGAAACAGGAACCGATTAACACTCCGAGAGGCAGACAAACTGCTTTTAGCCCGCAAGAATGCCGATTTTCTTACTAAAATGATCGAATTCTTATTCGTGCAGCACAGTGAGGGCCTCTGGCCAACTAATCTTGCGCGGAATCGTAATTTCCAGGTTCAAACTATAGAAATATCAAGCAATCGGGCAAATTAGGGAACTTTCAAAAAATCGAACAATTTTCTAAGGGTCTTTCGCGTAATTAAAAATTATTTTTTTCAAAAGCTGGGGGACCGACTTCGGATGGGTAGAACTAAGATTCTGCGCGAAAGTAGTCAGCTGCGAGCCGTTACTGTATACTGTAGCGGACGGAGCATATTATCAAAAATTCTGAAGAAAATCAGCGAACAGCAACCATGACTCCAAGCCCAGTGAATCATCCTGCAGCTGTAAGTTCCGCGGGGGTTGGGATTCAAAACCGATGGGTGTACGGTAATCCAAGAGTTCTTTCCAAGATTATTCTGAAGGGAAATTCCCATCTTATGTGCTGCGAGGAAGAGCGGCCATTCAGTCGAGAAGATCGATTTCCTTCAGATTAGGGTGAAGCACCCCACGTGTATTTATGTTTATGGCGCACCGCTCGTAATAATATGTATTCCGTTACGAGCAACGCCATACGCTGCCCTGATGGATGTTGTAAAGATTAATCTCGGCCCCTTTAATATTTTCGACCCAGGCAGCTTCGTCTTACCCGGCAAACCCAGCAAAATTCAGAAATAATTAACAATTAAACACCCAGTTCTGATAAAAGAAGACTATCACTGCAAATAAGTGTTAATCTGACGGCCGAGTATCATACAATTCCGGGAGTGAAGGGCGAAATTCCTGGGATAAAAAAATAAGAGGAAGGCGGAGTCTCATCTACTTAAGTGGAGCAAGGCCAGAGCAATGGGGGACACCTGCCCCGGCCAAGTGGAAAAAGTTAATTTCCCGTGCAATTTCGTGATCCTTGCATTGTCGCTATGTTTAACTTGCATTTTCCGCCTGAGCCACCCCCTCCTTTGTTCTTCCGGTCTATTTTTACATCGTCGTCTGGGAAGCCGTCTAGCAGTATCTTTTCCTCGGGAGAGACGCGTCTGGCGTATACAGTTTGCCACAAAAGTATCCTCCTCGCCAAATTACAGGAACCTGCCGATTATATTAACATCTCTGGGTATAGAAATGCTAACAAGCAAGGGGGACCTTTGCACGGCGCTGTAGCTTTGGATAAAAAGGCGACCGATCCGATGTCTCCGGGAGCGGCGGTTAAATTAAATAGTCTCGCAATTAATCTCGCATTTATGAGGTTGTTGTGGCACCGTCGGGCGGGGGACACCCACCGAGGGGTGGCGAAACGAAAATCGAGCGCTGTTACGAGAGCCAATCCCCTTCAGCTCGCAGTCTCTCATCAGTGTTTGTGTACGTGTAAATATGCGGCAGCCTGTACACAGTAAATCGTGAAAACGACCCTGGAACAATGTCCATTGATGCAAGTGTGGATTGTTCTTGGCGCACTTGGCAACCTTGCATTCCACAAATTGTAGCGATTGTATTGGAACTCAGTTCATGTGCTCAATGACTTGTCGAATGTTCAGTGTGAGTCACTGGCCTTTTAACCACCCCCTTCACATTCAAGTTTCAATTATTCCCATTATTGGTACAATTTGATATTACAAATATATTCTCGGTGCCTAGAAGGATTTGGTAAAGAGTCCTTTATATTAAAAATACTAAGCAACCGTATAATTATAACATTCTCAACGGCCTATATCTATCGTTAGTTATTCAAAGGCAAGTGAATCAACCTGTACATTTTAGCCATTTCTTTACGGAATTGAAAACCGAAGAACTGGCGAGAAATGCATTGGGGCCAAATAATCGTCAGTTCGCGGTTCATTTTTGGTGCACCCTGTAGATACGTAGGCGTCTGATACCAGTGGGATGAAGGGATGTCCTGTATCCATGGTGACAAGCTGACTCACGGGGCAGAAGGTTGACGCCGGAAAACCGAGTCCATCCCGAGCGGGATAATAGGGGAGGGAAAATCCTCCCGAAGAATCCACGATCCTCGCTCGAGCATTGTTGTTTCCTCGAGGGTCGCTCCTCTGTGATTCCTGGGATGACCCTTCCCGCCAAATGTCGCCCCCGCTATCTCCCGCTCGTTCTTCACTTACTCGAAAGCGAAATATCGACTCTGACACATAGTACATACACAAGTAGACAGGGACAGAGGTCGATCGGATTTGCAGTGTAAAACCAGGTCTCCGAGAGAAATCAATCAAATCTGACATCAATTCCTCGGTTAAAGGTGCGTCCTGCCTAACAAGTGCCACAGTATTCCACGCTGTTATTTCCTGACTAAATTCGAGCGACAAACCTCCCAGGCAGGTATTATGCATGAGGGGGGCGGGGGTGTCGGAAAGGGTGCAAAGGGAAACGCGCAAGGACAAGCATAATCGTAAGGAACACCGTCGCCAACCGAGTTCTTGTTATGCGCATCTGTTTAAAGGTTTTGCACCAAGATGAAAGCTTCATTTCGGTAGCGATCCTGCCTTTGAAGTAATGTTACCCCTTCATCTTCGTTTAAACTGCACTTCTGTAAATAGAGCGGAATAATTGCACGCCATTAACATACCAAGGCTCATTCACGATCTATGTTTTATGGTAGAAAACGAAACAATTCCAATTTAATTCTGGCTTTCGTCTGTCCTTTATCCACTACTTACCTGTGCTTTCACGTACAAGGTAAGAATAAACCGAAAATGGTGAGTACACCTGCTCTTGGAAATTGCATTATGAATTCATGTGCACTTCCGTCGAACACGTATTGAATCCACGCATGGACGCCGTCAATCATAATTCACGGTTTCTGGAATTCCGCCGGTCGAACTGCAAACCTGAATACAAAGATACGCATTTTAACAACATATTTACTGACTCAGTATTGAATGAATGGAAGGAATGAGTTGCCAGGAGAAAAAGAAGAGTAGAAACTCGGAAGCCGAAAATTCGGATTTCGCGATCGGTTAAACTCGAGCGGTTCTCCTCGAGATTTTACCCGACAGATGGGAGCCGAGGGAAAGGAGGGTAGCGGTAAAATACGCTGATAATGATGGCCGCGTAAGGGCGGCTGTTTGTAGGTTCGACAGCTTTTATCGCAGCCACTTGAAGCACGCGCCCGGCCTCATCCTTTTTCACTGCTGCAGTGAGGAAACCGGTAAACGGGAGTAACGAGGAGATGGAAATATTTATTATCTTCCCTCTCGCTGAATCCTCCGGCAGCAAGGCTTAATGAAAGAGATCGGGTTCTTCGACGATTAAAAGACGGAGATCTTCCATCGAATTCCCCGACGATTTCCGATTGTACCTTTCTCTTAGCTCTTTCCTTGTACAGGGCAACACAAAGATGAGTTAACAATCTCATTGAGCCAGGGCTAGGAGAAATAAGGTTTTGACTAAAAATGAACACTGCAAATGTAACTGCTTGATTATAACTATAATAATAGTTAAATGTTATAAGGAAACAGCCCACAAAGTTTATTGCCGCCAATAAAAACTCATAACAGAAGCAATAAGCAATGATCTCGTACTCGCCGAGCATTTATCACAATGTTATCTGCACCAAATGCTTCCCCATGGTCCCCTATGAGTTATGCTGGCTTTGGCAGGCTTTCTCTCCCTCGCTTTTCAGCGTGAAAAGAACACTTTCGCGCCGCGCATACCAATGCTCTCAAGATGACTCAGAGGATCGACCCGTTTCCGCACGCTGTATCGCGTTCCGCTCATTGCGCCACGCATTCATTCTTCCTCGGAGTGTAATGACTGTTTTATGCAAAGAAATACCCAATATGTATTGGAACTGTTGGCACTTTTAGGAAGGGAATTGCAATTTTCAGTACTATTCTTACGAAGTTCTTAATTTTTTAAATAATTGATTTATATTAGTTAAGATTGGATTTCAATTCGCCTCGAGTCATTTTAACATTCTGCACGTGGCACAGCTTGCACATTGGAGTCAATGCAACTTAAGGAGATTCTTGGCCGACGGGAAAGCGAGCCAGATGCAAATCGCACGGGCGAGAGGCCTTGATCTCTCGACCCTTATCGTGTCGGTGTTAAAGCATGCACATTTACACACATACACTCAGTCTCTCCTCTTACATACACACATCGACAGGCGTGCCAAAACCGCGGGGGGTCAAATGCCCATTAACCCCTTTCTCGCCGGCGAAGATCCGCCTTATCGAATCTCAGGAACATTAGTCGCGCTTGCACGCCGCCAATTCCAGGTGATAATGATTTCAATGGATTCAATGAACCAGCGATTTCCTGCCATCGATCTTGTCATACACGCTTTCGCTTTCATTGTCCCCATTTGTAGAGTGTTGTTACCTTTTTTCGTCAGGTGATTTGATTTTTTATTAATCGGTTTGTAAATCAGTACGTTTTAATTAGTGCGGATTTATGCTTGTTATACCAAATTGGAGAGCACTTGTGATGCCCGCAGTCGCCAGAAGAAATGGCGGGAATGCGCTGTCGCTTTAAGTGAAACGGACCTTTCCATGTCGGGCATCATAAGCGGTGACTAATTTTATCGCCGGTGTTTTGGCGGGAGCTCGTGTAATTCGCCGTAATGTTTCACGGCCCGAAGCAGCCAGTTGGAAAACAAGTGGTTTCCGTAGCCCTTGCCACGCTCAACCAGTTGTAAACGAGTTCTCCCCGCTGTTAATTCTGCTGGATTAATTGCATTGTTTAAACCGACGATTGTTCGAAGTGTAAACTACTTGCTATGACAATATTGGCACTAACATAATTTTCTATTTCATGTGATTTTTTTCCTTCGATTTAAATCTTTCAAAACCTGATAATCAAACAAATCTGGATATTCGGAATTTTCGAATGGGAGTGTGACGCGTTTTCACGCCAATAATCGTTGGAGCGTCGGGCATTGCAGGAAATGCGTAGGAGTTCCCGCGAAATTTATACGCGACGAACAGAGTTTGGTTGGGGAAGCTTCATAGCGTTCAGTGCACAGTGCGCATTCTCTGAAAGCGAACGGATATTTACTGCATACACTCGGCGAAAACGGGAGCGGAGGATATTAAAAGCTTCATCAAAGCTTTCAGGGCGCGCCCGCCTGGACTGTTTTACATCCGTACTTGCGTGGACAAAGCGTGCGATAACTGCATTTAATTAACTCGCTTGGTAAGCGCGTGTTCGTCGGGAAGCTTTGTTTTCTCTCAGAATTCCACGCGTCCGCGTCGAAGCATTTTCCCAGTTTAGAGGGAAATATTAATTTTAGAATTAATCAAATACTTTGTAGTTTTATGGTTTCATTGTTACACGAGACATTTGAATTTCTTTTTCGTCTCAATTCATTGTATTGCGCGGATCGATGGCGAATTGCGTATAAACCGAATTTATTATGAATCCGCGGTGGTCCAGGGGCGGATCCGACCGTTAATTGCTGGTTGAAGAAGGCGAGGGTGAATAGGCCAACCAACGCAGGATGTGCAGACGTGTCTGCGAGTGACGTGTATTGTTATTTCGGAAAAAAGAGCAACAGTTAACAGGAACAAGAGGCCATCAAGGGCCGCACGCGATATGGGGTGAGCAGTTGCTCCAAGGGTCGACGCCAGAGTGCACTAGAGATATTAGAGCACGTTCTGCCCTCTTTGTTCTGGGCTCTTTGTGCATCTTGCTCCTGCAGTTGGTGCGTTTTGATTTCCACTCTCATTCCATACACTACGTTGCTGTTCTGGTCTTTGGAAAATGGGGAGAATATGTTATTAAGGTAATACGACGCCTCGCGGGATAATTTTTCCATGCAGAATCCCAGTTTTGGAGCTGAAACTGTCGAATTCAACAGTTTAAGCGTCAAAATAATATTCTACGAAGAATCATAGAACCCAATGTTTCCAGCGGAGAGGTCGGAAAGAAACGCAAGTTCCAAATCCGTCTTAAAATCGGAACTTTTCCCTCAAACGGAGATCTCCTCGAAACAACTGAATTGGAAGTACTTAGGGGCACTCGGCCGAGCGTGAAGTAGAAGACTGCTCGAAATTAGGGTCCATTTAAATTCGAGTTTCCGGCGGAAAGAACTTCCGCGGATCTGCCGATGGCCAACGTAGAGGGGCGCGCGGCTGGAATACCGAATCAGCAAAGCCGGTTTTCGGGGGACTTAAGCTCTCTCCTCTGCGAGAGTAACTTTGGCGAATCTTCGCGAAAACACACCTTCTTTCCCAAGCAACGCTCCTCCCTTTAAGTCGTGCTTTCAGGACTTCCGGTTAAGAAGCCGATTTCATACTTAACACTAACATGCGCAAAGCTCTTAATGCCTAGTATGCTAAAATACTTTCAATTATTTTAAAATAAATATTCCTGGGCTTTTAGCTTTTGAGTAGAATGGGGAATTTTAGTACACATTCAATCCTGAAAACGGGATTTGCCTTTTTTTAATGTTGGAATTGAAATTAAAGCGCAGTGCAATCTTCGCTTAATTTCGTAGAAAGCGAGAATCACTGGAGGACAAAGTGATCGGAGGAACCGAGAGAGTGGATGGACTCCCGGGCAAGTCAGGTGTAACCGCGTGAACGGCAGGCGGCCCAATTAACAGAGGTTGTTGAATCTCGGCTATGGTGTATGTACGTGTATAACTGTATAGTATGTGTGGTGGAACCCCGTAGCCGCCGGCTTACGTAAGCCTCGAATTTCGCTGATCAAGCACGCAGTCGCGTGAATCGCGCAACCTCTTAACGGAATTTCAGCACTCGCGCCAACAAACAACACTAGAGTCTCTCCGCACATCCACGTGCCCGCGCTTCGCCAACCAACCTCCGACAACGTAACGCCGTTCTGATTAACGCTTGATTAAAGTGCATTATTCGTCTTGTTTGCCAAACGGATTACGCTTTAACGAGCCCCGAATAAGCCTGGAACGCTGGCTATGCTTGTCAACCGCCATTAATCTTGTTTCGGGTGTTAACATTATATTTCTGCACTTGTTGGGATTTCTTTGATTAATTTGAATTTTTATGCTTATTTTGTTGCAGACGCTGCCCAAAGCTAAAGAAGATGCTAGAGCACCGCACCGAATTATATCAGGAAGCCCCGTCGAAAGTATAGACTGTTCGCACCAGAAATCTGGTAAGTAAAGATTTAATTGATGCAATTGTTTATTCACAACTCAGACATTCCGACTTTCAAAATTGATATACTATTTTAACTTTAAGTGGTTGAAAATTGGGCTTTTAAAAACCTGAAGTCTAACCGCCTTACCGGCATTCGAACTGACCCTATGAGTGTAAGAGCGCAGGATCGTAAATTCTCAGATCGTGAAACGGTGCGTCAAGCAGCCTCTACACTCCATCGGCTCGATACGGTCACGCACGTGCCACTCTTAGCGTGCGCAGTGCACGCGCCCCCCAGGAGGTTTTATCGCGACCCGAATCGGCCTCGACAACCAACGTAAAACTCGAGGCTTTACAGCCTTCGTCTTCACCGTCCGCCTATGCCTCTCCACCGTTCGATCCGCGATAGCCTCGAGAACAAGGATCGCCTCGCTTCTGCCGGCCTCGTAAAATCCAAACAACTCCTGCGTTATTGTTCCTCTTTCATAGACGGCGAACAGTCGGAACTCTTCTTAGAACATTAAATCTAAACTAAACTTGGAACATTAATTTCTATTTTGCATTATTGCCAGAGAAGAAAAGAAATTGGAGATTCTATTCCTGGATTTCATCTTTAATACATTTCGCTTGGTTCCTCCACCTTAAACAGAAAGCGGACCCTTTGCATTCATCCTTGCTGTTTATTGTCGCGCGTTCCACCGTCTACGCTTTCTTACGGGTGATCTTTAAAGTCGAGCATTCGTGCTCGATACACATTGCGGAACACCTAGCTTCGAGTTTCTCCCGAGCCCTGGGATTCTCATTATTGAACACGAATGAGGCTCGAAAGGAGTCGGTCCTTCTGCCACTCCTGTGCATACAGAGTTATAGAAAACATTCTAAAAGATACTCCGATTTCCAGAATAATTAATTATAATTAATCAATTTATTCAATGGCGCGAATCTGATTTGGTTTCCAGGCCACAATGTCGATGACCGGGAGCTTGATGGGCTACGAGAACAACAACGACGTGAACCAGGTCAAGTGCAAAAAGCCACTGAAGTCGCTGCCGGTGGTGGCTAGCACTAATGCCAGCGGCGTCACAACAACGAAAGCATGCAAGTCCCCGAAATCATCAAGTAAGAGGAGCTTCTGCGTGCGCGGCCATGTGAACAACCTCTGGTCAGTCTGGTACGGCATCCTCGCGGTCGCCTTCCAGGCTTACATCGCCATGAGATATGCCAAGCGATTCGCCGCGTATCTTTCACTGCCCTGGCCAGCGGATGCTCCGCCACCCAAGATCGAATTGTACGCCTGCCTAGTCCTCGCCGGCACTGGAGTCGTTTTACTTCCAGTCCTGATTGGCGCAGCTTTCCTTAAGCTCGGTAACCTGGCCAATGATGGCATCAAGCTCGGTCGTCATCTAAGTGCTTGCTCGAGAGATCCGCCGTCATCGCTTCTCACCAATAATCCTGATGGCAGTGAGTAACGTTGTTTTTTTTTTAATTGTAAATTTGGATGGGGAATTTTAATTGGGAGATTTTCAATAGTTCTCTGTTTCTTAATGAGATGCAAGATAATATTGTCCACGTTTTAGTCGTTCTTCAATTAATGCCAGTGCAACAGCATATTGATTACCCGCCGATTATTTATTCGAATAACATTTGTCCCGGCGTATCGTTATGCCGCGTTGCATCTTCAATTATTAATTATTCCCTGAATAAATGATTGCTCGGTGATGCTGGACTGCAAAATTCCGGTGTTAGTTCAACAGAATTGTGGGAACATGTTTCCCAAAAAGTATCACCTTTTTGCTGTTTATAATAATTGGTTGAGAGTGAAGTATCGTAAATCCTGTATGCATGGCAGAAAATATGAAGCCGCATTGACGTTTCTATTCAAATGAAACGTGGCCAGTTTCGCCTTGGTTTAGGGAGATCTGGGACCATAAACTTTTTACTGCCGAGCGCACCTTACCCCAGCTTATAACTTCATTTCTCTCGCCGCCGCATGCCTAATTCATACTCGGCAAACAGGAAAGTTTCCATCTTGGATACAGAAAACGAGGGGAATAACTTGAACTTGGCAAGTAAATGTTAAATGACGTAAATTTCAATCTATATCAAGACGATTCTGACTGCCAATTTTAATTAACAAGACTTTGAGACATTCGTGCATGTCTGTTTAAATCAGCAGTAGATGAAGCCGAGGTGGAAGACGTTGGGGAAAATCCGGAAGCTGATTCCCTCGAACCTTTTTTCCTTGCAGGCCTGGCAAATAATTTGTGGAGACACGGCGGTCCGACGGCGGCGTTCGTCCACCTCTGCACGGCAATGTGCTTCCTGCTACCCTCGCTGCTCATGGAGGCCCGGCTAATACACGCTGGATTTTTGCCAAAAGGTAATAAAGCAAGCCCCGCACCTTGTACCTACCCTTGGTAGCTACTACTTTCCGCTCGAGAGCCGGCTTAATGCAACTCGAAGGCCTTAAAATTGGACGCTCGCTCTCCTTCGAGCTTCAGCCCCAACTCCGCCCCAACCCCATGCAGTTAAACAACTTTTCCAGATATACGAAAACGGGAAAGTTTTCGGAGCCTCCAGCCCCCTGTTTTCCATCCCCGTCGAACGTTATCGCGCGGATACGTTTACCGGCGAGCACACCTTGTAACTTCTCGCCGAGTTTCCCCATTTGCGTGTTCCTCGTCAGGTGTAAAAGTATTTGTCCTGTGAGAATGTAAAACTGTAAAAAGCTACAGTACGGCCAGGTATACTTAGGAAAGTTAATTACCATAAAATGGGAAATTAATGCATAAATACTGGTAATGTTCCTTGTGGAAAAAGGGGAAAATTTCCTCACGTTTAGAATCAGAGGGCTAATATTTATTTTGTCCATCGTTTCGTAATTAAGTAAAATTATATGAAGGACGATAAGCCGGGGCTAACGGCAGTATACGTGGGTTGGATAAGACGGCCGCAGGCCTCTCAGCCTTAATTAAAGTAAGGTAACTTGAGGGGAGATTCCGCCTTATTTATGTTTCTCTCTTCGATCGCACGGCTCGCTCTGCAATCACGAATTGAACGTGACTGAAGGACGCAAGACCTTCCTAATTCGAATCAGCGTTATTCGAATGCTACGCTATGCTGATGTGGAACTCTGTTTGATCGTTCTGTTATCCAAACACAGCAACCCCTCTGGATTATACTTTCGCCTCTGCAAACACTCCACGTATTCATGTTTATTTTATATTATTTTTATCGTTTTCTATATTATTTTGTATTTCCGCAGCTTAAATATGCTTTATGATGTTTTATGAGTTTGCCATTTTTCGTGAAATAGGTAGCCTTTTCGGATAATACCAATTAGTCCGGTGGCGAAATTCAAAAGAAACTTTCGCCGCGCACTAACAGGATTATCGAGGTGGCGAATTTCAGGCGTGAAAGATAAATATGCGTGGTGAAAGTTTAATAATGGTCGGCGGGCGCCGGGAAATAAATTTAATCCTCGAAAATTGTCAGCTGTCGGTGTCGCTGGCCTTCGCGCTCCGGCAAAACAGATTAAAAATTAAAACTGCTCGAAAACTGGTAACTCATTCGGGACGAGCACACTACGGAAAATCGAAAGGGCTAATGGAACTTCCAATAAATGTCAAGTTAAAGCTGACAAGTCGATGTTAAATCCGAAAGGACATTGTTAGCAATATATCAAGTTCCAATTTTTTAATTTAAATTACTTCGAATCTGAAAAATATTATATTGGTCAGCGATTTGACCGGAATTTGAGAGGAGATTCAGGAAGACATAAGCCTGCTGGTCCCCGATACCTTATAAAAAATAAACCGTGTTTTTCGAGGTTCCGGACTCGACGAACACGCCTCCAATTAGCAAAGCACACACACATACTTGTCCTCCGATAAGATCGGGTGTTGCTTTCCTCCCCTCGAAATGACAGCGAACAGTGTAATTAATTCAATCTCTATTGCGTGCACTCTGTCATTCGTGTCTGCCTTGTTCTACCTATTGCCGGGTGGATAGCTCCCACTCATTCTCAGATCAGTGTTAATTTATTACACTGAATTAGAATTACGAGTCTTGATAAATGTCCCGGACGTGTCAGCTTTGCAATTTACAAGTGTTAACATGGCGGTCTTAAGAAGTTTGCGTTTCACCAACCCTTTTAACAGGTTTTCGGTATTTAAAATTCTATTATTAAATCATATAAATTGAAATTAACATGAATATGCTTTCAATAAAACGAACGATATTGTTTCCCATCTCGAACGGCTTCCTCATGCACATGGCTTATTACCCTTAACGTTTTCTGTTGGTGCACTTCGCGAGAGGGCGAAGATATGAATCATTTGCATAATCGTTCTTGATATCGGCGCGACGACAAAGTGCACCTACCTCCTATGCCAGACGCAGACTATGTATGTATGTCCTTTTGGAAGTTCGTCTCAACCCACGTCAGAACCTGGCTGTACATCCATTCCGAATGCATCCGGAATGTACATCGCTGGTACCGTTTGCAGAGTGCACTCCGAAAAATCGACGGTGCGCATCACATGCTGACACGACGCAGCCACCGCCTCTGACATAATACAAGAAGTCGGTCGGACAGCTGCAGGCAATCGTGTTTCGGAATATTCACGATGCGAAAGAGGGAAATCTTTTCATGAAAATGTAATCGGAACATTGGGACAGAACTTTTTTTGCAGTCAGAAATGTAGTATTTTATTCGATTACATCCTCACAGCCGATGGGAAGATGTTTGGGAACTTTACATTGCTGACGGGGCTGGAAATTCAAAGTGCCAATTATACATTAAATAATAAGTGGCAGATGCTCACGAATGCGTCGACGTAAACCGAAGATGAAGGACTGCATTCTAAAACCTAAGTCGCGAAGCGGCTCAGTAGAACGAGTCAACGTAATATCGCGGCGGAACTGTCGGACGCACATACTACTGCCACAGTCGACGCACACATAAGACACGCAAGTCGCAAGAGTTGCCTTTACCAATGTAAAAGCTTTGGCGCCGGGCTCCAGAGAAGCCGAGTATTAGATATCTCTGACCATCACAATTAAAAGGAAAAACAATTAGAATTTGGTGAGAGTACGTTTTAGAAACTCGGACGGTTTATCGAAATTCCCTGATAAATTGGAAAGCACACACGAGCGTTGTCTTGAAGTAGCGGCTCGAGTGCCCGAAGCGCGACACGCAATTCCTCTCACCCATGCGAGCACTTACCAAGTAGGCCAAGTGCTACTTCAACCTTCCACGCTTAAAGCACCGCATTATAGTTTTTCCACTTCCAGGCATTCAGAAAGCCTGCTTTCCAGCCCAGCGCGCCTGGTGCACTGGCCTGTTACATGAAGCTTTAGGTGTAGGAAAGTTCTAGTAACTGAATAGTTGCAAGCATTTCACGGTGCTCTATTTAAAGCCACCAAAGATACTTTCGTCTTAGAATTTTAGAAAGCCTGTTTCAACGAAGTAACAATCTTTTCAAAAAATCATATCGTTGTTAAATAATAAGCGTGTTAATTACGAAGCCTGTAAAAGGCGAGTTCAATCGTGAAGAATCAGATGAAAAGAATGAATCACTGGAGGGTCTAACTATTCGAGCATAAAACCGTGTTCCTTTTTCTGGAGGTTCTTCCTGTCTCCAGCCAAGTTCAACGCAATTAATGAGGCATGCGAGCCCTTTCGTCATTTCGTGACTAATAGAGAAAAACGGCGAAGTCGCAGACGCACACCGGAAATGAGACTATCTGGCGAGGATGCTCGAGCGGACTCAGAGAGGGAAGTTGTCAACGCTGAACTGAATAAGTATTTTTTGCCGAAAGCAGTGTCACGTTACCGTGGAAACGAGTACGCTACAATACTTTCTTGCATACCCAAATTATGTAATTCGTTGCTTATTAAAATTTCAGTTTTTTCTTGCATTATTCAATTATTCAATTAGTAGCCGAAGTCAACTAATTTCGCAGTTTGTCCAGGAAGATCAAAAATATCAGGTTTACTTTTTCTCCACTGAAAATTGACAAACCCAGGACAGGTCTACTGATCTTCAACAACATCCTGCACTCTACATATAAATATTTAAGGGTTCAAAGACGTTTTATCATTCCCCGGACAAGAGTTTCAAGTGCTGCTTTTATTATGATGCCGCTCGCTTCCCCCTTGAGATCCTCCGGCTGCCAGAGCTCTCAGACTTTTATTAAATATTTAACCCGCCTTTGTCCAGATGTAAACCCGCCGGGGACCAAAGCGATTTAATAAAACGGATTTCCCGATTCCGTGTCGCTCATCGTGCGCGTACAAACGTACTGGTTTATAAAAGAGCTTTTACTTTCGAAAACAATATCTGAAAATTTATTCGACGTTTATGAATTCGACGAAGTTTTCGATTTAGAAAAATAAATAGTTATAGAATAATTTCAAAATGACTTCACATAATGTATGAAAATAGATGAGGATAAGGAAATGAGTTTAGATCGCAAACACCGCCGGAAGGATAAGTTGGCGTATATACGGAGAAAAAGGGGTGCGCTGAGGTAACAGGATAACTTCGTCCTAACAGCATCCTGCTGGGCGTATTGATCGGTCAGGTGTGTGCATATAGTTCACAGGATCTCCCGCTCGCAGGATCCTTGAGCTCGCAGAGCTTCCTGTGTGTTGCGTGGTAGACTAACACACTTTGCGACAATGAAAAACATATTCGCAATACTGAATTCTAATGTGATTCAAAGCCTCGTGTTCGCCAGAGCTTTCCCCCGGGGTATTACTTATAAGCCCCAAACCACAATCCGGATTAAGAAGGTTGAGCCGTGCGTACAAACGCCGCATGCCGAGAGGAAGGGAATTAATCCTAAAATGCAAGTGCACATTCTCATCTCGCGAATTATTACCCATCACGAATGCAACAATTTTTATTTTTCAGTCGCTCGTTTCGCTCGCTCATTTCCATGGGCAATTTACTTGCTGCCGGAATCGTCGGGAAAAATTTTATTGACCGCCCGAGGCAGACTTTTCATATCAATTTCATTGTTCATTTCACGGGGAAATCCCCCCGACAGCATAGGCGCAATTTTTTCCCGCTGCCGCTGGATGAGAAAAGACAGCACTCATTAGTTCTCGTGTTAATTGCGGCCGCTCTTCTTTTTGCGAACCCGGCGTACTTAAGTGGTGTTTCGGCGGAAATTAACGTCCTTTATGGCTCACTAGTCAAGGGTGTTCCGCCTTCGGCGAAAAAGGCGTTGCCAGGCACGGAAAAAAGGAATATAAACGCTTTCATTGAGAGCGTTGCCGTCTACTAGTCCACTTGAGGTGGAAATTCATTTTAGGACTTTGAGTCAAATATTATTTGAATCGTCGGATCAATAATAATGTCTATAATGCCAGTAATGGCAACGGAGATAATCATACTTCTTGCCAGTTTCCATCGCCGGCGTAATTTAATAGGAACACGCTACGCCCTCATTCCCATTTCCCGGAAATCCCCCGGGATAAGCTGGAGAGGAACATAAGACGACTTTACTCAACTCGGTTTTATTTAAAATGAACCAAACAATTTGGAGTATGCTTCTTAGTTGGCATGTAGCCCATAAACTTGCAAGAAACTTGCACCAGCTCCCTGCCTAGTACTTTATATTTGATTTGAGAAGAAAATAATTTCAATTGTTTTGCGGGATCTTGCAGAAGCGATTTGGCGAACGGACTTGGACTGGGTGGTGATCCATCGGGACCGACTAGTCGTCCTCAGCTTCATGAATCCGAACGTAAACCTGAGCACGTTGACGGGCCTCATAACACCCCAGCCCTTCGTCACCCTGGCACCTGAGGATATCGAGGACGAGCTCAGCACCATGCCTACGATAACTCCGACACTTACAAGCTCGATCGATGAGCTCACCGAGCCACGACTCGACGAGGAGACGACAACGAAGCTTTCCACCGCTTTACATCGGAGCGTCACAGACATGCCATCGCCGCCGCCGCCGCCGAAATCGTCCAGGACGACCAGCACAACAGGTGGAACGTCCACGACACCGGAAACAACCACCAGCTCGTCGAGGCTGGCGGCGACAATTGCGACGAGCACATCGAGAGGGAGCTCGACAAGGTTCAGCACTGGTTTGCTGCGACGAGCCACCACCAGGACCATCATAAAGAACAATAATACGAAGAGCCGAGGCAAAACGAAGAATTCCAGCAGAGCTTCCACCACTATGCGACCGGCGAGGACTACTTCCGCCGGAAACATGACTGCCCAGAGTATGTCGCTGACGATGAACAGTCTGGCGGATTTGGATCACCCGGAGAACCTGAATCTCGAACTCCAAACTGGTAAGTCATTATTCTGCAATAAAATAATATTACATGAAAGGACGAAGTAATAAAGAATCACATTTATTCCAGCTGAGTCTTACGGTCCTATTACCCTAGAGTACTTGAACTACGCTGCGGCGCTAGGAGTTTACTCCGTGAGATACCCGGCCGTGTTCTGGTCCTGCAATAAAGTGCTGGGAACAATTTTCAGTATTCAGCTGGTGATGAATTCCGCCCAGAGCTTGTTAGCCTACGCAGGAATGTCCGTTCTCTACAAAGTGAGTAACGTAACTGCTACGTCAATGTTGAACCATCTGCCCTCGCGAAATTATGGGCTCCTGTTCCTCGACGACGCCAACGTTCTGATGCTCGTATTGCGCGTTACAACTTTATTTTGTGGAATTTCGTACATTTTCAAAGCAGATTGTGAATAATAATTTAAAAAAAAATAGAGAAACTAATTGGTTAAAATGTATTGTATTCATTTTGCAGGTTCAAGTGGTGGGCCCATTAAAAGTTCTGCCCCTTTTGCGCCACAGAACAGTAGCGACCACCAGCACCATATCAACTATTTTTGGAGACTCGTATTTCTTGCTAAATCCACACGTTACGCTTGTCCTCTTTGCGCTCTCATCCCTCCTCGTGCTGTGCTCGAGCATGGTGATGTATTTCTATTGTCATGGCAGGTGAGTTTTAATCCTACGATAACTTTATGCATCAAGTCTCACTGAATTACGCGAGACATACTTTGCCCCAACTATGCAACTGGCGCGTGAGGTAGTAAGGTAGAATCCCTTTCTCGATGAAATAGTGGGCGCAACGCGTAGGTCTGGGCCAGACAAAAGAAGCAACACGACTCGGGGCTTCTTGTTATCCCCGTGAAGAGCAAGAAATTGTAGGGCAGGTTTTAATGGGCGCCTAGCGCGAATTTGGAACGTGTTCAACTGAGGGTGAGATCCCTCGAACGCCAATTGTTAGCATGCCTCGGCGCCACTTGGCTCGGGAATAATTGCCGCGACGAACGAAACTTCGAGTCCTTTTCAAACGGTTCGAGAGAGTTGACTGCTCCGGATACTTGTTTCCAATTAAATTTTTCACGACGGTCCCCGTTCACTAATGCGAATTGTCACAGAACAGTTAAATATCCTTTTTACGTTTTACTTTTGCAGATTCGCCGCTTTTCTCAATCAAGAACGAGAGCGTCGAGTGATTCTGCCAAAGGACGGTCGTGACGGCAACGGCTGGGTTTACTTCACGCACTGTACTGCTCTCTGCGTGTTCCTGGCGATCGCAATCTGCAGTGCACCCTTGCTTTACGACTACACAGTGGTGTATCGCGGCAGTTTGGACGGTGCGATTCTCGCCTGCATCATCGGCACAGTGCTCCACCTGCTCCTTTGGCTGGTACTCTGGATATTCCTGACGATCAAGCAACGCTGGACGTTCAAGCTACGGGTGACTATTGGCCGAGCCACCGTTCGATCCGCCCGGTCGGTGAAGCTCGTTACCGACGTGGATCTCTTGTCCGCCCGAGAGGAGGATGACGGTACCAGCGCACCACTTCTCGTCGTCGGTAACGGCAGAACGTACACCATAGCCGACGCGTCACCCAAGAAGGCGATCATGAGTGTTATCCAGAAGGCAGCCATGGAAAGGAAGGCTCGCTCGCAAGGTACGTCAGCGAATACTTGCCCTTTCTTTATTTCCCCTTCCAGAAAATAAGAAAACCTTAATCAATCGCAGGTGGCAACGTCGACTCGGTGGATGGCGAGTCAACGGCTGACGGTGACGAGCAGATCTACTGGCTGAGACCGAAGTTGCGACCATCGCCGACACAATCGCCGAGCGACACCGGGGGAGCGGCAGCTTCTGAGAAGGGATGGCTCAACAAGAAGCTCAAGCCCAAAGTCACCTTCAAAGACGTGCCTAGTACGTCAGGCTCGCGGTAACTACTCTCCTCCCTCCTCTTTGGTGTTTCGAGTAAATCGTTGTCACTGTCTACTCATTAGCTTCCAGTGCCTGCTTGCTCTCTACTTCTATTTTGCATGGTACACACTTGCAGCATTCTTCTTTTCTAGCACTATTTACTTTTCAAGATGAAATTCTTTTGATTAAAGAGTATATTTTAACTGTTTGCCTGCAATCTTTACATGAATTGTATATAAAACTGAGTATCAGATCTATCAATCTTATTGGTACAATTTCGCTCAACTCTCATTCTTTTTGATCAAGTTTTCTTCACTTTATGGGTATCTTTCTTATTCCGGCTGCCAAGAATGCATGGCCTGTCCCGAATAGAGCCCCACTAAGTCCTAGATACCGGACAGGGCACAAAGCATGCTAATCCCGAATAATACTTTGTTTTCCAGTAATAAGGGAAAAGGTAGACGAGGTGCCACTGACGGAGGTCCTGACGACGACGGGGATTACGCGACGTTACGCGAATTACCGTTGATGACTACCTTGGACCCAGCGGAAGACTCGACCTCCGAGGAGAACAAGGTATTTCCATCCTCACCCCGAAAGATCGTGACGTTCTCCTCGATCCCCTACGTACTGCCGCCTCGCACCACGTAGATTTCAAAATGACAACGAAACAAGATTGCTTTCTTTTTTACCTGTGAGCGACTATAAATACTGGGCGAAAGTATTTCTTTAAACAAGAGAGGAAACGAATTGCTTCTGCGTGGATTGCATTATAACTGCTCACTGTGATATACAACGTACACTGTTCAAGCAGTCAATTAACATTCGTCATTGATTTTCGTGAAGACTTTAGATACCGCTTAAGCCGGTTCTGGCAGCGGTAAGGATTATAAGAGGGTTGCAAAGGTGACAACAGACAACTTAACGTCAAATTGTCTTAACGTGTTAGTCTATTAAAATATGCTTGGCCAATTAAACAGCCTTGCCTAATTAAAAGAAGTACGAATCCACGTGCTGAAGTGTTCTGAAACCAATACTCTATTTTCTCGCGCTACTTAGTGAACTGCAGAACCACAGACAGTCATCTTTGATCTCTATATCAAGCCTCTACAACCGTATACTAAAATCAACAGTGTCATTTCTGGATTCATTAACAATTAAATACGTGGGTACATATCTGAAACGTATTCGAGTAGGCATTGTAGAATATAGAGTAGAATGTGCGACACTTGAAGCGATTTGAAACCGAGAGTGTCTTCGTCGTTCCCCTAAACCAATAAAGGAATCAAAAGTTCTATTTTGATATATAAGCTTTTAAAACATCGAGCGGTACACTTGCTCGCCTTTGGAATCCTCGTTTTTCCTGTGCATTCTGAGATCTACGTTCGGCCCGCAGGCAAACTGGCGCGTGAAGTCTTCTTTTTGATTGTGTTCTTCGCGACTGTGTTTTACGGAGCTTTCCAAACCTCGTGCGAAAACGCGTTCGCTTTCGATGCATTCTTTTGATTTGTAATCAGGAAGCTAAGTTATCTACAATACGTACGCCTTGACTGCCAAGCTTGGTACCTCTGATACCGTTTTTTATTTATTTTAGTTGATGTGACCTGTATAAGTATAGTATTTGATTTGCGCCACGATGGATATTGACCTTGTAATTGTTACTATATTCGGTGGCTATGATCTGTGTACCTGCATGGCTTTTGTGAAATTGATTCTCTCAAGGGCTAAAAGCCGGAGCAAGGTTGAGTGAGAAACCTACGGTGTCAGAGTTTGGGAAGCTCTGTGGAGAAAGTGAAGAAAGCTCCTCTCTTCGCACGGAATAAATAATTCGCGATAATAAGATCGAAATGAATGAGACTGAATTTCATATTGTCGATGCTTTTGAGAGCGACTTATTTTCTGTGCTTATGGCCATATATTCTTTTAGTTTATTCAATACGTATTAACTAAGTAACTTAAATACGTAGTCTACTGTGGGATTCTATTTACTTCTAAGATTACGGTTGCACTGGGAATTGCGCTCGGGCCTTTTTGTTGTTGTGTGAGGGATCTTACACTTTTTCAAATGTCCAGTATTAACCGTACTAGTACACATTTTTAATTTATTTGTACTGTTTTACTAAAATAGTATCCCAAATAGTAATACTCGCGTCGCTTCTGCTCGAACAGAAATTTCAATATAGTTTCGCGACGCTTTTCGTACAAAGTAAGACTTCGAGCAGTGTCGTATCGTTCTATCACTCTAATTATTTATTTCTCCAAACGGCAAACTATAATCGATCCACTATCGATCGAAGTTCCCATTGTAACTGCGCTCCGAGTGACGGAGATCGACATATGCCGAACCTTTCTGCGGTGCAGACATATACATAAATTGAAATCTAGCATAGTAAAGAATGCGAGAGAAGGTTCACCAGTGAAGAATCGACGGTTCTTTTTGAGTTTCCTCGCTTTCGATTTTCCGATTTAGTGGTTTCTTTTGCTTTGACAGTGGGGAGGATGGCTGACGCCTTGTAGAAGGGCGGACATTCCTAGACTCAGAAACGTAAGGCACACACAACTCTACTTCTCATTTGTGTTTGGTTTCTGTGCTTAACACACCGAGCTAACAAGCCGCGAGCTCTCTCGTTGACTAACACACCCACACTCGTGTACCATAATGCGCGTGTACTCTCCTAGCGTGCACTAACACCCATTACTCACATGTTCTAGAGAGTGTGGCGTACACATGCGTACACTGTGCGATATACATAGATGAAGTAGGTGAGAGGACAGATATGGCAAGGGTGTGTATATTTTTATTAAGCAGAGATTATTGCAAGCCGAGGACCGCCGAGTGAGACCTCGGTCGTGGGGGGTTGTATGCCTCTTAATAAGCGGGTGATCATTCAGAGATGAATGCGCTACTGCCCAAGGAAAGATCGATCCTAATTGTTAATTAATCCCCAGTTTTAAACAAGCGTTCCTACGTTAACCAATCGTACGCCTTGATGGCGTAGAAGTTTATAATGTACACTTGCACAATATTAGATTATTGTTAGCGTATTTGTTAGTTTATAGCGTTTGTCGATTTACTTGTCGATTTTTGCAACAAATTATAAAACATTAATTCTTACCTATTCTTTTATGTTTCTAGTCTTAATTTAAGTGTTCGTTATTACTCAATCGGTTAGTGTTTTACTTTTTATGTGATTTCTTTAAGGGTCTTCGACACTCACGAAGCATTAAGATAAATAATGTATAAGTGACAGCTTTTAAGTTTAATTCTCACGAAGAAGCCAGTAGAATAGTCTTTGGCTCAGGCGGCGCTCTCTCGGTGTCTATCCCGAGCATCGATCTCATCTCTGAACTGATTTCCCCTTATTAAGACGCGTGCAGAGTGTAAAAAGGGCACTCGCAAATACCGCTGAAGACGCTTTACCTTAATTATACACAGAAAGACTCACCGTACTTTTGTTACGTATTTTTTCAAGATAACTTACGAGGATAAGCTGTCTCAGTGACTGCGAAACCGGCAACACTTGTACATTGTACGATCTGTAACACACAAAATCGACTTTTGCTCAATAAAAAGTGTACGAAAACAAAATAAAAACCAAGGTTGCTTGGCTCTCGATATTGTTCTCTCTTAGAGTGTTAGTCTCTCTCTCTCTCTCTTTCTCTTTCTCTCTCACTCTCTCTTTCTCGAGTTCTGCTTTCGAGATCATCAGCCATCAGCACCCGAGACTCACGTCTGCCATATCATCACTTTAGGCCTACTGCAATAGAACTAGTCTCTTCTTATCATTGATGTAGTGAATTAGTGGAATTGCACGCACATATTCTGTGATACTAACGTTAGCACCAAGGTCTAATAACACGTGTCCATTGCGTACGAGAGTTTGTTTTAATTCCCTGCTGACTTACTGCTTCGCCAGTGGATTTTAGTTTAATTAGACCAACGATATATTTAGTTTTTCTTCACTGTGGGTGAAGCACCGATCTTGCAGTGAAGTAGCACGGCACGAATACGTGATTGAGGCGTGTGTCTGCGGCTTCATTCAAGGACGTAGGAGGTATATGTCTATGCGTGAACTAGGAGGCTATCATTCCATTAAATCCTCATTTCATTCAGTCACTTCCGTTCAGCTTTCTTCTGTTGCCGTAAAGGTTTCTGTGGGCATCTCATCAGAATTCCCATTATCGCAGCATCGCTTACTCCCAACTCTAACTTGCTACTCCAAGTCCACTCATCATCGCTGATACTGATACAAAGCATACTTTCCCAGTAAATGAACTCTATTGAAATGAATAATTCCCAGTGGATTAAGTGGGACTTCGCATTAATTCTGCTTTTGATTAACAATAGTAGAAATTGAACATTTCCGTAAAAAAGTATCACATTCTCATTCATGAACTTTCACTCGTTCACCCAATACTAGAAACTAGTAGTCCCGTGACAGCCGGAGAACTCGACAAATGCTCAAATGGGGAAGCAGGAGCCGCACGGAGGAAGGGACGACCTGGATAATGGGAATTCGGTGAAGCGCAAAGTGGCAAAGCCTCTGTCAGATAATATGTGTACTCGCCTCGAAAAAAGCATGCGCAATAAGGAACAGGCTAATTAACAGAAACACCGATTTCCAACAGCTCCTCGAGTGCGTAAACGACGACCAAGTGACGTACTATGCGAGTGCGAATCGCGACCTGCAACCCTCGGAGGGTGACCCTTCGCCCATCCTCGCCCCCGACCCCCTTCCTGACCCTGGCTCGGAGCCGCTTCCACTGCCACCCCCGACTCCAACTACTGCACCGAGCACTGAGGTCTTATCAGCGCCACTAACTACTAACACGCAGGTACTAACAATTAGCCTCTCCTCTCTAATCTCTGACCCTCTAAGGGCTTGCCACTGGACATTGAACACGTAAAACGTTTACTTTTGAGAACTCCTAGATGTAAAGTTGTATTTGAACAGATTGCGTGGCCTACCTTGGTAGTTTTGTGATTAAGATTAGCCCGAGTTATAGTAGTGACCGGATAGTAAAGTACCGACTAAGAGTTGTAATTGTAAGTCAGCCGTACAATGTGCTAACGAATGTGAGATTAATTAACAGATCACTTGTCACGTCTCGTGTTAGATTATTATACGTGTGAGAACGTCTTTAACGAGTACTAACGTTGATTTTCCGGAGGACGCTCGTCTAAAATGTTCAGAAATGTTAATAAACACATCTTTCAGGTGAGTGGGCAGACACCACGTTGTCTGAGACGCGCTGATTCTGGGATGCCGCACGAGGAGCTAACGCCAAGGTCGGACTCCTCCACTTCACCACCGCTGGACGTGGTCGGCTCCGTAGCGGGGCACAGCAACACCAGCAGTAACAGCGAGACGTCATCCAGCGGCGTGCACAGTAACACCAGCAATGCGAGCAACATCAGTCACAGCAGCTCGCAGAGGCGGGCAACGAGCGTGGATGACCTGACGGGAGAGGCGCGTGAGGAGCCGCGCGAGCAGTGGCGAAGTTGCTCATTGCAGCGCGGAATGCAGCCGCCAACAGCCAAGATGACCTTCTCTCCACCGAGTAGTCGACCAGGCACGAGCCAGTCGTTCTCCTCGCCGCAGTATGCCAATCATCTGCCATTGTTTGCCAATACAAACGGGCCCGACGCGCCAGGCTGCCCAGCGGTCATCCTGGAGAATCCGAGCGAAGCGACGGTAGTAATCCGGCGCAAGCTCTCCAGAGCGAAGATCACTGAGCCTCTAAACCTGAATGAGGAACCTTTCGGCCGCTCGACCAACATGCGGATGACCTCCTTCACGGAGAGCAGCGACGTCCGCGTGCACGCATCATCCGCGACGCTCCCGCACTACCCGACGCAACCAGCGGTCACGTACCCTCACTGTTCAACGATGCCGCTGCCTCACGCCTCGCATAGTATGGCTAGCAATAACATGGTTGGCTCCACTGGCAGTTGCGGATCCGTGCCCAGGCACACCTTCGTCCCCCCACAAATCCACACGACGATGCCGGCCCACACGACGCTACCCTCGCATCACAATGGTGTGAGGCTAATGCACAACGGGCCGAATAATCCGTTCGTCAAGAGGTTCCCGCAGGTGGTGCACACGCAACACTCCTGGGCGCTGCCCGGTCACCACACCTTCCCACAAGTATTGCAGAGTAATAGCAAGCTTTCGGTGACCGCGCAAATCAGGCAGAGTGATCGAGACTCAGCCAACTTCTCCATGGCGAGCAGCGGCGATTCCGATACCTGCCTTCCTCACTAAAGGGTATCCTGTCGCGACAGTAGTAGTATGTGTTAAGCGATGCACTAAGTGTTCGGCTAAGGCGCAAATGAATTCAACCTATCGTTGCATACAACAGGGTCGAGTTATTGCGTCAGTCAATCGTGTTGTAGCAAACCAAAGGTTCAGCGGTTGATACTACATACTTCCTTGCGAGATAAGGGCCGGATTGTCTGCGTGGATAAAAAAGGCGTCTTATATTTTTTATTGTATCGGTAGTCTTGAAATAGTTGGATACATCTGGACCAAGGTTCTGTCATATCCACATCTTTTACACTGTATACATTTTGGTGAGCAATCTACATATCAGATCTTGGATGTCTTTTGGCAATAACTATTTTTTAAACCATGTACCAGATTTCGAGGCCCAATCCCCTTTCTTATTGATTATACTTCTCGCCAGTATTGGACAAGTAGTTTACCGATGATAGAAAATAAGATTCGCCCCAGGTTTAAGGTTCGAAGCATGAATTGCAAACATATCTCATGCGTGAATTGTCACTCTTACCAATTAATACTCCATATCCTTGGAAATCGAACGCCTCCTGAGAGATTCCCCGAGGAAAACAGACGCCTTTTGAATCGAATTGACGCAGACAAGCCCGTGGTACCTTGAGAATGCATCTCGATAGTATGTATTTAAGAAATACACTTCCTTTCTACTATTTCCGTGTTAAGAGAAATAGAAATTCCATGGCAGTGTGCGTATGCGTGCTGGGATCTACTTCCAGTATCTAGCGTGTAGAATGGTGGGAATTAGAAGGGGAAAAACGTTGGGAAGGGTAAACACGAACGGATTTATTTCAGCGTTACAATTACTGTACGAGAATTAATCGTACCGCTCGAAATAAAGGTCGGATTCAAATGCGATAGAAGTATAACGAGACATATGGGAATCGTACTAGCGATATTAAGGATATTATCTTTGCCTTTGTAAATTTTGTTAAAAGAATGTATATTGCTAATGGAAGCCATTTCTTTACCTCGTAATTATTGAACGATTTAGTATGCTAATAGCTGCTCCGGTTCCAGCGTGAGGCAGGAGACCCTATTAGTCTCTCTGAGATCGAAGCTACGGGCGCGCAGAACTGTTTCATACCGTATCGTTTTTGGGATTCTCGTACCGGAGAATTACGAGAGTGGGAGAAGAGAGTTGTGAGTTATTGGACGCCCAATAGCAGCGTCCACGATGCATATTGATACCCTACGAATTCTATATGTATATGTTTAGGGTTCGACGTTTTCCTAGGAGTAAACATTGCACTCGTACGAACAAGGATCTCAAAAGGATCGACGCGTCGATCGAATCGCAACACTCGACTGAGATCATGCGCACAATGAAGCGAAATCTTGCGAATTGTCTTTGGCACATCGTATTTTTGCAAAACAGGCGATGTGATTGAATTAAGCGGCATCGTGTTTAACGATGCGAATGCGACAGATGTAAGGAGGATTGCTCAATCTTATAGGTGACGAGTAATCCTCGAGGAGAACGCGAGCGGTTCAGGGAATCGTGTTAATTAAAAGTTGGATAATTTTACCTACCGTTCGATGGAGCATTCGTTTTGTTTCTACCGGGTTGTAAATACTTCTTACTTCTGGTTCCAAATTATGTTTTTTTCACCGTATTCAATGTGATCGAACGCAAGATTCATTGAGCCCGAATTAAGTCGAATAAATTCAAACACATATCATTCGAATTACATCGTTTTTTTATTTCATGTTTTTCAGCAGTGAACTTATATTTCTTTTAGTTCGAGAAATTTCACAAGAAGACTGGTACTTTTATTTCCACTGAAACCACCGGTATTAGTTGTTTAATGAAGGATATTTTACAGTTTCAGGAATATTTCTCATGTGCCATTGCATAATTATGATCAATGTTCTTGAAACGGCCAACTTTTGTATGAGTAACTTTATGTGTTACCATGCAAAACAAGAAATAGTGTTTTACGTAAATAAATTAAAATAAATAGAATTTTTATTATTTTTTTCCACATGTTTTGTTCTATTTAATTTCCTTTTTCCAGGTGCTTTTATTAATATTTTTCTTGATTTCTGCTTAGCGAATGGTACGCGCGAGTAACCGCGCAAGCCTAAGTGAACGACTACTGCCATTAGAATTAACTTTAATACTCCACGTTGTATTCACCGACTGCGAGCGACAGCCATGTTATGTAGTCCTTTCCTATGCGAGGGCGAGCAGGATGATACTGTTATCCGCACTCACCTCTGCCAGCATCCCTTCCACCTGAACTTCCATCGCGATTACATATTTCTTCTTGAACGTGACTGTGGTGGTGGTTGATCTCACGTGGACAGGCACTGATTTTCCACTTGGAAGCATGGGCTTCACTAAACACTAAACAAGTACTAGAAAACTGAAGAGTATTCAAAAGTAAAAGTGTACCAATTAGGGCACAGTCCGTTTCTACACCACACCATTAAATATAATCTCGCACAAGCACACGCGTAGTTCGACATCGAGGCGAGATCAGATTGAGCGATTTATTTTATAAAACGACAAACGGTATTTGCGACACTTTTTATACTAGTTGGAAACAGTATTAGCCATGCACAATCATTGTACTAACTCGTTAGATCTAGTCTCACGATTTTTCGCAATCTAAATGTTATTACCGCGTAGTCGATATCGGCGACAATAACCAGTGTAAACTTTTTAATAATACGACCAATTTTTACGAATTCTATCATTCAGAAGTGTATACAAACATCAGGCGGTTAAGTATTGTTGAATCCAAGTGTTCTCGCGGAATGCTTTTACACCCATTAATAAGGCATTGTGGATGAACAATAACGTTTATACAGTATTTTTCTAATTTTTGAGCTAGCGGCTTAAATATTGCTGTTAATCTGATCTCGCTCGCGATTACAATAAAGCGGAGGAGAGACTGTATACCTAAGAGACTCGAAGTCTGTGTTTCATAATTATAGCAATACCGTTGTGGAAATTCAGGAGTAGTAACTGGCCAATTGCGGTCACCGAATGGCAAGTCGAATTGTATGTCTTTTGACAGAGACGAGGGCGAACTATTTCACGCCGATGGTACATATCATTCTTCAAGGATGGACCATGTACACAACCATATGTAATGCAGGGCGTTTAGACTAGCGCACTTATCTCTTTAGTCTCAAAGAATTAGGAATGCAATCTCATGCATTGCCCATTTCAGCATTGGGTTCTCATTGTAACCCAACGAATCACTCTTCAAACACATTCGAATTTCCCACACGCGGACCAAAGACTCTTAAGCCGTCTAAAGCTGACTATTCATTAAGTGAAGGAAATCGTAGCAAGTCGAAACTGGAACATGCTAGAACGTAGACTTATTAGTTCTTCAATCCCGACTCTTGTCAACTTGTAAATGTCGACTTCCGAATCAAAGAGTATTCCACTTGCTTCCCATATCTCCTAAGAGCGTCTCTTTCTTTTTCGGCATGCGAAGTGCCGAGTGTATGTAAGAACGTGTGCGATACTGCGATTAGAGTTGTGAGCGTACTCGCAAATAGCTAAAGTACAATATATTTTGCATAAATTTGTAAACGAACGTAGCGAATCAAGTTTCTTTAGGACGACATAGTATTTCTGTCTGATTTGCAAAGAATGAGTAGTACTCATCGTACGAGAGAGTATGATCACGCGTAGTATTTTAGAGCAGAAGATAAAACAATAGTAGTTTGTTATACATGTGCGGCAAGTGGCCAATTTCCAGATGCGTGAAGTTGCTGCATGAGCCGAAAGCGTAGCGGCATTCACAGGAGAACGAGTGTAGAAGTTGTCGCATGAGCTGAGGGCGAGTGTGATAATCGCATGACTCCTCCTATGAACCCCGCGTACGTTAAGGCGAATGATGTAAATTTGCGCGTCTGGAGGATGACTACTTTTCGTACTAGTATCACACACTATTTTATGTAACGCATGCTGCGAAAGTTTGCTTTGGAAGGATCGACCGGTCAGGCCAACAGATTGAACACGTCTATGAATTGGGCAGAATATGTAACATACCCTTTATCCTTTGTTTCTCATTCCCGCACTAGTGCGGGAAAGCGATCAATACAATTTACTTTCCGCACTAGTGCGGTAAAGCGATCGATATAATGAAATAAAATGCTACTTTCTGCACTTGGGCAGTAACAGAGTGATCAGAGTGCTGAAAACAGTCAGTTTCCGCACAATACGCATGCCTCGAAAAGTTAACTTTCGTACCATGCGTTACATAAAAGTGTTCTATGGCCGGTGTTTCTATTCCGAAAACAGCAGGTGTTTGAATGTAGCGGGTTAGTCGTAAATTAGTGTTACAGGCTACCAGAAGTATAAACTAGCCCAGATTTTTCACGCAGATTTGATATTAGCCAAAACAGATTTAAAAAAGGGGGGGCGAGAAATCGACGAAGAACTGCCTTTCACAGAAGTATTTTTTTACCGTTTAGCATCTCCTAGCGACCACAGTTCGTTTCTTTTAGATCCGACTAGAACCATTTGTAGATCCTGGTGACGAATAGTCGTAGAGAATGTAGACGAGCGAGACTGGACCATCCGCAATGCATGGAGCGAGTTTGTGCAGAGTTTGTGCACAGAAATTATTGTACCCCGAAACTAACCAGAATAATGAACATTGCGAACGAATGTTTTCGTTCAAGAGAATATTACAACTACGCAGCAATAATGGATACGTGCGACAAGTATGTAAAATAATCTGTAATGAAGGCAAAGCTACGAGAATGGTACATGCATAGCGAACGTAACTTTCATTTCCCCAATTAAAAGACAATGAAATCCGGCAGTAGAACAAATGTATCATTATCCTAAAAATGGCTTGGACAAGCAAAGAAAGAATACTTAGCCTAATCACGGCAGGCATGGAGAAAGTAAGCGCAAGTGCCCGGTTCAAGAGGTTTCTGCCACAAGTCGAGTTCTCAAGACACGTGTGTAGCCGGGAGAGAAAGGGAAAGAGTGTTTTGTATCACAACGCAGTTGGCAGTCTATAAGAAAGTTGTAAATAATGAGAGAACGAAGTGCCGGAATCATAGGACGGCAGAGAAACATTGAAAACGAATGATCACAAAGCAAGGATATAGACCAGAGGTGAACCGCAATCGTAAACTGGTAAATCGGGAAGGACGGAAGTGTACGAATAATTGTATAAAGACTGATTAGGCTAGCATTCGTATTTATTCGAATATACAGTTAAATGTTATCGCTTGGCGCATCCCTCGATAATTCTGGAGCTCGAAGCCAGAGAATTTGCCTTGTAGGCCTGCCTCTGTTTCCATGGCGGAGAGCTCCATGGAAGAAACCAACTGTATGAATATCTACTGTGAGCTCCTGGTTAGATCATACGTATGGTGCGAAAACGTTCAAGAATAATAATCAGTGCATTACAATATTCCGCTCTTTGAAAAAAGAATTGCTAAAAACGACGCCCAGACAGGCGCCTTACATATTTGGTTTCCCTTCCGCAACATGATCGATCTCGCGTGAATGAACTAGCTAGCGAGTGTAAGACAAGCAAAACGGTATGCGCAGTTTATATACAGCGGCATCATTATCATCACGACAAACCAATATTATTCAGTGCATCGTATTAAGCCGATAAACTAGGTGTAAACTTTGTATATTCATCTAACGATAAAATAAAAATGAATTATTCGAATGCTGAATTGAATTATTTCAAGCTATCCTAGTCAAAGTCCCTTTCCTTCAAATATTAATAATTTTATTAAAGATCTAAGAGTATTATAAATATTCATTTAACATGATGCGTGTTAGGCTTCGGAATATAATTCGGCCCGCCATTCAGGAATGTTTAAATACTCTCCATGAGCGACTTGACTCGTTTCAGTTCTGAAAAATGAAAAACATAAATAGTTAACTAAAGAAATCAATACAGGATCAGTTCTTGTTCAAGTAATGAAATTATAACTTACCAGTCAACAAGATTTGCACATCATCTTTGGATATGTTAATAGTCGAGTCCTCTTCAATACCATCCAGTTTCTTCAACTTCAAAGACACCGCCGAGATTGGGGATGCATTGTCATAGGGTAACACTTCGATTCCCGCCAATCTGCTAACTGTGGCGAATAAGCGACTATTGATGCAACTGTCGCAATCTTTGAATGTACGGAAACTTACCCCGCAATGACTGGGAGGAGAGTGCAGTAATAATCTGAGAGCAATAATCAGTGTGTAACTTGGCGACAGTTGCACTGTGTTCTCTGGGGAGGCCCAACTGCTGCAGTTCACTGCTAAGGTCGGCGGCAGAAACGCCGTACCGAGCGGAAGACGTGAAGATGAGCTCCATTGCTGCCACCATCGCTTTTGCATCGCTCAACTCTTTAAATGGAATCAAATGCTATGCAATAGTCAGGATGATACAACTTTATATGTATACAACTAGAATCATTGATATCAATTTCTGTTCATACCAAGCTTTGCATCTTGTGTAACCTTCTTCACCTTCTCTTCCTGAAACCAAAAGTGTATCAATTAATTATTTTCAAATAGAACTAATAAAATTGAGTTATACTTACGTCGAGTTCTCCTTCAGCGAGGTATTTCGCAACTGCTTGACCGAGTATTTTGATTTTGATCGAAGTCTGAAACAAGGCTGTCTAGTTTTATTGTTTATCAACGAGTGCAAGACATTGCGATTGTTAAAGGAAGTATAAGAACCGTTTACCATGCGGGACAGAGTGTTGATTTCCGCCAACACCCAATCAGGACAGTCGCCGTCCCCCAAAAATCGGAATTTCTACCAACACGAAGCGAAATTTAATAAAACCCTTCAAATACACTAAATTCGAAAATAAATATCTTACCATCTTCTTCGTTGCTTAACTAGCCAGTGTCAGACTGCAACAGAAGTAATGTACAAATTAAGAGTGCAATAAACTTTAATTCCCTAATATCCTAATTTCAATATCTTCATTACTATTATTGCTGACAATCTTATCGCCCACACAAAATTACACTCAACGATATAAATTGGTTTAGTATACAATTACTTCCGGCCAAACCTTTGTTGTGTCCTAATCAACCAAATGAATTTCTTCTGCCATTAGTTTTCCTTCAATGTTTTATATTTTTCTATCTTTTAAGACATGACAAATTTAAATACAAATTATAGAATGAATAGCAAATATCGACCAATATTTCTTTTCAGTTTAACAATTCCCTAAATTGTAATGACTTTTTTTATGAAACAGCTTCACGGCTGTCGCGCACAAGAAAATAAAATCTGGTATTTCCAGCAATGTGCTAATACGGCGTTCCGGATGGGAAAGCGATTCCTCCATTGCCGAGTATTTCCTCGCGGACCCTAATTTCCCATATGACGAATCGCACGGGGGAAAAGGCGGCGGCTGGACGTCGCACTGTTTACAGTGGTCGGCTATCTAGATTGACGTGGGCTAGACTCCTGGAGACGCGAATTCCCCATGCAATCCGCCTAATCTTCGAACCGCAACCGACCGGCTTGGTGGGAGAGGACTTCTAAACCCCATAAATACCGAAGGATCGGCTGCCGCCGAGCCATTCTTCATAAGGAACTCCGTTGGTACCAAGTTCTGGATAACTACGGCGAGAATAGCAACAGGTATGCTCCACTCCTCTTCTTACTTCTCTATTGTCAGTATTTTATTTGTCTACGAGTCCCAAGTGCAAGGACTTTGAAGAAAAATGTTTATTATCCTTACAACGTTGAATATTCTAATGATAAAACAGAATAGCATTCAAATAAAATTGGCATAAATTCTTGTCTTTTGCAGAAATGAAGAGGTTGCTGCTCGCGACAGTCCTGTTATCCACAGCAATGTCAGATGATATTTTGGTAAGAGTAATACAGGTAAATCCGCTCGTCAAAATCTTCGCGATAAAAGAATAAATAAAATAATTGCGTCGGTCAACAATGACCAGTAAAGTATTCAGCGCATTAATGTCTCCTCGGAGCTTTAAGGGTCGGAGACTTCGAGTAAAGTTTCCGTTTCCTTAATGGCTCGTTCGCGTTCTAATGGGAACCGGTGCGATGCATATTCAAAAGCGCGATACAACAGTTTGCCATTGCTCGCAGACGAAGGAGGAGGAACGAGTTCGTGGAGGGCAACTCTGGCCGAGAAGGGAGAGTTGGCTCCCACGGGAAGACTTCCACCGTGGCATCGATGATCTCTCGACCTACGCCACTAGAGTCGCTGCAGACTCTGGAACGGCTGTTCTGTCGAAGCAATTGAAATTTCCGCCCCTCACCTTTGTGAGGTATTATTATTGCTTCTTAATCAACACAAAATTCAAAATAGATAACTTTTATTTGATTTCTTAAAATTGTGGTGTTAATTAGAACGAGAAGTGGACAGTTTAGAATTCCAAGTGCAACAGAGTACAGAGTCCCGTACCCAGCCCTCCTCCTCACCCTGGACTTCCGGCGATTGCTGGACAAAGACGACCAATCCACTACCGGATGCAGCTCGGAGAAATGTCGCCGCCGCATGGAGAAATGGAAGATCCCGCGGCCCTTTTACGTCGACGAGCCACGCTGGATCGAAATACAGCCGGATTACTCGAATAAATTTGGCGATCGCACCACTTTCACTCCGGAAGACCCTTTTGTCTTGTCGAGGGGGAAGAAAATGATGCGTCTGGACGATACTATTGGAGATGATTTCGATGATGAGCGGTTTGAACGGTTGGATGGGAAAGAATCGCTGAGGAGCAAACGATCAATTGGACCAGGCAGGTATCACGAGAAACGGGTGGATCGAACGGAGAAGATCCTCGAGAAAAAAGAGGAAGACCGACGAACAGAGCGAAGAAAAGACACGAATTATCCTGGAGATTTCGAGCGGATGCAAGCATACAAGGATCCGTTTTTCCTAACTCGTGGCAAAAAGTTGAACGTAGCTGACAGAAAATGTCAAAGGTTGGATGATCGATTGAAAGCGATCTATGCCAATAGAATGGTTCTTACTAGAAACATGATGCGAGGAAAGCGATCGTTGGATTCCAACAATGAACAAAATCAAAGATCTAATGCAAATCGAAAGTCCAAAATTAGGAAAGAAGCTGATAAACCAGCGCAATTTACGAATTCAGATCCTTCGGACTCCATGAAATTACAGGATAACTTAACGTTCCAGATCAACCAACTGGAATCAACGAATTATCGTGGAAAACGTAGTATCTACGAATCAGGATCAAGCGAGGACGTTGCAGTCGACACGGGCGACTTTACCGACGAACAATGGTTCAAGGATGTCCGAGGATCCGGCAACGGAGCGAGTTACGTCGACCGTCGGGACAAACACTCTGACCTCCAAGAAATTCTGGCGCAGCCCTTCTTTATTTCCAGGGGTAAGAAAGGCATGGATTTCAACGAGGAAGTCCAAATTGACGAACAAGAAGCACAGAACTATAACAAACTGATCAACAAACTTGCCCTCAAGATGATCTTGAACAATAATGCGGAAAATGAAATTATAAAATGCGGTTCGGGTATGTGCGGAAATGATTTCGGCAAAATTGTCAAGAGAAAAGCGCCAAGAGGACGTCGAGGAGCGCTTGACGAATTGTTGGCAAAGTACGATCCTTTCTTTGTTGCTCGAGGCAAAAGGTCCCCGAACAGTTTTCTAGAAGCATCTGAAGAAGGTGCGGATGCAAAAATGAGCCCACATGTTTCACCCAATTGAAATTGCAATATAATTCTAAGTCATTTAAAGTAGAAGTTATATGAAATTATGTTATCACGAAATATGCTGAGTATTAATTTTGATATTACTTTCAGTGTACTCGACTGATAATTGCTGTACATATCAGTAAATGGAAACTAAGTCTAATAATAATTGAACTAAAGAAATGAAATGAAATAAATTAAACAGTCAACGATGTCAGGATTTGAAAACTGTTATTGTATGTATCAAATGAACAAGAATATAATCTCTTTCTAACTCGCTAGTATTTACTTAATTTCCAACGAAAACATCATCCTCCTCCTTTGACACCCGACTAGCAAATCCACGCGCGACACGAAGATTTAAGGATTGCGATGTAACGGAAATGTTAAGCGAGCGGAAAACAGTAGGGTGTAAAAGCATTGCCAAAAATAGAGGGCGCGCTTGCCGAAGTTAAGTACTCGCCTTTCGAATTAGCAGTCACGGCAGAGCGAGCAGAAGCGCGTAATTAATTCCACTCGATAATTCTTGTATGTCCTGCCTCGTACTTCTTCAGGATGTTTAGCATTCTTCACCGATTTCAGTGGCACTCGCGTGTTCTTGCGACACATCTCGGATTAAATATTTGCCAATTCTTGAAAACCTAAGATCGCAATGCTTCCTGTTTATTTAAGTCGATATTTTATCAATAAAATTTATTGAATGGAAGAATATACTTTTCAGACACAAATCATGTCAACAAAATGAGGTATTAAAAGGCAAAGGTTAAAAAATTGAGCGGCCTAATGTTTTAACTGGCTCATTGTAGTCAGATGTTACAAATAATTCGGAAATGATGTGCACGTTGGGGGATGATTATCCGATGTTAAAGGGAGTGGATATATTTCTCATCGAATTCCGGGTAAAAGATCACACCTACGACAAAAATGTATGGCAAGAAGGGCCGGTAATGTTTCAGGAGACGGAGCCACGCATTTTTAACCTGCGCCCCCACGTGCTACCCTCTTCCGCGTCTTCATAAGCACTCCGTTTCCATACACGGCGTACACCGGCTGTGACCAATTTTTGTAGCACAGTAATATTTAAAGCACCGCCCCAACCTTTCCTTGCCGTACATGCACAACTTATTTTCGCACTTTGAATTATTTTTATTCGACCTGTACTCGACTTTTTTAATGAATGAAGAAGGATATTAATATTTTCATGGAGATCGTAGTGCGAAGGATGCAAGGTTCACGGCTGGCTCCGCGAAAAACAATTAGTTTGTAATCTGTGCTGAGTGCAATGGTTTCCGTGGCAAAGGATCGTTTCAAAGACTAATCGGCCGGATATATTCACAGTTTTTAAGGATAGTCGGTTCCCGCACGAGCAGAGCGCAATGGAGCTGACTAGCGTACATATTCAATGGGCGCAAACGAATGATCACGCTCGCGATGCATAATGAAATTGCAGCCAATTTCTACGAACAGTTTAACAATTCTCCCGCGACGAACAATGGCATCTACCGTGAACAATATCAATAAAAATGGGTTATTTCAGTGAATATGTTAATTAACACTGATCAACGAGTGGAGCTTCACGAGAACATTTTCCAGTTGCACGAAATCCACCGTCTGTGTGCGTAAGTCAGTGTTGAAAAAAGTTTTGGCAAAAAGCGCGGGTTAGTACTGAAAGACGAGTGAACAAAGAAATTAGCTTAAAATAGAAAAGTGAGAAGACTACCATAACGCGGAACGCGTTCACCCTCGCAGCATCCCATAGTTCCAAATGACTCGATAATGAAATTGCCGGTGATTGCGAGTGGGCCCCCTTTTCAAAGGTGTGCAAGGGCGGCCTGACTTGTGCATGGCTTCGCAGCGCAATTTATCGCCACTCATTTATTATATCTGGCGAGCCAAGGAATCGACGCGTTGCTCCCAAGTTTTGCTCCTCGAAATATTGCAAGCCGCCACGTCGTGGGCCGAAAACTCGATTATCTTAACACAAATGGGGATCGATTAAAAAGGCTGACGTCGTCTTTCGTGGAGTAGGTGTTCGCTCGCTTGTGTATCCTTAACTTTCAGGAATTCCCGGCTATTCACCCCTGGAGTAAAGTCGCGCCGGGGAAAAGCAGGACAAATAATATATACGTCAAGGGACGCTGCGTTTATGCATTTTCTATATTTCTGGCGCTCCGACAGGTGAAAGAACCACAAGAACCACAAACCTCAATCTAGTTTGGCTTTCTCTTTATGTTGACGAATGCAACAGGTACCTGAGACTTCCAGGGATTTTCAGGGGAAAGTCCTCTCAAACCTGAACTGCATCCACCTATCAAACCCATTATTTTTAAAATTGAATAACCTAATGTCAGAAAAGATAAAGCTAAACCGAAGTTTTACATTTTTCTTATTTGAATTCCTATTTTTCCGAATATTTACGTCAGGAATTGAAAATATGCACCATTCTTACAAAACACAGCAGAAACCAGTAGTTCTTGAATAATTTCGCCGAGGACTTGTAATATAGAGCGACTAAAAGACAGAGGGAGTGGATGTAACAGTCAGGGGATAAAGGAGCAAGCGATCAAGGGGAGAAGAGGTGTAAATTGGTGCGTGGAGGTACCGGAGGATGAAAAAGGCGGAGTGATGAACCAGGGAGAGAGATAAGGGAGCGCAGGGGTTGATTTTTCCCACCAATGGCAGGGCACGGATGGAAGCCACGTGGCTTGTATAAGAAGAGCGGCGCGCTCCGCATGTAGCCACTGCAACCCCATAGATCCTCCGAGCTCGCACAGGGGACAAGGCGATCTCAGGAGAATCGGTTCCAGCGGTGCACGGAGAAGCGCTCGATCGACAGGATCATCTTTGAGGTAGGCAATTATTATTATATTAATCATTAATTTCATTCACCTCTTTATCTCATTCCATGGTCGTTAAAAGTGCGCGTCTTAATCTTAAATACCTGTTATGGATGTAAAGTGACAAGGAACATTTGGCGGAAGATTCTCATTCGTGGTCATAAACAATTTAGGAGGAAAGTTCGATGATAATTAATACGGTTTTGTGTTTATTGATTAATAATATTTAATAATAATTTACCTCCGTCATAAAATGAAAAATCAACATTTTTTCATGCGAATTTTGAGCTTTTTATTTGATAACCCATCGACGTGTCTCGAATGTGATGAGTTTCATAAAACAGTAATTGATTTCCTACTAAAACTGAATTGTGCAGCGACGCTGGGAGGTGTAGACAGGGCTCGTTCGAATCATCTCGAAAGATTTTAAATGAGGAGAAAATGTGTATTTTCGTACTCGTGTAAAACGTGTGTGTGCGCGGTTGCACAAAGTACAGTCAATACTACGAGTATTAAAACCTGAAAAATGATAGAACCAAAGGATTGCAGTGGGGAAGGATCAGACACTATTTCCGCTCAATTTACTTTGAAGTAGGCACGACTTTTCCATCCATGACTGATGTCAAAGTAGTTATTTAATTAAATATCAGAAAAGTAGGAACACTTTTTTCAAAAATCGAATAATATACAGAATATAAAGATGAAAAAAATGCTGTGGCGAAATATGGATCGCAAGACAGACACTGTTTGCGTGACAAAATTTGCATCGCAGTGACAGCGTTTGAAAGCGCGCACTAACGAAATTGCAACACTTACTGGCGAAAGTGCACCACGCACCTTCGTCTCCTCTTATTTTTCTTTCACCGAGTTGGACGCACTATGTAAACATACATTCTGATCTTTAGACAAATTTGCTAGAATCATACAATTGACACCCAACCCTTATTTGCATAGTACATTGAGGGTAACTAAAAAATTACAAACTTTGCAAATCAATTGAGGTATAATGACCGATAGAAATACCAGTACTAAGAAGCAATTCCCTCAACATTATATCCCAAAGGGGCGAATGTACCGACATTGATTTCCAGTTTCCAGTAAAAGAAAATAGTCTAACATCCGTACTAGAATCGTCCTTCACCGAACTAGAATCGACCATCTGCTCACCGGATGAAAAGTATTTATTGTCAACAATAATATGTAAACAAATATATCACGAATGGGTTTCCTAATGAAATATGTTCATGGCTATCCATAATTAAAAATACTGTAATTATTTTTTTTTGTAATACTTATTTTTGTACTAACTTGGTTACTAAACGAATTTAATACCAATCGAAAGTGTAATGCATAAGGAACGTGCAAAAGTTAGGTTGGCTACCTTCGGTTTCCTATTACCGGGTTACCAGCTATAAACGGGTAAGTTGATGTACTAGCAATTTATGCTCATCTCCTTTCTCATTGAAATATACATTGCAATAAAGATAATTTTATTGCGAACACGGTGATATAAGGTTCCTTACGACAAATCGTTTATGAATTACGGGTGCCCGGCTTTGAAATTTAAAGATTGGAGCAATCGAAAATGCGCGACAGAGAAGCTTTCGGTGCGATAGAGGAGGACGTAAAGAAGATGATGGGTGAAGGACGATTCTAGTTCTGATCCTGTGCAAAGTTTTTACAAGTAACAAACAGTCCTATTTTTGTCAATTACTCCTAAACTTACACCAACTCGAACGTCTGCATAATCTGCAAACTTGCGTCAGTGCATAATTGGAGCAGCACAAAACGAGAACTCGGACCAGCAAGAATAGCAATAAAAATAAAAGAAACAAACTTATTATACTTAGCATTTTAACGGAGAAGGATGAGGAAAAGGGCCGCACTTGACTCGGACAATCCGCGCGATGCAGAACAATTTGCTAAATGTGCGCCCCCGTTAAAGCCGCTTTAAGCATGCCCCGAAGAAATTGGCGTGTCTCTATACATAGACACCCCAATTGCGACCCGCTTGCATTCCATACTATTTATACGCATGCAACAATAAGTGTTACACTTTTCCAACGATGTACCATGTCATTACGGCTCCTAATTCATTGCATATGCCATTGACCGGCTCTAAAAATTGCAGTGAAGACTCTTGCGATAACAGCTGATAAAGTTACGTGTACAAATGCATTGTACGAACAATCTCGATTGCCTGGCGATTAAGAAATTGAATCTTCCTTTAATCTTTCTCCGCGCTATTAGCCGATATTGCTTGATATCATTGCGGTAAATCAGTTTTGGCACTAAACTTCAAGTACGCAGCTGCCCTGGTATACCAGCTGCCTCGGTAGCGCAGTAGGCAGTGCGTAAGTCTAACCAAGAATGTTTAGGTTTTTTTATATAATTTTATTTTTCCTGTCATGTAATGGGAGATGTAAGTTACACATGAATAAAAATAAAAATTCTTTTGGAAAAAAAGCAGCGCGTAAGTCTCATAATCTTAAGGTCGTGAGTTCGGTCCTCACACGGGGCATTTATTTTTGCTCCGAATACGTAAAATTACAGTTGCAATCGTCAGAATAACAGATATATTGCTTTCTAATGTTTGTAAGTAATATAATAAGTGGAATAAATAAATAAAAGTCACAAACTAAAAAAGAGATATGAAATTGCGCAACCGTATTGTGGATGCATAGACTGCAGCTTTAACCAGAGATTCATTAGGACAGACAGTCGCTAGCTTTAATAAACTCCGGCTGAACACATCCTAGATTAAACTATAAAGGTTGTAGCGTGCCAGAAAATCAGATTGTAATCTTCAAAAAAATCCTTTCATAACAAATTCGGTGCAGAGATAATGAGAAGTAACTGAGGTTCTGTGAGGAGTCAAGTACGACAGGCATTAAATTGTTTCTAATATAACATAAACAAACTAGGATTGATTCATTATTAATTATGAAAACAGGCATGTGGGTGCTTCTTCTAACCGCCTTGCTGCTGATCCGATCGATTGTGGGAAACTTCGAGGTTGAGAGCAGTAATTCGAGGAAACTGTCGGGATTCGAATTTGCTGGACGGATCGACCCGGAAACTCGGAGCAAATATGAAAGTGACGTGTCAAAACCGTGGGAGGATAGTGTACGCGAACAAAATGAAAGGGATCTATCAATAGGTGAGAATCCTGGCAAACTCAACTTGTGTCAACATTGTATTAACAATGTTTGGATCCGCAGAAAATAAGCGACAAAAGATTCCTAGTAAAAAATCGAAATGGAGTGGAACAACGAGAACGAGGTTGGCACAAATCTCCAAGCAAAGTGATTTTGTGCCGAAAGCGTCATGGATCTATGCCGCTATTGCAAATAAGGTAAAAACCTTAAAATGATTTCTAAGAAATCTTTGCGAATTGCAACTGTGAAAAAAATGCATGCAAACTTCCAGATACCAACTAATGAAGAGTGGTTGCAAGAGAAGAGGATGGCATTCAGCCCTTGGGGTGGGAAACGAACGGCTCCGTACTCATCGGGCACAGGGATCAGGCGGCCGATACGCATGCCATTCAATAGCTGGGGTGGCAAGCGGGGAAAGACGATTGGGGAAGAGGACGGCGGTTTGCGTGAAAAGAAGAGCAAAGAGCGAGACGAGCACCGATTATTGGTGCAATCCTACGGCGTGAAAAGACTAGCTGAAGATAATAAGGCGGGCTCGAAAATGCCATTATTCAACAGTTGGGGTGGGAAAAGGTCACACAGCAATTTTGATCAACTAGTGATGTCCACCGCAGACAAGGACGAGGAACCTACGCAAACAGGTAACATAACATCAGCTAAATGTCGAATCGACTCAGAATCATTTCATATTGTATTCTAATTAATGTTCCTAATATATCAGACAACTTTACCGAGGGCGAAAATACCGAAGGTTCCATGGATGAGAAACGGGCAGCGCAGCTGAAGAACAGCAAAGGGTTCGTGCGATTCAACAGTTGGGGTGGCAAACGAAACCAACCGGACTACCAAGTCTTATCGACAATGCACAACGAAATCGGCACAGATTACGAAGGCCAAAACGAAGTCGATGACAATGACCGGTATATAATCCTGTAATCGTAATGCACCTGTGCAATATAACCAGGCGATCCAAAGATGTATTGTAATAGCTTAACCTGACCTGCGACCGCCAATGCGTTAATGATCGATTCTCGACCATACACTTTACCGTGGATTGGACATCTCGTAGAAAAACAGAGCGAAACTGTAACTTGCTTTGACCCGGAAATACCCAGGGGAAGAAAGAGTGCCACTTTCTAGGAGATCGTCGTGCTAGACTCATTAGGATCGAGAGGCGAGTTAACACATATATTGTTTTAGGTCAATAGCAACACCTGAAAAAAAAGTCGAGCTAAGACAGTTCCACAAGGCAGAATTCAATCCGTGGGCCGGTAAAAGGAGTGAGAGCATTCACGAGCTTCATTTAGCGGATTACTATTCTGGTATACCAGATGACTCGGCTAATAAAAGGAAGATTTTCTTTCCATGGGGTGGATAACGCAAGTTTGAAGAATTGTGATAGAATCTCAATGCTCCCAAGGAAAACTAAGTTCCAAGCAATCCTGCATTCCTCTGAAACACCTGTTGAATGTTGAAGTGCAGAGTGTTGACACAACTCTTTTAACCATTTAGCTCAAATTTGACACACGCATTCCCACAAGCACAAATACAAACAGGTGTTAGGACCATCTACAACTCTGTCTCAATAGTTTATCGACACCACCGTCCACAGCGTAATTTTTTCTGTTACAACAAGCTCCGCGAGGAACCCGATATATATGGTTTTGCCTTTGGCTATTATTAATAAACACTTTCGTCAGCACAATATCTTTTCTATACGCATATGTTTACATACCAGAGGAAAAATATTGAGCATGGCGCGAAACCACAATTAGGATAAGATTCTAGGCAACAATTTCAAATTCTCCCACTGTTTCCAGTTCTATTGACTTTTCTAATTGTGTAAATATCTTTAATACGAATAAAATATTGGTCCTTTTGGAAATAATAGTGAGTTTTGCTTGCAATTCAACACACTTCCTGCCAGTGATGGAATTGTTCCACCCTGTTAGTTATCAGTGAAGGCTTCTGAATATGCATACTTTATATAACTTACACTAACTATAAATTCTGTATAAGTACCATATAATTGGTACGTATGTACTTAGGAGTCTGTGTCAAATCATAATAATCTTAAATGCAACAATAAAGGAAATCACAAATCAAATGCAGATAAACATCATAATTTACAAGAACTGCAGAACAATTCAAGTTCCTTAGCCACAGACGAGCCTCTGGGTTTCCGAGATGTATGCCTTTGCAGTATTAACAAGAGAAGCAAAAATAAATGCAAGTACACAAATTCTTTGATAAATTCTGGTTTTAATTCAATATCAGGAGACTCAGTCAGGAGACTGAGTAGAATCTCGCACCAAGGAGTATCATAGTTATTACCAAACTTTCGCCTTCATTTATGCAAAAGTGGCAGCTCCGAAAATTTACTTACGAATTTTGTATTTCATCATTTATTTTTCTGAATCCAATGAGCCAAGAATCATGTGGATCGGTCCACTCGTTCCGGAGATATGAATTTTCTCTGTCATTTTTCTCGCGGCAAAGGCCAGGCGGATCAAGATTCATCATGATGATGATTATGGCACAACAATTCCTAAAAACGTTACACTCATTTTTCTCACACGAGCGGGCGCCACTGCGAAGTGCTGTGGAGTGCTGTGCAGATAACATGGTTTTAAAAAAAACCATACTGTCCAACCATACTGTCCTTGCCCCTGTCTCTGAGATTAGTGGGAATTATGAAATGATACCATAATTGTCAAGTGTGTGATTCACAAACCACTGTATCTGGTAATTGTCAAGTGTGTATTAACTGCTTCAGTATTAACGACTCTGCAATCCTTGAATTATGCACTTGGCAGTCTGGATACCCCAAAATAGATAGCACATGAGGATACAGCTTATCAAATATGACTTGTCAAATGTTAAATCAAATGATTTACAATTAACCAAGCGGCGTACTCTTACGTAGTCTAATTTATCTCATTGATTTTGCAATGACTCATTGCAATGACTATCAATCATACATTGTTTGGGGTTCCTAGCTATTGATAATCAGTACTTGCTTATAGGAAACTGCAGCATTAAAGGTTGTGCACTCCTTGAGTTATGCACTTGACAGTCAGAATACACTAAAATAAATTGTGTATGGGGATAAGCTATTCTCTCATACGCATATTTAACTTTGGTATACCTTGATGATGAATACTAAATGCATAGCTCATAGAGCGCAGAATCTAAAGTGTTGCATTTTAATAAACAGGTACTGATTACCAATACTTAATATATCCTCGAATGATATATGATCATTGCTTGCTTATGTCCTTTTAGCTTTTTAGCTGAATTTAACAAAAACATTTCTTGAGCTAGAAACTTAACAGTCAAGATACGTCTAAGTAAATTACATAAATAAGATTGTGTATGAGTATGTCGCTTGGTTCATTGACAGCCAAGACAAGCCAAGTTTTAAAGTTAAAGATACAAGTTAATTAATTCATCAACGTGTGCTTTCTTTGATTGAAAACTTGGCTTTCTTGTCTGATATCTATTTCATTTTTGGGCAACCCAGTTCAAGAATATACCTTTTATATGAGTCATTAAACTACTTGGTGCTTTTTTTTACATTTTAATGTTTTTAAGGGGATATATATGTGTCCTCATATTTGAATCTGTCCCATAAATGTAAATCACAACAATGACAACGCACAGTGATAGATGTTATTTGCAACACTTGCTTCTGAATCAGTGATTGGCACAATGTCAATTGTACTTTTTATCACCAAACTGATGACAAGTTTCTCCAAAAATATATAAATGTTTCGCGTACTCACCCATATTTTTCTTGCACACCGTGGAGGTTAGCAGGAAACTCGCAAGCCGGTAAAATCTGCACTGACATGTCACAACATTGGGAACATAGGAAATAACAAAGTAGTGCAATCTGTTGGGAGGTTATGCAACTACCAAGGATAAAAGAATTCTTGTAAATTGTAAAACGTTGACAATTAATTCGTCCCATGGTTTTTCTTATAATTAAAAAGTAAAAAGAAGCGACTAGATCGTTTTCATAATGTCAACGTATTCTGGAAAATAATTATCGATTGTTGGTAAATACAAGCAAAGCCACTTGTTCGATTTCCGAGCTTCGCCGCAGACGAAGTATGTAACACACCGAACAAAAGTATATGGGATCGAGACCCAGACTTAATAAGCCGCACTCAGATGCCACAAAATTGCCACCAAACTACGTGTATGTATATTTATTTATATAATATTTCTATGAAATCTTACAAATCAAAGAGAACGAGGTGTAGGAAGCTTACCAGATCCAGCAAGTTAAGAAAGCGTCCCTGTTCACTTTCAGGGAAGTAACGCATATGCATTCGAAACGATTAAAACCAAAAAACTTATACCCCGCACTGTCCAAATTGGTTCAACTCAATAAATATTATAAATACATCATGAATACTCATAACCCAACACACACCTCACAACTGAGTAGCTACAGAGAACCAACAATCAACTGCCCCACGAGCCCTTTGTCCTTTGTCCAGTCAATTTGAAATGTGACTTTGCGAATTGAACCAATCACAGCACACCTCGGCTGCACATGCGCTCTTCCTTCCCGCCCTTATAAATTATGGATTACAAGTAATCGATCAACATAATGAGCTCTTTTTATTGATATGTGGTTCATCGGTTGTACACAGATATATATTTCACCTATACGGTACATTGATCTTTTCATATATGCATATGCTAAATCGGTAAAGTTACACATAGATTCATACACGTACGTCTCTCTGTCATTTGGCTCCTCTACCTGTATGCGAGTGTCGTGAGTGTCAAATGACAAAAAGAAATGCCAGGCTTCGACTATTCGAATTCACTTTGACACCTAAAACCTTACCTTGAAGAGTTTCACGAGCTAACAATAGCGCGATGAAAATACGCTTAAGATTGTAATTTGAACAGCCATTTATCTATCATAACTTCAATCTTTCAAGTCTAGTTAATATAAACAAAAGTAGGAAAGTGTACGTCTAGTTTGCAGGATTAGAATAAATAAAATCCAACAAAACTGGACCCTAAAACTTCAATGGTACATAATACTATATTACAATCACAGGAAATAAAGTTCAGGCTACATTGATGAGGCTGCACTTTAAGGAACTTGTTTAGTCAGTTGTACAACTCATCAGAAGCTTTGACAGAATACTGAGGGTCTCTCTTGTCTAGCATATGCCTCGTAAAGACTACACAATAGCCAGGTACATGGTATAGCATTCAAGCAGACTCGTCAACGATGACCAAGGTACGACATTGAACCCCATCTGCTCTCTCGATTGTACACAAATATATATATATATATGCATATATATATATCATGTGTATGCCTGCGTGTATAATACATATATGTATCTCGTATGTATACAGAGATCCGTCGATAATATAACACTCACAGAAAAATATAATCCCTACCTATCATAAATGTATCAACTATTTAGTCAAATGTATTTATTCTTAACGCGCCAAAATTTGTTCATCGCAGAGCAGAACTCGTTCTCCAGAAGTAAGTTTGGGGAGCTGCGCAACACTTGACCCTCGCCTAGCTGTTTATTAATTGCAGCGGAAAGTTCACAAAGTAAATCGGCTTGTTTCTATGTCTTACATCCGTTCGTATGTGTCCAGATACGACAATCTGAACACGGCGCTGAAATATCGCGACTACTACGAGGATCTCCGAAGTATATTAACCACCGGACGAGGAATAACATTGAATAACAAACAGAATAGCATTCGCATACGATCGAACATCAATTTAGTGGGGATAAAAGCGGGGGACGAATATTGGCGGAGTATGTAATAGTAGTTTGTGATACATGTGCGGAAAGCGGCCAATTTCCAGATGCGCGAAGTTGCTGCATGGGCCGAAAGCGTAGCGGCATTCACAAGAGGACGAGCGTGAAAGTTGTCGCACGAGCCGAGGGTGAGTGCGATAATCACACACGAGTCCTCCTGTGAATGCCGTGTACGCTACGGTGAATGATGTAAATTCGCGCGTCTGGAGGATGACCACTTTTCGTACTAGTATCACGCACTATTTTATGTAACGCATGCTGCGAAAGTTTACTTTGAGAGAATCGACCAGTCAGGCCGACAGATTGACACACGTCTATGAATTTGGCAGAATATGTAACATACCCTTTATCCTTTGTTTCTCATTCCCGCACTAGTGCGGGAAAGTGATCAATATAATGAAATAAAATGCTACTTTCTGCACTTGGGCAGTAACAGAGTGAACATAGATCAGAGTGCTAATAAAAACCGCCACTTTCCGCACAATACGCATGCCTCGAAAAGTCAACTTTCGCACCATGCGTTGCATAAATGTAGATGACAGCCTCGGGGATGACCACGTAGTAAAATAAAACTGGATAGCCGGCGACGGTCAGTATCGGCAGGATTAGCACAGTCTTTCTTGACACGTTTATTTGTTAACTAGAACCCATTGGATTTTTGAAAGAAGATTCTTTATGATGAAAGTTCCTAGCACGGATCTTTTACTGGGTACCTGAAACAGAGGACACGTGGATTGTCATTGTCATTTGTCAAGATTCGACAGAGTATCTGACATTTACAGGTATTACACGATTCTCTATAGAAGGCGAGCAGGACTACACAGAGCTCACATTGAAATGTTATGCGGAAGACATTCGCTATGATAAATTATACACAGTTGCGATCGTAAAAGCATACCCCGTCCGCGCGTTTGTTGTCGCAACACGTAAAAATGGTTATATTAAATTTTATGGACATCCGACCACATCTGGAGCGCTGCATTAGAGTTGCACTTTGTAGTTGTGTAAACTCCAAACGTGGCGAACGTAAATTTAGAAAAGCTATTGTCCGGGGGTTATGAAAATCGGCTATCTCTCGGCGGAATGGAACAGAAACCCGTGAAATCGCCACTTAACTATCAATCAATGAGACTTTACATCGTGTATTAATAAATAAACAATACTGATAGCTATAAGTAAACGATGTTCGAATGAATTCTCTAATAAAACCAGCTTGCAAGGACGAAATCTCGAGAATCTATTGCTCGACGTAACGCGCGAACACCGAGAACTTCTACCGCGAATAAATTGCGAGAAGTTAACCCGCGCAAAGTTTGCGTGTAACTTTACTTCCGGTGGTTATACGCAGCCGAGATATCTACGACAATTCAGCGACAAGAAAGTTGCGAGGAAAACCTTACCCACCGTTAAAATGCAGTTCACGCTCGACTTGCTGTATTCTTACTGGAACGTGAATCTCGCGAATGATTAACAAGTGAATTCATACGGCCCCTGTGTACTTATTAAACCATTCTGGAAGTGGTGTGTCGGATAGTAAAGCTCGTTCCGAACTCTAATCTAATTTTGCAATTGCAGTGGAGCTAAATACTTTATCCCACTCGAGATTAATATGCACCGACAGCTTCATAGTTCCGTGAGCGAGTTGCACGCGATCCACGGTACGTTTGTAATGAGCAAGCGAGAGAATGCGAAAGTTTAGCGGAGGATAGGCTGCTAACGAGTACGCATCCAAAGCGGCCGAATGATTGGCATTCCTCAGTCTTGGAGTAATCTACAACAGTCTCCAATTCGACAGCTCCTATTTTGGCAGGATTGGAACAGCCGACGTATTACCAGGGTTACCTAAGGACGTCGTGGGATCTTCGTCCAAGTTGACCATCCTCCCGTTACGAAAGACTCTACGAAATCGGTTGCCGTCGTCCTCGAACGCTGCCCACTTTTTCCCTCGAACCCCCACGAATTTTCCCCGAATTTCCCATCGTGGATTTTTCTTACCACGAATCCCGACATACCGGAAGGCTGAGCGCTTCTCAAGCCCGTACGGTAACAGACCCTCCAGCCCGCTTCGATCGCTCGATCCTGCTCGACAGAACGACACACATCGGCCAATCGCGCGAAAATCTATCGGACGAATCGATCAAGTCGATTGGTTGATGTGTGAACTCTCAGATGTCATTGGGCCGTAATTTTTACACTATCAGGATTTTACCTTGGTCGTTGGTTGCCGTTTTATCAGTGTCTGGAGTGGATCTATAAGAATGACTGTCCCGTTTGCCTCTCATTCCTTGAAAGCCCACTGGCCTGCGCTTGTGCAGGTCGTTTTCTTGGACCTCCAGGAGTCCTTGCCTGTCGTAGTCTATGGGGTACCCAAAGTAATTTGCGTAACTGTCGTAGGAGTCCTTGTTCCCCCTGATACCCTGGAGTCATTGTTGTTCCATTGTTTTAAAGTAGTACAGAATGACAGAATCACAGCTTTATCATGAGACAAAACTTTGTCAGCTGTGTAAATTCAAGCTATCATTTCTTGTTTGCTTACGTGAAAGCCCATAAGAGTCTGTTTCTTCATTTCATCGAGTTCGTCGAGCGCTGCTTTCTTGCCCCTCATCCCTTGAAATCCCATGGGCGCCCGCTTCGCCCAGTCAGCTGGGAACTCGTCCTTCTTGCCGCGCATCCCGTGGAAACCCATCGCAATCGCTCGCTTCTTGTAATCCTCGGGATAGTCCGAGAAGTAGGCCCTCTTACCGCGCATTCCTTGAAAGCCCATCATCGTCCGCTTCTCGATGTCTTCCAAAATCTGCGCCAAAATCATTCCCACCAATTCGCTTTATTAAGAGCTAGAACCATTTTCTCTCATAATCTTTTTACTAAGTTTTTTCAGTAATCTAAGTAATAATTGAAGTTGCGGACTTAGAACGGGAGACATTTTGAGCGGTGAAGATAGACTTGCCTTGATTTTCTGATGTTAGTTCCAACTGTATTATTTCAGGCTTACCTCTTCGAGAGATTTCTTTCCGCGCATTCCTTGAAAGCCCATCGGGGCTCGCTTGTAGTACTCGTCCTCGAGGAAGGCCTGCCTGCCCCGCATACCGGAAAAGTCCAATGGAGCGCGCTTCTCGTAATAATCGTTGTAATACGAGTCCTCCAAGTCTGGTATCAAGTAATTCTTCCTGTTAACCATGTCCTGCAGCTCCAGCGACCCTCGTCCTTCCAATTCTTCGTGGACTAGCTCGCCTTCGCCTTCAGGCTCATCGTCCTTTTTACCTCGCATACCCTGAAGTTTGGAAAATTTCATTGAAATATTAATTGAGTAATTCATTGCTTTAAAAAAGGGTATTTTATTTGGGGAGCCTTAAGGATGCGCAGTGCTTATTAAAAAAGTCTGAATAACAGTTGCAAACAACTTTTCAAACGAGTGGGATCTTAAAACGATTCTCACTTGGAATCCCATGGGAGCCCTTTTTGAGACAGCATCCTGCTCGGACAATGCGAGATCCTTTTTGCCGCGCATTCCATGGAATCCCATGGGGGCTCTTTTCGCTAAAGTTGCATCGTTCATCGTTTCTTCCGCCAGGGACGATGCACCAAATAATGCCGCCAGGAGTAACGAACCAATGAACATTCTGCAACAGTGTTACACTTTTATATATCACTAATCGGTAGAATATTGTTGTATCACAACACAAATCGTTGCTATTGTGCTTGGTGCAGGAATAATTATTAAATAGTATCCAGTCCTTGGAAAACGGAAGTGTGCGAAAGCAGAAACACGGGGTTTATTTCCACAAGAAATTCCTATCTTTTCGATCAACTATTCACACGAGGAATAGGTTTTCATATCACTTCCCATCTGATACGCGTCCATCTGGTTCAATCGCGATGTTACATAACTTGATACTCGTATCAATGTGCGCGACGTCCTTCCCATTTTTCTGAAAAGCACTCTGATACACTACCACAGCCAGTGGACCATTGATTTTAATATTAACTAAACTATTCTACCTAAAAATCGCAAGTTTAGTGTAAACGAACCATAAACGCGTCGAGTATATGTATTCAAGTACGAAGCTGATAAAATGTGCGAAAAGCTCTGCTTTAATTTTCCATTGGCTTCACCGATGGATTTGCCCGGAGTTGCTCTCATCCACGTACAAATATCTATCGATTGTCAATGGGGTACTAAAAATAGGTAGAGTTCTAAAGCCAAGAGCATGTACAATGTATGTGACAGTTGCCCGTTGCCGGTGGCCTATGCGGAGCACAGCAAAGAGTCGAGAGGGTGCAAAGTCGATCGGTGTGTATCCAAGCTGCCACTATCGTGGCTGATCGTTCACACGTGTAATCGTCATACTTGGCTGCCACATCTTGTAACTTAAAGTGTATGTGTCGTCGATGTGTTTCAACCCCACCCAACAGGTGCTTCGTCAAAGCAACCCCAATAAAAGAAACTTCGCTTTTAGAGAAATGAATTCTGTCTTAACATTTATCCAGTATTATTTAAATCAGCCACTATATGGTCTAATGCATTTCGTATGTGCTGCTTTACTGGAAATGCTAATTCCAAGTCGCATGGATTATGCAGGTGCTATCTTTGACGCTTTTCCTGAGTCCTCAGAGACATATTGAACCTATCACGCGCCTGATTTGTGATTCTTCAGTTTAATTGAAGACACTCGTCCTATAAATCTAGTTGTCTGAACAGTTTAATTGCCAGGCCAGGAATTTTCTTTAGATTAAAATTAGTAACTTTAGCGAATTTGTCCTACATTTGGAAAATGTGAGGTATGTTGGAAAACATTTAGTCATTCGACGGCAAGAACAAACACTCAAAGCTTAAAGTAACTCGAGTTAGTGATTCGAACTTGTTCACGCGCATTCGATTACGGCCGGCGAGGGATTCTTTTGAATCCGGTTTGCAGTCTCGACGCATAATACAGTTCCAGAACTGACGGCAATAAAGGAATATGAATGGCGACTATGGCGGTACATATTGTGCGGGCTTTATCGCGGCACGCGTTATAAATGTAAACTCGTAGGAATATAAGCGGGAATATTGACGACTACGACGACGTCTGCTCTACCCGCGCAGTTTTAGCAAGTCAGATTGCCTGGAAATGGAAACATAACGACGAACTGGTGTCAAAGATTGCCCTACGTGAAAACTTCAATCTTTTTCTTACATTTTCCAGAAAAAGTATTTTACTAAAACAAGAAATATTTATAATTTACCGAAAACATTATGTTGTATTTCCTGCATGTTTAATAGGGAGTTCGTTAATTATTTCCAGGGCTAAACTGTACCAGGGTTTATGCATACATAATGCAGTAATAATTATACATTTTAATAAAATCAACATGTTCCACAATTTGCCTGCTGTCAAACTTGCTTATCATCCTTTCCCACAACATTACAGTGCGGTGCTGCGGGCCAAGTTTCAGAGCATGTATGGAAATGAGAAGCACATTCGACTTGTTTGCCGAAGTTCGAAATAAACGGCACCTGTGAGCGACAAAGATCTAGGCAAATGTTAATCAAAATCAAACTGAATTACTAACGACCTTGCGGTATTTCCTACTATTTCGACGCGACCAGTTTTCAAAGTATAAAGAAGTACATGGTGAATGTGGGGATCAAGGTGAATATTAACAAATTATATAATTTTAACTGCTTTGCTCTTTTTAAAGAAAAATCGTCACGCATTAAATTAATACGTATCCCGAGTGTTGCAATCTCGGCTCTAACAATCTGTTAATCAAGTTTCCAGAACTTGGACACACTCGGTTTAATGGCAGCGCAAGCAGCAATCCGAACTAATATGCAGATGGGTACAAAGGTCATTTATGCTGCAATAAACACGGCCAGCATTTTGCACATATACTTTCACCATGCAATTGGATTCCCTTGGGAAATAGCGCGACTCCATCGGAAAACGGGCGACAATTTCCGCCAGGCTGGTTTCACCAGTGTCGAGGCGCCATACCAAATCATATTTACACTGTTCCCTCTCTCTCTCTCTCTCTCTCTCTCTCTCTCTCTCTCTCTCTCTCTCTCCCTTTGGCATTTCCCATCTCCTATCGCCAGATTTAGTAAATTCTCGGTAAGTTAACATTCCAGTGCCCCCCGGCACTTGGTCAGTGCTTAACTATCTCCAATTGCGCCAAGGGTTCGCCTGTGGCACTTGTTGGTATCAGTGTGAAAGCTATACTTGTTGAAGAGAAACTTTGAAGTTTAAACTTTAAAGTATTGAATTTAACAGGAGTCTAGTGCGTAGAATAGATATTTGAGAAAATTCAAGGTTGGTAATATGAAATTATATGAAATGGATCATTAATTATTGTTCTATTTAATACGTGTATTAATGGTTAACAGCTGTAAGAGAATCACCTAAAGGTGCATTAAAAGTCCATAAAAGTCCGGACTAGCAAAAGTTCATAGGAGTGTTCCCAAGTTCTAAGTGGACACTTATAGTTAATAGACTTTTTCTAGTCCAATACAATGTATCTTTTCCGCCCCTACACGTCAGAAATAATGACACCAGTGACTATACCACCTCTCACAGTATTATTAGTTGCGTAATGCTCGAGGGTAGCAAAGGTAGAAGTCTGGGTAATGCAACAAGGAAGTCCGAGAACCGCAGAGATGAAATTAAAACCATTAACATCTTAATTGATTTAACAAAACGCTGCGTGGCGCAATTCCTGCGTTTCAGCGTTACATTTGCGATGGCAATATGCATATTCCTGAGGTGAAAGCTCTGTATGCTTTCAGCTAGTTGCTTCTACCAGTTACTTTAGCTTCTTATCGCGACTGTCTCCAACTTTGAACTGGCCATGCAGCTCCCCGGAATTCATCACCTCGCATTGCACACCCTCGATCGTCCGACGCGTTGACTTTCCTACAGTTTTAACAGAAGAGCGCCTCGAGGCTTGAGCGCAAAGTTCCCACGTGGAAAGTGGTTCTTGTTGCTTTACAAGTTGCAATATTACTCCAACTGTGACCGGACTTGTTTCCAGAGTTGGATAAATTCTGTCGGAAGAGTGGAGATGTTCGTTGGAATTGATGTTAATGGAAAATATCCAAGTTGACTTGTACAAGTGAGACTTGTTGCTGGGAAGTGGAACTTGATGGAATCGAGACAGAAAGTAGTTTTATCTGTTGGGACGAGTAGTCATTCTAATATAATTATCCATGGGGTTTGTGTTTACGTGGGGCTGTTTCGAAGGTGGGTGTTCGTGACATTTGGACATATTCCTTCCCCCTTGGGACTAGTTCCGAATGAACGCAGAATTAATCTCCCCTTCTATTATTAATCACGCAGGCAACTAATAGTCCTCTGTTAAATGCGGAAAGAGCACGGATTCTAAATATACCCAATTCATTGTGAATAGAAAGTGTCTAATTTTACGACTGAGTTTGATTGATGTGACAGTCACTGTCAACCAGGTTGACTTTAAAGATTGAAGGAGAACTCTCGGCCGAGGCCACCGTCCTAGGGAAATGAGTCCGAAGGAAGAGCCGTGGCCGAGCAATTGACTAAACGAGAAATTGCATCGTAAATTGCGGACTCCGCAGACACTGGCACTGGCTCGCTAAATTAAGACCCAAGATCGCCTTGTCGGTGTTAAGCGGCACCCTATCCGATTACCCAGTTTCCAGTTTCTTCAAAGATTGCTAGAATAATTACTTTGTGGGGCTGTGCAGTTCTTAGCCGCCAAATATTAGTTTCCAGGCTCAAGCTGTTTTATTATCAATGGACAGGACACTTGGAAAAATCGCCTATTTTCCTTTCTATTTATTCGACTTCTCCCAGTTGCCCCAAATCCATCAAATACGTCAACTGCTTACCACTTGTTGTTGGGTTACATTTACGCGCGCTTAGCTCTCGCATAAACACACAAGTACAATCGGTGACTACTTACGTACGAGATTTCTTTTTCAGTATTCGCTTCCAAAGTAAACCTGGCAACAAAAATAGAAACACCTTAGAAAACATCGGCGGAAAAACACAGCGCAATCTAATGGTGAAAGGCCAATATTATTGGAAAGGAATCTGACCATAAACCAGAATCCGCAATAAACACTCCCTAACACAATCTGTCGAAAACTTAAAGGACTCGTGGAACTTCGTGTCGCAGGTGAAGAAGGTGTCGGGTTATATTTTGACGGCGACAATCTCCAAGGTGCGTTTACGCAGTCACGTTAACGCGACGTATTAAAGCGCACGCCGATTAACTTGGGGCGGAACGAGAGCGCAATATATAAAAGTTTAGCGGACCGGGAAGATTATAAGGCTTCGCCGTAGCACTCCATTGAGGAAGCGCACGCCTGTTTATCGTTTATCGAGCGATAAACCAATGAACGGTGCTTTTACGTGCCTCTACTCAATTTATAACCTTTTAAAGAATAATCGCGCAACCTGCAGTGTCCACCAGGCTCCCACCTTTTTCCTTTCCCACCTGATGAACGCGACGGAAAAAATACGCGCGCGTAATCAACCACCGAATGCAGTTACGTCGAGTGAATACACTTTTACCTACTGTTGCGAGAGTGAATTGCATTTCGCACTGCTTTTAAAGGGAAACAGAATTTTGATAAATCTTTTTTTTATAATTGTATTTGAATCGTAAATATATTGTCAGTGACATTGTAGCAATACTGTTCATGGTAGTATGAATGGTTGGAGGAGGAAAGTTCACCGGTGGCACACGACTGTTCCACTTGCAAAACTAAGGAGGAAGATCGGACAGCGCGATATGTCCTGGCCTGTCAGGGAATTACGTTTGTTTCATATCAGGTATTTGCTTTCACGCTCGGCAAACTTTCGTTAAACGTGTCAATGCGCGATTACAGCACAGCGATAAGAACCTGCCTCGGTGAACAGAGTTCCTGTCTGCTTTCTCCTAGGAAACCAGTTCTATTTTTTCTATCTTCTGTAACTACATTAATTTACTTGTTAATATTCAATCAATTTTGTAAGGAAATCTGAGCAAGTCCATTAATTTTTGTCGGTTTATAGAAGCCACATCTGCGGTCGCACCTGATAACAACGATGGGTTGAAGCCATGCATTGGAGAAATTAGGACCGGCTGTGACACCGTGAGCGCGGGCGCATAAGTAATTGTTGACATGCACAGCGGTCCTGATTGGATCCCCGTAATTGAGTAATGTTTTGCGTGCAACCCTGTAACGCGATATATCCAGCCTGACATGTCGCATATAATACGTGCGGTCAATTACCGAGCGCGTACATAATAGTAATAGCATTGGCCGTTAAAGCTGCGGCTACAGGGCAAATTGCCGAATTGCACCTAATATCGTAACTGGAAGAAAAAGTATTCATTAATTCAGTTAACGAAGCAATTTCGATTTTGAGCGAGTACACTGTCTTGCTAAGCAAAGGGAATTGGTATCTCGCAAATTGGGTAGAATCCGAGGAATTACTATCCGGTGCAAGGGGGATCATTCTGTTGAGCTTCTCACTTCGTTTCGTTGCACTACTATGAAGTTCACATGTGCTTGACAAATTTCAGAAAAGAGAATAGCGAATTTCACGGGTCCTTGCACTGAATTCCCGTAAAAATTAAGCTCATCGATCGCAGTTCATGTTTTATTTCTGGAAAAATTCAATTATAATCCGACGACGGAATAGCACGTCATCGAAGCATTTCCACCAGCAGAACTGGCCAGAAAGGTTTCGTTTGACAGATTGTGGCATTCGGATTGCGAGCTTCAATGCCCGATTCGGCCAATTCTACGAAATTCCCCAATGAAATACCTATGGCGCGTGCATTAATTCAATAATAGCCTTGCACTTTCTACCAGCTCGGTAACGATATATCCTTTGCGTGGATAATCGAATAATATCGATACGTCTCCGATGCTTGGACCACATCACTGTGCTATCAGATGACCAGGTCAGAATAGGCATCTATGATTTCAAAACTCCTCCTCAATTGGAATATTGTTACAATTCTTTCGACAATAGACTTTCAATAGTAGGCTCGCGTGTGCTTGCGATTGCTGCGAAACTTTGTATCTTTGGAAAAGCATTGTGGGAATATCAAAGACACCTTTACATTGGAATCTCTCTGACGTTCAAAAATGAGGGTACCGTTATAAATTGGGGTTGGGTCTCAGTGATATGAACACAGATTGTTAAATGATGATTGTCACCGAACGACACAATTATCGACTATGGTCCACTAATTCTGTGTTATCAATAATCCTGTAAAAGTTGGGAATTAAAAATGTTTTTTCGCACTGATATTAATAATTAACAAGGAGTAAAGCGCAGTGTATGAATCGACAAAAGCAACACTCACAAAGATTGCTTATCCTGTGTTATCTAGTCCACCAAACAATTTCCGTTTACACATCCAAGTGATCGATTCCCAAGAAATCAATTCCAAGATAATCAGCACTTTCCTGGGTGCTAATGATGTGTGCCGAGAATGGGGAAGAACTCATTGGATACGTCGACTACCGGATGTTTATACATTGGGCTCTATTTCCTTGTTTCGGCGAGGTGTTAATAAAATATTCGAATATTTTGATTTCCGATCGTACATGAATGTTTAAAATTGCATAAATAAAATGTGTCGTACCATGCTAAACTCAATTCTAAAAATAATCCACGATAACCAGCAGTCCAAATCACTCAGAGCGGCTGGGAAAGCTAAGAGCGAAGGAAGCCTGGCAGATTTATATAATTTCGCGACAGCAAGACCCTAATGCGATTTGGTTTATTGTGATTGCTACTCTAATTCTCCCCGCGGAGGGTTGTTTCTTCAAAGGTTCGTGCCCGCACTGGCGGTAGTAACGTGTTACGAGTGTTCGGCGATGAACGATACCATCGCGGTCCTGTGGGACCTGCTGCGGCCGGATCTCGACATTAATTAACATTTATTGTGCATGCTCGCAAGCAATGTTCCCAGGTTAGGGCCGGATACAAAAATATTTCAAGATTTATGGTCGCAAGCGGCAATCATAATGACTGCAATAGACAGAACCCTCTCACACAATACGTGGACATGTGTTTGGGGGTGAAAACCTAAAGAATGCGATGTCCAAAGTTTCCTAAAACAGTCCCAATACGCAAAAGCTGCGCTTTTATTCACGTATAGGAAATCAAATTCAACAAGTTGTGTGCTTTGTTTAATTTTTGGCAAATTTAATACAGGAAATTATTGCTCTGTTCCACACTTTTATCATAACTTTTTGGCCGGGCTTAATTACGTGGTGTTCTCTTTACATTTTAACGACTTTTTGGGGAATACCCAAAGTTGGCCGGCGCAATACATCTCGCGAACACGGTAGTCTGTTCAGTTTACCTTGTCTTCCCCCCGGATACGAGAGGACGTAATACGTTTTCAAGAGGTCGATAAAGAAGTCATTACACCTAACAGCGGTTTCCTCGGGAGCTGATGCATTAGCAAAGTAGGGGTGCCCACCTTCCACGACAAATTTCGACCCTCCGCAAAAATGGGAATAAAAGTGTGCAGGGAAATGTACATATGATAACTCGCACGATTCTCAACAATTACCAACAGTAATTTACAAGGAAAAAATGTGGAATATATAATAACACAAGTATACTCCTACTTGAGCTTCAAAAAAGCTTCCATTTAGCCTTTCCGAGACAGGGGAAACTTTCGTAACACACTTTAAATTTAGACTCAACTTGTTTGCGTATTAAAGGGGCCAGCTGGTTAACTCCATTATACAACAAATTCCTTGAGCGAATCAGGCGCAAATTTCCTTAGACTCCAACTGTCGCAATCCCTCAATTAAATTCAGTAAAGACATTAAAGGCACAGGACTTTACTGTTTTTACTGTGATTGGCTCAACGTTTGCTCTACGACATATGTTATTCTCATCATTATCCACTGAAGTGTTATAGATTGTGAGTATTGAATATTCCTTCGCGAAAGATGAGTGGTAAATAATCGACCCTCGAATGTCAAAGGGTCAATTTGCCATTATTATGGTCCATTTTCGGAAACTGCATTATATACAAAGGGCATGATACAGCACAATATATAATATCAGACTGGCATTACTATACGTATTGTTATTTGCATAGTAATTCACTGGCAAATTTACAATAATACCAATGAATTGGAGTTTAACTCGGCAAATGCACCACAAAGCGAGTTCTGCATTGAAATAACAATACACGAAGTTCCCTTTTGTTCATTAAAGCTACGATCGCATCATTCGGACGATTCATTGACAGCGGTGAACAATGGTTTTATGAACTGCTATGTTTAAAAATATTAATATTTGCAATCTTTTTCTTAAAGTGATTCTAGACATTTCGCGCAACGCTCAGTTTATAATCGCGTGTCACGTTTATCCTGTGTAATCCGCATGTAATCCTGCTGGAAGATTCCGACCATGGGGAAAACGGCTTTAATACCGACCAATAGAATACTTATGCTGTTAATACCGTTTGCGGCTGGTCTTTGCGTCGAGAGGAGTGGAAATAAAAGGATATTGCTGCTGCACCCCTCCACCACTAATTGAAAAGCTCGTCTTGCAATAACGCGTTACCCAGAGATTGTTTTGCACTCCGAGTTTGTAAACGTTTTACACAAAAAATAACAGATGTTTTTGGAATTTATGCTCTTTTATTTTCCATGCAAAGGTCACAAGTTGAAACAGTAATAATTCATTGAATACTTCTCACGTTTAAAGTTTGAGTGAACATTCATGAGGGAAGCGCCAGTACATTACAAGCGAGAACTTCAAACAGCTAGTCAAACCGAAAGCTCTTATCACCACGGAGCCCAGGTGAGTTCGTAGGGAACTTTTCTCTGCTGGGACTCGCTGGGAATCTTGATTCAGCGGTACACAATCGGCGCGAGCGTTATCCGCCTTTCGATATGGGAAGGCGCGTCGGGGAAAGTTTAAACTTAAAGCGTCAATTGGATTGAAACTTGGCCGGGCCGTCGCTCTGATTGACATAATTTTATTTCCGAGATTGCGCCTTGTTGGAAAAGGGGACGTGTAACCTTTGAACGGGCGATTTGGAAGTTATCCTTCTCGCTTATTGTGTTGGGAGCTCAAGCTGTGCCTCGTTCTCTCGGTACCTCGAGCTTGCCAATTCAAAAGTCTGCTTTATTGTTCACAATTCGCATTCCAATGGAATTTGTGGACCAAATTGGCTGTCTAAAGTGCATTAAGTTGGCAAATCTGTGATCATCGAGCGAACGGCAACGTTATCCAAACCTTTTCCTGATCCAGTATTTAAACGAATCACTTTTATCTGCTGGGAGCTCTGAGCTTTTCACGCCGGAGGAGACGTGCGGGTCATCGAGAATATTTCTCCGCCGCAAGAGTATGACCTAATAGTGGGCTCCACCCATTGAGAGCGAGTAACTTATCAGAAGAGCACTGGATTGGCACGTTTTGATTTCCCGGATAATGCCGGGCATTCTTTCTGTTTGCCCATTTACCGTCCACTTCCATTACACTCGTCTTCGCGCTCGGCCGATTCTCTTCGGGGAGCTTCTCCCCGATTAAAAGGAAGCCCAGCACGCTGCATTTCTCCATGTACGTGGTTCCTTCTGTGCAACCCTCGACGTCAGTGATTCGAACGTGCAAGTAGCTTCATACTACCAAATCCACCCACATCTTGTCCGACTCCAAACGAGTCCATGCATCGAATCTTTCAAATTCGCACCAATTTCAAACCACACTTGATGAAGAAAGTTATTAAATACGCTGCTCGGAATACTCAAATCTACACATACCATCTATGCGCGACCAAAATGTATTTCGAGCGAGATTATACACGTGTGTATCATATCTCTGTTCCATTCTATTCGAAACGACCGAAATGGAAATTGGTGATCAGGTAACGAAATCGAATTTTCTCTCGGACTTGCTTCGAACAACATTGAGTTTATCCTACAGTTGGATCTTCATTTCGTAATGTTTCATCTCTCCTGTTCTAAATCCAACCTATTTATTCACAGAATATTCACAATGTCCGCACCTTGGTTATTCATTCCCCTGATTTACGCCAGCAATCGAGTAAGAAAACTAAAGAACAAAGTTCATAAAGCGAGACTAGTTAATGCAACGCGCGCCAGCAGAATCATCAGTTCACTGTTATCTAGTGGGAAAATTCTAGGTGCCTGCATCTTTGCCATACCATGGTCTATGCAACGAGAGAATTAATTAAAAAGCAGTTCAGCACAACACGCGCATCGATATGGCGCAGTAGTACTGGCTTCAGATTTTTAATGAGCACCCGACTATCCTTAATTAATAATTATTTTTGCTGCCAGCCAATAACTCCAGATTCACATGTGTTGACATTTGGCATGGTGGCAACTACACCATCCACACATAAGTTTTTATTTATTTACCCAGACTGACGTCATTGATGTAAAGTCAACGACATCGACCGGCGAGTGACGAATCAAGTAGAATAGGTCAACGGATAATCAGCCGCCGCATAAGTAGTTCAAATCACCGCATGGTCAGACGCAATTCTACTTAACAAATAGTGCACACCTTTGCCTTTTGAAATCAACCGTAATATTTGACCAAGATTGCAAAGTATACTTTAATGTAAATATACTCTGTTTACTAAGTAACTTCAAAGAGAATTTCACGAGACAATCGTGTACAAAGTACGTACTCGGGGTCTTTAATAGTTTAATTAGGGGAGCCGCAGCATTCCTTTAAAGTGGACGGAAGTGTTGGATGCTTTACAGAGTGTTAGCAGTAAGCGGATAATGCTGAGGTAATGTATAAAACAGGACGTAAACAACAGGTGCAAACTTGAAACCTTGTAACTGTGTGCCGTAGGGGCGATATTTCGCTGATTTTCTGAATGAAATCGTGAAATTTCATTTTTGTGGCAAGACGACGGCTTCTGGCCCACTGATTTCTTGAAGAATTTTAGTTTTTATGCTCAAACTAAAGGAATATTGTATTATATAACAAACCCTTTTTCGATATATTTCCAACTCACCCGATTTCAATGTTTTTCCATAGCTGTAGCCCTGAAACTAAAATTCTGCACGGAGGATATTTTCCAAAATTCTGAAGAAAATCACTGAACAGTCATAATGATTCCAACCCAATTGAATCATCCTATGCATTCCATTCTAACACTTGAAATAGTTTATGAATTATACAAATAACAAAACAGAGTTGTTAATGTAAATAGAACCTTGAATGAACATTTAATTTGGTGATGATACAAATAAACTACAGCGATTTCCCTCTTCGTTTCGCAGGATGTGGCCGTATGTTTGCGTAACTACAGTAATTACCGAGACTAGCAAATCCCACGTGCCCAAATAAAGGATGTAACTAGCGGATAAAACCAAATCTCTCGAAAAATCTATTTGATCCAGCATTTGTTTCGCGCTTACTATTTACTCCCGTAATTTCTTACTCGCCCGACGAAGCCCATCGCGTTTGAAAAAACGAGCCGGCTTTTCGGAATCTTTTTGCCGAGCGTGGTTCTGTATTGCGTGACCTGTGCGAATTAATGGAGAAATATGACGGCGGCAAAAGAATTCGCGCGGTCCGTACTGTGTCTTTTATTAATCACGCTCATCCTGAGCGGCGCTCCCGGTAAACGCAATCAGTTCTAAGATGATATAATAAATCATTTTTCACGCTTACTTTCAAAGTGCAATATTACGTGCGCACAAACACCCAATATGTTTCGCTTTTTTATATGGAAATATTATATAATTGCAAAAATCAAATTATTGCACAATTTTGGAAATCATATCTTTGGACTCTGTTTGAATTTCGGCACTGCGTAATTCATTTCTTAAATGATTTCAATATTAAAATAATGACAGCACCCGAGTATCGCAGCTCGACTATATTAAGAAATCAAAGGAATTGCTGGAGAGAACGAGAAAGACTTCGAAATCCCAGACTACGAGTTGGTGCGGAGCGTAATCTGGTTTCTGCAAGGATACACTGCCTAGTAAAGCACTTCGCGGCGATGAGAACCGGCAAATACTCCGCAGGCAATATTTTAAAATCTCCTTGTGACAGCGACCGGCCAGCAGATTAAGCGAGCTAAGAAAAAGACAAGCTCTGTCCCTGTCGAGTGTGCTGACATCGGATTGCCAGATCGATAGCAGGTGTTTACCGTTTCGGTTGACGCTGCAAATTATCGCGGCGGATGGCCGTTTAATGTCGTTTCGCATTCTATCGCTCGGTACTCCTTTTTTATTGCGCTCTCGCCAATTCCAGTTTCCGTCCCGATTATGCGAACAGGAATAAACCTCGATTTAGGTCTGCTAATGTTTTCCCGAGAGTAGGCTGCGCTTTGCATGCATAATTATAAGTTTTCCGCCGCCAGGACGTCAGGTTTTAAGGATCTCTTGGCATGTATGTATGCATAATGCCACGTCTTGCACCTGAATGCTCGCTGCAGACAAGTGTGTGTGTCGAACACTTGGGATTTTCGTGAATGCCGACAGCCCAGTTAAAAAAATGCAGATTAACAGACGGACTTGCGTATTCAAACTCGATTCTTCGTTTAATTTTATATCGAAAGTTCAATTTCATATTGAAATTCGAACCATTCGAAATTCGGACGACCATTAATGAAATGATATCAAGTCATTGCCATTTTTAAGCCTGGTTAAAATTCAGCGTATCAAATATTCTCGTGTATTCATAACAATAATAAATTCGTGCAACGTCATATATTGGCAGGGATGTATTTTTTCTTATTTGGATTCCGGGTAACTTGCTACCAATAAATATGCATGGTTCTTCGTTATGCGAGTATTCCATATTTACAGTGTCTACATATGCTTTTAGTGTTACTATTCAATGTATTTGCACTGGTAGTTTATTTACTGATTTTCGTGCAATTCGAGGAAAACCTCGCCGACTTTTTCTGTCAACAGAGAATCAATGTGCGTTGTTTTACTCCAACTTCCACAGGGCCATTTACGAGGATGCATCGTTGTTGCAAATGCTTATCAGGAGACACAACTGCAGATTTTTGGGTCACCCTAGCTTTACATATGCACACATGCACGTGCGTGGGTGAACACTCTAGTTGAGTGTTGGATTTACTTAGAAACTGAAGTGGTACAAACTTATGCACGTGTATACGACGTACATACGTGCACATAGAGTTGCCCTGCGTCCTCTAATATTCCTGAGTTTTTATATCAACTCTGAGATAAAAATACAGCACTCCATGACGTAGGACTCGTTAACCCGTTCAGTACTACGAAGACACTTCCAAGTTTCACCTTGGACAGCTCGTTGTAACAGAAACACATCTCTAAATTTAATTTTTTCGAATTGTACTACAAGGTTTTTTCTATTCGTTTTAAATGACATTTCACGAGTTCGTAAGTGCGAGTATATTCAGTTGGCTGCTCCTTGCGGAAGAGCGTCGACCACTTTTTGTACTTGTAATTAGTACTCAGCCAATTACACCCCGAGAGCGAGGTAGAGCGATAATTCGCGAGGCCAATAAGAAAGCTTTGATGAGGATGATGTTATTACGGTAAAAAGGCGTTTTTCCCTGGTAAATGCAGACTTGCAGATCACACTGACCTGACCGCGTCGATTAAAATGATAATGGCACTGGGTAATTATCTACGGTAAGCGTTCGCCATACCTTTGTAATTCAAATGCACCATCGTTGCTCGTCCCTTAGACCGCAACAAGCACACTGTTAAGCAAGCCAAATTTATTATTCTTCTTTCTAGCAATTTTTTTTAAAAATTTGTCATAATCCGTCCAACTAAATCTGCCAAACTCCGGCGATTCTGGTGTTGAAAAAATGGCATCACGTATTCAATTTCGCTTGCTCATCTTCCGCAGGTATTCCTCCTCTTATCCTTTGAAGAAAGTTAAATTACAGGGCTACTGAGCCGGTTCATCGTCAATATGCAAATGGCGCATTACACATTCTCAGTGCAGAAATCCGGGGAGCCCCCGAGTTGCGCGGCTCCTCACTTTATGAAAAGAATTTATCTGTCGCCTTGGAGGAATCCCCGGTTAAACGAAAACAGAAGAAACAAATGAGAGATGGGGCGAACACATGCCCTGATAATAAATAATGGATCACGCGATGCTCCTCGGAAATGGCGACTCGGGATCTTCACGTGAAGAGCAGGTCCCGCGGCGATGCTGCTTTCCGCCAAAGAACGCTGACGTTTTGTCACCGAGCCGCGGGCCGCTTTTGATTCGATGTGGATAAATCGTAGCGTTATTTCAAAAAGTCTGTCATCCATCCGGACGTTTAATCAGATAAACATATTGCTTGTAGCGGCGTCCTGTCTGTGTCTGCATAATACATCACGGGTCATGCAAATCGCAAGATTCTGAGATACGTAATATTTACTGGGGCGACTGGATTTTAGTTTCTTTGGATGTGATAGGGTTTAGTTTCCCAGGGGAAGTTTCTTGGGGTTGCTCCAACCCTCTTCAGTTATTGTTAACTCAACAAATTCGTGGGTGATCTTAAAAGCTTCCGAGGTGTTTAATATTTTGGACAATATTTTATTGCGATATTGCGGAGTCGAAGATTATAAATTTGTTTATTATATTATTATTCCCATACATTTTGAAACCCATCAATACCAGTGCGAGCTTTTCGTTATTGAAGCATCGCTCTCAGACTAAGCCGGAATCAATTATTTCGTGAACATTCAACCAATGAGTATCAAGCAGTTTCCAAATATCGAGTTGGACCGCGTCTCAACTTGCATTTGAGTCCGGGCGAGATGGGACGTCAAGGAAACGAGATTTGAAAAGTTCGATTATGCCGGGGAAGACAGACGAGAAAGTTTCGCGGGCGCGGGACGCCTCAGGGGAATCCGACTAGACCCAGTATTGTCCGAGAGCACTGTCTCTCATTAAGAGAAGATTATTCCAAGACGCGCCCCGCTCCGTTAAATCCTCCCTTGATTATTTCGGATCAAGTGCTCCCATCTCGATCTCCCGACAATTAACGACCCGCGGCATATCGCTGACCATCATCGCCTTCCAAGTGGCGACGCGCATAATTTTAATCCACGGTATTAGTGCAATGATCCGGGGCTGGAGTGAGAGGCAATGTCGGAACTTCATTAAAAAGTGGACTTTTGATTATAAAACGAATTGTTTGCAGATTTTTCTACTATGAAAATTCATTCAAGGACCTGGCAAATGTGTTCCCGTATTGTAGAAAGACCGGCAGTGCTCGAAAACAGGTATTTAAAAACGCTTTTTAAGCATTTTTATTCGTTTTTTAAACTGATGTTTAAGCACAGCAAAAGTGTCATATACGTAACATTTCGCATGCAATTTAATGTAAAATCATCCACCCAAATCAGGGAAATAGACAAATAAATAATAAAAATATATAATGGATGTCATTGTATAAATAAAAATAGTTACTAAAACGTTGCTACTGACCTTCAAATGACGTCGGAGCAGCTCAACGAGATGAGAGCAGGAACGATAGGCTGATGCGTTTGAAGGGGGCTGCTGGGCAGACAGGGATGCCTGGGCCAGGTGAGAACTGGTCGACCTGACGGACCGCGGTGAACTGATGCTCCGCGTGTTTCACCTTATAGATAGCCCGGCGCCCCGTGACGTCACCGTACGCTAAGACCAATGGGAGTACGTAATGGGGTGGCGCTTACAGGGGTGGCAGCGTACCCCTGACAACTACCGGTTCAGCCCTTACATGTACGCGACACCTGCATCACCACAGACTCACGCCACGCGCTACTTTCACACTGATTTTCATCCTCCCACCATGCACCTCGTCGCTTCTGTCGCTGGACTCCTGTCTCTTACCTACGCGGCTAATGCATGTCCTCCAGTTTCTGCGAATTCAAGAAAATTATAGCAAATATACAAATGTGCAGATATGTTGGACGTTTAATTTTTTTTTAATAAAAAAGATGGTAAGTATTCTTATGCGATAACATATTCTTATTTATTACGTTTATTAGGATACATGCAATCAAGGATAGGTAAAGTCATCGTTGCGAATCTCTGCCGTCGGCGAACCGCAACATCCAAACGACAGGGCAGAATTGTCCTGTTAGCGAACCATAACGTGACAGATGCAACATGCTGTCAGCGGACCGCAACCTATTAACAATACAAATTGCTTGATATTAGAACACGTTTAAAAAAACGGCAAAGTTCTGTAGCCAGTTTGGTGTAGTGTGATAGTAGATAAGGAAGTGTTTGGTCAGACGCAGCATGACTGCAGTGGAGATAATCATTGATCAGATGGCAGAGCAGATGTTTCTTCAGATTGTAGAATTGTAACACGATTTTTATATTAACTAGGAAACTGCGATTGCAGCATCGTCGGGCTGTTTATCAGCTAGTGGAGTCCGAATGATAATCAGAATTGGGACAGTCATTTGACTGACATGACACTGGACTTTTTTCACATTTATTCCAGCAGTTGGCGTGGAATGGAAAATGACACTAGTTTCACGGACGATCTGGTACGGTCGCGCGCCATTACTACTGTCCAGGAAGGAAAAGAGCCCCATGTGGCTACTCGCAACGTTTTTGCTCTGAATCCCACCTGCAATCGCAATACTTCCGAGTCAAGTATCAAAGCCAAACGTGATAATAATTTAAATATTCCTATTCTAAGTATACTTTCCACGATTTCCGCAGTATGGTAATTTTTTATGAGAATTCTCGAAATCTTCGGAGCTTTATAGAATCCTAGTTTCTAGGATCAATAATTGTTGAACAATTATAAATCAAGTTTGTCATACTTTAACAGTTTTGGACTTAAAACCAATAGTTTTCAAAGAATTTCAACAGAATTGGAGGAATATTTTCCCTTCGTCAATATTATCGCTGAAATCGAGCTTACCGTTATGTGGAAATCGTAGTAATATAAGAGTCACATACTTAACAACCGAGTTACCGCAGAAATCGTAAAGGGGCGTCGCTACGACAGTTTCTCAATAAGATGAAATCTTCCTTGAGGCGATCGCGTCAAGATTCCACATAGAGACGATCTTCGAGGAAATTTCACTGGCTGATCAAACTCTACAATGAGGAAAAGCCTCAGGCACAACAGCATGTAAGACGTAAATTCACCTCATTCGCCTCCTTCGGTGCGATCGCGCGACTCGAGGAAGTTTACTACGTTCCTTCATTCGCGACATCTCATTTCCTTCAACCAATCACTGCCATGTAGACAAAAGGAACCTGTGTTTGGATGCGAAGGCGCCGGCCAATTATTCATGAGGATTGCACAACTCGAAAGAGTTGTTTTCAACTCCCCTTTTTTCGAAGAAATAGTTTATATGATACGTTCCTTGGTTAGAGCGAAGTCTTACTCAAAATTATTCTGCGAAGATCATTTTGAAACAGAATCCATTTGTCAACCTGTAAAATTTAATTATTGACTGACCTTAATTGTGGATCCACTGTTAGGCACTTTCGGTGTCCCATCGGATGGTTTCCAAGGTTTTGTTCCTTGTTTTTAAACTCACCTGCAGAGGGTACCATGTGCTAAAGAACAAAATGTAGATCAGCGTAGATCATAAGTTAGGATCGGGAATGTATTCTGCGTTTCAAATGAAGAACCGAAATTGTGGTTCACAATGAGGAATGTAGAACAGATTGAAAGGCAGCACAATCATATTTAATAAACTTTATTTTCCATCCATCGAGAGTTGTAGAAATGTATAAATTAACAATGACTTAATGAAAAATCATAGTCATACATGCGGTTTGTACTCTTTCTACGGACTGAAATACATTTGCACTTGTATTTCGGGACACACAGAGGTCAAATGGTCGCGGCAGCAAAATTCTACGTATCTGTCTGAGACAATAGCAATCGGTGCTATTACCAGAAGATTTCTGCGCCGCTGAATTCGACGCAAAGCACTCGAAGAGAACTTCGTACAGAATTGCTCCAAAAGTGGAAGTGAATATTAGTTGATGTCAATAATAAATATTAAATAGGCTTCCGCACTTAATTTAATAATACTTGGAAAAGTAATATACGAAGGTAGAATATTCTAAATGAAACAGAACACAAGTGCTAACGCGCATCGAGACTGATGCATCACAGATAAAATTGTACACCGTGTACTAATGGCAACTATCACGTATATTCCCACTTGATTTCCGAGTCTGCAAGGGTTGAAATCGAAGGGAATAAAGTGAATATAACTTGCAGCTATTAACAGAACTCGTATCTCCTCTAGTTCTTAATTCGAGGGAGCATTTTTTGTTCGCACTGATTAGAATCGCGTGATGTGAGGGGCCATCACAGAAATAGAAGATCTTTGGGCTAAAAGCGTGTCATTAATAGCGGTGCGTCTCGTGACCGAATCACGTGACACGAAATGGTACCAGATCTTCTTCAACGATATCTTAAGGAATGCATATTTGCCAGTATTACAGGATTTCACTCTCATAACCCGGTCAAATGCCGCTGCAGTGCCACCCAATCTCCAATTTTCTGCGATGTCTTCCTCTTCTCGGTGAGGGCGTGTGCTGCGTTTTGGAATTTCTCCTCGTTCCTGCGCACGTACATCCTCGCGTCTTGCTCTAGTTGATTGATCTTCTCGGGGCGAATCTCCACCATGGAAAGCATTTCGGTTAGATATGGATTGAATCGGAAGTAGATGTTGTCCGGAAGCAGATCGTTCAGCATTGTATGTACAGCTGTAACAATAAATAGTAAAAATTATGAAAACTTTTAAAAATTCCCTTTTAAGAATCATAATTTCTTTATGTGACGCGTCATACCTTCAGTGTCAGTGGCACTGTCCAGAATCTTGAAGAACTTGTCCTTCCAGCTTGATATCGCGATTTCAATGGGCTCCTTTTCACTGTCAACTACTCTATTTGGCGATCGTCCAGTGCCGAATGATACGACGCATTGAATCGGACTATTGGGCCACAATTGTTTGGCCTCGTGAATCGCTACCGCACAAGGATTGTTGACAAGTATACCTGTAAACAATATAGTTATGGGCGTGAGTTGCAGCAGGTAACTGCTTACTGAGGCAACCATGTTGCTGTTTATTCATCATACCTCCATCCTGATGAAGGAATTCGCCATGCTTGAATTCCTCGAAGTAGCTCGGTGCTGCTGCAGAAGCTCTGATTGCTTCCCACAGCTTATGCCTGTGAGAACCAATGTACTGGCTCTCGACTTTGTACGGTAGAGTGTAATTCCGGAAAACATAAGCCATTACTCGTGCATGGTTCACTACTGCAGATATGGCTGAAAACTAAATTCCAACATTTTGATATAATATCGATGTATATTAAAACATCCATATAAGTCTGAATAGGAATAGTGCTTACTTTCGGAGCATTTGGATCGCGAACTGTTTTAATTAGAATTTTGTCCCCTAGTTGTTCTTGCAGCAGCTTCTCCCAGAGAGCTGTGTCATAGTACGCGTGACTCCAAACTAGACTACTTGTACCTTTCAGTGGGCTTTGGGTGAATATCCTAGTGCTCAGTTCCTTATACAATTCAAGAACTTCGTCGAGGCTCTTCCGCTTGTATCCTCCTGAAAGTACACGTTCGATTAGGAAAGATCCACTTCCTTAGTGATTTTGTAATGCTCATAGGATACAAGGTGGAATGAATTGCGGGTTAAAAACGTAAATAAAAATAAAAGATTGATGTTCCCTCGCAACATTAATTTTGTTGATATTCATAGAATAAGCAGGCACAATATCCATGCAGATTATCCGTGCAGTAAAATTATTTAGTGAATATTACAACAAAAGGTGAAAGGAGCTGATAGAGAATTTCTGGTATCATTGCTTACCTCCATCAGATTCCTTTGGAAGAACTGCACGTAAACGAACACACAATATCAGCAAACTAGTTAATGAGCAAATACAGTATCATTTTTGCAAAATCATACTGCGAGATTAGTTAAGAATTTCTAAGAATTGGCAAGCGAGGATTCTCGAAAAACTTCACACTGATTGGAGGAAAGCATTGAAAAGTTTGTATACCTAAAACCCCGGCAAGAATGGCTCCCGTACTGACGCCGCAAATGTAGTCAAACATTTCGTGCGTCTTCAGCCCCGTGAGCATTTCGAGCCTTTTCAACATTTCTATGACCAATACACCGCGAACGCCGCCACCGTCTATCGATAAAATCCGAATTCCTCTCCCGGGAAGTGGATCGACGTGTCCCAATACTGCCAGAGCCTCGCGGATTGATGCTAAAGGAATAATAACCATCAGTAAGGCACGACTTCCCATATGCTCTGAAGTCATTAAATTTTTTCAGTGCAAACCTTTAATTTGTTCATCTCGTGACCTCTGCCGCGCTCTAAGCAGTATTCCAATACCTCCTTCCTTGATGGCATAGTGCCTTGCGTCAGGATATTGGTCAATGTGTATCAAGAGGTCTTCTATTCTCCTCCACTTGGAGGCATTTGACTCTGCAGTAACAATACTGTTCAACACATGCCTTGTCCGTGCCATAATACTATGCATAGGTATGTCATTGCGGATATTGACTTTCCACTTGGGTGAACTGACTAAAGGAATCTGCTTTTCCTTGTTCCTTAACTTAAAGATTAGTGCTCCAAGAACTTGTGGTATACTGTAAGATTCTATGACCTTGACAGCTGGCTTTTCACTGCTGACTGATTCATCTGGTACTAGCTGAAATAATAATTAATGTAAGCTTGCTTCACTTAGGATTCCTTCTATTACAGACTATTATTTGAAATTAAATATACCTCTTTCTTTGGCTGATTGGGTGTGACATTAGCAATTGTCTGTTCCTGTACAACCGTCATTCTTGGAGTAACATTTTCTGGGACATCAGCAGAGATTTTTTCCACAACATTATCAGTTTTAACTTCAGGGGAGCCTTTGCTGGAATCGATGGGTGACATTCTTCGCAGAGTATTCATCTGCGAATAAGTCACCTTCTGGAAGAATTCTATCCATTCCTTGGGCACAATCAAGTGTAAGTTCTTGTCGTAACCAAATTTCGTCAGATACTTCTTCATTTGAGAAAGGATTCTTGATTGATTCTGCATAGACATTTTGGCCTTGTAGGAGTAGTTGGAATTAGCCAGGATTTTACTTAAGGTACTTCCACCATTATGCCTGCCTGCTGCACCATCCGTCAATTGTCTGCAAAGAATAAATTTCATTTTCTCATCAAATCAAGCTCAAATTCGGACATATTCCTTTTTAATAGAACACATATGGATGAGTTTGAAGGCATGTTACTGTTTGTTGAAAAAGTAACAGGTGTTTGAAGCTAAGCTAAAATACGAAATAATAAACAAACTGGTTGTGCAGAGTACTGTAATCCACCAGATTTGTCAACTTACACAGTCCCCAGCCGCTAAATTTATCTTTTTAATACTGCACAACGAAAGTATTAAACTTCCACGATTACTACATTTTTGTACGAACACCAGACGTCTTTTAAACCGTTCATTTCCTCTCCTTCACTTTTGTATATTCTAATTTCGGGACCGATAAGATAACACCGAAATCCCACATATTCGTCAAAAAGCAACGTCGCACGAATAAGTCAACGTCATTGTAAGGAGCCGAACGAAAGTGTAAGCACAGGTACTGGGAGGAAATCATAATAAAGGTGCAATCGATATGCATAGATATAGGACGTATAGAACCCCAGACCTTGAACAATCGATTAACTCAGAATTTTGCCAATCCAGAAATTACCATTTAAAAATCATTCTTTAATAAAAACTATCCGATAAGATCACTCCAGCCCTATCGGAGTCACTGATCGTCATCGACTCATCGCCCGCTCTCTGAGTAATACGCAATTTTGGGCAGGTGAAAGCCAGCACACTTGCGCACATCACATCAGCTGGGACACGCCGAAACGAAAGGAAGGCAGGATAAGTTTTGATCTTTATTATTATACTGTTGCTTGAAAGAAGCAACTTGTAACACGTCTAAGTTGGCACATTCGGCTGTTAGATCGTACTTGGATGTAATGCCAAGGAATGACACAGTCGCACGTTGACGAAAATAGAACTCGGAACTCTATCCGGATAGGTATGTTTTCGAGCCCGATATAGTACTACTATTTCATACGTGTGCAGACTTCTATTCATGCACACCTAGGCGTGTGTAGACGCAGGAACGATTCGTGAAGGTCAGTAGTTATAAGTCATCATTTACCAGAACTCGGCTCAGCCTGAGCTAACCATATTTACGTTTTCTAATCGCTTTTCCTGAACTTGTAGTTTTGTCTATCTTTACTACATTGTCAATGTTTCGACTGGAATTTGGAATGAAGGTTTGTGGTTGGGGAAGGCCGTGATATTGCTCTCGAGATAGACGGGGTTAGTCAATTGTCATTTGTATCGTAATGACAGGTTGACCGCATATGTATATTTCTCAGAATAAGAATTTTATATATGCCGGAAATATATATATATATATATGATAATAACGCGTTGCTCTGTCGGCTTGAATGGTGTAATCTAATTGATATAATGTAATTAGATAGAAACCAAGAGACGCAGTCTAGTCGGCTAAAGCTAAATATATATATAATACTTTTGTATAGTGACTGAAAAATATATTAATTTCTATGATATCCTATCTGTGTCGTTAATGATTATATTATGCACGATGTTTATTCAGAGATTCAGTATCATTTTATAACCTCATTAGCGCAATCGTCTACATATAGCGATAATGAGAGTGTGTCAAGCTGCTCGAATGAAAGCTCTAGAATAAAGCTGTGAGTCGCACGGAAATAGAGTGCGCTTACCTAGTTAAGAAAATGCATTTTCGGCAATGTCTGGCGTTGGAATGAAGAGACATCCTCCTTGGGAAGAGAACTACTTGAGCGGCAACGAAACCCGCCAGTCCTTAATTCCAAGTTAACACTCTTTAATTTTAAATAAGTCCAGTTTTAAACTCGCTGGTATAAATCCGGTTAAAAATTAATTAATCAGAAAGCGCGTGTAGTTCGTTCACTTTTCGAAACGTGCGCCTTTTAACTGTCCAACCGGCCACTGGATGCGAGAGTTCCGAGCCAACTGTTCTCCACCAATCGCACGATATTCACCAAACAGTCAGCTGATCAAAGTCGTGTATATATATGTTCACTTGTCACGTTTCACTATTCCAGCAGAGATATGTGCGTGGAAGGAGGTCGAAAAACGATCGGTATGTTTCTCAGGCGAGGATGCTGTGTAAGATTGCTTTTGGTTTGGTCTACTAAACTAAGCACGCGGCGCTCGCCGTTCTTATACGAAAGTCGGGCCCTCGTGACGTATACTGGCGGTGTGTCTAGTAAATAAAATCGTACGACAAGATTGGACCAACCAGGGAAGCCGTTTGGTGGGTGCGCGAATTTCGTTCCTCCACTCAGTGCTAGAGAACCGCACGCAAGGAAGAGATTCGCTTGACTTGCCTCGGATGTTTACGACGCGCGATCGTTCCGACTGGCCGACTTGAGCTAGGAATGCGTCGCACGATCTTCCTATCAAGTTCTACGAAGTAAACAGGTGTCGCGTGCTCGATTGCAACGTTTTTTTGCACACTTTCCGAGCGGCGTACTATCACGATAGAGTTCATTGATGCGTTCATTGACCAGCTGGAACAGCAGGTTTTCTACATCGCAAATTGTTTGTGTTTTAGCGTTTTTCTTTGCAGGCTTGATAAGAACAGAATTAAACGCCTTACGCAATGTAGATCGGTTCTATCTACGCCGATATCTGTTTGTGCAAGCAAAATATGTAGCCGGAATGACATAATGCCGAGTATTCATCCTGCAACAGTCGCGGTAGAATGAGATTAATGCGGAGTCGAAACCTGCGGGCCAAAGAACTTTTCGTGCTGTGACTATAATATATATTTCTCAATCGGAGGTAACGAGTCCAAAGAATAAAATGGAAAGAGTTGTATCTAAATTGAATTCATCGTCAGCTCGCTATAAATTTTAATTCCCAATATCATCTCTGTAGCACACGCGCGTTATCGGCTTTGGATATTAGTCACTGATATCTGCTAATTCGAGAATATTTCTTGCTTGCCTCATTATACTATATATAATAAAGGATTGGTATTGTTTGCGCAGAGAAAAGCAGCTGAGCGTAAAGTGCGACTGATACACCGATTTCACATCAACAAAAACCCGTGGTTAGGAAAGATATATACTCATATAGAGAAATTCAATCGCACTTATTCGATCGGACAAACATGAAAGTTCGTAGAACGCTTCGCATTAGTAACTTAGTAGTAAACACGTAAGGCATGATATATATATGTTGGGCATTACAAGAGAATCTATTTCGGAGCGATAGTCACTGAGCGCTGCTGATGTAGGTTTGCTATCTATCTGGCCGCTGAACTCTTGTTTAGAGATATAGTTAAAAGATGGAAAAAACATATTTTCACGATTTTGTGAGGAATATTGCCAAAACTTTATCGGAGCTTCACATTGAAAAAGGCTTCCGGACCACTTCTGCGTCGGTCGAATTATATACAAGTTTCGATGTTTAGTTGATGGAACTCTCTTGATATTCCAAATATGTAGGCGAGTTGGACTTTTATTAAGTTCGAATTTTCCTGACTTGCTCGAATTATCGCAATACGACAGTTTTATCTTCAAAACTATATAATAAATAACATTCCTAAAAGAATTAGTGGCGCAGCAGCACACAATTAATATCTACAATCCGGTGTTTGGTGCCATATTCACCACGCCGTACCATACTGAAGAATAAAATCCCTAGGGCTACTGTCAACAATGAACATGTGAAATCAGCAAATCCGAATATCACGTGTAAGAGAGTTTGCAAATCGCAAGACTTAATTTTGGACGGGAAAAACGTGACTGTAACTATATCACTGATTCTCTAATAATAACTATCAACATTGTGTCCGTTTTCAATATTGTTTCTCTCCTACCATTCATATCAACACACGTATATACACTCTCTCCTTCACTCACGTTTTGACATTGATAGTGAACGAATAACAATTGTGCACGTCGAAGGTGGGCCACAAGTTTTGGCGCAAATTTTGCCGGTGATCCTTTATGCATTTTTATAAAACAATTATTAAAAGATCAAAACAACCTCCATACATGATACATTTGGCTATTTTATCCCACCGATAAATAAGTTGTCAACTTTTTCCCCTCCAAAACCAGAGTACACATTGCAAAGTTACTTATTCTTGCACAGTCAATCAACTTTTGCTTAAAAATTTGAAATAAAGAATCTTAATTGTTTTAGGTCACTTCAAGACACAGAATCAAAAAGTTTGCATCATCCTGTGGTATCATCTGTATAACATAACTAAAAGTAGAAGCCACTGCATATTCATGAAGATGTTTCTTGAACTAGATGCACCCCAGTAATGATATTATCAAATTATGCCCAAAAGGTATATTGTCAAGTCTGTGGCTACCATCTTCACATTTGCTTGTGCCCTACACTACCTCAATGAATATGTGGGAAAAATTGTTGTGGTAGGAAACTGAACAATTAAGTTGCAGTTCTTATTTCTATGATCACACAATTGTAATATAATTGAATATTATTATGATTTGCAGTGCGAAGGTTCATCAATGGAGCCGACATTATATAACAATGATGTATTAATAGTAGAAAGAGTATCAGTGAAATTGGAGAAGCTCAAAAAAGGAGACATAGTTCTCTCCAAGTCCCCAACTAATCCCAAAGAGCATATCTGTAAGAGGCTTCTTGGCTTGCCTGGTGATAAAATGCGACATGGTTGCATTGTGAGTATCTTCTTGCAAATTTTGCCGTGCTTAGAGTACGACAACTTCTTGCTTTGTGTGATTTTTAGGTGCCAGAAGGCCATGTGTGGTTGGAAGGGGACAATAGCTTTGATTCCATTGATTCCCGTCAGTACGGACCTGTTCCCCGCAGTTTATTAGAAGGACGCGCATTTTGCAAAGTACTGCCATTGAGTGATATGACATTATTCAAAACAAGATGAATCAAAGAGAGATCTACTTTCTGCTCTGAGTTCCAAATTCTACCAATAAGAATGAAGATGCAATATATTCCTCTATACGGATAAGTTTCTTGAACAAATCAAAGATCCTTTGTTTTATAAGGCCATTATAACAACTGTAGAATGTACCTACTTTGTAAGCTTTTAATTAGGTATGGAAGAAACGAATATTATATCTCTCAATCTACGGCGATGTAATATTTATTTTATATAATCTCAAGTTGGGAATAAAAAGTTTGAATTCCAGACGGAAGATCGATCTCAGTTCGATATATCAAATCGACATGCAACTCGAGCAAACTTCAAGATGAATGCACCTTGGGAGATTCTCACAAGGCGCTACTTGTTACTCGAGCACCGCAAACCCTTTATATAAAATACTTGAACACAAATTTCTTTCGTCAGAGTTATAGCGGCTTTCATCCTAACTCGTTACAGTCATTCTAGCATTATTACCATCAGAAGTGACAGATAATTGGTGTCATTCATGTTGGATCATCCAAGTCCGTCCGGGACTTTATTAAAACCTCCTCTGTCCTCTTCCCGTCTCAATTTCAAGCATACGAAATTGCTGTCTGTCAGTGTGCAGTGTGAACGAGTGTGAAGAGTTCTATATATACGTTCACAGGCAATACGCCTGCATAGCGTTTACACATATAGATTGCATGACTATTTCTCGAATTTCGTGCAGATCGTAAGTGTCGGGTGCGGATTTTTATACATTTTGATACTACACCGCCAGCAAGATGCCTGTCTTTCACACGAAAACGATTGAAAGTATTCTGGAGCCTGTGGCACAGCAGGTAATAATAGATTTGTTTATTTTACCAACCACTCCTTGCAGCCCCTTTTATAAAAACACAGTGATGCATTTATCGCAGTTTCCCTGTCGTATGCAATTTTCCCTTCCAGCGGGTGATTAATATATGCAATTCAGCCTAATAATTTTTTCTTTAAATACTTCCCGATAACCAATTTATATGGGAATGCGTTCGAATTAAATCGGAGCAATTCTTCAAAATAGACACCGGACATGTTTGGACGGTCTGTTACCACCAGACATCATCTTAATCGCGATAATGCTGCGAAATTAATCATAGTGAAGAGTCTTGCCATGACTCAAATTTACTGTCTGACTCTTGTGTTTCTTTATATAGAATCATGACATCATTCCCTGAATATAGGGCAGGGCATACTAAAATCATCTGTGGAGTTGAAAGCTCGCTGCTACATGGAAACTCAATTCATTTACAACTGCGAATGTTATAATCACTTGTGGAGCAGCTTACTAGTCTGCTATTTCCAAAAAAGGAGATGCTTGTGACATCAGGCATGACAACATCCTACATTCGAATTCCAGAGAATTATTAATGCTCCTCTCATTGCCTATCCTTTAATTGACTCACTGTACAAGGAATTTTCTTTCAACTAGTCATTCTTTATTGTTTATACAAGGTGTGAGGAGAGATATTTACATACAAAGCATTTATGTAAATAATCTAAAAGAATATAAAAGTCTAATTTATTTTAGAACACATGCTTTGGAATCACTGCCACTTTCCTTTGGCCTTATCCCCCCACCAATGCTCTTTAGTAGCAGTCATAATAAAACCACACTTTATGATAATGAAGGAACTTAGCTTATCACCATATAAGGATTTCCTTATTCTTGGGTTTAACTGATCAAAAGTTTCATAGTGATTTATAATTAGCAATAGGAACATTATGATAAATATAAGAAATCTTATGCTACTATTCATTATGATTTTCTTATTTTAAATAGGTTTCTAGGCTTGTAATTTTACATCAAGAAGCCGAAGATGGAAACGCAATGCCAGATTTGGGCAGGCCTGTACAGGCTGTCAGCATGGCCGTAACAAATCTAGTAAAAGTGAGGATTGCCTTTGCAAAATTATACAGATAAACAATTTGTACAGAATTCTTATTAATTTTAAGTTGATTTATCCAGGTTGGCAAAGAAACCATAAATTCGTCCGATGATGCCTTACTTAAACAAGATATGCCATCTGCATTACAACGTGTTGAGGGAGCTTCAAGGCTCTTGGAAGAGGCCTCGGGTATGTTGAAACAGGATCCGTACTCTGGACCAGCCAGGTGAAGACTAAATATAGAACTTGAGACACAATCTTAATTGGTTTTCTTCATTGAGATCTGAGAAAATATGGCTTGTATTATAGGAAGAAGTTGATAGAAGGGTCCCGCGGTATTCTACAAGGAACGAGCGCTTTATTGCTTTGCTTCGACGAAAGCGAAGTTCGCAAAATCATCCGAGAATGCAAAAGGGTGTTGGATTACTTAGCAGTTACAGAAGTTATAGAAACTATGGAAGATTTAGTACACTTCTTGAAAAATTTAAGCCCTTGCTTAAGCAAAGTGTCGCGGGAAGTAAGCGCACGCGAGAAAGAATTAACTCATCAAGTGCACAGGGAAATTCTCGTGCGGTGCTTGGACCAAGTAAATAGAATTTTGTAGAACATTGCGATCAACTGCAATCAATCGCGTAAATCTGTAATATGACATTAATGTTCCATGCAACAGGTGAAAACTCTCGCTCCAATATTGATTTGCTCCATGAAAATCTTCATCCACATTATTTCGCAAGGCGGCAAAGGTGCGGAGGAGGCAGCTGAAAATCGTAATTATCTGTCGGGAAGGATGTCCGATGAATTGAATGAAATAATCCGAGTTCTTCAATTAACAACATATGACGAAGAAGAATGGGACGCGGATCAGTTAACGGTAAACCTCAATCACCACTGGAAATTATATGATATCTAATTATCTTATCACTGATATAAACATGATATAAACATTTAATTTCTTCAGGTGTTGAAGAAAGCGCAAAGTGCCATCGAATCCAGAATAAGAGCAGCTTACGATTGGTTAGACGACGGTTTAGCTCTACGCGGAGGTGTGGGAGAAAAGAGTCTCCGACAAATAGTGGATCAAGCAAATCGCTTAGCGGACAAATATCTGCCGCCATCGCAGGCAGAGCCCTTGTCGAAGTTAGCTTCGCAAATTGTCACTATGACTAATGCTCTTTGTGAACTCCGCCAGAATGAGAAAGGTAAATTAATCTCAAGTAAAGTATGATCTAGATCATACACAAAATGTTACATATGATTGTCATTCAAGGAACCACACCGCAAGCAGAGGCACTGGCGCGCGGAATAAAGGAGAAGATGAATGAGCTTCGAAGCTCGATCGCCTCAGCTATTGTAGCCGCAGATAAATCTGGCTCGGCGCAAACTGCTCATACAGTTGCCGGTCGATTGGAACAAGCTAATAAATGGCTTCTTAATCCTCAGCACGATGATAAAGGATTGGGACAGCGAGCGATCGCTTTGATCATTCACGAAGGAAAGAAGGTAGGTAAACTACTTGCGACTAGTAATTCTACAATTACAAAATACATAATTAGGATGGACTGCCCTATCTTAAATGTTGTACAATGGGATGTCAGAGTCACTTGTCAGTAGAATCTATATTCGCTGTTTTATTTGAATGCCGCAAATGGAACAGAATCAACAACATGTAGCACGCGTAAGTCACGTGTAATGTTTCAATCATTAGTCTGCGATATAGCATTTTTCATTTGCTCAAACTTGAAACTTCACGTCCAATCCGCCCATGTACATTGTCTGTGACATCATTCATGTCCACAAATCTCCTAATTAATCCTGTGTGAATTAATTACATTGTAATACAAAAATCAGGTGGCCGAGGGACTCCCTGGAATACACAAGGCTGAAATATTACAACTCTGTGATGAAGTTGATAATCTATCTCATCAACTTGGAGATCTATGTGCTCACGGCCAAGGGAACACACCGCGTGCTCAGGAGATCGCTCGTCAATTATCGCACAAACTCTACGAGCTGAAGAATAGGATACAACAAGCAGTTGTGTCCAGGGTGGTCGAAGATTTCATCGATATTACTACACCACTGAAACAGTTTACCGATGCTGTATTGGCACCCGAAGGCACTCCCGGTCGGGACCAGAACTTCAACGATAAGACTCACGCGCTGCAAACATTCTCCAATCGAGCGGCGAAAACGGCGCGAATGGTTGCTGCCGGTGGAAGTGGCGGAAATAAGAAATTGGCCGAAGCTCTGGCAGCGAGCGCGTCCCAAGTCGAGTCATTGACACCGCAGCTAATAAATGCGGGTAGAATTCGCATGACTTATCCCGATAGTAAGGCAGCTGACGAACATTTCGAGAACCTGCGACAGCAATATGCTGTTACGATGCAAACTGCTCGTGCGTTGTGCGATGAAGCCACTGACAGCGCCGACTTCATCAGAACCTCCGAAGAGCAAATGCAGAAACATTCGTTCCTCTGCGAGGAAGCTATTGTAAAGAGCCATCCGCAAAAAATGGTGGATAATACGGCAGCTAATGCTAGGCTGGCTAATAGAGTTATACTGGTAGCTAAACAAGAGAGTGATAACAGTGAAGATCCTGCATTCATCCAAAGAGTCAATCACGCAACAGATATTCTACAAAACAGTGAGTTATATGCACTTTTTGTCTTTTCTGATGCTTTTTTAGTAAGTTTACAACTGTTAAAATTCTTGTCAGGTGTTGCTCCGATGGTCCGCGATGCCAAACTCGTGGCACTTAATATTAGCGATAGCAACGCTGTTTCGAGATGGAGGGAAAGTAACCGCGCTGTAAGTGCAATTTCGAATTCGAATGTCACAATGGTTTTTGCAGGGTAATTTCTAAAACACGTATATTTTTATAGCTGTTGGGTAACGTTGGACAAGTTCGTAAAGCGATTATGGTTCATCCTGATGTAGTAGCACCGCCAGACGTTTCACAGCTGCACCTCAACGATGGTAAGTTCCGCTACTACATGCAATTATACATATATTTCTTTTCTTCCGTAACTACTCACTTGTAAATATATGTGCACTATCAGGTGCTGGGATTCTTTGCGTGTAGTAGTCAAAGTAGCTCTTTCAAGTAGACGTTTTGTATATATGGTGGTGGGTTTCATTTGTATTTTTCGCACATTGATGGAAGATCATGCTGAAGAAGTATAATCTAATGAATGATGAGAGACTATTATAATATTCATACAAATCCGTAACACGTTTCTTGCAGACGATAAATTGCCAAGCCGTCAGTATAATTACTTCACGGACAAAGGTATCCGTACTTGTATAGATTTTATTTGTGCATGGATAGATATCATATAATATTAGAGATTACTTTATTACTTCAATCATTATCAACGAATAATGATGCATTCAAATTGAGATATTTGAAACTAAAAAGTTGAGTTCTACAGTAACGTGAAAGTGGTTTCTCTGACAAGTGATTTACAAGATTTATAATAGATTTGAGATCATCTAGCTATCATTTGTGGGGAACATATGTTTTTGAATATGTGTGTTTGAACATTAGTTGGTGAGCCTTTAAGGAACCAACCATCGCCAAGCAATTTATGCGTCATCAGCCCTACTCTGAACTCAAATAAACCGCAACACCGCTCTCTCAGTCCTTTACCAAAGTGGGCGCGCGAAGGTATTTACCAATTCCCGCAGACAGTACTCCGAACTCGAGCGAAACTATCAATCTGATATTTCGATATTGTGTTTCTTACATTTTATCCCGAGTTTATTTAGCTACTTTTTTTTATCCAGCCATTTCAATGCAAGTGTTAATTATTTTTTTCATCAGGAGATAATCCCGATCTCCTATATCAAGAACTGGCTTCTGACAGCGAGTTAGAAAAATCTATTCGCGATGGAGGTAATTCACAAAGAATGCTAGAATATCAATATACGCGTCTGGATTTATTTTTGTGGGTATGAAGCATGCGTGTAGTTTTACCGGGACATACGTTATTCATCGAGTTTTAAATATAAGATGGATTTGAACATTTTTCATTGCAAATTTCGCAAGTACTTTCAGAAGAATATGTCTTTAGGCTCTGGAATCCAAGTTTTATGATATCATTGAAGAATAAGTTTGCTTGGGGTCGATAATACATAATTTCTAAAACTACATTCAAAACCTGGGGCTGCATGGTTGTTCTGTGTCCACTCTATCTCTCAGGGTATAGATTTTTATGTGCATGTAATTATACTAACACACCCAATGTTTCTAATGACTACCTGTGTCTTAATTACGCTGCCAGGAACTATACTTTACTATGATTATTATTACGACATTAATGACGGTAATTACCCTCTCAGTTTTTCATTGATATTTCGTGAATTGCAGTATACTCTCTGATTATATTGAGCAGAAGAATATATTTTCTGATTAATTAATCATCGAATTACATTAATATAGAAATGGCACCGCCACGTCCGCCTCTGCCTGGCGGAGAAATTGCTCCACCACGTCCTCCACCGCCAGAGACAGACGACGAAGATGAAATGTTCATGCACGCACCACAGCCCAACCAGCCAATCATGGTAATCACAGAAGCGATCCAATATTTTCTCAAATCACATAGAACGGATACTAATATTTAGTTTCTAAATGTCAGATGGCCGCTCATGGGCTCCATCAAGAAGTGCGACAGTGGTCCAGCAAGGATAACGAGATCATCGCAGCTGCCAAGAAAATGGCAATTTTGATGGGTAGACTCTCAGGTTTGGTACGGGGCGAGGGTGGCAATAAGAGGGATCTCATTGCTTGTGCCAAAGCCATCGCAGAAGCGTCTCAAGAAGTTACACGCCTGGCGAAGGAATTGGCCAGGGAGTGTACCGACAAACGTATTCGTACAGTGCGTTCATTACTTCTGCAATTACGTCCAGCCTTTAATGCGAAATCATACAATAAACTACTTTATTCGTTTTCAGAATCTACTTCAAGTTTGCGAGCGGATTCCTACTATTGGAACACAATTGAAGATATTGTCCACAGTGAAAGCTACTATGTTGGGAGCACAAGGTAATGTATACCCAATTATTTCACTCGCCAAATACTTAACAAGAATTCTAATGTAGTATATCGATTTGCCGAAATGCTTGGGGACTTCTAATTGTAAAGAAACAGATTCGCCACACTCGCCGATAAACCGATAATCAATGAAATTCTTTATGTATAGAGACGCTCCCCACCTGGGAAGAGTTGATGCTTTATGGTAAACAGGCAGACAAGTCATGTTTATTGTTCTTATTACTACCTTTCTATTTAGCATTTTTTTCTTCTTTGATTGTTTCCTTTTTGGGATACATCACAAGTTTTGCACTCTATACTCGTATTGAGACGCATGCATATCCTAGTTCTCCCCGGAAAGCAATCAGAGTTGTATTAGTAAAATCGGAAAGCGGCGTTCTTTGAGAGAGGAACGAAGAATGCAAGGGAAATTTGTTAGGGAAGGACCCATCTTTTGGAATCGGTCGACCGAGAAACTAATATTCTTTTGATGTGTTATTTAAATTTTAAATGGTATGCTGATGGTATGCCTCTGCTCATCGCGGTGTAGACCAATTGATTGGCGGCAGTAAGTTTACTCTTACATAACTAAATAGCTAGTCTAGGCATCGCAGTCCTATGATCATAGAACTCTATTCTCGTCTACTTTGTGTACGATTAATAAGTAACATCTTGTTCATCCGATACGCCACATTGATCCATCAAGCAATGCGGCTTATCACCATTACCGCTAATCGAAATAGATGTTGGCGAACCAAATTGACTCTCATCGCTGTTACGTGAATGATTATATCCACGAGCATTATGTAGTATTGTTGAGTTTGTATTGACTTCCACTTTTAAACCCTTGTCGCTTAGCACCAAGGAATCTTCTTAGTATACATGTATTCCATTGTACTTCTCGAGCATGTACTCGTAAGTAATACACCCCTCATCTTTTCTTTTTTGGAACACACGTAGACCATGGTTTTTACTCAGCCCCTTTCATGCACTGAGTCGCCACAAGTCGTGCTATGACTTCAGTTAGATATTGCATGACATAGCATTATCTAGTTACGAGCTAGTACTAGTTCCATTTGAGATTGAAGATATTTTCATGCGATGATGTTTTACAACTGTTTTTCTTTCTTTTGAAACCTTTTGACCCCGAATTTATTGACAGTTTCATATACCTACCTTTGTGTTTAAAGAGCCATTGCAAACGTTAGTTCTTGCCCAGTGCTCGACAGTCTATACCACGTACTGAATGCATTCTGTCGTTACTCAGGTACGGAAGAGGACCAAGAGGCCACAGATATGCTCGTCGGAAACGCTCAGAATCTCATGCAGAGCGTAAAGGAAACCGTGCGGGCGGCTGAGTGCGCTAGCATCAAGATACGCACAGCTTCCGGAATGAAATTGCGCTGGGTACGGCGCCAGCCTTGGTATCAGTACTAAATGGGCTGATTGAAAGTAACTCAGGCAAAGTTAATGAAACCGTCGCCATTATCTCGTAAATAACTTTAGATAACCCGAAAGTAAGTCCATTAAAGCAAACGAGCACCCAAACGGGAAGCTCATCCGTCACTAACATTTATCTTGGCAGACAGTATCTACGCTGAATCAAATGTTAAGAGACTTTCGCTATACAAAAGGCAACCATTCGGGTGTCCGTCGAAAGCTCGCCAGTCCGCGCAGCTAACAGGAGAGCTAATATATTGCCTTCCACAACCGAATGTATTTTAAAGGCTTTCACCTTATTCTTGGTACAGATCTTTTTATAGGAGGCTTAGGTATAAAGTAATACGCCATACCCAGAGTAGCATACTGCTATATATTTATATATCCACATTCTTCGCCAATTTCGGAGTAATATTGAACAATAGGCCTAACACTAGCACAATTAGGATAAAAAAAGAGGTTTTTATGTATATATTTACTAAAACGATCAATTGGAAATGATACGTATTTTTGCAAAGCAAAACCACGCGGAGGAAATTTTTTCATAACTGGGTGCTACTCGCCCCATTATTATACAGAGTGACGGCCAAGGCTTGCATGCGCAATAGTATTAGTAAGGAGATCTATTTTTCTAAGTTGTATCGTAACCATACTTCTAGAGAGCTCATAGTTCGTATAATCTCATTTTGCTGTTTCGTTTTCCAAGTGGTGCTAAACATATGTGCAATATCGAGGTCAAAGATTGTGGCATGAAAAATCAAAGCGACCGGCAATATTAAACCAATTACGGGTAGAAAGAAATTTAAATGAGCGCGTGCATAGATCGATCGCGAAATTGGCATCTTTAGTCGATAGTGTTTACGTTGGAGTGTTTATAGCATGTATTATGATTAATTCTAACTGTAAAGATTCGGAATTTGCAATAATTTTGTGTAACATTATTTATAATAAAGATTGATTTTTATTACATGACATATGATACAACCTTACATGTATTAATTAGTAAAATGATCATTTACAGGTAGCGAAGTATGTAGAAAATATGTACAACATTAACATGTAGATCAATGAAGCCCTTAATACTGCGTTTTTTACAACCTGTCACATTCAAGCGAATCCCTCTTGATCTGGTGTGATGGAACCGCACCTGGCATTTTATTCTTGGGCATCTTCCCAGGTCGGAGATATGGATTGTCTATCGCATCTTGCTGAGTTATTGTCTCGCCGTTCTGCTCCACATCTTCACTTATTTGTACCTTCATACCTGTAACTTTACCAAAAATTTTTAATATCTGATTTTAATACATTCTAGTCGTGAGTTGTGTTTACCTTCATCCTTTTCTTCCGGCTTTGGCTCTTTCTTCTTTTTGGTGGGACTTGGCTCAAAGTGAAACTCCTGATCAGGCTCGAATATCTGATCTTGAGGCAGAAGTGCTGATAGGTAACTTGGGAATTGTGGTTTACAAGCTATCACTATAAGAATAAATATTATTTCAGTATTTAAATGATTCTTTTGTATTCAACATATTTTGAGGCAATAAGTAGATACTTACAAGGAAACATACTATTGTCTTCTGTAAGGAAGAGACTGTGTGTTTCTCCTGTTTTTGCTATAAACCTTGTGAGAGCTCTCTCAATATCTCTCTTCTGTGTCGCAGCCTTTTCTCTTATTGCTTCGTACTCCGTGACTGGTTGTTTGTGAGTCTATTTGAACGGTACATATCAAAAATTAATATCACTGAATTCTATAGAAGACTCTTTGAGCTCCATGCTACTTACTGGTGTTCTGATATACGCGTGAGGATCAGGAAAAAGTGGTAGGTAATTTGGTATGTGAGCTGGGTGGCCTTGCTTAACACCAGCTTGCAAAATATTCAGTTGCTTTGATTGAGTTTGTTGTTGAAGTGGTGGAAGAACAGTTCGGTTTGTTCGCTTCCCATAGTTTTCTATGTTCTCCAATCTTATGCCCATATTGACTAAAGCCAGAATGACATCTGCTATGAGGGGCTCCGTTCGCCCAGAAAGTTCACAGTAATTTCTCGCCGATTCTCCGACTTCTACTATAACTGGAGGAAACATTCGAGATAGATATAGTTTATATCAAAATATATGGTTTCGTCTAATTTATTTGAGGTTATGATGAATAAAGTTAAACATAATTCTCACAGGACTGTAACATTTCCGTGAGAGTTTCTAAACCCTGCTTCTCGCAGGTGTCAAAACCCATCTCAACCAGGGTACTGCAGACTACATGGTTGAGTATTTTTCGTCTCGTGTTTGTTGTTTGCACGTCCATTTTCGCTTGACACGAACAAATATATATACAATCAAAAGCATATGCTGCAACATAAACTACGAGATTGAAGATGCGGCAGAAGTGTATCACTTGGGAATGTTCGTAGAGGATGCGCCCCCATACTGCACCATTTAATACTTAATTGTTTCGCGGGGAAAATTCGCTTGTCAATACGCATTTCTAATTCGAATTCCCGCTGCATAAAGTTTGATCCTGAGTCATAGGGCCGTATTCATAAGCCTTCGGGCGATTCGGATACCCGAGTACATACAATTGAATGCTAATAATGTATATATGCCTCTGTTTTAGTGTTTTGTGTTAAACTTTGCTTTGGTCTTTGCCTCTGTCTTTGCCTCATGGATATCATGTTCGACGACGATGACTTCGAGATCAGCGAGTAGGATAGGAAACGGCAAAGCCTAAATTCCAAGTCTAAATTCCATTTCCGTATTTGAATTTTCAAATTCGAGGCTGCGCCATCTGTCGGCAATTGCAGAACTCGCCACTTCAGTCGCCATAACCCTGGAATTCAAAGTATACTACACTATAGTATATATATCCTATGCTGAAGGGTTGGTCCCCGGTTTCCAGGATTCACAGAACCATGCAATGTATTAACCACCGCCTATCCAGGCAATAATCAAATCATTTGATCCATCAGGATTCAATTCCTGCTCCCTTCCAACCCGCACAAACTCTCCTTGACTCGTTAATTCGATTGGATCATGAGAGCTTCAAACGCACACACATGCAACCACCCAGTGCATGAGTGTGTTCGACTTATCGGCAAAGCTTAGTGTGAGCCTGGTGCGGACAACATGGTTCCTACAACATAACAAAGTGTATATATGCAACCAAAATATCTACGTCTTTTTACTTCGCGAGTTCTAATACAAACTTTTGGGGAAAACCGAAATCGTGTGTGCGCGCACCATTGGAGCACCAGGACTGCAAGGGAGTACGAAACTTTCTCTACTCCAATGAAACACCGCTGGAACGGCAATTTGGCATCACTGACATCGGATGTGTTTTTGTTCATACTTCTCTCGAAACTCGCTCTTTTAACAGACCACTAAATTATTGAATAGTAAGGATGGCTAATCACTATGAAGTGCCTAACTGGTATGTTCGTGTTCCACACAGTATTATTTCGAGATCCAGTACAACCTGACTGGACATTAAATTTCCTACTTCTTGAAAGTATCAACAGTCTTACTATAGTTTCAACACTGTGATTTTAGGGCAGGTAAACCACCAGTCGGATTACACTTGGATGTCTTGAAAAATGATAAACTGATACAGGTATATGAACAGTTCATAAAGATTCACAACAGCAGTTTTTGGAGTAGTACTAATCTTAGTTTGTTCTGACCACAGAAATTAATGGTAGACGAAAAGAAGTGCTATTTGTTTGGTCGCAATCAACAGCTAAATGACTTCTGCATTGATCATGCATCTTGCTCAAGAGTTCATTCAGCTCTTGTTTACCACAAGCACTTGAACCGGGCATTCCTCGTTGACTTAGGAAGCAGTAAGGACTTCTGCAAATTGAGTAATAGTTGCTTCAAGAGATTCTTCAACTTATGATCAACATGAATGTTTGTAGCACATGGAACATTCATTGGGAATCTCCGTTTGGAGGCTCATAAACCAACACAGCTACCAATCGATAGTACATTTCACTTCGGGGCTTCCACCAGATATTATATCATCAGGGAACGGCCACAGACTGGCACTAGACCGATTATTGAGGAATTGGAGAAGCTTTCCGAAGACATTGATGCTGGTGGATTGTTGGGCCTCCCCGAGACGGAAACAGAGCTTGATGTATTTACACATTCCTCATATAAGAATATGTGTATCTTGTGTTTATCAACGTACGATAATCTGATGGTGGATTTGTGTCCACTTTTAGAATTTAACAGAATTCAACACAGCGCACAATCGTCGGATATCGATGCTCGGAATAACAGACGACGATATGCACAAGCCTACGAGGAAACGGAAAAAAAAGGGAATCACTTTCAACGACGACGAGGAAGTGATCAATCCTGAGGACGTCGATCCCTCGATCGGCCGGTTCCGCAATCTTATACAAACAACTGTTGTTCCTAGTAAGGTGCGAAACTGGATGTTGCATTTAACAAAACACCGGTGGGAATACTAGAAAATATGTTTTAACAGACTGGTATCAATATTACAGAGAATGCGGATGGAGGGTGGTTTAATTTCGTTAACCGAAGATCACAATCCTTTAAAGCATCTTCAACCAACATTAGCCACTCCACAATTATACCAAGATTTGCCGCCCGAGCAATTCACACCATCTACCCTGTCACTAAATCCCTTCTCTACGGCGCTAACGTCATTAACATCTCGGCTTGGTATTGCGTTACCAAATCCAGCGCCAGAAGTCGAAATGACGCCGACTCAGATACAACCCGAAGCACCACTCGTGCAGGAAGTACAAGGTCCGACAGAGTCGAGAGGGATGGAGCCAAAAAAGAAGAAATACGCGAAAGAAGCCTGGCCTGGAAAGAAACCTATACCAACGCTCCTCGTGTAATAGATTAGGCATACTTTTAAGGCGTAGGTTTACTGAAGAGGCCGTAAGGAGTAAACTGTACATGGAACTGTTCATAGTAACTGGTATATGAAATTTTACGGAGAGATTGGATAGCGTGACTGTGTTAATACTGCTGATTAACGTGCATTGAGTCTGACGGCTATGTAATTGTCGTAGAATTTTAGATGAAAGTTTTGTTACCCACTTGTTTCCATTTGTCAGTCTTTTATTGTGGATTTGCTTCTGAGGGCCAGAATTGTAATTAAAATTCGCTGTATCATAAATGAGAATACGATAAACGCAGCTCACTTTCTTTAAGATTAAGGAAACATAATCATGTGCATACTCTCGAAACGATAGTTTTTTTCGCACACTCAGTGCAATATGTATAAAGAATAGAAAGCTAAGTACTGCTGGACAATTTTCTAGTAATCATCGTAAGGTCGCGTTAGTAAGTACATTGTGGATGGTAACCGAATCAGGTTTCATTGCTTCAATTAGCTGCCGTCAGCAGAGGCTTATTCTCAGCTTATGCTCATCGTTCCAACAACCCTATCGTTGAAAAGTTATAGTTTTGTCTGATCTTTTTGTGATCTGTGTGTTTTGAACTGTATACAATTGGATTGAATTGTAACAACCGAGTAAGCAATTTAGGGGTACACAAGACGAGTTTAAGCAAAGGAATATAAATGTCGAAACAAAAACTATTTTGCCTACTTGCAAGATTAAAATTGTCAAATAATATGTGATATGTGGTTTATTTATATTTCCTTCGTACAGGAGGTATAGAGTTGGAATATATTTATAAAAATGAGGGTAAACGAGTCACAATTACACAAGGGACATATAAAAAATACTACTATTCCGTGACGTTTGATTTTTCCGCTGTAAAACGTTGCGCCAAATGAGAGAGAAAGAGTACGCGAGTGGCCGGCAAACATAAAATATTGCTACAGAATTAATCATCCATAGATGCATCTGGTGTAGAACATGACTCCAGTGCGACTTCCTCATAATCCCTTTCAAGGGCGGCGAGGTCTTCACGAGCGTCTCCGAACTCGCCTTCCTCCATGCCTTCACCGACATACCAGTGGATGAAAGCACGTCGATTGTACATCAAGTCAAATTTATGGTTCAGCTTTGCCCATGCTTCCTCGATCGCTGTGGTGTTGGACAACATTGAAACCGCCCGTTGAACCTGGAGAAGCAAATCGAAGTTTAATTGAATCCAAAGTGAGATGAAGAAAGGAAAGGGTTGAAGTACCTTTGCCAGGTCACCACCCGGCACGACAGTGGGTGGTTGGTAATTAATGCCGACTTTAAAACCGGTCGGACACCAATCCACAAAGCGGATGCAGCTCTTGCTCTTCATCATAGCGATCGCCGCATTCACATCTTTCGGAACAACGTCCCCACGGTACAATAGGCAACAAGCCATGTACTTGCCCTCACGGGGATCGCATTTAACCATTTGATTAGCAGCTTCGAAACATTCAGACGTTATTTCTGATACGGACATCCCCTCGTGATAAGCTTTGTCCGCCGAGACAACTGGAGCATACGTTGCAAGAGGGAAGTGGATTCTCGGATAAGGGACCAAGTTAGTTTGGAACTCTGTCAGATCCACGTTCAAGGCACCGTCGAATCGTAATGATGCGGTGATGGAAGATACTACTTGACTGATCAAACGATTCAGGTTTGCATACAACGGCCGTTCTATGCCCAGTTTGCGACGGCAAATGTCGTATATTGCTTCGTTGTCTACCATGAAAGCACAATCGGAATGCTCGATCGTATTGTGCGTTGTTAGCACAGCGTTGTATGGCTCAACGACTGCTGTTGACACCTGAAGAATGTGTTTAGTTATTGAAATCGGAAGGATTAAAGTGATTTTTTATGCTAGTCTCACTTGTGGGGCAGGGTAAACGGCGAATTCTAATTTGCTCTTCTTTCCATAGTGATCGGAGAGTCTCTGCATCAGTAAGGATGTGAATCCCGAGCCAGTTCCGCCGCCAAATGAATGAAAGACGAAGAAGCCTTGGAGACCGGTGCACTGTTCGGTCAACCTTCGTATTCTGTCCATTACGGATCCGATCACTTCTTTTCCGATGGAGTAATGACCGCGCGCGTAATTATTGGCTGCGTCTTCCTTGCCAGTAATTAATTGTTCTGGATGATAGAGTTGCTTGTATCGGCCATTACGGACTTCGTCTGAGAAGAACAGTATGATTGATACATATGTTTTTATGACTCTTTGAATGTTTAAAGAATACTCACCAACGACTGTCGGTTCCAAGTCGACCATCACAGCTCGCGGCACCATTTTTCCACAGCTCGTTTCGTTAAAGAATGTGTTGAAGCAGTCGCTCGTTCCGGATACTTTGTCGGATGGCATAGTTCCGTCGGGTTGAATTCCATGTTCCAGGCAATAAAGCTCCCAACAGGAATTTCCAATTTGGACGCCGGCTTGGCCAACGTGGACTGATATACACTCACGCTGAAAGACGACCAGAATGTTTCAGAAGGGCAGGACGAAGCAATAGCTTTCCGAAATATTCGTTTATTTCGTTGATATTCAATGTACCATTTTTGTATAATTTTGTATGCAACTTGAACTTCTAACACGATGATTTTGTAGAATTTTAAATACCAAACGGAGCCAAAAGTTTGAGAATACGATGAATTTTATCCGGCCATTCGCTCCAGGGATTGAAAAATTACTGAAGGATTTTCATTTGGTTGCCTTGGCACAGGCAATTTAATTTGAGCATCTAAGTTATGAAGAAATGACTGCAACTATTAGAATAATTCAGACACTTTCAGACGTCGCTGTCATAAGTTCTAAATTTTAAGTTTTCGAATTCTCGATGCGCGGTTATTGCGCTCGGCCAATAATCGACGGCATTGCGATCACATGCTGATGTGATTGGTTCTCACTACCCCCACTAATCGCCAAAGTAAACAACATTCGAGGGATGAAAGTTGATTGGAGGGTGACGGCGATGCTTCATCCGATCTTTAACGCCATTGGCTGCCTAGGAAATTCGCATGTCCAATCATGTGTCAGGAAACTCGACAGTTGGACGGCCATCTGCACCTTCTACGGAGGTTTATGATCACATCACGCTTCCCTTCGCCGAGCCGACCGGTGCACCACCATCTTGTTTGTTTCATCAATAGAGAGGCAAAGACTTTAACGAAATTAGATTATTTTCAAGTAGATTTCGGTGTCCGCGCGACCAGTAAATCTCTCGGCGAACAGTGAAATGTCGCACGGCGGTAGGAACGAGTGCAGAATTTACGTGGGCAATTTGCCGCCTGACATACGAACCAAGGATATCCAGGATCTTTTTTACAAGTTTGGCAAAGTTATCTTTGTTGATTTAAAAAATCGCCGTGGGCCACCATTCGCCTTCGTTGAATTCGACGATCCTCGGTAAGTTCCACTCGCAACTCGCATTAGTCTACTGTTATTCGAAAAATGCCTTCCAGAGCAGTTGGGATGATTTGTTTACCATGACAGAAAAAATATCGCACTCCAATACTGTGTTGTCCAACGATAAACATTGGAGTTACAAGCCACATGCGATTATTTGATTTGGATTCAGTGGAGCACAATCGATTAATTGAGAAACGCTACTGGTTTTTCAGAGATGCAGAGGATGCAGTACACGCAAGGGATGGATACGACTACGATGGATACAGATTGAGGGTAGAGTTCCCACGGGGTGGTGGTCCGAGCAATAATTTCCGTGGCGGTCGTGGGGCTGGTGAAAGTGGGAGAGGTGGCCGGGGTGAAATGAGTAATTCTAGAGGCCGTGGGCCACCTGCGAGGAGGTCGCAATACAGAGTCCTTGTCACTGGTTTACCACCTTCTGGTAGTTGGCAAGACCTTAAAGATCACATGCGGGAAGCTGGTGATGTGTGCTTTGCCGATGTTTATAAGGACGGCACAGGTGTTGTGGAGTTTCTCAGATACGAAGATATGAAGTATGCTGTTAAAAGACTAGATGACTCGCGATTTAGGTCTCACGAGGTAAGTTAATTGTATAATGATTAGATTTGGTTATAAATAATTTCTCCGTTCAGAGCACTGGAGTTACAATTTCGTATGTTTACTGTTACCAGGGTGAAGTGGCCTACATTCGCGTAAAAGAAGACCATAGCGGTGGTGATCGGGGTCGCAGCGAGGATCGAGAAAGGGGACGGAGCCATTCGCGAAGCTACACGCCCCGACGACGTAGCTCGCCCACGTACTCTCCATTGCGACGTAATTACTCGCGATCAAGATCTCGGTCCAGGTCTCGTTCGTACGACTAGTGTGTACGTATACGTTTCCCATGGTAATCTAAGTAAAGGCTTACCGGTATTTGCTTTACCATGTTTAATTCTTACTGCTTTGAATTTCACTTTAAGAAACACAAACACCTTCCAATCCAGATCGGTTTTATATAAATTATGAACTTGATTTTTCTCATTGCTTGGATTAATTGACTGCAGTGTATTTGATGTATAGTTAGAGCACGGTTCATTTTACCCATACCGAAGATATTCATTACTCGGATTGATTTTCGCCATCTATGATTTGAGCATCTTGCAGACTGTCTGTTAGCAATTAATCCCGATGTAACATACCTCCTAGTGAAAGTAAGCCGGGAATTAACCGTTCCGAAAGCACCGGAGTTACGAATCGGTCTCTTAACACTGTGTTTAATGCTCCGGTGTGTTTTGTTTCGTGATTCCGAACGCTTTATCATAGACGAATCGTGCTCGTCTTGTTTGCCCGTTATTTCAATGAAGTATAATTACATTTAACAGCCGGAACTACATTCCCATGTATCCCTCGCCGTTGATTCTGACGCGGCTTTCTCTGAAATGCGCATCCCTTTGGAAATACTGCACAATAAGGAGTTTCAAATGGTGGCTAATTAATACGACTGAAACATAACACGAAACAGTACTATCGATCATGGGTGTGCTGCAATACTGAACAGAGTGTGAGTGCCGATTCAGCTTTAGCGACAGTCCTCCGATTCACTACTCTTTCCTATACTGAAAGGACCACACACGCGTCGATCGCACTCATGAATTCAAAGCTTTTAATATTGCAGTGTTCATTACGACATGTAACTATAGAGCTAACAGATTTTTCTAGTTGACGCCGAGGCTTTTTCATTCTTTTGTAAATCCAGTATAATAATACCTCGATAACGTCATTGATGAATATCAATACTTAATATTGGGGCTGCCTGTACAGTATCCGCCGAGATAAGCAAACGGGATCGCGAATTCTCTGAGTCGTAATTAGATCAATCTCGATTGCATCGTTTATTGTTTTAGAAATTGCTTTTTAGAAGGTGTAAAAAGATTTCTAGATGTAGCCCACTATAATACCGTCAGGCCGCGTTGTCCCATTGTTCGTTGTTTAAAGAGTTATCATATATTTCATTTCATAAGTCGCGTGCATAGACACCAGAGAATAAGTTATATTACACATCGACGCTTAAGTTTCAGCTTGAATTTAAGAGTTTCTACTTTAAAGATTCAACATGGACAATATCGTGCACTCTACGTGCACAAAGAGCTTTCGGCTAACCATTGATAGCTCCAGAATATAATACGCCAGCTTTTACAGAATAACAGTTTCTCCAAGAACGCAGAGACTATTGCCGGTAAAATACAGGCAATTTATGCTTCACGAACTTCAGTAACTTTCATCTCGTACTTATTCATTTAACAGAAAATGTGTAATATAGTATCTTAGAGTGCAGGCACGTTGAGCGCGTAATCTATTAACAAAAGGAGCACCTGCTATAATAATCTGACGAGGACATTTTGAATATCTCGAGTAAGGCGCCTAGAGTACATTTCCAATTCAACCTAATTTCTACGTGCAGACCAAAATTCGCCCGTGTTCCTAACATCTGTCGATTATTGCAATTAGACCGACATTGTGAAATAAAATAATCGCTAATACTGCGTATCATCGAAAAAGATATTATTGCAAATTGTTCCTGTGCTCTTCGTCTCATTCTCGTCGCGTTGTCTTCACATCCATGGGACAAGTTCCCGACATGGATTGTTCGTGATAGAAATGTCATATGCGTCAGTGTAGTGGTTGCCGAGAAAACACACAGTCTTAATGCCTTTAAGTACCGCAAGACACAGGGATCACATTTGCATTGATAAATTTTATATATAATATTAATGCATAATATATAAGAGACTAATGTATTTTTTCTTCTTTTGTATATTGGATTGGATTGTAACACAATGAATGAAAAACTGAAATCGACACGATCTTACTTCTTGGATGGATATAATACACGTTCGCTTGACGTTGGGATGAGATGGAATGCGTTATGGATGGATTTTGTATGGAGGATAAATTGTAAGAGGATTAAGAGATAAATGGCAATGAAAAAAGTAACGAGGCAGTAAGGATACTTTCAAGAGGAAATTCAGGATCAGGAAAGGAATTGGATCAGACAAAACAGTCCATTTCGTTGAAGGATTCTCACTTATAGCTGGATTCTCATCAGAGAACGTTGGCAAGTCCATTACGAGGAATCAGAATGATCTTCCATGTTTTTTTATTTTGAATTCTACAAACAAAACCAAAAAAAACACGAGTACGATATCAATTGTGTACATATCAGTGCATCTCTATCAATGAACAAAGGGAAAAGCATTACGGATACGCTGAACTAACATTTCGTGTGCCTGTCGGTCTTTCCTTTTGGTTGAAAAAGTGCGTTCAGAATATGATTTTCCCGCGTCACGGGAACAGTGCATTTATCGTATGATTCGTTGTGTTTCCACCAGTAAAACTTGTAATGGAATGTCAACTTCCCGCGTACTCTCCCCAGCGTACATTCACATTGTTTGCAATATTGAAACCGGGTCGGTGTTACGTTCATCGATGCCACACACGTTTAATTCGCTTCTTCGTGGAGCTCGTGTAACGGAGTCATCAGGCCTGTCTTCTATCGAATAAAGAGTGGATTCTCGAGGATCACCAGGAGAGAGAAAGAGGAGTGCGACGACTTCCTCCAGAGACACTCGTTAGAATCGGCGCTCGCCGAACCAGTCACGGAGAACGCGATTTAGGTAAATCGGACGCACACAGTTGGAACGTCAAGGTTTAGCCCCCTTTTGGATAATCGCGGGATACCTTGAGGTCAGAAGTGCTCCTCTGCGAGAACCTCGACATCAGGACTAGTGGTACACAACAGGAACGTGGCCCGTTCGTACAAAAACCACTCTCTCGAGTCTGTCCTCTCGCGATTTCGCCGGCCCCCGCGATTATGTGCACTTCCCGGAGATGTGCTTTAACGTTGCATGGATTTAAGCGAGGCTCAAGAGGATGTCGATCTGTCGAATTAAAAGCACAATACCCGATACGAAACGAGGCGGAACTCTCCGTTCATCTCGAGGAGGACTGGCTGGATAGTACGGTGAACACGGCGGAGGGACAGGATTCGGATATACTGCGGGATTAGGATGCTGACAGGATAATTAGAGTTCGTGATGGATTTTTGGAGACGAGATAAATTGGCTGGAAGTATTCACCGGATAACCGTGTTAAAGCGGAGCACTTGGAATTTTTGGATGGAGGACGGGGAGGAGATGCGACGGGCGGATTCATACAGGAGATGGAATCAAAACGAGATATTTGATCAATCGTGCGGAGATAAGCGGGACGTCGTTCACGCATCATAGGTTTCACGGATTGGTCGCCTAGGTCGGATACGGGATTTGGATGGAATTTGCACATCGCGGATATCAATGCGGGATAGTCAGGAAGTGATTTTTCACGGATCAGGACAGGATCAGAGATGACTTGACCTCAGGTATTTTACAAAGTTTATATCTGATGTCCTTCCGATTATTGATTTCTGCATGTTCTTCTACTGTGTTTCCTACAAAAGCACAAGTTTCTCATTTCCCCAGCCGACTCCCGGCGATACTAACTTTATAACAATTCGTTCATCCCGATCTTTCCAAAAGTCTATTAAAATTAATACTCGGTGTCCTTTGTGCTGAACTTTTGATTTTCATCCCTTCGTCGGGGACAGATGATTTGGAAGGTGGAATATCATGATTGTAGTGTTAAACCCTTCACGATAGTACCCCACATGTCCACTTCCATTTCCGAAATAGATCACTAATGATACGACCGTTCGGACGTTGACATTTTTTTAAATCTTTTCTTCAGTGTATCAACAAACTCGCCACGAAGAAAAAGCACTGCAATCTTATTGTACCACACAGTACTTTCATTCCGTAATTGAACTACACGAGTAAGCACATTCGAGATTCGAGAGAACAAGCTGAATTCAAACTATATTAGTATTCTGAATTTCCTTAACAATCAAAATTATCCAGCATTCACGTGCAATTTAAACTAGTTCCGTTCCCTCCACACGAGAGAGAATGGCCCCAAATTCCCGCGGATTGATAACATAACTAATTGCAAAGAAATCGTGCGCTATTTCAACCACGAAATCTTACTAGAAATTCATTATGCTGACTATTGGGAAATTATGAGAAATATATGACAAACCAATATGCACATTGTCTTCTTTACATACATCCCAGAAACTCTACCAATCCTTACGATTTCGATGTTTAGCATGATAAAATGGATATCTCATTGGTGAGTAAAAAAGGCAGTTACAAATGACAAAACGTTGTATATACTACGTATAATTCAGAATTTCAATAAAAACAAAATCAAAGTTGCAAAATGTAGTTATTCTTTCTTAATCCTCTCCCACTTAAAAGGACTCGTAGGAAAGAGTAAGGGGTTGAATAAAAGTTAAGTTAATGGAATGTCTTTTATTTTAAATCGGCGTCGTCCGAGTACTCAGAACTCGTACAGCGTGGGGCAAAGAAGTTTAGATGAGTGTGTCGAAGACTTTACAAGTTCTCGCGGATGGGGGTGATAACGAGATCCTTAATAAGAACGGTGTCGGGTGTCTGCAAGGTAAAGAGGATAGCATTGGCAACATCCAAGGGCTTCAGAGCAAGACGAGGGTTCTCCTTGAGCCACTGGATGGTCATTTCAGTCTCAACCAAACCAGGAGAAATGGACTGCAAACAAACAGGCATTATTTAAGACCCACATTGTTGAGAAAAAATTCTGCATCGCGTTCAATTGAAGACTTACGATGATTTTGATGTTCGACCCCATCTGAGCGAGCTCAGAGCGCAAGCATTCTGTCAAGGCGCTCAACGCAAACTTGCTGGCGATGTAAGCTGGGGAAATTGGGTGCTCACATTGGATTGGGACCTTCAAAGCACAGATGTCATTGACGTTGATGATGCAGCCGTTGTCGATTCCTGCAACAGGAGGAATAAACCTTTGTAAAAACGTGGGGGATTTATTATATTCCTCTAAGTGAAATACTTACCCTTCTTCTTCATGAGCTTGAGTACTTCCTTGGTGATGCATGTCAGGCCGAGTAAATTGACATCGAAGGTCTTCTTCATGTCCTCCATCTGTCCACCCTGGAGTGTCATGTCAATGTTGATGGCAGCATTGTTGATGAGAATGTCGATGCTACCCAAGTTCTTCTCGGCCCATTCTAACACGCGCAAGATCTCGTTCTTATTGGACAGGTCGCACTGCAGGGGGTAGAGCTTTCCTGGCTTCGACTTCAGTTCCTCGGCAAGTGCCTGAAGAATAATTAAAACAATTATTCATTTTTCTCTTTAGATTAACTTGAATTTCTGGAACTTAGCAATTGTACTTTGATTTGGTCAACGTGGCGGGAAATGCCGATGACTTTCACGCCCTTGGTGACCAGCTGCTCGACTAGGGCTAATCCGATGCCGGAGTTGGCGCCGGTGACGAGGGCAACTTTGTTCAACAAGTTTTGCTGTTCCATTGTGGTGGTTTTCCTTGGCAATTCAGCTTACACTTGTGGATGAAGTGGGTTTGTAGTCTTTGCTGCAGAACGCAAACTGTAACTGGAATGCTGCCGGTCGTGCCTTTTATACCGCGAGCTCAAAAGCGGCCCAAGATTACGAGGTCGCCGATAATCTTGGACCACGCTAGATAGTTTAGTAATTTCAACCATGTTGCACTTCTGTGTACCCTTGCAGCTTTATTTACCGTAATTTACATGTTGATATATGACTCCTTCCTTTTTTCTTACCCTCCGCGAGGCGAATCTCATCGAAGTCACCTTCGATCTTACCAATTGTAATCTAATTTATTCATACTTCTTGATTGCGCTCAAAACATTTCGCGAGGACTGTTTGTGTATTCTAACTCAAAGTCATTGATTCTCAACTAACGTACTTGAAATTTCGCAGGGAATGGGCCTGGGAAGCGTCGCCCGTATCTATCAGATCTCAAGCCCTCGAGGGCTGACGAAAATATTTCCCTATCCCGGTGCGTTCCGCGTGCAGACTTTTCCATCGGGGCGACCGATAAAGAGATGATACAGGTATCTCTCGTGGCTGTAACTTGTAACAAGCCCGAAGTATTGCATCAATAAATCGGAGCCTGGTTATTTTTACTGAGGAGAGAGACAGACCCGCCGGGCCCCGGTGCACACGCTTGCACGTACCAACCTGCCGGCCGCCAATGACGTAACGATTATCGCGTATGTTTGCAGTCGAAGTTTATTTCTGCAAGAGATTATCGACTCTAAATAAATGGACCGTCGATTCTCGATCCTTGACAGATCAACAGCGCATTATTTGACGGGCTGCGCGAGTGGAAAATTGTAACTGGGCTTGTCTGTGTATTGTAGGAGGATCTTTAACGATCGAGGAAGTTTCCTGCGAGGTGCGAAGCGGTCGATCAAGTCTTCCGTAACTGTGTTCTCGTGTACATTGCGATAGAGTCCAGTTTCGTCGAGATTTCGCGCGAATCTGAAACTCTCGGCGATTGTTTGGCAACAGGACCTGTCACCCCCTTTTTTTGACATTTGCAAACACCCTCGACCCTTGTTTAAGAGTGCCCGACCACGTTGCATGGTCAGAGAATCCACGCCTACTTCTTCTTCCTCTAACAATCCTAACACTTGCCCTGCCAATCGCACGCAATCCTTCGATTTCTTCACACTTGCCGCAGTATTCGCTTGCCTATTAAGAACATCTGACACACGTTCAAGGAGGTAAAGTAGGTTCTTCCTCGTCGAAGGCTCTCCAAGTTCTTTGCACTTCTCTCGACATTGGAAGTAAGCCTGTAGTGCTTCCTGGACTTTGCCATCGCGCAGGAAACAATCTCCGAGTATAATGTAGGACTCTGCAAAGTACTTTGTCAAGTTGCTGCGTTCGATTACCCACGCAGCTTTGTGGTACTCGCTGTTCAAGTAGTATTTCAAGGCCAGTTCGTATCTGATTGCAAAAGCGAATGTTCGTATTTAATGTAACGCGTTGTATTTGTGATATTATGGAGCTATTCTGAAACTAGAACCAACCGTATCAAATACCACTGCATAGTTAATTCCTGTCGAGTCTCCTGTATCGAGAGTTTACCCATGATCGAGCCCTCAGTGCTTCGGGAGGGTTCGATCAGCATTCCAAAGTCTTTACTGACTTTCTCCAGCCAATTCTCGGCCTCGGTTAATCTACCTGATAGTCTAAGGACAATTGTCTTCAACAGGGTGTATCCTGGATTGAAAGGATCACAATCTCGACTCTTCTCGATCGTCATTAGAGCTTTATCGTAACATCCATGTATGCACCAAATCACAGTGTACGCCGCCATGGTATGCCCAGTATTGTACACGAGCTGTAACAATTCCCGGGCTCCTTTATTGCTTTTATCGAGCTCGACGGCTTTGTGGAGTAAACGTCTGGCAGTAGCCAATTCCCGAAAGTGAATCTTGTACTCGGCGTGCTTCGTCAAGAGAATCGACGTTCTGATTGGATCGATTCCGTTCATAAATCGTCTCGAGTGAAGGGCGAACGCCTCGTACCGCTTGAGTCGCCTCAGAATGCCTAAAAGTTTATCCTGTTAATTTTATCAAGAAGTTCGACTCTACTACTCGACTCTTTCCTTGGATTTGATTTAGTGAACCGCGAAATAAGGTTTTGTATCGAAGTATTACAATATTCGAGCTTACTTCCACATCGGGCATTGGTGTCTCGGCTAATTTGAGCCGAAGGACTTGTTCGTAATCGGCAAGAGCCTCGGGAAGAAGACACTCTTTTAAATACTTCTCAGCCCTTTGCTTATAAGCCTGCGCTAACTTTTCATTGTACATGTTTCTGCACTCCGACTCGGCGAGTCTTTTATCGAGCTTCACTGTCGACCTCGCTGATTCGTAGCTCTTGATGGCTTGAAACAATTTCCCTTAAATGATATTGGAAGTATATTCTAGTTTTCTTAGTTTATCGTTCGAGTATTATTTGGATGGAGTTGCTGGTACCTTGTCGCATATAAATGTCACCCCGAATGCTGTAAAACTTGTGAAACCTCGGATCCAGGCACAATCCCTTTTTAATCGACCTCAGAATATCATCAAACTTATTCTCGTCATCGAGGCTGCCACTGACTTCCTTGTAAAGACTCGCCACAGTTTTCGCATCCCTGGTTCGACTGGGCGGCTTAGTATGCGTCCAAAGTTGCCTCAACTGCGATTAATCGTCAGAACCAAGAAGAATTCTACTAATCTCCTAACTCAATGATGACTAGACTCATAAATTAGTCTTACTAGCATAGCCTCCCTGTGCGGTTTCTCATACCGCTTGGCTGAGGGTTGAAAGACGGCGTGCTTTGCCGCCAAAGCGATAATCTCCATTCCAAAATCCGAAATCGAAAATTCCTCGCTGGAGAAGCTAATTAGTCTTATTAAATATCGGCTAGCACTCTTCCCACGCCGATTATATAAAAACACAGCCGTGCGTGCTGCGTTGACAAGCGTGGAGACATAAACTGTGGGCGAGGAGTTTCGGAGAGGACGAGGTATCGAAAGATAAGAGCGACGATAATTCGTACGTCCTATTACATAATTCGTGCATACATAATTGCTTGCTCGCAATATACAGTGGGGAGGAGGGGAGATATAATTATATCCTTAATTACTCGGCCACCGCAGAAAAAGTTTCGCCCCCGCACGATAATTCGTATCTGCAGACTTTTATTGCTCTCACATGTCGTCGGGAGATAACATAATTAGCATGCGACGGTTAATTGCATTTTGGAAGTGTCCTGAGTTCTACCAGGATTCGCCGAGGGCTCGCAACACGATGTCCTGAACCTGGAATAGAATTGTTTATAGAAATAAAAATACTTTGTTAATTAGTTTGAAGTGTTAGAAAATTAATTTAAGACTCACAACGACGTTCGGCGAGCAAGAAAGTATGTAAACTGCCGCGTCGGCGACGTCTTCCGCTTCCAAAACCGGCATTGATGCCATTACCTCTTCGGAAAAGGTGCTATAAGATGCCATTAGACCCGTCGCGACTAATCCCGGACTAATGCTCTGCGAGAAATGTTAATTACACTTTTGTAATTTATAAATCTGTATTAAATCATTGATTTAAGGGATTTACCGTAACACGAATTCGTGTGCCGGTTAGTTCATGACGCAGGCTCTGAGCGAGAGCGGCAAGAGTTCTCTTGGAAGCTGGATAAACGGAGAAACCTGGGACGAAAGGCACCCTTTCCGCGGCGTAGCTTCCTACGTTGATTATCAGACCTTCCCCGTCGGCGTCACGCATTATTCGTACTGCCTCGCGTGTGCAGAGGCAAAGTCCAAGCACGTTGACGTCGAACACTGAACGCCAGTCGTCCAAGGACCCGTCTTCAATAAGGGAGAAGGATTAAAATGTTTTATTAGTTTTAGTACCATTTTTTGGTCATTTAGATAAACTGGTTTTGATTGTACCTATAAGAGAGGACTCTTTGCTAATTCCAGCATTGTTAATTAAGACATTAATCGACTCGAGGTGTTCTTTAATCCAGGAAAAGGCAGCTTGCACACTTTCCTCCTTGGTAACATCACACTCAACAGGATGCAGTTTCCCTGGAGAGTCTGAGAGACTATCAGCCAATTCCTGAACTTTTTCAACCCTCCTTGCAAGGCCTGCGACTATCATCCCTGAGAAGCGGTGGTCACTTCTTTAGTTAACATCCGAAAGAATACTTTTCACGCATTTTTTAAGTCTGTTGACACTCGTTTAAAAGTTTTAGCGTTTTGGAAAATCACTTACCCTGGCGAACCAATTGCCGGGCGATCGCCGCCCCAATCCCGGCACTCGCGCCAGTCACCACAGCCACTTTTCCCTGCCACCGGTCCATCCTGCCGGAATAGAGATCACCGGGAGACTGAGCGACTCGCGATCCCCGACGTAATGGGATCGCACTTATACGTCTGGAAATCGATCGATGAAATCCTGCCAGGGATTCTGATACTCCGGTTCGACGGGAAATCCGATCGGTTTGCGGTGAGCTCGGTGCTCTCTAGCTCTCCGCGGAGATATCACACCAGGCGCTCGTGATGAGTCCAGAGATTGTAGTACGTGGTCGTGAAAAATCCGATTTTTCAGAGCGGCTTGCATGCCGGGAAAGCTATACTTCCTTGGTCGATGTGGTTTCGGGCGCGGCGTACTTTCGAAGGCGACGAAATAGCAAAGTGTCATTTTGCAAGGCAACGAGACTATAATCTAATACGTAAATTTTAAGTTGTCGATTTAGTATACGAAATATTTGGAATCATCCCTTTACCATTGAATTATATCGATTTATCGATTTACCGGCAGATCGTCTGTATGTACACAGACTATATTTGTCATGGGGGTAAACTTTGGCTGATGCCGGCAGCCTGTTGATTAATTGTTAAGTTAAAAACTTGAGAATAATATATTTATCGTAGGACACCACAGAAAGGTGTTGAATAAAGAAGTGAGAAATTGTGCAGTGGTTGAAACTCCATGACCCAAGCATCAGGAAATCGAAACTCCACTTCATGTAAAGTCTGGAAATCCAATCTGATTTTCCGGCATTTTTTTATCCGAAGCCGCCTGGGATTAGTTGCTTGTGAAACCAGGTGTGTTATGTAATAAGATCCAATTCCCCTTTCCCGCGAATTTTCATTAAATTAATTAATGTCAAGTGTTTACAAGTAAAGTCCTATTTCCATAATAGGATTTTACAGCTACATCTTTCACGATATATTTAAAGAAGACCAACTCTCAAATCTACAAGTGTTTATTTAACGTAAGGCGCCTACATTGCTGATTACTATACACTCGAGTGCTCTGTGGTTCCGGCTTGGAGCCCAGAGCTTTCGCAGAGATCGTTTGGACAATGTGAATGATCGGCGGTGGTCGCCCGGATATGGCACTAAGAGGAACTGTTAACAGCAGGAGACTATAAGGCAGAGGATCCTGATATAGCCGTGGAATGATCCACGACTCGCCCTCTGGAAAGTGTCTAGCTCTACAGGTCGTTTCCATCGGCGAGAGACAGGTTGCCAATTGCGAAGGATGTCAAAGCAGGAGTCTCGCTCTACGCGTAATCACATGGTCGTAGTTTATGTACATGTGTGTTCCTTACAAATCGCTAGTCTCCTTGGATAGAGGAGGTCTTTCCGAGGGACGTTCGCCCACGGCAAAATATACAATCTCTTCCGTCGGCTCTCGTATACTAGAAGGTTTATCGTGTGATCTCGAGATCGAGTGGTTTGTCGATTCGGATCTGGTAGCGATTCGGTTGTTCCTAGCGTCCGCAATCCCTGCCCTTTTCTGTGAATTCGAACCTCATTAGAGATATTACTTTAAGCCAGGGCTGCTCAACCCCTCATGATTCACAGAAATAAATTCTGGAAAATCAGAAAAAAATGCTACATAATGAGATACAAAATTTGTAAATGAATCCTTGGAGCTGTAACTTCTTCGGAAATCTAGGTGAAAGTTTTGTATCGATCGAAAACCGGTATACTTTGTGAAAACTACTCCCGGCTGTCGCGCGCTGTACTTGGCGCCAAATTCTACCGAGTCTTCTGATTCGAAACTTGAGTGAATTTATTCATGAAAATGTCCAAGGGCTGAGCAAGCCTAGTCCAAGACGTCCAAGTAGTATGAACCCACGGTCGGACAGGTCAGACGCAGAAAAGAAACAGGAAATACAAGTGAGTCAGTACATCTGACGTACAAACATTGTGGCCTAATGAAACGATACACTTTCCCCATTGATTCTGTACAGTGTCTGATTCTACGTTAGGCTCTAAAAATATAGGGAGGCCCTCACATCATTTAAGTCATCCCCGATGACGCGATGACATGTTTATGGGGCTTTCGATATCGCGATTAATGCACGTGTCAGTCACAAGCGGGACAGGCGAGAAATGTGTGCTTGATGGACGCGTGTACTTGAAACCTTTATTGTATTTGGCTCCGATACCTTTCCCTCCAATCGCTCCGCTGCCAATACGATTAATTAGCGCGCTCATTACATAGCTCGAGATAATTATCTCTTGAAATTGTTTCCACGGGATAACGACGCGTAAATAGGTCCGCTTGGTGGCGATATGTGTGAGACAGACGTGACGATATTGCTTAATTGTTTCGTCAGATTGAATCGAGCCGCTGTGTTCCAATAATGAATTAATTAACACATTATCTGATATGATCATGTTGAATCGGCAAGGTCACGTGTTTCTTTCTATAATTCGGAACATCCGGCGAGTAAATGTACGAAATCAAGTAATATCGACATATTTGCGACACACAAATTCGCAAAACCAAGTACAAGTTTCGTCATTCCGAGGAAAAATTCTGACAAGGAGAGAGCCTTTCTCACACAACACGCATCCGCCGTTTCTACACGCGTAAACCTCGCCGGTGAAAACAATTGCTTTTTACATTATTACAGAGTGTGTATAATAATATCCTCCTACTCGAGCGCCCTTCGATTAAGAACCCTCCGTCACCTACGTGTTACTATATCACTTTGCCTCTTTACAATGACACCAACAGTTCTATACATAGTTTATTGCGTTCAACGAAAAGTCAATTTCGAAAGTCAATTACAATTACTCCAACACCGACCTCGAATTCAACTAGCAATCAGTCAATCGTTGGTTAGAAATTCTCGAACCGATGCACCAGCAGTGACTCTCGTCTTGTGAGAGAGCTGCCGGTTCTTGCATCATACGCACTCGCCTATTATCGAGGGTGCGTGCAATCTGCGACTGGCGCGCGATGCCCTTTTGCTAATTAATCACCGGACCAATTAACGCACGCACAGCCCGTCAAAATAAGATTGTACCCCCTAGTTGGTGGTGGTCTCGCACGTTACCCTGGAGATTACACATAGTGTTTGCCGCTAGTTCTCGTCAATACTGATTTTTCGCTTAAGCTTGCGCCAGCTTTTCGTGCTGGCGTGGGTTCCTTTGAAAGCTTCCATTTATGGTACACAGAGTTTTGTCAAGACACTCCAAGGGTGAAACATTGTGATTCTTAAGGTAATTACAAGCCTTCTAATCGCCACTGGTATTGAATAATTTTGATGTGATCGTGTTAATTTTCGTTCAACCTATTTCGACCCTGTACTACCTTTCGAGTGTCGGGACAACCCTTACGAGCTACAACATTCATTTATACCTGGCAGAATGCCTGAACCAGACTACTATTAGATTCATCGCAACCACTACTGGAACTGAAATCGAAACTCTATAATTAGTGACCGACTCTAGAGAAACTTATAGGATTCTTTATCCTCGGGATTAGATGATCACAGTTACAGTCTGCTTCGATGTATCATACAAAATTGTTCCACCGATTATTGGATATTTATTGTATCTCCGAAATTGCTTCATTATAAGTGCTAACTGCGGCAGGGATGTTTCGGGGCTGGAAAAGTAATTAGGAGTGGACCGCCGAGCATCCAGGAACATCTACTCTAATAACGGAATGATGAAAGATTGAACTTGGATAACCATTTAACTATTGATGACCAGCCAGAAATCATCCAACTGAACTCGATTAATAACTTCGATACTTCACTCGGGATTGATTGGCTTCACTCGAGTCCCTTTTTCTGCATATACAACAGCTCGTCATACTCTCGATCGTGACGATGCGATCGTTCATCTGCAATTGTTGATTCTCCCACTCGAATCTCTTTCATCGAATTAAATGTCTAAATGTCTCACTTTAATTGGCGCCCGAATTATTATCCTTCCTTGGCGGCAGCCGCCTGCTTTTCCGACGCGAGCGTTTCCCCTCATTAACAGCGTTATCCAATTTCATGTGATCGGATTATCAATGCTTCGAAGAGCGAGCGAAAGCGAACTCAAATTACATTTAATTAAACACCGTCGTGCACTGATTTACTTAGCGCAGTTCGGACAGTTGCTCAAGCAGAATTCACACATAGATGGGTGCTCTGTGATTCACGGAAGGACAGATGAGAGATTTCAGAAGAGTGTTTCGTTAATAGTTTTAGCTGAAGACGGCCCTGCCACCCTTCTACATTGCTTTGCGACAAATAACTCCGATTGTTCCAAGTGGCAAAAATTAGTTTATGATTCCTTCTAGAATCTGCACATTTGTCGAGAACCAATATTCAATTTGCTCTGTTTTTAATTAGCTCAACGATTTCGAAGGGATGGCAGCCCGCAGGTACTTGCAGATTCAGATATCGCATGGAGAATGGTTGCGGTCCCCGACGATCTGTTCCGATTTCTCCTCATTATCGCTCTCGATTAATTAGGCACGATTAATCAGAGACAGTTGCGATAGTCGGGGATCGCAGTGCGACGAGTAGCGCTTTATACCCAAGGTAGACAAGCGTATGGGGCACATCTATCGTAAGTATGCACAAATGGGAGAGAGTGCCTGCCTCTGCGTCAGTGCGGTCGGGGCGACGTCGGCTCCTGCTGCGACGGCCTGCGTTGCTCCTGCGCGCCCTGCGCCGCACTCCCAGCTGAGTGACGTTGCTGCTGCTGGCGCGGTGCCTGCTGCTGTCGTTGCTGCTGGGACTGCTGAGACTGCTGCTGCTGCTGTAGCCGCATCTGCGACAGTTGCTGCTGCATCGCGTTCTGCTGCTGTCTCGGCGGCTGCGGCGCGTGTTGCTGCTGGCCAGGGTGTTGTTGCTGGCGTTGCTGGGACTGTTGCTGGGTTGGATACTGCGGCGGGCGTTGTTGTCCCTGCTGATACTGCTGAGACTGCGGATTCTGCCTGGATTGCTGCTGATGTTGCTGATGCTGCTGGCCTTGCTGTAGCTGATGCTGCTGGCCTTGCTGTTGCTGATGCTGCTGGCCTTGCTGCTGCTGGTGTTGCTGGCCTTGCTGCTGCTGGGGCTGCTGGCGCGGTTGCTTGGGGTGCTGGGGTTGCTGGCGCGGTTGCTGTTGCTGATGGGGTTGGTGCGGCTGTTGCTTTCGTTGCTTCAACCCAGCAGCCAAGTAGGAGAACACACAGAGTACTGCGTAGCAGATTTGATCTGCCTGTAATTTGCAATTAATGAATTAAGCCAGCAATCTAAATGGGAAGAAATGGACGTAATTCACATGGAACGAGGGATTGTCCAGGCACTATGTGTGTCGAGGAGGAAACGAAAACTTACGTCACAATTGTAAACTTAAAATTTGCGTGAGAATCTTCATGCGGGGGTGGTTTCGGACTGAACCCCGGGGGGTATTTCATGGAGAGTATAGGCAACGGTAAATATCCTGTGCATGCAGTTTATCAGCTCAGTAGCCTGTCGCACAGTACACAATACAGAAAGGTCACTCACGAGAGAAATAAAACAGTGCAGTTTAAATGAAAAGAAACGTGTTGTTCATTGTTGAGTGATCTAAAGAAGAATAATCAATTAGCTCTTACCATTTGAGACTTATATTTACGCTGAATTACTTGTCTAGTTTTAGGATCTGAAACAGATGAATTCGAAGTAATGCAGACCTGATCTACTTTCGTGTTCGTTTAGTGGGTCGGACTTGTTTTACTTACTGAATTCTTCCAATACGAAGATCCCATCCTTCTGAGTAAAGCACTTGTGGATATTATCGAGTGTTACAAAAAACTGGAAATAACACAATTAATCGGCATTAGTCCATCGTCGTACTGGCGAGTATGAGAGTTCTACTCGCACATGCACCGCTCGTGACGATCAATTCAGGCCCCGCATCGGGCCTGGAACAATGTGAACCGTGTGTAATTGATAGCGCTTTGTAAAAGCGTGTCGAATTGATCGGAAAATACTTGGTTTTAATTAAGGCTCGATCTGCTTCTTTCTCTCTCACGTATTAGTCGATCGGTAGTTAATACGCGTCACAGTGCGCCTGGTTTCTCGAAGTGTTGTGGAAATGTGCCGGCACGATATAGGTCGAATTTCCTTGTTGATGAACAATTTGATGTTGAATAATTTAATTAATATTGAGGAATATTTTTGTTCAACATTGACTTCGACTTATACTGAGCTTTCACTTAGGAAACATTATCGGTGCTCGTGACAAAACACATTCGATCGTCAGGGGTGGCTGTGCTTCAGGAAATTCGGGGATATGTCTGCTCTAGGAATGATCTCTTAAAGCAGAGGCACTGTCGACTTTCGACAGATACGCACTCGATCTGGGAGACATTCCGAAGCCATGCATGTAGAACGAGTCTGTGACAAAGCTTGCACCCTCGAATTCACCCAAGCCTCATTTATTTTATTCTTTATTTCTGTATGTTTTGAACATGCAGAATTCGAGGGTACACTGATGTCAGGTGCATGCAGGTATCAACGACAGGTAGCAAAGCGTTAGTGCAAGTCCCGAATGCGTTCATGCATAACCCGCAATCAAGGGACACCCCTTACAGCACAGAAACAAGGAGAGCCGAGGCTATAGAGCAATGCGAACACCGTAGAATTGAGGTTCAAGCCGCAAACAACCCTTGGAACTCCCATGGTCAAACTTGAATTCCAACCCTTCAAGAATTTTATTTATTTATTTAAATTGAAATCCAACTCGTCAATCAAAACTTGATTGAGCCCATTGACGACCTGTTCCAAGGGTTGGCTTTCGTAATCAGTCAAATAGTGCAATAAGCAATCAATGCATGGATTAAAAGCGTTCGTTCGGCTCCAGCGGCAACGGGGGTTGCAAATGGCAGCGACGGCGGCGGCAATAATAGTTAGCAGCAGGCAGGCAACTCTGGAGATGGCCTAGACTCATCAATGTAATGTCATCGATTGCTTAGCATTGATATCGGCGACGCTAATATGTGCCATTGTCTATATCGTCTAGTACGATAACACAAAGGGCGGTTCCGGGTGGCACCCTTTCCGCCCAGCTAATCATACGGACTCGTGATACGTTCAGTTTCACTTGGATCTGCTTTGCTGGTAGGTTGTGTCACCGGTGTTAATTGGTGGAGAGTTCAAACAGTGTGTGAAGGTGTCATGCTATAGAACAGTGCTTTCCCGGACTTCTCGAGGGAAATCCGATATTTCAACATTGTCCCAATTTTTTCCCAAACGTTCTCTAATCTATTTGAAAATCTTACCAAAGCTTAATAATTAATGTAAGTAATTCTTTTCGAGTTATTAGATTAGTTACTCGGAATTAGGTGGAAAACACCACTATAGAAAGTTATGGTTTGAATTGTTAATGTGGCGTGTTGGGCGTCCATTGAAAAAAAAAATCAGATTAACATCGCTAAGTAGCACGAAACCATTGCTCTACTACGTAACTGGCAGTGTGGGGATGGTCTTATACATAAGGATTTGTAAGATTGGATGACCCAGATCAACAAGGTACCACACTATGACCAATCTTCAGCGTCAGCCGATCTTACAAGGAAGCTAAGAAAGTGAGAGGGGAACCTGATTAGCCACTACGGGTAACTACGTAATTCTGCTCTATATTCAGCACACATTTCCTCTACGGCCGCACTCCGAAAGGTCGACGCAAGGACACCAAGGTCGTTCTGCGATCATCAACCGGTGAATAATGGATTTTCCTCAGACTTTCAAACTAATTGTATGTAATTAACAAATCGATCTAAAAATTGACCTTTCCAGCAACAATCGCAGTCGACCTCAGCCGAGAACTCCATCAGCGGTGTATGGAATCCCCACCTCCAGTACCAGCATCAGGGGTAATTAAGGTCGCTTCAACTAACAATGCACACGCGTGAAATGTGGCGATTACGAGACACGTGTATACCACTAATTACTACACACGGCGAGGCACGCTCGGTGGGTACACGCGCGTGTGTGCAAGCTCCAACGATATACAGAAACGACTGTGTGGAAGATCGTGAATAGTGAATGGGTGACTGTATAAAGTACGCATGTATATATAGTTGCATTGAGTGCATCGAACATTGCTCTACGAGTTGCACTAAACACTACTTACAAATATATGTATATATTCACTGTTATCTAAACACGAGACACGCTCCCGGACTTCCGGTTTCAACCGGACACTGCTCTGCGTATCGCCGCAATAAATACTGGCAACTACTGGTACCCGAGTCAACTTTACGACACGTCAAGTTCTCAACTTATCTCCACGAATTTTCCATTTAAAAATAACTAATACACAAAGCTGATTATTTAATCCTTGAATCTCTAACAGTTCAATTAATTTGCATAAGTCGAGGACTCGCCGCGCATATATCCCACGGAACATATAAATATATATATGTGTATAGATGTATATATATGGGATATATAATGTATATATATATATAAATATATGTATCACAACTAACACCGATCGATGGTAGGAGTAACAGTAAGGTAGACAGAGCAGATCAGTTAACTTGAATGCACTGGTTAAGAATGTGGTGGTAGTAACAGTAGTAGTAGTAGTAGTACTAGTAGTAGGAGTAGTAGTAGTAGTAGTAGTATAGTAGTAACAATAGTAATACGGCTAAAATATATGGTGAGAAAGTAAATAAGCAGTTTCCGGAACACGGCCAACATTGATCATAATTATATACGGAGTTGTATAACAAACAGTGATTTAATTGATTAGTACCTCGAAATCCTGTTTGCCCAGACCGGGTCAATGTCGATGGACAGGACAAGAGTTAACAGAAAACAGAAAAACAGAAAATTAAACTCTCGCCAGCAGCATAGGATCAAATGGGTATCAGTTATGGTTCTTTTCTTTCATGTGGCCCACCCAGGTGGAAGAGCAGGTGGTGGGGTTGCCGGAGTGGGCTGTTTGCGGCGAATTATAATTATCTAGTTATTTCCTAATTATTATGATTGTGATGGCCAATTAAAAGTGGGCAAGGCTTCATTGTTCAAGGACCATCTCAAAAGTTCCCCAAGCCGAGAAAAGTCTATTGTACGCGCTCTCTCTCTCTCTTTCTCTCTCCCTCTCTTTCCATTGACAGCATTTCAACCCTTCTTTCAATAATCAACTCTCTACGTGTGATTCACAATGATTTAAGTCTCCCTTGAGAACCCGCCCTCGACAATTTCGTCTTTCCCGTTCCTTTCGTTTCTGTCCCGCCTTTTCCTCTCACCTTCAAGTCCCACGGCTAATAGACTTTCCTCGCGCGTCTTGACCACGACAGAGAGAAAATCGTTAGACTTATATAGAGGAAAAATATAATAGCATCCAACACATTCAGTACAAATCATAAAGGTATATGAAAGAGAGTAATATATATATATAGAGAGAGAGATAGATAGATAGATATAGGTGTATAGATGGTATATATATATATATAGTCATAGGGGGAGAGCCTGGCTTGGTATTGTCCCTGGGTTCCCTCACGCCCTATACATTAGGAGAATGTAATGACAAAATGTAGTAATTATAATACAGAGAAAAAGAGACTGCAGCTGCACATCGAGCTCCATGCAAGAAAGACACTGATTAACGCTTCAACGAAAAGTGTTACCCAACGAAAATCCCCGGTAATACAGTATATTGTGTAATTTCGACTGCCCTGCACTGATTACGTGGATCACAATGCTAGAAAGCGTCCGGCTTCTCCCGACAAGTGATTATCCAATAACGCTAGTGACAATTAATCAATAACGTTCGGTTGTGTATTTTCTTAAATTTATTTCAAGGTTTCGCTCTCAAAATTTAATTGGAAATCCTTCGAGGGAATTAAATAAATCGATAATTACTTCTCATGTGTAATTCTCCGGTTTCAATCCCGCTTGTCCCCATTAGTCACACAGAACCCGGTAATTAAGGTAGGTACAGATACAAATTAAGCAGATCGTAGTGGCTAGCGATGGGAAATAATATTGAGTGGTCCTTGCATCAATGCAATAACGAAAGAACACAGACAGAGATAGATAGATAGATATAGAAAATCTTAGATTTAATGAGAGGGATGTATGAAATAAAGAAAGTGGGTGTATGCGACGTCTAGTCTTTCCCCAAAGACTTTCCGTATTTATTTCTACCCTTGGCGCATCACTTCAATCAGGAATGTCTGGTCAGTGCGACTGGCTCTAAATTCCAAAGCTAAACCCATCCCAAGACATTAAACCGAGGCGACGCAACAAAACGGAGCAACAATTGTCGCAGCGACACAACAAATTTCCACCCAGCTAATCGCTGAAATAAACACATGTTATCGTCGAACGGTGAGTTCGAGAAAGGACATGGACAATGGTGTACCATAGCGACAATAGAAATAGATCTGTCGACAGAATGTGAGAAAAAGGTATCAAAGGTGGTGATCGGATGCGCTCGAACGTTACACGAACAAGATGACAAGAGAGGAGAGAATGAATAGATTTCGTCGACTAGTCTCCATTCCTCTTGCACCGATCAGATAAAGAGAGAGGTGAGGGATGCGCTCCCGGAGAAGTTGCAGTCATACCTTGCTATTGGCGAAAAGAAGGCCGACCCCGTCCATGCAGACTTGCAACAAACCACCCTCGCCGGTGCGCATATCCTGGACGGGGAATTCGCCACCGAGCTCGATCCCGATGTTTGTGCCTCGTCCGCGGGCTGCTGCCTTCTCCATCGCCTCTTTGATGGAGTAGTATAAGTCCTTGCACTACCGACAGATCAACAAAGTCAATAATCTACTAGTAACACTCGACTTTAACAAACACATTTTGAATATTCCGAAATTTTATTTTGAACCTCTCGCAGTCCTAAATTGCAATTAAGGCTAATTGACAATAATTGATATTAGGTCCTGATTTAATTGGACGAACTTACCTTTTTAGTGTAGTACTTATGCAATTGGGTTTGGCCTCCGTTTCGCCTCCAAAGGCAGAGCACTTTATTCTTCGGACTGTAAGTCATGTTCACCAGTCTTTCGTACCACCAACGCTCGACGATTACGCCATTCGCTGAACGTAGTACCAGGCCGTCATGGCGAACCTCCAAGAAGCGTAAATCACCCTCGGCGTCGACCCCAGCGTGCACAGTAAAGGATTGCCGGTACATCTGCCTGGACGTCAACGCTTTCATGTCGATGTCGTTTCCATACTGAAAGTAGTTTCCATAGCGATTTAAACTTTTAATAAAATTTACTGCTTTAATTATTTTCTTAAGGCTTACCAGATTGCCGATTTGATCTAGAAGCTGGTGCAGTTCCTGACTATAAATCAGACCAATGTGACTCTTCCCCAGCAGCCTCCTAATCTTTCTCTTCCCTTCTTCTCGCTCAGCGTTCAACATTACTAGACTGGCTGCTAAATTGTGAAGAAGAGTGCAGAGGAGCCTGTCCTCTTCGTGTTCCAGCCGCCTCCTTTCTGTTTCGCTCAAGCTCTTATACCTAACCGGATAATTAGACAATTTGAATTGGCAATGAAATCTGAAATCTAGTCCTTCCTACCCTAATGAGCCTACCTTTCCATCATTTCTCCTGGGCCCTGGTCCATCCCAATCATGTCACGTTCTTGGGAAACAGCGTCCAGAAATGCGTCCTCCCAGAATTGCATCTGGTCCCAAAGGCCTAGTCGCTCTTTACCCAGCAGACCTAATTCAAAATTAATTATAATACCTTGTAGACTATTTCTCTGTGATTTTAAAAACCCGAGAAAAATAATTACTTTCGTAGAGATAAGTCCTTGCGGTTTCAGGACTCCGCAAATTTGACGAGGATGGTGCCAGGTTCCCCCCAGGATACCGGAAGCCACTGGTCAACGAGGACTTGCTCGACCAGACACTGCCAGTGCGTGGTTTCGTTTGTCGCGGAAACTGAAAGTGGTATTGCAGAGCTCCTATCATTCTAGCATCATTAACTTATCATAAACCTAATCATTCTCCTTAATAAATGTTAGAAAAAGTGAAATAAACAGCTACATAATCACGACTGGAAGAGTACGTTCCTAATTTCTTCAGGAAAATCGTAGTAAAAATGTTATCGTGCTATTCCAAGTCCTGATGAATGCGCCGAGCAACTAGTTAGTCATCCAATAATGATTAGAAGTGTATCGAGGTGTATAAGTGAAGAAACCAAGTTCCAAGCGCGTTCAAGTAAAACTACATAAGCAGTAAGAGACATCATTCGTAACCAGAGTACCAAGATAAAATCAGTGCAAATTAAAACTGATTAAAGGAAAGGATCGCGTTAGCTCTCGTGCTCTAATTGAATGCGGAATGATTAGCAAGGACGGGTGCTCCAAGATGAACAAGTGACAAGTGCGAGATGTCTAAGAAGCTTATCCCGTGAGCATTAATTACTGGTGAGGCGATGGGGGTGTCTAATTCAATTATAATTATTAACGCATTAATCAATAGTCGTCCATCCAGCATTCAAATCTACAATCTTTCTAATAAAGTTTCTATCAGTTCCATAGAAATCACTGCTCTTTACTGCTAAGTGGTCTTCGCTGGAATATTTGTGCTTCCTGGAAAGAGGTATAGCTCGGTGATGAGATTATGTTCTGCGGTGCTAGGCATTCCCTTAATGAGTTCTCCTATCTCGAGATTACTCGAAAGAAAAGAAATTGGAGCTTTCCCATTCACGAGCAATTTCAATAAGCTAACACTCGTCATCGTAGCCTCTGCCACTGAGCTCTTGTAGGTCTATTGTGCCAATTTGCCAAGCCAATTAGTCATTCTTTCTATCCAGCGGCTAATGGTACAGGTGTACGATGGTGGTCGGGGGAGCTAAGTCTTTAACATACGAATTCAATGAGTAATTTACATTGCCTTGTTCGACCTCGCTATCAGAGACCGTGCTTCGGAAAGAAGCTTGCCGGAATGCGGGATTAGTGATAATGCTACCTCCGTCAGTGGATAAAGCTTCGCTGCTTCCTGTCCCGTCTCCTCGCCCGCTCTAAAAGCACATAGCACATGTGTGTCTGTAGGCAGCCAGCTCGGGCCCGCAATCCTATCGTTTGTTCCTATTCGATTATCAGCTCGATTTAATTTACTCGTCTCCCTTTCAAGCCCTAGCTGTGTCGCATGCACGAAATAGCTCGACGCGGACACACGCGATCGTCCTGCGGGGGCCTCGAGAGGCTACTACCAAAAGTAGAGAAGGTAGAGAGCGGTGGAACAGAAAATCTCGTGAGAGACCGGGAAACTGAAAGTAGACGCGGCGACAGAAGCTGTTTCTTGTTGTATTGAGTCGAGAAAGTTGATCATATGTGGGCGGCTTTGTACCTCGGAGTCGAACGACGTCAATTTGCTGAGGAACTTCCCTTTCTTAGCGAACATATCTAGGAACATGTCCGTCGTCGACTGGTTCGCCTCCGCGGCCGGTGACGTATGCTCCAAGTGCACTTGCGGCACATCTGCTCGATAAATGATCGAATTAGTAGAAAACAATTAACCGGAAATGATTACAGTGAATTACCTGATTTTCGCCCGTTGTCCCCGAAGTCCTGGTCAGGTGATTGAGGTGATTTTAAATTCTCTTTGCTACCGAATGGACTCGATGCCTGTGTGTTTACGGAATTCTTGTTAATATAGAAATAACTTTATTAATTACTTAATTTTGAAATTGGTGCAAGTCATTTACTTGGGACATCAGGGAACTGTCGAATCCGGACTCCGACATACTGTTGCTCCAATAGTGAGTATGCGCTATTTCCATTAGCTGGAATACTGAGGCCATCCCGCCGAGTCCGAAATTATTGTAAGTGTGCGCGAGACCGTGAGCCACTGCTTGAAGGCACTTTGACATTCCTTTATAAACTGGTTTCGAGATGCACTGCGGGCAAATTTATATTCGGAATTATCTCTCGACTTAATGATTTTAATTTTAATAACAAATGAATAGCAATTAAAATTGGTAAATGGTAAAAAATGTACTGCATATTAAGTAGAATGAAAAGCATACCATGTCCTCGATGCGATCGTCGGGACTTATTTTCCTATGCTGTCCTTTGTTCAGCTTCGTTACCACCAAGTCCCGGTAGCTCTCATCCTCCATGAGCTTCTTCAGTCTATTGAACTTAAGCCAGCCGACTCCCTCTCCAGCCAACACTTGAGTAACCACCTGGCAATCCCACTCCCATTAAAAGCTCATCCAATTGGAATTGAATTTCAATACGCCAGACTCGACTTACATCCGTCAAGAAGGCTTGATTGTCGGTGTTTGTACTCGACCGCTCGGCATTCTGGATCCTCTGGATCTCCTCCTGATTGCTTTTGTTCGTCGCGTGCTTTATTAACGACGAGCGCTCGACCAATCCCGATTTCCCACCTGCCATTATTAATTCATTGAAACGTTGATTATTGTCGAATCTCATTTAATAAAGGAACTAGCTATGGCCTTTGAGACTTCCATACCTTTGGGGAAAGGATTCATCATCTGCGTCTTCTCCTTGGATTTCTGCGACTGGGAAAGGGCTCCGGCGTTTCGATTAGAACTATTCTTACTCCCTGCGAATTGAAAGCAGTAATGAATCTGCTGTACTCAGCGCTCATGTTCCCAGGAATGACTCACCGAAGAAATCACTAAACATACTGCTGGTCTGCGCGGCTATGCCATTAAAATCGCTACTAATATTGCTGAAGAAATCACGTCCGATGTCCCGTCGGCCACTGCGAGTGTCCGAGGCAACCAATTGGGTGCTGGTCGAGTCTCTCCTTGGAGCCAGGCCGGGGGAAGGTGGCGGCGATAGCTGCTGATCACCCTGTTAATTATTTAAATGATTTTTAAAATTGAAATATACTTTTTAAATGATATTCTAATAAATCGACGACTTACCTTGATCAGGCCTTTCTTTGCGGCAGCTTCTTTGGCACTTTTCGTGAGGTCCCCGAGCGTACTCTTCCCGACGTACCTCAAGTCGCCCAAAGTGTTTTTGCTGACATCTGCGCTCTTGGAAAAGGCTCTCTCGGATGCAACCTGCACGGACTTGGTCGCTTCGCCCACTGCCTTTTTAGTTTGTTGCGTCAACTATTGAAAAGAAGCCAATACAGTATTTTCAAATTAAGTTTCGTATACACTCTACTTTTTACGGAATACAAATAACTTTTATTTTATTTTCTTAAGTCCTAATCATTAAAGATGGAAAATACCTGCTCCAAAGGCGCAAAGAGACTCTCTTCCCCTGCCTCGGTGATCTTTTCCTTCGCCTGGTGTTTGAACTAAGAAACAAGTAGTTAATCCAGAACAAATTAAGAATAATCTACGGATAATTTTGCTAATTGGACACATTAATTCAGCACCTTGTCCATCTGAGCGAGAAGGCCATCCTGACTGCTCTGTCTGGTGGTCTCTCGAACAAGATCCTTTGCTTGTGTGGCGAACTGCTCGAACAAGGATCCTTGAGATCCTTGCCGAAGGACACCATTCCCAGTAACGCCTGTGGTGTTCTGCCTATGAAGTGAGTTTTCCGGCTTCTGAAAGGTGGTGGAGAGCGGTTTGGGACTGTCGCTGTCGCTGCCACTACTCATCTGCCTTGGCAGAAGAGGACCTGTAGTGCTGAAGCTCGAAGCCCTCGCCAGGACATTACCCACACTCGGCTGCCGCTGGAGACCCGGTCCCGTTGGTGCCACCTTTGATTCAAATTAATTTTGCAATCCAATTTTCCCCATCAAGAAACTTCGAGGCATTTTCGACCTCCGGCAACATACTATTACAATCCAAAACTTCCCATAACTTGTCGTCTACTTGTTACATAGAAAGGAGAGCACACACTTTCAAATTCAAGATTACAAATTCAAATTCAACCTGTTACGTATTTACCAATTATTACAAGAGACATTTTGTAAAAGTGGGCCACAAACCCAGCAGTCATTTGATATCGGAATCGACACACTTACATGCTGGCGCAAGAGTGCTCGTGTTGCGAGATTACAGGGTATATAATTAACGAAACACAATTGTGCATGAGCGTGCAGAAGGTGGTATGTACACGATATACTTGGTGCCCGCAAGCGAAGTCCTGTTCTCTTAATACGTGATATAGATGCATGATCGAATATGAAAATGCATGGGGATCAATGAGGGACAGCTAGTAGTAAGTTGTAAGTCGATACGGGTGATAATGGAATTGTACGAGTCCTCGTTAAACAAACGACCGCATGCAACTCACATCGTACAGACGCAGTCAGGAAAGGGTGTTCTGTGGAGCTGCAACTCTTACAATCGTACGAGACGACATGCAATTCAAGTCGGGACTCAAGTAGGTACCATCATAGGAAAACGAGCGAGCGCTTCGGTGCATCGCAAGTGGAAAGATTCGTGTTAAGCCAGACGCGCACTATCTCCGATGAAACGTGATTTATTTATAAACAAATAAACTTGCAAGAAATATCTATTCAAGTTTTATTCGGCGCGTTAATATATGAACTAAGACTTCGACTTTGGCGACTCAAAAATTCCCCCATAAAAAAAGAAGTGCAAATGCGCGTCCAGCCTTTTTCTTTTAATTGTTGGAAGAAGATACTGAGAGACAGGCAGAACAAGAGAGAAATAGAGGCAAAGGTAGAGAAGAGAGTGTTTTGATGGAGATGACTCACGGGAGCGACATATTTAGAGAGACGCGAGCTCCTGTGGGTGGTGGCTGTGGTGGTAGGACGTTCAGGCCGTTCAGGGGCCTCGTTCCCCGAGGGCGCAGGGACAGTCTTGGGCCCCATGCCGAACTGCCCTACTGAACTTTGTGCGCTGAGGATAGTGCGTGGTGTTATTGTTGATGTCGAGTCTGACTCAAAGCTACCACCCTCCTCTTTGCCCTATGAGCAAAGAATCCATTAACATACTGTAGCGTCGCATCCCTTCGCCAACGAGCGCCTCGATAGCCAAAGGATTCCTCCAATTAATAGACTCGATCTTTCGTAAACACATTCACTGCCAGCTGAGTAGTTGTTCAAGCGAGTCAAGCGCAGCCCCAAAACTCTCAATGATTTCGCAGGTCCGGAACTAGCCCGCGGAATTTCGAGTGATTGTGACGAGCGATGAAGCCAATGGGGAAACGAATTTTGGTCGACGGAGGGATTGGGCGAGTATTGACCGAGAAATGCCATGAAAATGAGAATGAGACGCAGCCGGAATTTCGAGCCTGATTTCCTATTGTGAGGAGAATGAAGTGCCAATGTCAGGGGATATCGCAGAGACTGGCAGAGATGCAATAGAGAAAAAGAAACATACAAAGTGTATCGAAATGATAGAAGATTCAATTAAAGATCAAAAGATTAGGGCACGAAGATTGGGTACTTACATTAGTGGATTGCGAGCCGTCTTGGGCCTTCGGATTCAGCTCAAACTCGGAATCCCTGTTGAAGCTTGGACTGCTCAAGTCACTGTGACTAGATGATGTGCTTGGCGGTGTTTCCGGCCTGGTCCCCGGGTCCTCTTCCACGCCAGGGTATTGCAAAGTGCTCGGTGGATTATATACATTCTTCGCGTCCACCGAAATTTCCATTGGTTGGTTCAGCGTGGCTTTCGGGCAGTTGTAGCCTGCGAAGCCAAATCGCAATTTAATTAAGAATACTTATCAGTCTGATTTCCATATAAATAAATCTGGAGCGGTTGGATTGATTACTAACTCGGCGACAAATCGGATGAAACCATCTCCGATACAAGATCACTCTGAGATGAGCAAGAAGAACTCCTGCTTTCCCCATCCTCGGAGTCCGATCCACTCTCATCAGTCGGCTGCGTTTCCATGTCCTTCATAGCTTTAAACGCGTTCGCCAAGGAACTGCCAGAATCCCAAACAGGGAAATAAATCGGCTCGAGTCCTGCCGCGTACCACCTGGCTTTATCTCCGATCTGAGTCGGGTCGAAAACACCTGTCTGAACCCTGAGGAAGGCCACGTTGCTGGGAGTCAAAGACCACTCGGCGAGGAACTCGACCGCCTGAGTTCTAGCGAACTTGTTCAAGAAATGACTGGTCCTTGGCCTCGATCTTAGAAAGGAGTTGATCTGGAAAGCCACCACCGGCCTCGGATACAAGCGCAGTGTTCTCGTATGCTCGGTGAAGTTCGCCAGAAGGTTCTGCGAGTTGAAGAATCGCACCATCGCCACCCTCGTCGCCACATCCACCGAGTCAACGTCACTTGCGTAGATGAACGGGTCGAAAGCTCCGGACGCATTCTGGTGGCTTTTCTGGGGTGACGCCATGGAGCCCAGTGCTTGCGAGATAGATTGGCGACGTCCACCGGACGCTGTGCTTGCGCCTGGAGAACTCAGGGGACTGTGTTGCGAGTGGTCGATGCTTGGTCGATGCTTCATTGAGGTGACACTGGAAAGTCTTCGAGTTCAGTAACTTGTAATTCTTTGAAAATAGGTGCAGTATGATACCTTAAAGTGGAAACGTGGGAAGCAGCGCTTTCTCTCCTACTCGGCGCTTGGAACGATAATCTCGGCGAACTGTCTTGCATGGGTTGTGGGGTTGACATACTGGACATCGCCTGGAAAGTATCGATTTAGTAAAACAATTTGCCAGGACTCGGGAATCCTAGACAATCCACTAGTGCACCAGAAATCATCACTAAACTGCGGAGATTTATTTTCAAAAATAAAAATCCGCATTCCAATCATCAGCCTACAAAATCCAGTTCGCTTGGACAAGCGTCTACCAGTTTTACACTTTGGTTTCCAATTCTTTCGGGGTGTTAATAACAAGCCGAGTACGATATGTGTAGGTTTCTACGAGCAGTTTTACACTACACTTGTCATGCCACTACGTGAAAGAGCAACTCCACCGCGGATTTCGAAGTCGGTGCTTTCTTCCCTTGTGGGATCTCCAGGAAACTCTTAAGAGGTAGTGGAAAGAAGGACAGGGTGGACTCGAGATCAATCAATCTCTACTCAGCGCTGCAACTACCACGACGAAGGCCGACACTATCTAACTCTACATGCGGATATAAAGGTAATGGAAATATTTACACCAGAGCCGGCGTTGTCCATCAGTTGCATTGCCTGCAGAATTGAAGGAAGAGGATACTCAATTAATTCGCACCTCCAATTCGCACAAAACCTTCCGTGAAAGTGTCGACTTTTCAAGAATGTTTGCTGAATTGTTAAGGGGATGTAGGACAGTTAACCTGTTTGTTTTTATATAGTTTTTAAAACATTCGTGTAGCCAAACTTGGTGAAGCTTGTGAAAAATTAGGAGATTAACTATCTCACATCCGCTTAAAAAATAGTTGGAAAAGAACTTTAATGCTTACCTGTCTCAGGTGGTTCTTCAAGATGCTGCCTTCCGGCTCCGGCAGCGGCGGTAATTGGTCGACCATGCCCAACGGTGGCGTGATCTTATTGCTGTCGAGGTCCACCAGCCAGATGTCGTCCGGCATCCGAAAGTTCTTCTTGTACAGTAAAAAAGAGGCGGCTATGCCGATGACGAAGGGCGTCGGCGCCAGGAGCAGTTGCTCTGCGCTGTTCATGCAGGTGGGTAGAAGAGGAATCACCGGGAACATGTACTCAAGGGGGTAGATCATCGTGACGAAGGCCATTACGGACATTGATAGAGCATTGTAGTCACGAGATTGCATGACGATCTGCAGGAAACATAATTTATTATGAAAATTCATCTGTAAATTGTTTCGGACCACCGATTCTTTGCTGAACGTCAGTTTAAGGTGAAAACTATCGAAGTTTGGAGAAATTGCAACATTTTTGAAAATTTGGTACCTATTTTTCCCTAATTTATGATTTTTCAACAGTCTGAGTCTAAAAACTAAGATTCCAAACAGAATTAATAATCCAGAAGCTGTGCAAGTCAGGATAAATTTATGACTGTTCGACAGTTTGAGCCTAGAAACTAAGATTCCACGCAAACTCAATAATCGAGAAGCTATACAAGTCTAGATAAAGTCAAGTACCTTATGCTCCAAAAGGATCAGAGTGAGGACCTTGAGGCATGTATCGACTCCTAGGAGTTCGAGTGGCAGATGAAGAGGGAAATCAACGAGGGTGAATCTAGTGTGATCGGGCAGGGCGAAGCAGAGTGCCGGCTGCAGACTGGGTGAGACGATCTCGACCTCGACTCGAGTCTTCGTTGGCACTGGTACCGGACTGCTGAGTAAGCGCAATATCCACGTCTCGATTTCCCGGACGTCGTGCAGAACTATCGAGGAAATGCCCTCGAGCACTTGTCCCGTTAGCACATTCCAAACGTTGTCCCTGAACAATTATCAAAAGAAAAATTGTAAATAATTGATAAAACAATTTGTATCCGCACAATTTCTCGTACCTGTTCGATAGCCTTGAAGCGCCGACCTTTTGCGGCGATGAGCTCTCATTGCAGGCGTCGATGATCTTCTTCAGAACGAACAGGCATTCCCGGAACATCGAGATGAACGGGTGATGCGAGATAATGCAGAGCGACGTTAGGGAATTGTTTCGAATCCTCTGGAATTACAATAATTAGAATTCAAATTATATTATAATGAGAATATTAATGAGGAAAAGTGTGGTTTGATTATTCACCTGCCGCTTTCGAGAAGCTCGTGGCGAAGGTGTGTAACTCCCACCACTTTCACTATCACCACTTGGTGCAGTGATACCTAACCGAGGAGCGTTCGCAACATGAGACGTATCCGAGCCTCTTCTACTCCCAGGACATTCTTTCTCGGAATCGCTAGGACCCACTGCACTGCTCCTATAGTCGCTATAAAGAACAGCTCGAGATACAATCTCACAATTGCCAGGTATCCTAATTCCTGCGATCCTTAAAGGACGAGTTCAGGCCTTAAACTAAAAAACTAAATTCTTATTGAAAAAAATACTTTAAAAATAAAGAATAAAATAAATTCTACTCTAAAGAGTAATATGTGTCAGTTCACCTAGAAAAAGCCGAATCAGTGCTCTTCTCCTTGCTCTTGCGCCAACTCTCGCGGCGAAAGTTCGTATTGCACTTGTCCCTGCGAACGGAGACTCCACTAGGACACGCGGCGCCAGGCTTCTCGATCGGGCGATAGAAGTTGACGCAGATTCCGTAACGAGTCCTACCTACATTAGAGATATTGGCCGCGGTGAGTGTGGCACTCAGTGGGAGCGCGTTAGCGGCTGTTAATCCGTCATTACCCACCGGAATCTTTATCGGTGAGCGTGAAGGTGAAGGAGGTGGCTTCCCTTAAGGCTGTACGATTCGGTCCCACGCTGGTGCAACCCTCCGGCTGGCAAAAGTAGACCATGTCCAGTGGCAACGGGAAGTCCTTGTGGTCCTCCACAGGATATCTCCGTAGTAATTCTGGGACCTTGAAACATTCACACGTACAAGTTAAGTTCCATATTAATTCATTTTCCAGTTCCTTTCCAATAAAATTAATTAAGTTTAAAGAGTGAAAGTTCTATTTGGTATAAATCGTTGGATCGGAGGAAATTCTACCTGCACAGGCTGTCGGGAAGTTGGTGGCTTTCTGGCCCCCACAATGGTGAGATAATCCACCAAGCGGGGGCACAGAAATTTCTTCTGTATGTCCATGTTGGATTATTCGGGCCCTGTCACTCCCGTGAACAAGGTCTGCTGGTCCGAGCTTCTGGCCTCTTGCCTCGATCACTTCCGGCACGCACCATGGCTCCGAATCATTCTACCGCCGGTCACCCCTGCGTAATCATTATTTTCTCATTCTTAACTGAGTTGTTTCAATCAATTTAATCAACTTTTGCCATATCTGCTTTGTGGATCTGAGCGATAATTAATCCGTTTGGTTGGATTGGAGATGGAACTAATAATTTGCACAGTTGGCGCAAAGTAATTGCGTTGATTATGCGAAATTAATCATCAGCCCAAAAGGAATTCGGGAAAGCAGCCTGTGCCGCAATTCTCATTGATTTCCGACACCTAGTGACCTACATCAGCTTAATAACGCATACGTAGGAGCATACGTGGAGTACTCGCAGTTCTTTGGCATGCGGAGCTTAATCTCATTACGCGGCGTGGAAAACGTTTATTAGAAAATACCGACGGCTGCCACCTGGCTACTGGGAATCCAAGAAGGTGCCGCGACTTCTCGCAGCTGGCACTTTATTTGCGGAAATTAATTTTGGATCAACCGCTGCAGCTCCTTAATGACATTCCTCGCGCCGATCTCAATTCCATCTAGGATGACGACTGAGTTAATCAACTATTTCGATTATAATTTCAATTTTCTTAAAGGAATGGATTGGAAACTTCGTTTTTCTAGATTTGATGGGCTTCTCTGAGATTTAAATGAAAAAGTTGAGGCTTGAGGAAGTTATTTTGTTAATTTTGACTCCTGAGATTTTAATGCAGTCTTTCGAATCTGTCGTTTGCAGAGAGTTGAGGAGGGTAAGGTCAAGCGAGAATTCGGAATCGATGGCTTTCCCGAAAGTATATGTGCCAGTTGGAGCAATACCGATGCGATTGCGCGGCATTCTACACCCGGATTTATTAAAGATGCCTCCGATGCTTCGATATCCACTGGGCCTTTTTATAAAGACGCATTCCGCTCCCGTTCTTGGGGTGAGGATTCTCAACATCCCCGTTATTCGGTACGTAAAGAGAAAGGCAGAAATACAGGGCGAACGATGAAAGACATGATCCGATCGCACCTCTAAGTCAATTAGACGAAGCCTCAGGCGTCGCTGGAAAAACTTTCACCCGTGATCGCCCATCCCATGCAACATTACGCAAAAATACTGCGAATGAAGTGTACAAGCAACCACAAAAATACTTGACAATAGAATAATTATCTGATAAGTTCCAAACCAAATGCAGAACACCCAAAACAATAAATAAAGATTAACAAATACCGTTTTAGTTTGGGTATAAACTAACACAAATCCAACCCTCGAAATGTTCCACGCATGGAACACGAGAAAAAAACCAGACATAGTTGTGTTCCCAGCCGAAGGAACGAGGAGGCGAAAAGAATCGATTTTTCAGGCACAGTGGAAGGTCGAGTGTGATAAAGTCCAACTATGTAGAAACGTGCAGCGCTCCGTGCACCTGGCGATGTGAAAATTCTCAGTGCACATCAACGCACGCGGTGAAAAAGAGAGAGAGAAAAAGAGAAGAACGGTGAAAAGCCCAGACGCCAATTGCGGCGATTGCGAGCCTCTTCGCAGTGCATCGAAGCTCTACTAGTATCGGCAAGCAGTGTGGAAGGGCAAGTTGCACATGCGTACGTAGCACTCGACTGGCTCGACACAACTTTCCCCGAAATGCGGGTATTTCCATACTCTCTCACGCAATATCGAGCAACAGCCCAAACCTCCACCAGATTAATCCATTCTTTCACTGACTACAAAACGACATTCAAAAACTACGCTCGAAAAAGCTCACCAACGAAACACATCTACGTGCCACATCAGTCATTAGCAGATAGTCATCACAGTCAGCAGCAGGTCGCGTGTATGTACATACGTCATTGCTAAGTAGCCTGCAAGTGCAAGCCGCTCATCAAATCTGCGAACGAGTGCAAGTGGAATAGTCAAGTATAATTCGGACGCAGTCAGACATTGCAACGTGGAAGTGAAATGAGCGAGTGAGCCTCACGAATCCTACCTCGAAAACCGACCCGAATAGAATAAGTTTCAGCAAACTGTTCGATTGAAAGTTAGGCCAGGTCACTTTAAGTTCTGTCTTAAAGTGGTAGAAACGTGCGCCGAGCCGATTCATTGCCAAGCGGCTACTATCTCCGCTAATTGTTCCGGCCGATTCCCATCTGTTCGCAGGCTGTTTTCAGGCAAGGGTGACAGTGGTAGGAAGTTGCGTGGACTTACGTGTCGTTAAAGGAAACGGTGCGGCATTATCGCTGCGATGGGGGCCGAGCAGTAGCTTGACGTCCGTATCGGTCGACTGGTGATACCACACTGGCGATCGTTGGCGGCGGAGCTACTAGGCAGGCGTGCGCCCAGAACTCCTCCCGACAGATACTCACTCCAACTTCATTCCTCGCTCACCCTCCGAGCGGGCCCGCGGAAAGAAATTTCGGGGAGGTTTCTCTCCTGCTCCCTTTGCCCTCCGCGGCACCAGTAGCCCAAATACCATGGCCATTGTTACACCCTCCGCCCCAAATCCACCATGCTATTTCGCCCGATCAATTTAGCGAATGTAGAACAGCAAACCGCTAGCGTAATGCGCCTCATTAGTGAAGTTGATTAATTTCAGTTTCGGGACTTTCCCGCGCGAGGAAAGGCATTGATTTTTCCGGGACTCCTCCGGGAGAATCATTAAAAGTTCCTGAGATGATTGAGTCATGGGTGAGTTCTTGCGACTATTATGGCCACAGTGTGCCGTGAGAATCGGGAGGAATTGCGGTCGAAGCTGCACTCTTGGGCCTTTGAGGCACTTGAGAATGAAAATGAAATGGGCTGCTCATGAGAGACGTATTGATTGGCGAGGAACCCTGAAAGACGTGGAAAGCTTAAAGGCGGCTAGGAATTCGTGGGCGCCTGCAGGCTTGTGTATAGGCAGATGTGTGTATATAGGTGGCTAGGGGTTGAACCTTGCCATTGTGGCTGTCACCCTGAGCCAAGGCGGAAAGTGGCCCTGGGGATGGCAGCGTGTAATGCAATATCAGGAAACGCAATATCTCCAATAATGGCCGAGTTCGTCTTACCCTAGTCATTCGAGGCATTGACTAGAATTGCCATTAACTCAAAATTGTAATGCTTCCCTCATATACTCGGATCGATACAAAACAGTTGAATTTTTAACTGTTTAATTTATTTATTTTAATGATAGCAATTTTAATTAATAACTATTTTAGGGATTTATATTAAAGAATTGAAAATCGCAAATCGTGTCTATGCTATGCCGACCCATCCGAATTCACCCAACAACATTTACTTCCACAAAAATCAAGCTTTCGGTAGAAATCTGAAGAACCCTATAATTTGAAACTCAACCCCTTGATCAAAATTCAATCAAGCATCAAAAGAAATGCCAACACGTTCAATGGCCCATGACAATTGCATTTGAGAGCGCAAAACTTGGAGAGAGCTCTCCCGTGACAAATGTCATTCCATGCTGAAAGGAGCCACGCGTTGTTTCAGTGCGGCTTCAATGGGGATGATGCATTGAATGGAAGGGCATCGTGCATGGAGCTTTCGTGTGGATGAGAGGAGGGTGTCTTCGAGCACGAGTGGCCTGGTTGGCTGAACGTCCTGCTACCGACTTGATCAATAACGCCGTCAAGCCTGCCTCGAGATTCGGGGGCATAGAGAGCCGTACTCGCGAGCGCAGGTATCGTCGGACCAAAGTCTGGCAATTATATTCGTAGACACCCCTCGATTCAGCGCATTAAGGATGGAATTCGGGGAGTCTGGGACAAGCGTTCTAACCTATAATAAATTAAATCATTCGGGGATTTTCCTTCTTCAGGACTTCCGACTCCTTTTTATTAAATCCAAAGTCAAATAATTACGAGAATTAAAAAATAATGAATTATTGTATAATGTGACATTGGTTGGTCTTTCAAAGTTTCATTTTCTTTAGACCAAAGCTTTAAAGCTTAACTTAGACACTGGGGGTAGTCTCGATTTATACGAAAGACGGGGCCACCGCAAATTTAATAAACTCTCCAAGAGTTTGAGGTCACGCAACCCTGTTTATGATATCAGTGCCAAAGGACTTTCCAAAGGGATTTGAGAAGGGGTAGCTGAGCTCCAGCAGTCGAGACATGCCGCGATCCCGAATTCTCTTCGGCGATGCCGTGGAAAAAGATTGCACATAAAACAGCGGCAAAAAGTTACCCACGCAACGACGCCGCCTTTTATCTTATTTTCTTCAAGCCGAGCATTTTCTCAGATCCCTAATATTCGGATCGCAGGATTTCGAGAACAGGTGGAAAGTCGAATGGTAATTGCTCCGCTCGTAAATCAGCGTGTACGTGACCGAATTCCCGGAGTGTCAGGGCTGCGATCCACTTCCTGCACGCAGAATGCGGGCACATGTAGGTCAGTGTTTTTATTTAGTATTCAGTAATCGCTTTCATCGAATAGTAATTAATGGATGAATTATACGAGATTATCGGATAAAACGAATAATTGATTCGCACATTCTTGATATGCCAGAAGCATTTCTCTATTAAATAAAACTAACGACATGGATCGACGAGCTTTCAACATTCATATTCAATTTCCCAGAATTCCTATTCCCAAGACAACAGAAGCTCTATCAAGGGATTTCGTATTAAAAGCTGGATGAAAGAAACGCGCACTGAAGAAGTCCTGCGAATACTTGGTTTTTCCGTCCGCCGAGTTTCCCATAAACAGCGACCCACGTTTCTTTCCCATTTCTCCTCGCTGCAGTGGTACTTGCGTCGGCGACTGCCGCCCAACTGCTCGTACAATCTCATTCCCTCGAAACTCTCGCGAGAACATTCAATTTCTAGGATCGGAAACTTTCAGTGGCGCGGGAGTGGAGTAAGGAATACGTGGAGGATTCGAGCCAAGACGAGGGAGAATCTCTGGGGAACTAAACTGATTCTCCGTGCATCCGATAGTTTATTTCATACTCTATTTTACAAAAGTAAAGGCCGCCCTAGGACCATGAAAGCTCGAGCTACTCCTAAGACGCAGTTCCTGTCTAAACACATTCTCGGCTAAAATACTCGGCGTACAAAAGTTGGGTATGTATTTCTAGGAAACTCTACGCACTCTACAAAGGCACTTGTCTCCCGAATTCTAGGCCTTTTTCTAACTTCAAGTTTACTTGCTACGGTTTGTACAGCGTCGACGCTTTTGGGGTTGCAACCCTTGTGAACATGCTTGGGTTCAATGAATAGCAGTAATTCGCTCGGGTAGCAACAAATGCACGTACAGGACAATTCACTTCCTTTGGATCCCACCTTTTCTCAGACGAACATGTGAAATATTATATACTCTGTCAATTTGGGGATTAAAATGGAAGTGAATCACTTTGTACAGTTTCTTGTGGAGATCTGCATTCGGTATTTATATACAGGAAAAGGTATATCGTCGGTGTGAATGAACAAGAATGTGAAATGCCTCTTTCCACCCCCTAAAAACGTCATCCTTCGACTTTTTCATCTCTTAGCCTCCCAGTTTTGAGACTTGCCCGATTGCGAAGGTGTCTTGGCCTAAATTGAATCGAGCGACGCTTTTCCCTTTCTCCTTGGGCGCTGACGTCAAAGTCACCTTCGGAGTTCTTAGTCCGTTTCTTTCCAGGGGGAGAAAACGTCGGAGCGGCCACCCTGCCCCCCGCAACTCAATTAGGCCGCGCAGATGAGAAACTAAGGTGTCCAGATCATAAACACGGAGGGTTTGTTGCGCTTCTCATTAGAATAGCCTTGGCGAATGGCACGCTGAAGGTCGAGACTTCGGGCGAAATGGACGGCGGCGGTTTTAGCAGAACTTTCATCGTCGAATTAATAATACCATCGAGACTATAAATTATTATACTATCGTGTAACATAAAGTGTTAATACCAATTTCCCACCCCCCCTTCTTTTTAACTAATTAAGTAGAAAGTGTCTTGTCCAATACTATCCGTATAAAAATGCATGCAACCCGATGCCTCAGCATCGCAGTCTTACATTCTTAGCGCAAAGTTAATTAAACGGCCGAGCTTCCACGCATCAGCAACTAATTAATTAGGACAGCGAAAACTGTCTGCCAATTACGAGAGGAGTCATTGACGCGCGTGAAAGTCTTGACGAAAATACTCTAAAGCATAAATCCCTTGCGGCTCAAAATCAATCAGGATTACTTATACATATTAACAGAATTATAGACTGGAATTCAGCGGAAAGAGAAGGATTTACATTTCAATTCTAATAAAATAAATTATAACAGACGAGGTGCCGATGAGCCGAAGAAAATAGCGATTCGAACCGCAAGGGCTCAAGGGTTAATTCAATCGTTCAGGCGGACAATCGAATAAGCGTTTACAGACATCAGAGGTCGAGGGCAGTGTCTGATCCATGGTGATACTCCTCGTCTAATAGCGGCTCGTGTTCCACCAGCATGCGAACTGCGAACAAAACTATTCATGCACACCAAACGAATAAATAAATACATGTCGGCTTAGATCGAACAAGAGCTCCAAACCACTTGTCCGATCAAGGCCCGATGTTATCCTACTTTAAGTACACGCGATTAGACTGCGCGCTAAGGATAAGAACTAACACATTGAGAGGAGTACGTGAAAACTTGAACTATAATCGTTGCACCTACTCCTCCGGACACCCGTGATTTCTCATTGTTTGCTCAGTGTGTAAGGACCCAAACGAGACTCGGAACTAAATCCGGCCACGCAAGAAAGTACATGCAAGTGCATATTCCACTTGTATTAATAAGTTCAGGATATCAATTTCTGTTCACTCTAACTTAATTAACATTCTAAGAGTTAGTATTAGTAGAGATGGTAGTTTAAGGGAATGTAACAAATTAATAAAGTTAATAAAAAGGCATTCGGCAGACCATGCGAACGTTCAGAAAGTATAACATGCTATTCCTCACGACAGTTGTTATTTCGACGCGAGTTAGTGAGAGTCGAAATCGTTCAATATAGAGTAGTACTGTGACCCCCTAAACAGGAATCACTAGAGAGAAACATATCAGGAATAGACAGAATCGAAGCTTGACAATATCGAGATTAAATGAAAGATGCTGCGGGTAATAGGAAAATTATTTATCGTGAAAGAATCAGTACAGTAGTCTTATACGAACGAAAGCCAGATACATTCGGTTAAGAGCATACATGGTTGTTGTTCCGGTACTGGGGAGAATCACGTGAGCCTTTCCGGAGATCGTCGACACGGGGCAACAATCACATCGCGTCTGGGTGCGTCGGGTGCGCAGACATAACGAGGAAAATATAATCCTAGAAACGATCAGTTCGATCTTCACTGCTTGAGTAACTATTCCTCTAAAATTGCTATTGTAAGCGACCCAGGGTTCTATTGATAATAGAATACGCAGGCTTTTCTGTACTGTTTGGTTCCCACCGACTCGATGGAGCCATGTTTTGTATTGTACTCGTTAACTTCTCCCCTGATAAAATGCAAGCTCGCCTGCTGAATGCTTGAAAACGTCAACATGGATATCTGACTTGGGACAAGTATCGATCATAGTTCATTTGTACGCCTAGCCTCGCGACCGCTTAACATTCATAGTACTTGGTACCTTGCTTTACAATGGATTTCCTTCCGATCTCGTATAAATCTGAATCGATAACACTGACTTCTAGCAAGACTCCCTGCGGGGAAACTCTAATTGCGCAGCCAACGAACAATCACCATCGCTACCTTTGACACTACTCGACTACCTCGAGAATGAACCACGTAGATAATAAGCGTTTATTGATAGTTCATTTCTAAAATTATTTGTATTGCTCTGTTGTATTGTACTCCCGCATACTCGTTTAACTGGACTAAATACACCCTGGAAGGAATGTAGCTTAGACACGTTCGAGATATTTTCGGAAGGAACGTTAACAATGAACAACTTTAGGTGGGGTAGATTTGCACTTTACACCACAGTAGTAGGGGGGTCGCTCGTTCTAAGAATGCAAAGTGTCTACGATATCGAGTGAAAGAATGTGTCTTCCATTTAGTGTTTACAAGACTGACTCGTTTCGTTTACAAGCTTCGTGACCGGTAGGCGCAAGTCGAACGGAACTATATAATCGAATCACAGTACGCTTTGAGGCCATACATCTGAGTACAACGGAAGAAGTATGTGCTATCACGAAGGATCGAGGGTATCCTCTCTCTTTTGCTACTGGGCATACGCTTAGTGGGTATGGAATGGAATAAACATTGCAACGAATTGAAATGAGTGTGTGTGTGTGCGTTGTGTTAAATAGAAGGAAAAGTAAGTGGAAAAGATAAGATTTTGAGTATATTAACAGTTTAGTGAGGCTCTAACATTTTACAATGCCAATCGTCTCGAGAAGAGTAAGGATCACGTTAGTAATAGGCTACTGTCACAGGCTATTCCTGAAACAAAATAATGTGAGAAGGAGCGGCGAAATTATTTTATTTTTTTAATGAGGACAAGCGTGATGGAAGATAGAAAGATGCGTGAGAGGAGGTATGACATTAACATTGCTCAAGGAATCGTTTTAAGTGTTGGAAAGATGCTCAATTTTGCTGCGTCAAAGCTTGTTTAGTGAAAAGTGCGAAGTTTTTTTAAAAAGAAGACAGATCAGCTGAAGAGAGAAACTAAAGCAAATCCAGTAGAAAGACTAGAGTTTACTAACGAGTTGTTAGGGTACTTCAACATCTCACGCAGTACGAGAAAGAAAGAACGCAGAACGACTAACGACTTAAATTCATCACTTCCACTAAAGAATTTAATATAACTGTTATAAAACTTATAACAATCTCGTATAAATTCACTCTGGACTGTCATGTCATGTCTTTTCCATCGAACTCTCTCGGCAATCGTAAATCAATTTTACCTGACTTTTTGTGGTACACTGCGAACAACGAATGCGTGCATTACTATGCAGCCGGCCGTAAGAGGTCCGCTCTCGACGTGATATAATAATTCTCCGAAACAATATAACCCGACATAATTTAAACGCCGGCCGGCGGCAGCGGGGATACTCGATCAACGTGTTTTCAATGAGATTTTTCTTGTTCTCGTTCAGCTGCTAGTCGGCCACGGCGCGATCGTTAATTGTAACATGTGTGATAACAAATGAACTGTACTATTCAAATTCTCTCATATGTACACAGTTGTAATAACGAAACTTATTAAATCTTTATGCTCTCTTACATTATGACTTTCTCTTTATACATAAAACGAATCATACAGAGTCATTCATTATCACAGGTCTGCCCTAGTGATGTTTCTTTTGCAATCTGTTACGTTGGGACCTATTAGTACCATTTTTCTCGGCGGCGTTTGAAACCTGAGTAACACTCGATCGGTGTTCCCCGACTGGTATCCTGAAGAGTTTGATCTTCAAGTGATCGCAAATCTCGAGACAAATTTGAGCGCTGTATCTGAAAAGGTCTAAGGTCACCCAAATCTGAAACAAAAAACATAGAATTTTCATTCATAAATCGTCAAAGCCACAATCAACTTGTAAAATGAAGAGTCTTACCAAGCATAGCCACAGGACGTAATATTCCTTGATGAAAAAGTTGAAATATTGATTAAGGAACAGCATCGCTGGTCCAATTAACGAACTATCCAAGTACTGCATTTCATTCTTGGTCATGTGAGCCACCTGCGCAAAAACGAGAGTCGTGCTTCTCTTCATTCCGTATCCAGTCTCAACAGAACAAAGGTCAGAATACCATTTGAGATACGTACCACTAGTCGATTGGTGACTTTGGCCGCGACCATCCCGAACGCAAGTATGTACAGCGCAGGATGATTCTCATATACGTGCTCAGTACTTTTTCTATAGATTATGAAAGCTGGTACTACCACGAAACTAAATGGAATTATTGGAGATAGAACTGATGTTCCCTGAAAGTATGGTCATATTATGAAGTAATCCATTCAGCCAATCAAAGTAATCAGACACTTCCGACTTATAGTACTCCAAAGCTCGTCGAGTGAACGACTTCTAAGCAGTTAGTAATTCATGCATATAAGAATACAAATCGAATACTACGTTACAAACAAGCATAAAGTTAGACTACTCTAATAGTGTCATTTGAAGAAAATATGAATTAGTCATCTTTAAATACAGCGCTCGATCGCACAAAGTGCGCGAGGCCATTTGAAACTCTCTAATTATTATTCAGAGTGAGAGAGAGAAATAAGCAAAGTACAGGAAGCAATTGACTAAGAAGAAGCTTAACTAATATGCTAAAGAGTGTATTAGTATTCGTTAGACCGTAGAAACCCCATGCGTCGTACTACATACATAAACTGGACGTACATATCGTGATTAGCGGACGGGGACTAAAAGTGAAGGAACACACATGTAATGTTTCAAGATATATAATCAAGAATAATCGACTTAATCGAGAGAAGACGAAATGTTCGGCGGGATTCGGACGAAAAGAACGGTGAACACTTTTGTGTGATGCTCTTGCAAGATCTAGGCCCACAGATATTGAAAATAAACACATCGAACAGCTCATGCGTTTAGTGAAATATGAGTTCACAACAGACTTGGAGTCGAAGGATTGCACAATACCACTCATCGACACACATTTACGATTGATCGTAGGAGCTCGCAAGACTTTGTTCAATTAACTATTTCGCACTGAGATGGGAGAGAAAGAGAGATAAGGAGAGAGAGAGAGCTTGGATGAGTCGCACGAAAGACAAGACTTGTACTTATAATCAATGCTCAAATGCATATTTCACGTTTACTCTGAATTGTGCAGATTGGTACGAATGAAAACAGAAGCTGCTTTGGTTCCTCTCTCGCTGTACTGACTGTGGTGCATGAAACAAGGAACATTGATTATACTGCAGGAGCACACATAGAGGAACGAGGAAGACACATCTTCGACACTAAAGTACAGTCTCTCCGCAATGAAGTTGCATGGGCCTAAATCAAAATAATACGCCAAGTGCACTACACAATGATTCCTACGATTTTCTGAGCTGACTTACTGCCACGGTAGAGCCATTCTTTCCGATACCACCGGCGAGAATGACGGACACGGTATTCTGTGCAAGTAAAAGAGCGATGCCCACAGCAGCCCACAATGGGAACACCTTGACTTCGGTGCCAGTATATGGCAACTGTACACGAGACCGACATGAAAGACCTTGCCATTAGTATACTGGAAAAGACAGCGGTTCCTCGACTTCTCGTCGAATCCTGACAAATGATTTCGTGAAGCGGCGGCTCGTGAGAGTCGTTTGCTCTTGAAACAATTTCGCAATTCCATTCCTTAGCGGGGATTGCTTAGAGATAGTTGCGAAGGATTGCAATCCTACTCGGGGAGTCTACTGTATTAATCCAACTAAGATACAAAGTACTAAAGCATGACACATGAATCATGAGGCTGAATAAATTTGCAGTGACGCAGCATTCGTATCGTCCAGTTCTTCTGAAGACCTCTTTAGCACACACTCTCGGCTTTCGCGCGTAGACTCGACGCCCGTTATCGTCTGTGAGGCTCATAAATAATACGTCTCGTTACAATAAATCACGTGTATCACTTTGTCATTATCGCCGAAGGAAACCGCTAATAATAGAGGACTTGTTTGTTGCTCCGCGCCGAACTGGAGCTGGGATGAAAGGAAGCGGACAAAACCTAAGGATAGGCAAAACAGCGTTAACTCAAAAGCCTATCGCAAAAGGGAGAGTAAGACAGAAAACATTTCTGTTACGCCGGGGGACTATTGTGAGAGTACTGACAGGAAATCATTATAAATAGCGAGCCGGCAATTTAGATGAGAAGTCAATTTCGCATGGAATGTCTGTTAAAGAAACTTGTTCCTCGGCTATCGTGTGTTTATAAAAAATGGTAGGTGTCCGGAGGAATTACTGTGTGAGTGTGAAAGTTAGATAAAGTTAGCTCGTCTTGTCAGCGGACCTGTTATCCTAGAATTTGCCAGTTCAATTGCTAGACGCTCCAAAAGACGCATAGAGAAAGAAAGATAGGAAGAGAGACACTCAGATTTAGTTCTACTGATGTTGTTCCTCGATGCAGTTATTCGTAGGGGAAGAAGTAAGCAAAACAAGAGTGTTGAGAGAGTTGTCGGCAGTCCACTGCGAATTGCGGAAAATAGAGACAGAGAGTAGTAAATCAAATATGCGGGCATTCATTCTGGCTTTTCAATGTGGGACTTACTGCAATTGTGGAACCGTTTTTTCCAATACCGCCAGACTCAAAAACTTTACAGAATTCAAGGAACACGTGTATGAAGCCTGCGTAAAATATCACTGACAGCAAGTTACTTAGCGAGCCCGCTCCGAGCACTGGGATCTAAACAGATATACAAAATCTTGCTCGTTAGAGATATTCGACACCGCTGATGTTGCTGACGGAACCCAGCGGAACGCTGTTACCTATTTCTGGCCTTTGCTCTAAAACGGGTGGGCAAGTTCTACCTGTGGCCCGGACTTATCCGCATTGAAAAAAATACATAAAAATATAACAATTTTGGCACGAGGCGAGCTGCAAAGTGATCCGCTAGAGGTTGAAGGAGATGACACCCAAAACAGTTTTTTAAAAAATGTAATATCTATCATGGAGTGGTGTAAAGAAAATCGTGACCATCAATTAAGATTTAATGTCATTTACGTTCGCACCAACCGATATTACTCATGCTTTCCGATGTATCGTGTGAGGTACTATTAAAAATGATGATGTGGCATGTTTGTGTGATTTCTAATGAGTCATGTTGTTTGCCGAAAAAATCTGACACCGGCAACATGTCCTACTGAAATTGTTTCAAAAGCGAACTGTGTGAAAAGTCAGTTGGTTAATCACGGGATGGTATTCCGGATATTAGTTTGTTTCCTATACCTTAAGTAATGGAATGGGTCGAAACGAGAATAGCAAATAATCTAACTAACAAAAGATATTCGGGGTCGCACGATACGAATAAGTTTATCGCTAGATGCGTGAGACGAAAGGAGACGAAACTTAATTGGGTGGGTTTATGTAATATAAGTCCGGCATTAATCTGGAAATAAAATGCGTGTTAAAGTAGAGAAAGTTATTGCAGCAACAAAGTAACTTCAGCACCACTCCTCATGCCATGCTGCTTCCATTTCCAAATGGCCAGAACTAAAAAGTCTAATCTCAATGAACTTACTGCCACAGTCGAACCATTTTTGCCCACTCCTCCGGTGAAAATCACCGAAAAGATGGAATACAAATTTGCCAGTGCACAAACCACTGTCATTACTCCTATTAAATACTTTAACATAAAACCATCTATGTATGGTATCTGTAAGAAATGCTCGGGTTACATTTGTGAAAGAACAAGCTACTCTGTGATTCTCGATTAATCAACATGTCTCGAGATGCACTGTACATAGACTTGTACACATATCATTTAAAGTATCATTCATATATTTATAAGTGAATTACTCACATCGCCAAATGCAGTGACTAATCTTCAAAGCATAAAACAATGACAGGGTAAAAATAAGAGCAGGTTCATAAAAATAGGAATACAAGATGACAATGGAGAACTATTGAAATTGTCTAGTGCACAAGTATTCATTGTCATGTAAAATATAAACTTCATTGAGTGAAGCATTTTCATTAAAGCATTGATAGAGTGTGCAATAAAATCACCAGCATTTCTATTGTCAAAGGTACTCGACTTCTGGCATGAAAAAAACTTATAAGACCCTACCAGTAAATAGAAGTTAATGCTCTAACAATAATAAAGATATTATAAGTCATTATAGAGCCCAAACAAAATCAGTGACCTACGTTGGTATCAGTTATATGGGGACATATATAATTTATCATATTACTAAAGAAGTTGACAAGGGAAAAGAATAATCAAAAAGGTTACAACCTCCATCATCCAGACTTCGGGTCCAAAAACAGCGGAAATGATGTGGATTCCCATAATAATAAACTGTGCTTCCGTGACATCCACTCTACCAAACTTCAAAGAACCTGTTTTCGTGAACAAAACAATTGAGAATATCCGTACAAAATACTGCCAATCTCTACAGCTTCCACTGGAAGATTCATTACTTGCCTGAAACGTATGCCTGCCAATGTGCGCAATAAAACAATGTCATCGCGCAGAAGCATTGGAAAAACATCCATGTTGGATAAAATCCTAATTGAACAGCTATACAAGCCGACAATGCCACGAATACTGAAAGGAAACAAATCGTAGTATCACTACTTGCATAAACAAGCCAAAGCCCAACTGGATCATGAAGTATACCTGTCGATATAGAATCACATCCGTGATCGAGCAACTCCCCCAAAGGTGTTGAAGTGCCAGTTCTCCTAGCTTGTTTACCATCAATAGCATCCAAGCTTTGATAGACAAATAAGCCAAGGGCACAGAGCAGACATGCCCATCTTGGAGCCTAAAAAATTACAACCCTGCATTAGGAGAGAATAAATTACTATGTAATGATATCATTATTTTAATGAATCTCGCATTAAAAAGATCCGCTTGTCAACAAACTGGCAATTTATTTCTCACAAGGAAACAAAGAGAATACATATCGACGATCATTAATAACGCCGATGTTGGGTCAGTATCATGGGAAGAAGGGGTGGGGGCCATCACCAGTTATGATTATCAACTTCGCGCGACTTTCCTCGCATCGATATATTTACTGTTTTTAATACATTTTTCAGATCAAATCATTCCTATGTTTTAAGGAATAACTCCAACTTGTCGATCATGTCAATAAAATGAAAACTAGAAGTAAATTAGAGGTATATTCTTCCTTTAGATGTTAGAACGAATTATCATTGCCGCGTTGAAAGGATAAAGGGACTTTCGGATTGGAGTGCCAAAGAAGCCGGAATACGAGATCCAAAGCGCGCGGCATTATCTGATAATTCATCATTGTAAATGATGAATGAAAGGGTCGGTGGCATATTAGGTTATCCGGAAGCACACCTCGGCCTTGGCGTCGGGACTGTAGTAGACGAGGATCAGAGTGGTGATGATGTTGACTATCAGGCCGAGGACAGTGATCAAGTTGGGCGCGAGCCAAAGTGGAACTTTGCTGACAAGCCAGTCCCACCAGGGCTGAATAAGTCCATCCAAAATACTATTTGTCGTGCAGCTGTATTTGTGCTCGCTCAAGCGCTTCAGTTGCCCGGACGACAGGAGCTTCTCCTTGTAAAACTGCATAGTTCGCCACAAATTTCGCGAAAAGACCACGTACGCGCCCGATTATTCGACGATCATCGATTCCCCACGGTGCAGTGACTAAACATAACAAGTTACTGTGTTCGCGGACGCATACGACATCTCGTCGTGCTCGGATCCTCTGCCGGAACTACGGTCGAGTGTCTTACGATCCCGATGATCCAACGAGCTCCTTCTGCTCAGCCCCTCTCCTCCACGTGGTCGACTTGCCATTTGTCACTCGGCTCTTTTCATTTTATGCCCGCCAATGCAAAAACTTGATTGTTGCATTCTCAGTATTCGATATGCTACTTCAATTTTGATTAAATCGAATCCTTGGGGCTGGTTAGTGGATGATTTTATATGTGAATACATAAATTTTGAAATTCCCGCTTGGTACTTTATCATCGATGATTTCTGCCTTCGAGAATTGTATTAGTACAATAAAAATGCGATTAATTTTATATGACTTTTTTGTTGTTAAAGTGAAATGTATTCGTAGGTGACTTGCGATTGATAATAAGACGGAAGAAATAGCAATTTGACCTGAGAGTGACAGCCATTATTCGGAATCATGGCGACTCTCTTCGGCTTCTCACGATTTTTTAATTACGCCGCTAGCTCGTGTCTTAAAAAGATCTCACCTCTTTCGATTTCGAAGCAATGCAGTCCAGGTTTGTAATTTCATCCTGAAACCTACATCACATTAAATCACTTTGTAAAAACCGCTTCTTCAAATCTAACCTTAATCCACTGTCGGCAGGCACATAAACATTTGCCCTTTTCCCTTAATAACACAGACTAAACTTATGGCTGAATGTTTAACTACCAAAACATCTAAAAAAATGATTGTCTTCCAGTGTTCAGATGGTCCCACGATGCTGCTCCGAAAATTCGGGTACCATGGTTGCAGCCACCAAAGCAATACGAGATCAAGGAGTTGAATTACGACAAAGAGCTAAATAAACAAGTACCAGGTAATGAATTAGACCACAGAAAATGCATAAACAAGAATTAAACCTCATACAGAATTCTTTCCATCCAGTTGTCACAAATGAAATCAACAGACAAATAGCAACAAAAACAACCGGCAGACTCTTCGCCATTATCCATTTATGTGGCAAGCAGTTCAAGGTAACAGAGCATGATATTATAATAGTGCAAGGTACTTGGCCCCCTCAGCCGGGTGATGCTCTCAAGCTGGAAAAAGTTATGGTCCTTGGTAGCAAAGATTTCACACTTGTTGGCCGGCCGGTACTTGATAGGGAACTTGTTAATATCGATGCCACTGTTATTGACAAGACATTGTCGCATACGAAGATCAGATTCAGGATGAAGAAGAGGAAACAGTTCAAGAGAATAAACTGTGAGTTGAGACACATGTTTCCAATGGGAACAGAGGAATATTAATTAATTTATATTTGTTGCAGTTTGCAGAGTGCAGCATACGATGATCAGAATAAATTCCATCACATTAAACCATGAGATTGACAAGAAGAAGGAGGTTGAAGGATTGGATAGAATATTCTAGGAATCTAACATGTACATATACAATTAAGATCATTAATTAAAAGTTGTATAAACACTCATTCACACACTCAATATGAAAAGTATTGCCATTCATGATTGCACTTACAGCTTCATTTATGATGATTTATATTGATCATTTGGAAGAAGGAAATAACATTCGATTGTAAATAAAGCAAAATATAAGATTCGCAAGTTTATTGACACCTTTGGGAAATCCGATCCTGTTAAGAATATTTACAACCCTGGACTTTCCCGTGGTGAAGCCCCATTCGCTCCTTTACCTTTCGACGGCCCTGATCATACGTATTAGAGCGAGTGAGATGGAACCTGGAAACGTAGTGACGTCATAGGGATGCAGATATAAAAGCGAATTCCCGAACTTATGCATTACCTAAATATAATGCTCATTTCACGACGGGATGTTGGAATAGATTTGCCTTCCAGATTTAATCGACGAAAGATGTTTTCGAAGTCGAATAACATAAACAAGATGTTCAATTATCCTATTTCTATAGTTTAAATCGATTACCAACAATTATTAGAATACTCACTCTTTTTTAGCATTTGTTATACTATACTTTTAAGTCTTCATACTACTCTTTCATAGTTGGTTTAATATTCCCGCGCATAACAACAAAAATAGTTATTACTTGGTACTTTTAATACCAATTGTGACGCGATTCGATCTCTTGCCGCTTGATTACTGTCTGTAAATACATTTTCAAGAAAACGTGTGGGAATCTCTCCATTGACTTATTGGGGCCCGGGTGGATTTTGGACAAAGCAAATATTGAGAGATCCAGGGGCCGCTTCTGCAGGCGGCACCTCCTGAGCAACGGCGACGATTTGCAGCCCATGACAGTTGCCTGTAAACCGCTGCATGGTATGGGTCGTCGCGTCGAGCGTCTCCTCCGTGCGTAAAAAGAGCAACCGCAGCTGCGTTTTCGTGCAACAACGCTCGCCCGAACCAACTAGTTTCCTCGTGGACGTGAATGCCGGAGCTTCATCGTACGCCTTAGTTCTTGTGGGAATTGAGAATTCCGTGTGGGAAGCCGCAAATAGTGTCATAGAATCGGCAGCGAGGAAAATGGTGCTTTCGGAATGTTATGGATTTATCAAGTACGCGCTGGTCTGCGTCAATCTCATATTCGGGGTGAGTCTACTTGACCGTCGTCCGTTAGCTCTTACTCCTCTCTCAACTCCTCCTTAACACGCGGAGGGCTTTCGTCGCTTGTTACACACCCGCTTCCTCCGCTCCTTCGCCCTCTCACTGTCTCTCTCTCTCTCATTCGTTTTTGTCTCGTTGCACTAATTCGGTAACTCCCCGATCCCGCGCCCTAATATCCATCGCGTATGTACTCTTTTGAATGCGTAGTGCGTCGTTCTTGCACGCCAAGTACTGAATAGCTCCTTTTGAGTATTGAGATTTACGAGTAGTTGATAGTAGGCTTATGGACTCGGCGTGTGCACGCACGGAGTCGCTGAATTGCAGAGTGGAAAACGTGCAAAGTGGATTGAGGTGCAAATAAAAGAATCCACGGGGGCGTCATTAGATACGCGTGTATTAGAGTTACGCTGAAAGTGCAGCTACTGCCATTAACTCGACTATCAGCTCAAATATCGAACACAATTCCTCGTGGGTTTCTCTAATTCGAAGTTCTAAACCCTGAATTCAACCGGACTCTAAATACACCCTAGAAATGCGTAGTAAAATGAGTACTGCTTGAAGTTCTAACTGTGAAAATCGCTGCGGAGTTCCCGAACGCCCCTTTTCGTTAACACCCGTAACAGTAACGCTTGTAAGGGGGCAGTGGACACGTGAACGTGCAGCAGATGTAGGTTTATTTTATTGTGTTTACGAAGGCTGGAGGGAAAGGTAGCAACAGCTTTCCCTTGAAGGGTGCTTATCTATGCGTGTCCCGCTTCGAACAGCCTGCGTCTGAGACCCTGTAGAGCTAACACTTATCGCTGAAATATCGGCCTGGAGATAGAATCTAGGCAAAACCCATTTTTCCCCGTGAATTCAACGAACGGGTTGAAAATTACAAGTAGACGCAGAGGTCGACGGGAATAGAATCGTTTCCTAGGCAAACCGGGGGGGATTTTTTCCAGCCGATACTTTTCTGTTTATCTCGACAGTGAGCGAGATGATTGTGCGCTGAATCGATTGCATCTCGCTGGCAGTTTGCCCTTTCATTGAAAAGCTTGTTTCCGATAATCACATGCCACACAAAAGACACGTATTCATTAGAGTATCACTGCTCTAGCCTATTGGATTGTGTTTTCCCCAGCCCGCTTTGGAGTTTAGGGTCTCTCGAGACAAGCCAGCGATGCCCTTTTGTAATTGACCTGCTCGTTTTACAAGTCGGAGCAGCGTAATTGGAGACCGGCTGAATCGATTGCGGGCCAGTGCGAGTACGTACAGCATACTCATCTCGAATTACTTTCTTTCTCTCCTGCGTAGGGAGCTCGGCGCAATTTCTCTCGGCCGTCCTCCAATCCCTATTTTCCTCTCGACGACAATTTCCATCGGCTCGCCAATCGGCGGCCAATTACGACCAAGCATTTGCACGTCAGTGAACGTCAATTCCCAATTACGAGGCGTCGCGTATAGCTATTTCCCCCAAGATGTGCTGGGTATTGAATCAGTGCGGCTGGTATTCCATCACGCAAATGCAGTTTTCTGCACAGGAGCCGCTACCAATTCGGAGGGAGCTGAATCGATTGGTTGGGCGCCAGGTGGTGCCCTAAATTTCTCGATTTGCACAGCGATAATCGCTATTAGCAGATTCGTCCGACCAACCCACACAGCATCACTCACTCAATAATTAATCAAATCCTGTGCATGAGTTGTGCTCGATACCAAAATGAGTCAGAGCCATTCTTCTTGGTTTCAATGGAACAACTCATCCTTTCGGTCGCCAAGTCAATCCTATGACACGATACTTCCCAGATTTCTTTTTCCGTGAATAATAAGTTGAATGAGTACTGTACCTAATGCAGAATTCATCATCAGACTCTAGAGAATTTTTATGCGAAAGTCATTAAAGTCGTAACACCCCAGAGGAGTCGTGAGGTAGTATTTCGGGGCAGCGGCCACTCGACAGAGTCATTAAAAAATCGTAAACGTCCGCAGAAATAAAGTGGCAGTATGTACATAGTAGCAGCCGATAAGTTACGGCCGGGCGTTTACGGAAGCTTAGAAAGAGAGCTGGGAGTGCTGGAACCTGAAAGGGCCTGCGGCGATGAAAATAAAAGGTCTCTGGCGGAGGCGCGCCTGATACATATGCAGGGTTTATGCAACAAAGCCGCAGAATCTTCCCGGAACGTTAACTCGGCCAAGCGGTGCTTTCATTCGCCAGAGCCAGCATAAATCCTGCTAGCAGCTCAACAGCTCGCGCCCATGGTTGCCCCAGCGGCGTTCTCGGAATATTAGAATATTAGAATGTATTCCTGACTCGCAAGCTTCCTTTTAAGGTAGATGGTAGGTGTCGACAATTACCGGCTTATTGCATGATCGGACTCGCACCACTGAGTGCATCGAAACCTTTCGCCATTTCATCCGGCGTTTAATCACCGCGCATCCCACCGACTGATATTTAAATAGATTAGTTGGCTGTCGCCAAAGGAAGGAAGTTCGACCCTTTCGCCCCACGGTTTCTTTCCTGCCTCTTTGACGGTAATTCATACGGGTCGGCGGAGTTTTTATTTGAAATACCAAACTACCATCAAGTAAATTCGTATGTAGTTAGTACAAAGGACTCCAATTCATAAAATCACGAATACAATAATACAATAATGTAAACAGAGCTATGACCAGCACTAACTCAAACAAAACAAACAAGTTCCATTTCCTGTCTCATTTACTGTCAATGCCATCGTCCAGCAGCTGTTTCCTTGCTCCCAGTGGATGCCCTCGCAACCGATTCTGAACGTCCAGCCACCGGGTTGGCCTAACAATAGCCACTTATGTCAGAGAATCGAATGGGAGACGATCGTTACGCGCGGTTCAAAAGTGTTCGCGGCAAGTCCGCGGGCGAACAAGTGCTCGGTAAATATAGATTTCCAGTCAGAGTGCGAATATATTCCTCCTACGATCGCCCGCCCTACACTAACGCGGCCCAGTTTCCACTGTCATGTCATTCGGTCGTCGCTGAGATAGTGGCAGCCTCTGCTCCCATTTCCCGTTCTGATCGACTGCTTCCTACAGTCCTATTTCCCGTCTACAGCTCGATGCGGATTAACAGGAGGCGGGTTTCTTGCTCTTCCTCTTGCAAGCATAGATTTCTGACAGATTTCAACTTCTTCTTAATTGGCTTTCAGTAATTTGCCTTTTATATAAAAATAAATAAAATTAACTACTCAATAAATGAATAAAATCGCGGAGACATAAATTACTGACTCTGGAAAATAATTTACACCAAATAATATTTATTTCTAATGTACCAGTAAGGACGTTTTAAAGATAAAGAAAATGAAGTACTTAGTAAATAAAATGACACCGACACAAGTGACAGTGATCGAAGAAAATATTTGCAATTTCAAATGTGTGAGCAAAATTGTTTTATAAAAATAATTAAATAGTTTTTATTAATACAGATATTCGACCGCATCAAATGGAATGAATCCACTCTGTATGATACACAGACAGTAATGTGTGGAAGCATTTATGTTTGTGTAGGAAGCAAGCGTACATCGGCTGATGAAGTCACCTTTTGAATGGGCTCGACGCAACGCGGGCGAGCACAACATTAGTACTCATCGAACGCGGGCGTGTATCAACTTCGCCGAGAATACATAATGATAATCGGGTTTACGCGCACGATGACATGGGGTGACGACCCCGGTAATCAATAATGCTCGCTACACTGCAGGAACGGTGTCGTGTGTATTTTCAGAGTCTTTATTATAAATTCGAAAGTACTGCTTTCCTCCTGGAATCCTTGCAGAATATTTATTTGTGCCATTCATTGGTGGATGAGAAAATGCTTTGAGACAGAAAACCTGTTGCCGTGAATTATGGTAATTGGATTGGATGATAATAGGAGAAACCATAGGAAATGTAGTGCGGAGGTCTAATACGCTTGGAGTGCGAAGGATGAGTTCAGATGGCAGCTTGGCACCGCCACTTGATTGAGAAAGAAGGCTTCGTGCGATTAATCTAAAACTCTAATACAAGCGTTGCCCTCAATAATCATTGAGTACTTACGCGTTGTTTATTTGCTTGTGAAACTGATGAAGAAATTTATTATGAAACCAAAAATTACCTTTCCGATTAATTAAACACTAGAACTTTCAAATTATGACAAATTCAAGTCAATTGAGGACAATTTAACAGTGAATTAAAATTGTCAATTCAATGGAAAATTAATTAAATTTCTGTGGTTTGGTACGTTTGAACATTATTTGATCAGTTTTCTATGCAACCAAGTAAAATCATACATTTCACGGCGGAATGCTCTGGTATCCCTTAACCAGCGTTGATCGATCTCGAGGACGTTTACACGACATGCAAATTACTTATCGTCAAAGAGTGCTTCACTCGGACGACGACATAGCTGGGAGTAACAGGTGCTATGCAAACCAGGGGGGAGCATTTGCGACAGGGCGACGAGCGTCACATTGCATGGGAATTAAAGTACCGTTTGATTCGTGATTGCAGCTGACAGGAATCTGCTTGAGTCAGGCGAGTGATTCTAGAGCTTTTTGCGCGTCTTCTTACATCATGATGAAATAATCCCATCTGCACGCGACCCACTGGCGATACAGGAAATCCACCGTAGAAAGATGCTCATTGCTAGTCGAGAGAGCGTCGCTTTTTACTCGGCCCGACTTCTGTGCGCGCGTGACGTCGCTGAGTTAATATTCACTGTGCGAACAACCGACTGACTAGCATGCAAATTGCACGGCAGTGAATTGATTTTGACTTGAAAAAATTGAACGAATCTGAAAAGATTTCAGCCAAATCTCATTGCTTCGGTTTGGATCACTGTTTTTGCGTGAAATTTGAGTTTCTGGGCCCAAACTGTTGGAATATCACGAAGCCAGACAATTTTAGCAAGAAACTAACATTCTTCACGCGTTAAACGTGCCAACAACTCAAACCCAGCTAATTCACCGTAAACAAGCGGAACATCCTCGCTTATCACACTAGCATTTCATGATGTCTATGAAGTTAGCATAGCCATTTTTGAAAACCGGAAAAGTAATGGTTGTGCTGTAATGTGCTACATTTGTGCTGCGTTGTGCCATAAATTAAACGAAATTATTCCAGCGTGTTCAAGAGTTATGACTGCAAATGTATTTTTGTTTAGAAGTTAGCATAGCCATTTTTGAAAATCGGAAAAGTAATTGTTGTGCTGTAATGTGCTACATTTGTGCTGCGTTGTGCTGCAAATTAAACGAAATTATTCCTCCGCGTTCAAGAATTATGACTAAAAATGTATTTTTGCTTAGAAGTTCGCATAGCCATTTTCAAACATCCTAAAAGTTATTATTGTGCTGTATTGTGCTATGTGTGTGCTGGCTTGTGCCGTAAACTAAATTTTTAAATTTCAACAAATACAGATTTTGCATAACAATTATACTTGATCACCAAGGACAACTCAGTAATTTTTAAACACAAACGAAATGTGACGTATGTGCTGTATTGTGCTTACGTGTGCTGTGTTGTGCCGCGATCTAGATAAAATTATTCCTACTGATTGAGAAGTTCTTGCAACAAACGTATTTTTTCTTAGAAGTTAGCATAGCCATTTGCTAAAATCTGAAAACTAAGTATTTTACCACAATGTGCTAAATTTTGCGTAACCTAAATTTAAAAATTATAAAAATAAGATGTTTTGAGACATACCATTTACAAGCGAGAAGGTTTTCCGATCACAACAATTAATGTTTATGTATCCAAGCTCGGAGCTTGAAGTGAAATGGAGATGTATATCCTGGGTTGTAGGGGTGGACATATCGAATAACAAACAAAAATGTAAAGCCTTTCTTTATATTAAGCAGTAGGAAATAAAATAAATACAAATATATTAACAATACATAGAAATTATAAAATTTTAATGATAAATTAAAAAAAATAAGTTATTTTAATGTTCAGTTTGCATTCTCCTAATTCGTATATTGGATTACAGTCTCAAATTCTGGTGATAGATACAATTCCAGTATAAATATAATGTCGTGTGGTGGAAAAAATGTCTGGTATGTAAATCATAATTATGTTACAAAATTGAAAGTTTTGTAATTGGATTTCCTGCATAAGACATTACACATTAATAACACAAGACGAGATCAGTGTTCCTTTTCCTCTGGTCGAAATTAGCTATACTAACTTCTAAGCAAAAATACATTTTCAGTCATAAGTCTTGAACGCGGACGAGTAATTTTGTTTAACTTGCAGCACAACGCAGCACAAATGTAGCACATTACAGCACAACAATTACTTTTCCGATTTTCAAAAATGGCTATGCTAACTTCCAAGCTGAAATACATTTGCAGTCATAACTCTTGAATGCGGTGGAATAATTCCGTTTAATTTATGGCACAACGCAGCACAAAAGTAGCACATTACAGCAGAACAATTACTTTTCCGATTTTCAAAAATGGCTATGTTAACTTCTAGCCAAAAAGACATTTCCGGCAAGAACTTCTCATCCAGTAGGAATAATTTTATTTGATTCGCGGCACAATACAGCACACGTGATGCGCAATACAGCACATTGATCAGATTTCGCTCATGTTTAAGTTTAAAACTGACCGAGTTATGTTTGGTTGTCAAGTATAATTGTTATGCAAAATCTGTATTTGTTAAAATTTTTAAATTTAGTTTACGGCACAAGCCAGCACACACATAGCACAATACAGCACAATAATAACTTTTAGGATGTTTGAAAATGGCTATGCTAACTTCTAAGCAAAAATACATTTTTAGTCATAACTCTTGAACGCGGAGGAATAATTTCGTTTAATTTGCAGCACAACGCAGCACAAATGTAGCACATTGCAGCACAACAATTACTTTTCCGATTTTCAAAAATGGCTATGCTAACTTCTAAACAAAAATACATTTGCAGTCCTAACTCTTGAACACGCTGGAATAATTTCGTCTAATTTATGGCACAACGCAGCACAAATGTAGCACATTACAGCACAACCATTACTTTTCCGGTTTTCAAAAATGGCTATGCTAACTTCATAGACATCATTTCATGGGGTAAAAACAGGAGCCCTAACTATAGGCGCCTGAGCTGCTGTGTATTTTAGGCATGCTAGCCTCCCTCAAAAGGTAAAGTTGAAGGTCGACTGTGTCTAACGGCTCAATAAAGTGCATCGAAGATCGCCGGAATATTCCTCCAGGGACTTCAACTACAAAACTACACTAAACAAATATCTGACTAAAAAAATCAACTCATAAAGACTGTCAAATTTAAAAGTAAACATATTCCGGTGAAAAGTTCTTTTCTGTCCATTCTCGTCCACTCTTGAGTATTCCACGAAGCGCAGTCTGGAAAGGCCAGACCTGGAAGAGTCATTTCAGCTAGCAGAATTCGCATCTGGCGTCCAGCCGAGGGAACACATGGACATTAAGAAAGAGGCGAGCCTGTTCACAAGAATAGTTCATTATTTGACCATGTTGTACATCCGAGTCAGCCGAGTGGCTTCTCCAGGCATAGAAATACGCGCTCTCCTAACTTTCTCTCTTTACCCTGCAACGCTAAAAAGGTCAGGTATATTCTCCAGGCACAGTGGGAGGATCCCAGTATGTTCACTGCACTCCTATGCATCGCACTCTGACCCACTCCGGATATAGAAAAACGCCAGTTAGATCGAGCTTGAAAACGCTGTACATACTGCGCATATAATACGGAGAAAAATCAGTAAACGTAATTGTTAATTATTTTATATGGAACCAACAGTAACGATTCACAATAATGGAATAACCCCGTACATAGTTTCCATTATAGTTGAGATATAACAGTTCCCAGGCCTTCAGCAAAAGCTTTTACCTAGCAGGCCCTCAAAGTACTGTCCACTGAGGGTCTAGATAAAACTGTCCCGCTACTATTCCGAGTGCCTACCCGACTTCCGGTATAGAGCACGTAATTCCTTTAATACCTTCGACCGAGTCCCCCGGAATAGGAGCTAACACAAACGATATTTTCTCTGTTACAGACCGTCGGTTTGGTCTCCGTCGTCCTGGCAATATGTATGCTGGCAGACCAGACATTCCTGGTGTCGCTGGCCCAACAAGAGCACAACTTTCACGCGGGCCTTTACATATTGCTGGCCGCGGGTAATCTAATGCTGATAGTCGCCTTCCTTGGATGTTACGGGGCCTTCCGCGAGTCCCGCTGCATGTTGGTTGGCTTCTTCAGCTGCCTCTTGGTGGTTATCGTCGCGCAGATCGCCGCCGGGGCTTGGCTCTACACCAACAGGAGCGGGCTCGAGGACTTAGTGAAGACCTCCGTGATACATACCGTTAAGGTATGTGCCTAAGATCACAATGCTCCCACTGACGAAAAATTCCACCCACGGTGGAACAAGCAGTCGTTGAAAAGTCCTATTCTCATCGTGTGTTATTCCTTCTCAGAATGAGTACGGCGGTTTCGGGCCGCACCCAGCGAGTACACAGACAGTGGATGCATTTCAATCAACTCTGGGATGCTGTGGAGCGACTGGACCTGCAGATTGGGCCGGCAGCAAGTACGCCAACAAGGATGCTACGCTTGGCCTGAGTCTGACTGTCTCCACCGATACTAGCATGTACAAAGTACCTGAGAGCTGCTGTAAAGACAAGGATAGTACTGCTTGCGAAATAGGTCGGAATATTAAGGTGGCCGGTATCATCAGCCCACTGATTTATGATCAGGTAAACTCCCTGATATCATATGAAAGTGCCATGGTCAGGCAGATGCAGTTAGAGCATCGATTAATGGAGAGATTATGTATGTGAATGACAGCTTTGATCTGCTTATGTTTCAGGGTTGCGTAGACAAGCTGGTTGACGTTCTGAGCAGTCAAAGCTGTATTGTAATGGGTGTGGCGATTGGTATAGGAATTCTGGAGCTCCTCGGCTTGATATTTTGCTTGGTTCTCTGTTGCGCGATCGGCTCCTCCGACAGATATAAAGCCTAAACCTCCCCTCGGCCGTAATCCGTACCAATGTAATCCTTACCTCACATATCGTAATGCAACCGTAATCCGACTGGTACTGCAATGTCAACTCTGTGCCAATATCAGTGTGCCCTTTGATGTCTCGCTGGGTATATAATTATATGGCAGACACTTCACGAGCTGTTGGGGAAACGCTAGTGCGACAGTTTTCCCCGTCGAGTTTTACCTTCGCATGACAGAGACACGAGTCTTTTTACGTTGCCCGGAATTGCGTTCAGGAGATGTCGAGTGACGGGAGGCTCGTCGTTCAGGGCACGAAGAGGAATACTTTGTTCTATCTCGTCCCAATTGTAATGCGTTCGTTCTCTAAAGTTCGGGTAGACAGGCTTGTCATTTGTACGGCATTTTGACTTTTCTTCGTATTGCCAAATGCTCCTCCCTGTTTCGAGCTGTTTCTTCCGCGCGAAGACTTAAGTAACGAGCATTTAACTCTCTCACTGCGTACCTATACTTGCGTTATGTTCTTTTCGTTAGGCCAAAGTAGTAGACCAAACTAATGTTATTATGTTTAAAGTAGATCGAGACGAAATTCGGGGCTGAAATTCGCCAGCAATAAGAGAATCGAAGCAGATTTATCGATGGAAAGTAAAGCAAAGGAAGTCTCTCGTTGCAAACTGGTATATTTGCACAAGAATCATTTTTCGTTGGGAAGATTTTAGTCACCCTTTCCTTCTTTTTTGATATGGTCCCCGTACTTTCAACTGCCACATCACGACTTCCACGTTTGTATTCATATTACTGGGAATCAATCTTTTTTATTTCTTTACTCCGTTTTGGATGAACTTTTTCGGAGTCCCAGAAGTTGCTTACGCCCCGATATAAGAGAAGGGAATTTTTCGAACAGTGATTCGATCGTTCGAAGCCGCTCATTGAAGACAGAACTTTCGTTCTGTTGCCGCCAACAATATACCAGTTTTGACACACAAATCTTCGCGTCTATATAAATATATATATATATAAATGAACGAATGAATAAACAAAAGAATATATATATATATATAAATATAAATATAGTATAGTGTATAAATTATAACTCGAGAAGATCTGAGGATTCATATTTGATGTCCAAATGAGATTATATTATTGTAAGAGGCTGTCCGGGCGATACCAGGTCTCTTTGCAGCGTTATAGTCTATTCACGTTATCTTGCAAGTCGAAAGAGGAACGTGTGGCGAGCTTTCACGAGAACGGAGGTGGGGTCATAGCTCTACGCAGATGCAGATAGTTTGTTAATAGATGACACGCGGAGAAGAAGGTGCACCTGTCGCGATCGATGTTTAAACTCGTACGCATTGATGTTAATGTACCACTACCGATGCACAAGAAAGGCAGGCGAATTCCCATTAGGATGTTGCTCTCACAGATCTCCAGACATTTGTGAGGGACGGGTGAGCAATGTTCCATCAGTTTGCTCTACGAATTTAATTAATATTTCTCGGATTTGCGACAGAAGAAAAGTATTTGCATTTGAGTACTTCTGTATTTATTCCGAGAAGCCTGGGGAATCTTTGCTCGTCCGCCTCGATAATGGAGGAGAAAGGCAAAGAATGGTACAAAAAGATCTGCGGAGGAAATTCAGTTTCGGTTTGCGATTAACGGCGGTAACGTGATGACCGTAACACTTCTAGTCTATAAAGGGTTCATCGCTATAATTTATGAAACTTGCATTCTCGTAATTTTAATTCTCGACTGTAATTACTCTCCCTTTCTACAAGTTTGAGCCTTCTTTCCTTCTCTACGGAACACCACCATTGCGCAGCATCCAATACAGGCGGTAATCGCAAACGGCGATGCTCTCATGGCAGATAGTGTCAGCCAGGAGAACTCAGACCGCCGGGTCAGATTAAGAATGTTTTATCTGCCGTGATGAATGAATTTACGAAGTGTATAAGTGTAAGTGTTTTCATTCTACGGCGGTTTGGGAGATCCTAGTAGAGCTGAATCGATTAATCTAGACTCACATATATGTTCAGGGTGATTCATATGGCCGATTTTTTTACTAAAATCGTGGAACTCCCATTGGTGCGACATAGTGAAGACCTCTGGCCAACTAATTCTGTACTGAAGACTGAAAAAGACTGAAGAAATATCATATCAAGCATTCGACATAACTATCAATCGACAAATTTCGCATTTTCCAACTCGAATTTAAGTCCAACATCTCTCGACGGTTTAAGCCCTAAGATTAAGATTCCGCGCGGAATTAATCGGCCAGAGTCCGCAATTCTGTCGTACAGAGCATATTTTCCAAAGTTCTAAAGAAAATCACAAAACCGTCATAATCATTCCCAGCCATGTGAATCATCATGTACATAAATATGTATGATTAATGTTACATATGTAATATAACGGGAGTCAAGAATCAGGTGCTCAGCGAGCACAAAAATGCACGTTTCGCGAATCCCTGTCTCGAGTGGACTACAGGAGAACGTGATACATATTTTGCAGGATCTGGGACGCCTCCGTTCATATAATGCGTGATCACAGGCTAAACCTGTGTACTTAGGCTAAGTTTGTACACTTCATTTAACAAATAGACCTTACCGATACGAATGTCGAAGTGTACCAGTACCACACCAATCGCAAATACAGTATTTCGTTTGAACAACTCTGGCACAGTGGTACTCGATGAAATCAGCCGCATTCCGCGAATCTCATTTCGTACACGGGTTCATTGCGTTTCACAGTTCCGGTGGGAGAAACACTGGCAAGATAGAAAGGGACAGATAATGGTCGAAGTCGAGTGGTAACAAACTGAGGGATGGGAGAGTTAAGTATAAACGTGAGATTATCATTTCATATACTGTTCTTGGTTTTGATATTGATATATATTTATACATCTCGCGTACGTCTATATATGTAATACGCCCGACTGACACACGCATGTATAGAGATATTTTCTTACTGATTTTTGAGCAAGTCTCTTCGATGTCGCCGCTGAGTTCGTCCTGGGTTTCCTTCGACTATGCTTAGTCAGGTACAGTGTCCGTATATGTCTACTATTTCTATTATACATCGGATGTATTTCAATGCTACGTGACGCTTGCCGCGGCGATACTTTCAATTAACAGGCATAGCTTCTTTTATCGTTAATTAGGAGTGGAAGCTGCGCAATCGAGAAACACGTAGCTGGATCCGAGCCAGGCTCGACTTGCAGTCGACCAGAGGGGTCGCTGTACAATTCATGGGCTCGGATTAATTCCCGACCTTGATAAAGCAGGCCGGCGAGATTAGACACGCGGCGGATCTCGGAAGCCGGAGATTAATCTGTAACGAGAGACTGCGAGACGCACCGAGATTGCAATTAATACTTAACAGACCATGCGTCCAACTTTTTATGCAATTTATTCGTTTGGCTTACACTTTGTTTGCCTTAATTCGCATTGCACGAATCTTGACTGAACCAATGAAAGTTTATCCGATCGTTTTTGCAATGAAATTAGTCTCGGATTGTCAGTGCGTCTCGCATCCTCGAACCACCATAAGGTAATTTGGGACTAACGAGACAACCTGGGTACTTTACACGATGGACATTTCTCAGTGTACGATTATTTACGACTAATCTATGTTATTGCAAGTAAATGTTAAAGAGATGTTCAAAGCGTTCAATATATATATCTTAAGAAGATTTTATGTGTTGATTGTCTTCTTCTTCACCCGCCACTTGTTAATCAGCAGTAGAACGTACTGTACTGAACATTTTGTCCACACTTTCCAGTCGCCAGGCACAATATCCGCCGGCAAACCTCAATGATAGTTCGGCCGGAAACATAATTGAAATTGTAATCAGGTTTACAAGCGCGCGGGCACCGGAGCATACAAATGATCCAAACCGTACATCTATCAACGTACTTTGCACCCTCGAGCCTATCATTAACCACCGTTTTTCAAGTCTTTCTTCTAAAGTCTCAACGGCATTGAGTCTGAAAACAGGTATAAATGGCATTCCATTAGCGCAGCCCGAAAAAGGAGTCGACAAACAAAGTAGAAGATCGTCGCGTCGCCGGAAGTGCCGTGCAATGTTTGTCTGGAACACACACATGCCGAGCTTTCACCGGGCGAGACTGTGCGTCTGGCGATGTAGTCTTGGCTCCTTGGGAATCACCTGCGGAATAAAAACAATGGGAAAATTACCGTAAAAGCGAAGTAGAATACTAAGTCTGGGACCTTGAAACAAATATAACAAATTCCAACCGAACAAACTGGAAACAAACTCGCACCAGGTAAAGTTGAACACATATAAATATTCCTCATTTAGACTAAGATCCACGGTAAAATGAGTGCATCGGTCATCGTAAGATTAAAGAATGCGGAGAGCGAGGAAGCCGACTCCAGAGAGACGTTGGTGGTTGGACGAGCAGTCGAAGGAAAGAGAGGAGAACTGGCTAAAGGAAGGTGTAGGAAGGGTTGGAGGAAGAGTGGGAGCACAGGTGCGGCAGGCTCGACGGTCCAAGCAATACTCTACTGTGCGTTGTGCAGCGGACACAGCTCTCTCGTGCCCTCTTTCTCCTCGTGTTTCGGTCAACCTCCGATTTCCTTCGGCCATCCGCCGTCGCACGCTCTTCCCAACGATCCTCATCGATCGACCGCCGAACTCTCAGCCCCACACAAATATCACGCGAGTTACTCCCAAACGCCGAAAACCATTGAAAATTGAGAGGAGTGACTGGTGCAGCGCAGTGGTGTGCTTTTGAATGAGTCGGAGTGAGGATTTTTCGACTTCGGCGCACGAGGGGAAGGTGTAGTGGAAATGGGAGTCTCGAAATTCCTTTGACGGTCTGCTGCCTTCGGAACCCGGCCGTGGACCTCGTCATTTGGATGAATCACTGTCTCCTGTCGCTAGGCTTTCAACGGTATGTCTTACACCGGCGATCTTAATAAATAAGATCGGTTATTTACTTGTTAATTAAAACATCGATTACCTTGGGTCATTTTGATTCGAATATTGCTTGAAGATAGATTGGAGTAGTTTGGATGCAAATGCGGGAATACCGTTTCCTTGAATCATCGGTTAGACTCGTTTCGAGGGCATAAGATTTTCTCGGGCGAACCTCGTCTCTGATATCACCTGTTGCGTGGGCGAGCGAGTTTGACGTTCTATGGGAAGCAGTTCTGCTCGGCCTACTTCCATTATGCGACTGGAAATTATAAGAATTATTTATTGAAGACGTTTTTAAAGCCTGAAATTAGTTGTAACAGTTTAATTGAGTATAATTGAATTGAATTAGAGTTGCTTTTCTTGCGGAATTGCTTTGGCCGCCGAGTCTATTAAGTATTCTGCGTGTCTAGTCGGCTTCTAGCCTTACTGAGCGAGTTACTCTCACTCAGCGAGATTCTTCCGCTTTTTCCTAGGCTAATAACTTCATTCAGTGGATTATCAGGAGGAGATTGCCTTCCTTGCGCGCTCCAGTAAAACAGGTTTCGTAGAACTGTCTTGGAGCGGTGGATTCCGGTCCTATCGTCGCTTCGTTTATGTTGCTCTGTGTATAATAGATTGCGTTATCTCGCGGACGACAGCTGATCCGAGCTCACAATTACTCTCCTGATTGAAACGCACGTGGCGACGAGAATGAATTTCGCCTTTTAATAAGGTTGATTTGCGTATGTTGCTATCACGTTTTGGAATTGAATTTCAGGTGGAAAATGAGAGGAATCGTGGTACTCTTGTTAATATCGGTGGCGATCGCGGATCAAACCATCGATTGCAACGATCCCAATTGGCATACGTTGGAGACTCCTGAAAGCTCGAGGGTGGAATGCGGCGAGGCCTTTGGGGGTAGGTGCCATTGCCTTAGAACTTGTTACGATGGTCATCATCAGTACGTTGTCAATTGCACCAATGCTGGGTTCACCAGCACTGCACCCTTGGCGCACCTGCCCAATGAAACGCAAGTACGACTTCAGCCAATAAAATTATCCCTATGTTTATAAAATAGAGAAAACATAAATAGTGGACTAACTCGTGTAAACATTGTATTATTGGATTCAGGTCCTGATTTTCAGGGGTAATTTCCTTGAGGAATTACCCTGGAACGTTTTCGGCACCCTCGACAGTCTGCCTTACTTGCGTGTCATTGACATGTCGAGCAACAGGATTCGAGAAATTCGGGGGAAAGCTTATCACCATGTGCAGCATGTGGAAAGATTGATTCTCGATTTTAACGAACTGTCATTGGATCCTGGACGGAGTCATCCAAGGGTATTCTCGAACTTCGTATCTCTCTTGGAGTTGCACTTGACTGACGCCTTCGAGGATGGTCCGCCTAGAGATTTAGCTGCTACTTTGCACGACATCTTCGTCAACAGGTATAATAGAAGGTTTATAAAACAGATTTACCTCCTGCGGGAAACGGACTTTTTGGACAATTGACAATTTTCAGCAATCTAACGCAACTGATAAAGCTGCATCTCGAGCAGAACGAGATCTCAGAGTTCCGGGACGTAAACGTCTTCTGCGATCTGCCGAACCTATTGGACTTGCACTTGGGCGATAATGCATTAACGGCGCTGCATTTCAACCTGACCTGCCTTCACAAGCTTCGATTCCTGGATCTCCAGCGGAACAAGTTCTCCAGAGTACTCGAGAGAGATCTTCACGCGATGGATACAATCGTCAAGCACAATCAGTCGATCACAGTTGACTTCACTGGGAATCCGTTCGAGTGCTCCTGCAAGTTGAATCCATTTATTAAGTGGATGAAGAAAACGAAGGTGTTTGTTCGGAATAAAAACAGTCTCCTCTGCTCCCATGGTGAGACTCATAAATATAATTAAAAGAAAGTCCTTATGGAATTGTAATTATTAACTGTTTATTATTATCGCAGGTGATGCAAATCACGAATTCCACGAGACCAAGTACTGCATTCCGAAGCTATTCTCCGCCGGCAGAAAAGCCACCACCGTTGCTTTGTGTCTTCTGTCGATGGTGCTAATTGGACTAATCTGTGCTCTAATTTACGTGCAGCGCGCCAACTTGCAGAAGAAAATCGAGCCGATCTTGGATTCTGTGCACAAAAGAGTGCGTTACACTTCGATCGCCACCGGCGAGAACCGGGAAGAAGTCTAACAATAATTCCGATTAGACATTAATCCCAACACCAAACTATATATTGTATAGTTTTCCTGACTCGACTTGTACTTAAAACCTTTCGCCTTTATTCGATACTAACATTAACACTGCAATTGCATCGGCATCTTAAAACACGTTCTACTCGATGCAGGGCGACACACGACACGGAAGAAGCGACTGTTTCCCAAAGACTATAGGAAGATAAGTGTGCCTCACCCTGAAAGCAGTCACCGTGCGAAGTTCTGCGATAATACTTACATCCCGTCTCTGTAATCCTGGCATCATTAGTCACTAAGGCCGCATGACGTGCAGTGTAAGCGCGTTCAAAGGCAAATAAATATTATTTATTATATAAATGTTTGTTCCTCGCGATAAAGTCCCAGCTGCGAGCGACGATCCAGTACCAGAGAACCCGCCGAGCAGGAGGGATGTCACCGTTTGTTCATTACAGGAAAATACCTGCAGGCTTTCCAAAGCTGAGTCATCGGTATGTTTAATTTAATGTCCGTTTCCAAGTTATCTATCGGCTTCCACTGTATTGGTACTATCCCGCGAATGGTATCGTATCAGTTAAGTCGGGCACGTTTAAGTGAAACCTAGTTACATGTATTTGGCGATTGTACACAATTGGGCCTCATTTGCCTAAAGCCGTGTGTAAGCCACATATCAATCGGCCGTCGAAGGAGTGCGTGCACGCACCAGGTATTCTTAAAGCGCTTTTTTTAATTCTTATCAATAGATATCAGATTGTTGACATCTTTCACCAGATTAGATACCATTTCAGACTGTTTTAATGTCTACTATGTGTATTGTGCCTGTGCGCGCACGGTGAACCCGTCCTGCGACTAACGAGACTCCAGAAAGGAGAAAATTAAGGGAAGACAGGATGTCGTTCATGAGGCGTCTTCATCTGGACGAGATCATCACGTCCTTCCCCGAATTAGGGCCGACCGTCCCTGATGGCGGGTACTCCTGGGTCGTTCTCACGGGAATATTCCTCGTTCAGGTATGATTGATAAATTCCGACTCGGCGGAGGACATTGTACAGGGTATTTAGAAAAGCGGCTCGATACACATGTGGAGATAAGAATCGATTTGCATTCGTGAGACTTTAGCGAAACTCGGCGAGTGCGGCGTACATTGCGGCCAGAAATATACAAAGTGTGCCGAGTTATACACAGAATGATTTATTTACAGGTGTGTAAGCGAGATATGAATCCGGGTGCGCCTGTTACTCGTTCGATTCTCAGGATTAGGTGAGTACGCAGTCGCTCCCGTACTAGTCCTAGTTTTCTAAACGCCCTGTAAAATGTTGCTCCCACGCGATGCGAGCTGCATTGCAAGACACCTGTATTGCAGATGACCATTCCGAGTGTACTGTCAATGTATGGCGTTGTACTTGGATACTTGACAGAGCACGCTGGCATAGAGTACGCTCTGTGGAATGAGAAAATCATCCTGACTCCAATTTTGTTCGCTGCCTTCTGGTGCCTGGCAGGTAAGAGACTCGGTTGTTATATGTAATCGCTGGGAATTGTATAATGCGGAAACTTATAGATCCATGGACCAAGACGGTTGTGAACATGGCATCGGTGCCCCGATTGGTTGGCATAATTGGGGTGGTTTTATTATCCACGGGAGTCATAGCTTCTGGGTACCTGGCGACTGGAGGAGTCGGTGCGTACTTGGCTAGTATCAGTGCCGGCGCAGTTATGGGAATAGGAGCAAGTTTCGTGACATTACAAAGCGATCACGTATTACGGAAGTACTTTCGACGGAAGTTATTGTTGGCTCTCACTCTTCGGAATTTCGGGACTTCCTTCGGCTTAGTCTTTGTGCCTTGTCTCACGTATATGCTTTTGACTCAGACTGATTTAAAAGTTGGTCTGCTTTTGATGACTATTCTCTTCTTTCCCACCGCTCTTGGTACTTTAACTCTTCGCTCGCCTTCGCCACAACGAGCTTCCCCGTACAGGTTTTGCATACATTCTTTGATTAACTGATGAAATAAACTATCTCATTAATATTTTATTGAGTAATATGTTCTTTAGGTTGCTCCTGACGGAAGAAGACAATGAGCTGCCAATCAGGCTTTCCCCAGACATTACTAAGACGCAGGAGCAACCGGACAATTCGAATGGTCTCGAGAATTATGAATATGGCGATCCTGAAGAGAGAGCAGATGGCCAAAATCTGTTCGGCGAAGGCAGTAACATTTACTCTTACCAGGAACTCGATGACGACGTCGATTTATTTGTGAGCCCAGTGGTCCACAGTAGCAATAAATGGAAACAGCAATTACGATCACTAAACTCCCCTCGCTTCTGGGGTGCTGCTGTTTCATGGTTGGGTGTGAAAACATTCACATTATTCTTTTGGATACTTTTACCACCCTTGTCTATGATGAGAACAAACTCAGACTTCCCGCACGACTGGATTATCCTGTCGATCCTCGCAGGAATCACATCTTTTATTCCCAGTCTTGTTAGCTTCAAATTGTTGGGAGCTTCTAGTCAATTCCGGCGAATATATTTCGGCGTAGCTTGCAGCGTGAGCGGCATTGTGATGATAGGTACGTATTATACAAGATTTAGCAAACAATGGAGTTACTATTTCCTGCACTATGGAAATATTTGCACCCCCAGGTTTAATTTGTATTACAAGCCAGGCTGGCTTCATTGTCTGCGCCTTGATTGGCGGCCTTTGCATTGGGAGTTTGTCTAGTTGCCTAGACCTGGCGGTCTACGACGCCCTGGGAACCGATTTAGCACGACGATCACATAGAGCACTCAGCACGGTCGTAGGCTGCTGCATATTAATATTTTGCTTCGTATACGGTATGTCCTCGTAACAAGTATTTATTGTGTAAAAGAATCATTCGAAGTATATCGAGACGTATGGGAGAGCATGAGCCTTAACGAACTAAGGAAGGTTCTACATTTACAATTGCAGATGAAGACGTGTGGTTGCTCGTCACGGGGCTTCTACAACTATTCGGTGGATTGTTCTGGGCCTCATCATCAATCGTAGAATTAATTAAAGCCAAACGACTGAGGCCCGCGCATGCGACCGCTAGGACAAGCCCGAACCAGACTTAATGATATGATTATCACACACGATACATCTTCGACGCAAAATACCTTTATGTACACACACAAGTATTCGTGTCGATCACAATAACCTGGCGAGTAGATGCCGGTTCAATTAATTCGATTGAATCGTGTTGTGGTGGTGTAAAAATACATTCCGGGTACCCCGCCCCCACCCTCCTCGTTATAATTCATCTTTTTTACGCTTAATTACGAATAAAATATATAACATAATTGATTTTCAATGTTCCGCTCTCTTTGAAGTGGGAGTCAACTAGGTAGTAACAGTTTTTATAGCCTTAAACATAGTATATAAATATTATGGAATAGTGACTCTATTAAAGTAAAAAAATTACAGAAAATAGATCGGGTTGAGAAGTGTCTACAGAACTGTCTACATCATTGAGATCGTCAAATTCATTGAGGGAGAACTCGTTCGTGCACATTTTTCAAGACGCGCAGTTCCCATTTCTAAAACGATTGGTGCCTACACTTTAAATATACGCGGATAAAATTTTGCACTTGATTAATTATTGCTACCTTACGTATTTGGTATTTCACAAGGCACTCCTGCACGGGTTCGCAAGTCTTACTGCTAAGAGCTGTACTTCCAATCGTCTACAGCCAATTGCACGACTTTGTCTATCGGTTTAACTCCTTTCTGCAGACAAATCCCTCGTACCTACTGTCTCTAGCGCGTCAACGTCAGCTTTCCATTTGCATCGCTGGTTCTCGTTGCGTCGTACTCTACGAGAACTTAAAATGCAAGATCTATACTGAGCAGTCCAAGTATAATCGAGTCAAAAGACTCGACACGTCACGGAGGTGAAATCCTCGGAATCCTGCGGTTTTACATTTGACTGATGACCGTGATAAAATGAGTGAAATGAATTAAGAGCGACTCTAAAATCGAGATACAACGTGGAGGTCGTACTCAAAGATCACATTCGCAATGCAGTTTCGAAAGTCTTAACTTAACAAGTAGTCGAACCAAACCAGAGAGGAATCGCTGGGTTTTAAGTTTCACCTAATTCCGGATCTTTATCTTTAATTCTACTTGGTCCGGCACTGTCCGATGAGTGAGAGCTCAGCACATTAGGCGTACGCGTGTATTGTCTAAAACCGCTTACAGGCCTCGGATGATCCAGTTCGTCGTACTCGGACTCGTTGTTGTTCTGCTTGATCTCGTCGTACACGTGCTCAATCTTTTTGCCGTCCAGCTCGTCAATGCTGTGATAAACATTGAGATTCGGGTTTCCCATATCAGCGTCTTTATTCTTTAAATCGTAATTGATGCCGTACGCTCCTGCACATACACACAAACAAGATTATTAGTTTGATGGCTCTTCAGACTTCTCGTATTATGCTTAGCTCAGCAGATTTGAATACCTTTGCAGTCCTCGTCGTCATCCGTGCAAGTGCTTAATCCTAGCTTCGCCCGTTCGTTGTTATTCTTCTTGCTCGTGCCGAGATTGTTTCTGAACTGGAAGTTGTTCAGAAGTGTCGTTGTGCCATCGTCAAACTTGGATGATCCTTGATAGGCGTAGACAGGATTGTCAAACTGGTTTCGATCTGAACAAAATCATTCATTACTTAATGAATTCACTATCCAGCACGGTGCATAACATTCCAAAGTGTTCAGGAAACTCACCTGGAGACGTAATTGGTTCGGCAACATAATGTACTTGAGCGATTTCATTCTTTAAGTCGGCCACCCTGCGTCGATGATACATCCACGCAGCTAGTGTCGCAGCAAGAACGAAAATTAACACGAACACACTTCCCACAACAACTCCATAGCCACCCGCTTCCTTTTCATGAACTTTATACAAGTATAATTGCTCGTCACACTTTGGACCTATGGAAAAATCGTACAGAGAAAGATATAGAAAAACAGTGGTAATTTCCCACGAATTAAGATTGGTCCGATCAAACCGTACCTGTATATCCTTGCCTGCACACACATCCATTTACAGCATGGCACGTGAAGAAATCACTCACGCATTCGCATGGCTCCATACAGTGGTCTCCGTAATATCCTTCTGGGCAGACTATTGAAAAGATACAAAAATGAATTAGTACTTGTTACTACTTGAACTATTAAGGCTATTTAGTTGTAGTATTTACTTTCTTCACACCGCGTTCCAATCCAGCCAGGTAAACAGCGGCAGTGACCGTCGTTTGATCTACATTTTCCACCATTCTGACATTTACAATGTTGGGTACAATTTACTCCGTATGTTCCTTCCGGACAAGGAGTTTGACAGTGTTCGCCATGCCAGCCAGGCCTGCATTGACAAATACCAGTAACATGATGGCACTCTCCTCCATTTTTACAATGGCAATGCTGGATACAGTTGAGCCCAAAACGATCCGGTGGGCAGGGATGTTCGCAGGTCAGACCCAAATATCCCGGACGGCAGACATACTCGCCAGTAACGTGGTCGCAGGTCATGTTACCTACAATACAAAGGCAATCCATACAAACTGCAGGATATTTTTTCATGTTCAAGTTCAGTTTTGATTGGTTCAGTTTCGGTAGTTCATTAAGATGTATTATAAAAGAGAGTATATTTATTATGCACTTACCAAAGAGCCATTATTCATTTGAACCGGACCGAGAAAAGTGTATTTAATAAAACCCAACCCCTTCTAATTTTCTATACTACTTGTTAATGTCTTCTAATTACAATGCAAAAGTATCATGTAAAGATCCTGGTATGCATATAAAGCAAGCCAACACATCCTCCACACAACCATGCACAGAAAAATCTAGACTAGTGTATGTTAATTTATCTACAGTGCAGTACCGATATTAGTGTGTTTGAAGGGGACGTTACTGTTAATCTTACCCTGCCTTTTCTCCGGACATTTCTCTTTACAACGGACACCATACCAGCCTTCCTGGCAGGGCTGGGAGCAGTCGGGACCCTCCCATCCCCTAGCGCAGATGCAGCTTCCGGTATCAGGATCGCATGAACTATTATTCATACAGTCACACTGCGAGTGGCAGTCGTTGCCGTAAAGTCCCTCCGGACACTTAGTCTCGCAACGCACTCCTGTTCCGTGCATGAAAATCAAACTAGCTGGTCGCACGACAATCGGTAGATTTGCGGGAGGAATTAATTAATCGGACTTGACTTAACAAACCTCGCCATTCCGGCTTGCACAAGCAACGTCCTGTCGCAGGAGCACAGTCCAAGCTGTTCTCCTGATAGCAGTCGCACTGCAGGGTGCATCCTTGCCCGAAGTAGCCCTTCTCGCAACGATTCTCGCATAACTCACCGATGAAGCCAGCCGCGCACGTGCATGTGCCTGCATATAGTCATAGAAGGTGTTGCGAATCTTGTGCGAGTGCGTTTCGTGTGAAATCAATGGCGCGCGTGAATGAGAGACTCTTGATAAAGGACCCGATGCGATAGCAAAGAGTGGAGTGTCGAGAAAAGGAGTATGAAGTGGCTGGTATAGGAAATGATATATCGATCTAGGCTTCTTACCGTTCTGTGGATTGCAGGCGGCATTGTTAAAGCAACTGCATTTATTCTTACAGTCCACGCCGTAGAACTTGTCGTCACAGGGGCGATCGCACAATACACCAACCCATCCTGACAAAACGTAATAGTTTACATGCACAAATGGCACTGCCGCAACATATGGTTCTAAGTTACAAGTAACGTTAAAGACTCAAGACTTCCGACTCTTGATATTAGCCTTCGCGAGTGAGTACCAGTATTGCTGGTGTTAGTAAAACGGATGTTCCGGATTCGATTTCGTACTTACCTCCTCAAAGCGGATTAAGGTGGAGTTACACCTTTTTTTCGACTGGTAATTTATGTCTAGGTCTACGTTATGCAATCTATTACTTTATGCAGGACTTCACTGATTAAAGAAATATGGGATAAATCGGACACAGACTGTCTCTAATCACTCTAACATGCAAAATCAAACCATGGCATTGCAATTTAAACATCGAGAAACGTAATTTAACTTCGCAACTTATCGAAAACTACAACATAAAGGAATTTGTGTGAATCGCAGGGCTTTTTTCCAGGATAAAAACTATTGTTCAAGTTCAATAATAAGTTCAATATCTGCGTATCCTTGATCAGCCTCGGAAAAAAGCACCACTCTTGACCGAATATGTAGTCCAATACTTCGATCGCGCACATTTGTTATGACTAAGAATTAATAATTGATTTTCTGTTTGAGTAATATTTCACGCGATCACAGCAAGTAGTGCGTAATCGAGTGAGTAATACAAAAGACAAAGGTACCTGCAGTACAGTTGCATCTGCCATTCTCCGGTGAGCAAGTCGCGCCATTTTTGCAAGCGCACCTTTGCGCGCAGTCCTCGCCGAAAGTGTTTTCCGGACAGAGTTCATTACAATCCTCACCTCTGTAGCCGGCGGCGCAAATGCAGGAACCATTCACGGGCGAACATTGTGCATTGTTCTTGCAATCGCATCGATTCTGGCAGCCCTTGCCGTAAGTGTAGAATGGACAAAGCCTGGTGCATGTATCGCCGTCCCATCCTGCTTTGCACACACACTTTCCTGTCCAGGGATGGCAGGTTTCCGAGTTGTCCTTGTCGCATTGGCAGACCTTCGCAATAATCGTCGTAATCGTGATCCTCCTTTCACTGGTGTAGTCTTTCAATATGACATTACATACCTTTGTACAATTAGGACCCCAGAATCCATCGGGGCAGGCGCGTTTCTCACATACTTCACCGGTCCAGCCTGGACTGCAGACGCACTTGCCGTCGAGGGGCGAACACTTCGCTCCATTCTCGCAGGTGCAGTTATTCGCACAATCTAAGCCGAATGTTCCCTCCGGGCATATTTCCATACACTATCGACGTTAAAAACAATCCTATGAAATACGGGGAATCTCGTCAAACAGAAGTCACAAAGTTTAAACATACTTTTTCTCCGTGAAAACCAGGAGTACATTGACACTCTCCAGTAATATGGTGACACATAGCCTTGTTGTAGCAGTCGCAAGTCTGAGAACAATTCTTCCCCCATGTTCCTTCGGGGCAACGGATGGCGCATACTGCGCCCTATAGAATTAAATTTCGACAATAAATTTATTTGTTCATCCCATCGAAGAAAGTGTACAATTACATACCGTCCATCCTGCGGTGCAATAGCATTCGCCGGTCGTAGGATTGCAAGACCCGCCGTTCTGGCATCTGCATTCCGATTTGCAATCATCACCGTGTTTGCCAGCCGGGCAGAGGTCGTCGCATCTAAATCGATGAATATTCCGATTTATACATTTTCAAAATTGAATTCAACTACGTCTTTCTTTCTTCCGCTTACAGTGGTCCTGTATAACCGGGAGCGCAGTGGCATTCGCCGGAAATGTGGTGGCAACTGCCCCCATTTCTGCACCGGCACTCCTCCCCGCAGTCCTGGCCGTATCTATTTGGTGCGCAAGGCACCTCACAATGCTCGCCAGTCCACCCCCGTGTACACATGCATCTTCCATTAAAGGGTTCGCAGATCGCATTGTTTTGGCACATACAATTCGTGTCACACGACTTGCCCCATTTTCCCAGCGGACACTCTGCATAAACGATAAGAGGACCCTTTGAAAACTCTCAACTACAAACGCCTGTGTGTTATCATATCATTTTCTCTGCGTTTCTAAGTATCTGACACAGGAATTACGAAACTCACTGAAACCACATTGTGGGCCACCGTAGCCCGATTCACACTTGCAGACGTCAGGCGCAATGCAAGTTCCGTGCAAGCAGTTCTCCGAGCAGATTGGAATGCAGCGATCGCCGTTGGTGGTTCGTGTGTACCCTTTGCAACATTCCTCCACAGGCACTTGCTTTGTCAGCTCCTAAACAAATGATTACGATTTAATAGTAACCACTCTTAACTAGCCAAAGCAACCAAAGCTACATTGTCAAGTCTGCTTTGACAGAAAGTTGACGAGCGAAAATCAATGCTGAAGATTATATATGTAGAATAATGTCGGTCCACGATATCCTTCAGCTTACCAGGCTCAATCACACGCGATGGATAAAATACATTTGCGTTACGTGCAACGTTAAACGTTCTAGGTCAATGATACCTTGCGGAAACAGTAGATTCATGGCTTAATTTGTGCCATAAAATTAAGTAGCGTATCATGTTATTACATGACGTGTTATTAGTGTCTGTTCGTCCGTGTACCTGTTCCTTGTAGACTGTCTTGAACACTACTTTGTACTCGGAGCATCTCGGCGGGAACCGGAGGCACCAGGTATTCTTCCGTACCGTGTAGGGTTTCTGTTCCGAAACTTTCACAGTTATTGTATACCTGTAATAAAAGAATTCGCCAAAGTTTAGCTTGTTTCAATATTCAGTGCTGCTTACTTAGTGGGATCGGTACGGCGGGTCGACTTACGTTTCCTGCCTCGTGCAGATGTTGGGACCTTCAAGGGCAACCACGGCTCCTGCTACTGTTGCAATTGCAACCAGCAGGCGAATCTGTGGACTCATTTTTGCCAAGTTCTCCCTTAAACTGATAATATACTAGATACTTCTACCACATTTCTTTGGCACGTGCAACTCGTGGTTTACTTGAGCGATTTCTTAGTAATCCATAGTTGTCTGGAACATAGGAAAAGGAAACCTGTATTAATTAGGAGTCAGAGCCTTATTAGCACGGCGAGCTCTCTTTGGTCCGAACCAAATGAGGTGATTGTCTTATTCAAATCATCGAACAATACATTAGTTCTCTCGGAAAGTCGTATTACCAAACCACTGGACTTCACGATCTTTCTCAACCGTTTCGAGGAAAATCCACCATCGCTGCCGGATATACACTAACGCTGGACTTTGCGCTAAGAAGTGATTCAATTTATGTTTTCCAGACAGTCGCTGGCCAGTCAGATAAAATGTCTCTGGTGTGAGTGAAAGGAGACACGGATCGCACGCATCAATGATAAACAGATCATCGTACAATGGGGAAAAGCACGAATGACAAAGTCATTGGCGCCTCATACCAGAAGATATTAGTTATATCTTTTCGATAATGATGTAAGATGAGTTCAACTACTGTGATTCAGCGGCACAGTATCGGAAAACTTAACCATTGAGAGAGAAAATTGGGAGACTCACAAGTAAAAAGTGAGCCTCGACTAATAATTAACAAATTTATTCATTTTAATAATACATTCAACTAGTTCCTTTCATTACGAAAGGAAGCTTGCTTCCTTAAGTCCTGGCCCACAAAAGCACTATTTAGTCTTCGATTGATAAAAATAATAATACGCCGGCCCCATTGTTCGAGCGGAAATCGCCGTTTGCAAGGGAGTAGCATCAGCACCGCCTGAATCACAGCCGGCATCACGTTTTTGCCGTCGATGTGACTCCAGCCATGATTCACGCGACTCCGAGTAAATCAAAGTAGCGAATTACAGCTGGCCGGAAGTGTTAAAATATCAATTTAAGAGCTGGAACATTAAGTAGCTTGAATGAAACTCTTGTTCTCCACTCGCCACGTTTTCGTCTCTCGCAGATGATTTAGCGGGGAAACTGACCTCGTCCGAGCTCCAATTCGCGGCCGGCGCCAGACACACGTGCTATCGCGCCAATTTTTTACGATGTTCATTAGTGAGTGATTGAACAGATGTGGACTTACGAATACAGTTTAATGATAGCGTAACAGTATCTCGTATAGCGTATACAATATATATAGTACGCAGAGTATAGCGTATCACTTTACATATAGAAATTGTAATTGGTAGATGTTCGTTAAAGATTGTCCTTGTGTATTTACACGTTACTATTTTAGTATTTGGAATGTTTACATCGCACCAGTGCAGTCAAATTAAACAGTTTATGAAGTGAAGGCACGTTCTCACGAGGTGAGCATACTTTATTTCTATTCTCAGCGGCATTCGAGGAGCGCGCATCGAAGAACATGTAACAAAAGTCGATGGAAAGCTTTGGTTCTGGCTCAAGCGTATTTCTTCAGAGATATCGAAATTCATTTAAACTATAAGAACCCTGGTTAGGTTTGATTCTCTCATTTCTGCGACGCATTAAATCGAAGGGGAGAGTAGACCTGCAGTCTCGAGTGGCGCAAGGGCGAATTCCCATCGCTATTTTTGTATCAGCGCCGTCTCTTTTCCGCCTGCGAGTCTTTCGGCTTCTTCTAATCCAAGTGTTCGCTATTCGACTAATTGCGTGTGTGTTAGAACACCAGGAGGAGATCTCACAGTGTGCGTGGGCGAGAAACCTGTGGTCCATAGCTGGTAGTCTCTATCAGACACACCTACGCACTCGGCTATTTATTGGCTAATCGCTGGAATACGTAAGGAAACGCTCGAATCGTTCCCTCCGCACGCGCAGCTCATCCAGAAGGTCTCATTCGAGCAGACTCTTCCACGTAATCTTGGCTTGTTATGTGCGCTGGATTAGTTACGGTTCTTTCTCTCTTATCCAATTATTTCTCCGCTTTATTTTCATCATTAAATTCCGTCGTTGTAGAAATGAAAACAGTGTCAACTTTCGTATGAAATAATTCTTTTATAATACATTACATTTTTTTCTCATCGAATTATTTTTGTCTCTTAATATACGCTTCGTTAAATTCTGTTTTCGGGTGAAATAAACGCAATTTGTCTTCATAAATCGCCAGTTAACAATCCGTTAAAGTAGTTAAATCGAATTGATCAAACGAAGCGGCGCAAACGGCTAATTACAATTATTGTGCATTCATTGTTCGTTGGATCATTAGCGCGTAAGTCTGTCGATATTCTCGATGAATCAGCTCTTATCGCAATAGCAACATGCCCTGCGCTTAACCCTCGATTCTCATTAAAGTAGAATTATATGAGATAGTTTAATGAGCTGCGATTAATCCTATCTCGCCCAGGAATTTCTTTTCATATTAATCACAGGAATTTTGGAAAAACAGGGTTAAGTTAAACCATTCTAAGTGACGTGTATCGTTCAGGTAAGTCAGCAGTTATTGGCTTTCCAGCTTCGCGACTCACAGCTGCTATCGAGTGAATGCGAGTAACTACACATCGAAATGACTCGCACCAACAGACAATAGCAATGTCGTCGTCAATCCAGAGACGATGTTTATGGAAGGCTTCGCGCATGCAGCTAGCAATAGCGCTCTTTATCGGCCTCAACGCATATTATTTCGAGCAGCTTGGAACTTGAATAGAAATGTAAATCGAGCAATTTGACGCAGAGCTTGTTAATAACACTCGATTAATATATCACTCGGAGACAAAGAAGGAAAACTTGTTTGCCGGTGGAGGATTCGGAATGCTCGTCGAGGAACCAGTTCGAGGAAGATAACTGTTTCGCCGCAAAAGAAACTGCTCAGGTCCCGTAAACGTAACAGGGAACTCTTGGCCTCTGAAAAATGAATACGTGTCACTTGAGAAGGACTTGGTCTGACTCGAAAGTCGGTCATTTTGGATCTTTTAGGTGTTCGAATTGTTGTTTTGTGTAGAAAAGAGTTTGTTGGGATCGACAAGTTCCTAGGAGGTATTCCTTTGTACTGTTGATTCGACATCGTCATTCTTTGTGGAGGCGCGTCACGCGGAGTATCATTCAAGGAGAGTCTCGGAATTCTCTCGCTGCCGACTAACACAGAATACGTATTATTCCCGGGAAATTAGTGTTTCAGTCACGTGCCTGTTCCGAACTCGGATCATTCAAACAGTTTAAATGTAAAAAAATTTAATTTTACATTTAACACTTTCGAAAGTTAAATGATCTATTTTTATGGAACATTGGCAGGTTTCAGAGGAAGTTTATGTTCTATTAATGTGCCACGAGTGATCTAACCTAGTCTCGCACATTTGTATTGTACACAAGGTGAGCAGACATCCACGCATGCGATTCCCGTTAAGCCTCACACGTGAGAAGCCACGAGGAATTGTATTCGATGAATGAACGGAAAGCTTCGCAATTAAGTGTAGTTGGTCATTGGTAATCGCCGCGTTCAATTTCCACCGGTACTTTCCACAACTTATTTTTCATTCATAATCTGCGAATCAATTTAATATTAAAGAGTTTTATTTTATAAGTCTTTGGAGTACAACGATTTGAGACAGTTATTTTGGAAAAGCGTGTGACAGAGTTTGCAGCCACTTTCTAACTCCGCATTGACCGATACCTTATCAGTGCGACCGGTTTCCTGCTCTTCCGTGTTGTGCACTCGGTGACGAAATCGACGTAAGACCAACTTTCGCCGATTTCGCTTAGCCGAATTCCCAACTATTAAGTTTCCTTTCTAGGAGCAAACTAGGAGCAGAATTCTACACTCTCCGCGTCATCGAATCGCTGCTCCCCTTAATTGACGCGTTAAACATTCGCCGAAGTCCCCTGGGAAAAGAGGAGAGCTTTCCAGCTCTTAATTTCCCTACGCGGAAAAAGAAGTTTCAGGGTCATGGTGTGCGTGGTTTGTCTGTGGACCAAAGCGTGTGAGCAAGCGCATCCACATGAGTCACCGGATGTGGGGCGCGATAAAGCTCCACGAAATTATCATCTATCCCTGCGGGATGTGCATCATTGAGCGTCACTCGCCGCAGAACTCGGAGAAACAATCGAACCGCAATGACCACCGCGAGGTCCAATGTAAATTACATTTTTAATTGTCAGCGGCTGTGACATTCAAATCGTTGTGGTAGATTTACAATTAACAATCGTTGAGCAATTTCTATGGGAATTTAAAGCCATTAGAATACAAGTATCAGTCGCCGAACATTTTTTCTAGACCCACTGAATCGAGAGGAATTTAAAGTCCTGTAATAAAAGTAGCGATGATCAAGCAGTTCTTATGGGGCCACGCCGAACAGAGTCGTAATAACACCCACATACATAATGCGGGTCACCCAGAGGGAGACAGAGCCACTTCCTGGTCACGTGAATGGTAAGCTGGATGCTGCGAAGAAACAGTATTTACAAGAACCGCCTGACCGCAGAACAGAACGTGAAGAGCACTCGTGTCATCGTGTTGTTTGCCACACAAACTTTATCTTCATCGACGCGAATTAACAATAACAACCAAGCTGACGGCCACGACGCAGAACTAAATGTTATTCTCTGCAGAATGATCTGTGAGAGGTCTACGGCCTCGTTCACACCATTCGATACTCTCGAATCGCAGGGTAGTGTCGCACTTCAGAGAAAGCACATCTATTTTACTGATAAGAACTGAACTTGTTGTTATCTAATCTGTCTCCTCTCCAACCGGTTAATGCCTGATTAAATGGCGGCAACGCATCTCGCCGGGTGTGATCCAACTTTATCAATGACTACGCACGATAAAGCTGCTTTCGGGGATAAGATTAGAAGAGCAGCGTAATCAAGACTGCGCCTAACGAGTCTCGGAGTTTCTGGGCAAAGAAAACAAAGTTTGGGATTCGTCCTGTTGTTTATCATGGCACTATCGCATTTGTCACGCGACACTCGGTAATTGGGAAAGTCATCAGCAGGCGTTTAGTGTTGGTTATTTGGGTGAAACTTAAAGCAGTGGTCTTTCTATCGTGTTGTTTTGGAAAATGGTGTAAACACTTATGTAATTGCTTTGCATAACAGTGAAATTGCAGGATTTTCCTTCCACACTTTATTGACTCAGCACGTGCTTTTAGTTGGATTGCAGTTTGGAAATCGTAGCAAACCAGACGTCGAACCGATTTCGTAGTACAGAGAGTCATTTTTGTGTGAAACTACTTTAAACAAACTTTAAAGTTGTTGAATACTTGAAGATGAATGTACATAAAATAAATCATCTTCGGGTCTCGCGTTTGTCTAGGAAACATTTTACTTAGATAATTAGTCGACGTAATAAACAGCGTGTATCGAGTGCAAAGTGTTTCGCCGCGTTCTAGTAGCAGTAAACCTTGATTTTCGTATTTATTCCCGATGAAGAAAGCAGGGCACCGGGCGCTTCGGTTTCCTCTCGCGACGCGATCGAATCAGAGCGTAATAATACGAGACTATCAATCCTCTCGGTTGTCAGCTCGCGTGACTGAAAAATGATCGACGTATTAATCGGAAGAAGATACCAACGCGATCTTTTTATATACTAGCAGTGTGTATTATCGAAACTTAAGTCGTTCGATAACCAATTCGATCGATTCAAGTGCAGTCTGTCCGAGTAATCGCAGAGTAAATCGCATCGATTTTCCTTATGCAATGCAAGTGCTGGCGTTGCAGCGGTGAAAGTCCGCGCTGACGTAAAACATTTCCAGGACAAGTCTGGAAACTGTGTCTATTACGTCGCTCAGCAGTGGAGCACAGCTGACGCTGATTGGAATTGCAGTGTGTCCTGGAGAAGCGAAGAATCCGCGCCCAAAATCTGCCTGGGAACAGCAAGTACTGTCTCGGGGGACCTTGAAAATCGAGAAATGAGGAAGCGGGCTCTCCACCAGCTATTCATCAGGCGGCAGGAAGTGCTTCGTAGAAATCCACTCGCATTGTCCTCCGGTTGCCTCCCAAGTTCAACTGTGCAACTCTCTCGATTTCATTCCTAGCAAATCCCGCTGGATTCCTGCTAAAAGAGGATCCCATTTAATTCCACTACGCCACGGAGGACTTAAAACCGAATCGAAAGATTGTCTGAAGGAAATTGTTAATTGGTTTGTCTCTGTGTTTCGCAGACCTCGTTGTCGCGATGAGAATCGATTTCCGATGCTCTAGTTTGACACGACACTTGCAATCTGTACCAAATATGCTGCGCCCGCCGCACCACCCTTGACCGCAATAACGCTCGCACGCAGATATAGTCGCGTTATCAGCCGCAATTACACGTGGCCAGTCTCTATCGACCCATCTATTTTCACCAGTGCATTTATCAAGCGAATTACCGGCCCTTTCAAAGCTCGCCTGCCAATTAGTCGATACCAATTGCTCGGGATTAAGATTACTCTTGCATTAATCGAGAGTTTCAGAGTTTCAGCATAGGAACTAAGATCCTGCACAGAATCAGTGGTTCGAAAGTCGTCATTGTATCGCATCAACTATATTTTATCGATTTTTAGATAAAAAAACTATGAAAATTCTGCCAGCGCAATCAATCAAAATGATAGGGAGAATCTTAATATCTGAATTAAACCTTGTAAAGTCAGTCTAAATTCTTAATGATCCAACATTTTGAATTAGTATTACATAAATAAGAAGCTAAAACTCCATCCACGCGCGGGTTTCCGATAATATCAGAGTGCCATGTGAATTCATCTGTTTACTTTGACGTCTGCCTCCGTAATTAGGAAGTACCGCACGCTAATTGGACATGTTGGCGAACCGCGCGCTTCCTCGATCTGCCCGCTGCGCTGTTAAATGACAAAGTTGAGAAAAAACTCGCGGGTTTCGCACTGCTCTTTGCCAGCATCATTGATTGACAGGAAATCCGTAATACTTGGCTTCATCCTGGAGCAGTTCGACCAGCAGCAATTTTTCGTTCGCAGGAAATCATCATAAATGAAAGTATGCACGCGTTTATCGAGGAATTCGAGCGTACCAAGAATCCACTTGTAGGGAAGGCGGCCTTGCTCTGCACGTTTTGTTGGACTGTCACGCAAATCGCACGCTGACGTACCAGGAAAATCGAGTCACCGTCGACTCGTGGGCTTGTAATTACCTCTAATATCACGCTCGCATTTCGTACTTGCTCTACGTGAATTCGTGCGCTTCGCTAAAACTGCGCGGCTCGAGGAATTCCGATTAAAACTTCTAAAGAGAAGAGAATTCCTCGAATTTAATTCAACGTAGCTGTTGTTACACTTAATAAAGAGTTCCGGATATGCAAATTAAGCGATCGAAACCCGAGTCAAGGTCGAGCTTTTATAATCCACTCACCCTTGTGATCATACTTTTACACCACGTACGATTACAACTCCGCCAAGCGGAATTCTACCCTGGAAATCCTCTCAAGCAAAGCCGATTTCCTTCCCACAGCTTCCTGAGTTCAGCAAGTCTTAAGTCGTCGTCCGAAAGCACAAAAGAAATCAGTACTTGCTGGAGCACCGAAACTCAAACGTAGATTTCCCGATTACCCGAGTCTTACGTGCGAAACAATCCGAGCTGTCTGATACGATGAAGACAAACACGCCTGTGTCATTGGACGCTTCCAGTTATCAACACAGACTGCAACTGCGGCGATAAGAACGATCTTCAACACCACAGTTGAGTTACTAGTGCCATAGTATGTGGCGTTGCGTTCATTAAATTCTGACTAGAATTCCGCCTATCACTTGGCATCGGATTCGGCTCCGACCACCAGCGGAACGATTTCCCACTCACTAACCACCTGTGAACTGGTTCAATCGCCTAAAATCGTTCCAAAGCACACTACGAATGTTGCATCACCGGCTAAAAACATCTATTGCAGTTCTTGCTACCCCTGCGCTATTAATATCGCGCGGGCCAATCGAGAACGCAATGTTTCTCACATCTGGCTCGGTTGTAGAGAAGATAACTGATGCTCCCACGCAGTATTGGTCGCGTGAGAGATGGTATATATACCAGCACGTACGATTGATACTTCCATTGGGATCTAAGATAAGGGAAAGATAAATGGATGAGGAATTGTGTGAAAGCTTGGAGTACAATGTAAGGAAGTGGAAAGGAAATTACCGACATAGGCGAAACTGAGGTCATTGAATGTGTTCGAAAGCGTCAGTTGAGGCCACTCGTCTAATGGCGGAGGCAACCGGTCTCCTCTGCATGTGTAAGCGAACACCAATACGAAGGTTGTACTCATTGACTGAAACCATACGGGCGTCTCCACTCGAATCGCCTATCTTCCTTGCTCTAATTCCTCGCTCCCTTTCATGCTGGTCTAGACTGCCGTCACCCCTTTCGCACCAGTTTCTTCCCTTTCTACGTGCCCCCCACAAACTCCCTGTTACAGAGAATCTCTGTGAAGTTGGCAAATCACTTGGGGGAAGATCATAAAAAATTGATAGTTCTGGGTTTATTTTGAATAATTCTAGCGTTCTTGATAGTTTAAACAAATAGTTCTGGCCGTTTAACCAAAGAAATGACTTTGGACAATGTGACATGATAACTTCACGCAGCATATCAGCATATCACTTTGTCCTATGAACCAGTCTTCCAAGATTCTTTATTTCTATGTCAGCTTTTGCCCCTTAAAGAGTCTATCTTAATTCGTTTGGGTTACCAATTGCATTTAGGGTATTTTGGCTTCAATACTGACTTTCCTTGCGATTTAGTTCGCTTTTTCAGTTTGTCGCGCTGACTTCCTGTTTGCCCAGCACTGACACGTTCTTTGTCAGTTTTCGCTCCCGGTAATTGTCGGCTCTCCTTCTCGGCAGTGCTCGGCGCATTGATTGAAGCATCTCTTTATCTCGCTCCTCGCTACGTCCTCGTTCCAGACTCTTTCTCAGCAGCCTTCACTCCCTCCCTCGTTTCCCTGGGACGAGAGCGCGGTGCGGCGAGCAACGAGCCCTCTCTGCTTTTCTGCCTCTCCTTCCTCGGCCCTTCCACTCTAATCCCACAGTACATAATCCTCTGCGGCCCCTCGCTCCTGCAGTTACTCGGCGACACAGTGCAATCATGGCTTGTCCACGTCGCACCCCCGAGGAACCGGTGTACCCGAGCAATACCCCCCCTCAGGTAGCACAGTATATGTGGCAGCTATGATATCTGATTGGAATCAGAATACGATGAATAGGCTGCGGATTTTTATGCAAGTAGGGCTGCATCGAATTTTATCTACAATATCGGATGGAATCCATCGAATTTTGAATTTATCGCATCTTAAATTATGAATTCTGAATCTATAAAATCCTAAACCCACGTTTTTACGAAATATTACAATAAAAATTGATACTTTCATCAAGGTCCGCAGTCTAATGGGGAACGACAGATTTTTATTGACGCGCAGAATCCTCAGTAGGCTGAAAGAGGAATTGCAGATCCAGCTTTCTCGGTGGTTAATTTTGTTGATTATGTTGTATTTATGTATGTTTAACAGGTTGAATGAGTATTTTTGCCGCGTGTAACATGCTTCATAGTGCTGATGACGCGAGGGATTGTGTAAGCCTATTGCATATGTATCGCATGTTCGAATACATGTATCGAGGAACTTGGCACAATGAATCAATGATCTCTCACGGGCCCGGTAGTTCAATCAACTGTTTAGAATGCGCCTAATATCGACCATGCGGTGATGACACACAGAAATATTCCAAGTATCACAAGTACTTGCACGACTTCGAAGGAAACAGTTTAATCCTGCAAACTTCCTGTCAACGTGAAGTTCCAATCATCCGAATATTTTCTCAAGAACTGTACAAACTTTCTGGAACCTGCGATAACTTGTTATTTCAGTGCAAACTCGAAGGCTTGCGTTTGCACTGGAACCTGATAAATTCGTCAATGAGTAACGCGACGGTAAATAAGATCGGACGGATGAACAACCGTCTGATTCACGATTGAAGAAACTGGCGTTAGAATTCCAGCGTTGATCGAGCGCGATCGGCCAGAAAAATGCAATCATAAATAAATCCAATGACAAACCGAGAGATTCAACGGTTGCTGCTTGAGAGGCTCAAGGAGTCGCCTTCCTTTCGAAATGCACCAGCGGAATGCCGTTTACCCAAGGGATTTGTGCTAACCTAGAATGAAAATCTCGCGCTAAGACGTTCCAGTCTTGTAACGCGTCACTCGAGGTTTTCAGATCACGGGACCTAATCCTTCCGAGGAATGCGGTGCCATGAGAACTGGATGGAAATAAACTCATTCCGGATTCGATGCAGCTCCCAACACTTATTCGAAAATCCACGGATCTCAAATCAAACAATATTAATTCGTACAATCTTTGGTCAATCCAAACTCCGGACAAAACTTTTCCCAAGAAACCCGCGCTTGTTTACTCCGAATGCCAAGCATTCAATATACTCAACCAGTAGTTGGAAATCTCATGCAGCAGGTCCATAGAATCTCAAGGAACGAGATCAACACAACGATGCGCGTTCGCGCAGCCTCGTTCAGCTGAACCATATGCACCAGGAAAGAGATGAATCCGCTAATTATTCGCAGAACGTTCGCCATAAGTTACTCCGCACGTCTCTACTTCCTCAGGAAAAAGTCTGCTCTGCTTAATGTGCCGATCAAAGTAGCATGCACGTCATAGGTACGTTTCCAAAGGGGCACAGTGGCTGTTAGATCACGTCGAGCCTTCAGCATCCTCCTCGACTCGTGTCTATTAGATTAAAAGAGTATCGGCCCACTCACCACTCGCAGGGCTTCCTCTTCTACGTCGGCCACTCACACCCCAACACACTCCGCTCACCGCAGAATATATTTAATAATCACAGAACCAAAACCTTCCGCACACCAGAATCACCCACCGCACTCGGCAGTCTCGGCACTTGACTAACTGACGCGCTCCTCTTGCAGCAACCGCTGCACAACCTGTTTCCCAGGAGTGCGTGCGTTGGTGCCGCCGATTTCCCCATAGCGGCCTCTGCAGTTTGCCTCCTGCTGTACCGACGCCTATATGTCGGGAAGGCAGAGACCCAAGTGGACCCGAGCTCCACCCGCAGTATAACTGTGCTCCACCAAACCAATGTAACCCTAAATATGCCAAATATGCGAAAGCGATGCTTATAGCTATGTAGAATTGCGGAGGTCGAATAATAATATCCTCAGCCCGTTCAGTATGGGCATCGACCTCGTGCTCGACGGATTCCCATTGTTCATCTCAAGATTCCGGTAATTTGTATCCAGATCAATCCAAATCGCTCATCTCGGAACAAGTTTGTTGTCCACAGTCCACACCAGTCCACACTGGTCCACACTGTGGTCTGTGGTGGTCTGTGGTGTGCTCCAGTGTGCTCCACACATTGCTCTCTTATATAGAATATCCGTATGTATCAGTGTCAGTGGTATGTATAGATTAGCAATTGGCTGATAAGAAGGAAACGTCCGGGATAAATACGCTGGCTTATCGGAATGTTCCCTCTGTAATCATTCTGCGAGCACGCGAGACAAATAAACATGGGGCTTTACTAGATCGAAACGTTATCATTTCCGATATAGAAGATATATATATAACGGTGCGTAGGTGAAGTGCAATCAGTATACTGAAGACAGCTTTTTCAAATTGATTCAAATTCATATCCTCTGCACATCTATAACAATGCTCACGGAGCCGAAAGTATTAATAATCGGTGCTGGCGCGGCTGGTATCGCAGCAGCGAGCAGACTTCTGCAGAAAGGAATAGAAAATGTGACGATTCTGGAGGCAAAAGATCGCATTGGCGGACGTATTCGTACGGAGGAGTTCGGTAATTATTCAATATTCTGATTTATCGTCAAATCAAATTCCATATGAATTGATTGTTTATATCGTCGGTAGGCGACAGTGTAATAGAACTGGGAGCACAGTGGGTGCACGGCGAGCGGGGAAATGTAGTTTTCGATCTAGCTTTTCCCCACAAACTCCTGGACTCCTCCAGGAACTTACTCAATTTCGGCAATCACGTTTTTGCAACTCTTGCTGGCGAAATTGCCCCCAGGGAGGAGAGTGCCGAGGCACTGAGGATTTACAATGACATTGCTGAACGTCCAGACGATGAGCTCAAAGATTTAGAGTGTTCTTATGGAACGTTTTTTGTGAATGAGTAAGTCAGAATTTAAATTTGTTTGGAGATACTTTCTGGTGAGATAGTCTTGGACGCAACAGTGGTATTTCAGGTTTAATAAAATCTTTAAGGAGAATCCGTTTACTACTAAAGAAAGAGCCAAGCAGTATTTAGACTGGATGCATAAGTTTGATAACTCCATTCAATGTAGCGATACATGGTACGAGGTATCTGCTAAGAGGCTTGTTAACTATTGGAAGTGCGATGGTGATCCTGTTTTGAACTGGAAGTACCACGGCTATAAGACTTTGTTCGATTTGTTAACTGTAGGTTTGTCCAAAGATCTAAAAATTTAAGTGTTGAGTACTCAAAGTCTAATTCAACGGGCAACAATTTGTTTCCAGCAAAAGATTCCGCACACAAACAGGCCCTTGCCGGTCTTGGAGAAAATAGAGTTTAACAAGGAAGTATGTTGCGTGAATTATACATCAAATAATAATGTTATTATTAAGACAAGTGATGGGTCGAATTACACGGCATCACATGTGATAGTCACTGTGTCTCTGGGGGTTTTGAAAGAGTCAAACTCCACACTGTTTATGCCACCTCTTCCAATGATGAAACAGAATGCAATTGAGGTAGAAAAAATCCTTGTATCATTTAAATCAGTACAGTCTATTACTGTTTGTTGCTGGAAGTCTCAGTTATAGCTTTATTCCATAGGGTTTGAACATTGGTACTGCGAACAAGATATTCCTTGAATACCCCAACAGGTGGTGGGAACATGATTGTGCTGGTCTAAGTTTAATATGGTCTGAAGAAGATAAGGTTGAATTCTTAAAATCCCATGGAAAGGTAACTCTTTGGTTTTGCGCTTGGCATTGGGGAATTGATGTTCAATTCATTATAAATCTGGTGTTATAGGGAAATGAGTGGTTGTGTGATGTCTTTGAGTTCATGACTGTGGATTATCAGCCAAGACTTCTGTGTGCTTGGATTGTCGGTGAAAAGTCAAGACACATGGAGACATTATCGGATGCCGAAGTAATTGATGGACTCAGCCTTTTATTAGATACATTTTTCGGTCGCGCATACAACATTGCGAGACCCGATAGGATTCTTAGGTAGTTTTCCAATTCATCACACTTGGATTTAGGTTTTATTGTATCATCTGAAAAAATTGGTTGTATCATTGTCGCAGGTCTAGTTGGCATTCTGACAAACATTTTCGGGGGTCTTACAGTTTCCAAGGTATGAATTCGGAACGATCAAATGTTTTCCCTAAAGATCTAGCGGCTCCAATCGTGACCAGCGATACCAAGCCTGTAAGTCAACGTTTATGAGTAGCTTTCCCACAGGTCTGAATTGTAACTAATCCTCAAATTTATTACAAATAAGATTATATTGTTCGCTGGGGAAGCGACACACGATCATTATTTCTCAACTGTGCATGGAGCGGTCGAGACTGGTTTTCGGGAGGCAGACCGAATTTTAGATTTCCACAGGTAACATATATCAAACATTTACTTATATTCCTGCACTTTTAATCTATTCAGTCTTTGGAGCCTTATTAGGGCTGTGGACATACAAAGACATACACTTCTATCTTACAATTTCTGCTCATTCGGCAATCGAGCAAAATCCTTCATGCATTTCTCTTTAAACTGTTTGAATTGATTAGCATACTTTTCTTTAGGCGATTTTACTCTCACCTTTAACCGCAATGCTACTCCGTAATGGATCACGATATATTTTCGAAAAACTTGGTTCGCCGTGCCTATCGCAATCTAGGATTGTAAACAATGCAGAACCTAAATACTCATAGTATTTATAGATTTAAAATTTTTAACTACATTAAAATTATACAAATAGTGATACTACTGATACTTATGTGCCAGGAACACCGACCGGTGTTCATTACTCATTCGTTACTCTTTTAAATTTTATACAAATATAGAGGGAGTTATTTTTTAAAGCAGAGATGTTTTTTTGAGTCATGTACTTTCTAATAAAAATATACATGACGGAGTGCATGCTCGTTATTAAGTTCTTCATTAAGTCCGAATTACGTTTGTCCTTCGAATCAACACACATTTCATATGCAATTATGTTGAACAAATAAGACAGAAATGTGAAGTATTAATTTCGCTCAATGCAGAATGCGTCGCCGGTCAAGGAAAAAGGCTGGCAGCGTCACTGCAATGGGTAGGACGTTAAGTTCACCAAATGAAATCATAAAAAGAACGAAAGTTGTAATAATTGGTGCGGGTATAGCTGGGCTAGCGGCAGCGAAAACCTTCGAAGATGCAAATTTCAAAGACTATTTGCTCATCGAAGGTAAGCAGAGTTTTTTCATCCCATTCACCTCGATCAACCACGTTAATTCGAGATATTCACGATAGCCCAGAACGAAATCGGTGGTCGCATCCTATCAATACCTTGGAACAAAAAGTGGCTGGATTGCGGCGCACAGTTTGTTCACGGAGACCATAGTGAATTAGCGGACATGTGTTACCAGAACGGTTTACTGTCCAACATTCACTATAGAGATGGAGGTGGTCATTTCATCCGCGACGACGGAACGATATTAGATACGAATTTGATCGAAGAGATAGACGATCTAATTCGCACAGCTTTGGAAGAGTGCGAGGACTACGAGAATGAGAACAATCAGACAGGCTACGATAATGTAGGAAGGGCTTTGCGAATGTGGTTTAAAAGGTACCTTCGAGAAACGGAGAGGCCGTCGGAGATAAAGGACATGCAAGAAGAGATATACGACTGGAACATTAGATTTCTCATGATAGATAACTCATGCTTTTCGTTAGACGAACTATCTGCTAAATACTGGGGCAAATTTAAGGTGAACAGTCACGACATTCGCATGCATGCCAGAATCTGGGACACACAAGTGATCAACAATATGTTTCGCAGTTCGTCGGCGGCCTAGAACACGTGTCCTTCAAAGCTGGATACAGTTCATTGGTAAAACTCCTAGTAGACCGTATCAATGAAAAGAATCTGCGCTTGGGTGCCCCTGTAGAATTCGTCGAGTGGCACCGTACAATCAGTGACGACGAATTCGTCTCGCCAGTGGTGCTGACCCTCGCAGACGGTACTCGTATCCTCGCCGATTCTGTAATAACGACTTGCTCCCTCGGCTATTTAAAAGAAAACCACCGAGACATGTTCATTCCACCTCTGCCAGAGGCGCTGTGCCAAGGAATCGAGAATCTAGGATTCGGTTTGATTAATAAGATTTTTCTCGATTTCGGCACACCCTGGTGGAGTCCAGGGACCAAAGGATTCCAATTAATCTGGAGGAAGCACGGGAGCAAAGCATACACTAGTAAAATCCTAGCAGCGTGGACCAGAGACCTCCAGGGTTTCGATGTCCTGCCTGACCACGACGGAGTACTTCTTGCCTGGGTCGGTGGCCACGGTGCACAGATAATCGAGAATCTCAGCGAACGCGAAGTTGCCATCGATTGCGAGAATGTCCTAAAACATTTCCTCCAGAACGACAATATACCAGCAGTACAAAAATGTCTACGAACTCAGTGGAACTCTAACAAGTACGTCCGAGGCAGTTACAGTCACATTTCAGCCAAGTGCGATACAAATGGAATAACACCAGCAGTTCTAGCGGAGCCAGTGTGGGGTAAAAGGATCTCGAAAAACTATATCCAGGTAAGCAGTAGTAAAGCGAGCATCAACGCGTTGGGGATTCGTTGCTTTGCATTAAGAGCATTTTTATCATAGGAGATCCCTATAATTATGCTAGCCGGCGAAGCTACACACGAAAGTTACTATTCGACCACTCATGGGGCTTACGAAACGGGTGCAAAGCAAGCGCAAACTTTTCTGCAGCATCACGTTACTAAGAGCTGATTAAGACTCGCTGTATTTCCCGTAATCATGCATACATCGTGCCTATAGCTGTACAGTGCCGTCCTGGCAATGCTATACGTACACGGCTAATGAATGTGCGCTAATAATAAGGTCTATAAGTACAGCTTCGTAGAACAAGGAGATTTATCTTAATAAAGGCTATTTTAGTACTACAAATTCTGGTATCACTACCTAAAATTTGCGTATTTCTGTACTCGATGCTTCTAATTGTCAGCGGCTTCCCCTTCCTTCTCATTATTAGATGTGTTGTTGTAGTAATCCATAATCCTGTCAGCTTCTCGCCAACCAGTTTCTATTGCGCCGTGTACCGTGGAGAAGTGGTAGTTGTTAGTAGCTTCCCCGGCAAATAAGACAATCTGGAAAGTAATCAATTGTAGACGCCGCACTTCTAGCAATTCTGTCATAACAACACGTACTGGTTTTCCCGCTTTCATTATCGGCTGCGACAGCTCCACCGCGGATGCGTTTGTCCTCTCCGTTTCCATACTCCTGAAGCTGTAGGTTCCTTGGAAATGTTTGTTGGTGCTCCATTGGCTCCTAGAATGATTCCATAGTTAATATGACTCAATATTTTTAATGAACAGAAATTTGCATCCTACCTTTTCATCGCGATCGGAGCCGAAATATTATATTCTTCCGATAAGTATTTGTTGAGCATGTGCATTGTTTGATTGCAAAGCAGCTCGTCAGGAACTTTGTCCGCCAAGCGAGCACCCTCGCCGGATACCCACGCCTGAAGTAGGCGAGGTTTGTATGGGGTGAATACGAAACCGGCCACACCTAGCATCCATGTCTTTTCGGGCTGGAGTGATACGAGTATTATTAATTCTAATTCTACAATATGTGTTTGAGCCGCGTATACATACATCGCTTTCCAATTCCTTGCGATCATTTTCGGTCCATAGAAAAGAAAACCCGCCTACTTTTTCGGGAGCATCGTTCCACCATGGATCGCTGAAGGCCAGCCAGATCTTAGCAGCGACTCCGTACCCTAATCCCTAAAGTTGGCACGTGTGAGCGCATAGAGCAAAGAAATGTTTGTTATAAAGCAGAACGGAATACCTTTATGCTATTGATTTTGGATTCGGGCAGCGGTGGATCGAAGAGTGTTTCGTACTCGGCTTTTAACACTCCGAGGGATGGAGTCATGATAACGTGATCGGCAATGTGCTCCGTTCCATCCTGAGTAGTTATCTTCACCTTTCCGTCCTCACTGCTGTAATCGACTTTAGTCACCTCAGTATTCAAAAGAGTTTTATTCAATACCGGTAATTCCTCGGAAGGTTCGGGTATCTTCTTCTGCAAAATTACAGGCGGCACAATGGGATTAAAGTTTATTAGTATTTGTTGTCTAATATCATTGTACAAACCATTAGAATATCCAAGATAGTACTATATCCGCCTTCTTTCCAATTCACGATCGGGCTTCCCTCGCAATCTTGATAATCCGAAAAGTGTTTAGCGGAAATGTCGTACCACGTGTCCGCAGGATCCATACCTGTCTCCAATAAATTCCAATGCCACACCAATTCCTTCTGAAGTGTCTCGTTAATCTCAGGATGCTTTGCAAAGTAGTCTTTCAACCTAAGAGTAATTGGCAAAATGATTTATCCATTCGACGCAAATTCAAATCCTGACTGAAGAAAATGAGACGCGCACTGTTGTTCAAGGTATTCGCCAACCGAGCCTTCAGCTTCGTCCCCCAATTTCGATGCAATATCCACCTGGACCTCGTACAATGTCTTTAAGTCATTTGTGAGTTCTGAGTCTAACGCTTTTCCAGGTCCTGTATACAATTTGCTATACTGTAATTCTACTTCTGGTCGTTCTATTAGGCCCAAGGGGTTTGCCATTTCGAACGCCACATTGTTTTTTTCCCCGTGCACCCATTGTGCTCCAATGTCAATTTTATAATCCTCTGAAATTGCATTTGAATTACTTAGTACTGTACTGTCTCTTCTTTTAGCTTTGATGAGTTTCTCTTATCGATGTTGCCGCGTACTGTTTTATTTTATTTATACCTGCGTGTATGACCTTGTACAAGAAATATTTACCTAGATCTGTTGTATAAACTCGTCCGCCGATCCGATCCTCAGCCTCGAGCAAAATGACATTCTCGTAGCCATTCTGTAGTAGTCTGGAAGCCGCGGCAATTCCAGACGCACCAGCGCCGACGATTGCGATTTTCGGTGATTCCTGGGGATCCGCGCGTACCCCGGCAAAGAGATACAAGAGAAGTACTGTAAATTGAAGCATCGTCGTGCGTGGCTATCGAGCGTGGACTATCTCGATGTGCTGACCGGCCTATTTAATGTTTAACCACAATATATAGGCCACTACTGAAAGGGCCTTGACTTTTACATAATCATTATAGACCGGATTCCGTCAATTATGATACGCTGATTGGAATAATGAGACTACCCGCGGCGTATCTCGTATCTTGTACAACTCACATCCAAGCAGCTGAAATAAATCGCCGGAACATAAATCAGCATATTAAATATTCGAGCGGATATTGAAGAAATATACGATTATTCTCTTTGGAACTATATGTGTGTATCTTTCTTATCTAGGAACTTTGCAAACGTAGGCATTGCGCGATTTGTAGTAATTGCGGACAGCGATCAATCTTTCGGAAGATAACAGCAATTAAAGTTGGAGGAAAATTCTGTCAACAGCCGCAGGGTTCTTTTCGAATCTGTACATGTTTTACCTTGCGAAGAATTACCTTGCACGAATAATTTCCATATTGGCCTTGTCTAAAAGATTTTTCTTATAAATGGCACATTGGATTCTCGAGTTCACCACGTTTATCTAAGATTTCGAGTCCGAGGGCATACTTTTTCCCCATCTTATCTGTCTTCTTTGAGCTTATTCAAGGATGTGATCCAACAGTTGCGTCCGGGTGGCAGAAACCGGGAAGGGGTTTGCGAAAAACATTGTTGTACTTTAAGTAAAATCCGCGTAATTGAAAAATGCGTGCGCGTCTGTATGGATTACATGAACGCTAAGATTGCCGATGGCGAAATTGCAAATTTGTTTCGATTCTCTCGAGTATCACGTGTTAAGGTCACGTGGATGATCTTCGACGAGCCAATCAGACATTCGCACTTGCACCGTTCGGGAAGCGTGCATCGATAAACATGATCCATACTGATGATCATCAGCAGCAGCACTTTTTCGCTTCTTAAAAGTCCTATCAGTTGGCACACGCCAGCATTGCAGAGGTGATGAAAGTATTCCTTCGTCCGCCTCGCATCTAGCATCTCCGAACTCACTGACACTCGGGCAACATCCTTTATGAGTTTTTTTTCTCTTACACCGATGTAATTAAAATTGCCGCGACGTTCTCCTCTTACATTGCAACAATGGATTTTTACGTTAAGATTTTCGCGCTGTTCGTACTGCTGATGTCGGATTTGTTGCCGTCTTCTTCCCTGACACAATCAGGTCAATAGTTCTGCTTTCTTCATTTCTTCAGCATCCCCTGCACTTGCACGAAATCCTCCTGTGTCATAGAGAAATACATTCCGAAGAACACCTTGCATTCTAATATTTATCGGTATATTTTTTAAATGAAACTGAATTAAACCGAGATTTATCTTCAGGAAGACAACTGAAGAGTAAAAAGGGAAACGGGCCGAAGCCGAGTTACAATATCGGTGAGAATCCTTTCTTACAAGAGCACCCTACGAGTACTACGGCACCTGCACCGTTTTATCAAGGAAATCCTTTTCTGTCTAACACCGGAGCACGTGAAGCACACGGGGATACCACCACGCACCATCCGCACACTGAGCCACAGCAGGGACAAGAGGATCAGGTGTCCGATGCTCGCGTTTATGGCAATAATCCCTTCTTGCATTCTGGAACTAATGGATCTCTCGCGAGATTTTCTAACACAGATCAAATCTACTTCCCACTTGCTAATGGTAACCTCGGATCTAATGTAATAAATCAGCCACCGGTTTCAGAAAGACCATTCGTCTCTCCACTCATACAGGAGACAACAAGAGCAAAGTCAGAAGCAAGTAAGTAGAGCCCTCCTGTCATCTTTCACCAGAACATCAAATTTATCTAATTAAAATGTTTCAGAGTGTGTTGAGTATGCCAGACAAGTGGCGGCCACAACAGAAGTGTTGTCTTTAGTTGGCACAAATCCAGGTGTATCAGAGATTTCATTCGACAACTGCAGAAGTGTTAATCGCTTGGTGATTGGTGGTGTTTTAGCTTCAATCGGTGAATATCCTCACATGGTTGCATTGGGCAGAACTGAAAACAATGAATTCAGCTACCAATGTGGTGCGTCTTTGATTTCACCGGAATGGGTGCTCACTGCTGCACATTGCACTTATGGACCAAGGTATACTTGCTTTTATAAGACTGTCCATGTTGCCAGTATTAATAATAAAATGATTATAATTTGTAATAGTCAATTGTTTTAGTGGTGGTCCTACAATAGCGCGTGTAGGTCTGAATGATCTGACTGACACTCAGTCAGGAATTTCCAGTGCAATCAAGACAATAATCCGTCATCCGTCTTACAAACCACCTGCTATGTATGCAGATATAGCTCTCTTGAAATTGGAAGTTATAATGAAGTTTAGTGATAACATAAGACCGGCTTGCTTGTATCAATCATATGACACTGCACCACTCCAGGCTTGGGTCAGTGGTTGGGGTGTGACTGAATTTGGTATGATCCATGATATGTTACACTTGTCTCTTTTCTGGATGTTGTGGTGATGACTAATATTGGACAGGGGGAGACCAAAGTGACAAACTGCAAAAGGCGCTTCTAGACGTGGTGGATAACTTTGCCTGCACACTAAGTCATAATCGCTCGACGGCCGTGCCGTATGGTGTATCGCCAAGCATGATTTGCGCGGGTGATGCTCGAGGTGGTTGGACGAAAGACACCTGCTCGGGAGACTCCGGCGGTCCGCTACAAGTAATTCACCCAGACAATGGGTGTCTCTATCAAGTCATTGGGATCACGAGTTTCGGCCAAGGCTGTGCAATGATTAATTCACCCGGTGTCTACACGAGAGTCTCTCATTATCTCACTTGGATTGAGGAACATGTGTGGCCTGATACATAAAAGTCGCAGTATTTAGGCAATTGGTTTGCAAAGGTAGAAAATCTTTTATTCTTTTACGTTAAGGTCTTTGTGGGCATTTACAGCTTGATATATAAAATCGCTTCGTAGCTTTGTACATTTAGAAAGACAGTTAAGTTGTTTGCTAGAAATCTGGTAGGAATTTAGATTTTTGGTATACCGTTCTTGTAATCATTGAGCTTATTGAAGCCTCTTCTTGCAGGTCGTAAGAACATAGATCTTGAACACGGAGAGTACTGTTGAAATGCTGTACATTGACAATACTCATACTCCAGAAAAGTTCAAAGATATTTTTCGTACCTAAGCCTAGGATATTTTAGGATCGTGAATTGTTCTCCATGTAAGTCCGTCACCGTACGGCCCGTGATTCGATGGTAAAAGTACTTGCCACCAACTTCTATAAAAATAAAGTTTATAATTAAAACCATTACCCCTGATTGTACTGCCAATGTTCGTAGTACCTGTCCACAATACCCAGAAACAATTTCCAATTGTTTCTCGGTCCGAAATCGAACGGATTGCGATAGACTCGACCAAGTGTCTTGTACTTCTCACTTTCGGTACTATTTATACGAGCTTCGATACTTGTTTCGCCCCTGGCAATGAGTCCCGCGTGCCACCAAGTTAATGCTCCGAGTGCTGCGAAAGTCGCGACGCAAATTAACGCCGCGAATCCTATAAGTCTCCTCTTCCATTCTTTCGTCTTTGTGTCAGCTGCTTGTCTAGCTATTTCCGTCAGTTCTTCTTCGCTTAAATGGTCCAAGGATTCCGTCTGAAATATATTACACATAATTTTACCTAACATCAACAGTTAATATATCCATATTTATAATTCAACAAATGTACAAGTACCATCGCGATGATTTCTGAATTATTGATCCTCACAGGGTGTCCATCCAAGTCCGGTTCATGAGCAGGAAAGAATTCCTGATACGCGATTTCCACTCCAAATATCATGATAAATAAAGTTCCCAGGACAGTAAATGCCATGTATTGAAAGAAGTGCCTATGATTATTGTGCCCGACACAGTTATTCAACCATGCTACATTTTGATATAAGAAAAATACAATCCCAATATTAATGTAAAAGCAATTCATTGTGTGATACAAGGATACGGCAATGATGGTCCATTTTTAGCACGCACTTATTGCAAACTGAACAATGGTGCGTCCTAGGTGGTTTTGGTTTAATACATTTCTTACAAATGCTGACCGCTTCTGGAATAAGTCCACCTTGCGGAGGATAACCAGCAGATACAATCACACCCATGTAATAGTGGAATAAGACATTGATGAGTATCCAGTTGCCAAATATCACAAGGAAAACTGTAGCCAGTGGACTCTTATCCCACCAGTAGGGCAAACCAATGTAATACGCAATGTACACAATGCTAGCTGTCAAGAGGGTCACCATTACAACAAACACCTGTGGACTGTCAGACTTAGTAAATATATTGTGAGTAAAACTAAATCCACAAAGTGGACGTACATAAATTACGAAGTCTCGATCGATCATGTGGAACGTAAATCTTACCGGCCCTAAAAAGGCGGTGAATTTCTCGACGAACCAAAACATTGGCTCCAACAACACATCACAGACGTAGCTCCAACTTAAGAATTCATTGTAAAACAATGACTTAATGACTATTTGAAAACGCCACCATCTCTGCTTTAAATAAAGCCTGAAACAAAAGGATTCGTTCATGCAGGCTATCGTGAAGGAACGTAAGTGATTTAGAGTACTTTACTTGAAGAGACTTGGAGCTCTCGAAAGTGTCCACTGTATTCTCGCCATTCTTGATTTTAGTGTAGTAATCGTGCTAGATTAGTAATAACATTAATATACTGAAACTCTACTCAGAAATAGTTGTATTCACGCGGTCCCAATTTATTTAGTCCGTTTCAGCTAATTCTTTGGTAATAATCTAACGCAATGGGATCCCAAAAGTTCATTGAGATGCGTCGCGGGAAGCCAACACTTTTTTATTTTTACATAACATTGCTCTGGCCTATCACTCCCCACGATAAGAATAAATAGAGCGAGCTGGAATTTTGGATCGATTTATGTAGAAGTACACAGGAACGCATCGGTCGAGCCATCTGCCTGGAAGCGGTTCAAGTATAGAGTTAAAAATCAGACCGCACGTGCGCCAGGTATGAAGGAAATATTCGTTTGTTACGAATATATTGAAATTGCTCAATTATGAAGAATTCAAGGCAGTTGCACAAATTTCGATTTTTTTAAAACTCGATGATAATATTTCGAAACAGTTTGACCCTAGAAATTAAGATCCGGCACAGATTTAGTGTTTCAAAGGTGGTCACTTATATGTGTTGCACTGATGATTTTCAGCGATTATCTACAAAATCGAGGAAAACCTAATAATTCGTAATACAAATATCATATGGGCCGCAAGGATGCAATTTGGGGGCTTCGTGTTGGAGTGTCGACCCTTGAATCTCGGCAGCGTGCGACTGCAAAGGCACGGTAAGCCGCCAGTAGTATAATTAGGTGTGCGCTTCCAAGTGCCTCATTAGAGAGGGAGGCGAATGCGCTGCAGCACTCGGCCACACTTTCGAATTATGCTTTCCCCTCTTTTTTCTTCCCTCGCCAATGCAGTACGGCGCAGGATATCCGAGGAAAGCGGGCGAGGCTCATCTCGCAGCAATCCGTTTTCATCTCACCGATTCAAATTCAGATTCGGACGGAGACTCCTTGAGACTCAATGCTTAATACCAGTAATGAATTTCGACCGCTTCGCTCGCCGGCGAGCTTTCTCAAGGAAGTGCTTCGCAAGTGGACGAAAGGTATATACAGCTGAATAAAAAATGTCTTTTCCTTCCCGTCTGCGCGATCCTTTGAGTTGGTCAACCGGGTGACGAACACTTCTAGCATTAGAATCTGCCACTGCTTGGCGAAATCGAGTCAGACCGTTACTGTCTCGAATAAAAGGTGCAAAAGGGTAGAGTGGTAGGGGAAGATGCGCCCCGGCGCATTCAGCGGATTCTTCAAGTCCCTTCCGTTATGCAGGCACCGAACTGACCGGACGCCGTGTCGCTCTCCGCACCAAGATGTACACTGTGCACGTAACATCTGGCGGATCATCGGGCAATCCGGGGTCATCAAAGAGTGGCTCCAATGAGGTGACCGTCTATAAGGCCCGGAGGAAAGAGTCGATGCCGGTGAAGATGCTGAATTACATCAGGACACAATTCCAATCCGAAGCCGATGGCGGTGAGTGCAATATTTCATCCCTTAAAACATTTCTAGAGAGATGCTCTCTTCAGCGACGATAATTAGAAGGGAATGTAGATGCTTGTTGTTTATTAAACTATAAAATATACAACCCTGAGAAAAGATGGACGTGTCGCTTTCTCGAAACCGAACGCCGGAAGCTGCCAGTCGCGACAGGTTGAGCTTCCCTCGCTTTACGATCTACTTTACAAATTCGCTCTATAAAAATATGGGACTTCTTTGCTAAACTTGATCGTTATTAAGAATTAAATAATCTCTTCTACACGGCGATTAAAGGCAGCACTGTGACCTATATAACTATGTTAGGAACATGATATTTTGGTCTTCTTCATTAAATAGTATGAGAGCACTCGCTCCCGACTGTGATCGAATTACATCCATCACAGACCGCTAAAGATCCGAAAAGTCATATACGCGTCTCCATGTACCACCTGTAGTACATATTGCTGAATATTAATATGTATTAATATAAATAAGAGATTGTTAAGGCGCATTCAACATAAGGGGATCGACGGTAATGTCCAAGGAATCCGTGTTTATAACTGGGAACAAACATTCCGTCGATTCGACGTTCATTTCCTCGCACACATTCACGTCCTGGTGGAGCTCTGCCTCATAATTCGTATTGTTGTTCGGCCAGCCTTCGTTAATCGACCTGTCGCTCTCCTCCCTCGGCGAGCGCACTCCCTTATCATTTTCCGCCGCAGGGTATGTTTGCATATCCTCCTGTATAATTTCCACGCCCGTTTTACTCTCTAGTATATTTATTTTAGAAGCCTCGCCAGAGGTGTCGTATAGGAGCCAGTAAGGGGCAAAGGAATGTGTCCGGTATTCAGTGACGAACTTTTCCTTTTGCGAGCAAACCGAGCCTGGAGGCACCAGAGAGTGCGTGACGACTGGTGCCATGTAACAATAAACGCAGGACGTTTGCTCCAGTCGTGTGAGATCAATGCGCTTCGATGAGTGCAGATTGAGTATGTTCTCCAAGACAGGCTCCGGGGAATTCGAGTACCATTTGGGACAGAATGGACTCAGGACTCCTGAAAATGTGCGAAATTATAAATTTGCAGCGGTAAAGAACTATGGAAATAATAATAAACACATACCGTTTTGTGTTAGAGATTTCTCACGCGTGAACTCCGCCGATGAGTTGTCTTCGTGGTGGAAAATAATATCGGTGTTTGGTTGCTGGCCGAACTTTTCGGATGCTGGCGCACTGCTTGATTGACTTGTGTAAGGATACTCGTAAAAAGCCGTGGGGTTACATTGATTACTGTTAGCGAGTACTTGCGAGGGCGCAGTGGAATATGCGTCGCGCTCTGTATTAGTACTCGGCAGAGGAGGCGCATTGTTGTAATACTCGGCAGTATTCTCATTATTGTACTTCGTCAGGTTTTGCAAATAATACGTATTGGGAGATTCGGATTGCATACTAGTAATCACACTAGTATTACAGTACTGGACTTCCTCGCAGGAGTTCAGGTGCAAGAAATTCTGGCTCGACCTGTAAGGACTCTGTACATTTTCCATCAAATGGTATTGGTAAGATGCATTGTCATCTTGCGCCGGTTTACTGAGGCTCTCTGATCGCAGATTTTCGTAATACATCGCTTGGAACACCTTGGACGATTGCGGATCGGATGTTCCGCAGTGAGCTTCTGGATTCACTGCATTTGTAATGTTCCAATTTTCGTATGCCTGGTGTGCATCGAGGTTCGCGTGAGAATATTTGTACTGACTCGCGCCCTCATTATTGAAGACGCCCGTGATTTGCTGTCCAATCTCCTCGACGTTTCTGACGAACGTGGAGTCCTGGAGAAAGTATTCTCCCCTTACACCACTGAGGATGCCATAACACTCTGTGTTACTATTCAGGTTCACCTCGGTTTCCTGGGTGTCGGACTCGGCAGTCAGGGTGTCAGAATTGTCTAATAAGTTTGTGGACTGATAATGCTCCACCGGCCACATTCTGTAGCCGCCGAACACGGGACTCGCAATTTCTCCCAGGTTCGCGCCCGCTGGTGCCTGCAACATCTTCTTCAAGAGGATGGAACCTTGCTCGTTGGTGGCGTTCAAACCCTCCACGGTTTGATACTCCACGCGATCGTTCGTTTGGTAAACGAAGTCATCGGGATTATTTACGGCGATGATGTTCGAGCGGGAATAATCCGCGGTGTCCAAAGTGTCGAGAGGCCTTGGTTGTATACTCGAAGAGACGCCGACTGTTCTTAGATCGACGATCGTAGGCTCTTGCATTGGATTATTGTTCGTATCGAGGGTTCCGAAGTCCTTTTGGATCTTTCGAAATAGGTATTGCTTGAATTCGTCGTAGTGCGGAATTCTACCCTCTTCTTCCCTGCTCGCGATCTCTTCTTCCGCCGCCACCTGATGAAATGGGAGAATACAACACTATTTCCAATTTTTCAATACTTTCTGTTGCAAATACTACGATGTCACCTAAATTACTCGAAGTGGAGTGAAAAATATCTTATGCGATGGATTATCTAATAAAAGGGGAAAAAATCTAATAAAATCCGCCTAGATCGTCACTGCGCATCGCGCGAATCACTCGACCCCTAAATCTAATTTGACAATCCTGCGCAAACCATGGCAGTTAACAGACTCTAATCGCCGCTGCTGCGCCATGGGTGCAACAATGACTGGCGAACGCGAGAAGGCCGAAAAGTAGAGAAAACATTGTGGCGACCAGGATCTTCCGGTCGGCACTGACTCCCACCAAAGTCTTAAGAAAAGAACACCGGCTTTACTAACCCATTGATAGGTAGCTTGCTCTTGCGGGCAGTAATAATCATCGGCCATGACGTAACTAGGACTATGCAACGGCGTCGAGGTTAAGCCGAGCTTGCCAGCCTTTAGTTTCCGCACACGCTTCTTACGATTCTGCTTGAGGTCCTGCAGTAGCCGGTCCACCTCGCTCTCATTTCCGCCCTTCGCGGCCTGCAACACTTTCACCAGCAGCTTCTTCTGCAAAGATCGAAAGACGATCAGACACCTCGGGCGTCAGACCCGCACCCGCCGTACTTTTTCTACCCTGCGCCCGCCTCGAGCAGAGCTACTCGCCAGAGTTGCTCCAAGATTTCCCGGTGGGTCGGAGAGGCCGATGAATGAGTCCGACTTACCTTGATGTTGCCAGGTACCCGGTAGCGCAGAGCCAGGGCCTGCAGCTCCTTGTATGAGAGTCGGGTGAACTCGTTGCCGTTCATCTTTCAAACAGCGCTCGGCCGCTTCGGATTCTTCCCGTCCTCCTGGACATCCCTGGCATGGCCGTTCGCCGAAATCGTCTGCTAGCTCATTAACGCGCCCTTTCCCCAATCGACTTGACTCGATTTCCAATGAGTTCCGGTGGCCCAGAGGGCGACAGGAAGCTCCGGTGTTCCGGCGACGCGCACTTATTCGCCGAGTTCAACTGGCCCCGGGGACACACTTGAGAATCCTGGAATTTACCAGGCCCGACTTAATCGCTCTAGCATCATTCTTAGACAGTTTCAGGTTATTCTATGTTAAAGCTGCCGGAGTGTCGCCAGCCAATGCCAGAAAAGCAACACCCGAGCAGTGTTGTGGTTCGTTCTTTCTTATTGGCACGCGAGTGTGTGTGCATTGGTGGGTCTGGTAATGTAGAAAAAGAGTCCTGGGTCTCACAGAGTTATCTACATTCCGTACGCTCCAGTGTCTCGAAATCGTAGTCGTGTTATTATGCAGGGTCGCCATTGAATTAGTAATAGGAGTGGAGAGCTGCTATTTCGGGGAGCAGCAAAGATTGATTTCTCCAGTGTCTTCCCGGCGGATCAATGCTCGCGATTTTCCACAATTTTCAGGTATAAGTCGTTCCCCTTTCCACCCGCTAATTTATTTGTACCTCAGGGCTTTGTAGGTGAAGGGTTTAGAGGAGGAGAGTAATCATTGGAACACGGAAGCTTCCGGGAACTAAACATTGGAGTATCTAAAAAGGCTTTATTTATGTCGATTACATGTGTCACATGATACACTAATTTCTTCCGGCCTCAGCCAACAGTTTGCAATCAGGGTTTCATCGGCAAGCGCTGTATGGAGACTAATAGGCGAGTATTTGCGAATGATAGGCACTGGCTGAGAGCCAGCTCGAATATGTAACTCGGAATTGGTCCCCCGCGGGCGGGGATCAGCTGCGACAAGAAAGTATAATAAATGTACGTTTAACGCCTGGCACGCGTGTCTTAATGGGAACGTGTAGTCCGCCAATCACTCTCGCTTGGCAGCCTTGTCCTCTGTGTTCATGAATACTTGATGTACAGTGCGCGCTCCACTCGACAGGATACGCGACATAGGCTGGTACTTCGTTTCTGGTAATTTCGAAGCCCCAGAGTGGACAAGGTGAATCATCACTGTCGAGTAAAATGGATGATTACAAGCAATGCGTTTGTTAACATTAGCGAGAGGCATTGAATATTCCCGTGGGACAATGCTACTTGTCGTGGCAAGTAGTGCAGGTCGCCTCTTACCCGGCGCAAGTGGAAAAAGCCGTTTGTGGTCAGACTGAGCGCCTCCACCTTTCCTTTCTCTCCAACCAATTTTAAATCATCAGGAATGCGAGAACTTGTGTATGCGGCGAAATTCAAAAGAAGGAATCGATTTTCGAAGATAATTAGTGACGGCAAAGGATCTCATTAACGCAGTATTTAATTACTGTGACGGAGTCCGCGTATACATGTTTAAAGCGGAGTTCAATAGTGACTGCTTGCGGAGCCGACTAATCATACGTCCCAGTGCACAGACTAATCGACTGATAAACAAATGTTATTCTCGCGCGTCGGGCCGCGGGCGTTGGGATGCGAAGCCAATGTCGGATTTAAACCGGCGCTCGTAGAGATCCATAACCCCGTTTTCTATTTAAAGTAACGTCTTCCCGCAGACGCCTCTGTCCTTATCGCACTAGGAGGCCGAGAAATGTTTCGCCATACACGAATTCCTTCGGTAAACTGTGTATAACATAGGCACAGTATAAATACATTTATGTATTATTCATTAACAATTTATAATTTAATCCAGCGATTCTGGATGCGATTTTGTAATCCGTGCGATTGTTTGTTAGACAAACCTTGTTAGTTAGTGTGTGTTAATGACACATTTACACCCATGCAGCGCAGGAAGATCGCTTTAGGGTGCCGCATCCGCAGTGGCCGAGTTGTAGAGAGCGATTTTAATGTACGCATTTGATTACTTTAATGAACTGCTAAAATGTGGATAATATCCGGCGAGCGGAAGGGGCTAAGCAAATCGATAACATCGCCCTCGGCGGAAGCTACGACAAATTGACTACCGAATCACTTACTCCACGAGAACAATAGGACCACGCTGTTCGCCATCAAGATCTCACTCGCCGAAATCCGAGAGATACTTGACATACTTGCGCGCTAGGGGAGCATCGGGAGATTTATTATGCCAAGTTGCCGAGTCTCTACTAGGAAGGGTCTGGCTAAGTAGTAAATAACGAGGCGGAGCTTCCGGGGGAGTTCGGTGAAGTCCGCTGAAAGGCGTAACAAGTAGCACATGGAGCGGAGAAACAAGTAGCTAATAAAAACTGGTGCTGAAGTGCAGGCACAAGGACAGTACATACAAGATGATTCACTTCGCTTGACATCATTATCACTGGTTAGTGATTTTCATATTTGGAAAATATCATCCGTGTGACACATTTTTGGACTCTTACTGATTAGTTCCGCGCAGAATCTTAGTTTCACGGCTAAAACTATCGAAAAGTGTTGAAATCGGACGTGTTGGAAGAATGTCAAAAAAAGGAAAAAATAGGAAAGAAGAAAATATAATATAATAATAATAGAGTAACTAATGATTCCAAGCTAAGCAAATCACCCGGTACATGTTCCCTAAAAAAACACTGGAAATCACGGAGCTCCCACAAGTAAGGTAAATACAGCAACCAGATTTTTATTCATTAATTTTCTACCCACACTTTTTCATTAACCACATCTTCCTTTCCAGTGTGGAAGGACCAGGTGGCCTGAAAGACAGTACGAATCCGATTAGCAGAGGAGTAAGTCGATAAAGGGGCCGATGATGCTGGGAGTCATCTAATAACTTAAGCAAGCACCAGGGAGAAACTTGCACTCTCCTTCTTAGCGCCGGTGCTGAGGAGAGCTTGAGCTTGCGCGCTCGCTTCTCAACCCCGTGCTTTTGCGTGGCCGACCTCTCAGTGCAGCACAGCACGGCGAGGGCCGCGCACGACGTCGCGTTCCTGAGGCCAAGTGGCAGCTGGTGTGCCAGTGCATCGTGGATGATCGAGCTGTGTGTGTCGATAGCGAGGATCGACGATTACTGGATCACAACTGCGGAAAGAGTGGCCGGGTTTCGGCGAGAAGTCGGGAAGGTTCCCGTAGAGGCTACTGTCAAACACCCAGACACACAGTATCAAAGGCGCGATCAGCAAAGGACAGCATCGAGAAGAACTCCGAAGAGAATATCTAGTAAGCGCGCGGCTGGTGTGGTAGCCGTTTCCGGGTGCGAATCGCCAATGAAGGCACGTAAGAGCCGGGAGAAAAGTAAGTTGATCAATCATACAGCTCGACTCTAGTGCCGCTCGAGCTTCCTCTCGGTACAATTGTGCGTCCGCCAGCTCAATTCCGTCGTGACAGACAGATAGGCAGAGAAAGAAAGCGAGAGAAAAATTGGAGGGAGAGAGAAAGCGGTGATCGACATCACGCGGACTGTGTGGCAGACAGGGATCAGGGATCACCCTTTTGCCGCGCGTCGATTTGACGGTGTGCCAGTGGAGCCTGCCAAAGATGCAACGCCAAGGTGCGAGACTCCATCGTCAGAGGAGCATTCCCCTTAGCCCCTACCTGATGGCTCAGACACTTCCATTCAGGAATGATCGTGTAGATCAAGTAGATCGTCTTCGACACCTCTTCTTCTTCTACTTCTTCTATCTACTACTTCATCTACTTCCTCTGGTGTCTTGTTGAGTAGCTTGCGCTAGGGAACCGGGCGATGCGACACGTTTTCCTCGCGGCAGAGGGGGGAGAAAGAGGGTTGCGGGTGGGAGAGGAAGTCTCTGTCCTTCCGGCCCCGGTTTCGGCCGCCCCAAGGCTTCTCGTATCTCGGCGTTCTTTTTCAATTGACAAACCCTCGGCAGGCTCAATCACAAAGTGGGGTGGAGATACGGGGTAGGAGCTGTCCCGTTGCTATGGTGACCCCGGATGCCCGGGACCAGAGCTCCGCTGGTTCTACTGCGATGCACGGCTGCGTACATGTACCCTACTCGCCGGTCGCAAATTTGGGAACGATTCTAGTACAAAGTACACATGTATATGATCGCCCGAGTATTTAGGCTGCGCTTAATTAAAGCCCTGGAAATGTGCTCATTTAGCCCGGCTTCACCCTTCGCCCGGTATTCAGTCGATATTTGAGTGCACTGCAGTGAGAGCTTAGCTTCAGTCGCCTTTCATGCGTGTCTCGGTAATTGCGTAGCTTGAACTTGCAATGTGAAGAGATGTAATTTTGCGTAGCGTCCCTGGTAAATGTATTTCTCTTGGGTTTCCTGATATTGTACATTGCGGGTGGAAGATGCTATCTGGGGGATTATCCGCCGGTGTCGGCTCGTCGCGCGCGTGGAATATCGTATTTCGAAGGTTGTCCTTCACACATGAGACGCCTGTTTTTCTCGCCCGGCGACCACTTTTCCTTCCTCCAACCCTTTTATTACCCTCGCTGATACTATATCGGATAGCTCTGCCCAACTTTCTATAATCGGCGCGTAATATTAGCAGCGATCAATGGGAACACTCAGCACCCTGTACGCGGACTACATATGATGCCCGATAGGCTACAGACATTTTTCTCAGTTCTGCAAAATTGAATCATTTCTCTCACAGGGGACACTAGGAAAGCCGCATATTGCAACAATTCTGAAAAAATTACCACGAGTAAAGTGAGTTATCCATAATAGGAAACTACTTTTTGTCGGTGTTAGATTTTAATTTAAATATTCGGAACCAACCCTCCAGATATTGAAAGTTATCTTTTTCTATCCAACTCCAAACACCAAAGTCCAGGTTCTAAAAACTCTGGAACTTCGATATTTTTAACATAAGAAAAATAACTCATCGATAGTAAAAAGTCGTATTTCCTTCTTATCGGTGGTTCATTACGATATAATTTTGAAATCCCAAATGGTCGATTCTTAATATTTTAGGGTTCACTTTCGACTCGTTAAACTAAAATCTAGCAATAAGGAAAAATAGTTTTCTATCAGGGATGATTTACTTGTCGACATGTTTTCAGTGCCTCTTGTTAGTCGATTCTGTTGTCTCCGGGAATTTTGACAATTCGCCTCGGAAGCATTACGCGCCAACGTAAAAGTCTTATTTCTGGGCAGCGAGCTGTCGGCAGGATGTTTTATTTCCGGCCCGCTTGATCGCAAGCTTCTTCCCCGCGAGCTGTCTGCTGTAAATATGCGCGTTTGATCGCAGACAATCCGTGAGATCGTCGATTGAACGGTTCGCCGGCTCGTTCTATTCTCAGATTGCACATTAGCAGGCAAATGAGAGATGCAAGCATGTGTCGAGCGAGTGTCGTTTGCATGATGGGCAGGCACGCACGATGCTGCGCCGAAGAGTCTCCTTTTCCAAGGTAGTCGAGCACATGGTATACTTGGGACGCTTTTAATTACGTGGAGACTCTTCGACGCTTCTGAGTAATCCTTCCAATCTTGGCAATTTAATCTGGCAGTCGTGCGTGCCTGATGATAGTCGAGTGCCTGACGCGTTCTTTCGTAGAGAGAATTTACCGTAGCTCTGTAGGACCCTTGTAGCGGAATAGTCCACCGGTAGTCTGTCCTCATTCTTCGTTCAACCTCCTCTCCGAGTGCATTGGTAGACAATTATTCCGCGATTATTCTAGAGACCTCATGTAGCCCCAGTGCCGGGTAACTCGTTAATCTCGCTCCAAATAGTACCGGAATCTCAGCGCGCATTTCTCCAGTGGAAAGTGCAAAGGCTCAACTGAGTCAAGGCGTCCAATCATTAAGCGGCAAGCAACGCGTGTCAATATCGAGGGCCGGTTCTTTAAAGGCGGGGACTATTAAAGCAAAACCTATTGATTCCTATAGACCGGCCGCTTGTTAACACGAGTGGGTTACCCAACACTATGCCATGTTTCCAAGTAGTCGACTCGACTTTGGTAGCTCTTTGACTCTTGAGAATGTTATCCGCCCTCTCGAAACTACCCAACATCATTCTGCTACACTGCACCCTCTGCCTCCAGGCTTTCCGTCCTCCCGCTATCGGAACTCGCGGAAGTCTGATTGAACGCTTCAGCGACCCTCCTGGGATATCAAATTCACCCTCCAGTAACAATTACCTGGTGAAAGCCGACATTCTCACCCTCATATGCTAGTAATTCTAGTCCCATTACTTTTAATGTTCCCAGGCAGAACATATTCCAAGTAACAGTAGAACTTGCCGTTCGCATTCAGCCAGCTGCGCAGTAGAATTGACTATCTTGAGTAAAGTAGTCGGATGAAGCTTGCTTCTACTAATGAAGAAGTTTTACTTGGGCTAGTGTTTCCCGGCGACCCTGGTACCCTGGAACTTTCTGGGACATGTTCTACCTGCTCCACTCTCTTCTTGTTGTCTGTCGTTCACGAGTTCTCCGTCTGGAAGTAAAGGCACAAGTTGCTAACTACCCCGAGAACTGCCAGTCGGGCAATAGCAGCACTGTACCCCTGTAGAGGCCCCTTCGGATCTTTCGGCAGGGGCGTCAGGCGTGTAATCTCTATTTGCTAACTATAGTGGTCTGTAAGAGAGAAACTGCTCGTTGCACCCTGTCTGACTAGCGAGCACGTGCTGCGTCTCCTCTCCAAGTAAGGGCAATCGGAGAGGAGTCCAGCTGCAGCATCTTTCCGCCTAAGTAGCCTGGTATTCTCTCTGTACACGCACTAGAGGTTTGCCGTTTGGTAGAGTGCGCGTGTGGGGGAGAGAAGGGGAGAGTGTAAAGGTGAGAGGGGAGCATCTCGAACGGGTGGCACAGTCTTAGGAATGAAGAGTCCGTTGACAAACTTGCAGAAGGAGAGCTTGAAGAACTCGGGGGCGTTTTAGGGGGTTCTGCCGCGGGTGCCCTCGCCCTCGGCGGACGCCACAAGCCGGAAGAGCTGGCTACCCTCGCGGCGAAAACCAGGTTCACCACCAAGGAGATACAGTTGATCTATCGCGGATTCAAGCAGGAGTGTCCCACTGGCCTCGTCGACGAGGAAGCCTTCAAGCAGATCTTCTCACAGTTTTTCCCCCAGGGAGGTACGACGCCCAGCACAAACGTCCGCTCACCTTCTGCATCTCATATTTATACCCTTTTCCTTTCGAGCCCACCTGCAATTGACCCAACTTGTTTATCCGAGCGGACTTTCATCCGCCTCCTGAAAAGCTTCTCAGCAACCTTTGAGAAGTCTGAATGCAATATGCGCCCCACGGCGCTTTTTCTCTTCTCGTCGAGAGAGAATAGAGGATATTTACCCGCTTACCATCTCTATTGTCCCGTGTTCTCTCCGAGAGAAGCTTTCACGAAGCTTTTTCAGCGCGCCGCTGCGAATGACTCTTATATCGTATAATTGCCAACCTCCATTAAGACTAATGAGACTCCACCATTGGGAGCTCCGTCGGCTTTCTGCTGGATTTGCTTTATTGTTATCACGCATTTATCGCGAAGATTTGTCAGTCGGTGCGAAGCTGAGGGGTGGCACCTGTTTCCAGATGCGAGTCAGTACGCTCACTACGTCTTCAACACGATGAAGAGGAAAGCCTCGGGCAAGATAAGCTTCGAAGTGAGCGTCATTCAGGTTTATTAATGTATCTTGAGCTCTCTTCCAGTGTCCTTCACTGTTGTGGCGGTTTGCTTGCCTCCAGGAATTCCTCACAATCTTATCGAAAGTATCTAGAGGCTCCGTGGAGGAAAAGCTCCAGTGGGTCTTCGGGCTTTACGACTTGGACGGGGATGGCTTGATAAGCAAAGAGGAGATGCTCGACGTCGTCGGTTCCATTTACGAGATGCTCGGCCGCTACACTCAGCCGCAAATAGTCGAGCCGCACTTGGCCGCCCGCGAACATGTCGATCGCATTTTTCACGTAAGTGTATACCACGAGCTGCTACATTTCCAACGGGCGAACCTGTTGAGTGTCCTGTGTAAAAGAGCGGCCAAGTTTTACTCGCTCAAGCAATTTCGATACTTTGAACTCGACGATCAACGAATTCCATTTGAAACTTATGTTCAACCTGCTGGATTCGGAGTCGATGCTAGACTGGATGGAACGGTTTGTGTTTCTTTCCAGCTGATGGACGCCAATAAGGACGGGGTCGTGACGATCGAGGAGCTGGTCCAGTGGTGCTGCAAGAACGAGCAACTACTGCAGAGCCTCGAAACCCTCGACACCGTATTATGAGATATTAATCTTCGTTTTTAAATTACTTACACTCGACTCTCTGTGAATTCCTTGTCCCCCGAGAATTGTGCGCCGGCAAAGTGCGTGATGGAAAAGTTCCGCGCGTTCACGCATTCCCTCGGGTTGTTCCATTTAGCTCCTAATCTCGCTGTCATTCAAGATTAATCGGTGAGTGAATTACCATAGTTTATATCTTCCCACGTCATATCTTGGAACTTGGAACTTCTCGGGCACGCGCCCTCTTTGTAAATATGTACTTTACCCATCTACCCAGTCTTTCAAGCGCGCCACTTGCCGCCGCGCTCGATTAACAGTATATTGAGTCCTCCGCAAGGTTCAGCTCGGTTCCCACCGCGTCGAGTTCCCATTCATTACTGGAGAGCGACGCCAACTTGAATCAGTTGAATTCCAGGCTCACTTTATTGTATTCACTGGTGCGCTAAACCGGATCATTAGCGCTCGGGGCCCTCGAGGAATGCAAGTGCGCCGAGCGGACTTGTTTGCCAATTGATTTCGCGCGGAATTAATAACTGCAAGTGGCAGCACCGCAAGCTCCGCGTGAGAGTGCGCACTCAATACATAATGAATGGGTGATCGATTGGGTGAAAAGCGCTTACTACCACTTTCCCCCTCTCTCTCTCGCCTTTATTCCCGTTATTCGAAATTTGCTGAAATGCTTTTTCCGCAACTTTCAAAAGGGCGAATTCGATTTTACCCAGTCACTCGGCTTCCTCTGAGTTAATCGGTGCGAGCCCTCGTCACGTGTATGTACCTTAGCGGGCTTGCAGTAGTAGGAGTAGGAAAGCATTCTAAAGCGATCTTTCGCCAATCTATTTGATTGTCTCTCGTTCTTCAAAAGCTCCCAGCTCGTCGACCCCAATTCTCCCCGATTCTATGCGCCGGTTTCGAACCCTTGACAGGAATTCCGCAATATGGAAAGTGACGTCTCCGCGCGGACGAGAGATAATAAGCGAGCTAAAGGAAGGGCATGCCGATTCCTATTCCACTCGGGACGGTAGGCACCTGCCAAAAATAGTGGAACAAGTCGCCTGGCTGAACAATCGCTCGCCGAGTCCGGGGCTCGTTTGTCCGCGACGGTATAAATGTATAAAAGGAGCAAAGAAGATGAAGATGAAAAAGCATGCCGACCCTTTAGAATTGATAAGATTCCACAGTGTTCGCACGTGCCTACCAAATAGATGATAGGAAGATAATATTTCTAATGGCCCATACACGATTAAAAAGGGAAAGCCGGCGAACCAGAAATAGCGTATATCTTAGCCTCGACGAACCAAGAGAAACGTGGCCCCGCGCAGGGTCGACGCCTCCTGTGATTTTCTCGTACCTTACTACTATTAATTATACCACTATATCGCGTGATACGAATTGTTGACCTTCTATCGTGCATATGTTCGACCTCCGGGTGCTGAATCTCTCTATCGATTGTTACACTACATTGGGAAGATATACTCTAAAGAGCCTGTTAAACGTCGCGTATAAGTTTCTTCGTATACTCTCCTGTAGAAGGTCCTGCGCGACCGACTACTCCCCTTTCTTACTATTAGCGAGAAGCAATTGATTCGGCAGCTTGTAAGCATAATCATTCGAGCTAGACTTAGATTTCTATTCGCTTGGCATAGTAAATGCAACGATTCTAACAAAGTTCGCGAGCGGGTCCCTCGCCATTCTTTCAATATTAGCTTCCCATCGTTTTCGCTTCGACGCAATCCCTCGGAGCCAAGTAGTCGAGGAGTTTCTATTGTTCCGAGCCTTAAAACTGCGCAGGAGAATATACCGCATTCTAAAATCTAAAATAGTGGTGGGCACGCGCCGGCTGCTATAATGAGTAGATAAGCAGCACTTCCCTTCAAGATCAGACAACTGCTAGACGTACTCGAGCAATACGAGCGATGGACAGTGGCGCGTAATGCAGAAGGTAAATTAGCCAACTCCTTGGGGTCCCTATTTAATTTTTTTAGCTAAAATATTAAACGCTAGCGGATTTTGTGCGACCGAATGGGCTTAGAATCAAAACTCCAAAACCGAAGAGTCTTAAAATTGAAACTATATAAGATCAAAGGGTCTTCCAAGAACCGAAAGGGTCATAAAATTGAAATTCCATAACCCATTGGTCAGAGACTCGGAATTCCAAGACCGAAGGGTCATAGAATTGAAGCTCTAAGAAAGTGATTACATTTCTATGGTTTAAAATAAGAGGCCCCAATTCTCTTCTACCTAGAACCCCTAATGGTCATAACGCGCGCCACTGGCAGCAGAGCATTGATATACTTTGCTACGATTCGACTCACCAAGAGTTCAATCTTATACTTATATCACATCGATTATCTGATTCGAAGAGGCTACTGGCTCGCTTATGCCGAACTGGGCACAAGGTCGCTACAGCATCTCCGCACGCGATGCTGTATCCGGCGAATCGATTTTCTTACGGTCCGCTAGCCACGTATACGTAGTCACGTGCCCACCCCGAATTTCTTCCATTCTGCTATGCGAAGCCACGCAAGCGTAACTGATGAAACCATGTAGACATACGTCTATGCATGAAACATTGCTAGGTTTGCTCGGAGAAGACATCTGCAAAGAATACGCAACTTGGAAATCTCAGTTACAATTTAGAGTATACATATATACATTTCTCTTGGGCACGCGTTGCACAGGAATAAAGACGTCTTTGTATTTGTACTTGTAACTTGTACTCCGTTGCTATATGAATCTGGAAGAAGCTACACGTTGCTGCGAGAGTGGCACCGAGCGAATGATTATCCTCGGCGAAGAATGATAGTTGTCTCTGTTGAAAAGGTCCAACTTTTTGCGCTTGTCTGTTGAATACAAATGTTATTGCCTTACAAGGTGACGGCAGTGTTGTGAATTGTGACCGAAGATATCGGAGGAACATTGTATATGGAATAAAAATACTTAATTTATTACCAATATTTGAGGAAGTCATATTGATATTCCGTTTACTATAGTCCTGCATGAATTTGTTTCTAATTTTTGCCGCCAAGAATTCAAATATGTTCGCAATAATTCCGATGGAAGCGCTTTGAGCTGCGATAGTGCTGCCGCCGTTTGACAAATCATGAGGGACCGGCAAGCGCGTGTGTGCATTCGCCTCATGTGTACAACAATTTCGCATTCTAACCTGTTCTGAATGAAAGAATTTGTTAGGCACGGAATATTGTTTTGAATTTATGACATTCTGCGTGAATCATCACCAAGGGTCCTTGGTGCCTCGCATTTTCGAGGAACCGCAAACGACGCAATAACGGTGTGTTTTCTATTTGTAAGAGACTATTATTTCCGTGCACTTGTTCAGTGCAGCACTCGAGTGTTCGTTGTGTACAAAGTAGTTTTGCTTTCAGGGAGCAACATGCAGCGTGTGACGAAGTTCATTGGTTCGAACGCACTGGTTGTGCAAAGTTTACAAGTGGAGCAGGCTTTGGTACCAAATGTAATTTACACACAATGTGTTCGGTGGAAGAGGAAGCCAATTTGGCTGCCTCCAGCGAAATCGAAATTGTACAAGATCCGAGAGCGGGCAGAAGTAAACCCTGTCGAAGCAGCAGAAATGTCGCGGCTGCACAACAATTATAAGACATACATGAAATCCCTTAGGTAAACTGGACTGACCTTTGCTTCCGACGGCATGAAATATTGAAGTTTGCAAATATCACAGACTCCTCTTCCAGGTCTTACTTCCTTCAGATGACAGCGAACAAAGAAGTGCAAACTGACCAGTTTCATCAAGACCAAGCAGCGAAAGAGGACTTTAAAAGGTGTAGTGATATAAACAATGCTTGGAATGCAGCACAGGCAGTCAAAAGAGATAACCGAATGGAAGAAGAAAGGAAAGATCGTTTAGAAATGGTAGCAATAAAGTTGCAAGAAAAGCAAAAGAGGGACCAATTACAGCAAGAAACGGCAGATGCAAATATCAAAAAATTGAAAGAAGAGTCTACTGCTTTCATTACACCCGAAAACATAGATGCCGCGATCGCCGAGGCATTGGAGACTGTGGTCGATCGAAATAGCGCGATTGATATTAACGGCGAATCCATCACCGATTTCAATACAGCGGAGAAGTACAAGAATCCCAGGTTCAATAAGCAAACTTTGCGGTATGTAGATAGTCCTCAGCAGAAACCGAAAGTTGCGAAAGCTGCCGCGCTATAGCATTTTAAGTCTATTATTCGTGTGATTAGAAAAAGAGACCCTCATAGCACATATTTAATAAAAAATGTCATAATGTACAGAATACGTTTATTGAAAATGGTATATATATATATATAATACGATGTATCTGTAATACATAATAACAAAAGAGTTTGTAAAGACATTCATTTGAATTGCGTGAGTGAATGTTTCTCGCAACATGCCTGACGAGAAACGGTATTATCTGTCTTTGATTTCAGTATCCACCCTATACTCGCGTTAGAACCTTCGTGCATATTTCCCCGAGCGTACACCTGCTAAATCCTATTTTAACAATTCTAATAATCAATTATCGTCGTATCTTGGTTTTTTTACAAACGTGCACATCGCCCATTGAAAGTCAAAACAATTTACATAGTACTGCCGCGTCGACGATAATCACAGTCGTTAATTTGTAATGCGTAGAATTTTGTTTTACTAGCACTCTGGCCGGCACAGTGTATCTTGTCCCAAACGAACGACAGAAATGTCGCAACATAAACGATCCATTTTACCCAGCGTATGAAATAAGTGACCATGTTTATAGGAGGCGTATGCCTATAATGTACTACCTTGCAATACCATCTGTTCATCTTTGGTAGAGATTTTCAATAAAAATCGGCAATGACTAACTGAACTCTCCTCGGAGCCATTCCAACTTGAATGACCCCAAAAACGTAACCGCGGATGGATACTGTAAAACACTATGCATTTAAAGCGCATTCGCGAGCTATCGCGAGCGGAGAATATATAAATATATATATTAATTCGTTATATCCATACTTTGATCCATACGAGTAATAATGCTAAACGTATAATTCTATCCTGTATTTATTGTACGTGCTCATGTATATAGTCCTAAAATTCGAGAACAAGTCTTTGAGTCTCACGGTCCGTAATGAACGACGAAGCCTTAGATTAATATAGAAATCGCTAAACCCAAGATTCACAAGCAATAATGAGCATCGACATATCACGCTTAAGTAACAGAGCTAGAATCCCCTTTCATAATGCAAAATACGTTCGACACGTTGAAAGCTTAGGCTTCGTCATTGATCGTAATAAGCGGTTTAGCGAAAGTCTTAAATAACGAGAGTTATACATAGTAGATTACTAGTCTGCAAAAAGTGGAGAAAAAGCAGCGATAAGTAGATGTCGTATGTCGCGTTAAGTTACGATTGATCATTCGTCAATTATTTAACACAATATGCATGTAGGCGCTCCATTCGGTTTTACAAACTACCGGTTATATCTTTGACATGAGTGGGGTGTATTGCACTTGAATAGCAGTTCGATGCATAATATAAACTGGGAGCTGGAGGCATCGGTTACATGAACACGTCCGCAGAAAGATTCCTATAAGAGAACATTCCAGCTTTGGTTTATCTTTTACACACTAATCCCTGCCGCGCATAAGGCGCGTGCGTACAGTATTCGTAGACTTGTTGATAATCGTTTGAATGTCCTTGTTCCTCTCGATTTCCATCACGCTATTACATACAATTTAACTCTGCTTATCGTAGGCGTACAAAATGTTTCCTTTTTCACGTGGGGCATTGTATAATTTTACACTGCCATCGCGTATCGCAGCACCACAATTTAAGGGTGTGTTGCGTACGCATCATCGCGGTATTGTTAAAAATATAGAATTCGTAGAAAATCTTACTCTTGTCCATTAGCCGGTGTATATCGTGTATGAAAAATGATGGCACATATGTTTCCTATAGCGAAGTTGGCGCAAATATCGCGCTTAAACGACTTCTTGAGAATATTTGAGCTGTATACCGTTTACCTGGTATAGGCTTGTTCAGTGACGAAAGCCTCTTTCGTAAATAGTATCCACTAGAGTACTAATCCTCGTTAACTAGATGGTTTAGAAGATGGGCTGCTTATCATATCACGGTTGATGCTTTGTTAATTAACAAATGCACGCCTTTATTGGTTTGGAAAACGTTCTCCCGTTAAAGTTAGATTAATTCAATGGTGCACGTGAACTACATACATCTTCGCAAACATGCTTTCGCAATTATGGGGTGGTACACAGTTCCTATGCAATGAGAAGAGCAAAGCATCATTTATCGATAACTGAATGCTTGCTTGATTAATGTAACATACCCTTGTTACTGGTAATACAAGATTTGCAGACATGCTTATACATATATATATATATACAAAACTCTACTTCGTGCTCGTGTTAATTAGACGGATCGCTCGTTTCGAGTGCGGTAAGTAATGTAAAGGACAACATGAACACAAACAGCTAAATAACATTTACTCAATTACAACAAAGAAGCGAAAATTCAGAATACTATAATGTGCATCAATCAGTAAAAACAAGCGGTAAACTCTTCTCCTTCTCGTTTAAAATAAATCAAAAGAATCTTCGTAACCATATGCATACACATGTTCCACGTGTGTGCTGTGTATGCATATGCACGAACACGTATAAAATTTGGTCAACTTTCTCTATATGGTAATATTATCAAATATAGTATATATAAGAATATTTCGTATGAATATATCATAATAAAGTGGTTGGTAAACAGTAAGTATAATTATTCAACAAGTACTACATGGTAATCGTAGTAACATTACGAGACGGCGAACAGAGAGACAGTTACACTTCGAGTCATTCAAAACCTTTCCCGATTGTTTCTTCTTCTACCCCCCCCTAAACGAGCTCCCGCGCGATATATTACTCTACATGCTCCTGCACCTGTCCCGCTCCTCGTCAACGCGATAATAATTACGATAATACTAACTATCAAACGAATTCACGCCCCTCAAAGGGAACTAATCGAGACAAAACGACACGAAACGTTACTAATAACGATGATGTGCAAGTACTTTTTAAGGTGATACTTTTTGGTTGCGTGTAGTATGAAGTAGATGATAATATACAAGGTTCTTCGAACGGCGCACTACTGAAGATACTGCCAGTACAGCCAATATAAATAACGCGAAAGGACTAATCGGTTACATGCTACTAAATATCGTTGCTCCCGTAAATGTGTCGCTACGCGTGAACCTTGTTCAGCTCGTCCATTTTTTCGTCCAACTACGTGCGTGTCTAGTGTATAATAGCATCGATATAATATATAACTACTTATACTTCAGTAATTTCTCATACTACTAATTATAGCATGTCTATGTGTATGCACTAGAGCTGTTACCTGACAGTACTTGGGATGTATTGCATCTTCAGAAAACCTTCCTACCGTGTACACATGTACAATTCGATCTGCCTGTTGAAATTATGTAATAGTAACATTGAGCTTAAAGTTCTCGCAGTGTCACGCGCGCCGGCTAAGCTATCTCACAAAGCTAATCTCAAAGAACGCGAATCTGACTATTTATCGATTTCAAAAGTATCACGTATATTCCTCGTACACCTTGCTGACCTCCACCGAGTCATACCATGGGAGAGTCGTATCTTTTCCCTTCCGTTTACTGGGTTATCGATGTGCTAGTAAAATAGATGTCTTTCATCCTACCTTCATTCATTCGACAGTAGATGAACTCATCCTCTTAAAAAATAACTTTCCATAAAGAAAAATAATATCTCCTTTGCATAACGTTTGTACGTTTACGGTTAATGCAAGGCGGTGGCACATTGTTCATTCTACACGGTGTATCACGTGTGTAAAATATATTAGATTGCGATGTATATTCTGTGTTCTAGAGTTTTCGCTCTCTTTTCGAGATCTCAGAGTCTCTGCTCTTCTTATTCGTATATCTTCGATCTTGAGACGCTTGACAGACGCTTTCTAGGTAAATGTACAGAAATCTTGCCGCACGTTATCGTAGCTCCGTATTTTATACATTTTGCACTTGTACTGTTTGCGGCGTCTAATGTCTTTTTCTTTTACAAATGAACTGTGGATCGTTAACCGATATTACTCAATTCCCCGTGGTCCGTCTATTGGCATCGTGTGCAGTACCTCGTCCAATAGCTGTAGAGCTCGATGCAAATGTACCTGCGTCATTATGTAAAAATCGTTGTGCCTCTCGAGTGTTACCAGTGATCTACATAAAGTTTTGCATACGTACTTCAATCCAACAGGGGGTTTCCTTTATGCTCTGCCTGGGATAATCTGGGCCCCAGCCTTTCACAAAGCTCAATCGCAAAATACACAGTCGTCGGAGGTCGTCCACGCCGATACCAGCCGCTGCGCTAAGACCTAGTGAGTTTCGTGGAAACAGGTTTATCAATATCCTCCGTTCAACCTTATACAGGTGTAGAAATCACTTGGTACTAACTTTTAGTGATAGGCGCTCCATGCGTGAGATGCCCAGCCACAGCAGCAGCTTGTGCTGCTGCTGCCGCTTGAGCCGTGGCCGCCTGCCCACGCATTTGTTTGTGACATTGTCGCAGGTCGAATACTTTAATATATGCAGAGGGATATATTTTGTGTACTGCATCACCGGGTGCTCGACCAGCTTCTCTGTCTAAATAATATGACTGTACAAAGACACTATGCTCACTCTGACATCTCAGCCAAACGTCGCCTTCTCCTCTTAAATCTAGTACGACTCCTTTGCCTGTGGAGAATGTAATTTATAAAATAGTAATTAGATTGTAACGGGTGGCGAAACGGAAGGACTGTAATTATACCTATATGAAGGCGGGCTTTTTCGCTCTGTTCTGTTCGATGTACATTACTTAGAGCCCCTAAGCAAAATCGGTTACCCCCGCTTGGGTCGACGTAGCCATCAACAGTGACTGTCGGGCAACCACTACTGACTTTGAAAGTTTCCCCTACTTGTGTGTCTAATTCGAAATATCCGACGGAACACCAATACTCGGGTGCTGGTTGCGTGGATAGTAATCCACCGATGTTTCCACTGACGTCACCGCCATGCCCACCCCCTAATTCGTGAAAGTACCACATTGATGGTGAAGATGAACTTTTTACTGTTTCGATCAAATTCGTGTAGTTAGACTCACAATAAGATGTTGCATGTAAATGTCTGTGGTCTGGTGGTTGCATACTCTGAGTGTATGTAAGAGTATTAGCCCCAGTCCATTGCGGTGCCCCTGAATTGTAAGTGGCTGTGCCCACAGGGAATCCATTCGGATGATGTAGATGCACAGGAGAGACAGGTGAAGTTTGACCTTCGCCTGTACGAAAATATGTTCATAACGTGATCCGTGTCAAGTTCCGGCGATCGATAAGGGAATTTAGCGGATTTACTGCTACGATTACGTACCTAAGGTAGCCGCTAATGCATCGACACTCGTCGGTGGCTGATTTAAATCTTGAGGCGGCGTATTAGTTCCATAGAAAGCTTCTGTGGGTGGGCCCTGCGAAGTGGCCAATATCTGCGTGCCATTGCCTCCGCTAGATGTGCTCAATGCTTGCTGTTGGCTACCTACGGTATGACTCATTGGATGTACTACTGCTGCAAAATCAAATGTGACTCGTACACAATGCAGGCAGCGGAACACAAAACGGCAATCTCACTAATACTCTTAGTCAATCGTTGTCAACTACAAAAAGTATGATCGAGCAAAACTAGCTGGCAACAATTAATAGATATTGCATAAAGATCGACATCAAGCGACAATATGCCAGCGAGAGACGGCGAAATAGTAGGAATTTACGAAAGCGATCTAGTATACGTACGATGATGAATGTTACGTGTCGTAGAGTGATGGGGTGTGGGTATCCAGGTTTGCCTGGGGCAATTATTATCGTCCAATTTATTGTGGGGGTTACCACTGCTATTCCCGCCCCCGCTACTGCCAAACATACCCTCACCACTGGCTGTGCCAAGGAACACAAGGAAAAAGAAAGAATAAAGGTAAAATGAACTAGAACCAGCGATGCAAAGTAATGTCTTATGAAGCGACACTGACAAAATAACTCGTAACAGGGAAAGTAAACTATAAGTTCATCTACCACTGCATCAGCGAAAGCTTTTATCACCACATTAGAAAACTCAATTTCTTATGACTGGTGTCGCAATAAGTACGCACAGAGAAGCATACTACATTTTACTAGTGTTTCTAGAGAACTGGTAGAACAGATACCTTCATTACATAAGAGATAGACACTCAAAAGAGATTCTTAGACTACTCTCAGTAATTCAATGTTCGAACATTGATGCAACAAAGAGAATTTTCAGGGCATGCTATATATGTTTAGATGTACAGCACCAAACTTGTTTCAGGTGGATTTACTTCTCATTAAAAGAACATGGTACATGTCTTTAAAAAAGCAGGAACTTTACTTACTTGGATTGGGCGGTGGTAGGCCAGGTGTAAAATTCTGTGGTGGTGGTTGTGCATTGTTCGGCAGGGGGGGTTGTGCCGGTGGATGATGCTGGATGGTCTGATTCATTTCTCCATCTACATCCATCGCGGTACCAGCTGCTCCAGCAGCGGTGCTTCCTCCACCACCAACCGTGTACTCATCTTTCACTAATCTACCACCTGGTCCGACTCCTACTCCAGATTGCAGGGTCAGCCCAGACAGGTCTGTAAAGAACGGGTCTGTGCGGGGAAACCAACCCATTCCATCATACACAAAGGCCACAACAATAATTGATCTACATTTAAAGTACTAAAGTACTAGAATCTTTCCTTGTGAAAGCATGGTAAAGGATCCAAATGAAATAGAAGCGATGCAGATTATCGGATTATAATAAACTATAAAACCATAACACAGATGCAAATAAAAGGTGCAACATCCGACATACCTATGCCAGGTGATACCACTCTCTCGTAGTGATACGGATTCACACAAACAGAATCGCACTTCAAGTCAAAGGCGAACTGGCAGTACTTGACATGCTTCAACTCGTTCTTATGTAAATCTGGCCATCTCCAGATGCGCGCGTAAATCACATGTGGGAAGCCCTTGCGACCTGCTACTTGTAGTCTACCATCCAGGGTCCTTTGTATTGTCACGCACTTACTGGGATGCGCTCCATTAGTTGTTATAGCTGTTATCAAGCTATCCAGCTCATCCCTCTTTTCCTAGACACATTCATGCAATCATGAAATCCACAAGTCTCATTAGAGCTTTATAAGAAAGCACTTACTTTGAGCTTCTTCACTAGCGACTCAATGGCACGTTTGCTGAAGCCCTCGCTCTCTCCACCCTGGCGGTGGCACATCAACGAATGCACTATGCTCAGGCAAGCATCGGCACTGGTTGGTGCACTGGGTGCGATGCCTGTCATTTCTCTCACTGCATCAGTCAAATGCGAATCAGTAAGGACATTGATTTGCGCTTGAGGGAGGAGAGCTTCCAACTTACATTCAGGATTAGGTTGCATTGGGGGCGAGGGATAGAGATGACCTCCCCCGCCCGCCAACCCAACCATCTCTGTGAAAGCCGTGGCGAATGCTGTCCCACTTCTCCGATCGCGACACTATTCCTGTCCAAGCTTTGAAAGCTTCGGGCCGTTCATGAATTACCATCTAGCATGGGTCCTCGTAGCCATGCGTCGCGATAGTTGCCAGGCTGAAAGTGAAAGTCCCAGCCAACCACAAGCTTCCCTCTCGAGATTCGAGCCTCGGCAGAGTACAAAGCTGTCTCCTGGCGATGCTGCTCGCCCGGGACCTGGCTCGACGCGGAGTAACCTGAGGCGAAGCGCACGTGAAATTACGTGAGCCAACTTGACAGTTCCACTCGCCGAGACGCAGCCGCTCTCTTTTCCCCAGCTTCCGACAATCCCTCGCAGCACCGAGTCCCAGTGCTGGTTTTGCTACTTATCTGCGATGCCGATTCTAAAAAATTCAACGGCTGCGGAAAAGCTCCCCTCGAGCAAACACTGGCCGAGCAGGCTGCGAGGCTTCCGCGATTCCGAGTTCCTCCTGCACTTCCCGCAAATCCCCAAAGCCGCAACCCGCGCGATATTGTTGCGCTGTTTTGTTACGATTGCTGCGGAAAAACAATAAACCTCCCCGAGGAAATTAACGTATACCAAAGCGAAGTTGGCGGTATAGGGGAACTTCGATCTGTCGCTGTCAAGTGTCAATTTATCGAGCAATCCGCCGCTGCGAGTGCACAGGAAGTTCCTTATCATCCGTTCACAGTTGCCTTTCGTGCGCGGCTGCCTCTACTGCTTCATCCACACCAATCCACACCAACCCACACATATCACAATTAACTCGCGTTTGATCGTTGCATCTGCCCTTATCAAGATGGGAGTGTCAAAAATAACAGTAGCAGGAAATTTGATCGTTGGTCGATTTGCGCTGCAGCTTACAGACGGATAGGAAATGAAGCAGATAAGAATCAGTTTATCTTTTTCATCCATTTTTTATTTACCTCCTTTTTATTGTTTCTTATTTCGGAAGTCCGGATTTGATGATTAAATAACTTTGGTTATGCCAACGAAATAAACTTACGGTCTTGCTGATAATAGATTTGCTAGTTTAATAAAACTGACTCATCAAACGTTTTTAGAACGTCTATATAATTTTATCGTGGCAATACGCGTCCTAACTCATCTTGTACATAAAAGTAGGAGTCTATAACGTGGGGGTGTAACTCAGTGGTAGAGTGTCTGCTTCGCATGCTGAAAGTCCTGGGTTCAAATCCCAGCTCCTCCAAAATTTCATTTTGCTTTTTTCCGATAGCACAGTATATAGAATAACTTTCCACCCCGCTTTCGACAACCACATATCCTTTACTCATTTTATCCACATAAAATTATATAAAAATAGCAGAGCGATTCAATGTCCAGAGATAGAATTTTCACAATTAAAATATAAAAATATACATGGAAAAGGGGAAAAGTGGTTCGACACAGACACATTTGATAGCATTTATTCAGTCAAACGAAAACTGTACAATTAATAACAATCGTATATCAGCAAACATGCGAAGGTCTTTGAAATATGACGCATTGCTGGACCGTTGCAGAATGCAGGAAAGATACGGGACACGACGGCTCGATAAGTAGGTGTGCGTCCCGACCCATTGATAAGCACTTGAGCAGCAGGAGATATGGTAATTTCTAGCCCAACCTAATCACTCCTGCGGCACTAGTACTTATGAACAGGGGAGGATTGTTGCGGCCGTCAGTAGCCTCGTATGCCGAATACACAGCAGCGTCAGAGCGCATTAACTCCATCTTCTCTGGAAAGAAGAAGAACTCGTTACTTCGGATTAGTTCGCCGCCTACCCGGCGACTCAGTAATCGTCAGGCCAAAGCTAAAAGACAGAGCAAACATTAAAATGTGGTACAAGGAGTCCTCCATTGTTACACTTGCTCCGATTCGAAGCTTTTATTACCCCTTTTTCTTCGTAGGAAGTGATGTTATTTTTAAAACTGTCATGACTTGGATTGGGATTTATTGGCTTCGGTTTAAAAGCAGGTCTCTGGTCTTTGACTTGAGTTCGAACGCGACCACACTACATCCATTCTCTCGGGACTTACAATGAGAGGCTTGTTACTCCCATGCAGCCAGTAGTTCAATGAATTAGTAGTCTCATATATTGATCGAGCTTCCCGCTAAGATCATCGCGTAATTCCAGTCAAGCTATTTTTAAAAGAATATGCCGATTTTCAGAGAGTCCCTCGATGGCTCAATTGTTTGTTATCGGCAATGCGTGTAAGTACGGAACTAATGCAACTCTAATATACACTGTTGTGTGAAGAAAATCACGGAATTGCCCGCCAAGGTTTTCCCGTGCGCCATGCGAGATTAGATAATTAGGTCGAAGATTACTGTAATTCGGAGATATTGCGTGCGACTCGCAGCATCGAGCAAGCCAGGAAAGCTTATTTGGAAGTCTGAATATCGACAGCCACTTCGCACGAGATACAATTAATGGCCGATATGGTTTCTCGGGAAGAATTATTCAATTATTAGTGTTTCGTGAACACGTTCTCGATCACTTGCTACCAGGAAACGGTCGATGGTCTTATTAAACATGCTCGAACGGCCCATGAACTTCGGGAAGAAATCTCTTGGACGGAAATTGTAACTTCCAGTTCGACTGGAAGAGGCTCAGGGTTGAAGATATCCTCGCGAGTGGCTGGAATCCTGGAATTATAACAGACGGCAAGCAATAGGGAGGGTAGAGGCTGCAATTATTAGTCCGGACGTGGCACGGCAGGCTGTACATCGGCGCGGCAGTAATGATGCAATGACAGACAGTGGTACTCATTGAAGCGACCTCGAGAGCTCATTAAAATCGCCCACTACCGCGGTCTCTTCATTCTTTCTTCCTCTTTTTCTCCCTCGGCGAGCTTTCGAATGCGACGGACGCCGCCGACGATGTGGCACTGGGCGACGGGACCTGTTGCTTCCAATAACGTGCTTCACTAATACGTCCTCTTTTTCCACTCTGCAGTCAGGTATATTCTGCCAACCAGAGCTTACGAGGACAGAAAGTCATATTTTAATCTATAAACTGGTATTATTTCTTAGACTCAGGGGTATTCTACTCAGAACGTATTGCGCTGGATATCTTTCCAGCGGTTAAAATGTAAAGCTGCATAAGCTAAAGAGGATTAGTAGTTGCAGACGTCGCAGATTCAGCCAGCTGTCCCGCTCGAAGCGCGACGCCTACGTCGAGGATTGCTTTTTCGGCGCACAGTGTCGGCGAGGACTTGATATAAAAAGCTAGAGTGTGAGGCCGGCGGGTTCGAGGAAGAGCGAGCACGAAGGGAGAGACACGAACGGGCGGCGGTGGGAGAAAGATGAAAGGGAAAGAGAGAACGGGACAATATCAATTAACGCTAATTTCCGTTAATGCTTCTTGCCACTTGGTGGTCGTGAAACGACTGCTCGCCAATTTCAAAATGCCCCTCCCCTCATCCTTTCGACCATGAACGCATGGATTAAGAAGCAAAAGATCCACCCAGTGCGAGGTAGAGTTACAATTGGAGGAATTTTCGTCGACTCGGTAAAAGACGATATTGGGGAAGATAGGCGCGCACCACGTTCGGTATCGGTATTTTGACCCTAGGAGCCATAATTCTTCCTCGTCTCGGCTCTTCTCGTGTTCCGTACTATCGTCCGGTCGAGGTCAAGAAGTCGTTGCGATAAGACCGCGAGCCACCAAGCATCGCACCATATTTTCAGAATAACAAAATGTCCCCGCTAATTATAACATTTTGTCGCAGCGTTCCTCGAGAAGATGCTAAATCGGCAGAACTTTATGAGAAACCATTCGTCCATCCTGGGAGTAAACTCCCTTTTTGCCTGGCTTGAACGCGTCTCTCGAGTGTCAGTAGATCTTATTTCAGTCGGGTAGAGCATGAAAAATCCGGGTCACGCATACCAGATAACATATTAGAGGAATGCGAGGGTCCATTAACAAAAGCGATGCAGACCGAAGCCAGAGAGACATATTCTACATATCTTGCATATGGAGACTGGAGACTCGCGAGAGTACAACCGAAACGGGAGCACAATGGTAATAATAGCCGAGATTTTCGTGATACCAGTTATTGCCCTTCGCGAAGTATTATGTCAATAGTATTAACTGCTGGCTTATCGGGGAGTTGACTCCGCGGCTAAGGGTTAATCTTGTTTGCACGATTCCAAAGCTATTTACCACATGTACAACAGCCGATGCTTCATTCGTGCGTGGCCCATTATTCGTGCGAGCACTCTCGCGTTCAATGCAGCAGTGAGTAAAGCTCTTTGCGCGTATTTCCCGCAACTAAATTCGCCGCTCGTATTATATATTCGAACGCAGCTTTTGAGGAAATGAAGTGAATCACCCAGTTTTGGATTTATGTTACACGGTATTCGATGCAGCGGGCGTCGATCGTGAGTCAATATGCAATTGACAGCTGTTCAATTCAAACAATCGAAGGAACTCTCATGACCTTTAGCTTCTACTGCCAGTGTTAGATAGCGATACCTCCCCGAGCACACATGAATTCGCCTACTGCGACTGCTGTTTCAGGAGCACTGCCTTCCCATTGCCAATTCGGACAGGGAATTTGGTTGGTCAACACTGATCACTTCCCGCTTCCCGAGACCTGGAATCGAGCAGAGTAGAATGCAAAGCGGGTACTCAAACTCTTTCCGAGGATTTACCATCGCAGCTGGCCCCTCCGCCGGTCGGTCCAACGAGCCATTAGCGACAAATTCCTTCTAATTTAACAAACTACCGTCAATCAAGTAGCAGGGAGCAATTTTCGAGAGCGGCTCTCTCGCCCTGGCTTCGACTAAACGTCCGATCCCGAAGGAAGCCTCGCCCGGTCACTGAATAATCATCCGCTTCTTGAAATTGGCCCGAAGCAGTCATCTTCTTGTTTCAATTCGCTCATTCGTGGAGAACGTCTCACCCGGGATTTCACGTGCAGGAAACTAACGGGGCGGTCATCGGCACCGGCTACTGGGTAGAAGCAAGGAAGCAGGCACACGTAACGCGCGGCGCGGGTGTGCCGCGTAGACTGAGCGATAAACTGCTCTTGATTGGCTTAATATAGTCGGGCGAGCGCTGTAATTGGCCGCTCCTTGCCGCGCGGGAAATGATTGGTCAATTTAATCCTAGAAGCACGGTGCATTAAGCATTCAACCGGCGTTCACTACCTACTTATTAACAGTTCGCAAGAGAGTGGCTCTGCCTGAGCCACCACCATTTATTTCTGCGCTCGCTCGCTGCTCGGTAGACGCGCTCTCGCCACACCGTGTGTCCTCCTCCTCGTTCTTTATCCTCTTCCACACGCGTGTCCACCCCTCGGCTATACACTTCGCACCTTCTCTCTCTCCCTCTCTCTCTCTTTCTCTCGCTCTCCCGCCGTTTTCATCGGACTCTCCCCCTTTTTTTAAGCTACCGTCGTTCCAAATCAATTTACCAATTGAAATCAGTGCCGGTCGGTGAGGAATCGCGTCACTGAATGGCTGACCAACCGGCGGACAGTATGCGTCTCCCCTTGTGCCTGCCTACACCGCGATGCCTTGTTATCAAACATTCACCATCCTCGACTGCTAACTTCGACCTGCACTGGCGCACCATTCGAATCTTATAGCTGCGGAAACTCGCTTTTGCAGGAATTGTAGTAATGGCACGACTTTGGGATGAGGTAATCAAGAATTCCGAAGAAATTTCGTTATGGAACCCGCATGAATATATTGTGACGAGGGTACATATGGCGTTTCGAGAGTCTGGGAAGACTTGGTGCATCGGGCGAGATCGTAATTCGTCATTCCTCGAAGGATTGATACATTTTATGAATTCTGTGTGATTCTAAGTATTTCCGGGTGAATTAGTTGATTACTCAGAAATTGATTGGGATTCAAACTTGAAGAATTTGGAAATAGTTGTGAATTTAGTATTAGTATAGGAATAATGTATTTAACACGAGACTTTCTAGATGAGGACCACTGACACGGATGACCTAAACAGCTATGATTGATTAAGAGATTTGTTTTCTGCTATACATGGCTGTATTTTTGGAGCTGAAACTTCCCACGTGGGAACTAATTTCTGAGGAGCAAGGGGGAATAATTTTAATAATTTCTTTACTAGCTCAATTCAATGTTACATTTTATTTGTAAGACCTAAAAGTCCTATATGGAGACGATAGTGCACGTCCACATGAAAAGTAATCGTGCCCAGGTGAATTTCAGAGTCATCACCTACGGCACTACTACTTAGCACGTGCACGAACAGATAGTTCAATGCCCAAGTGTACCAGGATGCTTTCTTCTCAGAATTCCTGCCGCAACTACTGACTTTTCAGTGAGGCCTTGAGTTATATATACTGGCGGACGAGAGTAGAGTTCGCATTTTCACAAATAGTCTTACTCATAGTCTTCCCTTATCTTCCACTTCCAGTTTCCAATGGTGACTTGTCCTGCCGACATCCCCTAATCAACCTTTGGAGACTAATACACATGTCAGCCAGGAGCAAACAATTGGCAAAAAGTATACTAGGATCCCAAAGTCCGCTTCCATTTCGTCGAGAAGATAGTTTAATTTATGAACGCAGCAACGAGCGCGGCCATTTCCCGCCCATTGTTACGGTCACAAATCGAAATATCTCCCTTCGAGTCCATCAATAGGGAAAACTGGAATTAAACAAGAGAGAAACGCAGTGAACATCCAAAGACAATGGAGGGCCATTGAAAAAATGTAGGCGAACTTAATACAACTCCCTGTGATTAATCGCGAGACGGCGTCGATGCATTCATGCTAAGCAGCAATTAAAATCCCTTTTGTCCTCCCATTACAGCTCGTAAAGCCACCGGCAGCCCGATGATCAAGTGGCAGAGGAGAAAAGCGGAGAAATGTACATAAGTCCTTTGTCAGAGGTCTCGAGTTTGAAGTTGTTCAAAATAAATGACCGGCACTGTGTGAGTCAGCAAGGGGGCCATCGGTGACTCTCCACTGGCCGCGAGTATATCTACATTTTGTCCCTACTTCTTCGGTAGCAAAGGCGGACCTGAAATTGCATTAGCCAGCCGAGCGATAGGGGAAGATGATGGGAATTGACGAATAATACAAACAGTTGTAGCATCTCGGCAAATGGAATTCGCTGATTAATGCTTGGACGCACACAGTACCCTCATATACTCAAGATCCGTCTGCTCGCACTTCGAAATGGTTTGGTCATTTTGTGATAATCGCGCCGGGACTCTCGGCCCTTCCCTGCGTTTTCCCATGCGGGTCCATTTTACTGATTTGAAGGAAGCTACGTGCCCGACGCACCAACTCACTCTTTATTAATATACAATCCGTAACTAAAGCTTGCTCGTTGAGACCGAAAGCATCGTATTGTCGTCCAATTTACTGTTGTAAGCTACTATGTTCGCCTATCATTCGGTGAGCTTCAGTGCACAATGAACTTTCTTATACGAATTGCGAGTATTAAAATATATCTGTTGCTATGTAGTAAGACATATGCCAATGGTGAGGAGGCTTTTCCCGGATTGATTAATCGTTTTAATTACTTCGTACGCTTACCTGTTTTAGTTACAGTTGCTGAAGAACAGTTTATAATAATTGTTGCTTGGTGTATGATTCCGCAGAGACGACACACGAGCGACTTTCCGTGCACGGTCGTTGAGAAGGACGGGAAATGATTTCGTGATCGTCCACTATCTATGTGGCAGCCGTTTCAGAGCCGAATGGTGCACGCTCTCGGAAACTCACTACCTCGCCGTACAGAAGTCGCACATGCACAGGTGTTTTTTGAGATCACCTGTGCCACATATGTGTGGCGCGACGATATCGCTCGTTCTCTCGCCACACAGGCAATTTATTCGAGTCCGCTCCTACTTGTTCAAATAGGACGAAAAGCTCCTCGATTCGAAAGGAATTCGTTTCTTTCTTTTCAAGAGGCTGATAGATGCGCATTCGTTTAAATTTGGAGTATACTTTGCATATCGCTCGGCGAGTCTGGCTGGAATTTTATTTTACGTAACACGCCCTTATAGAACGATAATGAATAAATTGGCATTTTCGAAAGGGGGCGAACTGTCTGACAGCTGAAATTGACCTGTGGCGAAAAGTCGTCGTCGGCCAGGGTGGATTTATTTAGCGGGTTTTCACTGGATTTTCAGGGAAACTCATGATTGTACCCGGGAATGGCCCCGGCCAAGTAATTTAGAGGAGTTTATTAAATTGGGTAGAATGCGGTGCGTAGGCCTACGCCGGATACTCGGAGAATGAATCTCATCCAGCGAGAGGAAGTTCGAATTAACTCGAGCCACTGCCAAGGGGGTACCAGCCGAGCCCCGTTTACTATGTACAAACTCTTGTCCCATTTATTCTTTACACATTTACGTCCATCGCGTGGGCAAACGACGGCCTCTATGTTCAATTTTTCATTTGGCAACTCGCGTGAGAGATTCTTGCGCAGTTAATTGCCGTCTGAGAGACGCACCGGACGACGAAATTTCCTAATTGAATTTAGCTGAGTGCGGCAAAAATGTTCGGAACTAGAGAAAGTGGCTCAGAATTAAGACTTGTTAGAATCGTTTGACCCTGCGCTGTATACCCTGTCGAGACTTTGATGGGTTTATTTTATCGGATATTGGTGGGGATGCCAGACGGAGAGGACAGAAGTACTTATAAAAGGGAATGCACTGGATGGGAAAAGATAGAAAACCCAGCGCGGATCACGAAGATGCAATACGTTAATGCCCCGGTCAAGACCTGTGGCATTCGATTCGATGTGTGTGGGCGGCTTCGTTACTTAATCCAAAAAGACTAATTTGATAAATCTCCTGAAAAGGTTCTCGACTAGCAGACTATCGCAATAAAAGAGGCACTATAATTACTAGAATGTATAATTTTATTCTGTATAAATAATTACAATAGAGATTCCTAAATTACGCTATCTAAATCTTGTAATCCGCTCATAGTATTAGAAAAAGGAAACATTAAAATGTAAAAAAGAGCGCCAAGTAGTTTAGTCTTGCGGAATGCGGCACAGTTTTTTGTGAGGCAAGTTCTTTTTTGGGGTGTTATAATTGTTATGGGCCATTTGCGGACTACCGAGTCTACTGATGCATTTAGTTATCTACAATAGGACACGCTGTACAGAATGAGTCATCTCGGACGATGCTCCTACAAATCGTATGGTCAGTCTGGATATCTGTGAGCCCCTTTGCCTCCTTCACAGATAATATCGACGACGCTACGCTCCATCAGGACTGGCTCCAAGCATCTATGCACAGCGCTTCCAAGTATCTCGTCCAGTAAGAAGAGCACGACACTGCAAATGTAGTCCATGAGTAACAGGTGGATCGGGATATTAAACTACGCCAGAAAATACTCACTTCTCATCAGAAACAAACCGCCAAAGATAGAGTTGCAAGTAGTGGGTGTCCACTTGAATCTGTTGGAGGCCGTATTTGCCAAAAGTGCGCAGTCTCACGCATTCCAAAAAGGTCTGTTGTGAAAAGGAATATTGTCAAACGGCATGTGCAACTCAATTCCGCGTACACGAGTGTGTTACGCAGCGCGGACGATGCGCGACGCGGGGGAACAAGATATCTTTGCGATGTAAAGTGGATAATGGTTGTGCTATTTTATCATCGCAACGACTGGCCAGCACCTGTACCTATTACAGCGAGTAATGGGTCCAGAGCACTTTGAATCACTTTGAATCTTCGATACAAGTTTTCAATAGCTTCACACAGCTGTTTCACTGAGCGATTTGAATTAGTACTATTGAGAATCATGTACCTTTAAACTTATCTTGATGATCCCAGTGAGAATGGATGCCTTGTTGAACTGGACTGATGAGAATATTTCTATGCGTTCGGAGAACAGCTTGCGAATGTTTGTCACTAAAGAGGAATCTATGTGACTTGGGGTATACGACGACCAATTAGGCCTGTAATGATGTTTTGAGACACTGACGCTGGAATCGAAAGAAATTCACACGAAGAATTTGTACACTTTCGATTAATGCGTTAGATTTCAGAAATAGGGCTTACCTATGAGTTTTTCTGCTGCTGTCGCTGCTCCGATCAACCTGACCCTCGAAATCGTCATACAGTGCGGCAACTTGAGTGTCAATTGCCGTAACATCTTCAACGACTCGTTTCATAACAGCCCTCACTGTTCTGGGCTCAATTGTATGAAGCCAATCTCGCGTTTCGACGGATTTCCTTAACATCTGAGACACTGCTAAGCCTTGAATTCGGACGTAATGATTCAGTAAATTCTGCGCTGCTTCTTGGAAGTTCTCAGATATTTCCGTGTCCGGTGTAATGATATTTGCTGACGATGCGAATTGGTCGATGCTGAACAGGTCATCGATTGTTGTAAGCTGTGAAAGATTTTTAGATCAATTAAAAATGTCTTCGATCATGAATTTCACTATACTTATGAATTAAGCTTGACATACCAAATATCGAACATTGGTTTCCTTATACTCAATACACATTTTACTCAATAAAAGTAATAACGTCGGTGGGAATTTGGGAACATCATAACCAGTGCAGAATCCACTGGCAGTGGCTGTTAAATGATGTAAAAATCCTACAACTAATCCCTCCCTCACTTCATCTACACAGAAGCTCTGAAGAAATTGAGGTTTCAGGCTGAATGACAAATCCGGCTGCAAGAACACCTGTGGGGAGAAAATTGTTGTAATTGTTTGCCCTTCATGTAGTAGAGGTATAAAGTAATGAAGAGACCAGTAGATCCTGTAGGACTCCTTTCACTCTCTCAATAGTGGGCATGATGAGAGATGCCTGCAACTCTGCTAATAATCCATCACCATCCTGAGAAACTTTAGTTGCCAGGGTTTGCCTTACTTTCACCAAAGCTTCACTCAAATGTTGTTTGAGACTGTGCAAATGATTCCTACACTGCTTTCTCCCAGCATTTATGACAATATCAGTTCCTGTTCTAAAGTAGAAATCACATTAGAATCCCTACAATTCCTGAATGCTTGAGTTGTTCATATATACCTTGCAAAATCAGTCTCATGACAAAGCGTATTCATAGCCTGCAGTCTTCTATGAAACCTATCGAGTGCCCTCACTAGAATTGCTGTGTCCGCCACATCTTCTACTCTCTTCCCAACCAGATCAAAGTACTTCTTCATATTCCGCAGAATAAAACTATTCAACTTTGCGTTAGCTTTTGTATCAAAATCATCTGAGAATTCATTATCAGCCAATGGCGGTCTGTTCACGAACATATCATTGTAAGAAGCAACAATCAAGCACAGATCACTGAGAAATCCTGAACTGGCCATATCAACAAATTCTATAATATCATTTTCACACATGTCCTTTAATATTTCCAATTGTTCTGTGAGCCTTGTTTCCGCATGCGTTAGGAATTCCTCGCACAAGGAATCAGCTGGTTCCTTCAGTTGCAGTAGCAAATCAACATTTTCTGCTAAGGACTTAGTCGACGCATCTCGTTTATGGAATTGTGCTCTAAGTCTGGATTTCAATTCTTCCAAGATTTCTTCACAATCTTTCTGAATCCCTTGGAATGAGGGCATATTACCATACTGATTAAGCACTCTCTGTGCATGAATGTAATCCTGTACTGCCTGAGCATAATTTTCTTCGTTCATTCTGTCCTTTAGATTCCCAGGTAGTTTGAACAGAAATTGTAGTTTCCTTAGCAATGCATGGACAGAAGACAATTTGGATATTTGTTGTCTGGTGCCTTGCAGAGTAGAAGATATTTGTTCAGAGAATGAAGTGATACTGTCCATATTTTTTGCTAGCAAATCCATACTGTCTTCCATTTCTTTAAAGTCGGTTTTCATCTGCATCCAGAAGTGTTATTGAATTATAATTTCTATGATTTAGACGGACATTAAATGAACAATTCACCTTTCTTATGGTGTCGGTGGCAGATATGAATTTATCGTAATTTTCGTACACCAAAGTTTGCATGTCGGAGTGCAGAGTCTGGGTGTTCTTTATTACTTCGGCTTCGTGATCCATGATCTGCTTGAGTGTACATTCCTGGTGGAAGATATCATTTTCATAAGTCAGAGCTCATAATCTGCTGCTGTTATGTTAAATGCTTAATGTCAAACTCACTTTCAAGAGTTTCTGAAAGTACATATCAGGGTTGAAGTGTTGACCATTAATGTCGTACGGATTGCTCGGATTCTCCGCCATTGTTTACTCTTTTAATTGTGCTATTAATTCCAGATAAAGATCAGAATGTTTTCATTATTATAGTGAATTAGTAGGTTAACGAGGTTTGACTTGGTCAAGTGACGTGAAGCATCTTTAAACAGCAGGCCTTCAATCTGCCGCATGGCGGCAGGCCGATGCTCTATCCAATGTATACTGTATAGTATATGGCTCTAGCCTGAAGATAGTTCATATTCCCATGGTGGCGCAACGATCGTATTCCTAGCCATGTGGGAGCACGAGGGACTGTTTCAAAACAGACATGCCTCTGCCTGCTAACGTCAAATGCCACAGTCTGAAGAAATTCAATCTTCGTACTAAGATCGTAGAGGTTTTAGAACAAAATGCAGAAGTGTCGAGTATGTGGTGGTAGTGACTTCTACAAGGAAGCTGGTTATTTCTTCTGCCAAACATGTCAAACTCAAAACGAGGTACTTCAAACATATCCTGCACTCAAGACTGAGTATGGAATCATATTTATTTATTCCCACTTTTAGGATGTCAGGGAAGAAGTATTTGATTTGCGCGTTGATCCAACTACAAGGTTGAGGCGAATGAGAATCAGGCGAATCAGAACCGACCAATCAGGTTTCCAGTTTGTTCTTCGAAACTTTGGCATTATGTCAATCTGTTTAATAATCCTGCATCCATTTAGGAGAACAATTGGGCTGGACATCCTGGGAATTGTACAACTTTGTATTAATCGGACTCACGAATGAGCTCATTGAACTTGGAGTTCCACTTGACATAAAGCTGACAGTTTTACAACTATGGGCAATGTATCTGAAAAAGGTGGAAGTTGCCTTCATTTCCACAAGAAGAGTATATGCTCCAAGGTTATCTAAAAGATACAATAAAAGGTATTATTTTCATATCCCATAGTCCAAATATTTGTATGAAATATATTCAAATATAATCAATCATGAAAATTTATTTTCAAAGAGATGCAGAAATTATATATGGCAAGGTCAAAGCTCAAAAAAGAGCCAGGAAAAGGAAAAGAGGAAGCAGTAGTGGTGCAAGTACCTCAATGCTCTCTGGATATGCGAGTGAAGCAAGTTCTTTCAGGGATTTGAACAGAAGCAAGGTAGATTTGTATTTAATATATAAATGATTAACTTTAGTATCCTAAATAAATCATTTATTCCAGAGACTGATGGTTAATGCTGAATACGACAGATACATTCAATCTCAAACAGGTTCTGAAAGAGATGGTGCTAGTTCATTTAGTCGAAGTGTACATAGTTTTCAGTCAGGTTCAGCCAATTCCTCTGAGAATGAGGGAAAGTAAGAAAAGACACTAGCAGACCTTTAAAACATTATTCATCCAATATTGATTAATCTGTACTTTTTCAGAATTCGGTTCAATTCATATGCGATAGATGAAATACGGAAATTGAAAAAATTATCTAAGAAAGTAACAAAGAATAAAAGAGTTAAGTATAAGCAGACACATACAACAACACAGTACAAGATTGGAGCAAGTGTAATCACTCCCATGAGATTGTGGTCGATTGTATATTTAGCTTTAAGGATCCATGACCAGCCAATACAATTAGGTGATATGTTAAGGTGTGTTTTAATTTTCTTTGAAATTGCTCTTAGTATTTGATCCAATTTTGAGTATTCCTTTGTTGAATTGACTGTCAGATATGCTAGAGAAGGCCACCTGTCTTATTACAAAGTGGACCACCTCCTTCCACCAGAGGTAACTTTAAAGAAAAGTGAACTCAATTTCCTATCACAGAATATGGAAATAACTCACAAAGGAATGAGGAGGATGATTGGTAGTATGGCAAAATTCATTGGTGTTTGGTCGCTTGAACCACCGGACTTTGGAGCGTTAATAAATCGTTACTGTCAAGAACTAGGTTTACCAAGTAAGAAAGATATTTAGAAAATTTGATGAATTATATTATAGAACCACTGCATAAAATGATTGGATTTGCAGGGGGTATCATTTTATACACAGAAAGATTAGTTGCTCTATCTCCACCTGACATGGCATTTAACGCCCAAAGATCATGTATTCCCAATTACGAAGGGCGTGCAATGGCATATATTATTGTGGCATTGAAAATTTTATTCGGCTTAGACGGTATTACCGAATATCACATCAGTCACATCGCAGAAAAAATTAACAGGTACAATTTTATACTACTTTTGTGTAATAACTTTATAATATAATTCAGTAATTCGTATTTTGTTCAGCAAAGCTACCAATGTCGGCTTACTCAGTACAAAACTATTCAGTTTTCGAGAATGGCAGAGATATCTCACGTGTCGAAAAGTAATCATAGTTCATGCACACTTTCCAACGAAACTAAAATACAGTCCCGAAACCCACGGGATAGATAGCTTATATTTGAAATTTCTGGAGTTCATCAATTCGAAAGGGGAACGGGAAGCGTCGGAAGCGACTAATCACAAACATTTCCTACCAGAGGAGCTTGTCACAGCGATAAAAAAATATGTTGCTAACACAAATGACAATTCAGTGCTAGACAGCGAGATAGAACTATTCGCGCCTTCTCTGACACCAATGTATTCGTATCTTCAACAACTATTGATTCATCCATTGCATGACTTGCCACATGTTGTACAAAGTGATTTCTTCTTTACAAAAGTTGGATACATAACAAAATCCAAGAGGTATGTGGTGTGTTTTACCCAACTTGTATTATTTGCTTAGTTGAATAATAACGAATGTTTACATTTTAGTTTGCAAGAGTTGGCAGCAGAATGTGGGATGCAACTGGATATTGCTGATTCCAATCTTCATTTCGTTGAAAAACTTGTAGCACCGTTCGAACAGCCGCGAATGCCTGATATCGACAAGTTAAAGCAACCGGTTGATATAGAGGACACTTACGCGAGAGATCCAGATTATACGAGAAACACAGAAAATGTTAATGATTATATGCACAGAAAGTTTCCCTGCGAGATAAGTTTCAATGTTACGAAACAACAGTATTTTAACGATGTATCTGAGGAGCTAATAGAGACAGACATCTGTGAAAACGCTGATTATACATTTAATGAGATTTTACCAGATGGTAGATTAGCGATACCAGATGACAATGATTCCGAAAGTGACGACGAATATTTGAAGAACATGAGCCACGTCGCAAGTAAATGTGAAATTAAAATGGCTGGAACAGGATTCAAAAAACACAATCTATTCCTATCGAGTATTGAAAAGGAATCACTGACCAATGCAATACCAAATAAACTGAGGCCCTTAAAAAAGAAACAAGATCTCGAGTTCATCCGCAACTCAAAAGGGCAATTTGTAAAGTTGGTTTGTAGCATAAAAGCAAACGAATCGGACGTGACTGGAAGTGACGATGACAAAAAAGTAAAGTGTCAAGATCCCGACCCGACGAATAACACTTTTCTAAACTGGATTTCCAATGAACTAGAGAACTGCGAAAACGTATCGTTAACGCAACCTTCGATTACGGATTTTGACAATATATTCAATCTGAGTCAGATTTCGCTACTGAATGAGACAACAATGAAGCAAGAAAATGTTCAGAAAGATAAAAAAAAGTTCTTTCGTCCATTTTCCGATTACTGGATGTATCATTGCATATTCAGCCGCGTGAAACCAAAGAATTTCGAAGTATTCGAGAAGACACTGCCACAGAGCTTTCGCTGGTTATTAAACGAATCTGCTCACATCGTTGAAATGTCCAATGAAGATCTTTACGAAGAAGTATGCTTAATCGAGGCTTATCACACGCACATTATCGCACCAGACAAATCTAAATCATCAGTGTTAGATCCCGCCACTCGCAATCTGATCTTAAGCAAATGGTAATTAAGATTACTCACACCGATTAAGAATCCACAAGTGTCCACAGCTCTATTTTTATACAATTTCACTCATCAGTATTAAAAATGTACATATATTTAACCATTGTTTTTGTTGAAACCTGTTAAAAAATAAAACAATCTCGTACACATAATTCCTAGTGGCCGTTTACCGAAAGAACTTGTATGCGAAAAGTATTTGAGGGTGGTTGTCCAAACTTTCGCTCTATGTATACCGATTGGTCTGCAGGCAGTGCCGAATGAGGGATGGAATGAAAGGAGCCAGCTGAAGAGAGCGCCGTAGTCGAGCAACTGTTGCACTCGTCGCGAGAGGCCTGATCGGCGATTCCCGGTGTGAGTGGAGGCTCGTCCCGAGGCCGTGGTCGGCTCGAGGGGACGTCGGTGTGGTGCAGTGTGGTGTGCGTCTCCCAGTAGTAAACAGGAGTGCGCGTAAGACGGAGTGTCTCGTGGATGGCTGTCAGCGGATTGCCACGCTCCTGCCAGACAGTGCGCTTTCCGCGTCCGGTCGGTCAGCGAGCACTCGTTTAAGCTCCGGTCGCGTGTGCTTCGCCCTGCGGACACGCGTGTGCTCCCAAGGCACTCGGGACTGCCCGGAGATATCCGGCACGCGTGTTACTCGAGTCGTGTCGTTTCTTTTACGCCACCCTTTCTCGGCACACGCTAGCCATCAGCCAGTCGGACTGCGTGTCGGGCCAGGGCGACACCGGCCAGACAGTATCTCGCCGTTCTCTCTCTCGCAGTGTCTGTGCTCCGATATCCTTGGCTCTCGCCGCCCGTTAGATTTATCGCTCGACCTCTCCTAGGACCCATCGACGCTACTTTCCACCGGCGACCGCACCTGCACCGACAAACTGCACCCGATCACTCGCCACTCAGCCTCACGTGAGTTATGCTAAGAGTTTGCTAAATTATGCGACCACTGCGAGGATTTACGTGTTGCATGTGCTCTTACAAAGACCGGGACCGAAACCTCGGAGATTGCGAGATTTATGTGGTTTTAAGCCGTTTTTATGAGCACTAAGAGACCCGCTCGTAGTACGGTAACTCATTACTAAGTTTAATGACGCCTGATAAAGCGTCGGTACTACGTCCTCGCTACAACAATAATATTGTCGAGTCCCGTACAATTGTACTACGGAAAGTGCGTTCCCCGACTGCAAATCCTATTGGGCACAGCTGTTTGCCGGTTTACAGAACTGGCTGGGAGCTTTTTAATGGATCGCTCGGGACATCGACCGGTTGCAATGAATCGTACTCGCTTGCAATCGTGAAAGTACAAACCGATGTAACCTGTTATTACAAGATAGCATTGTATAGTCTACCAATGAACCGAAGCATGTTCGACTCGATTCTTATCGATCGCTAGGCTCATATTAGCATGAGAAAAAGCGTGAATGGGTTTTTTGCGTAGCGATTTGGTCGATTGGCGGATGATCCGCGGGGAGACCGCGATTGCGGTGTCCACAGGGGCGAAGTGGCCTTCTGGAGCGGCTCGCGTGGAAGCTCGCAACCAGCATCTTACACACAGGGTGGCGGTCAACGGAGCAGAGCGAGTAAGGGCGAGTTTATTGCACGCTCGGCCGTGTGGAAGTAAACAGAGTCCAGTCGGCTGCCGCCAGTCGGAAGTTTCCTTGCGGCCCTTGCTCCCTGCGCCGCCGGTTGATGCACCTTCGCCGTAAGCCGCACCTGCCGCTCCGCACACGCTCCGCTGGCCCTGCGTCGCAAGTTTCGAGCTTCCAGCCCGAAACCTCCTTGACCGCCGAGCTTTACGAGCAGGATTATCGACAGATAGCACTGTGATATCTCCGGAAGTACTCGCTTCCCGAGAGCATCGGCTTCAGCCGAGTTACAACCTCCAGGAAACGCGCCGGCGTCGAGGAGTTGAGGCTGCAAGTGCCGTACTTCCTGGCTCATTAATTTCAAGCGCAGCCCAACCGAAAATAAGCCGACGACAGACTTTGCATTCGCTTCGATTCCTGAATTATAGATTTCTCTGCTCGGGGATCAAAGTGGCACCAGATTATATCTGCGCCAGAGAGAAGTTGTTTTATCCATGCGGCGAGAGAGGAGGAGAGCAGGATTACTTGAAGTTCCCTGTGAAGAGCACGAGCCGCACGTATCTCTCGTTACTAGGCCATAACACCGAGCCAACGAAGCACTAGAAATCTCCTGACCCGGGAGACTATTAAAAAGCTAGCCACCGCTACTAATACTAATACTAATCCTCGCAGGCTCCACCGATGAAAACAAGAGCGGTCACACTGCGCCGGAGAGCTAGCCCGGCTGGTGGAGTGGAGTGCCGGTGGGTTTACGGATCCGTGGATGGCAAGTGGCGCTCGGAGAAAGTAAGAATAAAGAGGATGCCAAGTGCGCCGGATGTACGGTAGCGGAGGTAATTCGCAGGCTACGCCAGGTAAACAGGGTTCTTTCGCTCCTTGCTGTATGCTTTATCTCTCGCGGCGACCGAGCGATCTTATCTACGCCCTAGAACTCAAACTTCACGCACTCTCTCTCTCTCTCTCCCGCCTCTTCCAGCATCGCGCAACCATTAGCGCCCGGTGTATGCGCATTATCTCAATCCGGAGCTGCATGGAGATTGAAGATAAATGACTCGGCGAGGGAGAGGCGACCGTCTGGATTCATGTAGACCAAGCTTTACGTAACCGGCACACTTTCGGCCGAGGGTTGCAGTGAGTCGAACTGTGTGCGCAGGAAAGTGCACTTTCTTTTAGCCGGCCACTGACATCGACGACCCGAATTCCCACTGGGAAAGAGCTAGTGAGACGTGGAGTGAGAAGAGGACTCGCTGGAAGCGCGCGCTAATACGCCGCTGTTATTTCGTGCCGTATCGCATCGTTAAAGAGGATGTCGCCGTAACTAGCCGTCTCGCAAGAATCACCTGCGAGAGCCGCTCGTGCTCCGGCTTCGGCACGTAAGCGCGGACTGGTTGATATGAGAATGCAACGCGACCGGTCCAAACATTTGCACGCCGAGTCACAACGTGGCCGGCGCTGCTGGACACAATAACATGTCGATAGGTCTGCTAAAGGTTAAGAGCCGATTGAACTGTTTGATACGCCGACAAATTGCCGCGTCAAATGGCACCGGTGTACATGCATTCATGTAACACGAGAATTTACCAGTAAATATTGAAGCGATTAATTCAGATAGAAATTTATAATTGCGCGCGGAACCGGGAGAGCTGCTTGATTCACAAGGCACAGTGATTTGTGAGAAATGAATGGGAATTCAGCGGGAAGGAAAACAACTTGTGTCATAACTGAAACGAAATAAAAATATTTAAAAAAGAGAGAGAGAGAGAGAGAGAGGGGGGGGGGGAGACATGGATTGCGAAGCATCTTGGCTGCAAGTCACGATAAAGCCATCGGGGCTTTCGGCGTCCGGTGTTGCGGTTGCGCGTTCACTCGTGTGCATTCGGTACACGTGTGAGCGGGGACGGCTGGCGAAGAAACTTCTTAATTAAAACGGCGAGCTCCTCGTTGCGTGTATTTCGACGGGTCAGCGACTGCTCTATTGCCGGGCGACTTATTTCAATTCCAGCCTGTCATTAAAATACCGCGCGGGGCCCGCGAAATTTCGGCGATCATTCGCCTGTATCAGTACATGACGCAACCGATCGAGCTTATATCGGCGCCGCGCCGTGTGAAATCGGCCACGCGTATTGGAGAGGTTTTTAAATAAATAATAAAATACAGGGTCAGGGAGGCGTGCGATCGTATAATCGGGAAGGCGTTTGAAGGATTACCCTCGCAGCGGCGAGCCTCAACATAATCGTGATCGATCGGCAGGGATTATTTTTACGGCTCGTTAACCGGCGCATCGATTAGACGCCGAGAAGGGTGTAGAACTCACTCCTTGCTGCGAGAATACTGTGCGAGCACTGCGAAATCCTGCTTACCGCTTTACGTCGCTTTCGTGCTAATTGGGCTCCGGCGTCGCACTCGCTTTACTCGCGCCGGCCTGATCTTACCCGCGATAACAATGTTAGCGTAAATTATTACGCAGCTCTTTTGGAGTATTATCCGAGTGCAGTGTGCGTCGATTGCTCTCTCGCACTGCCACTCTGGCGAGTAAAGTACCGCGTCACAGGTCGTAATTTAATTGGGTTTGTCTCTTTCGAAATCGGCTCTTTGAGTCTACCAGGCCTGTTTAACATTTCACACCCAGCACTTTCCGCCCCGGCGAAGGTGAGGAGCGGCTTGATAAACTCGGGGTGGATCGAGTTTCGGTCGATGTCTGGTTTTTCGACGGCGGCGTGAAACCTTGTCTCGAAAAACTGATCCCTCAATCGAACGCGGCAGCGGCGGCTTTCGAAATATTTGCACATGTTGTTCGCCCGCGCACGCCTCGCATACGAATCAGTGTTGGAGCCGCTCTGGTACTCGCCGATTAAAACGTCAGGGGGCAACGAGGTTCCGAGGAGTGTTGATGCCGCGCGTTAAATGTTACGTATGAATGTACACACTTGACGTTTTACCGGCCCACATTCGTGCCGACCTTTTTTTATTGGCCCGATCGCGATTTATCATTTGATTCCTACTGTTTTTGCGCCGCCAGCGGGCCCAGATGAAACGGGCTCGAGTCGAGTGATCTGTCAGGCTGCACGAATTCCGACTGGCGAATTCCTGACCCAGATATTGCAGCACTTTAAACAATTCTTCGCTCTGAATACACAAAACGAATTATTAAATTCTCCCTGCAGGAATTTAGGAAGAATCCTGTGCCGAATTAGTAGGTTCGCTCGCGTGGAATTCTTTCGAATTTCCGGCACGAGTCTCATGGCCGTTTAAAAAACCGATTGTCGTCGATTAACACAGCTGTCTGCCTACGCTCGGCAAATAGTCCTTTCCGGCTCGGCGCGAATAGCTCGTTTGCTTGCTGGGGGCATAGTGTGGCAACTTGAAAGAAGAGGAGTACGTATCGTACGCTCAGGTCGAAATGACGCAGACACCTATGTATACGTGATGTTGAAGAAGGCACGTAGCTCCAACGCACGTAGCTTGGCTCCTCCTTCCACCGAGCTGACTAGTGAAACGATTTATTATATTACTAGTTTTTTAATTGGATTTTCACTCGAGCTTTGTGTGTTTGAAATCTTTGATTTAACATGACTTGGTCGACTAATAGCTTTCATTGCTGGTCCTTGTCGTCCTTTCGCGGCGCCTTCTCGCAATTTCAATAAGTCAGACGCACCACCGCATAATCAGTGGTTTCTTAGCGATTGCATTCCGCCTTTGACCTACTCCGCAAAGAGCAGCCTAGTTCTCCACCGATTTCCGTGTGCCGGAACCTGCTCCTCTTTTCCCGAGCTGCGCATTCGATGATTAGCTTTTTGTTCTTTATAGAATGCCTGGAGCGGTTCTCCTTTCGTAGCTGGTTTAGAGAATCTTCTAAGACTAGGAATATTTCCAGCACTCGATATCGACTCGACTTTTTCTCCAGCGGCACCTTGTAAACGGAATCTAAAGTTTCACGGTGGCCCCTTTCAAGAGTCGCAATGATGGTGGGTTTCTCGAAATGTTCCCGCGCACTTGCGGGTCATCCAGCAGCTGGAGGCTGAGATTGCTCTCGGTAGAAATTTCATTTGGACTTGGCGAGAGTTGGTACTCCCGGTAGGATCGAGCTGATGTGTAAATGATGGCAAAGTGTTGAAGGTAGTTTTCCGTTTGTTAGGTCGAGTGTCTGCAACGATCTGATAAGTCGACCGTATACCGACTCTTAAATAGCTTTCAGCTGTCACGTTTCATTAGCTCCGGACAAATTTTCTAATGTTTAATATTCGGAGGAACAGGAAATGAATGTCGGAGTGAGTTCGACTCTGTCAACAACCGAAGCAGTGGAAAGACAGGAAAATGGAATTAGTATTTTAGTAGAATTGGAATTTATATCTTCCTTTTGCGCTGTCATTAGAGAACGAGCGGAGACTAACATTGAAAATGCGACCATGCGAAGTGTCAGTCTGGCAAGAGCCGCGAATGTACATCAGTTTGCATCTACCTGCAATTTGTCGCACCTCTTCGACAACAGGTTGACTTTCCCCGGTAGCGGTGCTGGGATTCGACTCGAGAGTCGAGTTTCTCCCGGCTCGCGTGGACCGCTGGAGCCGATTGACGGACTTCTCCGATCGTCCGGGTATTGATCTCGCATCGTGTTAGTTCATTTCCTCGCGGGCCTTCCTGATGTCCGTCGTAACGGAGCGGCAACAGGATTTATGTCATCCTGCGACACACCGGTCTGTGCCAGACGACAACAAATCAGTCCGATTGGGAAACTGATTGTCTAATCAACTGTACATCCATTTCTTTCCATGAAAATAAAGCGTGTATAGAAGTTGTAAAGTGAAGTTAGCAAATCCTTTAAAAGTAAAATTGACAAAACATTATGTTGAGATATAAAAAATATTCATTAAAATTGAAATTCTATTTTTAATAATTAGCTTTTGTTTAATAGAAAGAAAAGTTTATAAAAGTTTCATATGCAAACAACGTGTGGAATTGTAATCGCGTAATTCTCGACTTCTTTAACAGTAAAAACGGCAGAATATTGTTTTCGTGCATACGAAATATTAAAATATTAATTCAAATTGTATTTTTACTAATTATTTTTGCGAACTTTTGAATCGATTGGACCCCATCGATTACTGTCCAGTCTTTTCACCACCGAAAAGAAGTCCGGCAAGGGTTTGACCTGGAAGGCAGGGATTCCACCGCGAAGATATCCGAGTAGTTATCAGCCACACGTGTATCGCTCCAGGAAAAAGGGAGCTCTCAAGATGCGCAGCCGGTGGCAGGCTTTTCACCTTGAAACACAAGAGCGAACGCCGCCGCTGACTGAAATAAACGCTCTCTATTTTGGAAGCGAAGCCTCTCTCGTGCAGCAACACTCGAATATCCTCGGGTCTAATGCATCCACCACTCGCCTACCCCCGCGGCACACATACACCCACCTTCTTCACGTACGTGTACGTAGATGGAGGCCGAGCGAACGTATTAAAGTGCTTGTCAATAGTCGCCGGCTGGAATTCGGCCCGATTTCCAGTTCCAGCGAGGCCTCTCCAGCCACATACTCTCTCTCTCTCTTTCCACGAGGATATTTCATCTCGCGCCAGTAGAAAAAGCCGCTGACGCGCACTACCCAGTCGATCTGGCTCGGCGACCATCCCGATATGTAAATTCCGAGTACGTGCACTGGTTGGTAGTCATCGCGAGATCTGCACCCAGGCGAGCAGCGTATCTCTTTGAGAATGTCTCAGCGAGAAACGCTTTTGCAACGTCGATCTCTTTCTCCAGGGTGAATGACTTACCTTTTGGATTTGATTTATTGGCGAGTCGTGAACCTGGTTGTATGCGGAATGATTCAGTTGTTATTGAATCAGGACCGTTTTATCACATTTTTATGATATTCGTCTGAGAGAATTGGAAACATTACAATTTTATTGAACATACACAAATATAAAGAATAAATATTATAATTATGTTTATGTAATTGTTTAGGAAAATCGACATTTTTTCTACTTCTGTAGAAAAGACTTGGAAACATAAATCTGCAATGCAAATTACACAAGTGCAAAGAATCAAACTTATACTTATACATATTACAGTCCGGATTGAAAATGATGCGAATCACAGACTCCAGAGATTCCGGAGACTACTTTTTGCCGATGAGTGTCATTTCGAATGCGCGTTGACAGTGAGTTTTTGCGTGAAACACATGCTGACGAGTGTGTCATGCGGTAATTAGCAGACGGTGAAAAAAGCAGCGGTTTAGTCGCCGAGTTTGGTTCGCGGAATTAAAAGCGACTTTATCGATCCGGAACGCTCCCTTTCTCTCTTTCTCCCAGACGACTGTACGAAGACCCGCGGCAGATCTGAAAAGGGCGATAGTCGACGTATAGCTGTGCGAATGCGCTAGTGTTGCGACGAAAAGCAGGCGGATGGTCCGCGAAATGTTCCGAGGCCAGACAATGCTTGTGCAGAGGTGCGCGTATGTGTGGTGCGTTGGTTGCCGGCATAATTCCCCGATAACGGCTATTGCACTCGGATGAATTCACCGGGCTGGTCGGCTGCGTGCGGACGCACCCAAATTTCCATGATATTTTTCCAGTCTGCCTTGCAGCCTCTCCTTCGATCAGCTATCCGAGGACACTCGGTGGAAACTCGCGCGAGAATTAGGGGAGATGAATGGAAGGTTGGAGTTCGTGTGAATAGAGAACCGAGATCCGATCTCTACTGCTCTGATTCGATTGTTGCTCTTAATTGAGTCTCCAGAGCCTCGGAATCCTATACGTTGGCTCAGAGGGATACAACTTCGACCGAGAGGAAGGTTGAGTGACGCTATAGGCTTTTAGATTTTTCCATTAATTATTAGGCCAGTGGTAAGTTGATAAAAGGGAGATTGTAAAAGCTTAATTGTGCTGATCTTGTGGTTTTGATATTGAAGTTATTGGATTATCCAGGATTCCGGAGAATTCGGGAAGCGCGAAAGCAGTGCAGGTGATCGGATTCCGAGATTATACGTGGCCCTTGTCGTCACGGGCATTTATCAGTGACGGCGAAGTCAGTAATCGCATTTCGTGCTCGCCGGGTGTAGCGTATGGGGTTATCGGCATGCTACATGCTGATATGCAGTAGAAGACAAAAAGTTGCAGCTGTCGAAAGAACGTTTTGTGTAAGTTTGGAATAACATTCCTCCTGGTTCGTGCGTTCAGCCGAGTTTATGTTACTCGTACGAGTTAATCAAGTCGTTCGAGTCAGTTTCTGACTTGCACTCAACTGAATAATTCAAGTTATTCATATAAAACAGAAATAAATATTCTAGTCAGAAGTCCACGACTTTAATCATTTGAAAGTTAAAAAGCCGGCAGATTTTTTTCAACATATAATTCACTGTCATTATTTCATAATTGTCGTTGCGATTTTTTCTGGTGCGCTGGGAGTCGCGTGCATTTTCTCCGCCAACTTGATAATCCAATAGGCAGAAATTTTCTGGAGGAAATTCGCGGCTGTTTAACTGACTGCACTTTCGCGCATGGTAAACGAACTTTGCTTCAGCACATCGAAACCCAATTTGGCTGGTGGTGGGCTGTTGCATCCTCGTCGAATTTCCCTGACATATCAGCCCTGATGATGGGAAGCTTTCATCGGCGAGTTACTTCCCACTGACTTGAGTTACGTAGCTAATAGGTTATGAGCCATCGGGTAATGAGAGTTCTGAAGCAATTTAAACCGGAAAACAGGGCTTCTTCGAACACTATTTATTAATTCCTTTATTAAAAAGGAGTAGAGTGATGCGATGTTCTCCTCCGAAATGAAAGTTCAATACCTCGGCCATTCACTTATCATCCTTCGAGTCACGTTCGTTTTTCGGAAGTGCTATTCATTGAATAGCAATGTTCCTCCTCGGAGGTCCGCCTCCAAATTTCCGCGTTCGAGTATGACCTTAGTATCGACCTATCGAAAGCCTTGTTTCCTCATCACCCTCGCAAATGCACAGAGTACATTTGCAACAGTTCGGTTTTCACTGAGCGCGCCAATGAGAAAAAGTGTCGGACTACGTCGTCTCGGTGTTTCAAGTCAAGCCTGGAAAATGATTTTCGGCTTGGTGACGGCTTGTTGGGAGATAGGACGGTATTACGTATATCGACGTGGCGAAATGAAGGACAGCCGTCCGGGCGAGATATGAGGCGAGCGGAGAAAGAGCCGTGGCTGTAGCCACAGGGATTATCGGTGACACTGTCCACCAGGGGAAATCAATAGCCCTCGAAATTCGCCGGCAGCCTGTGCGTGGTGAACTTTGACCTGTCTGACTACTGTTTCTACTTATAGTTTGATTCTGTTATACATCATGATTAAACTGGATTTATCAAACACATTGGATGTAAAATGGAATTCTGAAGTATGCGAAAGTGGCAGAACCTTTTAAGATCTGACCTTTCCACATTGCTTGGAGAAATAGCATTTTCCGATTATTAAAAATTTGCCGAATTATTTGATGAATGGAACCAAAAACTTCAAATGTATTCGTAGTTTATTTGATTTTCTTCATTAAGCAGGAAATATTATTTATCAGTCTGTTTGTTCTGTTCTTCGTGAATTGCAGTACATTAATGTTTTATTAGCGAAGGGAACACGCAATATCTGCGAGTACAACAGCATACGGCATCTGTCGGAGTCGTGATATGTAATGGGAAATAAGCACGTTGGACTTCCCCTGGTGTCCTCGCGCACGTCTCGCGTTTACCTTACATTTGAGGCCGCACGTGTTTTCGATTACGAGCCTCGATAATCTAAACACGATCTCGTATTTTCATTGCGCGCACATGCTCGCCATTCGCGGATTGCGCAATCCGAGACGTACATGAGGGATGGTCGTTACGCCGGGAAAGCCGGCAATGCTAAGACGGCACATTTTAATCATGCGAGTGATACCTCGGACAATTACTCAAGGCTGAAAGCTCCGAATCACCATTTATCACTTGTCGCACTATCCGCCTCACCTGCAGTGAGAAATGGCCCATGCGATCATTTGTTCCGCCATGTGGTACGCTGGCTGCGGACAGGAAAGGAATTTTGGAAATGTGCCGAAACAAAAATTGCAATTGCAAGAAAATAGGGTTGAATTTTGTAAAAATGTTGGTATCATCAATTTACCATAGAATGTAATGTAACCATATGAATAGTCGCTAATGACCCAGTTGTAGATGCAACTCAAAATAAACGTATTAAAAAAAATCGCAATATTGTAGAGAAAATACTGAAACATTTGGTAAAAATAAACAACACGGTGTTTGTTCAGTCAGGGCACAACTTAGGTTGCCGAACGCATCTCGAATACAGTAAACTGTTTTACGAAACTCTTATTTGGCTGAATCACCCAATACGATTCCCCTGAGATCATCGTTTTATCTCGGAAATCTTTTAGTGGTCACTCGAGGCAAGGTTCCCTTTCTGGCTTTCGGAGCAGCGCTCCTGTGAAACTGATAGCAACTCGCATGCGAATTGAATTCGGAATGCAACCGGCTGATGTGTACTATATCCTTGACCCACTGATTGAGTCTGCCAATGGATTCGGCGTAAGTTGCACGCACTTACCCTTTGCGTTCGTGCGTAGTACGTGCGCTTGGACGTCTATTTTCTCTCACAACCCTTTGCGCGTTCGGTACTGGAAAGTCGAGCCGAATATGGTTCGGGAATCTTAGTTTCTAGAGTTATGAAACGTTCAAAGAATTATTATTTTTTCATGGTTTTTTCTTTCCTGTTTTTTCAACTTTTTCAAAGTTTCCATAATTTCCCTAAATCCTTCGTAATTCAACAGTTTCGGTCTTAAAATTGACATTCCATAAGGAATCACTAGTCCAAAGCCTGGAGTTCCACTGCACAGACCACACTTTCACAGGAACACTCGCTGTAATCAATAGCAACCTTTACGCGTTTTATTTTTCCCTTTAATTATTGAACCTGGCATGTCCGACTATTTTTTGACGATCGCGTGACAGCGAAGTGCGCCGGGTGGCACAGTGGGCATTGTTCGCGGGAATGGAAATGGATCGGCGCGTTGATAAGTCGGTACGCCACGCATTATTGACTGGGGTGAGCCTCGATGTGGGAGGAAAATTGTATATCGGCCGCTTAGAGGAACTTTATTGGTGTCAATCACTTTTGAATGGCTCTGACAATCCAGGCGCCCGATACTCAGCTCTTTTCCTGGACGGAACAAATGAAGAATGATTTGATGATCGATCATTAATTATTTATTTCATAGGCTCCTGCGTGATCTGGTCTTACTACAACCTGGGGTATAGTTAAACAGATTAAATAATTTTACAATTAGGTTTCAAAGGTTGGCTAATACGCAGCCGCTGGGTAGAAAGAATTCCAGGAGGCCGAGTTTGTCGCTTTATAATTGGTAGCATCCATTACTACGTTCAGTCACAGTCAGTATCGCCACGAACATTAATTTTAGATTGAACAATAACGCACATATTTTTGAAAATTAGTTGTCCCAGTCATTTGAAATCCTCAAATCTTTTTCTTTCCAACTGATCTCTAATTTATGCTTTTAAGGGGGGATCCGTCGCCACGTTTCCGGATCCAGGCTTATTATGAGGCGAAATGGCTCGGAGCGTGGAAAATAGACTCACTTGAGATATCAGATGACTGAATGTTCGCGAAAGGTCACTAGGAAAGAACAGTATTGGTGACGTATGTGCGTACAGGGTGAGTCAGTTGCCTTTTAATCATCCCCTTAACACACCAGTTCCTATTATTTCCATTATTGGTACAATTCGATATTATGAATAATTTCCAGTACGTGGAAAAACTCAACAAAGACTCTTTTATATTAAAAGAATCTAACCTCATAGAATCATTACGTTTTCAACCGGAAATATCCACCATCAGCGATTCAAAGGCAAATGAATCACCCTGTATGTACGTACATTTTCACCGAACACCTGTTTCATCATTGCTGCCACGAAATTGCGGACTCGATTCTGCGAACCAGATAATAATTCAAAACCATCCATTATTAACCAAACTCACTACAGTTCCTACCAATCGACCAATGAATTAATTTATTCCAAACCCAGGACTTTAATTATATGCGAACTTTAGCAAATTGATCAAACTAATTGATCCAACTTTCTGTACAAAATCGATTCAATATTGGCAAAGGCCCCTCCACAGGATCTAAAGGGCGGTTTCTAGTCCTCCTCAAAGTGTACTGGTAACTCTGGCGATCGAAGGGCGCCCTGGTACTTAGGTGCATTAAGTCGAGAGAAGCGTTGGTGCTCGGCGTTTCTTTGGCACGCGCTTTCGCCAGTCAATAAAGCCACGACCTATTGATCCGGAAGGTCCTCTCTGTCGCTCTGCGAGCTGCGACGCAGAAGGCAGAGCCTCGCCAGAATGTAGACAGACACACCTCTCTGTAGTACAGCAAGGCAGAAAGAGCTTCCATCAAGCTCCTTCCTGTGCAGGTCCATCTCTCCTGTGGCGTCGACATGGTGTCAGCTGCTGACACTGCACCCCTCACCTTTGCGCTCTGGCCGTTCACGCAAATTGCTTCGTCCCTCGATGGCCAGCTTGTTTTAACCCCCTAATTGCGAGTGTGGTTCCAGGGGATGGAAAATTGAACCCACCTGTTATGAATGAAAGAGCGTTGCGAAGGTTTCTCGAGTCCTTCGTATTAGATTACAGGCTTCCTTCCGCTGGACACGTGTCCGAGTCACTCTGATATGGAAATCAAGATTAATTGAAGTACGTCATCCGTCAGAGCTGTGAATCGAGACGGGTATTAATGGAAAGGAGTCCTATTAGACTGCGAGTTCTCCTGCGCGATTAATTCCTATCGAGAAAGGACTAATAAACCGACTTATATTTGTGAGAAACTTTTCTGTACTTGGCAGTTGGTACTGCACGGGTCCTATATTTCACTACTCATCCTTGTCTACACTTGGCAGTTGAGTGTAACAAGTACAGGTGTGAAGTGACGCGTGGCAGATAGTCTCCCAAGTATTGGCGATGGATTTAAAGCGGAAGCTCTATCGCGTCGCGGCAGCCGCACCTGCTCGGCCAACCGGAAGTCCTTCGGGTTTACGGGAGCTCGTAATTGGAGAGATAAAGGTGCGCTCGAAGGACCCTGCGAATTCTCGATCACTCGATTCAGCTTTTTCACGCGCGCCCTTTCAATGTCTGCTTGTAACCTTGGGCTGTACGTGTGTGTGCTTGTATTTTTATAAAGTTGAATGAGGAAGTTCAAAGGACCTGGGTTGGGACTCGTATCGGTAGTCGATTGTAAAGTAGGCTGTGAGGGTCGACGGGTCTTCGAAATGCCAAAGTACTTTGCGTCGCCAATCGATTCCACTGGTATTACTTGATCGAAGGAATTTTCGTTGGAACCGCACTCGACATTCTCCGGAGGATCTCAAAGAAGTACGCAGTCGTTCAAGCTCTGCGTAATTAATTGCATGCGTTTCCGGCTCGTCTAGCTGTCTAACACTTTAAAAGGCTGCCAACGCTCGCGCAAGTACGATGACGCCTCTTTCACAGTTCAGTTTCCTTCCTCTCCCATTTTTTATACGAATTTACAAAGCTTCAAAGTTCGTTTGCAAAGGTTGGAAAAGAAACTTTCAATTTCGTATAACACGGATATGGAACATCCTTGTTTTCCCTCGAGGACTTTTTAGATTATTTTTCATTTTTTTGACAAATATCAGATTTCTCTTGGAGACAACTAATAAAAGTCACAATATCCGTGGCATTGGCTGCCAGGCAGGACGCGGGACTTTATCAGCCGCAAGCATTACACGTATATATGTGCACAGGTGGTAATTTCCTGGCGGGCGCCGGTAATTGTTCGTAGAGCTATTCAGCACGTGCTGATAGGCTCGCTAATTAGCCGGTCGCCTCCATATTTTCGGATCAGCCTTCGCCCTGGATATTACTTAGCAGCGCCACCGATTAACAAATTAGCTGGGGCTTCCCATCGCATTTACATGGAACTTCACACACACACACACATTTTAAAAAAGGCCTGAAGTGGAAGCATCTAGCGTAAAGACGATAATTGATAATAAAACCGGGGAGAAATAAAGAAAACAAAGGGTTGAAAAGGGGAGGAATCCGCTTCACCATTTTTCCAGCCCTTCGGATTTTCGAAAGCACAGGAAGTTCCTTCCAGCATTTTTTACGCTATATGGCCGAGTGGCTCTTGACTAAAGCCAGGATTTCTCCCTCTTTCTCTCCCCATTGGACGAGAGATGTATGTGCTCCAGCTGCATACACTTGCGTGGAGTACTTAAAGTATTTGGGTCAGCATCCTTGCGGGGTAATTGGCAGCGGAGTAATTCGCTTACAATTAGTCCGTTGACGGTGTCAAAGAATGTTGTATCCTCTCGCGAGGTTCTCTCGTTCTTTCTCTCGTCGGCGCTGATTCTACTTTGTCTCTGGCACATTCTCCAATGTGCGTCGCCTATGCTAATTAGCCTCTCGACGAGGAATGGTGTCGGGGATAATTAAATCGTCGTGCGCTCACTGTCGAGCGGTCTGCTAATGCCGTGCGAAAAATTGGTAATTTTTGGTTCGGGATATGCTGAAACATATGTATTACTTCTATATTGATAATGATGGAATTGTATGGGAAAGGTAGGGGTCAGAGAATGAGACGTGAATGATGATTTCAATATGAAGAAATGAACATTTTCCCGTCGATTTGGACTTAATACCCGCCAAGTCGTCGATCCGCCTGACACACTTGTATCATTTTCCACGAGCGCCCGAGTGGGTGAGCGCATTATGTTACACTCTATTCGTCTCTCTCGTTCATGCACTCGAGTACTTTAAATGCGCCCAGGTTACTCAGGCGCGTGTGGAGTAACTTTTAATCAAGCCAGCGGCATTGTATTTCCCACGCCGGCCTGCCGCTGGACTATTTCTGCTCTTGTTGCAACTTGCTTGCGCCACACACACAAACACCAGCCTTTGTTTTAATCTGTGTTTGTGTGTGTACACATGCGACACGCTGGATCTAAGACGCTAGGTTGTTCAAGGCTGTTCCACTACGAGTGTACACACTCATTACACTTGTATGAAGAAAGTGGCCGCCCATCGCGGTGGCATTGATCACTCGAGTCTGGGGAAAAAGGGCGTTCGAGGACCTCGTAATTTTCCCCGCCGCCAATGCGTCGCCTGCCAACCCCCCTTTGACTGGGTACTTACGAAAATTGCGACAATTCGGCAGCACAGTTACCTCTGCCTGTCAGGTTCCACGCGTTAAATCAACATCTAACGAGGCAGGGGTGCGTGGACTTTGATTAGAGTCGGGGAAATATTGATTCTATTACTGTCCGACCGCCCTCTGTCCTTCGCAAGGGCTTTTCCTGACCTTCAGCAAGTAATCGCCACTTCAGGGAATCTTGAAAATGAAACACAGTACCTCTCATTCAATAAATCTGCTTAGTACTTTGATTACCAAAGTTTAAGATTTTCAACTGGTATTACACTTTTCTGAAAGTGTTTATTAATTCGAATTCGAGTGGGCAAAAGTAAGAGGATTTTTTCCCGGGATTGGCAAATGCAAATGCGAGAGGTGTGAACTGGAATTCGTTCGTTGGGGAATTAGCGAGGAGAGCTCGTCATTTAGAAGGTTCACTTTGGAATCTCGAGGGCCCCGCTAATGTATTTGTTCAGTGGCTACCGGGGAAACGAGCGGCTGGCACCTTAACGCGCGTCTCTCCGATATGTACACAGACGGTGCTGGTACACCTAGACCTACCACTCGAATTATCTAGGCCACCGGCTTCCAGAGAGTAACAGGCGAAGCACACTGGCGAGACTCTTGCGCCGCTGGCACCGCTCGAGCCCATCCCCCTCACTCAGAAGATACTCTCAGGTCAGATACATATGCGCCGAGCGGGGTGTCAGCGCAAACCTTCCTGTGTCATTAATTCGTGCCAAGCTTCTTCACGATGAGTTTGTGTGCTCGAGGACCTTTTCATTATTATGAATCTAAAAATCGAGGAAAATTTGCATCGAAATTTGCAGACTTGTATGACTAATTAAATTGACTTAATTCTGAATCCGTTCACTTTCACACGATTAAGTTAGAGTTTATTCGAATCAAGGACCAATCAGGAAATTAACTCTGAAAAAAAGTACGATCGTACTTGCATGGATTCATGCGCCACATTAGTCAGCTAATTAACACAATTATGATTCCGCGCCACTGCGGGGTGTCAGCGTCCGTTTCCCTTTCAGCTCTAATGAGACTCCCTTTGTCATCGCCGTGTTAATTAGTGTCGCAGCCTGAATCGAAATTTCACTGTGCCTGTACCACTGCACACATTAGTCAACTGAATAGGTCTCGATGAGAAGAATCGTTGGACTTTCTTGCGCGCAGTTGCGGTCACGCAGTACTGCTCTCGTAACAGGCGCAATTTTCGAATGAATCAATTGCCATCATCGTCATTGCGACGTGTTCCACGCCTGCGTCTGATTCCCTTTCTCACCGCGGTACTCGTCCAACTGGGGGACGTAATTAGCCAATTGATGCTGGCATCGAAGATTCCCCAATTCGTAGATTCCCAGTTAGCTTCGCATTGAACATTCAGAATATTGCTTGGTGTTGAAACAATTCTGAAAGCTGAATCTATAAATTTAACACATTTTTCTTAAATTTGCAAAATTCTTGAACATTGGTGTGTCAATACAGAGTCGACTGAGCCAGTCTCGATGTCAGCGAGCCAGTTGGCCTAGGATTTCGAAAGTCGTTTGTGGCGAGACGTGGTCGGCTGTTTCCCGGAAACGTCTGTGGCCAAGTGGAGGCAGCGGGTTCCCGTGAAATCGTACAAAGACGATCGCTTCGCTCGTACGGATTCATTGGCAGCCTAGTGGTACAGTTTCATCGGGGATCCCTTTAACATTGAGCATTGACCTAGTATCCCAGAAGGACCCTCGTTATTCTTTACGTGTGCGTATTCGACCGACTCACACGCAACCTCCATCCCCATAAATCCTCTTTATAAAATACCACAGGCATAGATAGCATCCCAGCCTCCCTCAAATTCCCCAGGCTCGGGAATTTGGAGAATTCTCAGCACCCGACTGCTGGTTATCCAAGGTTTAATTCTATTTTAATTCCATTGTAATTTCTGTTGGTTCTTAAATTCGGCAATAATAATTTTAATCACACAATCAACTTTAATTAACATTTTTGTAAATTTCCAACAGTTTTTAAAGTCGAATTTTTAGTCAAAAATCACTGGAAACTAATATCTATGAAACAACAGTTAGTAATTAAACACCAAATGTATTTTTCTTCATTTTCTAGCAACGAAAGAGTCATAGAAAGAAAATCATTCTTTCAAAAATCCTGCATTTGCTTACGATTGCGGTATTATTCGGCGAGGAGCTCACTGGCGCGGGCTCGGTCTTTATTAAAGCGGGAAAGAAGTGACCCCGTTTTGAAATGCCGGTTAGAGGCGGCAGGAAGGAAGAAAGTTCCGTGCGAAGTGCTCACGTGAGAAAATTGATTCCGGGATGGCGAGGACGTCGCGCCGGCTCGAGAGGATATGCGACGGCCGCTTGGTTACGCTGGCTACTTTAATAAATGAGAATTGCTTGTGAGCCATGCGTACATGATTATTCCACGCGGCTGCTGGCTCGTGAGAAAAGTTTGCCTCTCGAGCAACCCCGGCTTCCTTTGCGGATCGGTGTATTGATAAAATCCATCAATATTCCGAGAGTGCCAGTGTCTGGCTTTGAAGATTCTCCAAGAAGATCCCTGCCACCGTTTCCATTGATACACTCGATTACCATAGGATGACTGAGCCATTGAATATTAGATTTTCGAGCAGTTACAAATTCGCCTATTTAATCCTGAGGGTTTAATTATATCGCAGGAAAACCAAAAATCCGGGATTTAATTATTAATGAATCACGAATTTATTTGGAAAATTGGAGCTATTTTTAATTATTTGCAGAAGTAAATTCGCATACTTTCATAGTCGCCAGGCGTTTTTCATTAATGCGTTAAATCGGAAGTGGGACTGCGTCGAAGTCGTGATTAGTCCCGGTCGATCCTCTAATAATTATAGGTATCGGCCCGAGAGAGGCTAAGCCGCTCGTCATGCACACCTATTGATCGTGACTGCCTTCTCTGCCTCCGCTGCGAGCGTAAAAAGAAGAATCCTCGTCAGGCTTTTCATCGCCCTTTCCCCTCGTTACTTTCATTCCCAACACTCCGACGCCCCGCTAACAGCAGTCGTTTAATTATTCGTTTAATCCTTTCTCATCCTCGCCCTTGTACCCCGCGCGCCCCGGAATTCCGAGGACAGAGTCGCACACGTGTTACGTCCGCTTGTGCTAATCTGACCTTAAAGGATAACCGTGTTATAAGTCGTTCCCTCCACTTGGAAGCTTTTCGACTGGCAGTCAATGCTCCAATCCAAAGTAAAATTTTGCCACTTGGGACTTGGGGTTGCTACCCCGCAGTTTAATCCACACAGAAGGTGTGAATCAGACCTGGCAGTTTGAATTTGCACTTTTTCAAGTCGAACGAACTCTGACAGGATAATAGTTGAATGAAGAAAAAGGGAGTTCAGCAAAAGAAAGATCGGTTTGGTGGACTCGAGAGCGATAACAGTTGGGGCGGAAAGTGAAACCCTTTTATGGCCGGCGCCCTTTTCCCTTCTCGTCTGCCGCACTCCCTCATCATTACTACTGTCATAAGTGCGCGTGCCATCGTTCTAATGGGGATTTTTAATCGCAGAAAAGCCGACCATCGGCCGCGCTGGCAAAAAAACATGTTGAGTGCAGGGGGAAAAAGCGCTTAAATGTGCCTCGGACATGAATTCAACCGCACTCTTCTCCAAATGCGCGAGGATTCGAATCCTTCAACTCTCTTCTCACACAAATGAAAGTAGACATTTCTGTTTTGATTTCCAAAAGAACAGTCTCCACGCTTCGATTCTAGGAATAAATTTCATTAAATTGACTACCAGTGAAGTAGTGAGTGAAACTTCTAGTAACGTGTCTAATTAAAAGGCTGCCAGCGCGCCCTTTTCCACATCTCTGACAGGGAGAATTGGAGAGAGGATTGCGTGTCTGCTTTTAGTGCACTCTGCGCCCGTAAACTTGACCTTTCCAAACAGCTCGCGGTACCGCCTTCATCTTCACGAGAGTTTTAAGACGCGCAAGAACCTTCAATTACTCAAGGCATCTTCGCAACAATGCGTTATATCAGCCAAGTTTGCTTATTGGAGACGTTCCTTATTATTAGCCGTTCCTATCTGCAGGTTAATTGCACATTTATTATCGATTTATGAGTTATTTAGTATTATTAAACAAACGCCGCGCAAGTTCCGCTTGGCATCCCATCGCTGAGTTTGATCTCAAGAAACTTGACTATTTTCCGAGTACTCGAACTTTTCAACTTCCCGTCAACGAACGCAGCAGATGAATCCGATACACAGTAGCAGGATCCTCGCCGTCCAAGTAGAGTCTGATGGCGAGAGAGTCGATAAAAGTGAGAATCTCGGTAGTGATCATCTGGAAAACGGTCGACAAGGCAATAATCTCCGGGGCGCAACGTCCCTCTCAGGAATTCGAGCGAGACATGTCTCCGAGCGATCGAGAACTTGCCCCGCGCTTATATGTGTCCGTCTGGCTGTCGCAGTACGGTACATCGAACTCGGCGGGGTCCTTTGCACTCTGAAGGAAATTCGGGAGCTTTATAAAGGACTGGGGAAATTCCCCTGGCGAGACGCCAGGCCAGCCCAACCGCACCGAATCGGGCGCCACGCGCAACTCCGGTTTAGCAAACTACCACCTATTCGCCCCCCCCCCCCCCATCTACTTCTCATTCTCTCCTTCTATTTTCCATTCTACCTCTTTGCCGCTCGAGAATCCATAATCGTGGAACATTCTTGCTGCCGCGTCTCCAGCCTCGCCCGCAGCCCCAGTCCGGGCTTCCTTGGCCATGGCAAAAAAGCCCAATCCACTGGGGAGGCTCGCGGCATTCCATGCCGGCGGCTTATTAATTTTAAAACTGTTCTTCCACTCGGCTCCTTCTGAATCCTGTGTCGTCTGGAAGTCCTTTGCTCGAGAAGACGTCTCTTTCCTCCCTAAGACGTGTTTGGCGGAAGTGTTAGTGAGAATTTCGGTTGATTAATACTAGCTTTGTTGAATAGAGTATTATTTGTGTGTGGTTTTCATTTGATGAACCTGGAGGATATAAATTGTAAAGGTTGAAAGCTTAACCACCGGAATACGGTCCACTGGCGAATCAACTCGGCGACCTTAAACGCTAAACTGCGAAATTAGCCGGCAACAGTGATTAGTCGGCAAAGGTTTAACCTTGTCCCGTACGTGGTGCGATTGCAGCTACAGGGTGATTCACTTGGCTTGGAATCACTGGTCATAAGTGTAGGTTGCGATGGGATTATTATTGATTATCCTCTATTATTTTTTTTGGTAATTATTTACAAAGCATACTCACGATGGATTTCAATAATTTCCACATATGTTATACAGGATGCTTTCCCGAGTATTTTCATATTTTATTTTATTTATAATAAGTAATTTTAATTTAAAGACATCGTATTTTTATATAAAAAGCCAGAATATCTACTTTGGGGTGTTGGTTCCTTCCAGAACCTTCTTTCTTAGGCTCAAACTGGCGAATCATGAGGAATTCCGCCAAGTGGGGGAAGCTTCAAAAAGTCGTAAATTTCCCCCTTCTTATATTTCCCATTTATCGACATTTTTCCAACTCACCCGATTTCAACATTTTTCGATAGTTTTAGCTCTAAAACTAAGATTCTACACATAATGAGTGGTCCGCAAGTAGTAATAGTGTTGTGCGGAGGATATTTTCGAAAATTCTGAAGAAAATCTCTAAACGGTGATAATGATTCCAAGCCAAGTGAATCATCCTGTACGGTCAGGTTCTTGTCGCAAGTGTGCAGCCTGATCCACACTCGCCACTCTAAGTCTTAGTCCTAATTCCAATTTTAATAGAAAAAGAGCAATTCAGTCAACAACCAACAGCACAAAATGTACAAACAAAACATATTAAATTCGTTAAGAAGCGCCTCGGTCGATAAAGTGTACGAAACCGAGGAAGTCCAACCGAGCGTCTGACCAGTCATTGACCTGTACTACTTGCATCGCGTCTCTGCGCGTGGCCGTTGCTTTTCGGCCAATAAAACCGCGCTAGAGGGCTATAGCTGGTCAAACAGCAATTGCTGATTATTTGTCGAGGTCGAGCCTGACAAAGTTTAGGGTGGAAAAGGGTTAAGAAGCAACCCTGATGTCAGTGTCGATGGTGCGAAAACAGAAATCTGCTAGCATCGCTAGAGCTTCTTATTTATCAGGCTTCAAGGCTGTGCTCGGGAGTTCTCCGCGTAGATTGTGCTATCTCGATTCATCTGGAGGGCGGGGACAAGGCCTGGAATTCGCAAAAAATAGACGTGTTACGCGAGGGAATACTCGAACGCCGTCTCCGAAGCACGCAACCACTCCGCGCGGCTACACTACTGCACACGTGGATAAACTCGGCGAGCGAGTGTGTGTGAACTTAAGTCCGAGCAAATACGTAAGGCAGATGTGTATCGGCAAGGCAGGCACGCACCGGCTCTCTTCGCTGTAATCCGATTACACGTAGTTTGCCCGCTAGTGATATTGATGTCATTCCACTCTGGCATGTGCAACTTCGGATTACCGTTTGCTATCGGTCGCGCTTTAACGAGAAAAGATCCTTCTTGGTATTCTTTTCTAGGATTTTTTCTTGTTCGCCAGAAGGCGCAAATTTACATTCTAATACAGTTTCTGTTATCTTCCTCGCGCATTTGTCAATAAAGCTGTGGTTTAAAAAAATGATTCCCATGTGATCGTCCCCGGGAATTCGTCAATCGCGCGTAACATATTTCAGAAAGCAGTATGAAAGCGCGTGTAATAGCACAGCGAGAAACTTTCCTCTTTGGTAGAAGAGGAACAAGCCGACGAAGAACGGCAAGTTTTGCGGAACTCCAGGTGAAAGAGTGTTCTCAAGCACTTCTCCCAGACTCTTCCAGCAAGCGGCTGGAAAAGTATGTGGGCAAAGAATTCCTCGATAGATTCCTCCCACCAGTCATTGAGACTTTTCCCTGTTCTTTCAAAGCTCGTACAATTCCAACACAAAGAGTCTTCAAGCCGGATTGCACACAAAGTGCGTGAACACGTTGACAACTCTGCACAGTCCACGTAACAGGGTGGCCCGTCCTCGTTAATCAGGCTTGCGTAATCCACCAGGAGGATTGTAATTGCCGGCGTCACTCTCCATGGTGGATTCGGTCGAAGCAGAGGTATATAGGTGAGGTATTTTCGGATCCGTCTACGCCGATCGATAATTGGGTGGAGAAGTTACGACAAACAACCCCGTTCACGGAGGATGCGAAAATTAATCGAGTCACTCTCGGCTGCTGCTTGGATCCCTTAAAGTTGAGATATTCAGCTTGAACTTAATTATTCTCAGCTCCGTGACTTGATCAGGAGACTCGGTAGAGTCTCGCGCCAAGTTGTAGTATCGATAGCCCACGATACTTTTTCCGAAGCATAGCGGCTTTCGATAAAAAAAAAACTTTCACTTCCATTTCAGAAAAAGTCATAGTTGTAAGAATTAATTTAGGAATGTTGTATTACATTGTTTATTTTTCTAAATCCATCGAGCCAAGAATCAAGGGAGTTTGTTCATTCCCTCAGGAGTTATGCATTTTTCCCTTCATGTTCTTGTGAATTATGGATTTGGTATCGACTTGCTGCGAGGAGCAATCGACCGACAATTAGCAGCATGTCCCCATTTAGCGACGAGTGCCTTTTGAAGGGGAAATGCCGACGGGGGTTGAGAGTGTTGGGTGGTAACCAAATTTCAATTTCCATCGGAGCTTGGCTCAATTTCATTGAGTTAATACAGGCAGCCGCGACGCAGGCTCTCTCGGACGAGTAATGGTAATCTCGACAGTATAATTTGAAGGTTGGGGGACGCGCGGTCCAGCCGAGGCTGCTGCCGCTAGCTAATCAGTTGCACGCGCGTTGCCCTGCATCAGTGTATTCTCTGTCTGCCACTCGTTCCTCTGGGTAACTCTGCCAATTCACGGTTCCACATTCGTTTTACACGCCTTTCATTTCCACCCTTATTAATACTTAAAGACCCCAACCCGATAAATCCACTTCACATAAACCGGTTGCAACACTTTAACTGGCACATCACCCGAGGTTCTGTTGAATAACATTAAAAAATATTATCGGCCAAGTGTGGGTGAATTACAAATTCGAAAATTCGTCCCTCAAAGTGTTCCATAATCGAAAATCTCAATTATTATTGATGGCGCGCGAGTGGATATCTGATTCGAGTATTAATTAAATCCACTAACAAATACGCTGAGTAACAATTAGACTCAGTGGTCGAGCGCAGTCCTGACAAATCGGGGCGTAACGCGTGTGTTCACGTAATTCTCTCATCGCTCATTATAATTATCCAGGGATTAACACGACATGACTACTATGTGACATGTAATTAAATTGGGAGTGGGGCGCGTATGGCTATTACATATTAGCCGCGCGCGTGTGTGTGGTCGCAGACGATCTTGCAATTGAATTTAAACAGACCGTTTTACATAACGAGCATTGATCGACTCGAGGGCGAGAAGGCAAGGACGCCTGCTAATCGGAAGCCCTACAGCTCCGCTTGCCACTCGATAGAACTGTTAATGTGCTTTTAAGAGATTAAGGTGGCGAGGATGAAGTGGCGCATAGTATCTCAAAGGGGCTCCCTTTTTAATTCGTTAAAACAGAAATGCAAAGAAATGTCCCTTAATTAATCGGATTGATTTAATCTACTAAAATGCACTGGTGATTCTGTGGAATCCAAGGGGAAAAGTGGGTGTCGGTGCCATCGGTGGGAAGCTTGCGCTGGCGCAATGCAACTCTCGTGGCAGGGCAGCCCTCGATTGAGGCGAAAGCCATTCGGCTGACTACCTGTTGCCTGCCTTTTCTTCCGTTTTTCGGCTTGCCGATAATATTTACGCATTTGCACATTAAACACTCGCCCGCTTTGCTCCCGCGCCTTTCTGCCACCCGAGCCGCGAAGAGGGAAATGCATTCAATGCATTCGAGCCGCTTTTCCCCTCGAAGCGCCAGGGACTCAATGCTAGCAGGAGTAATTGCTCACGGAAGTCTTAATAACAGCAGCTTTTAAAGCGTAAAAGCATTACAGAAGAAGCAGTTAAGACTTTGTTGAACATGTTGGCTCTTTTAACGAGATAGGCATTCCAGGCCAAGGGGGGTGAGTAAGAATCCTGAATGGACGGACCCCTGGGTCGTTCGAACTACTTGGAGCACCCAACCGATTACTGTGGTTCCAAGCCACTCTCACACTCCCGCATAGGAGATTTGCATGGATGATAAGTAGCGTGCGCCGTCCAACAGGTGAAGCCGCTCGAATTGCGGTGTTATCTCTCGAGATACAGAGTAACACGCCGAACACATTGTGCAACCTGGGCAAACTGACTCTTCTCACGAGTCGTCAGTTGGTCTTGGCGGGCATGTTCCCTGCATAAAATCATTTCAACACAGTTCTCGGTAGTTCAATAACTTTCCTCTGCCACCTGCCGAGTCTTAGGACTTCTTAGAAGGCTTAGAAATCCTAAAACGTGGCACTTGACATATCAACTAAATTATCCCTAAATATTCATACTACAAAGCGGATTGTCTCTTTCCAGGAAGCAGGCGTGGAGTGCGGTGTCTCGAATTACGAAGAAGGCGGAGATTAAAAGGTGGGCAAAAGGTGAGGAGTCCTCGGAAGCACCACGCGTCACGCAGGGGTGGTGGGTCTATGGGGGGCTCCGCCCCAGCGGCCCCCCAGCTCGACTCCAAACGGAAGCTGCCGGAACGGCGCTATCCTGACACGGTCCAAGACTGCTCCGCTTCCGGTGCCACCGTCCAAACGGATGAAGAGCCCTTCCAACATCATGAGGCAGTCCAGCCTCACCAAGCTCGGCTCCATGATCAATACCGCAGTAAACAAGAGAGCCAGTGAGTTTTTCTCTCAACCCCTCGCCAACTCTTTCCTCGACAATCGCATGTACAGGCTGATTCACTTTCCTTTCGATCACTGCTCTTCAACCCACGCTGCTCTATTGGATAAATCTGTCATTTGAATTATATTGAAAGCTTCTGAATTTCATCCCATTTATTATAATACAAACCATGACATTTCGAAAAATATTCTCGCCAGGATGTTGTTACCCAGTCAGAACAATTTGTATTATAAATCAAACACGCATGTTTGGTAAAAGTGGAATAAGGCGGTCCTGATTTAGAGGCAAGTGAATCCCACTCGCTTTCATCTTAATCATCTGCCTTCGGCACACCTCTTATCCCTGCATCTTCAATCGAGTAATCATCCGGTTGGCCTTACGTCGCCGGAGATGTTGGAGTAATTCAGTTCGTGTTGGGATTGAATTGGCCACCATTGGCTTCCAATGGAATAGTACTCGCAATTACTCAGCTGCGCCTTGATAAGAATAATCCGGCCTGGGGGTCTCTCGAAAAGTGCGGATTTATCTGCAACCTGCACCCAGCGCACTCCTGCGTCGAGCGAGGAGCGTTAATGACTTGTAAATAGGCAATTATCTCTCGTGTGTGCATATACTCACGTTGCTAGAAGACCTCGAAACAGGAGACGCGCAAAACGTTATTTTAAATAATTCCCTTGTGACGGGCACACCTGGTGGAAATGTAGGAAAAGAATTTCATCGTGTCCTTCGTGTGACGTGGGATTGTCGCCTGGTAAAACCCCGGCATATTATATCCAAAGGGAATATCTGCTCGCAATTAGAATCTTCTGCCAAGTGCAAAATGCTAATATCATTGGCGCGTTACGTCCGTTAGAGGTTCTAGGCAGAAGATAATCTGAAGTCCTTATTTAATACCAAAAAAATTAATCATTTTTCTCGAGCTTCGATTCTATGACCCTAGGGTCTTGGAACTCCGACTCTATGACCGTTCAGTTTTGAAACAGCAACTCTATGACCATTGGGTCTTGAAAGACTTTTCGGTCGCACGAAATCTAGTAACGTTTAATGTTTTAATTAAAAGATAATTGGCTTCCCCCCTAAGTAGGGGTCCCAGGCGATTATCTAATTTGCCTAGAGTACATCTCGCCACTGATTAATACATGGAACCCCAACAGACTCGGCATTCGCATATGTATAGTGAATATCTCTCCTCACTGGTTTCCTTCTGGCAAGTAGAAGCAGGCGAGTGAGCCAGACAGAGTAAGCCTCCCCTCAGTACTTACGGGTTTCCTTGCAGAGTGGCGCGAGCGTATGTCCTCGTAAACACCCGGCCAGGCTCGTTTCTACATATACGTGTATATCCAGTTGGTAAACTCGCCGCGCCGGCGAGTGTGTCACGTGGTGAAAACAGAGAGTGGCGGCGAGCGCGTGTTGTGTCGGTTGCCACTGTCCACTGTGGCGTGCGAATGTCGCTGGCGAAACGTTTCGCAGCACCGTCTCCTCGTCCCGCCGCTCGACGATGAACTCCCGAAGTCGTATGCGTACGCGTCGGTCCACGATCGCGGGGAACAAGTGCGTCGTGTCTAGCAACGGTGCCAACAGCTTGAACGGCTTGGACGAGAAGAGCTCGAACGGCGAGGAGCACGATTACTACCTGTGTAAGTAGCCGCTGGAAAAAGAGTGCGTCACTGGCAAGCAGTTGGGAGAATATCGGCCGATTTGAAAAGTGGAGCGAGTCACATTCGGCAGCACCGGCCGGCAGTTGGTTCTCCTTTGTGGGCCCCGAATTCTCGGGCCGGAATTCCTCGGTGTGCGTGAGTCCCCCTTTGATCGATTACAGGTGGGCGTCGAAAGGATTCGCCGCCAAGTGAGTTTAAAGACGAGCTCGCCCGAAGAGACGTCCGATCCTCCGGCAAACTGGCACGCGCTTTAATTCCGAGGCTCTGCTTGCTGCCTGGATTAGATAGCGGGGTCGAGCCGTCTTTTCAAAGCGCGTTATTACTGGAAAGTTTGCTCTCTGACGTTCAAACTGTCAACGACAAAGGCGCGGCTTGTCGTAATCGTACAGGCTGATGGGGTTACATGTGATACGAGTGAGCTATGTTGATCTCCGATGCAAACTGTCAGTTGTATCGGCTTTTTTTAGAAAGGAATCAACCAATAAGGGCGGTCCCTGCCGGAAGTTCCTTTTTAAAGGCTAATATATTAGCAAGGCCGGGTCACGTGTCCGCAACGCCCTGTACAAATAAGAGTTGGCTCGGTTGTCAGCCGCTTTCTCCAGGATTTTTTCTTTCCCCTTGGCTCAACCGTACTCGTGGATTCGTGTCATATTAAAGTTCGATCCATTGTTCGGCGCGTCTCATGCCGGAAACCGGTCACGGGATCTTTCGATCGCGCGTGGAATACACTTGGCATAGTTCCACCGACAGATATTGCATGGCTTGCTTGCACTTGCCAAATCGCAGCCATTGCACTAATCCGCGTCGATGTGAGTCGGGCGAAAGCTAATTCTCCCTAGTTTCATTAGGATGATTATTTGATAATCATGAATATCTGAGTGAGATTCTGTCGACTAGTCTGACTTGTATTAATCGCTAATGGAAGGGATGATCTCGACAGGACCAGTTCCTATGAATCAACCTGTATTTTGCCTAGAAAATGTTACGTCGACCACTGGTTGCGACCGATCTATTATCACCTGGCTTCTAACGCGTCCGACAACAAGAGTTCCATTCCGCGCCCGTTCCCGTACCAGTTCGAGACAGCCGCGCAAGGTTTCCCCCGTGAAGACTCGTGTGAAGGAAATTTACGCTTAGTCTCCTGCGAATTTTCCAGCTTCGCTCACTGCTGGACACGTAGCGCACGGCTCGCTTTCTGTGAACTCGTTTCGACGGGGACCATGCGCGGCGCGAGGCTTCGCCGATTGTAAGTTGCTTGCGTGTTGATGATTTAATCTAACAGTGCTCGGGTTTGTGCCGTGCGTCGCTTCCGGCGTGAGCGCAGCTTTCGTTTCGAAAATTCCCCTCCCGGTTGATCGAATAGGAACCTCAGCCACGTAGCCGAACGCCTCCTTTTACAGCGGTATTCGACGTGATTCGTATTTCAATTGGTTGTTGCTCGCGGACGCTACCACTTTTCACTCCTCGGTTTTTCCTGTGCGAGATACTTGGCATTCCTTCCAAGGTTTTCTGGGGATGGTACTTTCATGCGTTTTGATAAATTTGACTTGAAGATTCCGAGTATTTTTGAGTTCAACTTGCTTCACACAAGTGCGTTGGCTGATGCGCTCGAGTGCGAATAAAACGCGTTGTGTCAATTAGATCTGTTGCGTGAACCGTCCCCTTCGAGCACCAACGTCGTGAAATAACATTTCTATCGATGACGAACTCGGTTGGTTGCGAGTGGAGCTAAAAACAGGGCGAGTCGAGAGAGTTGGTAGTTGGTACATCGAGTGCCTGGAAAGATCTGTTGAAAAGGATTTTCGGAGTTGATTGGAAGGAAATCAGTCGATGGCGGGTATTCCTTCGAGCAGAGCTCTTGGGCGTCTGTCCAGGGACGTGCCTTTATTTTCCTCTTTGGAGGAATTACACGAGAAGCTCACGGAACTCTTAGGTAACTGTCTTCCGCACCCCTTTGAGAGGGTCGGATGTGCTTTCATTCCCAAAACATGTCCAATCTCGCTTAGATTAACATCCCCAATATCCACTAGAAACTGCAACTTCATAATCTCATTACTCGGCTTTCTACATTTAACAAACCCCCTTGAGAACGGTTGCGAATCGAATTCAAAATATCGCGGTTTCCCGCGGCTCCTCGGCGATTGGTCGCTCGTTCTCGTGCGAGTTCGCGCGGCCCCGTCCCTGTTCGTATTTCGCCGAGAAGATGGCGGTTCCCGATGGAAGTAGCGAAAGCTAGCTGCGCCGTGACGTCACGGCCTGGTGGTGTTGTGCGGTTATGCGTTGGTGAATTCCGCCATTGAAAGTCTGGTCTGCGCGTACGGGAGAAGCGGGCGGGCTGGTGAGCGGGCGAATATGTGACAGGGCAGCAACGCTCGGCGCCTAAGCGTAAGGTCGTGATCGCTCTCGGGATTGCCAGGATCCTCTGCCTGTGTTGCCGGCGTGGCGCGGCAGCGCGCGCGCGTGTTTCCTTCTTTCCGCCCGAGTACGCAGCATCGGTGGTCGCGGTCGCGCACCGGGAGTAAGTGCTCGCGCGTGAGAAAAGTCACCGCTCGCGTTGCGCCTCGTGTGCGAGATGGCCGGTAAGTAAGCAGCACCGATAGCAGCCGGCCAGTGGCTACTTGCGCTACCCTCCGCTCCCGCACTCTCTTTCTCTCTCTCTCTCGCTCTCGCGCCGCGTACTCTTCGTCTATCGTGACGCGGTGTCGGTACCCGTCGCTCCTATCGCAGTGCGAGAGACACGCCGAGGCTAAAGCCGCCTTGGAATTCACAGTGCGTCGCTCTCCTCCTAGAGTATCTAACTGCCTCGCCGCGGCACAGCGAACCTTGACCCAGTTGTGCTCGACGCCACCGGGCTACCTCCGCACCAGTCTGCATCTGCAACCGCGGGGCCGCACGCGAGCCTACGTCCCTCCGTCCTCCGGGGTATATCGGCACCCTCCCGAATTTTATGACAACCCTCGTACTCGCCGCAGACACCGAGGCGTCCGCGCGCGACCACTTACACACGGCCTGTCTCTCGTCCTCTCTCTCTCGCGCACGAGCGCGCCCGGATCCTCCTCTTTCACTACGGAATCTTGCCGTGCGCGGGGCCAGCTGCGCCCGTCGCCGGGGTACTAGCGGCGACGGCGGAGGCGGCGGTGGAGACGCCGGCGGCGAACGAATCGTGGTGGCGGCGGCGGCACGATAAGAATTGCACGATGGATTTCGGCGATACTTCAAGTAGGCTCCTAACTATTCTACCCTCTGCCAATTCATTTCTGCCTCATTGCAAGCGCACTACATTAATCGCACACCTGCTCCCTACCCCCCACGCGCGATTTGAAGTTGTCAGCTTTTGCACCCTGACTGCCTTGTAGGTTTACAGTGGCTTGCCGAGAATCGGCTCGTTGTTATTTCCTGCACGATGTGCGATACCTACTTACATACCGCTCTGAACGGATCCAACCGACGTCCAGCCAGGTTTTAACCACTCGGCTGCCGGCTCGGTTGGTTCGTCCAGGGAGTTTTATTCGGATGCTTTTTACGTGAATCGGCCAATTCAGGCTTCTCTGCTGACTGTTTCATGGTTGACCTATGCTTTACCATCTGCGCTTAATGCACTTCCTCCATGCTTTCTTTTTTCGATCCTAATGCACCAACGCTTTCCTATGCTCGAGTATCATTTACGCAAGAGATGCGGAAAGAACTAGCGTGGTTTGCACTCTGCGACCGTTGCAGACTCCGCACTTTTCGCTCATTCCGCGTCTGCATGCTGTCCGGCAAACCAGGACTCGTGTAGATCCTAATATCCTGGCTATTGGTTGCCGATTATTCCATTTCTATCAGAATTGTATGTAAACAGAGCCGCCGAGATTCGTTTCAGTCTTCGGTGAAAGCATCATCTCCGGAATTTTGATGCGCCAGCTTTCGCCTGCTAACCTCGCGTCCCTCATTTGCATCGGGGCATATCATGCGCAATTTTGGGGAAGGGGGGGAGGGGGCGCACGATTTACGAATTTGACAATGCCCACCCTCGATTCTGTTGTAGGCAATGGTGACGTACAGTGGTGTTTCTCCCAGGTGAAAGGAACTTTGGAAGACGAAGTTAGCGAAGGTGAGCATGGAGCTTTGCTTTATTTAGATTGTCAGGGAATTTTATCTTATCAGGCCTTATGTACCAAAATCAAGCAAGGCACTAGTTGTAGTTAATGACTCTGCAAATAGTATGCCAGTACCACAGGCCTTCGACTTATTTAAATGAGCACATACGTGCTATTGGTATATTTGGTTTGTTTAGCGTCAGGATTCAGTTAATCCTAGCAGTTATTTAGTTCGGATACATGGATTTTTGATTTTTTAGCATTCTTTTTAACTGTTTGCGTGTAATCCTTTCAGCCGATGTAATCTCATGCGTCGAGTTCAACCATGATGGAGATCTCCTCGCCACTGGAGATAAGGGAGGACGGGTTGTTATTTTTCAGAGAGACCCCATTGTAAGTGTAATTTGCATTTATTGCTTTACTCCAATGCAGTAGTAGTTCTATAGCAGAGGTCTCTTTGAATCACCAGATAGAGTTATGTAACATTTAATAATGACACATGCATTCCTTCATTGAGGCATGCCAGCTTTTCCATGCGTCTTTTAAAGGTGCTCTGCTAGACTTCTGGCATAGGTTGCTTAATCTTAATTCTTGAACCATTTGTGTTTCTGCGCAGAGTAAAAACAGTATACCGCGGAGAGGCGAATATAATGTGTACAGCACCTTTCAAAGTCACGAACCTGAGTTCGATTACCTGAAATCCTTAGAGATAGAAGAAAAAATTAATAAAATTAGATGGCTGAAGAGGAAAAATCCCGCACATTTTTTACTTTCTACCAACGATAAGACGATTAAGTTGTGGAAAGTTAGCGAGCGAGATAAACGGATAGAAGGCTACAACACGAAGGAAGAAAATGGTGCGATTCGCGATCCTGCCTGCATCACTTCGTTGAGGGTGAGTAAGCCTGCACGAGCATCTTGTTGCCTCTATTATACAATTCCATAACAATAGCTTCAATAGCCAGGGTCTCTGAAAGTTCAAGCATGCACATAGCATCACAGAAAATTTTACCTTGTTGCAAGAAAGAATTGAAAGGAACTCGAAGAGATACATGTTGTATTAAAATGAGGTGTATTTTACTTACGAATTACATGTGTTAATTATACAGGTGCCAACTATAAAACCAATGGAGTTAACGGTCGAGGCATCGCCGAGAAGAATATTCGCTAATGCGCACACGTACCATATAAACAGTATAAGTGTCAACAGCGATCAGGAAACATACCTCAGTGCTGATGATCTTAGAATTAATCTTTGGCATCTTGAGATCACAGACCAGAGTTTTAGTATCCTTTTCACCTATATTCTGTTTGTCACTTCCAATACCAATCAAAAAGATGTTGCATACATTTTTCCTAACCATAGAATACAGATATAGTAGACATTAAGCCAACTAATATGGAGGAATTAACAGAAGTTATAACCGCTGCGGAATTTCATCCTGTAGAATGTAATGTTTTGGTCTATAGTAGTAGCAAAGGAACTATTAGACTTTGCGACATGAGATCTGCCGCACTCTGCGATCAGCATAGTAAGCTCTTTGAGGAGCCAGAGGATCCAACCAATAGGAGTTTTTTCTCAGAGATAATTTCCAGTATAAGTGATGTTAAGCTGAGCAATTCAGGAAGATACATGATCAGTAGAGACTACCTCAGTGTGAAAGTGTGGGATTTACAAATGGAAACGAAACCAATTGAATGTTACCCTGTAAGTGTCCCGTAATATTCGGGAAGGCTGTAAGCGCTCAGTTTCATTGTTCCGTTGTCTTTATTATATTTTCTGCTTCGACGTGTTTCAGGTACATGAATACCTAAGATCAAAGTTATGTTCACTGTATGAGAATGACTGTATCTTTGACAAATTTGAGTGCTGTTGGAGCGGGAACGATTCAGCGATCATGACGGGCTCCTATAATAGTTTTTTCAGAGTATTCGATCGTACAACCAAACGTGATCTCACATTGGAAGCCGCACGCGACATTGCCAAACCAAAAACAGTCCTAAAACCACGCAAGGTCTGTTAAGATTTCGATCTTACTGTACGCCTGTGCCCCAATTGTATTCCTGGATCAATGCAATCTTTTTTTACTGGCCTAGGTTTGTACTGGCGGTAAACGGAAGAAGGATGAAATAAGTGTCGACTGTCTGGATTTCAATAAGAAAATATTGCATACCGCATGGCACCCATCGGAAAATGTGGTAGCTGTTGCAGCCACAAACAATCTCTTCCTATTCCAAGACAAACTGTAGCACATCTGTATGCAAGTGTGTATTGCTCAAATGGATTATCTTACAGATTGTGACTGGGGGTAAATTAACGCGATATTAATTGGGACTCGATTGCATTACAGATAATTCAACGGTACATATTGACGTGAGCAAGACACGTTAAACTAAAAGATCCCAGTGGAGCAATGGGTGATCCGAGATACGCTGACGAAAGTCGACTGTTAATGTGTGAATGGTTGACTGACTGAACAGTGGTGTACGTAGCGCCGTCCACACAACTCACATATTCATACACGATATGTATACACAACATACTGAATTGCACACAACACCTTTCCACGCGCATATGTGTATATAAGTGCATGCAAGCGAAGACACGGGCATAGCTCTTTCAGGCTATTAAGTCCTCTAGCTCAAATAAATTTGCACGTGGAGTCATACAGACCGGTAACGAAAATGTATAGTCGATCTAATCGATGGACTCGTGTTGGCGTTTACGTTTTACTTCATTTCCGTCATAAGAACATAAATAATCCGATTCTTAGCCTCACTAGCTTCGAATTGAAAGCGCGCTACCACCCGATTTAGACTTGTTCAGCGTATGCGGTGTATCCACTAATGGGATAATGTTAATTACAATCGAGATATAAGTTTGATTGATATGTGCACGAAAGTCGCTTGATGCGGCTTCTACTTGGAATATGTTTATGGCACACCATGCATTAGTTTCTTCAATTAATCATTTCCCTAAACACCTGCAAGGTGTAAGTTTAAGAGGTAGAAAGAGTCGAATGTGCCAACGAGATTTCCATTGTCCGACACCTTATTTGTAACTCGTTATCGATCGAAATTCTCTCTTTCCGATTATGGCATCGAATTATTTTGAGTAGGCAGCAGCCGTGGTTTCAACAACAAAAATTATTTTTTTTGCGTGTGATCGAGTTCGGAATACGTCAGAGTCAGTTAAAAACCCTTGGTGCAGCGGAAGATTTCCACCAGATACCATTATGGAAAAAGAAACGCTTTCTACAGTTCGCATTGTATTGTATCTTACGTTCGCGCCCATACTCCCCACCCCCTGCCAATCTGCAGTCTACCGATCTGTGTCTAGTGTCACATAATTTTAGACCTTAGGCCTACAGTCTCGTGTTTTTATTTTCTTAATAAAATTGTTATCAAATCTATTTGTTCGACGCCTGAGTCGATAAGCATTCGCCGATACGAGTCGATAATTGAGACGAACAAATCAAATTTTTCCTTCTACCGTAGAACTCGAAAGCAAGTGTAATATCCATGCATTAAACATATTAAGCAATAAGCGGCATGGATGGATAGCACCATTCGCCAATCGCCGCTTTAAAATAAACAAAACGACAAAAAAAATATATCGCTCGACCGTGGGATATGTGGAAACTGAGGTAATTATAAATGGAATACAGATTTTCTAATATTTCTTATTGATAATTTATTGACACTCTTATACACTTACACATATAAGCAGCGATTTCGTACACAGATCAAATAAACGTAAAAATGTGCATTTGACGAAGGTAAGCTGGGCTTGCAGAGTTTTATGTAAACTTAAGTATATGCCGAGTAATGTAGATTAGCAGGCTGTAATTCGAAACTGCAAACTGAAAAATCTAGGGACGAAATTTGAATAATTACTATAACATTAATATCGGAGTGTGCCCCACGGAGGTATGATCGCAATCGGAATGGATGGATTTAGCCGTTTCTATCGAGAATAAAATGCGGAAATTGTCTTGGTACTACAAACCCTTGAATCTGGTGACTTAAGTTGAGTATGATATCCACACATTTAGTACTGATAATTTCTCGCGAGTATAAATCCAACGATCATGAAAGGAACAGAGTGACAACGTTCAAGAACTTTCTTAATGGTACCAGCAATCATATAATTTTGTACGAGAAAACTATATGGTCGCTAAATTAAAGAAATATCATCAAAGATCTGCTTCACTTTGTTTGCCGTTCTTTACGGTTCGATATCGATCTTGACATGTTAGCCGGCTAGAAACTACATAAACACCCCCTGATATCAAAACGACAAAGAAAATCGTCGCGTCGATATATCTATAGTTTCTCTACGCCGAAATTGATAAATTGCGTTTCTTGCGGTGCAGTTCTTCATACTTCTAGCTGCGCTTTATTGGGAGAAAACCGATGTCCCGTCGAGGACGCAGCTGCACTCGTAAAAGTCTAAACTAAATCGACCATTATGATATCGCTTGAAAAATTACTTATACGTCGTGCGTAATGTGGGTATATAACGCAACCACTCGCAGTGCATAAACGGCGAATGTTAAAAGCTGCCGATGCACACTGTTCAGCTTAACTCTGTAATCTCCCACCAACTGCAATGCACGAAGCGTGAATTACACCGAGACTATTACTCAGTATCCTCGTAACGCGACATTTAGGCCATTATATATTCGCCCGCGGCGGAGTCAAAGAACGTATATGGATTAAAATGAAATTATAATCGATAAGCTGTAATAGTTGCGTATGTTATCGGCTGGATAAAAGTAATCGAATCGCGAAGCTTATTCTGTACGAAGACAAAGTGTAGGATTATTTTTACAATAAGTAACATTAAATATATTGTACTAATTGGTTCATTAACTATTACCATAGAGGGGTCCCTGCGTTCTTCGCCCGTTTGTTTTGTTAACTGCAGCGCAGGTTTTAGTCACCGCCAAGAGCTCATTTATTCTGCAAGCTAGATCGCATAATATCTGTGTGACTGTGAATTGACGACAGTGCGAAGTGAAGCGACCTTATTCGGTATGGTGACGTAGTTTTGGAGACTGCTTTCCCAAGGCATGCAAAGTAGTCGACGAGAGAAAACAGCTCGGGAGCTCCAGTTCAATTTTCCTCGCAGCAGCACGAACACTGGCGAGATACATTGCTGAAGAAATCTCGAATAAGAGATGAATCCGAGCATTTATTCACTTCCTCACATAAAGTTGGCGCGGGAGAACGTGCCTCCCATTAACAGGAGAACAGAACGTATTCGAACCGTCAGAAATGCCTTACGATGTACCATCTCCACATTCGTGCATCGAACAATCGAAATTCTAGCCGCGGATCTACTAAATGCGAAGTCGAAAGTGGAGCACAGATATACATGCACGCCGGACCTGTCTCGTTGTGATAATAAACGTCATCGTATTAACCGGAGTTGGGAGCTCTATTTTTATTAACGTACCACGTATTATTAGCCCATGCGTAGCGTTTTTATAGCTAGCACGTAAAGAGGGTACCTTTCTACTTGCCTTGCACAAGGGACGACGAGTACCCAGCAAAAAACCAAGGAACCACGAGCGAGATTAGTCTCGCACATTGCGCCGTACTCTCGCCAACGTGCGAGCCGGATGGAAATATATGCGAGGATAACAATGAAAGCGATGTACAAACTGTGCAACGTCTTTCCCCTCGCTTTTGTGTCCGCAGGAGTGATCTTCGAAGATGCGAGACAAATTATTACTTGACCATAGAATCCAAACTAGAAATATATAGGGAACAGCGCCCGAAATAATTAATATGTTACTTGTGCAAGCTCCTGCATCGCGGAGTAATACTTCCGAGCACAGCTATATTTTTAAGGAGTGATAGCAATAGGATCGATTCTCGGGCCTCTTGTAATGCGGCCAACTATTATTCTCTGATAATGCGCGCAGCTACGCGGAAAGAATATTATGTCGCCCAATATCGCGGATTAATCTCATCTTCCGTAATAGTAATGAGTTTGAAAAATTGCATTTTGATTTGGAGACAGCTCTGACGTTTATATATCCACGGGTTTTTAATTTTGTTCTTCGTAGCAATAGCTGGACGCAAAATATGCAGCTTTCGGGAATGGGAACAGTTGATCGATGACCCAAAGGCGATAAGACTCATCGAAGGAAATAAACATAAACACCAATGCTGAGAGTGATATGCATATATTCGTTCAATAGCCGTTTTTTGAAATGTAAAGCCGAGAGAGTAAAATACCCAAATATATATATATTGCTATTTGGGTAGGATCAGGCTAAGATCGTGAATAGTAATTTGTGAGGTGATGAAAGACACTTGTATTATAAAATAGCAATAAGAACCATACAGGATACGTGTGTGCATGTATGTAAATTGGGCGCCGGTCGAGCATTCTACATAAACGGGTGGCATCGGAAAAGCGAGTGACAACTACTGGGAGATCAAATAGAATTAACTTGTATGCTGTATACAGCATACAGAACGGGGTATCGAGTCTGTACTACGCGCGAATGACTTGCTGTAAAGATATAGGAGAAGGCCGATATGTGATATGCCTTTGTTTATCTTCTTAATCCGCCGTTACTCGAAATTCGTCTCTGCATGCAATGTTGGTACCGAAAAAGAAGCGTCGTTAACTAGGCCTTCCTTTTGGTCTTCCAGCAATGAGTACGACAGTTCCATTAATTATGGTAGACGATGACGAAAGGCTACGGTGTAATGATATATCGCCCTTTAATTCCTTCTTTCTCGTCCGGCATTCCAGATTCTTTCAGACAGTTTTTGCGGTACCCGGTGACCACCGCTTCTTGAATTTTGCGAGCGAATGATGAGAGAGTAATTACTACTATTAACGGTGAAATTATGAATTTGCATAATAAAAGTACCAATACTAAACCCAGCATTGTTATATTCGCATTATACTGCATTCCAAGAATTCCAGAAGTTCCACGAAGAAGGATAAATATGAATACCACAAGACACGTTTGCTAAAGTTTTCTTTCTTATAACAGGTTTGTATTCGCTGCCTTATCGTTTTTCATTCCACTATTAGTAATATATGTGTTTTTTGTAATCGCAGTCTCTGCAATCACCGCGCTTCGAGTCTTGAAAACTCTCACGCATTTTTGAGATAGGATCGATATGAGTTGGAGTTGTTTTCGGAAGGGTTTTTCCCGCAGTTTCTTATAGCGGTTTAATCGATATACATCGGTTGAATGACCCCCCCCCCCCCCTCCCCAGAATTGGAGCCTTGCGGTTTTAAAACATTCTAACGCTCAACCGGTTTTACGCTCCAGAGTGTCATCATCATTTACTTTGCCACGCGACTCATTTTGCCTTTTAATCAACTGGATGCGAACATTTGTGTGTGTCGGTTCTTATGTGCAATATTATCGCGTGTCTAATACACAAGGCTCGAAATAATATTTACGACTGTTGACAAATATCTCGAAAATTGAAAAGAATTAAAGTATTACCTAGAGGTACCCGAGAGGCCCAGCCGGGATCCTAAAATCGCTGCAGAAGCCGCTTTCCGCAATTTGCATAAGCGATAGCGCCATCTGATACAAGTTTAAATTCTCAGTGCATGTCCCAGTAGTAACCTCCAAGTAGTTGAGCGACAGGCCCCTAAGCCGCGGCGAGTTCCAAGCCTATCGCCTAGGAACACGTTCTTTATTCCGGATTCCGTAATCGTCTGGTTGACAATGCACTTTCGCCGCCGGTGAGCGTGAACGAGAATCGCGAAGGCCGCGCTGCTCCGGTAGCCAGGCGCGTCCGTGGCAGAGGCTCGAGGGAAAGTTCCACAGCTGACAGAACCACCATCGAGAACCCCCCAGTGCTACCTGTTGTTTGCGACTGCCGAGTCGAATAACGGCATCGCAGACTCTTGCCGAGCAATGCCTTGTGCTTCCTGAGACGAGAGGCTATCGACGAGTGGTCGGGAGAAAAAGTTTTCCGAAGGCGTAACTAGGAGAGCAGAGGGGAGCAGATTGAAGGTTTCGCCAGTGGGCCACTGGCAGAGTTCTCGAGGGGTCCTGCTCGGAGATTACCTGGCCGATCTCGATAAACCGGCACACTTTATTTTGAAGATTTGTCATGCAGTTGATTAGTGCGACTCGACTTGATTGACGCGAGTCTGTGATAGCGATCGGAGGATGCGATAGCTGGGACTTTCGGCTGATGCCGTGCCAAAGGTAAGCCCGCACGCTTACGTCCAGTGTTTATCTGCAACGCACAGTCTGCACTCGGCGCCCCTGGTAAACAGGACAGTTCCCACTTTACACGGACGTTTAAGGCTTGGAATTAATTTGGCAAGTGATTGGTGCACCTGTGCTGACTTCCTCCGTTGCTGTCTTAGGCGATCTAGAGCAGAGTGACTCAGGAGGAAAACTGGCTGTTGAGAGTTCCATTCATTGAAGATCCACAAAGTCTCTGGTGAAAATGGAGGGTCCACTGTGCGACAGATTCCTCAGCTTTGCTGATGTTATTATGAGAGTGCCACCTCTTTTTATCATCGATGAGCTGTTTAGGATTAACCTCGGACTACCTGGGAACAATGTTGTCATCGACAGCAATGAGGATGGTTTCCGAGTAGCAAATATGACGGATATATTGGGTGCCAAGCAATTCGCTTACGAGATATACCTGGTGGTTGTCGTGAAATTTCTGTGCTGTTGCTTAGGTAAGATTCTCAAAGCAGCTTGTAAACTGCTTTTCTAGTTTGGCAGGTCAATTACAATATACTAGAAGTCGATTCTTATTTTTAGTCAGATTTGAAAGAAACTTGCATTTTCTGTCTTTTTATTATACATATTCATATGTGGTCAAAGTTTGGTTAAATCATAGATTTGCATTAAATATATGCACTACATTTATATACTTGTTGTTGTATTAAGAATGATCACAAAGTGTCTGCTGTGAAAGAAAAACTTTCGCAAGATATTGGTATACTCCCAATTTACAGCAATATCACGTTTGATGATAGTGGCAATGGTGGGGCTGATTAGAGTAGGTCATTGCATTGATGAGAAGGGGCAAGAGTCTCCTTATACGACTAACAGCTTTTCCCACTGAAACAAAGTTTTGCACAATGCAGTAATGAAAAAAGTCTTAAACACTCTTGAGAACCACCGGTGAATCACAGAATGTCAGGGGTCAAATATTTTGTGAAAATATATAGCACAAAGCAAATAGTTTTTTGAATTTGTTAATTATGTGTGGAAGGTATGATTTTTACAAGAATGTTTTTTATTATTTTTCAGGGTGTATTGCAGCATTATGTACATTTATGTTATGGACGAAACACCTCATAATTGTGTATCTATACCTGATATCTGTAGGAGTAATATTTATATCCTATTGGTCGAATGTTAGTACAATGAAAGCTATCATAGCGTACGTTAGTACACAGGAGAGTACAACTAGCATACTAGATGACATTTTGTGTCTAAATTTGAAACATGTTCTGAACGAGGGTCCTGGATTCATGGTCATTCAGAATTACGTACTGCAATGCTTCTTAGCTAGCATATTCTGTTACATTCATCTTGCCCCGAGATATTCAATTCTGCAAAAACTTCTGCTCTTAAGCTTTATGGCCCCCTCGATCCTGGGTATTCATCCGTTGCCGGTAAGTTTGATTTCTTTAATGGTAAATACTCTTGCACTCCGTGCACGTTGTCGGGCATGTGCGATATTAAATGCATGAAAATATGAAAGAATGTTAAAGTTGATTATAGTAGTCCTTTTTGGTATGGAGTTCCCTTACCCTAGATAGGAGTCTTATATTTATCTCTTTGCACTATAAATACATCACTAAATATACAATATATTTCGAAATACTGTTTCAGGTACAAGTGCTGTACCACGCGCCAGTCTTTGCAACACTGCTGCCGCTGGCTGTATGCAAATTTGTGATATGGTACAACGGCATCTCGATGTTGAATACGATCTACATGGGCTATCAAGATGCTGTTATGTTCACAAGCAATTACGGTCTGTCCGCCCTCGCCGAGATCGAGTGGATTCGTTTGAACGTGCCGTGTGTACTTCGTACATTCTGGATGCTACGAATGGGCGAGCAGGCGCTTCAGATTATGAGGAATCATTACGGCGAACTGAATTTCAGCTACATCGGGATGATGAAAACCTTGCTCGAGAACGGATGCGACACCTTAACAGCGGTGTTAGGAATGACCAGCATAATGTCATTCATCTGCCACTACATCGGCTGTTTCTTCCAATGGGTTCTACTGACAGAAGACGGAGTGGAGAAGAGTTTCGGAGCAGTGTCCGCTGTGCTGTTCTACCTTCTCGCTCTGCAGACTGGACTGACAACGCTGGACAAGGAGAAGCGGCTTGTGAAGCTTTGCCGTAATATTTGCTTGCTATTTACGGCGGTTTTGCACTTCGTACATAACATCGTGAACCCGTTACTGATGTCATTGAGCGCCTCTCACAACAGAGCAGTGCACAGACATTTTCGAGCCTTGGCGGTTTGTGCATTCCTCATCCTCTTTCCGGTATCGCTACTCGTGTTTCTTTGGTCCCACTTTACCGTGAGCACGTGGCTACTATCAGTGTCCGTGTTCAGTATCGAGGTAGTCGTCAAAGTGCTGGTCTCCCTCGCCATATACTCCTTGTTCCTCATCGACGCCTACTGCAGTACTTTTTGGGAGCAACTGGACGACTGCGTGTACGTGATGCGCTCGTTCGGTAACATGGTGGAGTTTGCCTGCGGCATAATCCTCTTCTTCAACGGATGCTGGATGCTGATCTTCGAGTCGGGCGGTGCAATTCGCGCCGTCATGATGTGCATTCACGCGTACTTTAATATTTGGTGCGAGGCCAAGGCCGGATGGAGTGTTTTCATGAAGAGGAGGACTGCGGTTAATAAAACAAATGCTCTGCCCGAGGCGAAAGCGGAACAACTTAGGACGCTAAACGACGTGTGCGCCATTTGCTACGAGGAGATGCACACGGCCAAGATCACACGGTGCAATCACTACTTCCACGGTGTTTGCTTGCGCAAGTGGCTCTACATCCAGGACCGATGTCCGCTGTGCCACGACATACTCCATAAAGCAGACAGTCCGCCGAGTAGGGAGAACGAGCCCGCTGTTGGCAGTGCCGGCACCGAGCAAGAAAGGGAGCCGGACGCCGGCGAATCTCCGCAGTTACAAGCGAGAGAGGCCGACAGTTACGATCTAACGAATTCGCGGCGAACACTGACAAATCGACGAACAGTTAACGCGGAATAAGTGAAAATGAACAGCTAGCTTTATTGTGATATATCATTGTACAGATAAATTACTGCGAGTCTAAAGCTTAAGGCACACGGCATCGACTTCGAAAATCTCTGTTAAACAGAAAATTTCGTTTCTCGTAAGTCGCTCAAGGTTTAACATCGTCGATCGTTGTACTCGAGACACAACGAACCCGACGTATTCTTCGGCTAGTTCTGAATAAGTGACCGGGTTGGGGAGCCAATTTTAACCTTAGACCGTTGAATCTGCTTTCTATATGCCTGTTATAGAAACCAGCCGTTTAAACAATACTTTCTTACTCAAAACTTGTACTTTAGACATTACAATTACTTTCGGGTTTACATGCCTTCGAGCGGTGAGACGAAATTCAAGCTTCCGTGCACACGTTGTGCTTACTTCCATTTGTACAAAGGCACGGGCGTCACACCTTAGGACTAGGTTGCGGAGAACATATTCTCACCGAGAGTGTCTACTCAGATCGCGAAGCTTACAGAATTTTTCTACAACAATAAACCTCTTACGTTGTAATTGGTCAGGTTACGCGTCTCCTTTTTAGTGCGACGAATACACTCAATCTAAGCTTTCAAAAGAATGCGCTGGGCTATTTTCTCTATGCCGACCTCCTCTTTTGAAACTTTATAGAGGCGTATTTATTCTTGGGACGGTAGAGAGTTCTGTACGACGTACTTATGATGGATTCATCGTAGATGTCCGCGACATGGTGATGATTTAGAAAGCAGTCCGCACTTAACATGACTTTCTTTCGTTTCCAATCGTCGATATGATAGTCGGCGCACAATAGCCCTCGCTTCTTCTCCAATCAGACGAAAAGTAATATCCAGAGGATAGTTTTCTGCTTAGACTCAATTCTCCAGCTGAGACACTATCTACTAATAGTCAGTTGCTTTTTGCATGACGTGAAATGGAATCTAGACGTCTTTGTGATAACAATTAATTTATTGGGTAGCGGCAATCAACAGTTCCCCCGTTTCTTTGCGTTGATGATTATTTACCTACATTATTTAATAGCAGTTCTAATCAATTCTGTTTATAAAGTCAGAAGTATATGCAATAAATGTTATATTTTTAAAAGGTGGCATTTCTCAGACACCCTCACTAATGTCCTGCATCGACAGTCTAGACCGACGAGATCGGCGAGTTTGTCAAGACGCAACTGAGGTATGTCTTAACTTTTACTTATCATATTTTTTAACCGGCACTTTTTACAAGATTAATTGGGCGGATATTAATTTGACACGCGTATTTGTTAATGTGTTGCAGCTTTGATAATGTGCAACGAGCGGTGGGACAGTTTATGCATACATATACTTTCCCCACCCCCTACTTTCGTCCTCCGTGTTTGTGCGCGCGGAGCGATCACCGAATCTCGGGTCTCCCGCAGTCAGTTGTGTGCGCACCTTCGTCGAGCAAGGGTCTTGTCGGCCGGCGAAACTTCACTCGTAAACAAGCAACAGGTAAGTGCGCTTACGTTTGATTCTTTAATGAGCTTAACTGCACGTGTGCGGCTGCCGATCAATGCCAGTTTAATCGCGATTGTTACCTTGGATTTATCACGTGCGCTTCGATAGACCAAGAAAGTCGTGGACAGAATGAAATGATCGTAAACTAATACTCGAAAATGTGTCTGGCGTAATTTCAAAGTTTACGATATCGTAAAACACTTTTAGTCCCCCTACATTCTGCGTAGAAGAGAAAATATGGAAATTCCGTGGAACGACAGCGTCGTTTATTGTCGCATCTACGTGCACGCGTCGTCGAGTGTGCAAACTTGACACCTCAAATATTAGCTTTTACGAGCGAAAAGACGATAACGAGGACAATAGGCGGCACTAATGGCACTGTAGATTGTCAAGTTCAAAAGAAAACGGGGATCGTCCTCGTACAAAGTGTTATCTGTGGTATCTTTTAGTATACACATCACCCTAAGCTACGGAAAGTTAAATTTCCCCATCGATAATCGTTCTAAAACGTATTATGCAAAATCAAGATCGGAAAGATCGAACTATATCTATTCATAAGTTCCTTGGAACTCAGTTGCATCGCATTTCGAGGAGACAACCTCCCGCGAACATACGTGTGGAACGTGAGAATGAATGGCACCGATTCACGATGCAGCAGAGAGTGCCCGGCTGCTAATTGCGTCTGGCGTTGAAACGGCCAAGTCGATCGTGAGATGCAAAGTGTAGCACGTCGAGTGCAGGCTACGTGTGCCCCAATGCCGAGTGCATAAACAAGAAGGCGCACCACCTTGATACACGAGATAGAGGTAAAAGCATAAATACACACACCGCGCTCGACTGGAGAAAATTCGCAGCGGCGCGAGTGCCGCGAATGATGTAACCAGCCATTACAATGACACGAGGGGCGTTCGGGCCGACTGTAGCACAACACGTTTCTCCGACTGCTGCGACTGCTGCGACTGCTGCGAAGGAGTCGAAGATCGAGGGAGGAGGGACCAGCCGTCAATTTACCGGGAACACGAACTGCAGGAATCGTGGACGGCACATTAACTCTGGCCCAGATCTATTGGAGCGGCGGGTGTTGCGCCGCGTGGATACTTTTATTCGTCCGGCGAGCTTTCCTTCCGAGTTTTCCCACTGATCCGCTCGGACAGGATGTTATCCGACGCGTGATATCACCGATGGACGACAGGCCAGTGGGAAAGAAGGTGCCGAAGCTGCGCCCACGCGTTGGAAGGTGAACGAGTTGGGAAAGTCACACTCGAAGTAAGAGGTTTACCAAGGATTGGGACACTTGAAGTTATCTCAGGGTCGCAGCCCTTTACGAAACTCGGAGAGTTGTTACGTCCAAGCGGTGATTGGGGCTCGCGTGCTGTGGGAGCCACTTAATCGTGAAATGCATACTTTATACTCGCAAGTTTCCCGCGGTTTATTAATAAGAGTCTATCCTTTGTCCGGCGTCTAGCAGTCACTCGGCGGTTCTCTTCCGCTATGCGATTCCTGTAATCAGTCGACGCATCGGAGTGCCGAGCTAATTAGAAACGCCGCTCGCTGGAGAAAGAGCTTTCCTGTCGGAGACCTTTCATCCGACAAAGGCAATCTGAAACCCTGTGTTTTAGCGCGCCTTTCATTATCAGCCTACCATTTACCCTTCATACGGCAAATACATGCTAGGACCTTATGAAATACATCAGTTACCAACACATTGCTTCCTCACATTACAACCAAATCCTAACAAACAGAGAGATAGTAGGGATTGTCTGCATGCAGTGCAAAATTTGCCTTTCAAGCTGGAAATACATCTAGCAAGTCACGTTATAAATCGATGCTAAGACCTCGCCGCACCCACAAGCCCTGATCTTGTGCCAAAAAGTGTAGAAAGCCGCAGTGTCGAAGCCCTGCGGACATCCTCGACATAACTCGCATGACGCAGATCATTAGCCGACCTTCTCGGAAGCGGCGTCCACCAGTCGAGATTCGACGCTTTATAATTCTGAGCGGGCAGGAGAGCGTGAAATTTCCCCTGCGAAATCCTGTATCCGGCGGTGCCGTTTCAATCTCCCGTGACGCCTTTTGCTGTCTCAGCCTCTCTATACTTAGCGCCGAAGCGTCTCGTAATTAAAGAGCGTGACGATCGCGCAACAAACAAATTTCTAGCGGCTCCAGGCGAGCGAATCCGCTTGATAAGCTGCCTAGGAAAAGCGCGACGATCGTCGGTCATTTCTGGTCGCCGTGTGTCGTATCTGAGCGCACGTGCGCTCCATGCGTTTAAAGGCTGCGTTTCTAGCGGAATCGAGTGAGAGGAAAAGAGACTGTAGAGCGGCTCGATGAAAATCATTGAACTCCCGTTTCTTTGGAGGGAACTTCTCGTAGCCTGGCGCGCCGCTTGCCTTTAGAATTCACTGCAAAGCAGTGCGAGTCGCTTCCGCAAGGCGAATGATTGGAGTTCTGCGACACTTGGTGCTTGATCGAGGAGTTGATCTGCATTCCTGGAGTATTTGAATTGCGTGGCTTGGTGTAGAAATAGATTTGTAGAGGAGATCAGTTAGCGATTGTGAATATCGCTTAAGGTGTATGGAACGGTTTAAGAAGGAGGCAGATGGGAAGTGCGGGGAGCGAGAGAGCCGAAGCAATTACTTTGCCCCTCCGCTTAAATCGTCGGCGGAGAGTTTCGTTATTACCTTTTTTGTGGGCATTAAAGTCGGTCGCCCTCGCGGACACGCGCGCCGCCAAACGGCCGTTTCCCACGGTCACTCGACACTCGATAATTAGGCCGATCGATGGACCCTCTCCACGAAATCGTTCTTCACCAATTTGCATTGGCCAATCGGCGGAGTGAGTTGTTTCCCCTCCGTTTCATCGGAGGAATTGTTGGTTTGGCGAGCGAGATTCCGCACTCTTCTATTCCCGGGGCGCTCGTAGCGTGACTGCAGTTCTTCAGGGTCATCTCGGAGCACTGCGGCTAATGTCAAGGAGTGGCTCGATTAATGTCGTTACTTTTGGCCGATCCACACGTCCACACGAGTGCGCAGGCTCTCCATCGCACAAAGAAAATTGCAGAATGGCCCGCTGTCATTGTGCGACATGCCAGGGACGTAATAAGCTTTGGTACTCTCGTAACTCGATCGCCGGCTTGACTGGTTCGACCTTGTTTTCGGTTAACGAGTCCGCGACAATTACACCCGGAGGAAAATGAAGTCGAGGACTTTGCAGCCAAGTTCAGAGTTGTTTTCAGCACGAGTTTCTTGTGATATTGGAGGATGGGTGATTCTATGCAAATCACCTGGCTTTCCGACCCCTTTGATGACACATCCCAAGGACCACCACCGAAAATTGTTGGTCATAGGCGAATGGAACATTCGGATATTCCTGAATTAGAGAATCTTATTTGTATGGAGACTAACAATGTCTTTGGGGAGTTCGATCTCGGACGAATATAGTATTCCAATTGCATACGTTTTTAAATTAAAAACAAATTGAAGAGAGAAGGAATTAGATCCTGATTATTTCAGTGAAGCCTCCTGTTTCTCCATTGTCCAATACAACGATAAACAGGACGTCATATCAGGCATGTGTCTCTGCAACTACCCAAATATCCCAGCAGTTCCCAAAGACGATTGGTTGTCCTGGATAAAGAATATCTACGGGTAACATGTTTTCATTTGAAAAGGATCTCAAGGATCCCAGGAATCATGCTGAAGCCTCCAACCTCAATCTTTCCATGCACTCATTAATTCCGAGATTCTCGCGGCTAATCAGCCTGGTTCCACGCTTCCGACAATGCACAATACAGACCAGCACTGTTCCCGATAAAGAGTGGAAAGTGTAACGGAGATGAACACGCTGTTCGTGCACTTCCTCGTGTGGGACAAGCGTTACGGGGACAGCGAGTTCTTCGGGGACCTCTTGGCCGGCCTCTTCGAGCTGGCGAGCTATTGCCTGCACGTGATCCTCGTGCTTCCTCCACGGGTTACGCCAGGTCTGACCTCTCGAATCGATCGAGCCTACAGCTCCATCCATCTCATCCTAGCTTTCCTGCGGTCGAAAAATCCGCAATAAGACTCGCGACAAGGTTCGATCGGCTCTAATTTTGCAGGGAACGTGTTCCAGGAGAAAATGAGGAGGATCCTGGCGAAGGGTACTCTGGACTGCTTCAACATGCAATCCCTTTACACGACCGCACGTGATCTGCTCAATCCGACCCTGAGAAATCGCCGGCTCGTGTGAGCTCCTCCACCTCGTAATCTATCTCTCGCTAATTGGCCCGATCGCTCTCCCATCGAGCATCTTACCCTTTCCTCCGCTTTTTCGAGGAACTATGCTAACGATTGGACTAGTTGGAACGTGGGAATCGGTGTTAGCGATAGTTAGAGCGCGAGCTAGGATCAAGTGGATTTTAAGGACTGAAGGTTCTCTTTAACGAATGCCGATCAGGGAGGAAGATAACGACGACGTGATTCCGATCATCGACGAGGAGACGAGCCTGTTAAGGGAGCTCTACGGCGAGTATTACATAAGTGAGATGGTTCGTTATCCCGACGGGCATCGTCAGCTGATCGTCTCCGAGAACAGCGAGGGCCTGGCGAACGGCGTAATGTGCCTGAATCGTGCCCTCGACGTCGACACGCTCAACGAGAATTTCGAGCTCGTACCCTACAACGGACTGAGAAAGTCCCACGAGGACGATCAAGTCGACTCGGTCCGCTTCCTGGCGGACAGCGAACTCTACGCCTCCGTCTTCCACCGGACGAGGTCCCTCGAGGCCTCCGAGCTTAGGTACGATATTAGTTTCCAGCCTTCTCGGTAATGGATAGGATCGCCTCGCTTTAATCATATGTCCAGAGCCAGCGGGATAGTTAGAGGCTCTCGCTGATTATTCCTCAGGTGTCCTTCTTTCCTCGAGGAGGTGAGCTACGACGCTTTCGAGGACGAAGCTTGGATGGAGGAAAATCGCGGGAGTAAGAGTTAGTAATTACCAGGCCTTGTATTACTTAGATTAGCGTTACACTTGTGCGACGATGCAGTCGGTTTAATTCTACATTGCGATTCGCGTGGAAAATGCAGCTTACTCGACCAGTAACGAGACGCGGAGCTTCGACGAAGAGTCTAATCAAGACAAGGAAAATAAGTCTTGCAAGCAAAATTTGATGGATAATCCAAGTAGTACTGGAGAAAGTCGGGTAGGCGGGAATTCTGTCGCTGTGGAATTTGATAATCCTGAGATGCATTCACCTTGTAGAGTAGTCTTCCGGCCCAAACGGAATCGGTAGTGCAAAGCGATCCTTTGAAGGAAGACACTAGTGGTCGACTGCAGCCGCAGGTGTCCTTTCTAGGATCACTGAACATCTCGGAAATCACTTTCCTAAATCAAGTCCCGTCCACCTCGGATTACCTCAGTCTTTATTACCACTCGCGTGTGCGGGGCGCACCTATTGGTTACAAACTGCCCCCGCGTCCTAGTGAGTTTTCACTAGGCCTCTACTCCCATTGATAAACCCATTTATCATAATCCCTTCATCTTTCCGATGATCAGAAAGGCACACGGAAAAGAGTTTGCTCGGTGCACTTACGCTTCCAATGTTCCACGGCGAGTGCAACGCGTTCGCCCTCGAAATCTTCGCCGCTCGCCAGGAGATTGCCAATCAGTGCACCCTGAATTTCCTCGAGGCCTCCTTCGAGTGCTTTCCCGACTTGGATTACTGCGTGGTTTTGGTTCCATATACTCATCATTATTTCTCCTTCTTGGAGCATGCGGTGGTACAGGATGATTCACTTGGCTTGGAATCATTATCACTGTTTAGCGAATTTCTTCAGAGTTTTTTAAAATATCCTCCGCACGACACAATTACGACTTGTGGTCACCTAATTCCACGTAGAATCTTAGTTTTAAAGCACAAGCTATCCAGAAATGTTGAGGACGGACAAGTTGGAAAAATGTCGAGACGCATTTTAAATTGTTCAAAGCTTCCGGAATTCATCTGAATGAATGAAATATTTCAACAGTTTGGGCCTAGAAAGTAAGATTGTGGAAGAAAGGTCATATTCTGGATAGTAATATAATAATAATAGAGTAATATAATCCATCGCAACTTATACATGTGACTACTGATTCCAAGTCAAGTGGATTCACCGGGTACGTGATTTCCCTGTAAAGCGACATAATTAGTCTCACGTATTCCAGGAGTCGCTTCTAACTTATTCCGTCTCTGCAGCGCGTGCCACTCAAGTGCAATAAAGATTTCCCCAGAGCTTTGTACCTAACACATCGTGCCGCTCTGCTCGGCGATGTTAAAGCTCGAAAAGCGGATTATCAAGACGAAGAGAACGTTCGTGATCTTCTGTACAGTATTCCCAAGAGTCAAAAGGTCCTGATAGACTTTCAAGCGTCGGTAAAATCGCGGTCGAACTTGGAATCTTACGTTTTTCTGTGCTCCGGAAAACTAGTCGGTGTTGCGATTTTATGGTAATTTTTGCAATTTTTCTTTGGGAAGAATTCTGTCAGAAATGGAGTAATTGACCTTTGCTAGCTCCGAGGAGAACCCGAGGTATCTCAAAAGAAGATACAACATCGAGGATTACGTCGTATTACAGAACGTCCCTTCAGACGCGCACAAAAGAATCCTGCATTTCGTTCTGATGCCAATTTTCACCATATACAACTGCAACTTTCTCCGGGAAACCATGAGATTGAGTGGAGCGATCGTGTTATACTATAGATTGTACGAGAGTGACAATAGTGCCTTGGTAAACCATGAAAGGAATATTTTCCCAAGCAATTGGACCAGAGAATTCACAGCAATTTCCTTCAGACAAGGTCCCAGCCTATAATAACGTGTTTGAACGCCCTGATTCCCGTAAATCCTCGGCGCAGAATCCAGTACCAATTTCGAGGATACGTGGAAACCGACGAGATCTCTGAAAACGAGAGCTTCTCCTTATTCCTGACTTGCCCTAGACTCACGACATATCCACTTTCCATTGTCGACACAAGAGTAGTAATTGTCGGCGCTTCCGACTGCGGACTGGCTCTCGCCGAGCAGCTCACCTTGGGGTAAACGAGATTTTCATATTTCTGAGCAACAGTATTGTTAAAGGAAGATTTGTCACGCAGGTCCCTCCAGCAGAACATTCATTTCACGAATGTCACTCTGATATCCCCGGAAGGCTTGCCCTTCGAGATCAGACGAGGCGAGGAAGTCTTGCGAATGCTTCCATTCCGCGGAAGATACTGCCAGGATTATCGGCATCTCATTGCGATTCGCTCTTGGCTCAATCTTGTTTACGGCAGAGTCGTGTCGATCGACAGGTCCGCCCATTAGTAATTTCCCGCATCGCTGCTTGTAATTTACCAGGAGAGACGCTCGAGAGGTGCAGTTGTACTATTTGTACTGTTTAAAATTCCCGATACATGCTCCGCACAGGAGGCGGAAGTACGTGACGATCATGGATCAGGGAAAGATCTCGTACGACTATTTGATCCTGACTTGTGGCTTGCAGTATCAGAAGCCGATGTTCGAGGAGGAAATCCATGCGCAAAACACAGGGTAAAGACATCAGGTTTAGTTCTGATTTCCGGTTTTATAATTATTGGATTTCCTCAGAGAGATGGTCGCTTTCGAAAGCCCCTGGAATTGTTTGACAGTAAACAATGATACGGACGCACATTGTTCTCTCGAGAAAATCCAGCATATAACGAAGAACTTCGCCAAAAGTAAGCCTGTGTAAAGGAAGTTGGGCAGTTTAGTAGTTGAGAATCTTATTTTCAGAGTCTATCGTACTTTATGGCCGCAATATCGATTGTTATTGTGCTCTTCATGGATTGTTGGAATTCGGTGTCGACGGGAGTTTCATTACTTTAATTGAGCCGCCGCTTGGCCAGTGTGAGAAACACGATGATGTCTTCTTCAATGATACCGAGGTTCTGAGAAACAATTATCATTTCTCTTCCTTTAATAATACATTGCAATATCAATTCGTTAGGTCGACTCGGAAATAATGAGAGCTATCGTCAATAAAGGAGTAACAGTTCTTTTTGCTTACACTTTGACTGATTGGATTCTCACGGAATCGGAAATCGAAGGGAAGAGGATTAATGCTCTTATTTTTGAAACAAAGGGCCAAACCAAGAGGGTTCCATGCGATGCCTTTTTCGATTTTCACGACAAGAAAATTAATACAGAAATATTCCTTGGTGATCCACTTGCATTATTTATCTTCTCAGCAAGCAGGGCTCGCTAATTAGTTGGATTCTCGGAATTGGCCGTTTCAGCTGTTTGTAGGACTGGATTGGTGTTCGACGGTCGAATAGTTATAGATCCAGAATGCCGAACGAATGACCCAAGCGTTTTTGCTGTTGGTTCGATCACCAAATACTCGAGAAAGTTTTTCGCGGACTCTTGGGAGCATAAATATTATAATAACGCTGAGATTGGCGAACAGGTTGGCATATCGAATTAATTAATACAACATCTTACAGTGCAAGTTCTCAAATTTCTACTTCATCCAAGTTTGCCAAGGATCTTCGAACAGTGATCGATGTCGATCAATCGGAGGATCAGATCCCATCGAGCAAAACCCCAAAAGTAAAAAACTACCCTTTGCTCCCAACATTTCGGGCGCCAATCACACTGGCCTGCACTTTACCCGGCGGTTTTCATTATCTTCATGTCCGTAAACCTGGGAAGAAAATATTGCGGGACATTGCTATTGAGCACAATGCTTACGTGAGTTCGCCTCCGTTGGAATTCGTCTCCTGAAATTAGTAAAACCGTAATTAATGAAATTTCGCCATCCTCGATGATATAGGGCGAAGTATTAGTGACTGGTTCCTGCCAATCTGAGATCGGCTACTTTCGTCTTCGCTTGAACAATTACGACTCGGTGGAAACAATAACCTGCCTCAGCAAGAAGGTAGTGTTTCTTCAGATTTATCCGATTTCATTCTTAGAATCCGAGATTCATCCGAGTGGCGTGGCGATAGCGACGTTTGTCCACGTAATACTCGGCCGATCCGCAAAGCGATACGACGATATGTTACGAGATAGTCCCATCATTGATCAATTAAACTTTTTCCTCGGTTCGAGTCATTTATACTGGTACACCCGTCACTCATGGGATCATTACATTCTAGGGTTTCGAGGTGCATCATATGATCGCTCTCTACGGCAAACACGAGTGCCTCTTGAACGAATTGAAACTGCAATTTCGAGCAAGTATCTTTCACTCTCTCAATCTAATACTTTACGTAATTGGTCTTCAACGATTGCTCTCATTAGAATTCACTGATTGTCGACTTCTTCGCTTACTTCCGCGAGCCATGGGCAACCGCCTTGTTCCATGACAAGTTCCCTTGTTACCAAGTGGAGAACCGTGCGACCCTTTTATCGAAATTGGTAAGCAGGCATTAATTTGACTCAGGTATTATTCTGACAATTAATTTCATACTAAATAGTCGATGGGGAGTGACTCCTTGACGGAGGACTGCTTGCAAGCTTTAAAGCAATCGAATTGGGATGCGGTGAGTGAAATTGCACCTAACAAACCCTGGATTAGCGAATGCAATTCGATAACAAGTCCCACATACGCAGATGTCGAAAGAGGACCGTCGGATGATCCAAGAGAAGTTCCCCGGCTCGGCTTACCACTTGGATCTCGAAGAAAGCCTCGTTGACTTCCTGCAATCCTTCGAGGACGACCTTCCCATGTACTGGACTCCAGAGAAGAGGCGCCTGATGTACGCCGACATCCAAGACAGTCCACTCTTCAACTGAACTCCAAGCACGGCTCATCTCGAAATTTGCATCAGCTTCTTCCCGTTGTACCAGCCATTGCAATATAAACGAGCGATCGTGTTGACGCGCACGATCGGCCGAGAGGGAATTTGGATTCGCTTGGTGGAGCAGGGCGTGCATCTAGTTCACTCGCATATTTGGTCCGCAGGAGCGGTAGCCGTAAACACTATAGGTGACGATCGATCGCTTACGGATAAGCTACGCGCGAAAAGGGGGACAGGATTGCGTATGTATAAGGCGAGATCGCGCGGCGGCGTTTCGGAACCGCAGAAACGCGGTTACGGCTCGGCGAGCAGACATCCTCGAGGAATCGCTCGGAATTACGAGCAGAAATCGCGTCCGATCGGAAGTCGTCCCCGCCACAGACACGAGTGCATAGATGTAGCATATATATCGGCTTGGTTGCTCGGCGATACGATCTGTAGGTCAAGTTTAACATTCCACGAGGCTGTCCCGTAAAGGCCTCGGAGGTGTCGGCGCATCGCCCACGCCAGGAGATACTGGAACAACAAAAACGGCCTCGCGGAAATGCCAGGGCTACTATGCCTGACAACGCAGGACCACCACGAGGGATCTTGACTCATGACTGTGTTGTAACTCGTGATGATTTTCGGCCACTCGACCGTGAACTCCTGGTTCATTGTCCTCTTATGCAGAGGTTGTCAATAGTACTGGTCGCTGTAGTAGGTTCTTGGCAAGTGCGATGCATTGATGGGCCATGATTCGGTTATTGGTGTTTGGTAATACTTGGTATTACTTGCCAAGTGAGAGTCAGCTCAGAAGCATGATAATGACTTGTATACACTCGATGATTCTCTACCCGCTAATTTCCCAGGTCAATTTTTACGGTTATTAATCATTCGGTACAGTACAGTACAGTACAGTAATACGCTAGAAATGGCAGAGTAAAATGAGTAAGAATACTGAAAGGGTTACACGGCGCACGTCCGAGCAGTATCCCCAGATGCGGTTTGCGCGTGCGGAAGTGGGCGACGTATAATTAACTATTTTGGCAAGTACCATCGGTGGAACGTCTCATTACGCGCGTGCACTTCGTCAAGGCCTGATGGCCGCTGCCCACGTCCCAGCATCGATTAGCATTTTTATATTATTACGTGGAAGAAGTACACCGGGTTGAAAGCTCATAAAAGCAGTCGCGCCTTGACCACGGGACAAGTACCGGCGAGCAAGGTGCACTACGAACGAGATTGCGACCCTGCGACGATCCACAGCCTCCTCAGAGATCGATTCGAGTCTTGAGACACACAAAGCTGACCAACTCTAAACATTCTCCAGTCAAGATGAGCCGATTGTTAGACTACTTTTACGAGAGAAATTGCTACATGTGTGAGCGGCGCACTGTTTATCCGCCACCACCGCCGCCGCCTCCTCCTAAGCCGCGCGTCAGATTCACCGAGTACACCAGTGAGTAATCCACTCAAGTCTCGACAATTTTCTCGGTCGACGAACGGTGTGTGTAATGTACGGAAGTACTTGCGCCGAGTGAGTCATTTTAATAAACAGCTGCTTGGAATTTCCGGGGGAATGCAGCCGCAGATGTCACCTCGTTGGAGCTTGATTTTTAAATAAACCGGTGTTGGAAAAAGGAGATTTTTAACTGTGGGAAGATTATTTCTGTCTTGTGAAAGGAGAAAAACTGGAAAATGTAAAAAAAATTGTGGAAGTAGTTTTGGGAATCCGGACTGGTTATTCAGAGTTGTTTTTATGGCGGAGTAGTAAGTGGGCCATTAAGATTCACGGTAGACTCTGTCGGATTTCTTTATGTAAAACACGTGCCCGCGGAAACGCGTCTTTGAATCGCATCCAAAACCTCGGGGACCCTGTCGCCAGGTCAATGTCACGCTATTTTCGTTTCCACATTTCGTCGCACTTGCTGGCGCCGTTTGGGATCTCTCTCTGCTCCTGAATAACACATCTCAAGAATGGAGTATTAATATTTCGGTATCAAGATGCCGCAGCCATGAGACTTCGGTAATTTTGCTCACAAAATCTGTTAAATGTCTTTCGTACGATAGAAAGACGACGGCTGGATCACCGATTTTGTGTAGAATTATAATTTTAGAACGAAATTTGTCCAAATATGTTGAATTGGGATTTTACGGAAATGCTTCGGTCACATAATTGTCTGTGTAATGTGTTTGAGCTTTTTCGCCATGCAAACATGATGTAATATGTAAATAGCAGTAGGGTCGGGGGCGACACGACGCCTCCGAGAGCCCTCCCCACCGGAGAGACGACGCGTGCACACCTGCACGAAATTACAAACGCAAATAGTGGCATTGCGTAATGTAACGCGGTGCCGCGATCGGACAACTATTACCATTCTGCTGCAAGTTAAGTTACGGGCGACGCGATAATACGCAAGGTCTTATGTAACGCTCAAGTTAATTTACCAGAGTCGCGCGCTTCTGCCGGTTGCAGCGGCGCGCGGCAGCCCCATCCCTACAAGGAAATATTCGCGCGCCATATTCACAGTATGACGCGGTGATTCATGTCTCTTTTGTCGCGATAATTGCCGCCGATCTCCATCGTTGAGGCGGCATCGGAGACCTCGAACTTTTCACTCTACAGAGAACACTGTCCTCAGTGCTATATTGGTCGATCGGAGTATGTCAGTGGAGCGGGAGCCCAATTAGATTCACGGCCCATTCCGCGAATCTCTCCTTATTTCAGTCTTGTTTAATGAGAAAACCATAATTAATGATTCGTCGTTTTTGATTCCAGGGAAGATGATCAGGTCAGCTTCGCCAACGTACACGCCGCGCACGACGACCACCACACGGGTGATTCGTCTGACTTCGGATCAGGAAGCTGTTCTTCAGGAACAGTTTAACAGGTGGCCGAGAGCACCTCATCCAGCTGATCTTATTCTCCTCGCAGCCGAGACGGGATTGACTGAAGAGGACGTTGAGGTAATCATAATCTGTGAAGCAACCGACAATTAATTGTGATTGGAATATTATTCTTATTCTTATTCTTGTTCCAGGCTTGGTACGACATCCGGTTGGCTCAGTGGAGAAAGGAGCAAGGTCTCGGTGGCAATCTCAGCTGGCGCTAATAGCAAACGTTGCTCTTTGCCCAACGTTCTATCACATTTCTGTACCTGAAAATGTAATTCTTATAATGCGGACTGCATGCTGGACTGACAACGATTTATACTTACGCAATTTGGTCTTCCCCTAAGAAATTATTCTCTCCTCACGCGAGATATCGAATATGCTTCGGCTTCTTTCAGGGCTCTATTCGTAGACTAACTATTTCATCGTCCACTTTCGTCCACTTCGGAAGACACGTGTTTACCAAATGTTATCAATTTATTTATGTTATTCGTAGTTGATTAGTCGTCGTTGATTGTTGGAAGTCTTTACGAGGCAGTTGCACCAAGAAAGAAGTTTCATCGGGGCCGTAAGATTCGTGTGAGCCATCGTCGTAGCCTGATTTTGCGAGCTAGAAGCTATTACGCATAGTACAAATGATTCTGTACGTTCTCGAGGGGACATTACAGATGAGTATTAATGATAGTATCCGTGGAGTTGGTTCACCGGATGTCGACATAGAGTTCGGAGCTTCAGGAAAGTTTGGCTAATAATTTATTTCACCTTTTAAAAACCAGTCGAACTCGACTCTTTGCATCACAGTTTTCAGAGCAGAACACAGTTTAATAATGTCCACGTGTATTAATAGGACTAAATATCGTATATATTTGTATAACTTATTATTTCAATAAAGATTGTCCATACTAAGATCCATTGTTAATGAAAAATAATAAGACAGCTGAACAACGATTTATATGTACAATAATTTATTAATACTTAAGACTAGTTCGATTGAGATTAAGAACACTAGCTGGAGTCTTTTCCGATCGCATCCTTGATCGACACGAGGCCGTCTTTTTTCAGTATTTCGGCCAACTCTTTCTTGATCTTTGAAACTACTGGGGGGCCGTGGTAAATATACGAGGTGTATATTTGTATGAGAGAAGCACCCGCCCGAATCTTATTGTAAGCGTCAGCGCCGGTGAATACTCCGCCCACGCCAATGATCGGGATTTGTCCTCGCGTCCGCTTATACATGTCGGAGATCATTGCTGTGCTGAGATCGGTGAGGGGTGCGCCGCTGAGACCACCGACTTCTTCTTGTTCAGGGCTAGTCAAGTTATTTCGAGTGATCGTCGTATTGCACAGAATTAAACCGTCGACTCGGGACTTTTTGTTTAGAACTACATCTGCTACGTCTTGTCTCTCAGGTTCTGATAAATCAGGCGCAAGTTTTAGCAGTAATGGCTGTGTTGTTTTCAGAGCCTCTCTTGTTGTATTTACTCTCACTAGCAGGTCTTCTAGATTCTTTTTACTCTGCAAGTTTCTGAGACCTGGAGTGTTGGGGCTTGAGACATTTATTACAAAGTAGTCAGCCACTTTGGCAAACTTCTTTATTCCATCGATGTAGTCCTGTGCGGCATCTTCTGAGGTTTTGTTCTTGCCAAGATTCACACCAATAATTCCATTGAAAGCTTCACTTTTCTTTGTGTTCCATAATCGTTGCCATACTGTCTCGTGTCCTTCACTGTTGAATCCATACCGGTTGATCACAGCATTATCGTCCAATAATCGGAATACCCTTGGCTTGGGATTGCCAGGTTGTGGCTTTGGTGTAACAGATCCTGCAGATGAAAAGATGATTCATACAAACTGTAATTATACAAGAACATTGCTTAGCAAATCCAACTCACCTATTTCCACAAAACTGAAGCCGACTTTGTGGAGACCTTCCACAGCTTCAGCTTGCTTATCAAACCCAGCAGCTATTCCTATCGGACTCTTAAAATGCAGGCTCCAGACTGTATTAGCCAGACTCGGTGGATCCTCACTTTTGGTCCTAGGAATGAAACCCCACTTCAAGGCTTTTACTGCCAGGCCATGTGCAGTCTCCGGGTCGAAAATGTGTGCGATTGGAATCGCGACTTGACTGTAGAACTTCTCGTTGCCTTGGTAGATGCAGATACCGGTGAACAAAGCGGCCGCACTGCTCGACACTCTTATCAGTGACCTCAGTTTATCTTTTCCACTTAGTTTTCGAGCCATTGTCCAAATTGCCACTTGTACTATTCCTGTCAACGTGGAAACAAGTCGGGAAAACGGGGCATGGATTAAACCGGGTTATCATTCACGTGTGCGGTAGAGGTTAGGCTTTTCGGTGGTGCGATCGTCGAGGAAGTTCGGATTCAAACGCGATGGCATTCGATTCTCCGAATTCGATGAAACTGCCGGTGGGTTGGGGTGAATGTCATATTCCTTCGATGATTGTTTTGTACTGATTGTTCCGGTTTCGGAGTCCGGAGTTGTCCGGGACAGCACTTTATTCTGCCGGTACTCAAAGCTGATCGCAACTGAGTTGTCACGTGATTGACGACGTAATGTTGCGATCATGAATGATCCACGATAGATCACGCGCCCTTTGCGAACGATAGAAGTATGATTAAACGTGATGCGGGGGAAAGTTACTACAGTTTGCCGGAAGCATATGAATAATTCTGAAAAGTTTTCATATGCACTTGGAGAATATGCCTCAATATTGAGGCAAAGTATAGTAAAAAACTGTCTCATTATGGCCAACGCAATTTCCCGTTGAATGTTATTTACAAATAATATATATTACACTCGGTCAAGGGTATCTATATTCTTATTTATGCGAGTTTCTGCAAGTAAGATAACCGTAAAGCAGCGTATGGTCAGCCATCACACGCAGATCTTAACATACATATATACTTGCATATGCGATAATAACTTTCTTTATTGAGCAACGTAAATATCGCATTATCAACGTGCCGGTATTATTTATTGCATCATTATCCTTGATTTAGATTCCAGCAGAACATATTTCATGTTAGTAAAAAGTAGTTACAAAGTCCAGGGTGACATGACTACTCGGGCATTTTAAAGCTTCGATTACGAGTCCCTTATCGCCACTTGTAAAAATGAAACATAGGAAAACGCTGTCTTGAGAATATTCATTACCGTCAGCCGGGAAATACTGAAGAAGTTCTCGGCGTTTATACGGATGGGCGAGCTCATCCTCATCATCAGGAAAATCAGCTCTTGTGAGGCAGAAATTGTGTGATTGTGCCAGGAAGAGTTGGAGATCCTGGCGTAGGTCTCTTCGCTGATTGTTGTCAGATTGTCGCAGACGTAAGCGGTGAAGAGTGGCGTTGTCAGGATGTACATGATGATTAAGGCACTCTTGTAGCCATCTTGGTAGTGCTGTCGCTTTAGACTCGAAATCAGTCGAAATCCTTAAAGAATTATAATTATTCTAAATTATTGAATTAAATTTGAATGGATGTAAAAAATGCAACAAGTTTTTTCTTACCACCCACCGCAAGGAGAGCGGAACTCATCAGGAATTGAAGAAACAGATACAAACTGACGGTGTCATTCAAACTTTTCGTCAACTGGACCAACTGGCAGTGTCTTCGCACTAAATCGCCAACAGGAATTTCAGACTCTCGATCTTCGTTTCCCTCACAGTACTTTTCGAATCTTCGGTTTAGCAAGAAAAGCTGACCACACAGGTGCATTCCGACATTGGCAAAGATCGCATTTACCACAGTAATGCTGACAATGACAATTGCGCATTCAAAGAATTGGATTATACAAATGATTGCGTATTGGAGATCTGTGACTTGCGGGTGAAGACAGCCGACAGGTTGTACGAACAGTCTCGTAGTATCCGAATGATTTCCAGAACCAAATGATACATTGGAGAGAACAATAGTCATCGTGGAATATGTGAGATTAATTACAATCATCGTCGAGAGCTGCGCTAGACTGGCAGTCCTTCCGATCTTCGCGTACTTTTTCATGATTCTATTAAATCCACTGTCATTACCGTAATTCACCCAATCGTCATTAACTTCGGTGATATTTGTGGCCAAGTTTGCCGCACGAACCCGAAGGAAAATATTACTGGCAATACTTCGAATGCCTCCGTCGAGGGCGATCAAGATTTCGATTCTCACTGAGACATCATCGCAGTTCAGATACAATTCAAGTACCATGCTTGTTATAAGATGCGCCTGTAAAGCGTAAAACAAATACGGAAATTTCTTGGTCTGGCATGGTTTTTCCAACATGTTTGGAAAATTTCCAATTTTTAATTTGTTCGTGCAGTTTGAACATTGTAAAAACCCATACGTAGTCTCCCCGGAAAAGATACAAGGTCTGTCTTTTGTACTTGGCACGAGACAAGACCGTGTCGCTTGATACTGCATTTCCAATTGTTTTTCGAGGCTTGAATTTTATTACCTGAAAGAGCAGCAGCAGAATCCACTTGAAATCGTACCAAAGGCTCTTCTCCTCGACGGGCCAAGTTCCAAGCATCTTCATGATCGTCCGATTCATAGAAAATGCATCGAGAGTCCCGGAATGCCACTCACCCTTCATTCTTCCAGCGTCGAGCTCAATGTCTCTGATCTACGCTCAACTGGAATTACAACCCTTCTCCGCCACCCTTTCACACGCGTCAACGCCCTTTAAGAATTCATGCTCGCACACGGTACATAAGTGCGGAAGTGTCTTCTTCCTTATTTATGAGCTCCACTTCCCACTGCGTCGCTGGGGTAAGATAATAACCCTCAGTGGTCTGCATCCCCTAAAATAGGCCAATTTCACCGGTCTTCGAGTAAGGAAAAGTGGCTGAGGCCTCGCTAGTCGGCCAATTCTACCAATTCCACTAATAGTTGTCGTTCGGATGACAGTAATAAAGAAAAACGCCTTCCCTACGCCTTTCAGGGGACGACGATGGAAGGGTAAGGGACGGTCAGTCGCCGTTGACCGTTCACCGAGTGCAAGAGGTTCCAGAGACGCTCAGACTGTAGAAACTAAGTTTATTTCTGAAGGCGTAAATACTAAAAGCAAATCAGAATATATTCACAGTGCTGTTTGGCGACTGCCATTGCTCACTAATTGGGGTGGAATATTTGCTAGGTCTACACTCGGGCCACAGGTACAATCGACTTGCTGGGTAGTTCGTAGTTGTAGGTGATCTGGAGGAAGGACACGTAGGTGAAGACGCGCTTGATCATACCGAAGACGGCAGTGTAGCACATGTAGAAGAATTTGCCGCCGCTGATGTAGAAGGGGACGTTGGATCGCATCATTATTAGAAGGAAATCCTTGGTCCTCGCGGATCGCAAACCTTGCCATTCTGTGTCGTAGAGTGACCAGAGGATGTTTCTGCTTTCGTCGAATAACGTTTGACCGGCGTGGGCGTAAATCACTGTTTGGAGGACGAGGAAGATGATGAAGGGAACACATTGGGCTGCGTCGTAGAATGCTCCCCCTTTCAGTGCTGTTACCAGTTGTAATCCTGGGACAAGAAAGAAAGCACTCGGACAAATGTTGCAAGGACTATCATCCTGCGAACAGCTTACCACTTCTTCCAAGAAGAACAATGCTGATCGCAACCTGGGCGAGGATGATCCGATGAAACGTGTACTCGACATTCTTGGCCAGTTCGATCAGCTGGCAATGTTTGCGTACAAGGAACCCCAATTCCAGCCTGTACTGGATATCAGTGAAATATTTCCCATGGAAGTTGTGGAATTCAAGGCGGAGGATGTCGAACTGGGCGCAAAGATGCATCGTCGAGCTGAAAAAGAAACTGTCGATGACGCATTGCCTTGCGTGAACGATGCAGCATAGGAGGAATTGGAGCAGCAGGAGCCACCTATGCTCCATGTCGCTGATGTCCTCCAAAGGACCGAAAGGTAGTAAGTAGTTTCGTATTAATTTGTCTGAAGTCCTCGAGGTGGTCTGCAATTTGATTATTTTTCAATCGAATTTTTACTAATTAAATCTCTAGCAAAAGTCTCACCCATGGATAAACCACTGTTGATATAAAAAACGTCAAAATACAGGCGTAACCGGAAACGCCGAGTGCTGCGCTGATGATTCTGCTAATCTTTCCACGGTTCTTCATCAGAACGTAAGACTCCTTTGTCCTCGGCTGCGACCAGTCCTTGGACGCTTCCATTACGTTACTCTGCAGTTTCGCAGAACGCAGACGAAAAAGCAGATTCTTTAGGAGACTCAAAATGCAGAGCTGCAGGAGGTAGAGATTGTCCAGGGTCGATCCGTACTCGCTGCTCGGCTTCAGAGCTTCCAGGACCGCCGAGAAACCCACGCTACACTGTTCGTTTTCCATGCACATACACTGTTCGTTTTCGATAAAATTAAATTCAGTTATCGGGCATTACCTCAGCAAACATTCCAATGAGCCATCTGCGGTTGAAAAAGCACTTGCTGTCCAGTGGCCAAGCACCAACACACCACATGACACGTTTGTACACCGAGAATTCGATGGCCAGGTTACCTCGTACGAGGTCCATAACTGGAATTTCTTTATTTCTGTTTCTTGAAGGATTTCGTTAATCAGATTACCTGAGGAAATCTCATCTTTCAAGAAAAGCCAGTCCTCAACTGGCTGCTCTGTTAGAAATCGACGTGAACCAAGCTTGCGTGGTCCGAAAGAATAAGTCGTCGCTCGATGAAACGAGTATTAAACAAGGAGAGACTTGAGTTTGTTCTCCTTTAGGTACACAAAGTTTGCAACTCCAGTTTGACTCGAGCAAACTCTTCTATAACGGAGTTGATGATCAGGAGATGTGACATTGGAACATAGTTAAAGGACACTTATCCTACACTGTTTGTTTTATTTAATTAACTAGTGTTATTTATGTGTCACTAAAAAATTGTAATGAAGAGAATCCCTTTTCATTACACCTCGAGTGTCGCCCTCAGGACGGACATGTACGAGGCGGATACTTTCAGCATCTCCTTGAAACTGAAGAAGTTCATGACGATGAATTTGCCGGCGGTGAGCTGCTGAGGAATCGCGGTACGTAATATGATCATTGGCAGGTTCTTCATGGTTTCGAGGTCGAAGTCGTACCAAGGGACGTCGTAAACTGCGGTGCTCAGCTTTACGGATTCTTCCTCGATGATCTGACCGGCGATTGAGTAGACGAAGAGCTGGGTGAGTAGTGTGCATATCAGAATCATATGCTTCACTGCGTTCCCATTGTCGTCTTCCGCAAGGCAGAAGATGAACTGGAAACCTGAAAGAGTTTCCGAACTCAGTTGGTCCTTGCTACCGAAACTCGGGTTTTTACTCAAGTAACACTTTGACTGATATTTTCATAGGTTTAGTTATTTGTTTGACAAATAATATTAATAAATTGTTTTAGTGAATGAGTGAAAAATGCCCAAGCACCAACGAACCTTCGGTGCAAAGTAGAATGATGCTCATAAAGAACTGATAGAAAATATTCGGATTGAATGCGGCTTCAAGAGTAGTCGACAGATGAACAAGTCGTTTGTGTTTCTCCACGAGATTCTTCACCCTCCCTGCAGTGAGGTTCCCTTCGACCTTGATGTTGGCGAACTCCAGACTAAGTGTGTGATACTGGCCGGCAACGTGAGCTGAGAGCATCAACAGGAAACTATCACTTCCGGTCTGGCCGATCGTGTGAAAATAGAACTCCAGATAATTCTGAAGCATTAATAAGTAATACAGAGGCGTCGAGACATTCGTCCAGATGCAGTGCGCTGGCAGGGCGTATCTCCTGTACGCGGACATGTTCCACTCGCTCATGTCGAGCGCGAGGAAATGCCAGGGCAGTGCGAGGAGGCAATATGCACAGGTGGCGCTAATACACCAGCCGAAGAAAATCGTGTAGATTGGTCTGACACGCCCAGCATACTCTTCCATGATTTGCCAGTGCTCACTGGGCCTCAAGCCTGCCCAATTCTCGGCGACCGATTCTACTAGGAGTTTCTTGAACTTCCCGGTGAAGGCGTTTGTGAAGAGTTTGCTGAAGTTGACTATCGAAGATCCAGCGATCATCAGGGAGTCCAGGGCCATCGCCCAACCCTCGCAGTGCTTTATTACATCTACCGTTAGAGAGCTCCATGTGAACACCTGTTCGATCAAATTGCCGCTTGAAGATTCCCAGGGGAAAAGAGAGACATATGTGCAGGGATTTGAAGCAATTCCCATTCAACATCAAATGCAGGAATGCGTCGTCGAATCAAATTAAATAAATTACTATTTAGCCAATTAATAATCTCGGCTTTTCACCCCCCAACTAATACATGGAAAATGTCAAATCAGCAATTAACACACACGTAAGCGCGCCAACTTGCAATTAGAGCAAAAGTAGATGCACCTCCAAGCAAAGAGCGAAAGTCCATCGGATCCTGGCAGGCAAAGTATGCATTTCGAGCGGCCAGGCGCCGACTGGGCTGAGCCACCATTTGAACTGTGTCAGCTCCCTCACGCTCTTGCCGTAGTATCGTAGCTCCGATCCCATCTTCCCTGTCAATTCGACTTCTCTCTTTCTCACCACACGATTTCCCACCCAATGTCTAGGAGCGTCGATGCCGACGCCGCTTGAAACTTTCTTCTTCACCCAACGCCGCACGCGACACCGCTTCCCTATCCGCTGATTTATTATTGATGCGAGCGTTCCGCTTCTCCGCGGGCACAAAGGGCTACGCGCCCTTTCTGACCCATTTGCATAAAAAGCATTTGCGTAAACAAAAGTAGCACGATTGTTAATGCAACAGACTATCCCTGTCATTTGCGCGGAGTCTTTTCAATGTGGAGGCCTACGGCAATGTGTCCCTTTGGTGATAGAGCTTTTCGGGGTCGCGCTTGTGATCTATGCTTTCCTATTCTTCTATTCCGAGTGTCTGATGAGAGCGCCCGGCTAGGAGCAAATAACATGAAGCAAAATGAATGATGATACAGTGGGCACAGATCGATGCAGTTCCGGAATCAAAGTCATCGTTTTCCGGTTCATACTGCTGGAGACGGCGGTGGCAGTCGGACGCATCGAAGCTCCACTCAGCTTTATTTCACAACAGAATCGTACAGATTTGTTGACAGATCAACATTGTGTTAATTAAGTGGCTATTGAATTATACACCATTCGGAATTCACTGTATTTCGTATGAACAAAGTATAAAATACTTCGGGGTCGTAGTTTGTAAAATCAGTTTGATCATTGACGGTTCTATAATGAAGTGATTAATTACAAAATCATGGGTCCAGCATTACCCTCAGCACGGAGAAAAAGGAAGCCGAGGTCTTCAGGATCTCCTTGAAGGTGGGGAGATTCATCGAGATAAACTTGCCGGCGGTGACCTGTTGGGGTTCGGTTCCGCGCAGCATGATGAGTGCGACATCCCTTGCGACACTCGGTGGGAACTCCTGCCAGGGTGCAGTGTACGCGGCGTAGGCGATCTCCTTGCTCTGCGACTCCAGGACGTCGCCGGCGTAGGCGTAGAGGAATAGTTGGACGAGCATTGTGACTATGAGGACGGCGTATTTTGTCGCGGCTGTGTTGTTCTTTGTGAACTGTGCGAGGAGTTGAAAGCCTTAAAAAAAGGTCAGCTGATTTTTAATCGTTTGAGGCTTTGGGAAATGATATGAAATAATTATTAATTATACACTAATTGTTAATTTTATTTATATAAATGTTTCTATTCGAATCTCTTTAACGGAAGAATTTTAATTCTGTGCTTGTTTTTCGATTAAAAACGTACCAGCAACACAAAGCAGCAATGCACTCATCAGCAATTGGACCAAAATGATCATATTAAATGCCTGTTCCAGGTGATCGGCGAGTCTAGTAAGTCGACAATGTCTGCGCACTAGAAACCGGAAACGACGACGGCAGCTCCGCTCGTCGATCTTCATCTCGGCGAAGTCCATCCTAAGGATCTCAAACTGGGCGCACAAATGCATCACCAGGGTGAAGAAGAAGCCGTCGGTGCCACAGTGACTGACCGCGTTGGCGAACATCTCGACCACTTGCAGTACGAGGATTGGGCCGTGCACGAAGATCGGCAAGGGTGCGAAGACACAGTAGGTGGATAGGAAGTAAGTCGTCCCGAGGGTTACGTTGTCCTTCAGTGTCTTGCTGATGATGTTCATGCCGAATATCTGTCGAATTAATAACACGCGACCAGTTAATTAACATAAATTGAGCCGATTTTCTAAAATTTTATTGATATTTTCTGTTTCTTTTCGTGTAAAAACTGAATAATTGGCCAACTTTGTTTATACTTCAAAAGATTCAGTAATTTCAGTATGGATCATATTTAAATGGATAGAAACAACCATTTTCCACAGAAATGGAACAATATACAAAATTGAATTTGGGTATACGAAATGATAGGAAAAATCCAGTTGATCCATTTACCCCGACCTGAGATGGAAGTAACGTGTGAAACGGCAGATTCTTGAAGACGATAGACGCTGCAGATGCGTAGCCGAGATATAGTATCATCAGCGAGACAATTCTACCTCTTCTGTAGTACTTCATCATCACTTCCCGTCGCTGAGGATCAGTAACGATGGACCAATCGCCGACGACGGAATCAACGAGAGCACAGGTATGTTCCCAGTTACATCGCAGGCTTATGTGCTTCGAGATACTTGCCAACGAGGATAGATCGACTATAAGGGCGTCCATAGTGTTCTCGATACCTAGGCAGTGCCGATACACCTCCAGGGAGAGGCTGCAGATTGTACTGATCTAATTACAGAAAGTAGTTGGAGCAGGAAAAAGCTGTCGCATGACATGACTGAGGATCCACATGATTATAATATCAATTATGCTAAATCTTATTACTATTGCAATTGAATATTTATTTTAAGAAGTAAGAAATTCTGCGATATTGGAACTCTGTTTAATTAAAAAGCGTACAAAAATCGAGGAAATGTTATTCCGACCGATTGTTTAAATATCAGTGGTACTAAATTCAATATTTAATTTACGAGTCAAACAAATCTGCAAGCTGGAACTCTGTTTGATTAAAAAGGCGAAAAAATCGCGCTAAATCAACTTAAACGGAATTTTTCATTAATTCCGCAGTACCATAATCGGAATAGAAAACCTGACGACCATTCCTCCAACCAACCGATGATCTCCACACTTACTTGAATGAGCAGAACGACAAACCACCGAGTGAAAGTAACGAAATTCTGATCGCCCGATGGCCAGACTCCGATTAATCGTAGAATCCTCTGCTGAACGAAGAGTGCGCCGAGCGAGTTCTCATTCCAATCATTCTTCTCCATCGCTACGTCTTAAAACTTATATCAGCTATGAGATCCAACAATCGAACGTCCAAGAGACGAGTCGAGATATATCTGCCCGAAGCATCTACCGGACTACGACTTCCAAGAGCTCCTCCACAATACGTCCTCCGCCGCCCTCACCTACAACCCTCAACCTGTCCTTCCCACTTTCCCTGCAGCTTTGATCTTTTATTCAGGACGCACTCCGCGTGCCACATTGACGGCGGGTTTTTTTCTTGCGCAAACGCAGGCCGGAAAAGGGCTCGCATGTTGTGATTACTGTTGCGGCTGTTGCGGCTGGGAGGAGCAGAGGGTGTCGTTAGGTTGGAGGCTCATTAAATATTGAGCTTCCGCGAGCAACGCGACACAGAGGACCGCGAAACGTGCATTCCTTTTACCGCAAAAGACCTCCTTCACGGCGGCTAGGTCGACGGGAAAGGCAGGAAAGTGAATAAGGGGGTTGTACAATATGTAACAGGTTCCCTGGATTCCTCCCGCGGGGATGAGAGTGGACGGAAATGCAAAATGACATATTGCATTCTTTCAACACGTGTATACCCAAGTATAACTCTTTACTCTGTGTGCACTAGGTCGGAGGAGTCCGCCGGTGCCGGGGATGCGCCGGGTTCTCCGAATTTTCGGTGTCCCTCTCGGCCGAGAGAGTGCGCCCGAATTTCGCGTGAATTGCGAAGCAACAAGTTGCTGCTCTCGAAACTTGCCCAGGGCGTAAAAGAGAGGGGGAGGAAGGATCGGCGGCCGCAAGCGCCAGACACTCATTCATCTACGAGGACCCGCAAAACTGAGAGGTACGATGCGGTCGATTTTAACACGTCCTTCATCGTAATCATATTCATCGGAATGATTTTGCCCGCAGTTAATTCGTGCGGAATTCCAGCGCGCAGCAGAAGGATCTGGAGATCTTTAGCGACGACCGGTGGCAGATTGTACCAATCGTAAGCGTAGACGCAGTGAGAGAAGTTCAAGCTCCGTTCCTCCAAGTAATCACCGGCGAACGTGTAGAAAGATAATTGGATCAGCATCAGCAACGAGATCGTGCTATGGTGGAGAATCTCTCCGGGTAGCTTTTCGTTTAGAGCGGAGATGAGAAGAAAGCCTGAATCAAACAAGCCAGGTTTATGTGAATAATTTTGCAAAATCTGAAACCCACGTTTTGCTAATTTTAATGTTAACAAAAGTATCTCGCAAAGGAATTTACCTTCCACGCAAAGTAGTAGTCCAGTAACAAACAGGTAAACAAGGAGACAAGTTTTAAATGAGTCGTTTAAGCTCTTCACCAGGTCAATAAGACGACAATGACGTTCAACAGCTCGTGCTAGCATCAACCTAGGATCTTCCGAACATTCGGCAAAACTGTCTCCCAGGATGTCGAACTGTCCGCACAGGTGCATCACCACGGCGAAGAAGAAGCTGGTTGTCCCCATGGTCAACGCGCTCGTAAAGCTCAGTTGCGTAGCTTGCAGTATAACAAATACTTTCCTCATGAACGTACTGCGAAATAAGCATGAGTCATTCGACTCCTCCTCAAACGCAGTGTCATTGGGACTTTGCGCGTGCTTAGAGCTCCCGTCGAAAATGACAATTGATATTGCCAGGTAAGTGTAAACTGCTATGATCATTCCGACTAAGCAACTGAGGAATATCGTTACTCGCATGGACATCCGCGAGTACTTCTTCATGACTGCATGTTGCCTGGGCCCTTTGGTTGCCGACCAGTCCTCGATGACTGTGGAGACCACTTTGAAAAGCTCCGCTCGGTAAATCCGGGGGACGATTAGTCTGGTGAGTGCCAAGACCGCGGCACAACCGGGCGTGAGGGAGTCGAGGGATCGCTTCATTCCGTGGCAGTGCAGGTAAAGCTCCATGAAGTGGGCTGCCATTGGTGTGAGCTTGCAAACAAATTGTATAAAGCTTCCACAGATTAGAACCCAATTTGGACTTATGATTTCAATCATTTACTGTCGGATTTTTGTAAATCCGGTTGAAATGCTCTTCAAATAAATTACTCCCAGTAAATGAGAAAAAATGCATTCCTGGTTGCCCCGCATCTAAATTTCCAGTAATCCAAATTTACAACCAATCGAATAATAGGCTCGGATACCTGAGTGAGGGCAGCGAGGGTCCACCGGAGGTCCATAAAGCAGTCTCTACTTTTCACAGGCCAAATCCCGACGAAGCTCAAGACCACCTTTTGAGCGAGAAGTGCCGCCCTTAGATCGCCGCTCCAAGTCATGTCCTAAGCTCTCCTTGCCAATAGAAAATCCCTGGGACAACTGGCTGTCGTGAGTAATGGGCTGCACTTCGCGCTGCATCTATTATTCAGGATGTAGTGTGCGGCCGGCTCCGATATAGAAAGAAGCGGAACCTGGGAATTTGTTATTACTCGCGACACTGTAATTCACTTGGTCTGTATTTTCTGAAAGTAGTGATTTCGAAGGGGTTTCTATTACAGAGCTTTTGCGTCCGCACTTTTTTCATGATTTATTGAGGGCAGCAGTGGGATTTCCTTGGGGTTGCAGGGGAGGAGCTGTAAATATTATACTTCCTTGAAGAACAAGTAATTTCTGTCCCGGAAGCACAGTATTCTCTTTATCGCCATCTGACTTTCACTGTACAAAGTGTTTTCGCACTCAAACACGCCAGATTAACTTGGAAAAAGTTCCTGTGTAATTTAAAAAACTGACTAATTTTTAATAATATTACAAAAACCGAATATATATTTGATTGACAAATAAGAGAACCACCCTGTACTCCCATCGAGCATTAACATACGTTTACGACGCGGAAGGGTGAACGCCACGGGGAAGTGGTCGCCACGAATATTTTAAATCCTGGGATGCGAGGACGCCTGGGAACCGGTTGGTCCTCTAGGCTGGATTACTCCAAGTGCGGCGGCTCTCGGCGATCGCATCAGGACGACCTTGGCATCTCGGAATTACAGCGGCTGCCTCGCACCTTTACACTCACCGGCGCCGAGTGTCTTCCCCAATTCCTGGGGTCAATGCCTTTTCCCCGGAGGGAGACCGAAAGTGGCGAGCGGCGAGTTTCGAGCTGCGGGGTCTCCAGGCTCGTCACGCCAGTCTTGGGCAGCGATGTTGCAACGATTAGTTCGGGATTCCAGGGAACTACTGGAAAGGGTCGTTCATTCTAGTAGACCCAGTCTACGAGTGACCTGAATGCCCACTCACTGCATAAGCAGGCCTTCTTTGTGGGCTAGCATTTGATCTACTAACACCGGGAATGCTAAACGACGCGCGGCATCAAGCCAGGGTAAGCTCGGAGAGTTCTCAAAAATTCCTTCGTAACATAATCCTTTTTAGAAACCTGGACAGGAATTCATTTATGGCTTCATTTCAGGTTCAATTAATTTGCCAATCTTTTATTCTTTTTGCAGAATTTTATATTATTGTGTTTGCCATTTGTAGTTTGAAATATTTCTTTTAAGAAGAAGTTGGGTATAAGAATTCTTGAAGGGTGGTTTGAATGATTCCGAGCTTCCTGTTAGGTTTAGGAAATTGAGGTCCTGTAAGTGGATCAGGCGGGGTGATCCTCGAAAATATGCAGTGGTGCAACAGATCTCTGCATCGAACGGCCCTGCGGCAAGCGTTACCGGCCCCGAGACCTGGAACGGGCCTGCTCAGGTACGTAAGTACCGTTTGACGAGCTACCTTCGACGGCAGTCACGCTACAACCTTCGCCGCGTCAGGTGCACGGCCCCTCGAAAACCTGCGGACTCTCGACTCCTCACGAATACCAGGCTCCGTCCGCCAGACGCCGATTTTGCACAGGTATTTCTCAAAAAATGCAGTTACTTTTTCATTCTTCCGTTTCAATCGGTGGGAACTCGGATTAATATTTCAAATTCAAATCAATCTTCCATCAATGGTCGCGTTTGGTGACTGAGCCTTTCAGTAAAACTTGCCAATTGTATATAATTATCAATGAAGCTGGGTAAAACGGAATAAAATGCAGTAATTATTTACAAAGATGACTCCCACTGCCATGCTTACATTTTGTTTAAAGTCGTTGATTGAGGGTAATAATCGTGAATATAGTTGAGAATTCGATTATTAAAGTTCGATGCATCGTCACTGGCAAAGCGTCATAGCTTTCAATGATGGCATCGTGTTTGCACGCTCGACTCCGGCCGCCCAGCACGCTCTAGTTGATTGCGACTACCGTTGCGGCTCCAGGCCACGCTAAGTTTTGCATTTTTATGGCTTGATATCATCAGTTGCTAATCGCCACACCACTTTATTGAGATACCTGCGACCAGTACACTGGGTTTTTCATAATTTACACTTCCCCTGCTACTTTACGATAACGCCAGTTGCTTGTCTATAGTTAGTCAGCCAAGGTTTTTCTTTATCGAAACAATTGTAAGTTGTTCTCAATCTTTTCTGACAACTTTGACTTTGGCGATGTACAAATATCGAAGATTTTAAGTTAATTTCAAAAGTTGTTTCCAAGTCTTTAAGTCTGGTTATTTGCAAACATTTTGCGTTAACTGAAAAGCTTTTAGCCCTTTTGTTATACAACAAATGTCTTGCTTTCATAAAAGCTTTAATGCAGCTGGACGCACTTAGGGGCTCGTTCCAGTTCATAAAGGTAGCGCAGTTCGCCTTCGTGAAACTTGGATGCGCAAGCTTATCGCCGGGCGCGCATTTGCAAGCGAAATTGCAGACCGCAAGTTCGACCGAGCTAATTGCTGGCGAGCAATTGTAGCGTGGGATGACGAGGGATTGTTAGGAAAATAAAAGTGCCTGTCGTGAGTCGGCGTTGAGTCAGTAAGTTAGTAATCGCGATCCTAAGGGGTACGTGGCTCCGTTGACAAGTTCATTAGTCTGCGAATGGAGAGGTCCCTTCGTCGGGAATTAGTGCAGGCTTTTTGTAAGTCCACGCAATCGATTGTTCCTTGGATAGTTTTAATGACACTTTGGCTTGTAATATCGAGTTTTGGAAGCAAAGTAGCAGGAAGAGGAAACAGTCGGATTTTCCAATTTGTTGTAAACGAGGGCAGACGCGTTTAATGTGTGTGCGACTAGATTTTAACGATTCAGACGGGCAAAAGTAACTGTTACGGGAAGATGGGTTCGTCGCTAATTGTAAAACTGGCGTCTGCCGTGAAAATGAACGCGGCTGCTAATCGGATTAAGAGGCCCATCTGGAGTCGACGCGCGTTCGTCCGAAGAATGCGCGACGATACGCCAATATTACCGTTATCTAGAGTCTTTAGACTGGCTCTGGCCCTCTGGCCAGTCCTATTACTAAATGAGTACTCGGCTTGCCCAACTGGCCGAACCAGGTGATCGCTCGAAACATTCGCACGTGGCCTTCGTAACCTTGATGGGCCACAGCTCAAGTCCCGTACGCTTTCCCTCTCGCGACCGTGGGAACTGTCATCGGTGCACCTTTTGCTCGTTTTCCAGTGGGGAAACCTGTCAACGTATTTATTGATTCTATCGAACTTTGATCGATTTAAAGGAAGAATCCCAAAATCCGGGAAAGAAGAAAAATATTAAAAGCGAGATTCAGGTCGTCTTACTTGGAGGTCTTGCTCTTTTTAATCGAGGCCTCGAGCACCCTGACAATTGGCGGGTGTTCGGATACTTCGCCGGAGGATGACTAACAATTCGTACCGTTAGTCCGAATAGTTAGACCAGCTGGAGAATGTCAATTTCGTGCGGTTTACGGTACCGGAGTCCCGCGTTAGAGTATCACCCGTCGATCTCGATCAAGGCGGAAAGAGCAGGCCTCATCAATCATAACTTTCCCGAAACAATTCCACCGCGTGGGTTTCGACAAGCAAACCGACAAGTCTCGACCACATTCCACTCGCAAAACTCGCCGAACGATCGCGCCTTCCAACGGCCAATACATATTTATGAAGGATCGGGCTCAACTCGAGTCATCGAGTTCCAGACACATTGAAAAGCGCGTGCCCCCGTTACTCGCACAATGTCCCGCGTACATCCACGCCTTCGCACGAGTCCAGGAATACAGAATGCGTGTGCTGGGAGGAGAAAATACCACTGGCGTCCCTCCCGGCTTTGTTGCCTCGCAGGAGCAACGGTATTATCCTGGTGACCACGGGCCCGAAACGTTTCCGGTATACGTCCACGTTAAAATCGGCCGGGGCGACCTCGAAGGTGGGCGAGCGACCAAGCTTCTTCCTAAAATAACTCGAGGAGGTCGTCGCTCGAGATCCGGCTGGAAGGTCAACGACTTTGCCAGGACTCGAATTTGACAGCAGCCAGACTTGGGAAGGAACAACTTGTACACGTGCTTTAACGACGGTTGTGTCTTTCAGAGCTGAAAGGATGTGGCTGCCAAGGTGTATCGCCGTACTGGCACTGTTTACGGTGGTTGTTGCTGAGAACGGCGAGCAGGATGATACTTCCCAGGCTTTCATGCATGCTGCCAAGGCACTTTTTGCTGATAAGGAAACCATGGATAATCTGCAGGGCATGGCTAGTGCTTTTGTCAATTCCGATACTACTAAACAGGTATGGAAAAGTAAAATGTTAATCGAATTTTTGTTAAGTTTGGCCCAAGTTCTATCTTTCTAGTCCATTTTTCCCCAATTTTCGAATGTCTACAAAACCACGAATTAGGTTGAATTCTGCTAAATTCCTTTTGTGTTTTAACATATTGTCAATCTTATCCATTTTTCAAGTATTTAGAAAAATTACAAATTAGGCTGAATTTTCAAAATTCCATTTAATTGTTAATATATTGCAAATGCTTCTGTAATATCAACTTGACTAATTTTCAACAACTCCTGTAATAGGTGGGCGACATGTTCAGTGGCGGTGGAGGAAGCACCGACGGACTAAGTACCATCATATCAGGAATCGGACAGATGTTAGGCGGGAACAACAACATGGGTGAGGATGGCCTGTCCATGTTGGGTGGACTTCTCGGTGCCCTGACTTCCGGCGGCGGCGATGGAAAACGCAGCCAAAGACAACACGATCATCCGCGTGGCGAAGTTGAATCGGAGAAAGAGGGCGGCATTGACTTCGAGAGCGTCCTCAGTGTGGGGAGTATGTTGCTGGGGCGAAAGGGTAACGCTGATGTGTTGATGGGTCTGATGCCGATGCTCCTCGAGACTCTTTCGGGTGGGACCAGTGAGAATGAAGTGGATCCTGGCAAGAAACACGATCATTCCGGACACAGTTGGTACATGCCACCGGTTTTGGAGTACGTTCACGTCATGTGGGACCACTTCAGGTATTAAATCGCCTAATTTCTATCGCAAATATTTCAATAAGTGGTCCAGATTTATTGTCATCGACTCATGCTGTTCGCTACCCGCTGCGGCAATTAATATTTATTTATAATTGGACGAACTAACATGACTCAATGCATTCAGCAACTCCGAGCTCGCCCAAGCCCTCTGGAAGAACAGTGGTCTCAGCAACATCATCGCGCAGATGATGGATCCAACAGGCAACATCAATTACGAGAAGATTCTAGACAGCTTCGAGGATCCCGTGGTACGACGGCGATGGACCACCTCCTTGACCAACTTCGTCGCCGAGTGGATTTCTCATCTCTCCGATCCAATGATCCAACAACGCTACTTGACTACCATACAGTTCGTCGGAAATAGTTTCCTCAAATCGCAAGGATTCCCTAAGACTGTCATGTTCGATGCGAACAGACCGACCGACAGTCTGGCAAGGTACACATTTACCTATGTTTAAAGGATGATTTTTCCACAAGCAATGGAAGTACAACTTTGCGATTACTTTCCACAGGTTGTCGGACGCAATGGCGCGGAGGCATTTGAATATGAAGCTCGACAGTTCCATGTATATCAAACCAGCGGTGGCTTACGTGCAAGAGCTAATTAACTTGGCATCTGAGAAAGGTTTCATTATGTCTCGTGTCAATGCCAGGGAGCTCAGCAGTCGACTGAACAAAATCATCAATTATGATCTCATTGGTCCGCTTTTGAAGGTATGTACTAACTTCATCAGCTCCCTCAAATTATCAAAGTACTTGATATGAAGCCTGGAATTTTCACTAATAATTAATTTCCAGGCCTATCGCGCGTACAAGTGGGCAGTCAAGACACCGGAGTGCTCTAGTCAGATTCTTTGCACGATTAACGAGGGAGCTCAGTCGGACGACCTGATATCCACTGTGCGAGCGGCGTTGCTCAGGGTAGCAAGTTTCCCAGCGGCTTGGGCAGTCAGCAATAAAGTAGGCACGAATTTCTGGAGCCTCTACGGTGCGATCATGGACAAGGACAGCTGTATTGTAAGTCCCACGATGAAACACACTCATCTTTTCAATCGTAACAACGAGTTTTACGAATTCTTTTCTTATCGATAACAGCAAAAGTACCCAGCGAACTGCACAACCTTCCACGAAGAGGAGATCAGGGTGACCACCGAGAGCTACCACAGTGAACTTTGATTCTGGACATCCGGAGACCCTTTATCGAGACATTAACACTTTAAAGGCCGGTGACGAGTTTACTGGTTAAATACTGTTCCAAAGTTATTAATCGGTGTACAGTTTCATCGTCGGGATATGGAGAAAACCGCGAGTTTCTAAAGTGGCCGGACTTTAAAGTGTCAAGTGTATTAATTCTTCTAAAACGCACTACCTGTGGTGTCGGCAAGTTCTCGCACTGAACAGGCGGGAATTCATTAAGTACTTGGCGAAATACAGACAGTTCTAACAGAGAGCTCGGCGTCGTCAAGTGTACTGTAAATACGTGGAGAAAAAGAACACGCGATGGCAGTATAGTTATACGAGTACGGTCGCATAGGTATTGTTGCGTAGGAACTAAGCGCGCATTTCTCCATCTTGGATTATCGACTTTATTTATATTGCCCCCGAGAGAAACATATACAAAAGTTAACTCTAAGAGAAGAGAGCGAGGACCCTCGCGAATGATACATTGAGATCCCCAGACAATGTCGAGAAGACAAAAGTGGGATCGTTTGGCTACTAAAGATTAGCGGCGGTAACATCGATACTATTCGATGGTATTAGGAAAAGTCGAGTTACTTTGCAACAGCTCTTTGTATCCTTTGTAAATATTAGGTAAAAGCCAAATAAACCATATGTAAATGTGAAGTTTTACGAGCTAGGAAACCCGGAAACTCTGTGTTTCCCTATTAATCTGGTTTTTCTTTAATTCTATTTCCTCTTGATGTTCTTGCAAGCCCATTCAAGTCCTTCCTGCAAGTGAAACGAATATGAAAAGTTTGATTTAACTTAAATCCAAAATTCAACATACCTTAACACCTTTTCCATCGGTCGCAATGCAAGACTGGATCTGCCAGTCTCTGTCTTTAATATTATGAAGACCAAGTGCCTCGGCTATCTCCGCGGCCGTAACGGCCTGGCCCAAATCCTGCTTGTTCGCGTACACCAATAATGGCACCGCCCGTAACTTCTCCTCCAACAATAACTCCGAAAGTTCCTGCCCCGTCTCCTCTAGCCGCTTTATGTCCGCGCTGTCCACCACGTATATCTGCGGAAGGACAAAACCTTGCCAGTGCGAAAATTCGTCCTATTCAGCAGAGGTAAGTGCACTCACCAGGACATCCGTGTTCTCGAAGTAATTCCGCCAGTAGGGGCGGATCTTCCGTGCGCCGCCGATGTCCCAGACATTTAACTTGAAACCTTCGCCGTACACGCTTTTGATATTGAAGCCTTGGGTCGGCGTAACCTTTTCGTGAGGATACAAACTCTCTTTTCTAATGCACTGACGGAAGTTGTAATCGGGAGAATATTAAATACCTGAGTAATGTCTTCGCTGGCGAGAGACTTCAGAATGGTCGTCTTCCCAGCATTGTCCAGACCCAACAGCAGCAGGCGAAGTTCCTTATCCGGATTGGAGCGTAGTTTTCTTAGAATAGACAACAACCCCTGTCGCGAAGGGAAATAAAGCGAAATATATGTTACTCGCGAATCTTTCGAATACAGCGCCCGAGAAACACCAATCTCCTACTTCCGGCGAGAGTAGCCGAAACGATAGACAGAGTGCAAAGTGCAAACACTTGCAGGGAAACTGTCAACAGTTCTCGTTCACTGAGATTAACTCAGGCCAATTAAAGGAAGACAATTTTTAGAATAACTAGTCGATGCAACAGTGTAATCAAACAGAATCAGCGACTAAACAAGGTTTCCGTACTGCGTCCTGAGTTAGGTTATGTGCGTGTGTCCCTCACTACGAATACAGTGGCTTGAAACTAGAGAAAGACTACTAAAAGGTGCATTGTGCAATCACAGACTGTCTTTTGCTCGTTTTACCATAGTACGGTCGTAATGTAAAACGCGAGACGGTGGGAATTCGTGGTTGGCGTTCGTTGCTCGTATCGCCTTACTGTGGACTTTGTGTTTTGTTGTCTAGTTCGTATCTAAGGAGAAAAACCGTATCTAAGCAGGCCATCTGCGCCCCTCGGCATTAGCTAATGGTACCCGCATCCAGGATTCTGCTAGTTGAATAAGCAGTTTTGTATGTAGTACTTCTATGTGTAATTTGCTCTGGGAATAAATGAAGGTACAGTTTGAGTCAGATATATACATACTTAGGAGCAACGCTTTATTCAGACGGTGACATTAGTTGGAGAAAAGTTGAATACTTGACAGGAACATGAAGTTTTCTTACTCCGGATTCACTGGTACAGTCGGCCCGCTCTTGGGAGTCCAGGATACGGTGTACTTAGATTCCTTCAGGCAGATTTTATTTCCTGGCTTGACCGACTTTCAAATAGGCTGGGGATATTTTCTCTTTTGGAGCGGTAGAGAATTGACTCTTCTAGGAGCTTTTCTAAATGATCACGGTAGTCAGGGAATAAAAAAGATACCAATAAACCCTGAATCCCATGACAGGTGACGACTACAATTGAATACAGGAATACAAAAGAAGGGTCTTCTATACAATTTCATTTTTAGTTGTAAGAAAGTTGCTGTAGGACGTGAAAGTTTAATAATTCTATCTGAGAAGAACAATATCTGGAAATACAACATTTATAAATCCACCTGGTCTAGAGTTCCTAACTTTCTGTCCCAAAACAGCAACTCTGAAGCAGAATATCCTGAAAAGATATTGCAAGCAGGTGGCACAATCGTTCTCACGAATTTAGGTACACATGGAAGAATAGCAGAAACCTCTAATGTAGTCTGGGTTCTAAATTAGCCTGTTTTCATATAGGTCGCGTGTTCAATGTTCCTGTACTAGTTGATATGCCAAAGAGAACGAAATTTATTGACATTGCGTGTGGATTCGATCATACTATTCTTTTAAGTGACAATGGTGACATATATTCCATGGGAATGGGGACGTTTGTATCAATTTTTTAAACGCAAAATTTATACAACCTTGCTGAATGAAAAAGCTTTATATAACGACTTATTAGACGCGGGCAACTTGGTCACCAAGATCTAGAAGATTGCGACTCTCCGAGACTTATTGAAGCACTTGCTGGGCTCAAAGTCGTGCAAATATCGGCCGCTGGATGGCACAGCGCAGTAATAACTGATCAGGTCGAATAATTATATTTTTACAACTGCACAATGTATTTTAGAATGTAGATTAACATTAAATATCGACTCTTAGGGCGATTTGTATACTTGGGGGTGGAACACAAGTGGCGAACTTGGTGTGGGTACCAAAGACACTAAAGTAATCGCTGTACCAACGTTGATTAATTTCACAGATGAAAATGATAAATTGATTGAGAAATCGGTAAAGAGTGTTCAATGTGGGAACAAATTTACGATCTGTGTTATGGGTACGTTCATTTTGAGGAATTGGTGTACATACATTGTATGTTGTACAAACTGTGCGCTTTTCCGTAGCAGACGATGATACAATCTGGGGTTGCGGGTCAAACAAATACGGCCAGTTGGGTCTATCACCAAAAGCCTTGGAGGAATCACAAAATTTTGTGAAGCTACACATGCCTGAGGCTATTGTTAGTAATAAACTGAAAGAGGTCAGGTGTGGCGAGTGGGGAACTCTACTTGTAACAGATTGAATTTGTAACTTGCAAATGTATTTTATAATAAAACGCATTTCTATATAACATTGTTTCCTTTACATTGAAATATCAGTCATTTCTGGATTGTTTTGGTTTCCCTTAAAAACATCCTCCACTTCCATCGCTTCCATCAATGGTAGAATGAAGCTTCGTTTAGCTTTTAGTAGTTCTTCGTTACTTATAGGAGTCGGTAGAGCAGACGATTCTGACATAACTTCGCTCGTTCTGGTTTTCTTCTTATCTGAAAAATCATGGAATAATAAATATGTCACAATGTCTCATAGATATTTAGTTTATTAATCTTTCGAATACTTTTGCGCCTTTTCCCAGCTCGTCTCTCAGTTGATAATCCGCTGTAAGTACGATTGATAAGAGGCTTCTGATGTCGGATGTCCACTGCTTGCACATCCGCTTCCGGGATTTTCACTGGGCGTGGTTTTCGAAGAAGGAATGGTATTTGATAAGTCTGCAACTCAACCTGCTCCACGAATATTTCGTAAACAAGGGCGTAGCGCAGCTCGCTGGAGTACCTGGCCAAACATTTCCTGTCTCACTGGTGATAAAAAAGGAAGAAATAGAAGAAACATGGTCACATTACATGTCATAAGTGCAGTCTATTATGATATTCAGGACACGTCGAAGATCAATTGAACCCGTCGAAGCCGATTGGACTGGAATTGCACTCAAGTTCTGATCCCCTTTGGACAGCCTCTGTTCCAGACTGGGCAGGAAATGAAGCGAAACATGGACACGGCACTGCAAAGTACGAGTTATTACATGAAATAAATCAAGACTACCTTTTCCCCGGACTGAAAGGTTCGCCCTCTGATAAATCCTGTTCCTCCGCATCTGTTTGCACTGCGTCTCCAATATTTCTGGCGACGAGCTCGTCCCAATATAACAAGGTGCCGCCAGCCGATATCCTGTCGGCGGCCGAGACGAATATATTCTCCATCTGCTTGAAGAAGTTCTCGTGCTGGAGTTTTCTGTCTAATTGCGAGGAAGATGCATTGAATGGAACATCGATACGCTCGAGGAGATTGGAGAGGATGGATTCTGTCGATGAGGTATTTTCGTTACCTCGGATCAGTAGCATCTCGCCCGAGAGCCAGCTGATTAAGAGGCTTCTCGAGTGATCGTCCAGGTCGTCCTTGTACCGGAGAAGCTGCAGCGCCAGCACGTCGAGGAACCAGAAGGAAACCGGGCTCGATTTGTAATCTGTGATCCCCAGTGTCTGACCCAACAATCTACATGGGACTTTTCCATCTTAACCCCCAACGTTCGTCTCCTCTACCTACTCAATCACATCGCGGGGCTCTCCGCTGTTGATACTAATGTTCGCGCCGATCAAACTCTTGAGATTTCGAGGAATTGTCCGGAGGAATTCTTCCGCTAGCAAAGGAGGACCGTCTCCTTCCATTTTGGACCAGGTCGAATTAAATAACTTCTCACTTGGAGAGAGTGCGGGAGCAAAGAACTTGAGAGATTGCGAGACAGATTCTATATCGAAGGCTCAAGCGCTCCAGGAAGAACGCGGCGTGCAAATATTTTCCTCCCGCAAATCCGTATCGAGAGGGAGATTGAGAAAGATCGAGGGCAAACAAAAACTTGAGTTCCTGGGGTTGACCGCGTTGCGGCCGAGACTGAGTGAAATTAACGCAGGAGAGAGACGGTATCGTTTGGTTTTTTTTATTCATCGATTTTATTCATTTTTTTCCATATTTTGTTCAATATTTTCAGAAAATAACACTCCAAAGCGAAAAAACCGTATATTCTCACCAATCCCAATGTGTGTATAATATATATATTATACTTCTCATATATAATATATATGTATATATATAATATATATATAATGTATACTTTTATACTTTATATATAATAATATTATGTAGAGTAGCGCACACTTTAGACTGTTATGTATCGATACCTTTTATAATTTTATCGATAAATTACAAATATTGAAAAACATGAAACAGACACAGCCGCGCGGGCCGCGCGCGCCGAGCTCCGCGGTCAGCCTTGCCGAACGTCTCCTCCTATCTTCGTCATCCGGCAAGAGTCATCCCCCAGGCTTTCGGGCAATCCCCGCAAGCGACGAACCCGATGTGTACTCTCGCCGGTGCGAGTCGCAAGAACTAAGAGAAACTGACTCGGGAGAGCCGCGCTCTCTTCGGAAAGAAGTGTTCGCGAGGGAACCGGCTCATCAGCCGAGGCAGAACTCACCGAGAAAATCGGGGCGTTGTCTTCCATGGGGAGATTCTTTGCACCTGACGGTCTCGGCGGCTGTTTGGAGGTTCTGCTCTGCGAGCTTTTGGCAAAGCCTTGTCCAACTTCCGACAAGGCGTGCCACTCCCGGACGGCCCACAAGTCACAGTCGGCGTCATCCGGGCGCTCATATCCGGAAGTGGCACCGTTCGGCTGCGGAGCTCCGCGGCGCCCCGGGCGGCTGACTTTTTTTTATTTATATATTTTCACACCGAAGTCAGAAAGGCAATACGCAGTATGAACTTACTTAGTACATTTGTTTGTCCGTGTCAATGTGTCCTCGAGTGGGTGGTGCGCGCGCGCGTGTGTGTGTGTGCACGAGTGTGGCTTGTAGGGTGTGAATACGCGCGTGTATGTATGTTTTACAACTAGATCCCTTTAGCTTGCTCGTCGCGCATCCTCTCTTCCTTGGAGAGTCTCTTCATCCTCGTCCCAACTACGCGCCTCTCTTTGCGCAGTCTTCATTCTTACCGTCTCTAGCGAGCGATCTCCTTTCCCGCGCCTCTCATCGCCAACTGCCCTTAGCCTCTTTGTCACTTTCTCCTCGCTCGGCTTGGCTCCTGCCTCGATCGCGCCGAACTTACTCCCGCACGCTCGTCATGCGGGTCTATGAGAGGGTTTCGGAGGGAAGGTGAGATGAGATGGAGAGATTGACAGACAGGACAGTCTTAGAGAGCAAGGAGAGTGTATTGGGGCGCAGGAGCTTTCACGGAGAGGGGTTGCTTGGCTCGGGGGTGAAATCGTATACGGGCGAAACGGCAGATTAAATGAAAAGTCAACGACAAACCAGTGAAATTTAGCCAACCGTTCAACCGCGAGCAATAAATCGTGAAAGACGACGCCTGTGATTTCTTCGATCCTTTCAAGTAACAACTAAATTGAAACATTCTTAATGAACGGCACAAATATATTTCTGTCGATTAGCTAATATTTCCGAGATATTAGAAAGAACTGCAGAAATCCCCGGGCTCGTCGGCCAACAGAACGTACAAGTAACCCAGGAACATAATATTTTCAAATCTATTTTATTGAAAATAATACAACAAAATGTCTCATAATAATAATTAAAAATAATTAATAATTATAGATACGATACTTGCTCTACTCGGTGTGTCTAGAATAATAATCATGTCTTAGAACGTCGTATTAAATAATAATATTAATAATAATAATAATATTATCATCGTCATAAATCAATGTAATAAAATAATAATAATAAAGGCAATAAAGTTAATAATAATAATTATTATTGTATCATAGAATAATGTATCAATAAACAAACTTAATGGTCTAATTTACTCGTTAATCATTCGTCATCGTCTCGATCGCTATCAGTGGATCTCGCTTTTCTTTTACCTAGCCGTTAATAATGGATAATTAATTAATTAATTAATTAAATTACACGTTGCTCGGATATGCACATAGAGATATAAAGTCGTTTTTGGTCCCACCTAACTGCAAACATTGTATTCGTACAATTTTTTGTCTTCCTCGCCGTTCGTCGCGCGCTCATATTTCTTTTTCCCTTCTCCTCTCTGTTTCGTCTTCTCATCCTCTCGTGTTTTACTTGCGCTCCGATCGTATCGGTATGTATATGCATACGTATGCGTTGCTTTTGTCTTTCTTTGTCTCGTATGTGTCTGATATCTTGTGATACATGAGTGTGTGTGTGTGTGTGTGTGCCTGTGTTACCCAGTTTCTGAGATGGGAAAACTATCGTGTAACTATATGTGGTCTGTCGGTAAAGCTGCTCCAACGTTTCTCCAACGGGAAAGGACTGTCTATCGCGTATACACACATGGCAATGTCTCCGCATGCCGAATACATGTCTTATTATGTAACATCCCTTGCTCTCCTCGAACGGCACGCACGATTAACGCAAGTATTCCTCGTAATAGGCGCGCCGCAGTCGGCCAGACTTCCGGCGGCAACAAAAAACTAAGGGGAATCCAACTTATCGCAGACATGTATCGCCGGAACGAAAGTCCATCCACTAGCATTCGACATACTTCCATGCGCTCTATGGTTCGGCGAGTGGCTGGTTGGAAGATCGCCTCGATCGTCCTGGCACGCCGTGTCTAGATTGACAATCGAATCTTTCTTGCGGAGCCCGAGAGAGCGAGAGGACATTTGTCTCGGTGGTTTTCGCCGGTTTCTCTACTTCGCTCCGAAGTAGAAGGACTCGGGTTGCCCGGCGAGCGATGGATTTCCAGCTCGGCCGCTACTACAACTGGCATTTTCCTTTCCCTTTTGCCCCGGGTATAGTACGCTTAAGTTACTCTTAATAACATTACTCTCACTATTCATTCAGAAGGGCCTCGTCGCGCCGGGAGTGGCCTCATTTCTCGAGATCCGACCCTCGACTGCTCGCCGAGAGGGTCTCAGCGTCTCGGATGTATACGTGTCGGTGTGCATAGAACTTGGCACCCCCCTTCGATTTCCAGCCGCCACACCCTGGACACGAGATCCTACCGTGTGTGTGTGTGTGTGTAGTTGTTTTTTCTCTCCTCTCTCTCTCTCTACAACCAATTGAAATAATTTGGTCGCGCGCGGCTTCGAGGCCGCCGCCGCCGATTAAACCTAATTACACTTTCCACCCCTCGTTAAGGCTACGCGCTCGAGCGCGACGATTTTTTCACCCCCCCTCCCACCCTTGCACCGATTCCGCAATTTCTCGCGCGCAATACTGCTTTGTATCAGTCTCATTTTTCCCTGACGGCAAAACCGGCGACCGGCAGTCGGCCACTCGCTCCTTTAAGCCTGATTCACAGGGCTCGACTCACTTGGCGACTTTTCCACCGAGGCTTTTTCTACCTAACGCGCGCCCGGAGCCGAAGTGCGAGCGTCAATGCGAGCCTGAAATGTGAATGAGGCTTTAACCCGCCGGCTTTTCCCCAACGACGGTGAATCGACGACGCCGCGATGAGAATGGCGCGCGCGACACTGAGCGAGAGGCCGAGCGAGTTTACTGTGCACATTCGAGGCTTTCGAAAATTAATCCGCGCACCTATGTGTGTGTGTGTGTGTGCCAATTAGATTGAAAAACGCGTCGGCTGCCGCGACGCCGGCCTAGGCGAAATGAAAATGCGGCCAGACGTCATCGATTCGTCTCGTTGCTCCACGCATCATCGTATCGGGACATCGAACAACTCTCTCTCTCTCTCTCTCTCTCCCTCTTCAACACCACATCAAGCCAGTAGAATGCCAGTTGTACATACGCGCACTTCCGAGACCACCCCACCGCTTGTCCTGGAAAAACGTGCGTTCGCGAGATGCGTCTCTAATCTAAAGGGCTCGCCGCTAAGCGGCCGATCGGGCGAGTCAATAAATTCATTCGCTCGACGGTCTAATCATCACAGTATACGTTAAAACCGGCCGGCGGTCTTTGTCTCGACACGTCTCAGCTAATCGAAAGCTGGAGCGCCGGCCTACTAAAGCTGACGTTACTCATACCGATAAACGATACTGAACAATCCTGGCCCACCCACGCTTCAGTTCTAATCGCAAATACCTCATTAGAGCTCGCCTAATGCTAAGCGCAATTTGCCAGACCATCGAGTGATCTAGAAAACCAATTACGACACTTAAGACCATACTAACATCTTTAATGCTCAGCGCATCTGAAAAATGTAAGTACTCGCAACAATCAACAATAACGAAGACACGACCAATTGGGTTTGACCTTTTGGGCCTCCGAAGACTCGCCAAGTTCTCGAAGGGCAAACGCACGTTTCTCCTCTCGTTTTTCATTGCGATCTTTTTGGTTGAGTCGAGCCGGCCCTGCGCGACCAAGTCTTTCCCTTTAATTAATGCCTCCTGAGAAATGAGAGATCGGGCGGATTCCCGATGACAGGTTTCGCGGAGAGCCGGAACGAGTCGTCGCTCGACGAGACACGCTCGCATTCTTAACATATCTCTTCAATTAATTATAACCTCACAACCATTTTGACAACAATCAACCTTCAACAAAAGAGCGCTCTACCTTCAAAGAATCGGTAAAAAGGTGCGTCGTCCGCCGACTCGACTTCCGGCAGATGCTTTTTCATGTTTAATCGAACCTTCGGAAAATTGTGTTTTGTCGTTTAATAACTTTGACAATTTATTTATTTTCAAGGCTAATTCGAGGATTTCTGATTTGATTGAATGGTAGCCGGAAGTCGAGTTCGTCGGTTGACGTATCACATGTTACACTCGAAAATTAGCGAATCCCGCACTCGATATCTACTCTCGAACTTGGAGAGTTAGTCGCACGCTCGTCCGGCACGCAATCCGCTTGGAACACGGCTCGAAAGAATGCCCAGGGTGTTGACGACCTCTCCGCACTCTCTTTTTCGCATGGGAGAATAGTCGGAGGGGTCGCATCTCCACTAACACCTCGGCGAGTGCCTGCCGGCCACGTGGCACGCGCTCCTGCTGTCCCGGAAGCAGGAAGCCGCTTCTGGCGGAGCGAAAGGCACCGGAAGCCTTTCCCTGTCATCCTCCTGCGATTATTCGGCACAAGGAACACCTATTTACAAATGAAAGTCCACCGCCGGCCAGCCACGTGGGAGGCGAGGCACTCGGCCGCGAGGTACGCGCCGTGTTCCCGAAACTGGCGCGGGACGAACTTCCGGCTGGTGAATTGGTCCGAGTTTCCCTCGATTCGCAAAAGAATCGGCTAATCAAAGCAACCTTACTACTTACAGGCGGATCAAACGAGGTTTCAGGTATTAATTAATCATACACTTGTAGCAATAATGCGCGTCTGTGTGTTTTGTGTCTGTGTTTCTCTCCGCGCGCACTCTTTCATTAATTGCCCTTAATTAATTTATCATCTTTTGCAGAAAACAGTTTGTCAACTATTAAAAAACGTTTGATTCCTGCCACACGGAGAGGCAGAGAGATTGTACTAATCCGTAAAAGTGTTCCACGTGTCTTTGACTCAAAGATATTCCAATTTTCCATCCACGAAAACTCAAAAGAGGATCTCGAATTCTCCCCTTTCCAACGCGACTTTTGAAATGCACGAACGTAGAAATCGCGGGCGCGTACACGAGCTACAGAAACGGGCGTCGCAATTCACAGGTCGACGCGCGACGATTGCGGCACAAGTGTTAAATGGGGACACGTGTTAATATCGAGAATTAATAATAATCTCTCGCGCGTCCTTGTGTCGATGTAGAAACCTGTGCGCGCATCGTCTCCCGTTGCTTCCGATGCGAAACGATAATATGTAACTGTAAAATCCATGGTGGAATATAAAAAATAGTTTCTCGACACTACCTACCTAACTATATGAAACACTGCGCTAACACTTCCTTACGAAACCCACGTGTGTACACATGATATACCGGGTTCTAAGATGTGTCGGTGTGTCCGTGTACGTGTACCTGTCCTGCGTGTCAAGATCGCTTCATCTATCATTCTCGAAAATGCGTCTCTGCGTGTATACGTGTACGTGGCATATCTCTGTGTGTCGCATATACGTGTGGAAGCTGGCGGATTCTCTGCCAGCTTGCACGATCTTTCTCCTCTCGAGCTTACGGGAAACAGTAATTTCTAAAGGGACTAACTGTCACCTTGGATCGAGGGTTCCCACCTTCGAAGCAGGTCTGTCCAAAGCTCGCGGACAAAGTTGCTTTCTTTGCAACTTTTACATTGAAAAATGATCCTCGTAGTCCTTGGACAGTCCTGGTTCTAAGACTACGATTTCCAGGATTCGCAGGTTTTAAACTGGACCCGGCGATTATAGAATGCTTGTATTTACCTTGTTTGGTGGAGGAACGCTCGATCCTGCAGCCCTTAACGAAGGTCCTTAGATCTAGGAGATACACATCGCTTAACGGAACAAGGCTCGAAAGAAGGAGGTAGGGAGAAGGCGGGACAACTGGACGAGTGTTCACTCTGGGTGCGAAAAAGGTGCTCGAAATCCGTGCTACCTTGGATTTACCTGCATTGTACTTGACGAACGACTGCGAACTAAGGGCTGAGACACCGGGGTTGCGATTTAAACGAAACTTAAATCGAACGCACTCCCTTTGATCAAGTTACGCGAGAGTCCAAGCATGAACGGAAACTTAGTGTTTTCTATACAGGGTGATTCCTACCGAGCTAAGCTTCCCCGATCGAGTCGATGGGGGACCAATCGGAGACCGATAGGGGCGAGATAAGTCTGTCTATTTATACAATACGATAAAACTGGCTCTCTGTTGCGATTAGGCGAGGCTCATTAATCAACGCTGCTGAGACTCTCAATCAGGGTGGCCCACGAAAATCAGCCTCAACGACGAATCATAGAATCGGCTCAACGTCCCTCGTTTTCCCAGTTTCTCTGTACATACATTTCGTGGAGCACAGATGAAAGATGGCACGAGGCAACCGATACTCTCCTGATTCAAAGCGATCGGCCCCGAACAATCGGCGCCAATCGAGCATATGCACGTCGTCCCAGGACGAATTCCCGTACGCTTCGAGCGAGCTTCCTTTCTCTCGGGGAGAGGAAGAAGGACGCTCGCTCCCCTGAGTATCTTCATTACGAGGGATGCTGGGTCTCTCCGGGAAGGGTTGCGTCCTACACTCTAACTATGCATCTCGAAATCGCGGCTCCCTAACGGTTCTGTGTGACTCGTGCGACGAATTCGAGCAATAAGGGGGTGTTACACACGGTGGAGTTAGTGGTCGCAGCGTATCCTAGTGGCTCAGTGTGTGGCTGTGTCTGTCAGTGTGGCTTAAATCCTCCATCGTTCAGTTAATACGGAAAAGTGTGGCATTAGCCTACGCGGTATGTACAAGGGTCGCGACCCTGCGGCCGACGCCGTCGACGGCGACGACGCCGCGCCTGATATCTATGCCCAAAGTAGATTTATCCTCTAACTAACACACGCTGGTATGTATACATATGTAATCCTCGCCCGAGCGCGGAAGCAGCGCCCCGCCGCCCGGAGACACGGAGACGATCGCTTCAGTTACTTCAACCCTTCGACTTCTCCTCGAACCGAAGAAACACAGCGGAGAGAGACATTTGGAGGTCGATTATCGACTGGTCCTCGCTTGGCATTCTCAGGCCGATTGCCTGGAAAGTTTTCCCGCGGTTTCCCGCCAGTTCTCCAGCCTGTTTGCCGATCCCCAATGCGACAGATCGACGCTTCATCGCTTCGCGGAAAGGTCTCGCTGCCTTGTAAATTATTAGCGGCGCTCTCGTTTTCAGCTCGAGCTTCGCCGAAAGAAAGAGAGAGAGAGAGAGAGGGAGAAAAGAGTGAGCTTCACCGGTAGAAAACAAGGGGAGAGAAATGGGATCACACGGCTGCAGAGCCGCGTGTCTCGCCCGACGCTACTGGCGCACTGCAGAAATAGGCAGTGAATGTGTCGATCGTCCTCGTCCCTCTCTCCATACTGCAGGCCGCCCTGCCTCTTCTTCCTCGATCGATCCTCCCACGCCACGTGAATCCAACTTGCCGATCGATGAATCCTCCCTCCGGTTATTATTTGAGCGGTCAAGAAAAGGAGCGCGTTTGAAAAAGTAAATGCGCAGGAATGAACGATGGAATGATAAGAGTCTGCCGGTGGGAAGAGATCAACAAGAACGTTTCACGTGGCAGGGAGGAGAAGAATTCCAAATGCAGAAGAAAGAACTGAGAGAACGAAAAATGGGTGATCTTCGCTCCGAGCGATCCTTTCCCGGACACTTTCCATCCGCCGACGGGCGCCCTTTAAATCCACGCAATTCCTGGGCCATTTGTCTCCGATTGCCACTGCAAATGTCCGATTCCTGTCGTCGATAGTCTCCGACTGAGGAGTGCCAAGGAGAGGCAAGTACGTAACAAGTACTTTGACCGGGGTCCTGCAGTCTCAGATAATAAGTGACGCGACATTTATGCGCTGGCCTCGTCGGCAATGGCTTTTTCCTTGGAGTGGATGGCGCAATATTAGGGTCGTTTCGTGTAAAGAAAGACTAAGGTTGCCAAGTGGTTTACGACGTCTGCCTGACTTTTTGGCAATTGACCATCAGCTCCCCTTTTCAGGTCGGTCTAATGTAACGACCCGATAAATTCGGGCTTCCGCCGTAACTCACTGCGATTGGTCCTGATAGGTACACTAGAAAATACGCTCACTATTGTTGGATATGTTAGATTGGTCGAGCTGTTTCCTGTTCGCTAGTCTCAAGGTACACTTTCTCTCAGGCCTTGTCTTTTGGTCCACGTTACCAGAAGGGTGTGCTATAATGATTGATCAATGAAATTCGATTGTCGCCATTGGGGGATTGCGGGGGAATTTTGCTTGAAAAGCGGTTGAGCTTTCGATATTCGATTTATTGAAACTGAAGAGAATCAATGGTGCAAACAACTCTCGACTGTCCTTGGTACTCCCAGTACTGGGTCGTCCTTAACTCAACTATTAACTCTATGTTAGTTGGTCTCCGCATTAATGGCGTTCGATGATTAATCTCGGCTTTCACTCAGCCGATGCGTATACTTAAGTAACAACAAGTCGCGGCGCGTTCGCCCGATAAATAATCATAAAAGAATGCCCACAGCTTCGGCTTGCCAGCCGCCCCTAAATCCACCCAACCAATCACGCCCTCTAATCACTCACACCGATACACACACATGCTCGGATAATTACAAATGCGAGCGATGAACACGCGAATCTCGAAGGACCGATGGAAACAGAAACCCGGAAGAAACTGAGCGAGGGAAATAAAAGCCACCCCCAAGCGCCGGCATTGCCTGCGGACTTCGTCTCGAGTATCTTCGAGCGTTTCAATTAAAAAGTCGAATATAAGTCGAGTCAAGTTCCGGCCGCCTCGAGAGAGCCCCGAGCGCCCGAAACTTGGCGGGTTCGACGGCGATCGGAGGCTAGGGGCGCCCGGAAGTAACTAGACAATAAAGGGATTACGAATTGCACTTGATAAAATCGATCTAGGGCGCCGTGCCCCCTGTCCCCTCCCTTCCAACATTATTCCTAGAGTTTTCTACTTGCTATGATTTGTACAGAACGGGAAACGTAACTAGCACTAAAATTAACACGAGGATTGCGCAAAATTGTTCTTCAACCCTGGTGTTAATTCACAATAATAAATGCGGTGGAGTTTGTGATAATGAAACGGACGTTGCGACGATGGCTGTTCTAACAGGATGACGATCTTTCACTTTCACGGTGGGAGTACATGATAACTACAGTGACTATGCGAATGACTCCTGGGTCTGTCTGTGTATCTGACAATGAAAGTTATTCTACGGTCGACTGACATCGCCGTTGCCAACAATAGTTCATACACACTCATACATTCTAGCTTTTCAGTCACACTTTCGGCTTCTTGGATCAATCTGAATCTCCTTACAGACTCACTGATTCTCACCCATACTCCTATAACAATGGTAATAATGACAGTAATGAATAATAATCGCAGTATAAGAGCGGCTCTAATAAATCGAGCTGTCGGGGATGAAAACAATTAGGGACAATTAAGTCTGGATTATTGCATAAAGCCATCCAAGTCGTATTAATCAATTAAAAGTCCCAAGTTAAAGATTGAACATCGCGTTAAATGAGATTTAATTAGCAGACCTTTGACCTGATGCAATAATCGGATGTTTACTGACCGCTTGTCAGTGTCTTCTGTGATTCAGGGATTCGTCTATTATCGGATACACACTTACATGGCTAGAAATGCCTAAGATAATCTTACAGGACGACGACGCTTTCGTCGGAATGAGATGAGTACGCCGCGCGTGTCTGGAATAATCGTAACACTACAGTATGCCCTAAATCTGCTGGCCTTCGCGAGAAATCCGGTGATAGCCAATTGCTTAGTTTCAAGGATCGTTGGGAATGACTTAAAGGAGACGTCCGTTTTGCAATTAAATGCACTTGAGCTCGACCGAAGGCAAGTAATTGAAGATACAGTACATCGATTACGAATGCATTGGATAGTGAAAAAGGAGGACCGGAAAAGTATCCGGCGGATTTACAAGTGGTCCGAAGTTGGCTAAAGTGATTGTACAACAAGTCTGGGGTCGCGCAGGTTGCATCCCGTGGAATGTCTGGTCTCTAAATGCCTCGTAAGATCACTGGGGATCAGTAGAGTTTACGTCCGATAAGTACAATCACCTTAAAAGCTCGAGTTAAATACTTTGGTCCAGTGGATCACACGGCGCGGTGCGCGGCTATGAAGGAATCCTCTCAGGAATCCCTCGAGTCGAGCGCGAGAAAGAAAGCTGCCCTACTGTAAAGACCTAACGCGTTATACAACTCCTTAGTCCTCCGCAGTAACGAGTGAGAAGAAGTGTCTCAAATCGGTGAGCGAGTACCATGGACAGAAAAAGGTTGCGGATCGGGGATGAGAAAAATGTGGAAGAGAAGAAGAAGAGGGGTCGCATGCGAAATATCTGACAATCGCGAGTGACCTGATTCCGAGAGGTTTATCCTCTCAAATGCGGAGGCTGCATGTGTCGCACAAGGGAAACGTTCCAAGGAAACAAGGAAGCCTCGTCTCATTCGGATTCACCGGCGCTTTTCCTCTCGTTTCCTCCACGCAGTCGACACCCCTCGAATTTCCCTTCGACCTATCATTTCCTCTCTCTCTCTCTCTCGCTCCGCGTGTGTATACTATTTACTCTCCTATTCCTGGTGCCCCGAGACCTCTCATCAAGCATCAGTCTCTCGTGTCTCCGAGTGTCGCACGCATTTCCGTACACTGTTTGCGACGATCGCCCTTTTCCTTTATACGCCTACATACATACATACATATCGTTAAACCTCGGCCCTCCGCTTTCACTTCCTCACGTTTTCCTCTCATCATCATCATCATCATTATTTTTTTTTGTTAAGAGCATATAAAAAGTCGTGTGGCACATTGACGGTTGGAATGTTATCTTGTCATCATTTAAATTTATAATAAGAATCATAATAATTAATAATAGTAGTAATATAGTACTTTTTGCTTGTTATTTTAATAATATTCTTTTATGTATGTTTAATAATTAATTAATTAATAATAATATATATATATAATATATATATATGTATATATATATATATATACCTTTTTGTTTACTATAGTAGTTTGTTTCCTCTGCACTTAGCGTTTTATATTCTGTGCTGACTGCGGGTTTTGATTTGAGGGGACTTTCGCACGGCCGCGTCCGCGACCCGAACCGCCACTGGTTCCGAGCTGGCCCCTCATTTTGGCCCAGCCCTTCGCTCCACTCTAAGCAGATCGAATGCAGTTTGGGTGGTACCAGGATTTCGGGGCCCCACTTTGCCTCCTTTCCCGACAGATCTCGGCGATTGTGAGAGAAAGTGGGCGAGGCCCCCTTTCCTTAGGGGGGCATTGGGATTCTCACAGAGCTCGGGCCCCGTGGCGAGGGTGGTCGCGTGGCCGCGCGATCCTTGCTTTTTGCATTGCACCGTTGAGGCGTCTGCATTTGAAATCACTGCTGGATTGTATGATGTAGAGATTTTAGTTGGTTGCGATATACAGTATTTGTAGTTTGGTTATCAGCACGGCGATCGTTGCGGGTCAGGCTGCGGCATGGGCCGGGCTGGGGCCCGCGATCGCGGCGTGCGCCTGCTGCTGAGAGAGATTTGTCTATTGTTGCTTGTGTGAGTTGTTGCCGGTTTTGTTTCTCGCTGCCGGGGCGTGTATACAGCCCACGGCAGGCGCGGGGAGGCACGCCGGGCGTTCGCGACACTAGCGCCGGGCCCAGGGGACGACCGGGGTGGATATGTGGCCCCGACGATCGGTTTATTTAAAAAGACTGGCGATCGACAGTAAATCACGGCCCCAAGTGCGGCCAAGTCGAGATTGTCGATCTTGGATGCTCATCGCACGCTTGGGGACCTGGGATTCCCGTCCCCCGTGGAATAATCGGGCCCATTGGGACTAGCGTTCGCCGCGCACGTGCTCCCCGCTTTAACTGTAGGAGACGACTGGTTTCGGGAGGCTGCAATATTGTTGTAGCTGTATGTAGAAAGCAGACTGCGTGTACTGTTGATTCCGGTATAGCCGTTTAGCGTGTCACCGAGTGTGCGTGTGAGTATGGCCGGGAGAAAAATGCGGTGGGGGGATTTGCAAAGAGCGGTTTTGCCATAAGGTTGTTAACCGGAGGGGCATTCCGTGTAGGATGGATGGCGATTGGTACAAGGGGGTTTGGTGCTGAGGGGACATGGAGTACACCATAGGATGCATCCGACTGGATTTCACCTAAGTTTCCTTAATTTATACCTCTTTCACGATTGATTATTTTAACTTTAAAAACGTTTTGTAGCGTATTAGACTGCCCGTGCCCGTCGCACAATCTCAGGATCGCCGAGAGCGAAAGGGTGGAAAGAGCCTGCACCAAGCTCGCTGCACCCCAAGAAGATTTCCTCGCTTCCTCTCTCTAGTTCTCTCCCCATCACTCTCTCCCTCTCTCTCTCTCCCTCACTCTCTCCTTCTCCGTCTAAAGCTGTTTGCGCGAGGGAAAAGCAACGGCGTGGTTTTGCTCTCTGGAATCCGCGTGTGTCGCCGTGCGATGCGTCGCTCCGCCTGTCGTCTTTTGATTGATTCACCGGCAGTTCAGCGTACTTGGTCCGTAACTAGTTGGTCGTACTTTGAGTCTCCGGTGCGCATTCCAGACTGCTTTCCGTGTGCTGCTGCTGATACACATCTGCCATTTGAGGTCGTGGGTTGATTCGAGAGTCGCCGCAGTGGGCCGAATCGGAGATTTCGATGCGACGCTCTTTCTAATTATGCCGATAAAAGGGTTGCGCTCGTCGTCCGATGATTACCGGCTGGAGAGACGCATCCCCTCTGGCGCACACTCGGACGCGGAGAGAGCGGCAATGAGGCAGCCGGATGTTTCTCGTGGACGTAAGGTTCGAAAGTGAAAAGTCGCCAGCGTAGTGTGTTGGAGGTGAGAAAAGATTCGAGTGCACCATCGCACGCTGACGAATCATGGCGAGGCTCGTGTTTAACATAGTTGGATGCCTTCTTGTTGAATGGGGTGCAGCCGCCAGGGGCTTGTGCCGAGTGCCTTTCGGTCTGGGCGGCTCGCGCGGCGGCCACGGGCTCACACAGTGACAGTATAGAAAAGAATTCACGATATACAAACAACTAAAGCGCCAAGACTACGAGTACTACCGGTGCCTAACTGCGTAGTACCAGCGCCATTTACCTATAGTGTATCCTACTAGTCGAAGAGTCTAGGCTTAGCCAGTGCCGAGAGGAACCACCCCCGAAGAGGCGCGCCCCGATATCCGGCGGGAATGAGATCCGCGACTCACCAGGACGCATCGCTCGAGCGGCGCAAACAAGGTCCGACCGCAGTTTCGCCCTTCCCCAGCCCTAAACACTCGTCTCGTCGAAATAGGAACATGAAAGTAATTTCGATCCGCCTATGGAACAAGAAGCAATTGTACTTTAAAGAATACGCATCACCTTTTGATGGACGAATAATACACACTAGCTAACGAACTCGCCTCCCACGCCCCCAACTTCTCTCTCTCTCTCTCTTTCTCTCTCGCGCTCTCTCTCGCTCTCTCTCGCGTCCTTTCTTTCTCCCGTTCACTCTCTTTGCACACAGTAATACACCCCGCAATGAAAACCGGCCGCCCTGAACTCGGAGGTCGAGCTCCTTTTCGAGAGAACGCAGGAGGAATAACGCGGCTCTCTTTCCAATCAGCCCAAGTAAAAGTCTAATTGCATCGCCCGATAGGAATCTAATTGTACTAGAAAATCGGCCAATTCGCTAAAGATCAGAGCTAAGGAACACCGGCCAAGCCCTGGGAATTTCCGTCCGCGAGGATCTCGGAGGTGTTCGCTCGAAAGTGGCGGAAGCTTGGTGAGAGTCAGGGCGCGTATCGCGTGGAGTGGTTGTCGGGGGTGCGTGGGAGGATTGCAACGAAATCTCTGTCAGTCGCAATACGAGGAGATCCCGACGGCGGCGGCTTTCGGAGGGGTGCGTACTCGTGCACTGGCTTCTCACCATTTTGCCGTAAATCGTACTATCGCTCGCAAATCATCCCGAATTCTGTTTGGCCGTTCTATCCTCTTCTACCCTCTTTTCCCAGTTTTCCCTCGAGCTTTCTCGCTAAGCACTGCTTCTGCTCGCTTTCACGCTTTTCGTCAGGGTCGTCGTCCGCGTCCGCGTCCACGTCCACGTCTTCGTCATCGTCCCGGTCGTACATCTATTTGCCTATCTATCCTAGCGATTCGCCGTGTGCAGGGTGTGCGCGCGCGCGCTCTCTGCCGCGTCCACGCTGCACGAGGCCCTCGTTAATACGGTACATATACAATTATAGTAAAAGCCAGACGCCGAAGCGACTCTATTACACGTCGACTATCGCCCGTTGAACACAAATCGGTAGTTTTTCGCTAAGCACCCCCCTCGCGCCCTCGATCGATCAGCGTATACGAGTTGAGAGAAGGGCTCGGCACAACGCCGTACTCGCCGCCGTCGCCGCCGTCGCCGCCGAGCGCGCTCGCCGTCGGCGCGCGACCCGCGGAGAGAGTGCGAGTGCTGCGGCCCCTCCACTTTTAGAGTCATTGCATGACTAGAACCTACGGATTACGAGCTTATTAAAGCCAATCAGAAAGGTACCAGGTTCTCGACCGACGGAGGAGAGCTGCCTCGGGCTCTACATTGGTTCAGGCGCACCTCCGACCCTCATCCACCATCTCCCAGTCCCACCTCTTCCTTTCTTTCTCTCTTTCTTTTTTTCTCTCGACCAACCTTGCCAGATTTTCTTCTTCTTTTTTATATAATACTTGCTTCCAATTTGCAGACTTGCCTTTTGTCTGGAATGTATGAGAATTGGAATTTGAGGGTGATAATGGAGATCCACCGGTTTGGATGGGTTGCTTCGATGCCGTTTTCAAGCGTGGGGATTAAGTCGATTAATTTAGAAGCTGAGATAACTAGAGCGCTCCGCTTGAGGGGAGGCTGGACGCACGGTTTGACGCACCGTCTGGTCGATATCGAGGACATAACAGGCTCTCTTGAGCCCCACAGCGCGCAACGAGACTGGTAGGTAGGCGAGTGGCTAGGAGCGTCCTTTCCGTTCCTTTTTCCGATGTCCGAGCGCGAGCGGACTTTCTTTGGGGGTCAATCTAAAACGCGAAAAGCGAGGATTTCTCGCAAAAAAGAAAGACTCGGACGTTCGAGAGATGGTCGAGAGGGTACTTTCATCGTCGGATCGACGTCGGCTTCCTTGTCAGTGTGCCGGTGTAGTCTGAGTGTGCTGCTCGCGCGTGTACTGTCTCTGTGTGTGCGTGTCCTGTTGTGTCGCGTGACTGACTGTCTGTACGCGTAACGCGCGCACGTGTAAGGATGCGAGTGTCCCTATACGAACGACAGGCCAGCTCTTCGTTGATCACGAAAATCCCCAACATTCGAGAATGCGTGAATTGAAAATAGAATTTAAAAAACGGTAACCTAGCGCATAACAGTTCGTTTTCACAAGTTTTTCCTCCACGTGTCTTTCCGTGTTAAGTGTTCCCGCGTGTCTGTGTCGCTGTGTCGATGTGTGTGTACTGTGCGGTTGCGTGTCAACATGTCGGTGTACCTAATTGCACTTATTCGACAAAACGGAACGTAAAAGTGAACGCAAGATGGCGGACGGATGGCCCTGGAACGTGTACGTGAAGGTAATATAGTATAATATTCCCTTTTAATTTATTTTAAAAATCAGTTCAACGCGTCTCCCTCCAACTCCCCCGCTTTTCATCTTTTCAAACCCCCATGCGCCCGAACTAAATTTCTTTTCTCTGCCACACTACGGTAGAAATCTTACACTTTGCACTGCGAGTCTCGTAAAAACGTAACGTCAAAACTTAGGCACAATTTGGAACTGTTTAGACCATTTCCCACGTGACCCCCCTCCCCCTGAGCCCGAACCGCTTCCGTCGACGCCCGCAGCAACGCAGTAGAGGCGGACGTCTGACCATATACCGACTTGCACTACTGTGGCTGCCGCCGCTCGGAATTTGACGGCTCCAGCACTAAAACTGGTCAACTATCTTTTGTAAGGTAATTAAAGAATCATTTTCCGACATACTCGAATAACTTAAATCATGTTTGTTTGAAATGTCTCGACATAATAAATTTGTTTAAAGCAAAATATGTAAAGATCGATTAAGACTCGATTGATTTATCGAATTGCGACTGCAGAAACATAAGCATTTTCAAGATTTGGAAACTGCGTTGCCCGGAGCGTCCCCGACTCTAACCGCATCAAACGTGACGATATTGTGAGGTAGCTGACATTGAGCGGTTTCAGGGCCAATCGGATCGAACGTTCCGGTTTTCGATGGCACGTTTTCAGCAATTCCATTAAGCCTTTCGTGGCAATGAGAGGTGCGTTAGTAGACGCAGTGCTTTAAGTTGCACCTCCGTGAAAGGAGGGACGAGTGCCTGAAGGGCGATGCCAAAGGGATTTTCGGCGAGCCAGAAAAGTAAAAAAAGTCTGCGGAGAGAAGCGGCCAGTAAAAACCGGGAACCTTGGCTCCGACTTGTTCTCCGAGAAGCACCCGCCATCTTGGTCCCGGCTGACCACCCGTGTGGCGTCAACGTAATCTCACGATCTCGCAATTTTCTTCCCGCAATTGTTTCCTCTTTCCCTGCACTTCCTATCCGCATCTCTTTCACGCTTACGATCTCGTCCGATCTGTCCTCATTCCTTTGTCAGTTTACTAGCAGCTCGCCCTCTTCCTACGCTCTCGCGCTCTCTCTCTCTCGTTCTCTCGTTCTCTCTTTTGTTTCCGCACACCGTTAAATTACAATAGTACTTTTTGTCTCGTTTATATCCGTAATCCTTATACATATATACTAGCTGGTTACAATAATTTGTGAAAAATATACATCAAAATTTTGTTAATTTTTACATCACAGATATTTTAATATAATATATCTTCTTTTTAATTTTTAAAGATTTCTTTTTCCTCCCCGTGGCTGTGTATGTAATCTTGTCTGCTCGTTCCCTTACGACCAATCCGTCTCTCGCCGGATCGTTTCAGCGTATCGCCCGCGACGTGGGGAGAGACGACCGGAAATCTCGGCCGGCGCGCTGCTTCCCACACTCCCATCCCTTTTTTCCTCATTAGGCGAGGGTGTGTGTGCGAGCTCGATCGAGCCTATCCATCTGGACGCGCGCGTGCTGCTAATGTAAAAATTCGACTGGGACTAGAAAGAAAGTTTCATTAAACCGAGCCTCTCCAGCGAGGCGAAGCCGGCGGCTCGTATCAGCCTCTCCCCCGGCAAACAATTTATCACAAGGATTAAGCGCCAATTCTTCGCTTCCCTTTTCTTTCGGGCTTCCGATTAGCGATCGAGCTCGGCAATGCTAATCGCGCGCGGCCTCTTCTACCGTCCCGCCGTCTCTCTCCCGGAGAAAACGAAAATCGACGGAGACTCTCCTGCCGCCGAGCTGCAATCTACTTTCAGCGTCGTCTGCCCGCCAAGTCCCCCACAGTTATCTCCCCGACAGCTAGTAAGCGCCGGTGTCTCGCCCGAATCTACAATTTCGAATTTACCGCTCTGCCAATTCGATTAAACTCTAGCAATAAGATAACATCCAATCGTGTGTATAAATATATATGTGTATATATATATATATGTATATTTTTAAATCGAGTAAAACGAGGACCACTGACAAACGCAAGCGGCCGATGAACCGCGTCAGCCGACTCTCTCTCTCCCTCTTTCTCCTTACACACACGGGAGAAACATACACGCGTGTCCTTACGGTTCGGTGCGCAAGGAGGAATCCGAATTTCGATGCAGTAAGGAACGAATGTGCGCGCGCGCGATATCGGGCGGGTGTCGGGGCAGACGCGCTGGGGAATATCATTGCTCGACCGCGGCTGCTCTCGGTCGGGCCCAAACCCACCAGCCCCAGGCCCCGACCCTTCGGGTCTAAGCGACGCGGAGGAACCTCGCACGTACCTCGCGTGGAACAACGTTATCATTGGAATCAGAAACTCCCGCGCGGCCTCTCGCGCACGACCGCCACTCGGGGCCTCAGGCCCAACAGAGCCCGAGGCCCCGAATGCCAGCCGCCAGGGCGGAGAGCCGCCATAGGAAAAAGAGAATGCAAGTGACGAGACGAGACGCAATTAGTTTACGCGAGAGATACGAGGTGTCGCCCGGCAAAGTGGCAGAGAGGATGCGGGGCGTGTGGAGCCGGTTTTATCGGTGTTGGGCCCCGAGAAGTCCCCACCAATCTCTTCCGTGCTAACCAGAACTCGACTTAACGACAATCATTAGTCTCTACGCACTGCTTACAATCACCGTCCGCACGATAAATACTTCATTGTTTCACATCTAACGATAAATCCTTTTTCGTAAAGGGTATTTTATATCGGGCGTTCCTTTGTCTCGGGCGTGTGTGTCGGTGGATGGGTTAGGGGTGGATGGAGGCAATCAATTGCATGGGGACAGGGAGGGATGAAGGAGGAAGGGCGGGCCATGAGAAAAGGCCGTAATAGACGATGGAGCGGGTCAGGAGTAGATGGGGGGTAGTGGAGGTGAAGTGGGTCGAAGGAGAGTATTAAGGAATGGGTGGTACTAGCTTGTGTACAAATATCCTTCCTTTCGATTAGTGTAGTGCCTGACGAACATTCAGAAAAAGATCTTTCGAGGTATCGAGTAGTTTAAAAAGATTGATCACACCGAGCGATTTTAACACTTTGATGATGAACTGGCAAGTGGTAAAATGGCTAAAAAGGGAAGGGGAGGGAAATTGGGGGTGGGGGGAGTCAATGGTGGTGTGTGTGCCATTAGTGGGCACGGGGGGTACAAGGAGGGTTTAAATTTACGTTTACACACAATCATGTTTAGCGCTTGCGCCTTTCGCTTGCCTCGCTGTTCAGCTTCACCTTTGCTTGCTTCCTTCCTTTAACCCTAAGGAGACCTTAACGTTTACACTCAATAACTTGCTTCCGCATGAGGGGGGCGCTCTCTGTCTGTGTGTGTGTGTTCGGCGGCCCCCGCCGTCTTCCCTTTAAAAAGGACTTTTGTTTTACTTAGTTACCTCGCGCCGCTTCCATTCGCCTTTAAGTTAGGGGAGGGGGGGTGGGGGGTAAATTTTCTTTAAGTTTAGTTCCAAAAAACACCGAGAGAGTAGCCTTGCATACATGGTTTTTGTTTACGTTTTTTTCGTAAGGTATAATTTTTTTTTGCGTTTAGTGAGGAATTTTTGCTTTTTAAAACACCGAACATACATGCCTTATACTTTATGTACAGCCTAGAGTCTTTCAGTCGTTTACTTTACTTCAAAGAGAGTCATGTAATGAGTGCGTGGATCATCCTCCCGCCCTTGGCTTCGTCGTCCCGGTGGCTTGCCGGGCGGACAGACCGGGGGTGTCCCCGTAGTCCGCCGGCGCCCGAGAAAGACAGAGCGCGGCTCGCGATACCGGCGGACAGCAAGTCGATAAGCCGCCTTCTCGCGAGACGATTCTTCTCTTTGGCTTCTGATCCGTTCTCCCCTGCTTTCGTTCCTGCTTTCCTTCCTCTCCTCGCTCATCGAGTGTCAATCGCCCTCTCTCGAGTCGATCTCGCCTTGGTCCAACGGCCAATTACAATCCACTAGCTACCTGCGGCACTAGCGAGACGACGAAATCGCCACCTGCACACCACCTCTGCTACTCTCCTCACCCTCCTCATCATCGTCTTCGTTCACCTTCGCTCACTCGCTCGTCTGGCCCCAGGCTCCTCCTCCTCCTCCTCCTCCTCCACTTCCAACCTTCTGGTCCGATCTAATACCCTTCCCATCTAATCTCGACCTCTTGCCGAAACGTAACGCAGCAATCCAACATACGAAATAATAGCCCCGACACACGTATATATTACCTCGAGATACGCACTCGGCGTATAACCAGAGAGAAATGAGCGATCACTCAACATAGGAGGGACTGGCGTTCACCCTGATCCACCAAAGCCCTGAACACGATTTCCCCGTGGGAGACACAACAAGCCCTACTTCATCTCCTCCGCCTACTACTCCTCCACCTGCTCGAGCATCTCGAATTCCTGACGCGTAAAAAAGTGGAAACTACCTATCGAACCTAACGAACCCGATCTATCGAGAGCCGACTACTTACCCCACCCACCCCGTCCGCGGCGGTGCGTGGCTGCGAATTACTGTGAACCCTGCGAAACAGACCCAACTGATACAGTTAATGCGTATACGTAGATATCTAAGGACAAAAGGCTTTCCTCTGGCCGCGCTTTCTTCTTCCCGTGTCGCGTCTCAAGCTTTTACGGAAAGCTTTCACGATTCTGGCTTATTTCGCCGTAGCCGCTCTTTCGGAAGTGTTGATCGTCCAATGTCTGACCGAATATATCAATTTGCGCTATTCAAACCACCCATTTCTTGCTTTCTACATTCCTGTTGTTGCCGAAGCGATCTCCATTTGCTCTAGAAAATTTGCAATCGTATGAAAAATGTCCGAAGCGACTCCTGCTCTCTCCGATTCCCACGTACCGTTCGTTTCTCTTGTTCTTCTTGCCCGGGAACGAAAAAAATCGCGCTTCGGCGAAAGACCGAACCGAGTCGAGAGGAAGCGCGCACGCATACACACACGCGTCTCTACTAATAAACCTTTATTTCCCCTTTCGCGAGTTTTCTTCCTTGTTTTTGCATCGAAATTTCCCTAGTATCCCACGCCCGACAGTTTTTCCCTAACTCTCATCCCGTTCGCGTTTTGCTATCACACGGCTTTTCTCCCCGAATTTGTCGCGACGAGGCCCGAGCTATCACTGCCGACCACCGACTGCCAGGCCTTTTTTTTTCACTACTTCCGGAAGTTGTAGCCCCAAATTGATTCACCCCATCTTTCACCCCTTCGGGAATGTCACTGCCAATGTTTACGGCGCCGCGCAGCTGACGGTTGCGGTGATTCCGGGGAATTTCGTTCGTAACTCGTATACTGCGATTGAATCCTAAATCTCTAAGAGGGGCGAAGAGGGGTGTACTGTTTGTTAACAATCGGAATGGGCCAGTCGCTCGTCGATAGTGATCCTCCGGCGAAGGTTGAGCAGAACCTCTGCTGCTCTTCTACTAATAGTCACCTTGTGCGCGCGATACCACACGCGCCATCTCAAACGTGGGACGCGTTTCTATCGAACGCCAGCCTTTGAAAGAACCGAGATTAGAGAAATATTGTCGTCTTATGAAAAAACGTCACCTATATGCGCGCCAACAAAAGTCTTGGCTCGTTCTCGTCTCGCATACACGTTTGTAATGACCAAAAATATATGTATATATATAATATATCATTCCTTATATAATTATGTTGCTCCTTACGAGTTAAGTAATGTTAGTTAGTAGGTAATAAGTTTGCATTAGGTAGTTTTACATTGATAGAGGAAAAATACGTTGTTGCGACAGGTTCTTTTGTTCCTTCGTTATTTTGCGTCCATTTTCATCTAATATAACGGCTAGCCCTTTTGTTTTGTTTACTTGTTCCTTTCGCTTTGTCTCGCTTGCTTACTTGCTTGCCGGAGCTCTTCCCTACCTCGTCGACGCGCGCTCGCGATGCCCTGAAACTGGGTTTGTCGCCCCGTCGTGCGATGAGACGCGTAACGGGATTCCCTAACTACAATACATACGATCACTTTGTACAGATCCCTGCACGCGCGGACTCCCATAGCGCTGCTGCTGCTGCTGCTGCTTTATGTTCCCCAAATTGTATACTTCTCTGTACGTGATTCCGTGTCGCCCTGTCACGAGTTCCACTCGCAATCCTCGAGTTACTCAAACGCGTGAGTGGTTTGAAGTCAAACAGGAAAAGACTTTGTCAATACTTGTTGTTTGTTGTTTCCGAGATGGTTCAAGTCAAGCGAGCGGAGTAACTCGAGCAGTGTGAACGGAGCTTAACCGGTGTGTACGTGTGTGTCCGTGTGTAGATATAAATGCGACTATTCGTATTCATCTGTGTGGTCCTGCTTATCCTCGTGTCTATGTAACACTATGTACCTCCGAATCGTATACTTCCTGTATCTACATACTTCCTGGGGCGTCCGCGTGTACCCGTGCGAAAGGTAATTTTCGCGCCGATGGGTCTATCCGTGCGTATCTACTACGATTGTGTGTGTGGGTGTGTGGGTTGTGTAGGTGTCGGTGAGTACTCGGTACAATAATATCGCATGATGTGCCTTCTATCCGTTTCGCGTTCACCGAATCGAATTGTTACATCGCCATAGTCGAAAAAGCCCGGCGCGGAAGGGTCCTCCGACGGCGTCGGGCACGCCGGTTCCGCGGGGCTGAAACTGGTGGAATAGCAGTGGGTTCTCGGATGGTTGCGTGTGTGAGTAGCGTTTCTCGCTCTAATTTACTTTCGCTTTTTATTCCTCTCCCTATCTACCTTCGAAACTTGCCTCGCAAAGTTCCCGGGGGCTTTTCTTCGAGTTGGAACGCAGGGGACAGGGGGTGTCGGGCGGGCTTTCCTGGTGGCTTCCGGCTCCGCCTTCCTCGAGGAGACCCTCGGCTCCCGAGAGCAGCAAGAGCGACTCGACTCGTCTTAGAGTCGTCATCGAAACACATCGCCGGGGCTCAGGGTGCTCCGGGTGCGGCTCGAGGGCATCCTCGCCGGCAGGTTGCGGGAGTTATGGGGCAACGCGGCACACGGCACGGTTGATGCGTGAACTGGCGGAGATCTATCTGGGTCGTTGGGGGTTTGGGCTTGGACACGAGGGTTGGGGGATGGGGGCGGGAAATTGGGTACAAGTGTCTGTCGAGCGTTTTCTGTACTCGTGAGAACTGTATACTTTACGGAGTTTACTGATACTGACTTTTGTCTACTGCTCTACGGAGTCTTCCATGGTGAGCACGGGGCCGCGCTGCTCCGCCGGCTGTTGGTTGTTCGTCTGCTCGCCGGACCTGCTGTTTCCGGTGTTGTAGCCCCGCTGCAGCTGCACTACCAGGCCGCTGACGGCAGCGAACTCCTTCGACTGTGGCTGCGGCGGCTGAGCCGACTGTTGCTGCTGGGATTGCTGCTGCTGCGCGGGCTGCTGAGCCTTCGGGCTTGAATGATCTACTATAAGCTTACTATCACAGGCACTTTTTTTGTCAGTTGATACGGCGTAGATATTGTGTAAGTCCGGGTAGTGATTCAGCGGCGGCTGCTGTTGCTGAATGGTCAGAGTCTTTCGGTCACGATCTTCCTGGGCACCGTTGTGGACCTCGCGCTCCCTGCTGCTCCGGTCGACCCTCGAGTCCCGGGTACTCTCCTCGTCCCTGCTGCCGGCCCGGGAGCTCGAGAGCGGTGTCGGCGGAGATGTTAACCGATCACTACCGTCGTCGGTGCGAGCCCGTTCCGAGGGCGACGGGCTCAGGTCGACCGTCGGCACCCTCTCCGGCCTCTCCGGCACTAGTCTGCTCGCGCCGAGTGTTCCCCTGTAGCTCTCGTCCTCACTGCTGTCCTGCGCCAGCCGTGGCAGAGGTGTCCTCCTCGAGTTCCGGCAGAGCTGGTCGATCAGCGCCTTGCTGCTCATCGCCTCGGGCAGTTGCTGCTGTTGCTGCGCCGACGACGGCTGCTGCTGGTTCCTCGCGTCGGGTAGCGCCCGACCTTCCCTTGGAATCCCAGTTTCCAGGCTGGACCTGATCAGGTTGTCGAGGAAACTCCCGTTCGCGCCTGTACCCTCGTACAGGCTCTCCGCCATCTCCCGGGGCGCCTTCGTCATCGGGGTGGCACGCGAGTTCGAACTGCCCGGGGATTCCGACGCAGCCGCCGCTACCGCGATTCCGTCCCTCTCGCGCGGCGGTTGTTGCTGCTGCTGTTGCTGTTGTTGAACCATCGCGGCGCTCCTCTGCTGCTCCTGGAGGCCGCGCATCCTACTGGTGGCGAAGTACTGCTCCGGTAGGATCGTGGGGACGTTGGGCGCGCCGGCCATGAAGGGCGAGGGCATGAAAGGCGTCGGACTCCAGAAGTTGAAGGGTGCGAAGGGCAAGTGGGGCATGCCCTCCATGAACGGCGGCATTTTCAGGCCATTTGGCCCGGGCATGCTGCCAGGTGGTGTGAACGGTTTCTGCTGTTTTAATTGCGGCTTCTTCTCGGTGCCGCTCGCTCGCATCGTTGCCGCTGTTGCTGCGCTCTCCTTCGCCTTGTCCTCCGTCTGCTTCTGGTCCCTGAAACAATTGCACACCCCGCAAATCATATACTTTCCTGTTGCCAAGTGACTTAATCTAGAGGGGCTATATAATCGGAAACCCACCTCTTCCTCGGCCTCATGAGGTGGCGCTCCTTGACTTTGTACTCGAGGGTGGAATGCGGTACTCCGTAGAAGCTGCCAGCCCGATGGACGCTCATCTCGCCCCGCTGGACCGCACGCACCGCCTCCACGAGGCTGTCCCTGTCGTAATTCCTGTACTTGCCGCGCTTGGGCCTGGTGCCCTTGCCGCCGGTGCCAGGCTTCGATTTGTTCTGGTCCTGAGGCTGCGGTTTGGCCTGTTGCTGTTGCTGCGACTGCTGCTGGCCGGTGGGCTGCGGCGGTGTGTAGCGGCCCCGTTTGAAGGGGTTGGGGTCGGTCATGATCTGCTGTTGCGGCTGGCCGACGCCGCCCGGTTGACAGCCGGGCATCCCGGCGGCGGCCGCCGGCTGGCCCTCTTGGAACTTGACGCTGATGCTCTTGGCGATGACGTCGCGGAAGTTGACGGCGACGGCCTTCCCGACGAGGGAGTTGGTCGGGCTGCTCGTCCCGGAGAAGGCCGGACTAGCGCGCTCCAGGAGTCCAGGGCTTGGTGCGGCGGAGGCCGCGAAGCCCTGGGCGAAAGCGGCGGATGTCGGCTCGCCGTTCTTCCCGGAGGAACCCGGCGTGCTCGCGGGCTTGTAGGACGGAATTTTGAGAATCGCACGGCCCTGAGCGCTGTCGCTCGCCTCCTCCTCGATGCTCGGATTGAAGTCGTCGTTGGTCATCGGGACCCGGGACTGCTGGCTGCCCTGCGACTGCATCGACTGGGCATGGTGCGGCTGCGACTGGTCCCCGTTCACGCTCTTGTTTAGCCTCTTGTCCTCGCTCATCAGCCTCCTCATCACCTCTGGAATGCGGTAGTCTTGCGTCTCAATGCCTGTGACACATTGGGCGCCGGTATGCTTAAGATGCATACGCGAGTATCCCGCACGAGCAATAACGCTTCTAAGGGCGACCGTCCGCCCCACGGCTAACCGACAATTTCCAACCCTTGAGCGACCCTGCGTTCAACCAGCCACGGAATCGAAGTTCGTACAAAGTACCGGTTCTGTTACCAACTTCCGCGTGACTCGCGACAATGGGAAGGAGGGTGGGTGTCTATATCGACAACGTGGAAACAGGAAGTGCAAGCCCTGGGCACAGTGTGCATTAGTATTTCACGCCTGCGAGCATTTGCCCTAACTCCAGATAAGCCTTCTAGTGGAGCGCTCAAGCCACTTAAGTAAGGTTCCGCTCGGCAAAGGTGGGAAAAAGTGTCGGCGACCCGCCGACTCTCTTCCGACGGTGGCTGGCTTCTATCGATTTGTGAAGACCCGGCGCACGATAATATACTTTTCGACTCCCGCGTGTCTCGGCCGAGCCCCGGCAGACGAGGGCGAGAGTGCGCCCGGTCAGCGGACGAAACAATCGAGCGTCTCGCGGAAATGACCCAAATCCCCTAGGAGCGCCGACGGATCAAAACGGCTCTCTCTCTCTCCCTCCCTCTCTCTCGGTCGCTCGCGCTCGCGGCGTCGCGTCGCGACGCTAATGGTCACCCTTCATGTAAGCGTGGCGGCATGGCGCGTCGGCCTAGCGTCGCGACGCGTTTTCAGTGCCGGGGTGTTCCCTTTCACCAACAGTCTCGAGCGACTATTTTTTCCTTCTCTCTCCTCGGCTGGCGTAGGCCGCCTACAGAAAATAAGTAGTGCACGGGGTAGGAAAGAGGGTCGCGCGATTAAATATAAATTGAAATGCAGCCGTCACGCGACGAACGCGAACACGCGCGCGGGCGCGCGCGCTCGAGGAGGAGAGCGGCGTCGGGGGAGTAGGGCGCAATGATAAAAAAGGTGAGGTAGAAAGAGAGGGCGAGACGTTTGAATGGTGCAAGAGGGTCCTGGCTGGTTTACCTTTGAATGGCGCAGTCGCTGCCAGCATCTTCTGTATGTACGGGCCGATGTTTGCGTGTTCCAGACCCGGCCACTCGGTTCCAGTCTCGTGTCCCCGTTGAAGCAACGTTCTCAGGGACTCGCCGCCACTACCTTCGAGGGCGGAAAACCTGACGAGGTCTTCCAGCGACAACAGAGGCTTGAGCAGAGCCTTCTCGACCTCCTTCTCCTCCTCGGCTCCCGACAGCTCCTTCTCGTCCACCTGTTAAACAAAACCTTTCTAGCGTTTTCTGCCGAGCACGCCTACCCCCATGGGACACGTATACATACACGTGTATACGCCGGGTAATCAGTCAAGTATGGACTAAAACTTCCAGACCCTCTCGACGAAAGTAGGCTAGATTTTCCTCGGTTAAACCTTCTAATAGACTCGCGGCGAGCAACAGCGCTGCAACTTGGAGAATTCGATAGCCAAACAAAGTCTTCCGTCGCAGCAAACCCCTTTTTGCGGGCGTGCGGGGCTGAATGGCGAGGACCATTCAGCTCGCTTCAATTACATCTTAACCCGGCTAGTTTTCCCGCCAAGACCCTCTGCGAACTGTCTGCTTTCTTAGTTGCAACCCTCTTGTCTCGGCGCGTCTATCGAGCCGAGGTAACCCTGCCAAGGGGTCTGTTATCTTTTTCACGAGATATGAGATATACTTCATCGAGAGGTGTTCCGTGTCTCATGTAACTGTATCTGTCAGTGTATGTACGGTTGGTAGATATGTTGTGGCGGAGTGTCGGCAGTCTATGTAAGTAGTTACTCGCCATCGAATGCAGATTGACTAAGCAGCATGCAGGAGAGCTGCCAGGGAGCGAAAGAAATCTCTTTCGCGAAAGAAGCGACAGAACCGCGCGCCGGAGAACACACGTACATCAATGTAGACACCATGTATGTGTGTATGTGTGTGTGTGTCGGGGCGGATCAAGCTCGTCCATCGCGATCGTTAGACGCGACGCGATTTCACCCCCTTTCCTTCCATCCTTCCTTCCCTCCTTGCACGTCTTCCGCCCGGTCCCGACGTCGGGGAAGGAAATGAAGGTGAGATTGAAAATTGAGAACCGGCTTGAAAAAGAGTTTGCAGGCCTTCTCGCGCAATCCCCGAGCGTGTGTCGCTGGGTGAGACTTACCTTCGGGATAGTCTGACAGCTATACGCGATGCATGCATTCGAACGCGACCTCGAGTCGCTGCACAATCGGAAAGCGAGAAATTTACCAGACTAGAAGCCTCTAATGCTCTACGTTCGGACTAAGAAACAACAAATACGTCAGCCGCACCTTTAGTTGTAACATCCATGCCAAAGCAAGCCGTCTACAATTAGGTTCGTGTTCCTATCAGGGACGGAGAAGGGAGAGTGTGGCAAGTGTTTGCACGTAGATAGCAAGCGCAGTTGTTGATTTAACAGTGTGCAACAGACACAATGTGGATCAGCAGAGTCTTTTCACGACAACGGGTAAAGTAAAATTGGCATTGGCACGTGTTCGGGGAACAGGGAGAATCGGCGAATATCAGCGGTGAGGGTGGAAGCACGACAAATCTGAAGGAACACAGACACTGAGGATGCGGAGTGTCGAGGTCGAGTAAGCGCAAAGGCAATCACGACGACAAGAAGAACTCGGTTGGGTTCAGTGGGCCCCCGACTCAAAGGGAGACGGGATCTCTCCCTCTCTCTCTCTTAGCGCGGGGGCAACACTTCCTATCTTCCGAAAAACTTACCTCGAGTCTTGCACCCTCGCCACGAGCAAATGGCCGTGTGTTAGACTACAAATAGTGAGATAAAAAAAGTTAAACAGCCCATGCAAGAGACATTGGACACTACTGAGCTCCACGGCGACCGGTAAGGAGTCGCGTAGACCGACATTCTTCCCCGTTCTCAGCTCGGGGACTACCCAATCGATTCCAATTGTTCTCCGCAATCGAAATTTAGGAGAACTAGTTGCTTCAATGTACTGCGAATCCTCTCCTATCTCGATTCGAGTCTCTTTTCTATTGGCTCGAATAAGGAACTCGCGTTACAGGAAATACGCTGAGATGAAAACTACTTGCTTTTCTTATCAAGAACGGTGTGGCCGAGTTTATTGATTGCCATCGATGCTTTTGTATTGTTTTAAGAAGAGAGTATCGGTGGTCAGTCTACACGAACTCTACGATCACCGTGCCAGAGGTATGTTTTGGGGAAGCTTCATTCGTTCTTCCTAACCAAAACCACACTTAGATACAAATGGGCAGTGCGTAGATTCTCGGCTTGCTGAGCTGCTCAAAAGTGAAATCTATCGTCGTTTAAAACCACCCTCCGCTCTAGCAATACTGAACGAAAGTGCCGGGCTCGTCTCACTCGTAACGTCTTCCTTGAGAAGGAGGGGAGATCGGAAAATCGACGGAAACGCTTTCAGTTTCGCTAGTCTATGAGTAGTGCAGTCTACGTGTGAACACGGGGATCAACTAAGGCGGAGAGATACAAGGTAAGTATGTTCTACAAGAAACTCTTAGGCATATCTGGTAGAGACTGACTGTTAGTTAGCTTCAAAGTCCGAAATAACCGGCGGATACTACTGGATCAGACAGAACGAACCAATTCTCAATTCTCGGGAGGTGCGCGTTGTTATTTCGTAGATTACCCGAGGACATCGCGACAATCGACTTGTACCGACGAGCTTTTTTCCAAAGGAAGTCTCTACATGGATCTTTCTCCCAGGATCAGCTCTCGTTTGCTCTCAATCTGCCTTCGGGCTGCGCCGTGCTCCACAATCTCGGCGGTCTCAGCCCTCGAGAAAAGTAGAATATATCTCAGGAAGAGTCTCTCGCTTCCAGGTGCTCTGTCCCCAAAACCTACCTCATCCACTTGTGGGGGCGGAGTGGTCGCGGAGGCGTTTTGGGTCGTATTTGGTGGTGTTGTTGTAGTAGTGGTGGTGGTGGTGGTGGTGGTGGTGATGGTGGTGGTGGTGGTGGCTGGGGCGCCGGGCTCGTGAGGGTGTGAGTGGGTGCTAGTCAGGGACGCGTCCCTTTCGCGCTCCATCGCAAGCTTGTAGACCTTGTTGCGCAGGGTGCTGCGTGGGATCCCGTAGATCACAGCGGCCCTTCGCGTGCCGAGCTTCCCGCTTTGGATATCACGCAGGGCCGCCTGCAGCTCCTCCTCGGTGTAGGCCCTCCGGCCACCCCCGGCACCCACCACGGGGACACCACCAACTCCTGCCGCGGCCGCGGCCGCCGCAGCCACAGCCGACACTGGCCCGCTTATTCGCGGCTTCGCCCGATAACACGAACTGAAACAGCACATTCTAGTCATTAGTCTCTCTTGATTGCGCCGACAATAGTCTCACGCCCAGAACTGCAATCCAATCATTTATGTAAACAACAATTATTAACTCATCACGAGCCGAGTGTTCTTACTCCGAGTTCCTATGAGATTCAACAATGCGTCAAGGTCAACCAAGTTTTAATCCACGTATATTTTAATCCCATCCAGTTTCGCTGAACACAAATTCAGTAATTGAATATTTGAAAGGAGGTCAGTCTTTATCCGGCGGCCATAAAGAATCCATAGCACGGCTGATATACGACGAGTTGATTTTCGTAATCGGCGTTTTCGTGAGGGCAATCGGGCTCTCACGTGTCGGAGTGGTTACCGGCGTGGAAGTTGTGCGGTCGCTTGTGCACCGGACCACGTGGCCGCCGACACAGCCGCACGTGTCAGACACGAGCAACACAGATCGATCCGACAGTAGCTCGTTAACACTTTGATCTCGGCCACACGGCCGCATTAGAACGAATTCAGGCTACGAAATTAGACAGGTAATAACGAGGGAGCGCGTGCCGCAACACTACGCTTACGCAATCCCTTTCGGGACGAAGGCGGCGAGTTCGAAATTGCTTGGTATACCCTGGAGCTGTATAAGACGCCTGCTGGAGCTTGAGTTATGTAATTCTAATGAGAGAAGCTGTTGCGCCCCGGCGCAAAGTACCCTTATAAGTATCCCCACCGAACCAGTTGCCGATTCATTATACACTGACTATTACGTACATACAATAAATTATCCGCAACCCATTTGAAACTTGGTAAAGAAATTAATGCCACCGGGGATTCTGGCGATGCAGGGAAAAGTGGTGGGGTCCAAGTAAATTTCGAAGCGTGGCGGAAAGAGATGAAACGGCAGAGCGATTGGGGCAGAAGAGAGAAATGACAGATATCGACTGGATGCAATTTATCTGGGAATTTCCCGATAAGATTAAGAGTTCGCGGGACTCCTAGAAAGTGGACCAGTCCTCCTGGCAAGTTCGTCGGCCTGCTCTTCCCTGCCTCGGCCAATGGAACGCTCGGTTTGATAAAAGTGCACTTCTCCCGCCAGGTCACTTATATCGGCCAGTCTTATCACCCCGAATTTTTCTTGTTTTTCGGGCCACTCACGTGTCACTTACACCCACGACACACGAATTATCAACGGACCATGTTGCAATCTGCAGTTTCTGGCTGCGTATCTTTGAATTAAGCAGAACCAGCCTTTGTGTTATCTGCAACATTGTTTCGCGAATGAAGTTCGCTTCTCGTGCTCTCTCGTGGAGCGATAGACTTTTATCGGCGTGACGACCGAATGTTTGGAGTAGTTACGAGGCTAAAGCTCTCCGGCGCTTGCACGCCTTCTTGTTTTCCATCGGGCTGAAGGTGGACCAGCCCCTGCACGACTCTACATTGTATGATTGCCGAGCTATCGCCAACTGTTGTGTTGTTCTTACTCAGCCTGTTATTCCTCGCGAATCTCTTGCTGAGCCGCCTCTGTTTTCGCAGAGTTGGGAGAATGATGGGAGATTCGACATTTGGACCATTCATTCTTCGACAGTATGTCACTTTTAATTCTAAAACTGTCGAATTCCGACCATTTCGGACGAGTTGAAGAAAATTCCGAAAAACCGAAAATATTGGTTTCCTATCTCGCCTAGTTTTATGATATTTTAAGTTTGTGCATTGAAATTAATGTTATGCAAGGGATCGATGGTCCAAGAGCCGCGTATGCAACCGTACACGAAGCCAGATAGAGTGGGGAGTGCGAGCGATTACGCGAGCTTCTAATTTCGACTTCGCCAGTGCGCGCTTTCGTCGCCGGGCTATCTTATCGCTAATTACCAGAGCCGATGAACGCATGCGCCAGTGCGAATCGCGAGCTTGGCGTCCTCCTTTCTCTCGTCAGACGGGAGATGAAGTCTCCGCGTTAGAAGGCGCGCGAACAAGTCGAGAGGTAGCTGCCGCCGCGTTGTGTCAGGGGGTGCGCCGATTACGGTGGACTAATAATAGACAATGATAAAAATTTGACGCGCAAAATGCTTCCATCTCGCCGGGGGAAGCCAGCGAAAACACGGGGGCAACGTACCGCGGCGCCACCGAGCTTCTTCTCCGCAGGGATTGACTCCTCGCGTCAGCGGCGCGTTGTATAGTAATGCCAATTAGGCGATTATCTAGGGCCCCTACTCAGGGCGGGGGCCCATTTTCTTTTAACTCAAAAATGAAACTCTAGTGGATTTCGTGCGGCGGAAGGGTCGTTCAAATCCGAATGGCCATAGATAGAATATTACGAAAATGTGGAATTTTTCATGTTATAAAATAAGGGCCTCAAGCCAAATTTGGCCTTTCAGCCAAATTAAGACGGTGCCGCGAAGCAATGGGACAGGTTTGTCTATAAAATTCCTAGAAAGTATGTGGCGATTTCTTTCTCTATGCTTTTTCTTACAGTTCAGTACCCGCTGCGATTTTTGTCGAGGAGGATTGTCGATGTGTGCCAACTGGCTGAATAAAGCTTGAAATTGTTTGAGCGAAAAAAATGAAAATATCCCTCGGCGACTGTTATCCGAGAACTATTACTGGCCACTCGGTTCGACTACCTACTGATAATTCCCGTAACGAGTACCTCGAACAATAGGACGACTCGCATGGCGGAGTATATTTTTGCCACTGAAGTCATCAACTTTTTCATTACTGTCGGCAAACAGTCGCACAGTACATTCCCAAGTTTAACACACCAACTCCACTTATACTACCCACCAACGGAATCCGCTGGTCAACGGGAACCAGGCGGTTCCAATGACAATTCTCAATTTTTGATGCTGGTTGACCTCGCGCGGGAAAGCGACATTCAATCGGCGGGTGTTTCAATCGGTCCTAATTTCTTTTACGATTGCACGGAATGCAGACGTCAGCCGGCTAGTTTGGATTCACGGCGAGCTGTGTAAAACGAGCGGCGCGATAACGTCCGCGTGAATCGGAATGCTCGCCGTCATTCCTGATTAGTACACATACAACGCCCGTGCAATGTATCTTGCGCGTCCGATAGTGTGTATTCCGATTTGCAACTGTAGTTAACAGAGTGTCGCTTCGACTAGGGCGCGTGTTAATCTACACAATACAAGGAGTTACAACTACGAGGGTACTTACTGGAAGATACTCTTAGGGTCGATGCCTGTCGGCATCCTTAGAGGTATTTTCTGTTGTTCCAGTAGAGATATGTTGTTGTCCTGTACAGAAAAGAAATCGAGAGTTTTTATTAGATAGTCTGCGTGCAAAATTGGAGTATTAATTACTAAAGTAAATATTGTGACTTGTTACTAATGTGAAAATGAAGAGATTTTCGGTTTTCGTTAATGGAATTACCATGAAAGAAATTCATTCACAGTGAAGGAGGATCATAAAACCCCATGCCAACACCATGAGTGAAAAATATAGACCAGCCCATAATCCAATTATGTCAATATCTGGGCATTCGAATTCCAACCCAGATTTATCTCAGGCTATATACAAAAATGGTACGGTGTTTTGATGGGATTCTTCTGGGGTTGTATGGTGCTCCCCTACCGTAAATAATTCTTTGCGATGCCAAAATATAACAGTTTCCTTCGATTTCACACGAATAGCACTTCCGCATAATTACAATTATTAAACTGTTAACTGTCGAGCATTCGGTTGTGTTTCTTGAGTGTGAAAGTGTTGAAAGAAAACTAAGTTGCACTCACCTGAGAATTTTTGGGTTTGGCCGAGAGGTCGAGAGGTTGGTCGACCGTGGTTGCATTGTCCTGATGAGCAGGAACCCCGACGAGCGGTGCCTCCCGAGGCGGCAGGCACCACTGTGGCAGCAGGGTGGGATAAGTACCGCTAAGGGCTGCTGCGACGACAGACGCCGCCATCGGGTCCACCTGGACCGACATCGGTGACTCCGCCGATCTTGAGCTGCTGCTACTGTCGCTCTGCGGACTCTGCCAGGACGCGAGGGCGCCGGAATCAACGGTGGTTATTCGCCCGACTCGTCATTGGTCGGCGAGACGAAACACACGGAGAAGGAACTGATTACCAGCGACGAGGTCGTCAGGGGACGAGGAAGAGGCGAGGGCGGAGGCGCACACCCTCTTCCAAAGGTGCGACACTCCGCCCTCCTGATCGAATTCGATCGAATCAAAAAAGCGCGCTCGGCCTCCCGGTGCACCGGCCTCCTGCATCATTTATAAGGGCATCGCGCCTCAAAGTGATCAAAGCACAGCCATACACTCGCGTCCGATGACGAAGGTGGGAAGCGATCGCGTCCGGAGCGAGTCTTATTAAAAATGCACGCCGCTTCTGGACTGTGTCCTGCCGCAGGACACAGCTCGAACTTATGGGGCTTCCGCTCTCCATTGCGCGATTAGTTATGCGTCATACTGCACTCGGTGCCCGATAATCCACTCGAGCAATGTACCGAGCATGTTAATTTGGTCATCGACCGTCACAGGACCCACCCGTTAATTCTTTCCGATAGACAGCCGCTGGTAATCCTGATCCTGACTGGGGAAAGAGGAGGCGGGAGGGTACAGTAGATTGATCCTCGGCGGGGGTTGTACTTACAAGAGGCGGTTGGTCATCGTGCGGAAGCTTGCCGTCGAGGCAAAAATAACACTTGTCGAGCGGTTTCCAGTCTTCCGGGGGCGGGCTGGTGCGCCGGGCCGCAAGGTGGAACGGTGTGGTCGTCGTGCCCCTGCTGCCGGCGTCAGCCTCCCGGCACACCAACCCTGACCTGGTCCCATCGGCGTCGGACGCCGGTGCCGCCGGCAATATCGTCCCGGCGCTTCCGGTACCCGGCACTTCCTGCAGCTCCTCCTCCTTCTTCACTCGTAGCAAGGCTTGCGTCACCGGTGTCCGCTCCAACGCGACGTCCTCCGCTCGTTCCTGCAACAGAATGCGAGGGCTCGCCTCGATTAGTATTGAAGGCTAAAGAGACAAGAGCCCGGTGGTCCAAAGGGATATTATTGGAGAGAGAGAGATACGGACCTTGGTCCCTTCCGTGTCGGTTGCGTTGGCAGTTGGATAATCCCGAGGAATCCTGTCCTTGTCTAGCCTGAGGGGGCTGCCTGGCTGCCTCTCGGCATCCTCGTCGAGCTTGAGCCGCTTTTCCGCATCGTTTTGACCCCTGGCGTCCTCCCCCTCGGGGTTCTCCTCCTCGTTCTCTTCCTTGTCGTCCGGGTCGGTCTCGTTCTGCCTGCGCTTCCTCAATCGCCTGGTGGTGGCGATGGTCGTGGTGCCGGTGGTCATCGTCGCCGTGCTCGACGCGATCGTCACCGGGATGCTGGTGGTGGTGCTGGTGCCCGTGCTCGCCGTCGCCGCCGTCGTCGTCGTCGTCGCACTCCCTAAGGCCTCCTCTCCGCCAGCCTCGGACTCGTCCTCCCGAATCTCTTGCTTGATCTGGTCCGGCCTGAGGCGGCGCAATTCTTCCGGCTGCGTCTGCTCGTAGAGCCGAGGGTGCTCCGAGGGCGGGTGCGCGTGGTGATGGTTCTGCAGGTGCGGTAGCCTCTGCAGGGCCTCTTGCTGCTTGGAGAAACTCGCCGTCGTCGCCGTCGTCCCCGTCGCCGGTGTCGCCGTCGTCGTCGCCGCTGTGCTCGCTTGCGTGCTCGCCGCTAGGCTCGAGGGTAACGCCGAGGACGCAGGGTGGAGCGCGTGGGGCCCAACTTGATCCAGGTTCCCGGGTACCGGCTCGCAGGAGGACGACAACGCCGGGTGAAGCCGATGGTGAGGCTGCACCGTCGCTAATTCGCTGCTGCGGCTGCCGCTGTACAGGCTGTCTTGGTATTGCTTCCATCTCCTACGGCCCATCAACTCCTCCGCTACCCGTTCCAGACCTGCGACACCACCGCAACTACATCAAACAATGATGAGCACCGCTTCCACGGAAACCCGTACTCAAATTTACAAAGATCCTCGATGCCTCTCTAACCGACGATATAGTGCCAGCCACTATAATTCCTCGGACATAAAGGAGGGAAGCACACGAGACTGTTGAATGAAAAAGTGAAACTTTCCCTCGACCCTTGTTACCGCCAATTCAGCTGGACTGCAGCTGCCTCCGTAATATCGCCGGTTAAAGGAGAGAGCGGATGCGCGGTTTCCGAAGGACACTCTGGCAACACGCACGCCGCCAGTTTTCGGCGACAAGCAGAAGGAAAAACGGCTTTTATTAATGGGAATGTGACGAAGCCAGCACTGTCGATCGGAAGTGGACGGAGCCTAGCTAAAAGTGGACTAGATATCAGTTGGAGAATCCAGCCAGTTGCAGAAGGGCACGATAGCCAGCCCGATAAGAGACGTTTCCACTTCCTTATCCAAAGGCCGAATAGTTATTCTGTTATCGACGCCGGAATGGCGCACCCAATTGCCGCCGGGGCAACTTGGCAATCGTGCGGCTTTGCCAGCGGAATTAGCGGCAATTCACGCGAGCAGCGCAAAAATGGCTGAGGCGTCCGCGTGCGTGCGGGGCGCATCGAAACATAATGCGCCCAGTGTATCTCGCGGCCTGGATCTCCGCCGATCGAGTGAGAGCTTCGTTCGCCGGGTGGGCTTTTACGAAAATCGACTGCTTTTCCAGCCTGCGAACTTGTCGCGAAGGGAAAAGACGAGATCGTGTTGGACACCCGTTAACGTGGCACGCGTTCCGCAAATGCGACGTAACTGTCACGCTATTTGCTTGTCGCGTGTCCCACCGAGAACATGAACGATGGATGCATTGGGAAGTGCTGTCCGCTTCTCGCAAAAAGCAGAAAGCATTGACATTTCAAACAAATCTTATTAACACTTGGTCCTACACTGTCTTTGAAAGCTGCTGTACAGGTTTCGTTCTGCAAAGTAGAAATCATTCTTCAATCGGCACGAAACAGGATTTCACCAGTCGTAAAACTCGAGGCTAATCAACTTGCATCCACTGTTTTGCCCTCGGCTTTCCCCCGGAAAATGTCCGGCCGATTGAAACGAATCGAGGCTCCAAAAGGCGTGTTTGTTGCAAACCGCGATTTTATTAAACAACAGAGCGCTGTTATCGCGCGGCGATTCCCTCCCGCGGTTCACCCTTTCTCTCTGAATCCGTCTCATGTTTTCATTCCACAATCCTCGCCGAGCAATTGCCAGAAATCGGGCCGAAAAGTTGCGAGGGAGAAAGTCTCGAGTGATTAGTCGGAATTCCGTGTAGTTTTCGGGATAGATCGCCGCTCACAATAGCTTTATCAGGAGCGAGAGCTTGGTAAACAAGATCGATGACACTCGAAATTGAACTATCGCCAGGGCATTTTCGAAGATCCGCAGTAATTCGCGCCGCACGCATACAACGGAGGGGGCGGCGCGCGTGCGGTATCGGCAAGCAGATGGATTTTCGCTTGCGTGTTCGAATCATTAATTACGATGGAAACGGGAGGCCGTGCTAATAAAGAGCTGCCGCCGAGAACACTCGCACGTTTCTCGCTCGGTGCATGCGCCACTGATTTAAGCTCCATTCATACGAATCCAATGCCAGCCAATGGGATACAATACACCTCAACGTATTATTGCATGTTCTACAATGTTTACCAGTTATTCACAGGTCTTCTCATATGCAACTCAAGGTTACATTTTTTTATTTCATCTAAACACTTTGTAAATCAGTCGGAAAGATTTCCCATTTAATCCGTGGTTTATAAAAATTAATATTTTCCTGTATTTGTAATTGGATGAAAGCAGGTTATAATTGCAAGATAATATTGCTGTATACAATACTGCATCGTATGAATCGAGCCTGAGACTCGTCGCACTCGGAATCGATGGGCGCTCGGTCGCCGGTGGCCGAGCAGGAGCGAAAGAAATTATTGTCAGCAAACGTTGCGGTCTGTCATTTATCGTGTCATTTAAATTTATAATCGAGTGCACACATTATTAATTTCCAAGGTATGAAGTGCTCGCGCCGGACGCACACGGTTACTAGGCAGAGTCGCGACCGGGGGCGATTAGTAACGCAAATAAAAGCTAACGTAATTACACCTTTCACTCGCCCTCGCTCATCGCAAGCCCATTGTTCCATCGTGTCAAAATAACAGGATCTATTTTTGCGTCGCTCGCCAATGAGTCCAACCTTTTCCCTCCAATAAAAACATCAATTTCATTGCTGATCAAAAGAAACTACCGCAAAAATAGTTTGCCCAAATTGATGTTGCTTAAAATGAACTTTAGGAATTCGAGTTCAAATAGCTTGGACATTCCAAGTGGTTTCTCGAATTTCCCGAGTCCCCGGCGTCGAACGCGTGTCATCGAGCAGTCGCCAGTCGGCGGAAAGTACGCGCGGCGAAAATTGGCATGTGGGAAAACATGTGAATAAATTATTATTGTTTGCCGAACGTTTGGCGAGCGGTGGCCGTGGCGCGTTAGCCCATTGCCAGCCGCTGCGGTGGCCGGACATTATTTGAACGCTCTACTTCCACGCAGCTTATCAAATACACCGGCACAATGAGACTTTGCGGAAACGCCGAGCGGATCCGGCGCAGCCTGTGCCAGCCCCCTCTCCGCGCCTGTGTACGTGTGTGTATTTGCACATTTGCCGCTGTCAGAAAAACGTATGACGAACATTACGGTCAGGGACGCCTTTGGCCGCTGCGGTCGCCCGCAAGAACACTTCTCTCCCAGCGCCACACCAACGGCGCACGCTTATCTTTCCCGACAATTATGCACGCCTCATTCGACCGTCACGTATCCACGCACACCGTCGCCATTGTTTTTGGATTCTCGCAATATCTTGCGCGTTCCCATTTTTAGGCGGCCGAGCCTGGGAAAAGCGCGAGCGTTTTTACTCCTTTCACGCCTACGGCGCTCTGTCTTTAGTTTAATTGGCGCGCTTCTTCGTTTTTGCCGCTCATTGTTGCAGTGCTTGAACAATATTGTTGAAAGAACAGTGACTTGTAATCCGCATAGGTCGCGTGTGATAATCTTTAGTTATATGCAATTATTTATAGATACTTTGTATTATTAAAATCCGGTTTGTTTATCACTGTGATGACTGCAAGGTGGAATTTGTCCAAAACAATTCTTTCTTCGCTATTTCGATTTTCACCAAAGAGAGGAAGGATGATTAAATAAAACCTTGGAAGTTCCCCGCACAATCATTATGAATCCGAGTTGGTTATTTAAACGGAATTAGGCAGTCAGAATACATTGGTCGTGTGTCAGTGTACATGTGTGGGAACTTGCACAAGTTCTCCTAATCTCCTATGCGAGTAGCGAGAGTCGAAGAGAAAATCGCTAAGAGTGATTCATTGATTTGGCTTATCGGCGTCGCGTCGCGGCGCGGCGCGGCGTCCCCGTCGCACGCAAGGAGCGACCGCTTACGATAGTCGTGAATTAGCGATGAATGAGAGCGTCTCGAACGACTTTCTATGAAACAAGAGTCGTGAATGAAGCGCGCGCGGGAAAGGGAAACCGACGATCCTTAGTCGCGAGTTCATTTTTCGCTTCCATCGTCGTTAAGTGTTACGAATAAAACACTGCGTGGAGTGCCGTTCACGGATTATCCGGTGGAACGGCGAAACTCAATGCGCACCTGGTCCCCTTTACACTCAACTGAAGGAGAACCTATTCCGAGACACGTTTCTCAATGGCGTCGAACGTTACTGTCACCCTCCTTTCTCACCTTGGCGATTCAGCGACCGTTTACATGGGAAAACGACCCCGAAATCTGACGGAGTCGTCGACAAATTAATTAAACGACTCTTTCTTCGATTAAAAATGAATGGAAATCGTGTGAAAGCAGATTGAACGGTTGAAAGCAATCGCAGTGCAATCAGGGTTTAACAAAGAGAAAGATGTGAGTAAAACAGGTTTCTTGGAGTCACGATTGGAAGAAAGGACGAAAAGTCGGGTAGGAATGCGTGGCAAGGCTGAGCCTCGAACTTCTTCCTAGTCGAATATTCCCCTGGGTCCCTGCTCGAACCACAACTATTATCCGAGTCATCATCCGCCGCAAACCTCAAGGCTACGCCGAGTCTGAGTCACGTAAATCATGGACTGGTCGATGATGTCGATGCGCTCGAAAATCCAAACGACCAGAAACTTAGCCGCCCCAGGAACGTGATCCTCGATCGGATCACGGATCGATTGCAACGATCAAGAAAAATTCATTCTCGCGCGCTTCTTTGACAACGATCGAGGATGGCGGATTTGCGGAGAGCGCGCGTTGCCGTCGTCGTCGAGTTATTTAATCTGACCGCCACCGCCGCCGCCGCCGTCGTGGCGGAACTACGGAAAGAACATGAGAAGAGAACCGGCGAAAAGAAAATAAGGCGAAGGCCGCCGCGAAAATTTGATATTTCGTCGTGCATCCGATACGGCAGTCGATGTACGTGCAACAACGGTATTGGGTGTGACAAACATCGAACTATGCTGCCCGTTCCACCCTAAATACAAAACTATAATCGAATTCGGTCTATTTCTCTCGAGTACAGGGCGATGTACTGTGCTTGGAATTACTAGTCACAAATATAGGTTGCTATTATTACTATTATCAGCGTACATTACTAGCAATATAGCCCCTTTGGATCACCGATTTCTGTCAGTATCTTAGTTTTTAGGTTCAAACTGGTGAATTATGAAGGATTGGCGCAACCTGGGGAATATTGGAAAAATTGCCAATTTGACTATTTCTTTGATTTTTCGACATTTGTTCAATTTGCCGGATTTCAACATTTCTCGATAGTTTTAGCCCTAAAACTAAGATTCTACGGGGAATTAGTGGGCCACCAACCCTAATTGTGTCATACAAAGGATATTTTAAAAAATTCTTACGAAAATCACTAAATATTAATAATGATTCCAAGTTAAGTGGATCGTCGTGTAATGTCTAATCTAATTATATTAATAAAAAAAACTTCCAAAATCTCATTTTCCTGGTTGTACAAAACAATTCTAAGTAAGCAAGGATCAAACGTAGTCCAAGAAACAATTATTCTCAGATTAATCACGGACTTGGAATCGATGATTTTTTGCCAGAGCAGGATAACATTCTCGCTTTCTCCCAGCCAAGCTTTGATTAACTATGTACGTTAAGCTCGCGACTCCCATCGCCTTCTCTGTCTCTCGCGCCGTCTCTTTATTCGCGCTCTCCAGTTGCTGCATCGCCGACCTTGCGTGTAATCAATGGGCTCCGAGAATAATCTCGCTGGAAAGGTAGTAATCGCGCTTTTCCCTCTCGCTGGATTCACCGACGAGTGCTGCCTCGCGCACTCCTCCTCTTACCTTTTTCATTCCGTCTCTCTCGAAATAGCCACGATTTCGATTTTCAAATGAATGAGCTGCCAGACAGACGCACATGTCGCGAGTCACTGGGAAGTAATTAGATCGTAAAAACTAGCTCATTGAGGGAGCTGGTGATCAATGCTTTTGTAACTGAATGAACTAAGAATGCTGGTCAGACAAAGTTGTTGACTGTAACATTTGGAGACTAATTCGCGTCTCTTTGAGTTATCACTGTTGAGTAATACTTTGATCATTTTAATTGTACAAATTAGTAGCACAAAGACAACATTTAATTTATGTTTGCTATATGTACTGAACTTAATTGTAAGTTCACTTGCAATTAATTTAAAACTTGCCGTTGAACGGCAAGTGCATCAGCATTTCTCAAAGCTGCACAGAATTTCTTTGATGACTAGTTACAAGTCCCAAGGTTCCAGGCCATGACTCGGTGACTTGACATTTTCCACGACTGTCTCCAAGAGGAAACGCAAGGACGAAGATAGTCCTTTCGAGCAATGCAGAGTCCGAGCAGAGTCCTTGATCGATTCGAGAAGTAATTAGACTGCCGGCACACGGCTCCGGATGAAATTCTAGACAGGGAATGGTGGGAGCGACCATTTAAGAAGCGGAAGAAGTAGGGCAAATGACCACGCCCGGGATTAAACCCAGTGACGTAGACCTTGCACCGGGAACACTGCTCCGTCGCGCAGAATGATTGTTGTCATCTCACCGCGCCGCGGCGGCACAGCACGTGCATTGCGAAATCGAATTCTCGCCTTTCCAGCGCCGGTAAACCGCACATTCTACTGTCAGAGAGACCGTCTTCCGTTCTTCCGAAGAAATTCTGCAGCTCTAACACTGTTCTTACTCGCTCAGTGGTCAAAAGTCCTTACAAACGTCTTTTTCCAAGGATCCTTCCTACTGTATGTATGTTACAGAGAAATTGCTAGGAATTTATCTGGCACTTATGAGGATAATGCGAAAGAAAGGAAATATGTAAGGTGGCGATTTCCACGGGGGTAGTCGGCGATAGAGGAATGGCAAAGTAAGGTGAGAGAATGGAGTTGGGAGTTGTTTGCGAGCGCGGCGGAGGATATGGCGGCACCATTCTTCAATTCTAAATCGAATGGCCTCGGGGGCCCGGTGCGAGCCAATGGCGGAGGCGCAATTTTCGAGGCGAGTGAGCGCCTTCGGTTCGTTCCCCCTGGCCGTGCGAGAGAGGCCTCGGCTGCCTATTCCCCTGGTCCCGTGTCTAATCGCCGACCAGTTTCGACCAATGGCAATCCGGTTTAGAGGAGAGTAGAAGGTTAGGAAATGGGCGGCCAAGCATGGTGGGGCCGCAGCTGGCTCTCACGGCGCACAAGGCTATCCTTTGTCCGAAAGCCGGGCCTGCGATTCGCCTCCTCCTCGGCGACGGCGACGCTGCCGACGCCGCACCGCTAAATCTCCCCGACGATAATAACGCAATAATTGCGATAACGAGAGTGCGAGCGAGCCTGCACTTTCGAGCACGACAGTGATAGACACGAGCCTCGCACACCAGGCCCACATGTAGCAGCCATCTTTTTCTCGGGCCGCGGTGCCAAGGTGGTTTCCGGCCCAGATAAAATACTGCAACGCCCAACTACAGGCGTATTCTTTATCAGTGAAATGGAGCGGATTTTTTCGTCCCTGGGATATGTGATGTAACTGTACACATAGAGTATGTATGTACTTCCGCAGTTGTTGGATGGGAATTGTCGGGACAAGTTCATTCATGGCGACTTCTGCAACACTAATTTGCTCTAAAATCTTAGATTCAAGATTCAAACTTTTCATTTATCGACAGTTTCAGCTCTAGATCTAAGAGCAACGTTCGTAATTGAATTGTATGAAGGATATTTTCCCCGATTTATCTAAGAAAATCGCCGAAATCTCATCAACGACACGCGACAATTGGTCCTCTTCCTCTAATTAGACGAGGAATCTCCCAGTGGGCCCGTGAGGAGTTATCGGCGTCGCTTTGTTGCACGATCGGCAGGCTCCCATTCACCAGGAGCTGATCACATTTATCGTAGGTTTCCGAAGCGAGCGGAGGACAGAGGCCGTCAGCCCGATGTCGAAATCACGAGCGAGCAATGCTTGTCTCTCAACAAGGCATGGAAGCCGGCCGTGGCTCATTAAGAACGCGAAACGATGTTCTCCAAAGATAGACCTCCTGAAGGTTACCGGTGCTAATCTCCCAAAGATATGAACAGCTCGACGAAATTCCCCAAGAAACAATCCTCCGAGTTACTTAACGCTCTTCCCACTGCGAGGCCTGCGAAACTCACTTTAGTTACCAAATAGAATCCGCCAGCCACGTTTATTCTCAACCGCAGTAAAAACCTTTCTAATACAAGATATTAACAAGTCAACTGAAGAAAATCTAATCCAATTGCTGCCTGCAAAGAATAATATCCCGATTTCTTAGTTCCGAGCCAATCAATTCTACTTCCCTTCCAGTCGATTGCGAGCGCTCGATGTGTGTCGAATTCATAGGAGTAAAGTTGATTTCCGCACAATGTTCCGGACAATGGGAAAAGTATGGGCGGTGGGGCTCTGTTTTAAGTCCCCACTTGGGGCGCGCGGGTCCCAGCTGCCGAAATTTCTGGGCCCGGCTTCTTTGTTCGGTGCCCTTCCCTCTCGAGTCTGTCGCGTAACGGCTGCCGGCTCGCAGCCGCCGTATTATCGGGCCAAGACTACTTCTTCTCCTCAAGGTGCGCGCACTCGCTCGCAGCTACGTGCACACAGATCTACGTGAGAATATGTACGGACGTGGGCTGACCTCGCGGACCATTCTTCCCAGTGTCTCCGCACTCTCTTTCTCTCTCCGCTTCATCTTTTCCTCTCCTTTCTGCCCTTTCTTTTCTCCGCCAGAACCGCATGCCGACCAACAACCTCTCTCTCTCCGCACGTGTTTCACTCTGCCGTTCGCTCAGTCAATCTACTCTTTCGCCACTCTACAGTCTACACTGCGACTATTCAATTCGGCTAATGGAGAGCAATATTCCTCGTCGAAATAACGCACTGGGCTTTTATTGATTCGAGAGATCGCTCGTTCTCGAATAAGGCTTGCCACTGACGAATCCCACTGATTCCACCTATGACGATGTACATGTTTCCATATTACTGTGCCATGAATCGGAGCTATGGTGAGCTCGTAAAGAATTTAGAGGCCCACAGTGTCCATGTTAAATAGATGCCAGCCTTCAGTATAGTTTCTAGTAGTCTCGCAAATACTGTTTCCAGTTGGTGTCATCCTGGCTAGAAAAATGTAGCGAAAGTGTGTTGGGAGGAAGGACCTTCTGATACTAGCGATTGCCATTTCCAAGGATTCCTAGGTCGGTGATTGCGATAGAGCGAGTCTTTGAACTTATCAAAGGGACTGGCTGTGCCAGTTAGCAAATGTTACGGTACCGCGCGGCGTATTATCACCGGGTGGAAGCCAATAATCACGACGACGGCGACGACGCTCACGTTCAAAGCTAGCCGAGAGCGCAGTTGGTTAAGGTCACGAGTGCGCTCTCCTCTACTCTGGCAGGACCGAGCGAGCCTCCGAACGAGCCGCTTGCTCAACCAACCAAGAGCCTCTACTTTTTCTGTAAACTATTCAGCGGATTCTCGTGCTCGTTCGATTCGGAGGATTGCGCCGAGGTTTCAGACGGCGTTTCACCTTGTCCCGTGGACGAGCGGCTGAAATTTCCTCGCCGGAGTTGGGCAGTGGGGGCTTTAACGCTTGCTAAGCGATGTTAAGCACGGTAATCGGATATCAGACGTGCAGAATACAGCCAGTCGTCTTCTGACCCATTTATCGTCCTCCGCACTGTCTAGTGTTACCCGAGGGAAGAGGCTGCGAGCCACGACGAGAGAGAGGGAGAGAGAGAAAGAGAGGGAGAGAGACGCTCTGACTCGGCGAGCGAGTGAGAGAGGGAAATTAAAGAGAACTCGTGTGGGCCTCCACCGGATTTGCTCGTCCCTCGGTGACAAAGGAGTGTGACATTGATGAATCGGAATGTTGAAGGCGGAATGCCAGCGCGGATGCCGGAAGCGGCAAGGGCATCGTGAACCACTGTGCGATATCGCCGTTTTCGCATCCTTTTCCGTCACTGGTCCGCCTCGAGTGCCAGCAAGATCAGATTGCTCTATTGGCCCCTTCTTATTACAGAGAATTATTCGGAAGCTGGATTCGCACATACTTTAATTTTACTCCCAAACTCGGCAGAATATTGGGAAATAATATCGATAAATTTGTGGAGGAATTTCATGAAAAGGAAATCCCCACTGGTGCTAGTTTTCGGCTGTGAACACGAAGCAAATAGCGATCTTGGGCGCGCGCGAGCAATTCTCCGGGAAAAGGAATCGAAGAGAGGGCCCGGGGAATGGCGTGTAAAATTGGCCGCTAAAAGAGGGAAACGAATACTGTCTCGCGCGGCTCGGAATGTGTTTTCGCACTCTCGATATTCGCGTTTCTATTCCTCGATACAGCGCGCGGCGACGTACTTCGCCCTTTTTTCGGTCGCGCAATTTTTCGGTAGTTCCGGCAACTGCTCTCAATACGCCGGAACGAGAACGGGCGAATGAACCAAGTTGGAAGCACATCGTGACGATATTACGTGCGCTCCCAGCACGAATTGCGTTTCTACTAGGAGGAGATAGGCGAGGTAAGTGGGGAATAGAATCGCTCGTGGTGAAACGAGTGCTTGAAGTCGTAGCGCACGGTCAAGAAACGAAAGACCAGGAAAACCGAGTGTCAAAAAATCATCAAGCATTCGATAAATCTCCTAAATGAAGGCTCCCTTTGTACGCGCCGGCGCTATTAAGTGAAAAAAAGCTAGGAGACAGGTGCTTGCGCGGACAAAAAGCCGAGAGGGCAGACACGTGGCGCGTGAGGCAGTGGTGAAGCGAGCGAGGCGGAGAGGAGTTCATAAAGCGAGGGCTGACAGCGGAAAAATTGTCGAAATCACAGGTGAAACGGGGAAAAAGGCGGGAGAGAATTGGGAAAAGGGGCGTTGAAAAATAAACGAAGGGAAGAGAATAGACAGGCAGAACGGGAACGCGTGCCAGCGGTGGCGGCGCGCGAGGGTAGCTCTGTGCGAAGGGTGCGAAATAGAGAGCGGCAACTATCTCACATTCGTGCACGCTGTGGGACAGGAGCGAGGAGCGTACCCGCCCCAGCCGGGCTGCCTGCAGCCTGCACAGTGCACACTGAACACCCCGGCACATTTATGCCAGAATCCCGAAAACGAGCTCAGAGCCAGACACCGACACGTGCACACCTATCCGGCTAATATCATCATTCCAACGTCGCGATAAAGCAGAGCTTTGTGCGGATGAAATTCGATGGCCCGACGAAAAAAGGACGATTAAAATGCAACAGATCGCCCTCGCGCCCTCGCGCCCTCGCGCCATCCGTCATCGGATTAGTTGCTGAGTTTTTAACTACTGGTTCCCTCTACCGCCCCTCCTCAACGATATCCCACTAACCGAACCAGATTACATCGCTTGCAATTGGAAGCCCAGTGAATTAGAATACGTAGAAAAGGATTCTAAGCTCAGCTATGCCAATTCCCGGATTTTATTCTTCATTTCAAGGTAGGCTTCCCAAAGTTGAAACTTGCACTTTCATTTTAAGACGTTTTAGTGTCATTCTTGTTAAATGATAGGAATCCCCATTTTAGTATAAAAGAATCGTTTCACTGTTCGTACGTCAATTGGAAAACGAATAAACCACTTTCCAAATGGGCGGTTTGTTTCTTTAAGTGCCGCGTAAAGTCGAGGATACTGTTTTACGTTCGCTTGTCGCTCATGCGACTTATCCATTATTTTCGCAAAGTTTGTATATTGTTTGTGATAAACGGGATTAAATTAGACACAGTTCGATCTTGTATCGAATTCGACCGACCTACTTTTAACTCACTAACAAGCCATTAACAACTACTTGAGCAACTTAGCTTCATTCAGCCTGAAAAGCAGCAGTTCCATCAGAGCAATTGGAATTCTCCGAGGGTAGATTCGGCACATTGCGGGCTCAACTAATTACGAATCTCTGTTGAGCAGTGACTGTGAGCTTGCTCGCTCCATCCCGGCAAGCCATCGGATTACCCGTTTCGGACTACTAATTCCCGGGGCTTACCAAGGAGATCCGAAGCATCGAGCCGGCTGGCACACTGAAGAGTTAGGAATACGCTGAGTGGCCCAAGTATTAGCCTCCAGTCAAGTACAGAGTCACTTTCAGTGATTCCCTGATGGCGTTGTCCGTGACAGTCGTCTCTTGGCCGTTTTCAACGAACAAATTGGGATTCAATGAAAGTTACTACTTGAATATTTTTCAGTTTCATGACTTCTCGGAGACAATTGCCTGTATCTAATTGTAAGTGTCAATGCCAAAACTGTCAAATTATGAAGAAGTTTCAAGTTTAAAATGCATTCTCTAAAGAATTGATTATCAGGAAATCTTTATAAAAGTATTTCTACGGTGAAATGAGTAGACAGAGTTCACGTTACATTCCGAAGCATGAGCCGAACAAAAATCCGGGGGTTACGTGGATATTGGAATTCCATGGGATTAATCAGACATCACAGAGCGCTAATGATACTGCATATTTAAGATTTCGATTGTTCCGATGCGCCGCTCGCACGAGATAGTTATTAAGTTAATTAGCCGTAGCAGGTCTCGTGAGGAGAGGGAAAAATGAAATGGTGCTCTACTAGAAAAGCGCGCGCTGTGATTGTATTCCAGTAGCAATCCGAGCTGGCCCGTTTCATCTAGCGCGCAAGCGTTCCATAGACGATTCTCATAAAGTTTAAGTTATTCCAAAAGGGTCGGCAACCTTCGGCCGCGTGAACCCGGCGACCCAGCTGATTTTCTTAGCGACTCCGTTACCGTTTTCACACCGGATTCGTCTCGCCTTTCAGCGCCACAATTATCCGGCGAATTCCACATTCCGCCTAATTAACCGATTGGTATCTCAACCTTTGTTAAAGAAACTTGATTTACCGGCTCGATTCAATCTCTGTTGGCAATTGCGAAAATAGTCTTCCGCTAAAGGTTTATTATCCAACCGATAGAAACGATATCGTCGATACAGAATGCTAGTGTACAAAAGTGGAGAAAACGCGTTAGTTGTGTGTCGTTGAGAAAGAGCGTTGTGCTGCCTATGATTATACATACAGGTATGTTGTACGAAGAGAGTGTGGAAAAAGAGTGTTACGCGTGGAGAGCAGATGAACTCACAGTGCCTATCAAGCAGTCTTCTCTGATAGAGTGCCATTCCCCGATCTCCGCGGTTGCTCGTTACACCGGGTGCACGGCGAGGAGAGAACTAATGTCGCTTTGAAGTTTTTCGGAAGGCGTTTCGAGGAGTTGCATCGCTCGTTGGCGGTGCTTCCGGAGGGGCAGGGAGGCGCGGGTGTCCGAGGGGGTTGCGCGGGGGTGGGAAAAGGGGAGAGCGGAAGGAGCGTGTCGCGTCATTTTCGTCAATTTAACTTCTCCCCCTTTTGGCGGCGGCGGCGGTGGCGACGGTGGCGGTGGCGAAGGCTCACGCAGGGGGTTGCTCGGCATCCGGCCCCCACCTCGCCAGTCTTCCTGGCATCCGCCCCTGACTCACCCCCACCGGTTTCTCTCCCTCGTTCTCTCTACGTTTCACTCGCTCGGCCTCTCCCGTCTTGCTCCGTTCCGGCTCGCCCCTCTTTGTCGCCCCGGCGGCGTCGACGGCGGCGGCGGCGGTGCTCTCGTCTCGTCGAAGCGAGGTCAATCGACGGAGAGGGTTGAAGACGACCCCCACCCCTGGCCGAGCGAGACCCTCCCTACCACGGCTACTCAATATCGTTTTATTACGCACCCTGCTCCGCCAACCGGTCCGCGCCGTGCCGGAGCCCTCCGCGACCCGAGCCACCCGCCGGCCACGCCGCCGCCGCCGCCGCGCCGCGCCTACACCATCCCCCTGATAGCAGATTCTGCACCCTCTCGCCACCCTCGACCGCCAGACCTACTCCACCTCCGCTCGCACCCTCTGCCTCCTTTTCTTCCTCCACCTTCTCATGCACCCGTTTCTTCTCCTTCTTCGCGCGCCTCCCTCTCGCTCTTCCTTCTACTCCGCCAACCCCCCGCGACCCACTCTCCGCTCTACGCGCGCGCTCCCACCTCGGCGACGAAACACGAATGCCCACGAATTTTTATTGTTACTTCTCGCGCTGCTTCCTACCTCCGTCCACCTCCGCCGCCACCGAACTCTCCTACTGCCACCCGCCACCCACAGGGAGAGCGAGAGAGAGAGAGCGGAGTGCACCCCTTCCTCTCGCACCAGCTCCGCGCGACCTTTTTTTATGCGCCTTTTAACGATCAGCAGTAACTGCACCCGCCCTAGCCCCCTTTGCGCCTTGGAGGACCCGCGCGCGATTTCGAGGGGTGTGGGCGTGTAATAAAAAGAAGGAATGGTAGAGGAGAAGGACGAGGGAACAAGGAGAGAGGCTGAGGGGGTGGCTTATGGGCGCAGCAGTGGAAAAATGTGCTTTGCCAGGTTTTCGTTTGTTTGATCCTCGCTATAATGAATAGGACTCGGTGGAAAGAAGTTATTCGGTCTTGGTCGAGTTCTTCTTAGTCTCTACCTCCTCTGATGCGACGTAGCCTTTCTTATTCGTATTGATTGGCTCGATTCTTTCGTTGGCGATTCATTAAATTCTTTTGTTCCACGACTGTCTCTCGATTTGATTGAAACATGCACTTGGAATAGCGCTAAGTCCAGGTAGAAGCCGGCACGTGCCTAAGTTCGGCATGGCAGCCACGCGCTGGCAGGATCGGCCGTGTGGCAAACTGTGCCAGTGGCAAGTGACAATTTGAAAATCGTACGTACTCCACTGGTAGCTGCGTCTGCGTCTTCCCTCCTGGCACGCGAGGACTACAGTCACTATAGTCCTCTAGTGAAGGTAGTGCAAGCTCGGCCCCAAGTGGACAGCAATGAGCATTGCCAGCCGCGTAGGTCCGGATCGTGCCCAACTTTCGCCGAAGCGTATCACATCCGATTGGCCATCAGAATCCGGCAATCAGCAGCACTGGCACCGGGTGTCGCTTCATTGCGGCGAGTCCCATGGCTTAATCGGCCTCGCGGCGAATACGTGCGAGTAACTCACCAATGGGGATTACGCGCGTGGACAGTGGGAATCGGCGAAAAATGTCGAGAGGGCTCTAATAGCCCGTCTGGCAGTCTCTCGCGCTCTCCTCCTCCCCTCTGCCTCGCTCCCTGTAGGCTGCTGCAGCGTCGCCGTCTCTCTCCAGCTCTGGCATCGATCGTCCTGTGCACCTCACTCGAGAGCAGCAACACGTGTAACGTAACAGGTCGCGATAGCGGCTTATCGCACGAGGGAAAGCGGACTTCTCTCGCTCGACTTGCTTGGCACCCTTCAACCCTCTGGACTTGTTTGGACTCTCACCAGACACCGAATCGCGAGGCAGCCCTGCCAGAAGTACTCTTCGAGGACTGCCAGCGGCGAGGCCAATTATTACTGGAGATCGGCTGGCTCGCCGCTCGACAACCCAATCCTCCGAGCATCTTCGCCGAGCACGAACACACCCGCTTTGCGCGAATCCCGATGGACACAGAGAGAGAGAAAGGGGGTAGGGGCCGAAAGGGGTAGTTGCCGGCGAGTAAACGGCACTCGCTTATATCCTCGCACCGTCTCTCCGAGCACCCACCGTCACCATTTGCCGAACGCGCACTGGTCGATCTCCGAAGATCACGGGAGTCTCGAGAGGAGAGAACGCCGGAAATCTGCCAACGCGCACACACACACCTATAGAACACAGGCCGAATCTCTCTCTCTCTCTCTGGGACTTGGCGACGTGCACTCTCCTACCCCCGATCGGCATAGGATCGTCGTTTCCTTGCGGAGCGGGGGGATCGCGCCACCTTCCCTTTTAGCATCTTCGGAGAACGACGGTGCGGGCGACGAAAAAGTAGGAAGAGAACGCGAGGGTCGGCCACCTAGGCGGGCGTTGGGGGTGGCCGCGCGCAATGGTGAGAGAGAGAAAGAGAGAGCGGGAGGGGGGTGGGGGTGGAAGAGAAAGGGAGAGAAGGGACGGAGGACTCGCGAAAATTTCTCGACCACCAACGGCGGCAGCTGCGTCCCGAAATGAGGAGAGACGCCAGAAGTGGAAGAAGGGAAGGAGAGGGTGGACAGAGTGACGAAGGTGGTGGTGGGTGTGTGGCGGTAGGGGCGGCGGGCGCGCAGTAGGGGCGATGGATCGGCGAAGGGTGAGGTCACGAAAGTGGAGGAAGAAGCGTAACGGCGAGAGTGCACGCAACAGCGCGGCGCGTGTGGAAACATTCCTTCCACGAGTAGCAGCGGCTCTCTCGTCTCGCGAGCCGAGCCGAATGCAGGCGGCCGGGAAAGAGAGGAAAAAGGGTGTAGGTGGCCGGCTGGAGGGGGCCTTCCCCGCTCGCGATGGGCTCGGCAGCCGAAGGGGGAAACTGCTGCCGGTAAGAAGAAGAAAAGAAGGTTTCGGGCGGCGGCCGGGTTCGCTCGGTTGTCTGTGGTCAAGGCACGCAGAGAGCCTGTGCAGTATTCTCTGCGCGTCTCCCTCGCCTCGCGCCGATCTCTCTCTCTCTCTCTCCGTCTGTGTGTCTCTCGTCTCTCTGTACGTGGCTGCGTATCGGAGGGTGTGTGCGAGGGAGCATTACGCCTGCGAGGCGCCGGCGTACAAGCCCGCGGCTGACTGAAAGCTGTTACGCGAGAGCGCTTCATTTCGCCGACCTTCCATCGAGCCTCGAAATTTCGCGAGGGGGGCGCAACCTGATTAAAATTCACCGACGGGCGCAGAGCGACACAGAGCCCGGCCAATTTTCATCCTCCCTTTGGAAGCCGATGGTGAACACACTCAGCAAACTTGAGTCCTCAGAGGACCCCGTGGAAATTAATGAAAATGCACCGGGCTCGGGAAAGGGCGTGTCAAATTAGATGAGAAAGAATTCCGCGGGACGTGCACCGAAAACGGCCGGGGAGATTTTCGACGCGGGCGAGGGCTGCCCCGAGGAGGCGGGGAGGAAATCCGAATCGACGCCGGAGGAGAGTGTGCAGCCGCAAAACACGACTGTGTTTCCCGACAACGTGCAACCACCCTGTTGAACGTGCGGACACGAGTAGGAGTCACGCCTGGCTCTCTCGCAGTCAGGCAGGATTCGGCGTTTCGGTTCGCAACAGGTCTCACCACCGCTGCGTTCACTCTCCCTCCGAGCCGCACCACCCCCGCTCGCTCGCTCTATTTCTCGTACTCTCTCTCTCTCCCGCTCTCTCTCCCTGCTTCTCTGCCCCTCTCGCGGTGCACCGCCGTGCAGGAGAACGAGAGAGCGAGGAGAAAGAACAGACAAGCCGCAGCTGCATCCGTGTGTACTCCGAGCGTCTACACAGCTCTGCACGGCAATACCTGCCTTACGTAGACCACTCACGCACACAGCCACGTCAGACTGCATTGAGTACCGAACGAATACGTGCAACGACATGCCCGCGTGGCCGTGGTCACGCAGGTACAATTAGAGAAATCCTTGCTGGTACCAAAAGTGTACTAGTTTCTTGGGGTAAACTTGTTAAAAAGGCATATTCTACTTAGAGCTAAGCTGACACCAATGACTTACCCCTGGACCTTTTAATTTATAAAAATTGAGTTAGACAAGATCAAGTGTTGGGTGTAAGTAAATGAGGCCGATACATGTAAAGTAGAGGAAAGTTAGTAAGGAGCGAAATCGCTGGTTGCCCGTGGTCGTGCGAGCACTCACCGACTACGAAGACCATATTCTTTGTCCATCGCAGCAGCTCCCGTCGGATGTGTCTGCGTTCCTGTATGCAGCGGGCATAGGGGCAATCCGCCATTTTTGAAATCACATCTTAGGATGTGTGTGTGCGTGCCGGCCGGGTGCGCCTGCCTCGTGTTCCCGCGTGGATATCCACCCCGTCCGCCGGCGGCCCTCCACCGTCCTCCGCCAGGTCTTCGTCCGCGTCCACGTCCGCGTCCCCGTCCTCGACGCCGTCGTCCTTCCCTTCTTCCTCCTTCCCCGGCGACTACCACCTCCTCCACCTCCTCCTCCTCGGGCTCCTCCGCCGCTCTCCTTACTTCCCTTCGTCCTCCTCCCCCTCCTCCTCCTCCACCTTCCCTCCGAGGCTGCTGCTCCTCTCCGGCGGGAGCAGCGACGGCGGCGGCGCTTCCCCCTGCTTCTCCTGGCTCTGCTTCCTTTTGCCTGCGGCCACTCGGCGCTCCTCGAGCTTCGAGGGCGCGCCGTGCGTAGCCCGATGGGTACCTTCCTCTACCGTGGACCACTGGAGTCCTACATGCACGCCGCCGCACGCTCCTGCGCCTCCGAGATGACGGCGACGTCACGCCTGGCGCAACAACTTGCTCGGGCTGTCCGGCAAACTTGCCGGAGACGAGGACCACCGTTTACGCACTGAGACACGCGTGCACGCTTGCGCCCTCGTTGCTGCTTTCCTTCGCCTCTTCCAGGCGGAGCGGCCCCTGCCCTCAGCGCGCACCGGCACCGGACGCCTGACGATCGCAGCCAGCGGATCTTGCCTGAAACACAACCAAAGGGATCCATTGTTAGTAAAACGTCTGGATGGGCTAATTCATTCTTGACCGACATTCGCAGCCCTAAACAGCAATTAGATCGGCACTCGGTGATGCACGCGAGGTCAGAGGGTGCACCCGGCCGGCGAGCCCGACTCCTTCGAGATCCTGATATCGTGACACCTGCGTGCGAAACGCAAAGAGTAGTGAGGGAGAGTAAGAGAGAGAAAGAGAGAGGGGGGGGGAGAGGACCTCAAGCAGGAGCCCCACCCCGAGAGAGGGGCGGAAAGGGTACCGCTACTCGAAATGAAACATTGCCGGTAAGAAGAGCGCGCGAGGGTGTAGGAAACGCCGGCAGGTAGAGCGTAGGTATATATGGGGGTGGGTTGGCCCCCCCACACTCTCTCCCTCTCGCTCCCTCCGAGGACGACATGACCAGCACCGGTGCATCATGTGCGCGCGGGGGTGCCGCTGTCGGGCGATCCTGCCAGGAGGACGAGGGTGCGCTCGCGGCGGGCGTAGGGGCGGTTTTCGCCCCCCTTGGGCGGGCGAGGGGCATCGGGACGCAGCATCGAGGAAAAAGAGAGTGGAAAGAGCGAGGGAGAAGAAGGAGAGGGAGAGAAAGAACGGAGGCAGAGTGCGCCTAATATGCAACAAGAGAAAAAGAATTGGCGATCAATAGGTAGTAGCTGGTAAGCGTCCTTTCATCCGCCCCCGCGAACACCCTCGTCCTTTCCAACTTGCCCTATCCCCTTCTCGCCCTCCCCTTCGACTCCTTCCTCCTCGACCTTCCGTCTCCATCCCGGCGCACTCGTCCTCTTCTACCACCCTGTCCTACCTCCACCCTACAACCCCTTACGCCAACCAACCCCCCAACCCACCTTCATTCTCTCGCTCTCATAGCGAAACTCCGCCGCTCCATCGCCTTACTCGCCGAGATATAGTCGCACCCTCCCGACCCCCCCCCTGCCGGCCCCTACATTTCCGCTGACGGCGCCTAACTTCGCCCTTACTTCGAAAACTAAACATTATCTAATTGGCCAACCCTCCGACGTTCCACGTCACTTCCCTTTCCGAGTATATATGCCCGGGTATTAATCGGTGGGAATAATATCAATGCGGTTTTAAGATCGCGAGTTGGGATCAACTGGTGGAATGGCGATGGTCTTACTCACAGAGTAACATAGGTGATATAGATATGTGTGCGCGTGTCGAGGGACGAAGTGATCCGTGGCGTAACAAGCGCGAAACTTTGCTGGAACGAGGCCGGGGGATGAAAAGGTCGAAGTTATTCGCGCCGGGAACACTTTCCTTTTCGAGACGACCACCTGTACTTATGCAGCCGTGCAAAGCCAGGCGTACAATCGAGTTGCAGCTGACAATAAAGTAGCCGGGAAGCTCGCATGGCTGGTGAACGTCATCGCTCGATTGCACGTTTTGGGAAAACAGGCCGTGCCTGGGCACTTTATAATTTAACGAAGGGAACTGCATGTGTGTCTGTGTGCATGTGCGGGGGCGATCGATCTGCATTGACTCATTGTCGGGCGCAGGATCGATGGGAGCTTTCGGCCGGCTCGTCCGCCGCTCCGATCGGAATCGCGGCGACAGTGTTCGTTAAAGGCGTTTGATTCCGGCTGTTGATATTCCGCTCGTGCATCGACGGCACTTGGTGAATAGCAGCCGCCGCCGCCGCTGGCCAGCACTGCAATAGATATACCGGCGATGTCGGAGATCGATCGGAGGCCCTGGCTCGTCCTACCGTAAGCCTAACCGAGTAATATCGAGTAATAACTTTCAACTACGCTTGAAAATTACAGAATCTTAACGTAAATTACAAATTAATTTTTTCTCAACAAATCTGCATTTCCAAAACCCTTAAATTAATTGGAATATATCTAAGTTAGTTTAGCTGGAAATTTGGCAAATTGATTTAGATTCCAAAGTTGATAGGACGATGTATTATACCAGAGTCCTAATTTTGCGAGGAATAAACCTAACCCAAGGGAAAGGGAACTGGAGAGCAGAGGGGAGATTTTTTCCCCAAGGCGTCCCACTTTCGTGGAAGGCATAGCCCGAGTGTGTGTGCGTGTCGCGGTGGCTTCCACCGATGTCATTGAACCTTGGCGGGCACACTGGGCGAGGGAAAAGTGACTAGACTGCGGGAGTACCTTCGAGTGGTTGGAGGTCTAAGACGCTCGAGTTTTACGGCATTAAGTACTCGCGCGGCCCCGGAGAGCCTTTAATCTGAAATTGCAGAAATCTTTGATCGATAACCAATACGGTGAACAGAACCCTCCGGGCGGAACTGGCCGGTGAGTTTTATTGGCTGGACAAACGTTCCTGCCAACCCGATATTCAGTCTGATACTATTTTCGCTCGATTCAAAGTATTAGCTAAACAAAAACAGTCTGGGACTTTTAAATATTAATGAATTAAACAATTTTGTATCCAATTTTACTGAATTGAGACTTGAAAAAGAAAGTCAAGTTTGCATATGGAAATGAATTATTGCGGATTGAAATTGATTAAAAAGTAATTTGATAATTAGCAGGGCATTTCGAAAGTGGCATTAATTGAGGGATGATTCCCGCGGAAAGTGATATAATTCTTGATAGGTGTACCCACTCTCATCTTGACCGGTCACCTTAGCCACCCGTTTCCTAATCGATTTTCCCATTACGCGAATCCGGGGAGTGCTTCGCACACACTCGCCTTCCGTCGTGCCATGTCCAGCCTGCATTTCCGCCGGCGAACAAACGCGCTCTCGATTCCCCTGTAACACCGCGCGGTTCTTCCTCTTCCATTTCACCCTTTCTTTCCTCTCCCTGTGTCTCGCGTCTCCGACCAGTCCATCCACTCGCACACACACACACACACACCTGCGCGCAGCCTTTTCCGCCCCCACCTTTCTTCCTGGCTGGCGCCCCACACTCCATAGCCATTCCCATACCCTTTCGCTCTCGACCGACAGTTTCGAGGGTTCGTAATCGCAATTTCGGATTTCTCCGACTTGCTCGTCTATGTAGGATACTTTAAGCGACAAATTTTCTGACTTTTTAACTCTTCGATAACTTGCAAAAATGCCGAAAAGCTAATATCAAAACGCCAGAAGGACCAGTGTTTTAAACAAGCAACTTTTTATTTTCAATCGAGTTCAGTTTAGGCCAGCGGAAAAGTAGCTTACTTTGACTTCCGCCACGTGGTGCGAATGAAAATTTAATGTCTCGTTTCACGGTCATCGTTGCACACAATGGCGAGAAACTTTGGAGCGAGAATGTTTTCGAACGTCGGGGCGGCATCGCTCGGCAGTCGGCGGCTTCGCTGACGGATCAATTGCCACGCGAGCTTTCGGGGCACACCAGCGTGAACCGGCGCGGAGGCTACGATTTCGTTTCCGAGGGCGCCGCGCGGCTCCTTTGCATATCGGGCCGGAATAATTACATCCATAATCAGGCTGCATTACCAGCGGACGTAGTCGATGAATGGAAATAAGGTGGCCGCCGGGGGCCTCGAGTAATCGTCGCCCGACGGCAATCGAGCAGCTCCCGTCGAAATTCCGGACGCTAGTTAGTAAATGGACGAAACTTGAGGTTCCTGGGAGGACGTGGGTGTCGGGAAGGAGCGGAGGACTATTTTTCAAAAGACAAGTATTGGGATGGTGGGTGGTGGTGGCTGGGCAGCCCTCGGTGGGGGGACGCAAGGGGATCGGAGAAGGACTAGAAACTGGTCTACGGGCAGCGGAGAGTGGAGGAGGGGACGGTGGCGAGTAGGAGAGTCGGAGAGTCGAAGGACGAGGAGGCGACAGTGATAGTGGGGCGGGCGACGGGGTGCACTCGGTTTTTTTCCCCGCTGGTCGGAGGCAATGGAATGGGCGCGAGCGTGCAAGGGTGCGTTGGATTCGGTTACTTGGTCTCACCCCTTGGACCACCTCCACCTCCAGCGGCGCCTCCAGCGGAGCGACGACGACGGCGTCGGCGGCGGCGGTGGCAGCCGTGTACTCTCGCCCCATCTACCCCGACCTTTTCTCTTTTTCGCGCTTACTCTCCATCTCTTTCCCGCTTCCTCCCATTTCTGTGCCTCTGACTCTATCTTACTTCCTGTCTCTCTTTCTCTCCCCCTCCCCCTCTCGCTCTCTCTCACTCTCTCTCTCTCGCTTCCCCCTTTCTCCTGGGGTAAGTCTTGCTATCCAACGCGCTCCGTCCTACTCCTCTTCCTCCGCGTTCTACCTCTCGGCTATCTCGCTTCCTTGCGCTCTTACGCGCGGCGCCCTCTCGCTCCAGCCAGCGCAGAGACGGCGGCGCGGCCTCCTGGTTCTCTCTCGCTTTCTCGCACGCACCTCAGCGCGCGCGGTACTTCTCGTTTTTTTAACGAAGGATCCGCTCAATACCTCGGCTGTCATAACCTCCCGGCACCCTGCCGGGGTGGCCCGCCGCCGGCTGGCGTAGCGAACGAACCCACCGGCAGCCACCCCCGACCGCCGCCGCCTTCCTTGCGCTTCCAGAGGGCCCGTCGGGCGACCCTCCCGACCCTCCGAGATCCGAGCTACCGCGACTCTCACACCATCCCCTTCCAACGACCACCGCCCCCCTCGACGCCACCCCCCCTTCCCCAAGCACGCGCGCTCTCATTCCTCTTCCCAGTTTTTAACGTTTCGTTCGACGTTTCCCTCCGGGCGAGCGCCAGCCACGGCGTAAGGGGGGGAAGTGCATTTCGTCGTTACTTTGTTTTACGTCCTTCCTCGCCTACCCGAGAGCACCCTCGCCGCGCCCGAGACTACGGCAGACGCCCTGCTGGTCCTGGCCAATGTCCTATTACCCTGCCTTTACTCCCATCCTTCGCCCTCGTATTTCTTAGGAATATCTCGCGCTTTCTGGACCTACCGACGGAACTCGCTTCGCTCGCCGTATTGTCTAATTTGGAGACTTAATGAATGCTGCTTCAATGTTGGTTCCCAGGGGTGGTAGAAGTATTGTAGTTGCAGTTGGGAGAGGTGACCGTGACTTTTTGCGGGAGGGATGATTTGCGTGCGTGAGAGATTTCGGTTTTGTCGCTGTTATCGAGGGTGGCCACCGTTGACCACGAAGCCCACGTTGCCACTCGACTTCTCCCACGATCGATTTTATTAACGCGACACGCTCCGGGACGCCTCACCGATTTTCTGCCCAGTACCTGGAAAATGGACGGATTTTCGGGGCTCCTCGCTAATTGTGGAAGGATAGAATTTCCCGGAGACGCAGTTACAAGCTCTGATAACCAATTTCGCGTTCATGTTCCAATTGGTAGTTCGAATGTTTTGGATAATACGTCGAGAAGAAGAGGGAGTTCGCAAGTAGGGAGGGTTTGGATGCTTCTCACTGCGAAGTGTTAGAGTTCCGTGGAATTAAACGGTAAGTCAAAGCGCCCGTTCTCGGCACTGTCGGTTTCGGGGAAGCGTTTCGAAGGAGATTGCACGGAATACTAGAAGCGATAGTCCTCGTGGTCGGTGAGAACGCTTAAATCCTGTTTGGAGGCTCTCGAGGATCCTGTGTTAAAAGTACCAGCCGAGCACGACATGGCTCTCGGGGAAGCAACAGTTCGCTCTGGCTCCCCTCTCGCCACCCTCCGCCGCTTCCAGCCTCTGCTATCCTCCTTTTGCTACCCTAAACCGTCGCCGCCGCCAAAGCACGGAGTTCCTCCTCCTCCTCCTCCACCTCCGCCAGCTCGCGGCCCTCCTTTGCCGTTCCTCGGCCCAGACCGCTCTCTCCTCTCGCGTTCCTTCTCTCTTTGGACGCTTGTATGACCATACTTTGGCTGTCTACTAAATTTAGACACCCGCTGCAGCCCTCAGCCTCGCCACCCTGTTGCTCGCCCTCCCACGCCTACTTACCCGCCGTTCTCTCGGCCTTTCCACAACCCTTCACCCAACTATGTCGAGTCCTATACCACTACCCCCCCTCCCTCCAATCCAAGCAAATTATCCTCTTGGAGTCTGACAGATCCGGATTCTAATTCGATCCTCTTATTGTTTGGCTCTGTTGGGCGAAAATCCCGCGACAGGATAATCGGCAGGTGGAGGTTATTCTTTGAAATGTATACTAGTAGATTGGATTGATGAAAGAGAAGACTTTAAGCCATTTGTTGAATATAGGCCTTAAGGAGGTCAGCGCGGAGAGATGCAAGTGTGGCCAGGCGGCTTCTCGCAGTGTCGTAATGCTTCGTAGACAGAGCCAGACGAGGCTCGCGCGTTGGGGAGCAATGCGTGACAAAAAGTCAGGCATGTCGTTCGGGGGGAGCGGAGCGGCCAGCTGCACCGGGGGGATTTGTATGCATCGGAGTGGTAAATCCTGTGGCCAATGGCGGCGTGTGTCGTCGATATTTTCATCATCGGCGAGCCAGCACGCCCGGGGCAGAGCCGGCGTGTCGCGTGATCCTCCATCACCGGCCGAACAATGCGACCACAAGTACCAAGAAAGAGTATTCGATTGATTCAATCGGTGGCCGCGGCCCTGTCCCACCGCCAAGAGAGACTCACGAAAATAGGATCGCTAGGATTAAAACCTTCCCTTTCTATGGATGGTCTTGATCTGACAATAGTAATTTACGGTTCGATCCCACAGCACTACGGCGAGAGGGCTGGCGAGAGCGTAAAAAATCTGTCGGTCCGATACTGGCGCGGGCGAAGGTGGAAAGGTTGTAAAACAAAACGTTTTGCCGGGCGCAATTTTCAGCCGGGAATCCGCGCTACAAAAATGCAATAAAAGTCGTTCCACACTTCGAGCGCTCTCCTCCCCTCGAATTCACCCTTTCTCCCTCGCTCTCCTGCCTCCTCTGTGCATTCTATCTCCCTTTGCGCACCGGCGGCTCCGAAAAAAGCAGGAAAGCGAGTGACTGCTCGCGCCGGCCGCTGGTTAAACACGCGTGGGCAAAGCTTGCGTTGCAAATTGCATCGTATCGAAATGAAAGGGCGGCCAAGCGAGAACCGCGCGCCGTCAGTAACAGTTAACGGGATCAAAATCAGCCCGGTTAAAAATCCGAGCCACTTGTTGTTCTTTTCGAGCGGGAGGATCCTCTCGAGTCCGAGTGGGTGGACGATGCTGCGCTCAATCGCTACATTTGTCGATAGGGCGACACGCCGATGCCGCGCAGTGACAGAGCGCAAAGTTGGCAAAGCGCGCAGTCGTAGGTGGCGGACTATTGTTGCTTTAAAGGGATTTCCTGTATTTCGCGTGTAACCTGTCTCACTGAGCACTGGCTATCTAATTTCACGGTGCTTCCGTCGCTGCGGCGCGGAAGCCGCTTTATTCGCGTTGTTTGTTTGCTCGTTCTTAAGCGGCGGCGAACGGGGTCAATACGTCTGCAAGGTAGATCAGTCCGTCTAGCCCTCAAGCAACGCGGCGCGTCGAATCCCCCCCTCCTCCCGAACGGAATTATTCGGTGCCTTAATGAAATCGCGATCTCCCAGCCCAAATAATTCTCTCTTTCTCGCCGTCTCCCCCTTCGTCCTCGACGATCTGATCCGCGCGGGGTGGAACGGGGCCAGCGTCCAAGTGTGCGGGCGATCGATGGCCGTGTGGGTGAAAAGGCCGGAAAACTGCGCCGGCGAATAATCCAGCGAGAGTGTGGTGGTGGAGGCTCGCCTTCAAGAATCCTCTCCCCGGCCGCACTGCTCTTCGAGACGCTCACGGAGTTTATAACTGCATATTCCTTTCTGGAGATTCCACTGCGCGATGTTCGGCGCGCGCGCCTTTGACCTGCAGCGTGAGGAATCGTCACTCGATGAGGACAATCCAGGACGGAAATACCGGCGGGAGAGGCAATTCGAAGGTAATTTAGCCCGGGCGAAAGGCTGCCGGCGCCGCTCGAAAGAGGAGCGGAAGGACGAGAAAGAAGGAGCGCAGTGCCGATGGGTGTAAGCTACGAAACGAGAACGGGAGGACAATGAGGACGAAGTACATAGAGCGGTGCGGCGCGCACTGCTCCAACATGCTGGTACATGGGTGTGAGAGGAATATGTTTGTGTGAGGGGGGCTTGTCGATGTATGGAGAGGAAGCGTGGTCTCCCGGCCGTCGAAAACGAAGATGTGTGGGTCGCGCGGATTGCAAAAGAGTATGTAGTGGGTTCGAGGGAAAGAGGGTTTCGTGCTGGGCCAGAAAAAGCTCTCTCGGCCGCGTCTCGTGCAGTAGTCGTAGCCGGCGACGCCGCCGCCGTCGACGGCGTGTTCCTCTCCCCGTCTCTCTTCGCCTGCCGATCCCCGGACTCCTTTACTCTTCTCGCGCTGCCTCTTTCTTTCCCTCCTTCCCTTTCTCTTTCTCTGCGGCTCACCCGTCGCCCGGCACACATACGTACGCCGTCACCGGCGTATGTGGCTGCTCTACGTGCGCGCATGTTCCTCTCCTGCCTTCTCCTTCTCGCCTTTCCTCCTGACAACACCCAGCAATCTCTCCCTCTCTCTCTCCCTCTCGCTTTTTCTCTCGCTCTCCTCGCTGTTTCCGTTACACCGCACAATCCCCCATATGTCTTCTCGCTCTGGACCATGTGCTCGAGAGCGTACGAGGAAACGCATCAAAGAATCCATCAAATTAAAAACGCAATTATAAAAAAGCGTTGTCGCCTCTTTGTCGAAAAGCAAGCCCTGCCAGAGCGACCCTCCAGCCCCTCCCGCCGTCCTCGCATATTCTCCCTGCCTCTTTCCGCCTTTCGTCTTTCCGCCCGGAGAGAGAAAACCAGATTCTCGCGCTCGCACCCACGCGAAAATGTATTCCCGTGTACTCTCCCCGTTCGCGATTCCCTCCTTGGCGGAACGAACGAGAGGGAGAGAGAGAGAGAGAGAGAGAAGGTGGTGCTCGTTCTAGCTGTATATCAATCCTCCCCGCTGCTGGACGTGTCGCGAGGGTTCAAGCCCCTCTCCCCTTCACGGCCACCTTGTGCAATCCGTGTACATACGCGTGTATGTGCCGACCTATGTCTGGGCTCCTGGCCCGAAAAAAAGAAATGCTATCGATCCCCCGTCCCCCTCGAGTGCGCCGCTAACGGAAACGGGAGAAGCAGCCGGGGGGAGAAAGAGAGTCGTGAGTTCGGGAGGGAAGATTAAGCTCCCAATTAGAAAGCGGAAACATTATTGCTAACAGCGCAGGACTAAACTCAAAAAGGACAAGCTGTTTTCGAAGACGGCCGCCGGAGGTGGGACGAGCTTGCATTCCAAATCCCATCCAACTTTATCTCAGTGTACATACAGCTCCGCTCTCGCTCGCAAGCTCGCAAGCTCTGTCTCGTGTGCAGGCGGCTTCGTTTTACGGGGTAGCCTCGAGGGCTTCGCGCTTCTGCAGCCGCTTTGACGCTCACTTTTATCTTCCACCCTCGCCCTCCCCCGGGCCGCGTCCTGCCGTATTATGCGCCGCGTTTTTCGGTAAATGAAAATGCGCGTGGCGAGCGTCGCCGGCGGGCGCTCGCGTAGTGGCAGCCAGCACATGCCAGGCCAGTGTTGCCTGGAAGGTGTCATGGCTCTCTCCCGCACGCTTCCCACCGGGCTCGAGAGCCTCCGCGGCAGCCCTGAGCGAAACACGTCACGTGGCTTTTAGGGCAGGTTAAGAACGATACCGTTCAACTTCAACCGCCTACTTCGTGTCTTCTATTTACGCGGCGGCGGATCGTCAGTGGGGTAGGTTTCTTGGACGAGGGTGCGTCGCGTGCCCTTCGTTTCCCTTGTATGTACTGAGCCGCACGTCATAATCGATGCGACTTTCCACTACGTTTCACGGAGTTCATAGCTGCAAAATAATTATTGTATTTCAAAATATTATATCGTGGATATAAAATGTTGCATTTAAATATTAATGTCAGAGACGAACAAGATGGATTTTCTAGGGTTATTGATATAAAGCTCCCCCAAGGGTTTCGGTGCTTGAGCGCCGTTTTCGGAGTCCCAGGCCGAAAAGTGCGTGATGGATTTTCGTGCACCCTAATTAGCACGAGCGGCTGAGTCCGGTGCGCGTGGCAGGCTTGTTTACTGTTTTCGTATTAGATCGATCGGGCCTGGGTTCCTTTCGGCCATTAAAAATGCGCGAATAACCTTTCGGCCGATGCCTGGCCGAGCAAGTCGCCCGTACAAAGGCGGCACTGCAATGTGCTTCTGACTCGGGGATTTCTGGCACAAAGGCGGAAAGCATTACATATCGATTATTTATACGGCCAATGGTTCGGGCCGGCGAGTGCACGAATGCTTCCCAGGGCTGGCATACATAGACTCGACTTTTCCAGCGAAGAGTGCTTGCCGTGGAAAAAGGCACTCTGCTCGCCGGGCCAAGTTGCTCTAGCACTGGCCTACGATACGTGTGCCAGCTATAAGAGAGCGTTTGTAAGGATTCGGCTCGATTATAGCCACGAATTGTCGCCGGTCTGCTTCACTGCGGAATGCAAGAATAACCAGGTGGTGCATGGAAGTGTGACAGGTGGTTACTGCCACACGGAAACCCGCAGACACACACACACAGAGGAGGCAGACATGTCGACTGAGCGGGTACATAGCGGCGACTTCCGATGAATAACATTTTCATGAGTGGCTCGGGCGAATAGGCTGCGCCAGCCTCGAGAGGTGTCCTCCAATTCTTCCCTTTTTCCTTTGCAGCCGGCGAAGACTGAAGGTAGCCAAAGAGAAAGCAGCTAATGCGTCGTGTCTCCAGTTCGATCGGCCAGTCAAAGGCCATAGAGAAATGCAAATAGCGGCTCGACGGGGAAGACAACTACCGAGAAGAAGACGAAGAAGAAGAAGTGGCGAGTTTATGCAGCGAGTCACGGTAACGAGGTGCCCGGAGCGACAAAGCGGAAGCGCTCGGCCAAAGACCACCGCGCGGTACTTGGCAATTAATCGAAGAAGTCGCGACCCACCCCCCACCCCTCCCGTCCCCCTCCCGGGCACCAAAGAAACCAGATGAATCCTGTCTGGTGCGAGCAAGTACCGCAACCCCCTTTTTCTCCCTGTCTCTTCCTCGCCAGTCTACAAGTACCGGACCACTCGTCCCCTCCCGCGCCCGAGGCTTTCTTCCGCGAGGTCTGCCTATTGATCGGATATTCAAAAATTCCTGCCAGGAGCAAGGCGAGCAAGGCGAACACTGTGGATCGAGAATCGAGGAGTCCTGGCGAAGGCGCACAGGTGGAGAGCAGTCGGCGGAAGTAGAATGTGGCCGGGGATGGGAGAAAGAGGGGCGAGGGGCGGAAAAGTGAGGGGGTTGGTGGACGAGGGGGTGCTTCGAGTTGTCGTGGACGCGTGGCCGCCGGTGGGGGTTAACTAACACTAGCCCCAAAGATGCGGGGATTCCTTTTTGTTCCTCCTTTTTTGTTTCTCTCCCCTTCAACCCCACCTGCGCCGCCGGCTCGCCGGCATCGCCGCAGGCGCTGGCGGTGGCGGCCAGCTCGTCTATCTAAAATACGAGTTCGATATTACCTTTCAGCCGAAGCAGCAACCACCCCGGTTTCCCACCCCCTTCCTTCTTGCCCGCCCACCGCAGCCGCCGCCCACCCCCCTTTCGAGCAGTCCTCCGACCATTACCGGTCCCCGGCACAATTTAATTACTAGCATTTTATTAAAAGTATCGACAGCGGCCGTCTTGTTTACGACTTTGCAAATTAATGTCCTGGCTCGCCGCCGCCGCCGCCGCCGCCGCCGCCGAGGACTCCTCGACAGTTTCGCTGCTGCCAATATCGTCGGGGCGAATAGAGCACGCGGCCCCCCCAACGAATCGCTCGGCAAAAAATCTTGAAATTAATATCTCCTCCGCTGACTCGGCGAAAGGTGAACGGACCGAGGTTGACCCCGCGGCGAAGCTACCCTCCCTTTGCATCCCTCGGGGACGGCAAGCCCTTCTCGTACGGAGCTCTGCCCATTTTACACATTGCCAGATTTTATTAATGCTTCCCTCGTAAATCAGCTGTAACTGACATTATAGAGATTGATACTGAGAATTGTTTATGAAAAAGCATCGTGGACACTGAATTGTCCGCGGTGCGTCTGCATTACGTGGGCACACACGAGTGGCGAATGGTCGGGCGATTTCTATCGTCCCCGAGGGTAATTACCGAGTACACAGAAACCTGGGCAAGCGAGATGCAAGCTTGGATAGCAAGCTGCGGATACACAACACACGCGTAGGTGCAGGGACACAGGGGGAAGAGGGAGGGACGAAGGCAGAAGCACTCTTTGGAAAATCACTAGGACGTGTGAGAGTTCTCGATGCGTCGGATCGGCCGCCGCCTAAATTGCTCGGCGTAGCTGCGATACATGACGTTTATTAATTATAGGAAGTGGGATTTAGTTGGGGGAATAGCAAGGGGCGGTGGTAGTCCGGCCGAACAACTTGTTGACTACGGCTCTCGCTCACTGTGTTAGCTCTCGTCCACACCAGCGAGCGAGTTTCCCAGGGAAAGAGAGAATCGGAGAGTGAGAGGACCGTTTCGGGCACGCGCGCATATCGGAGATTTTCGGCACGCCGGGCCCCGCGCGCCGAGTACTCCTAATCGAATTTGAAAAGCTCCTCGACACCAAGCCTGCTTACCGCTACTTCCCTCTCACGGATTTATAGTTCAACCACCCAACTATTTAGACTCGCATTCCACGGGATTAGTTTGCGCAACGGAAGCCTGCTAAATGCAGGCGATATAAATATTTACGCCCAAGTGTTGACAGTCGTAATGAGGGAAAATCGACATTGGGAAAGTCGTTGAGTGCGGTGAGTGCGGGATGTTTAACACACCGAGTGCTATGTCACTCGAAATCGGCTCACCAATATTTATTCCCACAAAAATAACTCTAATAAAGCTGTTCAAAGTCTATCAAAGTCCAATGGAAGAAATTCGAAAAATTGGCTAATCAAAATTAAATAATTCAAGTGGCATCAAATAATGCAATCCGGATAATTGAATATGAAAATGTCGGATTAAGAAACCGGGTAATCCTGTTATGAAAACATTGAGACTCTCGCTGGACCGCAATCAAAAAGAATGCCCGACTTCCGCGCCAACTTCGTAAGCTCGTGACGACGCGGCGAGACGGGTGGCCGTCACCGCTGGTAAATTTCCCGGCGAAGGAGAGACGCGATCCCCGGAATGCCGAGTTCTTTTCGCCAAGTAGCTCGGGCGATAAGGAGCTTATTGTTGAATTTCGTGCCGGGGGAGAGACAAAGCCTGCTCTCGCGGCGAAATATAATAGCGGAGGCGCAATATCTCCCTTCGACGCGCGCTCGTAAACACCGCGCGCGCGCGCGCGATCTATCGCCTGAGCGGAGGGAGACAGTGACAGACGTCCTCCGAGCGGAGATAGTTCGGCACGTTCTTTCGTCTCGATATCATGAAAACAGTGAGAAACAGCGACCCCTGATTCCGCCATTTTGTTGTAGTACCTTTAAACTAAATCCTGAGGAAATTCCTTTTCTTTACGTTCAACTAATTTACTACTGGGCCCATAACTTGTTGAAGCACTCTACCCCTTTGGTTCAAACTTTATAAACAGGAAGAAACTTTATCTAACAACTTTACTGTTGCATAGACAGATGTGGAATCATGAGACGAACGATGCATGAAACACTCAAACGTCAGACGCTGAATTCAGTGCATTGCAAAAGCACATACAAAATCGATTACTATATCGTGCGAATGCTACACATATGAAATATACTTTACATGTGTATCCAAGAAGAAAAACCGGGTAATGATGTTGCTCCAAACATCAATACCTAAAATCCCCCAGTTAACATCACCTGAAGCCAGCTCCAATCAGCCAACCACCAAGCCCTGCCTATCAACTATCAGATCCACGACTAGAGGAATTCCCCGAACCCATCAACTCAAGTGCGAGAGTATATCAGATCCGGGGAACCGCGTAACAGTCCACTGGTCGTGTTCGACGAAAACTCCGAAACGAATCGACACGTCCGAAAGCAGGATGAGCAGGAAGGGCAGCCTCAAAGTCAGGGGGACGCGACAAGAGAGTATAGAAGCACAGAAAACAGACGCGCGCGCGTTGTTAGCACCGAAATGTCAGCTGACAGGTTTCGTGTTGTTACGTAAAGCCCTCGAGGCGATGTGGATGGCCCAAGTAGAATGGGGACGCTCGGTGCACTCTCTCAGTACACACGGCCAAATGTACTTGCGTGCATTACATACTGCCCGATCCAAAAACGTGCGCCTCCCTTCACGAGTCACGCTCTCCTCCGCCCCTCTCTCTCTCTCTCTCTCTCTCTCTCTCTCATTGAGTCGCTCGCAGTCGCGTGGATGTGTGCACCACACGCAGGCAGTTGCGCGGGACTTATGCAGGCATGCAGCCTCAGTGGCGCATTGCTCCGCAAATCGTCGCGATATGCAGACGCCTCTGCCGAGCGCGAGGGAGAGAGAGAGAGGGAGAGAGTCAGCAAAGCGAGTGACTGAACGAGGAGGATTGCGGATAGGACGCACACGCGCCTCGCCCGAGCTGAATAACGTCTAGATCGGTTAGAAGAGCCCACGAAGGATGGCTCCCTAAACCTACCTGCTATCCCACTAAGATTCTTTCTCAAATTCGATTAACCTATATTTGTATCTCGCGTTTGCTGACTTGAAACTGGCTGATTTTCTCGAATACGGTTGGAATGTTTTGACATTGGGTTAGTACGTTTGAGAGCGAGGGGGGTGAAGTAACTCTAGTCGATCCCACTCAAACCCTCGAATCGCGGAATGCGGTTCGAGTAGTACGTTAGTTTCGTAACCAGAGATCAGCTTGGGAGTCGAATGAACCTCCCTTTGTGATCCGCTCGATACTCGGGAAATAAAGCGTCAAGAGAGCCCCTGGAAGGGTACGTCGATCCAATTAATCAGAATCCTAGACTTGCTTTGGGAGATTATGTGACCGAATTTTCGGAGGGAAAGGAGCTGGCGCGGCAAAGCCGTCGATTTGGCCGGGGCGTCGCGACGCCGAGCGCCGAGCGCCTTGAAAATTTCGAAGCGAAGCCGAGTGGAGCGCCGGGCTCTTTCGAGCTTAGAGCCGCTGAAGAATCGATAAAAAAGCGGCTGCGACGACGAGCAGCCTCGTGTGTGCAGTGTGCATCGCCTCCCGTATGTGCAGCCGCGCACGCACGCACACTCGCGCCCCATCCTACGTGCACACCACCTACACATCCACTGCTCCGGCATGTGTGGCGCAACATACACGCCGAGCACAGAGAGAGTTGCGAGGCGAGCGGAGCGGGCGGAATCGCAGCAAGGAAAATGCAAGGGGTACGCGCGCCAGTTTAGGCTGGTGGGTTCTCTGCGAGGGAAATCCGCCCCGGCAGCCGGCGAGTAATTGGCGAAAATAAAAATTCGTCATGCACTCAGACCCACGCAGCCGAGGTGCTGGCACACGAGGCTCTCGCACACACACACGCGCCAGTCGAGCTGAGACTTGGTAAAGCGGCGTGATCGATCGCGGGACGCGAAAGCCGGCGATATGTTAATTACCAAGGTTCGAGAAGGCGGCGAGCCCTCTCCGATCGCACTTCGACGACACTTGCTCGAAGGGCTTTAATAAAACCGGAGGAGACTCGTCCCTCCAATTTCCCGGCGAATTGAGCGCGACACTCTCGGCCGATCTGTGAAATCGGCAGAATGCAACGCGCCAACTTGAATTTAACTCATTCGACGACCCCTTTGGCGATTACGCGTAAGCCGCGATGGAAACAATAGCTATTATACTTGAGAGAGAGAGAGAAAGAGAAAGGGAGAGGGGGGAGCGGTGGCCGGCCAGTGGTAAGAAAACACCTATCGATCGCCGCGCGAGTGACGCCGGTGCACTTGCGTACGTATATATGCGAGAGAAACACGCTCTCCCGCGAAATTGCCGCACTCCTCATTGAGATTTAGCTTGGCGATTAGCTGCTCCAGCTCGCTCCTAGCTAGATAGGCCACATGCGCCGTGACGCCCCACTGCCGACGAGTGTCGCTTTGCATACGAGCCAATTGTTTCTGCGATCGAAATGTAAATAGCTTGTCAATCATGAGCCAGCTGCTTTGTGAATTCACTTTGTTCTGTTATCACGCGCAGTATTCGAATTACACAACAATGTGCAGGCAGTTTTTAATATCAAATAATTACTGGAAATTGTAGAAAAGCTCAAGTAAAGTTGTAAGAGAAAGAGACGATTGAGAATCTTCAGGAGGAAGACTTCTAAATCGGTCCCTTCGAGCGATGGCCAGGCGATTGGCAGTAAAAGTAATTGATGCAGTAACAAGACGCTTTATGACAGCTGATCGGCCACTGTGTTTCCACGCATCGGTCTGCATGCTCGATCTTAATGACAGGAATATATGCAGGTACACCGATCCCTCTGGGTGTTTAGCCCTGGGACACTCGGTCCTTCGGCCGAGAGTTGGGCGCCTAATGGAGCTATAGCCATTAGCTTCTCTAATCATCCTTTCAATTCCAACGGTTAATGGACTGCGAAGGATCAATTTCAGAAAAGAGAAGTCGCAATAAATGACTCGAATTTTTTCGCCGCCTTCGAAAAGCGTGGATCGAAAAATGAGGACTATTTTCAATCGACTCGAATGGCGGAATGATTCAATGACTGTCGGACAATACAGTGACTGTGCGTCGCGAGTGAATTGCGGAATCTGGATCACGATCCGAGGGCGGCGAAAGGGGAGCAGCGGCGCGCAAGAAACTCCGGCGAAATTGGCGGACGCGAGTGCCACAGAGCCGCATTTCAGACGGCTGACACTTACGTCACCGATGATAAGATCTTAATAACAGGCGCGGAGAAGTACGCGAGGCGAGGACAGGAGAGGAGTGCCAGGGGAGGGAAGACGATGATGCTCTCGGTTGTATGTATGTAGATTTGGGCCGCGTGCGCCGCCCGAAGAATCGCACGCCCAAGTTTGATGACTGCTTGACGATGATACTGACACTTTCCAAGTTCTCGCGGACATTGTAAACGGCGCATAAATTTTACTCCGGTCGTAAAGTATTCACCATTCTATTACTGCCGCGACTTCCTGTCACTCTGCCGGCTGAGTTACGATATTGGCTATCTGTTTTCTCGTTGATGAAACCAGCTGATAGTTTAAACAGGATCGGGTTAATAAGACTTAATGACTTCTTAGTGCCACGAATACAAAAAAACCCTGATTCGAGATTTCTTCGAGGTCTAAGTCGAGCCGACTGCGACTAGTTGGTCTAAAACAGCCACCTGTAACGGAATCGAGCTACGATTCCTAGAAAGCATCCCCTTTGTGCTTCGTAGGTGGACTTCTTGGAAAAGAGCGAGCGTATTTAGAGAGAAGTAACAGTAATTCTTGCACGAAGCATTCAAGATGGAAAAGATTCGCTCGAAAGCATTGTCGAAAATAAAATGTCTGTTAATCTCCATCTACACTTATCCTGGCAGGAGGCAATCGAAATCAAGCCTCGTTTCCCCGGGCCAGAATCCCCTGGATCACCAGTGACGGAAAGAGGAGCGACGTAGGATTGGACGAAGCGTAAACCGAAAGTGGCGCTGGCCAGCGTAATGCAATCTAAACGTAGACGCTATAGCCTGGAGCGGCGCGCGAGCGCACCGCCACGGGCGCATATTGGCCTGATTTTCGCCATTATCAATATTAATAGAGTCTTGGTCCATTAGCTGGTCTGGAGAGCGGTCCCGAGAATGATCCGCTGCGCCATTACAGATACCCGGCGCTTCCACCCTTTTTTTTACTTTTCTTCCCTGTCCGTTGCGTCCTGTCCCCTCAAACTTTCCGTTGTTCGAGGCAAACGCACTGCTTGACAAGATTATCGAATTATTTGATTGAATTTTATTCTGATATTAATTGTAGTATTCTTAATAGTTTCAGTGCCATGTAACGGGAAAACGGGAATTTAGTTGACAACAGAACTGGTGTATAAGCAAACATTATGACTGACCAAAGTGAAGTGAAAGAGCTAAAAATAAGGAAGTCGGGGACTGAAATTGTTAGTAAATTATTTATTTGCGGAGCATTCGAGGAGAAGATGGGAAGCGGCTGTAGTGACTAAATGGCGATGGGATCTTGCCATTTGGATGTGCAACCTGGCGTGTCGAATGGCTCGCAATGTGTACCTGTTCCTATCGGGCGGAATCGCTGCCTTTTTCCCTATCATTAGACACGATACTCTTCGGCTGAAAATGGGGCTTTTTTCCCCGGCGATTATTGGGCGCCTCTTCTTTCGCCTTGACTACTTCCTCGCCATTCCCAGTCCCGTTTCCCCAGAGAAAAGCCACCATCTTTATCCACCAGCCGAGTTTATTTTGGGGTGCACGGTGTGTACGTGTGATTTACAGGGTTTCTTTGCGGCCGCGCCGGCCGCTGCTGCCAGGCTAATTAACATTTTGCCGGAGCTTCTTTCTCCCATTTAACCGCACGATCGTGGCCGAGCGAGAATAGCCGAAAGAAGACTTTCAGTGACGGACGCATCCATCGCAAATGCACGTGAAGTTATGTAACTTGCCGGGCCGGTCACTGAATTCTCCTAGAGCCCGCCACTTGCTGCATTGTTGGCGCTTATGCTGCGAAGCGCACTCGACTAGAAATCTATAGTTTATTGAAAATCGCTGGAATACTAGTTCCCAAACACCGTGGAAGGTCGGCGAGGATGGCCGATTAATTATTGACCGACTCGACTTTACCGTGCGCCAAGTTGCCGCGAAACAACTGCAGTTACGATGCTTCCAACTATTCAAGAGTAAAAGTTGAGCGAAGGTGTCTGGAATCAACTCGCTCCTTCACGTGTCGCTCGAACAGATGCTCGAGATCGATCCCGGAACGAGTGCAACTGTTCTGCTTTGCGGAGGCGGCCTATAAGCCGAGCCTCGGAAGTCTTCGCCCCCGGCGATGCGCGCTCGCGCGGCCCGCCTAGTCAAATAAATACAACAACGAGTTACAGATGAAGGAATATTCTGCTGTCCTCGCACTCAAACGTAGGCGCACGCCGACTGCCATATTACGTAAGGTCAACATGCTGACTGGTGCCGGGCACCCCGGCGACCCGTGAATTTTGCATCGCGCGATTCCAGTCTCGCGTAACCACAGTCGCCACCCAGATATCTCTGAGTATTGCACTCAGCAGATTGCGCCTGACACAACATTAATCGCAAGAATCTGCACTGAACTCGTCGACTTATTAAAAAAATCATTAAATCACCGTTTTAGAATTTGTAAGAGATAAAGCTAAAATTCGAATAAAAAGCCCCATTGAATCGCGAAGCTACTTTGTTCCGACGACAATAGGATCTCGGCAAGTATGGAGCGGCTCGGGCCAGGCCGAGTGTTGTTTTGCCGAATGGAGAATCGTTACGTAAGTCTAAATCTGCCGGCCATTTTGCTAAGCCCGGTCCGTGACTGGCGCGTACGTAGAATATTCCGCTGGTATGCGTAGGTGCCCGGGTGTTCGTGCCCCTCCGCCAATCTCTCTCCCTCTTTCCCTCGGCGTAATAATGCCATCCTCTTTCCCCGCTCTCTCGCACAGAGCCGTGCATGCAAGTCCGCGGTGGCGAACGCGCGCTCGCCACTGCTCGAGTACGTGCATTTTGAATGTCAGCGCTGTTAAACGCTCTCTCGGCGGGCTCCTTCCTCGGCGCGGGCACAGCCTCTGCCGGGGAGCGCGTGCGTGTAAGAGTAGAGTCGAGGTACACATGTGGCCTCCGCTTCCTTGCGAGTCGACTGTCGACGGTCAGCGCAATCCGGCCGGGCTGTCTATGGCGAACATTGTCCAGCAAGCGGCCTTCGCCGACTGCTAATACGCCAGGCATCTTCTCCGCCGCTGCTCGACTCTACTTAGACTTAGAGGAAGGCTTGTTCGGAGAGTGCAGACGTTCCGTGCCGAAAAGCAAAAGGGTTCGAGCGAGGCGGGAGTGGAGAGAGGCGGGAATTTCACAGGAGGCCCGGACGAGAGTGCGGGTATTCACGGCTAGGATGAACAATAAAGGATAATTGTTCAGGATAGTAGAGTGGGGAGAAAGGGTAACAGAGGGAGAGAGGAGACAGGATGGAAAGAAAGAATCAGGACGAGAGGAAGAATTTTTGAAAATATCCGTGGGAAGCGGAGTTTTCAAGTTGTCACAATGGCGCAACCTGTTGCTCCAGGGGGCTTAGAAACTAAAGGTTTGCGGGCTTAAACGCAACGGACACACTCCGCTTGCCCCTTTTTTTCCCCCGACGATGCTCAGACTCCGTTTTTGCAAGATGCAAATGATCCGCACGGAGCACCAACGCGTCCACGCGCCCCGCATTTTTTCGCCCGACGCGTCCTGTCACTCCGGAACGCGAGGGACAGAGAAAGACAGACAGAACGAAAGAGTGAGGAGAGCAAATGAAAATGAGCGAGGTGGAATTTTCGCGGCAAAGCGGCTCGCTCTCGTTTCCGGCCAGCTCTTTTTCGCCGGTCGCGGCGGCCGCCGCCGCCGCCGCCGCGGGACGGTCACTTACCAGCGGAATATTATTACGGCGAGGGTTTGCCGAGGGAAAACGAGGAATCCGAGTGGAACGAGCGCGACGCAGCCAGACAGAGCCGGGAAAGAGGAAAAAAGGGAGGAGAGTGACAGCTGACTTTTCGAAATTACAATCGGCGCGTGGTATATCCGACGACGTTTTGCCAGCCGAGTTAACCGGCGTGCTCGGCTCCTGTTGGACCCTGTGCGCGTCGTCCTGGCACACGTGCGCCCCGGCCGATAGGACTCGTACGAGTCTACCGGGCCACTTTGCCCAGCCGCACACATATCGCGATCCCATTGTTCGAATTAAATACCCCGCTATCGCACTCCACCCCCCTTTATGTGACGAAGCGTAACAGAGTTAACTGTGGCCGACCCCGGCAAATTGGCTGTGTTAATTTTTCACCTGCAATTCTCGCCGTCCCACGGACACCCGGCCGATTGTCCCTCGCAGAAATCCCGCTCGCGCAAACATATTCGAAAGGCCGCAATCCCCTCGTCCGATCGCGGCATGCATATCTCGTGCATTTCGTTGTGGGGAAGCGACATTAAAATGAAAAAGCTTCATTGCTCGCCGGCTTGAATTTAATTATTATTATTACTTCAAACAGACTGATGTTTATTTCGAACGACTACGAGACCGCGCCAATGGCTTTTGATTCTGCGCGGCATTTAAAACAGTATTACTCTTAATATCCTTATTCGATTAACGTCCCTCGCTTTTAATGATGCGTTTAGCGGTTCATACCAACACCGCGCGAATCCGTGATTTATTAGCCTTGCACAATGAAACAAGAATTTTCAAGTGAAGTTTGATTCTGCAGAAGGATTTGTGGTAAATGTTGCTGTTTTTTCTCATCAGAATCATTGAAAACTATATCGAATTTTTCGTTAGAACGATTCCTCTTCGACTGCAAGTTCGGGGGCGTCGCCAGTTGGCTCTGTTTTTCTGCTGGATTACACAGAGCAGAATACCTCCAGTACGACATTCTCGGCCGAGTCCAGCATTTTTATATTAGTTTAACTCTAATCCGTGTAGCTCAGTTTATTCCCGGCCGCCTGTCCGCTTCGCATATGTCGTTTTCCCCCTCTCGTTCTCTCGCCAGTTCCCACTCTCCATTTTTTTCTATCGACTGGCTGTCATATCTAGGATAACTGCGTCGGAATCCCCGCTGTCGCGCAGATTTTCACGGGCGTCAATCGCAAAGTCCGGCGAAATTTGTATTCATTTTTCCAGCGCGGTACTAGGCTGTGACCGCGCGTGACTAGCTTCCCGCGATGAGCTCTTTTCTTCTATCAGCCGAATTCGAGGTTTGGGTCTCGGCCCACGGCTCGCAACAGCGAGGTCGAAATGCGACGAGAACGCTGCCAGCCGTGTCTGAGTTTATTAGACAGCGTTTTCGCCGGTGGCCGAATGGCGAAAGGAGAGGCCTCGTTGGAAACCTCTTTCTCGCCTAAGGACTTGGACGCGCTCGCGCCAAATCGAGGTCAAACCGAATTTTCTAGTCTAACCTACTGAATAAGGCGAATATTTCAGCTTTCTAAAACAGCAACGAGCCAGGAGTCGAGTTCCCCTGCACCCGCCTGAAACTTGGACTGCTGGGATTTCGAAAGAGTCGCCTTAGAACCCACGATATTTGTCCACAACGTAATAACAAAGACAGAACCGAGTATCATTTGCACGCGAAATATTATCTTGACAATTATGCTGAAAAACTACGAATAATCCGAGTCGATTAAACTTTAAATTAATTTTCTGTACCTCTAATATTCGTTTGAGTGTTTGCTTTGCGTGAATAGGACACAATACACAAAAGTGATGCGCAAAAATCGTAAGTGCGTTGAGCAAAAACTGCAACATGCAGGCTTTACATGGAGATCCTTCGGATTCGCGGCACGATCTCCGGTGCTCTGTATCGCGGTATCGGGCCAGCGGTGCATGGCGAGAATTTTCTATCAGTCATTATCATAGGAATATGGCCCGGTGGCTGGGATGAAAACGGATTACATGAATAATTGTCACACGCGTGCACGATATCCACCGCGAGAGCAAGAGAGAGCGAGCGAGAGAAAGAGAGAGTAGGAAGGATAGGAGTGTGATATGTAAATCCGCGATTATTTGATACTGTTGCGCCACTCCGCTCGGTGCAAGCGATGAAGGTCGCTGCTCGCCATTCTTTATGAACTTTTGATAACACGCTCCCGCTCGCGTCGGCTCCAACCAACCACTCATTCGCACCTACAGTCTCTGCGGGATTCCCTGGACCAGTTTCGCCTCCGCCCATTGACTTTGTCGCAGGACAAATAAGCGATCGGAGTTATACTAGCACAGGTCAGGTGTTAGTATAACTCAGTTTTTCGTGCGAACGTTTTTCCGCACAGCTCGCGGGGGGAAAGCAGATGAGTCGATAGGCGATGGGTTAATCCACAAGATTCATCGTCGATCAATGAGGAAGAGACTCGCGCGGGAGAACTGCGGCGATTGTGCGACCATTCCGCAAGATTTGACGAGGGCGATCGCATTCAGGACGCGCGAAAGTAAATTGGAACGTCCACGATCTTCCCGCGGTAACCAGACTCGTCCCTCTCGCTGAAATTCCAAATGCTGTTGCGAGGGGAAATTTCGAGGCCTAGGACATATGTATACTCTGCTCATAGTTTGCATTTGAACCGGCTCGTGATTGAAAACACCGATCGAGGGAAACTCGGTAAAGTCCGTGGATCGCACTCGAAAAACGTGGTTCTCGGTGGACTCGGATGTGTGAAGGTGACGATGGCATCAGCGGAGGACGAGGCCAGCGAAAAACAGAGGGGAATTCGATAAGCCCCGGTGCAACGAATCCCGGCACGTGCGAATCCAACGCACTGACGACTCGGTTTCTTTTTTTTTTTCTGGCGAGAAATTTTGAGTTTTTCCCGAAACGCGCGGCCGGCGGATAGAAACGAATCGAAAACTACCAATTAGGTATGCGAACATGAGGGGAAAAGTCTCGAAACGATTTTTCCGATTTACTCTCGCGACGATTCTCGATACCCCCACTCACAGTTGATCGAACCTCTCAGCGTGCAGTTGTTAATTCGCCTAAGTTACCGTCCCAATAAACGTCCATCACGAACGCAGCGCAGCAAAGCATTGAAACCGCAGATGGAGATTCTCCTCATTTCCGTAGGCAGATTTCTTCAGAGAGGCGCGGAGCGTCGCACTATCAGTGGAAATTCGAGGGAGCGGGAGATCTGCGCCAGAAAAAAGTGAGTCACGCAGATGAATCCGCGCACTTTGGACCGCGGTGCTCGCGCGCGATTGATCAGGTTCAAGGAAAATCATCACGCGCCGCGCGCCGCTCGCCGTCATTGGCGGAATTAGGCATGAGCGCGATCGACACGAGTCGGTTGACTCGGACGATATCAGAATTATCAGCACGAAACACACTCGACCAATGAAATCTGGTTCTGCGAGTCTTTTTTTGCCTTGGGTTCGATTGTCTCGCGACTCGCATTGGAAAGGAGCTCGGCAATTAATCTCGGCGGGACGGGTCTGCCTTGACGGAAAGTCAACGATTAGAAACGAAAGACGAGATCGGAGGACTAAATGGACTCTGGTCGAATGAGTTCGCACGTAGCGACTTTTTGCCCGTGTGGACGTTCTAATTGCCCCGGCGTAGTCGTGGCTCGATCGGCCATAGCCGTCTGCTACACACACACATATCGAGTGTACGCAAACAGCGGGGCATCTATTTGCACGCGCTCTGCAGTCTGCATTGGCGTTATCGGCAAGAAAAGCGCGCCGAGTTGCGGCCGCTTCCGTGTAGATTGAAGTCCAAATGCCGCCCGCCTACAGAGTAAGTACCGAGTTGGAGTAATTAGCGGAGGCCAGTTGACTCGAGGAGTCTGTTGACTCGGGAGCCAGTGTCCAGTGGGTTTCGGTTGGTCTCCATGTACATATCATTTACGCCGCCACCTAGTTCCCGATGGAAGTTGAGGCGTGGCGATCGCTGCCTCGAAATCCGGAGAAAGAATCCTCTTGAGTGATATGGCGCGGGAGAGTGCGAGAGTCTCTCGTTTCACGCGCCCTTGTATGTTGAAAAGGCGAACCTGTGCCGCTCGGCTCGCTCGGTCTCACCCAGTTCCGGAGCGACAGGTTCCCGCAGCCAGCTCGCCAAGAGCACGTGACGCCTTGCATATCCTTTCGCAACCGCCTAGTAACCTGCCTGCGATACCGGCTATCGTGCTTTTTTAATCCTTGACACCTTTATGCCTCGCGCGCTTCCCCCCGACTATCGGGATCGCGCGATCAACCTCTCCCAAAGCTCCCGGCAGAGCTTGCGAGAGCTCGATCCACTCTCAGTCGCGGAGATCGAGCGGAGGAGCGCACACATTCCCCGAACTACTCAACCTCCCATTCACCGAGCCGAGGAATCACAGTGGCCGCTCTAAGTAGAAACTACTAGTAGTCTGAAAGAGAGGAACAAGTGAGGAAGAAAACAGGTAGGAACCACAAAGCGCGCTCTGTACTGGACGGACACAGACGAGGCGGCTTGTGCGAGAGCGTAATGAGGTCAGGCTGTCGTCGTCTGAGAGCGAGAGAGAGGAAGGAGTGGTGGAAAGGTGGGCCGACGATCGCGCACGAAATGCCGATAAGAAAGCGTGCGGACGCGTGCGGCAAGCGCATACTTAGAGCTAGTCCTAGTAGTCCCCACGAAAACGGTGAAAAGAGGCTGGAAAACGAGTTGGAAGGAAAAGTGCTTGTCGAGGTCTGGCTGGTGTGGAAAGAGGGGGCTCGCGTCGGTCGGAAGGTCGAGCCGCCGCCAGGAAAGAACGTTCTCACTTCCAGAGGAGACGCACAGTGTTTTCGGCCATTTTGGTGTCTAACAGCCACTCTAGTCCGTCTTGCGACCAGCCGGTCTCCCTCCTCCCTGTGAGACGCTCTACTCCCCGCGTCCCTCTCTCGCCTACAGCAACATACCCATACACATCCGCGCCGCTCTCTTACACAATCGGCAACGTGTAGTACGTGCACATGGTGACACGTGCACACTCTCTTTGGTACGCGCGCGCCCCGGCACTCCTCTCTTTCTCGTCTCTCCTTTTTCCCTGCTTTAGGCCCTTCCCTCTCGCTTTCTCGCTCTCGCCACGCATAAATTCGCTCGCTCGCTCCTCGCCCGTCTTCTCGGCGAGTATAGTCTCTCTCTCTTTTTCTCTCTTTCTCTCTCTCTTCCTTTCGCTCTCTTTCTCCAGCGGCTTGTAGCCCGCTTCTCTACCTTGGTCCCACTCGTGAGCGCGCATCCTGCACTCGCACGCCAGACACGCACACAATGGGCCCCGAGCGTGGACGCTGGGGAAGAACACACGCGCTCGCGTAAGCGCTGGCCCGCTCGGTGCCGCGCGCACTGTGTGTAATCGCACCGCGAGGCGAGCCGAGAGACACATGCCACTCGCCGAGAAGCACTGGCGTTCGCCGGCCGAGCGAGCCTGGCTTTTCTTATGTATATTTCGAGGGGCGAGCGCGTTCATTCGGCTCGATTTTCTAGGCTTTAAGATAGCAACACTGGGATTACTCACTTCGCGGCGGGAAGTATCACTGCGTGCACTTCCTTCTTGTGCCGGCGGTGCTGGAGGATCCTTCAAAAGGGCGCATCGAGCCGAGCCGGCGACACTCTCGTACGAAGCCGGTCCACCCGCTCGTCGCGCGGCTTCCTCGACATTTTTCTTCCAGGTGCTCGGGGAGGTTGCCTCTTCTATTGCGGGAGTCGCTTCTTGCTTGGTTGTCACGCACCCCGAAGCACAAGCGCGATAGTTACTCGAGCGAGGGGTTGGTAATGTGTAGGATGGATGTGACACTGCGGCGGATTCAAGAGAGGAGACTCTCTTCCTCTCCCTCTCCTCTCTGACTAGGACGTGTTGTACTGACGACGGCGCACGAAAAAGGAAACCGAGCGCGAACTAACGGAATGGAATATCGAAGGTTGTGCCGAACACACTCGTACCGTCGTCTGGTCTGGTCTGGTCTGGCCTCCCCTCCACCTCCTTCCTTCCACGCAAGGAGCCTGTTGCTCTCCTCCGCTCGATCCTTGCGATCCTCTAGCGCCGGTGCACTGCTCGCGCCTCTCTCGCTTCCTCTCACCGAACCTACGCGGTGAAGAGCGCACCTCTTTCTCGCCCTCCTTGCTTCCTTACTTCCCCTCGTCCTTCATCCACTTCCTTCGCACTTGCACACGCCCCGATTCTTCTCGCTCCTCGGATACTTTGCCGCGCGCCTCCTCGCGCCTCCTCGCGCCTCCTCGCGCCTCCGCCGCCCCGGAGATCGAGCGCTCGAACGAGCGAGCCAGCGGCGATCACTCGCCGCCGATCAAACTCGCCTATTCGACTCGACTGTCGACTCTCGCTACTCCAAGGGACGCGCGCGCGCTCCCAACCTCGTCGATCGCCGGATCTCTCATCGATCAATTCCCACGCGAACCTCGCACCTTCCGCTCTTTCTCTGTGAGTGTGTGTATGTGTATGTGTCTGTGTGACTGTCTTTCGGCCTTCGCCCGAGTTTCCGGGGATTTTCGGCCTCGATTCTGTCCAATGCCGCGGCAACGACGACACTTTGCGGAGTTTTGCTTTTCGCGCTCCGGTCGGTTGGTTCGGTGGTTGTTTCTCTCGCTGGTCTGGTGTCTTGCTAGCGTCGCTGCCAGGGGCGGCGATTCTCTCGACGATCCATCATCCTAGAGGAGCGCGCGGCCCGGAGAACGAGAGCTTCGCGACGAGGGCGTGAGTGTCAGCGGCGGAAGACGGCGTGCGTGGACAACAACAATAACAACACCGATGGCAGCAGCAACGAGCAACACACGACACACGACTCTGCGTCTTCTTGCGATCGCCGGCGATTCCCTCTGTTTTTCTCCCGGTTTCCACTAGCACGGGATCTTCCCCGCGGATCTTCACCCTGATTCTTCTCTCCAGCACGGGTATTCAATGACACTGTCTCTCCCCCCCTCTCTCTCTCTCTCTCTCTCTCTCTCTCTCGATTGGTGGTGTCCTTTCTCTCGGGCGGTGAGGCGCGCGAGATGACACGTCTATGTACGTCTACGCTCCGAAGCTGGATCCTCCAGGCGCGTCACACACACACACACACACACATGGGGCACACACGCGCGCGCGCACTTTTTTTCCTTGGTGTCCTCTCTCGTGCAATTTCTCGCGGCTGTCAGGAGCTGCTTGCATCGGCGATCCGAAGGCCGCGCGCGCTCGCTTCTTCTCGTCGTCCTCTGGTCTCGTTCACTCGCCGCACTCTCTCTCCCTCTCTTTGTCTCTGTCGGTGGTTTTCAGTGGCTGTCTTCCTGTCTGCTGTGGTGTCGGCGACGGCGGCAGCGGCGGCACACGCTCTCCGGCAACCCTTTCTCTGGGAGAGGCGCGCGCGTGTGGAGTCTCGGCGACGGGTGGACTCGGGCGAGTGGGAGACGAAGCGACACACGCACACGCACCACTCGGGGACAGCCAGGCCTCGACGTTTGATCCGGCTCCGGATATGCGACGTTTGTCGAGTTGCGTTGGGTCGCGCTGCGCTCCCGTAACTGCATCCGCGTCGGACGGTGCGGCTTGCGCGCTAGGAGCGCCGCCATCCAACCACCCCACCATCCTCGCCGCTCCTCCACCACCACCTTCGTTGGAGACCACCGCCGCCGCCGCCGCCGCCACTACCACCCCCGGCATCGCCACCATTCTCCTCGCCACCGACGCTACTACCACCAACCCACCCAGCCGACGTCGCCGACGACGTCGACGCTAGCAGTGCACCAGACACCAACACACGCGCACCTTACACGCGACCTTCCTCTACACCGCACTAATACCACTCTGACGCACACCACTCTACCCTACCATTGCCGGCCCGCTGCCGGCTCATACTACGCCTACTACTACTCGCGCGACTCCCCTCTGTGTGCCTCCGTGTGCGTCTGACTACCAACGGCCCCCTTCGCTGTCAGCCTCGACGCGCTACTACTACACGCGCGTCGCGATTGCACGACACACTCTCCAGTTCTCCACTGTGTCACCGTCTTCTACGAGCTGTCGCCGATACATGTAGGCGAGCCCGTGTCTGTGTGAATGTGTACGTGTGATAGGTGGACAAGTGTGAATGCGTCTGTGTGTACATGGTTACACGGGCTGAGCCGGCTGGCCCGAGAAGCCAGAAACACGCGTGCGGAGGCTCGCGTGTTCTGTGTTACCGTCACATGAACGACGTCGTCGTCACCGGCGTCGTGTGCACTCGCAGCGACGACGCCGGCGACCGCGACCACCGCTCGAGCGACGAGGACGTCGTTGGTCCAATTGCACATTTTCCCTGCGCGCGCTCTCTCTCTCTCTCTCGAACCGCGAGACAGACACACAGTGTTTGCTCGCGTGCGATCTAGGCTGAGAGAGGAAAAGTCGCGTTTTCACGAATGAAGATCAAGGCGAGCGATGTCTGCGATCGAGGAATCAATGAGTGGCCGGTGCCGGTGCCAGGCTACACCCTGGTGATTAAGTCGAATGACGCTGCAGAGAGATTGCATCAGGTCGCCTGGCGAAATGAACGTCGGCGTTTAATGGGGAATTCGCTTGTTCATCGCGAGTTGCGAGGACTTTTCATCGGAGCCTCGCGCGAGGAGAACTCTCGTTCAAAGCGGACTTCCAATCGAGAGGACGCGGAGATTCGGTGAAAGAGTGCGCCTCGGCAAGTTTCTGGCGAGGGCTCGAGCTCGAGCATTGAGACAGTACTGCGGAGTTTTCCAATGGTTACTCGTAGTATCGATCAGGCGAACTCCCATAGTCGATCAGGAGGCGGTAGCTGTTCCCTTTGTTTTGTCTCGGCACCCTGATTTAAAGGCTACGTGTTGCGTTACTCGAAGGCATCAACTTCTATCTTTAGAGCGGACGCTTGCTCATTTCGTAAAGCTACGACACATGCAACTAAACCCTCGCCCTCCCCGCGCACATGGATGCCCGGTGGCTCTGTGTTGGCTGCACACTGTCGCGCATTCAATTCCCTGGAACCTGTTTTAGTCACATTGCTTTGTCTTACGGTCATAGATCGCCTTAATGCATTCTTACATGCGAGCTCCATCGATTCCCTTGGCTTCCACTCCTACTCCTTATTGCCAAGTTTTCTTTCCTCGGCTATCCACTTACTACACGGATCCTCGAGTGTGTGTGCTTCCTAGAAATTGATGGATCGAAATCGCCTTTGCAAATGGGACTGTCGGACCAATCCCTCGGCTGCATAGGTATTCGTCATTTGCTATTGATTGGCGAATTAGCCGGCTGGCTCGCGCTGTCCACATTCTACTTGTTTCAGGAAACGGTCTCAGCACGTTTTTCAGACAATTGTGGGATTATTTTCGAAAATTAACGAATTGCTGGCTTAAATGAATGACACGCCAAGGTTTACTATTGTCCTGTGTGTGGAATGTATGACTGGCTGGAAGTGTGTCGCACACGTGAAGGCGAGAGAGCGAGGATAGACGTTTGGTAACCCGGCTGATCTCTCTCGGCTCTTCGACACTCGGCACAGCGGCACCGTGGCCATGACACTTTTAATAGGAGACAATTTGATGCAGTTGCCGAGCTGCGATTTGAAATTTAAACACTAATCGCTCGGTCATGCCGTTGCGCCGGCGAGCAGGCCATCGTCTTTCCAGGCGCACTTTCTTCTTGCCAGAAATTCGGAGGTTCGGCCAAGCGAATCATTTCGTGCTTAATCGGAGAACGCGTGTTCGGCCGATTGCGGGAATGCAGTAATCGGTGAAAAGTTGTTTTCATTCGGAGAGGAGACGTGCGACGCATTGGGACGCGCTCGATGCTCGACCGGCGGAGAAAAGGTGTCCGAGCACGCTCCGGCCTCTGCCAGTCATACCTTCTGGTTAAATCACCGTCACGACAACGGCGTTATTGTCACGTGAGAGTCATGCCCCGATGGCGAAACGGTACGATCGCTCGGGAAATATACGATTCCGTCGTGACAAATGCAACGGCGAGCCCTGCGCTCGACTCGACTTGCCTCGAATCGCCTCAACTCGCCTCGACTGCCGAGCGGCCCATTGTTAAATATTAATTTATCGATACCGGCCGCACCGCTATTTCACTCGGCGTAATTGCCCGGACGCTAATGCGATAATAAAGCATTCTCTCGCAATCGAAAGTGTCCGCGAACGCACGCCGCGAGAGTGATCCTCTTTTATGTCGAGCCTATCGGCCACATCGGAAAAATTACATCGGCACATTCGCAGCCATACAATAAACTGCAAATGCCAGGGTTACTTGCGAAACCGATCGTTCCACATATTTTCCCCAATTTTTACACCAGATAAAAATGCCCATAATTCCAAAAAAATAATATGACGCGATAATTACCTTAAATACGAATTTATCGATTCGTGCCGCGCTGTATTTCGCTTGGCGCAATATCCATTCGGATAATGCGGTAATAAAGCATTCTCGACCAATAGAAAGTGATTTTCTTTTTTTTCTTTTAAACGGAACCTCTAATATCGCCGATCGAAAAAATGCTTCAGTAACTTTTGCGCCGAGTGACATGACGAAGGGATTTGACGAATGGTGGGCCTCACGGAGTCGGCTAGGACGGGGCGAGCGTGTCCGTGAATCTCGGGCTGATTAGAGGAGGGCAGACCTCGCCGGCTCGGCCGGCTATCGTCCTATCTATTTATTGGTCTATCTTATCGGGGCCGAGCCTATCTTTTTCGCGCTCTCGCGCCAGCTCCAACCGGCTCGAACTTTGCGCAAGAGAGTCGTGCTCGCAATTGGCCGGGGAAGGGGCCTCTCCACGGCAAAATCGACGATCACTGGAGGACCTTGAGCGGCGCTCGGTCGCTCGGTTTAGAAATTCGTTAGATAATCCGGCGGGCGCGGAGCGTGCTTCGGGTTTCAAGATGGCAGTCGAAAGTGGCAGATTAGATAGGGTTCCCTATGACGACGCCTCCTATGGCCAGTCCGGGTATTACGCAATTCCACGAAATTGCTCGTACCCACCAGACTAATTCCCCACTCGCCCTCGACTCTCCCGCAAAGTGCGAAATCGCGACTATTCATTTGCATGTAGTGAAAGGTCCAACAAGTGGCTCAATTTAAATAAAACGATAAAACTCTATTTCCAACCCAACTAATTACCCTCCAATTAAAACTAAAAAGTATCCCTAAACTAAAAAGATATTCCCAGAAATGTCGGCACAAGTGTTAATTAGTGGTTTAAACAAACAAGTAATGACATAAACAGACGTAACAAGACACGACCGACAATCGGAGCCGATCGTCCACCGCGCGGCTATTACCGAGGAGCAATCACGTTTCCGAGCGGCTGACTACCGCGGCGAGTGAGTCCCATCCCACTCGCTGTATACTTGACATTAAATCGTGCGCTGGACTTGTAGTCGCGCTGCGCACCGCGCCGCTCCGCTCTCGGCGTGTAGGCCGCGACGCTCGCAGAGAGCCTTTCTCTCACGAAGAGCCAATGGTGCCGAGAGTAGAGTGCGCCCGTGCGCCGAAAAATCTACGCCTACCAGTGTGGCCGCCCTAGCACTACGCGCACCGCTCGGCTCTAAGCCGCCTAATCCAATGGGGGCCGAGCGCGCTTCTCCATTTTGAAGTGGGCCTCACTTTCGAAAGCCGATTGGGCCGCCGCGTGGGAAAGGCATTTCATTCTAAGACGGAGCGCGCGCGAGAGAGCCTGGAGATAATTTATGAATGAAGTCGGGGACCTCTAGCCGGTGGAACCAGTACACGGTTAAACTACTGCGGGGACTCATGAATACGAGTGGCGGCAAAGTTTCGGGGAAAGGAGCCCTCGCCTCTCCCATCGAGCGATGATTACGAGAGAGCGGCAAGGGGTTCGAGAGTATTATTAATGCGGACTCAGGTCCCTAGTCCCCCTGGCATCCCTCTGGCAGAGGCTGCCGCTTCGATCAGAAAGCAATTAGCAGACGCGGAGAAATGTCCTGCGCCCAGGAGAGAGCGGCCTCTCCTCTTTTTCTTTCCGGGAAGGGGCAGATATAATGAAAACAATCGGGAGTGCCGGCCGCTCTCCCGCGCACTCAGACTGCATAAATAAAGAGAGCTGGTAATCCAGAGTTCTACGGCCAGGTTATAATTCTAGCTCGGTCTCTCTCGGGCTTTTATGCTGCCTCTCCTCTCCTCGAGCGCGCACTGTGCCCGCTCTCGAGTGGCCCGAGCTACGCAACGCAGTACACATGTAAGTATACCGTGCGTCGATGTGTGCATGCACTCACTTATGCGTCGGCCTCTGCTCTTCCATGTGCCCCGCACGAGACAGAACCCGGCGAGAGAGGCCGGCTGCCTGCTAGCAGCTCTACTGTGCGCCCGCACCTACACTTACACACTTGCACACACGCACGCCACTCCAGCGTCCGTATGTCGATGGCCACGTGACGTCTAAATTCAGTCGGCCATTTTGGAGCATGATTCATTTGTTTAGAATGGGCCGGTTAGGAGTAGGAGGCGGAGCCACGCGCACGAAATCTTCGCCGACCGCGCTTTCGACCGCACTCGAGGTCCCCCGACCATTTTTTCCCTGCTACGTGGGAAACACCCAATCTCGTCGATTCAAATGGCGCCAATCGAATACCGAGAACTATCCTTGCGGGAATGGAATTCATTTTATGGAAATAAACCTGTTTTTGGAATTTTTAGATAATTGCTGTTCTTATTTGCAATTTAAATTGCAGGTAAATGTTTGTTGTATTCTTTGAAGTTTTGTTCCGAGTGTTTTGGCGAAATGTGGTAGAAATTGGTTCCTTTTGACGGTGGCGATCGGTTGTTGGAAAGGTTTTTGAGAGCGGGCGGCGATGTGCATCAAGGCGACGGTGCTCGCGGACCGTGAGCCGCACGGCAAAAAGACGAGCACGAGGTGCAAGGTCCCGTGGCGGCGAGGGCGCCTCCGAATTCAATTGGCTGCTTTATGCCCGAATCCAGTGACCCTCGGGGTCCGACCTTCACGGCGAATTTCGCCCAGCCTCGTCGCCTCGGGCGATTCGGGTGCGCCGGATTCGGCAAAGGGACGCGCGAGTGCGCGAGCCGAGTGCTGGCAAAAGGGCCATGAATTATTTATCCGGCACGCATGGGAAGAAAGGAAAGGAGGACGCTCGCATGGGAGAGTGACGATCTTATCGGGCGCGCGGACCTCTTATCAGGTTAAACAGACAATTCCTTAACAGTTCTTTCAACACGCTCTCGCCTCACTGGATCAGCCGATCTCCGCGGTCCCCGCAGCCCCCAAAGGTACTTACTTACTTTCGACCTTATCTGCTTCGCGGAATTATTCTCCACCTCTCGCGCGATTAACACTAAGCTAACCGCCAATCGGCACTCTCAGAAACGATTTCCAATACCTCGAAAAGAGTACAGTAAATTCGTATTCATTGACTTACACATCTTGACTTTGTGGCTTGTGCACATTTTTTAATTCAGAATTGAAACGCTCTTTATGAAAAATATAAGTGGAATACAAGTTTACTGCATAAGAGTCGGCCGAGTGTTAAGCGAGTGACTTGGGAAGAAGCATCGTCCATGAAAGTGAGAGCCATGCGTCCTCCTCCTCCTCTGGTGTCTCGGTCGGGCCGGCCGCGTTGCCTCTGCCGGCCCGCCCGGCCACTGCCGAAACCGCTCTGCAGTCACGTGAGCATGCACGGCCACGGCACTTGTTCCCGGATGGCGGTCTCAAGGTCAGTGGCAGTGGGTCACTCGGACCAATCGCAGTGCCGATTCGCTTTCGCCCAGAAGGCCGCGCCGAAATATCGCGCTTGGTAGAACGCTCCTTCTTTGCAGGTATATTTTTTATGAAATTCTCATAAGATTTTTGGCATCTTTTTCAAACCTATCGGATTCTACATAATTCCAGTTTTAGAGGTAAGATTTATATGCTTTAAAGAATTAGTGGATCGTGGAATGCAATTCACTCGTATCTACAATGTTTTTCAGATTTTTCGACGTAATTGTTAGATTACGATGAAATTAAATTCGAGATAGTTTGAGTTTAGTAGAATCGGGTTCATTTAAGAAATACATCTCTAGCATCGGCTTAATGGGAAGGCCCACGAAGGGTCCAAACTGCAGGGTAGAAAACCTCAGGGTACTCCTACTTTGTTCTAGGACCTGTCCCTTTCGACAGGACCGGACTAGCCTCCGCACTATACGGACCACTATCTTTCTCTTCCGCGAAATTAAACCTCTTAGAATCCAACATAATAACTCGTCCAGATTCGTATTAATTCGACAGCTTCCAACGAAAAACCAACGTTTCTCAAAGAATCAATGGTGCAAAGGCCATTTCTCGACCAAGATCGGTTTCAAATCGACTTCCACTTCACTATTTCTGTTTCCCCATTAATAGATGGAGAACTCCGGCAGCGAACCTAACAGAAACAGCAGAACCGTCCGAGTAATGACCGCACCTTTCTCTCTCACACTCACCGCTGTTCTATCATGGTTGAGTAGCGTCGATTCCGGTGTGGCGAACGCGGCAAAGAGAGCGGATAGGCCGGTATCCGTGTCGGCCTTGACCGTATCTCCGCTTATCGGCGCTGCTTCGCGCCGAGCTGCGAATGCTCTTCTCCGCGAGATAGAGAGCGACAGAGAGAGAGAGAGAGAGAGAGAGAGAGAGAGAGTGTTAGAAAGAGGGAGCGTGAGGGGGGGGGGGGGGAGTGGGACATGGTGGAAGCGACCGCTTTAGCACGGAGGCCAGCGACGACGAAGACGATGCCGAAGTGCCCACTCTCGACACAATGCTGACGGCAACGTCTTCCAGTCGCTCTCTCGTAAACAGAGACGGAGGAGAGGGAATTCCTATCGGCTCGACTTTCCTCCCAACTACTAGCGGCGAACCGTGAATGCACCGGGGTTAAGGGGATACACGCTACCAGAGAGAGAGAGAGAAAGGAGCCTGCAGCAGCCTCCCAGCTGCAACTACATTTTCCATTGGTTCGCGTAAATCTCAGCTGTTGAGCCAGCGGTGATTTTAGCCAGTGCTTTTTTCACGGGCTCGCTCCGTTGAGGACGCCACTAACAAGAATCATCAAACCAAAAAAGTGCTGGTTACATCAGTTTCAGGAATAGCTCGTACAAGTTTAGATTGCCGTGGGAAAACTTGCACTTGCCAATTTGAGGGACAGTAATCAGCTGGACTTACTGAAAATGTTAACCTAGGAAAGATTCGGCAGTGCTGATCCTCCGAGGTCTTATAATTCGGCCAGAAAGACAGCAGCCATACTTGTCCAGGGCTAAATGACGCACCGTAATTAATTAGAAGTCGCAATCGCCGGGTGCGCACCCGCTCGATTTAATGCACTTTAGACACCCGACTATTCGCCCGCTAATAACTCCGACCAGTGTGCGGGCACCACGAATTTTGCCGTCGGCCAATTACTTAAATTAATTCCGCCAACAATTACGGTAATTACACAAATTACACAATTCGTTTCATTAGCTATTTATTAGGTATCTTGGCGGATTGCCGAGCCGGTCCAATTTCAATCATCAAAGCGCAGCTTCTGTGTTCTCGGTGGGAAATGAACGAACCGCGAAAAAACAATCGGCGATTGCCAACTGTTCGCGGCGGCTTTTTCGAGGCTTTTTACTTTCGTTCGCAGAGAGACAGCTATAGTACCGTAACACACCGGCTACGAGGCGTATTACTTTTCTCTGACGTCAGAACTAAGCGTCACAACCGACACCGTACGAGAATGCAGTCACCGGCATTATCAGCCGGTGCGAATGCCTCTCCTTCGCGATCTCTAACAACACAGGAACGCGTCTGTAATGAAGCGATCTTCACTCTCGGGGCTTGTGCTAGTTGCAATTGATTTCACGGAAGTCCTGCAGGGGACCTTCAAGAATGAAACCGCCATCGAAGGCTTCCTTCTGCGATTTAAACTTGACACATTCTCTGTCCGCACGTGTGTCAATGAAATCAATTCGTCCTGATATTATTACAATTATTAATCCCGAATATGGCTTGTAGAAGGTAGTTGGTCACTGGCTGTCAGATCCGGTGTAGGAAACTGCCAGTGTCCAATCGAAACGCTCCATTTTAACAGTCAGCGCGTGCTGTGCTCACCGGATCGAGCGTGTTCGCCTTTTGAATTCGAATGGTTCGGAGGATGCAAGTGCACCGAGGACGTCGAACCCTGCCGGCCACTTGCAAGGAATGCGTCTTCCAACATTGTCCATTTCTTCTCCAACACTTGGAAAACCTCGGATTTACCAATAAAATCAGCAAGAGGAGGTCGGTTTAATTGCGACATCTCAAAATCACTTTGGCAATTCGCGCGTTAGCTAACGAAGTTAGTGGAGGGAATCGATGCTCATTGAAAGCTTGCAGGGGGTTTGGTCCCACGGTGGTCATTACGGCTGGAGCGATGCCAACTGCCAACGAAACCATGCCCCGATAACTCGAGAAACTTTCTCAACGCAGCCGCCGCCGGCACATTAAGTTAATTTTCCACTCTACCGACCAGTCCCGCAATCGTAATTCTTTCCTCGCGCAATTGCGGCGACCTTGACAATTTTTGATTCGCCGTGCACTGCGGCCAAGTTCGCCGTTTGGAGGTCGAGCTTCCCCTCTCTCTCTCTCTGCTTCTCGTCGACTCGATCGCTTCATCCCATTCTTCTCCTCTTTCGCTGCGACACGCGGTGCGGCGGCCTGGCCATATTTTGGCGATACCTACTTGTTGCGCGAGGAGAGCGAGAGCTATGTGCACATACCGTGTATTTATGTGGGTACGTGCTGCGCTGGATGGCATCTACATACCTCGCCACCAGACTCGACATCGAGACCCTCTCTCTCGCTCTCTTCCTCTCATCCTCTTTCCCGCTGCACTTGGTGCAAGTTCGAGCCGAGTCAACGACCGACTAGACACGCTAGAATTTCGCCGATTCTTTCCCCGGCTTTTCTCACTGCTGCGAGCGATTTCGATTATCGTAGCTGACCAGGGGTTTTAATTCGATTAGCCGGACACGATTAATCAGGCGCGGACGGGCTCGGTCAACCACCCGTTCCCGGGAATTAATGGGGGAATATCGCCAAAAATCGGTAGTACGTTTGGCGCGAGCGATTGCTGGCTTAATTCCCTGGAAATTCAATATAATATAAACCTGATTTTACATCGCTTTGACCAGTTAGTAACGGGCTATTTTATTCGGTATTACCAGCCTCGCAGCTGACCTCACCCCCTCTCGACTCCCCCGTGTCCAGACGATTTTAATATCGTTCGCGTAATTCCCCGGTCGAGCGATCATCCCTTTATGCCGGCACCGGTCGTCATAGTAATTTTATTAAATATTTTTGGAAACGCCCGGCGGCCCGGTAAAGCGCCCCCCGGCGTCCAACAAATTTATTTATCCTGTCCAACGATTTTAGAGCCTGAATGGATCGGCATCAGTGTGATCGGCCCATCAGACCCTCAGCCCCGGCGAAAAGATAGTGCGATTGGATTACTCTTGCTAAAAACACGCGTTGATATGTATCAATTATCTAGCAAAGGATATTAGGGAAGAGTAGTATGACAAAGCTTTATGCTTCCATCAGCTTTCGCGCGCAATTTATCTTCAGGAAAAACAGCTGTTAAATTCCCAATAATTCCCCCTATTTTATTAACATTAAAATCTACCCTATAATCATAGACACAGTATGAAAAAGCTTTAAAGTATAGTAGTTGGGAAAAGTGGTCGAAAGCAATTGCGGGCGAAAGCGGGCTTTTCACGGGTCCTGGCAAACTGTTGCACTGCGACATTGGCCGATCGACAAGGTGGGTACATAAGCCGGGCGGATAGGAACGGTGAATGTGCAACGCCGCCGGTAGACGACGACTGCTATGTACTCAGAGTGCAGTAGATGCCCAACCATGTATTTCGGCGGGCGCCGAGTATGTCTGTGTGTGTGTGTCTCTACTCTCTACGTGCCGGTGGCAACGAGCCACCCCCACTTTGGCGAGCTCGAGGAAATTTCGGGGGTAACTGACTGCGCTTTCCAGCCGAGCACCGCGCACGGGAGCAGCGGTGGTTGCTGCTACTGTTGCTGCTGTGTCAGCTGCAAGCGGAGCCGCCGGCGCGCGCGATCACTCCGACCCATACATATAGTCGCTTATGTTATGTATGCGCGGGTACATGTGTACTAATACCTACTGTGCATCCACCGCGTAACCAACGGCGCCGATATAAACGCGGTTACTACTTGTTGCTCTAGTCCCAGAAACTCCGAGAATATCCCCAACGTTTTCGAGCCGCGAGTGGACCACTTGCTCTCGCCAATTCTTTGTCTTCCTACCTCATCCACGGGACAACACAATCCTGCCGAATCTTTGATTTACAAAACCGTTTACCTGTGATATATGAAATAATTCTCACGAATACACAAAGTTTTCCTTGCATATGGAAATCTCAATAGTGCATAAGTATAGTATAAGGCCGTGGGCAACCAGATGCAAGTGTGTTTTGGGTTGAAACGGCTCGAATTGTCTTGTTCAGTGTCGATTGATTTTGAAGAGAATATTTTAAGTGTTTTAATGTAGAAAAAGGTGTATTTCCCGGTTTCGATAGTACGAAGAAAAGCGTTCTAGAGCCAGTTGTTCCGTTTTCGACCCGCAGCAGGGAAATTTCGTAGATCGCAACAACGGGTTGCCTGGCTACCGTAGCCTCGAACCCGGTGCATCCGATATGCAAGCAGACACAGGGACGCCTGCAAATCGTCCGAGCATACACTTTCCGCTGTGTGTGCGTGCATATGCATGCGCCGGTGCTGCATGTGCCGTCGAAAGCCGGCCTGCTCTCGGCAACCCGTATTCGGCGACGAGCACAACGCCACTCCAAAGTAACGAGGGCTTCTCGCACACTACCGCCACGTGATTCGGCCGCTCGTCACTTCCAGGCCCCACACACAGCGTCATGGAGAATTCACCGGGGGGAAAATGCGCGGTAGAAGAATTGTAATGAACATTTTTAATTAAAATGTAAAAATCTACCAATTTATTCAAATGAGAAGAAATTCAATTCTGAAGAAAAAGATATTTCTGGTTTTTTCAATTATTGGTATAAATTACAGAGCCAATGAGCTAATATTCCGGTTATTCTTGTCAAGCCGACAAAAGCGTTTTCATCCCAATGAGTCGATTAACCCAGCGATTGACAGAAAACGTGTAGCCATTGCACCCGGGCTAATTGTGTAGAGGCATATTCCCAACCCACACGTCCAAAGAGTTGGCGTTCCTTTGTCTCGCATTTCGGGCACGACTTCCACCCCACGGCAGCCACCCCCATGGGAACGCCAATGGGAGTATACAGATTTGCTCTCGAACCGGCATTCACAACGACATGGAACCAGCATTGTATAGAGGAAAGATGCATACGTAGGAGTGCGCGCATGGATGCGCGCAAATGGTCGAAGCGGCTGGATCGGCGGAGCCTGTGTTTGTGCTCGGTTCTGTATGCTTCTCTGCACACACTCGGTGGGTAGACACACGCGCGCAGACAGACACACACGTATGCTCGGGAAGTGCAGCGTGTGTGCCTCTGCGAAACGCTATGCGGAGCACACTCGCTCTCGATGGGTCACTCTCACTCTCTCTCGAGCGAGAGGGAAATTTGGCAGCTGTTTTAAAGCCGGCTGACTGGCGAAACTCTGGAGGCAACGCCAGCGGGTCCTCGCACGGCATCCTCGTTCGATTTCCTCCTTTCTCATTCGCTCCCGCACGCCGCCACGCCGCCGCGCCGCTCTTTCCTGCTTCTCCTCTCCTTCGCCCTTTCTCACTCGAGTTCGCTCGCTTCCTTTCGATGCTTTTTCAAGCGGCTCGCTCGCGCGCGCCCGATCGACTGAAGGCCCGATTTTACAATACCCCACTTACGAGATTACTCACTTGGCGGCAACTTAATCGGCGTCGTCGTCGTTGAAAAGTTTTCCCCTGTCTCTTTCTACCTTTCTCTCCTCGGAGATTGCCCGTCCTAGGGATTGTCCCCCGCACGAGCAGGGCGCCCACCTAATCGCTTTGCGAAACTTCCTCCCCAGGCCCCGATGCGTCGCTTCCGTGAAGCGCGCCGCTGGTAATTACGTGGATTGGGGAATTGGCCTCGGTTTTTACTAAGTAATTAAACGTGCCTCCGAGAAAAAGGTCGCCTTGCACCGCGCCCGAAAGCGGCCAACATGCCTGCGATAGAACTTTCAGTCCAATTACCACTGTCTTCCCTTAATATTTCTCTGATCGAAGCGGCGTACTTGGCGGCGATTACGCCAAGATCCGTTCGCCGGGCGGAAAACTCGGCATTGAAATCGGCAAAGAGAGGAGTTGCGCGCAAAAACGGAGGAGGCGAAGGGAACGCGCTCCGCTTTGGCAGCGGATGCGACAGGCGTGCATGGTACGAAGCCGCTCGCGTTCACTAGGATCGCGTGCCCTCAAGTACGACGTACGACACATTGGAGAGCGAGCGAGCCGCGCGGCGAGAACGAGAGGAAGCATTCAGGTTCGGCTGCCTGCCCGTCTCCTTCCAGTCCCACCATCCTTCTCCCTCCCGGCATCAGCCGCGCCGCTCGAACCCGCTGAACGTGTAGCTTTTTTACCACACTGACCTGGGTTAACTCCGAGTGCAGTGCCGAATAATAAAACCGCCGGAACCACTGACCCCCTCTTTCCCGGCGCGGGCGATTGTATCGGTGCACCTCCGCTCCTCGATGCACACGCACACTCAGTCAAGAGGAGAGAGAGAGGGTCGGCCGAGAGGCCTCGGCGAAGCAGAGACGAGAGCTGCTCCGCCCTCCAGCCAAATCTAAATGCAGCGGTGTGCGCTCGCTCGCACGGCCTGGCAGGGACGCCAGTGTGTGCGAGACGTGGATGCGGCCAGAATGCACCGAGTGGCACAGAACGAGGAGGAGAACGGCTCTGCTGAGTTGCCGAGGGCAGGGCCACGGTCACCCGAAAATACGGGCGCGCCGAGAGCGCGCGTCCTCCCTCACTCTCCCTTTCTGTCCGACCATTTTCGCCCGCCCTGCTCTCACTACTTGAACCCCTTCGCCTCCACTCTCTCACTCTCTTTCTCCTTCTCGCGCGCGCTTACTCTGCGCTTCTTTCGGGCGCGCCTACTCTCTCGCTCGCCCCGCTGCCTTTCAATGGCTACGAGCTCTCTTTACGTGCACATGTGCACCGCCGAGCCCGCTTCCCCACCGTGCATGTGCCGCGCGTAGAACTACTTACACTACCGGCTGATTCATGAATCGCGGGTCGCTCGCGCACTATTGCCGGCTTGCCGCTCCGCTTCCCTGCTAATCAATTGGCACGTTCGGGAGCATCCAATGTAGACTCTCCGCTCTGTGTCGGAGCCAGTCGTTATTCCGAGCCGCGCATATCATTGACGCCGAGTGTACCGGACTGGTCGATGAGTACGCCGGTGATTGGAACTCCGATTTCGCCATTTTTAAAGGAAGCGCCAACAATGGACGCCACTCTAATTCGGGGCGAGTTAGCAGCGGGGACTAATAGGTGTCGGCAGTGGCCAGTTGAGCAACGAATTAGCACGGGGGAAAGGAGCGTGCGTGTAGACGGGCGGGATGAGTCGGTGTGCGGATGGAAGGCGAACGGCATGGAAGAGCACTCGCCGCGGCCGAGCTGTGATTACGTGCTCGAGGCACTCGCGGAACAAAGCGTCCTCTGTCCTGGCGGGCACGTCGCGATCTATCCCAATGCGTGCCGACACGCGTGTGCACGCGAATATCCCCGGCTCCTCCCGCTATTTGCACACTCCGAGCGCCCCGCGGAAAAGCGGACGGGGAAAAAAAGGGGCCGAAACACACCACCCTTCGCCCCTCCCGTTTCTACACGTGTGTGCGTGTGTAGGGGGGGGGGGGGAGATATCAATCTCGATGGTAAAAGGAATTCAGGCAAGATGCAGTCGAGCGCACAATTTTCACGATTCCTACCCTATATTTGTGGAAATGCGTGTGTGTGGAGATGGCATCGCAGTGCCGATCCGAATAACAATCTCGAATCGTCCGAACTGTCTGCCTCGAACGCTCTGACTCACTCTGTCGCGCGCGGCGACACTCGCAGGTGAGTCAATACCCAGAACTCGTTGCTCGTCGCCCGATAATGAGACTCGTGTATGCAGTGGCGCGCGAGTCTGCCGCCTCTGTGAAATCGAATTCGCAGACGATGCCGGCGCACTCTTTTATCTGGCACTCGCACGGCGCAAACCTTATCGGCTCGCAGCCCGGAATCCCCTGCGCCCGACTGCGGAAGGCGCGGAAACTCATCGCTGCATCCGAACTCCGATATTATTGACAGACGGCGGGGGCGCGCGCGCGCCAGCGCTATCAAATGTGGGCCAAATTCCGTGAACGCCGGATTAACGCGACTAACACTCGCCACCCTGTAAATATGCATACAGAACGCGCCGCCCGAGTTGAGCCGTTCCCGCGAAGAGAATGGTGCAACACTTTTCCACCTGATAACTGGGACACGCGATTCTCTCTTTCCAACTTGGACGCCGTCCCACCCGGCCAGCCGATAGTTGCCCGGGTTCTCATGAATGCGGATAATGCCGCCCAATGAAATTGGGCGGAAGCTACTTATCTTATTGGAGGGAAACTTTGGAGAATTCTATTGTCGCTGGTATAATTCGAGGTTCCTCAATGCGAGCAGATCTTTCTGTGGAACTGGCGACTTTTTAATATCGCGAGACACCGCTAGTTCCAAGAATTAGAAGAAATGGAAAATTTATGATAACAAGTCAGTTGATGAAGCGATTGATTAAGTCGATCGTGGCTTGTACATCGGTTTGACTTAGAATACATCGAGCTCTATTCTGAATTCAACCACGGTGTAAGAGCGAAGCAAGAGCATGTTGATCTTGCACCTTGAAGAGAGTAGAGTGGCGGTTCCCCTTTAAGGATCACTTTCAGCACAGCTTTCCTCAATTTTCCCACCCCAACTCGACGAGCAACGACCGAAATTTCGCCGCCCTGCGAAACAGATTCCGTCGAGAGCCACTCGAAAGTGTTGCGATTCCCGACAGACATTGCCGCTTGAATTAATTGATGCGCGTAAATTCCGTCTCCAAGATTATTATTAATATTAAGTCTCATTGGTTATTAAGTATAAGTATTTCGAGAAATCATAAGTTAAACGAAGTTGGCATTGACACTGAAAATACGCGACGCGTACGATTGACGTTTAACAACACAGACCTCGTGCTAATGTTAGCAGTAACGTTTCCGCACGGACGACTCTATTTGGTGGATAAATTTCAAAGAATAATAAGCGATCCTCTAAATGTCAATTGACGAGTCCAGGGTCACGTGTTTATCGGCTCCGGTCTCGCAGAAGAACTGCAACCAACTACTCACCAACTCGGGACGGTGTGTGCACAGCTGCGAGCTGCCCGTGGTACGTCCGTCAATGGAAGTAGAGCCGCCGAGGCGTTCGGCTGGCGTAAAATTCCAGCCCCCTTTATCGAGCACTTCCAACTCGCGAATCGGACACCAAGTAGCTTTCGCGAGGAAGAAGCACCGCCGGCGAATTCGCGAGAGTCCGTCGAGGAGAGTTTAGTCGCGAGTGCTGTTCAAGTAGAGCGGCCAGCCCGCCAGTAATCCACCAGCGATTGGAAGGCGTGCGATTGATCGAGCGTTCGCCGTGACACCACCACTAACACTAACAGAACTCGATCTCTCAGCGAGAAAGAGCGAGAGACCGCGCACGGCGCACTCTAGTACGGAGATTCTTCCCCCCTGGCGGCACACTTGTTTTCGTTGTTGCTCCAATTCACAGAATTTATTGTTTTGGATAGCAATGTTGATTTATGCGCCAGATACCCCTTTATCGGGCGGGCGGGCGGGCGGGTGAGCGCGCGCGCGCGCGCCAAAGAAACTTTACTTTGTGTCGCTCCCACGCGCGACGCCGTTCTGCACTTTCAAACGCGGCCTACGAAAACAAGCCGCTTGTGTTGCTTAACTTGACACTAATCGCACACGTTCGCCGGCGTACGCTCGGTGTTTGCGAGGCTACTAGCATCCCCCTCGGCCTCACTGCACTCTTCTCCAGTCCGAGTCGACGCTCCACGAATATACTCCACTCGGCGCGCACTCCGATACTGCACTCGATCGGCACTCGAGGCCCGCGATCCGCGACGAGTGCGCCGGCTAAAAAGGGTTATCTACTAGATTCGAGATAGTTTGGAGCGGTGCCGATAATGGCGAGCGGTTAGGGCTCCAAGAGTGAAAGCTCCGGTGGACTGGTGGAAGTACAGAAGCGGCGCTCCGGCTTGGTTGGTCCGTTATCACTGGTCGACGAAAAGTGCGTCCACCAAGGCCGCCTCCTCACGTTGCGCCGCACTACCGCGATCTCTATGAATTCGCTGGTACGAGTGCGTGTCGATTCCCTCGCTCCTCGATCTCGGACCTCCTCGCGGCGCCCTCTCCTTCCTTCTCCTCTGCCTCCTCCCTTCCTCTCCCGCCTCGCTTCCCTTCGCCCTCCTACTTCGCCTCTTCACTCTCTTTCTCTCGGGGCACGCTGGGCTCCTCGTGCGGCCAACTCGAGCTTGCACTCCGCCGTGCGAAATGCGCCCGGTTTCCAGGCCTGACGACGCCGCCACACTGCGCCGACACACTCGCTCTTCCACCGCGCGCGACACACGCGGCTTCTTCTCACAGGAAGCCGATCTCCGATGAGGAGAGCTTCGACCAGCGATCTCTGCGGACTCTACGCGAGCATTCGCACGGGCTCTCCGCCAACTGTCGCACGCTCGCTCGCCGGCTCGGACATGTTGTTCCGTACTGGCACTCTGCACGTTCCGTGCATCCAGATAACGCGCCCGTCGATTCACTAACCTACCGCACCACGCCGTCCTCCGCTTCTACAGGCTCTTTCAAAGTTGGCTGCTCTCTCTGCTGGTTCGACTCCTCCGAGTACTTGATTTGCTTTCCAGGACATTTTTATTCGCTTTTAGGGCTCTGTTGTGAGTGTACATTTGAGGGAAAGCTTCTTTCCAGTTGCACTTTGCGATTTATTCCAGCTGGACGTACAAGCACTTGCGTGTCGCCGAGGGCTCGTTTATGTTGACGGGGCTTTTTTGTTACTCTAATAAGGGAAAAACGGGCAGTTTCACGCTTCGAGAATTCTATCGTCCCTTCTCTCCTCGAGGTTTTAATGGGGCTTTGTCCGAGGGAGAGTAATCCTGGCGGGGATTCCCAACTTGCGCTCCACGCTCCATGTAGATTTTATAGGTGCTTCTCGCCGCTCGGCCGCTTTCGGGCAATTAGATTTTATTCGATTCGAATCCAGCCGAGTGTTCTCCGCCGCTGTTTCCTGGAGGAGCGCCGGCTTAGCCGCCGAGTAAAAGACAGTCACCGACAAGTTAAACGACACGTCAGCTCGTGCACTGCGCCTGCCGTTATCGCGCAATGCGGTAATACCGATTTTGCTGATCATCCCCGTGTTTCGTATAATCCTCTCGATCTCGTGCCCCGCTTGCCAATTCCAGGTTAGCTGTAATGACAACAAATTCTCTGTATTAATCGATTATTCTGAGTTTTCCTGAATTTTTGTTTCAACAGCTAATTATAGCGAGGAATGGCGCGAGGGGACGGTCCAATCGGCGGTAAAGTCGTATTATTGTCTTCGAATTTGCAGCGGGCTCGGAGGGAGTGAGGCATAGAAGGCCCGACAATAGGACGAGTACTTGGTCCGATAATTTAACAGTTGCCGCATTTAGCGCTCGGTCCATTTACCAGCCGGGCCCATCTGTTTCTCGCCGGCTCAATTATATCTCCGACAATGCAGTCGCAACATTGATACCCACACGCTCGTCGGCGACGGCAGTCGCCGGTTGAACGACCGAAAATTTTCGCGAATCGGCTTCGCTTATCGGATGCATGCGCTTTCAGCGGAAGAAGACGGCTGCTATCGGAGCCGAGGCGTCTAGGTGTTGCACGTGTCGGTGTCGTCGCGAGATAAGATTGCATTATTTCGCTCGAGGCTCGATTTCGGGTCGGCCCCGTTTTCTCTCTCTCTCCCGCTTCCTCTCTCCGGATGAGTAAGGAGAGGACGGAAGGAGAAGGGAGGAAGAGAGAAAGTGAAAATGGGGGGAAGCGAGTGAGACGACACTGGACTCCAGTCGGATTAATGGAGTTCTATTGAGAGCAGACGCATGCGGCGTGTCACTGGCCGCACGTCCGAGAGACGACCTTATCAATACGCTATTTCGGCGGTGATAACGTCAATCGACGCCCGTCGACGTGTCGAGCCAGCCAGGTGGAGATATCATGCATTCCGCTCCGGCCAGATATAATGCAGCCACCGGCTCGCCGGATCCCGATGCGCTTTCGCCTTCTTCGAGATCGCTGCTGCGATTCAAGCCTGATCTACATTCAGCAGTCGAGGCTCGCGTGACTCTCCTGCGCTATATTCCCCTGCGTTGCTAGAGACAGTCACCCCTCCGATCCAACTACCCGGCTGTCCAGAATCCCGGGCAAATGGTGATCATTAAAAATTTCCTATCAACATTTGCCCCATGAATTCCAGGTTCCTATCTATTTCTATGAATACGTCGAAAAGGGACAAGAGGAAGGGAATTCCGGGACTTGTATCCCATGAAGATTGTCTAGACACCATGGAGTTCTGTTTATTCCACGGCGATCCCGATCGCCCCCTAAATTCAACCTTTATCGCCTTCTACTCCCTTTCGCCCGCTCCCTTATCCTCCCGCAAACTTTCTTCGCGACCACCTATGCATCCACTCGCACACACTCACTCGCCTTTCTCCGTCTCCTTTCTCCGGCGTTCTGTTCCGTCGAATGTCGCGCGCGTGAATCAACCGATAGGCGAGCCGGCGGCCCGCTCGCACGTCTAAACGGGGTAAACGAACTCTTTGTACCACTGACTGGCACGGAAGGAGAGAAAGAGAGGAGAAGAGTGGGAGCAAGCGGGGCACCGAATTGCAAGCCCAAAGTGCATCCGACGATAACGGAGGCCGATATTACGCGCGGCGGCCAGGGACGTATTTACCCACGTGTCGCCTGCGCAGAGAGCGGCGAGACTTGGCCGGCTGATAGCGAGTCACCGCTTCTACTTACAGTCGCTCTGCAATATTTCTTGGTTAGGTAACACTTTACTGTTTAAATCCTTTTTTTGATTCAAATTTTTTAAATTTTACTGGGATTTAGAAATGACAACTTTTAGTTATTTAAAGATATTTTTTGATTTTATTAATGGAAATGCAGTAACTACGAATGAAGTCCACGAGATCGAAGTGTTCAATGCGAGTTTGTTTGCGTAACAGTGGACGCGTAACGACGGCTTCCGAAAAAGGCGGACGAACGTGGACGTCGGCAGCCGGTGTGTACATTGCCCCAACGTGACTTAACACACCTCCAGCAGACGAGGCTCCTGGTCATATTTGCCCGTCGCGCTTTACTATTTTCATATTTGTACTTTCCTTGTGTAGCCATGCGTGTTGCACGTTGCACGTGCTTTCCCCGCACAAGATCTGCGATCCAAGAGAGCTGGATGCAGCTCGATCGGAAAGAAAGTCGCATATCAAGATGCGGATTCCTCGCGGGAAAGAAGGACGAGCGGTGGAATTTGTATTAGCAGCTTTGTTAGAAGATCGGAGCTCGACGCAGTGAATGCGCTAGAATCTAGCCAATTCGCGAGCACCGGTTACCACGAGAGGAGCGAATACGGTCTGGTGCGTTCCATGGACTACAGAGACACCGGTCATTCAGGTTAAGGTGTCACTCGATGCCCCATTACTTATCGAACTCGCAGCTCAGGAGAGAGAATCGGAGAAAAGAGCCTCGATCGGCGGCGATGCGATCTCAAAGTCGCCGACGAAATTCCGGGACTCAGCGATGGTTGGTAGATTTCAATTAAAATGCTGAAACTATCGAATTTCGAAGAATTCATCAGAGTTGTAAAAATGTTCAAAAATTACATAACTCAACCCCCGAAGCCATCATAATCCTACACAACGAACGAAACAGTAACCAGCTCCCAAGACTCCAGTCCTCGGAACAACGTCGGTGGAGGGCCCGTGGAGAAATTCCAGAAGCGGTCCTCGACCCCCATAAACCGAGCGATTGCGGGGCGACAATAATTTCCACGCGGGGTCGATCCCGGCATCGCGATGCTCCGCGATAGTGATTCCACGCAGTCGATCGAGAGCTAACGGTAATATCGTTTTCCCCGTGGAGATTCCCAAGGACCAACATCCAACCTCACCAACATCTTCCCTCCCAGAATCCAAGACACAGGATCACCGCGGCACAAGAGAAATCGCAGCGAGCTGCGAACAAAGAATACATTCTGTCCCGTCGTTCCGATAAGCAGCGTTGATAGAGCGGCGTTATCGGTTTCCTCGGGTGCCTCAAAAAATCCTAGAGCAAGGATCCTATCGGATGCAAGCGTCGGGGGCATCGGATCGACGCTTCCTTCTTCTCACGATGGCGACGCGACGACGGAGTACGTGGATCTGTGGGTCCAGCCTCTTTCTCTCGGTTCTCTGCAGCGCGAGCGAGTCGAGCCGAGGAGCCGAGCGAGATAACCGGAATACAGGTTTCTGCGGATAGAGTTGTGCCGTGACGACGACGCCGCCGCCGACGACGACGACGACGCCAAATGGTAGGGGGTATACCGGTAGAGATGCTAATGTCGGCCTTGTGCCACATACCCATGCTCCTGCTGCCCGTCCATGGTACACGCAGGTCCACGCACACATTTACTCCGGACACTCGGCTTTTGCACGTCGAGGAAAGGGCAACGTACGTGTGCACGCTGCCACACATACGAGGATTGGTTCTTGCTAAGCCACGGATAGACTAAACTCCCGGCCTACCACTACGCACCCAAAACCATCGACTTCTCCTTTCCTTCTTCGGAAACTTTCCGCGCCTACCTGCAACCTCCATTTTCTCCCCACCACCATCATTCTCGCGCGGAAAGCTACGCTGCCGAAAGCTCGCCTGGCGCAAGCCTCGCTATTGTTCGCAGGGTGACTCTTACTTTTCAATGGTGCCGCTCCCGATCGGAAATACGAAATTGCTTGGGAAATCGGCCGTCGCCAGGCTCAAAGCAGAGGGGTCACTCTTGGTAATTGCGTAATTGTTGGTGTGTCAGCCGGGGCTTTTTCGTGCGACTTCGACAGAGATCAATTAGCGCTCGGGAGCGGCATAAGAAAGTTATGTAAAAGTCGAGAACGACTTGTGGGGATTGGACGGCGGATTGTGGGATGTAAACAGGGGAGAAATAGTCGAATGAAGTGCAATTGCGATCCAAGGGAAAACAAAATTACTTTAAGAATTCCCAAAAATGATAAAATTGTCCAATAACTTAATTCACAAAGTAATTTCTTTCGCAAAGTAATTGGTGGAGAATCGATTATCGTATACAACTAGTCGAATGAAGTGCAACAACTTTCTACGAGAAACGGAAATTACTTAAACGATTCAATAGCTTAATATTTATGATTATTTCTTTCGCAAAGTAATTGATGGGCAATCGATTATCGAGTAGCAGACGCATCGTTCCTAGATCAAGCCGGATGTGCAAGAGCGGCATTTTTCCTCGATTGGTCATTCAGTCGAAAAGCCTTGAATTACGTAAAGCACGTCGTGTGATTCGAAGGGGAGCAGGTCCGCGCGAGATCGAGTAGGCTCGCCGAGCGAGAAAAATCCTCGTGCTTCTCGGTCGTGTTGCGGCCCGACCGACTCACTTGGCATGGCAGTGGCTGCCAGGGCCGGCAGCATTATCGTTCCTGTCGATCGCAATTTCATCGTGGGCTCGCAAGAAAGAAGGTTAGGCCAGGCCCCCGGCATGGGTTAGGCTTAGGCCAAGCGCGCGCGCGCGCGTTCTATGTATCGCGCGAAAATCGCGTGAAAAACTGGCTGTCCTAGAAACGCCAACTGGCCGGCCAGTCAGTGGCACAAGCCGCTCGCGATCATTCCGCCCGATTATCGCGAGGTTGGCTCTCCACGAAAATCGTTACATGGCATTTCCAACCATCGTCGAGCATCTACGATCTGGTATATATCAGGGTTACGTCGATTGAGAGATTGGAACGCTTGAGATTAATCCACCGAACTTGATACAGTTCCTGGAAGCGTTCGATCGCGAATGCAGAGGCTCAAAAGTACTTCAGCATAATTGCATCCTCGAAAGTACTTCAATATAGCAGCAAGCCAATTTCATGGGAGATTTAATACCTCGCGCATGCTAACTCTAATTCTAATCCTCTGCACTGGAAACACTCTGTGACACTGTCCTTAAAGGATTGGACTGACTTTTTCGGCGATGATCGGCTTGAGCCGGTCAATGTTAGTAATACTAGGTGAGCCTGGACTCTGATTACTTGGTGCGTGCAAGCGAGAGTATGCTAATGACTCGCCGATAGAGTATTAGAAAAGGCGGACGATAATTACAACGGCGCGGCGGTACGACGAACGCGTCGATATTATTAGACAGCGGAGAGGAGAGCGTGGACGGGCGGGAGGTGGCGCGACGCTCGTTACGCCAGCGTCGCGCTTTTTTCTCTCTGCTACTTCGCGAAAGTAGTTACATACGTGCGGTATGTATACGCGTATTTACGTATGTATCTATCGGTAGCGAGCGCGCCGCGGTAAAAGCCGCAGAAAATAACCTTTGAGCGGCTCGATTTTCCAGCATCCTCCGCATCCTACGGCTCTCCGGCCGGCTCTCTTTTCCCTTTTATCTTTCGCCTTCCTCCTCTCCCTCTAATTCACGCTGCAATTGCATTACGAAATGCCCTTCGCAGCCCGCGCGGCCTGGCTGGCTGCCTCGCTACTTCTACTTGTACTTGTGCCCGCCGTGCGTCCAATTTCTCGAGGCACTTCGTGACACCGTGAATCGCCACTCGACCCATTTAAGCCGCTGCCGATTCGACTGACTCGTACCACCGTAGATTCGATGATCGTCAATCTCGCCGCGACCATTATTGCCGATTGCAGCCGCGGATGGCTTTCCGCGATGCCTTCGGGCCTCGGTGACGACTGACGAGCGCTACGCGAGTCATCGCGTGAATCAGTAGATTCGGCCCGGGGCGCACCACGTCAGACAGACTTCTTCCGGAATCGGCTTCCGTGCAGGAAGTAGTTTCAAGTTAAAAGTCAAATCTATTAGTGTACTCCTTTTGATTTCATATGAATGGGTGTAGATGCGCTTTCGGTGCAACAGAGAACGGAGGCGTCGAGTGGGGTTTTCAATTAGAGCCGAACTCCCCCCACCAATCCGGAGGCATAATCACCAGTTTTAGGAATATTTTTATGAGTCACCTTCGCGTTAGAGAACACTCACAGACACGTGTACATTACTTACGTAACTTGTTTTGCTGCGAAATTTAACCGCATATATTCGGAACGAGTACATCTAATAGTGCAAGCAACTTTGTCGAGGCTGCATATTACGAGATACGAAGTGAGCCTCTCTCCTGTGCAACTTTGCATGACGGGGCTTCCAAATCACTGCAAGGGTGTCCCTAAGTAATCGGTTTTACTTAATCGAACGGTATCGCAAGATTCGCCCGGCAAGTCAGCGGGGAAAAAACCCGGTGGCGTTCGGGGTCAGCCGGAGAGGAAAGCTCGCGGAAGCGCGGCAGGCGTCGCGATCCTCTTTCAAGTGAGACTGGGCGGCCTTCGATCCGGCAAAGATCGAAGTCTTTCCTGAAGGGAATCGCCGAGGGGAAGCGCCGATTCGACCTGCAAGTCGATTTATCGAGCAGCTTAACAATATTTTCCATCGCTTGTCTCTCCTGCCAACGCGGAACCGACACTCCGCGTCATTCGCCGATCAGCCAATGACACTTTAATAGCTGAGTCTTCGCCGATTTTCCCTGTAATGCTACACACGTGGGATATAACTTATTCTACGCAGTGCAAGTCGAGCAAGATCATATCGTCGTCGTTCGTGCGTAAAAAGTTAAATTGGCTGGCGATAAACATGTAGCTCCTAGCTTACGGCTGGAAAAGCAAAGGACGTGATTCTTCGGTTCTCCGGATCTGGCAGGACGCCGTTTACCAGTCGGAATTAATCCGAGCAGTTCGAGTGCTTTTTCACTTGATACTCATCTGCAATGTGGTTCTTGATCCTTCGCACCAAGCTTGTAGATAACTTTTTACTCCCGCAATCACAATATCGAAATCGACGTTGCAATACATTTCACAGGCATTGGCAAATAGTCTATTTAACACGTTGTTAACCAGTTAACGCATTGATGAGTTAAACGGCTCTTCCAGTGGCGGCGACAAGAAATATCGGGGGAAAAAATTCTTACGCAAAAGCCTGGAATTCCCTTTCATAACCACAATGTTAAGAAGCAGAATTGAATAACGCAAGTCAACAGGCAAGAAATTGCAAATGAAATGTTGCGCTAGCGCGATATTGGGACATAATGACTCGAATTAGCATATCCCAGATTCAAAATGGACGCACACATGACACAGTGGTCCATCGATGGAGATACAGAATCAGCTATCAGTCCCGCAAAAGTTGAATTCCTGTCGAACAAAGATTCCAATCGTTGGTCAATAAATTCTAAAATTGGCCGAATCTCGTGAGTCGAGTCGCCCACACGAGACGATTCATGAGGCGGTGCAATTTATCAGGCGAATGCCAGAAGATCATGCGAGCGAGAGAGCCGCAGCAGCCAGAGCTCGCTCGGTGCGCGCGAGTAATAATCTTTGAGTGTGTGTTCTCTAATGCGAGTTGAAACCGGGCGGCCTCCAACAGCATGAATTCGTCCCCCCCTGGATCTCTCGCGGTCGCGGTGTCCCATCGGCTTGCGATCCCTCCTTTCGACAAGACAGACACGCACACACGCACACACGCAGGCACACACACACACACGCCTACATCGCCATTTTATCCGCTCTCTGTTTGCGGGCTGGATGAGCTTGTGTGCGCCTCGAATGTATATTGGAGCGCGCGAGGCGACTGTGCGCGGGCCAAATGCCGCCATGCTGTGTTGCGAAGACCTCTAACACTTGTTCTGTCTTTCAGACTCTTTTTAACTGGCCGACCGTTTTACTGGAGCTCGGTGGAAATATTTATTAGGATGGTGGAATTTAATGTGGACGGTGACAAAGATGCTCACCCTGTATAGCGCGTTCATGCACGGTTCGTTCGCTCCTTCGGTTCTCGGTGCCGAGAGAGACGACCACTTCAAGGACGACGATCGGGCCGATCGATCAAGAAGCCGCGCTTATACTCCGAGGAAACGATCTCCTCGTCGCAGAGCCTCTTAAATATACTGGCAGTACGAGTGCAGTGGCTTGCCTGTAATTATGATCGATCGCTTCCGCGGGCAAAATTCAAAAAGAAGGACGTTCTGATGAATTAGTCTAAATTAGAATCGTTCGATTGGTCTTTAAGAATAACAGAGTGGCGGGGCGGATTTTTTCCCGGGGAATAATTCGCTCCTGATCGCAGTGCGCCGAGCCAATGTATTCGAGTAGAGAGCACGCGAGTAGAACACGTAATTACAGCGAAGAGGGTACAAGTTACGCTCTGGGCTAGACACGCGGCCGATCATCAGTGCATCATTGAGTGTACACCGGCATGTAAGCCCATCACGAGTACATTGCGCTTTAATTAATAATGTTAACATCGCGCCGTCTAACGGCTAACGACGGCTGACGGCTTGGCGAATTGTCACATGTCGATTATTACTATTACGAGTGATTAGTCCGATGATCGGATGAGTTCCCGAGTGCGAGAAGGCGGAACTGCGCCAACTGGAGTTTGTTCCCCGAGGCTCGCAGTTGGGTTCTCCAGTTGGCCATGAGGAACCGCGATAACAAAGCCTGGCTTTCCTGACGCGTGTCCTCCTTTATTTTTAATCTTCCCTTTAAATCACGGTGCCGCGCACTCGCGACACACGCGCCGATGTTGCATTCGCGAATATCGATTCTGAAAAGCGCCGAACAATGCCGCTTATTTTCTGTTTTCAATGCCCATTGTGTCCGACGTCGCTGGACACCGGTGAGCGCTCGCGCGTGCCCCCACCCCCCTTCATCCTCCTCTCTTCACTCTCTTTCCCTCTTTCTCTCGGCTGCGTCTGGCTGTCTCTACTTGCTTTTCGCCATGTCTCGCTTGGCCACTCGATACTCTTGCTGTTTATCCCCTTGTTCTTTCCCATAGTTCGATCGCCTCTACATTTATCCCGTCATGGATTAGTCTTATCAAGACATTCGATTTTTCGCTTCCAAAAGAATTACTGTTCCTTCCTGTCATTTTCCGGAATGGGCTTTGGCCACGCTGCTGGAAGCGATTAAACAGGTTTTGGATGTTTAACATAGCTTGAAGATGTGTGCTAGTTGTAAGGAGTGCAAACGAGGCCCACAAGATTTGTTGCTGATTTCTCGATGGTATTCCGACGAGCGGTATTCCTGAGAATGTCCCCATTAAAGTCCCCACACTTACGAGTCCATCTCTCCAATCTCTCAGTGAGAACGAAATGCGTGTCTGCGCCTTGCGCAGCATAGGTCATGGATACTCGCTCTCGCGATACTCCTTGCTCATTACTACAGTAATCATCCGAGGAGTTAATGAAAATCCTTTATCCCCAGCGTTCTCTTCACTCCCCACGACTAACGGTACAAAACTTCTCGAACACTTTTTTTAATTCTATTATCCAGTTACTTGTCTAATTTCCAGCACGAATTTTCTAATTTTACATAGTGGTAAAAATTAATTTGAAATTAATGCAAGAGCCATGGAACATGGGTCCATTTCGAAAGGGATTGATGGATGAGACTAACTGGTGCGGTGTTTTAGCTATTCGGTTAATTGATTTCCCTCGATTTAATGGCGATTGGTGGCGATCGGGCTGCGTGCAGAGACGTGTTATATCCGAGGCAATGGACGCATATTTTGTTGCTCGCCGCTCGGCTTTTGCGGTACATGTCGCCTGCAATTTGCATGCGAAAGCGTGCCACCGCTTACGTTAACCGCCGTTTGCAAATAACTGGCGAGTGGCCCCGTTTTACAAATCGCGGGCGAAACTTCTCCCTGCACTCTTACTTGGCCCAAACAAACGCACCGGCCGACATATGTGGCTCTAAGTCGTTGTAACTGAAAGTTCGATTAGCTTTGCGAGCTAAATGAAAATAAGTCGACATGGAAAAGAACTGGGTCGATACTGGCAACCTACAATTGAAACCTTACGAAATCGAGAGAATGCCAATCCCAATGACTCCAATGACTCCAATCTTAGAACATTACGTACTCGACGCAATCACTTGCGATGAAAATATGGGGTTCGCGGGTTATTCTATCGAAAAGCTAATCAGGGTTGATCGCAAGGCAGACTCGAGTTAATCGAGGAGTGCGATCGTCATTGGTTGTTGGTGGCGTCGCGCGGTGGTCTAGCTGCAATTTGCGAATGCAGTGAGTGCGGGGAAGCAGGAGGCGAAGCCAGGCCGAAGTGAAAGTGCAGTGTGCAGGCTCTCAGCACCGAGCGGCTCTCTCAGTGTCTTGGAGCCGGGCAGCGCAGAACCTTCTGACCTTGTCCCAAATACTGCGACTGACTGGCTCGCTCCTACCTGGCCGACGACGACCACGACCACGACGACAGTCTGTTGGTGGTGGTGATCGCGTTGCACACTACCTTTACTCTCACCATCCTATCCCTCCACAATGCTGGACCCTCCGCCTGTTCTTTGTTCCCCAGACCTTCCACTTCCTGCCAGAACTCGGACCACTCAATTCCCAGTGCTCGTTTAATTTGTTCCCTGCGTTTTTTAAAATCCTTCTTCAATTTCACAACACTTTTGACTGCCCCGATCCTATTAGATTGCAGAGGCCTTAATTTCTCAGCTTTATTCGACTTCTTTTACTATCCAACTAACTTCCCTCGAACACGATACGGAGTAAGATTGACGGGGCATTCGGCGTCGCTCGAAATTGAACTTTAGGGTCTCCGAGGATCGGCGCATTTATCCTCGATCGATTCCCGAGCTCGGACGGAAGTTACGGGGAGGAAGTCGACGAAGGGTCGCGCGCCGTTTGGCCGTAAACGCGGGAGAGAGAGGGAGGGAGAGAGCGAGAGTCGCAGTAAGGAGTGCTCGTAGATAGGAGGGATGCTGGCTGCGCAGGGATCGATGGATTCAATTTTTTTTTACGACTCGCGGGCGCGAACTAGTCATGAAATTTTAACGGGCTTCCTGCAACGACCTGACCCTCCAGCCATCTCCCTCGCACCCTCACTCGCTTGGATTCCTCCCCGAGGATCCGACGGGGCGAAGATCACGTTCGTTTATTATAGATTCGCCTAGCGATGCATGCGATTCGCACGTACACCGGTGTGTATACGCCCTGGCAGGCCCGGTGCGATTCCTTTTCGTCAGGATTGCTTTATGTTCACGAGATACGGCCTCGATACTCCCCCAGCCGTTTCGCAGAGCGCGACAATTCAAGCGATCCTCCAGGAAATATCGTTCCGAATAACTGCTCCTCTACGCGACGAGTGCTGAATTTTTACTGGCGCCCGGCGGACCCTCAAATTCCTTGGAACTGTAATTACGGCTCTTCCTGCTTTATGGCTCGCGGGAAGGAAATGATTTGGAAGAGCACAAACTTGCTCCTCGAGGTTGTAGTATTCATTTATAGGAAAACATTAATAAGAGAGGCTGTAATTAGGATGCGGTTAAATTACAAGGGGATGTTTAGTTGTTGTGGAAAAAGTATGATTTAGTCCTGAGGTGAATTGCCTTTGATCGGTGGAACTGCACTGAATGGTTGGAACTGGTCGACAGTCGCGTAAGAAACCTGGCCCTAAAGCTTTCCCCTTTCCGCCGTAGGTTTTTCTAACCTTGGAGTTGGATGTCTGTGTGTCGTCTTTTCCTGTCGCGCCGCCGATCGCGCACGCCCATATCCTACCTGGACACACACCGAGCCTGCCACGATCGCTCGAATCCTTGCACCCGATATCATCGATACCACGTAATCGAAAACAAAACCGGTTTCCGTGCGTGTTATTATCTTTCCGTTGCAAATCGCGCCTATGACGAAACAAGTCGCGGATAGACATCAGGTTGAGCGGACCGGGTTCGCTCATTGGTTCGATGTGTTTGACTGTCGATCGATAGGTTCTGATTATTGGAACGCCCCGTCGTTTGCTCCTGACAGAGTTGAAAGCTCCCCAGTCACTGGGGTCAATGCTGATCGGATTGGAATAATTTGTTATGAATAATCAACTCATAATAACTTATATGCTGACCAGCGCTTTTCCCGGACGACCGAGAACGATGAAAATTAAATCGGCGACGAGGTAACTTGGACAGTTTTCGAGGCGCAGTTTCAGATTACAATGCTAACTAGTGCGGGTGCGTGTCGATTCCGAGAAATGGCGGGGCGCTTTTTGCTCGTTAGACCCAGCCGTGGCTTTTCTATCAAAACGGAGAAACGAGGGGAAACGCCAGCGGATGTTTCCGCTCCTTTCGATCTAAGCGTGCCAGCTCCATTTGTCGATCCGTTCCCCGAAGTCATTATACCCGCCACTTCACCTGGATACCCATTTAGCACCATTCAATAGTCCGCCGGCTTTTCCCGGACCTGTAATCTCTTTAATCGTTTCTACTAGTAATTCATGACACACCAAATGCCTGCTTACACGTACGGCGCGCTATCAATGACGCCCTGGCGGAGTCGATCGGAACTCCGCCTGAATGCGAATAGCAGATTTATGCCTACCATTGCGGTTTCCCGCTAAATTACTGTCCCAATTTCATTACTCCACGACGGTGAAACCAGAGAATACGACGATGGTAATCCAAATTGAGACCAAAAGTAATATTTCAACAGTTCTCGTTAGATCGATGATTTCGGAAACACGCGAAGCCGAGTCACCTAGATTCGCGACCGCAAACGGTTTCGAGAGAACCGCAACGCTCAACTCTGTCCTCCAAGTGGCATCTTCGAGCTTCAAAGACAAAACAGCGGACGTTACATCAGACTCTGTGATCTCGAAGGTAATCCCTGGAAACTGGCGAATCCGGCGCGCTCTTCCGTTCTATCATTAAGGTCGTGGGCTCAGCTTTCATTTGGAGCTGCGGCTCTCGCGAGAGTCAAGTTTAAGCGTTGTGATCACGTAGTAGGTGCAGGCATTAGATGCTGGGTGGGTCTTTCCGAATGTAGCTGGAAGCGAAGTATGCAGTCGCGGTTCGGTTGCGTGCCTGGTAGTTAACATGTACGCGGGCGCACGGCTCGGCTCGATTTGCATGTCGCTCGGGGTATCTCTCCTCCGTATAATGAATAATAGATTAACACGGCCGCTTATTAGGCGGCCCGCGGAGGCCTTCGCGACCGTCAAATGTTAGAGCGTTCTAAAATGGCCGCCCCGAAGGCCGGGACACACGTGTTTGAGTGTGTGTGTGAGCCTCCTGGTTTTTGCGACGACCGGTTTAGATGCCGACGCAGCAGCAAGCAGTGCGCTTTCCGCCTCCGGTGATCGGCTTCTCTCTACTTTGTCTCTCACTTTGTCTACCTCGTCTCTCATCATTTCTCTATCATTCTCTAGCTCTCCTTCTCTCGTTCTCTCGGATGGTATACCTAGTTTAGCGACAGCTCGTCAGAAAGCAATCGCGAACCACTGGCCTGTGCCCCGATCGATTGCCGGATCGATCCGTCAATCGAAACGATCCCCGACACTCGTCGCTTTTCCTCTCACGCGCCCACTACCCCTCCAGCCCTCTAGTAGTCGAGTGATACGACGACCCTTCGACTCTGCGCCTCGCATTCTCGATCAGCTTTTGTTCCAATTGTACGAAATCGCCCGGTTTTTCACGGGCCTCACTGGCCGTGCTCTGGATATTGGCTGGATCGGGTTTCGGCTTTGTTGGAGAATAGCTCGTTTAATGATGCGTCGCTGCTTGGCCCGCGCCACGCCGGCCCGGTACACTGCAGTCTGGAGAGCGCACCATTAGATTGGATTCGGTCGACAGTGCTCAACACCCATTTCTCTTTTAATCATATATTTCGTGTACCCTTGAGACCGGTCTGTGTATTAGAATAGGAATCGGAGCCTCCAAGAAGCTGCCCAGGCCGCGAAAAGTTGTTAGATGATTTTAAGAGGAAAATCGATCGTCTTCTACTTAGTCTAAGTAGCAATTAATGCTAGTTCCATGTTTTACATGCTCAAAATGCTTCACTAACTTCGAAGCGACAAGTATCTTTTTATGTGAATGGAATAGCGGCTCTTCCCATTTGCTCGGGACATTTCGGGGAAACCGACAGCTGCTGACCGTGCGCGCCTGATTCTACTTCAACTTATCAAATCCGCAGGATTCGAGCGTCCTGCAAGTTCAATCTTCGCGGCTGAGTCAATCGGATGTCACATATCAATCGACTGAAATTCGGAAAGTCTTTCCCGCCAGTGGCAAGATTATCGGCGAGGCCAGTTATCGCCGACCGGCGAGATTCACCGTGCTCATTAGTGCCGCGAGGTTTTGCGTTTTTACCGCACTCGTCTAATTCATGCTATTGCGTAGCGTATTCGCACGCGTCGGAAAAGCAACGAGGGACACAACCTCCTGCGACGGTAGAAACCGGCGGGGATCAGGAGGCGCGGAGGAGCACGAGGGGTCCGGCTCGCAGCGGACGCAAACAATGCGTTTTTGCAGCTAATGAATTACAATCGGCCGCGCGGATTAGGCGAGCAGCTCGGCGCAGCTTAGATCGAGGCGCGCGTGTGCGCGGAATAATGCGAGCAGCTCCCGGCACCGAAACACCTATGCAAAAAGATGTGTAAGTCTGAGTTGGCGTGGCCTTTGCAGCGGCGGCGAGCGCTCAATTCAGCAGCGACGATTCGCCGGGGCGAGAACGTTCCTTCATTAGGAGATTAAATTCACCCGCTACGCTGCATCCTTGTACACCCCCCCCCCCCCCCCATGCGATTCTTCCTCTTTGAGAATCTCTTTAAAAGGACAAACTCTTCCACCGAGTTTCCGCGAGGAAATCCGCTAAACCCTTCGACGGTAAATACATTCGTTTTCGCGTGTGCGTATTTGCCGTTGGCCCGAAAGGACTAAACCGATTCCAAGTATACTCCTAGTGCAGTTAATGCGATCATTGTATCCTGTGGAACAAAACAACTCCCGAACTACTTGAGTACAGTACACACAGCAAGTATACAGGAATGACTCGACGTGTAGGAAGATTATTTGGATTTTTGCAGAGGGAAAATTTCGCAGTAATGACGACTGAACGATCCACCATTGGAGATTCCAGAATCACGAAACCAGGTAGAATTGCTAGTCGTAATGAGTCATCGCGGAGCGCGGGAGGCTGAGTTTCGAGTTGTAAAAGTAAGAGTTGGCGAAGCAGCCAGGCAGAGTGAGGCAGTCGTCAGTGTCCTTTTATAAAATGTTATTGGCGCGGAGGTATTTCTCGATCGCGTACACGCCGTTCCTCTCTCGGAGTCTGGATTGAGCGCGGTGCAACAGACCAGGTATTTGCGAGAGTGCGCTCGCGCGCGCGCGCTTGCTGTGTCCTTGTAGATTCTAATGCTAAATCCGTCTCTCCGAACCTCTCTCTATCTTTCGAGCCAACCGATTGGAATGCATTACCAATGGTTTTAAGAACCTTGAAGTCACCCCGGCTCACACACAGCAGCACATTTGAAAGTAACCGCGCGCCGCACGCTATCCCCGACACCAGCACAGGACAGTCTCTCTTGTGCTGCTGCTGGCTCACCGAGTCACCACTTAGGATAATTGCTCTGCCGCCTCTTATTACGGCCAAAGTTCAAATCCCCCTGCCGCGCGTTATTTATATGCATTACTAATGACGATTATCCGCGAGGAGCGCGGCTTTCGTGTCCCGCGCCGATTCCGCCACGCGCAATTTTCATCGCCCTTTCTTTTGCTACTCTCCTTCGGCTTTTCTTTCTTCGATGCGACAAATTGACAATTTTCTTTCTTGTGTCCAATCGAACTGGCAGGGAACCAAACTACTCTAACTTGTATCCTTAAAGGGAAATCCGGAAATGGACTGGTATCGTTGAGAAGGTCGTTCGTCCTATCAGGAATTAGATCAGCGGTTGATAACGTTAAGCGGTGAGATTAGATAGGATCGGTAGAGGCCACAGACGGATCTATCAGTGGAAGTTATTGGATCGAAATCTTCCAGAGCGAATAAACAGCGAAGAATTTGGATTCTTCCTCAATGTCGAAGGTCAACGTAGAAAAGTAGTTAACCGAAGTCGGAGAGAAGTAGGTTTGTAGGCAGAGAATGGCGAAGCGTTGCGGACCTTCCGTCCAATGCTTGCTCCTCGAAAAGCGAGTTACGAAACCCTCGAACTATTTCGAGCCACTTATGCAAGCTTGGTAATTAACCCAATTAGAAGCAAGCCGAGTTCAGGAACAACTTTGCGGGAGAAAAAGCGTGGAAAGCGGAGGAATACAATGAGTGAAACAGGCTGGAAAGCAGTCATTGGGATTTGCCTGGTGATTTTTTCCGAGGTGGCGGTAACGCGCGAGCCCCACTCAGTTTCGAAAGATCGGCCTGCAATCACTCGGAGGCTAATGGCGCGGACAAGAGTGGATATATACTCGGTTCTCGCAAGGCTAGACTGCCGATCTACATGCACATGCACTGCTTAGAGTCGTGTGCACGCTTCCAGGCAGCCGTGTACGTGTGTAGACGTGAGATCGGTATTCGACATCGAGTACCACAGTCCGACATGACCTTAAGCTCACCGAGCGGAGCCACTCCCGGGAGAGACGGCATGGGGAAAAAGAGTTTGCGGAACCGACTTAATTCAGGGCTAATGGCGAGCGCTCGGCCTAAGCAGAGAAATTGCGCCGCCGCCGCCGCCGCTGATAGCGATCGATTCGCGACTATAACTCATTTTCTCCGTCACTCACTTTCCCGAAATAGTCCCGATAACATTATTATCGCCATTCTTTTCCGAGCGGAGAGTCAAATGGAATCGGACGTGGCGAATAAAATTGGCGGCGTAAAAATGGCTGGTGTCTTGAAAGAGGTAAACGGCGTGTCGCCTGATTGGCGTGACGTCAATCTCCACTAAACAGGAGGGGCCCGGCTGACTAAGCACGTTTCTAGATTTAGACGGCCAATAGCGCCGCCGATCGAGAGCCTTCTTTCTGATAAGCTCTCGGCGATTAAGCGATCGAAGGGTACGAGCAAGCCGATTAAAACCATTTCTGATAACGAAACATGGCGCAACCTGCATTTCCATCTCTTTGCACTACAAACATTTACACTACGGTTTCTCGGCCGCTCGTATTATCAATTTTCCAGTTTCATACACTTTTAGTCTTGTAATATTAATGTGCAATATATGTACGTAGACAGTTATTGGATTTAATGTATGCTTCAACTAGTAATTATTAATCAATTTCCTTGAATAGAAATGGGAAGTATGGAATAAGCGGGTCGTGAATGGTAGCCATCACTCGAGAAAGAGAGATGGCCTTCGGGAGCGGCATCGGATGACGTCAGGCCCTTCTAAACCGGCGGGGTTCGGGCCCAGTGGGCCGCTAAACATGGCCGTGGATTTAGGCCTCCAATCACCGAGCAAGCCCACCTTTCTAAGCCGCGCGTCACGTTCATCCCGACAGCAACTGGTTTCGGGCCGGTTTTAAGAAAATGGACGCAGCAAAATGGCCTCGCGCTTGAAAAAAAGGCTTATCGATCCCGATTCTTGGATCTAATTCCATGGCACTGGTTTTATTTAAAGCAGCCGAGCGATCCTGCCCGCGTCAACACGACCCGAGCACACTTTTTCTAGCGGCACCAACTTGATACGACGTTGTAATTGTTTCTTTTTTGCGGCCGCTGCCAGGATTGAGTTGTTTCCGGGCTGATCGTTATGCGCATCTCGTGGCCGGCCGTCGCCGAGGCAAGGTTCCAACGTCATCGCTCGCGATCGGTTTCGATTTTCCGCGTGAAACTTCCTTCTCATTAGATCGATCTGTAGACGGTAAATCAATAGCAGGCCTCGCAGCATTCATGAATCCTTCCACAATTCTCACTGTTTCTAGAGGAAAAAACTAGTAGCGACATTTGCGGCTATACTGCACAAAGTAAGCGATCGGGAAGTTTTCGAAGCTCTAAATTCATTAGAACCTCGAACGATTGGCTCCAATTAGCGTCCACAAACTTGCTAACTAAAGATTATTTGCGTTTGATACTTGTACGACGAAGAAGAAGGATGCAGAAGGACATGCACCTGGGCCTGTTGCAGCCAGTTAGAATAGAGGTGAACGCCGAGCTAGTCCCCAGTGTGTGGTAATCACCGTTTGCAAGATGTTTACGTAATTTCACCTTTTTTCGCATGCATCTCCGCTGATCGGGCTGCCCCCTCCGTCTCGGGGCACCTTCTTCTCCTCTTTTCAGGTTCCGCGCTCCCTCTCCGTGGGAGCGTGCGTCTCTCTCCTTCGCTTTGTGTGGCCGGCGTTTCTTCGGTTCGGTCTCTCATTGCATTCTCCCTCTATCGGGGCCCATTCCCCTACCGTCTGTTCTAGGCTTGCCTTGCACTCAACCTCTTTAGCGATGCACGCAAGGAACGGTTTATAATGCCGCCATTAACGGACGTCGTCGCCGTCTTTCTCACGACAGGGACGAAGGTCCGCCTTTTTTTCTCCTTTCTAAAAAGGCGCCGACCTCGAATTCTCCGCGCCGCGGAAAGCCTCATCCCCACCCCTTTCCGCTGGGATTAGACTGGTGCTTGATGGTGCATTTGATCTAATTAGATAGGCGAGCCTTGATGGGGAAGAGAGAGAGAGGGACAGCGGTCGATTGATAGGTGATGATCGAGTGTTGTAATACATATCCAGGCTAGTTTCGTGTCGAACACTCTGTTAAAGCCTGAATATATATCTTACAATTCCGAGGGTTTGAGTAAGGTTCGATGGTTGGACAGACGGAAATTATTCTCGGCAATCGCGAGAGACAGAGCAGTGGCGGGGACTCGATTCTCTGGGAGGATCGGTTGCAGCCCCCTCTTTTATTTCGAGCTGCGGCTCTGTCTTTTTCCCATCACGCTCGACGAACAGCCGAGCGCGCGTGGTGCGTGAGTTCCTACTTTTTGTCGGCCGACGACCAGGCCAGAGGCCTGCCGTTCTCAATGATTCCAAACCTGTTTCGACTCCTGGATGTACGCGCGTCCGCTCGCTCGGCGGCGATCCTCGAACTCCCTGAATTCCGCGCACTAAAACGGCCGGGGAAGATGCGCCGCTCGAGAGACTTGGTAGTTTGAGGCTGCTCGCGGGAGGAAAGTAGGTAGTGCGCTTTTTTCCCCCGTGAAAGTTGGAGAGCGACGCCGTAACGAATCGGAGTTGGGTTCTGCGAGGATATGAGTAGCCGCGCATCAACCTGACGGTAGGTCAGTACCTCCTGCTTATGTGAAACGATCGCTCTCCTTCTCCAGTGCGATCCCCTGGCCGCGTGAGTGAGCAGAGCCTCGGTTCAGGTTGGTTCTCGCGCGCGCAGCCAACAACCCGGTCACCCGAACCCACCAAACTGGTTTCAGATGCTTGTTTTCCGATGTCGCGCCGAGAATTTGATAGATTTCTGCCGTCCGAGATGGCCGACGATGCGCTCGCACGCTCAAGTCCACAGAAATCTACAAACTTGGTCCATTTCAAGTGTCCAATAGGAATATTTCAAATGGTAGAACTGCCTGATAAAAATTCTCAAAGTTTCACCTAATTTTCCCGAGTCCCGGCGGCGATCATGACGATTGCACCCGCACGGAATCTACTTTTTATCATCGAGCACAGTCCACCGGGTGAAATATTGCCGGGGGAATAATTACAGGTAGCTGGAAACTAGGGAAGCAGCCGGCGTAAAGGGGTAAGCCCGCCAGTGTTGACCGTGGTCTCCGGTTCTTCTGAAAGCGCGCACGAACGCACTCAGGCGATTCCTTGTCCCCCAAAGTCTGCGGCGAATTAATGCTCGGCCACCGGCAATAATAATTCTCCGCTCGCCCCGGCAGCCGCCGCGCCAGCTAGCAGTAAGTTTAATGACGGCAGGTGTGTGCGCCGCCGGGAGCGGCTGCACGCGCTCTCGCGCCGGAGAATTTTAAACAACGCCAACTTTCGCCGCCCCTACCTCTGCTCCCCCGGCGGCCTGCGCCCCAGCGCTTCCAAGGGGGATGAAGACGTCGACGACCTCGGCGCGCCAAGTGTACTTGCGTCTTCTCTTCGGCGCGTGGAGTCTGATGATTTCGTACTTGATGCGATCCGCCCTCTTCTAGTCACGCGAGTGTCCCTTCGTCGTCGGAACTCGAATTTCTCTTGGCATTGCAAACTCGAAAGGCTCGCAATCAACTACTTGTAGGACTTTGTCGTCTTCGAGTCGCTGCTCTCGAATTACTCGAAATGCAGACGATTTTAATAAAGTTCCTATTACGACGGAAAGACGTCTTTTTTGCAGTTGGTCGCGGGCATTCGTGTACTCAGTGCCCTTTCCGTTTCCATCTCCGTCTCGTTGACGGCACTCACCTAATTACCCGTGCGCGTGTCGCGCCACTTCTCTTATTCTCGGCGCAGTTGTAACATATTGTTCCGAGGGGGCAGTAAGCCCGGGGACATAATAAATTTCTGTCTCCATTCCACTCCACCTCTCCTCCTCCCTCGGCCAGCATCTCGGGTGGCTTCTCTTTAGACGTGTCATCGGCCACTCTTGCCCCCTGCGTCCCGGTGCCCTCGCGGCGGACGAGGAAGGGCGAGAGGGGGCGGGCGGCGCGGCGGAGGGTGCGAGATATGAAACAAGGGATGAAGACTCACCACGAGTGAGACGAGCCGCAAGAGTCACAGGCGCTTGCTTGGGCTCCACTTTTTTCATCAGCATTCGAGAAAGACAGGGCGGAAATAAATAAAGAAAGATGGAACGCTCCAGCCCGGGAGAGGGAGGGAGAGAGGCTCGAGCCGACAAGCAAAGAGAGACGGAGAAAGAACAAGGGTGGAAGGTGGAGGATCACAGGGTGGGTTGTGGGAAAGGGGGGGTCGCTCGCCGCGTAATTGAAACGTCCTGTACACGCCTATAAGGCAGAAGGAAGGCCGTTGCAGTTCATCAGTCATTCCACGAGTACACGGCAGTCATCGTGGATGCATTTGCAACCCCACAGAGCGCGAAATGACGTCCGTGCCCGCGTCCGTAGCTCCGCGCCGGAGAAAGAGGGAGAGAGCGGGGCGAGGATGAAAGAGCGAGGGCAAGGGAGAAGGAAAGAGAGGGAGGAGGGCTTGAGCTAGGGTGGTTCTCAGTGCGGTGCGGCAGCGGTGGAGAACGCGGAGAGAAACCGCCTGGACCCGGGAACCCCCGGGAAAGGGAGGGGGTAGGTGGATGCTAGTATAGTATGTAGTATATCCACATACGGCTCGCATCCGTGGGGTAGGTCGTGATTGCTCGGCGATACAAAGGATGGACAGAACCCCCCTGGGCACCCTTCCCCATTACGCTGCTGGAACTCCTACGGAACGACGAGGAGTCCCGCATGGAAATCCCAGAATAAGACAGTGTCGTCCCGGGGAAGGAGAGCGGCTGCGGATATACTGCGAAATTGCACTGCGCTCCGCGGACTGTTGCCATTTTGATGTAAGCGCTCTTCCACCTGGCATATACGTATACTCACACCTTCAGCCGAGAGACTGTGTCGCTGGCGAACGGCGTCGAAATTGTAACGCCACTGTGCATTTCGGCGCTGATTGAGTAGAGTACCTTCCTTACGGAATCCGGGGAATTAATCCCTCTTAAGGCAGCAGCTTTGCAGGTTTCCCTGTTGCTAAAATGGCTTGCGGGATTAATTGCAATTTTTGGTAACTCACAAAGTAGTTGTCCATTGGATGATGGAAGATTATTGGTTTATTGGAAGTTGAAGGTGGTCCAAGGAAAATGGTGTATGTAAAAGGAGGACGGCTGACCGGCGATATTTCAACGGAGTGATCCTTAGGAGGTCATCACATTTCCAGCGCGTTCCTCCGCGACGGAGCCTCGTGTCCCTGGACCTTCTCCGGCAGTCACGAAAGCCCGACTTTACTCGGGACGACGGCTCGTTGTCTCTGGGATCATCTTTGACGATTTAATAACGGCGCCGGCAAACCCTTGCCTTAATCCCACGGCATCCCGTAATGCCGGCGAGACCCGACGAAATTATTGGGGATTCCGTGATCCCCCGGGACACATCCCACTTGACCGAGATAGGGCGGCGCTCGCCGAGCGCGGAGGCGCGCAGAATATTCCCAGCTGAACTCTTTCCTTTATTATACACTTTCTCGCTCGACACAGTTTCTCTCTCCCAGTCTTTGAAATATATTGAAGTGTATTGTTCTCGGCGTAGCCAGCGCTCGAGTAATATAAGCAGGGTTCTTCAAAGATTCAGGGTCGTCAATGTACTATTGTGCCGATGAAATTTTACTCATTCAGATTCCTTGCAGAATCGAAGTGTCTGGGCTCAAACAGGAGAATTGTGAAGGATTCGTGCAAATATCGAAAAATTGCCCACCTTTTCGACTTTCCACAATCCACACGAAGTTGGCATAATTCGAAAATTTCCGCATTAAACTAGAAAGCTTCAAAATATTAGTGCAATTTTATTCGTGTGCCTGTTTTCAAACTGGAAATGAGTGAAGTTCGGATGAAGTCGAGGCGGATTGGACGTCGCGGGGGGAAGTTCGGGAATGCGAACATGAAGGAGATAGAGGCGGCGTGCGGCGTGCGGCGATGCACTTTTGACCCGAATCAGATTCAGACTGGCACTCAGACTGCTTTCTGAGGCAGGTACGCGAGTTTGAGAGTGGCATCGGCATAAAAAATTCTTGTTACTCAAATAACTGGTGCGTCGTTTTTACGAAGGGTGCTCGGTGATACACGCGTCCCCCTCTCTCCCGATCTCGCTCTCTCTTTGCCCACTTGAGCTCGTGCACTCCGAATCCCGGCGCACAGGGGGACAGGGAAGCGACTGTTAATGAAATGAAATTTCGAAAAACGCCTCTCTCCTTTCAGCGCCGACTTTCAACGGCCTCGTTACCCCCGGTCAAAACGCCACCGAGAGACTCCGTCGCCGTCTCGTGTCACGTCGCTCGTATTAATTTACCAAAAGTAAATTACGCCGCCGAGGAGAGAAGTGCTCGCGCGATATGTGTGCTACCAGCCCGGCTCCACCTAATTGGATTAAACTTTCCTATTGTGCGCGCTTATTACCATCTTTTTTTCTCCCTCTCTCTCTCACTCTCTCTCACACACACAGCCGGCGGTTGAGCGCAGACAGACACCGGAACTATTGCTCTTTTCGGAGCGACGAAATGGTAATTAAATCACGACTCCGGTAATTGGGCTGGGACGCCAGCTCCCCGCAAGCAAGACTCGACGATCGAAATTGATTGGGACTCCGGGACTACTACGGCGGACTTTTTCCACTTGCACTCATTAAGTTAGGGAGATATAATGGGGGATAGGATAATGGGAAATGGAGGGATGCGCGTCAGCTGGTGATTGAAATGTTCAACAGTACATCCACCGATTGCTTGGCCGCGGCAGAAGTGGCGGAGCTCCGAAACAACATTGTCGAAAGTAATCACACGGCGCGAATGGCGGGCGGCTCACTCACACCTTGGCAAAGGGAGAGGCCTCGGCTTTACCTGCGTACGCGCCTTCATTTATTCCCTCGCGCGCCCTCGCCGCCAATCTCTCAGCGGGATCGTGCGCGGCGATTCCGCCGAGCAGCTCCCCATAGGAATTATATATTATAATCGAAGTAATCTGTGAAAACGAGCGCGCAAGTGAGATTGCAGATTGGAGACCGCCGGCATCTCCGCCAGATATCGCGCGGAGGAAGCGCCGGAAGGATTCGCCACGGCCGCGGCGAATGGAACGCGATTCTTTCCCCTGCGAAACCTCGCATCATTTCTACACTTATTAGTTGCACGTATTTCTGTAGTTCTGCCTTTCCATCCAGCAATCGAACTCGAAATGTCGTTGCAGTTCGATTTCGATGAAGCGTCCAAACTATTATTTTTCGAACGCGAACTCGAGATAGCCGGAGCCGATGATCGGCTATTCGCGGAAAAACTTAGATTTCGGATTATCAGATAGAGCTTGCAAAAGAAAAGCTTAGAAAAGAGGTAAGTGCGGACTCGAGTTGGACAACTGCGACGAGATATGAATTTGTCTCGGTCAGAGCGACGAAAAAAAAGGAAGGAAAAGATTAATTTCTTGAAAACAAGCTTTATCGAGAATCGGGCTATTGAGTTTCGCGCGAGGGGAGTCAGTATCCCTGTGTTTCTCGCGGCGATAAGCCTTATCGGAATAATTACGCTATCTGAAAATGTCCCATGTGAAAAGCCATGTTCGAGTATGAGTGTGCGCGTCCCAAGGGAGCGAATAACAGCCGAGGACCGTCAGTTTTCTCTGACAACTGACGCTGTTTCCCTATTTGTCAGTGGACTACTTGCAGCGAAATCGGACGGCAGGTTTTTTGAGGAAATACCGCGTCTGTCTCGCTATTTTCAATGACAATATTTGGGAGCGGCGCATTTCTACGATGCAAATATCACACGGCGGCGGATGCTGTTGACTAGCAAGCACCAGAACAGCAAAGAGTCATTTGGTAGGTCTGCTATCAGCAGCATTTCGATCGAGCATATCGTAGCAGTTAGAACTACCTTCGCTTCATACGCGAGAAATAAGGTGTGTTCGATGGGATTAGGAGATTGAATTTGCGCATCGGAGCAAGAGCGGCTCACACAGGTGCATAACTATCGGTCCAACTCCTGTTATCGTCCCTCTCGCATTTCTCTCTCTCTCTCTCTCTCTCTCTCTCTTTCCTCTCTCGCTCTCCTCGTCTCCGTCTCTCGCTGATTCTCTTTGTCCACGCGCCGCTATTGGCACCGCAGCCGCAACCGCAGCACTCGAGAGTGCACTCGGTCAATCGTACGTGTGCGTGATTCTCAGGGTTACCGGAGTCGCGAAAAATATTTGAAGCACACTCGAACCCTGGCCTTGAACGAGTTTGTTTGCGAGGGCCGCGTTATCGCGCCCGCGCGCGCCGCTTATTTTTGCGGCAGACGACACACACACACAGGCGGCTTCACGACGACGACGACGTAGAGCGAGCGGCACTAGCGCACCAGCCACCGGAAAAATCGTGCGGTTCGAGGTAGGCCTGGTAAAAAGAGAAGGTGATAAACTGGCAGGCTATCGGCTTGCGCGAATGCAGCGGAGAGCACGGAAAACACTCGGCTGAGGTGAGAATGACGAAAGGCTGGCGCCCGCCGAGCGAACTTCCTTGCGAAATCGACGCTGATCTTCGAAATACGTGATCCCAGTTATGCAAGCGCATTGCGGATTCTTGTGCGGCAACTGCCTCTGCTTCTACAGGCTGACGCAATTCTTTTGGAACCAATTCCTAAACAACTGTCTATTGCAATTGAATCTAATATTATTCTCTATTTATTAAATGCAGGAAAAAGATTGGAAATATATTCGGGTTTCCGTATGTCCTTAATAGAATTCGCAATGAAACGGAGAATGTAAGAGTGGCGTGTCGAGTCGAACTTAACATTTAGTTATCTCGAGCAGTGGAGTCCCTTATCAAGTGAAGGGAAATATTTTGAACGGCTGGAAAAGTCCGCGATAGCGCGGAAAAACATGCGAAACCGTTCGGCGACGCCACTCACGCGCCGCCAATTCCGGCGCAGTTTTCTCTTATCGCGCGCGCTAGCCTTAATTAGTGTACAAATGCATTATCGTGTTTCGGGTGCGAGCGAATCGAGTTTTTCCCGACCTCGCCGCTAACCGATAGAGCACTGATATATACCGAATCCCCCCTGCCAGCTTCTGCATCTGCATCTTCAAGACTACCAATGCAATTGAGAAGTATATTTGCTACGCGTGGTGGAAACTAACTAACGGAACCGAAACTGAAACCAACATCAGATCGGAACGACTGTTTTCTTCCAACACCACAGAGCCAAACATCAAACATTCAACTTATTGAAAATTCAAATTTACATTTCATAGATTTGTATTTTTGGTGTAGTTCGAGTCAAACGATTCTCCAAAGCATTTTTGCTTTGTACCAAGCACGAAGCTCGGTGTTAGGTTTCAAAGATTTTCCCAGCGAATTCATAGTGCGTTAAGGAGGAGGGAAGAAGCCGAGCACTCGTGGCGACTTTTAAGTCAATTTAACTTCCAAGTAGATTCAAGCCCTTATCCCGCAGCGGCGTACTAGCACTGTGAGATTAGGACTCTCGCTACTGATTCACACTGGATTGCACTTCAAACGAGCGGGAGCGAGAAAGAGAGAGGGAGTGAGAGAGGGGGAGAGAAGGGGGAGGTTGGAACGTTAATAAATGCACGGGTTTCTGAAAAGGTAGCGTAGATTTGCGGAGATTTATTGAGTGGCGCGCGTTATTTGTCCACGGGGCTGGTAGATGCCAGGGGCTAAGTTCCACGAGGGGGGGAGACATTTGTTTCGCAGTCAGGGCACGCGAGAGAGCTTTGAATTATCGCCGGCATATCTCTCGATCCTAATATTACGGGGAGCGGCGCGTTAAAAGGGAGCGCCTCGAAAAGGCTAAAGTCGACTGCACACTCCGGCGCAGTACACCATATCCACGTATTCTTGCCTCGCGCTCTTCATCCTGCTTCTGATGTTCATGAACTCGCTCACTCCCTCTCTCTCTCTTCTTCCATCTTTCTCTCTGGCATTGCGTTTGGTAGTGGGTGCGCTGGCACCCTGGCATCGAACCCGACGCACAAGGGTTCCCTTGTACTTGATACAGGGCGAGCAAAATGCCCGATGGCGTTTCCATTTTGCGCTCGGCTCTCCTCGCCAGCGAGATAAAAATGCCGGGCCGGGTACGACGCGCAGCGCCGGCCGATTCGAGTTTCTGTCAGTGCGTTTCTGTTTCTGCCGCCAGCGGCGGCGGTGCACGAGTTCCTCTCCGCCCGTCGGAGGCATAGGCCTCCGCGGGAAACGAGGGTAGTTCCTCCGATGAAAATCGGAGCCCTTCTCGTCCTCTTTCTAGCCGTCCCTTCCACTTTTAGGTTCTCTCGCTCACCCTGTCCTCGACCACGCAGCTACCCTCATCCAACCAACCCTCTGCGTTTACGCGCGCTATCGCCAGGGACTTCCGGCTATTTCTATTTTCTCTCCTTCCACGCTCTTTTTTTGTTGTTGTTGTTTTTGTTGTGCTGCTTTTCTGTTCTCCGACGATTCCACTGTGTTTTGTGCCGCCGCTCTAATTCCTCATTACGGTCGTCCGCTAGTTGACGATGCGTTTCGCCCGAAGGACATAGACGCCCGATTTCGCAACGGTAAATCTTGGCTGCATGAAGGGAGAATTGCCGACCAGTCGGTTGACACATATACGCTTTCAACTACTTGGCGACGTCGAGATTCTACCGAGTCTCCTGATTGCAAGTAGAATAGGTCGCCACGTTGTGTAGTCAGACGTTGAGACTTTTAAGAAATTGAATCGAAAAAAGTAATAAATCTTGTTCTATTACAGGTCGAAGGAGAATCGAGTCTTATCACACTGTCAAACATCCCTTTCCACTCAACCACTTGTGGACCAATGTCAGATACCGACTGATGCGTAAAACCGACTTGTTTGAGGACGATTTTAACATCGGCTGAGATCCAGAGATAACCGATAGGCCGTTTACAGTGCATCGAACGATCCAGGACGGTGTCACTTGGTGGACGTGTCTGAGCGTCTGAAGTACACGTGTCGAAGGCGCGCCGAAGACCCATTGCCAGTATATTAGGGAGATAAATCGGCAGCCAGTTTTCCGCGGGGAAGGGCGCTGATCGCAAGATCAACGGGAAGCAAGAGGAAAGAAGCGCCTGGGAGATTTCTACTCGGCAAATAAAGAGTACACCGCCGCCTCCTCGGGGGCCACTGACCCACCCGTCCTGTCACGTGCGACACGATTGCGCCATTATCGCTCGGCCGCACGAAGAAAAAATCGTGGACCGATCGAAATGCCCGGCTAAAAATACACACCGATCGACAGTGTCGTGTCACGTTGATACTGGGTTTTTCCACACGGCTCTAGGTTTTGTTAACTCTCCTCATCTTTTCACCAAACCCCGAGTCCCAAAGGGCTAAGTATTTAATGCAGATTTATAATTATTGGTTCGACTAAGAAGGCGATTTTTATACAGCTTTCGAGGAGGAATGAAATACGAGGCAGGGAAAACTGGTGAAAGCCATCCTGGCTACACGAGGAGGGTGCACACGGGGTACGTAGCACATGGGACGCCAGATGGTACGCATGCCTCGGCGTGTCATTGGCGCAGACGCTTGCGTGTGCACACGCAGTTAATGCGTAGCCGAGCCGCCAAGGAACTTCAATAACAAATCCTTTGCCTCTTTGAGAGGCCCTTCCAGCAGCACAGGAAGCCGCCCGAGTATACTTTGAATCAAACTCGCACCACCGAGTTCCAGTAAACCGATCCCAATCGATTTCGCCAGCTCGCAAATGCAATCGCGGCAACTACTTTCGCAACGAGTATTCTCAAGGCAAATACTAAAATTTGTCATTGCGTGCGATTACAAGTAGATTAGAGGAAATTTCGTAAATGTTTGAGCGCTGATAAGATCGCGATTGATCGCGCAACATCCATCGCAGCCGATGCAATCGTGCGCATTGACTCCACCGGCCCTATTTGCCAAGCCGCACTCCCCCATTAAGGGGAAAAATTAGCTGCACGCGTTTCTGCAAATCCCGCTTGGCCCTGGAATCAAAGGCCGCACGCCATTTATCCATCATAAGAGGAAATTGCTCTAAATCGCGACACTTGTTCGTAACATGGCGTGCTTCCGTTTCGCTTTTATTGCGGATCGGTTCAATGCAGCCTTTCACTCGATTAATTGATACATTATCCTTCCTAATTGACGTACAGGCGCTAATAAACACTTTTAGCAGTGTAAAGCGTAAGCTCATTAATATCGCAATATATATTAAACGATGTTATTTGCGGGTTTAAATCTTCTGTTTGTTGTTGGAGTGTAATAATGAAAAGTGAGTTTGAATGACGTGGGCCAGGCACCGGTTGCGCCGATCGATCGCGAGGCTCTAACAGCCGGAGCGGCTGCGGCATTCCTTCTGATCGCTCATAAAAATCGTCATCGAAGGCTAGATAGAAGTCGAGCGGCAGGGCTCTCCTCGCGCGGCTCTGTTCCCCGGCACCGCGCCGGATAGAGAGAAAGGTCTCTGTCGAGATAATCCGAAATGCGATTGCCGCCTGCATGCCCCTTCCACCCTCCTGCTCTGGAACATGCACTTCTATCTGGTATGCATCGGCGCGAGCCTCGATCAAGCTGCGGATGAACGCTCCTGCGAAAGCTATTAAGTTCAATGACGAGCGATGAAATGGCAGCCGATCCCCGCCAGATTCAATCTGCTCGACACGCTTAAGAAAATTCCGCGTATTTCCTACTGTCTTTAAAATTAAAACACCGCGACCAAGCTGCGACGGCCAATTGGCGCCGCGAATTTTTGGCAATGACGTTTGTTATTCTTTGAGGATTTATCGGTGGAATGCTAGGTGAAGTGTACCTGGCATCGAGTCGCCTGGATATTCTATCTATCACGACGCTTTTAAGCGCACCCTCCGCTCGGAAAATGTCCGATCCCGCCTGACCTTTCGAGCATTGAGATAAGTTAAGTCACATCCCACTAGACTCCGACTTTAACAAACACGCACGTGTCCTTCGAGATTTGTAAAGGTCAGGATTATTCCTAAAATCGATCGATTAAGATTTTACCCTTTTTTACTGGCAGTTGAGGCAATTTCGTGGCAGCCCAGCGGTGAAGGAGCGGACTCGACTGGACAGTGTTTCGAGTGATACGTGCGGCCTGGCGAGACGCAAGTGGCAGAATGGAGTCCAAGGTTTTCACACGGCTGGCAACGAGGTATTACGCGGGCTGGGTGTAATAGAAAGAAAGGCGGGGGCGATCGATCGGGGGTCGCAATCGGGTGCCGCTAAACCGGCGAATAATGTAATCGACACTGAAAGAGCCAGGCCGCTCGTAACTCCCGAGGTGCCGGTGAATGGAGACGTGAATGGAAACGACTCGGCGATCGCCACGAAAGTAAGAGGCGGCGCTCGATCCCTCTCCGTTTCTTCTCTCGTTCTCTCCGTCTCGCGGTTATGTATGCACAGCTCTTGCGAGCGAAAAGTCAAAGGATCGCAGGACGCCTCAAGGTAGGTAGGTGCACGTCTGAAGACTGATACTACTTTGCGGAGTACAATAACCAATGAATCCTCGGAATTTTATTCATAATCGGCAATGTACTAATTACTTGTTGTAAATCCTGTTAAACTGGATTGAATGTTTGGAACATTCTTTCTTAACTGAAATCAAGGTTTGCAGCCTCCAGAACCGGTAATCTCGTAGTAAGATCTGCTCTGGTTTTTCCCTCGATCGTTCCGATTGGATCGTTGAGGCGGAGCTAGCAGGTGGGAAGGCAGGTTGCTGAGGGTGCATCGGTATGAAAGTAAGAGGCAGTTCTGGGCGGCTGGATCGATTTGAAATTGTGACTGGCGTAGTTGGGAGGGCAAGGGGGAAGCCCGCGATGCCGGAGAAGGCGAGAGATCTGAATGAAGCAGGGAAGGAACGGCGAGGAACGGTGAAAGAGAAACGGTCTGACGCTCGGCCATTCTACTCGCCGGTATGCGTCTCTCTAACATTCAGCTCCAGGCTCCCACGATCGGTTCATGGTCTCGGCTCCGACGCATTAGAAAAACATCACTTCCCACTTAGAAGTAATTGTAGAAAAATCGACACGGTTCGGCGAGCCCGCCGATTCCCCATTTATTTCCGTTGGGGAATCGGTAAAATTCTTCTAAACCGACGTGTCAAACTTGTGTAATACGCAAATGAAAATCCAAACTAAAATCCCGATAATTACAGGAAGCAAATCGAAATTCGAGCGACATGTTTAATTCCAAAATCTACTAATTTCTCGCAAGTTTGGGAGTCAAGGTGTTAAGAGCGACTGAGGAGTTGGGAGGCACTGGCATAAAATCTGCCCACACGCAATGTTTTGCATGCTTCTCCGCGCGTATCCAGGGCACAGGCGCTTAGACGTGCGAGCGCCGAGCGGGCAAGAGGCCCGGGCAGATATAACGGCCAGGCGGAATCGGACGCATATAAAGGCACCCTTGCGATCCCACGGCGACTCGGCATGGTTCTGTGGCCTTGCCGCGTGAAAGGCACACGGAAACTAGCGCGTCCATCTTGTTACGTAAAGTCCAAGTTTTCGCGAGATCGGAGCTATTCGATGGGGACATAAGCCCCAGCCGTGGCTCAAGTTCGAGCGGAGATGCCATACCCTTAACAGGAGTGCTCGGCATTCCAGACGAGAAAATAATGTCCTATCACTTCATTAAACAACTATCGGAGTAATTCGTCCGATGAGAAGGGTACAAGTCACAGAGTATCATCTCCGGCGAGTAAAAGCGAGTGGCTTTCGTAATTCGACCTTCGCGGAGCTGGGCAATCGCGTAATCAGCAAAGATCGGAAAAATACCGAAGGAAAAGCCATCGGTTTCACTCTCTCTTTCCTCCCATGGTTCGGGTCGCCTCCGTTTTTTTCCCCGGCTTGATAGAGGCTTGGCTCGACTCACCTGGCGATAGAGGCAGGCGTGCGAATTGCGACAGCTCGCACTCTCCGTCTCGCTCCTTCCTCCTCTGGCATTTCCCGCTCGTCCCCATCCGTGCGGTTCCTCTTCGATGAGAGGCCTCTTGCGAAAATCGGCCGAGTGGCCTGAAAAAATAAAAGGCGAAGCCGGCCCGATAAGAGAGACAGCTCGCTCGCGCCCGCTCCGATAAGCTCGCGCGCTCTGGCGCTTTATCGTGTTTGCCCGGCGCGATAGCGATGCGCAAAAATGAGGTTGAAATTGCAAAACTCCGCCTAAGGTGAGGAGATGCGGGAAAAGGAAGAAAGGAGGAGAGAAACAGAGAGTGAGAGAGAGAGAGAGAGAGAGGGGGGGCAGGTGCGGGCATGAGGAAGGAGGAGGAGAGTGATCGGGAGAGGAGAGAGGGCGAGCTTGATAAGTCGGAAGGGTCCGATGCCGGCGGGGGCAGAGGTGCATTCGATGCAACGCCGGCCGAGGGGACCTCGTAATCTGAAAGGCTTATAAACCTGCATCCGGCGCACTCTGATCGATAACGAGCGGCCGGTTATCGGCGCGTTTCGTACGAATCACTCCGCGACTTCCTCCCCCTTTCCTTACTTGCGCACGCATCGCTCAAATCGACAGAGTCGATCCTCATTAGCCAACCTAGAGTTCTCTCTCGCGCGGGTTCCCGGAAAGGCGGGCGACAAAAGCTCGAGAGATGAGTGGGCGCTGATCTGAAACGGGCCCCCCGCGGCGATCGCCGAGTTAATTCCATAAGGAGTGAGTGCCGGGCCCTTCCTGGCTGAGCCGGGGCGGCCTCAGACTTTGATTAATTGATCGAAATTAGTGCGAGCGCTCGGCCCGCGCTTCATTGACAGAGAGCCATGCCGAGTGAGAGAGAGAGAGAGAGAGCTGCCGGCAAGCGAGCACCACGGTGCAATGACCGCTCGGATGATTCGACTTGAACCGATGACGCCGCCTGCCCCGACTTCCCCGGATCTGCCGCGCGAAATTTTACAATCAACTTCCATCGAGAGGCCGACGTTACAGGAATGGAATTGAGCCGCAAAGAGTTTTGCTGCGGCTCGAGAACGCCAGAAGTGTTGGAATTGGTCAGATTTGCCCCAATAAAATTCGAGGGGAAAAGTGTTCGGCCATTGAGCCGATTGTCTGCGCTTTCGAATACAGTTTCAACTGACTAGTCGGCCTCGAGTCTGAATTGATATTCCGCTTTTTTCGAGAGGCCGCTGCGCCTGCAAAAATCATCGGCTCCGCCGCTGGCAAGTGGCGTGAGTGAAAAATATAAACCGGCGGCCCATTGAAACACAGGAGGCGATTGGCTCGACCGCCTATTGATTCGACGGCTAATTCGTAAATAAATTTGATCGGCCATCGCCAGCTGAGTATCCACCGCTTGGCATTCAGAGCGTGAACTGGGAGAAAATAGCCGGCAGCGCGAGCGCACTTACTAAACCAGTGATTATGCGCTCGTCATTCACGCGAGTACCTCGAAATATCCGAGCTGCACAAGTCATCGCTCGTCCCGGAGAAATAGAAACGGCGAGCGAGTTGGGTACCTTGGGATGATTAGTGTTTCGGGAATCGGATAAAAAGTTGTTAGTCAGCCTGCACAATTGTGCGAGCGATTGTGTACCCAGCTGGGCCGATGCATTATCGGGCGCAGTGTTGTCCGACTCGGCAGTGTCGGGCGACGGCGCGACGGAAATCTGATGTGCGAAATAATTGGAGCAATGACGGGGCGAAATGTCGAGGAGAGCACGAAAGTCTCGTCCACACCGTCCTTTCCAATAAAAAAAAAACAAGTAAATTATTTTCTATTCGAATGTTTAATTATCCAAGTTCCTCTTTGCAATTGGACCTAAGATGCTACATCGATGGTTTGCATTTATGCAGGTGAAACCTGTGTATTTATGTGAGAACAGTGAAAAGACAAGGAGACAGTGGATTTTCCGGGGGATCCTCTATTAATACCCGTCAACATTAACACTTGCATTAATGCTCGAGCCGTCACACGCACGTCGTGATAGGAGAACTTACGACGGAGCTTAAGCTTAAGCCGACGCTCACACGCTGGTACGTGCGACGGTCCGTCCGTTCGCTCTGCCTTTTTTCGTTCGGTTCACGCTCGGCGTGTCATAGATGCGATCGCGCGCTCCTGTTCCTTTGAACCTGCACGGGAGTGCGGCGTATAAATAAACGGTTTCGCCGGCAGCGCACTCGCCATAGTCGCTTTTAGGTCTGCGAGCGTCCTCGCGAAAGGGAAGCGCACGGAAAAGAGCGGAGGACCGGCGGCGTCTTGGGCTGCGGTGGGGCAAGAGGCGAGTTGAAAAGCAGTCGAAAGAGATGCCACCTTGGGAGGGCGGGCAACCTCGAGGTCGATCCCTCGAGCGGCCGAATGTTTGCCCGAGCGAAATGTTAATAAAACGAATGCCAGAAAGAGGGAGAGGTCGTCCTTAGGTGAACCCGTGGCGAAGGTCGACCCAGTCCGGCAACGGCAGGGCCGAGGATTCGGGAGGTAGACAAGGCCTGACCTCCAACTCTACACACTGCATCGAGGTCCTTCGCCGAGATTTTCCCCTACTCAATTTTTCTCTTGCTGCACACACTCTCTTCCTTCCTCTCTTTTTCACCTTTTTAACCGCCGCGGCGGCTCTCCCCGCCGGTTTTCGTCTTGCGGCCGACTGCGCTGCGGCGCTCCTCGGTAAACTGCCTCCTCTAATTGCGCTCGATTTGCCGATCACTCGAGACTCGTTATCCTCCTTGTCTTCGTGTACTCTTGCTCCGCTCATGCCTCGAACATCCTGGTAATTGCGCTACTAATAAGGACCGGCGCAAACAGTCACGCTGGCCCTTCTTTGAGAGAAAAAAAAGACCTGCGCGTCTCACCGTCGTGCTTGCCCCCCACCCCCACACACGAATTCACTGCTACAAATTATCGTGTGAACCATAGCTACTTTCCACTATTCCTACGAAAGAGGAGTGGATAAATGTGGGTAATGATGGAAAGAAAGCGGGAAAGTCCAATCGAACGAGAGAAAGAGAGATAGCACGTGCGAGCGAAGACAAATGCGACGGCGATAGCGATCATTAATTATGTATCGCGGCATAGGCTGGTTTTATCTCGGTCCCCGGCTGCCCGCTTAAATAACAATGCGGCACACACCGGGGTACGCCCTGCGCTCCTTGATCGTCGCACTGGAAATTATCTAACGGAGGATCGATCGGCCGTGCCGGCTAAGCACCTTCCATAAGCGTAGTTTCGCAAAACCGTCCGCACGCCGGATAAACGCAACAACGATCGGTCTCTCCTCTCCTCTCCTCACGGGGCGACGGGGCTGGCTCTGCGGTGTCGACAGGCCGCAGTATAAATCGCACTCGCAACCTTAATCAAGAGCTTAGCAAATTTATGAGAGCGCCACTCCGATGGAAATCAGACACGGCGGCTACTTCGGGGAATTCAGTGGAATAGGACGGCGCTGCCCGGCCGCTTGAAAACCTGACACAACCAAACTCTCCCCCTGCGACTACGGAAAGAAAACTGCTTTATTCGACTGGCTCTCGGTGTTTCCCTGTAAGATTAACCTCCCCTGAGAGACGGTGGAGGACGTTATCATATAATATATCGCATAACGAGCATCTAAGTCGATAGAGATATCGAATGGAGTGGTAAGCATCATCGGCCTATCTATATTTCCTCGAGGCAAAACCGCGGATAAAGTGAAGCCGCTCTCGATTCCAAGGTATTCCCAGTAATTTCCTCATAAACGGATATCAACGGGAGTCCCCGCATTATCCCAGCGACGATGCCGAAAGTTAAGAGAGCTTTTTCACGGGGAATTCGTCGCGAGCCACAGCAATAGCAGCGACTCTGCTTGAGCGTTGCACGCTCGTACTAGTACACACTCGCCTCCTCTCTCGATGGGTCTCTCGGTGTGCGAGCGGGCTCAACCCTATCTCGGCGAGAGCCGGCGCATTGTCTCCGCGTCGTCGATAAATCCGCGTATTCGCCGCGGAGCGCATTGTCGGCGCACCGGCACACGCACCATTCTCCTGGACACGCACATATGCCGGGAGTGCGGAGGTATGCGTGCGCGCACCGCACCAACTTGCGGATTAACCGAGTGCAGCCTGGATTTATGAGCGGAGGAGAGCCCGCCGTGGGCACACACTGCCAGCCTTTCAGACAATGCTACGCACGCGCACGAACCTCCACGGCTGCGCCCCGCTCGCAAGCTGCGAGAAAAAACCTGGGAAATTAACTAAATAACAATAGCGGTCTATTCAGAGGTTTGATAGAGAAATCTTCAAGGTCTCAATCTTCTTGCGGTAATTAACACGGGATTTCATTAGCGACGCGGATGCTCGATTTTTCTCAGTCGAAAATATCTGTCGGGGGAAAAGCCGGGAGTGGACATTGCGAGCTTCACGGCCGAATTTAATTTCGTGCGCGATCCTGTGATGATTAATATCGAATAATGGGCGCAAGCGACGGGTGCGGGGCGGTACGGGAAAGCGGCAAAGCGCTCGAACGAGATATTTAATAAAACATATGCGTATCACGGGGTGGACATAATGGATCAGCCGGTTTTATTTGCTTTGACAAACGTTTAAATTACTTAAACGTAGAGGGTCCGAGGAGAGTGAGAACGGGCCGCGGGGAATTAGGATACGACGGACAGGGAAAGAGAGAAGGTGGATCATTAATCGAAACGGCGGGATAATGGGTTTCACGGTTAGTTAGTCTAATATCGTAATACACGCCGCGCTGCCGCCGCGGTTTCCGTAAATTCGTAAGCGGATCAACGCGCTCGCACTCGGAGGGGGCTCAGTGCCAGCGCGGCAATTGAATTGCCGGTTATTTGGGTTTCGTGCAATCAGCGGGAATGCCCGACTTTTTAATCCCGAAAATGAAAATGTTGCCGCATGTGTGGCGGAGCACGCGCCCCCGCTTCCCCGCCCCTGCCTCCGTCTTTTTGATGAAATGGCTCTCCCGCTTGACTCGCTTATCGGCCTGTGCAATCAATTTTCCCCGAATTTCGTCGCGCGCGGCACACGCTTGTCATCGGCTGGTTCATTGTTCGACGTAAACAAGCGGTATCTGTCTGGCCGGCTTTGCGAATCTTCTACCGGGAAGGACTTTGCCGGAGACCTACTTTTCACCTGCGTCCCGTTTATCTGTCGTTTATCGACGACACGTGCCACCGCTTTCTGGTGGATACATTTAACCCCCTTACGCCGAAATATGTGTTGCAATTCGCCCGTTTCGCGTTGCCAGACGGTAATGTGCAGTTGGAGAGGTTGGGAGGTTCGATCAATTTCTGGCACTTTTTTGCCAAGCCCTTTATAATGGAAGAAATAAGAGGCCGTGGCCCCGAGACGATGTCCTCGACATCGGATTTCGGCCAGCGGTGCACGCTCGAGCGGCCTCCTAGCACATTCTTATTCGCGCGGACGTCAGTCGAACAATAACCCAGCCGAGGGAAGGAAGGAAGAAGAGGCCACTGGGAGACTAAGAGGACGAGAGAGAAAGAAGGGGATTGGCATAAAGAGAAAATCGAGGTCCCGCCGGCCTTGCCCGTCCATATGCAACGCGCATTTGTGAATATCCCGTGACCAAATTGCGTCTCCTTCCTCTTCATTCTATCCCTCTCCTTCTTCTTCTTCTTCTTCCACACATCTACACGCGTATAATTTCCGCGGGCGAGGAAAGCCGTGCGGATTTGATTCACGCGAGTCGCACGCTCGGTGGCCAGATAAAATCGAGCGATGCCCCTTAATAATTCATTTGCGCTCACACACACGCACAGCATTGCTGAAAAGAAATCGTCTGTCCGATTCAAGGCGAGTAATGCTCACCGATGCAACAATGAGCGTGCAATAGTAAAACATGGTGGACGTGTGAGCGCATCACCGTTTCACTGGAAGTAAACGTAATAAGCCGGCAATTAAGAAGCGCGTTACGTGAAATCGATCGTTCTGGTATAATGTTTCGAGCGTGCTGGCGGAATCGACAATATACTTACAATGTCAATTATAACAAGTAGCAATTTCACGCAGGAGTGTAAGTCATCGAGTAAACTATCAATGAATAAAAAATGAACGTCCGATATAAAAAAGCGTTACAGGCTGATTCAAAGGCAACTGAATTACTTTGTGCATTCTTTGCCTTTGTAATTTAGCTGGTAAGGAGAGTTTCCCGTCCAGTTTCGTGCACTCCGCTTTAGTTCGTTGACGTTTCCCCGCTCTTTCTCTCTCGCAATGCAGCGGCTGCCCTTCTCGGGAATTCATTTCTCCGCTGGTTCTCTCTCACTCTCTCTCTCACTCTCTCGCCGCCTGTCAAAACTGCTCGCCAACTCGGTGCAAGGTCAAGCAAATTGGCACCAGCGGTGACCGTGGAGCCGTTCCGGGAATGTCGCGGCTGACGAACGGTGCGCGTTATGGCAAAAAGAGAATATCCAGCGGGCCCGCAGTGGTATGCCACTCCCCGAGGACGTCGATTCTCCAATCGAGCCTGGAATAACACGTGGCGTCCGGCAACAATTACTTCCATGTGATGCGCGGTACATGAAAACCTTGGCTCGTGATTTCATCCGAAGTGCGGGGCTTTTTTCGCCGGTGACTGGGCAGACGCATCGCGGCTCGAACATTAATCCGCAGAGCTGAAAGCGGACTGTGGTAATCCCAGATTTATTGCCGGCGATTACGATCACAATGAGGCCGTAAGCGGCGCTGGTACTGGGCCGGTCGCGGTACGAGTCTCGCAACCTAATGCTAAACACAGATGAGTTCTAACGGAGCGTGAGCGTTAGAAATTTGCGGGTCCGGTGGAACAGCATGTGTGCACGCCCTCGTGCAGCGCTGCCAAAGGGATTTCTCTCTTGCTCTCCTCGTTCTTGCCGCCGCAGCGTTGGTGTCGGGAGAAACGGGCGGGTGTGCGATACGTACGAGGGAACAACTATTGCCATGGCGTAACTATACGACCCACTAAAACTTCATCGTTGCATAATTCCGAGCGGCGCGCACACACATAGCGCTACGAGGCCGGAGAAATCTTTTTCTCCGTTTTTCTCGAGCAGTCTGGCGAGTAGAGGCGCGTGTGTGGAGACGCGTATGTGCGTGCGAGACAAGGTGCGTTTCCTCCTCGCTCCCTGTCTGGCTGGAGGGACGCTCTCATTCTACTTCCAGATTTCCCTCGTTCGGTTCGCCATCTGCTATGCATTTGTTTTTCCTCCCTCTCGTACGAACTTGACTCTCCGCTCTCCCTCTCCTTCTCTTCCTCTCTTCCTCTCGGCCCTCTCCCTATCTTGCGAAGCCTGCTACACAATGTAGCTCGCGCGAAACTTCCGCTCTCCTAGATTTCCCGGCAAAGGGTCGAGCAGCCTCGAGTCACTGTGCACGATCAGCCCCGCCACCTCTGCGAACGGAACTTTCCAAGCACCCGCTCGAGGAACTCCAACTTCCTCCTCGGAGCTACAAGTTGCCGGAGTAAATCCACCACGGGAGACTGACTCCTCGAATTTTCGGCGGCGCCCGCGGAGGGAAATTTAGCTCGGGTTTTAGTCGAGACGAAAGAGGAGCGCAAGCTCCCGGCGATGAGGCACTTTCGGGCGATCGTTCTCGCTGGAGGGAGAAAAAAGCGCGTGGAAAAAGGGAATTTGCGTGTTATAAAGCGGGCGAGATCTCTCGGGAAATCAGGCATTCAGGCGGACGGCATTCGTCGAGAGAGCGAGCGAGAACGATCGCCCGAAGCTTGTAAGCGAAGCCTAGCGGCTCGGCGGCTCGCCGGCTATATAACTTCTATCTTGTATTTCGAGATGATAACAGGCGCACCGTGCAATCTCGCAATAGCCGATCGATAGCCGCTGTTTTATCTGACGTTACAAACGTCCTATATAAAGAACTGAATTTGCGTAAGCGGAGTCCTCAGCCTTTTAAAAGCGTAGCCGTCTCTCGTTCTCCCCCTCTCTCTCGCTCCTTCTCTCTCTCTCCCTCGCTCCTGGGAGAGCTCGGCTGAATTGTTCCCCGTAACGCGATTACGGGGCGCGCGCGGTGCAAAATCCGTGCGCGCGCGATACCAGTCCGCTTTATCGATTCTCGTTAGGCAATCGCGCCGATGATGATGATCGCACCGCTGCAAGGAGACACACCACGCACACTCGCGCGAAGAAAGCGGAATCGCGCGCGCGCGCGCACGCCCGCATAAGCTGATGCAATTTCAATTACACGCCGCGCTGTTTGCCTTCCGAAAGGGAAGATAGCGTAGGCTCAAATATTGCCAGTGTTTAATCGGTCTTTTCGAAAAATTGATTGCAATAGTGCTGAATGGGGGATTTGATAGTGGATGCGTTCCATGAGTCAAAGATATTTCATGACAGGTAGGGTTTAATTAATTCACCACAAGTTGGCTAATGCGCTCGGAATTAATTAGTTTCTTATGGGGTCGAGTTGGTTGGCCCCCACGGCTCATTAGTTTGTTGGGAGCTAATACTTTAACTCGGCGCCCGCGGCGAGAGCCTCGAACTCTTTACACGGGAGTTTATCGCTCGTAAGCCATAAACACTTCGCACTTATTGCCACGGCCGCATCATAATATTCTCGTCTCTCTCTCTCTTTTTCACTAGTGGCGAAGTTGCCTGCTCTCGCTGCGAGCTGGTGATCGACAATAATTCGCGCCGCTCCTGGGAGCACCTGTTCCAACCTCCGCCGGATACAGGATTCTCCGACTGCCAATGAGAAAACTCCTTGGCCAGTGTGAACACCGGTTTACGTTCTCCCTCAATCAGCTGTTTTCCAGCGGTCCCCGCTCGTTTCCCTCTTCGTCGCTACCAGCACCGGCGACAATCCGCCGCGCGCAAGTTAATCGCCGACGGACAATGGACGAATAAATAAATTAATAATCCGGCGATCGGCGGGAATAATATCTGCGACGCGCATCGGTGATTCGTTAATGCGTTAAACGGCAAATAATTCGCGGTGCCGATGCCCGGCCGTCACACTCGGTGACTGGAATGAGTACTGCTCTTCTGGAAACGCGTTGCTTCGCAGCGGCGAGGGAAAAAGTTTATCGCGATGATTTATCTAACGAGGTATTAGACACCTGAAACTAATAAAATGAAGAGGCGCGAGCCGCCGGTGATTTTCACGCGTCAAATCGTGAGAAAGGTCTGTCCTTTCTTTTCTGCTGGCGAGACCCTCGCAGACCTGGCCGTTCGATTCAATTAGTTCAAGGACAAGCTGCTGAGAAAGAGAAGCTCCACTCAGACTGGAGAGAGGCTGACTTGATTGAGAGAGGATATAAGTTTATAGGATGCGTTTCGGGGCACGCTTACTAAGCATCATAGGGAGTTATCACGCGAGTTACCCAGCGAGCCGACCCTCGCGATCCGCTCCGAGCTAACGAGCCTCGTGCCACTACGAGATTACGTGATTTCTTTCCTTTTCGCCCTGTTTTCCTTCTGCTTCTGCTTCGCGCGCCCGTTCAGCTATACTCCGCCGAGCAATGCAGCCGACGCGCTGCCGATACAGTTAAAGAGTAGGTCGGCTACCGTAACGATCTACATAGCGCCGGGACCAATAAGGCCCCACTAACCTTCAATAATTGACAGACTATAACTGTTGTTTCTCTGTTGATTCTTTGGGGAATCAGAGTTTTACAACTAAAACTATCGAAATATGATGAAAAAATCGAGAAAAATGGGATGACTTAACCCTGACCTGACTCAAATATCTTGAAAATTGTTCGATTTCTCGAGGAATCTTTGATAATTCAACAGTTTGGGAAATAGGAACTAAGATTCCGTGGAGAATTTACTCGGAATACATTCCATTACTAGCTTTCGACAATTGGCGCGAGTTCCGACCAATTTTCAAGCGGGCTTCTTTCGCCGGTCATTGTCATGCGTGTCAGCCTGGGAAATTGAAGCGCAACACGATCTGTAATGGTTTCGACAATGAATTTTTAGCGCGTGCCGCGAGCTACCACCTGTCAAAGCTGGCGGGGCCGAACGGACGCGGCGCGGCAGCCGATTAACGAATTTTGTTTTTCCCTCTGTCAGCCGAAAGCCCGCTCTCCCACACTACTTCGCTACCCCAGTGTACGCGCGGAGCTCGCTTTTTTCCCTCTGTTTTTTTTTAAACGAGTATCATCGTGCGCCGAGCAGTCGGCAAACACAAACGATTATACCGCGAGCCCAGGATTCGTGGCACTTTTTGGAAGCGCAAGTAGCGACAAGTGGATTTTCCGGATTTCAGGAAACACGACGCCGAAACTGGCAACTGTTGCCGCTCTGTTGGGGCCTTTATCCGCCCCGTTTCTGGTTATCCAACAATCCTGACAGTTTGCCGCTTTAACGCGCTCCCTTTGCTTCGTGTTCATCAATTTTACAGGATGATAGAGACCTAATAAATAGAGAAGCGTAAAAATAGATAATTCTGAAATTAGTGGTAAAACCGAACGAACTAGCTGTTGGGCTGAAAAATGCCTTGAGCCAGTCTGGCTATTTCTTTGAGTAGGCATCCGGTGCAGTAGTTGGATGGAGTTGAGGAAGGAGACTGTCCCGAGACAGCAAAGGAGCATAGGAGGGGGTGGGAGGGGTGCGGCAGGGCTTTCGGCGGTTGGTAGAATGGCTGATAGAGGGAAGGAAAAGGTGGCAGGGCTCTTTGCTCGGCAAGGGCCCAGAGGGAGAGGGACGGAAGCGATGCCGAAGCCGGAGCGAGCTGTGGTCAAAGGGGGGAGTGTAACGCGTGCAGAAGAAAGATCGAGGAAGGAAGAACGAACGAAGACAGAAGGAGGGTACCAAGCAAGCGAACGAACCAACCAACGAACCAACGAACGAACGAACGAAGCGAGCGAGTATTTTCGCTGGCCTTGACGCAGCGGCGGAGGGCGATGCACCTCTCCTGGCGAACACACTGCGAAACCGGGAGCGAACGCACACACGCGTCCGACTACTCTCCGTCCTCATACTACTTGCAACTCTCTCTCGCTGCCTCCTCCCCGCCGCCCCGCGCCAGCGGCGCTCGGCCCGCTTTCGGCCGGTACATTTGCGCGAGCGTCCAGCGGCGATGGCCATTGATCATTAGCTCGCAAACGACTCTGTATTTGCCAAGTCAAACGGACGCGATTCGCCCCGGCCACACATTGTTCCTGCAGCCTGACCTGGCGCAACTGGTCCTGCCGCGAGGCAGCCCGAAATCCCGTCGCACTGCCAAAACCGATCGAACCCTGTATCCCGCACCAGTTCAATTTAGAATCTGGATAAATGAATTGACTCTGTAGGATTCTGGATATGTTTGCAATGACGATCTTTCCTACTGGGTCTCACGGCTTTAGTCGAGCGAAACGCGAGAGTCGGATGGATTCGCCGGAAAGGCGTACGTGGAAGTGCATCGCGCGGGCACGTACGTGGCGACGGGCCACAGAGGCGTGCTCCAAGTGCATCGTCGTGACACACACACACAGGAGTGAGTTGTGCAGGGCCCGTGGCTGTATGGGTGCAGGGGGGACACGCAGAGGAGAGTGGAGGGCGCGGGTGCAGGCGTGCAGGCGTGCCGGCATCGGGCCGGCGACGGCTGGCACCGCAGGCCCGGTCCAACTTGCGAACGCTCGACACTGACCTCACCCAACGACCGGCGGCAGTGCATGTCGGCCTTCTTTCTTCCTCCGGCGCAGGCCCTCTCGCTCCACCGCCCCTCTCGCCCCACGGGCCCGCCACACTATTCGTACATTGCCGGCCAAAAGTTGTTGAAGAATTCGCCAAGTCTCGCCTACTGCGCTCGCCGCTTGCAGGTGTGCCGAACTCGAGCCAGGCCTTTGTCATTTACCAGTGAAAAGAGAATTAGAGGAAAATGTGTCCAATCACATTTTTGGGTTTCTGAATTAATAGTAAATTCGACAATTTCCCCAAAGTCTGGTAAAGGATAATTTAATTATTAAAAGGGAATTTTAACAGATTTTTTAATTAAAGTGCCGAGCTGTGAAAAATGAAAAACGCGTACAAAATTCTGAAAAGAGACATGTTTAATATTGAAGGAGTCGCAGGGCTACGATAAAACTTTTTCTGTACATAGATACTATTAATACAATTGTTGTGAATATTTTTCAGATTTTTTAATCACGTCCGCCATAGTTAGAAAAGCGAAAAATCGATTTTTTCGTCGTTTTTCACATGTCAGAGTAGCATACACGGCGAACTTCCGTCTATTGTTGATGGGACAATAGTTTTAAGCAATGTTCAATGTTTTCATGTGCATGCATCGATTTTTAGTATGTCTTTGCTCGATTTTTCTGTTGAAAAAAGGTTAATTTGGAATTTATTGAAGTGTAACATTACTGTGATTAATTAAGATTGCAGAGTGATTGTTACAAAGGCGTTGAATTAACAATCATTAAGACAACTACTAGATAAGTAGTAGTGGAGCTGTTCTAATCAGACCGAATGGTGGGTCCTCCATGATCCCTCCCATGGCAAGCCCCTCCACTCGGGGCCCAAAAAACGGACCAATCAACTGCCTAATACTAAGCTAACATGGTCGAGCGTCCGTCCACGACTCCGTTCGACCAAAGAGGGAGGAATTCTCTATCGCCCCGGCAAAAGAGAGTATCGAAAGGATCGGAAACCGCACTTCTTTTCTTTCGGCCGGTGGCTCCGGCAGCCGGTGTGCTCGGTGCATTGCACCTTGGTGAAGCCGGGGGGGCGCAGGGACCGCTCTGCCGAGCCATAACCACGGACGAACGAGCCGGGCAACGAAGTCCAAGCGAGGAGCACGACGAAATGACGAGAAGGAAGAGAGCAGGAGAGGCCCGAGAAGGAAGGAAGAGCGCGAGGGACGAAGAGAAGCCTACTGGAAGGAGAGAAGAAAGAAGGGAGGAGCTGCTGCAGCCTCACGGACTCGATCCATGGGAGTGGATCCAGCGTTTTCGGCCCGCGGGAATGCCAACGCACGGGGACGGAGGATAGGTCGGGACTTGCTTTATGGACTCTCGCCTTCTCTCTCTCTCTCCCCCTCTCTCGCTCTCGCCCCTCGCTTTCTTCGGCAACCGCGCGTCTCTCCTGGCCCCGTATGTGGCCCTCGGAGCGTTGCCCGTATATATACGCGCGTCTTGTTATTAAGCCCGGTGCCCACGGTCGCTCGGAGCGGCGGCGACGCGATCGGCTCTACGTACCAGAGCGATTCAACATTCTTATTAATCGTCCTACGACCCTCCTCTCTTCGTCCTTCTCCCCTACTCCTCGTCTTTATCGATCGATCTCGGATGCGAGTAGATCCATCGCCGATTAGAAGCAGCTTTTCCCACTGACAGATGTGCCGACCAAAGAATTAGTAGAACAAGTATGCTGGTCTTGATTGAATAACTAATACAAGAAATCCTAGTGAGGGTTGCACCGACGCTAAGGGTTGTCCTTCGCGCAGGCTGCGCCGCTTACCTTTGTGCCAGGGGATAAAAGTGCGCCGAGTAACGAGGTAATCGCAACGGCGGGCTAACGGCGCCGCTTTTTCCGTGACTCGGGCGACAAAGTCGATGAATATGACCGTTGATCATTACGGAGCTCGGCGCGCCGGACAAAAGCCGCCTTCATTCCCTCTTGGCGGGGCCCGGCCAGGTATAATAAGCTCACTGAGTCCGGGAACTCGATCTTCCCTCGCACCGAACTGATGTTAGTCCGTCTTTCCCTATCTAAATCGACCTCAACTCCCATCTGCGACCTCCTTTAGAGAACATATTTCATAGTCTCTGCGTTCGCCTTGTTAATCAAGCGTCTGAAGATGCTCGTTGTTAGTCGAGGCTCTCCGGGGCACTTTGTGTTGAGAAGTGAAACCAGCTTTAATCAATCTGCTCGGAGATAAGGTGGAGCAAAATGCATCCAACACAGATTCATCCTTTGACAGAATCTGACTCCACCTTGAGTCCTAAAACGTGAGTCAACAAATGCAAACAGAGTCATGAAAGGTCATCCCACTAAAATTGTGATTCAATTGTATTCTTTTTTCTGCCACCAGTTGTTTTCCAGACATTCCTAGTGTATCATATAATGCATCGCTGATCGATTAAAGGCACTCGCCGCCCCTTATTAAGATATCTTAATCCCGTGCGAGCGTGTCTCCACGCCGCCGTCTACAACCAATACGGCCGGTACTATTAATTATAATTACGCGCGCAAGCATACACACGCCGACGGACGGCCGCAGCGTAATTTCCATTTCCCGTACGAACGCTCGCGCGTCACTCAAAGAAGAGAGTGAATGAGAGAAAGGAGAGAGAGCGCGGGTGGCTAACTATTAGCCGACGGTAACTTGCTGAATGCGGTGCCTATAAATTCCGGGAATAGGCCCTAGATTATTATTGTAACGAGTCGCCGGATCGCATAAATTTACTTCCAACTCAAAACGCTCGCATTCTACTAGCCCGACAACGGATGTCCCTTAAATAATTGTTTCCCTCGCGCCACGTGGATGGCTGTTCCACCAATTTGGTATACAATAACTTGGCTGTCCCGCGATCGCAACAACAACGAACCTACTGTTTGGCGCATTATTTATTCACCGCGGCAGCTCGCGCAGTCGATTTATCGACGGTTTCGATGGGTTTGATTAAGTCGGTTGTCACTGGGCAGGTAAACAACACTAATTCCCCAACTCTGTACAGTTGATATTGGAAATATAACAGGTCATGAGACTCATAATATTTTTGGGTGCAATTTAGTGTTAATTTGTGTTGAAGAATACAACTAGTGAAGTCGTGGGAGACTGGTTGTTCCAGTTTGGTGGTGGATGTTTGAGCCTGTTGGGAGGGAACGGCAGCGCGCGTGCAGCGTATCCCAGTAGAGGGCTTCGTCGGCGGCGAGGTCGCGTAAGGTCGGAAAATAAGGCGAACTCTCAAAGCCCAGTATGCCTTGCAATCGTTCCTGTGTCTCTGCGGCCTGGTATTACACGGTATCGCTATCTCGGCGCAAAGCTAATGTAACTCTCATGTTGGCGCGGCGACGCGGGAGATCCTGCCACGGTGGACCGTTAACCAAGCGTCTCTCAGTCTTCTCTCTCTCTCTGTCTCTCTGGTCCCCGCTCAGCTTTATCCGGTGACTAAGTCTCGATTATAACTGAATCCAGCGATCCGCACCGGCGAGAGGAGACGCCGCCTACTACACCGGCCACGGCGTGCAACGCGCGTTGAACTTAACTTGTAAACGCGTAACCGCGTTGCGCAATGATCGCCGCTGTACGAGCTGTACAACTCGGTGAGGACGACTGGCGACCTCAGGATCTAGCCCTTCAGAGACTATCACTGGATTATCCTCGAGAAAATGATGATCCGACTGGCGCTTCAAAGTTCCCTTCACACGATATCGATCACTCCTTGACAGCCCACTTCCTCACAATAATTCCGAACTAAAATCTCGTATCATTAGTTAATTATACAGGTTTCTAAGCTCGGATGATGAGCGTCAATTGTGGGCCAGGATTAAATTCACCGAGACTCGATGATTCACACGGTTACCGTTACCGAAGTGTGAAGAGTAGACTTTAATGCTGCAATTGCCTATGGAATTAAACCAGGGCTCACATACTAATAATGGCATTCTCCGCGTGGTACTGCTCGGCAGGTGTTGCGAGGTGCTCCTTTCCGCGGCGTGTTTTTCCTGGGGCAATTCACGCGGTGGTATCAGAGCAGCCCTGGTGCATCTGGTGGTACCGTTATCATCATCGCGCACGGCGCCTGTCCAGGACAGAGGATTGAAACTGGCCAAGTTGCGGAGCTCTCGAGCGGATAGTGAGCCCATCGAAGGTTACCGCTGGCGGTGTGTTGGGTAGGTAAGTCCAAGTGAGATCTCACGGTGAGCAGAGTCCCGCATGCGGCACACGTGCGCCTTGTTGCGATTCACTTGCGGCTCTCGACAATTTCGCTCTCGTACTCTGACCCCTGCGAGTCCTGTACCTTTGCGGGTACTTGGAACAGGTTTCCTTTTAGGTTTCCGAGTGCGTGGATTTTATAATATATTTTTATTGGCCTCATGAAGATGTGAAAAGTTTGGTTGGCTCATCCCCACTAAATCGGGCGAAGGGTCTTTCCATAGCAAGTACCGTCGAAAAGTAGGGCCGGTGCCGAGGGCGAGTGGAAAAGCTGCACGAAACGAGCAGTGGTAGGCCTCGGCCCGTGGTGCCGGTATGAATGAATAAACAGCGGCATAAACAGGCTGCTTAAAATTAGCTGTTACGGAGCAAGCGAATTGCATTTGAGATGGTATCGGGCCGTCAAAGTGTGCTGTGGAGTAGAGAAGGTGCTCGCAGGCTACTCCCCTAGCAATGTGTATGAAGACCGGGGCTAGTGTGTACTTCAGCAAAGGAGGAGGAGGATGCGACGACGGAAGGGAAGCACCAGGGGCAGCTGTCCCAAGGCGTCATGCTCCGCGATCCTTCGCTCTTCGGAACCTTAATTTCATGCACGGAAAGCACCGGCTTTCCCGGCCGATTCCGCCAGCAGCAACCGACTCTCTGACCGAGTTCCTTCACTTCGTTCCACGAGTTTCTAATACACTGTGTCACTCATCGAAAAAGGAGGCCCGTCCAGTATTTACTTGCCTAATCAGAGTCAAAGTGTCATTGCCGGGGATTAATTGGATCGGAACTCGGCGAAGACGAGTTCGGCGAGCGCGTTATTTACGTGATTAGAGGAGGGTAATTGGTGAGGGAAATGATACCCGGCACGGCACCTCCCCACTTCCGGCGGCGGAGAAGCGCGCGAGGGCAGCAGCGGCAGCAGCGGCAGCAGCCGGCGTCGGCGTAGAAAACCGGCATACGAAATGAGGAAAACGAGGCGCACATTTAATAGTCCCGGCGCATAAAACGCCGACATGAAATAATACAGGGCCCCGAACAATGCGCGACAGAAGAACGCGCACGGGGAAGCGGAGCCGGGTAGCGGGTAGCGGGAGAGAGCGTAATTAATACTCGTTGAAAGTCCCAATTAGGTGATACGTATCCAGTAAAGTGTCCCGTTGTGACTTCACTTGTGTGCTTTCCTCACCCGCTCGTAGCCGCGCGCGCTACACTCATTTACGTGTTCATCGCGTATGAACTGCCGGATTAACTGGTTCTCCGTTACATCGAGCACCCGACTCCCCCCTGTATTGTTACATCGGATTGACTCCCCGCTCGCAGATATACGTAACTTCGAATTTGAGGGCGAGCTCGACCGTATGTGGCATCAAAGTACACGATAGTTCCCTCTCTCCCCCCCTCTCACTCTCTCTCTCTCACTCTTTCTCTTTCTCTCTGGTCGTCTGGTCGGGTCTGCTCCGGCGAGCAGCACCGGCGTGGCGAGAATGCGAGAGCGTGGCGAAATAAACGAGCGTTATCAAAGGATCGCTTGCTCCTTCATTACCGCGGCACGACACCGATAATTGTATGGCGGCGCACATCACCCTGATTACCGCGATATCTGACTTCCAAGCTCCCCAAACTGACCAGGCTCTCCTGCCCTTCTCCACTCGACCATTAACTAGACCAAGTACTACTGGTCGGACGTCTAGAAACTTACGCGACAGTTCTCGGCCCTTAATGAAATTTCTCCGTCGCTCGAAGTACCGAGGCAAGTTCGAGCAGGCGTTTTGTTCCTGCGACTTTTTAGTCGACGTCCGACGACTATTTTACCACGAGAGTGGCGGAGGCTACGTCGATCGGGGAGAGAACGTCCAGCGAGCGAGCGTCGGGCGGAAGGCGCACAGAGCGGAGAGGAGCGTGTGTTGTATGTTCGGTCGAAAGAGAGTAAGCGAACAAGTGAAGCTACATTGAAAAGAGGGAGTGATGAGTGCGAGTGGGAGCGAGGGGGAGCCTGCCGAGGGAATGAGAAGAGGGAGAGAGGACCGGCTCGATCATCGCTTCGACCTCGCAATTTCGATCCGCGACGCGGGTCGTTGCACCGTCGTCGTCGTCGTCGACGTCGAAGGTAGCGGACGCACATACGCACGCCCGCCTCTCTCTCTCTCTCTCTCACACAGACACACAGAGACACACATGCACGCACGCCCGCCGCTCTATGTACATCGGTGCACGGTATTATGCGCATAGGCCACGCGTGCATCCCTTTGACGACCATAAGCCATGGTTAGGGGTGCCGCGCTGAAACGTGACGTGCAGAGAGCCACCGTCCGCCCGACAAGCCGGCCGGCGCACACCTATGGTCATCTGCCTCTACACGTTTGCCCACAAGGCACACACGCCCGCTAATACAACCGCGTGCGTGTGCTCCATGGACGCACTGGCAGTTCGCCATTGGTAGTGGTCATATCGGTGTAGCACGGGGTGCGGTGGGTGCGTGAGTGTGCTCGCTCGCTCTCGGCGAAAGCGCATTGTAGCTCTCGGCGTGCATTCGGCCGTGGGATCGATGGAAATAATTCGTTGCCTTTTTTTATGATCACCATTTCAGCGGCTCTCTCACTCGCGCTTGGGTTCCTGTCTTCCACCCGCTGGGAGAACGAGCCTCTTCTTCTCCTCGTCGCTCTGGAAGCGCGCGCGCGCGCGCGTGCTCGGCCTCGGCCCGTGTCGTCTCTCTTTCGAGCTGGCAGAGCGGGGCCTCCCGCTCTTCCCTCAGGCTTTCTGTGCCTCGCGCTCCTGTCATCGGAAGGGAAAAACTGGCGGGCGAGGGAGACGGGCTGACTCGGCTGGCCAACCGAGAGAGAGAGGGTGAGAGAGAGAGAGAGAGAGAGAGAGAGAGTGACGGGCGGTGAACGAGCCGAGAGAAAAGGGGTGTGGAGAAAAAGAGAGGCTCCCAATCGACGGGAAACCACGAAGAGGATCGTGCGGAGGGCTCGGGCGTATAATAAAGCGTAATGGACGCGCCTCGGACGATCGATTCGCCCTTTTTTTCGTGATTTCCTAGTCTGCACACGGCACCGAGTGTACTACTCGGCCGGCTCGTTCTCGTAATACGGCCAAATGGACTTTTCGGCTGGCGTACCTTGCGATCTCGCCACGAGCGGCCACGCAGCGCGTGTCTGCCGTCTCGGCACGCCATCGACTCTGCGCTGTTTCGAGGGACGAATTCATTAGGAGAACGCCGGCCCATTGTGTCCCGCTTGTATTTCGGTGGCTACTGCCCAGCCAATTACTTGAAAGGCACGGTCACTCGCCCGAACGCCGGATAATTGCGCCCGGAATATTATCTTATTGGGCCGCGCGCACTCGTGCAATTACACACGCGGCTCCCGCGTCTGCGAGATACAATCGCACGCAGCCCCGGCTTCCCTCCCCCCTCTCTCGCTCTCTGTCTTTATCTCCTCTCCGTAATTAACGCAGAAAACGCTGAATTTATCGGCGATATTTAAAGAGTATTTGCAAAATGCGCCGGCAGATTTTCGCGTTTTCCGCCCTCGGAATATTACGTTATCCAAATGATACGTAATTAATGTCGCCCGGGACTTGATATTGTAATCGTATTCGGTAAAATGATATTTCGCGAAACATTAAAATGGTCTTATTAAAATAATGCGATGTTCATGCCCGCCCGCCAGCCGCTCTCGGAATAAAAACAGAGCGGGGCAGAGGCGGGAATTCACCGGGTGAAATCGCGGTAGCCCTCGGAAATCGTATCCTCACGCATTACGATTTGGCCTGTGTACATTGTGGAAAAATACATTTTGATTAAGTCGAGGTACACAGACCAGCGAGTATACACTTGCGATCTGGTGCGATTGGTGCGGAGGATTAAATTTCTTACTAAAAATAACAGTTGCGGTTGCAAGAATATTGCATGGTGATTTTACATGTTTTATTTGAAAAACAGTCAGGTGTCCCATTGACAAATAGTCGCATTAGCCAATGGGAAATTAATCCCGGCCGGACAGTAACCGGGCGATGCCCCTCGCAGTTGAGAAATGTCAAAGCGTCGGTAGGCGGATAAAGCGGGAGGGCATTATAAGGCCGATCTGATAGCAATATGTACATAACAGAGGGGGGAAGACGATGCTACACCGGTTGAATTTGGAAATAACGAGGGATCTCCACTTGAAGAGGGTCAATGTTCTCTCTAACGCTGGGGTCGTCTGTGACTGACCTACCCTCGCTCAGATCAGGGTACGCCGGCTCGCAGCAGCCGGCAGTCTGGTTCCGCGTGTTCACTGGGTTTTTCACCCATAATCTTCCACGCTCCATTGTCTGCCGGCCACTGAAATGAATTAAGCGCGCGCAGCAATCCTAAACAGGACCGACAGCTTCCCGCCGAAGGAGCTACAATGAGAAACATCAACTATTATTAATAATAAAATGCATCGTTAATCTTCCAGGCTTTAAAGAACTATTAATGAACCATAAATGGAGCTGAAAGTGCAAGTGTACATTGATCGTGTTCAACAAACGGGTGCTGATCAAAGGCAAATCGGAGCTGGCTTATTCTCGCAGTAGATTAGCGGCCCCGGCGGGCGCGCGCGAGCCGCTCTCGCATTTCGAAGGGAGAGAGAGAACAGGGTGTATCGAGAGTCGGGATCCCAGTGTTTCTCAGGGACAAGACCCGGCGTAACGCGCGCCAAGTGGTCCGCGTCTTCATTCCGCAGTGCAAAAATTTCATCGAGAGGCCTATACGGCGCGCAGCCAGCGAGCCGAAACCACTTTTTACCGCGCTAAAACGAGAAGGAAGCGAGCGAGCGACGATCGGACGAGCGAGGCGCAGCGACGAGCGAGTGCACGCATGCAGGTACACAGGAGAGCAGACAGAGCCTCGAGAGAGGGAGAGAGAGAGAGGGGGAGCGAGAGAAAGCGAGAGAGGAGTGCGTAGCGTAGCCACGGCGGTGGTTCGGTGCGTGCGGAGCAAGCAGCTACCTGGCTGGCTGGCTGGTACAGCGGATGAACACTCGAGGGGGATAAAAAGGAGCCTAGGAGCGAGAGAGCGTCAGAGAAGGAGGGACGAAAAGTCGTAAGCGCCTCGGGGAGAGCGGCCAGGAGAAGGTGCGAGGGAGAGGCCGAGTGGGAAAGATAGAAAGAGGCGGAAGACTCGTCGCGGTAAAGAGGGCGAGCGAGCGAGGGAGAGGAGAAAGAAGCCGGAGGATTTCGCGTACGAAAGAGCAGGAGGAGCAGGAAAGGCAAGGACCCGTATACAATGCGTGCTCCGCGAAATAAACGAGCTCTCTCGTTCTGTCCCGCTCCTTCCTTCGCCGGAGCCCCGACGTCAACGTGCGTTCGTCACCGAGCTCTCCGGGAAGTAGGCCTACCTCAAGCAAACGAGGGTTAGCCTGGCGGCGAGAGAGCCTCGGGAGGGGAGAACACGCCAGGCTCAAACTCCCTCTCTTTCTCGCTCGAGCGAGCCCACCGAGGACCGGCTGGAATTTGGGGTAGGTCTCACCCGCCGTCGCCGTCGCCGGCGCACGATCCCCCTTCTCCATTTCGGTGCCGAACTACTCCAGACACGATCCACCTCGGCCCGCCGCCGCCGCCGCCGCCGCCGCCAGCAGCCGCTTGGCTGGCCTGGACGGCCTCTTTCACTTGAAAGTGAGAGCAGCCCGACGCTGCGTCTGTTTTCACTTGGCCCACGCGCGCCCCAAATTCCGCCGACCCTGGCAGTGAGACGTGACCCTGCCACCTTGGCACTGGCACACCTTTTCTCCGTGCATTTTTTTCCTTCCTTGCAGCCGCTCGAAAGCCTCGTTGACTTTTTTTTCTTGTTTAATGCAAGATTGTTTTCATCCGACTGAAATTAACTTTGACTCGGCACTATGTATTCACATCGCACAATTGCCTTCCAAAATAATGCGGATTTTGTATTATGCAATTTTGTAGAAGTTACATTTTCAACATATTCTTTTTTTATTTATTCGTCCACTTTCCTTTCGTTAGATACAAATCGTGTAATCGGATGAATAGGCGGAGTTAAACGTGAAAGTGTGCAGATCGACTGAAATGGACAAGAAGCGTGCGAACGGTCTTCTCAGAAGAATAACAGCAATGGGAATAATAGAACTAGAAACGCTACCAGGATAACACGAGAGACGAGAAGCGGATTCCTCGGCTAGAAATACCGGCTAGAGAGGAGGCAGACGGTAGTAGGGAGAAGTGGAGAGAGGTGTGCCCACCTGTTCTCGATGGCCCCCGAAATTTTACGATGGCTACCGCACTCCATCCAATCCATCCAAACCAAATGCTCGATGCGTGCTCGTCGCTCCACTCGTTAATTAACGCGATCATTTCTCGAGCTACCTCCAACGTGCAAATACCCCTTGCACTCGCATCCTGGTAGATAAATAATCGACAAATTAATGCTTCCGGGAGGAAAGACTCGCATCCTCGGATTCATTAAAAAATAAGGGGCGAATCCGCATCGGCCGATATTACGTATTTATTTTGCATTATGAAATTTGCTATGGTATTACGCATATCGGGTGCGGTGGCTACGTGTTGTCGACTAGCGGCCTCTCTTTCCCTCTCCCGGGCGTACGAGCGCAAATAAATACGCTCGAAAAACCGCTGCGAAAGGAATAACACGAAATATGGGAATCCACGTGGAGGCTTGCATTCGAGGTAGAATCATTATCGTATCTCGGCGTAACGGTTTCTGTCTGGTGGTAGCCGACGCTTTTGGAATTGATAGGCGGCTTCTTTCTCTCCGCCCCTCTCCGGCTGGGTCAAAAATGAAATTCCGCAGCGGGTGCGGATAAGGCCGCGGAGATTACGTGGCCTGCGGGCGCGCTGGCAGCGGGAGCGTAATCATTATCAATGACATTTCCTACCAAGCGTAAAACCGACGGTCGAAGACCTTCGGCAACTCGATTTCCTTCCCCCGGATTTCTCACGCTGGCCCCCTTTCCGGTAGTCCGTCCTCCGTGTCCGGCCAACAACTCGCACACCATCGCCAGAGACTGCCAGAGAGAGAAGGAGAGTGAGAGAGAAGCAAACCGGCTACTCCTGTTTCCAGACACGCGACAGCCTCATCTGCCACATGTCTCGAAAAACCATGCTCTCCTCTCTTGCGGCTTGTCCGCCGATTTTTCCAGTCCCTCTCTCTCTCTTCCGCGGAAAATCTCTTGGATTATGTCGGGGAAACAACGCGGGGCATCGGAGAGCGTATCAGACTGCCTGAGAGAGAGAGAGGCCAGTCGCGCTTGAGAAATATAATAGCCCCGATAATGCGGCTCGAGGCTGTGAGGTAACAGTTTACGTGAACTGATAGCTAACGTAGTCAGTTAACTTTCGCTTTCGCCTCGGAAGATATATCGTCCTGGCTGCTTGATCTTGCTGGGATGCATGCGCGGAGAACGAGAGCGGCCACGAAGTGGATCAGGACCCACTTGGACTCTTATCGCGTATACCGTCGCTGTTATTCCAAGGAATCTACCTTCCATTAGACGATGCGCTTGACTGACTATTTCTTTCACGCTCAAGCCCGTAGTTAATAAAATCTCATCGACGAAGATGAAGTCGACAAACTAGACATTGTCCAATTTATTTGCCGCGAGGAAACCTTTCGAATATCACACTCGCACTTAGAGACCAGGGGGAATAATGAAATAGTGCGACGTCCAATGAACGCGGTACCCACATGCGCCAGTTGTTAATCGCGCATCCTATCATCACATTAGTATATAGACAAGGCTCTACTGGAGAAAGACCGAGCGTAAAACAAGCCCCACATTCACCAGCCGGCCATCTAATAACACCTCGCAAACACGCCTCGCGAGGAATAATAAATTCACCCGCTGAAATATTAAGCGCGCCAAGCTTCGGAGGGGCACACACACGCTATCGGGAAGATCGACGAGTCCCGGCGTAAGGTGTTCGACGTTAGGAAGACCGGCAAAGATAGAAAAGTGCAGGATGGCGTCATGCAGGTTTTCAGCCGCTTATCTGCCACTTTCGCAGATACCGATCGCTCGTGTCCAATTGAAATAAGCTTTGTCAGGATTTATCCAGGTGAGACTGAGAACTGGACTATTCGAGGGGAATCGAGGCTCGGCAATCTAAAGTATTCGGTTTACAAAAGCCTATAAAAGTACTGGTTGAATCGCCAAGGAGGTGCGGTGAGGAGACGAGAGGAGAGACGAGGTGCACGTACCCGGTCTACGGTGGGCCGCAGCGGGGTGCGGGCATCAGCGGGGCACACCGGTGCGCGCCAACTCAATTTCTCCTCTTTTGGTACCCAACTTGTGGCTCCGGATGGCGGGGAAGCCCCCACCACCGACTAAGTAAGCAGGTATACCGAAGCCCGCACGGGAGGAGAGCAGGCCCCGTAGCGTCGGGGCCCGACGACCAGGACGGGCCCTCCCTTGCGCCGCTCTGCCTCTGCGGCCGCGCTCCTCTCCTCCTCCGCCGCCGCCTCGCCTCGTCGGTCGCTCCTCGCCTCGTCCGTGAGGCCCAGGAGGGTCCTACGGCCATTGATCCCGACCTTCGCGCGCCGAACGAGCGCGATTGCCAACGAAAGCCGACTTGCCGAACCCGAACCTGCCGCACCGTGGTTTTGTGTTGCCCCTCCTGTACCCTGCGCCTCCTGACCGTCGCCGCCGCGCCGGCCGACTCGGTTGTCCGCTCTTCCTGCGAGCACTCCTGTCCTCCTCTTCTAACTCCTTCTTCCTTCCCCTCTTCGCCCCCATTCACCTCCCTTCACTCCCCTTGTCGGCCTCTTCTTCTTCTTCTCCTTAGGAGAAGTCTTCTTCGGCTTATTCTGCTCCTTTTTCATGGGCCTCCTCGTTCCGTCCTTCTTCCTGCTCCTCGTCGTTGTCGAGGGCTCTGTGCGCGCCGCCGCCCCGCGTCCTCCCCGAACACGGCCCACCTGGTGGTCGCGCGCGCTTTGGCTACCTCGCACCCGTCCTTCTCGTGCGTTGGTCTACGAGTCGGGCCCGATCGGGCCCCGGCTCCTACCACATCGGCCCTCTCCCGCCCGCCGCTGTGACCCGCCATTCCGACGTTCTTTCTGGAAGGGTCCTCCTCCTCCTACTCCTCGAGAGAAGCTAGCTCGACTCGCCGAGTCCGCCCGGCCGGCTCCTCCGCTCCTCAAACTCGCCCTGCACGCTTCCACTCCCCGTGCGCCTTTGGACTTTCGTCCATTTAGAATGGGTCGCATGTGCAATTGCACGCGGACACACGGCGAAACGTGTCCGATAGTTAAAAATAACCTTCCTGGAAGAGCTGGGCGTTTTTCCCGCTGGCGGCAGCGGCGGCGACGGCCACTCGGCGCGCTAGTGCCTTTTTATGCTGGACATCCTCGCGGGTTTAATGTTACCATCGGTCTTCACGGGGACTGAATTACTTGGCGGAATTTCGTGCGGTGGCGCGGCCGACGACGTGTACGCTACGAGCGGGGACTGGAACAGACTCGGCACATTCCACGGCTAGGGAAATTGGGCTGGAAATGACAGGGCGACCTGGAATTCTCTATGGGACGGGGCGAACAGGCATGATTATAATTTTAATCATTGATCGCTCCGCTAATTACCCTGGCAGCGCGCTGAAAGAATCTAATTGTATCACCCGTGATGTAATGGAATGTTCGCATTAGAGTACTGTTCTATGTCCGGTCAAATTGATATTTCAATTTCATCAGTAGCCACTATGCGCGCAACGGCATCAGGCATTCCATGTTTCAAATTGATTTCGTTTCTAATATTTAGAAACAATTGATAACTGTGGGTTTTTGTTAATTATATTAACCTCCTTGACATCTTCTGTCTGGTTAACTTCGCTTTGCATCGCCAAGTTGAGCGCTCTTGTACCGATTGCGCATACGGGACTTTTTTGTGCCGTTTCCCAGGGTGGGCGAGCGAGAAACTCTCGATTACCGAGAGCGCATTAGAAGCGGCGTAATCGTTTACACGGGAAATCGCTTTAGTCGTTGTCCGCAGTAGAAAGGATCAGTCGCGGCCAGCCTGTGGAGTCTCATTCCGCGCGGCAAAATATCTGGGTGGTGCGTGCGGCCCGGCGGCCCAACCAGCCTGCCTTTTACCTTGAATCCCGTCTCATTGCGGCCTCTCCATTCAATGCGGTTCGACAGACCGACCGAGATCCGAGCCGTCACGCGCCGCGGATCTCGCGTGTGTTTTGGTTGTTACTCCCGCAGGCCCCGTATCCGTGGTCGGCCGCTCTTATCCGCCGCTGGCGCGCACTTAATAACCTTTTCAGCGAGGACGCACGCAGAGCACCTCGCTCGCGAGTCCTCGGAAAACTGGCGTTTATCACGAATTTCCGTTTTCGGGCCCGACATGCCGAGCGTCGCAAATCCGTCGACCTCTGCTTGCGCCGTCGCGTCCACGCCTTTCGAAACTCTGCCAGGATTTTTCGCATCGCTGTGTCTCTCGAAAAAGGTCGGAATTTGTTTTCTCCCTGTTCTCCCAGGGAAACGGGCGCTGGTACCAACCGCTTGGGTTAATGGCACCGATGCACTTGGGCTGAAACGAGGCTGGTACCCTGTTTAGAGTGCGAGCGTCGAGGGAGGAAGTTTCTCGCGTGATGGGATACTTCGGGCTTACGCGGTACACGTTGTACACTGTAGAAATCGAGAGGCGCTGGTCGAGCGGCGCAAGTATATCGTTGTGTATCGATGGAAAGAGGGAGAGAGAGAGAGAGAGGGAGGGAGAGGGGGAGGAGGAAAGCTCACATAAGCGAGGTACGAGGGAGGTTGCTCGGCACGCGGCACACGCACGCGGTGGTACACGGGTACGCGTGGTAAGTAATCGTAACCCTGGCTACCGGTAAACCGGCGTTGAAATTAACACAGCGACGCTTTGGTACTCCTGGCCTGCGTACATGCGATCGACACACGCACATATGTAATACACGAGATGGCCAATGACTTGGTGACTTTGTTTGGTCTTCGGTAACCTCTGCTGTTACCAAACGAACGCGTCTACATAGACACCATCTTCGTCGGAAGAGAAACGTTGAAGGTTCGTTTCGTTGGAAATAACTCTTCCGAAAGTTAAGCTGGTTGAGTTTGCGAATGAAAAAGCTCGGACATGTCGGATTATAAATCTTCCAATTACCAAAAGGATGGACGCGGTTAGATAGATCTTCAATTAATGAGCAAAAAGGCGAAGGTAAACTTGGAAGTAACTTTGCACATCGGTTCCGATGTCCGTGAATGGAAAAGTCTCAATATCCTGAGTTACGAATCTCTCAATTACAGAGTGTCGGGGATGGTTGGTACCAAGTGCCTGGTAGGCTAAGAGAATTCCTTAGCGCGCGCCGTTTCCTTGCACCTCGACGCTGCCGGGAAAGGGAAGCCGGCGGTTATAATGCTGGTCAGTATAGCCGTGGCATTACGTGAGTAAGATGATTCGGAACAAGGTTATTGGCTCTGCCTGTGCAGCTGCCGCCTGCTGGAGCCGCTGCTGATCCTGCGGCTCCATTCCGCCTCTGCCTCTCGCACCATCTTTCGCCGAGCAGTGTTGCCCCGGCCGGCTGCTGCTCCTTCTCCTTCGTTCTCTCTTCTCTCCTCCGCTCTGGCCTCGTACATCCCTTCGCATCGACTTACTTCCAGCCGTGGCTCTCTTCGAGCGTGGTACACTCGCCTTTCGAGCGCGGCGAAAAATTTCGACGCACACGCCGGCTTTAACGCTCGATCTAACGAGAGCGGACGCGCTTGCGTTCCGCAGATCCTGCCAAGTTCGCCGCAATTAGCGTGCTCCAAGGGAGCATCCTCCGCTATTAACACTGCGACGCCCAATTGGAACTGGTCTTCTGCGGAGGTCGGCTAGCGCAGGGAAAGCTATTCTTCTATTTCTCACCGAATTCCAGTTATATTTTAATGAAAATAGCAATTACGGTGAAGAGATTTAGTTGGAAACGATGTCCTAAGGAAACTCATTGAACGCAGGCTTTGCCTACGAGTATCGGGCGACTTCCGCGATTATAATAGACTGTTTCGCCTGATGAGAATTAAATTGCGATCCCGATCTCCCGAAGTTATCCTCCGGGGCAGGCTAGATGAAGCTGGTAGGGGGGTTGGATCGCTGTAATCTACTTCTTTGAGCATCGATCATGCGCCGATGATTGCATTATGATTTATTCCGCGAGCGAGCCGAAGGATCGGGGAGAGCTCCTATCTAAATTTTCAATCTAGAAAACGAGGTCTTCCCTAATGTTTAAACTGCCATGCAGATGGGTTGGCTCGTTCCAGAGAAAACGATCATCCTTCGATCATACTCCTCGAGCGTTATGACTGAAATGTGTTTAGAGGCGAAGAATCATTATTAACTTCGATCGGAGCCGATCGTAGCGACTATCTACTCTCTTCCGGCGGGCAGAACACCTCCCTCGAATTAGGCTGCCTTCTTCTCTTCCTCCACTAATAAGTTTAACGAAGCCACTCGGCCAAGTTCTTTTTCCAAGAAAAAGCACCGATGTGGCCGCGAGACTTTTATTAGATTAGCTGGGATTCCCGGGGATTGCCGATTGGCCAATGAAGCCAAAAGGCTCGGGCGTGAAAAAGTAGTGGACGCCGGTTGGCTTGGCTCGGCGTCGGGAGAATTCTGGCGGGGACTGTACCCCGAAGTTTGCGGGCCCGCGAAAGTGAGGTGTGTACGCGAGGTACCTGGCCGGTACTCTCGCCCGGCGGTGGTGGTAGGTCAGTATACCCTGGGCACAAGTATTCGAGGGAGCGAGGAGCGTTCAACGTCCAAGCGAGCGGCGAACCGACCAACCAACCAACCGACCAACCAACCAGCCGGCGCGCCGAGGGACAAAGAGCGGCCGCCGGCCCGAAAGAATTAACAAATAAAAGAGGCCCCGACGAAGAGAGATGCTGCCGGAGAGCGAAGGAAGCGTCCGAGCACGCCGCTCGAGGAAGAGGAGGAAGGATCCCTGGACGAAGAAGGATAGCGCAGCCGAGGAAGCGGAGGGGAATCTGTTGGTAGCTGGACAAAGAGAATAAAGTGGTACCAAGCTGAGAGTGGCCGCCATCAGTGCCAAGGACACCGACCGAAATCCAAGGGTACCCGCCAAGGCCAGTCCAGGCCAGCCCGGCCCACACCATCGCAAATTTACTTGCGCACTCCGCACACCGTCCCATCCTCTCTTCCACCGCTGGGATCCTCGCTTGCTCTTATTTTCAGGCATTGTCTTCTCTTCACCCGTATCCTTCGGCGATTTGGACCCTCCTGACTCCTCCTCCTCCTCTTCTTCTTCTTCCTCTTGGTCGCATTCTTCCGGCGCGCAGGTTCGCCAAACGGGTACCAGGTGTCGGGTGGGGCAGCGGCGAAATCGGAATGCGAAAAATGGATGCGAGTCCTGGCGCCAAAGCCGTCGACCGAAATACAAGGGCACCGCGAAGGGCACACGGTCTTCTCGTGAAACCAGATTAAAAGTCCCCCTCGCCAGGCGTTCACTCGAGCATTCCGACTACGAGACTGATTGCTTTGGATTTCATTACCGCGGTCATTCATTCTGCATCTTCGAAAACAATAAGTTTGTTTTGAATAATCCGAGAATGCTCGACTGGCTACTTCCGCCGGGTGATTTCTGTCCCTCCGAGCAGGGGATGATCCGGAAGGACGATACGTTCGCCAGTTCATATTTACATTCATTAAAAGGACTTTTTTTCATTGCGAGGCAGCAGACTATGTAGAAGGAAAATTGATGCGTTTTGAAAAGCGTACGGGGGAAGAAACGGTTCTTATCTACTAAGAGCTGGCAGAATGGCCCCCAGCTCTGGCGTTGTTCCCGGTTACGTCCTCGATCGCCAGACAGTCGGGCACTTCCTTGACATCCACAATGGTCACCGTCTCGCGATACGCTCATCCCGTTAATTGCCAGCGAGACGATGTAAGATCAGCGTCTCGGGGGCTCGTCGCGCTTACAGGAGGCGCGAGTGGGAGAGGAGAGCGTCGGGGGGCAGGGCGTCATTAAAAAACGAGGGCGCCGGCTGCGGGTTTTGAGTTTCGTGCTGGCGGCTAGGTGTATGACCGCGGTGCAAGGGGTTGATGACTGGCGTCGCTGCCGCGGCAGAGGAAAAATTCCGGAAAAAGAAGGGGGCGAATCGGGCGAGGGTGGCCCGTCTCTCTCCCCCCTCCCTCTCTTTCTCTTTCTCTCTCGGTCTCTGGCTCGTATAAGTGCATTAGCTCCGCGCGGACAGTGAACGGGCCCAATAGAGAGAGGACCGAGCGTGATACAGAAGCGAGAGGGATGCACCCTGCCACCAGGCACGCGTGTGTACGCACCGAGCCGACAGACGACGCGTGTGTGTAACGCGCGATCGCCACGAGTAACCATAGGCAGGCTCGGCAGAGAGGGAATGTATGTGTGTCTGTGTATAGGAGAAAGCGAGCTAGCCAGGGAGAGAGAGGGAGAGAGCTGGGTTGTTTCTCGCAAGCCTCGGCGTCCCGTCGTCTTTCCCTCCCACAGGCTCTCCGTGTTCGAGCCGTCTTTTCTCTCGCTCTCTCCCTCCCGCTGTTCAGCGCCCTCTCACTCGGCACTCTCGCACCCTCTCTCTCTCGGCGGTAGCTCGCGTACTACTGGAGCAAGCGCACCCTCTCTTTCTCTCTCTCGTTCGCTCGCCCTCTGTATTTTTTCATCCCCTAGAAGGATGAGCCAGCACGGGGTGGAGCGTCCCACGCCCACGCAAGCCGGCTCTAGGCCTACCCCAACGTAACTCGCAGTGCGTACGAGCTACCCTACCGTTTAGGCCGCCGGCAGCCACCCCCGATGCAGACAAGCGTGCAGGGGGCGTGTACGTGGCCTTGCCGCGGCAGGCCTCACCACGAGCTCGCTTCGCAGCCAGTCCTCGCTGGCTCTGCCAGCCGGCGACCACGTGCACCTTTTCATGGGCACCCCCCACTGAAGGGTGCACCAGCCATCGGCGGCGACGGGGGACGCGACACCGCGGCCCAGGCATTTCGATGTCGGGGGTGGAAAAGCCGTCGGCCGTGCGACGAATACACGCCCGGCCCGGCCCGCTTCCAGCGAACCCTCGCCGACATGCCGAGCCTTCGCCTTTTTCGGACGTACGCCCTTGACGCAGCGAAACCCACCGCTTGCGATTCGCTCCACTCGCACTTTGTTTAACAATTGATTATCGCAATTGAATATAGATTTGTTCGATGCGATTCTGCGTATTTCCAGGAATTGGATGAAATGGAAACGGGGGAGATTTATAAAACACTAGTCCGTGCAGGAAGGAAGAGGCTCGTAACTCGCGGATGGGCGTAATAGATTCTTTGCGTATGTCTATGGGTTTCCTTGACACTGTGGATGGCACGCAATACTTAAAGCAATACTCGGCCCTCGCCGGCCGTGTTGTTCGCCATAATAAACGGGAAGCCGAGTGCGAGTTGGCGAAACAGGTGCCAACCGGTTCGTGAAAGCTTCGTCCTGTCAATATGCCCGCGCTCGCCCTATTCTTCTGCAATTCCTTCCTCCGAGACAGGTGGACCGCTTCTTACACTTGCTGCGACCACTTTCGCATGCTCCACGACGTGACAGTAATTAACTTTCAGTGCTTATCAGAAATACACGATGGCCCCTTCAATGGACTGGATTGTCACCAAATTAAAATGGTCTTGCAGTTGTAAATGAAGTTCATCAACGGCATGTAAATGTTGCCGGCTGGGAGTCTCAATATTTTTAAGCCGCCTATTAAATAGTCAGTGAAACGGCGCAGCTCTTTGCCATGAGATACCGCCGGATAGTGTGTAAATCCAATTGCAGCGCAGCCTAGCCCGGCTTTACGCGGAAAGTTGGCCGGGAACTTTTCGCCCGGGGGGTATAAAAATTTCATCGCTGATGTATGACCGAACGGCGCCGTTCACCTACTTTTCAAAGTTCGTCCGGTGGCGGTGCGGAGAAGAAGGCGGAATCGATAGGCACTTGACGTTGCCTTTATTGTTAGTGAATAATCGCCATGGGTGAATGTATCGCGCGAGTGAGCTAAAAGGGAAGTGGTTCACGAATTTCCATGGGGAAAACGATTCCGGAATTTCGGTCGGAACTTTCTTCGAGCTTTTCCCGGCCGGAGGAATACTCGGACGCGGTCCGCACCCTTTCGAAGCGAATGGACAATGGAGATAGTCGGAATCGAATATTGAACTTGGTACCCCTGGAACTTGGAGGGACCGTCGCGAAATTCTCCAAACATTGTTTCGATCCTATGCTAGTCTTCCAAGTGGAGTGGGACAATTTTTAGCTAAACTTCGTTCCGCGCCATTTTCCCGTTCAAACTCCGTCTGCATTGCAAACCGCTCTTGTCGAAGGTAGTCCGACATTACTGTCCTTCGTGCCCCAAGGATATAAACGTTTCCTTTAACAGATAATATCAAGAAATTGCAACACTATAGCGCACATCCCTGGAATATGATTCCGCAACTCGCCCCTGGGAATTTCTCGGGAAAAGTTTAATTGACCCAAGACCAACATAATCGCGACTCGCTCGAGAGCGGCAGGCCAATGTGAGAGAGTGGAAACGGCGGCAATTCGAATGTGAACAACCCGATTAGGGGACGAAAACCAACAGTAGCCCCGAGAACTTACACGCCTCGAGTGTAATCCAAGACGGTCGTTAACCGGGGGAATTTTTCACGGAATGCAATTAGTATTATGCTGGTCTGCATTATTTCTTAGGGAGGGGGAGAAGAGGGGGAGGGGACCTCTCGCTTCTCACCAGAGTAGAACCAGGAATGCAAGCATGGCAGAAAACCCCGAGTACGCTCCTAAGCCTCATCCGCAAAAGTTCACATAAATACTCGGCTCCCTCCGACAATTATAGTAATTCTACTGAATTCGGATGAAAGGGTAATAAGGGCATTATAACTGCACCGGCCTCCGATTCCTCCGGCAGGTCTGCAAACCCCCGTGTTAGTTACGCCTAAGTACCACCGGCAAGGAATAAAAAGCAGCTTAGAAATTCCCGTGGAATAATGCTCAGGCATCCTATAGCTTAATCAACGAGTCTTATCCGACGTTGCATTGCGTGCAGAAAATGCTAATAGTCTCAACGGTTTAGATATTCAACAAATATACCGCTGGTACCCCATTTTCCCCCGCAGAAAGTAATACAGTACTTGCACAATCAGTCCCAAATCATAGTGGAGCAGGCTACAAGTACCTTTAATTCGAAACAATTATGAATTAGGAATCGAGTGCCAATAAGTGCCATTAACAGTTCATTAAATCCCAGTATGCAAAGTATCGTGAACGAAGTGAAGAAAGTGCGGTTGAAAAGGGTTGTTCTTACCTTAAAACAGGAGAAGGGCTGGGGCAAGTAGTGGGGTCGAAAAAGTAGACGTCTCTCGTGTACTTCAGTTTCGCTCGGTGGCCGTGGCAACGAAGCAAAAGACGGTGCGAGGGGGCCCAGAAAGCCAGTACCCGTCCACGCAATCTGGCCAGTCATTTTTGTGCCTGCCACGACGGCCCCTCTCACGTAACACAGGCTTTCTCTCTCTCTCTCCCTTCTCTGGCCACGGCATCTTCTCCTTTTTCGCGAGGCGCGTCTCTTCTTACGCGTGCGAGACTCGGGGCTGTCCGGGCGTGCATACCGGTACCCCTGGTACGCCGTTTCCCGCATCCTCCTGTTTCGACGGCCAGGCTGCGCACTCTGCGTTCTCCGCTCGAAGTACCGAGCCGGCGTGCCAGTCAGAATGAAGTACAGTAGACTCGGCCGTGAAGTGACCGGGAGAGCGAGAGGGACGAGGTATAAGACTTCATTTCAACCAGGGTGAACAAATGCCACATGTACAACGGCCATGTGCCGACAATCGATACCCCCAAGACAAAAAGGGGGACGCGTGAAAAAAAAAGTCCTCTATTAACTCCCCACCTCGCCCTTTGCCCCTCCCGCCCCTTCAATTCCAGGAAGCCAGTCTGGTCAACGAAGTACAGAATGCCATGAAAACTGAATTCAGGTCGAATTCTTATTAGGCTCTGATTTTATTACTGGTAGCACTGGGATGGATCTGTGTACATCCTAGGATCGAGGACTGATGGTTCCAGTGGTGAACAAGTCCCCGAAAATCGAGGGAATATAAGAAAGATGGCGGGCGAAGCAAAAAGGACGAAGGCAACCGTTAGTTTTATAGCGTTACGGTAGGTTAGAGTCGCGTCCAACCAACGTTCCAAGCCCAACCTAACCCAGGTTGGCCAGAGTTCTGTACGTCTACACTGCGTTCCCTCTCCTGGCTCACCTGCCTCGATCTCTCCTCCCCTTTTCTCTCGCCTGCCTTCTTTTTTCTCCTTCTGTCCCGCTCTGTTCTCGCCATTCAACCCTTTTCCGCTGCCCCTGCCAGCCACGGGAGCTGGTGCCCGCAAGATTTCACGCGGCCGCACCGAAGAATCTGCAGATCATCTAAGATCCTGGCCTTCTCTCGAGGTACCAGTTGTCCTTCTCGTTGGCCCACTCCTTCTTTGGTTACTTGCATGGCTTGTGTGCTTTTTGAGACTAATCTTCTTTTGTTTCTTGGGCGGAGAGATTTGTGTGTGTTTTATGCTGACTTTTAGATAAACCAGTATACAATCCATCACATCATTGCTATAAGTGGCGGGTTCTCCCTTTCTCGCTTTTGCTGACGGCTCTTCCTCGGTTAGCCATCATCCACTTTTTACCTTTGGCTCTCTTCCGCCTTTTTCACGCCAAGGTGTGTCCGCACTCGGCTGGACCAGTGCCTCTTGCTTTTTTCCGTCGCTCGGTGATCTTTTTATAGGGAATCACCGGCCGGTTAGTCGCGCTTCGCTCGCTAACCGGGATAGTGGTGCAGTCGAACCTGGTCCAGCCTGACCCACACACCGTTTTTTCGATATGCCCAGCCACGCCGCTCTCCTTCTCCGTTGACGATTGTTTTTCCACTGGACGGCCGACATTCCGCGCCGGATTTCCCGTCGATTTAAATGGTTGATTTTCGCCGGCGCTCGTTCAATCGCTGGTAAAGTTTCGTTGGATTAACACTCAACTGGATTTTCACCGCACTGTTCCTTTCGAATAGAAAGACAAATTTGCGGGATTTCGCACTCCCGTAAAATAATGTTATGTTAAATGTATTCAAGTAACGGAGGAATTGTTTGAGAAATGAAATCGCTTACAACAGCGGAGTTGACAACTATTGCCAAGTCCTTGCGGGAAATTGGAGCATAAAATGTGATGTAAACGTGACTTTTAGGTGCCACTCTCGAAAGTTACACTCGTCAGATTCGAACGTATCGCCGATAGCAGGCAACCGCTCGTTGCCAGGGCTGTAATTTCCAACGAATCGACTTACCCTACGAGTTTTCTCCGTCGAGATTTTCCCCCAGAGCGCGCGTGTCTTCTCTGGTCGGATCAGTGTCCTCTCCGGCCGGTGAGGCTTGCTCCTTCTGGGCGGCGCGTACACGAAGGCGGAATATATTCATGGCACGGTAACTTATTTGTGGCAAAAAAGAGTACTCGCCGGTAAACAGAAGCTGCTGCCGGCGCCGCGCGTACAAAGGCTAAGTTCGCGCAATAATAATCGGTCGACGAGGTGTAACGCGCGCATTCCCGCCGATATAAACAACGGCAAAGAGAGCGGCTGGTCGCAACAAAAATTCGCTTAACCCTTCGCGTTAAGAGTTTTCCGATAGCAACGTCTTAACAGTTTGATAATTGCACGGAATCGACACAGCCTTAACAAACGTCCCTAAGAAATTCACAATAATTAATCCGTTCGATATACGTCATTTGACACCGCCTTCGTTCCGCCGATCGAAAGAGCAGCGCTTGATTGACAAGCGTTTTATTTCCAAGTGCAAATTTCCCACAGGAAACGAATTATTCCCCAGGAGTGGGCTAATTAATGCTGCCGCCCACCACGCGGATGCTTTTACAGCGGGCGTGCTAAAAATCCCCACTGGATTTCCGGTCCGACGGAATAATTCTAACCTACTGTCGGGGCCGTGGAAAACAGGTGCTTCTTTCCCAATAAAGTGGAAGCCATAACGTCGTCCTACCTTACATCATCTCCAGCACTAGATCGACGCCGGGTTTCATCTCACAGTCCATCATTTTCCAATCTCCTCGTAACGCGACGACTTGGGCGGTTGGCAACAACCTTCCGCGAACCTTGCGCGAGCCTCTGCACCGCAGATATTTGAATCGACTCGCGCGCACGTGCGAGAACACGCGCATACATATAGAAAATGTGCGCGTTCGATTCGAAGCGCGCGTTACAGCAACAAAGGACGCTGATTCGAGAAAAGAGGTGGAGAAAGGGCGAGACAAGGCACAGAAGTAAAACAGGGTGGAAAAAACCGCGAAGCATCTTGAGATCATTACGCGCTCGCTTGTTTTCCTCAATTGTCCTCGGGCAGGCTGTCTGGCCGGGCGTCCTTTGGAAAAAGGCACTTCCTAGACGGGCGCGGGCGCGGGCGCTCGTTCCACATTCCCGCCTAGTGCGCCGGCTGCAGTGTGGAATGACACATTTACCGAGGTGCGCGCGAGCTTGCAAACAGGAGGACACCACTCGGAGGTTCGAGTTAACGAGAGGTATCCGCCATGATGCTGGATTCCTTGACTGGGAGTTACCAGTGGCAGCCGCTCCTCACCTAGATAATGTCGCCGGCTCTCGTTCGCCCCGGATGTTCGCCAAAGGATGTAGCAAGCCCGGCATTCAGAGCGAGCGAGTTAATTAAGCAAATGCTCCAACCAGCCACCCCCGCTCGCCGGCCTCGTCTTAGGCGCGATCCGCAGTGTTACGGATTTTAATTATTCCTCGCGGCGAACAAGCCGCTGCTCGACACCTCCGAAATTCAAGGAGGTCATTTTCGAGTGGAGAGAAGAGTGAGAGAGAAAGAGAGAGAGAGAGGGTGGGGGATGGTAGGTTGTTAAGAGGGAGGAAGTAATGGTAAGACCAGTCCCTAAATTGCTCGCTTCTCAATTATTCAGCGGCGTGCCCTGCCGACGCCTGCCACCGACGCGCCGCCTCTCTTTCTGTCTCGTCTTTTCTATGTCACCGACGCCGCTCTCTTTCTCCGGCAGCGAGTCGCGCCTACCTCGCTCCCTTTTTCTCCAGACACTCTTTTTCCTTCTCGGCCTCTTTCGCTGTCTCCTTCCTTGGCCCGGTTTCGCGCGGCGCCGACCTATTCCCACCTATAGCCGCCCTTAAACTCCGACGTCGGCGACGTCGCTTGCTCCTATCGTTTCTGTCGCTCGGCCCTTCGCTGGCCGGCGACGACGCGCGCGGCCCGACTTTTCTCTCTCTCTCTCTCCCTCTTTCTCTCTGCCTCTCTCTGCGGCGGCAAAGCCGGAATTGAAGTGGCACCTACCCAATGGCCTACCTCCATTATGCATTGGGCTCGCCGACGTCGGCGTGGTCGTCGCGGACGATGAGACCACCGACGATTCCGTGGACACCTGAATGCAGAAGCCGCACGGCGTCGCGACGACTCACCGACATTTAATTCAGTTCGCCAGCATTTCGCACTCTCTCTTTCCCTTTCTCCGCGATGTTCCATTAAAAGCGGAGACAATAACCTGACAGCTCCGATCGGCACGTCGCCGTCACACCATCCCCCAAGAGCAGTCGCGCCACCTTTGCCAGCCGTGTGCAGCTCTACAGGCGCACAAAACGAAGCCAAACCTGTCTGCCGAGAAGCTCGCGCTTCCGGTTTCTCGACGCCAGCCAAAGGACCTGTCCCTACTCATAGCATCACTAACGCCATGATACTTGTGCTGCATCATCTGCTTCTGTCTTAGTGCCGATCTTTTGTGCAAATTCTTTTTCGATGCCTGTTGTTTGCACTTCACACTCGTTTTGTATTTCTGTCTGACTCTCTTTCTCTCTCTCTCTCTCTCTCGTCTGGCGAGCCTCGTGAATTAAGAGATCGGATTCGCCGTTCCGAAGCGTTTCGAGCGCACTCGTCGCTGGCAGTTTTGTCGTTTTACTTCTGTCAGCCGGGCCTTTTGTCCGGCGGGTCGCGTCGCGTTTGCTTATGCTTAATGAGGCCAGATAGAGCGGCGCCGACTACTTTGACGATTTTTCATCGGGCGGAACCAGCCCCGGAGGACGCTGAAAGAGGCCGCCCGAGGGTGCCGCCCGATTCTACATTTTCGCCCGGCAGATTACCGTGGTTTTATGGCCAGCCGATAGTGAAGCCTGTTGTTTCCTTGCGACTCATTAACGGGAGCGTGCAAACGAGAGGAGGGGGCAGAACGAGAGAAGCATTACAATCGCATTTGTAAACACGCCGCAGGTGCCGCGTGAAATCGGCCATGGAGAGGCACACGCGTATTGTCAGATGGGGTGCGAGGATCCTCTCGCACTATACAATTTTATTCGATCATTTTCGCACCCTCGTTTCCCCCGGAAGTCAGGCCCGCCGGAGTGCAATTCTCCACGCGGGGAAGAATTTGAACGTCCTGTATTGTGTCGCTGCCTTTTTGACTTATGACGAATTCAGCTCTGTCGGGAAAACTTGGAAAAATCCGAAATATTTTTTACTCTCATTAAAACTATTCTTACATGCTTCTCGTTCACACTACAACTATAAGAAATTGTCCAGGCAGCACACAACTCTTGGTTCATCGTCATTGATTCCCGGGGGCGCTATTATTTGCATCGTGCGATCGGCCGCGGCGGCTCGATTACGGGATCGGGCGCATTAGCGAAATTGCATAGTAAACAATTAACAAGTTGCAATCGGCGAGCTGATGCGGCAGCTTAGTTATCCCCGCTGATCGGATATGTTATCGGGCAATTGGCGAGGCTGTTTTTGACGCGGCGGTATCGGACCGCAGCGCGCCAGTTCCGACGCAGGCTTACGCTCGGGACAAAAATTCGATCAGCGCAGTGCCCGGCTGGATCTGGAAATCTTTCATTACGGATGAATGAAAGCCTCCTCCGCATTGAAGGCGGGATTCGCTCTCAGACGATTCCAATAATGACACGACCCCTCTAATATCCCCGCGGTACACCCTAGGAATAGTAGAGCTCGGTTCAGCCGACGGTCGTATCAGTGGCTCAGATTATTACCAGATATTTTCGACAAACGTCTGCGAGCCTGTTCGGCCTCAAAGGGCCGCGAGAGAGGCAGGAGTTGTTCCTTTGACTCGTCGTAAGAAATAATAAGCTCGGGTCCTCCCAGCTGAATATGCTCTCGTATCAGCCACTTGCGTCCTTTACTTTCGCCGGCGGCGATGCAGCCGAGGCAGTAACAGCAACGGAGCAACGCCGGCACTGCCAGCCGAGGCTGAATGAAAGGCAGTGACTCCACGGCACAATCTCCCGAGCACATCCGCGCTTTATGGAGAGCAGGCCATCCGATTGCAGGCCGCATCCAGTGGCGAGCTCCTCTAAATCAGTACTACTAGTATGCTAGGGAAATTGAAGTATATGGGTCAGGGACCAGCCGCCTTCTTTCCGAATCGGGAAGACCAGAGGATCTGCGACTCCTGCGACACCGTCGACACTCTACGGACAAGGTGTTCTTTCCGTGAGCGGCGCACTCTCGCCGCGTATCCTCTGCTTCTCGGTAGCGTGCAAATCAGTGGCAAGCTGGCAGAGCCTGCTTATCCAGCTTCGCTTCCGCACTGGCACGGGAAGAGAGCCGGCAGCATCAGGCTGCTCTGTGCGAGGGAAGCGCAGGGAGGCTGCTTGCAGGCAGGTAGGCGGCTTTTCTCAGGGAAATAATTTCCCGGAAAATTAACGTCTCGGGGTTCGTGCACGCGTGACGCGCGCGTATATACGCAAGCCACGCTCGCACGCATCGCGGCCGCCACGCATGGGGTGAGCACTGTGTATGTAAATAAAAAAAGGAGGGGCCTTGCGCTCCTCTTCTCGCCGCTTCTCCTCACTCGCTCGCTTGGCTCGCTCGTCTCCGCCTCGCCCGTGACAGCCGGCACAGCTCCAAGGAGTGCAGGAACCGGGAGGATTGCCGAACCAGACGAACGACCCGGAGACGACAGTGTGCCGCAGGAGCTCGAGAGAAAGTAAGAATTCGCAAAACATCGGGAGAAAGAGAGCGTGTGCGCGAGAGAGTGAAAAGAGTCGGATAGACTAGTTGAGTGAACGAGAGTAAGGAAGAGAGAGAGGGCTAGAGAGAGCTAGGAAGGTGGTGCCGGCGGTAATGAATGGCGAGCCCTAGAGAATGGATGGACAGAAGCGGAACGCGGCGAAGGAGCGGAGAAGAGAGGCGAGGAGGCGAGGAGGCCAGGCAAGGAGAGGAGAGCGACGTCGGGGGCAGCAAGCGTCGGGATGAATGAAGGGATGATAAAGGAAGAGTGGAGAGAGGAGATTGTCGGAGGCGGCAAGGGCTGAAAACGATCGCCGGGAGAAAGGGAGAGAGGTGAGAGAGGGCAGCCTGATACGGAGAGAGTGAGAGTGATAGGAGAAGGGCTCGAGCTAGTACGCGAGGCAGAGGTGAAGGAGAAGGACTGAGGGGTGAAGTGAGAGCGAGAACGAGGAGACAACGGGGGCCACGCGGCGTTATAAGATCGATAGCTGATGTGATACCGACCCAACCCAACCCCAAGCCTACCCAACTGAACCCAGTCCGACCCTCGGTTCGTTCACCCCCGCGGCACATTCGCGCCATTATCTGTTCCAAATGTCGTCAACGGCATCGTTTCGTTTACGGCGCGCGGCACCATCCACCTTCCCTTCACCCAGCCGCACCACCCAACGCACCCTCTTCGACCAACACCCCCCAACTTCCCCCCTCCTCGCTCTCTCTCTCTCCACCTTCTTTCCAACTCTCGCTCTTTCACGCCAGTCTTAGTTTCTCTCTTTCGTTTACTCCACCATGTGTTTCCTCGCCATCCCCGCCCCGCCTGGCCCTCGCGAAGCCGTGCAAGCCAACCGAGAAACCGGGCAGAGACTCGCTTGCCCCGTTTCTCCGCGACGTCCCCCCCTTCAACCCACCCCCCCTGTCGCCCTTCCACTCTTGTCTTCGTCGTCCACGTGCAACTACCTCGCTCTTTCTTCGCTCTTCTCCGTGCCACCGGAATACCCGCCTCCTCCAACCACCCCTTCAACCCCCTTGTTTTTAAGGTTATGCGTTCCCCGCGCATTACGACCCATTCCGGTGCTCGGCTACGTCGTTTCACGAATCCCTGATTTCACCCCATCCTGGGCCCCTCTCGAACTTTCCTCCTTACGTCCTTCCTTCCTCGTCGGCCTCTACCTGCCGACGCCTTTCTCTTTCTTTGCTGGGACCAGGCATTCTTTCCCGCGACAACCCCTCATCATTCTTTTCTTCAGGGGACGTTCTGGCAGGGCACGCGTGGGGCTTGCAGTTTAAGCTTTTCGCAGATATATGAATGTCAGTGAGAAGAGTGGTAATAATCATGAGCGGAAGGAATAATTGTCTAATTAGCACCGAAGCAATAACAATTTTGACCAACCTGTCCTGGTCAGTAAATCGAGCTTGCACACGAAAGGTCGAAAGTGCGTCTCCACGCAAGCCAGCAAATGCGTGGGCATTGTGCGAGGTCGATCCCCGCGCTTTCCTCGCGACCATAATCGTAATGCCAAGAGCAACGCTCGCGCGCGTAAGTTTATTGCCGAGTTACACTGGCCTCTAATCTACTGAGGAGAGAACTGAGCAAAGCCAACTGGACCCGGAGAGAAGCTGGCGAGGGCGCTTAAGCGCGCATTAAACGAGGACTAATGCTGTTCACTGCAAAACTCTCCTCCCATTCTCTGCCTTGTTCCCTCGCTCTCTGTCTTTCGGGATGGTGTATACGTGTACACACATCCACTGTCTTTCCGTGTTTCGCTTCTGTTGGAGCTTCACTGCTTGCCGAGGAGCTTCTCCGTTTCTCTCTTCCTCCGACTGAGTATGGACGTAGCCCCTCGCCAGGAAATTCAAGCCGAACTATTAGCATAATGCTATAGGTGGCCGATGCCGCGCCGCTAACGGATCGTAAGATCGAAGTTAAGGGCGGCTCCGCTCTCGAACTTAACGACGAAATCGCAGACTGCTTCGACTGGGTGAGCAGCGATCCGATTAACCCGCCCGATAAATCGTCCGACCGCCTCGACCAACTTCCACTTCCACGGCTTTCGCCGCAAGTAGTATCGTCCGCTCCACTCAGACCCAAAGAATAAACATTCCGGAGGACTTGAGCGCCGCAACAGGCTGCTGTTTTATCCTCTACATTGCCACCGAAGTTCCTAGACAGGCCGTCGTATGCACTTCCGGTGGCTAACTAAATTTAGAATGCACTCGCTCCTCGGACAGGTGCGCGCATCGCTGATCGAGTGCCGAAGCGAGTGACAAGACGGACGTACAAGATCCATTACGAGGCGCAACATGCGCGACACGTGATCGGCTCGATGCGCCGATAATGGATTCATTGTCAATAGGAAAGTTTGCAGGCTCGGCCCGATCTAATGCAATACCAGGATCGGCGACCTAACGCGTCTCCGACAATTTCTCATCGAGGATCCGTGATCCGACAGCGCAAGCCGGAGCGGCGGAAGATGACCTGTTAGCGGAGAGACAGCTGTGCACCGAGTCGACCGCGGGAAAGCCGGCGTGCAAAGTTACCAGAATTACGTAAGGCCTGCCCGCATAAGGGAATTCAATGTCACGAGTGACTCGGCCTGAAAGAACATACACTACAATTCACGGCAGACCAGTCGCCGAGCGGCGGGAACTAGTAAGGAGGTAGAGGGAGTAAGGGAAACACGTGGTTGGCCACGGTGAGAGAGAAGGTAGACTGGGAGAAGCCTGATATCCCCGTAAGAGCTTATCTCTCCTCGCGATCGGGCCCGGTGCACGGAACCTCCTTGAGTGCTCGCACTTCCGGCGGACGCCTAAATTTAGGCCTCGGTCAGAGCGGATCGGGCTGGCCTCCGGCGTACACGAGTCACTACTACTGCACTCTCCATTCCCCCTCCACCTCCGCGTGAATACATTGGCAGAGGAGGCTCGGAGGAGTCGGAGGAGGAGGGCTGAGTGTACCAACGCTGGAAGGAGAAGGATTGCGACGAGAGCGGGAAGGTCGACGAAGGGCCGAAGGGCGCAAGGAGAATAGGTACACTCGGTGGCCAGCCGTCCGGCCGAGTGGCAGGTTTACAAGGAAGGTAAGGTAGGCGCGCACGGCAAGGTAGGCATGCGAGCGAGCGAGCGAGCAGGAGTGAGTCTCTTCCTCGGCTCTGAAGAGCGGCCTGCGACACACACCGTCACGCATTCACCCTCGTCCGATCCCAGACCTGCCTGAACTCTTTTTCCCTTGGTCCCTTCCTTCTTTGCCGGCCCTCCCGGCCGCCCGGCCGCCCGGCCGCCCCTCGCAACCCAGTCATCAGGGCTCCGACTCCGGCTTCGGATCGACTACTTCCACCGACTACCACTGCCTACCATCACACCTCCGCTGGCATCGCGAGCACGGCCACTAGTACTCGGCCCTGGTTATACTACCACGTATCCGAGTGAGATGAGCACTATCACTATCGGCACCGGCCGCGGCATCGCTGCCACCGGCAGCCGCAGCAGCAACGCCAGAACCGCCACCGTCATTCCAGCAATCACCTTCCTCCTCATCCACCTTGTACCTAGTGCCTTCCCTGCTTGCCCTGGCCCGTCGGTGTCCTTCTCGCGCCGAGGCCTTGCTTCCCCTCGCCCGATCCAGTCGTAGCTTCACGTCGAGTCGTACGTGCCGTCTCCTCCCTTCGCCCCTTCCGCCCCGGCTACCTTCTTGCTCTTCCTCCTCCTCCTCTGCTGCTGCTGCTGCGGCAGCGGTCTTATCCACCTCTTTCTCGGACTCATTCGCTCGTTCGCGCGAATGCACGGCTCCTCTCCCTCGCGTCCTCCGGCACTGCGTTTCGCGCGGGACTCTCCTCTCCTCTCTTTACCTACTCGTTCGCTTTCTCTCTCTCTCTCCCTCTCACTTGGTGTTGAGCCTGCTTTCACTCCCTTCGAGCCCCTGTCCCTGCCCTGGGCTGCCTGCTTGCTCTGCCTTCGCCCGGAGGTGAACGAACCTACTAAATGACGGCCATGAAAACAGGCGAAGCTACGCGAAGGATGAAGGAAGCCGCTGACCAAAGCCGACGACAACTAAGGACGCGCCTGTCTCAGTCGTTCGGGGCCTCCTTTTCTAGCGGACGAGTGCTGGAAGTCGCTCGCAGCCTCCCTTTATTTATTCCGATGAGTTTTGCCGCGTCTTCCTCGTCTCCTTCGTAATGTCGGAGCTCTACATACCCGGGCGGCGCACTCCCTTGAATGCTTTCCTTTTCCCCGCCACTCTCACTCTCCCTGTCCTCGTTCCGTTGACATCATCGACGCCGTCATCGTCGTTAGCCTCGCGCTGGCTCCGCGCAATCATCTACTGACGGCACTTCCTACTGTGACTAGAGTCGTCTCTTGGAGATGAGGATTTTTTGCGATTGTTACTCCTCTTTTTGGGAGGCCGGGAGTTTTGATTGGTCAGCGATAATCGTGGATGGGAATTCTTGTAGAAGGATCAGTTGCTGAACGGGAGAAGCTGAGATGGATGGTCCGTCGGGATTTTTTGACGACCAGTCGGAAAGAAGGGAAAGGCAGTTGGGATGGTTTTTATCCGAGCTTCCGGTTGAAAACGGTCGGTTTTCTTCTCCTTAGAATGGCTTTTCGGAGGAGCGTCTGCGGTCGACAAAGCTGCCCAGTCGAGGAGACGGGGTTGGATAGTTTAATGAGGAGAGTAGGTAAACCGAGAGTACGCAGTGAAATGAGAGTGAGCCGGGCGACCAGCCGCTCTGTCCTCGTACTACTTACTACTTGAGCTATCTTCCGACTCGCTCCTTCTCCACTTCATGTCTCCAGCACCTGCTCCATTCTCGGGGGCCCGGTTCTTTCGGAGGAAATTAAAGAACCCCGCTCCGCCATCGCCCTCGGCGCAGCCTTAATTACGAGGTCGATCCGGCCAGAAAAATTGGTACGAAATTGCAGTGGTCGCTCGGCGAAGCCGTCGAGTCCATCTGCCCGACGGAATGACCGATCCTTAATCCAAGAGGGCTTTTCACACACACACACACACACACATACATGCACGCAGGGGGGGGGGTGACGCGTGCGTCGGTGTGTTGTGCGCTGGTGGCTCTCCCGTATGCCGCACTGCATGCTCGGTGTAGTCTAGAGAAAGGGAGACGGCGTTTGTGGGAGATCAAGCGCGGAGAGATCTGCATCTCTGTTTCGCGAGGAGAGCCGGAGCCGAGCGAGATGAGACGAAGGAGAGCGAGGGAGAGCGGAGAGAGCAATGAGACAGATGAGATGTAGCCTGGCAATGGAGGCGGGCTCTAGTTCTGCGGAAAACGTCGCTGCCACCAGACGAGACGGCATTACCAAGTCAGTGTGTCTCGTCGACTCGGCCGACTACCCTCGAATAGGCATCGTGCCGGAAGGACTCGGCGGCGGAAGTTCGATTCTCAGGATCGATTCTGTATGCCGTCGGGCGTGGGTGCGTGCGCGTCTCGACGACAGGGGGATGTCGAGACGAACGCGACCGGCGTTTACGAGTCGCGTGACACGACCGACAGCACCCGCCGATCACTTCAGCCCACTTTTATCGGGACTCTCTCCGCGCATTTTCAACAGTCCGATGAAACGATTCTTTCTTTTCAGAGATTCTTCCTCACCAAATCTCCAGCTGTTCTTTCACTTTGACATGGTAGACTTAGCACGAATCGGCGAGCGCACTTGCCCCGGCCGATTCACTCCCGCGGAAATCGAGGGCATTAGTAAACGACGTTGGAAGCTTGTAAGACGAAACCGAAAGTGGGCCCCCTTTAATCGAGCAGGATCGGTAGAGTAATTACTGGGCGAGTCGGCGACGTGCCGATAGCGGAAGAGATGTCGAGAAAGAGGCTCGAGGGTCCTTATCACGACACCGCGAGTATCCGAGTTATCAAGGCCTCAAGATTAATTAAGCATTCCGGCGCTAACAGCCCCGAGGAAACTAACTCCTCGCGCACCCGACGTACCGCGGTATTTTTGCCCGCAGTCGAAAACCACGTTTACCACTCAACAAACGTGTGCTCACGCAAAGAAAAATCTTGCACCGGCAACACCTGCCGGTTTTCCGGCTGCGCACTCTGGTCTCGATTTTGCCGGCGCACGTTTCGAACAATACGACTGGTGACTTGGTGTCCGTGTAGTTTTCTGCAGAAGTTATACGTAATATTCGAATGAGCACGCAGGAATTACAAGCGGTAATAGCAAGCACGGAGCATTAAATTAGTCTTTTAAACATGGTTTTATCGTAAAATTCTAAATTGGACGCCAGACTTGTCAGAAATAATATGTAAAATCGGCGCTTACGAATTGGCAAGTAATTTTTCGAGTGCCGGCTGCTGCCGATGCGGAACTTTATTTTCCTGAATTTCCATTGGCAATTGATACGTTGTTACTTGGAGACGAGTGGCTCCGGTTGGCTGTGTTGCTGGGTTGCCCCGGGGGAGGGCGTCGACGACGTCGTCGTCGGCGGCGAAGCACGCGAGGCGGCGGTCTGCTCTCGCTGATAAAGTTGTAGCGGCGCGCATCAGGATTAGAGTGTAATTAGTATCTGCGGCGGCGGTGGCGGCAAAGCCGGCAAGAGCGGCCCGGTAAATATTGCCAGCAAGAGCGCGAGCGCGCCAGCAACTTTTTTTCTTCCCTCTCTCGCTAAAGCCAGGCATTTTTATTAGTTTACATGAAATTAAACCCATTTCCTTCCGGTCTAATAAATGAAACAGCTAATAATAGCCGGTGCGGGGCTCGAGCCGCGGCGGGCGCCGTTAATGAACGATGCCGTCTAAGAATATTCATCACTTTTTATCCTCCGGCTCTCTTTGAGGCCGCCTCTACGCTCGCAATTGGTCTTCGAAAGGGCCTCTGTTACGCGTCGCGCTCTCTCCACTCCCAGGCGAATTATCGAGCATGCGAGAATCCCGGCCCACTAAGCCGTGAGTTATTCCTCTGCCTCGACGAAGAATCGCGGCGGCGTGCGCTTCCGATAAACTTTCGTGTCTACGGAGAGAGAGAGAGACGTGCGAAGAAGCAGCCACGTGCAGCAGACCGTACCCCAACTTTTTTATCCGCCCACGTGCAATCTCTCAATGGCTGAAAACTGTTGCCAGTGGGCAACTTGTGCTACTGTTTCTGCCCGATTCGCTATACGGCCAACCACTAATTCAAGAAAGCCTTTTCGTTCAGCAATCAGCAATAACAGCGAGCTTTTAAAAGTTTGTTTTGGACTTCCCGACAGGTATGCTCTTGGCACAGGATTGTACAAATCTCGAGGCATTGTACTCGGAATCGTATGTATTCGATTCCCCACGAAAAGTACTTTGTCGACTTTTCCCAACTCTACTGGATTTTTCACAAATCGACAGTTTAACCTTAAAATAACATTCCTCGGAGAATCAGTGGCTGCGAGGCCACATTGTGGCGAACCGCTCCTTTCTTTCCTTTCCTCTATCTCATCTTCTCGGACTCAGACGCCCACTACCTTTTGAACTCTCCACCTCGACGATTCTTTTCTCCCCCGACCAGTTATGGAAAACGAGGAAATTGGACTTAATGCCGAGGTCCATCGCCAGCGCATCCAAGGATGAAGGCTCCGTCCCCCGCCGGAAAGCAATTGGCCTCCCAGTCTTGGCTTCCGCGGCGAATTAATCATCTGTATTTTCGCCCGATTGTTTTAACCCCAGAGGCGCCCGGAGCAAGAGACCAAGAGACGAGTAGAGACTGAAGAAGAAGAGGAGAGACTGAAGCTGCTCGGGGGTTTGCGGCCGCTTGGAATAATGCTGCTGCCTATAGACAGTAGCCACCGATAACGTGTCCTTGTGTGCCATTCATCCCCCTTCAATACAGGCATGCGTACCCTCCCTCGATCTCCGGAGGAATGAACGAGTTAATATCTCCGATCCAGCCTCCGCCGCGACGAGCCTACCAATTGCGCGCGAGCAACAAGCAATTTGTTATTTAGTAGACTTTTTTTTTTTTATTAATCCCGGCGAGCCGCATTAAAATCCCGTCCCCGATTGCTCGAGTTGGCGGCGGTGGTTCGGTGAAAAGGCGGGTAGGTCGGGTAGCTCGCGAGAGGGGTTGGAAATAGAGTCAGACATTGGCGCGGGAGGGTCGAGCGCGAGTCTCAGGGGTTAGGCGGAGTTTATAAGAAGTCTGTAATAGTAATTCCGCGCAGTCAGTAAGGAGCACTCAATAGAGGGCAGGTGTTGGAGGCCGCGGAAATCTGCATAGAACAAGTGTGAAGCGTGCGTACATATTTTCCTCTCGCCCCCGCCTCTTGGCAGCCCCCAGGCCTGCTGCTCTGCAGGCCTTGCACACCTTGCCAGCGCGCGCGCGCCCTCCACGGCCTCCACTCCTTCCTCTTCCAGCGGCGGAGCACTCGAGATCGTCAACAACGATTTTCCGTCGTCGTCGCGCGCGGCCTCACCAGCGCAGCCTCTCCAGAGAGGCCCTTCTCGATGGCTTCCGCTAGCTAAAAAAGAGCTCGAGATGGGGTCGAAATCTGCCGCTCAATGAACGAGGAGAGCTGAAAAACGTGAATGGGCGCTGCGCTTCGCACCTCTTCTCTCTAGGTGAATATGTGCGCCGGGATCTTCCTCGAGCCACTGATTCACAATGCCAGTCTGCCTCTGCGCGAGAAAAATTGCCGATCTGAAATTCTGCCACCTTTAATACTCCAAGATTAGCGCAATTCTGAATTCCGCGCTCCGATGTGCCTGGTTTCGAGGACCATTGTGGTCCAAGCACCGCACTGCTAGAAAAGGGGCCTGGAGAAAGAGAAATGGAATTCGACGATCGAATTATTGGACCGGCGAGTTGATTACACGGCGATAACCGGGCAAATTTCGTAACAACCCTCCTGAGAGAGGAAAGCTTCGTCTTTTGTCGGGTGAGTGCGAAGTGCGCTGCTCCTTTTTCGTTTTTCCTCGCGGCACGCTGGGTTTAACCCGGCAGGGGCCTTTTGAAGGCTTCAACATTCCTCGCTATCTATAGCATCCGTTCACGCTTTTCGTCCACTCTGATACCCCCCACCCTCTTCCTCTCCCTCGCCATCTCTCTCTCGTCGTCTCTCCTCTCAAGTGGCACTCTCGTCCGAAATTCAGTTTATTCGAGTGCCGCTGCTTTAAGCTCGTCAGCCGTAATTGCACGCGGATCCTCCTCAAAGGCCAAAGGATCTGTCGGCTAGTTCCTATCGCGGTCAATCCGAGCAGCACCGCAATTGTTCGCTCAAATTTGAGCGGCCGATGGGACCAGTTCTTTTCCGCCAACCGAACTACCACCCAATTTTAAGAGAGTGTAATTGGATTATTAATATGGGACGCGACTGGAAGTTGTGAGTGATGAGAATGGAGAAAGGTAAAAACTGTTCCGGTGTCGTCGGCGATAATAAGCGTTGGCCGGGGGGACTATGTACTAAGAGAGTTCAAAGCCCGGGACGCTGCGCTCCAGTAGCGGTGGCGTCGGTGGTGACGGTCGTCAGCCGGCGCGGCGAGGAGAGGCGGCGAGGAGAGGCGGCGAGGAGAGGCGTCGAGTCGTCGGGGGAGGACGGGTGCGCTCGAGAGAGAAGGGGAGGGAGAGGGAGAGAGAAAGAAAGGGCGCAGTGGAAGCTGCGCGCAATTCACGTCTCATTTAGCGCGCATCGTGACCCAAAATCCCCGTCCCAAATAATCCGCCGGCTCGTGTCTCGATCTCGTCTCGTCTGGTCTGGTCTGGTCTCGTCGAGGAAGCAGCACTCGCGTCGACGCCGGGGCGAGGGCGCGCGCATACGCCAGGTATACCTACATACACAGACGCGCGACACAGCCGCGCGCGGCGCAGGTAGACCAAGCACCGCGCATACCGAGCGGTGTGCACCCTCCTCGTACACAGAGCTGGCGGCCTGAATTCTTTCCCGTTGACGGGGGCGCGCTCGCGCACATCCCGTCTCGAGAGGTCCTACACGGAGAGGAGCGGAGTCGACGATGCCTGGGGAAGAAGGTAGGTTCTGCTGGCTTGTTATCGCACCTTCCCCCTGCCCCAAGGGAGGATTAAGCAGGAAGGGCAACACGCTACTGGCAACCGATGCTCGCAGACGGGTCGAGATGAAGCCCATTACGATACACAGCCTCTCCTTACGTCACACGGTCCCACCAACTATCCTCCACTCTAGTTAGTACACCTGTCTCCTCCGCACCAAACCTACACATCGATCATCAGACAATAGAACCTTTGACCGCGCACACCCGACCAGTGATAGCCTCTCGCATACCGGAATGTTCGACTGGGAATGTATCGGTATGTCGAGATTGGACCAGGCTCCACATAGAAAGCAGTACTAATTAATTAGTTGTCGATATCTTGTCAAGTTCGGGTTGGGCCTGTAAGTAACGTTTAGCAGGCGATCGCCAAACTTTCACTCGCCGGCCCAAAGAGCAGTGGAGCACGTAAAAGACTAAATGGATAAACAGGTGCCCTGTTACAACAAATGTGCACTCGAGTGACTCTGAAACATTTACGCCGGAATTATAATCCTCACGCGCACATTACTCGTTTTTATTATTCGCATTTTAGCGGAGCATCGAGTCCGAATTATAAGATATTATTATGCGAAAACTTGTTACAATATTGACGCCCGGGGCAAACGTCAGTTTAAATTGAACTTCCGTCCTGACAAATTACCGGTGCCGGGCCGTCGAAACAGTCGGCGTTAAACAACAATTACTATGCAGGAGAATCAAGCGATTACTCAATATTGCATGCGCCCGATACGCGGTATCAATATGCGTCAAATAAAATCGTTTCCTCGCGCCGCTCTCTCGCCAATAACGCCGCGCGGTGTCCACGCACTTTTCTGTATTGTCCTTTCTGCCTGGCATTGGTGAGAATTGTCGATTTTCACACGTTACCGCCAATTAGCGCTTTCAAGCGCGGGTCCTGTTACAACAACATGTCACCGAATTATGCGAAAGGAGTTGTACATATCTAAATAATCGCAACTGTGCGAATCGGACTTTGTCATGATAACTTGAGTGTCCCGAGTGCGCCAGTTTGGACCAAATTGTTTAGCCAGCTCTCGATATCTGCCAGTAAATGTCTTTATCTTAAGCCTGGCTCAGTTACACTCTCCTTGGCTATGTCTCTCGCTTCCTCCAGGGGTAATCGCGCCAATAGCCGATCTTCCTGTCCCTCTCGTTCCCTTCCTAGAGTTAGTTCCCTCTCCGCCGTGGCCGCAAGTGCTGCGCGACTAAGCAGCCTCATAGAGCAAGTCCAAGTGCAGCAATCACTATAGCACTGCGTAACGTACCACCACCGGCGAATCTATTACCGGTTGAAGGCGATACCTTACCCTTGCAGCTTGCTCTCGCACCATTATAACACGCCCGACGACCAACAGTTTAGCTGCCGCTCGCTATCCAGCACAATGTCGGCGCACACGTTCATTCAAACTGCTCTACTTATTTTAGTCTACTCGAATGGAATATTTTAGTTCTGCTGAACCTGGGGATTGGTGGCGGACGCGGTTATTAATTCGAGTTAATAGCAGGAATCCTCCAACACTTGGACTCCTGGAAACGCGAAATCATTGGTCGCAGTTACCAGTGGAAAGCTCGAAAGAACGAGAGACTAGATACGCCCTCGTCAGTGGACAATAATTAATTCCAATAACGAATCCCGCCGAGTTCCGAAGGATAACCGGCCGGCAATTGAGACGAGTAATCGGCGGTGATCAATTCCACGTTGGTATAACTCAGTTATACTCCATAAACGGCTGCATCCACGCGAGTCGAGAGCTTCGACTTCCTGTGACTGGCGCGCGTGTGTGCGCGCGCTCTGCACACGGACAGCCGACAGCGGGCACACAGCCAGAGAGAGAGAGAGAGAGAGAGAGGCAGGGAGAGAAGAGAACGTGGAAAGTAGCGGAAGGAGAAAGCTGTGAGCAGAGCCGGCCGGCCGGCAACGGGACGATCGTGCGAGGAAGAGGAAGAAGGTCGTGACTCTGGTAGCCTATATCCAACCCACCACGACCGTTTCTCCTTCGCGCACCGTCGTAATCGCCGCACCACCGTCAAGATCCAGATAAAAGCTTGGGGACACCAAACGATAAGATCGTGCGGCTTTCGTCCGGGCTCACTAAAAGAAGCCGCAAACAATTGGGGAAATCCATCGAGTGTGCCGGCTGCCGACAACGGTCAGCTATCAACAAGTAGAAGCCGGAGAAATAACTCGGCTTCCAATAAATATTAACTAAATCGGCCACTCAAGAGAGGGTTACGACTCTGACGGTCTATCACATTGCAAACTCCTATACTCTTAATTATTCAGGCAGTTATTGCCGGGCACTCGACACACGGCCGCGTCTTATTTTGATTTAATCGATACTAGATAATCATGCCAATGATCGGAACTCAGAGGTCTTTGTGAATTGGTGAAAGTCATAATATGGGTATGGTTGGGATTAAGAAATAGAAGCTAACAATTATTGTGGAAAAAGCAGAAGAATTTTCCCCGCAATCCTCCGAGGACGTTCGCTGGAAAACGCTGGTCGCATAACTCGGAGGGCTTTCCTGAGCCGCCAATGAAATTGAATATCTTGTCCGCGGCCGCATTCGCGGTCGAAAAGGACTAATAAAGCAATGGCTGTAGCGTGAGATTGCACGGGCCACTCACGTGCCTCGGTTTGCGTGCATAATACGCCGATCGTCATACTACTCCGGCTGCCAGACTGCGGTCGACATTTTTGGCGCGACTTCATCTTCAACTTGGTGCGAGTTCTTCTGGCTTCCTCGACGAATGCTCTTTTTAACTTCTCGAAAACTTCTACTCGCAGACAGAATCATCTAGTTTAGTTCGGCTCGGAGCAAAGGACGACTGTTAAATCGATCCTGCGCAACAGTTGCACTAATCCTTTGGAATCCCATTTTCCTCATCGCCTAATATGTATACTCTGCCGCAACAATCGTTAACCTTTAACTAGCCAGGGATCTGAAATCCGCCGAGTCCCGATTACTACCTGGTAGAACACGCTCCGCGTACGGTTTCAACATCTTAATCTGCCAGGGTGGGAAAGTGGCGAGTTACTTTATTAGTAATTACCGCGGGCGTAATACGGTGCGCTAGTTCGTCGGGCGCACCGCCACCGGAGCGAGGAGCACAAGCTATTAAAGCTGCTGACCTTTCGCGAATGACTTTTTCGTGGTTGGAAAAGTTCATTATCTTCTTACGCAAGATCCATTGTTCTCTTATTAGCCAGGATTACCGAATGCCGGCGCATCTCCGTCGAGTATACACGCAAGGGTACAAACAAAAAAGGCTTAATTCAACACATTCGACTTATAATCATATACCTAAACACAGAATTGCCGGCGTAAATAGGGTAATTTGCAAGTATTAGTCAAGTATTACCAAAGTTGCTGAGAGGTCCGAGATCCGACGCAGCGGGCCCTTTTTGGAGGAAGGAATTCATAAGCCGTCGGTTCCCACGAGGGTTAGTAGTGGAGGAGCGCGCGCCAGTAGCCCCAAGATTCCACGAGAGAGAGCGGCCAAGTTCTGGGTCCGTGTACTACCTATGATGTACCCGCGTGGCCTACGGTCACCCACCGACACACGCGGACACACACGCGCGCATCCGGCACACGTATGTGACTGGACGTGCAGCCACGTCCACACTCAGAAGATGGAAGATGCGTGCATGCTTGGAAGCCGGACGCACGAACGCGCGCCTCCCTCTCTACCATTACACCGACAACCTGGGCGCGTGTGTGTGTGAATTACGCGCAGGGGTTGCGGGCCGCGGAGCGTCGGCGAGGAGAAAGCGAGAGGGCGAGCATGTACTCGGCTGTGTTACATAGGCACATAGGCACATACGCAGGCACGCACGCACGCACGTCCTTACGTGCGTGTCACGCACGTCGCACGCGGTGCACGCTGTTGGTGTAGGTCCAGGGCCCCGCTCGGCCAATGAGGGGCCGGGAATTCGTGGCAGAGCGTGGTGGCGAGCGGCCAATCGCGGGGCCCCTGCACTCCCCGGGGTTACTGACCTGGCCAACGCGTTAAATATCCCATCCTGAAAAATATCGTGCCCTCCTCGTTCCACCGTTTCAGAGCCGGCGCGCAACCAAGACTTGCAGCGAGCCGCGCCCGCGACGCGCGTCCACACACGCGTATACATGCAGGAGGTACGAGCCGGCGAAGTGTGCGCTGCGGGGCCGAAGGGACCGAAGGGTAGGACGCGCCTGAGGGAGAAAAAGAGGGAACCGAGCGGAGGGCGGTGATCGAAGAGAGACGCCGAGAGGGACACAGGCGCGGACCGGCGCGGGAGGCGAGGCGAAGGGCGGGAAGGGCGAGAGAGCGGGCGCATATACCCCCTTTGTTTGCACGGCCACGTTCGAGCTGGCCTCTCTCTTTCTTTCTTTGCGCCGGAGTCTCTCTGCGCGCCCGGCATATCTGCTGCGCCCCCGTGGCTTCGTATTTCATTGATTAGTATTGCCCATTAAAAGGACGCCTTTATTTCGCCGCTCTCCCATTGCCCGGGATCTCGCCGTGTTCACCCATTCCCCCCCGAGCAGCCCTCTCTACAGCTATGGGCATACCTACCTCTACGTCCTCTACTCCTCCTGCCTGCCCTCCTGCTTCTTCCTCGTTGCGCGGCTCGTTCCCACTGCCGGGGACCGCCTAACCAGGCGACCAAGACTCTGCCGCTCCAAGCCCCACACTCCACTCGGCCTTTCCGTACCTTCATTTCGGTTTAATGCCTGGTTACTCGCTCCCGAAGCTTCTCATTTCGGATTTCAGCTAACTATCCTTTCGTCGCTAGCACTCAGCCCGGCCGGCTTCCAAGACACTTATAGCTGGGAGAAAATTTTTAATTCGCTGACAAGAATTTTGCGCAGAGTTTTCATCGGATGTGTACCCCCCGTGGCACAGTGGCCTGCTTGATTGTTATATCCGGTAGAGCGCCTTAAATCGGCTTATTCAACAAGAGAGGCCATTACATGGGCCACCCGGTATATGACCGGAAAGCACGAGTGCGGCGAACACGTACGTCAGCGAGGATGTATTGTCGCTCGTGCGCCCAATTGCAGGCTGGAGGAGAGCCGACCGGAACGGAAGTGCTCAGTACACGCGCAAAAATATTATTAACCGGCCTAATGATACTGACCGTTACTAAAAGAAATGCTCGTAGGATTGAACTCGCGTTGTCGTAGCTGTTATTCCCGATTGTCAAAAACGGGAGTTCTAATTTCCCAGTGGAAGAGCGAGGGAGAAAGAGAGAGAGAGTCATTGAAAAGCGAACCCTTTGGTAACCAAGGGTGACGCAGGGTTTACCCTTGAATGGGGGGGTTGAGTTTAGAGCGAATGGGAAGGTCTCGGCAGTGGCATTGGCACCGCTAATTTCGATGACGCTACTTAGCCGATGACGGGCAGGTGTGCGCCAACTCGAGATTGGTCTATCATCGATCTAGCGGGCAGCGGCTTCGAGGGGAAAAGGTCGCCGAGCGGCGGAACGCGCGCTAATATGCCGCAAATGGTGCACGAGGAAGCTAAAGGGGTAAAATTTTCCTCGGCTCGGAAAGCTCCGCCGCGGATCGCAGGTGGAAGGAATTCCGGGAGGAAGAGAAGAGAGAATGCGGAAGAAAATAGAAGAAGAAGAAGAAAAGTCGGTGGCAGGAACGGAGAGTCCCTTTTCGCCGTTTTCCCCGGCTGATATCTCGGGAGGTGGCCCGCAAGTACTCGTCCTTCTCTCTTTCTTTCTTTCTCTCTTTCTCCCAGCGAGCGGCCAAGTGCGCGCCCGGGTGGTGCAATTGCACTCGAGTGCGGTCGGCTGGACGTTTGTGTACGTGCATAATACAGAAAGTGAGTGAGTGGAGGAGAAAGAGAGCGAGAGGGGCGAGTGGGAGGGAGAGGGAGAGAGAGAGAGAAAGAGAGACCGGGGCCACTAAGGCGGCCCAACCCTTGTGGACTTTTGTATCGATTACCCATCGGTTGGGCGAGGTTTCGCCCCCCACCTCGACGGCCGGCAGCCGTAATTTTAGCGCAAATATTCTCACGTTAATTGGAGCGCTCCGGCTGATCGACGATTATCACGTATCCCGTATGCAAAATAATTTCGCTCCGTTGTCTCCGCGCAACCTGTATGTTGCCCTTTTCCTCCCGGGCTTTGTCCAGGCCGGCCCATCCCGTTCCTCGGCCCACCGCCTGTCGTTCTCTCCTCCCTCTCTTGTTCCACGGAGATCGATCAAGGTCTTGTTAGTCCAGATCGCCTGACTTTGAGAAGGAGCAGTCTCACGTGATGTACTGATACGCTCTTCTAACTGAGAGCAATGGACCAGCAGCTCTTCCACCATCCGAAATTGCTTCGGGCAGGTTTCGATGTCCAAATATAGCCGAGACCCACATATCCTCCGCTTGCTCAATCTTCCAAAGATCCAACTATCCAAGACTCTTCCTCGCTATTGGCAAGTACACCGCAGTTTCGCCTTTCAAATTTCTCTCCCCTCCAATTCCCTTGTAAAGCTCGCTTGGACATTTGCATTTAGTGCGCCTTTCTAGGGGGAACAGTGTCTGCTGCTCGCCGCCTCCTCCAGCCTCTCCTCAATAAATGAGCGTCCTCGGCGAATATAATAATCCACGGGACGCGGGACATCGCCGTGTCGCGCCTTTGAAACTCGAGAGCCTCGCCCACGTACTGAAGCATCGGTCGGCGATTCTGCAGGCATCGATCTTTTCGGGCTTCGAGCTCTCAATTCGAGGATCGTGTTTTCGAACCGTGCACCCCCCCCCCCCAACCCCCCCCCCCCGACAATGATGGATTCGAAATACGCCGCCGCCCAGGGAAACGTGATCTTCTCGTTATCCGCCGTGTCCTCGTCTTCCACTCTTTACAATCATTTTCCCCCTAATTCTTCCCGGACACAATAATCCACCCAGCAGAACAATCCCCACGAAATATCACCATAGCCTGCACTTGGTAGCGGGAAATTCCCCGGGCGGAGATTTTTCTCATTAGAGCATTCGGAAGATTGCGCTCTGCTCGGCGTAATTCCAAGATGTTCGGCTGAGCGCAGCAATGTAAATCGGCCTGTTGTAACACATTGGCCGGGCTTACGGTACCCGGTGGACCCACCAGTTTCACTTAACCGAAACAATGCTACAACATTGGCTCGACCCATTCACCCATACGGCCCTCTTGCAAGTCTTGCAACGGCACACCGAGGACAAGCTCGAAAGGAAGTAATTCGGATTCATGGAGCAATAAGGGAAGCCAAGCTGAACAAGACTCGACGATATGACGAATCACTGGGGAAAGCGGCACCGAAAATATATTCCCGTGTCTCTTCCTCCAGCAATGAAACCGCGACAAGGACACATGGTTTAATTCCGCCGATGTAATATCGCGCGTACCCAGCCGCATGTAATTCACCGATGTTACCTAGCCATGCATCGCAACTCTATCACATTTGTTTCAGCAATCTTTACATTCTTTACCTGTGCGGGAGGATGGGTGGGTCGTTTGAAGTTAGATTTGGCCAAGTGTCAAATGCCGGGAATTGAGTGTACTCGCGGTGAGGGCAGGGGGAAGTACAGATGGCCGAGCGGGGTTAGAGCGGGGATGGTAGCAAAAACGGCACCAATTTAAGCCACATGCATCGCTGTGGCTTCGTATTCAGGTGGATAATCGGCTTACCGAGTCGGTCTGCCTGCTTGCCGGGCAGCACACTTTCAGAATGGCCTGTTGTCTCTGCGCCTCCGCTCTTCCACTTACATCGGCCTGCGCCTCGCCCCGAAAATCCCCCGGAAAAACGTGGGGCGACGCCTGAAACGGATACAATTATTATATCATCAGAAATGGACACTCGCTGTTTGACAAATGTATTTCCAGCTCGCTTTGGTAGTTGATAAAGGAATTTGCGCGAGAGCAGAGGGTTTATCTCGTCAAAAATTAGACACTAATCAGTGGAGCGAGAGGGCGAGAGGGTGCGCGTGCAGAGCCAATAATTAGATGTTTGTATTCAGGGGAATATCGTTGATAGTTGGAGTTTGCGGGAGCGGAGCGCCCACCGTTTATTAACTTTCCCGTCGATATGAAAATTAGCTGAATCCATTGATTGTCGATTGGCCCTGTTTGCCCTGCCGCGTCTATTTGTTATTAATACTATTATCGTTATTGTTAGATCGGCAATTAAACCGATTACTATTACTCGCTCGCCGCGTAACGACAAACTGGTTACGCGATTTACCTCCGGCCGCTGGATCTAGCGAGCGCGAGCGGCTTTCCTATTAGAGTTCATGAGCACGAAATAAACACACATAATACCGGCCTCGCGCTACCGCCGCATTTGCTAATCATATTAGTTGTTACACAGATGTAAAAACCGATTGCAATCGCAGGCTTATAGGTCAATGATAGGAGAAAGAAATCCCTCCCATTTTCTCGAGTATACTTGGAATGAACTGAAACATTGTATAACTCGATTTAGCCATACGCAGGCCGACCAATATTTTAGGTCGCCTTCGAGTTCGTCTGGCGTCCGCTGGAAAGTCGCAAGCTGCGGCACAGCTGCCGGGTCATTACGCGAATTTTGCACGGATCGCGTGAAAAGAGCGCGATAATACCAGTCACCACGTGCGCCGAGGGCCAATTATCGCGCCGAAAAAAGCCGCCCGAAGAAAAGAGGCTCGTCCAAAGTACAGTGGAGACGCACACAGAGACGAGGGCGGTTGGTGTACCTCTTCTTTTTCGCCGAGGGGATGAAAACCAGGCGTGAAACTGGATTTCCCCTATGCAGGCGAAAAAAAGAAAATAAAATCGCCGGGCTGGAAATTCTGCTCTCCCTCTCCCTCTCTCTCCCTCTCTCTCTCTCTCTCTCGGTAGGACCCCCCTTTTTTCGCGCTCGACAATTTCGTCAAACACGCCGAGCGTTGAAGAGGCCGAGCCTCGTACGCGTCCTGATGATTTCATAAATCCGCACGCTCGATTTCACGGGCGAACGCGCCCCTGGAAAAGTGGTATTATTCCCATCAGGCATTATTTCGGCGGCGTGAAAGGATCATTCAGAACGAGAGACTCGTGATCGGTGTGAATGATTGTGCGAAGGACCTATTACTGGGCTGTTATCGGGCGGGCGTTAAAGGAGGATCCTGAAAACTGGCCGAGAGCGAAGGGCATGAACCGGCGCAAAATTTCTCCATATATCTCGGCGATCCCATTCCCGAAGCGCGGGGACATAAAACAAGAAGGCTGAGCGTACGCGTGGCGAAAAGCTGGCCGGTGCCGCGGCACGAATCGAGGATTTACGGCGTGCAGAGCGCGTTGAGAGGCTGCCGCTGCACGCGTCGTGTGTACGTAACGAAGCGGAGAGGAGAGGAGAGCGGACGGAGAGTAGTCGGCCGAACAGCCCCGTAGAAAGACTCCTCTGCAGGAAGCGAGAGGAAGCCACGACTCCGGCTGGACGAACGAGTAAGAAGGAAGAGGACCGAGCGAACCGAGCGAACCGAGCCAACAGGAGAAGGAGGGTCCCGATTTTTCTGTGGGCGGGATTTTGAAACCTGTTTGAGCGCTTTGAAATCTAGAGAGAAATAGAGGAGTAGCGGTGCCAGGGCGACCAAAGCCGTCGCGGCGGAGAGAAGCGTGGAGGAGTGCAACGACTGCGGTGCGGCAGGATGGGCTAAAGAGGACGACGACGACGACGACGATGACGACGGAGGCTGGGAGCCCGGGCTACGGAGGAGAGAGGAGCGAGGATGCCGGGAGTGCAGGAAGGATGGGCCGACAGGCCTCTCTCAGCCTGGGCAAAAAGTAGTTGGCCGTTCGTGTACACATCGCGCACCGATTCTCTCTTCATTCCTCTCTTCTTTTCCTTCCTCCGGCGAGGAGTCACTCTTCTTCGTAGTCGTTGTCGTTCTCCCCGTTGGACGCCTAGTCCAGTCGTCTTCTTCTCCTTCGTCCCGGCCGCCGCGCCGCGCCGTCCTCCGCAGGATATACCTTACTCCCCTGGATGTAGATCGCTCTCGGTGGACGCGCATCGTGTGCACGTGGGATATTAAGTTTCCTACCACGCGGGGGTTCCCTTATTTTCCTCGGCTTCCACGCACAAGTCGCAAAACTCCCGCCGCCCGCCGCCCGACGGCGGCAATGATCACTCCGCGCGAATACCATGCCCCCCCCCCCCCCCCCCTTCACCCCGGCGCGGCAACCCAATTTCACCTGGCCACCGCGGCACTGGCCGTCTCCGGATGCGCAAACTATGATTACTCGAAAACTGGTTCGCCCCGAGCGATCAGTCACTCGCCCCACCAAACTGGTTCTTCTTTTGCCCACCGCACTCGCCCAGCAGGCCACACCGCGTGTCCGGCGCGGCGGGGTCTTATTCTACTGCTCGTATCTTATTAACCATTGGCCATTGGCTCCTGTTTCTCCGAAGAAAGAGACGAAATTGCTGGCGAATGCAATCGGTCGGGATAAACTCTCCGGGTTTTTACACTTTTTACAAGCCTCGTGATTTCAAGCCTGGTAGAACCGCGCGTGTTGGCGCGGTGCGTGCTCGAGGGTTGCGGATATGGAAGCGGATGGTTTTATTAAGGGAAATCGCTGCTCCACGCGACCTTAAAAAAGAGAGGCTGGGTGGAGAGAGAGAGCGGATGGGTGAGCGAGCGGGGGCCGGAGAGGTACATAAACATTCGTTGTTTATCTGGGGGCAAAGTTTCGTCGAGGAAAGCATTACTTGGCAGTAGCGCACCGCTCAAAAGGTCCTTGCAGTATTACCATAGAGACGGCGGTCCCGTAAGGTCGTAAAAGGTTGCGCGCCGGCGACATAAAGCGTTTAATGTGCAACTCTTGAAATTCTATTTGCACTGCTGCGATGCCACTTCTGCGGAGCCTTTACGCACCAAGTTGGCGCAGGTGGCACCATCTTCCGCGCCGAAACAATGCGCCTTCAGCGGATTTTCCGCTGCCAGCGGGGACCAGTTTCTCCCCCGGTCTTCCGCGCCGAGTGAGAAAGAACTTGGGAGCTGCGCCTCCTGCCAGCCATCTCCTTTTTCCTCCTTTCATTGCGCACTCCTTGACACGTTTCTTCTCCCGCGGGTGCGATTCGATGCGTGTCAAGGATGTCACCGGGCGCGAGACGCACCACCGCCGATGAAGTCACTTCTTCGACACCCTCTTTTCAAAGAAGAGCGCAGTCACGCAATTTACGAGAGATCCGGCGATCCCAACTCTTTTCCTGCCTGCATCTTTAAAAGACGAAAATGTATTCCAATTCAAGTGTAGAAAATCGTTTCTTCGAAACCTCGAAGGGGGAATATTGACCGTCGACGAATCCGTAATCGCAGCTGTGAGCCACTGGTCGACCCTCACAGTGCGTAATACAGCCAATCAGTTGGCTCAGAAGAGCAAAGTAAAGAAAGCTCGCTTTTAAATATCCCCGATATTTCTCCGAACGAACACATCTCTGCCATTCTACTATCTACTCCCATGTCGAGTGGTCCAATGCTTCTGCCAATTTCACCTATCGAATTCAGCCGAATAGTGTTCGACCGTTCGATAAACGCTCCTTTCGATAACACTTACCTGCATCTCCACGGACTACAAAGCCCAGCCGCCCGTGTATTCGGCTGGCCTCGGACCGACCGCTTCTACTCGAGCGCATTCCACTAACTCCTCCATTAACGGCCAAGTCTCATTGACTAAAGCATTGAGCTTGCCAAACGATATTAATTCCTATTAATAAACCACCAATAATTCCAATCTATGATTATCGAAACTGTTCCCAGAGGGCTATTCTGCCCTCAATTTTACTTTTTCTCAAAGTTTCCTCTTCCCGAATTGTTCATATTATTATTTAGACAGCAATAATGATTGAATTACGTGAGAAGGAAGATAAGAATTGTTCGTGTATTGGGCGTCTTATTCTAAAAGGAGTAGGCGATGTTGATCGAGAAAGATGTCGCGGCGAAGCGTCGCCATTAATCTTCTCCCGGTCGGTCGGTCGGTCGGTCGGTCGATCTGGTCGCTTTTGACTCGGCCAGCCGGCCGCACGCATTCTTTCTCGCCTTGTCGCTTTGAGATCTGGCTGTGGTGAGCACGTTGCTTTAGGTCAGTGCCGTCTGCCCCCACCAGGCGGCCCCAGGGCCCCTCTGCCCAGGGTGTGCAGCGGTGTGCAGCTCTTCTTCTGCAGCGTTTCTGGTGCTGGCCGGTGCCCTCCGCGTCGCACCTGCCGTTCTCCATCGCTGGCAAGGGATGGAGGCCGAGGGAGACGAGCGTTGCCATCGGCGGGGAAGGAAGGGCAACCCGGAGGAAGCAGGACGCAGCTCGAGAGGCAACCGAGCTGGTTTAGGGAGGGGCAGAAAACCGCCGTTGGTCCTTGGTCCCTCTTCTTCGAGTCTTCCAAGTCTTGCTCGACTTTTTGGGCCAGCCTGCCCTTCCTACGGACCCTCGGCTGCCCTGTACACTCGGGTTTCCTCAACTCCTCCTCCCTGGACCCGATCGTACCTTGCGACCTGTCGAACGCTAGGACCATCTTGCAAGCTTGGGCACCGTTCCCCTTGAGTTGCAGTATAAATTTACACAGAACTACAGAAGCGATTTGATAGAACTTTATAAATCGATGAATCAAACAAAAGTGGAGAAAGGGGGACACTTCAAGTTTCCAGTACAGGACTTTATGGAAAATTCGGAAGAGCGAATGTCGAGTGGCTCTTTGTGTATGGCCGCTTAAGAATTCAGGCCTGTCCCCCTCTCCGTTGGACAGCACTCTGTGGCTTCGTCGGCGCGCAGGATCATCCACCTGGCGCCCTCCTCTGCCCTGTTCTCCTGTCGTGGCCGCCTGCACGAGAGAGCCATTTCCTCTTGGCCGACAATGCGCCGATCGCATGGCCGATTGCCCGATTGCCCGGCGCTCTTTCGCGAGAGGCCCTCGGCCTGGCTGCTTGGCTGCCAGGCCGCTTGCTTGTCTGCCTGATCATCGGTGCATACCACTGGCCGATCCTGGACCCAACTTTCGCTTTCGCTCCGAAGCTGATCGTCGCCAGGCGAAACTCTAGCCCTTTGAGAGCACCCTGCCACGCAGCCCAGCCTCCTTCCTCCACGTAATCTAACTCCAATCGTCCAATACAGTGTTTCACTGTTCTCCCTCGCTTTTTTTCCACGATTCATCCGCGTCCATTGGTCGACGCCGTTCGTCTGGTATGCGCTGTTGATTCGGGTGTCTGTCAATCGAGTGGAGAGGCCGCCCCGATCGGAAAGGGAGGTTGGTCCGTTATAGTTATCGCGATCTGCGAGTTTCCCATGACACTGACTAGACACTCGATAAATTCTTGAGCCGGCAATCGATAGTGAAACGGAGCCGGGCGTCGACGGTCACCGGATCAATCCCTCGATAGATTATGAACGAGCCGGCGAAATCGTGCCGACGCTTTCATCGACGCCCCCGATCGATCAGTATCTGCGTGACCGCCCATTAACTTGGGCCAAGGTGCGCGACGCGGATAATACTGCCCTGCGCTCCCCGGCATTATCAGTAATGAGCTGGGTTAATTGTCCTGAATGTTTAATCGAGTAGACCGCAGGTTTGACAGTCCGAGAGCGCAATAATTATGCTAATTACCCTGTTGCCTTGGTGTAGGAATTTCAATACGTTTTGCCGTTCGATGCTTCTATTGTTCTTGCAGAAACTCCTTATAATAGGAGTTTAACACTAATTTGACAAGGTCCTTAACTTCCCCTACTTCAGCCCGGTCGATTTTCCTGTTTTCCGCTGCTCCATTCCTCGAAGAGCGTGTTACGGACTGCTCTCCATTACACGCCGACGAAACGGCTCTAAATTACAGTCTCAAAACCGAACGGCGGTAACGGGAGGGCAGGCGAGGCAAGCGCAACCAGTCAGCCCGGCACAAAGAACAAAAATTCAAAGAGCTCTTTACGTCGCCGGCACATCTGCCAAAGCCACTCGAGGAGCCATCGTTGCCGAAGCCTGCCTCACAATCCCCACCCGAGATCCTTCCCGGTTTCTCCACCGAAAATTGGAACGGCCGCCGCGTGATAAACAACCATTAGCCCTTCGGAGCGAGCGTTCGCTCGCTGGTAGCGGACAAATTTTCTGCCAGTTAAGAAAATCGCCGGAGAGAGCAAGTTGTAAGACAAAGCGCGGAGGGGCTCTGGCGAAAGCCTTATTATTCGAGGGGCTGGGGTTAGCCGGGCACGCATGCAGGGTTGTTGAAGGTGTTAGTCGAGCGGAGGGTACAAGGGCTCGAGAGGGTTTTCGCACCTTGGCGATGGTGGCGTCGCTTAATCCTGGTCACTTTAGCACACTGCTAAGATTGATCGGAGGGCTCGAGCGCGAGACTCGCGGACAAAAGGAGGCGCAGGGTAGTTGGCAGTTGCCGAACCTCTTATTGAGAAGACCGTCGAGTGCAATATCCGCGCGCTCCTCGGTGATACCAACTGCAGTTGCTCGGAGTGTATACGCGCCGGTTAATGGCGACGACTATCGCCGTTAATGACGAGCGGCCGGTGGTGGGCCTCTGTGCATGGCGGTAGCAGCTGTCGTTACCCAGCGGCGAGCTTGCATCGTGACTAATCCTGCATTCCGATTCACTGTGACGCGGCCGGGAGCGCGCGGGACTTGTGTCTACGAGTGTGTGTCGCGAGCGCTACTTACACCCCGCCCGGCGGGGGTGGACGGCCCCGGCGCCGATTAAACGCTCCGCTCGGCCGCTCGGCCGCTCGCGCTCTCTGTTGTTGCCCCAGGTTGTCATCCTGCGCTACAAGGAAACCGAATCGATAGTGAGCGCGTGCCACGCGTCACCGACCCACTAATGCCGCCGCCGCTTTAACTCGTACGTACGTCCGCTCGATAGTGGAGATATCGCCGTGCAGGCCTCGCACTGGGTCGTTCGACGATCGAATCCTACTATCTCGAGCTCTCAACCGACCGCCGCCCTCCCTTCTCACCGGGATATATCGCCGGATTCTACTTGCGAGCAGAAATTCTCAGTGCACGCTCGCAGGATTTTGATTTGAATAGCTCGAGAGATTAGAAACTGATGTTTGGTTTTGAAAGTGACCAATGTCCAGTGACTGACAGCGAAACTGAATTAGCGAGAGGGTTGCCGAATCACTTAGGCAGGCTTTGACCAAATATCGCGAGAGTAAGATAGTGTAAGTCGTCTAATTGCTTGGGAACTTTCCAATCGAATTCCCGATCGCACTGTTGTTCGACCTGAGTCGATCCAGAGTCAAGCCGAACTCCTTCACAGTTCACACTACATACACAAAACAGCCGTCCCTTGAGAAGTGGATCGGCCGGATCTGTATCATGCAGCATTAATTACATATTCCGCCGGTTAATTAAGGACGCTGCTCGCCGGGAGCGCGGAGCTTTCAATTCGATCTGGAATCGGGGGAAGAGGGCTTGGGTTGGTCGGGCGTGTGTAACTACCCCTCGCGCGGTAAACTCCATTAACTCGAAAGAGAGTTAAAAGCGTCGCAGGACGATTATCTTCGCTTGATGCGGCGCCCGGTGAAAAGGGAGAGATAGTTGGAGGGTGAAACTGTGTGAAACTGTGTGCAGAACTGCTGCGGGATCGAGGCAAAATTTAACGAGTTCCTGCCTCCTGCAGATATCAGAGGCCGCCCTTATTTTTTCCTCCGATATTATACACACATCCAGTTCGTTTTTCCAGTTCCGCTCCTTGCTCGACACTGGCGCTCCCGCTGCTCTCTGTAGACACTCCCTCTCCTCTCTTTCTCTCTCTTCCCTCGTAATCTATTTTAGCGGTGCAACGCGAAACGCGCGAGGGCTTCATTCTTGTTTTGCTTCGAAAGGCTCTCTCTCCCTCCCTCTCTCTCTCTTTTTCTCTCGCGAGATCCTGCGGGCAACCACCCAGCATCCCGCTCGTCCCTTTTCTCACTTCCTTCTTTTCATTATCTCACCCCCGGCGCGCTGCTCTGTCTTTCCTCCTAGCTCGCCCCCGGGAAAGTGCGCGCGCGTTCCCGCTCCGCTAATATCGTCCTCGGATGTAACGAAATATTTTCATTGCGCCACTCCCTTTGGCCGCAGGGCGAGCGCTCGAATGGGATGTCGTCCCGGCGCCGATATTAAAGTCGAATCAGCAGGAAAACGTCAGACTAATATTTCCGTCGTCGACGAACCTTTGGATCGCGACGGGAAGAGCGAGCGGGGGGTGGGAGGGGGAGAGGAGGGGAGGCTTGAGTGAAAGAGGCAGGATGGTCGGGGTGAGGATCGACATGGGTGAGGGAGTAGTGCTCTAGTAAGCGGAGGACGAGCCAGGAGGACGAATGGCTGATAGAGGAGCCACGAGAGAGGGAGAGAAACTCCAAAGGGGGAGAGAGAGAGAGAGAGAAAGCAAGAAGCGCACTCCTCTCGGGATGCCACTCGCCACCCCTTTTGCTCTTCTTCTTTCGCGGAAAGCGAGGCAAAGCTTCCCGCCGGTTAGCAGAGGGAACCACCGGGGACCGGAGAGAGCCGAGCAGGCCTACGGGGGTGGCGAACAGGGCGGTGGATAGCGGAGGGTGTACGCTCTCCTCGGTCACAAGGAACCGCCGGCGAAAGGAATTAAGCGGCCTGAAAAGGCGAAACTCGCCGCCAATTTTCTTCCTTTCACATACTATACACGCGATGCGAGCGGGAGAAGGAAAGAGCAGGCGACGAGCGGCCGGCACGACTCTCCTCGGCTATCGCATCCTCCACCCACCGTAATTGTATACTTTGTGCTCGCGCTTCGATCAGCCTGCGTCCCGTAACGAGTTGTCATACGGCGCAAAAACAGCGATCGATAGTATGTGCATTGCGCCCTGCCCCCCTTCGCCCCCCCCCCCCCCCTCCTCCTCCTCCTCCTCCTCCTCCTCCTCATACTCCTCACCCTTGTCTCTCTTTCACTCCGTGTGTAACCGGTACTTGTGCACCGGTGGATGCTTGCCTAGCCGCCAGTCCTACCTACCTACCTACCTATCTACCTACAACATACCTACACCACCCACTCAACCCCTCGAACCCACCTTTACAGCTTCACCTGCCAGCCTACGTCCGTGTGCCCGCGACGGCACGGCCGATAGCTCCGCACTCCTCCATCTCACTATGTCTACTAGGTTGCAAATGTGCCAGTGGATTTCGTGGAGTGATAACCTCGATGTAGAACCCGCATTCCCTTCCTTGAGTTTCAATTTTCTGTTGTATAATTTTCGATTTACCGTCGAATTTAACTGCGAGAGGTCCACGTGTTTTTTGGTGGTCGATGAGAGCGGTGGAAGTAAAGTATTTAGGTAGAAAGGGGTGTTCGGTTCGATAGAACGAGAGCGATCGATGTCGATCTAATTTGGGCTTTCCAAGGAAGTCGAGCTGGCTCGAACGCTACATCAAGTAGATAGGAGAGGGTAGACTGATTTCGTGCCCGACTGGGGCGACTGAGCGACAGGTTATTGCTGCATCGATCGGTGTTCGTGTAGAATCTGTAGCTACGTTTGAAATGATTAGTCGCTCCTGCGGGTCTCCAGTTTCGGAGAATCGGTGGAGCGTCGGTACAATGATGGTTAGTGGACTCGATGTTTATCGGTCGCGAATGTCATTCTTCTTGGTCCGCACAGGAGATGTATTCCGAGCTGATAACAGCCGATCAATAGATATCGATCTAATTCCGAGCGCGCGGCAATTTGTGGCCTTTTCGCCGCCAGTGCAACACTCAGATGCATTTATAACCCATTTGCCATTAATGACTTTTAAATTGCACATGCTTAGAATGAAAACCTCTACTTGTTAATTAAGTGGAATTAACGAATCTCCAAAGTACTTGCGGAGACGAAAGACGGGGCAAAGTGGGGACGGAATGCAGGTCGCGTCCTGGCATATCAGGTGGCTCGAAATCTGTGTCATGTGTCATCATCCCTCAAGCAACTTTAGCCGACAAAGCGTCGCGGCGGCTTTCGTCATCTCGGCATTTCTCCAGCGAGAGCGCGAGTGAGGCCGCGGCCTTTTTTCGGGGCGTGCGGAACGAGGGGGATGAAAGCGGGGGAGTAGACGATGAGGAGCGAGTGGGCCCAGAACACGCGGATGCACATATGCACACACGTAACTATCGATCGACGTCGGAAAGAATTTTTCCGCGCTTTGCTTTTTCGGTCCGTAAACAAACGAAGCCAGGCGGCATTGTTCCGCGGGCTGCGGGCTCTTTCGCCGCGGCGCGGTGGTAGCAGCCGCGAGGGCCCCTCTCTCTAATTTTCATGCCGCATTTCGATGACGAATGACCGACTCGACTCACGCGACTCGTTCCTCCTCTCCATGCCCCACGTATATACACTCTGTGGTTGCGCCCGCACGCGCTGGGGGAAGCCGGTTTTGTGCATCGCACCGTCGGCGATACAGCGCTGTATGCACGCTGCACTCCTTAACCTATTCGAGACCCCCCGGTTTCATAGCAAGACCCGCGTCCCAGCCACTTTTTTTTCCACCCACGCTGAAACCACCGACGGGCAAATAAAAAGGCGAGCAAGTTGGCAAAATACATTTTCTGCAAAAAGTTTGATTTGTAATAATCGAACGAAATTGGAATCGAGTACGAACCCCTTGTTGGAATTGGAAAGGAGACATTAACACTTCTAACTTATATAGTCGCCAGTTGTCCGATCGAAATACGTGCGGAGCGTGAGTGCGGTTGACCAGAGTGTGACTCACGTGAATTACCGAAAACGCAAAAGTCGATACACAGTGGCGGGCCGCTACGCCGTCGAAGCCGCTATTTTTCAGGGGAACGAAAAAACCCTGTTAACGGAGTTCGCATTTTCCAGGAAATGCCAGGTCCGCCGCTGAACGATATTAGTCTTCAGACGAGGATGCGAAAATTGTTAAAAACTGCTCGCTGCTGAACGCCGAAAGGGTTCGCCCGCCTATTATTTCAGGGTTCCGCACCCTCCAACGGCCTAATAGACAAGCGCGCGTCTCTGTTGCATCAAATTCTATTTCGTGGGTGGTGTATGGCGGTAAAAGCCTATTGACCGGCTGGCGCGCGCGCTCGCTCACGCGTTTCCCCACTCGGCGAGCGGGCGTTTTTCGCAGTTGTTAACGCTGTTTTTAGTCCCCGAGTGTGCCTCCGAACTTCAAATGCGCGCCTATCGCTGTGTGAGTCGGGGCTGCGGGTGGTGGGCTTCCCTGAATTTCGCCGTAACCGAACCCCCGCAGCACACATAATGACACGGGGTGTCACTCCCCAGCTCTCTCGCGACTCCCTCAAATTATCGACCAAAAAATACAAGCCCCACGAAGGAGGCAGAGCAAGGGTTTCAAAGCGCAACCAACTGCAACGGAAATCTATTGCCAGCGTACAACGAACAGTCTAAAGTCTAAATCTACAGCGAGCGCCCGGGCGCATTAAAATGCCGAAACGACTAAATCAACATTTAATATCCCCAAACTAAACTAATACGTCGCCCATAATATTTATAATAAACCCTGCATTTTTGCTCGATCAATTAGCAATATTGAGTTGGTGCTTTCGAGCCCCTTAAAAAGTCCTCGGCGAAAAGCAGCATCACTCCAAAAAATTACTAGAAAAAGAGCAGGGAGAGGCCGAGTTCGAGTGAGTCATTTGCAGCCGGCGCATAATTCGAGGAAGACTCGCGCCGCCTTTTTTTCGTCTGGAGCTGTACAGCCAGAAGAGGCGCACGCGTCAGTACACCGAGCATTCTACATCGCAGGATGACGTTGATGATGATTCCGTGTGCTCGGCGGCGGCGGCGGCGGCGCTCGACAAAACTTTCCAGGCGAAATCCCCTCTCGCGGTTCGATTGCTCGCGCGCTCCCTCGCTCCGTGGGCGCATCGACACTCCGCCGCTCTTTTTCGCTGTGGCGGCCGAGGCCGCATGGTGGCGGTGCGTCTCGGCCAGGACCTACCCCAAATCCCCCGTTAGGCCTTTCGCCGCTCGGCCGTCCGCCCGGCCGGCGAACCCGCCAAAACTTCTTCGGCCGACATCCGGCCCTAACCTTTCGCACGGGGGACGCCGTTGCGTAGCTACGCCGCGAAATTAATGTCCCACCGTGCCTCGTACAGTCCGCCAGAAAAACACGCGGCCCTCCGTATGCCTCCGAGGACACCATAAACCATGCCAAACCATGCATCTCCAAATATGTTCTTTCCTTTTTAAAACGATATTTATTAATATTCGCAGAAGTTTGCCAGGAAAATAATAATGAAAAATCGATAGACTTCCTGGAATTCGAGTTGAAGTTTGAATGCTCAAAGAGTAATGCTTACATCCTGTTCAGACTGAGTTCGGATATTAATAACTTAATCATTTTCCGGTCTCAATGCGTTAATTAGAATGATGAATGATCAGACTTATTTCGGTGCTTCGGGGTGTGCACTGTGTTCGACGCAGTTCGATTATATCGTCACCCGACTCTCGATTCAAATGTCGATCGATTGGTCAATGAGTCGGCCGGTTTTCGTGGACTTTCGTCGCCAGCTTCGTCGTAAATCCGAGTAACCCGACCTCTTGTAAACCGAGAAGCCGCATTACTTATTAATGGCCGACGCCCGCTCAGACATAACGCATCACTGAGAACCGCGCAAGCAATTCTTTCCCCCCTGAAAGCTTCCAACGAAATTTCAAGGGACCTTTTAGATTAGATCATCGACAGCCGACTTTATCAAGGCAAGCGCTATCGGGCAATCGCCGAAATTAACTGGAGCGCGTCGGAATTGGCTCTACGTGCTATTTGGAAAGGGTCCGAGTGGGATGAGGACGGGAAACGTGCTCCATGAAAGATCGGACCTGTTGAATTTGTGGTGGCGGCGGTGGTGGCGAGAGCAGCGAAAATATCGGATCAACATGAGAACGGTGGTCGGCGACACGTGACACGGCCGGAGGACAGCGAAGATAAATTCGGTGTAGATGTAGTACCCTCGTGCATGTACGATGTGTGAGTCTGGCGTAGGTGTGTGCGGGTGTCTGTCGAGCGAGGAGTGTGTCTGGGTGCGTGGGTGTGCGACCGCTTGAAATTCGACGCTTTCCATGTCATGGAAATGCGTTTTATTCGCCGCTCGGCTCCTGCACTTTTAGCCCGCACGCATGCACGCAAGGTCATTGACGCGGTACACTTTTATCGTTAAGTATGGTCGGCGATGAGTGGTTTGCACGCGGTCGGATCTCGTTTTTTTTCATTCCTCCCCGCTCCCCTCTCGCTCTTTCGCTCTCTCACCCGATCTCTTTTCATACAGGCTGTGTCCCGTGCGCGCACATATGTTTGCGTATATGTACGCGGCTGGCAGCGGCTCGGCGCGGCGCGGTAACTCATCGAATTTCTGACGCTTCGGCCGCGCGTATGCGGACAGCGCTAAATATAATTCGCTCGATTAAAAGCACACTTGGCCGACTGGCGCCGGCTCGCGAGGGATTCGAAACGCGGGAAAAATAAGGTCGAATTTACCCTCGAGCCGGCGGGATGACTTCCAATAAATCGGCGATCGAGTCAAAAATTGTCTCGAGCGCGTCCGCGCTCCTCTCGCGCAACTCGGCATACATATATGCGAGTCGATCGAATTCTATTAGCTCGTTGGTCGAAAGTGGGCGCAGTGTACAGCGCATTCTTCCTCGAGTTTCTTGCTCGAACCGTTGAGTTTCACTCAGGGATTGGAAAAGCTATCCAAGTGTAACGCAGGGACCAAGTTCACTGAGCAGCTAGCGAGAATGAGCGTGTGAGCGAGAGAGGAGAGGCACACGAGTCGTTCCTGTGGAGTCGTCGCTCGCAGCAGTATTTCCTTAGTTTTAGCTCGAAGGAGCCGAGATACTTGTTGCTCCGGATCGATCTACCGCCACGGGCTTTGAAGCCGCACCCCGCGCGGCTCTCGGAACTTTCGCCCAACGAATCTCCCGACGAAAGAGGGAAAGCCCGCCACTCGAAACGGCTGGCTAGTCGGCGAAATTTCCACCGATCGCTCGCTAACGATCCCACACAACGATAATCACTGTCGAGGCCAGCACTGACCCTACGCGGACCGGCCCTCCGCTCCTGTTGCCGCTGCCACCCTTAAATTATTGACCACAGAGTGTGAGGGGGTTAACGCCAAACGGAATTACTCACTGCTCCAGCGATTAATATTCGGTTGGCTATGCCCGACCAGTTAGAAAATCCAAACTAAATCGATGAAACCAATCGACTCCTGATTACCTTTTGCCAATAAAATATCAATAAAAGATTCGTTTCCCGTTTTCGACAATTTCTTGCAGAACTGACACAAGGTGCGTAGACTCTGGCGAAAAATAGCGAAGGTCGCCGGAGAGCCTGCAGTTGTGCAAGGTGCAATTTCTCAACCGCGCTCCCCTCGATGTTCGGCCGTGGCAGCTGTATTGCCACACACCCGACTCGACAAGGGAGACGTAAGTTAATATTGTCTAACGCTCACGTCACTCTGCAAACACGCGTCGTTTCGATCATCGCGCATATCGGTTGCGCGCAAAACAGACGAATGTGCCGGAGTAGCGAAGAGGGGATTCATAATGACTGGGCTGATCGATACTTGGCCGTACGCAATGAGAGGTAATCCAATATGCTTTTGAATGAGAGAAGAACATTTAGTTTTTCTTATCCTGAAAAGTGGAATAGTTGGATGAACGAAGCCAGGCCGAAATGACATGAGGAGAGGAAGGTTGAAAATCCGCCCGATTTCGCAGATGAGATCCAAGACTAACGCGCACGCGCCCGGTGACCTTAATTTCGCTTGGAGCGATTTGACTCGGTCTGGCAGTGCTCGAGTGGCCGATCTTTCGTGGAGTCATCGGCACGAGACTGGCGGAAGAAGGCGACGCAAAGGGGAAAGGAGAGCGAGAGATGACGATAATGCGATGAGGAGGCGAAGGAGTAGAAGGCTGGTGACCTCGATCTTTCGCGCACATCCGTCCGTCGTTTCCAGGCCCCGCGTGCCTTCGTTTCATTTTACTCGGCCAATTACACGTACTCCCATTTCGCCAAACGGAACGTGCCGTACATTACATACATATACTTTCTTCGCCATTAGTTAACGTCATTCTGCACGGGATTCGCAGCTTCCTACTTCATTTCACAAGTAAACCTGAGTAATCCCATTCCACACCCTTGGCTCATAACACACATCCAATCAAGATCGACCAAATTATAAAATGCATCCGAGGCAAATCTACAGTTTGGTATTCCAAGTGATTCGCCAAGGAATGAAGCTCCCTTTTTTATTCGCCGCGAGCACGTAATGTTTAATCGGCATAAACAATCGCCGCTAAAACAACGTGACCAAAATAAATAGTAGCCGAGCGCGCGCAAACACTCTCGCCAATTTTTCAGAGCGCCCTGCGATGAGGAACGGAGGGCGCGAGGGGGCTGTTGGTACGAGCACTAGATAAATGAAGGACGAAATGCACGCGACGCGACCATTACTTCGACTATCATTACGACGGCGGACTATAGCTGGAGCTCTCGCGCCGAGTAGCCCGTGTATCCTCTTTTCCAGAGGAGTTCCAGCCCGCCGGCGCAAAATTCACCGAGAGCCGCGTCGCGTCGCGTAGCGCCGGGGGAAAAAGCGACGGCGGACCGAAAACACACACCTCTCAATTCGCCCCGCGTCGGGTGCACTTGACTCGTTTTCAGATCGACAGCACGCTCGAACGAGACGCGCGCACTGATTTGTTGGGCTCGTACGGCTGGCCGTAAGTGTACGTTGTCGCGCTGCTTAACGTGCCGAGTCTCCCGTGTGCTATTTTCGTGCTTAAACGAAAATTGTGAAAGCCGAAACACTGCGTATCATGGCGAATTGTAAAATAGTACGAGGAAGCCCGGATAGCGCTTGGCAACGATTCCTTTTAATATTAATTTGTAATAATCAATCTAATGTCTCTGGTCTATTTATCCCATGGAAAATATTAGTTTAAAGACCAAGACTGTCGAATAGGGAAACCTTGAAAAAATAGACGAAATACAAAAGGAACAAAATTCCATTTCCCGAAGAATTGGATCACACGTGGGACTTTACGGGTCAACCTTCCTTAACCAAATTTATTCTCATTCGTACAAACTGTTATACTATTTTTATGCTCCTATTTTTTCCCCACATCAGCAAGACACGGTTGTACACGCGCGTTCACGTACCAGCGTGCTGAATTATGCAGCCTGCATATTTTCCGGTCTGTTTGGTGGGTCTCAAAGCCTAACCAGTATATGTAATCCAGGCAGACTGTGCGCCGACTCTCTTCCCCCTCGCACGTGGAAGAGAGACCAGCCGCCTCGACTCGAGTCGAGTCGACTCGTCTGCGGGAGGCCCGGCAGAACGCGCGAAAATTCCTCAATTTCACAGAAGACTGCGCCGCCGAGAGACCTCGCAGCCACCGGAGGAGAAAGAGTGCCTGAACCCAATACACCTGCCAAACTCAACTCCCATCGATAGCAACAAACTCGCAAGAATACTCTCAAGACTAGTCCTTTTTGTCGCACTCATCAACTCCCATCCCAACACATTATTGGCGTCTCTTAATAGTTTTAATTAGTCCAATTAAAAAATGTAATTACTTCAATCATGCCCGAATGATTCGTCCGTGAAGTACACACCAGCATTTTCCACTGACGATTCCAATCATTTATTCCCATGCCTGGGATAACATTGGGGTGAGTCGGTGATTTCCTTATCCATCCATTGGCAGGGCCACCCTTAATGCAGGGGACAACTACTGCCTAGGCCCTAGAGTATCGAGGGTTCTCCCGGCCCGGCTGATCAACGCTTCGAGAGTAATTCAGCAGCGGGCGAGAGGATCCGAGTGAGAGGGACACGTACAGCGGACAATCGTCGGGGACAAAATCTCCCTCGACCTTAGCTCCGGAAAGAAGTGGACTCTTGCTGGGGGTTCGTCGGGGAGGATTCCGGATCCATTGCCAGGATCAGGGAGTAACGGTCGAGCGGTCGCGTCGCTGTACAAACAAGCGGTCGAGGGGGCGAGGAGGAGCGGGCAATTTGCGATGGCACGGTCCAGTTCGTTACACGAGCGATTAGACTCGTCAAAGGTGGCTCGGCGCGTCCTCTGCGCCGGGATAGCGTCTCGCTGCCGGCAATTAGCCTTCCCGAGCTAGTCCCTGGCTACTGGATACGTATGCGATGTTGTGTGCGCGTGCTCTGCTGGGGGGGTGACCTGGAGAATGAGGAAGCAGGAAGAGGTCCTCTCACCTCTTAATAATCGGCGCGAATGGAGTAAGCTTCGAGAGCAGCCCCGATTCCGTGCCTCCTTCGCTTCAACCCCTGTTCAGCTACACCCCGATATACAAGGTGGTGCACTTCGCTTTGAACAAGTCTTATCCTACACAAATCTTTATCAGACACGTATTACTTATATTATTTATTTATTAAGTAACAGCAGTTCCGGCAAATTCGGACTATTTTCCTCGAATTGTATTATATTGTACATAATTGATAAAACGGACGAGCAAGCTGACAAATATTTGTATAATTAATATGACTATAGAATTAATTGTTGGAAGTAGAGCAAGTCTGGTGGCTTAAAGAGAAGTGAATCACTCTGTACATACAAGTAGTACATGGAGATGCGGGTAGGCTCATAACAGGAGGGTGGGTACGTGCGCGAAGGTGTCGCCGACGTCGCGGAGAGCCTCGATTAGACCTCTTCTCACCTAGAACAGCCGAGACGCGACACCGAATCGGCACAACGGAGCAACGTAGCCTGAAGAACCAAGTGTATGTAGTTTGCAGTAGCACCCTGCGCCCAAGGAAAGCTCTGCTGAAAGGGGGAGCAGAGAGGAACAGGCAGAAGGAGGGCGAGAGACGTGCACAACGTGCACACAGCTGCGACTCGCCAGCGGAACAAGAAAAGATCGGGAAGAGAAGTGCGTGCGTGCGTGCGGGCGAGGAGGCGCGCGTAGAGAAGAAGCCGAGCGGGGGAAACGGAGAACGCGGTTGGCAAGGTTTTGTTCACAGGCCGACGACTCGGCTAACCGCGTTTTCCGCCTTTCCGGGGTACGCGCGTGAGCCTCAGCCCGCCACTTAAGGTCCCGCCAACGCACTTCGCTCCGGATTCCGTCGTTTTGAAGGAACTAAACTCCTCCGCGCCGTTTTTCCCTGCCTCTGCCGCGCTTATGGTTGCCTCCTCGCGCGCCTCCATGGGAAAAGACTGTTGGGGGCTTTTTTAGAAATTCAGCTTGTGTAGCATTGTCGGCCGATTGCCGGGATCGCCGCGCTCTGATTCGGACTTGGGACGCACGCTCCACTGAAATTGGTCAGGAAACGTAGCTACCGAGTCTTCTTTCAATCGCGAATTTTTCCCCGGGATTGTTTGCTTGTTTTCGGATAGCAAAATTCGCGGCGCTAAATGGATTTCAGTATCTAGCGCGATGCGCAGTGAGATAAAAGGTTTAAAAGAAATTAATTTTTCGGCAGCACGTGTGGCCGGGAAAATTCATCGAAACTGTGGGATGCGGCTTGGCGAATTTCATTGGGGCTAGCCATATCCATTAGGCGACCCCTACATCCAGCAGATTTTTGCGAGTGCAATCCACCCCCGCGCGATATCAATCAGCTGATTGCCGACCTCGACCAACCCCATCGCCCGATTATAATGGACGAAATGGCCCGACCGCTGAAACTAACGAATCTCGTTGTATGCTTTGATAAAAAATATGGCTTTCGACTTCCGATAAATGCTCTGCACACCATGTTCACCCGGTAAATTCCATTTCTAGCAACCCCTCGCGCCGTTTAGTTGTCAACCAAACAGTTTAACGCCGCGTATGGCATCGATGAGTACCTAAATTGATTAAACAAATAAATCCCTGACATTGAAGGTGTCCGGTTGACAGTTCCTTCGTTAGCAACTCGACGCGAAGGGGAGTGGCATAAATGGGGGGACCAATGCGAAGTCTGCCTTTTTTAAAACGGTCAGAGGACGTAAGGTGAGACAATGGTTGGCATAAAATCGATAGGGCAAATCTATTATTAACAAAGTGCGTAGGAAAGCCTTCGAAAAGGGGGGAAGGGGGGGGGGCAGTAACGGGCACAGGGTGGCGTTTAAAATTTCAATCCCACCCCATCGTCCTCGCCAGACACTCAGGCAGTTTTTCTCCCATCCAGCCTCCACGCACTGCCATCGAGCCAATAATTGGTGTACCTGCTGTGCAAAGGGGGATGCACACACTATGGTCTTGAATGGAATTCTTGCAACTGTTTGCCCGCAGTTTTCCTGCACTTTTCCCGCCCCTCCCCCCGCAGGCCCTTCGTCTACTGACGAGGCTTTCCTTAGGACACACGCTCGCCCTGTTGGCATTAATTGCCAGCGTTTACCAGGGTTCAAAGCGATCGGGGGACCGCACTGGCAGTGGCTCCGTTTTCCAAGACTTCTTCCAGCCAATCGGCTGTCAATGACGCATGCAATTTACCGTAAAAGGCAAGGAGATCGCCTGCAAGCTCTTCCTCTCTCGCGGCACACCCGCCTCGAGTGATGTTGCGAGTAAATGAAAGAATGCGGACTAATTAATTCGGAGATGCTAATGTCCGGTATTAAGTGCGTGGACGCCGGCGGATTAGCTGTTTTACAGGCGGCATAATTCGCACCGACGTTTCCCTAATAAATTTAGTTGTTGGCCGCGCCCAGGGTGCATCGCGAGCGTGTTGCACGTGAGAGGCTTTAATGCAAATTCTCAGCGGTGAGCCAAGATCGTATCCGCGCCCGCGGCTTAGAGTCCGCGAGCTTTTTTCCCAATGGAGATCGTCATTTCCGGCTGTCCGCGTCGCCGTCGTTCCGTTAAATCGACGGTTTCACCGGGAGATTCCGAAGCAAGTCGGGACGTTGCTCGGTGGGCGGAGTAGGAAATGCCCGAAAGGAGACTGTCTGAGGCGTCAGAATTTAATTACGGAAATGGAAGCGCATTATGAGCGCGGCGTGTCGTGTGCCGCGCCGACTCTTCTACCTCGAGACGCGACAGACGAGAGGGACGGAGAAAGGGAGAGAGCGAGAGGGAGAACTCTCGCGGCCCAGTTAAATGTTTTCGCCGGTGACAACGCTTTTCGTTCGCATCGACATATCCTGAATTACATTGCGCCGAAGTAGCAGTGGCGCGCAGTCGAGGCAGACACCACGAGTCTCCCGTCTCTCTTTCTTCGGCTTATGAAACGTCCCGATAAGTTGGTGGCTCGCGACGCCTGACACATTCTCCTTCGCCGGGAATTACCAACTCTTGCCCCAACAGAAATTACAAAATGCCGCCCGGCCCGTAATGAACTGTCCACTGTATTAATAACGTTACACATATCGTGCGTACTCTCCCGCAGATTACATTCAGCCGATATCTCGTCTAGCGTAAAAATTGATGGGAAAGACAGAATTTCTGGCTGCTCCTTTTCTCCTTACCCCTTGCACTATTCACTGCGGCGTGTTACGCAAGCTCATTGTTCGCCCTGGACTACATTATACATATAAGCTGGTTACGCGCGCCGACTTCAATCGGGCCGCGAAATGTCGCGGAAATAGATGTATCTGCTTTTCCCCCTCTGTTGTGTCGTCAATCGATGACTCTCCGATAATTACTGACCTCTGTTTTACAAAGGAGACACACAGCGGGAAAGGAGAGAAAGCAAGAAATATAGCCGCTCGTTGTTGGAAGCCAGACACCATTCATGACTTGAGTCGTGAACTACGTGACTACGGGTATACACGAAATTCCATGCAGTCACTCCGAATTAAATGACTGGAGGCCACCCCCTCAACACTTGAGACCGCCCCGCGTTGGCCGGAGCGGTGGAGCCGGGGTGGGCGCGTAATTTTCGAGTAGTTTTTAATTAATGACTGATTGGCACCCGGTTCCTACAGCCCCATCTCCGCTTTCTTCTTTCGCCACTTTCGCACCACGACTTTTTCGCCAGGCTCTTTCTCTCTCCCCCTCAACCCCGCAAGTCACCCTCGCAGTTCGCCTATGGGGGTCGAGCACATACTTTTAAGGCTAACTCGAAACTAATGACGTTTAAATTGGGAAAAGTCGAGCTGCTCGGAGGGTGTTTGGTCTTAGAGAGTGTATGAGTGTCATTAAGTGTTTGACTATCGCTCGCTTGATTCACCGGGGTTGTCCAGCCGGAAGTAATGCGGCCAGGGATGCGCGAGGAAGTCGGGTATAGTCAGGCGGACTATTCCCAGGCATAGTCAGAGGGTTCGAATTGCACTTGCATCGTCTGGAGTACCGTCTGCGACTCGTCTAGTAACGTTTCGGCTCGCTCCCCTGGCTCTCCGCCCTTTTCTTACTCATTGACTTTGGTTCCCTCTCGCACACCAGTCGCCCTCCTACCTTTCGTTCACGCTCCTCTCCCATTCACCTATCCATCACATCTACATACTCCATTATTCTTACAACTTCTGCGCCAGAATATTTACTCCGGGATGAGTTGTCCATATAAATTTACGGGAAATCCGGGAGAACCGGCTTTCTCCATCTGCGCTTCCTTACTTTCGTGTAAGTAAGATGTTCCTGAGCTTTTACTGATATTTCCAAGTTTGGGTATTTTAGTGCAGTCGACATAATATTAGAAATAAAGCATGAAATACAGGGCATTCGGAAGAGCAATTCGGTCACGGGCTCCATGTCTTTCTCCGAGGGAATGCTAGTGTAACTAATTATAGAGGACCGTAGAAAAATGGCACGCTATATCGGAGGATAGTGTGGGTCAGGCACGGAACAAGGCGCACGCTTTGAAAGTCATGGAGCGGACAGGCGGGCACAGGACATGCCTGTTATTTTAGTAACGCATTATTTTTCCCAGCCCACGTGATCTCCTTCGCGACCGACTTTCATTCTTCTTGCACTCCTCCATTACGTTTGACTGTCAATCAATGGGGAGAGCCGTACCAAACGAATCCGGCGCTCGCGGGTAGGCGAGGTACATTGTGTAAACTCCATCATTTGTTACTTGCCTGTCAATTAAAGGTAACGGGACGTGAACAGCAGCGTCGTGCCGCCCTCTCTATCTCCCTCTCTCTCTACTCCCCACGCAGCACTGGCGATGCTGTGATTTTATCCTCGATTCGCCTTGGATACACTTTTCGCGAGTCTTGGTAAGCTGATACTCGGCTGATATACATACAATAGGGACGATTCTAATCGGACTTTGACTCGGCCCGAGCCTTCGACCGGTTATCTACCGATTTTTAGGAAAGTCGGATCGCAGGCAACCTTGACTGGTTTGAGTGATTATCTTCTTTGTACAGTGACTCGCGTATGAGTTCAGACTCGACATTTTAACAATTTAACAGTATGTAGCAAGTGGAGCTCGAAGCTGCACTGACCATCGCTCGGCCAAGTCCGCGATTGGTTCTTGTTCGAGTTCGTTAATCCGATGGATAATTCCAAAGGTTCGCGCGATGTTCATTACTCGCTGGACAATTAGTCGCGCGCAAACGAGCCTCGTCGTCACAGGCTCCGCTGTGTCCGCTCGTTACGGAGATTCGACAGAAAGAAATGCCGAGGAGGAGTAATTAACGGCGCGGAACGCTCGGCCGGCTGTGAGGGAGTCCCGTTGGAATGGGCTCGATTTCGTTTTTCCGATCGGGATAATCGTTTCCCCCTTTGTCTTGGGTGGATCGTTTGACGGATACACACGCCACACCTCCCCTTTGCCACCCGCGAAACCGTGCGTTCCGCGCTCGACAAAGGACAGCCAAGGGCCGGGACTCGTCGCTTATACATTCTGGCTCTGGCGCACGAAGCAGGCCAAGTTCGTAGGAAGCCAGTTGCCAATCTCTGCGGATCCGTGTCCGTCTTGTCGGCAAACAGTCGGGTGGCGCGCGTATTCCCAGAGAGGAACACTCTCCCGCGCCCTCGAGGCTGCCTCGACTAACTCTCCTCTCTGGGAAAGCAGCTGGCGTTAATTTCAAATATGCATTTTCATCCTCGGCCCAAGGAGGACAAGTAATCGCAATTCCCCTTTGAATTTATTTACCCTACAGATTTACCCTCTTGAAAAAACCGCGCTCATCGGCCGACAGTGAGAGAGAGAGAGAGAGAGAGAGAGAGAGAGAGAGCGAGAGAGAGAGAAGGATTGGAGCGAGCTGCGGGGGGAGGGAAGGGGTGGTTGGGAGGTGGTGTGAGAGGCAGTAAGCGAAAGGCCCTCTATGAAAGTGGCGAAGGGAGAGAGTAGTCTGGATACAGTGACGGAGGCGAGCGCGGGACAGGCGAGGCAGCGCGAAACACGCGCGCGGAACTGCACCGCGAAAGAGATAACTAACACACACGGCTCGTCGGTCGGTTGGCAACAAAACCGAATTTGAAATTTTCCAATGAATTATGTCGGCCTTTTTCCCGTGCCGCGGTCGACGTGAATGCAGCCCCTTCTAGCCAGGGTGTATTCAGAGGATCACAGAGCCCACGGAACCAATGCGTGCATGCACGCACGCACATCCCACCCTCTCTCGTTCTCCTTTCCTGCTCGCGCCACTGACTGCCTCTCCCTCTCTCTCTCTCTCTCTCTCTTGCGCGCGCGCGCCCGTAGTCGGGAGCGAGAGCAGAGAAAACGTAGCGAGCGATCAAATAAAAGCCCGTGTTTTCCCCGATATTGAACCCTAAGCTAAGCCTAACCTGCCCCAACCTCCGCCTACCGCAACGTGGCCTGCCGTGGAGGAAGCGAGCGAACGAGCGGACGCGTGGGTGGAGGCCGAAGAGGTGGAGGAAGCGGGGGTTGCGCTCGAGAGGGGGTGCGGGTGGCCGAGTGAGAGAAGGAGAGAGAGATAGAAGGAGAGGGAGGGAGAGAAAGGCAGGCAGAGACGAGGAGAGTAGCAAGAAGGGGTGAGAAAGAGGCCTAGCGGAGGGTGCGGGTGGCGGGCGGCGATGGGTGCGCACGGGGGTGGCAGGTAGGGGGAAGCCACCCCAACTGCGGTCGTTGACCCCACGCACACCCCCAGTCCAGGCCGAACCCACCCCTCAGGGCCGACGACACTGGTGCCGTCTCACGGAAAAGTATTGCACTCGCATTGCAACCCCCTTTCAGAACTTCCCTCTGTCTCCTCCGGCTTGTCTCTCCCTCTCCGTCTCACCTTCCCTTACTCTTACCCTCACTCTCCCTTTCGCTTGCTCCCTTCTTACGTTTCCCTCTCGCTCCCACTCACTCTTTCTCTCTCTCTCGCTCTCATTCGCGCTCGCGCTCGCGCGAGACTTCTTTCCTCCTGCGCGCCCTCTCGCCCTTAACATCACCACCACCACCACTACCACCTCCCCGTTGAGCTTCCCGTCCACCCCCTTCGCCGTGTCTGTCCTGGTTTTTCCTTCCAAGTTGGCCCGCGACCGCCTCCCTCGCTCCTTCAGGCCCGCGGTCGCTGCCACCTCGTCGATCTCTTCTTGCCGGGACACCCAACCCGGGACTTGGGGTGGCTGGTGGCCCAGGATAACGACGCGCCCTCGAAGAAGAGAGCGCCAGGTGAAACCGAGCGGCCTGTCTCTCGCTCTTTCATCGTTTTAACTAATTTCTGGGGTTAACGACATCGGTTTTCGAATACCTTGAAGCCCCGGCCGGCGGTGACGCCGGCTTCCGCGCCGCTGCTGTTTTCCTGCGCTCGCCCTTAATGGCTGAGGGGTGGATAGGACCACTCGCAAGGGCGGCTTGATCGGCCGCACACCCAATTCTCGCGAAATGCCCTCTCGAGCTCTCCCGCTTGCCCCGTGTCTCTTTCCTCTACCATCCTTTCTGTCTATCGGTGTTTATCTTGGCAGTGTCATGGGATTGTCGCGGCCTTGAGGGGTTTCCGCCGTTAATGCGTCGGCGGGTATATGTATGTGCCTGGCCGGCTCTATTGGGTTCTTCGCCCGGCCGATCGGAACTGGCCTGACCAGTCGCCGTCGAGAGAGCCCGCCAGGCGCGTTACTGATAGCGATTTTCCTCATGCAACGTGTCCCCCATCTTCACCCGAATCGACTGGAATGCGAGTGGCAGTCAGACTGGCAGTGCCAAGTGGGCAATAACAAAAATCGCACCCTTTGTCTGGGGTGTTGCAAGGGCGCAGCACCCGAAAGCTTCGCTGACGCGGTGGTCCATTAATTTTTCAGGCCTGAAATTCGCGCGACAAGCGCAATTTCGAGCGACGATGCCTTTGGCGCACGCATTGCGCGCGTCGTCGACTCGCCTGTGTTACGTGTACTGCGAGAGGAGGAAGCATCGACGCCATGGAAAAAGCATTGTATTCCTGCAGCGGCCCACCAGCCCCCATTTTTTTAAAGCAGCCTCTCCACAACCCCGCCAACCGACAGTACCGTGCGACTATACTTGGTTCTTCCGGGTGTTTGTGCGCGAACAATTCGCAAACAGGCGCGCATCGCTTGCCACGAATCCGTCGCTTTACCGTCTGGAGGGCGAAAGTTAATGTCAACGATCGGCCGTCATTAGCGTGTCTATCGACCGCCTAAGCCGAAAACAGGTGTGCGCTCTTCAGTAGCTGCCTCGGCTTTCATGGAAACTCATCATGTTCTGTCCATTCCCTTCGATCCGCGAGTACATCCAACTCCATTTGGATACGCTGATTCCTTATTTTTCATTATTTACGTGCAAAGTATAATCCGTCGGACGCAAAGCAACCGGCTTGCGTATTCCGAGAAGTCCTGATGGTCGGCGAGAATTTTAATCACCCAAGCACGCGGGCGCGCGCGGACTTAGTGCGAGAGCGACAAAGAGGGGGTGTGAGAATGTTAGGGAAGAAGTCGGGCGAGGGGGACAAGCGAGAGGGGCGAGGGCGGCTTTTTTTTCTTTTTTTGTAATTTCTCGGGAATCAATTTCAAAAGGGGGAGTCATCCCCGGGACGAACAATGACGCCCCGTGACAGGCTAGAAAGGATTATCAATGACGTACTGGAAAAGTTGCGAGGAAAAGTTTTATTGTCTGGAGCCATGGCCGATTTGTTATCCAGCCGTGCGGATGCGTACGCGCGCGCTTTTGCTTCCGGGTTAGGGTCTCTCTACAGGGTGTTGCTCAACGACCTGTATCGGCAGGCCTTTTTTCTCCAGCGGCGTCGAGCAGCGGCGCGCGCTCGCACTAGCTCTCCGCGCGAACAGGGGCCCTTCTTTTTCTTCCTAGACAATCAAGAACTCATCGGTTGCGAGAGCGCAACGCGCCCGCCTCGAAGGTGTGCGTGCACCTACTCGCCTCCGCCAATACCGCCAGCGAGCAAGGCGGAGCGCGCGAAAGCGAGAGTGCCAGACGGAGAGAGAGAGAGCGAGAGGAAGGTACGCGGATGCATTTTTCTGAAACCGCCATGATAATCAACGCAGCGCCGGCGAGTCTCAGTGCGCCGAAAGAAAATAGGAAAAATGTCATCGACACACGGAAGATAAATGTTCGGCCGGCACTGCTCGACTCCTACCCCCTTTTTGCTTTCCTCCGCTGTCTGTCTATCTACTTCTGCAACTATCCGTCTTAGTCACTCTCGTTCAGATACCCGAGAGGGGGAGGGAGATTTGCTGGCTCTCTCGCAGCAACTTTGCCGATTATGCTTCGATTCTGCCTGACGCGCGTCGGTGCAACTGTTGCGTAACTGTCGGGCAGAGGAGCCTCAGTGTCAATGAACTCTTGCTAATACTTCCTTACACCGCGCGTCGTACGACTATCCCCTGCGCGCCCCCTACGAAAAAATTAACGTACCAGCTCAAGAATTCCCAGCCCCGCGTGAAAACCTTTTACAATTCGAAAATGACTTCCCACCCCCGCACGAGCCACCACCCTTCGCGCGTGTCTAGTCTACGGCTGCCATTAGAAAATGACGAGAGCCTCGACTTTCGGTCTTCGGCTGCCTCTCGATTATCACTGTCCCATTTTCCAGAGCGAGGCTCGTATAAAGTTAATTGCGATTGGGATTAAATTAATGGGAGTTTCGGAAGAGGGTGGAAAGGTGAATGGTCGAATCGATAGAAATTAGCTGGGGAGGAAAGTCGACGTGTTTCCGGGGAAACTTTTCCGCCCGGTGGTACAGGCGTCGTCGCCGTCGTCGCCGTCGTCTCCTTTCGCCGGGGGAGGGCTGGGTGAGCGCACCAGGCATACACGAAGCACACAAATTCCCGTGAAGCATGTGCGAGCGAGCGACGAAGGGACGACCCACCCTAAATTTGCGTGTCTCGAGCGGGTGCGGGCGGCAGCCTCCCCACACCTGAAACTTTCAACCCTCGGAGGATAGCCCGCACTGACCTACCCCTACTACGTGATTTATGTAGGAGCGCGCTACGTAGACGCAGGGGCGTCCAGACCCCTCTTTCCTTCTTAGCCCTTTCGAGAACCACTTGTCCCGCCGGATAGAGTGAGGGTTGAAAAATCCTCCCCCCCACGCATTATACCCCTGCACCCTCCGCCCTACGTGCACGACGCTCTGCACGAGGATAGTAGTGCCGAGGCCCTCCACGACACGACACACATTTTTCGGTAGACGATGTCCCGACTGATACGACCTGTCTTTCACCTTCGCATTTTTATCATTTCTCGCGATTCACTTGCCGAATTTTATCCAATTATTTTAATAGTTGAATGAATTAATCATCCTGTCTTTGTAAGGTGAACGTCCCTTATATGTATCTTCGTAATATAAACGCTCAACACATATATTATTCACTTTTAATTTTAATTTAAAATCGTGCATATGATTTGCGAGTTAACAGGTGAGGAGATTACGAGGTGCTCGGCTAGACTCGTTCGTGAAATAGTAGGAACGTGAAATATGACGCGAGCAACGGGACATGCTTTATGAGGCTACTTAAGATAGCTGATCTGATATTTCCGCGAACAAGAGTGCAACCCCGAATCAGATCCGAGTTGCAAGAATTTTCGTGCGACTCTTGGTCGCGCCGGAGTTCCGTTGCACACTGGTCGCTCTCGAGAGCCCATTTGTATAACGAATCACGGCCACGGGGAAGGCTCTGAACCTTCTACGTTAACATCGTTGCAGTCCCGATAATTAATTTACGTGCGTTCAGCTACCGCACGCGTCGATTTTCGTCGGTGGGAAGCGGCAGGAAACTCGGGCAAAGTTCCAGTTCGACAGATAAACGTCCAACGAACCCCAACCTATATTAAGACTGGTCAGGTTTTGGGTTGGTATGTAACATCTCCAGCACGATTTATGGATTTGGCAGACGCAACGCTTAATGTACTAACAATCGACACTCGGAAGCCTCAACTATCAAAACACGTAGAATCAAGCAGCAGCATTGCTGAGGATAATGATCCAGGGATGAAAGTTTCTCGAACGTGTTTCCTACGTGGCGGCGATGATATCGGGCGGATTTTCAGTCGACGCCCGCAAGTGCGGAGGTGCGCGGGCGAGCAACGGTCCCGTACAATGAATATTTCATAGCATCGCGTGCCGAATCCGAGCGGTGAATTTTATATTTTTCTCTTACTGCTTCTCGTATAATTACGGGGATCGCGTCGCGCGTCCTCCCCTCCGGGCACCCCCCAAGTACCGAGCGCTCACGCGGGATCCAATATTCTTGCCTTAACTTTCCCGGCCGGCCCACTTAATCCCGCGAAGCTAATTAAGAGAGGGCGGACACTATTTTAAACTAGGCAATTTAAATTACTTTTTACGAGTCCTTCGACGCCCAACCCAGTCTTCCGCCCGGCGGCGAACCTATGGACCCATGATTCTTTCCTCCTACTCTCGAATAGCTTTGCTTTTTCGAGTTATTTCCATTCAACCCTAAATTTGTGGAAGCATCGGGAAACCTCGATCACTCGAGAAAAATTGATTTTATTATTCATAGAAATTAATCTCGTCATTATACTTGTATCAATGTGAAATTGTGCTTTAATGTCGAGTACTATTCCCAATACTTTAGTGGGATTCGAAATCTTTAGAAGATCTTTGACATAACACCGTTGCGCGACCCTTTGATCGCGCAAACCGTTTGCGATTATTAAGGCACGGCGTGACACAGCTATGCACCCCTTTACTTCTATCCCATTTTCCGATTCTAGTTTCGCCTTTTGCTATGCGCCGTCTTTCGCTTGTCTCTCTCACGCAACCCTTATTGTAGTACGTCCCTTTCGCTCTTTTCCAGGACCCTTGTACCCCCCCCCCCTCTCTCTCTCTCTCCCTCTCTTTCCCTTGGTTTACGGAACACTCTCCCACCCCGTTGCTTCGCTCGCTTGCGCCTTTATTCGCGGCACTAAATTACCGGCGGCCTGCAAAATTGCTTTCGTACGTAAAAGAAAACTGTGGTCCGCCCCTCACGGTCGATACCGTCGGCCGAAAAAGGGGAAGGTCGCATGCGTCTAGAACCGGCCGAGCTCCGCTACGCTGCCTGGTACACTGTGTGCCTATGGATTTACGCACCTTGGAGCCGAAACCTGAAAAGGATAGGTGTGCTAGGAGCGAGGGTGAAACGACTGTTCTCTAGGTGCTGAGAGACGCTGAGTGAACGCTCGACTCTAGTCGCCCACGTGATTTCCCTCTACTTGTAGGATCTGAGGGCACGGAAAGCTACCCTTAGGGCTGGTTGACCCAAAGGACTCTTCCCAGTCGATTCATTTTATGGAAAATGGAACTATTTCTATTCAAGTAACACTCATTGATTGATAAAGATTATTAGTGTATGAGAAATTTTTCCTTTTCCTCATTTATATTAATAAATTGGTCTAAGCACGTGTCATATTAGGATATCGCCGAATTTTTCCTCGGCACCTCCCCTTTGCCAGGTAAGATATGTATATTTCCGAAGCCGCGGAAACGTCGATCCTCATTAAAAGTCCCTTAACAAAACTCATTAGTGAAAATTCGCCGGGAGAATGGTCTCGCTAACTTCGTCCTGGGGCACGGTCGTCGTCGTCGACGTAGCATAAGTTTGTTGGTAACTGGAGAGACTGTTTTTTCGCCGTATCATTCGTTCCCGCGGTAAGCGCGACTCCGAAATGGAAATAAAAAAAAGAAGGGACGCATCGGTCTTCCGATTCGTGGCTGTGAGAGCCTTTTGACGGATGCGCGGCGCACGTCGCATCGCGTAAACCTGTAATTGCAACTTTGCGGGGCGCCTCGAACTCGAACTTTGTTTCGAGCTCTCTCTCTCTCTCTCCCGCTCGCGGCCGAAGTCGCTCTCAGGCTCTCGCAGAAAGGGACCGTAAGTACTTGTTGCTCTCGAAATACAGAGAATCGCGCGACTCCCTCTGCTCCGGCGCGCCTTGCCTCCTATCAAGCTTCGACGCCGGGTTCGACTAAATACGCTTCGCCTCGCACTATTCACCCACTGATCTCTCCCCCTCCCCCCCCTAGCTACGTCCCTGTCTCCCGCTCTACTCTTTCGCGCAAACAATGGACCTCCGCGTGGCGATGTATCGATCCTATCAAAATACAGGGGATCCAACCCGCGGTCCTCGTCATCAGGCTAATTGTTATCGTCGCGTACTCTGGGTTGAAAAATACACGAGTCGATTCGTGACATGAAAAAGGATTCCCAACAAAGTGCGCATCTTTCGACAAAGTTCGCGCGTACACGTTGCTAGTTGCATTGCACACCAAGCAACGGAGAGAGTCGGAAGTTGAGCCAGTACAAGATTCGCCCCTTTTTATCGGCCGCGTTTCCGCCCTTCGTTCCTGGACTCGGCGCGTAGTAGAGAGTCACTTGGTTCCGAGTCCCCGGCGCGGCCCACCCTTCGATTTCCAGGGTCCAGCGTGCGTCCTGCCGGTCCTTTTTTAGCGAGCGCACCCACTGCCGGATCCGAGGCATCTGCGCGTCCACGCGCACAACGCGCTGGCGTCGGGAACGGCGGTTCCTCTCCCTAGATGCATCTCCATTATGAAATTGATCAGCCCCTCTCTCCGGCGGGCATTCCCCGGAGAGCCGCCCGGAAACTTGGCGTTTACCCACCATGTATACCGGAAGCGCGCTGGCCCCAACTACCATCCAACCCCCGTGTTATTGGAAAGTGGTAGCCGGTAAGGACGACGAGGCGAACGGGAGAAAGGGTGGAGATGGCCAGAGCAGTGGGAAGAGGAGAGAACGCGGGGTGAAGGGGAGGGGGGGGGGGCACCGGTATCTACTCCTACCAGTTAGACGAGGAAGGAGGATAACGATGGTCCTCGCGGAGAATTCATCCCTTAAGAAAATACAGGCAATAACCTGGCTCTCCTCATTGGCGGGTGGGCGCACAGTGGATCCCGGAGGCTGCGAGTAAGCCGGGAGTGGCGGAGTGCCGGGACTAAGGTGGCATGGGGTAGTGTCAGGTGGGTATGGGGTGGTATGAGGGCGAAGCGGAGTTCGGCGGGTGGGTGTCAGGGCAGAGGAGGAAAGACGTTGCTGCGTAAGAGATCGGCGGAAGGCGGTGTGTGGGTGGCAGGTGGGCCAAGGGGTGCACAGGGTGGCAAATGCGTCAGGTGGGGGGTGGCATCGGGGGAGCGGTAAAGGTGGTACACGGAAGTATACGAAGTTGAAGTATGGAAGGAAGGAAGGAAGGCAGGAAGGAAGGAAGGAAGGATGTGCGGAAGGAAGGAAGGAGCGCCGAGCGGAGGAAAGCCAACGGCGCCGGCGGAGGTGGAGGAAAAGGTGAAGGTGGAGAACTCGGAAGGGGCGGTGGGTTAAAGGTAGCGGGCCAGAGCCTCACTTTATTTTTATGCAGTTATTGATCTCCGTAGAACCCGACACCCGCCGTGCCCACCCTCTTCCTACACCCCCTGAACCTCCGGCTCCTCCGGCCTCCTACCCTTACACGGCCACCCTGTCCTCCACCCCATCCACGCCGCCCTTCTCGGCCGAACCTCCGAGCCACTCACCCCGTACCACCACCGCCGATGCTGCCGCCGCCGCCGCCGCTGCCGCTCTGCCTCTTGCCACCTTACCTTACCTCGCCTTGGCTCGGAGCTTGGCTTGTGCCGAGCCACCCTCTTGCCCTTCGCGAGAGCCAGCCTGCCGGCGGGTAACTAGCTTATCAAAAAATGGGCGTTGCCGCCTCTCACTGTCTCGTTTGCCCTCTGCCTCTCACTCTCGCTCTCCATTCGCCACCCTTGCACCTCTCGCGCCTCACCCTCCGTCTTTCTTTCCTTTCTACATACACCGACACGCGCGCCGGAGCTCGCGCTCGCGCTCGCCCGGACATATGTACACGCCCGCTCAACCTCGCCATCTTCTCCGTCTGGCTCGCGGCCGGCCGGCTTCCCCGCACTCTTTTTCTCGGAGGAGGCTCTGCCTCTTACTTCCTCGCTCCTCTCGCCTATCGCTCGGCCACCCGGCCGCCCTCTCTCGCGCTCACTTACACCCTCTGTCCGCGTCTTTTTCTGCGCGCGATCTTCCCCCCCAGCCCCCGCCGGTAATTCTCTCCTCCACCCCCCCCCCCCCCCCCCGGGGCCGGGGCTCATTCCGCCTCATCCCCCGGCCTCGCTCTTTCCATCCCGAGTCCGCGCTCGGCGGCTCCTCCGCTCTCTTCCCGCCGCCTCCGCCAGCCGCGCCGCTCTCCCGAGCTTCTTCCATTGTGGCCCGCACACCTGGCCTCGTCGTGGGGAGGTCCTCATTGCCGTGTCGACGCCGATCGCCGCGTCCTCCGGGGCTGAGTCTGCCGTGCAGCTCGCGGGGGTGGCGACCCCTGCCTCCCTCCACCGTCGCCCCCTTCTCGCTCGAGGACTCGAAATATGATACAGGCGCCAGAACTGCGGCTACGTGTGCGAGAAAGGAGCGTGCGAGAAGCTGCGTAGTAGCAGGACCGATACCCTCCGAGTGTTCCGGGGGTTCCTTGTTCCTTGCCGGAGCACTGGATAATCGTAGCCCATCTTGCTCCGTCCAACTGCTCCTCCGTCCCCCGCTCCCCATTCTCCGACAGGGTGTGTCCCTTGACCGATTTCGTGTAGATTCGAGTCCACTAGCTACTATTACTATCTTAGTTGTACTTCTAGCTTTAATTAGTTCCTACATTTCGACGTCTGCAGTTGAAATTTGTATACTTTTCAAGATATTAATTAAATGCTGCACACTGCTTGACATCGTAGATTAGCATGTCGCCAGGACAACGCGTACCTACAGCTCCTCTCGCTCCTTTTTGCCAGATACGTCCGCCGACGAGTTCCTCTCCGTTTCGCCCGTCTGGCAGAGGGAGGCGGCAAGTCCCCCGCGTTTTTCCCTTCCTTCCGACAGTAGCCAGGTATGTACATGTGCGTGTGCGGCTATCCTCTTTCCCGTCCGGTTGTCTCCATGTCCGGCGAAAAGAACGCACGCCTCGAGGAACCAGTCAGAGAGAGAGGCAGAGAGGGGGAGAGAGAGAGAGACGCTGAGCGGGCGACGAGGGTGTTCAAAGGAAGCGAGAGTGAGAGGAGGAAAATAGGAGATCCGCATTTATGTACGAGTGAACCGATCGATGGCTATACCGAGCCAAGCCCGTCCAACCCCTCGGTCCAGACTCTCCTGGTCCTTAATTACGCCAGGAGGACGCTGCACACTTTTCTTTCGCTTTTCCGGCTCTCCTCGACTCTACACGTAGCCCGGGAAGTTTGCGGGCTGGGAACGGCGCCGATTTTGCTTCCCGGGAAGCTTCGCGGTGAAGGGTGAAGTTGACCTAGTCAAGGGTTAGGGCAAGGTGACGGTCATTGCAACGGAGCAGCTTGTTATCAAGGGTGCTTCTTTAACAAGATCCTGGAAAATCGATTGGGAGCTCGGCTCGCTGGCTAATGCTCATCCTGCCCGCCGCTTCCAGCCTGCATAGTTCACCCCCTTCGTGCTCGCTAGACGTTCCTACCAACCCCAAGCCTCCCTCCCTTCCCCGTCGATACGCACTATTCTTTCCTATATTCGGACCTGCCTTTTCGAATTAATAGTTCCGGCGCCGTTGATTCTTGAGAGGGAGAAAAAAGCAAAGGTGAGAGATGGGAGATAGAGGGTGGCGGGTTCCGGGCTCGGGTTTCGCCGGGCGGAATCTGAAAGAGTAACGGTATGCGCAATCAATAAAAAGGAAGGCGAAACATCCGTCTCGTCCCTTGGTTGTAGCCAAGAGAGCGGGAGCGAGAGAAAGCGAGAGAGATCGGTGTTTTCCACCCCTCGGCTGCGCCGAGAAGGGTCAATGTCCGATCACGTGGTAAAAAGGGCGAAAAACGTTTCCTGAAGAGGAAGGGAACCGATGGAGCGCGAGGGGAAAAAGGCCGAGCAGCGACTTCCATGAGCGTGGGAGCCGAAAACGTGCTGCTGTATCTACTTCTACTCCCTCCCTCTCTCTCTCTTTCGCCCTCTCGTCCTGGCGGCCCTACTCCTCCGAAGGAGGAAGGATCGCTAGAGGAGGATCGCATCTCGCCCGGGCCGCCGCGTAGCAACAGGCATCTGTTGCAATAGAAGAGACACGACAGATAGTACCCACTGCACCACCCTACCACCTCGTCTCCGCTTGCATCTCTAACACAACACATGTACCAACCAACTCCACCGCACACTCGTCTCATCCTGGATCAGACTCTTTCAACCTCCTAGCCTCGAGGAACAAACTCCAAAGAGAGTTTAGACTCGTGAGTATGACTATGTAAATAATCAATCCAACCAATTCGATTGGTAATTAATTTATAATTGGTATTTTATAAAGGGTGGCAGGATTTTCCTGTAGGATTTATTATAGAAGATTAAGCCTCGCGGTGTTCATCCCCCAACTGAGAAACTCTGTCCAAAAGGAAAGCTCAAAAGGACGTGTCTTGGTTCTATTGTGCTTTGTGTTGAGTCGTATCGGCGACACCAAATTTTTCTTGACCTACGTGCCTCGAATTCGTATACTCGATTACTATGCTCGACTGTCCCGTATTGTTTACCCGTTCTATTATGTCAGGGATAATATTGACACGTTTGGTAACAAGATAGAGTTCGTCTTTCAACAGGTGACAGGGATTGCCGCGGGAGCGGGCGGCGGATTACGGGATCTTTTACCGATTAGTACCAGAGAATGGTTCAATCTCGATCGGACAGACGGTATTAATGGAGGCTCGGCCTCTAAATCCATTGCGGAGCTGAAACGCGTACAAAAGCAACGGCTGAAATCGTCGACGACTATTTCAGTCCATCACTTCAGGCCGTCAATGGTCAGCGCGGTGGGAAAGAATGGGCCTCCAGGGGGAGAAAATAAAAACGAAAGAGTTGGCAGCGCGCGCGCGGGCGTTCGCCAGGAAAAATTCAGGCTAATTGAATTCTGCTCTGATTTAGAGGCGGCTCGGTTCATTATTGGAGGAATGATGCGCGCAAATATGAAACCATTAGCGGGCGCGGTCTGCCGGCATGAGGATGTACGAGAGATAGGCTGGTGCGCACTCGGGTGTGCAGTGGTGGGCCACGATTAAATCATAGAGAATGGGAACTCTATGTCGAGCATTGCCTACACGAGTCTGATAGCCTTGGCGAGGCGCCCTCTTCAATTTCCCATCGTGTCCCACTACAAATAATAGTATATCGGCGCGATATGCCGGTGTCGTTCCCGTGACGAAAAACGAGTGGATACCCGGCGAGCGCGTCTAGCCGATCGGGAATATCGCTGGCGAACCCTCCATCCTACAATCGGGAAAAATACTCTCGGCAGCATCCCCTGCCCACTAAATTCGTCCGCTTGACATTTCAACCGGGCACTTGGCCAGCCAGAGGAATATTCATCCCAAGGAATTATCATGTCCCGAAATATTAACTTATTCAACATCCTTCAGTTTCATCCTGATCTCTAAAATCTCGCGTTTTTAGTTCCGAGTATAGAAACAACTCGATTCCATTTTGGGCCGGAGGATTTCGGAATATCGAAATTTCGAAACTCGTGGAGGCGCATTATACAGAGTGCAGGGTGCACCTGTTGTCCGTGTATCCCCCAAAGATCTAAGACCGGCGGGCTCTAAGTAGGAGGCGCGGCATTTCTGCCTTGACTCGCCGGGGATAACGAAAGCGCCGGGAGGGCACAGAATGCCAAGTAGCTAGAGCAAAAAGGAACGGCCATTCCGGCATAAAGCCGCGCACTTACGTCGAATTACGAGTCGCATTAGAATTTATTGCTCATTACTATCTTTCACGTAACCGGTAATACCGTCCATCTTTTTACTTTCCGCCATGACGCACCGCTATTGACCGGATAGCCCGGCATCCCAGCGAGGGGCATAAACGCCCGAAAGATATGCAAGTTGGAGTTTCGCGATTTTTTATGAGACCCTCTTAAAAGGTACGAGTGCGAGACAGGGTGTGCCTGGCCATCGGCCAGGTATGCATACGGCGCCCGCGGGTGAAGATGTTAACGTTCGATGTATAGTCGGTACACATTATGACATATCATACATATCATACATAGCACATAACATACCACACGTAGGATAACCTTCGAAACTAATACACCGAGCATATTCTTCCGTAGAATTTGTACTAAGAACTTAATTTCTAGGGTCAAACTGTTCAAGTATCAGGAACCTTTGAAAAACTGAAATTGTGTCCAAATCTTTGTTTCCATGTAATTCGACTATTTCTGCCTTAAAACCGGACGCCACCCGTCAATTGAAGTTGTTAGAACACAATTAGTTTGATCTACCAGTGACGCCAAAAATATCCTTGGACTTGAACGCTAGGTCAGCCGACTGCGACGTCAGAAAGAATTGCCAGTAAAAACAAGATTACTCGCTGGCACGGCTCTCCGTCGAGCCGTGTGTCCGTGTGGGCCGAGCGCGAGCGAATGCATGGGCAACAAAGGCGCGCAGGGACTGGCGGCGTGGTGTGCCACGTTATCATAACCCAGTAACGCCAAATATTGATTTTGACACGTACACGTGACGAGCCGTTAGACGCGGCTCTGCACACGCATGCATTTCGACGTACGTTCTCCTATCACCGCGCCCTATCCACCCACCCTCGCATCTTCCTACACGCCAGATACCACCCACTCGGAAGCACACGCGCGACTCCCGGGCACACACATCTACACCTCTGCCTATATGTATGTGCGGCGAAGTTTCGAGCGTACACGTGCCGACGGACGCTGCATTCGCAGCCACGTGCTGGTGCACCCACCCCATTGGCAAACAGGTCGCATCGTTTCCCGACACCTTGCGTTCTCACGCGTCCGTTGCATTATTAGCATGCACGGGCCGAAAACTCGAAATAGTCGGATGCTCCTCGTTCTCCACACTTCTCGATTAACCCTCGAATTAACAAGGGCGCAATCGACTTTGAAAGCACAAAGAATGTTAATGTTCCACCTATTGTTGTGTGCAAGTTGGGTCGACTTTAGCTTGAATCCCACTGGCGGAACTTCAAACGGCATTATTCGAGGTTACTATACGAGGCATGCAGCCAGAGAAGCACCGCACATCGCGGGAAAGTGGATGTACTATAGATTTGTCTAACCGCATACGTCTGATTGAACGTTTAGTCGCTTGCAATACATATTCCACAGTCATTATCGACTATGCATCGCTTCGTCGATGCACTTGACGGTATCAATAGACGCGTCGATGAAATGAATGCATTGGTAATGGATTACACGCAAGCGAAACTGGAATAAAACTCGGCCGTTTCGGCTGTGTCCATTTAGAAATGAAAGAGTCCCCGGCAATCCTCGAGATTCGCCCGAGTAAAATGCTGGAATTTACTTTCGAACAACATTGATACAACTAGTGGTTAGTTTTCATGCACGCACTTACCATTGGGCTGATGACATGGGAGAGCAAATAATAGGGAATCGCCGGGGAAAGTTCCTCGCCGAGTAACAACTTGGACGTTCTCGAGTTGTCCATTGCCAGGATCGCACGAACGGGATGCACAACTAGACCACCGTAAAACCAAACAACAATAATAACGAAGAAGCAGGCAATCGAAATAACAACAACGCGCACTCTAAGCACCATGCACTGATTCAAGCGTTGAAATCGGCTCGACGCGCTACCTAGCGGCGGCTTCCCCAGTTACGTATCGTTGGATCGCGGATTCCTACAATACCGACGTGAGATATGCTTTGAATTGAGTCACAGGGGTAGCCAGTGCAGGTGCAGTGATCGTCGGCTAGTATGCAACAGCTTACATGTCAGCGAGCGGAAATGCAACCGGCCGAGACGATATTGAATGTGATCACGCGACCGTCCTTTCTGGAGCAAGATAATTACGCATTAATCTGCCGAAGTTTCTATGTTCGCTATTGCGCTCGGTCTGCAATTACGCGTTGCCAGTGCTAATTAGCTCGATTGTTCGAGAGGTCCCGCAGTCCAAGTCAGTCCGAGCATATAATCTAACTACGGAATTCCTCCACTGACTCCACTCGCGATTAATTCCCTTCTTTTATTATTTCACGCTGGCCACCTTCGTACTTGTAATTCAAGTGCACACCCACCTCGGTCGAGATAATGAGTTTGGGCATTACATAGTTGGGTTTGTCTTCGAATTGGTATTCGGCCATTAGTTGAAAGCCGCGAGTCTCGTAAGCACCGAAACCGGAAGCTCGCGCCAGCTGTCTCAACTCTCTGAAGCATAGCGTAAAATTAGTCGGCGGCTGCTCGCGAGATGGCGGAGAGAGCACGCAAACCGGCTGGAAATATCAATATTTCCGAGACAACTCTGCAACCGTAATCTCCTTTGCATACGTAACAGTCAAGTAAGAGCATGTAGCGAAAGAGGCTGACACAAGGTGACAAAAATTCATCACGGAATATTTCCGATAGCGCGCGGTCAGGGTGACCAGCAGTAATGCTCGATCGCCTGGCGCAAAGTAATCCCCACCGGAAGTGCCGAGGTTTCGGAGGGAAAACAACAATGCTGTGCACAATACGTAACACTGCCGATAATCCTTAAAATGGGAGAAATATTTCTCTGTCGTTTTAAAGATTGTCTCACGCAGCTCCTCTTAAAATCGAGATCCACTCTAATTGAAGATTCACCTTTCAACTCTCGTCTCGAGAAATGTCGGGTATCGGGATGAATCCGCGAAAGCTGCAACCGCCATTGTAGAGGGTTCAAACGGCCGTGGCGGTATTAGGAGGGAACGTGCCGCCAGTAGGTTGGCGAGGGAGATCGAAGTAAGGGAATATTGCCGGGCAGATGGTTCGGAAAAAATCCAAGATTTATTTTGCCGCGCATCGCGGAACAAATTCATATGGACTTTTAGCGAGTAATTCGGGAAAGCGATGAGCCTGGCCGATGTAGTACAGGTTATGCTAAAAGCGCTTCACGGGGAGAACAGCGAGTATGTGTTGAGCTTTCTCGGGCAGCCTGGTCGGTAAAATCGACCACGGCGAGAGCCGAGAATCATGCTGCTAACGAAAAACTGACACGATTTTCTGAATAGGCCATCACGTCCCGTGGTGCACCTGGCTAGATATTGCTTTCCAAAGGTCATTTGTTACGGGCATATGCTTTGTAAACTGTGTTGGTGGTTACTGTACCAGCAATGCAAGGAAGAGAGCCGAGTTAGTTACTTGGACGTCCGCGGCCTATTAAAATATCGCGCTGATTGGATACAATTATACTTGTATCAATATTTTTCGGGAGAACTAGCTCCTCGCCGCCGCCGCAGCATGCACACGACGAGATATGCCTAGGAAAATAGAGCTGGCTGCACGATTCTAGCAACTTGTGGCATGCGGCGGTGGCGAGAAGGCTCCGCTTCCAAAATGGAATGGTAAATTGTCATAGATAAAGATAATGAAGCCGATCGGAGCAGATAATATGCTGGCTGCCTTCGATACAAAGCGAATCATTGATCTCGAAAAAGAAGCAGGATGCAGGACGGTGCGTGCACCTATGTTGGAAGGCAGTTCTGTGCTGGGAATCAGCATTCAATAAACTACTGGTTCGCTTTTTTTTACCATAATACCCGTAGAATGTATACTGATTGTCATATGATGCGTCTATATGCCTGACGCTACGAATCCCGGAGTGGTCGGTTCGTACAGTCACCACCGGCACCATCACAATAGCCTCCGCGATAAATCAACTGTCGATCGGTTAAATCGCAAAATTATACGTGGGGCGTCATGAGAAAAGTGTGGAGAAAAAAAAACTGGCCCGATTTGGTCTATAGAGTAGGCCTGGGAAAGGCGGTGGAGCGGAGTTATGGATTATCGAAAGTATATTTTCTGGAATAAGCGCGAGTAAGGAGCGTAGAGGACTGTACCGTGGACGCCACCGGCAGCCACGAGCGGTCGCTTGAGATACACTCCGCTTCAGAAATCTCCGGGAGGTGTGGGGGAAAGGCTCGAAATAGGTCGGTCAGATCGCAAAATTACGGGCGGGGCGTCATGAGAAACTTGTAGCCCTTAAAAAACTGATACGATTTGGTGTATATAGTATTCACATTGGAGGTAGCCCCGAGGAGATATTTGTAGTTGAAGAAACGTTAACGGTGCGCGGAGGTTTCAAGTGCCGAGGGGGACTGTACCAACGGACGCTACGGGAGTCCGCAGCCGGCATAGGCTCAGTTGGCAGCAGTACGCACAACGAGAAGCACTACCATGGCTGATATCTCAAAGGACGAACTTCGCAAGGAGATCACCGGTAAGTGGAGATATCCTTTGATTTAGCGAATCCCGATCGTCGACCACTAGAAAACCAAGCTTGCATCGCGACCGGGCGCAATTTTCCCCGGGCTTCGTCAGTGGGAATAGGTAGGAAATCGGGCTCTTTCCTCTTGCGACGTGACGACTTTAGCGCGCACGTATGTGACGAAGTGGCGTGCCCCACGCCGGCCATTACACCAGAGTTTCGCCGTATCTTGCACCTATGCCCAGCGATATCCAACCTGCCAAGTTCATTACCGTCCTCGCTAATCGGTGGGGGAATTTTTAGGAAAATTTTTCCCTTCCCTGGCAAAATGCCGATTTCCCCGTTCGTGCCATCGAAAATCTTCGCTTTCCCCATCCTCTCCTGGTAGTGTGCTGTGTGACGCGTCTGGCCGTGGTGGCGCGCGCTAGAGCCTCGCATGCTCTTCGTATCTTGCTCTTCCTCCTGCTCTCGGCTACTTTAGCTCCGTTCTAAGAAATCTCCTATCGACCAACGCAGCGATATATTCATCGAGGTTTCGGTGTACTCCACGCTGCCGCCTGAAATTCACTCGAGAGCGTCGAGTGGACGGGCTCATCCGCGATGCGCCCGTCATTCCCGACGGTTCTCCTTAGCGCCGATCACGGGCTCCGAAATATTTACCGGTTTCCCATCTTTTCCCGCCGTCGCCGACGAATCCTTATGTCGTCCATTCAGTGCGTGCCGCCTTTCCCTCGTTGCTTTCCTGTCAAACCTGCCCGCCTGCTCCGAATTCAGCTTGCGCATATTATCTCGAAAAGGCGGTAAAACCAGCCAGCAATCGACCGCTCTTCCATTCCTTGCGGTTAAATACGCGATGCTCTTTTCCCTCATTTTCCGCCGTTTCGCGGCCCTCTATATCGCGCCATCGATCCGCTCCCGGAAAGAATAGAGTTTTCGAGATAGGATTCCGCTGGCGGATGCGAGCTGGCTTCCTTACTTTCAGAGTTTTTTATTCCTTCGGTTAATCGTGACCGGCACCGCGCTCCGAGGGCCGCCATTTGCCCTGCGTATTTACCAGACGCTCGACGCGGGAAACCAGATTACTCCGGACCCTGACCGATATGCGATGCCTCAGTATCTTCTTATGACTATCATTACCGTCCATTGCGCCGCCAAATTTCCACCCGCCTCTATGCATCCATGCATCGATGCCCTCATCCTCTTTTACTCCATTTCACTACAACTCGCCCTCTTACCAAATGAAGTCAATCTTATTAGGCACTTAGTATTTATTGTTCAACATGTACACCAGGAGTTTATTGATTTTGTTAAAATTAGCCGAAGAATTAAAATGAAGCAGCATTTGTAGATGAAAGAAAGCTCATCTTACTGAGAAATAATAAAGAGATGTTTGCTTATCCGACCATACTCCTTATTATTTTTTAGCCATCCTGAAGGATGCCGACCTCACAACAATGTCTGCCAAAAAAGTGAGGCAACAGATAGAAGAGAAGCTGGATGTGGATCTCACAGAAAGGTAATTCTTTGTTCAAGTTGTATGGTACTGTACTATGGGATGAAAATATGGACACAACAGGCACTTGTGTACTTGCATATTCATACAGAAGTGAGTCGGCCTGCGCGTATGCGAATGTGTCCTAGAGCGAAATGGAGGATTTCTGTGTGGGACTTTGTAATTCCTTGAGTTACCACTTCGTTCCTCCTCCAACATTTATCCATCTTGAAAATATACACATTTTTATAATATCCTTAAACATTCAAAGTCCAGGGAACTTTAGCATTCTTCTTGTCTGACGTGATTATTCCTTTGAATGTGTAGAAAGAAGGAAGTCGATGACTTGGTAATGGAATGCTTGCAAGAGAAGCAAGACGGTGGAAAGAAGAAGAAGAAGGCTGCAAGTGAGGAATCCGAGGACGGAGAGGAGGAAGAGGAGGAAGCCTCCGAGGAGGAGGAGGAAGAAGAAGAGAAGAAGAAGCCTGCCAAACGTGGTCCGGTCATGAAATTGCCCAACAAGCGAAAGAATGGATCATCCGATGATGAAGAAAGCGCAAGTGATGATGATGCCAGCGATGAAGAGTACAGCCCAAAGAAACAAAAGATCAGCCCCAAGAAAAGTAATTGTTCTCCCACTCGTCCCACTCCAATCTTAATGTTAACTTTCCAAAATATTTCAAATATAAGGTGTTACTGTTGCAGGCAAGCCTGGCAAGAAAGGCAAGAAGAAGGGAAGTGACAGTGACAGTGACGAAGATTGGGGCAAAAACAAAAAGGCTAGCGGAGGCGGAGCCAAGAAAGGTGGCGGCAAAGGTAAAGGCGGTGGATACACACGTGCCATTACTTTGTCCCCTGAACTTGCTGCCGTAGTTGGCGCCGATCAAATGGCTCGACACGAAGTCGTAAAGAAAGTGTGGAGTATCATCAAAGAAAGAAATCTTTATGTACGTATATTTTCCAGGACTATTTGCTGACGAGCTCCAAAAACAAGACATGTCCAGTTAATGCTAATCTCTTCCCCATTTTTCCAGGATCCTAAGAATAAGCAGTTCGCCATCTGCGATGACGAATTAATGAAAGTAATCGGCGTTAAGCGTTTCAGAACTTTCGGCATGATGAAGTACCTCAAAAACCACTTTGTAGATTAAATCATCCTTGAGCCACGATCTCGAACAGGTTATAAACATTGTATAACATATTCCAAGGTGCAGCGTGCATCTTTCCATCTTTCTCACATGATACATGCATAAAAAATACATATACATGGAACACGAACATATTTCTCGCGACTTAAGACTTTAGCCATGTTTACACCATTCCGATGTACTCTGTCGACTATGATAACCGCTTTGTCCCAATTGATGCTCGCAATAGAACACGTTGATTTATGGGCATTATTGAAAGTGTAGCTCAGAACATTACCAAAGCCGTTGGCTTTTGGTCGAAATACGCGTTGATTCACTGATACATTGGGACAAGATTTGATAGGAGAGGCTGTGTTATCATGGGCGTTCAGATGATTTCGAAATGTGGAAGACGTTCAAGTGGCCGTTAGTCAGCAAGCAGGTTTTAAGTCTTACACATTCAAAAATAACATTGTATCATTTGCCTGGTTGTCCTTACAAGCAAGTCCTTCCACCTAAATCATAAATGCAACGTGCCATCAATCTGGCCGCGAATTCGAAGTGACTCACGATACCCGGGTTTGCTTAAGTATTCTTTTTTTTTGTACTTTAGAGCAATTGCGTGATTTTAATATGTGACCACCACACTTGACTATTGACATGATCAAGTAAAATATGCACCTTTCCATTGGAACACACATCGATCTGGATTCTCGTGCATGTTTTTAGTTTACATAGTACTTTTTGACTTTCCTCAAGGTCTGCGCATACATTAGATACAATGAATTCACCAGTTTCTTTTATCCTCGAAAAGAATAGAGCGGATTTAACAGAGAGACAAGGCACTTTTGTCGACTAGGGGTGAAGGAAAAACATGTACGGAGAAGTTGGGGAACCAACGCGAAGGAAGACAAAAAAAAGAATAAATAGAATGATCGATGCGAAAAATCAACATCCTGTACCTCTTCTGTATAATAGCTACATTATACACTGAAATTATGACTAAGCGAAGTTTAATTGTATTATCGTGTAATTACTAATTATTGCCGTAATATAGGTTTCTTGGTGTAAAAATTGACCTAACTCTTAAGATCTAATGATAAAACGATTGTATTCATGGAAGGTATGATGTTAAGCATATAAAGTCACAGTGTGTGCAGCGATTTCTGCGCTACGTTGAATTGTAGAAAATAAGAATAATAGGTTCAGGATGCGAGGTACCAGAATCAATTTCCGGCATGGGATCAGTCATGCCTTGGTACATGGACAAAAAAGATTGCGTACTGTGAATAGAAATTAATGATTAGCCGGCCTAAGCCGATGAACGCCACACAGGAGAAATCATAAGAGCAGTTAACAAGACACGGTAGCAAGGGAAACAGAACGAAACAACACATGGGGAAATAATTCTATACACGGAATGACAAAAAGCGACGCCCATTTGTTTTTTAAAAGAGTGAAACGATGTACGGCTTTGGCCGTAGGATTATTCCGTGAATGTATTTGAAACAGTCATTAAAAAAGCTATTCCTTTCATTTTTTTTTAACTGCGTCCTCTGTACAAACTTTATCCTCACTGAAACTTGCAAGTCCCGCGTTCAGTGGAGTACTTGCGATGTACAAGTAAAAGGGCAACCTTCCGAAAGAATACAAATGATCAATTCACACTTTATTATTTTTAGAGTTATATACAATGCATGAAATGAAATGGATGCAAGTTAGCCGCGAATGCGTAAATATATGGTGCACACAAGCTAACCACCGATTTGGAAAGTGTTGCCGCTATTTCTTGGCCGCACTATCGCAATCTTCACCTTTAAGGGTCACGATGTGTGGTTTCTTACTGCCGCGTATACCACGCAGACCGAATATGTAATTCGTTAATTTCTTCGTGTTCGTGTAAGTGTCCTTTTGTGTCTGCACTTCTCTATCCATAGGTGGATCAGCTTGAACGTACACACCATAGCGGAAATGTGAAGCCTGCGTCTGTGTGCTTCTTGTCGCACAATGAGTTAGGCTCGCCTGAAGGAAAACGAAGATCAATTTACGTCTTGGATTCAAGTAGATATTTGTCGATACCAGGAGGAATAGTACCAAGCGCAATGCAGTTTGCCGCAGCTCCCACAAGTTGGAGGAATACTTTTTATCTATAGTGGGAGGAAGAATGTGTACGTCCGTCTGAACTTTCTGATTATGCCGAATCTTTAATTGGGGTCCTTCCACCGATAACCTTAGGAATTCGTAAATGCGAACTGTAAAGGCTTCATGTTTTTCCAACTGTTCAAGTCTAACGCTGCCGGGGACTTACACCTCCTGAGACTTCATCTCTTGAATGTCCTCGTACAACTGGAACAGATAGATGAACTCCAGGTGGCTCCGAACGAACTGAAGGGCTTTGTAGATAAACCTATTCAACAGAGAACATAGAAGACATTCAACATTCGGCCCTCGTATACGAAACATACCTGTCCGGGTCCCTCCCAAAATCACTGGCAGCCTTTTGTGAGCTGAAAGCGTAGTATTTTCCTCTCCACTTAGCAATGCCATTGTTGGGGTTTCCTGGTAAGAGAGCACCTCGCCCGACAACGAACGTCCACGCACAGAATCCTAGAAACTAGCGACCGATTTATTCTACGATGTAATACGAAACTACCAATTTAATGTTATAGTCTCATATCTTACTTCCAGGTTGATACTCTCGAAATCGCTGGTGGCATTGGGATAGTACATACGACACTCGCCGCACTCAGCTGAAAAGTTTCGATAGATTATCTTAATTGCCCATGGGAATCAAGACAATGATTATGGAGCTGCGTACTTATCGTTTGTCCCATGGATTGTTCGAGTCTCTGAGCATCAGTGGGAACCTCGTGCGAACCCAGTATACTATCTACTACATCTCCTTCATCGAATGTCTGCGATAATATTCAAACTATCAGAGAGGATTAGTTCATTTAACGAAGAATATTAATTTACCTTCGATGTGATGTTTTGCAATTCAAAGAGGAAGGTACTAATGTGATTCAACACGATGACTTCGTCTTGCAAACCCATCCAGATATCAGCAAGATCGATGAATTGCGGCTGCAAAGGACAGAATGATCGAATTCACTTTCATTGACATTATCATTGCTGCAGTTACTCTATACTCACGTATACTTGAATAGTTGGAATGGCAGTTCTGTATCTAACTGTGTCGTGAAGCTGAAAAAGACGGCCTTGCAATCGCTCCATGAAATTCTTCACTTCCTTCTCAGACTGCTCCACATCGGTCAAAAGTTTTCTGCGATAAAGCATGTAAGTGTTCCTACGAGACTGCGGCGGAAAATGTAAGGTCAACTTATTTTGCAAACCTGACGTAAATTTCTTGTTGTCGACTAGCCGCCAGCATTTTGATCACCCACAACACTTCCTCCCCAAAAGTATTTATCTCTGTCTCACCGTAGCTTCCCCTGTCTTCAATCTCCGCCAGCTTGCCGAAGAAAGCTTTCTCCACTGTTGCAGTGAGTTTATAGATTTTCAGCATCAAAGTCTGCAGAAACTCCAGAATGGAGTCCCGCGTTCTCGCCAAGGCTTCTTGCAAAATGCTCGGCACTACAGTGTGGAAGGTTTGCATTCGTTTTAATTAGTTTTGCACAACTTGATGCCCGAGCGTCATTATAAATGTTTACGATCGTCTATTCCCTCGCCGCCGCGCTGGCAGTCTCGGTTAAAGAGACGTATTCCAGTGACGATACACATGAGCTCCATAAGCTGTTCCTCTTTCTCACCCTTCGTCATTGTCACGTAGTGCGTCAACTCCGACGGCTGGAAAATGCTCTGTAACGCTACAGAAACCTCCCTGAAAGGAGGAGATCCTTAAGACGCTGTAACTCAATTAACATTGCAACCAGCTTTACCGGAGGATGGAAGGAACGGTCGGACTGCCAAGTCCACTTAGGAGTGTGACAACCACCAGCATTTTCTGATACAATTTTTCCGTGTCGTTGGCATTGTCGAGCTTCTCCGTTTCGCAGATTTCTTTAACCAGCGGTCCTGTTTTCTGGTGGAGACGCAATCGGTGTCGTTCGATAGTTTCCTCTAATGAGAGAAGATACTCATTTAAGAAATCATCTATGGGATATAAGAGTTTAAACACTTTATTCTCACCTCTTTCATGATAATGCTTTGCGAAGTGTAACTGTGTCTTTAATGTTATTAAACTCGGTCTAGTTTGATTGCAGAGTTTCTCTATGATCGCCTCTGTCACTTTTGCGTTATTGGATTCATCACCTTCTTTAATTCGATACGATGGATTAAGCTGGTACAAAGTTATCTGGAACACAATGCGCAAAAATTGAATGACTCCAGGTTAACGATGAAGATTTAATAATAAACCGAACTCACTAGAAAGTGCACCAAGTCTTTAGTCACATATACACCTTTCCTCTTACAATCACTTATGATCCTTTTCGCTATAACTTTTCTTAAATTCTCCATAATTCCAGCACACCAGGCAACGATTCCTCTCAGTATCGAAGCATAGCATCAATGGATTTAACTTTGCGTTCCCACGTGCAGTTTGATCGATAAACTCCTCACCATGCGACTAAACATGGTCCAATTGCAGAAAGAAATGTATTGAAACCTTCCGATTTTACGCCCGCTAAGCATGACATGATAAACATTAAAATTTCGCAGTGGGCGCACGGAATATTGGGAGAAAGCTGAGAAATGGTGAAAAGCGAGTACATAAACGGAAGTTCAAAAATGGAGTGGCATGGCCGCGAAGCGGTTCGGGCGTGCTCGTAGTTGCTCGGGTCGGCGCGAGAGCTCGATAGAAGCGATAAGTGCGGAGTGGCCGGGGGTGGGGGTGCGAGCGGGCGCAGAGCGAAGCGGAGTGGAGCGGAGGTGTCGCTGTGTCGCAACGGTCTAGGCCGGCGAGGCAGAATCAGTTGGGTCGGCTCGTCGGTACGGTGCGGTGTGTGTGTCGGAATCGGCGCGCGTCGGTACGAGAGGCCAAGTGGCTTGGAGCGAAGAGAAAAGTGCTAGAGCTTGTTGACATGAGGTCGGCGTGAGGCTTGCCGCGCCTGCCGTCGCCCCGAGGAACGATGCCAGGCGATCTCTGCTGCTGGTGCTCCTGGACCGCCGGTGGCCGCAAGCTGCAGTCGGCGTTGGTGCTGGCTCTGGTGCTCCTCGCGGTCATCCTGCCCGCAGTCTACACCGAACACAACCAAGGTACGTGTCTCAGCTCGGACACGCGCGCTCGCCACGGGCCGAGCCAACCAACAGTTAAACACGCATTGTTCGAGGAGGCTAAAGACGGCTCAGAGGGCCGAGAGTCCGTGCTCGCGCCATATTCCGCCCTCGCGTTCGAAATCGAGGCCCGCTCGATTTCAAATCGATCCAACAGCTGTTTGGCCGCTCGAGCGAGTTGCTGGTTTACTTTGACAGGTCCTTTGCGACGCGTGCCAGTCACAAAGAATGATGCTTGATTAATTATACTCGACAACTAGTCTGGAGATCGCGCCGATTGAATGAATCCTCCCATGCCGCGCGAACGCTCGGAGTGCAGCGTGGAGATGCACGCTCCGCTTCGGGACGGGCCTGCTTGCTACGCTTTCACCCGCAGCTTATTTTTGTTGCTGTCTCGCCCGATGGGGAACGCGCCTTTGGTAGCAGCGCAGCCTCCTCTCCCTCGATTGCCTCAGCTGGAATGCATTACACGCGCGATGCTCGACGCAGGCCAACCCCTCCTCGAGCGCGATGTCTTGTCTCTTTTATTCGCACGTTAGTCATAGTTGGATTGTTTTGAGCCGTGGCGAAGTCCGTGACTCGACATTCGTGCGAGAGCCTCTGTCTCTCTGTAGTTCTGTACTATGTACGGCGCGAAACCTTAGTGGCCAGTGGCCTCGATGGCTTATTTTATAACTCTCGCGTCCCATACACGCTCCTGGTACGTAGCGTGAATTCCAAGAAACTCCGGCGAGTGGGCCACGTCCGCCGGCGACTTGGTGCGGCTTATAGAGCGTCTATTATTTAAATGAAGCTGCCCCTGGCACCGTCGCGATTATCGGACCAGCGCGTTTTAACCTATAGTCGCTTCAGAACGTTAACCCTTGCGGTATTGTCATCATTATTTACGTATTTAATAGTGAGATACTCTCGGGATGAATGTGTCCTATCGGTTTACATATGTATAAGTAATACGAATGTTAGAATTACGAGGCCTTTCAGACGTATCAAGTGAACGGCGTACATAGTTTTACTTAACAACTACCATTTCGAAACGACCTTGCCAGGTTGTATCGAGTTGCTGTATCGTTTCATTGCGCGACAGACATCATCGATTTCATGACTACAGATATCGAATTTGTCGCAGAGGCATGTCAGAGTCGATTGCAGGGGGAAAAGTTGGCTATCGGAATGTTCCCTCTCATGTACCCACTGGACTGCCAGCGCTTGGACGCTCATATTTATTCGGCTTCTCACAATTTGTCCTCGCATGCGTGAAGAGCACTCGCATGCATTTCTTACTTGGTTCCGGCAGGTTGTAATTTCTTGGATGGAAAGTTCGGTTTCTGGGAAAGTCGACTAACAGTTAAGGCACCACGAATCAGTTACACGGACTTGGCTGCTCTGTGGAGAGCAGCAGTTGTGTATTTCTCAGTGCAAGGTATATTTTTAAATGATCCATTGAAAGAAACCAGAGGCGCGCGAGCACCGGTAATAGCATTTGATTAGAGAGTGTCTGCATATGCTCTTCAAAGGATTCGCTTTGGCATCGGCTCCGCTCTATTTCCCATCGGTCCAGTGGAGCGGCTGCTCTCGAGAAAGCCCTCTGATTCCCCGGAAAACTGAACCCGCCGCTGCTATCTTTACGAGCGTGCTTCCAGCGAGATAAGAAAAAGGACACGGCTCTCACTTATCACTCCTTCGCCACCAGCTGTAATTCCCCCGGTTCCAGCCGCGCGCAACACATCAGCGCTGCAAACTGATTTGTAATACCACACACGACTATCCCTCGAAGCACCGCGCGGAATATAATAGAGAAAGCAGTAGCCCGGATTAGGCTCCATAATTGGCTACCGCCGAACCAGGAAAATCGCCGGAACTCGCAACAAAGAGCGCTCATCGTTCTCCAGCCTGCATTCTCAGCCTTTAATATTCGCAACGGGGAAACCGCGGGTGCATTCGGTAGGGGCGAAGCAATGTTTCAATTATTTCTTTGCTATGCTTTCAACTCGGCGCACTTCTTGCTTTCCAGTCCTGGCAGCGTCGGCTCGTGAACGGCTTGCTCGTAGAAAGTCCTTGGAGGCCACCTATAAATGCCTGGAAGCTAGCGATCGTTACGGATTTCGCGCGGCTATCCCCGCACTCTTTGCCGAACGTGGATTCTTCTCTCACTCTAGCTTGCAGGAAACAATACCGAGTGATCCTTTCCACTGGAGTCAGGAAACCGTCTGACGCAATTGCATCCTCGGCTGATCAGCGTGTCCCTGTGGAAGCTTGCTCGCGGTAGCCCGGTAGCTCGACGGCCTCGTCCGCATGGCGGCTTGTTTCTGCAATACAGGCTATCGGCTCAGTCCAGTGCGAAAGGTGTGAAACTATTGCCTCGATCGCGCGCAAACAATACGGACCAGCTGGCAGCTCCAGTTACCGTTTGCAATCGACACGGCAGTGTTAAGGTGAACTGGATTTGCTTGGCGCGAATTCCCCTCTGAGCTTTTGAAGAATGGTTGTTTTAACGTTAAAACCGGCCAAGTTATTTCTCAACTTGCCTAAATCCATCAAAATTCCAATACTTGGAGGCTAGAGACCGACATTCTTGAAGGAATCAATGACCCAACGAGTCTTTTCAACAGAATGACTCGACGAAACTAGCGGAGTCGAAGCAATCGACGGGGTAAATTGATCAGGCCGCAATCGATGATTAATCCATCCTCGAGCTCAGCGTCGACGTGGTCGAGTGCTTGTTCGAGTTAACACGCGGCCCGCGCTGCTAGTACTCGATTACCAGAGTACGAGTGCCGTCTAACGAGGAAGGACGATTTACCACCATTTCCGTTGTTCGCCTCGTCGTCTTCGTGTGGCTTCCTTACATTCCTATCGGAGTTACGTGGCTTTCCTTCGCTACACCATTGTCCGAGGACTTCTTTGGACCCTTAGACCCAAGAAATGCCGACTCTCGACGTCTCGATCCTATTCGAGTACCGTTCCAAGTTCCAACAATATTCCTCTGCTACCAGCCCACGAGGCACCAGTTGGAACTCGTCTCATTCCAAGGAGTCCACCTTGTAATCCTCGACAGCGGTTGATACAGTTGACACTGTCCTATTGTGCCCTAAATATAGTTTATGCGAACACAGGCGGTTTTGATTGGCACTCCGGGTGGAAAGGGCTCTCGGCTGACTCAGCGGTCCAGCGGGTGTAAGGAATTAGTGATTGTTTTTATTGAGGCTCCGTGGAGTTGAGCCGCGCGCGCACTTGGCTCCGTCTGGAGTGCTGGTCAGTTTTTCTCCGGCTCAATCGCATCAGCACTGAGTACGCGTACTTGCGCTTCCTTCGGGGAGAGTCAATGCGGCTAATGGCTCACTCGCTAAGCAGCCGAACGCAGCAGTGTTAGGCAGAGATAGAAGCCGAGCTTGCTATAAGTGCCATGCGACTTCCGCCCATTGACACTATGTAGTAGTTTCGCATCCCAGCGCACGCGAATTCGGAGAAATCCACTCGGTTCGTTCGACTGGTTTTTTTCCTCTCACTCCAGGCTGATTAACCTCTGCCGTGTATATTACACTTTGCAAACAATATTCGGGTGAATAATAGCAATCGATTTTCCGATTTTCCCTCGTACGTGATTCGGTATTTCCCGGAGCAGAGGAATTAACGAACGATTAATTTCACTTGGAAATTAAAGGTGGATGAGGTGGCGAGATGCCCGGTAACATATCGAGCGGTTGTTATTGGTTGTTAAATGCGCTGATAAATCCAATCGGACACGCAGTCACTGGGGAATCAGTCTACATGCGTATTACGATGTCTGCGATCTGGATATTTTCAGACCGTTATCCTCTCTGGCCCCTGGCCGTGTTTCTTGCCTCTAATAATTGGATCGACTTGGTCTCGGGAGCTGGCCAGCCGCTCCGCCGTGGAAATAGTACACACTGGACTAACTGTAAACCACAGTGTTGGTTGTTAACCGTCGTTCCGTTATATCGGGAAGCCGTAGATACGGGCATTCGTGTGCGCCTTTGCCGCCCAGTCAACACTGAGCCTGATACATGCGCTCAGGCTATTAGTCCGTTCACTAATCATAATTCATTAATATAATTATGCAGTCGAAACCTGAAAAGTACATCTCATGGAATTTTTCTAGCATCTTTTCTTAATTATTTCTCTTAAAGTATCGATTGAATCCACGGCGAAAGTCGATGATAATTAGCAAGCGATTTTTCATTTAGCCCATTTTATCTGTCGCGTGCGGCTGGTTCGATTGCCAGGCGTGGACCGAATGAAATCAGGCCGGGATAATTACCGAAAAGGATGTTAATTAGCGACGGGCACCCGCGTATGCAATTAGGCGGGCGATTTATCGGCACGGGAATTAATAATTCATTCGCGTGCCCTTTTAATCACCTAGAATTGCCGCCGCCGATAGTCGGGTGTAAGCGGCGCTCTTTCACTGCTTACAGATTGACACTCTTGGCATAGAATGCATTGTTCCTTCGTCTACGTGGACGTTTCCCGACTTCCAACGATCGAGTCAGACAGGAAGTCCCTATGATTTTGCTAATTGATTGGTAATGATTCACTCGATGCGAGTAGTCTGACTAAGCCTCGCGGTTGTGTAATTGCACATTCAGCCATGCGCGATGCAGTTGATAGTAGAGTCAAAGCATGTTTGTCATGAATTTTCTTATTCACTTATTTTTCCTGAACGCTTGGGAATTATTCATTTCTTCGTCCACCAGTGCCAATACTGCGACGTTCAGTAAGACTCTTTGGAATATCAGAATATTTATATCTTTTCTATCGGAGAAATGAAAATAAATTTCTCAAAATCGGCGAAGCTTTTTCCATTAAACGATTAAAGCATCACAAACATACGAGAACGTGAAAATTCCGAATTTCCCAGAGTTTAACTCAACACGCTTTAATGACATTCAATGCCAATACTGAAACATTCAGTACAAATCATTGGTATGTTAGTTTTTGATTTCTCTTCGATCACGGAAATCAAAATAGATTCGCGGAAATGAATGGTGCTTTTTAGATTAAAGCATCACAAATCTGGAGGGCTTGGAAACTCAAAATTTCCCAGGGTTTCACTCAACGTGCTCTAATGATATCCGGTCGAGAGTAAGACAGACGGGAGGAAGCTGCACATGAATCCAGGCCCTCCAGTTTCATGACAGGTTTAGTGAAGCGCTTATCATTCAGGCTCGTAGATCGATGCGCAATGCACAGTGCCCGATGAATAAATTATCCGGTTGGTATTGTCCGGGCAAATGTTGAACGCCTGTCTCGCCAGCCTCGATCGCCTCTCTAATTAATCGCTGCCATTACAAACTCGCCGGTAAACGCTAATTCAGTGCACGGTGGAAACTGTTAGTCCCGTAGCTGGCGGAAAAGACGAGAGAAATTGGCAGGGACAGTTGGTGGGAATTATTGGGGGAGACTTGGTACAACGAACCATACAATTAGATGGATTTAATTAAAGCCAGGGGCATAATATTGGTGCGCGAATTATGCGGTGATCGGTGACATTCATTGGAGAAAGGTTTAATAAAACGAGCTTCCTCTGCGGCTGTCATGGGGTAACAATGCGACTGCAAGAAAGGCAATGGAAGCACCGCTTTACTCTCCTCTTTATTGTCTGGCTCGTTAAAACGGGCTATGTCGCCAGCACTTGGCCGCCGATGCAAAAATTGTCCAACTAAAGAGGAAAAAGTGTAGTTTCAGTAAAACCGGAGCCAAGTACGAAAGCTTGCGATTTCTGCACTAATTCTGGAGAAGCCACTCATGTCCCATTAGTTCAATCTCAGAATTGTATTATTGCACATCTGCCTTGACTATTCAGTCGCAAACTAAAATAACTTTATTTCCATTCGGAGCATTCCTTTGAGAGTAGTCGGGAGGAAATAAAGGCTCGACCGATTCCAGTAACCACCAACTTCCCAAGGCAGCGTGTTGGAAGTTTGCGCTCCAGTAACACTGGATGAAAGTGCCGAATGAGTTTGCAGTCCCGTTCGCCCATGGAGCTGGCGGTAAAAGCGCGATTCGAGGAAAGTAGTATTTTATACTTGACAAGATCGAACCACCAACACACTGGCGGATAAGTGTGTCGGTGTTCAATCGACACTTTCAATAATGGGGACGTTGTGGAAGCGCGCGGGAGCCACCGACTTTCGCCAAGTAAAACTCTCTCGAGCGAAACTTTTCGAGGATGCCAGCTGATTTTCGCGGGCCTCGGTTAATGGCTTAATCGTGACATAATGGAAGGATGGTCCTCTTTTTCTTGTCCTGTCGCGTTGTGCAGTATCAGCTCGAGTTTTTCTAGCTTCCAACTTGGCTGGGACAAGCTTTTACCATAGGCGCACACTACTCGCTCCCCTCTGCCTGTGATTGTGACTGGTGAGCGAACGACTTCCGATGCGATAGAGCCTCTTCCGACAGGCTCTGCCTGCCATCATGAAATCGCATTACCTTCGCCGAGTACGTGCAGCTCGATTCACTTGCTTTCCAATCACCCCTGCTCTATATAAAATAATGAAAAATTAACCAATATACATATAGTTGGATATAACATTAAATCTGTCATGTTCACATACTGATAAAATGTGGAACAATTTCGATTATAACAATTTCGAGAAACATTCGCAGTTTCTCAAGGCCACAAATCTCCCATTAGGATACAATACTGCATCATCTCACTGAAATCGCCAAGCTCTTGTTTTCGCGCGACCACCCACTCCAAAAACACATATATATCCCCGCGAATAATTTCATTAGCCGCCGCCGAGTTTGTGTATTTTAACCAGCGCGCCGTTAAATTGAAATTCCGCGCCCGGGAGGATTTTCGCGCGCGCTTGAAAGCAGTTAAAAGCTAAACGAAGCCGGATTGAAAGCGGCGTGGAAGGAATATTAATAATGGACGAGTTTCATCATTTCACCCGCCCGCATAGTCCAGCGAGCGCTCGCCCGTCGTCCATGGGCTTATGGATGGCGTGGCTTTAGTTGAAATGACTCGGCTGGAAAAGTGAGAAAAGCGACGGAAACTTTATCGATCCTGTGACATCCAAGTTTTCAAGAAATCCGATTATATTACATCTTTTAATTTTGATGCAAAAGTTTCGCACGATTTCGCTTTATAGTCGCAGTTCATTTCGAAGACATTTAATAAGAGTTGGCTCGCAAGTCTCTTAGGATTAGCATTAATAAATGGTGCAGAGGGACAAGTCGTTAAATGAGATGCAGATTGCAGGGCCGAAGAGGTACACGTTGGATTTTTGTCGGGCAGGCACTGGTGCATGGTACTTTGGTACAATTGAGCTCGGTTTCAGCGCGAGGATGGTCATTTAAGCTCGTACGTGTGGGCAGCATCTTCTAAACGACATGCGCCGCACGTGGGCGAGCCGACGCATCGTGTGTTCCTCTCCAGTCCGCGGATTACTGCCATTCCAAGACGCGAATATACATTTTCTGGCCTCTAAAGCAGGTTCTACAGTTGCTTCTCCATGTCCCATCGAGTCCTATTGCAAGGGATATCTCAAAGGCCCATTTTATTATCTTAATAGTCTCCCAGTTTGTTAGAAATCCCCTTCAGTGCTAAGCTTCATTTCTGCAAAGCCTGGTTGCATCATTTTACGAGTTCCAAAACTCTAAATCTGTCTATACAACGTTGTAAATGTCAGATTTTAACTTACACTGACAACTTTGATATTAGGTGCGATTGGGTCAGGGCTGGCACACACTCACGCACTTAATAATTCTTCCAGAGTGCGACCTTCGACTTTCTGTCAATGGACAGTCCTACATTCTTTCGTGGGTGTCGTCAATGTCGTGCTGGCACAATCGCACGACGTGTATCAAGGAAAACGAGATGCTTTACATCATATCCTGCGTGTCCCCGATGAGACTGACCGAATTGAATCGAGTTAGCCTGGAATTCGTGGTTTCTGGAGAAGTGCTGGGAAGAGTTGAGTGGCTGTAAAGCAATATTCGTTTTGTTCCACGTGGTTAGGTCGTTGAGATGTGTTGGGAAGATCCAGCTGGGACATATGGGCGCCATGATCCGGCTTTGAATTATTATCAGTTTACCCTGGAACCCTTCCACTGCATGCCAGTGGTGCTGCTCTTCCCCTTTTCCCGCAGATCGCGTTATTCTTCCTCTCGTTTGCCACTCGATCCTCTTCCCTCGTAGGCGAACACATGCTGGTAGCCGGTAAATCCTCCTCCTTCAAAGACACTTCACTGAGAGACACTTTCGCCCTGCCATTCACACAATCTCCCACGCAATCCTCCTGGATGCCCCTCGGGATCATCGTTTTATCATTTCTACGATGAAACGAGACACTCGGACGATTTGCTTGGAACAAACTGTTGGATCATCAATTTTCCCAAAGATTTATCTGGCATTTTTCTTTTATACTAATTGTTTTAAATTCCTTTGTGGATACAATTTTAAGGCGGCTTTTGACCGTTTAGTTTGGTTCGTTCAATCTTTCTTGTACATCCGTGACGAGTTTAGTCTACCCTGACGGCAGTTTTTTGGGCACCGGCCCTTTTTGTACCAAGCCAGACCCGCCGAATCATCCCGAACGATATTCCCAGTCACAGAGTGCAACTCCAGCGAGAGCAATCATGGTTTAGTGTCCTGTGGAAAAAGGCTCGACGGCAAAACTCGTCTACGGAAAAAGGCAATCTAGTTTTCCGGTGGACGCGGCGTCAGCCGTGACGTCGGTTTTGCCACTCGTGGGACTTGGGCTGCCCACTCTTCGTCTCTTGATTTGAATTTCACCAGGCCACTTAATGACCGATTGATCCAGAATACGATGTTTGATCGGGTTTCATGGAGACTTCTATTTTCGTAAAAAAGTACAAGTCGCTCTAGGTTTTTGCCGCACACTTCTAGCAGCGACGGTGACTTTTCGCCAGCTGGGCCAATATTTCCCGAGCCGTCCATTCTACTCGGCTTATGTTTCATTTGCATGGGAGAGCGGGGAGGGTGCGCCGGTCCGTTTAGGGCGCGCGGGATTTAATTAACTCAGACTACTCTCTTTATTGGGATCGTAAGCCGAGCCATTCCGCGCGGATCAGCAGTGCAAACGGCTGTTAAGCCGAAAAAGCGCGCCGAGAAAACAGCCGCCCCCCATTCGTAGGAAACCTCGGATCCCACGACTGCTGACCGACAACCCATTTTCAGCAAGCGGCAACCTCCACGATATAGGAAAGCCTCAATACTCGGATTTACGCCACAACAAACTCGACTCTTCCCCTATTTTCGTACCTCCCGTTCACTCTACTTCCCAGTCCTATTGAACCCGCACACACACGCACTCGGCTCAAATGATTTCCAGGGGCTTTCTCGACAAGAGCATCGGCCCCTGGAATATCCTCTGAACAGCTGATTCGAATGAATCAAAGCGACATTCCCTGATCGGAATCCTAGTGTAGCCATGCTCTCCGGATCGGCATCTTGCCTGGAGAACTCGAGGCAAGCTAGACTGCAAATAGTATCAATCACTCTCGCAAGAATAGCTGGACAGGGCGAATTATGATCGACAGAGGTTTTAGCGCAACCGGAGTGCTACATTGCTGTCGGAGTGGACAAGCTGCTCTCGAAGAGTCAGAGCGGTCTGGGAGAATAAAGCAGCCGATTAAAAAGAGCGAACAAAGGTTCGTAGTGGTGGAGCCTGGAGGGCGATGTCGGCGATAAATTTACGCGTAAGGCAATCATCGAATGCGACCCTCTGCCTGAGTCCATTGTACTTCCGAGTCTCATTGAGACCGGCTATTTCCGTCTACGCGTTTCCAAACATGAGCTCGGTCATTGGAACGGAGCCGTGTGACGCGTGCCAAGCGGGCCCCTTGCAAGCTGATCCCTCTGGGCCCCAAACTTTAGGGCCTCGTGCCACTTTCGATCAGAGTTAGTTTGTTTGTGTTGAGCTAGTAATCTACATTAATACATTGTCAGTCATTTTATCTTAAAAATAATTATCAGTAATTTCATAAGTGAATTCGTAGTACATGCTTGACGTGTTAACAATGTGTGAACTCGAACTGATTAACTTCCGATGAAGTAGTGCGATGGGTGCGAAAAGGCTCGGAACGATCATGACTCCGCCATATGTTCCTTTGGCAAGCATTGCCCTTTCGTGGCAGTCAGGCCGAGCGGAAGTCGCTCACCCATTAGTCTCACGGATAATTACACGGTCACACAAAAGGGCCAATTCACTGCGACCCTCGCCGCGACGCCCTTTGAAATTTCGTCGCCGGCGGTTTCTTTTCTCTTGTTCGATTCGCCACCGCTTTGCCCTTGATTCCGCCCTTCACTCCTACTTCACTCGACAATCCCCAGTTCCTTCTTTAACCAATCAAATCTTCGAGTTTCAAAGTGTCGACTTCCGAAATTCATAGCTTTGGTATTTCAGTGTACACACAATTGCTTCTTTGACCAATCAACTCTTCAAGTTGCAATCTGTCGACTTCCGAGATGCATAGATTCACTTTTTCAGGGTAGGGTTGCTCCTGTAACCAAGCAAATCCTCGGATTCCAAAGTGTTGGCCATGGAAACACCCACATTTGGGGTGCGGCGGTTGTATTTATGCTACTCCGACACGCACTCTTCCCAAGTCATTCCAGCTGTGGGGGCCTCCTCTCCCGAAGCAGGAGCGGCTGCACGCTGTCACCGAGTATTACAGCTGCTTTCCGAAGCGACGCGTTTGACGGTCGCGTTACTTGTTGCGGTGGACGCGTGCACGAATTCGCCACGGGCTCCTCTCCCAGTCGAATCCGAGAGCGTTGACAGTGGCCGCGTGGCATGCGTGTAATCGGACACGGTCACTGCCTCAATAAGAATAACAGCCGAATCATTAGAAAGCACGCTCGTGTTACGGCTTGAATTCTGTGTGAGTGCGCGTGCTCGAACGAGCCATTAGGTGTTGCTCCCGATTCATGTAACCGTGAGTTGCATATGTCTCTGCTCGCAGATCTTCGCCTGTCTGCTGATCTAGATTCCCGGCGATTGCGCAATGTAGCCGACGACACTTTTAACGGGAGGAAGCTAATTATGAGTAGATCCTGAATCACTGATATTTAGCGAGCACGTCCGTGTCGATTCCAGCGCCGCCTTCGCCACTTTGGATGTTGCAACGGCACACTCGGATAATTGCATCCCCATTATATAATCCTGCCTCTCTAATCCAAGGCTTTGCACGAATTTTCTATTATCTTTGCGTGCTTTGACACGCTTGGATTATTTGCCGAGCATTGGGATAGATTTATTTCACTGGATGCAAATTAAATTTGTAAGAGAATGAATTGGCAAACAAAGATGGAGGTCACACTGTACTTTGTACCGAATGAGTAGCTAGAAGCTCGAAATCGCACCAATGACAGTTACTCTTGACACACTTTCCTACCAATCGGCAGCAGAGCCGAAGTCCCGCAATTTTTTCGGCTAACGAGCCGCAGTTTCGAGCTTGAAGAATTGAGCGTTCGGTCCGAGGGAATACGTGCAATCACGGCCAATTATGCAAATCGCAGCTGGCGTTAGAGTGAAATTGCATCCGGCGACATTAACGCCGTGCAGCTTTCCGTCGGTAGGAATCGGGAGCGAGAGAATTACGGGAATGGGCATCGTCATTAACGCTCGTCTGCTCCGGGCGACGAGGATTTTTCATCGACTCGCGCTTACTGCGACGAGGAAGCCTTGCTGGATTAGGCCACCGAGAAGAAACGGCCAAGTTGCCTTCCCAATAGGATTCCGGCCGGCTGAAACTCGGAGCAGGCTTTAATCTCGCTTGCGCGAAAGAGTAGCTCGGCTCAGTAATTGGGTAATCCTTCTATCGACCTGGCCAGTTACAGAGCGCATCGGCAGCTCGCCGATCCATTCGCCCTGTACTACCTCGCGTTTTGACGTGAAAAGTTCAGCCCCTTCATCAATCCTTTCTTGCCAACTTTCCCACCTCGATTCATTCCCTCGTTTTAGTTTTTACTTCCAGCGGAATACTGGATTTATCCTCGCCAGTCGAGCACTGAGCTTTCGATTACCAAGAACCTTTGAGTCCGTATCCTAATAGTAGTTCGGGCCAGCTCTTTCGTTGTTCTCGAATCTGATAATCTTATTTCGACCGATGTATCGCGGATGACTGCAACTTGGGGGAGAGACAAAGTAAATAAAAGTAAGAGACAAGTTTCACAGTTCGCAAGAAGTGTTGCATGGTTCGGCGGATCAAACTCTCGACATTGTTGCGACGGTTATACCTCAGTGGAAACACATTGGCTGACAGGGCACTGAGATGAGTTTTACTAACAACAATCTTTGTACTAGCAGAAGAATCGTGACGGCAAGTCCGGCTCCACATGCCTCGTAGAGAAAGCTCCTTTGTATTTTACGAGGCCGTGCCCTGCGCGACGTTCGCAGCTTACGGGGAAGCGGACATCGACGGGATTCCAGAAAAGCTCTTTCCTTCCCTCTCTCGCTCCACTGCGACTTTATCGTCCTCGTAAAATCGGCCTGTCGCACGGTGCACTTGTTTTCGAAAGGCTGGAACCACGTCCTTCCGGCTTCCCGGTTGCCTCTGCCAGACCAAATCGATTGGGTGCATTTACGATTATTAGGAAGTGGCAGTATATGTTTAGCATCTCCTACATTCGCTTACCCCTGTCGCTTCCTAGCTCCTCTCTCCCGCTCTGGACTAGACAAGCTTTTATATGTAGAATAAAAGTATCGAAGTATATAAATGTTTCCTGCACAATCGCATATTTTCAATTCAATAAGTTTAATCAAATAAAATGAGGGATGGCTAAGGTTTTCTGACCTCCAAGGAGTATATATTTACATTGACAAGTATTACACAATGCATGTTATTGTTACTGGCATCGATCTGCGCAGTTCGACCTCGGTAACTGCGTATTGGCATCGAATACGATAGGAAAAATGCGATAAGGCGATGTTTCGCGGCCGCTTCTCGCGTTCTACTTGCAGGTATCGCTTGACACTGGCTCGCAAGGATCTAAGGATCCTCATATTTCATGCGGTGGCCCCACTGTCATTGTTCCTAGAAAAATGCCGAATTACATATATTCCAGCGGTTAGCCCGCGAACGCTGCTCTTCGTCACGCGTGACTAAAGGCTCAACAACGCCGACTCTTGTACTCTTCTTTCTCGACGGCCCTCGGCGTGAATCATCAGTCGAGATGACTGCCGGTCACGTCTTTTTTCCAGGAATTGTTTTATGGCTTGAACCGGTTTTCTTTCTTATCACTGGAGCAGCGTTGTTGTAGACTAACAATCGACTTGAGAACAAGGTCAATGACTCCAGATAGTTTGTACAAACTTTGAAACAGTAACTGTCTGTAAAACGTAAACCATCCAGAAATAATAGAAAAAAATGCGGCTAAAGTGGAAATAATGATTTGGATGTTTGGGTATCTAAAATTAGATCTTATGGTTGAAGCGAGGCTGGGCGGTGCAGGCGGTTTGAGAGGGAAAGAGACTGGGCGCCAGGCAAGGGAGATCTGAATCTATTCTCCCGACTTAACAATGGCTCACAATTTTAAGGCGGTCGCCGCCAGTCTGCGATCGCCGCAGGACGTTACTTGTACAACTACTGAAAGGGCTCCTTGGAGTCGTGTCCGTGCCTCCCTTCCGCCTTAGAAATAATCTCTCTGTTCTTGAGCGATGGAACCTCGCGTGACTAACGCCTTCTTCCCCTTGCGGTCCATTCAGATGGCTCGAGCTACCAAGATCGATCGAATAGCTGCCCTCGCATCTCAATTTTCGTCTCGTATCTCGAGATCTTTTCCTGTCTTCGTAGAAGGACGTCCTTTGTATTGGCTGGAGTCTTGCTTAAGGGAAACTCCTGGAACAACCTCTGGAGATTTCATCTTCGATGCTTATCACAGTTATAATTAAGTAGTTCAATAGCAAGTGGGACCATTCTCATATTTCCTCTCATTCTTTTATTCAAATCCCATTAGACTTCGGTCTCACCCAATCTCACAGTGTTAACTAATTGCGAACATACTTGAAACCTACCTTTGGTATTCAGCACATACAAGAGTTACGCAGACGAGTTCTCAAGTCTCGGACTTTTGAATGTGCAAGCCGAACGCAAGTGGCACAGCGGAGTCTTAGACATTAAGCCCATTCCGGGGGGTTTCAATGCAGTTATGTAAATGCGACTAAGCAGTATGCTGCTTTCTTCGAGGCAGCACTTGGAGCCAGTAATGCTTTCCCGAGAAGGATCCGCTATTACGAAATACCGGCGAGGAGGCGAAGGGGACCAATATCAGTGGCGATGGGGTTGCTCGAAGGCCGGATCGAAACTGCCGAGAGGGTTAACGCGTCCGACTGCTACGATAATGCCGAGTAATATCGGAGATGGCGGCGAATGATTGCAGTCGATTTTCTGGCCGATCGTAAGCTCTGTGTTCTGGCAGAGTGCGAGTTGCTCCGGTTCTAGTCGTTTTCCACGGTGCTCGAACCTTTACGATGATAGGCTCGAATCTAGATCTGCGTTAAGTGGGTGCACTAACGTTGATAGTTAGAGGAATAGTAAGTCAACTGTCGGACTGGGAGTAAGGGAGTGATCAATCGTTGAGTGCATGTCAGACATAAATTCTGATCTTTGAATATGGTTCTCGATAGTCAATCATTTGAATTTCTCTTATAAGTTGGAGGTTTGTTGGAACTTGGATTGGCGCTGCGCTTAGCTAGCAATCGGGGTTTATCTTTGCCGGTGAATAATAGACTGTTTAGTTTCGCGCAGTTATCGTAGGTTTATCGTCTAAGCCGGAACGTGATTCCAAACCACGTATCCTGGATGATACTAGAAGCGCCGAGTGTTGGGAGTTGGATCCAATGCTTCGCATTCCCCGGAAGTCCTCAGCTGCAGCCGTCGCTTCGAGAGATGCTCGCTGGCACGTTCCACTGTAGACGAGCCAGCAGTTTTATTTAACCTTGTTCCCGCTTGAGGGGTGCGCCGACTAAAAATGGAGTAGCTGGGGGACTACCCTTAAATCTCCGGGTTCGACGGACGATCGGTGATGCTCCTAATCCACCGGGACACTGCTTGACTTCCTCTTTACCGTTTAGCAGTCAACATTTCCATAACTTCTTGGAGAATCCACCTGGAATCGTGGAAATCTCTCGGAATGTCGCGCGCAAGAGGTCCGCGAAAACGAACACTTTACAACTCGAAAGTAAATGACGCTGAATTTTTCCCTCCCCCTACTGCAGCATCCTCTTCTTTTTTTTAGTCGCTCCGTTTTATTTCTGGCCTCGTTTGGACGGCGACGCTCTAAAAAGGGGAGCCGTCGGGGGCGTCGCCGTTAAATCCCCCAAACCGGGGCGAAATTAAAGGGCAGAAGATGCAGCGGGAGCAGATGTCTCCGGCCGGCGTAAACGCGACTTTGAATTAACTCGGGGATTTATCTGTGCACCAACCTCGCCTCTCTCTCTCTCTCTCTCTCTCTCTCTCGTTTCCAGAGGCGCTTTCGGACACGAGACTGTCTAGGAGCACTCAGTCAGCCGGAGAAGAGCGTGAATCGCACAGTTATACCCGAAGCGCCTTTGGACACGCTCCAAGTCGGCCGATTTTTGTTGCACCGCCAGAGCGATATTCCCTGAAATGCCACCCCTGCCTCGCACCTGGACTCTTATGACCCTGACGATTTACCTGCGCCCGCAGCCCATCTGCTGATCGTACCTTTCCAACTGCCCCTCGGCTATACCAGAAACGCGTATCCACGAGGATTGTTAGCACCTTTACCGTTTAATCGAATAATCGCCAATCAATTAGAACTCATATATCGTATACTCATAATTACCGAAGACCCCCATTACCAGTTTTTTTCCTGTTAATTATTCCCACGTGTCAATCGGGAAAATAAGTTTTCCACGAGTAATTGGACAGCACGTGAACATGTTTGCATTGTTAAAACTAATCCATTTTTAAAGCCAACAAATGATAAAATCATAAATCCAGGATTAAACAGTTGGAAGCTCCGAGGGATTAAGACTGATTAATATTTGCATGGAGGTTCAGTGGGAGGTTGGTAAAAAATGGGAGCTTTCTTTAAGACGGAAGAGTGGCATTAAGTTCCCGGAGGAAGCCCGGCACACGTTATCCCGCTTACCTGGAGGCCGGCGATCATAAATTTCGAATATAGTAGAAGAAGCTGAAATATTGGAGCGTTCTTGCTCGCGAGGCTGACGCAGCAAGCCGTGAGCCGGGGACATTCATTTCCCCCCTGCAGGCAAATCCTTTCGCGTATCCCACGTTTTATGAAAGTATCCTGGAGCTTGAGGAAGGACACGTTTCCTCGGAACAGTCGCGTGTACTGCTTAGCAGCTGCGCAAATTGGGTCATTTTTCTGGAAGTAGTCTGATTCCGGATATTTGTAATGTGGAGATATTTGCAGTTGAATGATCTAATCTAAAACAACTATTGCAGGTATTTTATAATTAAGGGATTAAAATTGTTTCGAAACAGCTGGTTTTGGGGGGAGTTTCTGACTGGGCGTTCGCTCTGGCAAGCGCATAAATCCCGTACTTTTTGTTGACAAGAGGATGAAAGCTTTACGAGCGACACGAGCCACGCTCCTCTACGATCGACCAGTCAATAGGGCCTGCGCGACTTCGCTTTTATTGCGGAGATTATGATCGCCAAGCTGCCTCGTTATAGTTCTCTCCGATAGTGCCAGCACATCACGCCCGGTAATTCGATTGCGTCAGAGTCACTCGGCAATCAAGGGAGACTCTGGCTGTGCGACTGGTTTCATCTCACGGTGCCAATGACTCCAACTACTGGACTCGCCAATCTTTATATTATAAACAGGAATATATTCGAAAGGAAGATTTCAAACTTCAATCCAGCTTGCAATTAGTCCTCTTGGTTCTAGAACTTATCTCAGTTCGTACTTGTCCAAGGTATTACCGAGCCGAGAGAAGTTTGCGCGCAATGGCACGCCGGCCCAAAACTTGGCGAGATTCTCTTTGACGTGTTTTACTGTTAGTTTAGACGCCGACGTGTACTCAGCGCGGCGAATTTCGTCAATTTCGACGGCGCCGAAGCGAACTTTCCTGTTGTTCTCTTTGCAATTTCAATAGGATGGCAGGCTTTCATGGAAAGACTCCGCTGGTCCAGCAAGGACACAAGCTTTCCACTGTACGCTTGGCTGTTTAATGCGCGCGTCGTTTCGTTCATTAAATCCGACGGAGATTTTTCTGGGGACGAGCCAGCCTGGAGCAGCTGCCGGCGGCAAGCTGGAGATGAGTTGAGCTTCGTCGGGAAAGTAGGTCACTCGATCCGGCGAATGGCTGAAATTGATCTCCCGAATCACTTTACACTCACGGTCGGGTTAATTTAGCAGTGGAATCGTCCTTGCTGGCCCCCTGGTACACCTATACAGGCTCATTCACTTGGCCCCCAATCATTATTGGTATTTGATGATTCGGAGCCAAGCCGGCAAAATGTTGACTCGTAATAATTAGGACCTGTTTCTTTGAAGAGTGATGCTGTACTTTATGAATTTTGGAGTTTCAGGTTTCCAATTTGAGTCTAGAAACAAAAATGCTGCCATGAATCAATTGCTCAGAGGATGTAATTGGATCAAACGGATCATATTCGGCTAATAACACAGCAACAATAAATAATCTGTAATTATCCCACACAGTAAGGTATATTTGCCTCTAGGGATTCAAGGACTAGTGAATCACCCTATACACCTATACGTCAACCTACGCCGGTAATAGTAGTCTATCGTAATGAGTAACGAGCAGCTCCTGTCCTATCTCGAAGCTCGGCGGGGCCAGTCTTTTTAACCGGCGAGCAAACATGAATTATCGTCCACTGGATGATAACTCTCCCTCTCTCTCTGCTCTTATTCACGCGAGGAACGTGTGTGTTTCGTCGTTTCGTGTATGACGAGCATCCGATTTATCTCGTAGCCGGAGTTACGGATTACTGGTGCGCCAGTAATTTGTCGCCGCGAACAGAATTCCCCTCTAATGTTGCTCTCCAGACTCATTCAGAATTACCCCTTTTTCGATTGTCCTTTAGGAAATAATTTCCCGCGAGTGCTGGTCCTCGAGTGGCGCGACCGTGACATTTTCCCGGCGTGCAATCAGCACGTTGCGCCACACGTGGCTGGATTTACTCGGACGGTCGTAAGACAATGCAGCCTTATTGCATCTTTCGAGATACGTGGAAATCACGGAGCAGCTGCCGTCGGCACACGCGAGTCTTTGTGCAGCTCTTATTCGGCGCAGGAAAGCACCTGCAGTAAAAAATGTAGAGACACGTGGTGGAGCTTATCGCGGCGATGGTTCGTAGTCGGTTTCCGATTATCCTTTATCAGCGGCCGACGCTACGGGCCTCTTTATCGGGGCGCGCGCGATGTGCAGTTTACCAGGCGGGTCGATGCACCTTGTTCTTATCTTCGGGTGCACCGCCTCCTTTCGAGCTCGTGAAAAATACACTCTTTCGATCCTCAAGTTAAAGCGATGTTTCAGAACTTCGCAAATGGGATCTGGGATTGTTTAGTGTTGGGAGTGGTGATTTATAGGGCAAGGTTGAACTGACATTAAGATAGTCATTGAGAGTATTCAGTATTCCGTTCCTATCGAATTTCGATCAAGGATCGAGTTGTATTTGTTCTTCCTGGAAATTGCAGTATCGTCTATCGAGTTCTTTTCAGGCTTTATTCAAGCGATCCTTATTCCTACTTTGGTGCATCGGCTGGTTGAGTGAAGGGAAGGGAATGGTTATTAATTGCGACTCTTCTCGCGGGCCATTTTAATTTGTGTAAAGCTTCGAGGCTGATAAAGACACCCTCAAACATCTCGATTGCCTTTATTAAACTCTTTGCTTTTGATTTATTACTCCTACCATTTTACCCACTTGACGAGAAACTATATTTGAACACCCCATCGCCAGCAAACATTCAATCTACACTTTCGAAAACAGATCTGGCAAAGCCGCGGCAAACTATGCAGGAATTAATGGGCAGGTCGGAGATAATCCGCAGGATGGCGAGGATAGCCAGAATATGTTTCCAAGGATATTAGAGCGGATCAAGCTCTAACCAAACGATTCAACCGAACTTCCTAACAAGCCCGAATAAGTCCTTGACGCGCCAATCGAACCCTTTATTTAATTAGATGCGTTCGACACTCGGCCGATTGCGTTTTAATTAAAAGCGAGCGGACGCGCGCTATCAAGCCGATAATGCCGAAGGAAAATCGAGGCCGGAAAGCGAGTGCAGTATCGGCGGTCGTATATTCCCATCGATTGCGCGGTGCAATTTGATAAGCCCGGGAAAAACCGCACGGTGCTAATTCACTTTATCAGTCCTGGCGATATGCTCTCCTCTCCTGGCCTTCGCTCCCTCGACGCATTATGCGCCATATGTGTTTCTTCGCATCTGCCCCGAGGAGCGAGAGCCGCCATAGCATTCCGCTCAATTTATTCCGAATTAAAAAGGTTGCCTCCCAACGCGTATTCCGATAGCATACTCGGTTATTTACTTTCGTGCGCGTGCTCCGCTCCCGCGCGCTTTTCCACCTGGTTAAAGTTTAATGGTAGTGCTTTTCCAAGCGCCTGAGGGCCATTGATATTGATTTGTCCGATGGGGGGAGAGGATGGGCAATAAAAAGAGGCGCCCGCGGGTTTAGAAGAGTTTATTATTGGCGCTGGATGATTCGCGCAGGTTAGTGGGTAGTTGGATTGGAGGATGTTGTTAGTTGGAGTTGGAGCGCGTTCGTGTTAAGAGAGTGCTTGTTTCTATCTGTCGATCAGTCACTGAAGTCGCTCAAGAACGAGCCCCTTTCTTAAATAGATCGGCGTGATAACGCGTCAGTCCCGAAGATCACGTTGATCGATCGCCGTTAACGACTGCCTATTCAACCAAACGAAAACTCTCTTCCCCTGAGCGCCGACGTGACAGCGATTTGCCCTGCGATGGATCGCTTCCTCCTTTCTCACCGGTACTTTTAATCAAGTTTTACGTCAAAACTTGAAATTGGATGCTTCGTGGATGGGAGAATCGTGTTGGGATTAGCTGGTGTTGTGCTCTGTTTACACATTTCTTGGACGATATAAATAACATATTATTCATACACTTTCAATTCCGTAGATTCAAAATTTATCGAGTTCTATACAAACCTCTAATATTTACATCCTTTTTGCCATCGTCGAACCAGGGAAAGAACAGCAATATCTAGGAACCCGGGGAAGTCCAAGGACTTTTCGTGAAAACTCGACGTTCCTTTGGCCAGACCGTTACTCTCCTTGTTTGTCAGCAGAAGAAACGTCGTGGCCCGAACAGTTCTGGGAATATCTTCACTCTGACTCTGATGTGAAACAATGGCCAGAACAAAAACGGCGATTCTTATTGCCTGGCAGGCTGACAAGAGCTATTGGCCACGATGCTTTTGCGAGAGGCTCTCTTGGCTTTCCAGGGATTGGCTCGTGCAATCCACTCAGTACTGATAATCGTATTCTGGAATAACTTCAAAAGGCAGGAAATACAATTCTCCCTTTCTGTTGTTCAACTGTAATTGGGACTCCATTTTATTGCATAAACAATGAAATACAATTATTCCTTTTAATAATTAAAGTTTATTGGCAACAACTCGTATAATTTTTTTCGTGAGAGATTTGAATATATTTTTTCAAATGTAGGGTCTGAATTTTATTAATAATTGTTACCCAGGCGCTCATCCTTCCTGTTCTAATTGGGAGTTGATGATATAAACAATGAACATTCAATTATTCCTGGAGAAGTTTATTAGTAATGACTCATATAAGTTTCTTTTCGTGAAATTTTAACATTTGTTTCTTGAAGCAAAGTCTGGACTTTTGATTCATTCGTAGTAGGTTCCTGTTGATAATCGGCGGACACGCATAAGTGCGCTAGCGAGTGGAAAGTCTGGCAGCAATGGAGGAGCTCCCGATTTAGCGGGGCAGGTCGTTTAGGTGAGCTGCGAGACGATGATGACTCACCTTGCGTCAGGTTCGTTGGCTCCGGCGCACGCGGTTTATCGACTTTCCATCGCCGTCCTCGGATATACATGCACGCGGCTAACGCGCTGCTCTTTATTATTCCGGTAAAATCGAACCGCCCGGCGCCGCGCGGCGCAGCGCGCCGAGGAAAGCACGCCCCGTATTCACAGGCCAATTTTGTGCATGCCGTGAATAGCGTTACTTCCGGTGCCGCCACGTCCACTCACAGTTCTCTCTCTGTCCGCTGGGAATTCCTACAAAAATCGGATCATGATTCACTGGGGACTGGATGTCGCCCAAAGGTCGCCTTTGAATCACCGTAGTATGAAAAATGGGATAATAAATAAAATCAAACTATTTTGTCATATTTTAGACAAGTAAAAATTGTGTGCGACGAATTTTTTGTTGTAAAATCCAATGATTCGTGAGTTTGAACTGGAATCTGTTTTACATGGAAACGAGGCGCATGTAAGTTCATAGACACATATCCCTTTATCGCGTAGACGGCACCGTAAGTCGAAGGGCTTCTTGGTTTCTCGAGGCAGCTGTGGTCGCTCCAGGGCTTTACTCGCATTATCGACACGAACGGTGCCTCCCCCTTCAGTCTACCCTTCACATTACCATGTATTTCGCATTCTAGTTTACAAAAGTATTCCACAATTCTAGTACATCCAGTTTCTAAGTGCTCTCGCCACTCCTTTCGCCCCGGCGCACCAGTAAACAAGCATTCTAATGGCTTCCAGGGGCTCGAGGGAACGAAAGAATGCGGTTACGTCGCGGCAGACGCTTTCCGCCGACGGAAAAATGTAGCACACATTCGGGGGATTATTTTCGGAGCGCACCGTAATACTCGCCCTCCCGCGCCCTGGAATAAGATATGAGGAGGACTGTAGTCGCAAGGAAAAAGCTGACGGGCCCATGCGACAGTAATCCCACCCCGATTCGAGCCTCCGTCGAGCACTCGCGTGACTCGTCCGAGCTTATGTCCTATACTTTCGCAGGCGACAGTCCGGCGAGACTGCTGGGAGATACGCCCTTCTCCCTTCCCAGGAATTGTGTCTTGTCGTGCGAAATCCACTCTCATCAAAAACATTCGACCCTTTTAACGCCTTGAATCACACGATCTACGATTTTTTACACATTCACCGCGACTCGTTGAAAATCATAATTAAAAAGTCGCTTTTGGTTAGACGTTTTGAAGAAAATAGTTGGAGAGAAACACAGAAGCGTAAGGGAATAGTTGGATAGCAGTAATACCAGACGGTGGTTATCCACGTGGAGGAAGCGAAGCTAAGGTCGAGTTGCCCGATAAATAATTTATGAGCGGCGCTCGTCGCACGAATTTCGAGAAAGGAGGAAGCACGCCGCCGATGAAAAGGCCCTGATACACAAAAGGGCTGGTTTCTACGAAGGCGCCGGTAACAGTAATTGAATGGAGGAAGACGACACAGATCACTGCACTGAGATTCCCTTACTCCATCGTTTCCTTTTGTGTAGGTTTAGGGTTCCAAGGTTCAATCAGTTCCCCATTTCAAGCATTTCTTTCCGAGTTTTCCCAAACATGTACAATTGTCGGGGAAGACAAAACTAATTCTATAAAAGCCGATTCAATATATGCTTCGATAATCGATTGACGAGCGTTTCGAGGCAGGTAAAGTGTTCGCAGGATGCATAGAGAAAATTAGATGGATGGCGTGCATTAGTCCAGCCGCTCGCCGGCGTGTTAACGTTAACGACGTGGTGCACTTTATCGGAAACCGGCAGTATCGTGAAGAGCGAGCAGTCTCGCCCTCTCAGCGGCCCCGGAAGAAGAGGCCGATGTGGCGGCGCTCGACTTTGCGGCATGGAAATCCGGTTAACATCCTCTCCCCCGTTATCCCATTATCATGCAAATGTCGTCCAGGTATCTCTCGGTGGCAGCGACGTCGACGCCAGCGCGCGCTTCTTCATCACGAGAAGCAGTAATTATCCGTCGCGACGTCATTAGGAGAGAAGTTCGCGCCGGTTCAGTCGCTCGCGCTCGCCACACTTTAATTAAAGCCGACTGTAAATAACTGGCCTGCCTGCCTGCCTGCCGAGAGCGAAGCCACTTTAGCGACCACCGACTGTCCCAATGTCAGCGGTAAGCGTCCCAGAGTGCCTCGCATTTTCACCGGCGTTCTAGCTCGTCGCCACGCCACCCTCGATGCATAATACTACGTTCTCGGGATTGTAGTACGTCGGCAAATCAAGATGCCGCTCGCTCGCACTCGGAAAGCCTTGATTAAACGGCGTTTGAATCCAAACGATCTGATTATCCTTCGTCCATGAGTCATAAACCCCAGCGCATCGAGTAATTGTTTCCGAAAACTGTTTTAATTTAACCGCGGCAACTGCCAACTTTCCAATATTTAATTCTTTTATATCATAAATATTTCCTCGCATTATTTATATAGAAATAAATTGTGTGTATTCGAATCGAGTGAGTTGGCAAGCAGTGTTCGAGTTAAATACTTCTATTTTCTTCTTGGAGTGTCGAGTACTTGACTTGTCCAGGGTAGATGAATAGAACTGCGATATATCACGGCTGTTCTTCTTACCTCTTGACGAGGCTGTCGCCGGACGCATTAACAAGTGCTCGCCGAGTACTTCGATGAGCATGTACTTACATCTGCTTGATTACTGAATCGCCTTGCAGGGTTGATGACGCTCGAGACGGCACTCGTGCTTATTACTTTGGCAAATACGTGTCTTGTAATGCTCAGGAATGCTGCTGCAGTAATTAGCGGAGTTTCGAGGCATTCTTGGGCACTGTTGGGGCTTCCGGGGAGTAATGCGGGGTTATTTAATATGGAAATGTGTAGCGCGCGCCGAGAGCGCGCTTATATTAAAGGCCCTCAACAAGGTATGTCGAGTTGATAAGTCGATAGTTAACGATGAAACTAGCAAACTTGTAAAAATGACGAGATTCTGATTGTTCAAGAAATTATTAAAATCCTGGTGCAGGAATTTATAGTGAATCTTAATGAAATAGAATAACTGGTATAATTGCCTTCTTAATTTTATTCTCAATCGTCTTAATATGTCATAATCCCCATAATCCACAGAGTCGAGACTTCCGCGCGCGAAAGTCGTATGAATCAGACAGGAAACACCGGTCGGCTGAATAACCGAAGGTGCGCTTTCGCCGAAAAATCAGCCTCAGTGGATATACGATAAGACAGGTCTGTTGTCTTCCCCCAAGCTCTCCCACTCCCTCAGCCTACCATGTTCCTGACTTTCCTTTTCCTGGATGGTGCGAGCCGCAAGCTAAACTTCCCAGGAAAGTTGGCCAATTTTGTATTCCGCGCGAACTTCTTAACTATTTTACTTCCGCCGGGGGCGGAACTCGCGAAATCCCGCGGGGCGAATATTAATTTACGGCGGAAACTGTTTACACTTAGACGATGATGCGGTGGTGTTTCTGGGTGGTTGGAAGTTGCCGCGTCCTTTTGACCTTCAAATGGCCGATGTTAGTTGGCTTTCCAATCACGTATACACATGTACGGTTGGCTCTCGCTCGCGAGGATTCTAGCTGTGAAAGAAAAAGCTTTTATTCCTCGCATTTGGAGAATTCTACTTTTCCGCTTTTGTACGGCGAACTGATCCCTCGATAGATAACATTAACACTGAAACTATTCACGAATTTTGGTACATTTCAACATATGCGACAGATTACAAAAGAAACAAATTACACCAGAATGTTAATAATTTTAAAGAAAAGCCAAAGCCTCGGTAATTCCAGTGTTAAATAGAGGTCCTCCCAACGAGTTGTAGAATAACAAAGTTGTTTTCGAGGTTGCGCCCAGTCATTGCTGGCTAACAGCTAGTGACTCACGATATCCCCGGCGCGCTTAATGATGGCCACATAAATTTCGGTATATCTCGCGCGGCATTGTTACGCCCAATGAGGAGGAAGCCGATATTACTTGGCAAACGAGCTGCCGGTAAAAGGACACGACCGGATCCTTGGAGAAACGGGAGCAGCCGGAGACGGACGAGGCTGTGACTCAGGGAGATGCCCTGTGGGAGAAAGAGAGCGAGGAGCCCCTTGAAAGATCGATACTCGCGGACACACGCCACCTATACGCACACACACACACACTCGCACGATCTCCTCGACTATGTATGTATTTCGAGAGTAAACCGATGCCAGGCCTCCCACTTCGAGTTTTGCCGAATCGAAAACTGATACGCTTCCAATCCCCACTCTCTTTCTCTTTCTTTGTTGCGAGTTCCGAAGGAGTGAAAGAGAGGAAGTTCCTATTCGCGAGGTTTCCTCGGTAACGATCTTCACCGCTCGCAGCTCCTTCTGCTCATTTAGCACGGATGAAAGATTACTGCGAACCTGCCCCCAATAAATTGGGAATATAGATTGCACACCGAGTCGTAATTCATTCGAGGAATCCATGCAATGCAATCCTTTGCAAAATTAATTAATGCGTCCGCAGTGGGTTTATAAATTAATCAACGGTGGTGAGCTTATTTATTCAGAACCTGAGTGTATTATTCGATTGTGGTATTAAAGTTTTAGATATTTATGTACTTCCGTTGCCAGCCTTGGCTCCGACATTGTACATGGAACTGTTTCTGTTGCAGGTATGTACGTTGAAGAGGGAAGGTCGAGGTCCGAGCCGGGTGAGTCAGAACAGCATACCAGCAGTATTCTCCCCTGGTACGCTTCTTACAAATCGATATGTAAACGGAGCAGTTGGCGATGCGAATCTCGACTGGAGCATCGCAGGCGCCCGAAATTCCCAGTCGGTCCACGCGCGCCTCGTGATTCGTCCGGCGAAGGTCGTCCAAGGAATTAACATCGGCGCCACACACTACTGCTGAATTATCCGAGCGAGTTAATGCTCGATTCCTAATGGCGTTTGGCTAATCGCGGTAACCAATTAGCGAGCTGGAACGAGCGCGAACAAATGCCTTCAACTCGTTTTCGACTGGTCTGACTAGCGCCGGGCGAATCTACTTTCACTGCAGGGAGAAATATTTCCACTTGGCTGAAGGTTCCGCTCGGAAGGGTCTTTTCTCCCCTCGAAAATAGAAGGAACTGTATCGTACATTTTGGCAGTGTTCGGCCGACAGATCGATACCGGAGAGAAAAGTCGTGGGCCGAATTCGCCGAACTTCTTCTACGCTAGATGCGTACGATCCGATTCCCCGAGATGCAAGTGTGGAACTTTCCGCCAATAAAAAGTTACTCGCTGTGCTCTCCAGTGCATCGGTTTCACTTTGACCTTCCTCGCAGTATAAACTGAAATGTAGATTCGCCGCTCGAATTCCGCGGGTAAGGTTTCGCCGGGTTTTCTGCTTGGATTTCCGCGGAGTTTGAGGCTTCCGCTCGAAAACTCGAGGACGAGCGAACGCCGGAGAAATATCGTGTATGGTTCGCGAGATAAACGCAGGGCGATCCAGCGCGAGGAGTATGCGTGGACGCATGAGCCGCACACACGTCTCATATTGACCGTGTGTCATCCTGCGTGCTATACTCTGCGTCCCGAACGCATTAAGACACCGAAAGACTTGCCAGCAACTTTCCCTCAACAGCGCTTCTTCCGACTCACTTATTTACAAAGTCAGCCGTTCCCAAATCTACCTTGCCACTTTGGCCAGATAAAACTTGCAGTTAACAAACCGTGCGGATCGGAGTGCAGCAGTACCGAGAAGTTTCGTATGTATTTCGCTTTCTCCATTAATTAGTCGGGCTCGTCGTTATGTTTAGAGGTGCACTTCTCAGCTTTCATTATTAAGGCTTCGAAACAAGAAATTCACTTGCTTGCGCACATTTTTGGGCTAGCCTCTCGTTGCCATTAATTAGTTGCCTTCTCTCGGCGCCAGATGCTCGCCACTGACGCTATCGGATTTCCGGAGATCGGAAGCCGCTTCATGTTCTGACCGAAACATCTATTTCGACTCCTGCACGTTTTGATACATTGTTGCCTGGTTATTTTCACTGAGAGCGTGTTGAATAAAAGAGAAACGGTTTTTGCGCGTCGCCTTTATTTCTGCCAACAGCATTCCACTGGTATCGTTTCTCCTGGAAGCCTCTCCCGATAAGTGTCTGTTCAATAAGAATGATAGCTTCGGTCAATAAGCGTTAATCATTGCAATTACTCTTCGTGGTTCAATGTCGTTCATGCGTCGACCTTGAGGAGGTCTGATAAATGCTGGGGAAATATCAATAAATATGGTTTGCAGTTTCTCGCTTCGATCAATGATCGAACGAGGCATTGGGAGTCGACGAGAGATTGGGTCGTCAGGATTGCTGGGGTAGAGTGGGAAAGTCATTTCTAAAATCGAGAACCGTCGTTCGTGCCCACATACGTGCTCGATGGCGAATTCATATCGGATCGGTCGATATCAGGAAATTCCGATGCGACCGTCCCCGTTTTCGGGCTTTTCGACCTGAAAATGCCACGACGGGAAATTAATTCGGGAAACCAATTGCTATTGCGTGGATTCGCGAACCAATGACAGCTCGACTATCCAGTACCCACAAAAGAAAATAGGTACTTTGATTTTATTAGTTGTTTGAATCCTTATTTAACTTGAGAAATTAATCGTTCGATAATTTTACATAGTTTAACAAGACCGAAGGACTTCAGAATAATTAGTTGGCAAGATGCGAGGAAGTTCCCCCCAAAAAAATAATACGGAAAATGCAGGAGAAAAACTTCATTCGCAAGACTAACAGGATCTGCGCGTAATCAGGATACCCTTTTAATCAGACTGCGATCGGGGGATTGATGGTCTCGCAGCGCAGCTTTTTTTCGAATCTGCTGCTCTCGATCGATGGTGGGAAAGTGGGGTTGAGAAGAGTTGGCCGTTTACTGGTAACGATGGCATCCACGGCTGATCTCGTTTGTGCTGATCGCCCGTTAATTACTCGTCGATTACCAGCCTGAATAACGGCCAATTAAAAACGCTCATTTGGCACGAGAGATCCTCTTTGAATAGCAGTTCGTCGATACTTCGCGAGTGCCAGTTATCAATGATCCCTCGATAATAGTAACATCCAAATTAGGGAGCTTTTGTATTTGACAGTTTTTATATTAAATTCCCGGCGAATAATGTATCAATTCATTAACAGCACACATGACGAAAGTCCACGTGGCACAAACTGGTTCACAGCATCCTTCAACCGAGAGTCAGACGACGGAAGTGTCCTCGAGCAGACACAGGGCCAATGTAGATACGCCATAGTTGCCGCAGATAATACCGCAGTGGCTGAGATTGTGCGGCAAAAGCATCGCCTCCGCTCTTCGCTGGAAATTCAAGGATGATTCGCCCATTCTACAATCGAATTCCTCGTAATCAATGCGTCGGGAATACGTCAATCTGACCGATATCGGGCGCATCCGTCACTCGCAGGGTTCCTGTGTACTGGAATATCCTGCATAGTGGGATCGTTCGCTGATCACGTTGATCGCCTCTAAACTCCGTGGATTTGCATTCGCCCCGCGCTTCTCTCACCGCGATTAATCCCTGGGTATCAACGTGCCCGGCTGATTCGTCGCTCGAGCTTCAGACCTTGATCCCGGCGGTACAGGATTACAAGAGTCCGGTGAAAAATCCTGTCACCTTTTAGAAGGATTTGGGAGAATCTAAACTGGATTTTTAAAGCTTGCTAGCTTTATCGAACTATAATCTCGGAAAATGTCGATTTTAATTAAGAGCAGAGTATCAAGTGCGCAAGATTTTAAAAAGAAATCCTTGATTCCTTGAGTCCAATCTTGGAAAGACTGGATTTCCCCTGAAACTTCATCAGACATTTTTTTGTAAAACTTGCATTGTTTATGGAAGTACAATCTGGTAAAATGAAGATTTTAATTAAAAACAGAGTATATCGAGTGGGGAAGATATTAAAAAGAAATTCTTGATTCAGAAAGTCGAGTCTTGGAAAGACTGGATTTCCTCGGAGGGTTCTGGATACATCAGAAATTATCCCAGAGAGAGGTTCATTAAAATCGCGGGCGATTGCAGGTCTACCCTTCCTTGTCTTTCTTTTTTTTCTGGCCTCCCCACTTCCCTGTCTGCTTGTTTCCATTGCAGAAGAGGGTGCTCGTTGCCGAGTGTACTACGGAATACCACGAATAATCCGAGTGATTTTGAGGTTTCTTGGATTTATGAATATCCGGCGAGCAGGTACTTGTGATTGGCGAGGAGACATCTACCGGGAGTCAAAGAGAACCGGCGTCCTTATTATATCGTTCGTCTCATTAGCGGAGCCAGCCGAGAATAACCGGATGGAGGGCGAGATTTAATAGAAATGACGAAGTAACCCTATGTAACCAGATAACTCCAGTGCGAGGAGGATGGAAAGAGCGGAGAGCGGAATTATTTCTGGAGTCGGAAAACATGGAGCTGCTCCACCCTCGACGTCCGGCAGAAATATCGACTGGCAGTGTTGTATTAGGCCAACCACAAACTGGCCAATGGCAAACTTATAAAAGCAAAGAAGTCGTGAAAGCAGTTTTTGCAAGGCAAACTAATGAATCCCTCTGCTTTTACAAATTTCTGAATGTTTCTTTTCAATTCCGACCAAGCCCTCGCACTTTGGAGCTCTGTTTCCTTAATCACGGAATATTACTCGTGGAAAGTGTGTGATGCTTCGGAGGGAGGTAGTGGACACATAAGCTGAAAAGGTCGCTTTGAAAAGGGGGCCTCGACTTCCCTTTCGCATCTTTCGCAGGAGATTTTCCCCGGCGCAGCTCACGAGTAATCAACGGTTTAATTTTACCATCTGGTTCAATGGCCGGCACATTTGCTTGCAGTTCCGACCAAAGTACTGACGACCAGTCGGCGATTACAGCTGTGTGTGCGCGTGGCATATGAAAAGCCTGGCCGAAAGAAGACGAACGAGGAAGAGGGCTGGCTTGGTGTTTCGCCGGCGCGGATGGGAGACGCGAAACCACCACTTGACGCCTATTTACGGCAATTAACCCCGGTACCCACTGACGAACTTGAACTCACCGGTTAATTCGATGTCCTATGCGCGCCCCTCCCTTTCTCCGCTTTCCAGAGCCAGCAGAACTACGAGTTTAATCTTAGGACTAGCGCGTTACCCTATCGGTGGCGAAGGAGTACGTCGCTTGGATTAGTCGATTAACGAGATCTCTTAATTTGCTTAGCTGGCGTAGATCTTGGGGCGAGCTTCTTAGTGAAAGCAGCTCGTCAAGGGTGACTCGAGTTGGCGCCGGGAAACTCCTACGCGAGATGGAGTTAATTGGGGATTAATTAAAAAAGACTGCTTTCCTTTTTTTAGCCCGTTTACAACGATTAATGTGCTAATAAAAAAGAGTCAATTGTCCAGGAAAAGTACTGATTATCAAAGCCTTTCTCTTTTCGATGCACCGCAGATTACATTTAATAATACCCTTCGGAGAACACCAGCAGTTCCATTTAGCTCATTTCTCATTAGTGTCCTGCTCCCTCGCGGATCCGGAGCTCCTCTGATTGGTGAAGCTCGCCGAGTTGGATTGTTAAATTGGATCGTGGCAAAAGTCGGCGAGTCAGCGATAAGAGTAATTCGCACAAGGGGTTGCCGGGGAGATTAATCGATTTCACGCTCCCGATACGCCTGACCAGGAATTAATCGGATAAGAGATCGGCGTGTCGGGTTCGCGCATCCTTCCGGAAATGCCGGCTCACTGAGGAAACGTCGAGAGATGGTGAAACTCGAGTGGAGAAGCCAAGCGTTCAAGCTAATCCTTTCAACGGTTCAGTTCATTCGTGCCGAGTAAGTCGTCTTCCCCCACGATGTCCCATTTAAGTTTATAAAAAGTCCCTTTTCGAAATTTCAATAAATAACAATCCATTTCTTTAAACTTTACTTCCATCTTAAAGTAGTTTTACCAGACCCCGAAGAAAATAGTTTGTAATATCGATTGTTTTAAACTGAAATTATCCATATTGGTTGTTCGTGGACTGGGGAACAGAAGAACCAACGCAACAATGAAATTGGCTAACAGTTGTTTCCTCTGTGAGCCATACTATGTTGTGCAAGCGAGTGTTGTGTAAGCGTGCAGTGGGTTCCACGTGTACAGAGGATTACTTGATCGATTTCGTGTCTATTCAAAGTAAATAATTAGTCACCTGGGAGCCTATCGATTGTCCAGGCGATTGGATAATTTAATTGAGAAACTAAACCCAACAGACATTTATATAATAACATTTTAACCCGACTTGGATTCTTTGGATTCTAGAAATGAATAAGCTGTTTTGCGCAAGTTCTGTCTAATGACTGAACAATGAGGAATCAGTGATCGACCGCGCATAGGTAAAGTAGCAAAGAGTTAGCGACATCCGTCCTGAGTCACGTCGTGTTGTGTTCTCCCCGCGGCGTGCGTCGTCGAGGCAGCCAGTAGCCTCCTCGTAGAAGCAGCCTATAATTATGACGTTTAATTGGCTAACGAGCTCGGAACAAGGATCGGCAAGCAGTGCAGGAATGGAGCTCTGATTGGCCCATTCACCGAAGCCAACAGCGTTCATTCACGTTGGCAATTAATTCGAAAACGTTCGCCTAACCCCACGGGTATCAGTATGTAGCAGCCCCCTAAGGAAGCCTGGAAGAACGGCGGCTATTCGTTCTTCACGCTTTCATCTTTATTGAATATTCGCTTTTCTAATTTATTACAATCCTGATTCGGTCTCATTTCAAATTCGAGTCCATGAGACTGGAGAAGAGCAATATTCTGTTTTATGGCATTTTGTTGCACCGTTTTCTGTCTAATTATTCGAAGTTTGTTGCAAAATGTTCCAAATTCTTTCAAAGTAGTGTAACACGAGTGTAAAAGGTTGGGAAATAAAGTGTCGCGGTGTGGTTGAGCTTTAACAAAGCGCACGTTTCGGCGACACATGGGGAATCGGTCTCTGGGAACGCCGTATGCAGATCCGCCTTCGCATATGCTGGCAGCCTCCTCCGGCTTACGTATGCTCGCCGGTATACTCTGTACTCCGAATTAATGGCGACCTAATTGACCCCTGCTAATTCGGCCTGCAGCTCGTCTGTGTAATCACACGTGCCCTGCGTGAACACTGTCAGACTCGTATATTTACCATTATACATTTACCCCTCTTTCTGCCAGGCGAATCTACCCGAAATTATAATTATAAGTCGACCCTCCTAGCTCGAAATTAGCCCAGTCCTAAATATTAAGTGGATAACACAGTGTCAGTATTGAGCGCAAGATTTCGCGATCCAAGATAAGGTTTGGTGAGTTCACAACCGGAGGAACAGTCGTTCTAGGAATAACGAAGATTCCATTTCCTCTGCTCGGTACATTTAAAGCTCGCAACTCTTTAATGATCAGTTTTCAGCTCGAGTGTCTGATAAAGCGGGTGTTCTATTAAAATTGTTCGACGATCGACGATTTCCGACCGGTTTCAGCTAGAGCCATATATTTTTCATGGAGATGAGTAGAGTCTGATCGACCTCCGCGAGTGTAAATGATATGACACATCGGCTTCAATCCAATCCCCGGAAACTTACGCCGCACGAAGTTCGCCCAGCTATTCCTGGGCACGAAATCATTTCGCGGAGTAACTCTGAATGTATTAATATCACTGGGCGCTTTATTAGGAAATGAAATAAGAGAATCGAGAGCGGCAGGCATCCCAGGTAGCTGGCACGGGAATTACTTGAATTTAATTACGGCGGAAAGCGGCCGCGTTAACTGGGATATATTCGCGACGCGACGGGCCGTTTCCACCTGAATTTACCAACTCGCCGCAAACGGACGTACGCGTGCACATGCATTCCGCGCGTGGCAAGCGAATGTGTATATTCATCGGCGCACTCGGTTCGAGAGGGTAACGCAGGCTGTGCCAACGTAATTACTCGATATCGGCGGACTAATTGTATTTTCCATAGTGCGCGCTCTGTATTTAGCCTGGATTTGCGAGGGCACAGTTGCGGTCGCCGGGCGCGCACCTATGACGGTTAGCTGTCGGCGAGGACAAATGCGCGAATTTACTTGGATTTATCCAGGCTAATGCGTCCTGAGTGGATTAATGCCTCGGTTGACTCTGGCCGTCCAAGCGCGCTCGGTGTGTCTTTGATCAAATATATTAATCACTCTCGGACGCTCCTTCCTATCCGATTTGCGTCAGCGCGCTTGCCCCCGGGCTAACCGTACACATTTGGCCCGCTTTTTCGCCAGCTTTTTCCCGAGTACCGCGTTGACGTCAACTCTCGCCTGTTCCCATAAGGCGGCTGGACGCATGTGTGCACGACGCTAGTTCCGCGAGCAATCGCAGCTTAAACGGTCAATCCCAGTCGCAGTCTGACCTACTTCCTGTTCCAGATGGACTCAGTGCCGTTCTGGCTACTTACCCTTTCGACCCGTCCACCTTTTAAGTGACCGAGTTTCTCGCTATTACCCCAAAACGATATTGCCGCGCGCTCCTTTCTCCAGTCCAGGAACAGTTGAGGTTTACGGTCGACTTCATGCTTTAAAAACTGGTTTTAGATAGGCTCGCAACCTTGTCACGGAATCACGCACCAATATAATTAACTTTCTGTGAATCATTCTCTCCTTTCTTGACTTACACATTTTTTGCTGGATTAATTACGACTTGGGTCAGATGTAAACTCCACCTGGCAGTAAAACGAACTGACAAAGAATGTACAGGGTGATTCAGTTCGCTTGGAATCATTAGTTACAAGTAGAGGTTGCTTTCGATCATTACAGATGATTTGAATTATATTACTATAGTAGCCAGAATATTGCCTTTGACTCACTGACAGCTTCCAGAATCTTAGTTTCTAGATTTGAACTGCAAAAATATCAAGCATTTGGGCAAGTATACCTTTCAAAAATCGAAAATTCAACTTGGGCGATTTTTAACAATTTCTGTAGAAAAACCCCAAACAAGGACAATGATTCCAAGTTAACTGAATCATTCCGCACCTGAACAAAAACCGTTTTCCGATCAAATCATAAAAAAGGAATGGAAGCAATAATTACGAATAATTCGATACTTGGTTGATGCACATTTCCATTGATATTTAAACGTGTTCGAACGCGCTGGTCCATGATGGCAGATATTCTGCGAGCCGCTCCCACATGCATAATGAAACATTACGCGATGAGCTATGCTTATTATCTCTTTAAGTGGCGGGCAGACATTGTGCGAGTGCCGGCGCAAACGTGAAAAAGCTGGAAGCCGTTAGCTGCCGAATAACGGTATCATCGCGCTCGGGATGCTTTAAAGCGAGGGAGATTATCATCTCGCACCCGGATCACCCACATACAGATCGCCTGCACCAAGAGCAGTCTGCTTTAAAATGCTGCCATATGTGCGAAGCTTGCCGTTGCGTCCCAAGCGTACGGACGATTGTCTGTTCTGACACCAATTGGCCTAAGCGAAGCGGGGAAGACAGTTGTCCCCGGACAAATTTTAAACCATTCATTCATATTCAAACCATTCTGTTGCTCTTTTTCAAATTTCGATTCTAAATAGATTTTCGACTAAGTTTCGATCGGATTTCAACGGATTGCAACACAATGAAACAAAATAGAACCAGGATTTCCTTTCTACGCAGTGTTGGAAATTCGGAAATTCCTAAGTTTGAAACTCTGATTCTCTTATGAACTTGATGGATATCGAAATGACTGAGACTCGTGTTAAAGCTGCTCTCTTTCATCGAACATCCTGTAATATTCCATAACGGTGTGTTCCTCGTAGAAATACGAGAGTTGACGGATCGCAGGGCCAAAGATAGCTGGCGAGGCTTAAGCACGGCATGTGCCTGCATAACGGCATGTGAGATAAAAGAACAGCAAGCAATAATTATAGTCGATTTAATACCATGACCCACGCGTAAGCTGCGTACGCCCGACAGAATGACGAATCATCGAGCCAAGCCCTCTTCGCCGATGTGTACAGCAGATGTTAGAATGGCGGTGTGTTGACACTGCTTCCACTGGCGTAGAAAAATCGTTGCTCGGCTTGCTCTTTGTCTCACCATAGAACACGCTCTTTCGTGGGCTTGCATGCGCAAACGCCACTCGCACCCTCTCGCTTCTCGATGGATTGACGCGTTTCTGGCCGCTCGCGTGAAAACACTGTCGGACCGGGCCGGGCATATCCCCCTTGTTTGATTGGCCGAGCAGAAACATTCCGGCGAGTGAAAAATGCTCTTTGACAATGACAGGCCGCTCCAGGTGAAATAGATTTCGTGAGAGCACCAGGAAACGTATGTTTGTATCTTGTACAACAAAAACGTCGATGGAATATGTTTTCAAATCAATTAATAAACCACTCATCTTTTGAAAGTTGCCAGATTATATTACAAGTTTAATAAAAAGCGCGCAGAGAAATTCGACCCGAAATAAAACATGGATTTGTATTGGGAAATGAAACACTTGGTCGGATGTAAAAGCTTTGAGAGTCGACAAGCGCGTAGTCGATCGAGGGGACGAAAACGGCGGTAGAATTAATCGGGCTCCGGGAAATCTGTGGAGTGGCCTCTCGGCAGCTTGAATTTATTCATTGTTTCCCTCGGTGTCAAGGAGTTGTCCCGATGTAATTACTCTGTATTCTCTACGGTCCAAGCTTGAGTACTCTGATGCAAGAGTGCCAGAAGTCTCTGCCTTTTTACATACGAGGTTCCTTTATTTTTTACAGCGAGGCCGTCTCCAGACTTCAGCAAGCACACTGTGGTGAAACCCAGGGTTTACCATGGCAGAACTAAAAGGCAGATCTCATCGACTAAGGAAAATGTAAGTTGAGTTAGATTTTGCTTCAGCTTTGAAAAGAATTTATCAAAGGCAGATTCCCAGCAGAGAATAAACTTAGTTAATAAAGTCAATAGAATAAACGTTTAATTAATCGTAAAAGTTACTTCGACTACAAACCTGGAGTTTCCAATATATTTCATTATACCCAAGTGCATACAAGAATTATGTCTACAGAAAACAATATTAATATAGTTGACTCAAATGCTATCTATGCTTCAATCTTACTGTCTACATTACGCATTTCCCTATTGTCAGCTTGCGCAAATGTTACCGAACGCTTTATAAACGAGGGCAGGTTCACTGCTGACAAACGCTACATAGTATCACTCCAACGCCGCATCTTGATTCTGCAAGCCAAGTTCGCTGTTTACACTAGTGAGCCATGAATGGCGGCATCGCCCGAGGAAATCTCGCAAGGGAGCGTGTCGCTCAAAAGATCATCGCAATTTACGGCTGAAGTTCCGGCGATCGCGGCTCGCCATTATTAGGGAGCGGATTATTCCAAGGGTGAAGTCTCGGGTTGGGTTGGAGAGTCGTGAAATGTTGGGCCAACTGTTTCGGCGAAATGTTGTCGATCGAAGTGGAGTATCATTGAGACTTGTTTGAGGCCACACACACTACAGTTCCCATTGTCGAGCACGGTATTCAGGGCCCTCGAGATGATTTCGCTGATGAAACCTAGTGAATGGTCGGCAATAACATCAATTTCCAGTCATGATACATTTAGTATTGTGTTAACTATTCTCGTTGGAGCTAACTATTGGAGGAACATTTACAAAGTCTTTGCATTTTGAATCAATAACACAGTTACTTCCAAACTTATCTCACTTAACTTGTAAGATAAATTTGATAAAATTGTATGGTTTTTAATAATTTATTCGACGATCCAATTTCTTTGTTGGATTTCGAAGGGTGTTCGTTGGAAATGGGATCGAATGCTGGGACTTAATCAGCGCGACATCGAGCTAACAGCTCGACTAATTCGAAAGCTAAACAGAGCGGTCGAGCGGTCGAGCGGTCGAGCGGTTTGTCGGCGGACTAAGGCAACTGACCTCGTTCCTCGTTATCATAGGGAAGAATGAACGCTATCAGCGCGTTTGTCCACGGCGACGAATCTAATTTCCTGCTAGAGAGGCTGCTCTCCGCAACGGTGCACGGTCCCCCGCCCCTTTTCCTTCTCTCTGCCTCCGGCTAAATTGTCGCTTTTATTTACACGCTCCGATTGAACACCGAATTCGCCCACGGACAAAGATCCAACCAGTTCGAATGCTTTTACACGTCGAGCGTGTAAAGGGTTTCCGTGCAATTGCATAAATTAGATCCTGTTTAGACATCTTGCGCAATCGATTTACACAACTTCCAACACTACAACGCTAGTTACATAATTGTAGATATTAGAATTGATTAATCCTGAATTCAATGTTCGAGCATAAAATCCGAAATCCGAGTTGAAATTCAGGTTCCTAGCGAGCCGATAACTTTCGATATCCTAATTGAAAAGCTATCGATACCTTGCTCACTGTCTTTTACGTACATGTATCAGGCTCCATAGGAATAAACTGGGCGCGCGTGCGTGTCCAAATAAGTCGGATGGTAGTATAGTGGCTGGCAGTCAAAGCCCTGGCCGATAAAGGAGGCCCCCAGCGCTCTTTTCCAGTTTATCGTCTAGCCACTCCGCTCGAGAACCACTCGCTTATATGCCCGGAATAAAGGAGGCCGAAGCGACGTGAATAAACTATAAGCCACGAAATGCGCGAGAGAAAGAGAGAACCAAGAATCACTTGGCATATAAGTAAAGAGAGTGCGCGGCGCTGCTTTATTGTCCGATTGGCAGGCTTGCCCATACAAAGAGGAAGGTGGACGCTGCGGCTCTGCACGCTCTCCTCTCGGTTTCTGTTGCGAAAGATCGCGCGGATCGGAACTTGGGGAAAATCGTTGGACCGCTGGTGGCTGGACAAGATACCCGCCCGGTCACCACACATATGTATACACATACCCGCGTCTGACTGGAATCCTCGCAGCGGTTAACCGTCCGTGAATTACCGAGCTCCCATGCAGATTATCGAGTGGACCGCGGAAATCATAGCTGCGGGTCTTCCGGAGTCTTTGACGTTTTCAGTGGGATCTCAGTTCCTCGAGAAATAAATTCGATGGAGATACATCTATTTCGTCGGTGTTTTGGTGGGTGGGATTTGGTTTCCGTCGAAGTGGAGTTTATATTGTAGATATTGTGATTTATGAAAGGCGCCGTGGGGACGCGAGAGCGTCCATGTGAAGCTGGAGAGGGGATTAAAGATGCCTTTTATGCTGCGCATCAGGCACAAAGAGCCTCCGTGTTCTCGTATTGTGCGATGGTCGACCGTGAGCTTCTTAAAGCGAAGAAGAGAACGTTCAGTCGACTCCAAATTATTCTGTTTAAGATTAATTATCGACGCACTGGACCCCTGAGGGCCAGGTAGTTTTCTGATGTCAGAAATACCTGGCGCAGGAGCTCGAAAACTGAATTCTACCTATCGGCGTCCAGGCGTTCAGGGAACAATCGGAAAAGTATAGTAAAGTCATTGATATTGAAACGAATACGTCCGCATTAATCCAATTAAATGAGACTTAATTCGACGAGTTGGCGAATTTACTTTCCGTTTGGCCTTCTCCTTTTCATTCCACAACGAAGGAGTTGAATAGGACCAAAACTTTAAAATACGAAACCAACTGCTGCCAGTTGAAGTGATGCTCCTGATTCAAGTCTGCCTTCCACATTGTTGATTGGAACAATTGGAGCGAGGCGAAGTGTGCAGAAGTTCAGGGCCAGTCCTGAAGTTTAATTGGCTCGAAGTCTTTAAATATCTGTCAGAATTTTCCGTAAATGTGAACACAAATTGAAACTGCTGGTTGTGCTTTAACTTTGATGCCGACATCATCAGCTACTAATCAATAGGTCGGGCGATTGCCGATAAAACTACGATGAATATGTATGTCACGTGCGTGGGAGCTGGTCCGAATTCAGTGGGACGATTCGAGATTATATCAGTTAATGATCTCTGGGCGACCGCAACAACCGGCACACAACGCAGCAATTAAAATTCGAGCATCGTCCACCATTCGCCAGATGTTCACAACGATTTTCCACGATTCCGAAACTAGCAATACATTCCTTTAATAAAGACAAAACATCCGGAGTGCAGCGATACCGAAAGCATGCCAACATGACCTGGTGATTCGGTTTCAGAGCTTATCCAACTTCTTATTGTCTCGAATATCGCGATAATACAATTATCAACCTGACACCTGCTAATCATCTACTTTACTTCCGGGCTCTCGTTTCTCTCGGATTACTTTGTAAGAACTGTGTTTGTTGTGTTTCACTAGAAATAGAATGCTCTTATTACAATTTTCCGAAGCAAATTTCTGGATATCTTTCAAAATCACGAGAGAAATGGATATTTGTATAAAACGATAAAGAATCAAGTAGAAAAGGCGACGATGTCAGACCAGTTTACAAGAGCGAAGTTAAGCAACAGGGGTTCGTTCGAATGAAAGGTGTGCGATGACGTTTGCGCGGGGTGGCCAATGAAATTTCTCGCTTTAACTAACACAGGCTTCATCTCCCGCAGAAGGGTAGGAATACCGGCAAGGGCGAGGGAACCCTTCGTTTGCCCTTCAGTTATCGCGATCTCGTTTGCCGAATTAGAGGGTGGCCCGTGGTTGAAAAACACCTCACTCGGAATCAAGAGGCTTCTTTGCCACGTAAGAGCGTCCTACGAGGACAGCCTTAAAGGCTGCGATAACCGCAATTGCCGCGGCAATAGCGCCCGATATTCTAGCACTGTAGATCTCTGTGCTCGGGATTGCTCCAGATATATCTCTTATTCGGCGAAGTCTCGCGGAGAGTGGGCTCGAGATCGGTCAAGACTTTATGTAATCCGATGAATAGCCGTTACTGTCTAATACCGGTTTTCCGGTATAGCTGCGGTTTGATATGCATGTAACATTACTTGCAATTACACACCCTGTGATTGGATATCGTTCGATTGCGCGGCGCAAGTCGGGTTACTGTGATTTTCGAGCCTGGCACCGCCCGACTCTATCGCCGCTCTATTATTCTAGCAGCGAGCGCACGCACTCAAACACACTCGTGTATTCTCTCCCTGGACAAATAGGAGGGGCGTGAAAATGCGCCAGCGATATTTCCGTGTAAGCATCGAAATTTGTCGAGGTACCGTCGAGACAATGAGACCCGGTCGACATTCCGCTGGACAATGAAAGAGTTACGGTGGCGCGCCATGGCGCTTTTAACGGACGCGGCCGAGGATAAATATTCATTTGCAATTTCCAAGCGCTGCGGGGAATGAAGGAATTAGTAAAATCGGCGCCGCCCAAAATGCAACGCTTCGCTGCCGAGTTGGTTTGCATTTGGGGAGTGGACTCCGCTTGACGGGAGTTTGCTGGAGTTGCTGGAGGTACGGCCAAAGAGTTAGCCCTGACCTCAGTGCTCCTTTTTTCTCTTTTCTGTATCGGCTGGTAATGAATGCAGGTCATGCTGGAGCCGCGATTGGAATATCGAAAACGCCCCTGGCCTCCTGGTGTCGGCTGGCGCTCGGCCAGCTATGGATTTCTCACTATCGGGGATGATAGAATCCGCGGATGCTGAATTCTGCGGAGCCATTCATCTTGGATGCTTCCGCTGCGATCTCGGAATATCGGACTTTGAATAATATTCAGATGTGTCTCTTTCCATTTCTCTTTTTAATACTAATGCGTCTTTAATGTCACTGCAGTGGAAATAGTGAGTTTCGCAAGAATCCTCTTTTCTTATAAATGAAATTGTATTATACTCAAAGGAATATTCTTCAATGAAAAATACGGAAATGGTAGACCAGGTAGAAAAATTATGACGAATAGCTTAAGAATGACTCAACGGAACACGAGACAGAAGAAATTGTCTCCGGAAATTCTCCTCGAACATCCCCGCGGACTTCCGGTCCACGGACGGGCCAGTGTACTCTCCACAGGCACGTATGCGATATTTCCTTTTGGCGGAAACGTACCTGGCCAGGACGTCCTCCCCATGAATTAAACATCGCCGGAATCCGACAAGGGCGCGATAAACGAGATATTCGTAAATTCACTTCCCACTATACTCACGCCGAGGAAATCTCAATTAAAAGAGCGAACATATCCTCCAGAAAGTCATGCAGTGGCAACACACAGTTTAGTTAGTCCACAAATTTTCCAGTCGACGTGCATTATTTTCCGCCAGCAGTCATCCTATTCAGGGATGATATCAAGTCTGGCCTGTTATCTCGCTACCTATCTCTCGTTGTAGGCATTGAGATGCAAATGTGTGAGTGTTGCGAGCCCTTCAATGCCCACGTGACGCGGACGTGACTCGAAAGATTTTCGCGAATCCGATGTTGCTATTGGATGGTATTTGCATTGAATCGCTATTCAGCTGCTAGTTCTGCATCCACGTGCGTGCATTAATAGCCGATGCAGTTTCCATTAATAGGTACAGTTTGATCGTGGGTGAACCACCTCGAATATTGATACACCAATACCTACATCGTTCCAGTCAATGGAATATTACTTCTCCCACGGGATCATCGAGATACCTGTAATTACAATGCCTCGTAGGCGTACTCCCAGTTGAGAATATCTCGAACTTCTATAATTTTATTTTCGTTCTCGCTTTTCTGGAGAATTGTACGTATTTATATAATAAATTTTAAGAATCCGATAATGTTTTATCGGTCATGAATTATACAATTGCATGACATTTAAATGTCCTAATCCAATTGTTTCCTCTTTTATCTTGATCGAGGCGTCTCGGAGCAGAGCACTCGTGTGCAACAGGTGCATAATACTGCGGATCGCTGTAATGGCATAATCCATTAAAATGAATATTACCGGGGTTTATCGCGCGAAGATCAGTTCCTTTGTAGATTGCCAAGCTAATCCCGGTGTTTCCTTTTTGCAGGACGTCGAGCATGCGGACGTGCTGTCGGTGGGTTTCGACGTCGACGGGGTTGAGCGTGTTCTCGATCTCCGGCTGAACAGCGATCTCATTCCCGTCGGTTATCAGCAGCGCCATCAGCATCGCGGCACGTATCAAGTGCACAAGCCCTCGAAAGTGGTAAGTTCACCCTTTTCCCTCGCACCAATTCCCTCCTATTTGCTCGGAAAGTCGGGGGCCGCCCGGCGGGCGAGGAGCGAGCATTCGTGCGGAATTTCGGACAGCGCTCGAAAACGAACCGCGTCAATCGAAATTCGGGCCCGGTTAATGCCGCAGGGAGTTTAATATAAATTTCTCCTGTCACGGACGTGCCTCTCTTTGCCGGGTGGAATTAATTTCGGCGCGTTTCGGATGTTGCAAAACCAGACAAACCGGGGCGTTTCCCGCGCGAACGCTGTCCGTCCTGTTGAAATAAAAATACAATTTCCACCATGAATACACAGAGAAATATGTTTTCGGGTATTTGTTTGCAAGCTTCTGTTTGTAGTATTGAATTGAACTTAGCGAGAAGTGAAAGCGTTGTTTACAAGGATTCAAGCACAGCTCTCCCGTGTGGGGAGTGTTTTCGCCTGGAGCCAGTCGAATTTCAGTTTGCCGATGCTCTTAGCGTCTAGACCGGCCGAGGCGTCAGCTATACAGGTGTAAACGTGCCTCGCCGATCGATCCTCCTCTGTGACTCACCTCTGACTGTGCATACACAGCCGGAGAAGTGCGCGAACTGTACCTTTCGAGGGTATCGATTGTCCTTAAGTAAAGGTTTCGGAAAACGTATTGCATGACTGGAGCGCTTGCCAGTGATCTCTTTGACGTAAACGGGCGATGTACATACACTGCACACTGCAACCTTCCCTGCCAACGCCAACGAGGATAACGTTCCACCGGAAGCCTCCAGCGGAAATGGAAAGTGCGTCAATACGATAAGCGATTGCGTATTCAATTCTATTTCATTTACAGAGACAAATATATCCACGCATTGTATCAATTGCAATTTGAAAGAAAAATGCGATAATAAATACATAGGAATATAATAAATAATAAATAGATTGCAGTTTTGCAATATTTTGAACAAAATTGCTTTATCCGCCGCCTACTCATTAGCGAAAGCAGAAAGTCGGGCGGAATATGAATTCCCAGGCACAACAGGATATCTCAGGCTCCTTAATAATTCCTGCCGCTAACAATTCGCACGTATTCGGGGAGGGCTGTTTGCGGCGGAGAGATGACCAGTGGGGCGAGATATACTACTTTAATGTGCGGCGGACCGTGCGCGCACAGTTGTGTCGCCTCTCCACATTTTGTGCAATTGAATAAATTAATTGGAGCCACCGCTGCAGCCGACACATCGCCGCCTCTACGCGAGCAGTGCAGCGGCTCTCGACGGGCGGCGGAGCGCCGCCAGTTTATTCGTGCCGGTTCCATAGCAGCCCAGGCGGACGAGCTAATTTCGGCCGTTTAAATTGAGGGAAATGCCGCAAATGCGGCTAGTTAGAATGGCCTTCGTCAAGTAGCCGCTTGGGAGGATTCGTAATCATCGCCCTTTGTCCTGCGACTCGACTTGTCCCATCCAGCATCCTGTCTGGATAGTTTGTTCGACCCTTCACTTTTCGAGGGCCTGGGAAACTCCGAGTATCGCTCGGTTGAAATTCATTTTATTAATCCGTTGCTTTTTAATATCGCAAGAATCAATTAATTTTCCCAAAGTCGAAACCTTGTTAGATTCGATTTTTCACACCTAGAAATGATTAATTATCATGTTTTGTCAAGTTTGTTCTGTGAATACAGTTAGTGGAGTTAATTCGTCGGACCTGAAAATCTCTTTATACGATTAAATAACACCTGGCGAGGAGTATTACCTTTTTATTTTCCGTAAACTAGCCGGCCAACAGTGATGTAATTTTTCGGGAATGTTACTAACGAGGGAAGAGTCGAGGAGAGTGCGTGAAAATTATCCGGCTTTCCATTTGCGCGTCGATGTAACGAGCACCGAGCACCCGGAAACTTTTAATAGTCTAATTAGCCGGCGAAATGGGATGTGCGCTCCGGCGGACGTCAGCAACTTTTCTCTAGGATGCAGGGATCATTTGACGCGATTTTCAACGGACGATAAATCGGCCGTTAGGGGTTTCGGCCCTTCGCGAAGGAGTTTCCTTCGAGGAAGAGTGACGCCTGCTCTTTTGGCGCTAACGCGTCTTGCGAGTGGTGTTCGGCTTAGGGAAAGGTGAAAAATGGCCGGGCCAGTACGATCTGGGCCAACTATATTTGTACGTTGGCGGATAGGTTTCTCGTGTCGGATGCAGTGAACTCGGGACTGACGGCAGCACGTAATGCGCAGCAAATCATCACGAATAGTTGTTTTGATGCTGAGACTGTCCAATTATATTACTTTCATTTTTTCAATGTTTCCCAATTCGGTTGTTTAAGTCTAAAACTAAAATTCCGCACAGACTCATCGATGAAATTTTTACCCCAAACCGGCATCGATTGACATTTCGTTCATCAGAGATAACGTATGGACGACTGAGCGAGAGTTTCCAAAAGCCAAGGTTTCTTCCATTCTTTTCCAGGAACTCTGTCACTACCAAGGTAGCGTTCGAGATGTTCCGGGCTCTTGGGTCGCGCTGTCCACTTGCCGGGGATTGCGAGGTGTCGTTTTCGATGGCGAGAACCTCCACCACATTCAGCCGAACGGCGACACGCTCGATTCCGATCACTACGTCTACAGGCAGGACAATCTCATCGCCAATAACACTTGCGGTAAAGTTTCTTCCCCGATAAGAGTTTCCGTCTGTGTTGTTGCCTTTAAAACAACTTTCGCAATCCTATCTGAGACCTTTAAGGACGAGACTCCACTATTCCACTTCCTTTCCAATTAACGACGTCTACAAAGTTGTCTTCAATTTTTCTTACATCTACTCGCATTCTACTTCCACTCGGCCACTGTTTCTAATCTAGTTTCAAGTGTACGATCAACAAGTGGCGATTCGAATGAATTATTACCGGCTGAAGTATCGCGTTGAAATAGGAGAGCACTTCTCCTCTAGCAGCTCTTCTGCCCTTACTCCCTTTGCAAGAGCGCGCTATCCTTTCTCGGTAGGCTGTCGCTCGTAGAGACTGGTCTCTCCTTATCGGTCTTAACGAATGTGTGAGCGAGCCAGTCCCCTTGGCAGTGTTCGTTCTTAGCTTTACCAGGAATCCGGTCGCCAATGATCTTGACGTTTTTTGTTCCCCCCTCTCCCCAGGTTACGAGGGAACGCCGCATCACGTCTTGGATCATGAGCATCATGGGATCAAGAGGATCTCCAGGGTAAGACACTGATCAACTCTAAAGATCTGCCTCAACTTCCAAGTCTTCACTAAAATAATTCTCGGCCCCCTAAACAACATGTAAATCCAACCTGAAATACTTAACGGTGGAAAGTCGGTGATAGTTTGAAAGGAGATTCTTCTAAAAGAGTTTTGGATTATAGATCGCCCTTGGCGCTTGTTAACGCTATTCTTCTAGAAACTGGAGCGAGGCCGGGATCGGCTTCTATCGAGCGAGAATACGAATGTGCGCGGGAGTGGATGGTGGGATATTGGGATGTTGCGTGTTGATGTGTCGAAATACGCTTTTATTCCAGCACAAGAGAGCCGCCGAGGTGATTCGAGGACCTTACAACGCCAATCGGCACTCCCGTTACGTGGAATTGGTCCTCGTGATCGATAAGAAGGAGTACGAGGCACTCGACAAGGACCTCCACAGGGTCTATCACCACTGCAAGGACATCGCTAATATTATCAATGCCGTTAGTTACACTTTTCTACAACAAACTTCCTATAGAAATCCACTGAATACAGCACTGATGAACGCAGATGGCTTTTTGGCAAGTTGGTTTAAGTGAAAATCGTATTTCAGCTTTACATGCCGCTCAACATATTCATCGCTCTGGTTGGCGTGCAAGTTTGGTCAGAGTCCGATGAGATCACGCTCTCATCGAACGGCGACACAACGCTCTCCAACTTCCTGAGGTACCGCCGGGAGAAACTGGTGCAGGATATTCCCAACGACAATGCCCAGTTACTAACGTAAGTGGTCGGGCGATTGAGGATTCGAGTGCTGGCAGGGAAGGTAACTGAATGTGCCAACTAGGATTCTCGCAATTCCAGGCGGGTCCAATTCGAAGGTGGCGTCGTGGGGAAGGCGCTTAAAGGACCAATATGCACGTACGAATTCTCGGGCGGTGTGTCGATGGATCACTCGACCCTCGTCGGCCTGGTCGCAGCGACGGTCGCCCACGAAATGGGTCACAATTTCGGCATGGAACACGATTCCGCTGACTGCGAGTGTCCTGAAGAGAAGTAGGTGCCACCTTTCCTTTTTACGACTTTGTAACACTCGCCAGTACGTGAGCGCAAAGCATTATCTCGCGAGGAGCGTGGAAAAACGCTTAGGGACTTGAGTATTTGGCGCCAGAGGCCTTGCTCTATAAAAGCTCCGCTCGAGATTGGAAGCTCCTCCCCCTTTTTCATTTGAGAGCCTCTTCCCCCGGGGGTAACAGGGTGTTAAAAGATGTTACTGCAATTCCCCGCCAATCCTTTTGCAGTAATGTCTACTAGTCGTTTATCCGCATTTTATCGGGAATCCTGTAAGAGCTTTCAAGGAAATTTCTGCGTGGGAGCACGGCGTTAGTCAGTAGCGTACAGGAAGCAATGACGATTATTGATGTTAACATGGCACAACGGAGCATAGTGCTGGCTAAACAGGCTCGATTGCATCCGATTACAGATGCATTATGGCATCGTCCAGCGGTTCATCCGGGCCGACCCATTGGTCCTCCTGCTCCCTAGAGCACCTGGCACTGGCGTTCGAGCACGGCATGGATTACTGCCTGAGGAACAAGCCGCAGAAGCTCTTCGATAGCCCGATATGTGGCAACGGCTTCGTCGAGCCCGGCGAGCAGTGCGACTGCGGCTTCAAGGAGAATTGTGATAATCCCTGCTGCAACGTCACCACCTGCATGCTGCACAGCAACGCCAGCTGTGCGACCGGCGAGTGCTGCGACTTGAAGACCTGCAGGCCCAAAACCGCCGGGACCGAGTGCCGGAGCGCTGAGCACGAGTGCGATCTGCCGGAATATTGCACGGGACAGAGCGAGTATTGTCCGGTGGATGTATTTAAAATGGACGGGGAGACTTGTAGCATGGGGAAGGCCTTCTGCTATCAGGGCTCTTGCAGGACTCACAATGATCAATGCAAGCTGCTCTGGGGACCCACAGGCACCTCTTCGGACGGACAGTGCTATGACATGAATAAGAAAGGCAGCAAGAACGGCAACTGCGGATATAATCGAGTCGAATCCAGTTACATCAAATGTAGCGACGAGTGAGAGGCCATTTCTTTAGTTGATCATTTTAATTCTCTTGGTCTGGAACACGAGTTAAACGAATGGTTCTGTGTGCAGGAACCTGCTTTGCGGTATGCTCCATTGTAAGCACTTGAACGAGAGGCTGGAGTTCGGTATGGAATCAGTGGCGATATTGAGCCACTCCTTCATCAACAATGGGGGGAAGATAATACCTTGTAGATCTGCTATCGTCGACTTGGGTTTGAATCAGGTAGATCCTGGCTTGGCGCCAGACGGGGCTAAGTGCGCACCTGGGAAGGTAATACACTTAGGGATACAAGATCGATTCAATCTTTCGAATTAGGCCTGCAAATTTTCATTCGGCTTTGATGCAGATGTGCGTCAATCAGAAGTGCATGCCGGTGGCGGATCTGCGAGCATCGCTGTCTGGTGGGAAAAGCTGTCCGAATAACTGCAGTGGCAATGGCGTGTGTAACAGTCTGGGTCATTGTCATTGCAACCGTGGCTTCCGACCACCTGACTGCGTTCAGCCTGGAGTCGGAGGCTCTGAAGACAGTGGACCTGCAGAGGATCCGAATGGTACGATAATCACAGCATGAATCATGTATCATTTCATTAAATTACATTCGATGCCTGTCCCGACGAAGTAGGTTACTGCACAAACAATCAATTATTATTCAATTAGAATACTTTGTGTTGCAGCGCGAAACGATTTTATCACGGCGCTGTACGTGATCCTCCTGGGTATCGTGCCGATGCTGGCGCTCTCGTCCTTCGGCGTCTGGTACATCAGGAACTCCGGCCAACATTGGAAAAAGGGCATAATGTCTACGTACGTATTTAGTCTCGACCGATTAAAAAAGAACCGCACACCGCATGCCTCTAAGTCGCGTAGTGCTCGCATGCCAAAGCCCAGCCACAAAATCGGTAGCAACTTCTACGAGCGCGTGACGATCTTCTTCGCGCCGCGGCAGGCGAACTCTCGAGACGCCAGTCGGGTCTTCACCATCAGCGACAATTTGCCGCGGAAGGAGAAGCTGCAGATCACTAAAACGGACTTGATATCGACTACCAATCCCGACGCGATCAACGGCAGTAGTAGCATCGAGTATCGAAAGTCCATGTTGTTTAATAGTGTCAATCAGAACGCCGATAGAGCCCCAGAGGCTGATGTGAACCAAGTAGCCGGTTCCGCCGGAGAATCTCAGCCCAGAAGGGCGACCTCGATAACTTCGGAATTGAGCTCGAAAATATCCGAGCGCCTTCAGCAGATGCAGAAAAAGCCGTCGAAAAATATCAAGGGCCTTACGCTTAAGACGGAAGTAAAGTTCGAGCACTTGAATGAAAGCCCCAATAATACCTCAGGTGTCACGCCGAAGTCCAGTGACGCCCTGGTATCTCAGGGCAAGTCAAACTCCAAAACGCCGGCTCCCTTTTACAATAAAAAACCACCGCCTCCGCCAGCTCCCGCCCAAAGTCTCAAGCCAAAGATCTGAAAGAGCTTCTTCCGGGAGCTTACATTTTAGTGCTTTCGTACCTTTCGAACTTTGTGCCTTCGACAGTTCGGCGATAATGCTTTACTACCTTGGGGAACTTCAGCTTCTTCCCGAACTTCTCCCTTCAACGATACTGATACATAGGGCTTTTCTAAAGCTGAATTAATTGTATGATTCACATCGAATTTACGATGCGCTGGGAGATTTTACAAATCTAACGTGTACGAGCTGCGACTGGTGATATTTCATATGAGATTTCGACGGGGCCGTTTCTAGTGCGAACAAATTGGTCTGCGTCCGGTACTAATTACGAGTAATCTTTTAGACGAGATTTACTCGGTTTATTTAGTGCATTAGTCATAGCGAATAGAGTGTTGCACCAGAGCTATGACTTTTGCATTATGCTGTTGGGTTTGACAAAAATTGGTGGTGGTGCGATGAGAATAACGGAGATCAATCCTACACTGTGATTTATAAGCATATACAACTTATCAATATACATCCAGGGACTCGAGATTTTTTCTTGAAGCGATTTTTTTTCGATTACATTTTATCTTGAATTAATTGAAATTGGGTTTTTCAATACTCATTTTATTATTCAAAGATGGTACTATTTAATTCCTGTATTTATTAGTTTACTCTGTGTTACGCCATGCTCAACTGACATACATGTGCAATTTGTCGGCGTAATGTAACTGGGCGTTAGGTAATTCAATTAATTTTCTCTTTCTACGAAAACTAAGTACTTGATGGACGAGTACTTAAACTTAGGAGTTTTTTTGTATGTTAATTGTATAAACGACGAATCTCGCAGTTAAGTTTAAGGTGGAAAGCGCGAGATGTCTGCCACTGGTGATTCGTATTCAGTACGATATTAAAGTTTAAAAAAGCCAAGAGCCGCCGAATACCCGCGAAAATAGAGCATGCTTAGATAGACGATGATGGGCATGAGCATGGATGAATCTCTTTTCAGTGGCTTTTGCATTTTACGATTACTTATTGCCTCATAGTGAGTAAGTGAAAGAGTCAGTATTAATGGTTACGCAAACGTTTATTTCTTGTATTAGTAATCTTAAAGATTCGACACTCACCCCCCTCAACCCCCTTTCTAGTTGAATAGTCAAAGAGTTAGTCCGACACCTCTGAAGCAATAAATTGTACGACTTATTCAATAAACGTAGTGTTTTATGTAAACCGTTTTCAGTTTTCTTGTGTAATCGACAACTTCCTTATTCCAGTGCTTGCTACTAATTCTCTAATCTTTGACTAACACATTCCCGCAAGGTGTTCGTGTTTGCATGCCACCGAACCTAATACACAAATTCGTCTCAATTAGCCGTGAACGCTTGCATTAGACATTAAGACCGAAGCTCTTTCTAATCAGTGCAATGAGTCCGCTGACAAAACGCATGTAGTCGACGAGGCCCAGAAGTGAGAATTGTGAGGAGCACTTGCACCAACCGTGGAAAGATTCGCACGTTGACGAGACTGACCAAAGAAACACAAATGATTTAAAAGTAGTACGCTTGCACCCTGGCCTCCCCGGCTTACACTTTTGCTTAATCTTTCAGGAGCAATCGAGGCCGCAATGGATTGTCCATCAAAACGATCGATCGCTCGAGCCCTATGCCCCGTAACATCGAAACGATCGATTCTAGCTTGAGTCAGGACCCAGCCTGCGCTAGTTTGTTGCCGAAGCCGGACACCGACGAGCATTACAACAATAATCTCTTCGGTCAATTCAAGGGCTTCACGATCACGCCAATTAAGAACCAGCTAAGCAAGCATGTCGAGCCGGGCAAGCCGGCGCCTCCGCCGCCAACGGTCCCAACCGTCGCCATAAAGACAAATATCAAGTCCATGCCAAAAGCAAATATAACCAGATCCTCCGTATTGAATACAACATCCTGCTACCCCGACGCACCCACTCCGCCAACTCTACCAAGTTTGAATCCAGGCAGCACAGCTCGCCCTTTGATTAGCAGTCCAGTCCTGGCTACAACAACTTGCACATCCGTCGAGATAGTTGCACCCAAAGCGCCCACGAGACCTGCTCCAGATGTGCCAACGAGACCGGCGCCCGCACCACCACCTGCCTCGAACAACACGAATCTCCAGAAACCTCCCAGACCTAGCAGCACACCGTTGACCAACGTGATTCTGCCGGAAGTGGAGAAGAAGCCGGAAAAAGGCAGTACCCTCAATCGAATAGCGTCGATGTTACGGCCCAATTCGGGCATCATGAAGACGAACTTGCAGATGTCTTACCGAGACGACAAGAGTACCAACTCACTGCCAAGATCACAGCATCACAAAGCCAACAAAGTTATCGATAAAGTGATACTGAGGAATCTGGAAATCTCGAATCCCATACCGCAGAAGGAGATCGAGATTCCAACGCCAGTAATTCCTGTGATTCCCGGTGGCGACGCCGACAAAAGGAATGTTGTCTTACGAGCTCAATCTATGAGGGACAGCAAAATCACACCAAGGCCTATTATTCAGACATTCGGCTCGATGCGGCAAACGACCCCGGTAAAGAGACCGACTAGTATTCCCACAAGTGCGAGGCCCACCTCCCCGCCGCCGGGGCCTCCGACTGTAACCACTGATAAACCTAACGAAACTGCGACGAAGATTCCGGGGCTTCCAGGATACCAGACGCCGCAGATAAAGCCCATGCAGAAGCCTGTCGAAGATACCTACGACGACTGTATGAACTTAATATCGGAGGCGTCATTGACAAAGATCGCGGAAGAATCGCCGACAAGCGATAACATATACGCAGTGATAGAAGAACCTCTTCCCGAGAAGGGTAAGAAAATTGCAGAGTTGGAAAAGCCGCAGGATAATGAATACAAGTTACCGAAACGCGTGGAACCAACTGCTAACGCAGCTAAGGGAATAGATTCAATGAATTTACTCTCGGAAATCGTGTCAGAAATGTCTAACAGGAACCTCGAGTCTATCTATTCTACTTCGATTCTATCCCCGCAACAGAAGGGTGATGAAACAGACAAGGGTGTGAAAAGTTCGGAGTCTGATAGTTCAATGGGTGGTTACATGAATTCCAGTCATTACAAATCGCCCGGGAGTATATATTCGAACTCTGCCTGCAGCAAGTTTAATTCATCCCTTTCGACTACTAGTTCGGGTTATTTGAATCCATCTGCTTTGAATGTTCCGCAAGACGATCGTGATAAAGGCATTAAAGTCGTAGATATTAATGCGAAACCAGTTGATAAAGGTAAACTAACTTCTGTTAACACAAATTCTTCTAACACAACTAATGAGGCATCGAAACCGGTTGCGAAGGTGCCAGACACTTCCACGTATAAATCGTTATTATCAACGAAAAATCGCCCAGCACAACGGGCGTTGAACTCCAAAAAGGAGGAAGATGCTGCTGAGAGCAAAGCCTTAATAAAACCTTCTTTGAGCAGGACGAAAACGCCTCCGCATATTATGAAAAGTTCAGGAATGAAGGAGGCGTCTGATGTAAATGCGAGGGGAGCCAAGCAAAATCTGGACGATTTCTCCAGGTCTAAGCAGTATTCCAACAGTAGTGTAAAATCCACAAAGCAGGAAGGAAATCCGAATACAACGAGGCAAGGTTCTAATAGCAGCTTGAAGTCGAAACAGGCGCTGAACTTGCAGAAATCGCCTAGCACAGATCAGTCGCCTAATATCATAGATAAACAAGAGTCCCACACAAATCCGAATAATACAGTATCCCCAAAGAACGTGCCTTGTAGTCCTAAGGATATTACGGGAAAGTTCAATAGTCCAGACTTAGTGTCGAGCTGTTCGAACACCAATCAAAACAGTACAAAGTCGCCGGACGTTTTAGGAAACAGCGCGAAATTTAACTTCCAGCCGAAAAATATACAACAAAAGGCCCCGGCACTCTCGGGCGGCGGAAAGTCGCCCTCCGCGCCGGTCAAACCACTGAACATTGCGTCCAAAGCAGCTAGTCTTACGGAAAGGAAAAAGTCTCCGACAAGTAGTACAACTGCGACGAAACCCTTATCGACTTCTAAGGACACTGCGACGAAGGTGTCGCAGGCCCCGAAAGTGACACAGAAAACTGACGTTAAGAGCAGTGAGGCGGGAGTTAAACCTAATCCAGTGCAAAAGGCAGCGAGTAGTAAATCGAACGTAGCTTCACTCCAGCAAAAGTTCGAGGCTAACAAGATTGCTGGGGCGTCCAAGACAGTGCCCGGCATTAATAATAAAAGGACAGTAGGGAAGGAAATCACGAGTACGAAAAAGTAAACATCGCGAAACTGAGAGCAAAAAGTAGCATCTACTTGAAACGTTCTAGTCTATCCTCCGGCTTTTCAAGGAAACAGTCGGAGGTGCAGAAATCCATTCGGCCAACACATAGATATACAAAATTCAATTTGACAAATACTGAGTAAAAAGGAAATCACATAGTACAAGAGTGAATGTATATTGTCGAACCTTGACGAACTCCTCTACTGTCGAAATACTAAGCCAGGTTGTATCGTTCGCCATGAGAAAGGAGTAATATTCATAGTGTACATAGTAGCCATTTAAAAATTCTAATATTTTTCGTAGGAAGTACTCATTGCCACGATGTTCAACTGTACGTAAAACTAACAACTATCAAAAATATTTATCCTAAGCATTTTCTAAACGAGATAATAAAGCAAATGACATTATTTTCAAAACTTTCGCTTGATACTGGAAAACGCGTAAGAAATTAATGAACTCTGTGATATATGTGTAATGGATGACAGCACAGAAAAACAGTGTACCCTGCATTGAAATAAGTAGAGAATCATAGACACGACCAAATTTATCATTTCGAATTATGCGATTGGGTGTCAAGATTCCTTGCTGGATTTCGAATCAACCAGAAAGCAGGTTCCAAGTCCAGCAACAAATCTTGTGTTTGGGCACCTCCTTTACATGAAACTGGCAGGTCCGAAATTCTATTTCCAGAGAAAAGATCATATCTAACAGACACAATTTACGTGAAGCAATGAATCTTCGTTTCCAAAGACTAGTTTAATGCCCATCGCAGCCGCAATCATGCGTCTCACGATTTCGTGCAAAAATAAAGTTGTCGGATGAATAAATGCGAGAATGTAAGTGTTAGCATGTACTAGGATATAACGATGTAATCGGCGAAGGAAAAACGAAGACCTCTTTTAAGATAAAGGTACATTAGAGTACAACTGTAGTACTATTTTGCTTAAGCAGTCACAGTTCTTAATCATCGTCACTTTTTGCACGACACATTCACTGAGAAAGTAAGAGCAATTAGCGGGCCGCTAAAGATTGACGGTATCGCCATATAGATACGCAGACTAAGAGGGAATATTTATTTGACTGATCGTTGTAAATATGTTCATAATGTAGATGTAAGTCACATTTTGTACAATGTATATTTCATGCTCGACATAAGTTTACTCCTAAGTTACCCCTTATGCGCATATACGCGACTTGAGCATTTAGCTTCGGCGGGCGTATTGAGCGTTTCAATCACCTGCTAATCGTAACGTTTGCATTCTGTACCGGGAAAAGGTTTTATTGGACGGTACAACATGATTCACCACACAATCGAATTTCTTGTATGCATAATGTATGTCATGCATTTATCTTTCATTCGTGCAAACGATCGCGCAATATATGCGTTAACCAGTGTCTCCCAGTTTCCCCACTTTTGCGACAGTTTTGTTTATACAGTTCCTATGTAAAGGCTGCTTAAAGTTCGTAAAGTCGAAATATTGGTGAAAGCCTCGATTTCAGTTGAATAAAGCTTTTTGTAAAACTTCCCGAGCGTACACTCTTCCTCGCACTTCATTGAAAATACAGTCACCGGAGTTGCATGCTTCAGGGACCACTCGCTAGTATTGATTTTCACTCCTGGTGGAAAGCGAGTACAACCAAAGTAGATGGTTTACTTAATTTCTACTTTACAAATGTTGTTTAAAGTTCAGTAATTTACGTTAACACCGCGTGTACAATAAACTGCAGAGGAATTATGAGAATGACATTGAAATTGAAAAAAACGCGATAAAAATAAACATTGGTCAGCATCGATGGGCAGTCGTCGCAGGCATATAAGGTGAATCACCTAGCCATGGTATTCACTCCCACAGGTTTGTTCATGGATGGTAGACATTTTTTATGGATGGCATATCTACGATATTTACTATAAAAATATATTCAATGTGGTAAACTGTCAGGTTTTATTTTTACAAGTAAAAGTACAAATAGGCTTAGTCTTTGAGGATGGGTTCATATTCTGTCTAGCGCTTCTAACATTATAACGCTATTCCCTCGTATTACCTGGAAGACAATTTTCAGTAATTTGAACAAGGTCTATTCAAGAGATTAATAGCCAATTAGTAATCAAGCTACGTACCACCATTCCAATATTGTTTTTGGTTCCATCTTTGCATTCCTCGATACTTTCATCGATAACCATGTTCATGAATGGGTCGAATCCTCTCAGGATTCCAATAACATGCCTTCCTCCATTTAATTTCACTGGACAGAAAGTTTATTATTACAAACCATACTCTTACGGACTCCCTTGTCTCGATTAAGGATTTCAGTAGATTAATTATATATTTCACTTGATCTTGGAACTTTTACACATTCCTACTCGAATTCTTCTACACTACTCTGACAGGGAATACAGGAAATGAAAGGAGCAGTGCAACACAAACAAATTCCGCGTGGTACTGTGATAAGTGCAAGAAGAATTCAGTTTAATATAATGAATAGCTTTTTACTCACACGACAATCTCTTGTCCATGTACCTGTAACAACAAATAATTTCATGATATATTTGTTAAGAAAACATCAATTTAAACAATACTCCGATGCCTTTAACCTCAACGAACATGAGTTCGACCTTAAACTTTACTGAAATGATACTTATGCAAAAGTATACTTACTTTTTGAGTTCTGGGGGATGCGCCTTACTCATCTTTCACCGATATATTCTCCTTCGATCAGAACACAAACACTACTCCGACTTTAATTATTTGGATTTACGATTGTTGCCGGTTCGAGCGCATTTGTTGATCAGGAAAGCGTAGCAGAGGGCGTCACCGTCACGGTTCAATCACGACCGACGCGCCACCACGCGAGCCTCGCGTGCTGTAAAAAACAGTGCAAAGTACGTGTTGTGCGTGTCTCTTTCGAGCGAGAGAGTTAAAAAGTGATATTTGCACGAAAAATGCGGCATAATTGCTGCGGGTCTTCGCGGAAATGTGCGGTCCGAGTGTTAATCCGTGCAGGTTCTAAGAAAAGCAGATGACACTGGAGATCCAGTGAAAGAGGCTTTCGATACGAGGTAGGTGGTTGATTCAAACATATACTCGGTGGATATATTGCGATCGTTGTATCTAACAGCGAAAAGAGATGACATAAACTGATCGGATTGCATTGTGGGAGCTGGTGGATTTGGGCGGCTTCGATTCTGAGATGGCATCGAGCGGGCTCGTCGAACGATAACTTTATTTTCTCTCCTAGTCTCTAGAACATTAAATGGGTGCATCACATTTGAATTTACGCCTGGCCTCGAAATGAGATCGGGAGGATAACAGGCCCTCCCACTCTTTCTCTCTCTTTCTCTCTCTCGCTCTCTCTCTCTCTTCCTCGTGCACCGAGATCTCGAGTCGATGGCAAATCCCGACATGCGATTCCTACATCGCGTTAGATCCTCTTAGCTAGATAACATCGACGTCGTACACAGACATACAGCTCTCGCGTAAGGTACACCGCCAGTACAAAATATAAGTACATTCATATATTTATAAAAGTACAACATTCATCGGCGCAAGAAAAAAGCTTCCCCCCCGGTGGGCGTAACTCGGATAAAACATTGGGGCGAGCAAGAGAGTCGATGCTGCATTCCTTCGTGTTTCATACGGCAGAGTATGATTCGTCTTTTGCAATGTCGCCTGGAAGTTCGATCGTTGTGCATCGAAAATCTCTCGCTCGCGCGGAAGATCATAAAACCAGTCTGACGAAGCGTAAAATACTTAATCCTAGATATCAATTCAACGAGTTAAACTGTCGAATTACACGCAAAGCGTATAATCCAGGGATCGACGAACAGCACACTTATGTCGCAGAACTCGATCGCGTCGCGACGCTTTAAAAGATTGGATTATACACTTTAACTATAACAACATTATTATCAGCTAGCTTTCAAGGAATGGCTTGCAAACGTCGCCGGCCTTCTCGAAAAAAGTGTTCGATAAATTTGCGAACAGCTTTAACACATAGGTTGTCTAACCCCCGATTTTAACTCCAAACCAAATGCGATCCATGTCTCACCAATGCTGCCGGCGTTGAATTTCTGCGATACAACTCGCGTATGAAACTCCGCAACTTGAATTCGAAAATATATCACCGTTTCATTGGTAAGTAAAAGGCTTCGTGGCCGAAGCTCTACATTCTAGACTCTTGAAACCGAGTAGAAATGTTCGATGGAACGGATTGAAAGCTGGCCAACTTGCCAAGACTCTTGTTCAAGTCCACCGCACACTTAATTTCCAGGTCCACGTGATTGTTAGTAACATTATAATACACCGTAACATCCAAACTTCGTCCTTCAGCTTGCGGGGCCTCGATTTCTCGTTATTACTAGCCAGGATTACTCCCAGTGCGACTATTGTAAATTTCTCAGCGTACAAAAATACCCAGCCGGTATTTTCCCGATTCTCCACCCTCGTCTCGCTGCTCTAAGGTTCGAAAGTTAACAAGCGATTCTAAATTCGCGGTTTAATAACAATTTTGCCTGAAACGCTGTGCGAGGGGCAGTGGGAGGATTAAGGGGCTTGTTTCGAGCCAACAATACTTCGAGTGGCACCGCAAGCTTTCCTATCAGGACTTCTCACCCGTAAAAATGTAACATCAATGTGCATGTATACACCGATATATCATATACAGAGTGTACAGATATGCTGCGGGCGAACACGTTTGTATTAACATACCCCGCCAGTTTAGAATACTCGTCTGTTGTATATGTATACTTATGGAGTGGCGCGTTACGACCATTAGGTGTGCTAGGCAAAAGATAGCTTAGAGCCCTTATTTTATACCATAGAAATTTAATAACTTTCTTGGAGCTTTGATTCTAAGAGCCGTCGGTTGCCCGAAATTTGCTAGCGTTTAATTCTTTAGTTAGAAGACAATTACCCTCCCCCCGGCCTAAATAGGAGCCCTACGCAATTGCCTAATTTGCCTACTGTATAACGCGCCACTATACTCATGTGTCTTGCGCATTAATAACGGGCACCAGGTTTCCGCGGCCACCTGGGTTCGTGCAGATAGTCTCGCGCTAGCTAACAAGTACCGGCGACTTTAAGAGACTTTAAACTATTTATGTTAAAGTGTCGGTCGCCGAAGTACGCTACAGTGGAATGTACCTTCGAATTCGGCATCAGAGTACATCGCTTGGATCGGATTAACAGTTTCAGCTTGTAGATCAAACGCTCGCCGGAAGTACCCGCGTCGCCGCGCTCGGGGACTATTGTGTGTTTAGAATATTTTTCGGTAGCAGTCGATCGCTGTGTATGCTTTCTTTTCTACACGCGTTGCACTGTGTGGAAACGGAGGAAATCTACGAACGACACTTTTACTAATAATAATCAAGGAGACTCATTTCTTCTTTCTCCTTGGCGATTGCTAGTAAATGTCAATGTGCAACAGGAACTTTCCTCCGGTTCAATAAATTTCCATAGACACGTACACTGATTACACACACGTATACGACTTCGAAAGGTGGTGTCCCATCGTGCACTTTCACTCTCAAACGATTCTCTTCGATTAAAGAGGAAAGGAAATCGTTTGAGAACTTGATTGGCGCACGGAAGGACACGCGTTTACATATAATACACTTGACGCGGAAGCTGCGTGAAAAAGGTGTAGCTCTGCCAAAGTGTCAAGCGATGGCACGCACTTTACGAATTTGGCAGCGATCGTAGGCGCGTTTTCCATCTCCGCGCGCCGTCTATTCGTTTCTACGAAGAGTTCAGTAATATCACATTGATCGGTCGGTCCCGAAGCAGGTCCCAACCGTGCTGAACCCTGGAGGAATTCTTCTTCGAGAGAATGTGGCTTAGGAACACCGAGACACTTAAGAATTAAAGAGAACTACGAGTTTCCCGATCGCACCAGTCTGTGGCGTCCACACCCAATTATTCCTGCCGCTTCGTTTGTCAATTGGAAGGATCGAAATCGATGATATCCCTATTGAGGATAATCGCGACTAGATCTCACTTAATATAATACGACGATTGACCCGTTCTGCATTATTGTATTCGATCTTTGTATTGTACTGACGCTCCTCCACTACTTATCTACCATCATCAACCGCCGCGACTACTCAGCGAAACGGAAAGGTACCTTGGAAGTCCGAGAAGCCAGTGTCTCCTCGGCTGGTTGCGGAAACACCGGCCTCCGATTTCGCACGTGGATCACTCGTGGCAGAGATCGGCCGCCGGCCAGTATCAGACGGTCGTCTCTCGGAAAATCTTGACGGAGGAATCTGCGTGCTTTATGTGTATGTATCGCGTGATCGTCGTCCCGTTGTTGTTGTTGTTGTTGTTGTGGTTGTTGTTGTTGCTGCTGCTGTGATTGTTATTGTTGTTGAGGAGCTCGCGGGTAGTGAATCCCGACATCACCGGGTCCTTGAAGTCCTCGTGGGTCGAGTCTGCGCTCAGGAAGGAGTTCGGTTTCTTTATCGTGAGGCATTGGCCGAGTTGAAGTCACAAGGGAGCAGATTGACTCGACATTAATTGTACAATTAATAAACGATGAGGTATGGGAGGTTTAAGTCGCATTTTCGATGCTCTGCTCCGCTGTGAGTGCACTTTAGATGACAGAAAACACTTACAATCAGTGCATGAGAGCGCAACACGTGCAAGGGGGAAGCGGGCACGTAAAACTTGCAAGACGCTTCGAACAGAAACACCGAGCGACACTCGATAAATTACCTGGTTGGATGAAGCGAGTCAGTAAACACGATCGGCGACACTTGGGCGACAGACACCGATCGAGTGCGGATCAAGTTGCAACAGTCTAGTAGTTATTGATTTAGTCTCTCAAACACGGTCATTTCGACAAAGGAAGCGGCTTTAGCGTTGCTCGCGTCCGATGTTACGTTTACGTGCCACACGTGGAGAGCTGCGGCAGGACGGCGGATGGTGCGAGGGAGAAAATAAAGAAGTCGATGATTGATGTGTACGAAAAATAGATCTGTATTTACAACTAAGGAATGGATCATCACTGATGAATGACTGCGCCGGCGATTGTCGGCTAACAGCGACTCGCAGCCGCGTAATGGGAAAGTGGACTCGGAGAAGCGGTGCCGCGCGATCACCCGATTAATCCGAGAGTGAGAGTTCAACGCTTAACAATGGTATTCTCGGGATGGAGAATCTAGTTTCTCACGGATTGCTAAGTACCTAGGTAGCAACACGACGAGCCTCGGAAAATCGTCTCGTCACCGTCGCCGTCCGAGAATAGAGCGAGGCTTGAGTTATAGTAACCGAATACCACCGCTGTCGGCTCTCTCGGACTTTTCGGCAAGACTCGGACGTAAATGCGGTCGTCGGTTTACGTAATGCGAGTAATGCGACTCGGCTAACTCGTAAGATTACGCACGACACCCGGCTCTGGTTAAGACAGCGAGTTCGACTCGGCTCTATTTACAGGCACAGGCCGATTTGCCTTTCTATTAATCCTCGGGAAAGCGACTCGCGACTTGCTCGGCCTCAAGTCGCATTAATTAATATCGTTCATTTTGTCTCTCGGCCTCTCTCTCCCTCTCTCTTTCTCTAGTTCGCATCTTAACACTAGAACAAATTGAACTTTGGCAGTTGAGTTTAAGTATACTCAGACTATATATACACGCGCGTTTTTACACACACACGCACCGTGTCTGTGATAGCCGATCGATCGGGAACTAATTGACTTGGCGGGGGCGCACCCGCGAGGTAACGGTCGGATCTAGGATTTCTCTGCGTAAAGTTATTGCGTAGACTAACAGGACAACAATTGCACTCGAGCTAAAGCTACTGGTAACAATCTCCGAGGGGCACACACGCACTCGTCACTGTACAACTGCCGCGGGGCTTGCGGCTTCAACACATAAACTCTACAACAACGTAACACACAGTACAATAACGCTACACTGTTCATTGGACACAGAAGAAGGCGCTAATACGATACATCTATCACGCTGGTATACTCGCCGAGCGTGTTTTAAAGCGTGGGACATTCTGGTGTATCATGCGCATGCAAGACATCACAGAAAGGGGCTACAATCTACGCGTGCAAACTAAAGAAATCGCATCGCACGGGTGAACGAGTGTGTGTCGGACAGGTGAACGGGGTTTCGCTCTCCTATTCCTATCAATGATTCCTCCCGTAAATAAGTTACGTTAGTGGCGACGAATATGGAGTGGTAATTCGGTGGATGAGGAAGACTGTCGGTGGACCAGAGAAACGAGTGGCCTACGTGAATTAAAAAAGAAACGAGGGTAGTATTTGTGAGTGATATGTAAGAAATAAATAAGGAACATCATCAGAGGTCTGGCGAGGAGGACACGCGTGTCTTCCTACGATATGTTGCAACAGCATTTCTCGCATCTGCTCTTCTTCCCCAGATAATTGCTATTGCATCGCGAAGTCACCTGCCAATGTGCGCACTCTTCCGAAGGCAGACTTCTAATTTTAATACTAGATTTATCAAGGACTCGGTCTCCCTCGAGCGTGCATCGATTATCGTTACTAGCCCTCGCATGGACGATGCCCGCGATACCGTCAAAGCACTGGTTCCGTCCTTCGGCCGCCGTCCCCTTTGTACTATGCGACTTGCCACGAGTATCCTCGTTTGATATAAGCTCATTGAGGCTTTTTAGATACGCCTTATCCTTAACTCCTATTGTCTTCTCGATAGTATTACTCAGTCTGTTGCTCTCCTCCTCCATCGTCTTCTCGCCGAGTTCTTCGGACTTCTCCGAGCTCAACGCCTCGCCACTCAGACTCTTCGTCCGACCGTCCGAGTAAGTGCTCAGCTTGTGCTCCGAGTGATTACTGAACTTGTCCTCGTGCAGGTACACCGAGCTCTCGTTCGACTCGAAGTTACTCGCGTTTATGATCGCAATCCGCGGTATGATCAGATCGGGCACGTATCCTTCCGCGCCCTCGGGCAGGCTCGTGTTCGAGGTTTGATTGGGAAAGTCGCCGAAGGAGTGGTATCCTTGCTGACCCTTTCCTTGGACCCACGCCTGGGTGAGAAGGTGGGATCTCTGCCAGGAAACGTCGCTGTTACATCTGTTGGTCCGCACGTTCCACTGGTGTTCTTCAGTGTCCGGCCACGAGTGGAGTCTATAGTCGCTCGGGCGTCGTTTTATCTCACCGACGTCTAACTCGGCGTACAGGGCTTCTTCCCTCTTGTTCTTCACGATGAGCTCTAGTTTGGACTTCAACAGGGCTGGGGAAACAGCCCTGTCGATGCGCCGATGGGCGTTCGCCGGCCCGTGGGCGTGCAACACCGCCGACGCAGCGTCCGCGTTATCGTTGAGATTGTCGTCGAGATCGGGGACCTCGCCCAAGATTATTATTGCATTCGGACTCGGACTGTCCATACTGTCTGGAGTGTAGGGATCATGCTTAATAGGTGCTGCGTGCAACAGATTAGACGAGCGGTCGATGTAATTGACTCGACCGCCAGCGTAACTACTGTAATCAGGCAACATGGATAACAACTCCAGGTAATTCTCGGGCACTCGAAAGCAAAACTCAGGTGCATCTGGCAAGCTGCAGCAGTTTATCATACCTGCTTCCGTCCGGAGATTAGCGCACAAGAAGACTGGCTGGAAAGGTGAAAAACGGACGGGTCTTATATTCAGCTGTATACTCTCGATCATTCATGACGGGGGTGGCTCTTAGATCGTACGCTCTCAGAAGGCTAACTAACGTTTGTGAAACCGGGTCAATGAATCCTGCAGTCTTTTGTAAAAACTGTCTAATAACCATTTGAAACAGGTAGAAAATCGAGAGTATAGAAAGTCAGTTCTTCCAGCGAGTAGAATATGCTTGGCAGTCGCTTTCCAATTTTCGTAGTTACGCCGATTTATCTATGACGGGGACCATGAACATGTGTCGAGTGGTGGTTGTAGGTTCTATGTACGTTCTATGTACAATGTATTAAACACATTGGGAAACGAAGTGCATGTAAACCGAGGGAAGTCAAATACGGCGGGTCCAGTTATACGCTAATGACAATCGTAGTAAGGCGATTAGGTTCGTGAGGTCCGGAGTCTCAAAGAACGTGAGTACGGGGAATGGCACTACATCGAATAGGCTACACTGAGTAAGTTCGTATAAAATGGCAATCAAGATAACAGAATACTAATGGAAATATAGGCGTCGGGGTAAACCAAGATAAGAACAGGCAGACAGTTCATAGATAGGTACCTTAGTGCTTAGAGAGTCATTCGAAACTCCAGAAAAACAGGCTGCACCATAATAATTGAAAGAATGAATCATCAGAACAAGAGTTAGGAAGTGTGTAAGTTTATGTACCCAGCATAGTAAGAAAAATCCGATCATCTCTGGTTAAACGAAGTAGCACGCGCGAATAGCTGAACATGGAAAGCTCACCTTGTGATCGCCCATGCAAGACGCCGGGCCCATGATGCCGTAATCCACCGCTTGAGGACAGGAGATCTGAACAGACGAAAAAGATCTATTGTAAGGAAACTGTTGTGTAAAGTTGACGTAAATTTTGCTTTATGGGGAGAAATGTTGGTTAGCTCGCGAAGAATATAAAGTAAACAAGTGGATATCATACATCCTGTACCAGCGTCTTCGCGGAGGGGCTTAGTAAAATCCGGTCACACCATGCCGGTACCCTTGTCTGCATGTAATTCGTGCCCTCGTTGACGTCCTCCTCAAATGGATAGCTGGGCACGAAGTTGATTGGGAATTCAATCAGCCGCCCATTAAAGTCTTCCAGCTCCCGATCGTATTCACGTAGCTGCATAAATACCGATGATTTCGTTACGATTTTCACGTTACAGCGCGCGGCATTGCGAACTGGGATACGTGGCTGATAACTTACTTACCCACTGACCGCCGTTTTTTATGAATACGTTTTGATGCTCGCAATGAGAGAATTCCTTCTTCCCTAGGGTTAGAACGAGATCATCATCCTTATTGTGGAATTGTAATTTCGAGACGTTTCCTTTATTCGAGAGCTTTTTCTCTTGAGTATCCTCGGTTAATTTCTGCAAATCGCGGAGCGAAATGTCGCGTTAATGGAACCCTGTAACCAAGTGGAAATGCGGGAAGAACTTACCCGTATGACACCGGCGGTGTCGGTCCTAAAGTTGAAGTCCCCGAATAAGAAGTACGGAACATTGGGATATTTGTCATTGTGAAACCTATCTAGCGTGTGCTCCAGTGCTCTTCTCCGTGTTTTACTGTACACCGACGGAAACTGGAAGCAATCGATGCATTTGGAGAACACTTAACTAAGCGCGGCAACTTGAAAGAAAGTTCAGATATTCGCTTACTGTTTCCATAGCGATGAAATTGCTAGCATCGTGAAATAAGTGTATATTTATGAGATCGAAGACTGTTCCGTTCACACTCCACCTTGTCCTGAGGAATCCCTTCCTCGACCATTTGCATTCGGGGAAGAATTCCTGGGGGAACTTTGCTTTCTCTTTGGTAGTGACTGCCTCAATATTGCCGGAATGGACATCCGTCCCATTCACTGGTACAAAACTACACTCTGCGTCGCAAGCGAGTCCGAACTATTAGCAACTTTTTATTCAAGCTACTTTTCCACCGGTAGTATAAAGTACGTACCTTTAAAGTCCCATAATAAAACATCTTTCAAAGATTCGTGAATAAAATAGAAGTTTCCAAGTGCCTAGAAAAGGACATACAGATGGGTGAGCTAATGCGTGTCCAACCATTGGAGAAACATATGTAAAGTCAATCCGAACTCACTGTAAAGTGTTCCGCCGATGAATAGTCCTCGTCCAGAAATACGCGAACTTTATCAAACGGGCTTAATTCCTCCGATGACAACAACAAGCTGGAAATAATATTCGATGATATCGCGCGCTCTTAGTGGATGATACACCGTAATCCATAGAAGCTTGGAACTTTGGTTTAAGTATAGTTCCATGCTCTTTTTTATATTGCTCCCCTATGAATATCATTCAATAGACTGCTCTTTTGAAGCGGCTCACTCAGCTGTAGAACCACGCGTGATGCTCTATTTTTATCCCTTTCTGCCGCTTATGCGTTAAATTTCACTCTATTATAACAGCGGCCTGGCCAATTTCTTTCAGCCCGCTTCTCGAAGGGCTCGCCGCGCACCTCTAACATAGAAAGGTACTCTCATCTCTTTAATATTTCTACCAAGCTCTACTAAGTAGCCCAGTTAGCGCGCAGTGCTCATAAGTCACGGATGGTGGGGATGACTTCCTTGGCTTTTATGCGTTAACGAAGTTACTAAAGGGAACGATGCGCGGGAAGCCCTTCAAATACAGCGACACTTAACAAGATCTGTGGTCACTCATCATAGCCCGTAAAGGCTACCTTCCGTTAAAATCGCAAAGTACTTGGTAAATATTACCGATTTCCCCTCTAGAGCCATGTCAACGCGATTCATAGGCGAGCCAGTGATTCCCAAGGCGCACAACGACGACTCTCTATTACCTAACGAAATCCTCGACGTGCCTCATGCTCTGCTCGTAATTTTTCCCGCCTACTTCCTGACAGTGCAACGCAATGAATTTCGGCTCCAGCCTAAGTACCGTCTGAAAAAGATCCATCATGAATGCAAGCTCGAGCGGCGCGAGCTGGGGAGCGAGCGGGATACTTACGGAGAGGAACTCTTTCGTCCAGATTTTTAGCATTACACTAGGCTGTAAAAAGATACGATCATAACACATAGGCAATGGAATCCAAGTTAGGGGGGAGGGGGGGTTGAGTCGATTTTTCAGATAGTCCGAAATGTAATAGGAGCGGATCGGATGCCGGCTGCATACCAACCAACGGTGTCGGGAAGCAGTGCCACCGGCGTCGTCAAGCCGCGTCCCGCGCGCAACAGAGTTCAGTTTTGCATTTCCCGGGGAAAATCGCGCCCGAGGGAGCCGTCATTCGACTGATGAGCGCGGACGGAAGGAGTCGAGCGGGAATGAAGAGTAAGAGGTGGCGCGGCGAGGGCGTAATTCAACGATATCTAAATTCGTGCGATTGATAGCAGACGCACGAATCGCGCGGCCGGTGCCCGCCGAAGTCGCCGAGAGACGTAACACATTCTGCCTGTGTTAGCATTACAATGATACATTTACGCACGATACACACGCGGCCCGAGTGGCAGCACACATCGGCCGCGGACCCAGGCGCCAAACAACCGGCGAAGAGAGACAAAGTTGAATGAAGAAGGGAAAAGTGGACTCGAAGTTCCGAGAGGACGCGAGACATCATCCGGCTCGCGAGGGACACCAGGGTGAAGATACTCGATTACACGAGTGCAGAGGCGTGAAAAGCGAGGAAGGTGGGCGAAGATTCGAAAAAGAGAAGTAGGTCGTGCGACGAACGAGCGTAAAAGGAGGAGCGATCGATCCTTCAGGGCCGGCGGTGTACGGCGATGCAGGAACGAGTGAAAATCGAGTGTAGTCAGGCTGGCGTACATACCTCCTCGAAAATACTGCCGACATTCGCGGTGACCAGGAAGACCGGAACACCGGAGCCCGCCATTCTCTAGTGTCAAACTTGAATTTCAATGGGCAAGGTTGAGCGCGAGCTCCCTCCGAGTGGGCTCTCTCCGATTAGCTCTGTCTCTGCGTGTGCGTGTCGCTAGTGGCGGCTAGGTATATCGGTGTGTCCTCCGGGGCAGGTTTCGGGGTTCGCTGGCAAGGAGGTGTACGCTGGTGTACGCTGGTGTACGCCTCGGGTTGAGAGGAGGCTGTCACGCGAATCGGCACCGCGCGCACTGCACAGTAGAAAGCGAGCGTGTCGAGTCGTGGAGCCGACGACTGCTGCCCGAGGAGAAGCACTCTCCCGTGGAGCACTCGGTGTGTGTAGCCAGTCGGCGCCCGTGCACTCTCCAAGACACCCCCGGCCAGTAAATATCGGCGCGGCCTCCGGAGGAATCAACCCCTGTGCCGAGGAGTGGCCAGGCTCGCGCACCGTCTCTCACTAGCATCAAGCCTCGCACTGCAAATACACATTATTAATCGAATAACCCGAGGAGGCCCGTTGGCGCACGAGAGAAAAGTTGTGTGTGCGGTAAATATATCCCTCTATCGGTCGGAGCGAAACCACGCCTACTGCAGACGTCAATAGGCAGTGCCGTGCGCGTAGGGAACGTAGACGACGCGAGGACGACGCCGGGCCCCCACCCCCCCCCCCCCCTCCCCCCGCCGTCGGTACCTCTTTACTTTTACTTTGGCCTAATGCCTCCTCGCTCGCGCCACTCCTATTCCGCCGTCCTCTCTTCCCCTCTCGCCCTCTCTCTCTCTCCCTCTCAATTGCTCGCCGTTTTCGATCAGCTATCGCGAAATCCACCCGGAAATGCGGGAGAGTTCGCCGGCTATTCACACACTTTTCGAGGGTAATCTGCCAATGTATCCGCGCGCACGCGCTCTCTCTCTCTCTCTCTCTCTCTCTCTCTTGTTCTCTAATCTCTCGCCACGAGACAACACTCGCGTACGAGCACACTCGATCCTTGTTCCCCGGTTCGTGCGCTCCGAATGATAGCACGATTGACGAGGTTCAATGCCAGCAGCGCTGCCAGACGTATTTATGTCAATAAAATTCGCCACTCACGCACTCGTTACGCATTGGCCGCGCGCCCGCGATAATGTTGCGTAGAGGTCCGCGCGCCCGCGTTATTGCCTCCGTCGAAATAATTCCCGGATGGTCCCCACGTGCGTGTGCGTCACGAATACGGGAATAATCGAAATTGGTCGAGATAGAGGAAGGTCCTTCGAATTTTGCAAATTCCATGCTAATATTGTCCGCGCTCCGCCGTCTTATCGAGAATTGCTAAGGCGGAGCATGATAATAAGCCGGTCGGATGTTTAGATAAAGGCGTATTAGATAAACGGGTGGTATTAGGGGACGGCGCACGCCCTCATCCAACTAACTAGTGCGCACGGTTTTGTTAGGCGCTATCGAGCGAGAGCTCTCGAGGGTTCTTTGCGCCGGGAATGAATTGTCATCGGCGGAGCTTGAGTCGCCAATCGGAGAAGGTCCCAGTGCGAACCCAGGGACCGTACGCTCCTGAGTGTGGTTGTCAGAAACGATGTTCCAGCTGCGCACGAGAAGGGCTGAACGCACGCGCTCTTATGCTCCGTTTACGCTTACAGCTCATTTTTTTCGGCAAGCTCGAATCGGCCTCGAGCGTGTACGCTCCAGCTGGCTCGACGACATCGCGTGAATTCTAACTAGAGCCTGGAGCTGGTTAGATTAACTTGGGCGAAAGTACCTTTTCTCGACGTCCTCGCTACTGGCACCGCCTCCCGCTCGCCAGTTACGGTGAACCGAGTCTGTGCTTAGTTGACTCTTACTCCCCGATTTTTCATCGCGCTCGGTGCACTTGCATCGGCCTAACCTGCCGAGCATGTCGCTCAGCTGAAGTGTCGCCAACTTCTCCTTGGCAATCCACCACACTGTCTGCGAGTGAGTCTCGGTGAGTTAGAGTTCCCTGGGCGCGCCGGCTCGAGGCATTTCACTGCCACGGAAAGACGAGCGAGCGAGAGCTTAGTTGCGCCCAGTGCACTTCCAATTGCCTCCGTACGAATATAGGCCCCGTTTCCTATTCTCTTCGTGGCTTTAGAGACGATTGTTGCATATGCGAGTGCGGCGAACAGTCCTAGACTTGCGCCGGAAAATCCACCGGCTCATTCTTATGCTCCTCCGTCTGTGCAAAAACGGATTTGTTCCACTGCGAATCACTGGGGGAATCCACGCTGAACGATCGCCGGCTCGACACTATGCAAACTATTCTTAGGGAAGCATGTCTCGAGTACGAGTAATCCTGGGAGGGTACAGATGATTTCACGTGTCATTCGCAGAAGGCGTTGACTAAAAAGGAGTTGCGCCCGTTGATACTAGGAAGATCCACTTGTTTCTCTTAAGTAGAATCATCTCTCGGGGAAAGCACAAGCGTGCAAGATGAAACCCGCTCTGCCGATTGACCTTTGATTGTAAGCGTCATTTATTGATACTTTCCAGCACGGAACAATCATGCAGCTGACCATTGCTCTGCTGTCGATGTGGACGACCCTCGTCACTGCTGAGAGCATCCTCATGACGGAGGTCTTCATCATTCCCATAAGACCGGAGACATTCGACTGGGCTTCCGATGGTAAGGATTCTTGAGACAGGAAATCAACATTCATCGAATCCTCAGAAATGAGAGAATCATCGACGCAAAAGTCTTGGCCGAGTTCGTCGATCTCACATGGAATTGATCAGCACTTGATCAAACAGTTCTCAAGTGACTAATCCGAGATAAATCATTGTACGATGACTCACTTTCCCTGGCCGATCGACCAGTTTCGGAGAACGTCAGAACTATTACTTGAAAACTATTGAAATGAAAAACCGGAGAGGTTCGCAGTACATAACTCGATCGGACCAGCTGTAAACAGGCGTGCGAGGAATCCCTGGCGTTAAAAAGCACGGAAGATGATAGGCCTCTCCTGTGCAACATGTATGTAGTAAGCGTGCGCCGACGATAGATTTACGGGCACGAGTAGTCGTCGTTACGATAACACGTGGAATATTAAGATCAGCCTTTTTCTCCACCGCCTAATAATAGCCGCTGGCCCTCTGGCCACCACCCGTTAACCCGGTACACGATTTGAAATTAAAGTATGTCTTCACACGTCATTCGTGGCACGCCGCGAATAGCAATTAACACCGGCTCCTAGGCAGCGTTATGCCCCAGCAGCGTACAGCTGACGCCGTCATATTTGTGCGATACTTTCTACGAAGACGTCACCGAAAATCCTGGGCCCCCGGAATATCGCGGTCACTGCCACGGCGGCTCATTCACTCGGGGCCCGATTCGGTCCCGGTTCTCCTCACGTAACGGCAGTTCTCCGAAACTGGTGGAATTCCGAGGCGATTCACCTCACCGCGATTGGAGGTGACTTAATCGCTCGGCGGATCAGCGAGTCATTGGTGATTGTTTTGTCGTAGGTCGAGCGGATCAGTTCTCGTATCAACCATCCTTGCTGAATGCGCCGGATCTCCCTTCGTGGATTCATTACACCTACAGCACACGAGATCATCAGGGCTTCCTATACGGCGTCGCCCCGAAAGCCAAGAAATACTTCCAGGTGATTGATAGAAGCAGTCTTATCAGCTCCTCATCGAATTTGCATGTCTCGCGCGCACTCCCGTGTCTCATGTACCGTTACGCAATTGTGTCCTGGTAATTTCAGCTGGGGATCGTCGGCCTGAACAAGCACACTTACGAGACGAGGTACAAGCTCCTCGACGTCAGCGTCCTTGAGAAGGAGAATCTGACCAGGTACGAGGCGCACTTGAAGATCGATAATCTCAATGTGGAGGACATGTTCGATCGCAACAGGACCGAGGATCTTCTCGACATATTTAGGTCGGCCAAAACCTCATTGAATAACGCAGTCTTTCAAGCATGCTCAAGCCTCGTTAGATCCTACCGTTTCCCTTGGAACTATCAAGTCTTCCTTCCACCTTGAGAGTCAGCGTTATGTGATTAATGCGCCCGATGGGTCGATTCCCTTTTTTTAGCTTCCTCGATAATGTCTGATTCCCCTTGGCTAGCCTTGCACTCGTTTGAAACCCGGTTGCGTCTCAATTTCGTTGGCTGGATTGTTAAATCGAATGGGCTTCTGCACGGCATGTATACTTATCTGTGGTTTTTCTCGGGCGTTCATCGCCACGGGTTTTAATAATAGGATACAAATTAATATCGACCGCTCTACTGACCTATAGGAAGAAATTGTGGAAGGGCGCTGCGGACTTGTACGTGACTTTCCTGGCATCGGCAGTCGAGCTCGGCGCACGCTTGCCCCTCAAGCCGAGCGAAGGTGAAGGGTAAGTCACGTGCGGGCTTTTCACGCGCGTCACGCGCCTGGGGAAACTCGGTGAACCGCCGTTTTCGATATCAATAACCAGCGGAGGAAATCGATCGATGCAATCGTTACACGAGGCCCGCAAGTTTGCTGACGCAGAAATCGCTCGATCAGCGAAAACAGCTCACTCAATGACGTGAATATTACGCACTCGAGTGTGCTTTTTTCCCGTAGGAAAGTCCTATCGTAACTTTCACGGAGATTAGAGTGTTATAAAGGCAACGGCGGCGCATCGCTTTTCATTATGGATCGATTTAACTTGGAATATCAGTGACAGCGCGATTAATTCGATCGGAATACGATCTCGAAACTCGCTCGCTTTGAAGACATATGTGTCCTATCGCAGATAAGGATCGATCTACCTATACCGTGCTCGCTTATCTGCGTCAGACATGCCCAGTTTCAACGGTTCATTATGTAACCGTTGCTGCTGCTTTGCATCTCCCGGCCACCGTGTTCCTTGACATTTTCACCACTATTTCCAGCAATTACTTTGGTTCACTTTACTCTTACGCCGCACGCGTACACGGGATCAGGCTGCGAGCTCGATTTACCGATATCGGCGACCTCACACCCGCCTGAATCAGAGTCTCGTGCGACTGGTGCAATAATTGCTCGCATTATTCCTGGAGTAAACGGCGGTGATTACAATGTTACGAATACAAATACCCTGGTATTTATATTCTCGGTGCGAACCGCATTTTCCCGGAGCGGGGCCTGCATGCGCAGAGTCATCTCCGCATCATTATCAATTACAGCGACGCCGCGAATGAATAGGCCCTTGCATTAATCACACTCTCGTGCAACAAGGATTCACTCTCCGGCTGATTGTGTGCGACGTCGCACTACCCGTCTCATCCTATCACAGTGATGGATTGTTGCTCGCCGATCGGTCGACTCGTTTTCTGAATCAGCGAGCCGGCTTTTTTGTCACGGACTCGCTCGGAGTAATCGGATTCGTGTGAAAAAAGGCGCTTCACCCATTCTCGATTAATCGGAAAACACGACTGGTGTCCGCGTGTGTTTGTGGGAAACGAGTCAGTCGGAACAAGCGCACGCATGTGGAGCGATTGCCAGAGCGTGGGAAGTCTTCCTTCCTCCGGTTAAACGATAGACACGTAAAGTGTATTAACGGTCGAAGTCTTATCAGTCGATTTCCAAGTAGAAGCGCACTCGCGGTACAGGTGACTCTTACACGAAAGGAGACCCGCAACTGTCAGGCGGAAACAAAGCCGTTGAACGATTGAATTGTATCAGAACCTGGCAGCCAATTTGCGAGTAGTTCAATTAGACTGGCGTCGAGGAGTCGATAAGCAGAGCGTGGGTTGCTTATATCTCATTCGAGATTAATTGAATTCACTAATTGCGAGGTCCCAGCGATGATCTCTGGTTTAGCGCAGTGCCACTGTCAAAGCTCGGTTACTGATCCAATGATCCCAAGTGGATTATCTCGCTACAGTACTCAATGCTGTCCTTTACTTGCACAGTAAAGAATCGATTGGACGATCGTTTCAATGTAGAAGTACGGAACAGTAGTATAAGTCGCGTGGGTGAAATGCGTAAAGTGATATTAATGTAATTGGCACGCGTGGACGCACCAGCCGAATGGCTTCCGCGTTAAGAGAACTCAAGGCAAGCCGCGACCTCGCTCTTAACCCGTCCAACTCTTGCTTAATTCGTCGTTGTCGACGTCGCTGATCGTCCGTCCTACGATCGCGATTAAACGCCTATCGAATGCCGGAATTACGTAAAACTGACCTGAATAGCATCTCCTCGGGAGAGTAGTGACTATCACAGACTATCTTCAAAGACCCATATTCCTCTGCGGGAATCTCCAATTTGGGAGAACGTCACCAGCCGAATGATACAATCTGTAAAGCGTATCCCAACCATATTAAGATCTAGGAGAAAGCCATCGCATGACGCGAGATCGAAAGTGTCCTGACGCTTTTACGGGATGATTTATTGGAACCGGCAAAGTCGACAATGCTTCCGTGTAGTATTCGCAATGGAAGTCAGGCGCGCAGGAAAAGTCGCGGATTATCACCGAGAGAAGTTTAGCACGCGCGACACGTACCTCACCGTTCGTAGTATACACAACACGGGCAAGATCGTGGGAAAGTCCTAGGCACATGCTCCGTACACTCTCTTTTTGCCACAGGGTCGTAATAAGACTGGGGAGTTCGGTCCCATTCTCGCAGGAGCTGAATGAACTACAAGAAGAGGTCAAGCCGCTTTGGAAACTGCCGTCCTGCCCGAGGGAGTTCAAGCGAACGAGCGTCGAGAGACTTTTTCGAGAGGCTCGGTTCACGCTGGATTGGTGCTCCTTTAGATTGGTCAGTGTCACACACACCAAACGTCTTACTAGCCTCGTAATAATTATTCCTGATAACGAGTGCTTTATTAATAAAACGTCCTTTTACAACAGCTACAGCAAGACCAGCACAGTCTACAACACGAGAGTGCAAGACGAGGTCCTAGTATGAACGTCGTTGGCCTCCCATCTGCGGGACTGTCCGAGCACTCGGAATGGCGATGGGCTAGGCCGACAAAGGCCAGTGTTCCCACGAGAAGTTACTTCAAGGAAATAGTTACGACTATCTTTGTGCCAGGTGTCCTAATGCTCATTCTAGCTGCCCTGCTGAGCACGGCCTTCTGTCTCCATCACGAGAAAATGTGAGTTCCGCAGGTGACAAGCCGTTTAGATCTCCCGCACCGCTCACAAATCGCTTTCTCGAATGTACTCTTTAAAGAAATCCGCACGAAGAGGCAAAGCCTGCTGTAAGTTAACGTGTGGCGAATACCGAGAGCGATTCGGGCCGTATGCCGATACACGTCGACCGAAATCTATGTATTTGTCGTTCCACGCGGGCCCACGTGCTCAATGAATTCCGACGTATGGCCGGGTATAAGCAAAGAGTAAGAGTGGTAGGGACGTCGCGACAGGATAGAGGGGATACTACTACGGCGAGTTTCATTCATAAGCGGCGACGATATCTGGTCAACCGGTGACGTACACCACTGGTACGATCGAAAATATGATTACGGCGAATCGTTCGCTCGATAAGCGCGGACATTCCTTAGGTGCTCTGACGACAGAGCTGGTGGAAATCGTAGACACACGAGCTCAAGTAATTCCCCATAAAACCGAAATCCAAGGATACCCTCGCGCGGTAATGGATGATAAGAGTGGCGTCGAGTGCTTTCAACAGTAGAAAATATAATAGTTCCTGCCTGATGAGATAAACGACTGGCTCTACGTAAGCGATTTAATAAGGTTTGTAAACAGCGGCAAAAAGGCACACGAACTTTTTTTCCGCCCGCTCAAGGCGCTCGGACTTGTCGTACATGTATGAATACGAGCGGACGTCGCGTTTAGACATTCACGTTCGTTGATGAAGAATTGATAAGTAATTATTATTGCAATGCGAAAGTGCCGTGGTGACTGTTCGCGTATGCTCTACTGCAACTAATCGGTACAAGTAGGCAGAATACGGTTGTTGCATAAAGTCGTCAGTGCGTCAGTACCGCCGTAAGTGCGCCGAAGGATCTATAGTAATCGGCTGGCTTTTTCATGGCAAAGCAGTGGCCCTGTTGTGGCCGCTGCACAATGTGCACGTCCGCAGAGTATGCACCGCCGATGGTGTGCTGGGTAAGTGACCGCTCGAGCAGTTGCGCACAATATTTCGCCGATTTCGTAAAGAAAATCGGGCAAAGAATTGACGCAGTTTGACGTGGGGACAGATTGACGTAGGAGCACCTGCACCGCAACAGTTTTAATTGCTCACAGTAATCCCTTGGGCATCAATAGAATTTCTTGTCGCGGCTAAAAAATCGCTTCTGCTTCACCTACGGTTATTCACATCATTTTAACTGGTAAACTTTCCAAAGTACTCTCTGAATGCTAGCACGCGGCAATTACTAGTTGCTGAACTGGAAAGTTTAAGAGATTTGAATGATTATAGCAGGCATTATCTGCTTCTTGTATATGTTTTAATAGAGATCGTGCCACCAAGAAAACGATTTATGATCTACTTGTGCAATGAACGTAATTACCGTACAGACGAGGTTGTATATTATTGGGATAATGCGGAATGAGCTACGAACGTCACCATTGACGACAGGAGTCACGCAAAGTTTAAATCATAACACGTACAACATAGTTATTGCGGTATTTATTCTAGACGAAATTGAAAACTATACCTCAGTTACAATTTCTATTCTTTTGTCATAGGAATGATCCCGAATCTGACAAGTATTTTCATGAGCTTTTCAATATTTTTCTTAAGGGAAACCATATCAGCAGGTATACGAACCTAAGACGATATACAATTGCTTGGTTTATGGATCCTTCGTAATATTTAACACTCCCTAATCTCCCTCGTGTTTCTGTAATGACATTTGGGAAACCTGGATTCACGCAAATGAATCAATTCTGGAATTCTCTTCACTACAGAGAAAAAAGGCAACCGACGCCGATGGAAGGGGTCAGCAATAACAGTATACAGATGGTTCAATATGCGAGTACAGAAAGAGGAACACTGAGATCGCTCTCCATACAACCACCAAGCCCGAGCGATTCTCTGTTACGAAGTCCAAGGTATCGATTATACATCATTTGCATAGGTATTAGTATCAGAGGATATATTACGTAATGATATCCACAGGATTTCGGGAGAGAGATGCAATCCGTACCTGAGACCAAACCCGCCACCTTACACTGGTCCAAGCAATCTGTAAGTAGAAAACTACCAAATATCTGTGATCACTGAGAATTCTATATCTAATTTCTCCTTAATCATTCGCAGTGGTGGAATTAGATCCGATTTCTGACTAGAAGGGGAGCCAGAGAGGACATGGTTTTGCTGAACGGAGGACTTAGCGACGATCGCTTTTTGCTTGATTGTTCGGGAAGGCTGCAAAATCATTGAAACTGGCTCCTATGTTGCTGAATGGATGCATATCCTACCTAGGCTCGTGCTCATCGCACGATTTACTTAATTTCGCATAAGTCGTACTAGAAATGGATTCCTTTCCTCAACCATTGTATATTAGGACGAATCTAGAGTTTATATGGAATCGATGTAAAACTAGTCAAATATATACACATACACTCTTATATACCTATATTATATATGTCTCTCTTATTCCATCCCATCGCGATGTAATATTTCAAACCAACTATTATATCACGTTTTCATCAATTCTATAATAAACAATTATTGCATCCGGTGAAAAAAGGGAATTGCTCGATTATTGCTTTTCGAACATATGTTTGTTTATATGTATATGAAGCAGCGTTCTCCAACGGCGCGCACGCGCGCTGCTCGCACCTTGCGCCCACACGCGAATTTTTTGTAGATGCCCATCAGTTACCATTCGCATCAGAGACGAACTCGGAGGCTTGCCTTGCTTCGCGTTAAGTTCGGGGATTGCTAGGTGCTGGATAGTGTAGTACGCGAATATATTTGACGTCGGGCGAACGGAATAAGGCAAGAAGACGGAGTAATTGAGATTATGGCTGGCATAGTACCGTTGACCGGTAGACCGGGCAGGAAGCAGTGGACGCTGCACGGTAAAGCGGTTTCACTTTCCGTCTTTTTGTAGTACCCTCGGTTTCCATTTCATTTGGGATCCACTCACCTGTCCCAGACTAACAAGGCCTGGACTGGACATGTTCTCTTTGATGGACTGAGCAATCAGCTGATACACTTGTTACTGGCACTGACAGAGCTGTCATTCTAATAATAATCGGCTGAATGTTGATACTTGACAGCTCGCGTGTTACGACACGATGCCTGAACTTTACTGGGTTTTTGTATCAAATGTAGAGCCAATTTTCGAGGATTATGCACGCAGATCAATTATTACATGGAAGAGTCGCTTTTATTGCTCCGAAGTCGACATTCGAAATGAAAACACCTGAAGTGGAGTCAATTCGCACGTATATCATCGTTTACGAATTTCAGATGGACCAAGAGGATCTCTGAGAAGATTGAGATCCCAGCTGGCTGAGGATGGTTGCCCAGAATCTCAAGTAGTATTAGCCAAGCAACTTTTGGAAGAGAAATCTGGTGAGGAAAATACTGCCTGCTGGAAGAATGATTACACATCAGCAGCTTGCGTGAGATTTAAGAAAGTCTTGGATTGTTTAGATCTAGACATTGACAAAGAGGAGAATGCAAAATTGGGAGTTTATTGGCTGACAAAAGCTTCGGAGCAGGGAAACTTGGAAGCAACGGACATTCTTAGAAAATGCCTAGCCACTGGCCGTGGTATAACACAACATAATTATTATGATGTCAAAAGTTGTCTTGATATGACACAAGATGAGAAACTAGCAAGAAGAGCTGCAAGGGAAATGTTCACAAGGTACATTAACCGGATCATTCAACACTGGTATTAAAAGAAATCATTGATTTTAAACTTTATTTTCTACAGTTTGTCAAATGGTGAAGATTTCATTACAACTGACCAATTACAAAGGCGTATGAAAGATATGGTGTCCCCTTCCACTATTACTGCAAGCTGTTCCTACCCAGATAATATCACACAGGACATCTCGCGAAAGGATGTCTGTGATATTTCATCTAGTAATGTTCCAAGAAATGGACTCTCTGATGATTCCACAATTAAAAAGAATGAGGAGAAAGAGAATGAACAATCACATGGTAAAATTTGATCCTGCCGAGTTAACATAATCTACAATGTGGATGAGAATTTTATATAACTGCTGTTCATTTTCAGACTGGATGGAACATCAGGGTGAAAAGATCACAGAAGCAGCTCTAGTTTCTGCTGCTGCGAGTTACGCTCGCGGAATGCTTCCGATAGTCTCCCATGCTATGTGTATGGTTAATCCATCTCACATGGCACTAGAAAATATTCCTTTATTACAAAGGCCATTCATCCACCCTCTCACTTCCTTGAGACAATTATACATCTGGTTAATAGAAACGTTAGGTCAAAAAGGAATGTCGATTAGAAGAGCTTTGTTTTCGTCAAATCTCCACGTATTATTACTACTTTTGCTTTACTCCTTATTTGGGACGGAAAATCTAGTTCTCTTTATACCGCTGGCTTTGTATTACGCGTCCTTCCTTGTAATGGTGATCTCGACGTTTCAAATGCTGCAACGTAGACGGGAATTCAACAACTTTCGAGTCTGGTCAGGTTTATTTCTCAGCTACTCGGGTGGCAATTTGAACCCCGAGGAAGCCGAATACCAATTCTGTTGCAACAATCTGAGACCTTATGGCTATTTCTTTGTGAGCCTCCTCCTCAATTTAATGCTCTATCCGACAATAGCTCAAGAGTGGACGCCTCAGTCCGAGTTCACTATAATTGCAGTAACATTAACTGTAATAACTCTATTAAACTTCATGTGGAAAGATTCCTCGAGAGCTCCGGATTTATTGGCACTCTTTAGTTTTGGAGTTCACGTCCTCGCCAAGTATCCGTACGAGACGGACATGGTAGTAGCACAGGGTTGGAGGTTTCTGGATATTAGGGTACCAACGTTCGCCTCTTATGTCGTAGGAAACAGCATTGAATTCTGCTTGAACTTCCGGGTGGTATTCTACTTACTAATCCCAGCGGTCTTTGCAAAAATGGCAGCGAGGGACAACTGGCGGGGTACATACCAGACCTTGGTACCCCACTGCGTGACGCTGAGTTGGTGGCAAATTGCGATATTTAGTTCGCAAGGTGCTACTTGGTATGGTTTAATTAGGGGGGCGCTTGCTCTCGTCGGTATGGTACTATTTCTGCCAATTGCTGGGATAGCTTCGGTTATTTTGCCAATCGTTGCGGCCGCGAGGTATTTGTCGGAGAATGATTTGGCGATGAGAGTTCTTGTCACAGCTGTATTGGGTGGAGTGCCATTCCTCGCGTCTTGGTACTTGAGAAAGACCAGGGCTCCCAGGTTTAATTGGATCATTACCTTTGTCCAGGTAAATCCAGGAACCGAATACTTTAAACCTGTTTATTTCAAGTTTAACTATAACAGTTCCATCGGTGTTTGCAGCTTCTTCTGGGCCTCGCCGCAGGAATGTTTCTCTCCTGGCCTATGATACAGGAATACAAACACGAATCAGACATGAGCCCTTACGAGGTCACGCCGAGTCTTTCTTGGGAACAATATCACAATCATTGTCACCAGCCAGCATGGGAAGAATGGTCCTCGAAAGCACAAGTCCAAATGCAATGTGCCGACCTGGAAGGAGTGCCTGTCTCCTGGGAGGGTTACGTGACAAATGTTAGACTGAAGACAATAAAAAATAATATCGCGTTGCTCTTGAACAAGCTACCTGACAGTATTAGAAATCTACTTAGTTGTACATTTGGTGAGGAGTATCAAAGGGACTGCGACTCCGGCAACGAATTACGCCAGAGGAATTGCAAGCATTTCGAGAAACTCCAGCGGAGAAGAAACAAGTGCCATTTCCCCACGTGGAATAGTTATGAATTCGAGATCGCCGTTAAGATGAAGAATGGAATGTGGGGCAGCAATGCGGAAGTTTTCCTCATAGCCGATCATTCGTTCGCCAACTTTAGTCTGAGCATATATCCCGGGGACAAAGTATGGTTCTCCGGGACACTTTTAAATGCTGGCATGTACTCCGAGTCGTTACTCGGCGGTGCTGAGCCACATATTCAACTAGAAGAAGTCGGGTGCATCGCCTGTCATTCCATTGATCTGAAATCTTGCAAGCGGTATAAATATCACGTGACGCTTAGCTCAGTTCTAAGCGAGGTGTACCTTGGTATAAAGACTGTGTTAAACTTTTTGCTAAATCCGATAGTAATGTTCAAGTAACGACTGATTGTAGATCTGGAATATTGAGTTTTGGTATATTTTTTCATAACTGTTCGAAATGCTGCGCTGTACATATGAATGCAGTTTATACCGGCGTAGGCCTCGTTTACATTATCTATCGGTGACGCCGGGCCCCAGTGATGGTTGGCAAAAGGTTTATGATTATTTTGCTGTTTTCATCTTCCACGTAGGATAGTCAGATGCAGTTAAATTTGAAGCTTAGTTACGTCTGCTTATATCAAGTTCTGTTTTTTATTCGAAAAGAAGCTCTGAACCTTGATTGAATCATATAATTATTAGGCTGCTTCAAGTACTCTGTTTCGTAAAAGCCACAATATGCTGCTGTAAAATAACATAAAATGTGTTTCGATGTTACAAAAGTCTCAGACACTAGAACTTCACTAAAAACATTACTAACTATCTAGACGAGAGAGTATCATTCTATATTTTATGACCGACATATTTTCGTAAGCATTACTGCCAGTAATAGATACAAAATGCGCTTAATATTTTTCTATTCCGTTTTCAGCAATTTGGAAGAATCCAACTATCTTGATTTTGATTTACTAGCCTACGAAAGGTATAATATGAATTACGTTTTAAATGAAAAGGTGACCTTGTGTGGTCAAGATCGTTAAAGAGTCTAACAATTAGCGAATATAGAATTCCATTATAATGATTTTCGTTTAAAAAGGGATTCATTCCAATAGAATATTTAGTATACTAAATCTCCCATACGAAGGAATCGATTTCCCAATGTTATTTGTTTAGACAGAGAATATGTCTGGTATAAATGTCACGTTGGAGCTTATTACTGTTGTAATTACAAAAAGTATAGTAACACGCCGAACGATGTGGTGTACAGGCGGTGAGATCCAGCATTATATCGATGTTAAATGTTTAGGCGACTAAGGCTCGAATGATTAAAAATCTGAAACAACTGTCTTGCGAAGTGTTGACAGTTCTATATTCTATCATGTCATATCAAGACAATAGATACGACAAACTGTAGTAGAGATGTATAAGACATATATAGATGTGCCTTGATGTGTTTCGTTCGAGTAATAATTTTATTATTTATAATAAAATATATTTTCGAGATGTGGCATTGTTATAAGATAATATTTCGTAATGAAGTTTAGAATCTATGAATGGTCGATCTGTCATTTATTTTTCTACAACTATTACACTGTTATGTTGGAACATTTCTCGGGAATCCTCTGACTTGAAGTATAAATATATATGTAAGAAAGGAAACGATCGTTTATAATTCAATACATATTTCCTCTGTATTTGGCAACAGATGACGATACATCATTTCTTGTGATAACATCACATCGATAACAAGAAAATTGTTCCTTCTACGAGTTGGTTCCCTTATTCCCACCTTTTTTTTTTTCATATAAAAGAGTTGTATAATATGATGCAATTGTACAATTTGTTCAATATTCCTGTTAGAGTTTCATTTTTTTATATGTACAAATATAAAATCTATATCAACGAAGTCTTTTTTACTTACATTGAATTCGAGCAGCGAAAGTAGCACTTTGAAAAGTTAGCCACGAAGCGTTCCCGTATAAACCTACTATTGTATCTTGCGGGGTTAATATCTGGATCTTTCACCCATTCCTGATACCTGATTTAAACCATGTAACTATAGAAAATATGCTTCATATACAAACCAACTCTTTGTTATAGAAACACCGAAACTAATGTACTAGATTGTTCGTTTTGGTTTCCACACCACGTGCGAAATGTCAAAAGCAAATCGTTAACGTCGCGGTAGTGAAATTACACTTGCTCGTAGTTCTATCATCTGCCCGCACGTAATGTATTAAAAAGTCATAGCAAGTGTAAAATTAAAAGTATTGACTCATGGCGACGCGCGATGTCAACAACAGTATTTCCGGTTCTTCAATTCCCTCATGGGAGGGAAATTAATGTGCATTGAGTACGCTCTTTGTCAGCTAATATTGTTCAGTTCCACTAAAGCCACAAAGGCTTTATGACACGTGAATTCCAAATGAAGTGATTCATAGTTGGCGATACATACCAAATCGCGTGCTATCGCTGCGACAATATTTGCATTCATGATTATTGGTATCAGTAACAATCCATCGACCTCTTACTCACTTAGTATTGACACATTTTGAAAGGACAATGTAGCAGCAACTTAAGAAGAACAAAGGCTTTGGTAAAGCAATTAGGTATTGAATATCGCAATCGCGTTTAGAACCATGGTCATAGACCACACATTTTTACAGATCCACTAACTGCTCGATAACTTAATCACTGGTTGATGAGCACACTATTGTATTCACACGCAGCTTATCGTCTCTGAAACATTCATGCTAATATACAAGGAAACAGTCTTATGAACACTTTATGACTATGTCGCATTCCGTCGGCTGGAAACGCCGAATGCGATGTCGCCAAGCATCGCCCGCGACATGCTTCATATGTGATGGCTTAATAGAAACGCTTCCGACTATTCTCCTGATGTTTCTGATACAGCATTATGCCGATAACTACACAGACTATTATAGCGAGCGCTCCAAATAGCATTAAAAGGAATAATTTTATACCGCTAAGACCCGATTGTTTGGGGTCGTCGATGTGTTCTGTGAAAAGAATTACGTTTCAGTCAGTAAATTTGAATCCTGTTATGTTAATACTTTCAAATTATTAAGAAATTACCTCGTGGTGCATCGTAGAATGCTGCCGACGGTACAATATTAGACCTGTCTTCTTGATCCTAGAAACAAGATACAATATAAGGATAATAATCATATGAACAATGCGTTATTATACTAATTCAAAGTATTTCATACATCATCCGGCAGATCCAGTTCGAATAAGCGAATCGATAGAATATCGTGGTTATCAGACAGGTCACCCGTTGTCGCGGAAATTCCAAAATAATAACCAGTTGGCAGTTTTACGTCCTTGACTGAAAAACACTCCTTCCACACTGCTTTGTTTGCAAAATCTGTGGAAACTGTATAAAAGCAACCACTATAAGATTACAGGTAGTATGCGGATAGAAAGTTGAAGACACATCGCGATTTAGTTGCACCAAAAATTCCATGCATAATAGACCTGTTTGGTACCAAATCAAACTTTGCAACAAATACAAATACAGTAAACATTCCTGTGAATGAAACACGAGAAATTATATTCTACATTGAATAAGGTGAGTAATAATGAAAATGTGAGGAATAGAAGAAATACCACTGGCTGAGATGGGGGTACTTTGTGATGAAAGCCAGGAGGCCTGAGGGTAAGATCTCACTGTAATATTAAGGTTTATAACACACCACAGATACCTACTCTTTCTCAAGGGTACGCACAGTCTAAATAACTATTTACCCCAACAATACGAATTAGCTAAATATCTCTGTGGGGACTTATACATTGCTCTTGTGATGAATCAGTGATAATATTATCAGTTACTGATATGAAGTAACATCACACGTATCATAGAGATTAACATCATTTAGGATTAACATTATGACACACAACATGTAGTGATGGATCATTTCTTAGTACATGCTCGACAGCTTGCATCTCAAGTAGGTCTTTTCTTACCAGCTAATGTGTCTCTCTCATATCTTATAGCAATATGCGTATCATGCTCCAGATTCCTAAACTTTGCTTCGCATCCTGAAATCTGTGTGTGAGTGCCGTCGCGATCATGATCGTAGTGCAAACTGCCATTGTTTACCATTGCAGAGATGTACGGATGTTGATGCTACAAAAAGCATAATTAACATAAAAATTTGTTATTTATGTCAACTTATATTTGGGTTTATATTAACTCAACGGGTATTTACATTATGGGGTCCATTGTGATTGCTATAAGTATCCAAAATCACAGCCAGACCTTGGAAGAAGTCATCACTTCCAAATACGGGTCCATCCTTCATTCGCTCCTTTGAATACCAAATTGCAAACCCATCACCGAATAAATCCCTCTCCTTTCCATGAACTTTAAAATGCACTTGAAGCTCCCAGTTCCTGATGTTACAGGGCTACGTAACAAAACAAAGGAATGTTTCTTCTCTCGTTTTACAAGAATAAAACAAAGTACAATAATGAATAAAATATGAAAGGCTTACCAATGAGTTCCATATAGCACCTTGCTTGCTTTGCATATCAGGCGTTAGTCTAATATAGTTATTCGTCACAATAGTACTGCCCACAAAGTCCCAGTAGGGTATTGTCATGCCAGAGGCTGGAACAAAGGCATCAATTTTTATCGCTTTGGGTCATGCAAACACGACCTTCTCGAGCGAGCGCGTTCCGGGATTATCACGTGTAACTACAGTCCCAGGTAGGCGTGGTAAATAGTGCTATCTCCACTTTGTACCTCGATTTTTTATTACTGTTAAACGCGAATGCATCCACTCGCTTAGAGGAATTTCTCGCGAATGAGTTACCTGTTTATAGATTTTAAACGTCGAGCATCTACATCATTGAAGTACGTAGAAGGTAAGTGCGCAATCGAATTTCGTAAAGACGGTACGCGTAGTATCGAAGAGGTAATCAAAATTCTCTTACCTTGATATGGCCTGATCAAAGAATGTTCCCGTTTCATGTAATCTTTTGTATTCCATTGGGCCAGAGCCGCCTCGACCAGGCCCACGATTAATATTAGAGAGGACACCGCGTTCATTCTGGATAATTCTTGTCGACTGGTGCGACCAGCTACCCATAAACTCTACTTGAACTTGCACTTAAGTTATAGTCAAGAATTACAACGCCTAATCCAAAGGTTAAAATCCACTCGGTGCTGTCACCGGTGGAACCACCACTATACTGCTTGGTGCTTGAAGTCCGCAACAGTCCGCAGAGCAACAATTCGATCACCCTGACGTTGGCTTTTACTATAAAGGTGTGTTCGAAAAGTTGCTTAGATTTCAGATTATATGTAATTTTTGCTGCAATTATTGCTGTTATTTAATTATAAAGGATATTGGTGAAACCTATTTTACAAAATGCAATAAATAATTCGGGAACTTTGATGATATTTATGGGAAATTAACTTTTTGATACTTTCAACGAAATCAAGCTGGGAGCGGTGGCAGCACTTTCTTCCTGCTTCCGTTTCCGACAAGTTGTGTACGCTTTCCGTAGGTTGATTTATTTTTCACAATTATATCCGTTGAATCTTATAAATATTGAATATAAATCCTAAGTTATTAGTGCAAATACAATAAGGAATTGTTTTAAGTTTCGTTTCCTGACTTTCGTTTTCACTTAGAGTTACTAAACATCGTTTCACTGCGACGTGATCTAACCTTAAACTCTGCTGTCGATAGACAGGCTCGGAAATAATATTGATCATTGAATAATAACTTTTTAGGTACAACAATAAGAAACAATGGCCAAGTCAAAGAATCACACGAATCACAATCAAAGTAAGTCCAGCAATTGATACAGTATTCCATGGAATAACAAGTGATTTAATCCCAGCAACATAAACCTTTCTCGATCAACACAAATGATCAATATTGTGAATCTAGAAATAGTCACAGCTTTAATTACAGTGCGTTAAAGAATCTGCTAATCCTTTTTACAGGCCGCAAAGCCCACCGCAATGGAATCAAGAAACCCAAGCGTTACTTGCACGAATCTACCCTTGGTGTAAGTAACTTTATACTTCTGGTTGCTATACTGCATTAACAATGTCACGCTCTGTTGAAGCATCTGAATAGTAACAGGTTTGTTAAGGAGCAATGAAAATCTGTATGTTGTGTGTCTTTAGATGGACCTCAAGTTCCTGAGGAACCAGCGTTTCGCCAAGAAACATAACCTGAAGCCCAAAGCACAGGTCAAGAAGGCAATCCAGCGAAAGGCCTTGCGTGAAGCTAAGACTAAGAAATAGGTTTCTTGTATTTGACTTTCTATTAATAAAAATGTAAAAACGCTACCCACTGCTTGTTCTCTTTCCAACCATCTCCTACAAAGCACAGGAAGTAGCGTCTGCAAATGAACATGGAAAGTTCTTGGTCAGCTATTACAATGTATATTCATGTACCTTTTATCATCTCAAGTCAAGGAAGAATTTTAACGTGAGCAAATATTGATAAAAAGACCATTTGCATTTTTACTGACGTTTACGACAGATATTTTTAGCTCTGGTACTTACAAAAAGAGCTAGATAAACAATATTTATAACAAGTAGTGTTTCAACCGACCGGATTATTCTGTCAAACAGTACGCGGTTTCTTTCTTCGTTCTTGAATGCCTCATAGATTTCCATTTCTTTGAATACCTAAAATACACGGGAAATATTCAAATCATGCCAGCGCAAAAGCAACATGGCTGCCCAGCAGGATATACCTAGAAGCGGCACTGCAGAACATCTTGACAATGATACGAATCCACGAAGAATTCTACTGTTCAGCGGCAAGAGGAAATCGGGAAAGGACTTTATCACAAACATCCTTCAGGAAAGGTTCGCTGCCAGCGTAATTAATCGTATTAAACGTGCTAGTTGCGTGGCAGAGAATGTTTTGACACTTTATCATAACACATTTACATATAACAGTAAAATATTCAGAAATAAACATCTAGTATTTATTACAGGATCGGTGAAGAGGAAAGTGTAATAATAAGAATATCTGGCCCAATAAAGACACATTGGGCCAAATCAATGGGACTTGACATTGAGCAGCTATTGAGTGCTGGAACTTACAAGGAGAAATACAGGCTGGATATGACCATCTGGGGAGAGAACATGAGAAAGAAGGATTATGGTTGTTTCTGTAGAGCTGCTATTGATATGTACAATGGTAAGCTATTGTTTCATACAGTAAATTATAAACTAAAGCCTGTAAATATCCTAGTTTATTTGTGATTATTCTTCAGGGCCTAGTAAATCAATATGGATCATCAGTGACATAAGAAGGAAGACGGATATTCAATGGTTCAAGGAGAACTATGGGGATAGATGTAAGACGATACGCATAGGCTGCAATGACACAGTCAGAGGGAAACGAGGATGGATCTTTGTGCCAGGTATAACTGATCATGTCAATTGTAGTATGTAAAAGAATAAAACACTCAAGCCATTTCAAGGATATCAAGAATATTGTGTCTTTACAGGTATCGATGATTCAGAGACTGAGTGCGATCTGGACGATGTTACTACATGGGACTTGAAGGTTGAAAATAGCGAGGAAAATGTTGAACCTGTATTACAACAATTATTAGATCTAATTAGGTAGCAGGATGTAGCATTTAGTTACTGTTTGAGAAATAAACCCGAGAATTACTTCGTATATTGTACAAGTGATGGTGTTCTCCAAATGCATTTGCGATTGTACTACCTTCCTTTTTATTTTCATTCAATATTATTGTATAGTAAATGTTCCCGCGTACATACAAGAATTGTATTCGATACGATAATCGTTGATCGAATGCTTTCACCTTGCGATTCGAGAGGGCGGCTCTTGCAAAATTTGAATACGATTTGTGCCAACAGATTCGAACTAACCAGTAAGAGCCAATCGAACGAGTCTTCTCGACCTTAATAACGATTTCTCAAATTGCAGCTTCGAATTCATAAATTAAAGCAAGTTACACAAGTCCAAGCGATAATGTACAACTTGATGACTCAAGTTCAATGAAGCAAGGATCTCAAGAGGACTAATAACAACGGTGCAAGTGGCAAGAATCCCAATCTCTTAAATTATTCCTTCAACATTATCATTAAAATTGTTATGAAATATTGATTTCAGCCGAAGTAAAGCAGGGGGGTTTCGTTCGAGGAGGATTCCCTTGTAGAAGGGTTCCAGGCCGACTCACTCATCCCTGGAGGAGACCGCGGGGTAACGCCTGCGCGGCTCCAGCTCATCCACCAGCACATTGTGGGTGATGGGTACACGGAGTCCGTCGGTGGTCCAAGGGTGGCAGTGCGGGTTCAGGGGGCGGCGAGGGCGGGTGCCTCCGTTGGAATTACCCCTTGACGACAACCCGCTAAACCGAGCTAGCCTTCGGCAGAGCTAGCCCGCACTTGACTTCACTCGCGGCGCAACTCGAATCACGCGTGTTCTCGCCGAGCCAACGGAACTCCGCAAATATCATCCTCTGGAAGATCAGCTGGAAGGAGTTTCTCGCCGGAGCGCTGAGACTGAGAGAGGCTGCTTCACCTGTGTCACGTTCCTCCTTCCAGGTAAATCGATAGCATATATTTTCGCCTGCATAAACAGACACGCGACACTGCTCGAGCGAGTTTCCGCAGTGGTGCCGAGAGGAGAAAGATTGGGGAGGAAGATCCGGATTTGACACAGTGCGGTGCCGCAATAGGGCTGGGATGACGTAGCGATAGAGGCCTTGCATGCCGGTCCGCCTCCGTCGGTTATTCGCCGGGATCGAAAAGCAGAGTATCGAGCAACTTTCATCAGCAAGCCCCAGTACGAGGGTGGCTCTATCTCTTTAAGAGCCATACGTGTTTACTGGCAGGCTTGTAGTGCTTCCTGTTATGACGTCCGCACGTCCCAATACTGCCCGCTCCTCTCGACTTTCCTAGGAAATTCCTGGTGACGTTTCATCGGGGGCCTGGCCACATCGATTGTTCGCCCGGCCAGGTGCACGAGAGGCGAAAGTTTACTTACGCAGTCGGCAGTTCACGGTCGTCCTGACACTCGCCGACACGCACGGCCCCGCATACGCGCACACTCGCACGTGTACACACGCAGACATGGACAGGGGAAGTGTTCCACCCTCGTGAAATTCGTGAGAGAGCATGTCTCTCCTAGGGCTCGCGTGCGCTACCCCCGACGTACGGCCGGGAGCATAGATTTTTCCTATTTATAGCTTGCTCTTCTATGGGGCAGAGAGAAAGAGCGAAAGGGGCAGCTGGGCTAGCAGCAATTTCGAAGGACCAACCCCTCGGCGTCGCCTCGAGGTGATCGTTGCATAATAGTTGCGAATCACTCGTTAATCGAGGCCCAACTTTGCCTTTGCGGAAAACCATCCTCCAAACGCCGCAGCGGCACCGCACCGCCTCGGGAAGTTAACGTGTGGCCGCAGAAAATAAACTTGTCTATCGGTTTTCGATAAGGCCTACCACCCCGGAAAATGCCGCCTACGTCGGCCGTGCATGGGAATTAAACCTGGCTAATTATTTCTCGCGAAATGAACTATCTTTGCGACCTCGAGAGCTAACATTATTAGTCGACACCGCTGTCGGCGAGACGGCTATAGATGTCACTTAACTATTGAGTCCTTCTGCTCCTGGTCGGTTCCTTTCCAATATTATCGATTGCTAGACCCAATTCCTCCTGCTTGAAAATTCCTTGGTCGAGTTGGTTTGTGGGAATTGATAGTCGGCTCGCTGGGTTGATGCAACTGGGAACAGGATTGGGTATTCCCTTTTCACTTGGGAAGAGTGTCGATCACGTTAATGACAAGTGCTATCATTTGTTTCATGGCCGATAAGCTCGCTTCCTCGATCAGATGCCGCTTCCCTTCAACCCCGCTCCCTTAATGCTTGACTCGCACTACTGCCGCATTGGGGTGTGATATGTATACTTTTTATCTCGTACGACAACCGCACGCGTCGAATACAGACACGCACATGTTCAGGGTACTCGAAGCGTTAATGGAGTGTTCTACATTGGAATTTGTAACCCCCGCGTCATCCTCGGATTTATTGCACAGCAAACAGCGCGAGAGAATAAAAAATCAAAGTGGGCATGCACGCATGAAATTCATTGTAGGTCACTGTTTTCTCACTCCAAAGGCTCAAGCGGCTGGATGGATGATTTGAATCAGCCAGGCGACGAGGATTAAAAGATTTTAAGTACTAGTCTTGAATCGATGTAAATCTAGAAAGTATTGAATCATATGTTTTGGGCAATCGACTTCCGAATCGGTCGTATCTAATCGCAAGATGCTTTAAGTTTAATGGCAGGAGAAACAGAAGTAGTCACTTCGTGACAGTGTTGTGCTTATATTTGCGCCGAATGGTTGTTCGGTTTCAAATCTTGAGAATCTGAGGGTAAAGAATTTAAAAGTGTACTTAATGTGCATTCTGGGAAAACGGAAATTGAACTAAATCTACTTCACGTACATTTTCTGTAATACAATCGAGATTTATCAGAGAGGATTAATTTCAAATGAACTTTTAATGTTCCAGTATAGAAATCTTAAAGGTTAGATCAAAATATTACAGAGTTCCATATTTGTAACTCAATGATCATGAATGAGCCAGAAATTCGCAATAAAATGCACTTCCCGAATGCTAAAAGTCACAGTAGACATTCACTGGGTCATCGATGGCAGTTTAGTGAAATGGACACGACACTTGACCAGCTAAACAATCTGCATACTAGGTGTTAATGTTCCACGAGGCATATCCGCGGCAATAGTTGCTCAATTACAGCCGGCGCTTTTGGCACCAGATCAACGAGCTTTCTTGCGCCATAAGGGGTTGCCCTACGTGCGGATAATAATTTGATAAACGTCCCCGTTCCATAAATCTTCGCGGTATTCGTGACGTGAAACTGGCATGCGTCCCGTCCTTCGAAGGCCGAGGACTTCTGACGCAGATTTCGTGAATTGTGACCCGATCTGTGACACCGTGAATTATGTAAACCTGCTGGCTAGTTGAGTAACGAATCAAGTAGTTCCAGTTCTTCGGCCGCAATTGAAATTGGAGCAAGGAATTGCTAAGCTAAATAAATTAAGTCACATTATTATATTTGTTCAGATTTTGTAAACTTTTAATTATTTGCAACAATAACACTTGAGAATTTCAAATAAATTATAATTCAATATTTGTAATCTTTTAGATTTCAATGCATTTTGTGTGAAAAAGTTGCACTACATTTTTCGATGTCGAAGTGGACGTTTTATAATACTAAAGCGACACATCGCAATTTTCCTGCAAAAATTGATGGTATTAAAATGACAAACGGGCGGTGCACGCATGAATAAAGGATTATCTGTCAATAGAGATTCGAGACAGTGGGCTGCGCGGAAAATCGCACTCCCTTGCTTATTCTGAGAAACTTTATTTACACACTAAAGGATTTGAAGCCCTAGTATTACTGTCAAACGTTTGATGAAGATCCCACTGACCCACATTACATTAGCGGACACCCTTAGCCCTCGTGCGAGCTAGGAATTACTGGAAACCGTTGGATTTGTACTGACAATGATTCCTTTACAGATTATTCATATAAATCTTCATTTGTTCGTATATTTTCTAACAAAATGGATTGCAATGTTCCAAGTCTGTATTGAAAATTGAAACCATGCAAACCTTTACCCGAGGTTTGGTGTGTCTAAATTAAAAGGCTATTATAATAATTATTCTATTTGTAATTCTAGTGTTAATTCCTATAATTGTACCAGCAAAATATTAATAATTTTCCATAGAGAAAATTCTGGAACCTATCATTTTGTCAAATTTGGTAGTTTGATAGTTTGCGTTGATCACTTGTTACGGAAGAAGTACTTTGCTAAAAGCGGTTTACCGCATTCCTCGGTTAGCAGTCAGTCGGTTGATTACATATTGTGCATTACCTGGGGAAGGTCAGAACGATTAACACGAACACCCTGCTTCCGATGCGAGTGCAGTCAAGTTCAGGCGTCGCATGCTGTCGCATTTGCAAGGTCGATTTGAGGCGAAAGGTCCCAGACATTGCACCACTCCGCGCTCGCAAATGAAAAATAAACCCATCCCCCCCGACTTTCTCAACCTATATTTCGCCCCCCGCACTAATTGATCTGGCAACGTACGAAGCCCAGCCCAATAAATCCCGTGGAATCATTGTCCTCTTTTTATCTGCGAAACCACCTACTTTCGGCGAATCCGATTGCCATCTCAGCTACCGGTGACATTCTCCCCGGATTTTCGTCACAGATGGATTTTCATAATTACTGGAGGATTATTGCGTTAATTCGACTCGTGTTCAACTGCGCCTGTTCTCCCATGAATAATCGAGCGCGCGTCTATTAATATCGATATCCGCCGGCTTTGCTTATGGACTTAGATTCTGTTTTACCGAATGTTTGAATGAATTCCATTTCATCGAGAATTAAGTCGACGGCAGTCAGCGTCGATTGCAATTAATTCCCGATGTGCGATTATTGATGGAGCAACTATTTAATTGCACAATTATTCGTACAATATGTTATGGCTTGTTGCTCATGTGATTATAAAGCTGCTGGAAAAATGGCAGGTCAGCATTGGTGAAACTGTAATCGTTGCATAATTAGTTTCAGGATGGAGTGCCCGGAAGCGGTGGAGCGAGGGAGAAACTTTCGCCTGCTCGAGGAGGACGAGTTGTCGCCGCTGCTAGACTTCCTCACGGATTACTTGCCGGAATCGCTGAAGGTAGTACGCGCACACATTTTTTAACTCGAGTGGAACTCTAAGAGGCGATCGCGCCAACTATTCCCGAAGAGAGCAATAAAGGCAACCTGCCGCCGATATAAGAATCTCGAATAAACACTGGAATGACGTTGCTGGCTAATACCGACGGTCTAAAGATCCTCCAGGCTGCGCGCAATCCTTCGAAGAAAGGATTTCCCCAGTTATATTTCCCCCAGGAAGTCTGGCTTTGTTGCGCAAACGGCCACTTTAGACTTGAGAAACTAGCCGGGAACTTTTAGTCTCAGCTTTAAAACTGCGGAGATTAAACCTAATGCTGTGATTGCCTGTTCCGTTAAGATGTGTTCATTTTTCCCTATTTATTGATAGGAGTCATGGAAGTCTGTTTAGTTGAAGGAAATTGTTTCGTCATTCGTCGCCGATCGTCGCGGAAGCCGATATTAGCGCGGGAAGTTTACCGCATTGCAAGAGGCAACGCATACTGATTTCAAGCTGCATTACTCGGCCGCTCAGCTGGTTTTAAAAACACTGCAATGCAGCAATGCATTTTATTTCCCACGAAGGGGAACCCGGGAATTTCGGAACGCAGCTCGCCTTAGCAATGAGACTCGACAGAATTTACTGGAAAATAGGATCCTTGAGCATTCGTTTCCAAGTCAATTCTGCGGAATGTAGAAATGGAATTGATGAATTAATATTCAAAGCAGAAACATTTATAATTCTCTTTCACAAAGGTATTTCGATGAACCAGAAATGGACACCCTCGAAGAAACGCGAATATATAGTTTTCCGATGCCGCATTCGTTTCCATTTGACGGCCTCATTCTTGCGAAGCTGTCAATTGCACGCACAGCATCATCGAACTTGAATGGCCCACGTATTCAGTGCACACGTATTATACAAGTGTACATGTGCAGAATCGCAGTACGCATTGGAGGATTGGGAGAGGGGGGGCTTCACACTCCGTCGTCATTTCGGCGCAGGGTGCATTCGTTTCCGCTTGTTTTCGCCGACCTTGTTTCCCAGACCGGCGAAAACCCTCGGGAACTTTCCCGCCCGCTTCGCAATTTGCGGCGAGCGACTATGTAACCCTCCAGCCAGGCTCCTCTTCCCCCTTCAATTTCATCTACGCCCTTTTGCGCATGTACTCCCCGTAATTCGAGTATTTGCTTAGCCGGACTCCGAATCGTGACTGCGCGAGCCCAGTGAAAAAGGCCGAATTTGCGTAGAAGTGAAAAGCGGAGAAGCGAAAGCCGAGGTCAGACAGTTCCAATTGGTGTTTGCCCGGATTTTGGCAAACGAGCCAGCCTCGTTAAAATGATTCATCCTGGAATCGCAGGCGCAGTAGGAGACTAGTAGTCCTGCATCCTCTGCGGTTTCTGGAAAAGGTTTCGAGTAATCGGGAAAGGTTAGAGGGTGAAGAAATCGTAACGTTTCCCAGGAGATACCGCTCTGCGCGTATTGTCAAGATGAGATTACCCTCCTGATGGAAGCGATCCATTCGCATCGCGTCGTAATTCCGACTTCCACCTTGCCGTGTCCCCCTTCGGGTCAGGGTCGAGGTCACTAGCACACCTTTCCACAGACTCTCCTGCTCTAATGAAAAACAAACGCAAGGCTTCCTCTCCGCGCTCAATTTTCCACCTGTAATTGGATTTCCGTTTCGCTTGAATTTTTATTCCAATTTATTAATAAAAATGATCTCAATGTCACAAAGGATGACTCGAGGAAAATAAACGCAATCCAAGTAATTCGAACTCAATGTCGAATCAAATTTATTGATCATACATTCGATTTCATACTATAAGACAGTGAAGATAATTCTAATCCTGCGTATCACTGCCGAAGATCGTTGTCTCGGACTCCAATACGAAGACTCTGAAAGGGAGATGACTCGAGGGAGAGAGTCACCGATACTCGCAGGCTCTGTCATTCGAATTGAAAGCCGGTTCGAAGACGTATCCACTTACTTCCGGCTCTCTTTCGCATTGTTATCGCGGTTCGTTAAACAGCCAGCGACCATTATACATAGACGATTGCCGGCATGCAAGGCCCATCGATTACTCGCTCCAGACTTAAAAAGCCGGAGAAGGAGAGGCGTGGAGGAAGAGAAAGACCGAGGGAGAGACAGAGAACTTAATGCTCGCGTTCGTCAGGACGCAACCTTGACATTCACCTTCGTCGCTGATGAAGGCTAAATCGGCGCAACAACGCTCTGCCTGCTTTACTTGCCCACCAAAAACGCTCTCGCAAGTCTCCTACGAGTTTAAAAGCTTTTAATGCTCGCGATATTTTATATGGACTGCTCTCTTCCCGCACTGGGAGCTGCCGAGTTGCATCTTCGCTCCGATGCACATCGCAGATGGATCGAAACATTGCAGATGAAGCAAACAAGAGAACGGAAAATAAGTTGAAACATACAAATTTTGTGGAAATAAGGTTAAATCAATTCTGGACTTTCCTAAAAGAAAAGTGTAGGTAAAATAATGAGCAGGAGTTCAATGGCAGGGAGTTGTACGGTTTCTCTTGTAATCACGAAGCTTTTGAGCGCGACAAGTTAAAGTAGTAGTTCTTTAACAAGTCGACTGCATTACCGAGAGTCGTCTCAATGGACCGAAGGTATCCGACAGCTCTTTCATTATCATGCAACTCGTGGCTTCTGCGCAAACATCGACCCCCTTTCATTTTCCCTGGCTCACCTCTTCTTCTAATCTAATTAAAGTACGAGCAGTTTTCTCAGTGGCGAACTGGGACGCTCGAAATACACCTGCGCCGTTTCATCAATATTCTCCGTCGCGAATTAAAGTGAACTAAGGCGAAAAGGAAGAATTCGAGTTCAAAAGGAATATACGTTCGCTGATACCTGACCCCGTTTTCAAATGCGTATAATCCAATAAATCGATATCGGATCCATTGCCAGCGATATTGTGACTTCTGCATAAAACCGGGGGGACGAGTCGAATGATTTATCGGTGAGTGTATATTTAAATGGAAGCTCCAATTCCGGCGAGTCGAGTAGACTTGACAATCGAGGGAAGGCAAAAAACTGAGAGGCAGTGTTATAACTCTGACCTTAAGAAGTTCCTTCGAGGGCACTCCGGGAAAAGTGCTGTCTCGAACAAGCATCATTAACCCTTTATTAAAACTCTTGCGAGCCGACGAGCCCACTGCACCCCGCGTGACTTCACACCAAGTATTTTTAATGTAGCACATATCTGAGTTATACAAATATTAAAATCAGTGGTTTCTCTCTTAAAAAAAAGGCTGGCAGAATTATTATACTGAAAACCTTGGTACGTTGGAGTATGGAAATATGAATTCTACATTAGATATTGCGGAGCAGGGTGGTAAAAACAATATTACGAGTATAATAATGTAGAACTATATTGGCGCTGGGTAAAATACGTGTTTCAGACCGCTATTCTTTCTTTACAGTTCCAACAGACCCTGCTGACCTACATGCGAGACAGAGTCTGGGACTTCCATTTCTACGTAGCCAACAATTGGCCCGAAGATGCGATCTGCCTGCACTTCCCAGGGATGACGTTATCTGTGAGTAAAAGACTCCTGGAAAGTCGATTACTGTCTGGTCTCATTGTAAAATACTATTTCCAACTTTCCATTGCACAATGAGCAAAAACACTTGAATGAACAGTCGAAAACCAAAGGGGCCGGAAAGTTTAAAGGCTCGGCCTCCAAAGCTCCCGACAATTGAATTAAACCTAGGCGCTTAATCGAATAAGAAAAAATCTGCATTCGTGTCCTCCCGTTAATTACTCGAACCGGGGTAGGAGGATTCGCGCTGAGTCAGCGCGTGCTGGATGCTGCTGGCCGACACAAAGACTCGCCAAATTGGTTACCATTATAGGATGAATTACGACCTATGCACTTTCATACTTTTAGCGTCGGCGGCAACGTTAAATCACCGCCGGATCCGCTAAATAGAAAGTTCCGCGGAATTAAGGCCACGCTGGAGCCGCCTTTTTTCCAACTTAAATCCTGCCATTCTTGTGTGTTTGCGGCGGGTCGTGAAACTTTCTGTTCTCACCTATTTTCGTCCTCCACTAATGTATCGACCTGTGCATTCAATTAAATCGGTGTGAAAAGTAGAATTTTAATTGGAGATTCCTGTCGAAATAATAGTAGAATTCCAGTAGAGTAGGCGAGGAGTAACGTCGAGGTCAGACCACGTAGAGATAGCTGTGCATGATGATCCGCCCACCGCCAAGGGCAAACAACATCATTCCATCAATTGCAACAGTGGAATCCGGCCAACCCCAAGTCCGCTTTCGTCGCAATGAGGCTACTAAACTAACGCCGGAATCAATGCGACAACCATAAGTCAGCCAAGCAATACGAAAGCTAAATTAGCCAGTTGAAGTTGCAAGTGGAAATCGAGAACTCTAAGAATAAAGTTCAGCATTGCCTTGAAAGTGGACTATCCGTGGCTAGGATTATAATCAAATAGAAATCCATGAGAATAACATTTATCTAACAATTCTTTTTCTCATACGAAAAGCCGCACGGGTTGCTCTACGAAAGCGTCAGCGTGTTTTGCCCGAACGATCGGTTGGAACTGCTGAGTCTGTTGCGTGATGAGGACATTCTACTGGACTGGTCGAAGCCGCTTTACATCAACTTCGTTCACTATGACATCGCCGAGGAGCTGACCAAGTTGTACGAGGGTACAGGTACCATCGAGAAGATGATCGGCGATGTCTGCGCCTACAATCAACCGGAGGACGCCGAGGAGGAAGCCGAGGAACCCGAGGACGAGGAGTCGGAAATCCAAGTTCGACCACTGCAAGCGGAACACGCGGAAGGTACAGTCGACAACCGTAAATGAACCGGAATGTGACGAGCGATTGCTTTAACTCGTTTAAAGAATCATCCAATTTGAAAACTGGAACACTCGCGCAGGTATTCACGAACTGTATCCTGCGAACGACATGGAGTGCCACGAAATCTTCCTTCGGCTGATCAAGACACTTCCTGCGGCCGGTGTCTTCGTCAAAGGGGACTTGGCCGCTTGGATGGTGCAATCTTATTACGGTGCGATGTTCTCCATGCAGACGAGGCCGGAGTATCGGAGAAAGGGTTACGGGACGAAATTAGCAAAGTAAGATTTCCCACCTTTCTACTCCCGAAAATCACGCTTAATGTGATCAGAAAACATCTTGCAGGAATTAATCGATTTTTCCTTTGCAGATATTTAACAAAACGTGTAACCGAGCGAGGATACCGGCCGTTCGTAGTAATCCGACCAGAGAACGAAGCGAGCCACAGTCTCTACCGAAAGCTAGGCTTCAAGAAGTTGTACCAAACAGTCCGAATGATATTCATGCCAACGAGCTGGGAGGAAGACGCGGAGGACGACTCGAGCAATACCCAAGGTCACCACTTAGAAGACGCGGTTAGGCAATTAAATATCGAGCAGAGGGTAATAAGCGCAATGTGGAGCGACGACGCATTAGGAGGTGCGATGGACGAGGAAGGCGAGGAAACGATACGTGATCCATCGGACGTTCTCGACGATCCAACCATCATTATCGAAGACCCTGACGAGAAGAAGGGCGACGGAGACCTGGCCGACGACCTCCTCGAGCCGATCTCCGAGCAACCGGAAGTCATCGACATGCTTCAAGCCTGCGACGACCTCCTCGAGCCGATCTCTGAGCAATCGGAAGTCATCGTTACGATCCAACCCTCCGACGGTCTCGGCGAGGACGTTCCGGAGTTTCCCGACGAAACTGCCGAGTCGGACCTGGTGGATGAAGAGTCGCAGGTCGAGGAGAATGGACAGGTAGAGGAGGATGGTGAACGGTAGGCTGGTGACTGCGATTCAGATTATCCTCCTCCGAGATATCGATACACTTAATAGATGATGGTCCATGATTTATGTCGTATTACTTGCTTGAAGATACGCTCTTCCCCGTAGATCTCATAGGGATGTCTTTCTACCGATGTCGAACTGTCCGCCATGATGTCTGTAGGAAGCCCGATCTTCCAGCTCAGAACTCATCGATCCCAATTCTGCACTGGGGTGACTTCCTCAGTCATTTAACGGTCTTCGAAATTGTCCTCTCTTCGCATTAATTAAACTCGAACTTTTACATTCAAATTATTAACGAAAACACAGGTTGCAATCGCAGATGAATCCATCTGAAAGTACGGTATGCCATTGCCTTAAGAAATTAAGTATCGTGTGAAATGCCAAATTGTGCGAAATTATTGAAAGAAATTATCTTAAAATAGCTGAAGTAATTGGAGAAGTGCAGACGATCGATGAACGATTCTGAGCGGGAGAGCCGAACCTTTCCCGGAAGAGCTTTGCTTCTCGAGCGATAGGAACGACGACGGGCGAAAAGAGAAGAGAATATTTTATGAGAATTTCGATATTACGGCACCGCGTTCGTGCGAGGCTTCAAACTCCAATCCGCGCGTATTCTCGCCAAGGGGCACGATTTTCTCTCTTGTCTACGGTTCCTCATATCAGCCTCTTTCGAGATAAGGGATGAAGAAGGGGAGAGGGGTGCACGCTGCGTCCTGGGGAGTTTCGGGAACCAGGTGCAACTTTCGCTTTCGCCAAGGCCAGATCTCTTCAAAGTCTATTCGTCTTCTACATATGTCTACCTAGTTGCACTTACTCATGAAAGTATCTGCCCACCGTAAACTCTTATTTTTCGCAAGTCTGATTTAAATTTATTGTAAATTGGCCAGTTTGTGGGTGGAAATATCATTTAAACTCATAAGATAACACTTTAAACATAAACAACTATGTAAGAGGCGTGCAACTATTATATGTATTAGACCTCATGGTAGGCAGATACTTTGATGAGCACTTGTATATCACATTAACTATACGTATCATTTATGAGTCCTAAAATATTTCTATTTGTTATTTATAAATTCTAGCATTCTAAACGAACGTGTTCGTTCAACACCAAAAAGAAAGATAATCTGGGATTTCGAAATTGACTATAATTTGAGTACAGGCCAAATCCCCGCCGGGAATTCCAGCAAGCAAGTCGTGTGTGTCGTGTATAATAATTCGAGGCGATGTCATCGTCATTGAAACCAAGGTTGTAGCAGAATAGGCTTACATTGAAGCTAAGCATAATTAATGACTTGTTCCTAAGGTGGATTACATGGGAAGTTCGGAACAGTCAGGTTTTTTTTATATTAATGATTATCGGGATTGGGATCACCTACTTGTTAATGTGTTTAGCTAATTACCAATTTGTTGTTTTCCAAATTAGACAGTCGAATTTAACGAGATCTGTCGCGTGTGTTGTTTCTTGACTTAGAGATATGTTGGTATTGTGATGTATTGTATTTGTTGTCTTTCCATTGTTATAATTGAAAGGAGGTTCCTAACGATAAGTAGACATTTGCTTCAGCCCTTTGACCAGTGCGATCGCAGAGATAGACTTTGAATCGTTACGTCTGAGAGAATAAGTCCTCTTCGACAGTTCAATCGAGGGAAGCGAAGAGGGTGTAGACACAAATATGTAAAGGATAAACCCGCCGGAACTCCACGAACAACACTTTGACATTGCGATCATGCAAAAGAGTACTAAATTGATTTCGCAATGTTAATAAAAATTGGGTCGTTGAGAATGGAGAATAAATTCCCATCGGACGGCAAAATAGTTCCAATCTTAATAAAAAATTCCGAAAGAAACCACCGGATGGCCAATAGGAATTTCGCATTTCACTGTTACGTCAAGTGGGAATCTCCGAGTCGTGGACAAAAGTGGGTTCACCCTGATCGGCGCGCGCCGCCGAGAAAAGCTCTCGCAGTGCGAGGGATGTCGGTGGGTTCGCGCTACGACAACAATCTGTGATTATAATTTCCCTGTATAAAGAGTACGCGTGCTCGATCGCGCGCGCGGAAGACAGGCTGACGAAGGCGATCAAGAAAACGATAGCGAAGCCTCGTGCGACCTCGACACGCTTTCCTTACATATACGTACGAATAGAAATAAATCGCTGCACCGGTGCGTTCGCCCATATTCCAAACGAACAATTCGTTAAGTGCCCCAGAAGTGGGGAGGAAAACTGCTTTCTGCACAAATTAAGAGACGAAGTTGAACGAAACTACCTAAACTAAGAGCTTCTACTCACGATTACCTCGAACCAACGTCGACCAAGTCGGCGACTATTACTCATTTCTACGCATCTAAAATTCCTAGTACAACTATTAGAGCTTTCCCAAAACTCCAAGGCATTTCCAAGCGATTTCCGAGGAAAAACTCTGCACAAAATTCTCTGTCGCGCGACCACTTGCCGTCGCATTAACTAACAATAAGTACATTGAGGAGAACAAACAGGGAGAGAAAGTCCGGGGTGGAGAAAGAAACGAGCGAGTTGAACCAGTTCGAGCACCGTTGCAGCGATCTTAGCGTGCGACTCAAAGATAATAATATTAATAGGTGATTAATATTATTATGATCCTAGTGACGGGTAAAACATGTATGATAAATCGAAGTAATACCGCGCAAATGCGAAGGGGGACGCCGCACACAGCCGAGATCGAGCCCACCCGGAGCCGCGGGCACCTTAGATAGCCACTATTTGTATAATTTTTTCTACATTTCATAGGCGAACCTATCAAAAGTACGAGCTGCGGATGAATATACAGATATATTAAGATCCAGTTCGCACCGAAAGTTAGCGGCCGTCCCAATTGTTGCTCTAACAACTACCCCTTTAACTTTATCTGCAAATTACGCCAATTTTAAGCGGAGCATTCATCGGTCTGTGGAAACATTGTAAATGTAGTGGGAAAACGGCTTAAATTGGTGGATAGGCAAAAGCGGGGGAAATAATAGGATAATTGTTAGGGGAATTAATGGAGGTGCTCTACTTTCGCGGCCAACTGTATAAAATCGAGCCGGCTCCTCGTTGACTGGATCTCGGGGGCCTCGTGAGGGCGATCCCTGAGAAAAGGCCCTCGATGGTACCCTCCTTTATTTTCGATTTCTCTCAAAGTTCGCGGGGGCCAGCTGTGATATTTTCTCCAATCCATCTTGCGCTCCGGTTCTAGTGTAACCGAGAGAATGGGACGCACTTCACTTGTTTAATTAGTCTCCAAGCGACACTTGCGAGCGAATCGTTGTTAACGAGTCTGCCCCGACGAGCGCCCGGGAATTCCATTTTGCGACTTGCACACTGGGCCTTTCGGTTCATTGTCCATTTCAACCAGGTCTAAGTTTAGTGTTTATTTCTACGTATAATTGTTAAGTTGTACTCCGTTCGATTTGGCATATCTGCGAGAAGGCGAGGCTACTTGTCGAGTCGAGTAGAGAAAAGGACGCGAAATTAAAAATATTTTAATTGTACGGGCTGATTCACTTGGCTTAGAATCACTAGTCACAAGAATTGCTTGTTTAATATCTAGGTAACCCTTCGTATTTTCGCTAAGTGCCGACAGTTTTCGATAATTTTAGCCCTAATATTAAGATTCTGTGCGGAATTAGTCGGCCACAAGCCGTAATTGTGTCGTAAAAACGATATTTCCAAAATTCTTACCAAAAAATCACTAAACGGTGATAACGGTCCCAAGCCAAATGAATCACCCTGCGTAGTAATGGATTTGTGTTTATCGTAATCGGTATCGTTGATTTATTGGAATGCTTAGTGTATCGGCAAGTGTGAACTCTAGTCGCCATTATTTTAAATTATTCCTCAATTAATGGCACGGAAGAGCCGGTTTTGCTCAGAAATAGCGTTGTTTTCTACTGTAATTTAAGATTTATTGCTAATAGAGCTTGTCACCACGAGTGCAACACTAATTGCCACTAAGTTATCCGTGCATTAATTCAAGCGTACATAAAACTGGAAAAGGAAACCGCTCTCGTTTCACTGAAATGTTCAGGAATTGTATAATTAATTAAGTTGAGATATGTAAAACGCATTTACATGCCGTGCACAAGCCACAATGGAATTCGCCAGTTCGACCAAAGAATGGGACGACTGTTACGAGAGATTCGCGTACCTCGATTATGAACACTGTGTCAATTAAAAGTCTGATGGGTGATAGAGCGCTTTATTTTGTCATGATTGTGACGCGTCTTAACAAATTGGTAGCAGAGCAATCTTAAAGACATCGCAGTGTTTGAAATACAAATTACGCATAATTGTGATATGCATTTTGCGACAAATTCTATTGCAATTGCATTATAATTTTCATAGTAAGATTTACTTAAAATTCGACCACTTTACACCGCAATTTTGTAAAGGCATTGCTACCAAGCACTTAACACGTGCCACGATGTGTGCATTAATCGCACAAAACCGAATATCTCGTAATAGCGTGACATTTACCTCCGTTGCATCGATTTAAAGATTAATCCAGATCGTCTCGATCACTTTCTTCCGCTTCGCCTGAGCTCATAACTATTATTCCAGGGTCCCAAGCGACCCACTCCGTAAGAACTGAATTCCAGTTCTACGTCTTCTGCGCACAATTCAAACTTCCTTGAAGAGACAAATCTACGCTTACACTAATCAGATTCTCGAAAAGACAACGAAGAAATATCGGTGCGAATTCCGGGACGACAGATCCACAACGTCCAAATCGAAAAGTGATGAGTGAATCATTGGTATTGGATTTCTATGGACTTCCTTAGGCTTTACCTTCTCGTTTCACATTCTTCCATGTAAGACTTACATTATACCTTTAGTGATAAGGGACTACCCTATAATTCTATAAAGTTACTAACTTTCACGAAAGGGAGCAAATCGGTGCAACGGCGGATCCGAAATACTTGGTTGAGCGTCGGGCGAGGGTTTAATGACGGGCTGAAACGGATTTAAAGGGATTTAATGTCGAGGCGACAACGAAATACTAATTGCAACTAAAAAAGAAAAGAAGAACAGAGTCCACACCAGCCTGCATCTAGTCTGCTAATCCTAGCGCTGTGTTCATCAGTGTCTCGCGAATTAGGCCTAATTCCGTCTGACAAAGGTATTCGACAGATTTCTCTTCGTTACACCTGTGTAAATACATACATACGTGTATCCGGGTATGTGTACGTGATATGTAACCCTCCCAATTTCCTCTTGTGCACGTTGCCTTCTGCTCTAATGACAGGACGAGCCAGGCGGGAACCACTAATCCTCAATCATCCGATGGAACTCGACCACTTTGGTAAATAATTCCGGGAAAACTAACGAAATACCCAAATTGTACTTTTGAAATTTAATACCAACAATATGAAATCCGCCAGCTCGCGTGTACTTGATCACTTGTGGAAATGTGAGCTCCAATTAAAATTGGATCAGAATCGCTGTATTTTGTTGTGGACAACAGGATGTTTTTGTCAGTAAAAATCAGAGTTCCCATATTTTGTTTTTTGTGGTCGATCGTGGATTGAGAATTGGGAAATAATGGTTCGAGCCTGCGATTTTTGTCTAAAGACGAGCCACTACGTTTCTTGCGAAAGTAATCAGGCAACTCCTATCTAGGACAAGCGTCAAATTGCGGGTTTGTTAGTTTGTTACACGGCAGATGAAGTAAGTGAGGATAGCAAGATCCGATGGGCCATAGGTTTCGTCCACGCGTGTGGAAATCTGTCCGCGCTCTTTGTATGTCCGGCTCGATGTATAAAAGCGAGAAGGCGGTTACACGCTAGTCCTGCACGCAAAGCTTGGAGGAAAGAACTTTGGGTAATAAATGGAACAGACAAATATGATTTTTCAATCACGGTGTCATTTATTGCATGCCTCGCTCGTCACACATTTCTCCATGTAAGTCGCACTACAAATTGCTATAAATCAAACAAGTCTTATTAGTTATTTATATCTTAATTTACTTTGGAAACTTATTGTTAGATCCTAGAATAAAATCTGAAATTTTTATCGGCATTTATTATTAATCTGAAAACAAGTAAATGAATTCAGAAAACTGCAATGTGCTACTATGCGATAATTCTTTAATTAAAATTCCTATGTCAGCTGCAAAATTTTACTTTACCAAATGTTCAAGGAGCAGATTAATCGATAAACGCGAGCGTCAAGTAGTAAAGCAGAGCTCTATTTTTCCAACCCACACCCATCCCAAAATCGATAGGATTTTCTTACACAGACTCAAAAAGGCAGCATTCCCCCATTGCCGAGTGGCAAAATGCAGTTGTCCCAGATCAACAGGATTCGGCGAAATTTTGAGCAGCATGTGTTGCTACTTCACAGTTTCTCCCCCCACGTGTTATGTGGCATACGTGACAACACAACGATCACATTCTACACGAGTTTTTGGGCCACTCTTCCGTGAAAAACTGAGCAGCTGACATTCTGAAGGTAATAACCAAACATTTTTATTAGTACTCATATGCCACTTTGTGCTTGACAACCAACAGCCGAAAGAAATGAATCTCAATATTCTTATTCAACTCATACACGACTGCGTTGACTTCGCAGTACAGATAGATGCACACACAGACCGAGAAAACTAGCAAAAATGTCTGGCCCTTCCAGAAAGGGAGCCATTACTGCGGTATACATCCAACGCACGTGCGCGCTGACGATCGTCGACGATCACCCAAAACACTCCCAATTTCACATCCAATAACATACAAGTCCATACAACGAAAGTCCAGTGTCACCAGGAAACACTCGTGCAATGCAGTTTCACAGTCTCCCTCCATCAAACTTGTACCGAACTTTCCAAAACTTGGCGAATCAACGCGATCAACATCCAAAATGCGCGCACAAAGTCAAGTTTACGACTTCCACTCCCCGAAATTCCCAGCGAATACGAGTAAGCGCGACAACAAGCGTAGCAGCAAAGGCGAGGGAAGGCTGAGAGGCCGAAACGGCCAGTACGAAGGTTGAAAGTGTTCTGCGAGCGAGGCAAGTCCGAGGTGACAGGTGGACTGTAGAGTGCGCGGCATGCGCAGATGCTCGTTGGGTTTTACGGGGCGTTCGTGGGGCTCCGGCGGCACTCGTGGATCTCCGGGCGGCATGGTGGGGGCCGCAGTGTATCCGTGACGTCACATAATTAGAGTAAATACAAAGTAGTCTTGATGGGACAGCGGCGTGCGCCGCACCGTGAGTCGCTGGTCCGCGCGCGTCAAACCTATATCGCCTCGATACACGCACACCGCGCGCGCTTGCTCGGCCGCCTGCCTCTGTCTCCCTCTAACCTCCAGCCGCGCCGTACACCTCCTCTGGGATATACAGCTGCAAGCTACGAGATCTAACCGCGCTATGTGCTACCAGTGTGTGTGTGCCAAAGGATCCTAGATGACTGCGGGAATAGTGAGTGACAGCCGCGCAGCGAAGACATGGATAAGATAGAGGTGAGTGGTGTGTATCCACGGGGAAGAGCCGCGCCGGGAAATCCGAATTGGCGAGGGTATGCCGGCCCCACACTGCTTCCTGCCAGATCCTTTTTTTCCCTCCCTATATCCTCGCGTCGCCACAGTTAGTCCAGCATGTTTTTTTATCTCACCGAACCTTGCTCGCGTGTAGAGAGAGAGAGAGAGCTCTATTTCTCGGTTTGAAACTCGCCGTTACTGCTCGCTCGGCGAGGCACACTCGAATTCCCTCCGAACGGCGACGTGTTTCTCTCACTCGGGGCCGTAATGCAGAAGTGACAGCGTGCTGACGAGTGAGGTGGGGGTGCTGTGGGTGGAGAGGGGGTCGCTGGCACGTTGGTGGGGAAGCCGATCGTGTAGTGTAGTTAGACATCTGGCAACGAATGCCATTGTGTATGTATCCTCAATGTGCCACACTCTTAGACCGACTGATTACTTTCCCCACTTCTCCGCCGCCACGGTGCGCCTACCGTCTTCCTCTATTTCATTTTCGTTTCTCTCCCTCGAGCTGGTGACTCCGGGAGGACTGTGTGTCGCTCTGTCTCCTTTGGATTTGTGCTCGCTTCCTCCTGCACTCTGTTTATTTGTCTCTCTCTCCCGCATGTTTCTTGCCCCCACCAGGGCGACTCTCCCCCCGCTTTGCGGGACGCTTTCCGTCTCGCTTACTCGTGCGCTGGCTCGCTCTTACCCTTTGCGCGCTTGTCTCTCTCCGTCTTCGTTTGAGTGCATCTCGTGCTCGAGCTAGCTGTCCCTTTCTAGTTCTTTATCCTCCCTCTAATGCGCTCTCTTTTCGACCCTCTTTCCCTCTTTCTTGCAGCGGCTCTCCTCTGGCTTCCTTGGCTGTGGTGGCTCGGCTGGCTCCATGTGCGCCCAACACAGAGCCACTCGTTTATGCCCTCTCTTTCTCATTCGCTCAGTTAGTGAGGTATTTATAGATGTGCCTTAACCCGATTTAACACAGCCACCTCGACTCGCATTGTCCCAACAACGATTTAATGAGAAATTGCATCTACCCCCTTGACGACGCTCTTTCCAACATCAACCTCCTTTTTCCCTTCTTGTTTGGCTCGTTTCTTTCTCGCTCTGACTAACATTCCTTCTCTAACCCCCCCCCCCCCCCCCTGCTCCTGCCGTCCTCGTTGCCGGCTCTCGTCCTTTTTTATTATCTGGCTTTTGGTGAGCTTTCCTTTGGTTTGGAGGATTGCGCGCGTAGATGCTAGTGTGGACGCAGACGCGGAATCCAATTCGACGGAGAAATCGAAGTAAAGGAGGGTCAGAGGGAATCCGAGTGTATGCGTCGCATTTGTGGAAAAAGAAGTGCGACGCGTAGTCGTGACACAGGCAGAGAGCGGGATATGTGTGTGAGTATATGTACGTATAATATGGCTATATATAGTCGCACACATGTCCGAGGGCCGAATCGATAAATGCTTCCGTTATTATTACGTACGAAATATTATTGCGCCCGCGCTCCGCTAGAGAGAAAGGTGGAAGGAAGGAGGAAAAGGAGAGCGAAGAAAGACACGTCCGCACACTGGCTGGCTTCTGTCCGGCGAAAGTACATTTCTTCAGTGTCCCCGAGCATTGGCGGGAAGCGTGAGAGAAATATATTTGGAAGTGCTTTTTTGCCCCGGCGAAACAGGGTGAAAGAAAACGCATGGTGGGCGCGTTACCAACGTTGTAGTCTCCGAGATCTACGGCGACCCGTCGCTTTTAGGTTGACGGCTTTTATTATCGGCGTTTTTTTATTGTCACCGCGCACCTTACTTGCAGTGGGAGAGGGTGCGATTAAGAAGTGCGCGGGCCGCTGTTTATTCGCTGACGCGCCACTGGGAATAATTAGTCCGTGGACTTGAACGTTTCAATTACCGATTTACTTGGGCGGACTCGGTTTCCTACTCGGACCCTCGTCCCTCGCTCGTCCCTCTTTCTCTCCTTCGCTCTCGCTCCCACGAGTTTTTGACGCATCTCGTGACGCTCGCACTTACTAGAGCTTCGGCCTCTACGCCTTCTCTCGCACTCTCTCCCTCCCTTTCTCACTCTCTCGCACGGTGATTCCCGTGGCTCGTCTCGCCCCGCATTCTGACTTGCCGCACCACAACTACTGCTCTGCCTCGCTCTCCCACGCTGCTTGCTTGCTTGCTTTCTCACTGCTCGCCGCGAGCTGTCTGCTGACGAATTGAGAGAGTATACATTTGAGAATTGAATCGATAATACCGTGCAACCAGTCGTGACAGCGTGGCTCGCGCGTAACGGTGCGCCCCACAAAAACGTAACCGTGTGATTACCCTCCTTTTTTGCACCCCGCAATTATGACGCGAGTAGTTTTCGATAAAACTTGGCGGCCGCAGCGCGCGTTATTGTACATTTCGCCGGCAATCGGGAGCACAGGTTTAATGGGACGATGTCGGAGGAAGTGGGACGTCGCCGGCCATAGAAATGGTGGGAATAAAAATAGTCGAAATTTTCCTGCGATTAAAGTTATCAAAGTTTTTCCCCCCCACCGCTCCTCGCTCGCTCGCTTGCTCGCTTGATTATTCATTCCTGGATGCTCGGAATGCCTCGGATGTTTTTGACTGCAGGAAATAGTCTTGAAGGCGGTATTTTTAGAGTTTGGCCGAATGCGACTGGAGCGTGATTTACGAAGGAGGTTTCAATGCGAGCTCCAATTATTGTATAGTCGTCGCGCTGGAGAGTGGGAGAGAAAGGATGAGAGAGAGAGAGAGGCTTTTTGCTATCTCGACACGGCCGGGCTACATAATACACGCAAAGTAGCCTCCATTGTCGTTTCAATAAAAAGGATGCGGCCACGTCCCGCTTGTTTTTCGTCTCGCCTGCCCTCAACCGACCGTTTTAAGGATTCCCCCGACACGCGGAGAGACAGGCTTTAAAGCAGGCCTATCGTAAAACTCCAACATCCTCGGTTTTTAAGCACCGCCGATGCCAAGTGATTTATTAAGTATCCCTCCCAAAATCGGGGCGACGTGTAATTCGTTTTCACTATTTTCAAAGACCTTCAACATCCTTGTGAACAAAAATTAAACACGAAATGTATTTTATGATATAAAATTCAATATTATGTCTTTGCATGAAATTTGTATTGGCTTCCTTGCACAAGGAACTGGGAATATTCCATTAGCCATTATTTCGCATGAATGTATTTTAACGTAACTGCTTGTTACGTAAATAGATATTAATTAATTAAATGATTACAGTTAATAAATGTGCAGAATAAATGATAAATTCGAGGAGGTTGGAGGGTACTTTGCCGGCGAATAAATTTGAATGGCTTGGAGGGGAAAGTCAATGGAAAGTGCGGCAGTAATGAGTAGCATTCTTTTGCCGTGTCCAACCTTCCTCGTTCTGTTTCGCATATGTGGGTCCTCCTCGCCACTGACGTAAGAATAAAATTATATATTTACTCGCCGAGGCGTTATTTGGAGCGCGATAAGTTAGGCGAGCTGATGACGTTATCGGGGCAATACCAAACGCCTTATCAGCCCGAGGGAAATAAATTAATCTGCAGTAGTGCCAGCAATAATAGAGGCTTCGCGAGATAAAGGACGGCGATGATTAATACGCCAGGCCGGCTTAGAAAATCTGGTAAATTGCTGGATTATTTCATTGGTCGCGCAGAAAGATTGTAAGTGAAGTTGCCCGGCGAAATTAAATTATTAAGTGTTCATACGAGGTTTCTTTCCAATTGAAATTCAAGGGGAATAATCCCACGGGGAATCAAAATACCTTTTTAGTTGCGCGAGCAACATAACGTTATTATCATAAGCGGCCACAGCAACATTATCGCGGGTCTCGCTCGGGCAATAATTGTCATATAAAATTATTCCCCGGCAAACCGACGTCCCATTAATTCCGATTGCACATTGCAGCTATAATCGCGTCTCCTAAAATCGATCACAATTAAGCTCGAGCCGTCGACAGAATGCCTCGCGAAAGTGACGCAATCTCTCGAGGAATGATGAATCGCGGGGAAAGATTCGACGATTCCCCGCTGCTCACCGCGACAAACAATAAATACAAGATTTATTTGGTAACAACGAACGAGAAGCGGGAACGAAAGCGCAGCGCGATTGTGTTTCTCATGCAAATTCAACGGCAGTGGCGAGTTGCGTTTAAAGCGCGTAAACAGCAAAAAATATCCCGGCAGAAGTCAAGTCAATCTCCCGAGCGAGAAGTGACTAAGCGTTTACGTGCCTTGACGGGCATAATCTCGACAAGGTTCTCCCGCCTATCCTTGATGATGATGATGCACGCGGAAACTTTTCTCGGTTTCCGCTCCAGCCCATATTCACCTATTATCTGTTAACACGTCCATTGCATGTCCCTCACCAAATTCTTCCCCAAAATGCATAATATCCCAACAAAAATCCAGGTCAAACAGGACCATCAGCTCAACCAATGACTAATCGATGAAATGATTATAGCTGAACGTATTTTCCTCGGGCGACTAACGAAAGGGGACAAAGTTCGCGTGTCGATCGACGTGTTAACGATAATTCGAGTACCGTGTACTCGACTATCACTGTACTAAACTATGGACAGTACATGTACTATCCAATGCGAGTACAGTGGCGATCGACACGAACTTTTCGAGGCGAGCTTTTTCCCAAGTATCCGGCGAAAATCGCTCGATTGGCCAGGGCTATTTTTGCGCACCGTGTACACGTACTGCGTCAGTGCGGGCAGCCGTGCATGTTCCACCTTTCCTCTCTTTCTCTCCCGCTCGTAGTGCAGCTGCATTATTTAAGTTCAGGAGAATCGCGAGTATTAAATAAGCGTGTGAGAATGACGCGCGATGATTAAATGGACGGCGACAGGTTTGCTCGAAGCTCGCTCAATGAGTACAACTTTTTTCACCGATAGTTTCTTCATTTACACTCGAGCACCGCCTTCGTAGACTTTTCGGCGAGCTTTGTAGTTCCACCCAAGTCGTTGGACGTCGTCCAAAATGTTCTGTTTGAGGTCTGACATGACGACTTTTCTTTGTTAGTGACTAGTAGTGTTAATAGAATTATAGATTATTTTTCTAGTTTTATTTGATTTGTTCCGAGTAAGGTCACGCAATCGAGAGGCTAATTATAAATACACTGCAAAATTGCCAGTCTTATCTTTCACTGCACGGCGTATTTTTATTTATTTATCTATGTTGAAGTTTCATGTTGTAGTTAATTAGTGCACTGCTGACTACAACGTATTTTCCAAAGTTCAGGAAGAACGGATAACTCGCCGTTAATGAATGTCCCCTTATTTACGCTGCAGTGGTCGCTTGATCTAAGGAATTTTAATTAGTTTATCAGTCACTGCGTTTGACACTCTTCCCGTTAGAATAGCCGCGCAACTCCACAATGTTTCATGGCAACTTTTAATTATTTTTCCTAAATAATTCATTCATGCAACTCTTAATGAATATTGTATTCCTTTCCATCGCCGCGATGCTTTTACCAAAATTCGCTGGACTTGGATTTTGTATTTTTTTCCCTGCTAAAGTGCGGACCAATTGTAGCTGATTCGTTCGCCACAGTCGCATTACCGACAGGTTCGGAGTAGCCTTCGGTTGGGGATCGTGTAACATCGGCACTGGAGTGTACGCGCGCTTTATTTACAGCGCGAGATTTATGTAATATAATATTGAGAGCCGCGCGCGTGGGTTTTTCAATTTTTTTGCCATTCTTCGTGCTCTCATTCGACATGCTCTTTATGCTCCTCTCTCGCGAGTTCTCCCATTCCCTCGCTCGCTCTCTCGGCTGTTGGTATCAGTGAGCGAATGCGGCGCGATAAAAATACTGCTTACGCTCGTAGATAATTGTTTCGTGATTCAGTGCAGCGGGAATATATTTGACCTCCCCACTTGCTGCCGAGAGTTGCTTCGCTCGAATTCTTAAACGCGTTGAACCAGACTCCGCGTTCTGCGCGGTTGAAATAAAATACACCTTTTATTAACTTTGTTAATACAATAAATGTAACATTCCCCTTGTCAAATTTCTGGCAGTTTCACGATTTAATTAATTATGATTTAATGGTGAAAATATTCCACTTCTGGTTACTACCTATGCTAATTATACTCGAATACCGTCTAATAATAAATATATTTAACTCTTTGGCTCAATGCTATTTCATTCCCTTGGCTAAGATAACCCACTCGATTATATAATACATTCGTCACCCTAGATACATATAATTTGATCGCAATTACCGCGATGAATAAAGCTTACAGGTATCAAGTCTAGACTTATTATATCATCCAGAATCGAGACTTCAAAATTGGAGGACGATCTTAAGCACATCAATTTAATCCAATTTCGTCACCAGTCACCCAGTAATCCTCGCACAAATTCATTTTATTCCTGGAAGAGTAACTTCTCAGATTTCCGCTCTAATTGTTGATTGACGTTTTCCCGTGCTCTTTCGGAGAAAAGACCTCGGGTTTTGTTAATTACTTTAGCCGATAATCGCTTATATGCGAGAACCTTGTTACGTGCGCGTGCAGACACGCGTGTGTCGGGCCGTTGTTTGCATAACTGTATATCTTTGTGTGAAATCACTTGGATCGTCTACAGCTGCGCCCGATATTGTGCCCGCGAGTGCGAGGGCTTGGTTGGTATAGTGCGAATCAAAGTCTGCGAACGGAATGAGTGAGAGAAAGAGAGGGGGAGAGAATGAGGGAGGGAGTCAACATTGAGAGGGGAATGTCGTCGACAATGAGCGCCTTGCGAAAACGCTTGAATGGCAGACGTGTCCCTAATGTTATACGTGCCTGCCCTAATCGCGTCATCTAATTGGCTAGTTGATAGTAATACTTTAAACTATTTTTATATATTTTTTTAAAATGCTAATTTAATTGATATTAAAAAGTGAATTTTACATTTTGCAATTCTGAGTCGAACAAATGAATAAACTAATCGCGTCATCTAATTGGCCAGTCGATATTAACAACTTAATCTATTTTTTAAAAAATTGGTGATTTAATTGATGTGTAAAAGAGTAAATTTTATATTTACTGATTCCGCGTCCAATAAATAAATACAGTACGGAATAAATGGGAGATACGTGATGCAAGGAATGATAAGAAAGATCCGAGTGGTATTAAACGGAGAAACGAGATCGGCCGGCCAGATTCGGCAGAGAGCAGGGAAATTGGACGCTATTCTACGTGTACCGAATAACTTCGAATTTCACCATAAACGCGGAGCTGGGGTAGCGCCCCCCTCCCCCTCCCCCTTTTTCTCGGCTTTGTGCGCATCGATGTTTATTTACATTTACGAGTGGAGTGGTGGCGCGAGGAGGTGGCTCAGGCTTTTGCATTTATTGATCTACAACATACGTATGCGGCGATGTGAAAGGGGTTCGATACATGCGCAGAGATACACACGTGAGAGAAGAGGAAAGCAGTTATAATGTGTACGTTTTTCACATGCCGCGCATTCTTTTTCGAAGGCAATTGTTGTATAAGACAGTAGTCCGGGAATGCCATCGAGCGTTGCAATGAACTTGCAATTCCCTGATCTTCGCTTTACGCGTATCCGCAACAGTTGTGCAAACGTGGGTTTTCTGGAGCGGGCGTATTTTTGAACGATTTGTTATTTCGGGTCGATCCAAGGTTGTCTCGGCGATTGTGTATTTATCCGGTGACATCAATTAGTGTTTGAACAGTTTAGACACCGTTTCTGTGTCGCAGTGTCGATTTATTTAATTGCATCGTCGAACGATGGTAAAAAGAAATTAATACAGGTGGTCATTTATCAGAATTGGACAAAATAATCGAGGAGTATGTGGGCGAAGAATAGTGGGAATGAATGAACTTGCATTCGTCGAATAGACTCGATTCCACTTTATGGAGGCACTTTTAATTCGGCGAATCTATTCATAATCCAAACCAAGCAGATTTTCCTTGACTCGTAGCGGAAAGTATTTCCCGGGTTTCCATTAGCATGGCATTAACGCGACACAGTGGAGCTTCATTTTTAATCGAGCGGTGTGATTTGCATTTAATAACGGCGAGTAATAAGTGCGCTTTTTCCTTCTCTCTTCCCAGGGAAGGGTGGGCACATAGCGTCGGGCCGGGAAAACTTTGGGAAAAGGCGGAGAGGGCCCCGCAAGGGAATGTAATTACTGTCAGGCCGCGAGAAGTTTTGCCGACGCGAAATGTAATTTCCAAGCATAATATAGGTGGGTCTCTTCTGTCGTGCGCGATAAGATAACAAATAACAGAAGGCTCCTTCGCCATTGAGTTCCACTACGTTTTCGCTTGCAAACTCGCAATCGAAATTGTACGAACGCACACACACAAGAAGAAGAAAATTGAATTCGCGGGTGAGGTTAGCCGCGAAAAAAGTAGAAATTAAATACTGCATTTTCCCCGCAGTAATTCCTGTCCCCGGCGGAGATTGAAATGAAATTCACGGGACTAAATCGAGCGATAAATAAAGTAGGGACTAAACAGTGCGCGATGTCAATCTCGGACGGGTTGGGAATTCAATTTGCAGATTGGATCAAGCGCAGAGTATATGGAAATTAAATAGCAGTGAAGAATTCTGATAAAAGCGTGAGTCCGTTCATAAGTGTGACGATACGCGCTGCTCGTGAAAGTAACGAGCTGATAAGGACAGCTTTTCTTTGATGCCGATAACGAACGTCAGGCAGGAACGAGGAAATACTGTGATATGTAGTAGAACGATTTCGATGATAAAATAGCTCAGCTTGGAACAAGTCACGCAATTCTTTCCTTTTTTTGTATTATTTTATTAATCTTTCATGTTCAAAGAACTTGCCATATAAGGATTAATCTATAACATTATGTAATAACGAACTCAATATTCCTAAAAATCGAGAAATCAAAAGTATATATAATTGTCAAGATATGTTCAAGACATTACTATCTCAGTATCACGCAGTACATGTGGGTTACTCAGAAAGACTCTGTAATTGGAAACCTTAGACCGAGCGTAGGCGTTCTCAATATCTCAATAGAGGTCCGTGCAAGCATTCTGCGGAGCAGCGTCGGGAATATTTCAGGAGACAAAATAATAGAGCGACGGGACGGGCGAGGAGAGTCGCCGGGGATAACACTGAATTATTCAGGGCGCTGTAGCCGCCGTGTAAAAACGTGCAGCGGGTTTGCAGCCACTAAAATAATTAAGTCCGCACACTCACACGTATGCGCAAGCGCGTGTATTGACGGGCTGGATATGTCGCTGGTACTGGAAATGCGGATTAAAACCGATCGCCGATAAGCCTAATCTTTCGTTATCGCTGGCGCACACATTATAAAATAAATATTTACCTCGACGACTTCGATTTCGCCCGTGGTCGCGTACACTTACAATTAGCAAAATAAGCTGGGAATACGAGTATTTCCATCGATGGAACTCTGTTGGGGAAAGTAGAAATTGAATCAATTAAAACTGATATTTTATTTAATAAGAGACTCGGATTCGATTTTATTTAAAGAATCGAACGTTTGGATGGTGAATTAATGGGCTACGTTTTAGTGTTTGAAGTATTGAATGTTATAAATAGATTTACAAGTTTATGCGAAGAATAGATTGATGTGAGTGTTTTCTACTCTGAGTAATTTAACGTGCGTAATACGTTATTTTTTCTTGAGTTTGGCAAGCGCTAATGTCGCGTCTAATTTATCTGGCTCGAACAAAGGCAGTCTTGTTCCACGATAAACGGCACACTATGTACATAGTCGACTGAAGCTGACAAGGTCACAACAGAACATGATGAAATAGACTGAAATGAAACTAACTGCATTCGATTTCCAGTAATATCGTGAATTAGCTAAATGAATTAGCTCAGCTTTGATTATTCGTGAAGTACAAAGTTTAATAAACAAACGGAAAGTTTTGCCGAGAAAATGCTGAGTCGAATTAGTTTTGGATCTGACTTACTTTTATGTAGTTGGTGATTTTTATTAGATATTTGTAATGAAAAGTATTTTTCTCACAATTATTACATTTTTGATATTTTGTTATATTCGTAAAACAACATTCTACTCAAGACTCCTTTGCGCTGGTGCTTAATTACAATCGATTCTCCATGAATATCACGGAGCGGTGACAAGGGGCCTTTAATTTATTGAGCACTCTCTCAACGACTCGGCTCTCTCCTATCTTATCCGGTTCTGATAGCGCGGCAAGGCACCGCTCAATTTTTGAATACACTACTATTTCCCTGTTTCCATTTGGCTCTCTCGCCCTCTGGTCGCCGACCAACGAAACCACCGACGCCAATCCTAGTGGTGTGCGCTCCACTTTTTATTACTCAACTTTCTGCCGCTGCTTTTCACCTGCCACTGGGAAATCGGAAAACCCCGGTGGCTCGGGGATTAAACATTAAATTCCACGATTACTTTGGCGCGTCGGACTCCCGGAATGTTTTGGGAATATGTGTCGATCCCCTTTCGCGAATTAAAATCGAATAAACATGCGGAAAAAGAGCAACTCAATAGAATCTGAATTTCTTTGGAATATTTTCAAGAATTGTATGAAAAATAGAATGCAAGAATGTTGAGGGAAGTATTTATTTCCTGTAATTTTCATCGAGCATATTCGCGTCTAATTTCGCAGTCATTAAGTTTTTCGACCGTTTAAAAAGAGGATATCGCGCAACGTCATATCTCTTTGCTAAGCCAAGGGAGAGGAAGTAACCAACTAGCAAGCAGGTTTCCTTAAGCAAACTGGATAGCAGAATATAAATTATCGATGCAGCCGTGTGCGCCGTTCGTGTACGAGCGCGCGCGCGCTGAAAGAGAAACTCGTGATACTTTATGCGTACTTATTATGCGCGAACGGCATACAAAGTCATTACTACATTACCGCGATTGCCGGCATAATTTCAATTTGCCCCAAACGCATTTACAACTGTCGTGCAACGAGCGCTCGTATAATTTGGCAAGGAAGACCTTAGTAAACACATGTGTGTGAGTAGGACATTAACGTGCGCGCCGGTGCACGAGTTCAAGGAAAAAGTGGAGCGTGGCCTTCGTTAATTAAAGAATAGGAGCGTTCGACGCTTCGCTTTTAAATGAGCATGTGCCAGAAGCGGTGAGGAACAATAAGACTGATTTTAAACTACACCCAGCTCTAATTAATGCTTACTTAGCTTTCTAATGTAAGACTAGAATTATAAAACTTTTCGCAACTCCCAACTTTCCCCGGGATATCATTCCGCCAAAATCTTGTGGAAAGAATCTCGAAATTCGGTCGTGGAAGAAATCTACTTGGGATATGGATAACGTAGCAAGCGAGGCTTCGGTTCAATTTAATTCGACGTGACTTGAATACAATTTCCCTCAGCTGCACTTGGCGCGACCCAACAGCTGCAGGCCAGACTATGATTTCGCTGTCACAAGTGGGGAGCCCAAGGGCCACGAGACCCATAAAATTGTCCCTTTCTCCCTGACTGGACCTCTCCGGGGCGTCTCCTAACATCCAAACGGTCCGAACGACCCATTTTTTTCCACTCGAAAAGTTTACCTCCGAGCTTTAGTCAAACTCAACCAGAATTACTGAACTTATTAAAAAGAAATATTGTATATCGTAAAATAGGATGAATTCCGGATAAATTAGTGAAATACTCAAGTTGTTCAATTATTTTTGTAATACACCACGTATTTTTCGACCGGACTGTACACGTGGCGGAGGTATGTGTACATATACGTGGCCGCGTGGCGATTACATTTCTTCCTTTAGCTGGGAACAAGGAATATGTTCAAAAACTCTCTTAGTCTCTCTCTCTGCCTCGGCATGATATGACTGGCAGTGGTGCGGTCATGGTTCTCTCGTTACACGCCGCGCCGGGGAAAAAGAGGGGCGGCGAGTGCGACTGTTAACTTGATTCCGCTTTATCTCGCTGTGAATTATAACTGAAAGCGCTCGTTATCACCGGCCTCCCATTCTCGAATGCATTATTAAGTAAACAGTCAGGGCGCATGGGCTTAGTTAACGCCGGCACCTGTATGAAGTTAGCACCCCATTATTTGATTTTCAATATTTTTTTAGTTGTTCCAATTTGTTCTATGTTTGTTCTACATTGTTCCAAAGTATCAAGTAAAAGCAAATTTTGTTCCCGGTTGTTCCTTGTCCCTCTAACATTGTTCTACAATTTCAAGTCGCTGATGCCATATTTTGACCCGAAAAATGACAAAAACTATTTTCCTCCAAGAGCCTCCAGCGTAATTAACAGCGCGCGTGTCTTTTTTGCGACACTGCCTTCCTTCTTTCCCCAACCTTTTTTTTCACGGCCAAAATTTGCAGTTAATGAGAATGCTCGCATTGTAAGAACCTGTAATTCAAAACTGTTGATTTTCTAAATTGATTTTCTATTCTTAAATTTGTATTTAAAGAAAATTGTATTAATTGAGAAAATTGAAACTTCCAAATAGTTGTGCAATACTTGCATTTTTGAAAGTATTGCGAATCTGGCATTCTCCATAAATCAATAATACGTAACTATTACTTAATTAATCCCGGTTTCATAGTATGTAACTCCCATTTTAGGGACAGCGTACGTAGCGCTAATTAATCGGTACCGTCATTAAAACGCGCAGTTTCTCTGGCGCAATTGAATGTAGTTTTTCCCCTGTTATTAAATTCAGCTTTCCACGCGACCCTTTGGCGAACTCCCCCACATTAATGTAACCTGTGCCGCCTCTCGAGCGTTGCCGCCAGCAACATTTTAATAAACTGAATTTGGGAGCTGAACACGCGCGACTGCGAATTCGTCGGGCTGTTTTAACGCTTCTTCAACCCGCACCTGCTCTGCTGTAACAGCAAGTACATAGTTTAATCTGCAACTATTATCGCTATTAAATTCAACTGATCGATTATATTGCTTTATTATTTGTGGGATTGTTTAGAGTTGTCGGGCAATTATTAATAATCCATCTTCGGGTTTATAATGTGTAATTTATTCTGATTTACAATAAATTGTTATGTTTAATATTTTATTGTGGGTTGAATAAACAAAATGTATTGCAAAACGTGGGCTAGCAGAATAAAAGGCGATCGAAACACCGTGTACTACAACAACACGCGCACACCTGGCAAGAAAGCCCTGAAAGCTGTTTGGCGCGAACTAATCATACGTAAATGGTATCAGGCGAGTGCTAAAGGATTGCGGCAACGTCGAAACCTCCTTTGCTTCCCGGCAAATGGGAACTTGCACTCTCGCAATTCTCCTGTTTCGTTCATTCTTCCTTTCTCCTTCCGAGCCGACTAACTGACGCACAGTTTATTCAATTACCGGCGTTAGTCCTCGCCTATTCACTCGGTTTAACGCCCCGGAAGCCATTCCATTTTATTGGACTCCGATTCCGAGTACTTGGCAAAGGTGCGAACTGGAAATCCTGCTACGCGACTCTTTCGTGAGGAGTAAACCGATTATTGTAATGTTTGTAAACGGGTTATACCAGCGGATTTGATGTTATTACGAAGATTGGATTGTTATTGTAACTCAATATTCCTGAAGTTGTGCAATGTTTAACCACAAAACTTGCCGAGTGCATTTAAAGTAACCAGCCACCCATTTAAACAAATAATTAAGAGTAAAATAAAGAATGAGACAGTTTGACTGAGGAAGATAATTATTCTTCAACAGTTTAATTTTTCAAGTTCGCATGTAGCCAAGTGCGTTGGCAATTACAGCGGGCTTTCGTATCGCTTTATCTGGTGGAATCGCCGGTAAATCTGCCAAGTGGGCTTCGAAATAACTGAAACACATGTTAACGAAGCGGAGATGTGTGCGGCTCGCGTGGGCACAGTGTGTGCGAGTGAGGTATCATTGTGAAAGTGCTGAGGCGTTTTTCGCTCCGGCATTCCTGGTATAACGGGTGTCACGTGTGGCAGAAAAGCTCGGACAAGAAATGGTCGGTTCTTCAGTCGAGCTTGTCTTGTTTACACTTCTAAACTACATTCATATAAGCATATTTAGGCAGGAACCATTAAACTACGAGTTTGAAGAGAAGGAATTCATTCTTCTGACTCTAATTGCAAACAGGTTATGCTTTAATAAAAATTCCAGACTCTAATAATCGAGTTTCTTTCTTTTATTTATATAGTTATAAATTCCGTTGCGAAAATGATTTGCAGTGATTTTATTGGGAGAAAAAGATAAAAAGACGATCGTAAACTGGCGCCTTTATCCTGAACCGCAGTAGCCAATCGTCTAAGCAGACACAATCAGCGAAATTGTGTCATGTCCCTTCGTCTCCTGGCTTCGTAATGCCACGAGAGAAATACGGTTATGCAACGCAAAACGCATGACTAAGGTAGAGCGAGCAAGCGCATGTCTTTCTACTTCTACTATCCAACACTACACCACTGTGTGTGTGTGTCTGTGTTTAACTGCTATGCAACCTCCTATTAATTGTTATCTCTCGCACGATAAATACTCCCGAATATGTGCAAACCGCGCATGATTTGTTGCTGGCAGGCGGGAAAAGTTGCCTGTTGTTCCTCGCGCAGCGTACATTCTTCATAGGACGTTTGGAATTGCGCGATAAACCACTTGGATTTAACGGACTGGATTTCCGGATTATTAAGCACCAACTTCAACTCACAGTTGGGCAAATAGAAATTGCGAAACTTTCCGGGTCAAGTGGGGTTTCTGCTAGACAATGATTGACGTGCAATTTGATTTCATATTCGCGTGACGAACGTTTCGCGAATGCAGATTTTTTGGAATTCAACTTGAGTGATTTCGCGGAATACATTTGCGAGGGGGTTGAAAAGGAAATGTGTTTCCAAGGAATGAATTGTGGAGATTCGCGGAATATTCCAAGCATTGTATGAATATTGCTCGGAATAGTACGTGGAAACTAGTGGTACAACCATTACGTCAAATTTGCCGAAGTACGAAATTATAATAGATTCTTGGCGATCGTTCAGTATATTATTGGGCAATCAGGGATCGCCTCATATCTGATCAAGACTTTATCATCGCCAAGTACGCAATACATTTATGCAAATAATCCGATAATCTAAATAATCACACATATCGAAATACCAAAAATCCAAAAGTCTCCAGTTAATCATATTCCCCCAGTTTTTGGCAGGCCAGAACTTCGTCACCAACAGAACAAACACAAAAACGATTTATTAATTCGAACGAAAATTAATTATTCAGAATTAATTATGCAAAATGAACAACCCATTCTATTCGTCGTTTACAATGTACGTTTCAGGCGCATAGCATATTAAGTTCCAAGGACAGCCGAGCTCTCGATTGCAGCTTTGCTTCCTGCTCGCGTGTTGTACTCGCCGGGATGAATCGACTAATTCAGCCGAGCACATCCAGTATTGATGTTTACATACCGCACCGAGCGATACACGTCTGCATTACGTAATTATCGCGGCAGTGGCGAGCGAGCGAGAGCGGAGAGCCAGTCGAGAATGAGAGAATAGAATGCAAAGGAATGCATGGTGAGGAATAATGTCGTGGCCGATTGAAATCCGTGAAATCCGATGGATAGCCGCTTTGAGTTGGCCGTCATATTGATTGGTGGAGGACGAATATGTATAATGTGGAAGAGAGGCAAATACGCGGAGAGTTCACGTTTTCCCGATTGGTAACGTGCCAAGCAGAGCCTGTCTTGAATACGAGGGACACGAATGTACCGGGCGTACCGGAAATGCTATGTATCACTTAAGCATTTAATGAATAACAATCCATCATTATATCTAGAATTAATTGATATTCCCTAAGTAATATGTATGGGTAGAATAACTGAGAATTATTCATTATTTTCTGGATTTTATTTTTAAGGGGATAAATTCATTCAATTCGAGAAGTTTAATAAATTGGGCTTTCGATCGATTGAAGCGTAAGTACATACATCCACTGTAAAATCAGCGTTTCGTAAATCGAAGATATCGGAAGGACGGTGCTCCCGAGCTTCAATGCACCGGACCCTCGAGAAATTGGAATTCCAGCGTATTCGATTTCCAATATCACCGAATCTGAATTGTTAGACTGTCAATACATCGAGATATTCCCGATGTCCCAGAATCAATTATAAATCGAGTCTCGTTTAACCGAATTTCTATATATTCTGGTAATTTCATTCGATTCGTGTATAAATGAAAATGCCTAACGGTGGTGGATTTCGTTGCCGCCTTGTATGCCAGGCTCGAATACAGCTGAGAGTGTTTAGCGTTGGCGCTTGTTCCACCTCCTTTCCGGTTTCCACTGGCTCTCTCGATCTATCGCTCTGAAGCCTCCTTAGCTCTCTCGACTTACCTGGGCTTACCTTAGCCCGGCTTCTCCTCTCCCTTTCTCCCTTTCTCTCTCTTTCCCCGGCTTTCTCTCGCTCGCACTCGGCGAGCGCGTCAGCAGGTTTCAGTCGAGCAGGTAGATCAACGGGAATGCAGCGACGGCCGCGCGCGCGCGCGCGTACTCTCTGACGGCGTGTGAGTGAGTATACTAGCGAGCGGGAGACAAAAAGTAATTGGCAGTAAATTTCCTTAGCCCCGTTGTGCCTGTTGTGTCTGTCTCCTCGCGTCCCGTCCGCCTTCTCTCCTCGCCTTTACTTTCCTGACCTCTCTCGCTCTCCCTTTCCGGCGCCGACGCTTCCATAATCCGAGGCTCGCCGCGGCTACCGAACTTATCGGCGAGATCGCCGTGTGAAAGTGATAGAGACGTTCCGCTCTCCATTGTCTTCCGGGTCGGTGCTGATTTTAATTAATTTATATATTTATTTAATTTATTTGATTAATTCTCCTTTTTTAATTTTTCACACAAAAATTGCTGGAATGTCTATTTTTATTAGAGAATTGAGGGTTCGCTTTAGTTTAGTTTCTAAAGGTATTGTTTAGTGTAGTGAACAAGATTGTTACTAATAAAGTTATTAAGTTATGAAGGGATATTCATAGCGCGCAATTGTCGAGATCAGCATTCCGACTGAAATTCTCGACGGTTTTCCTCGTCTCTCTTTCTCTCCCTCTGGCTCTCGTTTCCTCGTTCTTCAACTCATCGACGAAAGAGCCGAGAGCAGGCCGAGCTCCCTCCAGGATCTCATCGCGTTAATGAGTTTCACGAATATTGCTTAATTGCTATGACAAACGGTCGTTAAAGAGTCGTACTGCGGAAGCTCGGGAGTCAAGGACGTGTATATGCCGGCTTTAATTAAGTATTATTTTTACCACGGCACTCCCATTAATTATTACTTGCACACGCGCGTCGTACTGCGAAGTTAATTCCGACAGCCCGCTTCGACGCCAAGAATAATAATAAATAATACAATTAATTGAAAGTGATTTTTGCCTAATTTTGAAACGTGTCGACTTTTTTTTTCATTTCTCTAGTTTACCAGCTTCGATCGTTGGAAATTGAGTTTTTCTTTTCCCTCGAGAGCCAGGCTCCTCTCAAAGCCTTCCGTGAAACACAAATAACGCATTTTCCCAGTGCAAACATCGCTTCTAACGCGCTATCTATTAAAGTCTGTCCTATGAGGCACTTGGCTAGCGTCGAAGCAGATAAGCAGTGAAAGTGAGATAAAGAGGGGCGAACGATAGATATATCGCGGGCATTAAACACGCTTAAGTACACGAAGCATTGCCTCGAGTACTTGAGACTGGTTCGAGTGGCCGCATAATTGGTATTTTTAGAATTGAGTCAAAATCTAGCTGGAGCTGAAACGTCAACCAATTTTTGGCCCTTTTTTAAATGTCTCTTTTTAATAATAAAATAATAAATTATGCCTGATTCAATTTATAGTTTTGGTGGTGGGGTTTTATTCACTTCAATGTCGAGTTCTAGCAGTCGCTTGGCCTGGGTTCGTGCGTAGACGCTTTGTCCCTGTTGTTGCCACAGCTGCGCCTTTCTCAGACTCTGTTACATTGTTTTCCTTTATCATTTTCCTGGCCCGCGCGCGATAATATTTTTGTGATGTCCGGCATTCCAGGCTTGCGTGGAGAATAAATTCAAATTTGGTTCGGGCCACGTGAAGTGTGAATGCTTGATTTGTAAGTTGTAAATACAATTCAAATAACCAGGAAACACCTGGATCGCAAATAACACGTTTCAATGTATAATGCGTTGAATTTATTTCAATCGTTGATTAAATAAAGTTCTATATAATTAATTTAATTTAATTCAATCTTAAAGTTTAACCCGAAGTAACACCTTTTTTCGAGCGTTCGCCGATTTTCGCCACAGAAATTAATTACACAAATCCAAAAGAAAGTTGTCAAACTATAATACCAACACTTAATCGGGATTAACGAGCCTATTAGACACGTATGTCTTACAAGCATGTTTCTGACGACCCTGTAGATAAAGCGAGGCTTGTGTGGGTGCTCAGTGAACACGTCGCGAATGCGTAAAGAGCGATTTGAAGTCTCGGCTGCTAACCGGGTCAAGCAGAAAATGGTACGACTAACAATAAGTCTCGTTTACGAGCCTGTTACTACTGTTACTCGAATTGTCAGTTCTCTTTTAGCCCCGATGGCTCAGCTGGAAAGCTTCCTCGACCGCAAGTATTACAGTTTTTCCTTTCCAAAGCTCGATAGAATAACTATCATCAGTTTATTTTGACTGATCCTGGTTCATTTAATTTAATAGTAGTTCCATAGTTTTCCGTCTCTCAGTTTGATTAGTACGTGGAAGCGTTTGTCAGGCTTTTCCAAGCTGCCTTTTGTGACGCATGAATGCGTCCATTGTAACATATTTTAAGACTTTAAGCAGCGGCGGCGACCAAACTTTGAACTATTTATCAGCACTGACACTTTGACATGAACTTGCACGATGTAAGTGGAAAGAGTTGCTGTTGAATTCATTAATTTCGAACAGGGATTGAATGGATCAAGTCAGTAATGTCAGTTTAGAGCAAGTTGACCGATAAAGGAGCTACAGTTTAATATCTGGTGGAGACTTTCGGTGAATACAACTTCGACCCACACACATGTGGAACACCTTCGTCCTTAGTTCGACCTGGGCTCAGGCGTGTTAGATTTTCTTTTATGACAGCCCGGAGAAGCCTTTGCTTTGTGTGTCAGACCCTTCGTGCCACATGTACACACACTCGCCTCTGGGTTTTGAGTGCATGTGAGGTACATAAGTGTCCATACAAGCGAGGGCCAAACGATACTCCATTGTAATGTCCGCCCGAACTTTTCTCTATTTTCTCAAGCAGCCGAAATCCTCTTAAGCCTGGAAACACTTTTTCTCATGTGACCATCCCTCTTGAATGTATTGAAATCGTGCGGGTGAAAAATGAGCCAGGACGGTTGTCCTTCTCCACTTATTTCGAAGGATTCGTAATGAAACTTATTTGATTTTGGGAATGCACTGATTAAAGCGGGCACTCATTAAAATCGATGATATCAAAATGAAATTTTCCTGGATATTTTCAATGTCATTAAAGTCGGGTTAATCCCTTTGAAATCGATGATTGTACGAGATTTCAAAATACAGTGTTTTTCTCTTGATTGGCGTCCAAAGATTTATTCGTCATTTGAAGTATTAATTATTCGTTCATTAAAATCGTTATTTCACAAATGATTCAGCCGGGCAATTAGTTTGGTCACAATTGGTTTTATAGATTTCTTGCCTGTCGATTCCATTTAAAATGGCATTGTGCGCCATTGAGACCGGCAATTGAGAATTGAGGTGTTTTATTATCGCTGCTTCGTGAAAAGGGAAGTTGAGTGGGTTGAGGATATTGCATTCAGACGCCAGTGTGCACGCGACGTGCATGGTGCACGCGTACCGTATTTCTAGACGACGGCGCTTCTTTTTTTCGTCCACGGCGAATCTATGCAAACTAGCAGAACCGGTTCCAGCAGTTTGTAGCTTTAATGCAAAACAATTTCAGCTGCACCGCGACGTGGTAATATGCCCGTGTACACACACCGCATATGCAAACACACATGCGCCGTACACACGCTTGGCAAAACTGAGAATTACTATCAGCTTGTCTAGCTTTTCGCCAATAAATCCGCTGGTGCAAAGCATGTTTTAACTACTTGAATCAATTCTTATTACTAATTCTACGTAGAATGCCGGGTTTATTGCTGGAACTGTTGAGTGTTTAATTTTTTTTGCTATTTGAGAAAAGTAGGAAAAGATAAAAAATATGATTTTTTTCGATTTTTTAAAATTATTCGATACTTTGCCAACTCGTCTAGATTTAGGATTTTTTAACAGTTTTACTCTAAAACTAAAATTTGTCAATTAATTAATTTGCATCACAAAATTAGGAGAATATTGTCCACCAGAATTCTAAAACGTTCAAAAGTCTAAAAAACCCGGAAAGGATTTTCCGTAACTGGAATGCGATCGCATTAAGCGCGACAATAAACCCGTTGTAATACAAATGCTACAGGGTGGCCCGGACGATGAATAGCACGAGCTCAAAGGTGCGCACGCACACACTCACGAAAGAGAAGTACGTATTACAAGTGTTGACTCACCCGAGTGCCTGACTCACACAATGTCGCCTGTCCCGTCCTGTATATTTCGTCGGACGAGCAGTCGCTTACTCGTCGAATTCGGGAAAGCGCCCACACCGCAAAATGTCGAGCTTCCCCGTTTCCACCCTCTAATTGTTCCGCAGCCTGGAACGTGGATCGGAGACTTTAATAAGTCTTGGCGCAATGAACATGGCTGCTACTTTGCAGCAGAAATAAAAGTCTTGCTTTAACACTAGACTTACCGAATCCGCAAAAAAGACAAGTTTCAGACTTGTGCCCTTTAAGATTATTAACATTTTTTATGGTTTTACTATTAATGCGCCGTGTGAAGCACAAACAACAAAATCCATACAATTGGAACCTGATGTTTTCAAGCATCTTATTTGTAGTATACCAGCACAGAATAAATATTGTTAGAATGAAGTCCTGTACGGCGGGTTCCCCTGAGTAATTCGGGGCTGTTCGTCAAATAGCACTGGCAAATTCAGTGAAAACGCTTTTAGCCCGCCGGGGCTCGAGTGAAAGGACAAATTTATTCAAGCGGCTGCGCAGGGTAATACATTATATTCCAGACGCTCGTAACACTGGCATAATCGATGAAATAGCGAGCGAAGAGGGTGGTGCAAAAGCTCTCTCGTGCAAGCACTGCAAGCTTTATGTAAGTTGTTTCGTTGCGTGGAAAGGGGAGCTGGAATTACTTTTAATTCACGTTAGCTTAGGCGTAGATAATCAGAACTGTCGGGGTGATAAGTTATCATCGGCCAACTCAACGTATTCAAGTTAGGAACGTACAATCAGCGAACAATCTGCCTCGGTTTTTAAATTTTTCTCCTCCCTTTTATACACTTTTCGTGACGAGTTGAGTTGATTCGAGAAAAGTTGTGGATTAAATTCCGTACCTAGACGAAGTTTTCGATGTTAAATCATCGAAGTGTTGTTAAAAATACCGTTTTCAACGCGTTCCGAGGTCGATTGGATTCGAGCCTGTTTGTTTTTCATGCGCATGACTATTTATCAACGACCGAAGAATCGGAGTGCTCGGAATGTCATTGTTAGGAAGATTTCGGATGACGGACAGCTTGCAGGTATCGTCGCGAGTCGCGACAGATAGAAAGATCAATATTAGTACAGCTTTTAGTGTTTCGCGTTTAGTATTGGACACAGACACACGTGTATATCCCGTCGGCGGCGACAGATTTTGCGACCTGCTTTTCCCCTGCGCACCGGCTCTCCCCTTACATACATATTCGACACGCTTTCAAAAGCTCGCAGGAAAGGTACGTGCCAGAAGCAACGCCGGCACAAAGTATATCGATGCACATAGGGGAAGCTGTATCTTTCGTTTATGGTTGCATAAAGTTACCAGCTGAAAATATTACCAACGGTTCCTCCGATCACCCACGCTTTACGCTCAAGCGTTAAAGTGATTTGTATTTTGTGAAACAATCCGGTTTGTACGAAATGTCAATCGTAATAAAACTCAATACCAAAATGGTTGAGTTTTTGGAGAGAGCTTTTCGTGAATAGTTTATTTCGTGAATAGACTGGACTGATTTTCGTGTCGGTTCTCGAGCGACTTTCCCGCGGTTTGAATTATCCATTCACTCGCCGAGGTATTTATTAAGAGCTGCTGATCGTGTCAAGGCGAAGTGTGTATTACAACCTTCAGTGATTATGTCAGGAAACGTTTGCAGGGCAATTCGTGACAGCTTGATTGGCATGCTATTACTACAGGGTGTGCTTGCCGTACACAAATGGACATACTTGAATCCATGTTGATTAATAGAAAGTTCGATAATCCCCGATATATTACAAACATAATCCATGTTTTTCCAGAATACAAGGATAAAAAACAAATATAATAAAAAGTTCCAACCACACAATTTTCGCGGATAGCAGAAAACTCATTCTCGCAAAAAGCAGTCGACGCGAAGGAATTCCCGGCTTTACTGCCTCGGCGGGTTATCGCGTTTCCCACGATACATCAGAATTGAATTATGAATATTCTATGATCTGTTGCCGCGGGCGACGTCGAGAAAGTGATACTTTAATACTGCACTGGTAACACTGTCATTAGATCTTTCCGCGGCGATAGTCCGTGGAAGCTGTCTCCCCAGGCCACGCCGCGCTGGTTCTCTCGTCAGTGATTTGCATTTCATCTTTCACGAAATACTTCTCAATCACCTTGCGATCGGTCGGGTCGTGGTAGCTAATGACGCTCTCTGCGGCTTTGTCTTTACCTAGCCCAGGCAACATTCTACTTGCACGAGATATTTTGTACTTTGGATATTCCACTTGAACTTTCTAGATTCTACTTTCTCTCGGAAAACGATTATCCGCTCCCGAAGCATCTTTTTAAAGTAATTCCTGTTATTCTTGTTTTTGTCTTTGCGTTATTAAAGGTGGAATTATTTAGTGCGATCAATCATTCTTTTTATTGACTCGAGCTTTCTATTATTACCCTCTCAAATTCTGGGAATCGCAAGATTCACTTTGCCTCTGAAGTCATTGAATATTTACGAGAACTCCGCTCCCATAAAAGAAACCTGAAACAGCACGAATTGAGCCGGGAATCTATAATGTTCCTTAATCACAAATCATTATGAGTTCTTTCCGCTCAATTTGTAACATCGGACTTGCCGCGCTGAGTGTACAGTTATGGACTGACGAATGTAGTTCCCGGCGTAGAATGATGAATGCCCTCGGAGACCCAGTCTTCTCGGGGCCATCGAAATACCGAAATGTGGATATACTGGAGACACGCTCGGAGTAATCCCGATGAATATTCATACCTCGATTCTCGAGTGTCACGGGAAAGGATAGGCTCCCCCCGTGGGAGTGGCGAGCCGCTCTTTTTTCCCGGCCTTTTCTTCGGAAACACTGAAATATCGCCAAGTATCAATAGCAATGAATCCCGGTACGTTCCTATAGCGCACGGTTATTTGTATAAGTGTCGAAAGGCTTTTATCAATATTTCTTCCGTTTATTTCGATTTTTGGCAATACAATCAGGAACGCAAAATAGAATATATTGTTGCTAATGTTACTATCCAAGATTTCTAAACAACTAAATAAACGCATTACAAATAACTGTTCCAAATCAATCAGAACCATATGTGACAGATCCGAACACCCAATCATCACAGTCAAAAGGTAGCCAATACCGAGCGCTCAATCACGGCTGAGAGCCAACCCCGTGAAAAGATTCATCCCCGCAGAATCCGGTGGCGGCTGCGCCCGAAAAGCCGATAATCATATTGTTTTAAATCAGCTGGTTGCCAGCGGGAAAGCCTGACCGCAAAAGGGCTGAGCGCGGTATTTGCCGGCGAGGCTGCTATGGCTATTGTAGAGGGAAAGGGGTGAGAGCCAAGGCATTCGTTCGAATTTGCTGCCGTTTGAGGAAGCCGAGTAACCGGCAATGGCTCAGGGGTTGTTGGCATAAGAATGAAAGACTGCACCGGAGAGAGACCGCGCGAGGAGAGAGAGTGAGAGAGTCTCGCGAGGAAACGGGGCGAGAAGTCAATCGGAGCATGCTCAGTGGCGTCGGCGGAGAGAGCGAGAGAGTGAATTTTCTCTCCTCGCGCAAATGAGAGCAGCCACACAAACCTGCAACACGTATGTACACGAGTACTGACACGCGCGCACACATTGCAAGAGCCGGCCTGAGATTAGTATCTTCGCGCGCCGGAGAATTCGAAATAATGGGCGGCGCGCTGGAACGTTCAATTACTTTGTAGGCTTTGCGTTTACGCGAGAATGATCCCGGCGAATTATGCAGCGCGTTGTTTACATTAATTTCAAGGATTCCGCTCGAACTTGGTTTGAGGTTGGGTTCAGAGCGGGACTAAATCATGTTGACTCTCCGCGTCAGATTTGATGACATCGATTAATTCAAGCAATTAACAAGGTTATTTGATTTTTTTCTTTAATAAGTAATTTTTATAGATAGCTTTGCCGTTTTTGATGAAATAGCAAAGTTCAATTATTGAATGGGATATTTATACAATCGCTCGGTGTTTTTCATTAGCTTGATGTTCGAAACTAATTAATCGGAATGGGGATTGGTTGAGTGAGGTTTTGAATTCAAGTTAAGAGACAAGACAAAGGGCGCGAATATTGGAGATATTCCGATAACAGGACTGACATCGTAAAATCGATGTTAAATCAAAGAACAAAAGGCCGTTTCGTCGGGGCGATTCTCCCTGTGAAGTCGTCCCTCGTATTTGCGGAATACCGGCGATAACTCGCCGGCGTAATGTGTTTTAAATGTCCTGTCAGTTATTGCGAATTAAGAGCATTACTGTCATATCGGAAATCGTTATCGGTCGCGCTCGCGCTTGCCCTGTTCGGATTGCGGCAACATTTCGAGAAAGAATCGATACTCACGTGCCCGATTACTATTTGGATATGAGTGTCTGGTTGATCAAAGTTTCATCTACTTTGCGCCACCAATTTTATTTCTTCATTATAATATTTAATTGGCCTGTAAAATAATTATTCAAACATTGATTAGAATATTTTGAGCTTCGAGTAGATTTCGACATTATTTCTGTATTAATTGGTTTTGTTATTGTAAAATTAGAATTCCAAGCAAATTCTAATGCATTCTTTTGTACACTTACATGTGTCGATTTTGAAACAACATAGATTCTTTGGAACACCATACAATAAATATCTGACGTCGGAACTTATTACGAATTCGTGTTTATAAGCAAAGTAAACAAAAGAATTACCTTTTAACTTTGTTCCCGCAATGTTTCCCAAGTCATTATTACTCGCTGTGCTCAGCTTCTGCTGTATCTATAAGATGCAGGCAGAATCTGCCGGCGCTTTCAACAAAATCCAACTGGTAGCGGAGGGGGGCGGGCGAGCAAGGAAAGGATTGCGAAAGATGGGTGAGTGGGGGCGCAATGGCGAAAAAAATAACCGGAAAAGCTGACGCTGGCATTACTCTGCTATTTTCGAGCTGAAAGCTTTTGATGTATTTATACGACTTCATGGTCCGAGAGAATTAATATCGCACGTGCTACGTGCAAGATCGCGGAAGGAAAAAGTCATCGCGTGATTATCAAATCCACCAACGAAACCCTGGGGCAAACTCGAGAGTTGCATAATTCGACAATTTCAGCATTAAAGCGAATAGTCCTGAAGTAATCATTGATCGAACGAGCGTCATTCTATCATCGTCCGACTTACGAAGTTTTCCCCAGCAGAGAGACGGTAAATCATCGCCTAATTAATTCAGCGATAGCATCGGAGCCAGTAACACTGCTAAGACTTACGAGCGACAGTGTCTACATGCATTGGCGTCCACCGCGGCGTGCATTTCGCAGCGAAATCAACTCACGACTCACCTCACCTCATTCCGGGATATCTTTTACTGCCAATAAAGCCCTGTCGCTTCTTTTTTCCCGTAACTAACGACGGAAAGCGTTCGGGAATATAATCGTCCGCACTGACCCTTCCAGTCCCAGCCGCCTCGCGCTCAGGTAATAATGAATGCTTGGATGCTGGAGGATCCGAAACCCCATTCAAACTCTTTCACGAATATCAGGGGAATAGGAACAGTGCTGTTGGGGAGGGCTGAAGAGGGGCGGGGGAGGCGAAAAAACGAGTGAAAGAAAGAAAGCAGAGATAAGATAAGATGCCAGAATGGATCTTGAATGAAGTGAACAGATGGCTTTAATGATAGGATACAGAATTAGAGAGGCCTGTCTAATGAATCCGGTTATCGTTTAGTGATGCGAGAGGGCCACATCAGTTGGCTTTAATATGCCCCTCGTGAATGCCGGTTTAATTAGTTGAAAAGAAAAACGGACGTGGCTTGGAGGTAATTTAAGAGTGCTTGCTGAGTGCTCTCCAATGTCGACCACCCGCGGTCTAGATATTGTTATTGAACTAGAATAAAACAGATATTTATTACTCTAATTAATAATAACATTTTAATTTATGTAACATGGGACTAGCAATGAATTAAATAAATGATAAATACTCGACTGTTATTTAAAAACAGTCTGATTTACCTTATTGCCCGAAGACATAAAAATTCATGGGTCGACTGAATGTTAAATTAATTCGGAGAACACTCCGCGATAAAAAAAAAGACGCGGGGATATTTTATAAATTATAGCGAACACCAGTGGGGATTTCGTGCATCACAAATAACCGGTGAGTGTGTGTTTCGAATGAAACCTTCCATAGGAAAGCGTGTATTCAGAATCTCGAAAGAATGTCGCTTGAGACCGTGAGTGACCCCAACTGGGGATACGCCAGCGATATACAGAGTGTCCCGAATAAATAGGTATTCAGGAAGTACGTCGCATTGCGCTAGAACAAGCATTTCCCCAAGAAAGTCGGCGAAACAAAACTCTTCTCTAAACTGACTTAATCGATCCGGCAAAAAACAGGAACACTTTTTCCAGTAGAAACGGAGTACAATGAAGAAGAGTACGACCAGCAAATAAATCTGGGCAGAATAGCGGGAAAGAGTGTAAATGGAAAATCTTTGAATGGCGAGGATGGCAGAGAACGAGGAGAAAAAGGGGAAGAGCCAGATCGCAGGGAAACCGAGGGTGCAAGTTGCCAGAATAAATGCATACACTTAATCCCCCGCGCTAAAGTCGACTAGCGGCGACTGAAACCCTCCATAAAAGTACGTTACTATGTATATGTGGGAATGGTGGGACGCTCGTCTGTACACACATACACAAGGCTGAAACCCGTCAGCGACCCTTCAGTCGAGGCCCAGGTATACGGGCGGCTCTCCTCTCCTAGAAAGAAACTAATTCAATAAATGTGTGTGACTGGTTTCAGGAAAAAGGCGTCCTAAACGCTCCAAATAGTCGCGCGACCGATTCTACTTCGCAGTAGAATCCTGCAGATAATACTTGTCACGTTCCATTATTAATATTAAACCTGTTCTGTTAACACTTTGATTTAAAAAAAATAACAAATAAAGTAATTCTCGTGGATTATTCCGATGTTCTGCTGAAATAATACAATCGTTCAGTAAAAATGGGATGAATTTAAAAACATAAATTGGCAAATGTTCGTGAAAATGTTGACACACTCTTTGCAGGTACTCGTAACGATAAGCTAATTGCGCCTCGCCGTCTGTCCTTAATTACAAACACAGGCCCGACAATGGTAGGAAACGAGAGCGGCAAATTACACGTTTGAACAACAGTTTCGCGTACATATACGCGCTCCTTAAATACAATCCACGAGGACAGATTGCGATTCGATCTGCTGACGTGTCAAGTGTATACATATGTACCCCTGTATCCTGTAGCTAGCATTGCCGCTGTGTGTGCGCGAGTGTGCGCAGCCCGGAGTCGGATTCCACGTGCGCACACGCAGACACAGTGCCAGGCGAGCTCGGCTATATTATTTTCCAGTGTGAATGTACGTGACTCCATAATCGGGTTTGGCAGTGTGTGTCGGCAGCTGGCTGACACGCATGCGGTCCCTGCTTCCTCGATTTCGAAGTGTGCGTCTTCTGTTGCCTCCTCGGCTCTCTCTCTCTCTCCCTCTCTCCCTCTTTCTCGTGTGGGCCTGGTTATTAAAGGATTCCTCGCGCTAACGGTCTCCGCGTGGCAGCAGCTTCTGCTCTCCCTTTTTAATGAGAGAGCATTTTAAAACCTATAGGAAACTGCCTCCTCCTCGCCGGCACCGCGATTCGCCCGGGATTCCCAGTGAAAATGAAACTTGGCCTGAAATTCAATTATGTAACGGTGCGTTGTAAAACTCGCGTGTTTACCTTTCAGTGTCACGTGTCGGCGTGTCTGAAACCAACTGACTGTGCATTGGATCTTTCTGCGATTTGAATATTTTTAATATCTATAATTAGTCGGAAATTACTGGAATATTGATTTAAAATTCTTCTTATGCTTCCCACTGTAAAAATTGAATTACAGATTTATTTATAAATACTGTTTTTTTTATTGGCTTAAGCAACTTGGATTTTTTGTTGAGTAAGTATGGAGTTTGCTAATGAAGGAGGTACAGGAAAATGCGAATCCATTAGAATCTTTAATCAAGACATCCTTGCAATTCATCATCTTTTTTTGCAAGTGACATTTCACCATTTGGCGAATTGAACTCGCATTCTATTACTTTACGCATTCTGACTGATTTCCTCGTGTATGGTTGCGCGGTAATTATATAATCGCGTTAGTGGCAGCGCGTGACTCAAGCATACTTGTTCCTTGAATCATTGCGCGATTGTGTGTTCCGATATAATTGGATTTGATTCAGCCTCTCCTCCTTTGTGCTTCCCTCGTTCGATGTGATTAAAGAAACATCAATCAGGCCGGGTTTACGGGTGAGATATCTTCGTTCGATAATTAAATGCTTGCAAGAAAGCCGTACGCGAGCGCGCGCCACACAAAGGCAGCGAAAGGATTATATTAGTTTTTAGGCGAAGCCTCGCGGGATATGTACAAGTTTTGTCGCCTCGCAAAAAGCCGGCGTATTGATTTGACTGCTAATTGGTTCTGCCGCTCGGCGAGTAAGAATCGAAACAATGGTGGAATATAATCGGCGGTGAGTGGTAAACGTGGGAGTTATAAAATCGAGCTAACTCGTAGTCTTAATTAAGCCAGGATTGTGCAAGGATTTCTGCGCTACATCGATTTTTATTCGATTTGTTTTGCCGTTGCGATGCTTACAGTATTTTCCTATAAATACTAAATTTTATAATATTTTTCACTTGGGAGCCGTTGAAATGAATAATTGGATTGCTTGCAATTAATTCCATCCGATTATAATACGAGAATAAATACATAATAAATTGGAGAAACGTGGGGATTGAATGTTTATTGATTCGTTGACAAAGCTTAAATGTTACTTTCAGTCGGACCGTTTACATCAGGCCTATCCAAGGTCGGCTCGCGAGCAATAAGAGCTCCCCCACTCACGAACCGTTGTCATGAACAACCACGACGCGCTTGTCCTACGCATCCCTTTACCGCGTCGCGCGAGCGAAGCGGAAGCGGAGAGTCGCGCCGAAATGAACTTTTATCGGAGGTTTAAGAGTACAACATGTAAATTCTGCTTTTTGTTCATTGGCTTTGGAAAGAATTAGGCTTCTTGAATATATTTTGTCCTTTTTTGTAAAGTTAATTTGCGGGCTCGGAAAATAGTAATTATAATGTTTAATTTGCACCGGACACCGAGTAATCTCTAATGCATTTTCTTGAAAAAAACCTTAAAATAAACGGTGGACCTCCCTCTATAAAGACTTTATTTGGCACCCTGGTCCGGGACCTAGTAACGGATATATTTAGTGATAACCAAAGCGCGATACCGGTCGCTACGCCTGATCGGAGATACGCAACTTATACTGGGTAGCCCGGCTGCATTCGCAGCCTCGCTGGCCCGATATTCGCTGCGCGCTATATGCGCTCCGACAACCCGGTATAAGCTGCATCTCCGATCCAAATTCAAAACACCGCAATAACGCCGAGTAGCCGACTGCTGCCGGTGACGGCTTCGACGCGAAGTTACAATGTCGGGTAGCGCGGAAGGAGAAGACGGCGCGTGAGGGGCCCCACCCGTGGATAGGCCTGGTTTACATAGTTCCGAATTTTGCTTTAGAATTCGCTCGGACATTTTAAAGCACGTTTTCCTGCTTTTGTTTGTCATGGGCGAGCGTGCGCGCCAATGTTTCGCCGAGATTCATCTGTCTCTTTTGTGGTTGCTCTTCATTCGCCGAAAATAGCATGGATATATTGGCCTCTCAACTTTGCTGCATTGGATTGAAACGTTTTAATGTATAGGTCTCCGCTACTGGAAGGGGTTATTGATTTCTGTAATGTCGATACTCCATACTAGTGTTATTTCTGGTGGCGGTATTTCCCCGTTTCGGCTCTGTTTCCTTTTGAAATCCGTTTCTCGCGATAAACCTGGCAATATTTTTCCATGGTTTTTGTCCTCGCGTAGTTTTGGCTGCTTTTTCGGTAGCCAGAAATTTCCGCGGCTTTGATTTCAGGTATTTTTAATCGCATTCCACTGGAAGCTCTCTTTTACTCGTGGCTTTCCCAAACTTTTATCACTTTTAGGCGAATAAAAGTAGTTTCATAAAAGTGTACTATTATTTTTTATCTTCTAATCAGATTTCTAGGATTATTTACTCCTGGTGCAGCTTTGGATCGCGTTTGTGTTGAGAATCCCTGCGAGACCTTCCCTTTTGCGATACATTAACGTTGGGCCCAAGCCTATCTTAGGTTTGTGAAACGCACTAATGCTCGCCGGTGAAAAGGGCGAACTAATTCGAGTTATGAATACGGGAAAAAATACTGCCCCGCACAGTATAGGCCCTGGGCGAGGCAAGGCCGGGAGAAAAAGGGGACGTAAAACGAGCTCTATTTGTGTGTTCCTTTACATGAGGCAGAGGCCTGTTTCTAGCTTGCCAACACACCTATGTCTGTGTAGCACGTACTCGACAACGACGGCTTTTTATTGCTGCGCTCGCTATTTGTACTCGCTGTTACAATTTCATAGTGCAAATTCCCTTTCCGCGCTGGGTACTGGGCGAACCCTTCGCCACGCAATCCACTCGCCGGTGATTAATGGAGAATTGTTTCGAGAATGACCTTCCAAATTGGCATTCTGCCCTTTCTTTCGGCAAGTTTTACGAGGGCAAATTAATCCGCACATTCGACCTCTCGCGAATTTAACGAGAATCTTCTGTTCCTTGCAAGTGTTATAATTGATGGAAGAGAATGAATAATGCTATGCATTATGCAGTGTTCCATTTCGGAACGAATCGAAAGCAGTCAGAAATTCCAATAGACCCGGTGAATATAAACTTAACTATTTAAATTATTCCATAAATGCTTACGCAGAACCAGCGCAACTATGTCGAACACAATGTATAATTCGAACTCGCATCAACCTACTTCCATATTTATAGCAAACAGGTAGAATATGAATTACTAATGGGAGCACGTGTGAACTAACAAACTCCGATACAATCTCGAGTTGCATATAAAACCTGAAACAAGTGTTCCTTAACCAACAAAACTCATAATACTATGCTGACGTAAACAATGAAGGTATTTGTGGCCAGTCGACTTTCCTTTCACAGTCTCGCGTAGAACGGAAGTACCCAAACACAATCCTATCCAATAACGTGCCCGAGTATCGTGCATTATATAATAAAAGGCAAAAGGTAGTAGTTTGAATGCGTTGCGCCATTCAAATATATGCATAAGCTTTCCACGTTGACAGAGGCCTGTACACAGGCAGCGACGCTTGAAGCCAGTTTCACAATGGGAAAACATGTTCCCCGTCTCTTTCTCTCTTTCGTGGTGGATGTGAAAACCAGTGGGGGATAAATGGCTGATGAATTCAAATGTTATTATTCACAGGACCATACTTTCTTGGCCTCGTGAACGCGTCCAATACAACGGCGAGCCCTGAAAGAGCGTACTGAACGAGCCTCATTAAATAATACATGCGTGGAACTAGTTATTAAGTAATAAAAAGCGCCCTTAATTAGACGAATTATCCGAGCAAACGGCCAACGAGCGAGCATTCCCCACGAGATGTTGAGTGGAGAACGAGTTAAATTTACTTTGTGAAGTCCGAAAGATTATTTTTTCTTCACCAGAACAAAATTAAGCTTCAAGAATTTCGCAAAAAGTAACATGTTTGTTTTTCGTTTTAAATTGAAAAGCCTTAATTTTCCCTCCCACTGAATATTTCCTGGAAGCAAGGAAACAAGAGCGCAATATAGGTGCGAATAACCCCGATTTCGCAGGGTTCCGCACATTTAATTATTGGAAAAGCGCCCTGCCAATTAGGAACGCAATCACAGGATAAAAGTGCGACGTTCCTTTTCAGAATTGTCATTAATTCTCTAGAATAAGTAAGGGTCCTTTTATGGTAGAAAGCTTTCTAGAATAACTTTCGGATACCTGGTCAAGAGCTTTGCTGCTTGCAGATGAAGTCTGGTATTGATTGGCGAAACAGAATAAATCATTCAACTAGCGGTATATTCGCTTGGGAAACCCGATGCTGCCTACGCAGTAAACCCGACCGAAACTTTTCCTTCGCTCTCCGGCTACAGTCCCACTTGCCTCGATAATTTTTCACCACTCCCCCGGCCCTTAGTCATTTTGGTGTATCCCCTTGTTAAATTAATGATCATCACGTGACTAACAAAAATTGACACTGTTCTTATTCTAAATCACAATGCTAACACTTTATTATTACAATACCAGGCTTCAAATTCCAAAAAATGGAAATTGATATACACATATATTCTGCACTGTTCTACTGTACCATGTACTACTATATTAAAAGATATAGAAATGCACTTCGTCCATAATTCTAATTGATTCGGGGTAAATTCAATTCAATTGAGTATAACAAACAATATATAAAGCTTATTTAATTTATATCCAAATTACAATGAATATTGCTAACTCAGCGATTGTGATGGGAGCTTTAAAGTGGTTTCAGTAAAACTCATTCGATAAAAGGGGTTGGCGGAGGAGGGGAGGCCAGAATAACACTGGAAACTCGCCGGGCGAGAGAGCATGATGTCCCACGGCAAGGCGGAAAGAGACGGAAAGAGAGACATTGAGCCAATATAGGACAGACATATGGATGAGTCTTGAGCGTAAGGGTGCGGGGGGTTAAAGAGAGAAAGAGAGCCGTCGAGGGAGAAGAGAGGGATCAAAAGAGGGTATGGGTGGTGGGGAACCAGGGGCTTCTCGAGAGGAATATCAGTGACAAGAGAGAGAGAAAAGCACTGCAGGCAACAAACGAATGGTAACAAGGAAGGAAAATAGGAGAGTGGGATTGTCCGCTTGGCTCGGTGGGGAATTGGACAGCTTGGTATACACAGGGTGCCCCGAATGTATTTGGCTAGTCTTTCATTACTCCTAGAAAGTTTCTTGGCAATCATTTTCCTGTATACATCCGGTGGCTCGTATTTTCCTATGAACTACTTTTACTTTTATGCGATATGGTTTTTGTCACCACTCGAATTATCAAACAAGTTTCTGCTACACGTTATTAATATCATCCAATAGAAATGTGTTATTCGATACACCTGCAAGGTTTGATATTCAATATTTCTGCGAGACACTTTAATGATGAAAAGCCCCATTTTTAGTATTACTCACATCCAGTATGATCCAATTTATTTAATATTTTGAATGCGTCGGTTGGGGAATTTATTTAACAATTGGCAAACGGGGTTTATGATTTTCGTGGGAGTAATCTCATTTGAGAGTGAGTCGAATTGGGACCTACCCAGTAGATGCGATTACATGGGGCGAAGGTATACAATGACGGTGGCTCGGCAGTGGGGGTGCCACGTCGAGGGGGGACGTTGCCCCATATCCCGTTCTTTTTTTCGATCCCTCGGGTGCGCCAAGCTCGTTTTTCTTTTCCGTACGCAACCACACGGCCTTTTTCTTCGTGGCACACACAGACACCTATTTAGTCCCTCTTCCTCGCTCCCTTTCTCTGGCTCCCTCGTTCGCTTTGACTTGGGGCGCGCATATATCTGCGCAGCGAATTCATCGCTTGGCGGATGATGGGGTAAATGCGTCCGATAATCGACGCTGTAACAGACTAACGCGCCGCCACACTCGATGATTATGTTTATCTGGTGTTGCGCCCGTTCTCTCCCTCACTTGTAAGCCGCTCTTACTGATAAATTGTTATTGATAGTCCGATTAATTATCGCATTCTGATCCGCTTTCATCCCGCGACTATTAATGCCTCGCTCGAACGCGCGCCTTTCTTTCACCGCAATTTATTGAATTTCAAAGGGCAGTTTGATTCTGTTCTTCGTGTGAAGAATTGTTAGATTTTTGAATAATATTTGCGGGACTTTTGTTGAGAAATTAATGTTTCTTGAATGGAAAACCGGTGAATGCTGTGCGCAAGGGCATCGTTAATTCTATTTTGGAGGGCGGAATATCTTGTTCGTGATTTGTAAATAGAGTGAAAAGAGAGGGAGGTAGTGAAGTACGCGGGCATCAAAGGAGAGTAAGGTTAACATATGTTGGTATGAGAGTCTCGCGCGGAACGTGATTCAAAAGTCTCGCACGATGCTACGCGCGTTCGTTCCTTCTACTTCGCTGCTTCTTCGGCCGTCGTAAATCAAAGTCTACGTTTAAGGCGTGCATATATTCACCGGCTGAATGTAACTTTCGGTATTATGCGCAATAAGCACCGCGCACACACACTCGCTTACCTGGCTCCCGCATTTACCTGGCGAATGCATATTTGCCACTCAGTTACGACTATTTTCACTGACACATTGTGATTCTGTCGAATTCTCTTGAACTAAAAGAAATATTTTTATTTTACTTTACAATTTTATGTAGATCTTTTCAAAACTGTACAATGACAATTTTGGATTGGCGAATTTGAACTTCTGCCCATTTTTAACTCCCAAGTTACTTTTAACCGACTATCGACGAAGTGACAAATCTTGGCGCGCCGCGTATTTCGCCTAATTAATATCGGCGAATGAAGCGCTAATGAAATTGCACAGCCGCGCGCCCGGCGCTGCTCTCACTGTAATCCAATTAATGTAAAGTTATTAGCTTGCTTGAACTCCGACGTTGAATCGCCGAATTCATTCGAGTCCGCCTCGCCGCTCGGAAATCGATGGGACGTCCGCTGACGCGGATCCCCGATATGCAATTGCCCCTCCTCCCCCCAAATATACTATCAATCTGAAAAGTGGGATTCCGGATATTTTTCGAAACCGACTGGTCGCGGTAAATTACGAGGATTATTCCATTGATATTCCATTAACGTCGAATTGCAGAAAATTTGGCAGAGTGTGTTTCACGAAAGCAAATTCCACGGCGAGCGAATAAAACCAGGTATGCGAAATGTATTAGTCACGAAAAACTGGATTTTGCCGCGTTCGGGATTTTTCACAAATCGAGTCGTCCTGATAAATTAGGGGAATTATTTCACATTGAATTGGAAAAAGTGAATAAAGTACTTACCCGAATTTAATTACAAGCTACGTGAATAAAAATAGCAAGTGAATTCGATCGGACTCAATTAGTTAATATGCGCAAGAAAAGTCTGCTTGACGTTTTTCATTCTGTCTGGCTAATCATCTATTTAATCATCTATTTAAATCCTCCTAAGCGGTCCTCATTGCTGAACATTACAGTCATTCCTGTTCGTGTCCCTCGTTGCATTCTTCCGAGTAATTACTCAGTAGGAAGCGAGACTCGAGTCATGTTATTTCTGAGAGTCGCGTTAGTTGCGTATTAGATTGCATTATCCCAAGTAATCCTGCGTTAAGTGAAAAAAACATTTCATTCGCAAATTACCGAATACACCTTTTCACACAACAATATTCAAACAATTAAACTTCAGTTTGACATATCGAAAATAATTGGGATTAAACCTGGCTCGAAAATGATTGAATCTAGATTACTCGAGGAGCTCAGAATAATACTCATTATTCCGTGAACCTACCAATGAAATTTGCACGAAACGCATCTTATCGCGATTAAATTGGAGGCGCTCGCACGGATGTCTGCATGGCGGAGCTATCGATATTCGGATTCCGTGTCCAATAATTTAATATTCATATCTCAGCACTGTGATGTTATCCGCGGCATATCAATATTTTCCTGGAATATTGATACCCCAGCCATTCGATTCGAGCTACCCACACACGTTTCTTTCTTTGCCATTGTCGTCTTTGACTAGAGAACTGGAGAAACAAGAATTCGCAATGTTTGACCCCGATTTTTAAGTACTTTATTAAAATAGCAAACTATATTTAAAATTTGTCCGAGATGGAAAATAGTTCTCTTAACTTTCAATTGTGCGCAGTTGTCAACGATGGCAGGAATTATCGTAGACAGCAGGTGCATTAATTACAATAAAAGTGGAGGTGGAAGAGTGGAAGTGAACGAAGCGGAGCACGGAGAGTGGGGTAGCATTGCTCTCGAGAGTGGCTTTTGTACATAGTCTTATTCAGGTCCATTAGGAATCAGAGGATTAAAACGTATCTTCTTTGTATCGGCGAATGGTATAGGGGTCCACATTTATCTCAGTAACTGGATCAAGAATTTTTGTTGGCGAGCGCACGAGTGAATAATATTTCATCACAGAAATCATAAACTTGCAAGAAAGTAAACAAGATTATAACACGATAAACATTGCCGAAGCGAGTCTGATTGGGCCAGAAGGTTAACACGAAAAATTGGAGAATCGACCGACGCAATTAAGCACCAGTCAATTAAAGGTGTGTGTGTGTGTGTGTGGAGGGGGGGGGGGGGGGGTGGAAATGCAAATGGAAATGAGGAAGAGTGACGAAGCTGGAGAAATGTCGAGTGGAGGAAAAATGTCATCACGTGTGACTGCTCGCTTTTCCGTTTCCCGTCTTGTCTCGGGGAAAAGTCGAGTGACGCTCATTACATAAAGCTGTAGAGGAGGAGGAGGAGGTGGAAGGGAACGGGGCCGGTGCTCTCGCAGAGAGACTGCCGCGCGGTCGTCGGCGGAAGAAGGATGAAAGAGCGGAAGAAGAGAAATCGAAAGGACAGAGTGCGACGATTAACAGAGATAGTAATTATCTTGGCCACGGCAGCACGCTCTGGGAGAAGTCCGCGCGGTTAAATCTGCACTGTTATGCTTTTCAGAAAATTGTATTCCGTAATTCGAAGTCCCGATTTATAGAATTATATATCAAATCCGATCTTCCATACTTCCAGACTTCTGTGATTTATTATGGTTTTCATGAGGTTTTTCTTTGGGAAATTGTTATTCACTAAAAATACAGATTTTTTTGCGAGATAATGTCATTGCACCAATAATCCTATTAAGTGTTGCTTTTCGCTGATTTATGACACGAGTGAGTTTCGAGGGACGCCTGACTAATTGGATATTGAAGCATTGAATAACTGTCGAATGAATTCAGCCGAGGGTCGGAAGGAGAGAGAGAGGGAAAGAGAGATTACTCCGCGCGCTAGATAATTATGGTACACATTCATAAATCTATGTGAGTCATTGAAACGCAGTTCAATTTAGACTAGGAATTCACGTGGCAAGTATCCAAGTACTGCTCGGACAACTCATATACAATAATCCTGGCGTCATCCGAAATAGCCAATTGCAAACGACTAAATATATTACTTTAATCGTTCTCCACATAACAACCCTTCAAGGTATCTGTGATGCTACAAAACACGCATCCATTAAATTTGTAGTAAAGTAATCTCACTTTTGCCATAGTATAATGAAAATAATTTAAATTCGGGCAATTCCGAACAAATTAAATTGGAATCAAAAATTGCTACAGAAATACGAAAGGTTCTCGTAATTTCTCATTTACTCAGTATATTCCGACTGACGAACCTTCAAATGGAGTTCAAACTTCCCAGGCGACTATTAGTGGGACGAGTCATTCAATTCCCTCAAACCCGTGCTCTTATCCGGACAGTGAATTTCCGGAAACACGAGTTCAAAAACATGTCGAAAATCCGGGGCGAAATACTGCAGGGGTTGTCGAGTGCGACAGTCACAAAGCTAGGAAAAAGGGTTGCAGATATAGGAAACGAAGTGCACGTGAGAGGGAGAGAGAGAGCGTGGGAGGGAGGGATCGGCAAAGAAAGACGAGGCGGTAGATGCAATTGCGATATCAATGGCGGCAGAGCTTGTTGCGGGCAATGCAGCTGTGGCAGAGAGAAACGAGATTAACGCTATAAATACCATTGCTCTCTCGCCCGAGTCCCTCTCTGTCTCTTTCTCTTTCTGTCCTACCTACTCTCGCACTCCTCCCTCTCGCTCGCCATCGCCGTCCACGTATGTACACGTACTGGGTGATTCACTTGTCTTTGAATCACCACTGTCTTATCCACCTTCTTATCAGACGTGAATGTATATTATATCATGCGCATTGTGCATGCGACATAATTTCCTATGCTACAAAACGACCAAATGTGCGTTGTAAACTTAATCTCGAAAACAGGCTCAACGGTTTTTGTAAAATCGGCCAATCCACTGTTTTCGGGTGTCAGGAAACAGTTGTCATAAGTCTCGAATTAAGAAACAAAATTTGAGAATTAATAATAACAAATTTAAACCAAATTGACTTTCCACAAGGCGGAATTCTATTTTATCATATAAAAACTATATTTTTTAACATAAACTAGAGTATTTTTAAAAATAAAAAAATATTGGAAAACAATTCAATTTTCTCAATTAATTATTAAACATCCTGTATGTGACTGTATATAGCGAACAGTAGTAATGCAAAGGGAAGTGAGTCACCCAGTACATTCTTGCCGGCGACTGTACTCTTAAAACATTGGAAATAGTTATGGCAGTGGCTCTCATGTGAACTCTCCGCGCGGCTTCCATTTATTGATTCCGGGCGCACCGAGCCCATTTGACTTGTAATACTATTTGAGAGAATTCGCCGAACGCAATAGCGGGATATTTGCTGCGATTGCTCGAGCACGATATTTCAGCCGATTGAAATGAATATCGCCCCCTACTCACCGGAATTTAATGTGCACTGCACTAGCGATATTGGGTCCAACTATAATACGCGAGAACTACTTTCCCAGTGTTTGACGCGATGGAATTTAGCAGCAGGTTTTGCGACTCGCCGGGTATTCGGCTTTTCGGCTATAAAAGTGTACTGGCTGCCTTGATTTACGTCCAGTGCGGCTTTAACTTGCAATTGGTTCTTGGAGTACATTCGAGGAAAACTATGTGACGTTTTGTAGACTGGAAGATTAGAATGATTCATAAAAGGAGTTAAGGTCTTGTTGAATTATTGATTTACTCTTAAAGCAGCTTTTTAATTTAACGAATGTTGTGCAATGCAAAGAATTATTAATTAATTATACAGTAACGCTCGATTGTCCGTTGCGTGTATGCGAATTGCAGTTCGCCTCGGCAAAATGGCGAACCTATTATTTCCTGTTGCGAGAACGCGCAATGTTGTAATCGGAATCAGCAATGGAAACATGGAAATTAATTACGAGCGATTCCCCGCCCTGTGAATCCCCGCGTCTTTCACCGGGCCACGCAATTACCGGCGGCTTTTTCGCCAGTTTTGATTAAACTAATTTCACCCCGGGGACTCCTCGCTATTAATTGCTAAATCGAGGTACTGTCCAACTTCCGCGGCGCTCCCTCGGGAACAGTTGGCGCGTTTTTCTCGTAGAAGAGCTGCCTGGAAGAAGTTGCCACTGAATTAAACTCGCCAACATCCAGAACAAGCTAAAAATCCAATGTTACCCTTCATCTTTCATTTTACGTAACCTTAATTAAGAATCAAGTATTCAACAGTGGGTTTAACTGGTTAAATCGAGTCAAGTCGATGGAAAACAATGTTTGACTGTTTTGAAAGGCAGCATTGTTTATGTCTGGCGCACGAGAGTCAACGAGCATTGTTATTGGAAGGTTGGGAGAGAAGCAGAGACAGACTGTGCAAGCAGGCAGAGCGAGACGGGATATTCTCGGGTATTATCTATAAGCGAGTAATACCACTTCAGAGATGGCTTATCGCTCGCTGACTGTAGCCTGCAATTAGAGCCGATGTAATCCCCACTGCAGTCCGCACAACTATCTTGTGTCGCCTATCAAATCCTGCGAAATAATAGTGCATATCGCCGGGCATTAGGATAACAGAGTGCGACACCAGCCGGATAATTGTTTAAGGCAAGCTGATTGAACTAACCGGATAGTTTGAATTTAACTTGGTTTAATTACGTTTCCCAATAATGTAAAATTGAATTATTAATATCATTATTAAGAAGAATTTTCTTTTTATTTTCATCTTACTTTTTTCTTGGGAAATGTTTGGGACCCTAAACCTTGGTGAAGCTCACAAGTTTAATTTAATACAAGTTAGTTGTCGAGTCACTTAAAGTTTATACTGTTTATCGCGCGTTGTTCTTGGATCAAGTCTTATCTTCCGGCGGCTTCCCACAACTTTCTGGCGGCAGATACGACGAGTCGAGTGTGTTAACCTCGTGATTGATTAATCTGACGTCACAAATTAATGATTCGAGGAGTCCGAAGCTGAATGAGACTACTCTCGAATGATAAATCTTCCGTTAGATTTTGAAAGACGGACAAACTTCTAAATAACCGTGGAATGAAACCCTGTCGTTTGTGTCGCTCAGCCGCTTCCTGTTATTTCTTCCCTAGCCACTGAGAGAGCCCAGAGTTTCATCTGCATCTTCATCCAGTCGGCACCGGACCCTTTTCAGGGACACCGAGCCCGGTCACACGTGTTCTTCCCCCTCCAAGGATCTCTTGTGCGAGGATTCGAACTGTAACATACACCTCATTGAATTCAGATATCATCTTTGAAACGGCTCTACCGAATCTTAGTAATAATTCATCATTTAAGAGTACAGTTTTCAGTGCAATAATTAATTGAAATCATGAATTATTCCAATTATAAATGACTTTTAGATATTTTTTTATTTTTGCAAAATAAGTATTTGCTTAGCATTTTCCACCGAAAAGTATCGTTTATCCTACTAATTATATCAAACGAGATCTTTAAAATGAACTATCTAAATTCTGAATAATTTTTAGACATTCCTTCGTATTTTTTCCGAAAGAAGTGTTTGCCCGGAATTGCGAAGGAACTTTTATCCGGCGAGTCGGCTTGCCATTAAACCGCCCTTCCAGGTAAATAAACAGGATAAGGGCCAATCTCAGAAGGGCCACCGGGACAAAGCGCCGGCGCCCAGCGCGGCTCTCTGTTCAATCTTGCCTAATTGTAAGTAGTGGAAAAACAAGAATCTCTCGGCGAGAGAGTGAAAGAAAGAGAGCGAGCGAGTTCGGACGGAGATGCCGACGAGTGAATGACAGCATGGACGAAAAGCGGAGAAGGCGACGGTCGAAATAGAACGAGATAGAAAGAAATAGCAAGGAAAAGGGACGGAGACACACATTTCCCCTTTTGCACTCGTTTGCTACTATTGTTGGGCAGAGTCTGGAGTTACGATGGCAATCTTTCTCATTCTTGTAAAAGCCGTGGCGACACATTTGCGAGTTCCGCATCCATTGCTTTTCTTATTAATTTCGAAAAAATAATGACAATCATTTTGTAATTTGTAATATAGTTCTCCTATTAAGCCACCATTTTCGTTATCATTTTGGGCCAAATGGGAAATAGTGGGGAATACTCGTTTCGCTCTTATTTATTTATGAACGGAAAACGGGCCCTATGTCCTCCATATTTAACCTTTCACGATCAGTACTTAGTCGGGCATTCTGTTAATTTGCCATCAAACGCGGCAAAAAGGACGGGGAACGAAGGAAAGCGCGAGAGGGCAATTAAATTGGAATTTGATTGCTTTACTTTCAATTTGGCGGAAGATAGACGCGTGGAATTCTAGTAATACGCGGCGCAGGCAAGCCTGCAGCGTCGGAAGAGACAAGAATTGCAAGTCGCTGGGCAGCCGCTTCTGTTTGTGCTGGCATTCGGCTCGGCGATGTAGTCGAGGAAGTATGTATGTACATGCATTTACGGATTATGCTCGAGGCTGAAACGCACTGTGTGCACGGTTCGTTTGGCCTTTCGTGCGCGCAATCTTTTTCTTCCTGCCTTGCCTGCCTGCCTTCTTCGTCCTCTTCCTCGCCCTTCGAACCTCCTCCTCTCTCCTTGGGCTTGGCTTCGCTTGGCATCGCGTGGTCACCAGGGAGGGTAATAAACATTTTTCTTGCTGGACAACTATGTAGCGACGAGTTTCGGACGATGACTTTGTAAGTGGCTATTCTTTAGATTCGTTTGCCCGATAGGCGTCGTGCAGGAGAAATGCCTGCACTGTAAGGCACTTACGAAATAATTAACGGATATTGAGTAATCAAATTTGTGGTATATTGCAATACAATCGTAAAATGAATGGACATTTTTTAATAATTCTCTCAATTAGCCTTGAGTTGTATTAATCCGATTTTTAAATGAGTATTACCGCAATCCGATGATTGATTCTTTATAGAATCTTAATTTTTATGCTCAAACTGGTGAATTATCATAAATTCTGGCAAGTTTTGAAACCTCCGAAAAATCGGAAAAACTTGAAGCCCGGCTGCTCGTTCAACCTGCTCCTATTTTTTCGATTTATTAACGTTTTTCAAATCGTCCAGTGGTTTCGACACTTTTGGATTGTTTTAGCCTTAGAATTAAGATTGTACATGGAATTACTCGATCACAAATCAGAATTGCGCGTACGAAACATATTTTCCAAAATTTTTGAAAAAATCCTGCTTTTCGATTTTTTCGACACTCTCAAATTTTAACTTTCAGATTAAATACATAAGAGAAGCATAATTCCTTTCGTTATTAGGATTTAAATGCACGTCGAGGTGATACCTGTAGTCAGTTAGTTTGTTGGTAAGTTCGCTTCCTCGGTTTCATGTTTCACGTATATTGCTTATGCGAATTCAACGCCCATTCGGCAGCCATAAACACCACCGGTGGAATTCACGTTCAGCTTGAATTCAGCGCATGCAATGGAGCACTGGTAATGAATATGTCCGTTAACTTTCTAAAGTGCTTTATATAACAACGGCGCGAAATCGTGTATCCACTTGCTGCTGCGACTGCAATACAACAATAAACTAATTATGCAGTTAACAGTACAAGAATCACCAATTACGAATTTATTAGGCTTAACTATAAATTGGGCTCACAGATAACGGATTCACAAAACTAATATATTAAATATATAAAATTTTAGTTTACAAGAGATGACTTTTCATTATTTACTGTAAAACGATCAAGATTGTCAGTGAAAGTAGAATTCTATTTAGAGAAGTTATGTTTATAGACACTGCCTGATGTAACTTAGCGTCAGGTTTGCAGGCATTTCCTGTGTTAATTGCATACGTACTAACACACTAATTAACTAATTAATACTAAATATATATGCAAGGCTTTGCGCAATTATCCGCTTCGCTGACTTGGCTTGTGGACGCGCATTAACTAATTACGTAATAGTGGATTGTTGTTTATTTTTATCTCTCCCGACACGCACCCAATGCGTCATCGTGATAATTAATCTTCGACCGAGTCATTGAAACTGCGATTACTGAAGCCCCCTCGACATAATCGGCAAAATAATTTTCGAGACAGGATAAGAATCGTTTGATTCCCGGCCATGTTAAAAAGTTGGGAGCACTCTGGGCGGGGACGATTATTGGAATTCCTTTGATGAGGGGTCTTCAATTTATTTTCGATCATTACGAAAGGCTCGATTGAGGCCGGCGCTCGAGCACCCGTCATTGAAAATGGGAATAGCGAATGAGAGTCCCATTGTTTCGTAATTACTAACTGCCAGGCATACACGCTCGATGTTATTGATGACACAAGCTTGATCGAGAGAGAGAGAGAGAGAGAGAGAGAGAGAGAGAGAGAGAGTGAGAGGGAGAGAGAGAGAGAGAGCGAGTGGGGGGGAGAGAAAGAGGACACTTTACATAATTGGGATCGTTCACTCTCTCCTTCTCTTGTTCCAGGTTCTCGGTTGAAAAGCCTCGCAGACCGAGCGAGGGAAATATCGAGTTTATTGTTTTTGTAGGCCCGCGCGTACCTGTGTACCCTTCGATTGGTATTTACCGTCTTCGAGCATCGCATCCTAGAGAGGAATGAGTGTGCGACTGTGGGAAAGAATCGGGTTCAGCGAGATTGGAGTATCGATTTAGTAGTGACGAAGTGCTGCTGCAGAATGTCGACATTGGTTTAGCGCTTTTTGTACACCGAGCTTTCTTCCGCCCTCCTTCGCTCTTTCTGGTTCTCGTTCTCCAAGCTCTCCTATTGTTGCCCGAGTTCTTTGGGAAACAGCGTGAGCTGTCTAGAAATCCATCGCTGTAATTCCCAAAGATTGGTTCCACTTATTTCTTGACCCGGGGTTTTTATTCAATCTTTTATCCAATTCCTATTTTTGTATTCCCAAGTGCAATTTTATATTTTCATTAAATCTAGGGAAACTTAATGCGCTGATCTACCTGGAACCTTATTGTACGTTATAGGCAAAACAGTTTTTAATTACATGCTTTAGGTATTTTTTTCCAAGCCTCGCCCGACGTGAGGTTGCTCATTTAGTTCACCTTAACAATAATAAATCAGTGGGCAGGGCTAATTGACTGTCGATTCATACGAAAATCAATACATATTTGATATTGATATATCGGGCTCGGTCCACTCGGTTTATTCCAAGAGGTCGTATACTTTTTCCCCCTGTCGAATCCTACTCGTACACGTGCGCATATAGTGCGAAGTATGAAAAGCTTTTTCTCCATCGGTAAACTCGCTTGGAAAACTTTTCTCCGCAAGATTGCGTTCTCGTGTTCTCGCTGCGATTACAAAACCGGCGGAGCTTTCCGAACCCCGGGAACACAAGTTTCTCGACCTTTGTGCTTTTTTCGCAAAGAAATTGCAAATACATTTAGCGGAATATCGGCTTGGATTGTTTAACGCGAGGTATTTCGACGCTTTCTATTACATTAGAGTTAGTTGGGGCGGGTCATGTATTCAAAGTTGTTCACGCAGCTTTCTCTATTCAGCGGCGGTCAGGGAGCAAAAGAGTTCTTGAGAGCTTTTTTTATCGCGAGATTACGGGGCTATTTTTAGTATACTGAAAATTTCCTTCCTTCCCCATAGCGTATTTTCTCCGCTTATTCCCCGCCAGTTCGCTTCTCTCTCTTCGTCGTCGTATGTATTATGGAAATGTACCGATTTCCTGGACGAAGGGTCGAGCGTAAATTAAAAGATTTAAGGGTCGTTGTTAAACGGTTTATCGTGTGAGCTTTTTCAACTGAAATTTCGCATTTTCGTGCTGTCCCTGTTGAACTTTCTATATAAAACCATTATCGCAATTGTATCCTTGTTTTATAGCAGGAAATAGAGATTACTCATCAAAAGAATTTAAAAGTATTTCAAGCCATAGCTGTATAACTTCCGGTTTAATTTTCCATGAGTATCACTAAACGTCTGCAGGAAGCAGAGCAACGAAATAATAAAACCTAACAGGTTTCCTATTGAAATTAGAGCAACACCAAGCAATCCGTGCATAATCGCAGCGCGTCGGAGAGGTTAATGATATCGCAACAAATATGCACCCGGAGTAATGACCAAGCAGGAAAAGCAAATCAGGAAGAAAAAGTATTTCATTACATCCTGCCGAGCGCTTTCACCCATTGAATCGCGGCGTTATGGTTTATTGTCGGCGGGGAAAAATGGAATACCGGGAAAGACACGGTGTTTATACTACTGGCGATATAACCACTCGGCCTACTCGATTTAACAAGCCATTCATTACACGCGCTTACGGACGTCCGGTAAACGAGGGTACATAAGAAAGCTGAGTGAATTGCATCTCCAGCTCTTTATTTCTCTGATAATATCAACGCTCTTTCCCATATTTTCACAGCAAAGTCTATTTATACCCTGATAATAAATATCTTCAGTACAGAATTAAAAATAACACGAATTGGAAATATTTATAGAAACTCAGGAAAATTCGGTGATTAATTGGTGTGCTAGTCAAATACTTATATATTCGAAATGGATTGTTTTTGACGACTAATTCATTAAAACTAACAAGTATTGGAAATACTTGCAGAAACTCCTGAAAGATCATCGAACAATTACTCTGCTATGCAAATAATTATATTCAAAATGCCTCATATATTTTGGGAACAAGAATAGGTTTCCAAGAAACAAAACATGTGTTACATTCACAGCAACATATTCATTGTAAACGATGTAGGCAGATTGTGTCCGGATTTTCCGGGAACGGCGTTTAGTGGCTAACGCGCGTGTCCTTGGTGGTAACTATGTGTATAAGGAAGTGACCTCTGACAGGATCGGTCGCAAACAGAATCCCGTGGGGATTTACGAGGCAGGCGCGTTCTGGCCGCGGTGTTTACGATTTCGGCAGAGTTTAACGAGCCGGCTTGAGGGACCAGAGTCGCAGATAGCCGGGCTTGACAATGGATATTGGTTGCACATTGCAGTTACTGGGCGGAGCTTGCTTCAGCCACGGGCCGTACACCTTCTACAAGGCGGTGAGGATAGGGAACGGTCGAGTGCTTCGCCTTGGCAGCTTCTTCCTCACGAAACTCTGGAGCGATGCGGACCTCGTCAGCATTGGGGAGCTCCAGCTACTCTGGATGGACAGTCGGGGACCGAATCAACCCCTTGCATCACTCAGGCTCTACTTTCTCCCGGAGAACACGCCGGACGGACGCAGGGACACTCATGGCGAGGTGAGTCTTTACTCCAACCTCACTTTTTTCAGATATTACATTACCACTTTCACCCTCGAACCACCAATGTTTAAATGTCTCTTTAATCCGTGCTAAAACAGGAAATGTGTTTATTTGCTGTAAATCGTTCAATTAGCAGTTGAAACTTAACTTGGAAAGTTGAATATTGCCCTTCAAACTCGTGTAACAAAATCGCCATTAAAAGGACACCCTTTTAAAATAAATCCTTAATTGCGAGTGTAATTAATTTTCGCTTTAATTACTTTAATTAGTGCGCATTCCACATCGCTACGGAGCTAATGCCAAGTCCGACTGGGCGTTACTCTGCAGTTTAATGACTTTTTCAAAACGTAATGTTACATCAACGCTTCGTGAAATTAATGGGATCGTTTGTCTTTATTGCCAAGCGGCTTAATGGTTAATTGGAATTACTATAATTGTGGCTCCTTCATAGCACTCGGCTTGGGCTCTAGAAATTTGCCAGTCCCAGGCTCTGCCCCAGTTCTTACTTGGCACTGAAAGGGTTTAAGTTTCTTGCAACCCTCGCCGGTCGATGACTGTCCTTTAGAGATGCACGTATTCCAGAGGCTTCCTATTGTTTGTTTTGCGAGGATATCGTTTTACCATATGCACGGGGCGGACAAGTGAAACCCGTAATTTACGGAATACGTCAATCGCGCGCGCACGTGGGACGGTAATTCAATACGAATCGACTGGATAACTAAGCGAGGAGGTAAGCCTTGGTTAATTAATTAATTAGTTCCTTTTCCAATATTCGTGAATCTTCACATCGACGATATGTATTATAACTATGAGGAATAATATGTGCCCAAAAACTGGAGCACCCACGGTTCTACGTGAAACTTGTTCGGTAATGTTTGAAACCCGTCTCCCTTCCTCGCCAAGGCTCGCCGGTTGTTTTCGTGTTTGCTTTAATTGCGGGGATGCTTTAATTAAGAAATACTTGCGTCGAGCAGCAATTAGGCCTAGGGAACTTGAGCAAGGGATTTCGTGGAATAATGAAAAGCACAGGCTGGCATTTGTGCAGAGAAAGCGTTAGATTCAGGAAACACCAGAAAATATGGCTTGTGTTTACCATTCTTTATGCAATATAAATTTGAGACCCTGAAACATTCAATTTCATAGAACGAAGCACATGGAATTTACATCGGAAATCCGATCCGTGGTAATCTATTATTCAAATTACAAGTTACATTCCGTTTCCCTGTTAATGTCACATTTCGGCTCGAATTACACTGCTTTGTATTGGGCCGGTTTATTTCACGACGCATATTACCATTATTAATGAGCCGGAGAAATAATACAAATGATTCATAAGCCAGAATTAATCGTCTCTGCATAAAGCAGAAAGCGGGCCTGAACTTTCCAGATAGGTTGGAGAATCTCTGTCTAGCTTCTACTGCTCCGCATTTCTACCTCGCACTCTTTCGCCCGGTGTACATTTGTATTCATCCGCCGCGAAACGAATTCACGTCAATCAGTTGGTGGGCGAGCGAGCGAGCGAGCGCGTTGCCGGTGGTTGTGCCTGAAAGAAGAACTGCTGAACTATACAAAGCGAGAAGGATGTGTATAGCTGGCTGGCTGGCATGCTGCCTCTCCCTCGTTTGCTCTCTTTGCCTTCGTTAAACTTATTTTCGTGGCATCCCTCTGTTTCCCTCGGCCCTGCGCTTGCGATTATAATAAGCGCGCTCACACAATACATGGGGTGCGCGTTTCGCGTAGATTGTGAGATTTGGAGGAATTAACGGCGAACAATCGTTGGTTCTAGCCAAAAACAATTGCTGGTCATCCATTTGTCTCGAAAGGTCGTCAAGGATATTTAAAAATACATATTTCTGAGTTTCTATTTCATTATAAAAATTCAATGGCAAACAGACATTCAACGCATAAATAATTTAGATTTGAAGTTGGAACAATTAAATTTCGCGAATCGCCCCAATCCTACATTGAAACTAGACAAAGACCAGGGTGAACTGACATAGAATCAAAGCATTAGAATCTCCGAGTACAAATCCCTTGCAGCGATGGGTGGCGGTGGATTGAGCCTATCTGGTGGGGCTACAATATAACTTAATTAAAAGGGATGCCCTCATTAACGATAAGGCGCGGGCACGAGCAATACGAAGAAGAAGTTGTTCGGGCGCGAGACGTGCTGAGTCGATGCCACCACTCGTTTATTGGGGGTCAAACGAGAACAAACGTTAATCGAGTCGAATTGGCGCGGCACGTGAACGAGAGAAAGAGGAGGAATAAGGCCGAGGGGATCGAGAGAATGGCGAACGACGGGGGAGAAGGTGGATGTAAAAATTTTCGGAGGGTTCGCTGAATATAACAACCCCCGGTCGCACGCTTAGGCTCCGATTTGGGGTTGCTCGACGCCTATGCAGTATCAGGACATTGTCAATTTAGCGTGGGGAGTGTGCGGATTAAACTTACCATATTTCGTGATTCCGAGATGTTAAGCTGCTCTTTCCTCGATCGTTTATTCATTGGGATGCTCCTGGCAGACGTTATCGGTTAAACTGATTTACGTTTTCGGTTGAAAAACATAGTTTTGTATCCGTCCAACTATAAATTTACTTAACAATCGATTTTTAAAGTGATAGTTTATTTTCCTTACTTTCATTGCAATCTTGGAAAGTTGAAACGTAGGATAAAACCAGTTTGCAAATCATGTTTATCTCAAGGCTGTGCCTCGTTCGACACTTTTCCCGAGGATCGATCGGGGTCACCGCTATCTTCCAAGATCAGACAAGTTCGCTCTTGGTAACATTACTTAGAAAATTGTATTTTTGAAGTTACAAATGCCACTGCGGCGCCAGCTTTCAAGCAGCCCCGGCTTATCTATACATATACATATTACATAAACGGGGATCCCGTGCCAAATGTGGATAACAGTATCAACATCAATAGTTTCTTCGTGTATCGTTGCCTTGTATCGCTCACTTCGTTCACAGATATTATTAATTTTCTGTTGCACACGATTGAAATAGAAATATGGTGGGCAAAATAGACCCAGTAATTATGACGACCCCCCCCCCCCAAATTCATGAACTAGAACGCCATATCAGGGCTGGAATTAATTTCCGACACTGCACATGAAAACTGCACTAATTAATAATTCATTTATTAAATGCTGTCAGACAAATTGTCGATTATTGTTTTCCATTAACCATTATTTCTAATTGTGAATTGCTGGTCGGTAATTATTACGAGTTTTGTGATTCAGTCAATAGCAGGCATTAAATGCTGAAAGTTAACGAAGTTATTCCGAGTAGTTTGCAGTTTATGAAATTTGAATTACACGGCTCCGGGAGCTCGTAGAAGGAGAGAGTGACAAAGGGTGCACCGGGAGTACACCTTTTAATATCGCTGCTTTCCCGCTCGTCCCCCCTGTATCGATCTCTTTGTCCCGCAGCGTGAAATCGCTCTCCCGCCGGCTGATTTTCCGCACATAATACTGATTCCCGACCATAAAGTGTGCGTGCACCTTAGTCCTTTTGCTATTTGTACTCCGGTACTCGCTCTTTATCAGCTCTCGCCGCCCATCCGCTTTAATAGGTTCGGCTTATCACTTCCTTGAAATTTCCGTCAGACGTTTTTAGTAGTTGACGAGAGCCTTTTTAATTTCCCAATCGGCCAGCCGGCGATAATCGAAGATTGTTTGTTCGCCGCCGGTAAAAGGAGATGCTTATCGCAAGGTAAAAACAGATAAAACGACTCAAAACTTTAATCGAATCCAAGTATAAAGCGAAATATTTAAAATAATTAATTCATCGTGGAGTGAATGATTAAACAAACCAAAACATAATAGCATTAGTTTGAAACAAGGAAAATTCAGCGAGGGAAACAGTTAAAGCAGCGCGAATGCATTATTCATTACGTCATATTCCGCGGCCACACTATTAGAACTCGTAACCTTGTCGCGCTCTACCGAATGCTCGCAGTGTAGTTTCCACGTGTATATTCGTACTCGGCACCGAGTCCGCGTGACTGTGTGCGTTTCCCGGTGTGCATTGTAGTCGCATTATGGCACCGTGGAAAACACTGCTTTTAGATGCGAAGATAATAGCATTGTGCTAATTTTCTTGAATTCTTCCCTGCCCCGCTGTTTGCCGGGTATTCCCGCACACTTCCTCCGTCGCCCTCGCATTCCCTTCTCCCTTTCGCCGAACCTCCCCCCCCCCCTGCTCTTTCCGTCCCACCATCTCATTCTCGCTCTATTCTTCCCTTGCTTTTTATTATAACAGCTGACTCAGCTCGTTACTGGCCGCTAATGGAAGCCCAGAGCCACGTAGGTACGTTTCTCAGTTTAACGTGTACACTCTTAATGCGCTTGCCCGCCCAGTGTTATGGAACAGTCATTCGGGGAGGAGCCTTTGTGGCTTTCCTCGATTTCCAGAGCAGTTATCTGAAAATTGGCGGGATTGATGGGATAAGTTGCTCCTTGGAAATTTATGATAAGCTGGCAGTCGTAATCCGATAATTATCGCTAAAGCTTTGCTTCCTGATGCCAGTTTAGTTTCCTGTCGCGAGTAATAATAAACAGGCAGATGTTTGATGCAATATTTATAACTGGAATAATCGATAACGTCCGCGATTTAAAAATAAGGCACACCGGAATTAAATAAATAAATGACAACTTTTTCATTGCGGTATGTATTTGGAGGTCGGGCTGAGATGTGGTTGGGTTGAAAAGTCACGATCGACGAATCGAGCGCCCGATTTAGCCAGGATGCTCGCGTGCGTGCTCAGCCGATCGATTTAAAATAATAACAAACGAGGCATGCTCTTTCCATTTGCTAAAGTAACCATTAGTTATCTGCTCTCCTCTTTCTCTCCCTCTCTCTTTCTGCCCTGCAATCCGCTACTGTCTTTAGTGCACGTCTACTCTCGATGTACGTACACGCACGTACACGTACGACCGACCGCACGCAATACACATGTTGTATACGCACGGGGCAACGCGGATGAATGCGAGAGTCGAAATTGGGTCAGGCGCGCTTGAACTTCCGAGTGACAAGCAATTATCGATATTGAACGCTCGTAATAGTTGATACGGGGAAATTCGAAATAATGAGGCGCCGCCCTTCGAGCTCTCGAGCTTGCACTTCATTACCCTCTTAATATTCTAGCAACGAGTGTCGGATACTCGCTTGCTGACGTGTGGAGAGCGCCTCTTCTACCATTCACTTTGCTCCCGTTCTACGAGATATGTGTTCCATTCGCGATGATGTAACGAACGTGTCTCGAGATGGCGGGGTTTGTTAAATAGTATTGAAAGCCGCTCGCTATTCAGAGTCGTTACAGGGGATTCATTGCACGGTATCGTATTTGCGGTAACTGGGGAGCTCGTTTGATTAAAGTTTGTTTCGGAAATTGGTGAAGTTATCAGCGAGCTGAATACTGGCTCCTCCAATGGCGTTGAATTAGCAATGATTGCTTGTTTAAATTACAATAAATATTACGTTAAACTGTGCTTTTCTTATTATATATGTCTTTTGATTAAAATACAGATTGGAAACAATTGTAATTACAATTAATCCGACACTATTCACAGATGGGAATGTTTCCATCAAACATCCTCGAAAGATAAACGACAAATAATCGAGCTTTCTAATCAATTGGACGAAAAGTTGAAAGCGCACAATTTTCCCCGCGGCAGCTTCCATTCGGCCGAGCGGGATGGGCGGTGATTTGGCCGTTGGGAATTTTCGCAAAATATTTTATTCTCGTATTGCGCACTGTGGCCGGCTGGGTGGTTGGTGGGGCTCGGAATGGATTGCTTTTAGTGGGCTGGGGGGTGGTTTCAGTGGGCGCTGGAAATTTCGCTGGCTTCGAAATGATTGAGTTTGGACGCTGCTTCGAGTGGAGGGGGTAGATGAGAGAGGAGGGAGTGGGGCTAGTTGGAAGGAAGTGGGAATAACGGTGGAGTGGGAGAACCGCCCGTATTTTATTCGCATTCATTCCATCACATCGTTATTTGACTCATTCCATTCATCTCCTTTTAACAGTATGCTCTGCCCACCTTTCTCTCTCTCTCCCACCCCCACCCCCACCCCCTGTTTTTTGTTGGCCGAAAGAATTACAATCGGGCGAATTTGGAAAGCGTGTAACTCGGGGATCCCTTGGGGGCAAATGAGGAAATTCCAAATTGGATCATGTTTGCCGGAGACTTGACTAATCAGTCGGCATCCGCCGCACTGTGAAATGAGAATGAAGTGTGGCCGTGCATTATTTTTCTCTGATTGGACGTTCAAAGTTTAATTAGATATCTATTATCGGCCGCTCAGGCACTGTTTAGTTTGCTCAATGTTCTTTACCTTGTTAATTGTTTACGCTGATGCCAAAAGTAGTTGTGTTTTCTTTGTCACAGAACAAACAACAAAGTAGCATTTTGCGAGAAATTTGTTAAGTAGATTGCTTTGACTCGAACTCGCTGAAGTCCATTAAGGGAAGTCAGATGTCATTTAAGAAAATTCGGAACTCGTTAGGCGGAAATTCGAAATTGACGCGGCATTCCCGGCTGCTGGTGGTTGCGCCGGTTCGCTTTGAAACTACGTTGAAAGTGCTGACCGTCATATTAATAGCCTTGTTGTATTGCAGCCACTCCGGCCGTTGGCCTCTCCTCCACCACCCCCCTTTTTCCCCGCTCCTTTTTTCTTTACAATGCTTTCAGCAAAGTGAACTTAGCGAGAGTCAAGAGCTCTCTCTCATAATTTATATAGCTAAGTTTCTAGATTGCCCGGCGGAAACTTGCTATTTTAGCCGGGGATATTTACTTTACTGCGGCCTGTAAGCAACGAGCTCCGCGAAATTCGCGGCAAGCAACGAGCGATTGAGTACTGCTCAAGCTGACATAGAAAAATCGATTTGCAATTTTTTCCAGGTCAAAGTAAGAAATTAATTTCGCAAAAAAATAATATTTTTCTATTTTTGATCAACTAACTCAATTGGTCTTAGAATCACCTAATTAGTATTGGAATTTTGTTCTCGTCTCGTGTCTAATGAAATCCTATCGGCTATTTAATATTGCCTTAATCCTCGGCCAACAAAGTACACCAAATCGAATTCTGCCTACTGAAAAATTCAGTTATTCCAATCGCAGAATTTCGCCCGAGCGAGCTGCGATCGAACAACAGTTAGGTTCTGATTTTCTCGCACATTCGTTTGGATTCAGTCCACTTGTTGACTTTAGCGGTGGAATCAATTATTCAAGCGTGATTTTGCACCTCGCGTTACGACGCAGCTACCTGGAATGCGCCTACCAGCACCTGCACCCGCACCTACGTTTACTGTGCACTGTAAGTTCCAATGATTCCGGTCGATTGATTCTCACGATCGATCGACTTGACTTTAGAACCAACAATTAATCGTATATGCAACAGTCAAGTGCCCCAACTCATTTTACCTATCTTTACAGTTGCCGGATTGAATGTTTCCAAATTGTATGAATTGTGAAAAGAAATCGTGTTTGCTTTGTGTGATTTGTCGCTCGCATTCCGGCGCATTGATTCGCCGCGTTTCGGCGAGGTAGTTTTGCATTCGCTTTCATTTATTTGCACTCTTCCGGCTCGCGTGAGTCCATGGTGAGCTTCTCCCACTGAGTTCCTCGCCGGCATTGTGGGGGACGAGAGTGCTCCTGATGTTGGTGCTCTACGGCCCATTGAAAGTCGGAGTTCTGTAAACCGACCACGTACTTACATACTTATCCAGCACAGAGGCGCGCAGACACACCGGCGGCCCTCTGTCCCCGTAGGAATTAGGTCGTATGCACTGTGCTTAAATAACACCGGTATCGCCGCTTCTCCTTGCAATCGAGATACGGAAACCCGCGAGTCGGCGATAACGAAGATAACAAGCTGAGATGTACGTGCTTTTATTATTGTTCTCGGTCTCAAGAACTCGCCATTTCCAGCGGCCAATAAAATGTCAAACTCGACATTTTTTTAACCAATGAGCCAACATATACTCTGATTTGATGAGCATTGATAACAAAATGTATATTAATTGTTTTATAAATCACTTTTTTCTATAATTTTATTTAATTTTTATAAAACTTTCCACGTTCTCTACTGTTTTACATATTTTATAATTTCGACAATATTTTCCCAACGTTTCGATGTAACAGAGCTTCCGCTGGGCTAATGAATTACCCTCTCGCAGATTTTGTATTTAAAACGCGAACGTTTTACGTCAACGAGTACTGTTCCACGAGAAATCCCAGGGCGATTTTATTCATCCACACTCGGCCATCCAGTGTGTTAATACAAGTTTAGTTTTACCACAATGCATGCGCCGTCGGTCGAGGATCCTGAAGCTTCACGGCACTGGAATATTAATGACTTATTAACATCGCCAGTCCGTTCTCCAAGCTCTCGTTAGTAATAAGAGATCCCCGGCATTATTCCGTCCTCCGGAATAATAGTACGTGGGATGCGTATAGACGCGTCGGAATAATTTTTTAGAATATCACTCGCGCGTTTGATAACACTTTAGCTGGCAACCAGGCCAGCTCACTGCTTTCTGCGCTGTGTATTATGCTGCCTCCTGTATTTTTAAAACTGCGCCGGCTACTCGCATAATGAGTCCTGTGACCTGTAACGCGGAACAGCCCGGGCACAGACTGCCGGATTTAAAGAGTCTGATTTTGGCGCCGGCATATCTGATTTCGACGGGGAAGTATCGTTAATGACGAGAACTATTTTCGGCTATTTTAGATCGTGGCAATACTCAATGTTTGTAAGACGATTGCAACTGGGTTGAAATTAAATAATTCAGATCCGCGAATCCCATTTTTCGACTAGTTTATAATTAAGTTTTTGGTAAATTAATTGTGATTGATTTCAAATTGAAAAACTTACTGGATATTGTAGTATTTCGGATTTAAATTGATTCAATTTCACAATATAACGTTCTGCTTTCCAGAACGGGAAAGTACCAGGAACTCGGATTCAATTCTCGGAGCAAGCTAACAATTGACAAGGATGATTTAGAGTTCATGATGGATATTCACGATAATCGTAAGAATAAGGATTAAATAACCGCGTTAAGTCGACGACTCACGCGGACATTGTTCGTCAACATCTGAAATACGAAGCGAGAATGTAACGGTAATAGCCGAGCACGGCGTATATGTAGAACTAGAGCGACCCTAGGAAACTGGGCCACCCGCAAAGTTATGACTGCTTAATATTTCAGAATACCCCAAAAACCACACACATCGATTTATTCTGCTTTCAAAATTAAAACGAATCTTCCTGCTACAAAGTTTGAACTGTCGTGTTCAACTTGAAATTGCACTCAAATGCAGTTGAAAATCTGAAACTCTGTAGCACTGGAGGCGAAAGGTCGGCTACGAGCGGGAAATGAATAGAGCAGTTTCCTGTGGTCGGCGCATGCATATTCGACTATTTAAAACATTCACGGGGAAATTATCGTCGCGGAGATAGTCGGGCGAGAGCGTCCCGGGCTGCCCTGGCGCTCTGCCGCCCGCCTCGTTTGCATAATGCTAATGATAAAAACATTATTACCGTTCCCGGAGATAATTGCGCGGTATGCTCCCTTTTTCCGCCAGCCACTGGACATCGTGTTATTAATAAAAACGTCCACTGCGAATGAGGTGGAAGCATCGATCACGCGTACTATGTAACAACGAGCAATAACAAAGTGGTCGGGTGGCTTTTTTCGGAGTGAAATCAGTCGCGCATCGGACGGGAAAGCTAATTGTATGTCAAAGGTTAAAGGTGACAGGTTAAAATGTTAAAAAACATTGGAGAATCAACTTGTAATTAGTTCAAATCGTTGTGTTAAATAATATTCTTGTAAACATCTATTCTCAAAAAATATTGACGCCTTAAAATTGGAAAAATATGGCAATCACAATAATTTTTTGGTTATCAGAGTATTTGCTCCGCCCAAACACGTAATGTTTGGTTCTAAAATTATGTTCTATCAAAAACAAGCGAAATATTTGAAAGTTAAAGTAATAATTTAGAAAGACGGCTCACCACCGATTCTAATGATTTTCACATGTTAGTAGAGGTGAGCCGTCTTTCTAAATAATTACCAAAGTTAATATATTTGGAAAATTTGTAACAAATTTGGGCCATGTGAAAACTTCGAAATCACCTTGCGATTGGCTGTGAACTTTTTCTCGAATAGCTCTGTTTATCGAAATCCGTGTCCTCGAGTGCGTATTTGTTTGCAGCGACCGATAACGAAACTAATTGCACGCGTGGGCGAGTGAAACATTGTGCAAGAACGCAACGTGACTTTGTAATTTCAGTTCGCGTACTGCCGTCGCTGGCAGAAGTTTTATTTACGCGCATTAAAATCAATGCAACGTTTACAAAGACGCCGATCGAGAGACGACGTGCACGACTTACGTAACCGGCATAACTAACTGCTGGTTTCTTCTGCGAGCACGTGTCGCCTTCGACTGTCTGCTTTCTACTATCAGGTAATTGTCTCGCGGCAATCAATTAAATTCGAAGCAGAAAAATATGAAATAGAAATTATTGCAGTCTGTCGTATTTAGATTGTTCCAGGTGCGTGAACTTAAAACACGTTTGTCTCACTTGCGGCGGCACTCGGTCCGTCTACATATATATAATAGCATCTATCTTGTTAATGTCGGGCACACAGGCCGGTAATTAATTACACGTATCAGCAACGCGCGTCGCATCGTGTGAATACAGGGTGTCTCAAAAATACTGTGTCTCATTGCCTCATTCAAGTAAAATCTAAACAAAGTTGCCGAATTGTGAATGTTTGGATATTAAATCTGACGTACAAATATTTTTGAAGCGTTGGACGAAACACATACATTTGAACTACTAGTGACCGCACCGATTAACGAAAGATTGATTAATTCATAATCAAATATTATTTGAACGAATCCGATAATTTCGGCAGAAAATTTTATGAAGTACCAATGCAAGTATAAATCACTTTGATGATTTATTTTAGTATTTTGAAGAACCTGAATGCGCAAGTCGCACAGTTGGCTCGTGGCAAGTAAATTCGTCGGATTTACCAAATAAAACAGGAATTCCAGGAGAGCTCCGCCCCCCTGGCCCCCTCCATTGGCATCTAGTGGGTATTAGGCATCCGAGTGGATTTATGCGAATGCAGTTCCACACATACTAGCGCCGACATAGTGGTTCTGCGCGCGCGCGCGAATCTGACTGCGGGTTGTTGGTACGCTGCTACTGAAACGGTCTCAGCCAGTGGCACTCGCCGGATAATGCGAAACCCTTGAAGAGTCGAGCCCATAAACTCCTTTCAACCCTGATGTCCTCTGCCAAATTTGAGGGTGAAAAGCTCCAAATGTTACATTTTGTGGAATTGACTTCGGGAACTGGGGAACTATATTTCGTTTGGCCTTTGGACAACTAATTTTGTGCAGAATGCTTGTTTTAATACTAGATTTAAAATCTTGAATATTCAACTTACTTTTATTCCCCAAATTGATTAACAATTGATATGCGTCAACGATATATCTCGATCGTCACTTACAAGGAAAGAGGCAACGGCGGGCGAGAAAGCTTTTCCCAAGGTTATTTCGGAAACGTGTTCGGCAGCCGGAATGAGTTGTTTGCGGGCCTGGCCTAATATATATCCGGCCGGGAGAAAAGTTAAATAAGGGTTGTATGGTGAGCACCAGTGGTCTAAGGGATGTTTCGGAGGGTTGCCGGGCTCGTTCCAGGGATATACAGGGTCACCCAGAAATGTTCTGTCACCCTACAATATCTAATAAACCATTTAACTCTCATACATTTTTGATTAAGCAACCCAAGTATTCGGTCGAGTAAAAGTTGCACTTAAAAATTAATTCTTTCAGGCTTGCCCATACATTCTTTTCGAACCAATCACAGGTTATATCGAATGATTATTAATATCAATTTTGTTAACACACAAGGTATAAAAATGTCGATTAGACGAATGTCATATAAAATCAATTACGCGTTCTACTGCTATTGAATTAATTTTAATGTAAATTCTTTATTGTAAAGATAATCCTGTCAAATTCACTGTTGACAATACTTATAAATATTTTACGAATAATAAGTCAAACTTGGATACAAAGAACCAACCATCATCCTAAGAATGCAAATATCGAGTTTATGCTTTTTGCGCTGCGAAACTTGATTGGAACTGTGCTTCTCAATGCGATGACAAAGTTTGGTAATACATTTTTCGCTCACCCTGTAGGAAAGGGTGGCGAGTCGGGGACGGCGAGGAGGCAAAGTGGGATGCTCGAGGAAGAGGGGAACGGATTCCAGGCTGGAATAGAGCGAGCGTATAGACACAGGGGGAGAGTTGGCAGTGTTATTGGTTTTTGTTGCGCATGCTTGCTACTGGCGCCAATCTGGCGAATTATTAGCCAAGTTTAAGCGAGCAGAGGTGAGATAGATTATGACAGGCTCTTGCGACATAATGCTCGTCCCCCTAACAGACAAACCATTGCCCCGAGAAACCTCATCCCACGAGTGTTATCTTTAAGGATTTTTCTAGTGAAAGTACTATACAATAATCCGGAATTCTTTCTATTTATTTATTAGTAATCAATGAGTTTCACTAGTTTCTATTTAATTACTGATACTATATAATTTCCATTTAATTATTTCTGCTAGTTTTTTCGCTTTACTGTACAAAAGCCAGGAAGATTAATTTGTTTCGTTAAAAGAGTTGGAAAGTAGGTAAACAGTATACTTGCAATCCTTGCAGGGGACGGCCAGAAAGGCGGACTCCAGTTAACGTAGATAAAGCGACGTAAAATTTTAACGCGAGCACAATAGCGACAACAAACGGGGAAGGGTAGGATGGACGAAGTAAGAGGGTCTGAAAGTTTAATGGGGCTTTCCAGGGGACACTCGGGCCAAACGGAATCGATCTGGAATACTATATAACGCCGGCAACATCAATAGCAGTGACAATAATCGTAAAGAGGTCTTTCGCGAAACTATCGTCGGCCGGTCTTGCTTTATTAACGCTTTACTGCAACTCTCTTGCAACTAGATCTTTAATAAATGCCAAGACAGTCAAGGCCGTTTTCGATCTCGAAATATCCTGTCTCCAAGCCATGTATTCGCGTCATTGCTTTCGCCGGACTGGTCAAACAGAGCAACGACGGAAGGTTCTGCGGTCTGCAAGTGTACCCGCTGTTTATACTAGTGGATGAATCGAGGCATCGTTTATTGGACACTGCCTCCCCCACTTTCCTTTCGCTATTTCGCGTATACATTCCCGTTTGCCCCGCAAACATTAATAGGCAAACGTTTGATGCACTCAGATCGCCGCCGCGTCTTTTTTTCCAGCGATTTTTCACCGGCGCTTATTGCCGCCCTCGCGCAAAGGTTTGACGTGCAATTAATTTATTGGTCGAAATAGCACGGGCGTGCTTCGCTGATTGGAGGGTTGGAGTTGGGAAATTGTGCGCTTACAGAGCGCATTTTCGAGGAGTACATTCTGCCTGGGATTAATAGCGGGGATTGGGAGGGGGGTGGGCGTAATGTGATTTCAATTGGCATTACCGATAATGTTGACGTTGGGTATCCTGGAATAGTATCCGGGAATTATTGGAATACCAATGTTGGGGAATTCGGGAGATTTCTTAGTAATCTGTATTTATCCCCTTTTCAACCTTCGAAATGTTATATTTGGTCCTTTGATTTTCTGTCTCGCATAGACTGAGAAATTATATTTTAAAAAATCCGTAATTATTATCCCATTTTCACCCTTCAAACTACCATATTTAGTTTTCCTTTCATCCCCACGTTTCTCTATCGTCTTACTCACGTAAATCCCGAAAGCAATCGTGAATTCCTAGGAGCTCAGATTCCCGTGGAATTTTCGTGGAAAAGCCATTTAAGTGGCTCATTGTTGGGCGTCCCGAATGCAGCAATGGAACGAGACCGGGCGAAGTGGGAGGGCGAAGGGACGTAGGAAGAAATGGCCGGCGTATTCAGGTCGATCTAAAGTATTCAGTGGCGGTGGCTACGGGGCCGATTCTAATTCAATGTTTCGCCGCTCGTACTTCAGGGGGCGCCAGCCGAGCGTGTGTGCACGCGTGTGCATCCCGCCGGCGGCGTGTCACTCTGATTCCTACTCCGGCAGATGATTAAAGTGTGTGTGTTTGTGTTTATGTGTAAACGTGTCGATTGTGTGCGGCTCTGTTTACCTGGCGCACCGATGCACTCTGGGTGCGACGGGTTAGCGTTCATGTGAGATTTGTGGCTTGAACAGTGGCGGTGAAGCTTTCGTTCTCGGTTTACTTAGTTGGCGCCACAATGTGGGCGGAATTGAAGCGGATGTTACACATTTGTTGTTTAGATTATATCCCCTCATTTTTTAAATCATTTCTGACGCACTTTACGGCCAAGTTTCGCATGGAACAGAACATTTTTTAATAAATAATATTAATTTTGCTTAACCTTTCCACTCGGTTCACAATATAATTGCTTTCGCAGTATTATTCAACAGATGCTCTTTGAATCAGTGAAGAATTGCACTTGGGAACAATTGACATTAACAATAACTGAAAATTGGGAAACAATAACACTCGCTCGTTGATACTATGGATTCGCGGCGGACGTAAATTATAAAGGGAACATGATCCAAAATTGATCGGGGGCCTTGCTTTCCCGGGCGCAATTACCACTTCCAAAGCAATCAGCCGACGAATTAAACTTTCGAGAGCGCTTTATTTAATGAACGCAACTTTCCCCGAGTTTTCCACCTTCGATTACTCTTTTTTATTAACCCCCGTTGTGACATCAATATTCTAGAAACCATTTTTTTAATTCAATCCATTCACTTGTTAACAATTACGGTAGAACTATTTACTGGTTAAATCATCGGTGGTAAATAAATATCAATTTAACTGAGTTATGTGAGTTGGTAGGAGGGGCACGAGAGAGCGCTGAATAACAGAGCGGAGTCCAATTTCTCCACGTAATTTTGAGCGCCACTGTACATTACGTGCTTAGCTGGTATAGTCCGCGTGGAATTGGATAATTCTAATACAGACACGCCGGTACACGCCCCCTCTGTGCAGCTCGTGTGTGCGCCTGTGTCTGTGTTTAAGTAACCTTTGACCAACTCCGCAACAGTGTGCCTGGTGCGCCCCCCTCGGCGGGGAGCGGCAGCGGCTTCTCCCCGCGTCCCGACGCTCCTCTTTCCCTCTTTCGACGGTGTCTCGCATTCGCGTCAGTCTCGCACTCGGATTTTACCCCCATTGATCCCCTGTTCTTCTCATTTTCTCGCCGGCAACCAGCCCCGCGCCACGTGCCTCTCCGTTTTCACTCGGCTTCTCTTTCTTCTCCCTGCCGGTCGCTCGCGTCTCAAATTGCTTTTACTAGAAATGTAATACCACGTGGAAATATTGGCCGCTCTGTCCTTATCCCTCTCCTCCTCCACCTTTTGCCGCAGCGCGGAAGTTATTTTATGCTCTCCTTTTAATATCGGACCTGCGGGTCGAGTCTCTCTCTCTCTCTCTTTCTCTCTCTCTCTAGCTCTTTTAGATTCGTGAATATTTTCGGGCTGCAAGTGCCTCGCCGGGGCAACCCTTTTAACGGCGCGCAGGATGCTTCGGATTTAATTTCCGGTAATGGGATTCCTTAAATTGCCACTGTTTTCGGGAGAACAACGCTGGCCCAGCCGAACTTCCGCGCCTCAGCTAATTTAATGTCGATGGAGGAAGTAGTACGGGTGGGAAACATGCGCGGGAACAAATGCGAGTTAAAAGTGCACCCGAGTTTAATGAGTTTTGGAGGTGGAAAATGTTGAGGTGCTGTTTGTACTGTTTTGTTACATCACATATTGCGTAATATTCTTCTGGTATTTTAACATCAGCGATGGTTTATATGAATAATTTAACATCGCTAAAAAATATACATTTTTATTATACCTAAAATCCAATTAAATTAGAGTAGAAATGGTTAATAAAAGTTCAATTAAAATTGCAAGCGCAACTTGGCCACGCGAGATATTTTAAAAAGGTATTTTTTAGCTAACTGCTCTAATTAGTTGGCAGATAGTCCAGCTTCTTGTGGGGAGCTCATAAATCGGTTTAACTCCCTGGGAACCTTTCCCTATTTTGCCTCACGAAATCCCGGGAACTTGCTAGGAAAGTTAGTTGCAAATTATTTCTCGAGTAGTATAATACTGGAAGGTTCGCTTATACTTCTTATAAGTTGGATCCGGCCCCGAGCTTCGGGGACATACTTCAATTTATTCCAGAGGCTCTTGGTGCTGCAACTTATGCTGGTTTTACATTTTTATCGAAATGCGAGCTATCCTTGCAAGTTTATTCTATTTCGTTGTACTTTATTTACAAATGGTTAAATTACCGTAAAAATTACAGTAATTTAACCATTTTAATTAAAATTCAGAATATAGAAACAGAAGAAAATACATTAATTATTTTATGAAATTATTTTATGAATATTAATAATTTATGAATATTTTATGAATTTTATATTTGAAAATATGTTAATCAATTTCCGTTCATAAATCATTGTTCAGAGAAAATTAATACAAACAAAAAGAAAATCCAAACGGGACAATGGGAGGAACAGAATGTGGTTGATCGAAGTGCAGGGTGTTCATTGGTACCTCTTAATTAAGCGAGCGAGGGGCGGCCCAATACAGTGGGCGACGATACAGGGGTGTAATAATGTTAGGCTTCGGAAAATGTGATATCAAAGCATGAAATATTATTGGCTGGCCAATATAATGGCAGGAGTGTGTGCTATTAGAGGCTGGTGTCGTAATGCCGTATTACATTATTCAATTAAACCGATTGGAGGACTACACAGAGAGCGGGCGGGCTCTCTCGGGGGCACAAAGAGGGTTGGCGTGGCTGCCGGGGCAGATCGATAGTCCTCCTCAATGTAACAAACACCCCCGTCTCGCTCCTCCGATCGTTTATATAGTAACTTAAGCGCGCGTCGGTGAAATAAACGGACTATAATACGTCAATTTATGTAGCAACATCGTACACAGACTACAATGAGCGCGGCTATTATTCCGAGAAGTCGGCCATGCAAAAAATATTGACAATACCGAGTGTTAGCATCCCCCGCGCAGCCCCCGTAATTCTATTCCGCCCCGCAAGCTAACCGCACGTGTGCGCGAAACTCGTGCAATTCGCAGTGCAGCACTTTTGCTGGGATTACCAGCCGATACTTGTACTCGGAATCGTGGCGGAGTCGTCGATTTTTAATTGGAACAAGGAATTAAATGCAACCCGTTTCGATGAAGAAATAAAAGTAATAAAATAGCTGGCGAGGATTCTGTAATACAAATAAATCAGTTGAAATACTCGAGTGATTTTTTATTGTAGGACTTCACATTCTCGAAGTTTGAACTCGAATGAGGAATTCGTGATTGGTCTATAAGCACTCGGCAGTTCAATAATGTTCCAAGAGATTGCTTGTTACAGATTTATCGATTTACTTTGCGCCGGCAAGCTGGTCAGGAAAGTGGAAATTCCCGGAAAATGTGAAACTATTTAACGCGATGTGAAGGCGCTTGGAATTAGTTTTCAAGTTGGTCTCGTTCGATTCGCGATCGGCTCCACTGTGGATGGCGCGGTCCTGTAATCGGGGAAATATTTACCAGGGCGCAACACAGGGAAATACTCTGCTAAAGTAGGAATAACTATGTGGAAGCCCTTCCATCCGATAACATAGTATTGCTTTATTCGTGCTATTCAATTAAAGCGGCGTGGCCGCACCGCAGCTTTGCCAGATCGATAGTTCCACCGGCGACGGCGGCAGCGTTTCAACTAATATTGTCTGGAGCCGCGACAGAATTGCCCCACCGACTATTTTGACAAGGCGATAATTGCATTCGGCAGCCAATGCCGCGCCTGTAACTGGCAAAAGACCCTGTCAAACTCTTCGCAAAACACCCCCCCAGCTTGACAACTTGTAATGGGAATCGATTTGCATTTTGTTCCCGTTGAATAATTGGGCCAACTTTCATCGTTCCGTGTAATATTGATGACCCGAATTTAATAAACTCAATCAAATAAATCATTAATCTTCAATATTTCCAAACAACTCTAACAAATATAAAATATTTTCTGTTTCAGGTGAGCTTTCATACAACAAAATTCGTCACTAATAATTGGAGGGTTGTGAAAACTGTCACAAGGTACCATTGCGACATTCATGATTAATTACTTCGTTTACTCATAATTATCAACTGCCCCAAATTCTAATTCCACAAACACTCTATAGAAAGAAACAAACGAAAGAGAAGAACAAAGTGAAAAGGGCAAGGGCAAAAAACAGAGAGTCCCAACAAATGGCTTCACGACACGGTGGCGCGCGCGCGGCGAGCATTATTAATACCGACACGAAGCCCTCATTAGAGCACGCATGAGCGAGTCATCAGCTCGAAGAGGGTGCCTAATTGCATCGTTCAAATAGAAATCCCGAGTATTCCGCCAGTGGGAATCGATAAATCCGGTGATACGACAGTAGCAGGCAGGTCTTCTCTAAGTATTTAGAGTTTACATTGCGCCCGCATCGCACTGGCCGGTGTAGCAACGCTAATTCGTTCTAATTACATATTATTCGCCGGGCAGGCACGATGGTGGGGGGATTCCGAGTGGGAGAAAAGCCAGGTGAGTGGAGGGGATGTGGGCAGGGCGTAGTAGGGGCAATAAAGCAAAGCGTAATACAATAAAGTCCCGCGAGATAAGCCCGTAATTCGCGCGGTAATGTTGTTACCGGCATGTCATAAATACTATTGCGTACCAGTAATAACTGGAGCGTGCCTGTAAGGCTTCTTCTAATGACATTACATCGCGCATTTATCGAAACGTCGTAGTAACTCGTGTAAAAAGATTCCCGCTAGTCTCGCTCGTCTGGCTCAGTTGCCACTTTCGTCTGTTTATTTATTGATTTTAAACCATTTTTAATTGTGGCAGCGAAACATTTCTATTCATAGTTAACCACAGGACTAATTGAACCGAGGCGAATGTAATTAAAAGCTAACTATGTGCCGACTTAAACTGAAATGAATTTAGTACGTTGCTGTATTGCAGATAACAGTTTTAATGTTGACGCAATTTGGCATTCAAGTAGCTGTTGAATATTACAAACGTAGATAACAACGGTTGTATTGCATTGTAATGGATTCATAACGCGGGATCTCGGGTTCCCGTCGAGTCGCCACGCTAACTGGACAAATATTAAAGCAACAAGCAACGCTCGAGAGCAAGAAAAAATTGGACAAACTATTTCGCGAGAACAGCGCCAGTGGCGGTGCTGGTAAAAGCCTGGGGTGCTTCTTTTTTTTTACTTCGTCTATCAAAGGGCCGAGCTTTTACCGCGCGAAACGTTGCTACACAATGGTTCCGAGGCAAACATTACAGTCGACGTAAGCACTAAATATTTTTGACCAAACAACAATGGAACAAGTTAGTTTCGTACTGGAAATACGAAAACTATTTTAATGTAGAATCTGAAAATTAAAAGTGCAATCCGCGATTTCATTATTGTTCAGTACTTTGTAAATACTTTAGATGCCATTTTTTATTTATTATATTTTATTTTACTATATATGGTTATGTTTATTATATTTATATAATATTATTTTATATATATTATTTATTATATATATATTTAATCTTTTCTGTCGGAATCTGTGTTTTATAATTCAAACTTTTATTCCATCGTTTTGCTGGTTTTCTCATTAGTGGTTGGGAGTATTTTCCAGAGCGGTGCGCTTGGCTATCGGGTTCAAAGTCTAACGTGATCTTTAATTCAAAAATGTCGGATTCCGCATTACGCCAATGGGGTGCTCGCCCTACGTCGTCCATTAAAAGTCGTCGGCCCTTCTCCTTCCCCTACTTCCATCGCCGGGGGGGGGGGGGGGGGGGTGAGGACAAAAACCAGAAAACGTAAAAGGCACGGGCGCCCCCCAGTACACACGTGCTCGAAACCAGTTCACGCTGAAGGCAGCGGGGAGGCTCCCCCTTCGCATACCACTAGCCAGGAAAAATAGATTGTTGACGAATAAGGGGGAGAAAAGGCTCGTGTAATAGGATTACCTTATCACGGGATAATTAGCGCCGTTGTTACACGTAAGCACGAGCGCCAGGGAATTTTATGAGCAAAAGTAATAATTTTCGGGGGAAATCGCGGGCAATCTTCCTGGTGTATTTAATCTCGTGAATTCAGGTAAATTGCCAAATGAAATTGAGCAAATTTTTCATGCAAGTGACTTCCAAATTAATCATAGATGTCTAACTAAACATCGAATGAATGCATGTTAACTGAAATCCATTCATAACCGACCAGTAAACAAACCTGACATTTCAATCAATCGCCATAAATCATTACCTAGAATTTCCCGAAAATGTCTCAGATATTCCAATTTTATTCGTCAATCTGGTGTATTTTTGCTGGCATCTGCTTTTTTCCCTAAAATAAATGTGCCACGGATTCCTCCCTCGTTGTCCAACGCACGCGCAGAGCCCATTGGCAAGAGAGAGGGGCGAACGACTAGAGGAAATTTCTGTGTTCGTGTATGTGCCCGTAGTTTTCGTAATCGCGAAACATTTTCAGTGCGCGCACCCAGTTGCGATATTTTTCCCGGGCGGCTTTCCCGAGCGGAAAACAGTTGGTAGGAAAGTTCGATGGCGTAAAAAGGGTTAATATGTTGCAGACTTTTCGAATACCGCTCGGATATTCAGAAATTTATTAGTTTCCGATTTTCGCTCGCGCAAAGGTATATTTTTTAATGGGAAACAAATTCTTTTTTAATTCGATTCACATTCCAAATTCAACTCGTCTCGGTTATCGCCAAGCCTCAATTGATCAGCTCTCCAATTAGTACCTGAAATATGCAAGCACATAAATTATAATATCCAATTTCACGTTAGAGAGTTCGCCGGGGAAAGAAGGGAAATGTAGAAATCGACACACAAGTTACGCTTTGAGCGGACGAGTGTCTTTTCAGCGTGCATGTACAGCCGTGCAGTAATATAACGTACGTACCTAATGTGACTAAGTAAACACACATGTTATTGCACGCATATGTGTAAGTATACCCTGTATACATCAGATCCCGGGCGAAGGATGGAGGAGGAGGACGCGTTTCCATGGGAACGCATCCCTTCTATCGGTCCATCCCTTCATCCCTTAGCCTTTCTCCTCTCATCTCACCCTCTCACTCCAACTTAAACCTCGCTCAACAGTTTCTCCCACTCTCGTTCCTCTAATTCACATCCCAGGCTTTCCAATCCCTACTCCCGGCAGCTGCGCCTTTGGGTATTCGTTTGAGGCACATGTTTGTTCTTTCTCCTTCTCTCCTGCCAAAAACATTGGTGTCGACTATATCTTTTTATCTTTCTCAGACTGCTTGCTCTCTATTTATCCCTGACTTGTCCAGACTAAGTCGTCCTGCTCTGTCTTCACATTTAGCATAGGTTTTCGACCACCCCCTGGGTGAAAGCCCTTCACTTTCACACCAATTCACCTGGCCCTTTGTGCGCTAGGGAAACTATTCATTGTCAATAGCGGCGATAGCCAACACGTCACCCTGTTGGCTGGTTCTTTCTCTTTTCCGCCCTTCAGGAGGGTTGTATTCCCTGTGGGACGTTGGTGTGCCTACTACTATGTACGTATTCCTGGCTGATGCACGGCATTCACGCCATGGGGACTTGGTAATCATCCAGGGAATGATCTTTTGGCCGGGATGGTGACACGTTCAAAGTGGTTTGTCGAGGTGTTGATTAGTGCAAGTGCTGCGTCAATTGCAGAATTCATTTCTAAAAAGGGACTTGAAACTAATTTTAATAACTTGTATTGTGAAATTGTTGTAATTCTGGTAAAACAAGAGGTAAAGCATCCTTTTCTCTTCAAAGGATATTCGCGATTTCACGAGGAAATATTTTCGCATTAATAATTCTGCTAATTTGATGCTGTGTTCGCTGGTACGGTCGAAAGCCTTAATTGCATCGGCTCACTCTGTCCCGATAACGGCGGCGTGTCATTAGCAGTTTCTCATTAGGATTATTAGTATGTTAATCAATGTGCTTTAAATACAATATTGTCGTGAAAACTTGGCCTGATAGCTTCTACAGTGCTTAGAAGCTTGGGGCTATCAAGATAGTGTATGTAGCTTCCTTCTTCAGTCCTATCACCGAGATTATCTCTCCTTGCTGGTCGAAGGGTGAATGGAGAAGGAGGCAACTGGCTGCTAATTAAGTTGGGCGAATTCCGTAGCCCATGGTGTTATCGAGCCCCATCGAGTAAATCAAACTTCTTGAAAGTAACTATTAGTCGGCAGTATGCTTGCAAGAATTGTAGTACGAAGCACGCCTTAAACTGCATTAATTTCTTAATTATATATTCAGTAATAAATAGTTGTAATAAAATAATGAAGGTAGAATTCCATTTTAAGTATTTAAAAATTGCATTTTGTCATTTTCACGTTCGCAAATAAATTCGAGTCTGAGGCTCGCATGCATGTTGCAAAAATATTAATTAATTCTTCGTGTCATTAGATTTCGTTTACACTGCCATATCCAGTCGTATAGGACTGGCAGTGGAAAAAGCGAAGTCGCGTGGACAGAGAGCGAGCTTTTTGTTTGCTGAAAAAGCAGTTGACAGCACGTTTCAGTAAATATGTCCTTTGACTGAAATCTGTTTTGTCGCATGCAGCAGCGCGCGCCCAGCCTGTATAATCAATCTGCAGACAGATTTTCCGGTATTACTGGTGCTACGTGACTCACCACGCCGGATATGGCTTAAATTTTATGGTATTTCAGCGGCCATGCACTCGTGATTCACGATTCCCGCGCTGCGGCTATCGCCGTTCTTCGACGGCAATCGTTTGATCCTAACTCAAATAATATAATCGAAAAATCTATGCAAAACTAAATAAAAACTTATTTAATTGTTAATCCTTTGTAAAATATTTTAAAAATACAATAACTATTTACTTTACATTCCTTTGAATTATTAATTCTTTGTTTCAATAGCGAAGAAATTAAATCTTTCAAGATACGCGTGTCAACAAGTGGCGCAAGAAACCGATTGAAAAAGAGAGCTCCAACACGAGCATGAAGTCGTATACGCGGGCTGCACTGTGACTCATAATGAATTGGTGTGTTATTGGCTGCTTGACACATGTGGCCTTCGCAATAAAAGATTCAGCTCCAACAATGAGGCGCGAAGAGAACTTGGAAGTCTCGTTTGATATACTCGTGAAAGTTTATGTAGATCCGGTAGCGGCTGCTCGCGGGAGATGCGCGCATGTGTCACTCTGATTCACCGAGTTCCGCGGTACACTGAACATTTATGACGTTTCAGGACGTAAGAGGATATTTGCATTTGCCGAGTATGCCGCTCTCAATTCACACGTGAAGCAAACTTGCTATCCAATGTTAATCCACTGCCACGCCTCAAATGAATAACAAAATGTAAACTAATATTTATATATAGATTGACATCATTTCCATGCGATTGTCACTTCTGAGGTTGTAAATTTAATTTTCGCGGAAACTCCGGGCAAATTCTAAAGCCGGGGGAAAACACTTCTCCGGCGCGCACGAAGTAAATAATAATGAAGATCATTTTACCAGGCGAAACCAGGCAGAGGGCGACTGCTCGCGCACTTGCACAGTATTACGTATGGACCGGCACGAATTAATTGCGAGCTCTCCCACGAGCGAGAGAGCGGCCGGGCGCAACTTGAGAAGGAGCAAGAGCGAAAAAGAAAGATCAAGCCTCTGGCGGAGTAGCGAGGGGAGTAACTGGGAAAGGCGAGAGAAGGCGAAGTGATAACGTGGGAGCAAGTAGAGTAAGCAAGCACGAGTCAGACACTCTCGGCAGGCAAGGAAAGGGCGATAGAAGGAGACGGGGACAAAGTACGGTCTCGAATTCCATGTAGCCACGTAATTCACGTTAATTGGTATTCAGAGGGGGTTACCCGTTGTGTAGTGTGTCTTTTGAAAACAAGCTGGATCTATCCCATCGAGAGGCAACAGCCCTTAAACCCCCGGCAACCCCTTCCGCCACCTTCCACCCCCTTCCGCCCCTGCCACCCCACTTTACTTCCCCTTCTCCCCTTAGTCACTATATATTTCAACCCTCTGGCCTTTCTCCTTCCTTATTTCTTGCCTCGACCTTAGCCGCTTCCTTCCACCGGATGCTTTCTATACTTTAACATTAGCCCGCCAAGATTCTATCGTGCCGGAGCACCGTTTTCAACGGTCGCTTTGGATTATCCTCCGCTTAAATTTCGAGCATTTTGGCAGGATATCTTAATTTGGGTATTAACTATCCACAATTTAATGAGAATTTACAATTGGATATTACAGTTTTTTGACTCGATTTTGCCAATAACAAAAGTGGTGGAGAGGGCGGAAAACTGCCGGGAAATATTTAACTAACTCGTTATTTAACTCGGCGCGGTATGAAGTTGACGATAACTGCTCTCGTAAACTTGTGGCCCTGCAGATGCTTGAGGTTTGAGCAGTGGCTGTTCGTCCTCTGTGTGTGTAGACGTATTTGCGTATCGTCAGTGTTACTCCCTCGAGACGTTCCTTGACAGTTTCCGAGCCGAGGCCAAAATCAAATTCCCTCTCTGCCCGCCCTTGTTGCGTCCTCTTTTCGCCCCCCTCAACTATTGTGTTACATGGCTAACAGCCAGTTCAACCTGATGACGCGTGTATAAAGCGGTCTCATAAGGAAGGGGTAGTTTTCCATTATTCTATACTGTTATAGCTAACGTCCCGGGGAATTGTTCCTACCAAAACCTTAATAACATCATCTATGAAGCAGAGTTTCAAGGGAAACCTGTGAAAAAACTGCCATTGTATTCGGTCGATTTATTGTGTGGAGATAATAATAGTTTGAATTAGTCATATCAGTCGATTTGTTCGATTCATTTGGTATTTACGAGGATAAATTTCATATGAAAGCTGCATGAATCATTGAACGTTGGGCTCGCGTGCATGTCAAGTGGATTCATGATTAATGCAAAACTCAACTTCAACTACTTTTATGAAAATCCGCCTAGTGACTTTTCGCGTCGACTTAACGAATACCGGGCTTGTTACAAACTTTATTTATATACATAGATGGATACGCTAATGGCATTGTTGAACTTCATCACTTCGTATTGCTAAACTTTATCATTTAACTTTGAACTCTCCGCTCCGTTCCTCTTTCGTCAGCTAACTTTCGTTGGGCATTTTCGAGGCGAAATTCCAAGTTGAATTTAATAAAATTCCGGTAAGTTTAGGAGTAGCGAGGACTAAACCGGGGAGTGTTCGAAAATTTAACTCTGCAATTACGAAAAGCAGCCGATTGCTGCTATAGTATTTTCTTATTTTATATAGTGCCTCTATATAAATAATTGCAATAGTATTTTAATTTTGACTAGTACAAATTACCTTCATATTACTTAATGAATGTAATTTGAGAAATACCGGATAAATTGATCATTTGCCATTAATAATGCTAGCTAATAATTATCAGCACCAAAGTTAATTCCTATGATATTAAATCCAATAAATAGTGCGTTGCTCTACTAAAAGCTGTTTCCCCATCGGCGATATTTTTCTCGCCGCTTAATTTCACTTTCACATTAGCCGCAGCAATTTTTTAGTCCACCTCGCTTGAGGAAGGAAGGGAGAATGAAGGAAAGCGAGAGAGACAGTGGCGCTCGCTAGTGAATGGGTTTCATTAAAGGGAGTCTCTGGGCTCGCACAGGCACATAGACAGCCAGATTGACTACAGTTGGAAACTGAAAGATAATAAGTAAAATGGAGCGTAACTTTCATCCTACATTTAATGTGATTAATCCGAGTGGTCCTTTTCCACCTACGTTGCGCAAATTCAACCGGGTTCACGGAAACTCGCTTTCCCTGTTTCTCTCTCACTCCCTCGAGCAGACGCCCGCGCTTTCTGTTTCGCTGGTGTTGCCGACGCTGCTCTCGAGAAATTAGTAAATTGCCCGGTGCGCAGCTTGATATTTTCATTAGGAACAAAACAGGATTACGTAATTATCGGAGAATTTATTACCGGCACTCGCTAGTTTAAAAGACTGGAATGGAGATTCATCGGGGATTTTGATTATGACGTGAATTTGCTAGGAGCACAACTACAGCTGCTACGTGAGGTGTTACACGCGGCAGGTTTTCCGGTTTACCTTGTAACTTAATTAGAGTTTCGACGGTGCAGTTAGGAGTTTCTGCTGCTTTCAAGTTTGAGCTGGCGGGAAACTAAACTAAAAAGTCACGGTGTTGTAGGACTGAATTAGTGTGTCCAACTTTAATCTACTTTCCAAGTCCATTTCCGACAAAAATATACAAGAAACAGAACAAAATAATATCTGAAGGACTAAGACCGCCTGCACGGAGCCCAATTGCAGGAAGTATCTGGGAATAAACGTATCAACGCTAGATACGGAACATTGTTAAAGAAATGCATAAAGCGACAGGGAAAGCTTGCGAGGTGAAAGAGGAAAAGAGTGAGAGTGAGTGGCGGGGAGCCGCGGCTTCTGATCCAGTGAGTGCGATGGGGGGTTGACGGGGGTTGACGGTGGAACCGGGCGACGCAGCGGGAGGCAGTGGGAAGGCAGACTAGACAGATTGGAATTGGAATAGGGTGGCGCGCGCGGCGCAAACACACATTCGCGAGAACGTGGAAACAAAAGCCGCGTTATTCGCGAATCTAGCCAGCACCCCGTTCGCGCCCACCCCCTCTACCATCGGCCCCCGATTGCCGCACCGGCACGCTCTGTACGGCTGGTTCCGGCGATCGATAATAATCTTGCGCAACAGTGCACACACATTTGGAACACGCTAGAGCGAAGGGGCTGGATGGAGCGAGGGTGAGTGGGCGAAAGGAAAAATGTACGCAACGCTTTCTTTCGCGAAAGTGCTGAATTAACTCGGCTTTTCTCCTCGAGTCCATTTCTGCGGTTTCTTCTCCTCTTTTCCTTCAATTCCCCTATGATTTTCCTCGCCCTTTTCCACCCGCAGTATTGACTTGATTTGTCCCTCCACTCACGTGCCAGAGACGGTTTCGGTAATGATGCCTAATCCGCGGTTAATGGGGCCACACGAAGGGGGGTGGGGGTCGCCGAGTTTACGGATTTGTCCGAGTGGCATTTCGACCTTTAGCTCCTTCCGTGGTTTCTCAATTTGAGAAAGTTCTGCAGGAATGAATATTTCTCTAGATCCAGATGTTTATTTTGTACTCGTTGATTGTTTGAAGGATTACATTCCACAGGAAGGGTGACAGAATAATTAATAAATAGGTTTGGCGCCAAGTTAGTTTCACAAACGCGTCGCACTCGTAACACAAATCTCGCCGTGGCTAATTGCCGCTCGCCACGGCCAATTTTTCCGGCGGAATTTCGTCAGCGAAGTTCTTAAATAACCTTTGGGCGCGCAATTAGCATAAATTGTTTCAACACTGCCTCGCTGGAGTTGCGGGCCTCAATAAATATTGCGGCAAACTCGTTGCATTACGTCACGAAGAATTGCTAATGGAGCATAGGAGCGACGGTGTAACGGTGAGTGCATTCGGTATTGCAGTCATTGAATTAAAGATCTCTCTTTCTGCTGGTGCTTGTCAGTGCTGCTTGCCACCACCAAGTAAGAACTCCCCGCTTGTTTGTTAAGATGCATTGCAGTCGTTAGCATCAGACTTTGTCTCCCGATTTAACTAGTTTCACTCGAGCGCCAACAAACTGCTGCCACTAACCGCGACTTTGCATTGTTCGTCGCTTTTGCTTTCTTCGAATTTGTAGAAATATAAATTCGCCCAAATTTGCGCAAATAAAAATGTCAGAATTCAATAGCAGTGCAAAACAAATAGAATCATACGAATTTCTCAGTATATCCAAAGATTGCAATAGAAATATTATTATGTATTATAATAGTTCGTTTCATCCTAATGATTACGGTCCGTAGTTGCATTTTGAAGGCGGAGCTTTATTTACGCGTCGAGAAATGCTGCGGGGTTTACGTGAGCGTCGTATACTCCGAAGCGAGACACTTAAGGCCGCGTCGTGAATTTTTGTTATCAGACGATTTTCCCCCAAATACGGGGATTACATCAGCTCGTAGCCGCAACCATAAAGCGCCGGGTGGTATACATAGTTGTATGCTGGGATACGTGGTTGTACAACACTCCAAGGCGTTCACCATCCAATTCGTATTTTTGTAAAGGTAGGATAGGAAATATGAAGAACGTTAAAGTATACTGAAAAAATCAAATTTACTGACTCGCGCTTGTTTTTGTTGGACTTTGGGCTTAGTGGATTGTTGAGATTTTAAGTTTTGTCGTCTCCTTGAATATCTATACGATTAATTATTTCAAAAAATAAGTCTGAATTACTAGTTTTATTTATTTGAAGCCAAATCAGTTTTTCTTATAGTACAAGCAAATGTAAAAACATTCGATTGGCAAGAGAAACTGTACTAACAGAGACGAAGGCAGTGATACACGCGCTCGAAAAAAGGTGTACCTCATACGTGGCGTGGCATCGAGCTGTCTTCATTAAGAATCAATTAGTGCATTTGTGCGCCAGTGCGCGCGGCACGAGTGCCTCGCATATCCGCTTACCTACGTACACAAATGTATGCAGCCATCCACGTGTACACTGTTAAGGCAGCATAAAACGGCGCAGATTTCGAGCGACAAGTGCAAATTCACCGCGCTCGCAGGTCATTCCGTATTCCGAAAGTGCGCGTCGAATTTAGCGTGGCAAGCCGAGCCGAGCCGAGCGTCAGGTATTCAAACTAAACGGCCAGGAATCCCCATAGCCGGCCAGGCGCAAGCTCGCTTTATTATCGCGCCACGCTTTTCTTTACTTTCCCCGCGTTTCCCCTGAGTCCAAGCTTGCGGTTAACATCGAGTCCAGACGATGATTCACCTAATAAAATGTCCAATCTGCGCCGATGCTTTCGCCATGCTTTCTACGCTCTATTTTGCGATTAGTTTATTGTTCAGAGTATTAGTTTATCTTCTGTTATTTTAATATTTGATTGTTTGACTATTTGATTAATTGAATTTGTTTTTTATTTCCTGCGAGTGGTAATTGATAAGGTGTGGCATTACTTGTTTACTTTATTGGAGCGTAGTGGAAATATATACTTTTCTTGAGGAAAAGTGGGGGAGTCGTGTTTCACGTCGAAGGTGGAAATTTGGCGAGGAAGGCGGGCGCGGCGAATAAATTTTCCATTGGAGTGTGTTTTTCAGAGGCGCGTGTCTCGTATGCACACTCCTTTGCATTTTTACACGCCAACGCGATTGCAACTTGGTAAAGAGGGTGTGCGAGTCGCGTGCACGCTTTTTCAGGAGAAAAACGCCGGAAATAGAAATAATTAAGTCGACTAAATCCTCGCGACTGTTTTACTAGTACAACTCTATTTGCAGGTTAAACGATCGCGCTTTGCTTCGCAATTTTTGCCTGTTAATATGGAGAACACTGAACTATTTTTCAAAATCTTTTCTACCGTTTGAAAAGCCTTGAAATTATTACTCTTTCACTATCGTTTCTCTCGACTTATTGCAAATTACACTCGCCCGACAAAAGTCGGAAGTGTTCATCGGTTGAAGTGGAGCGCGATAAATATTTCCAAAGTGCAGTTTAATTTGCAGTTTAATTCGACTATTTATGTTGGCGCTTGTACCATTAGCTTTCACTCGGCTGGGCTCCCGTTAATCCAACGGGGGAGATAATATACTGAAATCTTAACAGGCGAGCTTTTCCCCAAGTAAAAAGCGCCCGGCGATAAAACTCGAAGGAAAAATCGAGGAAGAGGTGGCCTCATTCAAACTCCATATAGCCGCGCGATAACTCGTAATCTTGCGGCAACATACTCGTTAAAGGGAAGCGTGAAGTTCGGGCTTTACAGGTCTGCATGGAGACGAATAGAAGTTTTATTCGAATAAAATTTCTTGCTGCGCTTTTTCTCCCCCGTTTTCTCACTGGCTCTAGCTTTTTCTCTCCTGGCATATGGCGATGCAAATTTCATATTTTCCTCCGCGCGAAAGCAGATTGTGTCCTACGCCTAAAGCGGAGAGGAAAGATGAAAGCTCCGCTGGGTTTGAAGGAAATCACGCGCGAAAAGTACTTGATAAAGTGAATTCGACAAAATGTCTTTATAAAACAAGATGAAGAAAAAATTGGACCAATTTTTAAAAGATAATTATTAAAATATCTGTTTTAAAGTATTGCTTCCTAGTTACTTTCTACAGTCCTCGGGAAAAGTAAGGAAAAAGCTCACATTTTTCCTTCATCATTCACCATTGACGGGCAGGAAAATGAGAATCGAGTTTTCCACCGGAGAAAATCAAGATCACTATTATCGCCCAGTACGTGCAGACGAGTTCGTTTGCAAAATTGCCGGGAAAATTGTGTTTCGTCGGTGGGGCGTGCTGTGTGTAAACCATGGTGCGTATGTTTGCGCGATCGAAAATCCGATTTTCCAAATCACCCGCCTCAATGTGGACACGCGAATGGGAAATGTCACGCGCAATGTTGATGCGCAAAATTACATGAAATTCGCAACCGCCCCTCGTTCCTACTCGGCAAAATGCGTATCAGAATTTAATCCTCCGCCACCATAAGAGCACGGGCGCGCACCTATTACATCAGTCGAGAGAGGAAAGTTTCCAGGGGAGAAGCCGTGTCAAGAGAATCCGTCTGAAGTCAAATGCTGGGAAAGTCAAAGAGAAGAGCAAGTTATTTGCCGACGAGAAAATTCGTAACTGAAAGACTTGGTATCTAAATTAATTATAAGGTTAACATTTGCACATGTGATTCTTTATCGAACTTTCTTGCATGGATTTGAAGGCGTTAAAAAATATAAGATGTTAGATCAAATGCTTTTCTTTGGATATCAATTAATAAATAAGTCACTAAACATTAAATATCAAAGGGGAAAAAATAGTCTTTTATTCAATCAATTTCTTCCGATTCAACAATTTCACCTCTGCGCATTAGCAATTCATGATAAAACTCCTACCGATAGCGCTGCGAATGTACGTTTACGCAGTTACAGTAAATAATGCAGTTCACCTGGCGCAGTGGCTCGTTCTATAATGCAGCTTGTAATGCGGCGAGTAATTCAGCGCGACTCTATCCGCAAACAAAACGATATTATTATTCCACGATGCATTAAACACGAGCCACCCTGGCAAATAGATGGAATGCATTAACCCTCGGACGAATTTGCTTGTCGAATTATTGCTCGGACCGAAATCTCTAAAACGTGAATTGCCTGACATATTACAAGTATCAGGTGGACAAAGTCCTCGTTAACAAATGGGAGAAAGGGAGATAGCGCGAATCGATCCTGGGATAAATGAGCGTGGAGCGGCGAGCGCGCGCAGTGCGTAATAGTCGGAGAGGTGAATAATGTCTCGGTTTCAGCCTTGTATCGATTTTCACGTATCGCACAATCGGCCACTGGGTAAATAAAGGTAACATAATAACCGTGCTTATTCTGCGCAACAGAGTAATCCCCGATGGGCTAAATAGCGAAAGCTTTAGAACATAATGGAATGTAAACACAATTGAGTCACAATCGCGTGAAACACTGAAATCTAAGCGATGTTATACTCGAGTCCTATTTGACTGAACTTCCAAATTCTGTTCATTTTAAATCGACGGTATTCAATATGGATTTTCGCAATTTTCATTGTTTAGTTCAATATTTATTGCCAAGTCAATTGCATATTGGTATAAAATATTATTTTATATTATTCAAAATATAAATTATTAAATTAATAGTTTCCAATTACATTTAATACTATAGATCGATATTCAATTTTGCAGCAGAAAATTATGTACAGGATGAAAGCATGATCATTCTTTGGTGATTTTCTTCAGAATTTTGTAATTATGTTTCGCACGACACTATTGCGGCTTGCGGCCAGTTAATTCTGTACAGAATCTTAGTTTTAACTAAGACTAAAACTATCGATAAATGTTGAAATTGGGCGAATTGGAAAAATGTCAAAAAATTGAAAAATAGGATTTTTTCCGAATACTTGATATTTCTTTAGTTTGTGCATAGCATCTAAGATTCCACAAGAAATCAGTGGTTTAAAGGCCGTCACTATGCGGGACGGATTAGATTTCGTCGATTTTAGTACAAAATGGGCGAACTATTGCCCGTTGGACACAATTATTGACTATGGATCTCAGAATGGGAGTTTAATAATCACCGAAATCCGACTGCAACATTACGGGCTTCTCACAGTGATTCTCTGAACGAGTGTAAATTAATAGACGGTCGAAAGAGCAAGGCGCCTTTCCGGGTAGAGGGATTCCCGGGAATCCCTCGGCAAGTGGCGAGGCAAGCAAAAAGTAAATAGTCGGAATTAAGTCAGGCCTGCGCGTCAGAGCTCTCGATCGATTTTACTTGGCACGCCGCACACGCTGTATACGTCTAGGTCTCTCTGTGTATGTGTCCGCCGTTAGATAAATGTAATGCGATAGCCGGCTTTCGCCTTGTTAATGGCAATCCGAGATCACTCGACGTCCTCTATAATTGGCAATCGCTCGTGAGCTCATTAATTCTCGTTTACGATATTCCTCGCTAACAATTCCTAGCCCGGCGAATTCAGCCGGTGTAGTGCACTCGGAATTATTAACAAGCACCAGGCGACCCGGCACAGCGAGCTGTTGAATGAAGGATAATTAGTTGCACTTGTACGGCGGAAAAAGGGAGGAATTGGGTGGCCGAACTAATGCACTGGAACCAGTTGTGATACTTCCTTTCTCTTTATTAAATACTAGCTTGTGTTGCAATGCGCCCGCTCTTTACACTTGCGACCGGTTCCGTGCAATCTCTTTTTTTGAGCGATAAACAGGATTTGCTCAATTTTATGCATTGAACAATACTTTTCTATTGCCAAAATTACTTATCACCGAAAATAAAATAAATATTGGCAATAACAATTCGAGTTACATTGGAACTGTAATTGCATATTTAATTCAAATCGAATATTTGGTTGGCCAACACATCCATATTGAAAGTCATTTCGTGCCGCGTAGAATTACAAAGTTCAAGATATTACCTTTGGATTTGTCCTCCCTCCGAGCATTATACTTGCAAAACAGCCGAAGTTTCAATGGCCAAACAAACTCGAATAACGAAGCATAAAACGGGGAAAAATGAGCGCGGGCACGCACCGCCCGCCAACAATACTAAAGCATTTATTTAAAACCGCGCCGGCTGCTGAGCCTCGTTTTCGGAAGTGCGATTTAGTTGGGTAGAATTAAACTCGGAAAGTTTTGCTGCGCCGCCATAAATCGGCGCATATACATATGTGCCGGCGCGTATCGCGTCTGTTTCCGAGCACCGGATACCTGGGCCGTGTCTGCTCTTGATAATCGTGTTTATGGCGCCGGCGTGTTTTCATTGAGAAAGGTCGCAGAGTGCGGGAGAATTTCGATCCCTGCCATCGTCTCTAAGTACAGTTGCTCGCAAAACTTGGCCCATTTATGAGATTATTTCTCACGACAAGAAAATGCACTGACCGTTAACTAAAAGGTTCATAATAATCATTTCGCAATTCTCCCAACATAAAATGAAAATAATTTTGAATTAAGTATTTGGATATAAAACATTGAAAATGTAGAGAGAAGAATCCAAAGAGATTAATGAGAGATAAAAGGGATGAAAATACCTGGTTAATTGTACTTCCTCGAATAGCTGATACGCTTTTGCGAGCAAATGTATACTCGTAGCCGACAATGGAGACACAATAGTCGTGCAGTTGTGAGTGCGCGTGTGCGCTCTGTAACAGGGGAATGTTCCGAGAGGGCGGGCGGGTTTTCTCTTTAATTACGTTGTTAACTCATTTCCTTCGAAAATCATTTGAGCGGACCAGATAACGTATTACGTCGGCAAACACGGCGCAGCCGATTAGTGGGACGTTATACGCCAATGGCGTTACACACAGGCGAGCCTGCAGTCTGTTTAATGTCATTGGCGTCGATATCGAAACCTTCCATTCTCTCAGTTCGTAAATCTTTTTACCGCTTTCATTGTCTCCTCGCATTTACACTGTTTCACGTTCCGATCGACATAAGTCGCTTTAAAAACAAACCTTACTGTTGTTTGAACATTCGCCGTCCTTTCAGTTGGAATTGAAATAATTCCGTTTTGGAGAAGAATTGAATTTTCTTACTGGCATTTGTTCAACCTTGAAGTTGTCGCATTCTATGTTTGTTTGTGGGAAGAGCGGTGTTAACATTAAGGCTGAATGCTGTCGTGTAATCTTCCGTTTCGCTTAAGGAGTTCCGCTTAAGTAGAATGAGACTAGTCGGACATTGAGAGATCTTAATACGGACGCAGGCCTTGAAAGACAGAGGCACTATTTTGCGGTCTGCGGCTTATTGTGCATTCTGGACTATTAAGAAACCTATTACACTCCTGTTTTGTTCTACTAGTCGAGCATTGTTAGCGTTGATTATCTTTTACTATATAGATATCGCGAAATTTTCAAACTTAAAAATATTAATTTGTATTATTCTCAATTGAAAAATTTCATTCACAGTCAAAGAAGTTGAAATCCAAGTCCCACTGTCGGAAATGCGATTTAGAAAATGCGATAAATCGCTTATCAGTAACGGAATTATGTAATCCCAGATGTCGTAACTAAATCGTAAAATTCACTTTGAGACCCGTTGTGTCCTGCTTTATATAACAAGTTGCTCCCATAGTATGCCATGGCCATTCCTCCATACATATTAACAAAATGTTTAGTCTACCCGAATTCCAGAATGAACCCAACTACCTGCCAATTTTCCTTTTTATCTTTCCGTCGTATATCCGTTGGTTCATTCAGCGGAGAAAATCGGGTGCTAGAAGGAATCGAGTGTTAATTTTATTATCACATCATTGGTCGGGGACTTTGTGAAAAAGCGAGTCGCAGAAAATGCCGAGGGGCCACTGGTGCACCCGCCAATGAACCGTCCTTGGTAGTCGAACTCGCGGCGTATTTATTGTCACGCTGCTCTTCATTCCCGCTTGGCCGTGATGGACAACAGTTCGCCGGGCACGCGCAAGAGAGGGTTTCACAATAATAGGAAAAAAGGTGACCCTCGCTATTCAGGTCCAAAGCGGTTATTTCTCACTATAATTCAATAACGGCTTGTATTTTGATAACGTTATTACTTCGTACCATTCCTACCGGTACGATTTTGTTTATATAATTGTAGTAATTTTAAAATGTATGCAATTGTTAGACAAAGTTTTTGTTTGATAGTGCTGTCATTCATTGATACAACTAATAAACAAATAACTAAATAACTTTAAGCTTCGCATGTTAAATAATTTTGATTATCACAAATCTTGTCGAAATACTTCAAAATTGGACTCGTTAATCGGGAAAATGGGAATTAATTCGCAGATTGGCAGAAACACATTGTCGACCTGCATCGCGAAGATAGACACGATAAAGCGAGTGTAATAATCGCGATTCTGTCGAGTGCCCTCGTAGCCTGTCGGCTGTACTGCACATCGACAGTGTTTGTCGCCCTGATAGCGATGTCAGTCGATAATGGTAATGATTGCAGCCGTAATAACAGCTATCTCAATAAATCGCTATTGTCCTCTGTAAATAAAGCCGCTTTACTAGTGATCAGTAGTTTGCTCTCCGGCAGAAACATCTGGAAATGGACTCCTCGATATTTGCACACGTGACATGCAACTATAACGATTTCGCAAACGAGTATTTAAAATCACATTCGATTAAACAACCAGCATTTAAATTGAGTCGCAAAATAAAAACGCTGCTTTATTTCCATGCATTCTACAACTTTATCTTTTCCATTGTTCTATTTTAACGCACGAGCAACAACGACGAAACTGCAGAAAATAGTAGGGAATCGACGCGCATTGCGAAATTACAGAAAACCGGAATAATCGCGTGGCATAAATTCCCTCGAAGATTAACGTTAATCCGATGTCGATAATTTAATCGGACGACGTCAGTGGATAGTTGGCGTCACGTGTGGCGCCCACGCACGCGGGGATATACGCAGGAACACAGGTTGCGCACACGTACATCTAAAGAGTGGGCGACGGGGTGCGTTTGTATTATTAATTTATTTATCCGTTGCGCTCGTTCCAGGCTGCGAGTAAGCGCGCATGGGTACTGCCATCGATCTCGGCGGTGCGGGCGCGCTCCGATATTATTCGGACGCATTTTTGGCGCTCACAAAAATGGGCGCAATGGCAAATAAGCCTGAGCGATCCAGTTGAAGCTTTACGGCTGTGAATTCGGGAAAATACTACCGTTTTCTGACTTTAGAATCTAAACATTCACGTGTAAAGAACATTTTTGATTTGTAATCAATTTAACATAAATAGAGAACTTGGCAGTACATATTCGGCTGGAATGATTAATTAAGCGAGAAACTTTAATTAATCTATATTTTCAAAGCAAGCAGCCTCCTTCGAATGCTCTTTGCCGAGTTCCGATTACAAAGTTCACGTACTCGCATTAGCGTTAGTTTCCTGGCACTAAAAGGAAGATGCTCCGGGTATTCATTGAACTTGCCAGTGTGCTCTCTGGGCGGGAATTTTCCTTCGACAGTTGGCGCGCCCTTTCACGAATTTCGCCTCAACGGAATCCCCCCTTTATTGCCAACTTTTTTTATTGCCGGTGTGTAGCAGCCCCGGATCTCCGAGCTAGAAACTTGCTACGCTCTGCCGACTCATAATATTGTTTGCGCGTCCTCCACTCCTCGTTCTTCCTTCCTTCCTCCTTATTCTCGCTTTGTACGTTTCCGCCTTCACTGGCGCACTCCTCTCGCTCTACCTGATTCTTAAATTAGAAGTGTTCGCCACACCGTTTTGAAAGCAACGCCAATTGCCGGAAACCAAGGCGAACACAATGTGGAGAAAACGCTTATCCCCTGGGAGCCAAATGAAATGACTGCTGATTGAAAAAAGAAAGCTGGTTGCTTTGCAACACTTTGCGGATGGAATTCGCTAAGTGGATATAGCGAAAAGGAAAGGCTTTTCATTGCGATGGGAAAGAAACTTTTTTACATGATTCTGTTAGTTTTACATTTCAAATCGTGGGGTTTATTCGGAGCGTTTAATTGTAATACATTATAATTATCGCTAAAAAGTACTGTTCTGAAATCAATAGTGAAAGATTCGCCAGTAAATCCAATATTAAGGAACACTGAATGGTAAGAACTCAATTACCGCCGCTCGTAATTGACCTCGTTCTTCTTCCCCTCCAGTTTTACCCCACTAAAAGCTAGAGATTCGCAGGCGCATTATTTCACTGCCGCATTAAGAGTGGCTGCCTTTCCATGAAAGGTCTCATCATTGTGATTTTCGAATGAATTACAATGTTATTTATCTTCCATTCTCCATTACCTCCTCCCGCTCAACCTCTTTCTGCCTTTGTAGTTCTCTTTTTCTCGTTCGCATTCGCTGTTTCCCGCCGTAATCGCGTACAATAATTACCCTTTAGAAGCGCGGCGGACAAAGGCAAACGGAGGGAAATTTGCCTGGCGGCCAATGGCTGTTGCTACTTGTAGGTTTTGTACGTATTGTCTCGCCGCTGCGACGCGCTTTCCCTGTAAAACGTGACGTTTCGTGAACCCAGGTACATAAATGCCCTTTGAAAAGATTAGATTGAGCTTAGGATAAACTTGACGGTGATTAAATAATTAAACCCAGCCGTTGCACTATTTAATTTATCTGTGCTATAACAAATAAGAAATATAATATGTCCAGAGGACATTATTGGCGAATTTGTTGAATAGATCTTTTCCCTAAATCAAGAGCCTCGCCAATCCTGTTATAACTGGATCAATAAGTCCTCGATCCCATTGCCATCGTTCGAAAATGTTGTTAAGAACTTTCCCTCACTTCTGCTAGGGAATGACGTCATAAAAAAGTCGCGTGATCCGAGGGCGAGAGAGAAGGAAATGGCAGAGGGCGGAGTGAGTCGTGGGTGGTGGGAAGGGAAGGAATAAAATCTGAATATTAACAGCCACGGAACTTTAGGAGCGAAGCTTTAAGAGATAACGAGACTTCCATCCTTCCCGGCGTCCGTTCTACCGTGCGTATTTTAATCGTAATAAGCGAATGTTCTATTTCGAATTTGGCACCTCCGGCGCTCTACTCGCGCTCCGATGTATAACGAGACTGTTTTTTGCGAGAATGGTTTCGCCGCTCCTTTTATCGCAGGGGAGACGAAAATAGGATCGATTCGAACCCGCTAATATCGAGCTACTAACGATATTATTTCGCTCTTCGTCCACCGCTGCGCTCGATTGGCTCATGGCTATAATTTAATATAAATGGACCGCGGCGACCTGTTAATAATTAAACAACAATTGCGGTGTTATGTTATGTTAAATTAGTAATCCAGGGAATATTATGAGGGTCATTTGTAATGCAAATTTCGAGCCACGTACAAGCCAATGTACCACGGAATACTAATTAATCCCATATATTAATTAAATTCATAATTAATCCGCGAGAAATGATATGACTTTTTCTTTTTGTTTGATACAATTCGAGTACATTGTTGTCACTCGACAAAGTACAGTTCGAAGTAAGACCTAAGTAGATTGCACAGGTTGTAGGCCGTTTCTTTTGCCGACTGGGGTTCAAGGGGGAGCTGATTTGCAAGTCGATTAGCATAATCGAGTGAATGCCGGCAGTGCAGGACGGTGAGCAAGAAAGATTTTCCGGCGGCAAAGCATCCTTTATTGCGAGTCCGGCACAATGGAATAATCGTTACAGCGATTGCAATGAAACGATCGGCCAGATTCCATTTCAGGAATTCCAGATTCCACTTTATACGCGGGCGCGCGCGCGCGCGCGACTGCCGCCATATATCAGCTTATAACGGCATTACATTTGCGAGCATTATCATAATGCCGCTATTATTATTCCGCGCTCGCCACCCCACCAACTGCAGCCCGCGATTTCGCTGAATCGAGGGGGGAAGTCCGCGGTAATTCCTGATGATTAGGTGGCGGGATATCGATATAAATATTGGGATTGATTCGTCGAAAAGTCTGAGGATGCGGATGACGACTTTAATAGAATAATGAGTTTGGAATTAATAAAGACGAGTGTGTTATTGGTGCGCTCTGGTAAGTGGCATAATTAATTAATGAGCCTGGGACACCGGGCATGCAATATTAGGCGACAATTATATTAATTTGCAAGCTGAATAGAAAGGAGGGTACAGCACGGGTGCGGAAATTTCATATTGAATAATTATAATGAACTATTTACGTGATATTATGATTCATGGACCCCGCCGCTTTTTTTTGTATAGACGCGATTGTGTTTCATTTGTATAGACGTTTGCAGCCAATATTCATAGTTCACCGATAGAGTGTTAGTTCAACTGTTTAAACTGTTTCTTTTAATAGCGGAATTTTTTCTCCTTCGCGTCATTCATTTAGGCGGCGCAAATGAAGACTGAAATGACGGCTTAATTCCATATTGATACTGGGCTTCCGTCATTTTTAATCGCGGGCTTTTGGGGTCAAGGAGGCTTTTGTGCCTTTGAGTTGCGATAGCTATTGAAATATTTTCTTTCAAGCGGAGCGCAACTCTCTCGACGGGGGAACCGAGAGGCAGCAAAAGAGGGGGAGAGAGAGAGAGGAGGAAGTTTCTCGGGAAGTTCCGCCAAGATAGTTCCGGAAGTTTATGATTCCGTAAGGAATAAGTAAATTGGTCTTTCCAATTACTGATACCTCCTGCGCTTTTATTCGTTTATTCGCTTTTATTTTCGAGCCGCCCATTCACCCTGCAGCTTTTCCCCGGGACAGAAGAATCGAGGCTCGAGTATCGCTTACGGGGGAAGTGGCGGGCGCGCGGAGTTTGCAGCGCCGAAAATAAATCCTCCAAGCACAACTTACTGCTGTTTAAAGAGACTGGAAGGATTTTAAAATACTCCGAAAGCCCACGGAATTTCCCCTAGCGCTATAATTAGAACAAATATATTTGCGACTAAAAAGTGTGCAGGAAAATGTAACTGGTGCTTTTTTAAATGATTTAAATATTCAAACGACGCAAACTGTAAACATTAACTAAATACAAATAACGTTTAGTTACCACACTTGAATGGAACAACTCGAATTATTCAAGGCAGTTAAATTCCGTCTAAAGCACATGAACCCGAAAGTCTAATCAGTGGAATGAATGTCAAGTAGTAAATTGCGGAATAGTTCGAAACAAGCCGAATAGTTTCGCGGAGTCCACTCGGCGTCGAATTGGGTTAATGATCTCGCTTTGTCCAACTGCTGCAAGCTTTTGCAGAAGCGGCGGGATATACTTTGCCCCACAAAGATAATAAAGGCAGAGTATTAAGTACTCTTGAAATATTCATATCAGCGAGAGTGTTGCGCGTATTTTAACGCCGCCTGCATGCCGATAAGTCGGACCGGGGCTCGTTGCTGCTGCGCCTCGAGCTTTCCAGGTGTCGCACTATTCCATCTCCGCTTCTACATGCGACTCAATTTCCATTTTTCCGGAAGCTGACTTACGTTTCTAATTACCTTCCAATGTCGAAGCCAAAAACAAATATATGTGAGAAAATAATAATTCCAATTAATTGATGAACCGTCTTTCTAAATAATTCAATTAAAAACGGGCGATTTTCATATAATCCGAAAAATATATTTTTTAATATAAATTTGTAATGCAATAATTTATTTCTCCAAGACATAAATGATATAACTGTTTATTCCTTAATTATGTACGTTTATTCTAGTAGCAATTACTCGCAAAATAATTCGATATCAGCGAGAATGTGGCGGAATGAATGTCCTCGCGAAATACCTGACGTAAGGAGGGCGTCGTGCACTGGAAGTAATGTACTGTCAAAACATGAATAATCTACTTAAAGAAAGACGGGAATCCAGGGAGCTCGCGTCGCGTTGAATTACTACCTTGAATTATAATCAGTGCTATTACCAGCGGCATCGTACGCACACGTGCACGCACGCCCGTGACACCAAGTCGAGCGACGTGTGCGATCGTATCCGACGCGGTTTCCACCCGAAGCCGAGTGGGGCGGCTTGGCGTGTGTGCGTGCGAGCGTAATTACATGTGACAGTGACAAAACGAACGGTGACGCACTCGCGCGCGCTTGGCAGCGTGGCCTCTCGCTTCTCTCACTTCCTCCTTCAGTTCTTACCGCCTTTCTCTCGCTCGTTCCCGCTCATCGAACGAGGAAGCACTTGCGGATGCACGCGATACTCAATGCAAACGCTGAAACTCCAAGTCGAACTTGCAAATCGAAGGACTCAAGTAATAGCTACTGATGGACTCGCAATGTTCTCGAGTCAAAGCAGTTTAGTGGTACAATGTGTGAATTTAAAAGATAATAGTTACACAATTCATTATTTCTAATTAATCGCAAAGTGGAAAGCTTCTATTTTAAATGGAGAATTTTCCGCAGTACTTTAGGGGGAATTAGCCTAAGCGCGGGCGGTCATGAAATTGCAATGAAGTACAGTACTTGCGTAATCGCAGCACTTCATGAAACAATGCTCTAACGTCATACCCCTCGTTTCTGTTGCAGGTATGATTCACTCCTGTTTACTGGTAATACGTGACACTAGATGATTACTAAGCACCGCAATGGGTAAGGAATGTCGACACAATTGAACCATCAGTAATTATTTTATTTAAAAAACTCGACTCTATCAAAACTTTATTTTACTGCTTTTAATAATTAGCCCTCTTTTTGGTTTCTACGAGACTCGCCAATGCTTTCAGCTCGCACTGTACACTCTCAACTGTGTCTCTGCGGTTCACCTATACATGTACGCCACATTCAGTATCCTCAAAGCGGAAAAGATTAACCGGCGAGAACCGGCAATAAGCATATTGAATTCAGTGCGTCGAACCTTCCGCCACCCCCCGTCTCCTTCTCGCCTCTCACTTACAACCGTCATCGGAAACTAGTTTAATTCCTTGTCGCGCAGTCGAAAGTAAAATTAATCGATTACGGTAATGACACTAAGTCGATTTACGGTGGGTCCAAGAATTTTCCTATCTTCCCGGATTATCTGGCCCGATCGGCTCGCCGGCCGGGCTCAGTTTAATTACCGGCATTCCATTCAATCCGAGCCATTACTTCGGTTGTTTCTCTGTCGCTACACGTCCTGCCACGTTAACGTTACCCGTATCTGCATACGCGCGCACAAGCGCACACGTACGTGCTCGTCAGTGGTGCTCAAATCAGACCGGAATTATAGGAGGAAGAAGGGAACGGGTGAGAGCGGGAAGGTGGGAGATAAAGGGAGGGGAGAGAGAGAGTGAATGTGAGGAGAGAAATGCCGTGAGATCGGAATTTTCACCAGCAAGCATTACTATTGGTATCGGGAATTACATTAAGATCTGGTTCGTCTCACACCATCCGATGCTCGTATAATTACTCGTGTTACATGAAATGCCGTGTAGCACTTTGCCACGGCTCTGATCCTCACCTGTAGCGGAGCTTAACTCGTTGTTTTAAATTGGGACTTAACTCGAAGTGCCGAGTAAAGTTGATAGAAAAGTACCAATATCGCAATTAAACGTCAATGATGAGTCGAGTGATTGATTAATAATATTGGAGAATCAACTCAGATGCCAGAATTAATCAATAAATCTCCCAATTATTCGAATTAATAATAATATTAACGAGAAGAGAATTCCAATCAATGTTAATGAACATTTGATCAAAGTTAGGGAATAATATTTGTAACGTAAAAAACGGTTTCATTAGTGACTGAACGAAAGATGCAATGCTTTGAAGTAAACTTACTTACAAAGCAGGAGGATCCAGCGCCTGATATTAAGTCATCAAAGATACTCAGTAATAATTGACATCAATAGGATTTCGAGAATCAGCTTTGTTTGAATTAAAGCTTAATATCAGAGAGCACGTTCGGAGTCAACCAGTAAGGATTCAATCTTCGTGTCGGATCGCGAAGAGTTCTATTTGTTTTCAATTTCCCGAGCACTTGATTACGCGCCGCGGTTGAAAGCTCTTCGTGTTCGGCATTCGTGGCCGGTCGCGTGTGTGCCAGCGACACGCGCTCGTCTGCCTGCGTTTCTCGGTATCCTTGGGCGAGTGTGTGTGCGCGTATGTGCATGACGTTTCCCGAGCCAAACGCAATACTCATTTCACCGATATGCGATTCTTCTCGGGGAAAATACACAATATTGCGCTTGTTTGCTGCGATAAATAAAATACCGATCCGGCGCGTAATGAACTTCTTGGGTCATTTGCCATTTCCGGGCTGATTACTAACAAGTCACGCAATTGCAATGATAAAGCAGAATCAATATTGAAACATTGTAATTTAAACATGTTCCCTCCGATATTGAACTCACGACCACAAAAATATAAATTCGTACAAAAATAATAAAGCAGTAAATCAATGACAAATTGATATTATTGGCCTAACGAAGTTTACTCGTATTTCTTCATGAATTAATTGAAAGGCTTTCATTTATAAAAAAGTACTTTCGTATACTTTTATTTCGAGCCGATAATCATTGGGGCGCGTCGAGAGAATCAGCGCGGCTGACGGCTCTGTTGGCAGAACGCGAGGCGAGTGTTGCATTTATTTTCGTCCTTCAATTTTCTTTGAAACTAGTCGAGAGAGCCTCTTCTTCCGTCGGTCGGGTGGGGTGACGCGTAATTTCTCCGGCTCCACGGGAGAGACTGAAACATACTGGGAGATGGTAAGGCGAAGGGAGAAGCCAAGCGGCCGTATGTACTGTACAGCCTCACCAAGAGAGGGTACACATCATGATATACTGAAAGTTATTTATAATGCGCCGTGCCTCGTGGCCGCTGGCTCTCAAATGCGAATTGCATATGATGGAATCGAGTATGATAGCTACGCACCGCTACATTAGCACGCTACGGAGAACTCGAGCTATTTCCAAAAAGTAACCAATAAGTCTGTGAGAAAAGTCAAAGCTGACGCACAAGGAGAGCTTTTCGAAAAAGGGTGTCAGGCTGTTATAATAAATCTGTAAAGCCAGGCCGCATCCTCTGCATCTCGTTTATCTGCTGACATTTAATCACAAGCCGTCTGGAATAGAAGACGGTTCCCACTCCCTTTCCCTCCTCTCGCACTGCCTTTTGTTCCCTCGTCGCCAGTGTCTCGTGTTTGCCTCTCCGCCTCTTTTGCGCTATGTTTCCCGCGCAGAATCAAAAGGGTCGCGCTCGTACAAGCTGTCGAGTTGGCAGTTTCCACGCAAATTAGCAGACGCATCCAATGGGATACAAATTGTTATACATACTATAACAACCGCGCCAATTTATTTCAAGAATTCCTGACAATCCTTCATGGCAGGCTCGTAACTACAGCGGTTCGATCGATCGAGCTACTTTTTCTTCCATTTCGGAAACAAGTCTCGGTGAGTTTTTGCTGGTTATTGGTGCGCGCTTTAAAGGGCTAATCGGAGCGTGAAGAATTGGCAAAGGGGACGACTGTCTTTTATAACAATTATTAACTTTATATCCTGAGTGCGATTGGCGTTTCGGGCACACAAAGTGTGTGCTGGAACTGACGGTGGCAATCTCACGGACATATTAATCGGCCGAATTAACTTAATTGGGCGCGCAGTCAGCTCTTGTGCTTGTGTTTCACGTGCACCGTGCGGCGTACACGCCGATCAATAGTCAGCAGTTCGCTTGAAAATTTCGTCCTCATTCCCCGCACTCTCTCTCTCTCTCTCTGTCTCTCTCTCTCACACACACACACACACTCACACCCTCTGTTCTCGCTCGCTCTTGCGCTTTGTACTCCCCGGTAATTGGTAACTGGAGGTTAAACGCGGTTTTATCTAAACGCTAAATGTAAAAAGCAGCGCCCTGATAATTTGTTTTATGTTTCGGGGGATCCTTGTAGTTCATGGGGCTGTTATATAAATGAGCTCCCTCTAATATCACTGGTGGAACCCTCGAAGTTTTCTTTCACTCGATTTTCTTGATTTAATTTAATTTAATTAAAACTGAACTTACTCCTTTTCTATTTGTTAATAAAATAATATTAATTAAACCTGTTACAAATACAGCACAAATTACGAAAACATGATAAAAGGAATCGAGAAATTGGAAGAAAAATAAATTCGATCGAATTTCGCCGAACCCTGAATTATGGCGGAGTTAACGATTAATTACGGGATATGTATGCGCATTGAACCAGCACGCGAAATTATTTCCAGCCGCCCCATAATTGTAATTATCGTCCTTTATGCGTGGAACGTCGTTCCCCGTGTCTGCTTCATTATTCCATGGAACGAGGGACTGCGCTATTGAGTGCAATCGTATATTAATGAAACATTAAAATGCAGTTGTTGATTAAGACCGTTCGTGCAATTATAGAATCCTTTGTATTAAAAGCAAACACGGCAGGAAAAAAGCAGCACAGCAAGTTACAATAACGCTTTTCCTAACACACGCGCATTTTTCCAGACAAACGTGTGTTTCGATCAGCGGTTCAAAAACATCCAACCACCAATAAAGGAAAAAAGCACAAGAGTTAGAAACTGCGATCCGGCATGACAAATAGCATGAAAAACTAACAAACTGCGTTCCAACCGCGCGCTTGTTGCTAATTTTGCCAGGCAGGCACAATCCGAGTTGATATCACGTTTTGCCGGCGTAGATAAGCCCAGCAATGTTTCGTCAAAATTTCGAGTGCCCCTGTTTGCTCGTGTGAACGTATGCTCGCACACACACACACACACAGATATTTGGGGAAACCGGGATTGCATTTAGTTGGTATTCACTTAGTGACGTAAAATGGTAAACTGAATTCACGATGTTTCGTTCTGCTTTCGCCGGGTGGAAATGCAGTTGGCTACTCTAATGGCCGGTGGGGAGTTTAGACGAATGGATGATGAGGGTGGGTTTGGAGGGGCGCAGTACATCTCGAAGCCACAAAGTTATAATGATATTGCAGAACCCACGGTATTATCCCTGCGATACTAAGCTCACCATTCTACGCCATCAACGGAGGTCGAACTTGAACCCTCTGAGTAGAAGGAGCGTCTTATCAATTCGTATTCAACTGTAAGTCTCGTTTTTTTGTACAAGTGCGTTTGCTGATTGTTGTTGTTCCATGGCACAGTTTGGAAAGATTCAGTTATCAAGTATTTTCACAATGCTGGAATTCATATTATTTATAGTTCACCAAAACTTCAAATATTAATCAATTTATTTAATAATTCCCCGAATTCGCTTTTATATCAGCCATACAATTCTGATTCGATTAGTCTCAGTTGAAAGGGAATTCCAGCGCACTAACGAAGGGTTAATTTTATTTTATGAGTCAATAAAGGTTTGATCATTGTCAGCCAATATGAACTGCAGTCTACTCTTTATCTTGCTTAGGCAAACGGTTCTCCAGGGCCAGGAGGAAAATCTCCTTGCAAGAAAGTTTTGGCCCCGCCAAGTAACTTCTTTCATTTTGCAGGCGAAAGATTTGTAGAATGGAAAGCCGAGTGAAATGGTCTTCCGCGGGAGAATAAGAGGCGGGTCACGCAGAAAGATACTTTTGTACAGCTGAAAGTTACATCAGTTCGTTCTTTTCCACTGTCTACATATGTATTTCACCGTTCAAAAGCAGGAGGAAAAGTTGATGGGAAAATTGAAGATAATTTGACGGCCTTAATATTGAATAGTTTAATACTTTTATTCCCAACAAAATGAAGTTAGTGTTTGACAGGTAAAATAGTCAATCGAATTAGCATTTAGGGTGGAAAAGCAGCGAGCGTTACCAAATCAAACAGCAACCTATCAGCGAGTTCCACTGACGCCGCAACAAATGTCACTCGCCAAAGTCTCGCGGTTTGCTTTCGATCAACCCCGCAGAGAATTCGACACGAGTGTTAGTTGAGCAGGGTATTTAGTAAAAGGGGATCGTAGGAAGCAGTGTACACTCTGTACACCCGGCGTACGTGTCGCAAACATACTAATTATGCAAGCAATTCGTGTTTATGTGCACGCGTTCGTGCCCCCTCGTTTCACCATGTGTATGTGTGTGAGTGCTTGCCTTGCCTACGAGTGGATTTGATTCAGTGTGATGGCCCATGTCTCCACACTTTCCCCGAACTCTTGATCGGTATCATTAGATTCCGAGTGCTTCCAGGCGTGAAAACCTTTCTCTCATCTTCGTGCAAATTCAACTACAAATATCGGACGTTATGAAAATATAGATTTTGGGAGGAAAAATCACAGTAATTAGTCAGAAGTAATTACTTCTGGGCCACTAATTCTGTGCAGTATCTTAATTTCTAAGCTGGAGCTATTGAATTCGGAAAATCGAATATTTTTCCAAATTTGTTTCCCAAAGTTGTCCAATTCTCCCGAATTCGACGATAATCCAAGAGCACAGTCGTTGCACAGTTATCGATCGCGCGATTTACTAATGTAATAAGCAGACCAGCGGGTTTAGTTGCGACTCGAGCGGCCAGCGGAGATAAAACATACTTGATAACGGCAACAATGACGATCAATAGAGTAACGAGGCGTATCCTAGGCATGCAAGCACTAACTCCAGCAACCGTACAGGTTCGTTCAAAAACACTCATGGACTCCACTAAATTGATTTAATCCCAAATAACCTCTCCCTTAAACTACAAACACACAAAAGCACAAAACTTCAATTCTGCACTCGAATTACTCTCCGAAGCGTATACTCAATGAAATGTAGGAACGTCGCTCGCAGTAATTTTCAATACTTGTAATCAAATTGCGTCCCCGTCACTCTGACTTCTAATTTAATAACTTGGTTGTTGTCTCACGTAAGTTTACAGTGGAGAACAAAGCGCATATACATCTGCAAGCATGCACGTAGCGTGGGATAGTAAGCGGGGGAAGGAGAGAAGAGAACACAGGAACCCAGGAGTGCTATTGAATGCAATATATGTGACCGGAGTTTCCAAACATTCTAGCGTATGAGCTTTAGTAGTCGGCAAACCCGCCGAAAGATATTGCTGTTTGCAAAATGTGCGGTATTACAAGCGAAACTAGGCTTAGCTTTTAGGATAGTAGTTTCTCGGGCAAACGCCCTTCTAATTCCATATTAGCATTGTGAATCAAACAGTCATAAAAGCAGAATAAATTAATACATTTTCAATTAAATTTTATTAAGTATTTTACCTTAGAACTTAAATTATTTCGAAATTTGCTCAATTACTAAGTTTAGTACACCTACCAGCGGTTTCAAACATGAGGACTCGTTAAATTTCCGCAGAAAACAAAATTTAAGAAAAGTATGTTTCTGTTTCCCCTCGAATTTGAATTAGATCACACATTTTCGCAACTCGCGGAATTCACCACAGTAAATCGGCTTTTCCCGTTTCGTGATGCGTCAACATCGAGTCCTTTAAAAGTCAAATCCTTCAAGCGCCATCGAAATATATGCTTCAACAGCTCATTCGGCGTCAGGCGCCGATAAATTCCGGTTTAGCGTCGCGGCGAGGTTAAATCATTCGGGCGAGATGTATGCGGGATACTGGTGGCGTTGGAAGAGCCTGTATTCTATTTCGTTGTCCGCGCGAGGTGACGTGATATTTTATCGCCCCCTGTCCAGCGAAAAGAACACGGGGGATCGAAAGGAATGCGTGAATATCGCGCACACAGGAGTAATAGATGGATTGTGGGCGTGTGGGGGATTTTATGTGAGCGGCACATTTTGCTCGGGCACTTCTATCGGAAAAAGGTTACAAGTCTGTAAATCGTTACTCCTGCCAGACGATATTCACTGTGCCGATCTGCCACTAATATTATCCGCTACTTGACCTTTCACCATTCAGCCTCTTTTCCATAATACGCGTAAAAGTTGCAGATGGATTCTTATTTCTGTATTCGACATTCAAATATTATTTTTTCCAATAAAAAGGAGAGGATTTACTAATCGGATTAACTTAAAATATGGAACAATTTTGTATTCCAAGAGTGAATGATCCAAACTTAATAGTTGAAGTTCAATCAAGGTGAGAGCGTTCCCGACACAGTATAAATGTGTTTTAATATGTATTCCTAGTAGAGTCAGGCGCTTAGTCCTGCAGCGGCAGTAAAAGCGCTTAAGGTTGGATTGAAGTTTCGACTTGAGCGCGCGAACAGTCAAGTTAATTGTGTTAGGAGAAAGCCGGCCGCTTTTATCAGACCTTCTGATAGGATTTCGTAGGGACAGGGCGCTCGAACGAGGGAGGGAGGCGGTCACGCGAGCCAACTTGTGCGATTAAACGGCCCTGTTAGCCTGGTGTTAGCGAAAAAGAGAACACCGCCCTGGTGAACTACGGGTAAAAGCTCGGCGAAATGGATTGCCAACGGTAACGCCGCGCAATATTGACAGCCGTTATGTTTCCCGTAAGCGCAATGCTTCGCCCTCGAAAAGCCCGGGAAATGTGATGTCTTCAATCACCTTCCCAGTCAGGCAAATTTCAATATTGGCGCACTAGCACGTAAATGCCCGGCAACAGAGTGTCGATTTATTTATTTGGCACGTCTATTACAAGTTTGTCTTGTACAGTTACATAAATAAATAAAATTTAACTATGTAAACCAGAATGAAAAAGAGGAAACCTGGAAATTCGAAGACCTCGCCTTTCCAGTCACGTAGAATCAATATTGGCGTACGGAACGTGAATTCTGCGATATTGTTTCTTTATGTAAAACGACTATTAAAAGTTCTTTCGCTGCAGTTATTTTTCCCGATTTATTATTTTTTTATAAAGTGAATAAAAATGGGAAATATTTGCAAATTTTACTGGAAAAGCTCTAGTAACATCACAATATGTCTCGATAATCATAGCGGCAATCCTCGAAACCGTAGCGACTTGCTGGCGTCGAGCACAACTACACAGGGAAAAAAGAGATTCGACAAGTAGTGACAAATTGAAGGGTTTTCGGGGAGAGACAAATATTGCGTTATCGAATAGCGACCACACTTTGCCCGTCACTCGTACTGGGCGCACGTGTGTCGACAGTATGGCCGGCCGGGGAAGTATTGTCCAGTGTAATAGAGTGGACAGGTACTCTCTGTTCCACTATGACTATGCCGTCGTCTCTTTCTCTCTCTCATGTATATGTGTATGCGAGCTCGTCGGACGACGTACAGTGTTGCGCATGAATACATTGAAGCAGAGTTTCCCGTTCAACTGAAATTAAGCTGGCTCAGCAGTGTCGGTTCGACAAAAATGCAGACAATAAGCATTCTGGCGCGGACTCGCATATTAGTGGAGTGGAAAGGCACAAAAGGAAAGAATAGGAAATATTGAATTTGTCGGTAGATAATAGTTTTTGCCAATTGTGCAAAGGCGTCCTTGAGGTCGATGCACTTGTTTGATAAAAACGTTAAATGTTACTGCACCTGTTTTTCTTGGGACAACAATGACTGTTAAGTAACGCAAATGCTATTCCTGGCATTTATTTCTTGAATTCCTCTAGCGCTGTATAACATGGCAGATGTTATCGGGGCTCGTTAATAGCCGCGGCGTAATTATTCTCGACTGGGCTACCATTTGAACTAGGACACGTGTGCGTCGAGTGTAATTTCGCCGATTATCCTGATTCCATCGGTCGCAGGATTCTCAGGGAGACGGGGCTGTAATTACTCTTTGTCGCGGATGATTTAATATCGCCCTGCCAGCCGTAACGGGAAGTAAAGATAGCTACGTAATGCGCGCTAAGCAGAGATGCACGCGTGCATGTATACACTGACACGGGTGGGACGTGAATCATGCAAGTGTTTCTTTGCCAGTCGTGCATACGTCATCCGGCAAGAAAGCAGGCAAGATTTTCTTATGGCTCGGGCACGCGCGCGCTCGCCTGTCCGAGCCAGAATGTATAAAGTTTCCCCCTGAAATATGATAATGCCCGATTTATCGGCCGCGGCAGGTGTGTCGAAATTACGGGGCTGCGCTGCCCATTTTAATTAATGAGCGCGGCTCCTCGTGAATATTCGCATTCGTGAAAATGGACATTTTATTCGCCGCGTTGGGGGAAAAAATTATTTTTCCTGGAAAATGCTTGTTCCTTGATTGGAATGATTTTTCATTGATCCCCTGATATTTCCAATTAAACTCATTCGTTTAATTGAAACCTTTCATTATTGTTTCAGGTATGTTTATTCCACGGTCAATGTTGAATTCGGACAACCCCAGGCAGAAGGTTGGGGTAAGATTACTAGAGCAGAGCACATTCAGTTACAAATAACTTCCTCCACTATTTTCAATCCACCGCACCGCATCCGCTCGCATGCGTCGATACTCGAGAAATCCCCCGCGAACAAAAGACCATTAATCTCAAAACTAATTTCCAGTTCGAGCCTCGATTTTATTATATATCCTGGCGAGCTTTTCTATCGAGCACCAACACTCGACCGACAAAACTGATTGCTGTGGACAATACAGAAAGCGCCGAGAGCCGCCACGCTTGGCGGCGAAGGGTGAAAACACGAGAAACAACAACACAATTCAACCGCTGTCGTAGAATACTTCACCCTCCAACTTTTTCAACATTTAAAGCCTCCCGCTGAAAGTTTTACGCTCGCGTCCCCGGAGTGTATTTCTAGCTGACACACTCGCGCGCCGTACCGAGGCTGTTCGGCCGGAATTTTACGAGAGGACAGCTGTTATAAGTGTAAAAAGCAGGCGGGGACGTTGTTATCAGCGAACTACTGCCTTTCGTTGGAGCTCGCGCCAGTCGAGGAGGGAGCTGCCCATCACTCCTGAGAATTCCTCACGTACACAGACACTCGATGTTTGATCTAATAGAGTGACGTGCGACGAAATTTATTCTTCCCTTTCTGGTACAGGTACTCGTCAGAGAGAGTCGATATATTCACTTCTGCAGTCAAAATTGGGACCTACAGAAAAATCACAGTTCAATCAAAGTCAATATGAGCAAAGATCTAATTAATTACAACTCTCGTCACTCGGACTTAATTAAATTAATAATAAATCTCAAATTACTACATAAATGATAGGTCGAGTCGCACTCGAGAAAGAACGCGGACGACAATAAAATTTAGAAATATGTGAATTGGTAAACCGGTCAATCACAGTCGAAAGTATTAATCACGCGGAATGGTTTGACACAAAGGGTTTCGTCATAGAAGGCAACGTAGAGGAGGACAAGGTGGTCATTAATGACAACTGGAAAGCCGTTCGCTCTCTTCCTCTCACATCCTCTCTGCCCTCTGCTTCCATCTTCCTCTCTCCCGGTGGACGACGTCCGCAGTAGCCGAGCCTGATAGGTTCGTCGATATTGGCAATGCCTAGAGTTAACCCGATAAACAGGTTTGCGCACGTCCAAGCGGATCGTTAAGGCACCATTGAAATCTATATCTCATTGTTATCCGTCGCATATGTATCGATCGACCACCCCAACCCCTCCTACACACGCACCGCAATATCCACAGTTGTGTGAGTGCGTGTGGGTTCCCTGCATTCGATCTCGCACGGCTTATCTAACCAGCCACGTTAATGATGCATGCACCCGCGAAATGTCTACTCAGTGGGTGTTTGATGACGCGGAATTATGAGTTATTCTCATCTCCGAGGACCCGCCGGAAAGTCGACTCTCATTTCTCGGAAATCTTTCACTAATTCATTCTATCATTATTATGACGCATTTAATTGTCTATAATATTCATAGCCGTTCAATTCTGCCTTTATCGTTAATGTTTCATACGATTTTTCTGGCTATTTTCGAACCCATTCGTTGCATCCCAATCGATACCTCCCAATTGACTTTCCCATATATGAATTGAATTGGACGGATTCGATTCGTTTTCGTCTCGTTGGTTATCGAAGCGAGCGGAGGCGACGAAAGGCGGCGGGGAAATTGAGCACATTCGATACAATAATTTATTGATAATTTATTGAATACCAGTATCAAGATAATATCGGTGGGATTTGGGATCGGCCCTGTCGAGGCTGGCCCGAACGCGGTACGTCGCCCGAAATTGCACGGTTATATCAGATTAGCTTGAGATTGGATTATCGTTCATTCGAAACCTCCGAAAGCTTTCGCGCTTGCAAACCGACACACACGCGGCCCCCCGTGAAAGGCGAGCTTTCAATAGAATTGGCCGATCCGCCGTCTCCGCGGCTTAATCAAGCGCCGCGGCCATCAGCCCCTGAGGAGCGAAGCCTCATTCACAAGTACCGTAATTATTTCGCATTGTGCAAATTATCATACTCAGGTTGCGCGGGGGGTTTAATACAGACATTAGACAGTGTTTCTGCTGCCATAACTCGCCCGATACTGATAGAAAGCGATCGAGAAAGTAATTGCGGTTTGCGCGTATCCGTTTAGTGTTAAGTACAAAAAAGTTTGCCAACCATTCAATCCCTAGGTATTTCTAATTCCACGAAAAAGTAATTGTTGTTTCGACATGCATTATTAATATTTAAAGAAAAATCTTCCACAAGTACTTTTTTATTAGTAGTTATTAAAATCAGTTTTAATTATTTCGCAATCGCACATGTAATTTTACGGGAAAAAAGTATGTCGATGCCAATTATAAATGGAAATTCTAGAATGTTATGCACCAAGTTGGCGGGAGCAGCTTGCATTAATTTGACGGATAGTAAATCTGGATTAGAGTTTGCTAGTGGAAACGCGGATAATTATTATTAACAAGGATTTGTACATCGGTTGGAGCGAGACGACAATTATCCGGGTACGGCGGGGGACAATTTGCAATTAGCCGGGGTAATCGATAATTAACATGGCTTGATTGATTATCCGAATGTAACGCAGTGGCAGAGGCCAACAGGCGCCACATATTGTCGGCCGAATGAATTGCCCGCCGGAATACATGAATTATTTACAAACGCACTAAGTGAGTCACAGGATTAGCAGTAATAGGCCGCTTTCAGAGAAGTAATAACAGTTTGCCACACAAATCATTAGATGGCTGAATTACCTATGCGGAAATTGGATAAAATATAATTAAACGATTGAAATAACAACTGTCAGTTAATCATTATTTGCAAACTTCTTTCTTTATTGCCACGAATTCAATTCCAATTGGTGGAAAGTTTAACAAGGACAACTGAAGGAACAAATGGATAAATGGCTCGTTGAAAAAGCGAATGATGACGAAGCTCAAAGTTTAAGAGCATTTCGAAGTGCAGAAGTTCGCTAGAAAGTTTAAGGTTGGAAAAATCCGAAGATGTTCCTAAAACCGCGGGAGAGGACGGGCGATCTGATACGAGGGAAGTTAGGGCGATGTAAAAACTTGAATTCCTCCCTCCCACGCTTCGTTCTTTTTACGACCTTTAATATTCATGAATATCGCGGCTTCTTGCAAAGCATTACCCGATGATTTCGTTGACGCACGGCTTCTACAGGGAGCAAATAGCGATGTACATTTTTTCGAAAACCAATCAAAATTTCGGCTTAAGTGGCATAATTCCATGCCAGGTATTTTCTGCTTTGCACGCCATTACTAGTGCGCTTTGTTTGCACGATACATATTTTATGTATCCTCCTTTTATGTCTAAAGTAAAACAGCTTTGCTTCAGCCAACTAATATTGTACTCAATCAAGTCGAGGCTCATTTTTTTTAATTATCCTCACAGAACATTATTGTATATTACAGTATTGCGTGCATGCCACACTGTGTTCTTTAAAAGTTCGACCTACATTAGCCTCGCGCCGAGTTCGCTTGAAATCGTGCCAGCAACAAATTCCAGCACGCCCGGACAAAGTCTAATCTAAACATAGTACTGTTAATTACTTGGATGCGCCATTCAATCCATTCATCGCGCTCGCAGTCAGGACACACAAAACCTTTTCGGCTTTCTGGTTTTTTAAGAGGCCACCGCGTGTGGGGCAGAGGGAGAAAAACACGCTCGTAAACATAACGCGGCCGCTTCTGTTTTTGACGTTGCATTCAGTGCATTCGGCCGCATTTATTCATCCGGCGATGCGCGCGCGCGCCCCACTTCAATTTATCCTCTGATAAAAGCGAGCTAGATTCACTTTATAGTTTATTTGTACGCGCTCAAAATCCATGCGAGGATTCCAAGCTATTACGACCTCCCAACCAATTCACCCACGTTCTACACGTATTTGAATCTTTGAAAAGTAATGTTTATATATAAATAATTGAATGCAATAAAGATACTAATCGATGAGTTAACTGGGGAGCAAAAAAGACACGACGCTTTATTTCCGAGTAATCACGTGTAATTAACGATACAAAGCGGAGCTGCCGCGGCGGAGAATGAAAAGAAACAGCGAAATTAATTTCCGCTCATAAAACGCTGTATCGCGAAGTAGTCTTCTTTGGGCTCACATAATAGAGCTCGGAGCGAACGCTTTCTCCCTCTCACTTTCCTTCGACAATCTTCTTACCTCCTCGCGCTATCTGCTCCTCGAAGGCCGCGCGAGCGCTGGCGGAAAAGTTATTGCTCCCCGATAAATCTACTCATCCCGTAATTTATTGAGGAGCCGTGCGCCCGCCGGTTCTTGATATTCAAATTCCGATGCGTCGCCAAGTTAATCTGGGCGCACTTCCGCTTCAACTGCTTAGGAATTCTCAACTTCCGCTTTTCATTTCAGACATCGGTGCGACTTGTTTGTGTTTCTGCAGCTGTTGAATCTGATTTTACTTGAAACCTAAAGTCATTCAACTTGCTCTTTCTCAAAACTGAAACACTTTTATTTGAAAATGTAAAATAAGACAGTTTGTTTCGCACAAATTTTTAGGTAAAACTAATTGCAAACATTTGACGGAATAGTTTGAGTATATAATAGTTTTCAACTGTTGTGTAATACCTTTGTCATCGTACTGTTATACGTCAAACGATCGAGTGAGATCCTATTACATTTATTAGTCGATCATGCGGCCGGCAAATCCTCTCGAAAGTTACAATCGGCTTGCAAAGTTTCCTGGCTTCTGCCATTACGTATAAACCAGTTAGCCACGGTCAGGGATTCATTTGCTAGTTTATTCATTCAGAAGCTTACTGCCGGCCGCCTCCCATTTCCAAATTTACCACTCAACAGAATTTTGTTCAGGGATTTTAAATGTTGGAGTGCTGCCTTTGGAAAATGTAGAATAATCTACACTTTTCAGAGTAACACATACAGCTCATTTACACTAACAGGCCTGGGTAAAAGTATTCAATGTGAACAAACGCCAGATGTAATAGAAATAGTGCACTAATTAAAAGTAAGTCCATTAACACAATGAAACATGCCAGACTTACCTTTTTACAACTCCAACACACAGTCCTGCTTAGATTTCCATTCGCAAGCAGGTCCAATCCACTCTGCATCACAAATGACTCACTACCAGCACTAAACTACACGGTTTCACCACTTATTTCCACTCGCGCGTTCTTTTTAAACTCACAAAACTCCGGGAAATATTTCAGCTCCAAGAAAACGACGCGAAACACGTTGACGCCACGATCACGTTGGATTCCGTTGGTTAATCGCGGGAATACATAACAATCGATCAGTTGAAATATATCGTTCCCACGAACTTCTCACCTTACTAGAATTTCTAATATCGAAAGAGCCACAGTAATAAGTCTTATCGATTAATTCTGCGGTTTTATTGACTAATAAACATCGATATTGAAAATATTGTGGAAGTCGGTAAGTCGGTCGGTAGAACAGAGCGCCAGCTAGTGCGCCGAGGAAGAACTAACTGCGCAGGCACAAGGAAAGCGCGGGATTCCACTGTGTCATATCAGGTGTCACTTCACTCCTGTGAACTTGGTCGATTCTTGTATGACACAGTGACGAGCTTGGCCTTAGTGGCTTCAAAATTGGTTTCGATTGTGTTGCGAGTAGTTGGTGATAAGTATTTTGGCTGGAGAAGGCCTCGTGCGTAAGTCTCAGTGAATAAAGAATTCTATTGAAGGATGTTACAAAGGATTGAACTTGCCTGGTAATCCCTGCAGATTGAGTATATGTTAATATATGTTTAGGAGCTTGTTTCTATGTAAATAAGTCAGGATTCAAGTTGATTTGATTCATTTTGCTGATATTCATGCAAGCACGTAATCTGTGTAAGTGAGGAAAATGAATTTCAGAGTGTGCTTGCTTTGCATACACTTGATACATACAAGAAGTGCGATAGATCTTCTAGTCTTTAAGAACTGACATATTAAGCATTCAGATAATTGTAGGCTTGTATAATTATATGTATACATTGGACTTGATGCATTCAACACTCAACTGTACTATTGTGACATTTGGATGAGGTTTCACCAGCACATGCGTTTGAAGTATCCGCATGTTATATCTAAAATCATGTTTGTACGTTTATGATATACTGCTGATATATTTTTTGTGAAGTGTCTTGTGTATGTGTACATGTATTATTGCAATGAAATTTGTATGCTAACTTTCTTGCTTTCTAGAATGCTCAATACATAAATGTTTGTCTTGGGAATAGGAGAGCAGTAAAAGTATTCAATGACTTGAGTGAAATAGGTGTATTTGGAATATGTGTAACCTTCTGGCAAATACTACAAGGATTTAGTATTAGTACAACAGTCTTTGGAGTGCAAAGATGAATAACAATCGCATAAATCGAGAAATCAGACCGGATTGAGAAAGAAACATGGTATTCTTCTTAATCGTCGCGGAGACATTTATAAATCGGAATTGGCTGAGTTTTTCGCGAAGGCAGTCTCAGCAAATCACATGATAAATCCTCGGTGCCGGCGCAAGCACGTCGTCTGAAGGATATCCCCGGTGAAAAAGGTTAAGGTACAGCTCATAAATGGCGATAAGCAGAGTATATTGCCTCCTCGAGCGCGGCAATATATATCGGGAAGGGGCGCTTTATTAGAAATCGATGGGACATTTTTCAGCCTTTGATTTTATATCGAAAATCGCAGCCCGGCGATTCTCTTCGGCTTGTCGGCGCGTTCTCGTATCAGATTATATCCCCGGGAAACGGCGACACCTTTTCACCGAGTTCGACGACATAAATACACAGCCGAGTAATCGAATTGGGGATTAATGCTGGCGTCGAACCTGATATATCACTAATACATTCTACACGTATTATCGGCGTAATGACGTTACGAAATCGAGAATATGTAAATTATACGGGGGAAATAATCTTCTCAAGTCTTCAAGCTCTAAATGTTAGATTTCCCCATTTTTAAACTATTTGGATTCTGATTGTTGTAACATTTATAATAATCCGCGGAGAATTACAATTTTCAGATTTTTGGGAAATGCCAGGAAATACCAGATTTTTAATAGACGGTAATATTTTCTAGATTTTTTCACCGGCGATCCAATTTTAAGTTACTCCCGCATGCGGAGGCTCCCTTCAATTTTCATAAACTCTCTTCACACTCGAAATGACTGCATTTTCGGGAGCCAAATCACCGCGTTGGGTTTTTTGTCGGCGGACAATTCCATTATTAATGGTGCCACTTCCAAAAATTGGCAGCGTCAGTTGCCGGGCCTTCATGGGGAAATAGGGGGCACGGCTATGTATTTTAAATTGAATAATATTGCAAGCGACAATGCACGCGAACGAGACTGAAAAAGCGTGCGAGGTAAAAAGGGGATGAATCAATGGTTGCATTATGTCTCTGGAGTGCACTCGTAAAATAAATCCTCGCATGCAAGCGCCACTATTGTCGCGTTTTTTTTGTTTTTTTGTTGGATTCTCGAATGAGCCATGGAAATTGGTTTATTGTCCACAATTCAATAATTTTTCTTGTCGTCAAGCCGATTACTTCGAACACTACTCTTAAAATATGAAACAAATTGTCGTTCCAATACGATTTTCGTGTGATAATCCAAAAGGAGGTGAAAAAGGCTTTAGAAGCAGTGCTCGTCGTCGCGCGTCGCGGCGCAAATGCGGCTTCGTCAGAGTAAACGATTTACAGTTACACGTTAACGTGTGTATTCGAAGGCAGAGCCGCGGAAGACCGCAGTCGCAGAACTAAACGCTGCGCGTTCTACTGGTTAGATTGCTCCCCGCACCACACTCTCCACGCGTTACATGAAGTTCCCGTGACAACAGACTGCCAGGGCGGACGCGTTGGCTCCAGTTCGACATTCGACTGTTGCTGATTTCGAGCTTTAATCCAATGAGAGCTTAACCCTTTAACCGAACGCCCAGTCGAAACTCAAACGCGGCAGATTCGTAAGTGTATTAGTAGAAATATCATTGGTCCGCGAGCGTAGGAAATCAATGATTGAGTCCAATTCGATTGAGTCCAATAATTCAAATATACGTCGAAACTGCAAGCAGCTATGTTATTTTATGGTTTTGTCCAAGCACTTTCCAGCGTTGCGCGCGCGCTATCTAAATAGAAAATCATCTTCGTCCAATTTACATTAATAGATCCGCAATTCAGCGTAATAGATAGACGTAAGAGGCGTACTCATTGCGCAAGGTGTACTGCTTCCAGGCTAGATCGTTCCTTCGATATCTCGCTGAATTGTAAACCAACCTTTTAATAATACCGTTAGTTCGCGGTTTGCTGTCTATCCGATTTCGATGTTTTCTCCCAAGTTGTCTTGAGTTTACACGATTTCCACTTATTTCGATAGAATACGAATTTCAGCGGAACAATTAAGAATCCCAATCAACTTAATCGGCAATTCAGTTCTTCGCATTAGAATTCAGTACTATGTTTCCTGTAATAATTATTATTATAACTTCACTTCGTGATTCGCCTAATAGGTACGCGAAGCTACTTAAATCCAGATTAAATGGACACAGCACAATGCAGCATTGCCCGAAATCCCCAGATCGAAATTTTCAATGGCGACCAGAGAACGCGCTGTATGCAAACGGCGTGCAATTAATTCGGTCGATTCAATAATTTTGCGAGCATAATCGCGTGCCTAGCGGTGGCCGCTTTGCCGACCAATCAAAACTATGGCGAGAGCCATACGTCAATAGCAGACCCACTGATCCGACAATGCTGCCAGTCATTAATTATTAATGCACGGCCTATTGAGGCGTTTCTAACAATTATTTGCTGAGCCGCCTAGTAATTCGTGCGTGTATCGTGCATTCTTGATCGTTACACTGCTTTCTATCGATTAAAGCTCATTATTTTTTAATGTAACATTTTCTATTCATTATATTTTCGATATTCGAATCAGTGGGCTGCGAGACCAATTCCTACACGTTTAATTATATTGCTTTCTATTGATTAATGTTATTCATTTTTTTGCGTGATATGTTCTTCTTATTACATTTTCCATATTTATTCGAACCGATGGGAAAGGATTGGAGAGTTGTAGCAAATTCCTGCGCGTATTATGTACTGACTCGTTCAATTACATTGCTTTCTACTGATTACTAGCTTCTAATTTTGCTACATTTTCTTCAAACTACATTTTCGGGTCAGCTCTTTCGTGGCGAATAGAGAGAGATTGGTGGGAAACTAGAGGAAACGAGAACCGTGGCAGTTTATGTGGATATGTATTCCAGTCGGTGGGAAAGAGTCGGAGAGTTGAGACTAGAAAAGGAGAACGAAGGCTAGAAAAGAAGGATGAACGTTGAAGGGAGTGTATCCGGTCGTTACCACGTTTAGAGCTTGTTCACTCGTTCCCTCTCTTTCTCACTCTTCCACCCAGGCTCTCTGAAGTGCTCACTCCCACTTGCCCACTCTTTTTCCCTTCGCTCTTTCTCGCTTGTCCTCCCAGTCTCTGCAATCTTTCCTCGGCGCTCCTCGCACTGTAGAACGCATTCACATCGAAAGCGCTCGCGAAATCTGCCTTTCAGTTCCTTGCATTCGGCCAGCGGGTTAATTGATGTTAAGCGTTTAGCCGCACAGTGGGAAAATGGACCGGTTAAATACCGCGGAGGGAGGGAGCTTGTGTTTCGGATTCCCACTCGAGGGCCGCATTACGACGGCACGATCTGCCAGCTGTTATCGCTGCTGCTTAATATGCCGATACTGATTCGATTAGGCCAGATTTGCCGCTGGCAGCATGAAATTTCGTGCTTTTAATGATTCCGTATTCGTGTCAAATGAGAGTGCAAAGGGCTATGGGATATTTAAATACATTAATTACACGCTGACTAATGATTAATCCACTTTGCACCAATTCGTCCTTAAATAACCAATTAATCTGTCAACGAATGGCAGGGAGGAATAAGGGAGTTAGCTTGGAGTATCGCCTTAATAAAATTGAATCGGGGTAGAGAATTATCGCGCGTCGGGTGTCTTTTTATTCTTGGGGCCAATAATACCGGTTTATTGCTGTTTACAAAGTCGCCGGGAATTCCTGCTTAGCCGGATTGCTTTCGCGAAACAGCAATTTCATTTTGCCGGCTGATACGATAATTGCATCGGGACAGAGGGCGAGAGGGGAGGGAGTGGGGTTGAATGGGAAGGGATGAAAGGAAAGAGGGGGGAAGTTCGGGTTCAAAATGAAACGGCCGAGCAAATTTCTATTTACATTTCAGCACGAAGTTACTTGGAAACACAAGCGAAACTTTCCGCTTTTGTGTCAGTGCGCACACATGTGTATGTGTATATGTGTGTACTGACCTCGGATCAGTGTGGATGGCCGGGGGTGTGTCGGTGTGTTCGCTCCGTGCTCATCGATTTTTACGTATCAACAAATTCTGTTTATATTTCCGCACTATCGACGCCCGGAATTTACTGTCCAATTCCACTCCATGAGGGGAAATTTATTCTCGGGGCCAATCGCGCTGAATTAGTGGCATTTAATTAAAGCCTGCCCTCTTTTTTGTCCCGCGTCGTGCTCCTCTTCTTGTTTTCCTCAGCTCGCCGCCGGTAATCGAGGGTACAAAGTTTCTCAGGCAAACTAATCGCGGTGATTCGAGTTAACTGGGCTGTCCAGATTTTAAACGGAATTAAATACTAATAATAACGTCAACAAAAACATGAAAGATAAAATTGCGTCTTTGAAGGTTTCCTCTTCAATATTTAGTTCGCCTTTTTCTTGTTATTATTTTTAAAACTTGTTCGAGTATTTGGCAAATTTCAAAACGAATGAGTAAGTACTATGTATTATGAAAGGGGATAAATCTCTTCGCGCTGTTGGTGCCCATTTAAAATACAGATCGCCGGGAGAAAGAAAAAGAACCTCGGCGAACGTGAGTGGAATAGGACAGCGTGTCCGGAACCGTACGAAGAATTCCTACCGAATCAATTCGCCGGGCTGTGGCGCATGGTGTCCGTCGCTGACTCTCCTTACAAGATAAGGAAAGAGATAATAAATGTATGGAATGGGAAAAGCTTATGTTACACGGTGCGCGCTGTTTTCGATTATTTGAATTTCAAAACTTAATCAAACTATTATCTAATAAAAACACTCGTCTAATTTTTAAAGTCATTCTCGTGAAACTAAAAATGGTATTACCACCAATTAGTATAAAACTCTCGAAGTTTTAGCGATGTCATAGTTAAACATTGGACAATTTCCTGCATATTTCTGATAACAACCTCTTCAATAATGGAGGGGCATCATTATTGAAACGGAAAAATGCGGGCGCATCCATAAATTAATAACTATCCCGGCATCAGTAGCGACACGGTAACCGATTAATCAATTATTAATAGGTGCATGGTGGGCGGTCAGCCAATTATAATGCTAATGCAGGAATAATAATAGCAAATCATAGTTACGCTCGTACGCGATAGAACAACTCACTAATCCCCTGGCTACCCTCAATTCCTGCCCCCCCCCCCCCCCCCTCTCCCTCTCTCTCTCTCTGGCTTTTTGCGCCATCTAGAAAGGCTTTGATCGGTCGAACATTCGCGTTCGGAAGAGGAGCTCAATTTCTATTGGCCCAGCAACGTGTAACTGTGCCTGGGCGCCCGCAATTTCACTATTTTGTCGATCTGACCCCAGCTTTCCCACTTAAATAACCTGCACTCGTGCTGGTTAAGTATTGACCTGACGCGATTCTGTGTCCTGAGAAAAAATGTGCTCTTTAATCAATTGGTCGATTGTGTAATAGCATTTTGAGAATTAGTGTCAAGTTTTATCGAGTTCTTTGAAAACCCAATCATCCCGAATTTCTTCTGTACCAATTATAAATATTTCCAGTATTTCGATTAAGTCAGATTCTAAGAGTATTAAGGAAATGAATTTCCTTTACATTTTCCATATTATTATTATTATTCAGTAGCGAGTTAGATTAATTATAATGTATTGAATAGTTCTTTATTATATGTGATATTAAAGATACCTGTTTATACATTCATTGCCAAACATTTGGAAATCAGAGTTGTAACACGATACGTTCAGTTGATTTTACTCGCCAGTTGACTCGTCGTGTTTTACCGCTTCATCATCTCATCGAAATTCACCGGCGGGTAATCGCGTTACCTCACCGTTCGCTCCGCACGATTATTCCAGATTTTCCGGGGCGGCTTCTTTGCCTGCGCGCCGCCGTCTGTCGCCGTAAGCAGGAGACAATACTTCATCGGTTTTGCAGGTTGCCATAGGAACCGGGAGCCTTCCCCGAAGTACACCACTCGGAAGTCCATTTTACTTCCTCTTTATCCTACGCGCCGATGTCTCTTTGTTACTTCTTTCGACTGTTATACGACAGTTTGTCTGTTTGCCGACGAGCGAGGTCTCTCTTTCTCTCTTTCTCCCGTTGTATTCCGCTCTGTAACGCCGGAATTCGCTTGGCTTTCCACGATGTTATTTAACTGGCGAAATAGCGACGTGGATTCCAGCGAAATAAACCTGCAAGATAAAGTCAACGTTTCGATACTTTATATTTTTTTTAAAAATATTAATATTAGTATTACAGTTTCTAATAGAACAGAATTTGTATTGTCCATCCATACAAATGTACATTGTTTCTAGATGATTTCCGCAGTGCATCTTATATTACAAACCTTCAACAATTTTTAATATAATTAGTTATATTATTTATTTAAATTCAATTCCGCAGACTCGTACATTCTCAAACGCGAAAATTTCCAGTCTACTTCGCCGTTAAATGAATTGCACTAAACATCGTAGAAGCAATATTTGCGGAGAGGTTTAATCGGAGAATATTATATTCAATATTTCCCCGGGAATTTCAATATCCCCGGCGGTTTTTCTCCTCGACTTTTCCTGTAGTATGTAGACCGACCCGCCCCGCTCACCAAAGCGAGCACGTGACTTTATTGAGCGCATATATCCGCGCGCACACAGTGCGGCTTACGATTTTCCAGGAGTTGCGGAAGAGGTTCCTCGGGACCGAGAGGTGGCGGTGGAGGCGAAATCAAAACGCGGGCGAACATAATGCAGCGGACTGCGATTTTCGCGTCGGGGCTTACGTTCCGCTGGAGGATGTCTGGAATCGGAAATTTGGCTGAGTACCACGGCTCTTAGAAGAGCTGAGACAATATTATTAGAGAATGTAGCCACCTTCATTAGGTTGTGCGATGTAATTTGTAGTTAAATATGTATATTTGACAACTCGAATTGCCAACGAGTTGATATTTAGTTGTTCCTTGCTGAGACTGTGTATTAATTAAATTCTTATTAAAATAAAAATGCCCTGGTAATTAAATTTGGGCGATATGAAAATGTTGACTATTTCATAAATTAAAGTGCCTGTTTCTTATTTGATTGAGTCTTATTAATGGTTCTAAGTATTTTTCGGAATTCGGTACTTTCCAGGATTTTCGACATAATTTCAATGAACGAGATTGCGAGTAAAGTGGATTCCCGAAGCTGTAACTGACGCATTCATTTTAATTTAGTTGATCAAAGGCGACTCTGGTACGTAATGGAGATCGCTTACTTCCGCCATCTTAGGCGATGAATTAAAATTCAGACGCATCCTAGCTTACCCGGCACGCTTTATTATCGGCTGTCCTTGCTGGCTCTAATAAGCAATAAATGCCCCATTAACCTTTAAATACTAAACCGACATTTTAATACCCAACAGACATTAACACGAACAAAATTGTTATAAAACCCGAGTCAGCTGCAAAAATATTTCCTTTCTGAATTGTGCGGGTAAATTGGAATTCTCCCCTCAAAGCCCTTTGCGTGCACAGCAGGTTTCCCTTTGACTATCAAATACAAAGGGATTTTGCAATTCCGACCTTTATTTCGTATTTCACGGTGCGACCAAATTCGGTGAACGAGCAGTGCAAAATAATACGACGCCCTCGTATTATTCCAATTCAATTATTAACTAGATGCGAGTGAGCCGCAACAGCAATAAAAATCAGAATCAAAGTGCGACCATTTAATCCGCAAGAGACTCGGATAAATTAATACTTTCCCTGTGTGGTGAAGAGGAGATCAAAAGAAACGGGGGCAGGTGGAAAGGGAAGAGAGGGAGGGTTGATAAAGATAAAAACTGCACACTGAAAGTTTCGCTACAGCTTTGAGCAGTCGAGTTTTTCTTCCAACTTCAATCGTATTTACCCGCTGCCGGCAGGGCTTGGCGGGGGCTGGGTTGGTTCACTTAAAGTCCTTAGCAAGCCGCAGTTACCTCTCGGTTTATCCTCTTAGATGACTGCAATCTACACGCGAACAGGCCGTACATACTTGCGCCTTGTACTTATGTGAGACTCGTGTTCCGCACAGACACACACATGCACACGTAGAACGGGCGCTTCTGGAGGAAAACCGGGAAAAGAAAAGAAAAGGCGGTGGAGAAAAGAAGAGAAGAGGAGGCATGACATTCCACTTTTATCGCGGAGGGTGACATTTATCTTTTGATTTTCCTCGAGCACGATGCACCCGCTACCAAAGATGTGACCTTAATGATTCTTGAAAACTTGGCCTTTCTTACTGGGCTTCCGGAGTTCATTGTCCATTGTCCACTTCGTGGCCGTTTTTGCGAGTTGCAGGTTTGATGAGATTTAGTACTCGGTGTTATATTATTATATTTGGAACGTTTCATGTTGGCTCATATTTACCTGCTTTCTGAAGAAAATCGGGGTAATCTGATCGGTTATTACAAACCTGGTGAATTCTAAGGATTTTTGATGAGTTGGAAAAATGTAAAAAAAAATCAGAAATAAATTTTCGATTTTTCGAAGTTTTTCCAACTCTCCCGAATGTCCAATTGTTTTCGCATCGAAAGTACGATTTTACAAAACATCAATGATGCAAAAGCCGTCTTTGTTTAGTCGCTCCCTTCAGTATAAACGAGGCTTTATGCCACGTCCCATTGACGCTTTCTTACGTGTGAATAAGTGAATGTGCAAGCACTCACATAGCTGCTTCTCGCTGGCATCGCTCATTCATACATTCAGCGGGATATAAATACACACTGGCTCGACACACGTAACGATCGCGTAAACTCCTCCTCTCCCTTCCTCCAAGCCTTCTGCCGATTCTCCTTCTCTCTTCCAGAAGAACCAGCCTTTCTCTCTCTCTCTCTCTCTCTCTCTCTCTCTCTCTCTCTCTCGCATTAGACTGTTATTTATTTATGGAATACATTCCACGATTCGAGTTGATACGCCAGGATCGAATTCGCCACAGGCGACTAACGTTGCATGCTCACTTACTTTATAACCTGTGTTTGTTTATCGGCTCCCGCTGCTCTATTTCTTCGGGCCCGATTGTCGCCGCACAGTTTCCGCCGAGCTCCGGGCGATATTTTCCCAATGTATTGCCTCGATTGTCAAGCGTAACTACTGTTAATGGTGAACTCCGGCTTGACCGGCGAGTATTGGCTGGGATAGAACAGAGTCTTCTATGATTTAGGGGATTGTTTATCTTGATTAGTTGCTGTTCTGGTTCCATTCATCCAATCTAGTTGTTTACTCGTTGAGTTATTTGTTCCTGGATTCGAACAGATAAAATAAAAGTATAGGTATAAAAGAGCGGAGTTTCCAGGAAGCGGGGCATAACTCGAACTACGCAGAAAGAAAGATTGAAAACTTGGCGAAGCCGGCGGATAAATGTAGCGCAATAGTTCTTGCGCGCGCGGAATAAGATCGCAGGAAGTCTTCGTGCTATTTCGACTACACTTTCCGGTGCAGCGAGTAATTATAGTTTGCCCATAAATAATTTGAAATCCCATTGCGAGTGCGCCTATACTCGTGCGATTAGCAAGCCTGGGTGAAGTTTCTCTTAACTACAATACAACAAGAATTTTTTCAATGAATAATTCAACTTTGTAGATTATTTAGTTTGAATTTAAAATTAAAAAGTAAAGTTTGGACGCCTTTGATTTACAGGTACAATTAATTAACAACGATGACTTGGAAAGGGTTCCGTCAAATCTCCAAGTTAACCGCACCGAACTGAATTCATTAATTAATTCGATGCATCATTGTCTCGTGTACGGGGTATAATGAGTCCGGCACAACAGCATTATACCCTCACTTTGTATAATGCCTGATATATATTAATTAAATTAGTGTCACGAAACGTCTCGTGCATGACATAATCATAATCAAAACTGCCCCCCCCCTCCCCCCGCTCCCCCGAAATTATCCCGAAGGAAGCATCGCCAGAATTCCAGTCGTCCGCTGTCCCAGCTAGTATTACAACTGACATTAATTAATTATCCGCGTCGCGTAAGTCGCTGGCGGCTCTAACGAGATTTGACAGAGGGACGGATCGTCATCGGTGACGTGGTTAATTAATGGCAGGCAAATCACCCACCCGCTGATAGCCAACTACTAATCAAACGTTTGTGGATTGTTTCGAACCGAAGTTTTAAGTAGTTAATTTACTATACTTAATACTTGCAGGAATAGATAACAGATTTTAGTATTTAATTGTCAGATAATACTTAACTAATTACTAATAACTCGCTTTTCGTGTTCCAATTGTTCCTTTCGAAATCAGAATTAGCTTTTTGAGTGGAGAAACCATTCCAACTGCTGTAAAAGCCCCGGGAGGACCAACTGCGCTTAACCAGAGGTAGGAGGTAGACGGTGCTAGTATCCGTGACATTTCTCCAAAGAAAATAGGATTAGTTTCAGTTATCAGGAAGTTCGGGGGCCGAGTTAGCGACACGAGGACGCCAGGCGATGTAATTAAAGTTCCCTTCCCGGCGGCCGAATGTCCTTTTATATGTAAAACGAGTCAATTAGAATATCAAACGTGACCTCAAAGAGTACCGCTCGTACTAAAATGCTACGTAAGTGCATAGGTTCCGCGCTCCCTCTACCCCACGCTCCAGGAACTCCGTCTCCTAACCTAGAAACTGCCTCCCTTTTCAATCATTTACCGGCGTACTTCCGACTGAGACACACACACACGCGCGCGCGCGCGGAGAATTTCAACTCGAGCGAGATACACGCAAAGAAAGTCAAACAGCGAACTTTAATCCGCAAGGGTTGAAGGAAAATTTGGACTCGCCGTTTTGAATTATGCAAGTGAGATGTGCGTTGATGAAAATGCGAGCAGTGAATTAAAGTCGGCAAAGTCAAACATTGTTTTTTGGATAAACGAAACAAAGTAGTTCGACTGTGTTTTATGTAGGAGTTTTTGGCCGTTTTGACCCTTTTAATGTCTTTTAGATTAAATCTGAAAGATAATGTATCTTTTCGCAGGTTCGTTAAAGCGAAATGAAATTTGCATCTACAGCGGAATGAACTCCCAATCTTTCAATCTTTTGAAGTCGATTCAATTTAACGAGCGTGGAAATTGAACTTTACTGGCACACGGAATTCACATTAAAAATTGGCTCGAAATTAAAAGTATCGCTTTTTCGCACGAGCTTCCCGAAATACATACATCACGCAGGGGTAAAATCGATAAGACAATGCTCTGCCAGGAGACACTTGGCAGCGATTCAAATCTCGCCGGCGCGGCGAGTCATTCCAATCGGCAGTGGGTGGATTGGAGGTCGTGGCACCAATCTACGAGGGTCATGCGCGAAATCATTCATGTAACTCCGATAAAGACCTCTTCTTGTTTCCTTTTGCCACCAAAATATATAATAGTACAACTTCAAATTTAGCAACATAATTTCCGCGTAGTTTTCGTCGGCGAAGTAGCTTGTATGCTAAATGTTTGGGCAGGTTGGACTGCATAAGCTTTCTCTGCTTTGAGCTCGACCCAGGTTGAAACTTCGCACGGCAACGCGAGGCATCTCCGACTATAATGCACTTCTGTGTTCTGTTTGAGTTGTTGTGCACGCGACACTCGCTAATCACAGTGTTACAACGCAGCGAAACTGCGAGCCCGATTAAGCATCGCGTAATTTTCGAATTATTAAAAAGTTTATTTTGCAGAAATTGCGCTGAGCTATTCCGATGCACGAAAATAATTGGTTCTAATTTGAAAGCGGGTAATAATATGAGTCAAGTCCCACGATTTTTGTAATGCGTCGATATTTGCAATGACAAGGGCGTGGGTCGGAGACAATATTTTTCGAGCGGGTCATAAATCCCCCTCCAAAAGCGGACACGCACTCGTTGTAATTTACGGCGGCATAAATTAATGAGAATTCAATCGGCCGCCGGCATACATATATCGATATTGCTACCAGACTACTCATAATTCAAGGCCGCTTCACTGCTCGTATCGAAAAATATTAAGGTCAATCTCGAGGTTTCGTAATATACTTGATTAGTGCCATCAATTCCTGGTAAATAATAATCAGTCTCTAAATGACTGATTTCCAATGAAAACTGAATTTCTATAAAATATTGTAATAATTTCAAAAGCTGTGTACAAAGAATTCACTCATTCGCCCTTTTATTTATCAAGTTCTGCAATAATTATTCACCAGAAAATAATACAAGCATTCCATCAATACGCATCTTGTCATTCTTTCCATCCAGGTCCCAGGAAGTATGTACAATTCGCCCACAAATTAAATCCGAGCGAATGGTATTCTTGCTGGTAAATTGAATGCTGTTTATGCCGTTTCCCCATCTCGCTCGACTTCTCCATTCCCAGGATTCGTGGTTTCGCTATTATGAGCGGAGCGGCGCTTCGATTCGCGACATATTCCATTGAAACCGGGGCGAAGAGGGGAAAGGTGGGAGGCAATAAGACAGCCCTTAAAAGAACGAAAGCGGTATGGGAGGCGCCGGAGGAGGGCGAGCGAGGGCAAGGTGGAACGAAGTTGCAGTAAAATAAATTATGCAAAATACTTTCCTTCGACGGAATATGAATTCGCGACGTGCGCCGCCGGGGCTCATGTCACACAAGGCGGACGGGGGATTCGACACAATTCCCAGTGAGTTCCTTCGAGTGCGAAAACCATTGATCCAATGTATCAGTTTGGAGTGAATATTTCCTGGAATATCCTTTAACAGAGTTTTTCAATACTCAATCAATTATTTATTTATTTCTACGCAGCTCTTTTTTACTAGATTTGTATATTCATAGTTCGCGGAATATGTAAATGTATAAAGTAATTTTACTTGTCGAGAAACGTCGATCAACCTCTGTATAAACAGTATTTTTTGCGTGACAAAACGCATTAAATCAGAGTATGAAAACTTCGTATAACAGGGAATTGAAAAGCGATAAAAAACCTTCGCAAAAGTGGCAGGCGATGGTCACAGTTTTCTCGGAAGTGGCCTCATGTAGCAGGAACTGATGAGGGAACGACCAGTCACGGAGAATATAAACGGATTACATGCCTCGAATGCATCTCTATCACCCACCGCCCGTCCCTTCTCCTCTCTTTTTTCCCTCGATTTTCTCCCTTCGTTTATCCACTGTTCAACTCTCGCTCCTTCCTTCTCTCTGCCTCTTGGTACTCTCCGTATCAGCGCAATGCTGCTCGCCTTCTGGACACTCTGTATATCGTTCCACTAGCATTTTTCAGGCGATAATTAACCCCAGACGCTCCTCAACGATGTTCTCTTTCCTCTTTCTCGTTCTGGCTTTTGTGCGGGCCGTTGCTAATGGCTTAGCTTTGTGAGTTATATTTAATTCGCTGGTACCCGTACACTGGGATAATTCCGCAAATGAGATATTGTAAATTGGGATTTTATTAATTAAATTAAATTAAATATTAAATGAATAATTAAGCTTTGATTTGTAATAACATTTTTTTTGTCTAATAAACGAGTCAATGAATCGATAATTACACCGATTTTTTTAACGGAAATCAGGATTTTTAATTTATTTAGAAATTTCTTTTTCAATGCAAGCAAGGAAATCACAAATAAAGTCTACTTTCGCTGAAACCTGTTATGTCGTAACACACTTGGTAATAGTGACCTGCGAGTCAATATTATCTACCAATTAGGGAGATCGGGTTTAATGACTGGCGCGACAACAATAGCTTAAAATGTGTCACTGTCTTTAAAAATAACCGCCTCACGTTATAGTATGGCCGGTATACCTGCATGGCGGCCGCAGTGCGTTTGGAATCAGTGCGCAACGGAAATTGCATTTGCATCCGAGAATTGGCGGAACACGCACGCCCCGCCGCAATTTTCGAAAAATGTCATCCCAATGTACACAAATGCTGGGCGAAGAGGTGGCGGAAAAATATAATTAATTCCCGTGAAATCCGCAATAAAATATTAACACAGGCATATTGGATTTTGCTGTTAAAAGCCTTTGGAAATTCCTGATAACATAGAAGTCCTATCCAATGTTTGGTGTCGGCGCGCAATATCGGAGGAATCGTGTGGAATACTTAGAATTAATTAAAATTATGCAACAAAACAAGAATATTGATGAAAGAAATCAAAAGAATATAACAAAGTTTCATAAATCGGTTAACATATTTATGCATCCAATTAGATTCCAATTATGTAAACAAGCGTCAAGTATAATAGCGCATAAACAGGATTTATAGTCGCGGATTATCACGAACTGGGTCAAGTGGCTCCGCATTCAGATGACTTGTCTTCACAAAAGAGAGTTCGCTCGGCGATAGGAGCGGCAACTAAGTCGCGACGATCAATCATATTACAATATTTGGTGGAAAAATCTACTTAACTGATAGTGAAGCAGAGCAAACCCCCCACTTCTTCCAACTCAATATCGCCCATGTACACCCTTTCTTTTTATTGTTTTTTGGCCAACCGCTCTCCTCGCCCGTCCCTCTCTTTCTCCCTCCTCATAGTCCCCATTCCCGACTACCAGGGCTTTTTGTTCCATTTTGCTGCCACAGTGAGCTTTCAGCGGATCAATACTAAAGTCCACACAAGTAGTTTCCGCGTGAGAGAGAGGGAGACGAGTAGTGAAGGAACGAGAGAGGGCTCAAGAAGAGAGTTTAAATCAGATTAACGAAGTAGCAAGCTCGAGTGTTATAAATAATTGTTACCCATTTTATTTTGCGGAACGAAAGTTATTTTAAAATCCTCGAAAGCTCATTCGTTACCTGTTGGCTTGCGGAGAAAGAGCAGTTTGTAGTTTGGAGTGAAAGCACTAAAAGCCGCTCGATACAAAATTAATTAAACTTTGATTTATTATAATTGAAATATTTTGCTTTTCATATTAAATTCGTAATCGATTTCACATTATACTAATTGGATTATTGGGTAATAATAAATGGACTACTGAAAAAAGTTCTTTTCAAGCGCCAAACGACTGCTAGAAATAACAAATAATGTTTAGTGGAATAAGAGCGCTGGGAAACAAGCAATCAAAGTGAAACGGGACACGTCATTAAATTAGACCGAAAATAGAACTCCGCGGAGTTAATTGGCAATTTTGCCGCGCTCTCGGCCAATCATCGCACGGCCCGCGTAATGGCGAAGCGATAAATAAAAGTCGCTCGCTCGCCCGAGAAAATTGTCCACGGCGGAAAAAGTGTGCCGGTGTGGCATTACGAAAACATTGTCGCACACGAACGCAAGCCCACAATGTTGAGAGAAGAGCGCTCATTCGCAGACAATACAGGGAGACATTATCGTGTTGGTTTGGTACACGTGATTCCATTCACTTGGCCGCTTCCCTTCGCGGCGCGCTCCCTCCAAGACAAAAGACAATACACAGCTTATGAGAAATCTGTGCGCGATCCATTTACGGCGATGTGCTCAGTCAAATAAAACGTGCGCTCGGAGCACGTTGAAACTGTTTGACATCGTTTTACGCCTAATCGAAACTAATATCGCAGCAGGCGAACGCCGTCTATGGAAATTGAACGCTGAATCGACAACGAGGACTAATGAGCTACGAAGCTAATTGTTACCAGCGCTGACACGTCAGCACCGGAATTGATCCAATAAACATTTTCGATCACCTACAAAAATTGGAATTGTCAAAAATTTGATGCAGGCGTTTATCAACTAAAATGAAACTATAAACTCTCAACGTATTTACTGGATTCATCCGAGAGGATTGGAATTAAATTCCTCTTCCACTTTTTTGCGTTTCTCGACTAACCCATCCAATTGCCGAATAATGTTGTCACGTTCCAACAGAAATTCCCCGTCAATCTGATTACAAATTTCGAGCCGGTATTGAATTCCGCTCGATCCCCAGTGTCATATTTGCGTGACAGTGCAGTAAAGCTGCCTGACTGTCGCGGCGCGAGTGTGCGCGCAAGTCGAGCTTCTGCCTCCTCGCTCGCTCTTTCCTTCTCACCTTCTCTCTCGTGTCCTCTTTCGCTGGCCATCGTCAACATGCCCGCGTCCGTGTAACCGACACACGTGTCCCGCTCATGTGCACGATGAACTCTGTATACAAGCTGACACAAATGCTCGCAGGCCACTTTTATTTGTGAAATACAACTATTTGCTTGTTATTGATAGGAATTAAAAAACGCCGGGTGCATGAATAAAAGAATAATTATAATTAAAACAATATTTTAATTAATAAACAACCGTGTTCTCACAAACTCTTGATTTAGTTATCCAGGTATTTGATCATTTGATGCTTCAAATTTCAAAAGCTTTATTTTTTGAATTTTTCATACACGTTTTTGTAAACAACATAAGAATAATAAATAAGTAAAAGATTGCAAGTCAAAATAGTGGAATTAACCGCATGGAACGTTGATTTGGTACACGCAGTCTACTGGAGCAGCTGGTATAGATAAACGGATATCGGAATTCAAACACCACGATATAAAAGCGGTCGGGAATTGGCAGAGACAAATATTAATGGCGCTTGATGTACATTGGGAGAGTGCGCGTGCCCTCCAGCAGGCACGTTTTCAATGTGTCAGTACATACTATACCTGCAGTGTATGTGCTCGGTAAATTGACTTCGTCTGTTCCACTGCATATCAAATGTTGCTTTCGCGCGCGATGCCCGGAATATCCTGCAATTATTTCCACCGGCTGTAATAGCTTTTCCAGGTTCTTATTAGTTTAATGGACGAAACATGATATTCTGATAAATGTTATTATATTGATAAATTTCAAAATAATAAAAATAATAAATTTACAAATCTCGAACGCGTTTAATGTAATCGGGATTTCCGGCATTTATCAAACGCAAAGTTTTAATTAGAGGCCAAAAGCACGCGCGAAATAGTTAGCGTCAGATAAACTCGCCTTTTACGTCCGGTAGTGGAAAAGTTGCCGATACTTTCGTGCGGCGTGCATAATAGAATCGACATAAATTCCAGGGGAATATTGGGAGGCGTAATAAATGCGACGTATTTGAATATATAAATCCGCGTCGAAAGCTATTTCGTATTTTCAAACGATGATTAATATTCCGCGGCGCTGCAGTTTTATGGAAATATGTGAGATCCATTAGCATTCAAAGTGCGCTGCGCGCGCTCGTCGGAGGAAATAAAAAGGGGGCCTTCTATTTGAGACACAGGTTACTGACGCCCTCACATTTTTTGATTACGCGAAATATTCGTCGTACATCAGAATTAACGGAATATTTCGGCCCGTCAAAGTTTCGCTAAATCCACAATTTATATGAATTTTCACTCGCATTTATTAATAACTTAACACTGTTTGTATTTTTCTATTAAATAAATGATATGCCAGTTAAGGCCACACTATGAACTAAGTTGCTTGTACCACTCAACTTGCAAACGAGGAAAATGTAGAATGGCTAAGCGGAAAAAGAATTGAAAAACTCAGCTAACGTAGAGCTCCACGGCAGTTCACACGTTCCTCGAAAATTAATGCCAGGCGCCAAGAGTGTAATCTCCGCCAAGTCGGCCCACTTAAAAGTCAGGGCAGTTCTATGAATCGAGAAGGAAACTAGGAGGAAAATGCATGTTCCTCGTACTCGTTTATTCGTAACGAGTCAATGAGACAAAAGAGATCGCGTGCTTCTGGGAGCCAAGACGAAAGCGAGGGATTGCGAGAGTAGCAATGTAGATTGGAGTAAATTCACTTTATTGCTTCATGAGTAAGCAACAGAGACACAGAAGGGGAAGCGAGTAGTTTATTGAGAATTACTCTGATAAATAAGGCGAGGGTGGGTCGCCGAGCGGAGAACACATTCTACTCTGCTTCATCGAGGTTCACCTCTGGGCATGTTGCGTGGATGGACCCGCTACACAATGTCCTTTATCGTCCTTTCTATCTAGATATTCAGACCTTCATCCGATATTGCTACCAACATTTCTCATCGAGCACAACATAATCTCTTTAAAACTCTCTCCAAAATAATTCTTTGAATTTTCTGATCCCTTTTCTCATATTTTCCCCAATAAACAAAAATAGACTTTAATTAATTAATTAAATTCCTGCTACATTATATTTTAATTATTATTTTTTACTACGTCGAAATGGTTAATAGTAATTGTTCTAAATGCATGCAAATGATAGGCACATTTTGGTAAATGATCAAAGGGCATATAATGAAAAGCAGAATAAATAAGAAGGCTGGTTTTCCGCCCCGAAATAGATGGGATTAAGCGAGCTGGGAGCAGGCGAATGTCGAAGAGTTTTTATCGTGACAATTTCGCCGGGAGCGCAGCACATTATTTTCGCTTTAATGTTAAATCCCCATCCGCGAAGGGAAATGGCGAGCCACTCCGAGATTAAATGTAGTCACGGCAAGGATGTATTACTGCCTATGTAAGTACCTCCGAGCGAGTGAGGGACGACTATTTTATTGGACTCCGTCACTCGCTGATGTAATTTGCAAAAGTCGACCTGCACTGTTATGAAAGCTAATTGTCCGTCAAATTTGTCAAAACCTCGAATGACTAATATACAGAAATTTCAGTTGAGCGAAACTGCTTCAATAAAATCACAAACATACTAGGAAAGAATAATTGTTAAAGGTAATAATTAATAAATTGCATTAAAGTTACATATTCATCGCAAGTAGTTTTCCATTAACCGCAGATTTTCTGTCGCGCTTCATAGTAAAAGTGACTTCTTCGCTCGCAGCTCGGCCGAGATTTTTCAATCTGGTGAGAACTTCGTTTGCGACGCGACGCTTCGAGAGTTTCGAAACGTCCTGCGAATAGCAGCCTCCGCTAGATTCCGTGCAAAGCGAGCGAGAACAGTCCTGCGAAAGTTGGCGCGAGAATCTCAGTTCAAAGCTCGAAAGTAACCGTCCAATCTCCCGTTACAATTCACTTGACTCCAGTGAATTGTACCGGATCTTCATCCCTAACCAGTTGAGTGCTCGCCAGTAAATTGGCTGTAGTTTTTTTTGTCCATCGGAATCGAATGATTCTGGGTGTATTGGTTTTCGAATATGTGCGCTGGAGAGTCGACCTGATTTCCAGCAGCCTCTCGGATGGCCGCATAGGAGCATAATGCTTGCCCTCGTGCCTGACCTAGGCCAACCATAACACGCTCTCTTGTACATGTTAGACCGAAATACTTTCGAGTTGGCGAGCTGAATATTATTCCCAACTTCTAAAATTGACAATAATAACAATGAAAGAGTCAAAAAGCTATGAAAATTAAAATGTGTAAACATGTTATGTTTTTCTACTTTTCTTTTTAATTTTTATTTTATATTTTTTTTATTAATATTGGATTCGAGAGTGTACTTTTGGGGTTGTTTCTTTCAATTGATATTCGATTAAGTAGTAATAAATTTCGATTGCTACCTCATTTAGCAGATATCCTTACCAGTAAATGCGCCGCTTAATTGAAGTGCGGAATGGAGCGATTCTGCCGAAAACCAGTCACCCGGTCTCCTTGGATTCCGCGTGCGTGCAGCTGTCAATCAGTTTACTTCCGCCCGATCGTACTTCCCCAGCTTTGACTCATCAGTTATCGAGAATTACGGCTACGTTATTCAGTGATTTGTCAGCCCGCCCAGCTGCGCGGTAACTGTACCGCAAGAACTGCTGTCCCTCGCTACGTAACACGACACCACACCAAAAGAATCAGCAGTAACGAACGTATTCACAACAAACAGAATTCGATCGGCCGAATTGTATAGTTCGCATGGAATTGCCAATAATTGCCAATAAACATTCTACTCCATCCATTAATGCGTAAATGAATACTAATTGCATTAACGACCATGAGTATTGGAGAGAGAGGGGGAGAGAGAGCGAGAGAGAGAGAAGGACGGACCCCCAATTAATTTTGGGTAATTGAAACTTCACCATTCCAGTGATTTCAGGCTGATGTATTCAGACATATCATATTACTCGAGCACGGAATGTAGGAGTGAATGATTCCCCAGTGAAGTTGCACAGGTATTGAATATTTCCGAATGAATTACAAGCGATTGGATTTGCAATTTCGCCGAAAAGCGAGAGGAGAATAATTTATAGAAATATAAGTAATCTTTGCATTGTTAATGAATATTATCAATCAATTCATTATTTGGTAAATATTGGATATTTGATAAATGACTAAAACTACCTATTGAAACCTTTTGTTATTGATTTGATGGGCTTTTCAGTTGAGCAGGAATTGCGGGTTTTTGATTTACTGGAACATTGTTGCGCAAGCTTTTTTGTCAGACTCTATTTCTGCCGGGGCTCATAGCATTCAAGCAATCGATCTGTCTGGCGTCGACGCTTTATTTTACTCGCCCTTTTCCCGGAAGCGATGTTTTCCCTATAACATTACCCGAAACTGAAAATGCTGCGAATAGGATTTTTAGCAATCTTGTTAGACGTGTACAGCCACACATATCGATTACTCTGTTTCTCTTTCTCTCGACACACATTGTCAGTTATACCTGCGCATGTACTCTGTGAACCTGAAATCCTAAACAGGTTTTCCTCTGTCGCAACAGAGAAAGTTGTATATTGAGCTGTTTATTTTAACAAACAGTAAACTTGTGTTATTTATATACCTTTGGGTGTAACATCTTTACTTTAATTGTTTGTCAATTATATTCCAGTGCATAAAACAAATCATATAATTGTCATTTTATAAATGTATGTATTTGATGTCATAAATAACAAACACTTGTATATTAACAAAAAATATATTAAAAACTATACGAACTTCTTGAACCAGGTAAACAATTTCAATACTATGTATTGAATTATAAAAAATAATAAGATTGGTTCGTACTTGTTCGAATAATTGAATTCATAATTCTGTGGATCGTTATTAATTAGTTATTTTATGTATAAGAGACGATGAGATGAAGATTTAATACACAGTTAGCGTCACCCGGTAGATATTCGCTTGCGGAGGCGGACGGCACATTTCGTACCTATTGATTGCCCTTGCATGCATAATACATACTGGTATCCATATTCGCCTGGTTTAAGAGAAAACGATATGTTACGGGAGTAGCGTGAATGCCAGGAACCTGAGTAGAAAGTTGAGGGAGGCTTAGCATGCACCAGATTAGCAGGCTGCGTTACTGCCAATTACAGAATGCCTGTAAACCAACACCCAATTATTGAGCCGGACAATTGAGCGTTTGAGTCCAATGCTTCTGCTCAATGTGCAGACAAAAACAATTGTAACACATAATTAATAATGTGCCAATTGCGACTTTTAAAATATTAAGTCAAATCAGTTAGCTTAGTTCTCCTTATATTCTTTTAGACAAGTAATAAAGCCAGTTGCAAGAAAGTTATGTTTGAGTCATTAACTAAGTTGAATTTCTTCAGTTTGATTTTTATTCTATTTTTTGGAATAAATATTAATTTAGGAAAAACAATTGTTTAACGCAATTGAATGAGAAACACAAACAATTGATCAACAGTGCCTGCGTGGACAGTGAGAATTTTTATGTGGGAGATAAGGTGGGCCTGGAACTTTTTGGATTCTAGCGACAAAGTTGATAAGTCTTCTTTCCGAGTAATTCCAATGTTATGCGAAGGCAGGCAGATTCCGAACTTCGCATAACTTGTGTCGCACTATCGACCCTCTGCATCTACCTGCAGACTGGGAAGTTGCTCTTCTCGCCGGGCAATAAGTCTGTCACGATTACCTGTCACTTGTAAGCAAGTTTCCAATTACAGGGGGCTCATGCTCCCCTCGCGCCACCAGTTTTCCCTGCTTTTCTGCAATTTATCTTAATGACGCTTTATTTCGAATTCACTGCTGCATTTTGCCGCTAGCTCTAATGGTTTCCGCCGTTGGCTCCGGTTCCCGCAACTTTTGGTTCTATTTGAAATTGCCCGGCGTAGAAGCATTGTGTTGAATTAGTAGTTGAATTAAAATAAAGGTAGTACTTAGTAATTCGAAGTCGATCTCAGTGTTTTAGACTTCATTTCTTGTCCTTGAGTTTAAATTAATGACTTTGAATTCAGCCTGACCTTAGTCCTTTTGGTCCGAACGTGTAGGAACATCGTCATTAGCGTGACTAAGGCCGCACGCCGCCCCCCGTTTATTTGGTGAATCCGAGCGGAGCTGCAAAGCCCAGTAAGTTAGGCTTTGGCCTAACTAACGCCTGCTAGTGGACGCGCATAACGATAATTTTGCGAGCCAAGGGCAATCGGCCCCGATAGGATAGGCCGACTCGCACGGATTCCATCGTTAACTACGAGAGACAGTTCGGCAAAAGCGATCGGCGGCGGCCTTCGCCAAATCCGGAAGTAAACGCCGTTTCAGCATTCACTCATTATCGCTATTCCAGCCGCAATTCCTGCGCCGAAACATTCCCACTGCGAGCCGATAAAGCAGGCGGGAGTCATCGCTTCCGGTAATTAGCACTTCCTGCGAAACAGATTCGTCGTTTCGATTGGATAATTGGAAGGTTAGCGATCATTAGGCTCAATGAGCACAGGATCTTTCCTGGTGTTTGTTCTCGGACGGAATGATTAACTACTTTCAATATACTATACCACAGAGCCCAATGATGCCGAATAAATCGGAATCATTTAGCTACTGCGCCTGAATAAATGATAGAACCAGCTCTCGAACGATAAGTCTCGCTTTTGTTGAGCTCCTGCAGTCGATAAAGTGGCTCTCTCGATTTCTCTCACACAGTTAATTGTACATTGTTTTACTTTTACAAGTTATATTTTTCGAAAATATATTTTAAACTAGTCTCAATTTTCTCCCCTCGAAGATTAATAGTTTTGATTCCGATTTTAGTTGATTTATACTATCGAAATACTGAGATCAACGAGATCTGAAATTCTACAGCTTGTTACTTTATTATTGTATCGCAAATTAATGGAGTTGGTTCTCCCTTTACCCTGGCGTGTTTTTGTTTGCTGTAACACACCGGCCGTTTGCGCAGCACTGAATTAACCAATTATTGATAATAAAAGCCCGGCCGGTTTCATCGCGTTCAAGGTTGCCTCCACTTGTGCTGCTCTCTCGTCAGCAGCAATTTCGCAACTCGCCTCCTCCCAATTAGACAACTGTTCGGTCATTCTTCCCCTTGTGGCGCAAAATCTAAATTAAAATCGTCTCAACAAAATCCAGAATAATATTACCAAACATATCAATCTCAATAGTTATGTCAGGAATAGGCATTTTTTTGGTACAATAATCACCATTGAGAACAGAACGAGCAGTCTTAATTATTAATTTCGTAAGCAATCATCGGGCGCGTTCTTGACTTACTTTCACTAACTTTGATCGGCGTGTTCTCCCATTTTATGGTAATACCAGCACTCGCATTATCAACCGGCGCACGTGCACACACGCACCTTGCCTATTGTAATCGAGCGATGTAATTTATCCAACGCGGCTTGTAATAGTCTCGCGTGGATAAGTTGGCCTTTCTCGGTGGAACAATGGATAATTAAATAGGCTGAAGGGTTTCTTGAGAAATCGCTGCCTTCAACGAACCCACCGTAGTGTTTTGCGGGAATATTTCGACCAGAATAGTGTTTAAAATATTATAATTAAATGAAGGCTAAAATACACCAAAGTATAAAATGGAAAGTCAATAATTTAGGAGTAGAAAGTTATCTTCCCTAATTTCCTTCGTTTCAAAACAGGCTTGAAACAACCAATAAAATATTGAAAATCAAGAGTTCGGCACCCAACTTCCCATAGGCTATTTATATTTTTTAAATATAAACTGGAATGTATAATCCGAATACTTTTCGAGGCAGATCCAAAAAAGCAGTTGACGAGAACTGAGAACCACTGGGTCGAAGCAGGTTGACTGTACTCTTCCCTCGCCCCTTTGCCTCGGCCGGCGTCCTCGCGCGGAATCTGTGCATGGGAGAGCAAGAGCTCACGTTACACGATGCGCCCAATCTCGCTGGGGAATCGATACGTACTTAATTAATTAAGTCCCTCTCGTACGGCCACATTGTTGATAAGTGCGGATTCACCGTCAGCCCCGTAGATGCCCAACAGGCGTTGTCACCCTATTCTCTCCGCCGCTCGTCGTGTTTAATTTCTATCACGGATTTTAAAAACTATTATTCAAGCGAAATCGCTCGATTAGTTGCTTTTATTCCAATTGTACTCTTCTTACTTCTATACTTGTTTGTATAATTCATTATTGGTAGTTATTGTGTTTTACTGTTGAAAGATTCCTTTATTACTGGATTAATATTTTTGATGTTCTCGGACACGTGTTTTATGATGTAGTTCAAGACGTAACGTCCAATATATCTGCCGTTAAAGAAAGTGCGCTCGTGGACTTGCAAATGAAAATTTCCTATCGTCGAGCTAACGGCGGCCTTTCAGGTTTTATGGGTGTAAGAGCGAGATTTTCGAGGCGATCGAGAGATTAATCATTAATACCGGGAAAAGTAGTTGGAAACTGTCGTGATCGCGAGCCATTACCGGCGCTCGATCAATCGGCCCCTTTATTACGGCCGGTGGGGCCGCTTTTTGATAACTTCGCGATTATGTAAACCGATTAAATTTCAGTAAAGCCGTTCTGGGGGAATATTGAATTCGATGTAGCCAGGGGGGGGATTTTTTGTTCGCCAAGTCACGATTAAAAGTTGTAACAAGATTGCGCCGGGGAGTAAATTAGTGTGTGTTGTTAAGTCTCTTGTAAAACTTCTGCAAAAATGTGAAATAGAAAACGTAAAATATTCCAGATGTCTGAAATGAAAATGTTTCAGACTCAATAAATCCCTGAATAAAAAGCACCAACTACCCTTCGAGGGCTCGCAGCAAAATCATCGAATAATACAGCTAACTGTAATAATAACAATAAGCCAAGACGAAGAGTTGAGGGAGTTTCGATATTCACATCTTGAAGGGGCGAGCGAGGCAAATTTTCAATAAGTTTCCGGAACGGAGGCTTGCGTTAAAGGGGCGCGCTATTTCAGTGAAATTGAATAAACTTCGAATAAGTTTGCGCTTCGATAAATTCAGTAAATCGCATCAGCACCGTTGGAAGAGTGGGCGGACGGGCGGTCGGGAGGGCGGGATCGTTGGAAGAGGAGGGCGGGACTGTTAAACTTGGAGAGGATTAGAATGTCGGAAAGTTCTAATACGCAGTCGCATAATAACGCAATCATTTTCCCTCGACCTCCGCTGCTTCTACACTCCGAGCGCTAATGGACCGACAGTTTTCGCAAGAGTTGCCTTGCATCGATTTAAATAAAACTACAGCGAACGGTTTCGAAAGTCTGGTTTCTAAAAATAGATTGTCATCAGCGAAATAATAAAACAAATCTTTTCCGAACAATACTTATTGTTCCAAGCACTAATTCGAAAATGTAGAAATATTCAAATATTTCTACAAGTACAAAAAATCAAACAATAACTAAAACAGGGTAGTTTTCCTTTTTCCCTTTTCTCCCGCCCGGGGTCTGTTACGCGCGACTAGAAAGAGGATTGTCCTCTGACCCGCAGGATCGATTTTCCAAGTGCTCATATCTCCCTATTAGTTCGGATAAACGAAGTTCCACCATACGATAGCGCTCGTTCGCGTGTCCCTAATTCTCCCACCCAACACCCTAGCCGCACACATACACACACACATACATATGCACGCGAAAGCTCGCCATGGAATTGCGAATGCGCGTCGATCGTCGAAGCGCCATTGGTGGGAGCTGAGGGAGTATTTGCTTAACTATGTATAACGCACCAGAATCCCAATAAGACTGTATATTTTGACCGGGAACTTTTCCATGGAAATTCCGCGCACGCGTTTATGGGGAGGAAAGAGCTTTCGCCCGGGCCCGAGCAGTAACTGTGGGCGGAAAACTGTTCTTTGAGACTGTTATACTTTGCTGACGGCATCGCCGCGCCGCGCCGTTCGTTCTGCTCGAGTAGGCAACAGTTAATCCAATTTGGATTACTGTGCATCGACTAAGCCGAGTGGGTTAGTTTTTGACTCGTAATCAGTTTGATTATGTAAAGCTTGTGAAAGCAAGCTTAAGTGTAAGTTAGTGGAGTTATTAGTCGGAACGACTGTCTGCCATGGTCTGTGAGTTTTGGAGTTTTCATATCAGCTTAACATGTATACTGAATTAATATTAAACTGTAGTCTAATTTGGGTAAGAATAAATTCTAATTATTAAACACGATTTATACCCATTTATACATGTATTAAACAGTTTGTATAATAATATTCCAGGACAAAGCGGGCTAACAACACTAAGCTAAATAATAATTACAGTGTGTCGTAATAGTTGGCAAGTTTGCCTACGGCGACAGCCACACGCAAGCACCCTCGACACGTAGACAAGTGCTTTCCATCGTCAGCTTTATTTGCACGTTTGCCACCCTCCATTTCATCGGTGACGGACAGCCCCCACTCCCTAGGCTCGCGCATTCATCGGGACGTATAAATATCCCAACACGGCTTAATCGCAAAATTTTATTACACGGAAATCCAGACGCGCGCAAGGAAATAGATGCCGTGGAAAAGAAAGTTTTCCAGTGGCCATAATTAATTCTGCTCTCGAAAGTTTTGTCTTTCAGATTAATTTGTATTTGAATGCGAGGAGAACGCGAGCGAGTAGAAGGGGGGGGGGGGGGGGGGGGGGGCACGTCTCATCGTGAAAGTCCGCGCGAATGGTAATTTCATATTTTCCCCGGGTGCACTCTAATGAATATTGACTTTGACTACTGCCGCCCCTCGTTTGACCCTCTTTATCACTCGGCCTCTTTTAACCCCACAGTCCTCTTCCTCGCGTTCCACTAATCAGTGTTTCGATCTAACGTGTGCAACTGGCAATTTATCTCGTTAGTTTTACGAGCTGGCTTCGCCGCCCGAAGCCTAGGAACAACATTTTTGTCTGGCTCGAGCTTTTCCCGAGATAAATTGTGACCGCTATGATTTTCTTCTTTCGCGGGATTCTGGTTTTAGGCAGGTTTTATGCTCGCCTGAAGTTTATAGGGCAGCTGAAAGTAGAGTAATAAAAATAAGGCGGTGGAATACAGTTTTGGTACATTTTGAAAGTTTTTTTAACATGAATTCCCTTTTTTCTTAGTAAATGATTCTGCGTAATTTTAAGAAGCTTCTAAACTATTTCTATGTTGAGTTTAATATAACTTGAGAACATGAATATTTCGCGTTGGAGCTGTATTGCTTTATTAGGTTTTCATTGATTTATAATTACGACGGCGCGCCGGGAGCAGTGAGTATTTTATACTACAGCCGGTTATCGGAGGGATTCACTGTCGCGCGAAGTATAAAATATCGGATTCTCAATATTTGCCGATTAAAATATGATACCCGCCGGCGGCAAGTAAGCTCGTCGCAGCCAGGAACGAAAGCCAAAGCCCCCTCGAAACCGGATCGATGCAGCCTGAGCCAGGTAGTCTTCTTTACATATTATTTAACGGAAGACCACTTTAAAGAGACTTTATAGTTTCATTTCGAGAAACCTCCGCCCTGGCCCACCTCCACGCTCGTTGACTCCCCTTGAAAAAGGAGTGAATCAGCGGTTTTATTGGCGATGCAATCGCTCGAGGCCCCGTCAACTCGAGCGTAAAGGGGACAAGGTGTACCGAGGCCAGTTTTGTTTGGCCCTCGCTCGCCTTTTTGCCGAAAACTAATATAGTCGCGAGAGAAAGATATTGGATTTCGCGGCGACACGGGCCACCAGTCAATCAATATTGGCGCGAGCTTGTTTCCTACGTGCCAAAATGGTAGGTGCGTGCGTCAGTGCTTCTCAATAAGGCTCGAATAATAATAGCACTTTTGTGATGATAACAACATCGAAGTAAAGCAACTTTCTGGCATTTAAAGTTTAATTAAATTGGTTGTCAATAAAGAAGACATTTCAAGTCCAAAGTTAAATATTTTAATGTTGGGAATTCATGGGCTCAATTAAATATTTTAGTTAATGAATAAGTTCGATGTTACCAGAAATGTTTACCTGAAATGTTTGGTCAACTTACAAATATAGTAACAGGTTTGACTAGGATCTGCCAATTTTTCGTATATTTTTATAGTTTGCCTAGAAATTCTTTTATCGTATCGTTCCTTTTTATATTAATAAATATTCAGAGACCGGAGGCGTAGTGGTGGTCGTACTCCTGTCAAATAAAACAATTTCGATATCCGAGCTTCCCTTGTAAAACCTGTGCTACTAAAATATAACTAACAACACCGACAAAGTTTAATAAACAAGCCTGGATATTACTCGCGACTTTTCCATACTTTTTTCATTACTTATTTCTCTCGTATGAACATATGTATAAAATTGGCACTATTTTACGTCTCTTTATATGTACCTCGAAATGGCTATCTTGTATGCGAAGCTAGCATTTACAAAAATAATTTATTTTCGCGGAATTCGAGATTCTAATAAAATGCGCAGGGGATTAATTTCAGTTTCCGGCCGAACGAAATTACTTTGAACTTCGTCCGACGTATTAGTGTGCGAAAGCAAGTAAAACATAAAGATGTAATTTCATCCGCGGCCACTATGCCCGTCCTTCGTCCCTCTTCTACTCCTGTCGCTCGCTCTCCAAAAGCGAGAGGGAGACGGCCGTTTTCCAGTAGGGAGAAAAAATCTGTCCTCTCCCTCGTCGCGTTTGTATCGTGGAAATCGATTTCACGCCGGAATTAAATGTCCCGGCTTTTAACCCGGTGAAACTGCACCACTTGCCGCTCACGTTTCAAAAGATTACAAAGAATCGCGAATCTATGAATGACAGAGGAACTCGAAAATTCGTTATCCACATTCTCCCCCTCGATTCAAATTGCGTATTTTAATACAAAAAAGTCAGTAGTAATACTTTCAATACGCGAAAGTAATTGGTGCGTTAAAATTCACTTTTGAAATTGCATAAAATAAATAATGAAGATTAATAAATAATGGCAGGTTCAATACTTGCAATTCAATACTCGCAATTCATCCACTCGCGGTGGATAAACAATGGGTGGATGGAATGCGTCGCAACCTAAATCATATGCTATCCACGGCGGCGCCATGGTTCTAGGGGACACATCGTTACATGCGTGGTAACGAGCATCGATCACCGGAGCGCCTGCTCACGTTCAAGTGGCCGGTTCTGTTACTCTATATTTGAGCTTGCCTCCGCTTATGTAACCGCTAATTAGTTGACGCGAGTGGACGCAATCCTGTGGCACGGATTCCGCTATCGGGAAAGGATTAGACCGCCTCTCGATCCTTCACACTTTCCACGGCAAATTGGGGAATTCGATTCAATGGAAATCTTGGTCAATCAAGGTTGCGGCTGTTGGTTCTTATAGATTCACTTTCACCTTTGTGACTTCCGAAAGTTAAATACTAGTAATTTGGTAAAGAAATGTATTATTAATAATTATTAAAAATTGAAGATGATTTCTGTGCTCAAGTATTTCCACACTTTTCCATCTCATATTTGCGCACTTTTGCCATACATTTTTATTTTGTTTCGTTTTAAATTTTTATTCGAAATAAAGTAAACTTGAAAACTGAGCTCCACCGTGCTTTTAACGGTACAAACAGTGGATCGGTTCCGATATTTCCCTCGGCGAAGAATAATATTTGGTTTTCGTCGTGGTTGACCAGCGAATACGAGGCGTGGGCAGGAATGGGATGGTTGAAAGTTCAACAAGTTTTGCGATTAAACACTCCACCCGGTAACGGTAATCCATATCTAACTGGTACGTAATTGTTTCTGTTTCAGGTACGGAACACTTACGCTTCAGACCCGAGAATGACGGAGATAGAGCCTCCGTGTAAGAGAAAGAGGGAGAAACGCGCTTCGATAATTATTCCCAGGATGTTCGGTGAGATATCCTTGGAACTTTGGTTGTTTCGGGCCCGGAACTTGGTTATTTATTTGGCCAGGAACTACCGGGATTTCGCCGGGGAAGCTGAACCATCTCCCCATCTAATACTGGCCTCAATTATTAATACGAAAATGTTGTATACAGTTAAACGGGAATACTTTGTTAAGTTAAATAATTGAGTTTGTAAAATTAACAATTCCAAAGACAAAAATCTGGAAATGATTTTCGGCAAATTAGTCACAAGGGACTGAATTGGCATGACAATAAACAGGATGATCCACTCGGCTCACTGATTCCTTCCAGAATCATAGTTTCTAATAGGCTCAGCATTCAGACGAATTGGGAAACCTTCGAAAAATTGAACATTTTTGCATTCGGTACCCCTTCCTATTTTGTCGATTTTTTGACATTTTTCCAACTCGCCCAGTTTCAAGTAGTTTCAACATCTTGTAATAGTTTTAGCCCTAAAACTAAGATTTAGCACAAAATTAGTCAGCCGCAGACCCCATAATTGTGTCGTATGGGCGATAGTTTCGAAAATTCTGAAGAGAATCACTAACCAGCCTCAATGATTCCAAAGCAAGTGAATCATCCTGTAATTCCCGTCGTACCACGCAATTCAGTACTTTTAATGGGATCGAAGGGTGGCTCGGTTGGGGGGGGGGGGCATGGCACCATACTATATCCGAATACTTTTTGCGCCGGGTTATTAAGTTTTACGGGCCATTTCTGTTGGTGACAGTTGATACGCCAGCTCGGCCCGGCAACAAAACGAGGCACAGAACGTTTTATCAAATGATCTCGTAATATCCAGTAGCCCTAGTATCTACGTACCGTGACACTCGCCTGAAAAGTAAACTATTATTCGACAAGCCGCGTACACTCACAAAAGTACATACTTATTCCTTCTAGTCTGTATTTATGATGCCTGGAAAACTCCCACCAAAAAACAGTCTCTTTATGTTAAGATTGTCAAGGTGTAGTTTATGCGGCATGCTACCAGTGAGGGAGAATATGCGTTGTTTTAGCCGGGTTTGATGCTAATTGAGGGCCTTAATTAAATCTTTATTAATCCCGATGAGAATTATATGCATTAAGGTCCTCGGCGCAAGCGCAGTTTACCACGGTATGGGATTTATCCCACGAATCTGGCAACTTGGCACTAAGCGGTTCCCTAAGCTACTTGACACTCTTGTTCACTGTCTATCTAACAAGGGCCCTGCCTAAGACGGGGTTTACGCCGGGAAAACGGTAACTTAGAACCTCTCGGCCTTAATACCATTACACGCCGGAACTTTGCGCAATCTACAGTCGTTTTCGATAATAATGCCACGACAAAGCTCTCGCAAGGTAAGCATTAAATATTTAATTGGGTACTTGCGTTAATTAATTATAACTTCCATTGGTTTTAATTGAGAGAAGCTCCTGTTTCATAATTTGAAATGACAGACACAGAATATTGGATGGAAAGCCCAATTTTTATTATGTCGAATAAAAGCTTTAACATTTTTTAATTTAATGAGTCTACTGTGCGGAAAGCATCTCAATTCGCGCGCCCGTTTCTTTAGGTACGCCTTTCGGCGACAGTTGGCTTGAGTTTTTCAGTTTTCTTTCGTCAGGCTTTCATTGGCAGGTAATAGCGCAATGCCAATTAAAATATTTGCCGCTTGTTCGCGAAAATACGATTCTACGAAGTTCGATAATTAGAGCTTTGGCGCTGTGCCCCGGCGAAATGGCGCGCCATTCCAAGTACAGTTCTAATTGAGTTCTTAGTTGGTGAACCAATCGTTTGAGTACTTGCTTGTCTAGCAACACACTTGTTCTACCATCAAATTCTCACGAGCCAACATGAACTAACATACAATCCTTGGTAATTGAGTTTCGTTTCGTTTCTGCTCGGATTTCAGTTTGTACTTGCATGTTACATATTGTAATGCACTCAGCGAGATAATAAAATAAGGCAATTTATGAGCCGACGTAGGCTGACGGCGAAGTTCTTTCCCGTCATCAACGCGGGAATCTTTTATGCGACGTCGCGCCCGTCATCGATCAATGTCGCGGCGAAATAAGTTGAAAGCCTTTGAAAAATGGAGGAAAGGGTGAGGCGCGTCCCCAATAGATCTTGTTCGAGCAAGGGTGAACTGGTAGTAGTCGACTTATGATGGCACTGGCGAGAGGCAATCAGCGACACTTTTCCATACAAGAATCGAACTCGTCTTTTTCGTTCGTTTGAACAGGCGAGAACGACCAATTATTAAACGAATCTACCATTTTAATACTGTGACTGAAGATACTTATACTGTTTCGTTAAACATTGCATCAAATTAAATATTTTAAATGATTTAATTTACAAGACGTTCGGACGAACCTATTTCTGGTTCCAATTCTAAATTGAAGTTACAGACTTCATTTTCAACGCGAGGAAAGACAATCATTACAAAATAAGTTTGAAATCTATTCGCGTTTGCTTATAAATAGTACTTGGAGTCCTTGTTCCAGTGAAACTACCGGCTCCCAGGCGGCTCCTTCTTCCGAGAAATAGACGTAACTTTGTTATTGTCGTCGCTTATCTCATAACCGGAGAGACTTTCACTCGGGACGAAGAGTAAATTTAATCATTTTTTACACGCACCCATCGTCGGGGCTGTTTTGTCTTTTCGCATTTACCACGGCACAATACACTCACCTTTTTCACGTTCTTTCTCTTTCGTTATCTCATCATTCTCGAGCAGCAGGGAAAAGTCTCACTAAATGTTGTGTCCGGAGCTAAAGGGTCCTATCCTACCAAATGCGGCGTGAAGGAAGGATAATTGCCTGAAACAGGATAATAGCTTCTTTATCAAACTCACATCGACCGAGAGAAAATTCTTACCTTCTTGCAGCTTGTTCAGCTCACAGTTAAATTGTTAACAGTTGTAAATTCACTCTAATCGCACACCAAATCGAGTTTCTTGTCAGTTTTAATTAGACTCCATTCGTTAGGAATCGATCGATTTATTCGACAGGAGTGTATTAATAGTCTAATCATGAAATCACCCTATACATTTAATTATATATCGGTGCAGTTTCAATGGGTTCGAATTGCAAACTCAATTAGTAATTCGTTTCCCCACGTAAAGAGTATTGCGAATCGCAAGTACACAGAGCGGCGAAAAATTGCAAGACCACAAGCTTTTTAATTTGTACGTTTGCGCGAGAGCAACGAGCGTCAGAGGTGTTTTTCAAATGCCCTTTTAAAAGACAAGCATTTCTTAGGCAGAACACTCTTCCCGCCGGCACTGCGCTCTTGCTTTTAATTTCCATCCCTTTCCGCGGCGATCGCAGTTATGTTTCCCAGTGCGTTATTAAATTTACCTTTCAAGCTTTCTGTTCTTTTCCCCCACTGCGCTGCGATAAACTCGGGAAATTCGCGCGAGGTTGAAAGGACTCTTGGAGGACTTTGGAGTTCAAAAGCTGTCCTTACAAGCACCAGTTCCCTTCCCCCCTTTTACCTTCTGTCTGTTCTTTCGTCCTCTCTCCGACTCCCTTTTCCTCAGCTCATTCCACTTTCTTTGAATTATCAAATTGAATTCATCTTTTTACACTATCGTTTCTATAAGAAATTTAAAAGTTACATACTTTCAATTCCAGTGAAATAAGTTTTAACATATATCATCATCTTCGACAAGAAATATGCTGAATGCATGGGTTACACTGTTAATTAATAAAAGACTTAAAAGCCACATAGCATTATTCTCCCTGTAATATGCTTAATTCGATAAACTTTTTGCACTAACATGCAGAAATTCGTACACCCCGGAAAGGCGAAAGCTTACATCTCTTTGTCTCGCCAGCCGGCAAATACTGCTTTAATTACAGGGATTTCGCTAGCCGCGATAACTCACTTTTAACTCGGAACCCCCTCCCTCCGCTCCAATGTTTTAATTGGGCAAAGTTGTGTCGCGCGCAGCACATCTCGATTTAATTAGCTTCCCTGTACCATTTTACCTCCCAGTACTGCCGAGTTTCTTTGCCCAGCTCCAACTTACCGATTCTTCTGTTCCACTTTTGTATCGAAAACTTGCGCCAGTTGAGTCGACGAATATGAGTTACGCTCGCGCGGTTTGTTTAACTTTTGCGTGTTGTTCCTCCTGTTCTTCGCTGAACACCGAAATTATTATCGCGGCTGTTATTAACAGGCAAATGAATCGCAAATTGTAATTATTCGGTTGGGGTGGAATTGTAAAATCGACTCCACCCCTTTCACTGGATTGGTTGGATTGCGAGAGAAGTGGGGAAACGGGTAGGATTTATTTGTGAAAAGCAAAGCCATGTATTTTGTTTTTCCAATAAATTTATCGTCAGAAGCGCACGTAGAGTTCGCCTGGTGTCTCGAATTTCGAAACATCCAAGCACGCTGCCTGTGTGTGCGTACTCGTATCAAGCCTGACTGGAAATAGATTTGATCGATCAACCGAGCACTCCTTTACCACTCGCGCACTCTCTTCCTCTTTCTCTCTTTCCTTTTTTTCGGCCACTGACTCAGCTGGATAGTTCACTTTCAATGCAAATTGCAATAGCAAAATATACATATTCGCTCTGAGAGATGGTCGGACTTTGTTGGTTCACCTTTTCACCTGCGCATCGCGTAGCCCTCATTCGGTGATAGGATTCGCATTGGATTTTGTTAACAGAAAATATTCCAGTCCTTGGAAATTCTTGTAATTAGTACAAAACACTGCAAACACAATCATAAAACAGATAAAGCACGAATAACCTTTAACAATAAAACAGGTTTAATTATTAATTTCTACAATTAATTATTTTGATTTATTAATTGTTTCGCATTGACTTTCTTTATCCTTTGCTGCGGACGAGCAGTATATCTAGAAATTGTTTCTTAAGCTTGTTTACCACGTGTTCACTGAACCGGCGTAATGAGAAATTACACGAAAAGCACGGAAACTCATGTGCATCGTTAACACAAATTTCCGACGGCCGCTTAATTACGCGCACTCATTTGTTCCACGATGTTATAAATTAGCGTTACACGACACATGATGCATAATGCATACGCGATTATTTGCGTGAAAAACCGGATGATTACACCGCTCAGACGAGGTCATTATTCCTCGTGACTGCAGCCTCCCCCCCCCCCCCCCCTTATCTTTATCTCACGACACTATTTTTTTATTCATACCGAGAGCAATTAGCGGCGGTATAAACGAGACTTTAACCCTGAATGACGAACGCTCCCCGTTAAAACCCCATGCGCACTCTCGCACCGGCCTGTGAATTTCTGTTGAGGCTACCAAAGAGCGAGTGGTCATATTTTGCTTTGTAATTGGCATGTAATTTATTAAAATTACACTGTCTCGTTTCGCGACCTGTTTTCACTTAAATTGATTTGATTATTGCAAAAGTTGGAAAATGAAAAGCGAGTAACTGTAAATTGCATAACAATCGTTCGAAGTTAATTATTGAAGAGGCGTACTTTTCGTGTTGGGCGTAGATTTTGCGAAATTAACATCAAATGTAAGTATGCGCTTTTCAGAATTACAGTTTTTTCATATGAATATCGAGAAAATGAAGAAATTAGTAATTTTTAATTGAAACAAATTTTAGATTAGGCCCACGTTGTGAAGTATTCATTGAAAAAATCGTCCAATGGGGGGAAATAAAAAGCTGTTATACTTTAACGATCATGAAGAGCAAAGTAACTCCTGTACACTTGTTTGAAAGCAGTATAATAGCAAGCATAGAATTCGCTGGGAGTCTAACGAAAAAGGGAAAACTGGGCGTAGCCGTGCTTTTGCCAGAGAGGAATCCGCAATTACTATAATTTGGCGCCGTTCTACGCCGGCTAGTGCGAATTCTGCTAGAGTTGCTTTATACCACTCGGCGCTCCTGGCAAGAAGCATAATCATTACGGCGAGGCTCGAGCGAGATAGTTAAACTGTTAAAAGCAATTAAAAAGAGCTCGTAATTGCTTTCCATTGACGCGGGACTCTCCACGGTTTCAGATTATTTCACCGACCCTCTTAATACTCGTTGAACCTCGCACTCCAATTATTCAAGAATCGCCCTTCCCCCAAACTACAAACGCAATGTATTCAAAAGTCGCTACTCGCCTTTTTAAAAGATTTGAATCCTCAAGCTCGGGGATAAAGTCCGAGAAAAACTGTGGGGTTTTTCGCGAGTAAACTTGGCTGACCTTGGGGGCAATAAATGGGACGAATAAACATGAAACAGGACACGCAGGATATGAAAAGAGCGGTGGGAGCAAAGGAGATTAGCAGCACACACGAGAGCTGTAGCGAAGCGCCATAAATAAAATTGGCCGTGGAAGGACGATTCAAAGTGGAAAGAGACGAAGAACCTGGCAACAAGCAAAAACACAGGCAAATCAAGGTGGTAACAGGACTGGAATGACAGAGACGCATAACAAAATTCGTTTTGGCTTCGAGGGAAAAAAGCGAGAGCTGCGCGTGTTCTTGCAAAGTAGCACTGTTTTCATTCAACTCGCATTCCCTCAATAGAGGAAAACACACGCCGACACGCGCGCACATGTACACACGCACTCGAGCTTTCATCGTCAAGAGATCCTCGCATTACACGCGCTAATTGCTGGCCTCGTTAATTGCGCCGTTTACCACCGATTTTCAGGCCCAACTTCTTCTCCAATTCAGCATTTCGGCCGGTTTTACGAGTCGTTTTTCGAATTAGTTTCGCCGGATTGGATAGAAGTATAGGCAGTTTAACGAGGTAAAGGATTCGACGGGGTATAACGTTTATTGGCTTGTCAAAAGCGCGTCGTATTTTTCTGTTCCATCGAACCCTCGATGTACGAAATAGTATTTTAATATCAAACGAAACACGCTTACTTTGGGACGTTCATTCTGTTGGACTGTTAACGATAATAATTACGATATTGAACAAACGAGAATTTATTAAAAGACTAATCCTTCAATTAAAAATTACTCATAATCATTTACTTGATTTAAATTTTCCAAAACGTGTCAGAGGATTTCAGAAAATTTGCGTAATTAGATTCCGACTTATCAGTCGCGCGTGATCAGTCAAGTATTAGACATAATACTAGCAAATCCAGATTGTTGCTCGTGTAATATATTTTCATTAGCGAAAGCCTCAGCGTTAATATCAAAAACGTGAGGAAATCGTACGCGCGCACGAGCTATTACTGTAGCACACACCTATACACACAGAGACGGCTGGCTGGTGGAGTTTAATTTAAATCCAGAGAGTAAGTTTCCTCGCCGTGAATGGAGGTCGTTACAGTTTTCCCGGACTTATAGTTGGCGACAGCTGAAAAAAGGCCTTTGAAAGCGACGAAACGCGGAAATATATCCGACGGCGGAATTGAGCGCCACTCTCTACACCCTAATGCGAGTGTGTAAGTCTCCATACTAAACTGAAAACATTTTGTACGTGCCAGGCGAATATGTCAACTACGAGATTGCGCATTTATTAAGTAAAAATATTTGCTAACCTTTTTATTATTTCGCAATTATCCGGGAAAATTGTGCGATGCTTCAATTCCAAGGGGAATTCTGTGATTCCAATTATTTCTTGAATAACTCGTCAGCACTCGCGTCATGAAACATGACTGTTTAAACGGAATACATATATAAGAGGAATTGACAATGAAATAATTTTATTCGTGAAATAATTAACTCAGCAAAATACCACGTCAGAGTTCGATTCTGCTGCGCGATCGATTTATCGGAAAGGCTTTCGCTGCGAAGTGTACTTGAAGCCATCGACTGTTACCCGAACTGCTATCGGCAAGTTGTATTGGACATGATAATCGAAATTTGCCGCGGCGTTCAGGAAGGAATTGGCGCAGCTCCTCGGCGACTAGTAGCTCTCGGAAGCGAAAGCTTTTCACGAGCGACTGAGCCGAGCGGCTCGAGGGTAATTAATCGAGTTCCTCTGACTGGCACGTTGCGGACTGAAAATCAATGAGCCAGAAGGTCCTCGACACTCCTGCTCTCTCCCCCTGGTTTGATGCTGCGTCGAGGAGAAAAACCTCCAGCAATCCTTCCCGATCGTTGTCACCCTCTTTTTTCTACTTTACCTGAACGCATCACTCGAGATCTTTTTTCCAGGCGGTCTTGCCCGGTTAAGTGGACTTTTTTCCAATAGGAAAAATCTTTGGACAAGTGTTTCCATTAGTTGACTATTTTCTAATGTAGTTGCATATTTCATTACGTTCTTCATTTTACTTGATTTGAAACTTTACTTTCAGTTTGCTATTAATTGACTACTTTTTTTATTTAATTGTATGTTTTTTAATTTTACTGTTGGCTAGTTGGAATAAACTGACATTATTAACAATTTTATTCAGCAATGTTTTCCCGGTAATACTTGTGATTTAGGAAGTAGAGTGGAACTTGGACGAATCCCAGAAATCGCCAGCTTAATACGACGAGCCTGTAAACTCTGTTATCTTTATTAGCAGCGCGAGCTGGATGAATTACGGCGGAAAACAGAAAAGGGGCATCCGGAAGACTTCCTGCCATCATTTCGCCGGCGGGCGTGAAAAGGGGGATCTCCCATTCAGTGCCGGATATATTCGGATTCGCATTTAAACGTGATTTAATTCCGGTGTCCTGCAATATTAATACATCCCTAATAATAATGACAATCGTGAACGCAAGCGACAATTCATATTCCTCTTCGAGATTTTCAATTACTCCATTTCACATTCCTTTAATTAGATCCGCTTGTGTTAATTATGTATCCTGGCGCAGAGTAATGTGTTCGGAAGCAGATTTCATTAAAATGGGAGGAAATGGCTTCATCTTCATTGAACGATCGTAGCAAAAGAAGACATTAACTGAATTCATTGCTAATCCTTTCAATATTAAATTAACCAAACATATCTCCACTTCCGAATGACAATTGAATGTTACCTCCGATTATAAATAATTATTGAAGCAGATTTGCCCAATATTTCTTCGCAAAACTGGCGGACACAAACGAGGGGTAACTCAACCCAGGAACGAATCAATAGAACCACGGGGAAATAAAATCAAGCAAACAAAAAAGCTCGGCACAGACATATTTCAAGGAAGTCATAAAGCTCACTAGACGAAGTATGACGGGCCTTTCACAGAATCATCGCCATGAGTTCTCACCAAGAGAGAAAGAGAAAAGCTCGAAAAAGCACACAAGATTTCTCTCTCGCGCGTTGATATCTTTGCAAAGGCCAGGGTGTCGTCCATTCTCTTCCTGTGTGCACCCTCTTTTCTTGCGCTTAATACGCGAAGGAGCTTTGTTTTCCGCACTTTTCATGTCGGCGCGACAGAGAAGGCACCGAGCGTGAAAGAGGGCGACAGCATTGTGCCGGCAAAGAGGGTTGAGGGGCTCGCAAGGGAAGAAGGTAGCAATGAAACGAATTGGCTGCGGGTGCAGGCGAAATAAAGAGGACGATACGCGCACGCCATAATGCACGCGGGAATGAAGAACGAATGTCGCCCGGAATCCGCTGCTGACAATGGAAGGGCAACCGAGTGATCTTGCCAGTTCGTCGGGGTCGAAAAGAAAATGCGGAGGAGTCCAGGCGATTCCTCTAATATCCAGTGCGTTTCGTTGTATACTTTACGGATGACAATTCTTTTGTATTCAAAGCAATTTTTTAAATTAGCACCTCCAATTTAATATTCGCAAACCGATATTGTTGGATTTTTAAAAAATCCATGAATTGTATTTATATATTTTTAGTAATATTAAGTGAAGTATTGCGTTCAATAAGACTTGGGATTTTTGGGGGGGAATTGTCTTTGGATTCCCTGTAAATCTTTCAAAGAGAAACAGGATTGTCTGAAAGGGTGGACACGCCTTTCTTCCGGCAGGGTTATTTTGCACGACAATAAGCAATTTCTAGGGGAAGCCATTACAATGAGAAGTGGCCACTCCGCGTAAGACGTTTATCGTACGGAAACAATAAGGAATTCCCGTGGAACGCCAGTGCCAAGGTAGAGTTGCGGGGACGCATGCGCCAGATAGGAGGAAGTAAACGCGTTGTATACTGCCAACAAGCCCTCTTGCCCTCGTATACATAGTAAACAACGACAGTTGGACAAAGACGATAGACTCGAGTGGAAACAGAAATACTGAATACGAGCAACAAAAGAGAAAGGGCCGTGAACGTTAACAAGCAGCCTTTTACGGGCTGCCGAGACAGTCTTTGTCGAGACAGTCCAAGGGTCCTGAGCTTTTCAAATAGATAAAACAACCAGAATACTGGGAACGCAAGAAATAAAATTAGGAAGAAAAGAGAAATGCAATAGAAATCAAACTGTTTTCAAAGTCAATGGAATGTTCCAATTGAACACGAAGTAATTTTCAATCGATTGGAAGGCAGAGACTTCACAGGCATCATCAGAACACATTCTTAACATAATGTATGTTGGGGAGCCAAGCCTGGCGCGTAGAGTACCACGCACTGTTTTTCTATTTTCTCCTTTTTTCGTTATTTTGAAGCAAGGATCTCATTCCGAGAGAGTTTGTCGTGACCTCCTAGACACGGGGCGCGCTGTGTTTATGGGAGAATCTGAAGTGTACGAGGGGTGGGTTGAGGAGTCTATTGGCGCAGAAGTGGGCCAACCTGGGGTGGCTAAAGGGGGCACGAACGACTATAGGCACAGGCTAAGGACGTAGTTATGCCGAGATTTTATTCCTGAATTTCTTCTCGATCCTGTTGTTCACTTTATTCCCTGGCTTCCACCCTGGATTTACCTCCGCATTCATTCCAAGTTCTCAATAGACACAATAGTCGCATTCAATTCAATTATAAGAATTAAGAATGTGGCTTTCAAGCAAACTGCAATTATTTTCATAGAAATTCGAGTCAGTCCAGAATTGCTCGCGCGTTACAAAACATTGTTAGCGTGAATTATCCAGTGGCCATAATTTCGTGTATGCGTGTCTTCTGGAATAGTATTCATTAGGGAAAGTTCTGTAACTATGTCGGTTTGCCTTTACACAAGCATAATTAAACTCCAGCTCGCAGAATACGAAATTAAATCTCTCACCCTTTTTCCTCTTCCACACACTGAAGCAGTCACCTAGAACTAGTGGATTAAAAAGGATTTTTCATTGCTTTCATTTGGACAAGTTCCTTATTAAATACTCGTAATTATAATTAGAAAAGGCTATACCACTCAAGCGGGAGGAACTCAAGAACGGTAAAAGAGAACTGTTGAAATAATTAAAGGAATCCATAATAAAGGATATTGAAATGTATTAAAAAAGCTAAATGAATTAACAATCGATATCCCTCATTGTACGCGTCTGTTCGCTTTTCCCCGGAGGCGAACTTTAATTAAAGAATCAGAATAACTTGAATAATTCATGACGCCACGTTCTCAAATTACATTTCCAAATTGCAACAATTCCACACGGTATCATTTAAATATTTCAAACTCACCAAAACTCTCTTTCTCTCCCTCTCTCTCTGTCTCTTCGAATTGAAACGGCAGATTGGACTTTCTCCAAGAGCACAAGACAAATGGTTGCTATGATTTATCAAAGCATAAATCGGACGCTCCCCACTTGTGTAAATAAGCCAAACAACAAGAGTAGCGGCGCATTCTAAGTGGCTTCGGGTGAAGTACCACTTAAACGTACAACTAATTTACATCGTGCTCCATTCGTTATATCGTAAATTCCGCATCCGAGCCGTGTTGTGCGGCGGCGCGAATTTATTAGTCGCGCAGGATGTATGTGCACGGCGATAAAAGTACATTAAAAATAACTTCCAAGTGCCATTCAATACGAGAGTTTTATAAATGTAAAATTGCATTCGACAGACTTGATACTTTATAGTCGCGGATATGTAATCGCCGCGCGCGCACTCGCACGGTGAGATGGCTGTGGGGCATCCAAATGAACCGTTGAATGAATTCCTCTCTCATTGGAATACGGAATACGGAATACGTCGCATTAATATTTCAGCTGGCCTCTTCCTAAATGGACTTGTTATTGCGTGCGAACCTCGCCTTTTCATGGCCTCACCAAGCTGGGATTCAACGATACTCAAACTTCCCTTATTCCACAAGCACTTGTTCTATTTAATGTTCCTTCATTCAGTTAGAATTTTTATTTCGATCAAAGAATTAAATTAAACCTTTTTATTGCCAATAATTCCACGTATTCTCCAATAACGCCACCAAGTATTTTATACTTGTTTACTGACCTGTGCAATTTTTCACTAAATACAAGTTTCTTTTCATTGGATAAAACCACCGCTTTGCCAATAAAAACAGGATATTAAAGAAACAATTGACTTACTTTCAGGACGAAGTGCTGACGATATCGGAGAAGGTGGTAGTCCGAGTGCACGACCTTGTCACGTGGTTGTCGCCGTCACTCGAGTGGTCCTGGGGCCGAGAAGTTTTCTACCCAGCGTCGCCCTCCTCCTCGCCGGGGAGCAGTCCGCTGAGATACGAGATCCCGCAGCCCCAGGTGTTGACGGATCCGGGGATCGACTTCTCGGACGTCGAGAAGCAGCAGAAGGAATACGAGAGCAGCTTGAATGGCTCTAGACGAACGGAATCGGTCAGCCAGACGAAGGTGGTGGTGTTGTCGTACCCCAGGTACTGTCGGTATCGGGCGCTTCTACGTAGGCTCGAGGCTGCCGAGCCATCCTGGCTATGCTCATCCATTGCAGCAGCCCTCGGCGGTTTCACCGCCACTCCAGGCACCAGAGTTCTCTTCTGTAGAGACACCTTTGATTATCCTGACCTCGAAACGCACGAGCTGCTCTGCAATCACTTAGGTATGTATTTCTGTTTAAATCGCACAAACACTGATGTATGCAACATAAAGTCCGATTGTTTTTTAATCAAGAGAATCAGTGACTCAACATATCGCTACTTGATAAATGAAACTGTTTCTGCCCACTCGTTGCCTACTTTGACCCTAATAATGAAGACATGTCCAGACGCGTTGATTTATTTACCATCGACCACTCGAATTTCGAATTGTCACTGTCCTCGATGCCATCACAGCGTTAAAATCCCTGTCAATATTTGGACGTTACAAAGAAAGAAATCGCGTAAAAAGCGCGTGAATCCAACGACGAGAAGAAGCACTCACCGAGTTCGGCACTGGGTGTTTGAAAAAAAGTTACGAATTAGCAGGAAAGGAGCGTTTGTTTCCGACGAATGAGAAGCGATGGACTACGGAGTGCGAGGTTTCAGGGGATGATGGAAATAGCAGTGCGCATAGCCAGACACAATAATCAGCTCGACACGCGTCGCGCAACGGGCGTCTAGAAAAAATTGGACGGTCAGTGCGTCGTAACGCACGTTCTACGGGCGACACGGGGTTCCCGTTCGTTTAACCCAGAGACAGAGACACACAACAGACTTTGTCCCCCTCCCCCCTCGACCCTGCGGCATCATTGCCGAGCAGTCGACCGCACGAGTCGCCTCTCTATCGCGTGGACCTTTGATCACCGCTCGAGTTTCGTCGCCGGGAAGTGCGCGCTGTCTCAGCCCTTGGAAGTAACCTAAGTAGAGAATCGCACTCTCTAAGTTTCGTAGGCTGATTGATGAATGAATCGCCGCTTACGTATGCCAAGTCTTACGTAGAGAATCGCCGGTGTCTAGTGTTTCGGGCGAGGAATCACCAATGGTAGAAATCGCTGGTGAGAAACGGTCGACGGATGGTGAGAGGTTTCCCTTAGCAGTAGTGGAATATGGCTATTGTGATGCGCATACGGTGCAATCGAATTGTTTTCTTCGAGATCAGTGGCGAGAAGGGTGAGCTGATTGTTTTGATAGAAGGTGTCTAGCGTGGTGATTGGTGGATTTCTTATGTGTTCAACTATTTAACCCGATGCCTATAAGGGAAATGTGCCGAAAAAACAGTGATTGTCCATTGTGTCCGGTATGATTTTCGGTGTGTATCTGGCAGTGCACGATTCAGTGCCGCGTGCGGCGGGGAAACACGTGCTCGCGCCGGCACCACGTGTTTCATTATTGCAACAGCTTTCTGCTAGTCGGCAGCGAAAGTACGACGAAGCCTTTCTCGAGAAACTGGGACCCCCTTGCTATAAATACTCTTTCCATTGACATAGAATTTGTAACATCAGATTGCAAACCTGCCACGATATTGTTCCAAGCGCTTTTCGTCATTTTGCAATGCAACATTCAACATTTAAAACTGCCAAACGAAATATTCATACTCTCAAGACAAAATTGCTAGTATTTCGCAAAGTCGCGTCAGGAAGTATTACGCCTGTTTGCCACTCGCGAACCATTTTCCAGTTTTAATGCAAAGCCTGCCTGGAATGCCCGACGTTGATTCGTCGACAACAAATTCCGACGAAATGTTGGAGATGCCCATCTTTATGGAATTCACTTGAACGAACATACAATAATACAACTGTTCACTTGTTCTATTCGGCCAGAAACTGTTGCGAAGTACAATTGGACGTCTCAACTTTCTTGTCTATCACGCAATGCACATTCACTTTATGCAAATACATTCGGCACAGTTTCTATGGCCCGCGCGTGCCAGAATGTTCTTTGTCTCTACACTGCCAAGTGAATCCAAATTGTTATCCGAACATAAACAGGGCAGACAATGCTCTACTGTGGCAGGTAGCCCTTTGTCGCAAGAGTATTATACTTCGCTCTCTATCGTTGCTACACTTGAGAGCGTAACGGCCCTAATGTAAACCTTATCTGCCGGTCGAATCTCGCCATTGTAGTTGCGACAAAGTCGCCGTGCTGCAACGCTTTGACAAGCTCAGCCTACTTTGTATCGCAGAACTTCCTTCGTCATTTCTTTGGTTCAAACAAGACACAGCAAGCATTTCCTGCACATTCAGTTCATTACACACAGTTTCATTAATTACATTCCCTTAACAACACTATGCGCCAATTGAATTCTCTGATATCGAGTTACTATGTAATCCTTTTAATTGACAGCGCCAAAACTAAAAGGACGACCGCGGAGGAAGCGCAAAAAGCGCAGTGTGTCCCCTGGGGAGTCTAGCAATGAGAGCGAGGCCTCGGTGGCATCGACGTCGAAGAGCACGTCGGCGAGCACGAGCCTGGTGGTGCCAAGCGTCGGGAGACCACCCTCGTCGGCCGTGAGGCGAAGCGAGCGCAAAACCAGCGCCGAGGAGAAGAAGTTCGTGAGCGACGTCCAGAGTTTCATGAGCTCCCGTGGCACTCCCGTCGGGAAGATGCCACTGCTAGGATACAGACAAAGTTAGTCAAGTTTTAGTACTTAAGACATGCATTTACCTGTCAGGCAAGATGATCTAATGTGACGTACTTCGATTTCCAGTCGATCTCTTTCTCTTCTATACAAAAGTCCAACTACTCGGTGGCTACGACTCTGTTAGCGCTGGTAGACTGTGGAAGTCGATATATGACGACATTGGTGGTAACACTGGCTCGACCAGTGCCGCGACCATCACTCGCCGTCACTACGAAAGGTAGGGGAAGACTTTTACGTGGATAATTTGACTTGGAAAGGTGCTGGTTGAATTGTTGATTGAATTATGTGTGTGATTTGCAGGTTGTTGTTGCCTTACGAAAGGTATCAGCGAGGTGAGGAAACGAAAGTGAGACTGACCCCCTGTAGGCGCACGAAGAGCAGCAGCGTGTCCGAGGACTCGGAGGATATTAAGCAGGAACCAAGTGATACATATCCATCGGGGACTCCGCCGCCTATAGAAGTAACGCCGGCGACGGCCGCGTCGCCACCTCCTCCACCGATTATGTCGACAGCGGTATGAATTATTGAAAGACATCAAAACTTGTTGGTTCAAAAAAAGTGAGACGTTTACTATATTGTATCTTATTTGCAGTCGTTCCTGTCGGCCGACAAACCGAAACCAGAGACCGGCAAGACGTCCTCGTTGCGGAGTGTGCGAGTGAAACCGGATCGATTGAAGTCATTAAATACGATAATTGCCAATAGCACAGTATCGCCCAGCCAGCAAACCAGTCAACTGCCAAGTCCGCCACCTTCTTCGAATACGTCCATTTCGACACCAAGTAGTACACCGTCGACGACACCGACGAACAACGGCAGCAACCAGAGCGTTTTGGAGAGGCAATTGAATAGCCCTCTGATATCGCAACAAGTGCCACCGTCCTGTTCGCCGCCTGTGTTGCCGGTGACGACAGTGGCGACGAATGCCACGACCGTCGTAACGTTGACGCCTCCACCGGAGAAGGACATGAAGGAGATCAAGTTGGACCCGAAGCAAACGACCCTGCTGGCCCAGGGCAAAGAGAACATCCCTCTCTTCGGCGAGAAGCCCATCTTCGCCGAGAAGTCGATAGTACCGCCAAGATCGCCGGAAGTGATCGACCTCGAGAGCGAGAGTGAGAGCAGTAGAGACAAGATAATCATTCCGAGCTTTAAGAAGCGTAAACTCGAAATTCTCCGCGAAGGTGGTCTCGAAGTCACTGCCGTCGAGCTGGACGCGCGGCCGAGCGTAATACAGACTAGTGTGACGCCGGTTCCTGCGACCATGAAGTCCGAGGAGAAGCCGCCAATATCGTATCCACTTCCAGTTACGCCGAACTCCATTCCGAAATTGATTTCCGTGACGGTGACACCGGATATCGGGCACATGCTGCCCTCGCCGCAGGAGCATCAGCACCCGCATCATCCGATACGATTACCGCCACCGAGTAAACAGCAACCGACGCATCACAACAATAACAATACCATGGTGAATAATAATAACATGGTGAATAGTCGGGTGATCAATCTCGGTACGTCTAACAATGCGGCTTTGTTACAGTTGTACGCTAATGCAAATGTCCCACCTCCTACGTCATCGACGGCACCGCATGGTAATCATCGTTTTGTACCACCCCCCGTACCGAACGGCAGGATAGTGCCGCCGAAGGTGACACAGTCAAGATCGATATTCGCGCACAACGAAAAGACCGTTTACGGCAATCCAAAAGATATCCTTATCCCTCCAAAGTATCGTCCACCGGTGCAGCGGATGCCACCGCAGAATATGAGCAGTAGTGGCGAGTTCGCGCAAGGCGGAGTACTCGACTTGACGCAGAGGCCCGGCGAGAAAGCAACCTTCCCCAGGCCCAGTCTAGAAATAGTGAGAGTACCTGTAGTGCCGAGGCCTAACCCGTTGAATCTGGAAGTGCGGAGTTCTCCCGGACTTAAAGAGAAGCCGACTGACTGCTCGAAGCGGAGTAGCTACCCAGCCTACCAGAACGTACTCGACAGTCGGACCATGGCGTCGAATAATCTCGAAATCACCCTGGTCAATCCCAAGCAAAAACCTAATCATACGAATCCGCCACCGCCTCACGTGCAGATACCCAGCCCCCCCAATAGAAATAGTCCGCTCGCACCGCATCGGAGGCCGCAACCGGCCAATGGGAAGTACGGGGCAAGGAGCGAACCAGTCTCACCGTACACACCGAGAAAGCCGAGTCATCCTGTCATACCCAATGTACCTAATCTAAACCACTTGAACAGTGGAAACACTTTTCCCAGAATGCCGGCGATGCCGCAGCAACAGATGAGTATCGACAGGAGAAAAAGTCTGGAGCCTAGCAGGGAACAGCCTCGTCGGATCAGTGAAGGCGACAAGTCCTTGGTAGTGCAGCAGCAACAGCAGCAACAGCAACATCCGCCCCAGGAGTCGAGGCAAACCGAGGCTGGAAGACGGCATAGCGTACCAAGTATACCTTCGGGATTCGTGCCCCAGGTGCCGCAGAGTAATCCCGCCTTTCTTCCGCAACTGCCAAATGCGCCCGGCAAGTTCCTACCGATGTTAGACCCCATGTACTACTCCGCGTTCTACAACGGCTTATTCCCGCCGCCGATTCCGCCCACGGCTGCCACGTCGTATTTACCGCCGGAATTCAGTGCGTATTATAAAGAATTACTTGCTTCCTCGCAACCAAGACTGGCGATGGCGGGGCAGCATCAGCCAGCTGCCCCGACGTCTAAGTAGACAATTGGATCTCATCTAGGCTTTCCGATATAGGAAAGATTCATTCACTTCTAAAGACAGGATCCGTCGGACCTTTCCTCGACTTGCATGTACGCATCGCTGCTCCAAACTCACCTTTGGATCAGTAACGAGGAAGTAGAATCGATTAACGAGTGCCCGCTGTGTTTCGCGCGCGCGCGACGAACGTTCACACGAGGAAGCATCGATAAAAGTCTATGGTTTGTGCTTTCTTTAACGATTTTTCATTGGTTCCATATTGCGTATAGATATGACTCTCTTCTTTTGGTCGATGCAAACTAGAGACGATTTTAACTCCAATGAAGAGCGAAAGTTTCCAAATCCGAAAAAGAATTCTACTGTGACACACACCCACACACATACGTGCATATATCACACGCAATAAACTAGGCGATACCTTTTTATATTATACTAACGAAAAGCGAGATGACTCTGTTGTACACCGAATGAAATGATAAAACGGCAAAACAGTCCCACGGTCCTCTAATACGCGAAGTTCTGCTATGTACTTTCGTTTAATATTCCATGCGAATTGTTGATATTAAGAAAAAAGGAGCGTACTAAGCACTGTGATAAAACTGACACAGCGTATTAGAGAAGTTGTTAGTGTGACTTGGCGTATAACTAATGTTACGGGTGGATTTATCCTTTCCCACTCATTTCTTAGACTTTCGGGACATTCTTTTCTACGCGACGATGCAGGCTTGGCGAGTCAAGTCCAGAATAGCCGTCACATGCGTAGTTTTACTTTCATGTCCGTGAGGGACGGCGAGGGCACTTTCCGAGTATCCTTGCAGGAACGGACAGAAGTATCGCTGGGCAATGCGCCGTATGTTTCTCGTTTAGTTGAGACGTGCGTTGTGATAAAAATGTACATGCGCGAGGGTACCATTTGAATTCGGCGAATCGTCGAGAGAGTAGTTATTGTTTACTATGTAACGACTCGAAATCTTTATGTAGTAACGGTCGCGAAAATACCCTATCTATTCTATAAGTTAGACAATTTTCATTGTAACACGCGAGACACATACACATAGACAAACATACACGGACACAGCAGCCGACAGCCAGAGACCCGGAGGCACACGTATACTGATCTGTAGTCAGCTCTTATACAGTGTAAGTGCACGCAAGAAAGAACGATGTTACTGCAACGACATGTACATACTGTATATAATCGTGTAATCAATAAGCTATAGATAAATTCTGCATTATCTTTCAAAACATTACGTAAGAGGTATCAGTTCATTAAGTGAAACAGGCTGTCTTACTCGTGTGGCCAACGATAGTCGTATCGCTGTATTTGTTGCGGGGGAGGTGGAAGGATGAAGGGTTCGACTGGTGGAACACACTATTTTCCAAAGCTCCTGTTGAAAATTCTAAGTAAGGATTTGTTACTGTACAAACGGCGGATTTTGTTCTCTAAGGGTTTCTCGGTGCGCGCGTGGTAGGTGACGTGCACGACGACGACATAGTACGGCTCTTGCTCTTCTTGTAGCATAAAGGTTGACCGACTGAACTGCAAGAGCGCGCTGGATCGCTAGCGCAGCCTGATCGAACATCGCGGGCCACAGTGCGCTACGACTACGACGAAGTAAGAAAGAAAAAGCGAAACGGTATATCCATGTTAAACGTAGACGTATTACTAGGATTTGTTCGTTTTAGGATACGCTGATCAAAACAACAAAAAAATGAATAAAATATCAGAATAACGTTAAACTATTCGTAAACCCTAAGACGTACAAGATGCGGAACGCAGAGTATGGGCCCTCGGCAGGTCATCGTAGGGAGTGATCAGATTTCTATATCAATGTCTTTCAACAATAAGTTGTTCATGTTTAGAACTTCTTTCGCGAAAAAGAGCATATGTGACGTAAGGATTATCGAGTACCAGGAGGTGTAGCGATATAAAAAAGTAGCGGGACTCAAGCCCCCAACCAGTCTCCCAACTGGTATCCGACGATGCGTGCCAGATGCGCAAAACTAGCGAGGAAAGTGAGCGATTATTTTTGTATTGTCATAAAGAGGCGGCTCATTGCCACTGTCCAGTTGTCGTACTCGTCCGCTTGACACGAGCGCGCTAGGTGGCAGCGAAAGACCATTCGACGGAAATCGCGCCATCCCTTTCCTTTTACAAGACTTGATTCGGTAATGGGACGAGGCTGAAGCATCGTCGGATAGCACTGGGTCGCGCGCAATATGTTAGGAACGAAGCAAACATACGATCTTAACTAGCTCCTTCTCACGTTCAAGTCTGATGATATACGTTGTACTCGAGAAACATTAAAAGGATACGTTTCCTTCTTTGGCGCCCCAGCGCGAGCTCTGTATAAAGTTTAGGTGCCGAATGTAAGCGCGGGGTCCGTTCGCCCTTCGCCGTGCGTGTTTCGAGGGTGCATGGCTGGTCCCGCGACGCACGTGGCGCAGCAATGATGAGTCGAGGGCGAAGGGAACTGTTGAGGAATCATAGAAAAGTGAAAATTAACTTTATTTCCGGGCGACGCCGATGTAGGTCAAGAGATTGACGTCGAAGAGAGGGACTCATAGAATACGTGCCATAAACCTGCATAGATAGTACGAGTCCGAGAGAGATACCGAGCAACTTTACACGACGTGTTTGTATTTCCTTCCGACGAGAGCCCGTTTTATTTGTCGATCGCAGGAGTGAGAGAGGGAGAGGGGTCGCAAAGTAGGGTGTAGCGGACGATTTAACGTTTAAGAGATGAACAGTCGATCACAAGTGCAAAATTCCAAATACGAGGATACACTTTATGTATATTATGTAACACCGCCCGCCCCCCCAAAGCCCCACTTTCTGTTTCGTTACCGTAACGCGAATGTATTTTAAAAGCTCGAACTACCAATACGCGCGTTCCAGCGATGTCTATAGCGCAGAACGAGGTTTCGAGAATGAAAATACGTCTGAGAAAGAATGTGCTATGAGTGTGTGTATGTATGTGTGTGTGCATGCGCGCAAACGATAGCGTGTGTGCGGCAGGGTGCGAGATTGTTGTGTGAGTGTGTATATGACTAGAGAACGATCTAATTGCAAAGAGGAAGAGTCTATGTTCGTTTTTGTTTTCTTTTTCTTTATCGGCGAGTTTCTCTTCATTTTGTAAACTTAGTCGTGACCTTTAGCGTAACCCTCGTTCCCTCCCAAACCCAACTTTAATAATAATTATTATTACGACATAAATATTTTTTATTATATGGGCATTTGAGTTCCTAAGTTGGAAATAAAATATCTACTACGAACCACTATCTTATTGTTCAAAGTAGCGAGTAAGGCAGCGGACAACTATCAACTAATAAATGAGGTAAGTGCACTTTATGGATACAAGTTTCTTCAGTCGAATTCGAAAACTCCCGCGCGATAACTCGTTCTAATAAAACTGGTAAAAGCAGGTAGCCATTTAGGGAGGTATTCAGAGAACAATGAATTTCGGGTGGATACATAATAGCTAATAATAGAAACAAACCGCGCGTAGTATTCGAGTATTTTACTGCATGAAGCCAGGGCAACTATTGCAAAAGGAGTAAAGCGAGGTCGACGGGGAATGCGCGAGGCTCTGCCGCGAAATTTAAAATCCCTTTACTGCGGCTATAAAGTGATAACCTGTTTAACCAGTCCGCCAGTACTAGACACTGGTGCACGCTGCACCATCTAAAATTATTTCTCCATCCTTTTGCCGGCCACTTTAGCCCCCGTGTGTGTGCATTTGTATATCGTCCCGTCTTTTTCTTGCGCAGGTAGGAATGAAAGCTGAGAGTGGTCTTGAATATTATGAAACAGACAGTGTTGTAAAAGCTATCTATAAATTAGTGTTAATTCGATGGGATGTCGAGGTCAGACTCTGCGAGGAATGTTCATCTTAATTGCACTAATGAGATTTTCACCAAATCAAAGAAAATAGAGTGTTTAATGAGCCATGCGTGCACGATGGAAAGTGATCAGTCGGGTTGTAAGTTGCGACACACTGTTTATACGCAGTGGGGCTGTTGCAATGACTCGAACAGGGCGAAAAACGCGTGGGGGAACGAAATTCTGTTTACTTCGACAACCCCCCGGGTGACAATCGACAAACATAGTACGGGCTTGTAGCATTGTGGCGCATCGCCGCATGCCAAACCGCCGGCTTTGTGTACGCTGCGGCTTCTGGCGGCGCCTGAATTCTCGAAAACTCGCATAGCCACCGCAACGGTAACTGTGGCATCGACCTCCATTGGAAACAGGCCTCGACGGCGCACGTCTTGTCAATCCCGACTTGCTTGTCAATTCCCGACGTGTGCGAGCAATGCGATTTCTTTGTCCTCCCAGCTGAACCGCGCGCTTGCGTGGAAAGAATCCTGCTGCGGATACGTAACTTGCTCCGCTGCACCAACAAGTTATTACTAATGACAGTTTGGGGCCCAAAGTTCACTGCATCGAAACAGATCCCTCGAAACACAATAATCGTTTCATTCCAGTCTTTCCGAGCCAAAGAAAACTAAATGACTTACATTAGCGCATATAAGCATGTACCCCAAAAGAAATGACATCATTTGCAACCCAATGTTATCTTTTCCGCAGACAATATTAAAATTACTTACAAAGACTTAGTGCAGGAGGACATTTTCCCTTATGAAATCAGTGGAGGCTGGCGAAGGCGTCGCATAGATCAGCCGCCACTTCAAATATCGTTGGAAGACATGCAGGAAGTCTGGCGGGGGTGGAGGAGGATCGCAGAGATTGGAGGTCGGAGCCCCATGGATTCCCAGGCGCGATAAATATTTGCGCGAGGGTGGACTTATTAAAATCGATTGGCCGATGTGGAATAATGCGTCCTCGGTCGGTAAAGCGAGAACGACGAAAGGGTTTCCGTATCGATCGAGGTATGCAAAGCTCCGCGTCTGCGGGAAAGGTTACGGGGCGGTGGATGTAGAGACGCATGCTTTGCCCGAGCGAGCGTCGTCGGTGTATCTCGGAGAGTTTTGCGAGAGCGGCGGCAATGCATGTGTAAAACGTCATCGCCGGCGAAGCCGTCCTCCCAGCGAAGCTTCTCATGAACACTTCACCCGCCAGACAATAGTTTACCGTATCGACCTATTCTCCCTCCTCGCCCTCTCGGCGAATCTACCGCCACTACCGCCGCCAGTTGGTGCTACTCTATCGCCTCGAACAAGCCCACCAGCAACCAACCACAGACTTGCTTCTTCTGGCCTTACTTCCCTTCGTGCCTTTCGGCAGATTCAACTGCCTTCTTTCTCACTTGCTCTTACTGGCGAGCTCGGCTCTGTCCCGTGAACTCTCCGTGATCTGCTTCTGCAGTGGCATCGGAAACAGCTGTGATCCTGGCCCAATCTCTGCACCATCCTAGCTGGATTAGTAAAATATTTCCTGGCCATTCTATAAATTGTATGAGGAAACTAAATCAGACTAGACTTTTTACATGATTTTTCTAGGATTAATCTGTGTACTCGGAACTGTTTTTGATTTATTCTGAGGAAATGCTATGCTGAACTTAGGACGATGATTTTTAGTCGGCAGTTTCCTGCGCTTCACTTGCTCGAGTGTGGACTTAACTCATCTAGTTCTCGCTGCCGCTCCCTACGGGCTCAACTTGATTCTCTATGCGACAAACTCTTGGAGAGCCGAAACTTTATTCAGGAACAGCTGCGAGGCGCACGAGAACTCGTGCAAATATGACTTGCGCTAAACTGCTTTAAAAATTGAATAATAAATTGAATACAATCATTCCAGTATGAACCAAACCCAATCACTAAAGAAATAACAATTGCATAAGTTCCCACTCTTAAATCTAATCTCTTGTTCGTACTCTACATCAGCTCAAACTCAACCCTAGCGACGAGTTTGCTTCCCGAAGGTCGTGATTTGTTCCCAAGTTTGTATGAATGAAACTTATCCTAATATCCCCGAAGGACGGGGCTCTTTCTCCGGGAGGATTCGGCATTAGAAGAGTGCGGCAGGCAAAAGCGTTCGCCAAACGGGCGAACAAGAGGCTGACGGCACGTGTGCTCGTCAGCGGAGGTCCTTTCGCCAAGCGCTCGCGTTCGCGCAGCAGCACAAGCATACGCCATGACGAAAGGGCGAGAGAGAGAGGACGAGTGGAGGATGAAAAGAGAGAGCGTCATGATGATGCCAGGGTCACTGGAACGTCGCTCGGCTTCTCGCGCTGCTTGTGTGTACGAACTGTCCGCAGCTGTCATTCACCTCGCGCCGCTCGCCACGCGTTCACGCTTTCGGCCGCTCACTCGCTCGCTCGCTTTATATCCGCGTGGTCTGCGGGGAAAAAGTTATCGACAGGATTGCTCTGCCGGGGATGGAAGAAGCGAGAGAGAGAGAGAGAGAGAGCGAGAGAGAGAGACGGAATATTGCCGGATCGCGCCCTGCCAATTTCACCCGTCCTACCCGACGCCGCTTTTTCCCCCGACGCCACAGAAAACCTCCGACGAAACCATTTTTTCTGTTGCCTTTTCGCACTGACCGTTTCCTCGGTGTATTACTTCGCTCTTAAAGCATAGCAGGTGTAATAAAATATTCTTCAGCTGAAAATGATGAAACAAATGTGTCATTGTGCAGATATATTGTAGATTTATTACTTAAGTTAAAGAAAAGATTGATTGGTCATAGGAATAGACTGCCTGCAGTCGGACTTGGGTGCGGAAGAGACGCAGCGATCCTTCGGCCGACGATCCTAGAGTGAGGTAGGTCGGCGTAGTCTTCCGTAACGCCTGCTTTCTAGTCGAGCAACTTGCCAAGGATACAAGGTGAAACGAACGGCGTTGGGCGTCCTGACTGTCCTGGGGTCAACATACCTGCGATAATGAGATGTCAAGGAGCAAGGCGGGCGAAAGCAATAGGCCACTTATCCCATTCGATGCCTTCGAGGTAAAAGAATTACACGATTAAGAGGATGTTGATGCTCTTACAATTATCCAATTCCACCTTAATTAAAGGACATTAAAACCGATTGCTAATTAATACGATAATACACCGCAAGAACTAGAATATCCAAACCTAATTATAGTAAGCTTGGATCGTTCTAGCGAGTGTAATATGTAGAATACTTTGGTGACCCAGTGTGTATAAAAGACTCAACGGAGCGCTGCGGAAGTGGAGAAGGAACGCAGGAGGCAGCGAGGAAGGTGGAAGAGAGCTTGGGTAGGTAGTCGTCGGTGGATGAGGAGTACGAGGCGCGGCAGGAGGTGGCAGCCGCTCGCTGCGAGAAAGGACGGCGGACGAGCGGGCGGCAGGCAGGGCCGGGGGTGAACCCCTTATTGATTTTTAGGGTGACACTGTCAACCGGCGAGTGTTGAGTCCCCCGCGGCTAAGCGAGACTTTCAAACGACCAGCGCACACACCGTCGCACGGCCGGGATCGAGCGAGAGAAAAACTGTGGCGGCTGCGACGCGCCGGAAAGATCGGCAGACTCGCTCAGGCAACTTGAGTCCGACACTCGCTCGCATGCATAGAAAAGCGTCGAGTAGGAAAGCGAGTGAGAAAAGAGAGTGCAGGGTTGTTCGGTGGGCGACGGCGAGAGGATATAGGTGTGTGCTGGATGGCGGAGAGGAGGAGGGGGCGCTTTTTTTCGGCGTAAGAGTGGCGAGTGCGGCGGTGGCGTCGGAGGTGGCGTCGGCGGCGGCAGCGGCGACGGCGACGCTCACGGGAAAGAGTGACTGTGGCAAGGCGCAGTCCCGTTGCGGTGCCGGGGGTGCAGCTCTCTCTCCTCTCTCTCGGCGCGCAGGGCCGTACACCAGCGGGGGCGACGCTCCACGTGGGACAGCAAACCCAGGACGAGCAACGCGTCCCTCGCCCGCCCTCCCAGCAGCGTGTTTGCATACGTCGCCACGGACACCACCGATTGGCAGCTGCCTTAGTACCTCGCCGAGATCGACGCCTCCACCCTCTCGCAGATCTCTCAGCCGAGAATCTCTTTCTTCCTTTCCTGGCCGGCGCATTTGTTGTCGATTAGCTCGTGCGACCGGTGTCGCCGGCGATCGCCAGTCCTCCCGATGAATGAGCGGCGAGTGCGGCGCGTGTGCTCGCTTCTTTCTAATTCAGCGACGGCCTCGAGCGCCCTTCCGAACTCCCTTGCTGCCCGGCGAATGCAATGCGCACCGTAGTGTGCTTCTTCTCTTCTGCATTGATTCCGCGCGTGAAGAACGTCTTTTGCGGTGCCGCAGACGTCCGCCGATTGTTTGTCGCGCGCGGCTCGGGTTACGTCGGAGCCTTGTGAACCTTGCGCTCATGGTGTTTGTCGTCGTCGCTTCGACCTGACTATTGTGTAACAACAGTGAAACTCCTCGGGAACACCTGATGGGACTATTGTTACGCATGGGGAGCCTCGAGTTTCTGAGGACAGTGTCGAAACAAGATAGTGAAAACTTGATCGAATTAAACACAATACTCGATGGATGGGATTCCGAAGTCAGTGCGAATCAAATTGGAAAGATTCGCAAGGTTGCTTTCTTGTGTACGCTCGTAGAGTATTGCTGCTCGCATGCAACAGGCGACACCGCGTTGCCAAAGTTTCCTCTTGATTAATCGATCAGAAATTACAGCGTCGGAGTAACACCTCCGACAAGACAGGGTTTAATCCTAGTACAAGAGGACGAGCAAGCTGTCGGGAGAGTACAAGAACAAGAAGGAACTTTCCCTAACACGTCCTTACGAAGCCCTTAATGCATAACAACCCTCTTTAAGCGTATTAATCAAGAAGCACCTCCCTTCGCCTCCTCCTCACTCTTACGCCGCTCCGAATCGCCCTGCAAGCCAGCGAGGGAAATATTCGCGGAATTACGCAAAGAGCGGTGTGCGCGGGTTACAATCGATACGAAGAGATTACTCTGGCGGTAGTTTCAGCGGCCTCGGCCGAGAAAAAGTAACGCGGCCGCAAAACAGTGGAGCCGTCGCCGCCGCTGCTGCTGCTGCCAGGAATCCCGAGGGACTTTTCCTAACCAAGCCGGTGGAGGGCGAGAGTCGCTGTACTGATTGCGGGGAGCGAGCTCTCGAAGGAGGAGAGTGTGCGAGGATCGAAAGAAGTCTCGCCGAGAGAGTCGGAACGTGTGACTCTCTCGGCCCTGGGGTGTGTTTCGAGTGTGCAGGGTGGGCTGGTCGGACACTGGTGCGATCGCCGGTGCCCATGCAACGAGTCCCGTGAAAATGGCAGAGAGCCGGGCTGCCCTCGCGATGACTCGGAATCCCAGGCACGTCGAGAGGAAGAGGTCCAGTTGACATACACGAGCCTGAGAGGAAGGGGAGGCCCGACAAGTACGAGGGGAACACGTGGTGTACCGAAGGGTGCACCCAGTGCCGCGCTGCCAGCTGCTAAGTGCGTGTGTACCCTTGCTACGCCCCTGGCACACGTGCGTACGTCTCCATTTCCCCGAGAGAGTTATTCGCCGATCTCGCACGTGCCTCTGCCTAATCCCTGTCGAAGGCAACGCGTCCTCCGCTGGCGGGAATTTCAACCGGGTCGACTTCCACTTCCAAGAGTTCGAAGCCCCCGGAATCGTCACGCCTCCCCGTGCGGCCGAGAACTCCTGAAAATACTCGGCCAGATAGTTGGAACGAGACTCGAACTCTCCTGCGAGTGAAGGGGAGCCAGTGTGAAAAGTGGGCAGGTAGAGACGAATCGAGTTATCTCAGAAATCTAGTGTCTACGTGCGGGAAGATTGGCGGAGGGTTGCGCCAAGGGTCTACGATCCTGGCGAGGCTGGTCTGTTGACTCTGGTGGTGTTTATTCGCGCTGGCCTCTCCCTCGCACCAAGAGGCCATCTCCCGGCACCTCTCCGTCTCGCCGGCTGGCGCCGCGGCTCGCCGTATTTTCAGTAGATCACGAATACCCCTATTGCGATGTGAGACCGTGCGCAGCCCGGAAGAATCGACGGGAGAAGAACGGGCCGCCGCTTGACAGGGAGCCGCGCGAGAAGACAGTGAAACCGGCCGGGCAGTTGACAGTGGAGAGTTCGCGACTGCTATGAATGAGGATATTTAGGGGGCGAAGATGCGGGAGGTGTTGTGCACGCGGCAGCCAGCGGGTGCGCGCTCCTATCGCGCTGGCTAGGATCGAGAGGGAAAGAGGCCAAGGAAGCGAGAGAGGGAGAGAGGGAGAGAGAGAGAGGGCGCGCGCGCGAGAAAGTAGCGAGGCTTTCAACGCCGCCGAAAATGCCGGCACCGCTACTGCCGGAGGACAACGGGCCATGGCGTTGTTACCGCTAGACTTAGCTGGGACGATCGTCGCGTGGACGAGTGCCCCGTGCCAACCGACAGTCAGCACTCGCCGCCGCCGCCGCCGACGCTGCCGCTGCCACTCGTAAACCAAAACTCTCTCTCGAAAGCCGCTTCTCCCCGTTCCGCCTCTCCGCGCTACCAGAGCACGTCGCGCTCGTGCTCGCCGTGTGTTATTCTCGCTCCGCTCTTCCACCTCGCTCGCGCTCAACCCCCTCCCCGCCCCTCTACCCGCGATACGCCGTGTCGCGCTTCTCCGCGAGGTTAGGTTACCGGCACATAACCTCCGCGAGCGATCGCCGCCGCACGCGATTCCACCCTCGTCTCCCACTCGGACGGCGGAGATTCTCAGAGGACCGCCGGATTCATTGTGACAATACGCCGAAGGACTGTCGCTCGGTGTGATCGGTTTCTCGTGTGCCGTTTCCCAGCGCGGAGTGGGTGAACCCTGCCATGGAATGAGCTGGGTGATCGCGGGACAATGAAGGCCAATGGGACAAATAATGGTGATTTTCTCCACTCTTTTGTGATCGCTCTTGTGTCTTTTAAACTTCATTTCATCGCCCTCGCTGCGAGCAGCCTAGAATTGCCCTCCATTTCGTGTATCCAGTGACTCTTGGTTGCATTGTTTACATTGAAGGTCTACACTGTTTACTCCACAGTGTGCAGTGGGAATGGGGGAATTTCTGTGGGATTGTTGCTAATGTGCACTCTGCAACTGAAGCTTGGCTGGTGTGGCTTGCTAGTTTGTGCTGCTTTCATGATTTGTGGCGTTAATTTGGGATGCTCGTTGTGAGGTTAAATGTATCTTATGGTTTTCCATACGGTGCTTGCGCTGGCTACTTGTTTGATGTTAATGGCTTTGGGCATTTGGATGCTTGGGTTACCCAAGCCTGTGCAACTATCTGTAAATGTATAATTTGAAGTGGATTGGGAAATGGGGCTGCGTTGGAAACAGTAGTGCGGGCTCTGTCGCTGTGTATCCTTGTTAATCTAGTACAGCCTGCGGCAAGCCATATGATTTGAGTTTATTCATTATTCAGTGATGGAATGTGTGCATTCTTCTTTTTATTATTATCCAGTTATTCATTTTTCTATACATTTTCCATCTAAAGTGCTTATTTTACTTAACATACCTTGTCCATGATGCGTACATTGTTCAGTGTTCTTCTTCGCTTCTTAAACTGTAGTTTTATTGTTGCGTGTAAAGGTAGTATAATGTGTCCACTTTGGAATACTGGGATGTAATATTCAAACATCTCTCATTGACCGGTTATGTGTCAAAGGCGGTATAAAGTACAAAAGTAATACAGAATGCTTGAATATGTTTTAACTGAGCTTCGATGCACCTTTTATTAGAATGTTGTGCTGAAGCTAAAGTGTTCGGCAGGCTTGGAAACTTAGAATCTTTATTCTTTGTAGCTCAATTCCTTAAATTCTATTAATGCGGAAAGAAATATGATTGATTCAGGCTCAAATATGAGCTAAATCCTAGAAATATCAGAGAATGGTGTGGCGTAGTAGTTAAACCAGTTTTATGGAACCTATTATACTAATCAGTATATGTTTTCTCTGACATTCCCAGGCTGTAGCCGCCTGAATACGCCATTGGCAGCCACCACCACGCTGGAGGACCCGGGAACACCAGCCTCGTGGAAGGGCCCACCACCCGGCTCGGAGGCGTCGCCCTTTACACCGAACTCCGTCAGCCAGGGTGGAGGTCCTGGGTCCGGGCCTTATAACAGTTCAGGTGGTCCACCAAGCAATGCTGGATTCCAAGGTCCAAGTCCTTTCCCCGGTAACGCGGGCAGTCCCGCCGGCGCACCGCCTTACCAAGGCCCACCACCTGGTTCGGCAACACCCCAGTACACCGCCTCACCGGCACCAAGTGGATCCTCGACGCCCGGGCCAGGACCACCGCCGAATTCCTCGGGTTTCCCTCCGCCGCCGAATAACTCGGGACCACCGTACAATGGTCCGGGACCGAGTCCCTTCGGTTCGCCCTCCGGTGGGCCGCCGCAGTTCGTCGGCCGACCGGGATCCTCCGGGCCGCCGTTCGTCCCACCTGGAGCTGGCAACCCCCACTTCCCCTCGCACGGACAGCCGTTCGGTGGACCACAGTACGGCATGCCCCCGGGAAGTCCCTTTGGACCCGGTCATCCGATGGCTGGACCGGTTGGACCTGGACATCCTGCGATGATGGGCCCCGGCGGACCCATGGACAGGATTGACCAAGGGTAAGTCGCACCGTTCATTTTTTCATATTGTAAAGACCTGATAAGGTGCTTGCATTGGACCATAGAAGATTTAATAATTGTAATCGATTAATTGAATTCTAAATTAATTGTTAATTAATACTGTGAAACCTAGTTATTTTAAACTGAAAATGCACTAAAAGTTGGTACAGATTTCGAAAAGCGAGAACTTTGACAAACTCACCGCGGCGGCAAAACGAATTTACTCATATACGACTCTATCGAATCACCCACACGCGGTGTACCAAGATTGCCGACATGTAGAACAGGGGATACAGTGCGTTAAACCGTGTCGTACCACGGACATTCCTAGATAACGTGGACCACAGGTAGCCCTCCATTATTTATTCCTCCTGCCCCGGTTAGTCCGCATTCTTAGCGATAATGCTGCATGAGCCCGAGTGCATTCCGCCCTTGGGAATCTGTCTCAATCGTTCGAATCGTTTGTCAAGATAAACGTTTCCCCGCGATGCTTCGGACCAGTTCTCGAAACTCATTTTCTCCTGGTTCTCTCGCGGAGATGTTCGTGCAGGCGCCCACGTGGACGATCTGGAGCAGTCGATGCCTTAATATCAATCTTGCTATTTTTCTTGACATTCCGAAGATAAGTGTTTTACCATTCTGACTGTTCTTCGAGTTACAATAAATTCACGATTAAAATCCTGGAAGAATAATGTTTTATCGGGTCTCAAAGGTCGCGTTACATACTTTCTCAGAGATATGAATTTGAATTGCCGTCAGCAGGTTTTAATTAAGCCACTGGTAGCCTCATAATTTCCTGGACATTGAATAATTGGCTAGGTGTCGCAACTTTGTTCGTACTTCTTCAGGCAAAGCCCACTTTCTCTCCCTCCTTTCACCCCTTTCTTTCCCAAAAGCACCGAGAGAAATGCACACACGCACACGATTGATGAGTGCGGCCAAAGAATTCCCGGCAAGATGAATTGGTGGGAATAAATTGGGTCTTCCGCGAACTCGTTTTGTTTCGGCAAGTTTGTTCGCCAGTTGAGCTATGAGGGCGGGTTCAAGGGTTGAAGGGATGAAAACGAAAGCGGCTGGCTTGTGACGTGGATTCTTTTGACGCTGGTTGTACGTTCTTCTGCTTTCTTCCGTGACTGTACGCGACCCATCTACCCCCCTGCCCGCACCCCCTCGGCACCCCTCCGGCCACCCTGGGCTCTGGGGGGTGGGTGAGCATTGGCGTAGTCAGCTATTCAGCTATTCAGCTCTTTTCCACTGTTCTGCTCGAAGGACAGAGTTGCATTGATTCGTCTTCTATTATTAGAATTTTCTGCGATTTTTTAACCGGAATTATATACATTATTAAAATCGTGCTTGTGGAGATTAAAATTTCGATTGTCAGTAATTTTGAACGGCCCTTACTCAAAGAGAAATTGGGGATTCGGATTTGTACTGGAAAATTTAATTAACAGGCAGAAATTCGGTAGAGTCGATAAGTATATATTTATTTAATATTACATAATTAGCTAATTGAAAAAATATGTTGTATTTGTGTAAGTTAGGTGTTTGTGAGGAATTAAACTTTTAAATATAACGTATAATATATTAGAAAATAGATGATTGGCAATGAGAAATAAGAGTGCGCGAAATTACAAGGACGAGTTGTAAGTGCTGGCTACGCCATTGGGGGGTGAAGCAACCCCGGCGGAGCAAGGAGGGGTAGTTCGGGGTGGTATTCGGCATTGGGGGAGGGCACGAAGGTTCTCATATTTCCTGTATTTTAATTTTTCACGATATCTTGCCGCGCTTTTTCCGCGTCTGCAAATTATTCCTTCGCTTCGTCCTCGGCGTCCTCGGCGTCGTACTTGGCGTCGCTCGCTCGCACGCTCGGCCGAGTCCATTCTTTCGCGATTCTTAGAGCTGGCCTGTGCACACACCAGAGCCTTCGCAGCCGCGCCGGACTCGCACTCGATCGACCTGACGTCGACCAGCGCGATCGATAGGCCACTATGTGTTTCAGGATATCTCGGGAATCGTCACGCTTTCACTACTCCTATTGCCACCGTCTCACCCCGATTTCATCCGAAAATTTTCTCGCGAAACTCCGAAACGCTGAATTTTAAAGCTTCGGTTTTTGAAACGTTGAGATTAAAAAGCAACGAAATTCGAGTAAATTACCATCATAGCATTTTAATTTGCCCAAATTATCTTAATAATGATAATGGCAGTTGTAAAGTCCGCGCGTGCTGTATCAACCAAGGCGGAATAGCTCGCGAGTTAATAGATGGAAATGAAATGCAAAAATAAGGGATTATTTTGACAATATTTCACTACCCCTGTGTCCCATGCCCTTTCTGTTGCATAGCTCGCTGGAATTTTCTTACGAAACTCACTTAAAAGTCACTTATAAACGAGGCTGGAGTTTTATTACTTTTTCCTAGCCTCGTTCTATCTCCCTTTTGGACTTTCCCCGAACCTTTGTTGTGCCTTCTTAGATCGTTAACAATAGCGAGGGTTTGTTTTTCTCGACAGAACTACGTGTCCGCTATTGTATCCAGTAGTTCATATTCCCCGCAAAACAAAAGGCAAAACATTCCACTAGAATATGAAAAGAAGTAAAACGTGAACGTTATTGTAACATTAATTGCATTTCGTGGAATGTTATTTTCCAAAAATAATTTTCTAGAAATCTTCTGACTTTCGAGTTGCGTTGTAATTATCATCTCAATGGCTCTGTTATAGTACACCTGAGAAACAAGATTCGGCGTGAAAGTGAAATTGCGGAATTAATATGCAGTGGAATAATTAAGATAGCAATCCCGGAGATCGAGGAGATATGCAATTCCTACATAGTTGTGCCGCGCAACTTTCCACGCGGTTTCCCACCTGCGTCGAACTTCTTTTTATTCCCCAACATGGGCTCATTACCAATGTCGTGTTTACTGAGCATTACACTTAAAACAATGCATGAAGTATAATATAAAGTTGCAAGGTCTTCTTTGCACCGAAACTGCCCGTCTCACCATCCACGTATGTATAAAGAATTACCGCTCGGTGATGTTAATTGCAAATGCGTCTACTTGCCGAGTTAATTAATCGGCTATATCTTGTTTTGTACATTTGGTAAAACCATTACAGGTGGATTAATTATAAAGCGCAATCATTTTGGTAATCGGCTAGATTGAATGAACGACACGTGGGCCTTTAATTAAAGTGCATTAGAAACCGGTCGTTGTTTTAGTCGACCGAATACATTATTGCTCGTTACAATTGCACCGTTAATTTTGCCGAATTTCACTCGTCATTATCCCACCGGTATAAATGTTACAGTTTTCACATATATTTATTTTAAATATAAATCATACTTTAGCAAAGTGTGATAGCTGTTAATGAATCCCAAGTGTCTTTAGCCAGATTTAAATTAGAGTATCTGAGAAGGTTAATAACGGAAAGCGTCTAAAACCGAATGAAGCGGCAACGAACTCCCGAAAATAGATCAGGATACATATCGATCTCGAGCTCGCAGGCTCCGTGTTCCAGCGGTTCATTATTAGCCCCGATGCCGGCAAGCCGAGGAAAGAGATAGTATTGATTTTTACCGATATTTAGCCCTGGAATTATCCCCTCTCGCCCCTCCCCTTTCCACCCCCGCTCTCTCACCATGTGTCTCCTCTCTCGCTCACCCCCCAGCAGCCGCTCGTTCTCACTTCCGCCATCCGGTGAATTCGTCCTCCGGCTTTCCTCGGGCTTTTTCCCTCCATGCTGCTGGACCGGTGCTTCCTTCGCTTTCCCCCAACGCTACAGCCTGATTTTCCGTGATGCGGCATCCTTCTTTTGCCGACGACTTTCCTCGGCAGCCCTGCAGAGGGTGCACCTTCCCGGGGAGGGTGGGATACTCCTCGCACCCATATAGGTGCCACCGGCAGCAAATCTGAATACCTATAACCCAGAAGGACGTTTCTATGCTAAGCACGCACTCATTCCCGAAAAATTGCTCCTTGCCTCGAGTCCTTCCTTCCCTGCCAAGAGATATACTCAAATTCATCATTCAGTGATCGGACATTTAGCGATGCTCGAGGGAAATTGACTATGCGACTTATGCACTTGAATCTTCGGGGGTGTTCTGAGTCTTGGTTTTTGCAGATTGGTGCTTATGTCAGTAAGAACTTTTTTAAAAACTCCGGGTTATCCTGCATTTGTCAAGGGCTCCCATGTTTGGAGAGTAGATTTAATGAAACTCCATTTTTAAAATCGAATTAAATACCTTAATATATGAAACTGTCGGAATGATACGAACTAGGAACCGACTTCTCAAAAGTAGTTTGACCATGTCCATGTATGGGGAACCACAAACCCAGGCAAAGAGCGCCTGCCAGAACAAGACTCGCCAACCAGCAGTAGAGACGCGGCCGAGATTGGTGCGTGTATGTGTGCGCGAATACTATTTACAGCGGCGGAAAGTTTTTGCCTGTTGGCAGGGCGCACCGGCAGTGGCGTGCCAAGCGGAGAAAAACTCCTAATCTTGGTAAACTTGACACCGGCGCGAGCGGAACAAAAGGGCACGCTGGCCACTTGGAAAATTTACTGCGACCGCGCTTTATGACCGTATTTTCTGTCTTCCCGCTATTTACAGTTTCGCTCGCCGCCAAATTTCTTTGTTGACCAATGCGTTGCTGGGGAAGCAGCTCCGAGTTTTACTTCCGCGTTCTCTCGCCCGGTGTATTGTGGCTTTTTGATTTCTCGCATGGCAGCATCGATTTTGCCACTGGCGTCGAGAAAAATTAATGCAACGTGCGACTGTAACTGACGCGTCAGATGTCTGACGTGGACAGTTTCGCATTTCTGCTTGAAATTAGTCGAAAATTTCATGCCTGGTGGGTTGTGATTCCGAGATAATACAGATTATTGCTACACAGTGCGTATTTAACGGTATGAGGTTTCAAAAATTATATAATATTTCGCAATTTATTCGCAAATCAACGTATTTGCTGGAAAACATTGTAGAATTGGCAAATCTTTTATAATTTAGAAATGATAGAATTTGGAAAATCAGCACAGTCCAGTTTATTTCTCTCGAATCGGACGGTAGATCGGTCTCATTAGGGTTCTCATTGAACCATTCCGATTGTAAGACTTGAAAGCGGATGAGGCGCCGGATCGGACGGGGCTCGCGAGATAAATTGGGGAACACGGTGCGCATTAATTGCATTATTGAATTTCTCGATTAGGCGCGGAGAATTGCCGATTGATTATTGGCTGCTTTGGTTAGGCCGACGGTAACGTAATTAGTATAACCGATGTGCCTCAGAGTGGAATTACATTTTGCAATGGAGATCCGATTGACTATGTTCCAAAGGATCTCTTTCGGGGAAAATTATCAAATAGAAAAATATGATAAAATCAATTAAAAGATCGTGAAGTTCCCAAATTCTCAGAAAATGTTCAACATCTGCGATTAGTGAGGATCCACGCGTTTACCTGCTGTGAGAACCCTCAATACTGCAGCACTACAAACAGCCCTCTGCACTTACTACGGGAGTCAGCACATGATTTCCTAATTTACGATTGGAAAAGCGAGGGGGTAGAGGAACGGGGGCGAACAAGGTAGCCAAAAGAATAATAAAGGCTGGGAGTCAGTGGTCACTGGCCGGGAGATAAGGGGGGGTCCGTTACTAAAATTCAAAAGTTCCCTCGCCAAAGTTTACGATGCCGTCTAGTCGGCGCGTCGTCGTCGCTGGGATTCTGTCTCCTAGCCTCCCCCTTTGCCACCCTGTGCTCGCACCGCCCCCTACAAACCCTCGTGTCCCCCTTTCGCTCTCTTAGCTCTCTGCTCCGCTGCCCGAGTTTCGTACTTCGACTCGAGAGAATTCCAATTTTACGTAGGAAAGCCCCCCCCCTCCCTCCCCATTTTTCCCCTACCGAATGTCCGCTTCACTAATTTTCCACGGCCTCTCCACCCTTCAGGCCTCGATTAAGTGTCCATCGGAAAGAAATCGCCCGATATTCTTGGAAAACTTGTTTTATGGGAGTCGGAATTCTTGATTACGGCTGCTAAATTAACTATTCAATGGTACGTTGAATCAAAAGTTTTTTGAGTCGAACTAGTTGCCTCGAAAAAGCTGGGTTCAATCAAATGAAAAATCTGAGATTCAACTCGAACGTGGCCAGACATTAAAAAAATTGAGTTCACACACATTATTTGAATCTCATTTGATACATTTCATTTAATTTCTTTTGGATTTCTAGTTATTTGTGTTGGAAGGATGTGGAATTTTGGAATTGCATGGAACGAAACAGTAGATGCTAACTGGTGTTTTAATCGGGCTAGGAAACGTTCGGCTTATTCCCAAGCTAAACTGTCTTCCCGTAACGGTACACTGATGTTAAACGTTGGCGATGGTCAGCGACCTGCGAAACCATCCACGACTCGGTATCCGCAGTTGTTACATTAGAATGCGCTCGACTTACCACTCTTTCCGGGACAAGTGCGGATCCACGCTAACACAGGCCAACTACTTCGACAGGCTACTTCATAATGCAACACGCTCGAGGGAACTTCCTTGCAACAGGCTTTCCCATCCCTGAAGCCCTCTACTATCCGACGATTACTTTCTTATCTTTCATCAGTTGTAGACTGCAATTAGAATTCTTACTGGTCGTTCTCGTAATTGACAAATCATCCTTTAACAGTGGTAATTGTATAATTTTCGCCTTCAATTTCCAATATTAGAAGTTTTAATGTTATTTTGTACTATGTTACGAGTAGATATTTTCCCATATACTATGTACATAAATCGAATACGAAAAAGACGAATTAGTTGCAACGTTACAAATACGTGTTTCGACGACGCACTTGAATCGGAGCCTATCAATGGCTATTGCTTTCCACACACACCGTCTGTCGTTCTCCCCCGTGCACTGGCGGGGAATGACTCACTCCCGAATTCTCGCCCATCTGTCTCATGGACCGATTGGTCCGGCTGGCCGAGCTTCTTCCGATCCTCCATGGGAAAATGTTCTTTCGGTAACTAAATGTAATGCATTGGATTTTCAACATGGAAATAAATAATATAAATTTCAATAGAGATTTAGAAATGAATTTTTATCGGATGTTATAGTTAGATTATGCAACAATTATTATTCCCCTCGAACTCCACTTTGTTGATCAGGCGCGCCTCCAGAAAAAGGGGCCGCTTTTTAATGAGGCAGACTCGCAACTCATTCACATAATGAACTAGCGCGAACGTATTAATTATATTTCGTTCGGTCACGCTCGCCAGGCAGTGCTCGAATGAAAAACTGTGGAAAACCAGGTAGCGAACTCGATTCCCACCCGGTACATGCGACTTCATCCGCGCGTCTACTCGTTACGAAGTTTTCATTTTTACGCACGCGGAAAAGGGAAGCACACCTCATTACTCGGATCTTCATGATAATTTCGCGGCGTCCTGTAAACCGATTCACAAAAAATTGAGTGGAAGTGGAAAATCGTCTCAGCCGCTAACTATAAGCTACAGAAAAATGTAACGAATAACAATTGTGGGGAAATTCGACTCATTAAATTTCTGCAACGCTGAATTTTGAGTTTTTGCTCCGAAGCGAATATAATAAATTAATATAATATCTTGCCAGCTGCAGCAATGTTTTAGTATAACAAATTGGGAGTACCAAGGATTTTTAATTCGTTGAAGCTCGGATTGTTTGCTTTCCGAAACCATAATAAAAGGAATTCCTGAAAGATGCGAAATACTTATTTGCGCGTTGGCAATTTTCTATCGCGTCTCGTAGGATTTCGACGAATTTACGGTGTTTTCGGGGGAGGTTGCGAGGTGTTGGCCATTGTGCACGGCGGAGCAAGTGGGCGCCGCTAATCGGGACGCAGCTTGTCCCATTGCCGACGAATGCGACGTGAGCGGACCATTATCGCGGGTCACGGCGTTATTAAAGACAATGAAGCAAAGTTTATACGAGCGCGCGGGCTACGGGGCCAATTACTTGGCAATTAGTCGAGCGAGCAACAAGTGAGCATCGCCACCGGAGAGACTACCGCTCTCCTCTCTTTTCCTCCCTCGGCCCACATCTTTCTCACCCTCGCTTTCTCCCAGAAACAACCCTCTGTCTTTCGGCCACTTCCTTCGCCCACCCACCCCTTGTTTCTGCCTCCTTTACTTTGCCGCCGCCGCCTCCGCCTCGTCTATTCGCATCAGTGGTGGCGAGAATACAGCTTGTGCCACTGGGCATCCCTGTTATAGGAAAGTTCGCAGGTTGTATGTGATATGCCGGGAAACGGCCCACGTTGTCACTACATTCTAGAAATTCTGAAATGTTTGCAATACAAACTTTTATCTATATCAACTAAGCCGCCTTTTGCGAAAACGTGTTTAATTTTGTACACGTAAGATTATACAATGTTGTATGTTTTTCGTAAAAATTCCCTTGCGTCGGAAATTCATCGTAGTTTTATTATTACATCAACATTCAGTAGAATAATTGAAATTAATTAGACGCTAGTACATTCGCACTCGGGTTAGCTATGATTCTTTGCTGGAACTAATTAGTCCAGCATAAGTCGGCTTAACCAGAGATCAAGTTAGAGATCGGGCGAGTCCAAGTTCCCAGCTAATGGCCGAGACTCGAGGGAAGTGTGGGTGTCGCAAGGGCGCGTGATTCTAATTATAATTTTTACCCGGTCGCGCCTACTCTCTCGGGGTGCACTTGCAGAGGTGTCCAAGCATGCTAAGCTCAGGTCGGGCTCCACACAGACACACTAGTCTTCCTTCACTCTACTTACACATCCCGCGATTTCTGACCCACACTTCACCAGTCAGCTTACGCACACCCTTGGGCAGATTCAGGTATATGTAGACGAGGGTGGAAGTCTCGTACATTCGTCGGCAAGAGTTTTCATTCACTTGAAGTTCCTTTCAATGACTTTGCGATGATTTTGAAATTGTTAATAATATAAATCTTATATAAACTCATTCAGAGCAAGTCTTACAATGTTTAATGAACCGTTGTTCATGCAAAACCAAACTAAAAATTAGTTGTGCTTTATGAAAATTGGATAATTCGTTTATTGTATGTATTTGAAAGGTTTTCCAAATTGGTGGAGCTTGATGGAAAATAAAAGCTTCGACTTAACTGGTGGAATTAAAAATCCGCACACCTCGATGAGGTAAGACGCTCAGAGCGGCAGGTGTGCAAATTTTCCGTACGAACGCATTGCAGCCAACACACTGTGCAACCCGGCTTACTTATTTCCCTCATTTCCACCGGTTAAAACATACGGGGCGCGGCTCAAACCGGATAAATATGCAGTTTTCGCAAACGGAGCGGCGAATGCGGGCATTAGGAAAGCAAATGAGTTTCTTACTTTCGTGCGCGCAACAAGGTTTGGTGCGCGTAAAATAAGCTGTGACTATACATAGGACATATTTTGATAGTATGAATTTTGTTTGGCCTATAACATTTGTTTCTGTACTTGTATTATTTTTAGGGGAACCAATAATGAGGATTCGTTTGATTCATAATGTATTTGAGTCATCGCATGATTTGATTCAAATTTTTGCAAATACTTGCACAGTTCTACAAGTTTTGCAAATAAATGTTTGAATTTAATCGAATTTATACTCCAAATGATTCCGACTGTATTGTTTTACTCCCTCGGTTCGCAAAGAATCCTATTATTTCCTTTGAGTCAGCCAATTATTTTGTGAAAAGGGTGGCAATTTCTAGCACCAGAATGAAAGAGTACGAAGTAAGGATAAGGTTGCATGATTGTCAGTAACTGGCATTTACCAGTCAACGGGGTCGTTCCCTTGTCTCTTTAGACGCACTGCTCTTCCCGCAACACTCGACGACTTCTCCCCTGAGAAATATCCGCGGGCTGCGAATGCCCGGCGACTTGAAAAAGCGCGCTGCCTTTCGCGAAGCATGAATATTAATACTACACTGCTGGAGAGCAATGCGTGATCTCGCATTTCGCGTGTTCAATCTCTTGGGCCTCGCCTCTCTATGTTGAGTTGCAAAAGAATCGGATCGATTTTAAACTGAAGCTTACAATACTTGGATTAATTTGATGATCAGCTTTCTTTACTAAAATTCGCAAGTCTGCTAAAGTCTGTTAAAATACAAACAAATTCGTGGAAATATAAGGCGATTTCATAAATGTAAATTACCGTCAACTTTCGTTAGTAAAATCTGCAAGCCTTTTACATGTTACATTACACATAAATTCGCCAAAATAAAATGCGATAAATTGCATAAAGCAATTCTTTTCCACCACACTTTTTCTAGTATTGAAAATACGGCGCAGAAAAGAGATCGAGGAACCACAATTGGCTTCACCAAACTAATACAGTTTTTCGGTCGACTAACACTCCGGTCAGCCATGGCATCGTGCGTAGTCGTGATTGGCCCGCGGCGGAAAAGTTGGTTGGCTCTACTTTTGCGCATTTCTGTACCGGCAAGCCCTGGGTGGTGGGTGGTTGGGTGCTGCGGCGGGCGTTTTTCAAATAATTACATCGGGCTGTGGCGGTGGTGGGTTGCCATGGCAACCGCAGTGCCTTCAGCATCCTACGACTGAAAGCAACCGGGTAACCGTGCGGTGCAACCTCCGCTACAACCACCCTCTCTGTCTGCCCTCGTCCTCTCGCCTACTATCTTTCTCGTCCTCCTCCGACGCCCTGCCGGGTTTCAGGACTTTGAAGCGTCCCGCAACGCTTATCCTTGCGGCCACTGTTCGACAACTAATCGCGCGAGACCAAAGGATTAGCGATTTCCTGGCCTCATTTATTCACCATCCCTCGCCCTCCCCTTCCGAACTCCAACTGACGAAAATTCCCAGCGTGGACTCCATTCCTTTTTGATGATTCGAATTAGTCGCGTATACTGAATTAATCGGAATGTCCAAGTCAAATAATAAATCATTAAGTTCCCAGAAAGTCCCATTATAAAAGAGAAAAAAGTGAATTGCAAAATTTAAATTGTACATTCAAATGCAGAGGTGGTTGTTCGTTCTACTAGTCATAAAAATGTAGAAATTGGGAGAATTTTTTGGACTGGATTGTTCCCCGTGTGTTTTAACCTCGCGTTGGTATGTGGAGCACATAGTTGAGAGAATTCCTTGCCGTCAGCGACGGTCACCCGCCGGTACACGGAACTTTCCATTAGGAAGTTCGATGTAACACGACCTTGACTTCCTTACGAAGTTCGCTTCGATCCTTACTTCCCACTTACGCAATATACGCCCGCAAGGTATACCATTACCGGCCGCGCTGCAACGGGTCATCGTAAATCCGTCGTAAACGAGCCGTGGAAATGTTACGATGAAGTTACAACATAGATATAGCCATCGATGTTGCTTGGAGAATTTTTCGCGTATCACTTTGCCACTTTGCGACCAGAAATCCAAAATTAGTCGACTTCACCCAGGAATCTTTCCATTTCGCTGCAAATTCGCTCCAAAGGAAGCTAAAATCAAATTTCTAATCAATCGCTGCTCTCAGCAAACAAACAACTGAAATCAGAATTATTTGATTATTTTGCGTTTCGCATTAATTTAGAATCAGATAACTCTTGCCTGTTGACGAGCACAGTCGGAGTAACTGTAACCGTACCGTATACAACGGTTCCGTGCGTCGACGTTCACGAAAGCAACTTCTCCTGCGGTACCTTCGACGGGTCACTCGACCTACTAGCGACCTACACGCCCAACCTAACGTGTCACGGGTCAAGCAGGACTCGAGCGAGCCGTCACTCGTAGCAAGCAGGAGCGAAAGAGAGGAAGCTTGTAGGGATGGACGCCGCAAGCGAAGAAGAAGAGTAATGTTAGGAGAGCGCACGGGGATAGCGTGGGAGGAAGGGTTGTGTCGGAGAAAGCGAGACTGAGTGCTAGGGAGCAACAAGGCTGGTAAAGTTCAGTCTTAAGCTGCATTCACAGTCACTGGTTTTGCAGAATCACAGTTTCTAGACTCAAACTGTTGATTTATCACGAATTCGTTAGAAGTATGGAACCTTCGAAAAATCAAAAATGCTTATAATTTTATCGATTTTTCGAAGATACCGTAACTTGGCAGGATTCATCGTATTTCGACAGCTCTAGTCTAAAAAATGACATTGCGAACAGTATCCGTGATGTGGTTCACTTTTCGAGGGCACTCGAGCCCAAGAATCTTCCACGCCGCACTGTGAATTGCGCTTAAGTTCCTAGGGCGTCGAGACCAATAGATCTGACGTGGGGAGAAGACAGTGACGGAGAGAGGCTGTGCGCGCGCGAGATAGGCTGTAGGAAGTAGTGTTGGCGGGATTGGAAGGGACGCGTGGGGGTGGCGAGGGGGTTGCTATTGGAGTGGGGTCAGTTCGTGACCCGACCACCTGTGGAAGCAGCCGGTAGCTACTTCTTGTTTGCTGTTTGTGCATACCTACCTACCACTTATACATGTATGCACGTACTACGTGTGTATTACGTAGGCGAACCGCCAGCCGATGACCGTGGTCACGGCTGCAACCGAAATTATGCTCTTTCCACGGACACTTGGAGAGCTGGAAAACCTGGCGTGTACTTGCCCTTAAGTAGGCCAGCTCGAGCACTTGCGAACTCAACCCTTCGCTCTAATGATCCAGTCATTTATTTTTTCTTGGCAAACTTGGTCGCTTTTCTACCAGCAAGTCGAAATACCACAGTGATTTACATTTTCAGGATTAATGATTAATTTAATCGGATGTATTTTATTCTCGCTTGGAAAGCGTTAGGGGTTTATATAGTTTCGCCGATTTTACGAAGCTAAGGTTTATTGGTAATTTTCGCAGGTGCAATAATTAACACCCTATGATTGGAGGGGGAATATGGACTGGAATGCTTTGTTCATCGATTGTAAAACGGGACGATTTAATCGGTAGCATTTAGATGGACGTAATTATAACGCGAATGCGCCTGATGATTCATAATTAGGTCGATTTCATTGGCAGTTCGGGTCAGTAACGACGTCCGAATTGACTCGTTAATTGGGGTGGAGTGGCGGAGAGAAAGGATTGTGAATTCGCATTGACGTATTAGCGCGTAGTTCAAGTTCCTAACAAGTTGGAAGGGAAATGTGGTTTTTAAAGTAAAATGGCAGAAACTCGCCTGAGTCCGTGTTTTTGAAATTCATTAAGTGACGAAGTCGAATATGTAGTACGAAGGGGAGACAAGCATCACGAACTTGTCAGTGTTCCGTGGGACTATTCGGGCGCCCGATTGGTTTTCACGCGATGCTCTGTTTTCACCGTTTTGTCACTCTATCATGTCCTTAACTGGTGGTATGCGCCGGTTTGTCCCGAGGCCATACAGGGTGCCTGTGTCTGCCCATCCACCTGTTACTCTTCTCATTTCGAAGTATCACAATTTTTCTTGCCGATCCATACGGCGATCGGTGCCTCTTTGCCGCTTCGTGTCGGTTATGAGCCTGTTCCATTCATTGTAAAACTACAACAATATTGAGGCAGATGTTTTCGTGGAAAAATTGCTGTTTTTTTACAAAGTGTACCAAACTGGTCGACAATTTGTGAAACATACAAATCGCTCGATGGAGTTTTTATTCACCCTGTATACTCTGTTGGTGCGTGTGCAGTTGGATTTACAGGCGCGATGTTTCTTCCCCCTTGCTCCGCGTTGGATTATTTGATTAACATGCTCGGATTATAAAGCGGAGCGCCGAGATAAGAGAGAGCAAATGAAACAGTTTTTCGACGCGCACGATCGAATTACCTCGCGCCGAGATAATTAGTTATATTCTTTAGCGAATTTCCAACCAGTTCATGATCCACCGAGTTGTAATTGATTTTCTGACATTTATTGCCAGTTTGTTTAGGGCACAGGCGTCCTTTTACAATTTGATTAACCTCGGGGAGTTTCCATTTCACCGTTTTAATTAAAGTCACGCGCAAAATGAACTCAAATAAACAAGCCCTGTTTAAATCTTGGCTCTGCTTCGTGATATTTTGTTCTAACATTGAACTCTACCTATTCTTGTTCGAGTGAATCACCAAGGCGCGTAAAAAAACGATTTTATCGCCGGCTGAAAGATATTTCGGTTGGCGCGCGTTTGCCATCGATCAAGGATACACGAAGGAAGGATACGTGGAGACCTCGCGCCGCCAGGGTCGCTTGCGAAGGTTACGACCTTACTTTGAAGTCTGCACAGCTCGATTCCAAGTAGTGCCAGACCACCAACACTGTTGGTCCTCATTTTTTATTTCACACTTGTTCTAAATTCAACTGACGTTGCATTAGTACATTCATTAATGACACACCAGTACAAGTTGAAGAGTGAAAAAAGTTTAATTCCTTTAATTGTAAATAAATAAGATGATTTAATTATATCTCAACTTCCATGTTGATTAGAAAATTCCAGGATTTAATTTTAAAGATAAAAGTTGTTAAGTCGCAGATCCAGTTCGGGGAGATCCTTGTCAATCGAAACGTCGCACATACGTCATTAAACGGAGTCATTTGAGTGCACCAAGTGTACATGTCTGTAATCACCTGTCACTCGATGGAGGATGACCTTCGACAGACACTCTTGAAGCCTGTGTGTTCGCTTGGGCCGCGTGAAACGAATACATTTGCATCCCAGCTTTCTCTCTCTCGCTCTTATACCAGTCTGCCTGCCTGCCACTGTTTTCTTCCTTTTTTCGCCTCTTTTCGACAAAAGCCGGCAGGATGTATTCGAAGTCCTTGGCCGGGCTGGCTCGCGCAGAATAATCGGCTGTCCTTGCGTGTACGGAATCCGTTTTTAGATCGACGACGGTCCATTCTCGATTCTCCTACTCTTTGAGTTTTCTATTCAACTTTTCCCTCATCGCTAATTCCCTTGGCTGTCATACGGGCGATTTTTCGCCGATTTTGTTACTATAATCGTCCAAATTTTATTGGTGCTGCACAGCGAAGGCTGATGGGTAACTAATTTTGTGCTATATTTTAGTTTCTAGACTCCAACTAAAGAAATGTCAAGCATTCGAGCAAGTTTGAAAACTTCTTATTTTTCGACATTTTTCCAACTCGCCCAGTTTCGAAATGTTTGGATAGTTTTAGTCCTAAAACTAAGATTTAGCGCGGAATTAGTCGGCTACAAGCCCTAATTGTGTCACGCGGGCGATATTGTCAAAAATTGTTAAGAAAAGCATTAAACAGTCATAGTGCCTTCAAACTGAGTAACCAAATCTTTCCCATGTTTCGTACACTGTTGCCCACCTTTTTTCCGAATTCGAGTTATAAAAACGGATTGATTGATATAACATCTACGATTGCTGCAACTTTTTCAATCTCCTCGTTTTTGCACTTTAAACATAAAGCCCGTCCATTGGCTGATGCAACTTCCATTAGCAAGTATTTCCAATATACCAAACATTCATGAGTTTTTCTAATTGCCAATCCACTGTTTTCGTTTCATTGGAACGGCATTTTGGATTAGGGAGGTGGTGTTTCAATTGCAAAGCGTGTGCCCGATATTATTCCGAGTCCTAATTATCCTCCCGGAGGTGTGGCTTCTCTGTTAATCCGGTTACTAAAATTATGCGACTCCGTTACTACATAGCGCGGCACTTCGCAAACGCTGTACGTATCTGGTCTCATACATATTTATTAATCTGGATGAAACGATCCATGTTTGCCGGTCGCCTCTCCAATTCGACGAGCTTTTCTCGACTGACATTTTTAATTTCCCTGTTTTCGAAACGCCGATAAAAGTCGCTCGTCGCATTTCAGTTGTCATCGCCGAGCCGGGGACTTGCTTGCGAGTCTTTTAGTTGGCCGGCCGGCGCTCGTAATTGGCAGAAAAGCCGTGGACGCCGGCGCGTGCCTTTTTGTTTTCGTGGCCCCGCGCGGTCTAGCTGTAGAAAAATTCGGCCGGTTTCTCGGGATGTAGATGCGTTCTCGGAAGCCGGGCGGGTTGGGCCCCCTTTTCTACCAGCGCGGCGCTGCGGGAGCAGCAGCATCTGAGTTAGATAGAAGGAGAAAGAGCGCGCGATGATCTCAGAGTCGAGAGAAAGAGAGAAGAAGACAAGGTTGATCGCCGAGGACGAGTCGATCCTTATGTAAAACCGGCGAAACTTTTGTCCATTTCTCTCTCTCTCTCTCTATTCTTCTCCGGCGCCGGCAATAGGATTGTCCGAGGGTGCAAAAGTCCACGTTCCCAGGCAGCGGCAGAACAATTGTCCTTTGTTGCTTGGAACGTTTCTTTTCCCTCTGAATCCTCGTTCTGTCTGTCTTCCTCTCTCTGGCTGCGTCTACTTCTCCCACTGTTCCTATACTTCTTCGTCCACCACTCTTCCCCTCCACCTGTGCTGCTTCGCCTTCGGCGTTTGTTCCTTCACCTTGCTCTTTAGCCGTTATTCCTCGTCCCGCTCTTCTAACCTGCGTGCTCACCACGCACGAGTCTCTGTGGCTACGATTCCGGCCGATCTGGTTCTCAATCGGTGGGCCAATAGGCTCTATCAAATGTTTGTGTTGTAGATTGGGAAATATTTCAATACTAGATTGATTTTGGACTGTTATATTTAAAACAAATTTAAAGACCGGCTGAAAATGCGGGAAATCGACAAATTGGTTGAATGTCCTCTGTTATTTTTCGCGTGGCAAAGGCCGGGCGGATTAAGAGTCAGCTTTTCTGTCATTAAAAATAGATATACATACATACATACATATGTTGTCGCGTGGGTTTCGTAACGCTGCCGCCGTGGCGCTGCGCTGATGGGGCTGCTACTGCTAGGCTGCAGATAGAGCACCGCAGTGCAATACAGTGCTTCCAGCATGGAAGGGTCTTTGCAGACGAGCGTCAGACGGCCGTCTTTTCGTTTATCGGCATGCGAAGAAAACGGCCGTCGTGCCGCGGCATGCATCGCATCTGCACGCTGACAAACGAAAAAGGACGGCCTTTTCGTTTGACGGTCGCTTGACGGTCGTCTGTGGGGACCCTAAGATGTAGTCCTGCGATGGTTGATTATGCGGCACAGCCCGATCCTATTTTATTAGAGGTTCACAGTTTTGTTCCTTAATAAAAGATCACATTGGTCTTGTCCCTGTTCCTGTGATCCTGTGATTATTTTGATATGTAACATACAGTGTACATACATATAGGATCAAAAGTGTCAAATGCGTAACACACAAACCAGTCTATTTGGTAACTGAGTGCTGATAACCAGTAACTAAAACAAAATGCAAATGATTGGTTAGAACTGTGACGTGTGTAGCATTACCAATCATTTGCAAGTTGAGAGTTAGTAGCCAGTACTTGCTTACCAAATTTAGGTTGTGCGCTTCATCGGTTACGCACTTGACAGTCAGAATATACCACAATATATTGCATATGAGGATGTTAATATAACCAGTGTTTGCTCAGCTTAAGCTCTTTAGATAATGCGATCATGACCTATATACAGTCGGCTCAAACGATTCTGTTAGAAATGGCCAGGTAAACAAAACCGAGAAACTAACAGAATCGTTTGAGCCCGGAGTACATTCTTAATTTGCCTCTCTAATGTTTGACGCAATATGAGCTAGTGTACATGACTGTAAATTTCAAGGTCTGTTTGACTTAATATCTTTGCAAACAAATTGTATTAACTAAACGATATACTTATGCAGTCAACCTTTGACGTATCCAGACTGTGAAATGCATAGTTCAAACAGCACACAACGTATGATGATAAAATGAAGTAAGAAAGCAACGATTACCAATCAGATGTACTTTAGGGGTGTACTAGTTATTGGTAATCAGTATTTGCTTAGTAAACTTCAGTACTTTAGGTTTTGTGTTGAGCTACACCTGACAGTTACGATACATCAAAATTGGACTGTGTATGATATAACTGGCAAAGCGTTAATCAAATAATGCATCCTAGCTGTTGATAAACTTCGGTTTCTGATACTTTACATACATTTACATTTACATGATAATTATCATTTTGCGGAGCATTTCGTGGGATGGAACACTTTTTAGTGAGACGTGATCTTTTTAGGGATAAGGGACTAAACTACTTGGCGCTCTTTTTTACATATTAATGTTTTACATTGTCAGTAACGAAATTACAAAGACTGCCGCGGGAAAGCCGTCGGTCTGGCTGACATGCACTTCTATGACGTGATATACGAGACACTGTGCAGCCAGCTCTTTCCACCTGTCATTAGTGCATTAGCACGGCTTGATTTTAAGTCAATTATACGCTTGACTTGGTTAGACGGGTAATCTGCATATTCAGGTACAAACACAATTGGTCGCGGCGCTCGCGCGCCCAGTGTGTTTGCCACTGGATCGCCGCTGGATTAAAGTAGCGGTACTCATGACAAATGGCGTAATAAAAATGTTGGGAGACTAATGATTTCACGACAGGTGTATAATCGGCCGCCGCATTATTCGGACTCGAGCCATAGGTTATCTGTTTCATTTCATTCCGAGCCGTTTTTTAATGCGAATTCGTCGGACTTTCGGTAATTCGAATTAGCCGAGGTTAATGATTGGTCTATTTTTACTAATTCAATTTGCTCAATTATAGTTTCCTTGCCAATTTATAATTATGCGTGTAAAGTTATTGAAAATGACTGCTGGAAACTACAAATCCAACGCGGACGCATCATCCATTCAATTTTCATCAGGTAAATCACATCTCTGTCACTACGTGCATCCACACAAGCTGGTTTGCTCGCACACTAATGCAAGCCGCTACGAAAGCCTATCGATTTTCAGTAGCCAGGTTGCACATTGGCGAAGGTAGCCATTCGTCCCAGTCGATTTCAGCGTGGAAAAGCGAGCACCCACGTAGTCCACCTTTAGAAGAACAGGTTAACTCTGCAACCCTGAACGAAAATCAAAAGGGCCCGATATTCCCCTGGGTTCTAATATCATCGGGCGGCGACTGGCAGGGGAGGAACCGCTCGCGAAGGAAAATATGGAAAATCGTTATAAGAAACATGGAATACAGAAGTTGCCGTAGCGTAGAGAGCTCGTCGTGTCGGCGGCGCTGCTAGCAGAGCAGCGTGGCGATGAATTTGTCCGGCGACGTGACAGCTCGTCGCATCCTCGCCGGGGTAACTATTGTCCAAGCAGGGAGGAGAGCGCGAGCGCGTGTTCTCCTCCTCCCGCCGGGCTGCTTTCTGTCGTTCGCGCATTGGCCGTCGCAATATTTTACCCTCCTCGGCAGGGCTAAGCGAGAGAGAGAGGAGGCTGCGATGGATGCCCCGATGCACCGAGGAAAAGAGATAAAACAGGAGGGTAGAGGGGATGTTGCACTCCGCCAGAGCGACGACCGCGGCGCGCAGGATAAATAAATGAAAAATGAAAATAATTAAAAACGCTTTTTAATATTCGCAAAGGCCCGTCCCTCCTCTGTGTCTTTTGATTGCCCGCGTCCACCCGGCCAACACCCCCATCTACCAGCCTCGCGCCTGGAACTGCCAGTCCTCTCGATGTACTGTGGGAGAACCTGGAGAAGCCTCCTCGCGCAATGGAAATACCTTCTCCTGGTTAACTGAACTCATATTCACCCATTTTACGAAACTCGATCCATCCCTCGCTCCAGTTACTACCCGAGAATAAGAACCAAAACGCGAAAGGGTGCAATTTTTCATTTCGAAGTTACAAAATATAAAATGGCCGCCTTCCCTTTTAGGGCGTTCCAATTACAGTTTATTTTGATGCCGGTAACCTGCTATTCATTCATTCTGAGACGCCTAGGATCTGTTCCGTGGCTCACTGGTCCTCTCCGTTATCAACTTGTACCTTGGAGTAGCTCCGTCTCTCTCGCAGTCTCCTCGCATCGAGGATCGGCGCGGCATATATCCAGTGTAGCGCGTGGGGAAAAGTTCGGTCAACCGTATTCACGTGCATATTTTTTTTCCCGTGAGCAGCGCGGCAGCGGAGTGCCCGGCCGAGTAGTAGGAGGGCGAGAGAGGACGGACGCGCGGACCCATTGCGAATTTTTTGTCTCCCTTTTTTGCCCGATGTTCAGGCTGATTCGATGTCAATAGCATCGCTGCTCGTTAATACCTCGTCGGGTCAATAGTTTCGCCGCGGCTTTTCGCCGCTCTCACTCGCTCGCCGCATCTCCTCCGCCTTCAGAGCTTCTCTCGCTCTCTGCCCGGCAATCCCTGCGTCCCTCGCCTCCTTCGCCCCGAGTTCCTCTCTCTCTCTCTCTCTTTCTCCCTCTATGCGCTTCTGTCTCCTCGGGCTCACCCACATCTACCTCCAGTGGGTACATAGCCCCGGGTACGTGTGTTTATATCACGTTATATAGCCGGCGTGTGCTGGTCCACATATCTATGCCCCCGTGTACATGCGTTATTCCCCGTACGTAGATGGACCCTCTGCGTCTGTGTGCGCCAAGCACACCGGCGTTCTACCTCACCTTGGATGTACTCGGTGGTGGTGAAAGAAAGCAGACGAGCCGTAACTTTTCCCTTACACACGCGCGCGCTCTTCGCACACGTAGCTGTCCCCGCGTGCACACGAACACGTGCGTGAGGTAGAAGTGGAGTTGTATGTGTGTGTGCGTGTGTTTGGGGGGGGGGGGGTGGACGTCGTCGTCTTTTTGATTAAATTTAATTGCGCGCTCAGAGACTCGTATGACGCGCGCAATTTGCGGTTTAATATATGTGTACGCCTGCTAGGCTTAGGTACCTGACAGTAATGCACACAAGCCCAGGTATGGAAGCTTCTTGGGTTGGCTAGTTCGACAAGTTTGGTTCTTTCTGTATTTATTAACCGGGGTCGAGGGATGAGCCATAGGTGGTTGTCTTTGAATGGGAATTATTAATCTGTGAACGCGCAAAACTCAAAGTTCGTATTTCTTTCCATAATTGATCTTTTCTGATTCGGTTATTCTATGATTATAAAAGACACTTTCTTTCATTGAAGGAAAGGGTTCGGAAAGTGCGATTTAGTTGTCCGCACTTTTTTGGAAATTGCTGGAATTCACGAGTCCATAAGAGCTTAATTGATTCGTTGCGTCGAATTTCTTTGGAAGTGCGCTTGCCTGCGAAGATCAAGATCACCTTGTTGTCAGGATGGCGTAGGTGTCCTATCGTCATACATCGCACTTTTTTCCCTGGACACCCAGTTTGTATGCGAGCGTGGCGGTGTCCCGTGCGCGGAGGGCTCGCCGGAGTATGTATGTAATATGTTTATGTGTGTCGCGTATGTAAGATAGTTTCGTACAAGAGCGCTGCGACGGCCCTCTGTATATAGGCGACGGGAGGACGGCTTGGAGTGTCGGTGGCCACGTTCACGTACACGTACCTTTCTACAGGCCGATTCAAATTTGAGAGCCGCCAGAAAATGCGCCGATCGCCGCTCAAATACATTAAACGCAAATCTAATCCTTTTTTCTTATGCAATTTCTTATCGAGTTTCTACTGTAATTTCAAGACATTTAATTTCTCTCTGCCAATTCGAAGTTGGAAAAATAAATTTGCGAAATGCCTAATCCAAAAATGAAAATACGAAATTTGTATAAATTTAGTCAAAAGATTCTACCGTTCTTATTTGATTTCGCCTTGTAAAAAAAATATAAAAATTTTGATGGGATGCAAAACGTGGAGCTGCATTTTTGAAATGGCCAGTACACGTGCATCGAACACATACACACACAGGGAAACGCCGAGAGGCTGATCGTTGCACTTGCCGTGTGACGGCCAGTGGTTCTCACCGAGTATGTATGCGGGTCATATTTTATTTGGGAGCTCGGTTACACGCATTCGGTCGGCTTTTTACCTCCCCGTCCAATTTCGGCGGTTTCGCGTGTCGGTGGTGGCACCGCGGTAGAAACCCTCTGCTGATAGATACTCCATACGAGCCTGGAGATACTATAATTCCTAGTGCACCGGCCCCTCATTATATCCAGCCGCATTTCCGCGCTCTGCTGCGAATTTTCAATTTTTTGGTTTTACTATGATGTTAAATAATAATTAGATCGAAATACGCAAGATACATATACTTGGTTGACGTGTGTTTCAGTTTCACGTTATGGATATTCTAAGGAAACAGTTTTTGAATTCATAATTTTCTATCAGCTGATCAAAAGTGTGCCAAATAACTTTTAATGAGAGGACAAAATCCATTATTAATAATTCGACTTCCTAGGTAGACAAAATTTAACAATCACTTTTGATTTTGGCCATTAGGAATCGTGCGATAAAGGAAGGAGGCATCGAGAACAGAAAGTGATATGTAATTGCTTCAAGGATTCAACGTGGTTTTTTATGCGGAAGTACTCGTGACAATTGAATGAATCCGCTCTCGTGAAGTGTAAGCTTGGGAGGGACGTTTTAACGAGATTTAGTTGTAGCTTCGGTGTCTGATTAAAAACTAAGGAGAGAACCCATCCAGTTATCCAATTTCCACCCCATATTCAGCATGTACACGTAGCATGAGATCGTTTCGCGAATTTCAACGAGGCCGGCGCGCACGCGTGCATGTTCCAGTGCATCATAATAATTGCGAAAAAGTGGTGTTCCGGCACTGGTAATTATCGCAATCCTAAATAAATCATCGAGCATCGTCCGCGGGGAGCGCACTCATCGCTCGAGTATCTCCGCGTCATTCCGTCGGCTGCGTAATGGAATCGTATTAATTACGGACTTTTTCCATCGATGTGTTAATTAACAAAGTAGGTGTGGCATGGCGGGCGCCCGCCGGGCAAGGAAGAGTGATCTCAAAAATTGCATTGCGCATCCGGCGATCGATATTTTGTTGCCAAAAGCGGGACCAGCCTGAAGCTAGTAATATTTGATTCCATTCCTCTGTCGTGTTCTACATATGCTCGCCGAGAATAGAGGCATCCGACATGCAAGACAGTTGGAAAATCGCGAAATTCTTAGTAATTGCGAGTGGAACCTAGAATACATACAGTCACAGTACTACAAGTCGTCTATCTGTTTTTATATCATACGATTTTTTGAATGCAATTCTACATATTGAAGCGTTCTGCTTGGTTGGAAATCCAGGCATTGAAATAATGTAAATTTTGCTCTCCGCGAAATTTTACAATAATATGTAAATATTGTATGCACATTCGAATTTAAAGCGTTGCACCTGCGAATATCCGCAAAAATAGACGAAACCGCGCGAAGCGTTTTCCAGTTATTTGTGCGGGAAGTTATTTCTGCTTACTAATCCTTGTCGAAGTTCCATTCCAAGGAACATTAATGCTAGACAAACCTAGGTAATACATATTATCACTCCTAATGCTGTTTTTATCGCGAGGGAAAAAAGTGCTTCTATCGCCCGACGGCTCACACACGTCCGTTTCGACTATTAACTGCAAAATGTGTGCGAAAGTAGCATGCACCTGTTCGTGCGATACTTTTATCAGTGACCCTCGAGTGCCGGCGATTGCGGAAGAAGCGCAAGAGAATTCTATACCGTGTATCACAAATTCGCAATATTGCCATGTCGTTAAGCCGCCTTTGTACAAGACTTTGTTGCGCTTTGCGGGCGGTCCTTATATTTTCTTTGGAAATTGCGAATTGGTTCAATTTGTTCGAGTGGCGGTCAAGTGAGAGAAGAATTGCAGAAGCGTGGAAAGGGGGGATTAGCATTGCAAATGTGGTGTGTCGAATGACGCAAAGTGAACTGGATAAAATAAGAAATACGACCGTGTGCTGTAATATTACATTATGACTTATTCTGGTGTAATGTCGAAGAAGTGTGGTGTTCGTCGGAACAATTTACTGAATACACCTGAGATTTTGATAATTGATTCATCTTATTTTCACTTAATTAAATCTTTCTTAAACATTTTAAAATAATTGGCAGTCAGTACAATAGTTTTATATTTGTTATTTAAATGTTCGATATTTTGCCAAAATTCTGGCAAAAACGATGAAACCAATCAAAGTATTATCCAAATCTTTTGAGTGCAAAAAAATGCGAATAATGCCACGTGGCGCAATAAAATAAAACACCAGAAAGCCGCATGAAATTCCCGCCGAGGCTTTTTACCCGCAGCTGTCATCGATGAAAATTCTGCCGCCACACTATCTTTTGCCCCGACTGATGATCCGTCTTCCTCGGTCCTCTCCACGTTCTTGTCCGTTCGATGTACATATCCGCTGACGTGCACTGCTGACACAGTGGATGGTCACGTCAGCAATTGGCAGGGTGCCCAAAAAAATATTTCCTATCCCCTCCTCCCCTCCCTCTCTCCCTCCAACCCCCGGACTCCCCAACCACCCTCGAATGCCGGGCATTCACAGGGGCAGGGAGGATTTGAGGCTGGGTCAATATCATCGCGAGAAATGATCCGGTACCTCGCCCATCTTACTGTCAGATTAATTCGCCTGTTAAACCTGCTAATCAAGTGTTCAAATTGATCCTGGCTCATTTTTATTTACTTTATGTTACACCTTTCTCCAATAACCAAATTATTTGTTATGAAAATATGTAGTTCATTCGGTATTTACTTTCTGTACATTTTATTTTGATTTCTATTAGTAAAGGCTTGCGACTTTAATAATTAATGATTTGGCATTATCAGTGACGACGTAGTTCTCATTCTTTTTTAATGCTCTTAAGACGTTGACTGGGATGTTAATTATCTTTGTAATTACAACTAAAACACGACTAACATTTCCAATAGCATTTCCCTCCGTTCCAAGTTGTACAACGTGTAGCACAGCCGCTTCCAGAGGACATCAGTTGCACGGCTCGCCAGGATCCCAAGCGATTTACCGGGAAATCTATTGGGAAGTGGGTGTAACCTAACGAGTTATAAAACCATCTAAACGTGCACTAGGCGCCCGCAAAGCTGCTTTTGTTCCATGGATAGCAGCCCTCCGACTCCTCTCTCTCTCTCTCTCTCTCTCTCTCTCTCTCTCTCTCTTACCCTTTTTCTTTCGCTCGCTCTCTTTCCCTGGCTCGAGCTGGTAGCCCTTCCAGTTGTTCCTTTTTTCCCGATTCACCGGGCGAGTGCCACGCCCAGCCGTTTTGCATAATTTAGCCCCAACTTATTGCGCGCCCGCGCACCTGACAGATTCGAAAAATTATTGCCGGACCACCGATACATCTTGGAGGCATTTCCGCCGAGTTAAGCCGATACACTCGCTCTAGCTGTTCTCTGCCCCTCCGTTTGCCACTCGGCCAGCTTCTCCTTTATCCCGGCGATAAAACTGAATAATGAGTTATTGCTCGCGTGATTCGTCTTGCGTGAGAGAGCTGCCTTATTGAATTATATAGATCGAGGATTGAAAGACGCCTTGTAGGACTTGGCGCTCGTATAAATCCTGGCAGGCTGGTTGGCGAGCTTTTAGTTTTGCCGTGGGAAGTGTTAATTTTTATTGGCAAAGTGGAGGGTGGAGGGTTTCAATTGGATGAAGAAGAGAATCAAATAGAATTGAAGGGTGTGTAGTATTTATAAAGTTGTCTCTGGGTTGTTAGTAAAAAGGCCCAAGGCCGCGACGGGGAATTTCTATTCTTATGATTGAGTCTCGACCTCTCATGATTCAAGCTTGAAAGCTGGTATTTTTAACGCCACTACAAAGGAGCGCGTATAAATAAAGCTCTGTATGAACGGGAATATAAAAAACAGTTCGTTCTACAGTTCGAGGGCGCAGATTTAATGACTGTGCGTGCAAGGTGCGTGCCCGAAATAAATCTTCGACTCGAATTCGAAGTGCAAAAAATCAGTTAAAACGGTGTCAATTAATTAACATTAATTAGTCAGCACTAATCTTGCCACGTGGACATTTTTCAAGTACAGTTCGGCCTCGGTACTCTGGAGAGTTGAAGCGCTGAGGTTTCCTTGACCCAAAACCGAGAGATTTCAAGGTACGGGTCGAGGGATCCATTGAATTTCGCGGGATTTTTTCTCGGTAGTCATTTAAGGATTGTTTGCGCCGATCAGCTACGCAGTTGCTGTCGCTTCCTTAATTAGGGGGTCGTGACGTCCCCATTATCGTTGCCTCGCGCGAGCACTAACTTTGTTAGCCCTCGCAATTACGCGCGATCTGGGTGAAAAGGGCAGGAAACACTGCTACTTCTTCCTGCCTCCTCCAACCCTGCCAGCCTGCCTCTGGCTGCCTGCTCTTGCGCCCAGGACTCGAGAATGCATCGCAACGTTATTAGGTTAAGGCCGAGCAGTGTGCGGCCAATGGCAGGGAATTACGCTTCTCGTCCGCCGCAGTAGACTTCCGCCATTCTTCCGTGCGTGTTTCCATGCCAGACGAGCGACAAATAAAATTTCTAACAATTGTTTTAAAAAACTGCGTCAAAATAGCAGACATTCCTACGCACTGATAAGTATTCGAAATGATTCTTAGGTAGGCATAAGTTTTATTTAGATTTTGCAAGATTAATTGCTACGAAGCTCCAACTCAATTAAAGGTTAAGAGTTAACTGAATGAGGGTCGAATTTCGCAGGCCTAATTTGTCCAATCGCCGCATTGATTGATTGGTTATCGAAGAAACCTGTCTCCCTCTTTCTCGCTCTCGCAACACACGTCGCTCTTCAGTGGATTAATTCTCGGCGAACGCCGCCTCTCAAAAAAGCGGACTGTCGGACCTGTCCCGAACAGGAACGCGCGGCGGCGAAGCACGGGACTATCTGTTTCCCAAATCGGAGCGGAAACTCGTTGCGAAATACACAGGAGAAGAGAACGAGAGAGAGAGAGGGAAAAGGAGAGAGGGAGAAGAAAAGTTGGTTCGCACGCGGATGAAAAGCGGCGAATTCGGCGAGGTAGAACTCGGCTTATCTTTACACTTTGTATTGCGAGCCGCTTTTAATTACGGCACGCGGCCCACGATAATTGCCCCTCCCGCAAAGCGGTCCTCTGACTGGAATGGAATGCTTTTTGCCTCCCCCGCGCTGCCGGCCGAAAGCTATCGTCAACCCCGAATTCTTGCGCCGACTTCCGGTACAAGTTGGAGACTACATTGTCTGATATATCCTTGAGTCTTGTCACTTTCACTGTCAACAACAATTCTTTAATCTACTGTGTCCTCTTACGCCTATCACTTTTCCAATTTTCATTCCTCTCTGCTTGATTAAGGAATTAATCAAAATAATTTGGATCCAATTTAACAATTACTAGAATTTATTGTCTTTGTTTAAGTCCAAGAGGAGACTTTACATTGTTGTGAAGTATGTGCAAGTGTTGGTTTAAATCCGTAAATAATTCGAGGAGAAGATTAATCGAGCAACGAGAAGATCCATCGAACGTTGCCAAACGTAATCGGCAAACTAAGCACCCACCGTATGATGTAATCACTAATGCCTAATGAAACCCGGGCAGGCACGTACTGAAATCCTCCTCGCTTCCAGTATGCAGGAACTGCAGGAGAGACGTGCGACGTATGCTCGAAATATCGCCGATAAAAAAACGAGCGATAAATCAGTCTGTGGAAAGGGGATGAATGGTATATCGCAAGTGCGGCGATGCGAGCCTGTACTACTTGGCCGGCGTGTGGACTCCTCTTCCTCCACGGAGGAAGGAAGCTACAGTTGCTCTCAAAAGTTCCCGCCTAACCATTACTCTGCAAACTGCCCCTTTACTTTTCCTTGGCGAATTTCTCACTTCTGTCAAAGCATCACTCCTGTGCAATTTTCGCACTAACGATTTCAATGCTAAATAAAAGTGTCGAACTTTTACGACCTACTGCACATTGCATATAGAATGATTTATTAATAAATAGTTACCTAAGTACTAGAATATTTGAAATGTTTCCGACTAAACTTATCCAACTTTTCGAATGATTAATTTCGCAATTTACCAGCCCTTTTGTTAATTACAATTATTTAGTATTATTGGCTTGTTAATATCCGGTTTGCCATCAGCTTCATAATTAAAGGACAACCGGCCTATTAATTTATTCTCGTTATCATAATAGTGCCACCAGTAAATATCGAGTTACTTGTCTCGACGTTTTCTCAAGGCAGCAGCCGATTACTTTTGCGTCCAACTGTATGGTGGCCTGTTGCATGCCACGTTCTCCCGTGGTCCCTCGGGCTGTGCAGCCACCGTGTTTCTTCGAGCGTCCTCGGCCTGATCGATTTAAGGCCCGTTCACACTCCGACCCCGGACGGGCGCGCAGTGGCCCTGCTGAATGGACGCAGGGCGCAGACGGGATCCAGACAGAGAGGGCGAACTAGTCGCCAGTAATAGCTCGGGCGCGCGCGGTGGCGCTGATCTTGATTAATTGTTGCCTCTCTCTCCCGGAAGATCAAGTTAAGCACGCCAGGCCACGCTGAAGGTCGACCGAGCATTCGATGCGCAGCATCTTTCTCTCTTTCTCTCTCGAAAGAGACTCGCGTCTTTTTGCGTCTTTTGCCGCTCGCTTCAACGGAGGAAAGGGACACCTGACTTTCAATCCAAGGATTAGGCACCGTGAATGGTCTCCCAAGGGAAGACTCGCAGTAAAACTGTCTGACCTATTTTAGTTTTATTAGTATTCGCCTTATTGGGCTACTTGGGTGAATAACCTGTCAACTCGACCAAGATGGAATATTCCGTCCCATGGCAAATCATTACGTAAGAAATGACGAACACATTGCGTCACTCAGGATTCGTAATACCAGCGAAACTTACCTGTTTCGAGTAAAATCATTTTCTGAATAAAATCCGCCTTTTTAAATATGAACACCAAGTCGCCGGTTCCTAAAATATATTAAGTAAGAAATGTTGGATTTCCTCGAGGCTCAGGGCGGTCTTATCCCGAGATATAGCCGAGATCCGCCAACGACAGCCACTGCGCGATAGTTTCACGGCGTCATCCCGCTTCCGCGGCCTCCCCGGCTCCTCTAACAGCAGATCTGTCTGTCTCGTCCTCGCCCGTCTGATTCTCCTTGTTCCTTGCACCCTCCGTCGCCATCCTCCCGAGTATCCAGCGCGTTTGTGGACAAGCTGGAATCATAGGGAGGATCGTCCTGTCCCTCCTCCTCTCGCCGTGTCTCTCGCCCTCGCCTTCTCGCACCGGGGGTGACTAGGGACAATACTTTCCCCGCTGACTCAGTTTATGGCTGATCATTCGACCCTGGCTCTCTCTCCAGAGTTCCTCTCACTCTATGTACATACGTATAATGTGTACATAAGCCCGCACACATCCCAGCTTCTGCGTCCGTGGGCCGCGCAAATATGTGCATACATATCTGTGTGTGCTGAGCTCCCGCGCGAGGCTCAGCCTTGGTTGTGTGCGCGCGCGTGTGTGTGGGCAAGTGTGTGCTCGCCGGTTATGTATACATAATCGCACGTATGTGTAGCTCCGTCTGGGAATGAGCCGTTCGCTCGGCACGGCTACCTGAACCTGCATATTTCTACTGGTTTGTGTCGGTCACTATTGCCGGTGTTTCCCCTCCTGCGTGTGTGGAAAAATATGTAATGTGCGACTCATTACGGCCGCGAGGATACTTGCGTCAACAGGACGTATCTGTGCCGGCAGCGAAAACATCGCTGCCGATGAAACCGTTTCGATGTAGTATAGCGTGAGTGATGCATGAACTGCGAGGAATTAGTCAACGTAATCTGTGGTGGCGATGTAAGAATGCGGTGTGACCTGATACGCAACAGGGAGGGTAATACATTGGTCAGTTTTTAGGGAAATTGGTGTTATACTTCAGTTGGTATTAGAATAAGTAAAGAATTCGATAATGAAAAATGGTTCATGTTAAATTCGAGTAACTCGAATTTCTTGAATTAATTTTGTAGTCTGACAAGGAAAGTAGCCACACTACCATCGGCAGTTTCAGCCCTCGATTTCCGAAAGGCAAGCTCCGTGGCCCAAAAAGCGAGCTACACGTATATGTACAGCTTGTTTGCTGTGCACCAAGTCGCACGTGTGCGCACGCGCAGGTTTGCCAGCCTCCGCGGATGCACGACTGATACATAAGCATGAGATGCGCCCGCTCGCATTGGGATACACGCGAGCGCTTAGAAAAGTGCCAACACTTCTTCGGCGCTGCTAGTTCCTCGATAATTCGAGACTCGTACTCTCATCATCCAGTGCCCCAGAAAAGTGGAGATTCTTTGCCTCACTTTGCTTCGCATTGCCTTGGGAAGCATGTTACCAGGGATTCTGCACTCGTTCTGACTAACTTGGAGAACAGAACTTAGGTTTCAAGCACTGATTCTTTTGCTACAAACTCTAAATTCTAACTAGAGCTAGTTTTACTTTTAACCTCGAGGTTTTTACATTTCACATTGCACAACACCTCGTCGACTTCCAAAGCCCAATCGTGTCAAACTGCGAGTTAGTAACATAAACGAATTTGTGTCATAAATCATTCATTTAGTTTCTAACACCCAATTTACAGTGTCTCCAGGCGAGTTTCTTTCATCCTGTTTCCTTATCGGCACATCTGACGCGTGTCAAAATATTCCGCTGGATTAGAGCCGGCCTCCTATCGAATTATAATACTACAAGGCGGCGCTTGTTTCTTATTCCGGTTGGCCCGTGTTTTTCTGCGCGGCTGTCGTCCTCTCTTCGCCCGGTGACACTCGCCCGGCTACTGCTCGAGCCCTTTGGTTACGGTCGAGCGATCACCCCGCTAATCCGAACACGTCCGCTACCTTTTCGGGACTACCCTTTTTATCGGCTTTCTTCCTACCACTCCGCCTTCCTTCGCCTCTTCTCTCATTATCATTCCTCGTACCGGCTGACTTTTTGCCCCCGTCTTTATGGCTAAATGTCAGCAGGGTCAATCTTCCCTTTTCTTTCCTATGTTGCTGATAACCTCTGCCGTTTTTCCCTCGGACAATTAGACTAATTAATTTGTTTATCTACTTTTATGTATCGGATTAATTAACCAAGTACCATTTTTATCGTAGGTTTTCTTAAGCGATATTTTATTAAGCATTCTTAGCGGAATTAATTTGTCTTCTGTTTAGTGAATTAATTTTACAAATCATTTCATTGAATCGGAGTGGAGATTCGGCAGTTTCGTTCTGAATGCGACCAGCACTCGGCCGCAATCGAGCGGCCAAGACAGAGGAGGGTGTGATCGGAACTGCCAGCGGTGCAGAATCCCCCCGATTAATTATCAATATGTTCCCTTAGTGCTCGGACGTATGCGTGCGCACGCGGCAGATTTATATTGGCCATAAATTTTCAATCGTGCCAACGGGAATGGCCCTTAAGGGAGTGCTGCGGCCACCGGGCGCGGATATACTCGCGCCTTCTTCTTCATATGGCAGACTTCGTCACGTTCCTCTCTTGCCTTTAGACTTTTTCGGCGTATGATGCTATCTGCTAAACTTTAGGAGGCTCTGCGGTCTGGGGACTCTTGATTGTTCAGAGTGGACACATTTATGGTGACGATATCTTTTTATTGCAATTAAGTTGGTCATTAGTATGTGTACGTAGCTTTAATTCGTCATAATTCGAGGATTTTCTTATTGTTAGGTGCATACTTCAATTGGGTTTGGATGATTTTTTTGTATAAAATGAGGAAAATATGGTTCATACTGGACAATAATGGTCTGGATCAGTGATTCTTAGTTTTAAACCTAAGACTGTCGAAATATGATGCAACTACCTGAGTTTTAAAAATGATGAATAATCGAAAAAAATAGGAAAGAAGGTACCCCTTGAAGATGTTCAATTTTTTGAAGACTTTCAAATCTTTTATGATTGATAATTGTATCAGTAGTCCAGCGGGAAACAAATACAAAGTAAATACACAGCTCTAGATTAGAGGTCAAGGGGCTCTGGAAGAAACAGCGGTGAAAGGAGGCCGATTCCCCGGGAGGTCGGCTGGGGTGCACCGTGCTCTTAGTCGAGAGTCCCGTAAGGCCGGCGTGTGCCTTCTTGCGAAGCCCGTGGGATTAAACGCGACTCTCTCGAGAGGAAGATACGCGAAATTCCGAAGCCGGCGGGTTACTACCCCCCTCTTTCAGCCCCCATGCAGCTCGAAGCAGCAGCACGTTACTTTGCGCCCTCGCGCGCCACCCCGGGATCCTTCCTCCCTTTTTCTCAAGCGCCCGACCGTCCACCCACACACCCACCCCAACTCCAGCCGCCCCTTGCACCCTCTCTTCCTCCTCCCCTTCCTCCAGTCGGCCCCTGCCCTCGTCCACCCACAGTCCCTCTATTTTTTTCTCCGAGGCTCGGGTCCACGCGCATCCCCCGACTCCTCGCCCGGCCACCCCCTTGCTCTTGCATTTTTTGTCTTCTACAACCGCGCACCACCGGCGAGGGAAAGAGAGGCTGGAAGAGAGGAGAGAGGACAATTTCATCGCGCTCCTCTCGCCAGTTCGCCTCCGGAGCGACGGAGAGTTGCCACGGGCAACTCCCTGCAGCGGCCGGAGAATTATTGTCCGAGAGCGAGAACGCTCGATCTGGCGTGGTATGGGTTGGCTGTTGGCTCTCTCTCGCTTCCTCCTCCTGCTCCTCGTTTTGGCTCTCGTTCTCTCTGCCTACTTGCTCGAGCATCTCCCATCTCTCTCGTCCACGCGCACGCACGCTTTCGTTCTCTTGTCCGGCCTGTCTTTCTCGCTCTGTTTCTCCCAGTTCGGAGGGAAGCGGAGGATGGGTGGCCCCACGGGTGGCTCGAGTTGGGGTGGGTTCAGGCCGGCGGAGAGGAGTCGCGCGCGCACGAACCCTGTGCCAAGATCTCTCTCTCTCTCTCTCTCGCTCTGTCTCTCTCGAGCCAGTGCGAGTCGGGGAAAAATTCAATCCCCTGGTTAAAGGGGATGATGCTAGAAGAGAGCGCGCAGCTCCTCGCTCGAGTTAGTTGCACGCTGACGATCATCCTGGCGTAGGCGTACTCTTCATCAGAATTCCGCCCTTCTCCTCCCTTCGTCTTACTCTGCACCTTGCTCGTGGTTAAATTTCGGCCTTGTCTGCTCTTGCTCCCGGCGCTCACCTGTGCTTGCACCTTTCCGCCTGAACTATCCTTTTCTTAATGCTATTAGGTAACAATCTATTGAATGCACTATTTATTATTATAATTATTTATTTTTGGTTTGGCCTTGGCAGTATCTGTCAACTGCCACAGTTGAAATAGCCTCGACAAGGTTGGTGGATTCGATTTCTGCAGCGATATCCGCATAGTCCCCCGTTTTTGGAAACTTTGCGCTGCACCCTCCGCTGCCCTCGGCTGGCAGACTACCAACTTTCGCGTATTGTTTATGAGCCGAGGCATCTTCGCAATTACATTATCAAGGAAAATAACCAGTAGCCGTCTCGACCCTCTGGATATTTAAAATATTAAATATAAATGCATTTAATAATTAAATTTCCAAAGCTCTGATTAGTTAACTTTTAATCCAATTAATAGCCGAAAAAAAAGCGAGAGAAAAATTCGTAACTAGGCATTGTCGAGTAAGAGTTTAAGGAAATCGGGCATCAAAAGGAAGTCTGTTGAACGAAAAGCAGTCGGCCGAGAGTGAGTACGAAGTGCGGCTTGGCCGCGGTTAATGTTTAATGGCGATTTCCGCTGCCGGCTGGAAGCGCCGGCCACCAGAGGGATTCCAAGGTGGATTGCAGGAGGCCTCGCTTACGACACAGCGAAACGAACGAGCACGGCCGGCTCTCGGAGTTTACGACGCGTTCGCCCGGTTTTCAGGGTCGAGCACTGACGAGCACCTGGGGTAAATCCGGCGGCGGTGGCGGACGGAGGTGGGGTTAATTTTCCACCCGCGCATAATTCACCCGAGGCTTGTGTCCTGCTGACATCGTTCCGCAGTTGTTTCGGCCTTTCTGTTTACTGTGTGGACACACGCACACACCTATGCAAACCCGAAACATCGTTTTCCGATTTCAAACCACCACTTCTCAGTCTCTGCACAAAATTACATGTTTGACTTGAAAGTGTCAGGTGTTTTGATTTATTATTTTTTTAATGTATGAATGAGTATTTGTTTTCGAGGTTTGATGGCTTTCAGTTAGTTGATCCTATGAAGTACGGCGAAGTATACTATCCGGTTAAATCAACTTTGTACATACTAGTTGATCGATCACAGTTAATATTGTAGAGCAAAGCTGCAACATCTGTTCCCCGATGAAAAATGGCCACATGCATCGACCATATTGACCGTATCTTATCATCAAGTGTGTACGTAATAACTACTCTTCACCTGCCGCGTTCCCGAGCTCCCCTCTGCAAAACTCTCTTCTGGTAATCTCTGGTCAAAGTCTAACGAGTGTAAGTACGTTCATTACGTAATCAAAGTATCCGCAACACTGTGTTTTATCTACGCTAAGACCGTTATGAAGTATTATTATCCCAAACTAAAATGTATTCTACAATTTAAATCCCCAATTGCAAGAATACAGTTTTCGTAAATCAATTGGAATTAGATACCGAATGAAATAATATAGTATTCTCACGACGAACATCGCTAAGAGTCATTTAGAAAAAATTAGCAAATATTCCACTCGTTCCCTTAAACCCCTCTGCTTCACCGGGCATTTTCTAACTAGAGCATCGAGCCTCCAATTCCGCCGATATAGCGGCTGCAGCAGAGCGAGGCTCTGCACACGTGGGACTCGACGTGTGCCGACGAGAAAGCTCCATAGGCTGCTGATCCACCAGCCACTCGTCGCTACCCCAGGTTTCCCTTGGCGCGCGCGAGCCTGCGCCTGTGTGTGCGTGTAAACTTATGCCCACGCACGCGTCACGACGGATCCATCGATCTATTTGCATTCTCACAGACGGCTCCTTCATGTTGGCATGCTACCGTGCGAGCGCACTGCCAGAGGAGAGAGCGTGCTCGGTACAGTCGCCCGATTACAGTAACTATGTAGCTCCGAAAGCATTTTCCCGAAATGCCCTTGGGCGAATGCGAGAAGCCGCCTCCAACTTTCCCCATCCTCTCCGCCTGCTTAGGCTCCTTCTCTGTAGAAGCTTATGTCCCTCTCTTTCTCGCTGCGAGCTTTCTGCCACCGATGGTTAGATATTATGTTGCTAGTGATTATCGCTGTGGTTCCTCATTCTCATCGCTTTGGAAGAATGCTTCTTGTAATTACAATTGTAATAGCGGCTTATAGGAAATGTTAAAGTTTACTCGGTTCGACTTAAAAATGGAATTTATTTGGCCGCCACATTTTAAATTGGTCACATCGAAGGAATGGGTTGTTCAAAAGTTGTGGAGCACATTTTAATTAAGTTCCTAACTTTGTAAGAAGTCGGAGTTGTATTTAGAATAAGAATAAAATATTTTGTCAAAAGTATTAATTACTCTCTCGCTTGAATATTTCTGTCCACGTGGGCGAATCTTTATAAATCGAGGTTTTCATTTACTTGGAATGGCAGGTACAGAGGAAGGCTTTGAGTTTTTCGATCCGCGTTTGTTATCCTCTCATTCCTATTTACAGTTAGGCGAAAAAAGGCGTTCGTTTACACGTGTTGTGACATTTGGAAAAGAGAAAATAATAGGACGGCTACGGTGTGCGCGGGTATTCGCCTGGGCGAAGCAATGCAACGCGGCTAATTTGATACGTAGGTTTCCGAGAGAGAGAGAGAGAGAGAGAGAGAGAGAGAGAGAGAGAGATTTAATTAACTCGGATGATTCAGCTTTGTTCTTGCGTTCGGGACATCCGGCGACTAAAGAATGGTTATATCAAGTTTGACGCTTGTGCTTTCCCTTTCATTATATTTCGTTATAGAGAAAATATGTTTAATTATTAAAGTTGATCAAAGAGTTCGTGAATAATAAAGAAAGAAAGCCTTTTATGTGTTAGAATCCAAAGAGAATAAAATAGTTTCCTATAAAACATATATTCAACACCTTGGAAGACTGGTAACCGTGTAAAGAGGACTTTCTCACCACTCTCATTCTTCCTGCAATCTCGACTTCCTTTCCACACTCTCGACCTCTCCCGTACAACCACTCCACTTGTCTTCCGATGTCTGTACATCGACTCCACGAGGGCTGCTCTCGTCAGAGAGTACGGTGCTCTCTCCTCTGCATCGGCAGCCCTTCCTCCTTGTCCCTTTCTCCACGCAGCAGCAGCATCCACCACTGTCTCCTCCGTCCGCCCCCATTGGCGCCAAACAAGCGCACCCGCTTGAAAGATACGCGACAAACTTATCGACACGGTAAACAAGAATACTTTACTGCGACAATATTGGCCGAATGTAAAACCAGTTTCGGCCCGGCAAAGAGGGAGGAGAGAGTAAGAGTGAAGAGGGAAAAAAGCAGGGAGCGGAGGTGCTAGAGAGGGAGTGTGTGTGTCTGTGACACTCGGCGTTGTCGGGCGAGAGGACCTTGTCGTAGCAAAAGAGCCCCGGCCACCTATGTGTGCATACGAAGAGGCTGGCTCGCTCGCGGCCGAGAACTGGTTTATAAGTTGCGCCCTGAGAACACGCGTATTCTTCGACTCCTAGAAGGACCCAGCCCAGCTATCCCTTCAACCTGCCATCCTCCACTCGACCTGTACCTTTGCCTTTTTCTTTTGCTGATCCTCCTCGAACTCTTTGCCAATGTTCCTTGCACTCGATTCATATATCAATCTATCGACACTGTTATGCCCGAATCCTTAATGTTCTCTAGTCGATAACTGCCGACTTAATAATCGTCAGGATTAATACCTGATATCTATAAGAAACCGCGGGATTCCATCACGTACAATTAGAATCCTCTTCTCGGGGTTTCGCGCTGGCTCTTTCCTATTTGGTAAGTGCGGAGAGACGAGATGAGAATGCCGTGCTCGGAGGGGGGCGCCACCGGCGTCGGGCACGCGCCAGAGCCCCCAGGCAAAAATCGCCTCGACGACCTGAAAAAAAGCGCGGGGTAGACCGTAGACCGCCGCGCGGACTAAAACCGAGGCGGCGCGCCGGCGAAAAGGTCCGCGAAGGAGGGAAACGGCTGATGGTGGAGTGTAGACTGCCCGAGAGAGAAGGGGAATAATGCAGCGATGAGAGAGAGAGAGAGGGGCGAGTAGGAGAGACACACGCTGCAAACAATGGCAGCGCGTGCACGGATTATCTTTCTTTTCTACTTGCTGCCCCGCTCCCCTCTTGCTCTCTCTTTCTCTCTCTCTCGTGATCCTCTCCAACACAGGCTTGCTCCCGCACCACTTTCTCTGCCACTCTCTCAAGCCGAGCCGTCTCGCTCTGGTCCACCGGGGCACATACCTGGGCGCCCTGAGCCAGCAGCATCGAAGAGTGCGCGGCGGCGGCACCGTAGCGCCGAGCCGAACAGGACGAGAGGCGGAGTGACTGCTGCGAAGAATCGAGAGGCGCAAGCCGCGAGAAAGAGTGAAACAGCTACGAACGGCGAAGAGGCGCGAGCCGTGTTAGTCGGAGCGAAGTAGACTCGGGAGCAGTGCGAGCGACTGGGAGAAAGAGAGACGATCACCGCGGCGGTGGAAGCGAGACGCAGGCAGAGGCACAAGCGAAGAGACAGAGAAGGGTCCAGCAGGGATGAGAGTGGGGGGGAGAGAAGGGAGAGAGAGAGAGAGCGGAGAGAGAACAGGTTCCTGGGCAGCAGAGGGTGGGGTTGCACTGCGAGGGTGCTCGGAGAGACAGAGAGAAAGAGAGAGGGAGCGTAGCTGGAACGAAAAAGGGTGCTCGAGGGGGATGCTAGGGCAGAGAGACACGGCGAGAGAGCCAACTCAGCCTCCGAGCGAGATGCCGGCGATGCCTCGGCGAGAGGAGCCGGGGAGAGCGACGGGGGGAACTGGAATCCTGAATAGCAACGGCGTAGCCGCGAACCGACGAACCTGGGCTCAACCTTAAAGCGATGGATCACTTCTCTCGCTCGCGCTCAACCGCCTGCACGCTACCGACCCGATCTCCGCCGAGCTACCACCCGCTCGCACGTCCGTCAACCCGCTACCAAAGCCTACACGCCGTAGATGCGCACAGAGCTCGCTGCCATCGACGCGCAGCCAGCAGTGCCTGATTCCCCCAGGCATTAGAACATCTAATTCAGGGGATTCTTTCGAATTCTTGTCGTGCCGAGAAATCGACAGTTACACTTTTTGGAGACTTTAATCGGTGGAAATTGTTTAGGATTTTGGGTAAACATGAAATATAAGATCTCGATACGAATTGAGATATTTGTGCGATTGGTCTGTTTGCGTTAGGAAAGTTCGTTGTAAACAGAAAGAGCACTAAAAAATAAGGCGCGTCTGACCGATTGTTGACTTGTACTACTTGCTCGGTTACTTTAAGTTTCGATAAGATCTGGATTGCATTGATAAATTGTGGCAATTTTACTTTGTGGCACTTTTTTGATAAGTACGAGTAAAACTAACATTTTTTCTTTTAGAATCAATCGTGAAAATTTCTAAACATTTTGGACATGTGGAATTTGATTTCTTCGTGTTTAAAACGATTCTGTGGACAGTTGAGAGATGGACGATGTTGTACAGATGCAGACGCTGCAGGAATTGCAATTATCACCCCCAGCATTATCAGCATGAAATAACTATCGCGTATTAAACGTATTCAGCATTGATGGAGCGGTTCATTGATTCGCGCGTTTAAGGGTTAATTAGGGGGATACTTGCACTGAAATAGGTACAGTGCTCACATTTCAGTAAGTGGCTGTACCACGATGGAATTCGATGCCTGGTTAATTATTCGTTCAACGATTAATGGAATACGTGCTATTAACCCACTGAATACCGATTCCATTTCACAGATTATATTGTCCTTTACGCCAAAGGACACGTTAGAATTCCTTTCGAGGTGTCCCATAAAACTTAATAACTTAAAAAATAAACTTGATCGTCAACTTACTTTAAACCATAAAACAAGTCAATTTACTATATTTTGTGATGAGCAAAAGGCCCGCAAAAAATCGCATTTGAACAAATTTCAAAGGAGCCGAAGGTATTTCATCGCGAATTACGGAAACCCAAAAGCAGATTTAAAATTGTACAAAGTTATATTCGGCCTGGTATATTTCACTGGAAGGAAAAAAGTTTGACATCCAAATAAATGAGGAATCATCTTCATAGAAAGAAGCCAGTAGCTGGACGCCGGTGCAAGTCTATATCGGGCGAAACGAGCGAGTTTCGAGCGGCGCATACATTAATATTTTTGCTGCTACGGACGGACGCGCGACGGTTGATCCAAGAAACGGGAGAGGATGCGGCGCTATTTATACAAATGACCGCTTCACGGCCGCACAAGTTGAAATAATCCGGCCGAAACTTGGCGATTGTGTCGGTGAGCGCTCGCCTAACTATCCGTGGCAGGAATCAGCCGGTGAAAAGTAGGGGACTTTGATGAGGGAAAATCATTTCGGTCATTTAGTCAATCATGTTGGTAATCATGTCTTACTATGGTATTAACGATAGTAAGCAATATTTTCACCATTTATTGTTTCATTTTGACGTACTCTTTTCAGTAAAGTCCTCTGGGACTTTTTCGTATTATTATATATAGTATCGGGTATTATATAACAATACTCAATACTATACTAATATATATAAAGTTCTGCAGTATTTATTGCTAGTCGTACGCGCATTTTCAATTAAAATTAATACATGAGGGAATAAATTGGGAACATCATCGTTAATTGTAACAAATGATTTAATTCATCGACAATAAGGGGGACCTAAAGCAGTGCGTAAGATTGAATTCATAGAACGTGACACGATAGCATCCGATTCTAAGGCTAATCGTGGAAGTATCGGCACTGGGAGGACTCGAAGCCCGGCCACGCAGGACTTGTACACGGTTATTGGAATACTTGCTACGTACTTGTTCGTGCAAGTATTCGCCGTCGCATACTAACAAGCAGGAGCGCCGCTCTCTGTCGGTCCAACGAATAATTCGAGCAAATAAATGTTCAACTTATGCGCATTAAGTTGAGCGGCGCCGAACTATCGAAAAATCGATTTTATCGGATGAGATGCTTCGCCCTCGATGCCTCTGCTCCTCCTACCCTTTCGCTCTTTCTCTCGTCCACTCAAGAACTCACCCATTCTCTCTTCGTCTCTCGCGCGCGGAACTTCTGAAGCCTCTTGTTGGAGCCACGGATTAGCAAACAGGTTTCCCCTCGCGAGACTCTCTATTTATCCCCGGGTAACCGTGTAACCTGGCCGAGATTATAGGGTAAATCTACCGTGGCTCGTGATATTAAACTTTTAGCTTGAAAAATGAGATATTGATTACGCCCGGCGCGCATTGCCACGCTGCGTTCGCCCCAATCGGAATTTCCGCCGATCTATCGTCGATCAATATTTGTCGAGGATCGATTAATTCGTTGGGAATCGTTGTAATGTCTGATTTATAATTATTTATTTACCAAAAGAACGCGGTTCGAAAGAGTAATCGTGTTTTATTAATATTGTTATTTACAGCTGTGTGCGATATCGAACTTTCCGCTTCAAAATATTCTTCATAATTCTCGGTGCAAATACTATTGGACTGTTATTTACGACACCGTTTCCTTGGAAAATTGACACAAGTTGTTTAAATGAATCTGAAAATTCAATATAGAGAGCAGGCCTGCTGTTATTCCGCGGTGCCGAAAATCGATTTCCGAATCAAAGGCTGGGAAATAAAATTTGGCAAACGACGCGCGAAGGCATCGCCGGATAACATTCGCCAATTACGCCCGGGAATTACGCGGCATTTAAGAGTTCACTCGACACGGCCAGCGCCGCCCAAAGGGTTCATAAAAATTTCATGAAACATCCGAGGAAATAGCGGGCCACTTTGGCAACAAGTTCCCTCTTAAAAATTCCCACCGAAACTTCTGCACAATGTCCGCGTCGGGTTCTCTTTCTGGAATCCAAAAACTCAAAGTAGCATAAAATTAGAAATAAGTTCATGTTCTGTGACATTTTTTAAATGTATCCACATGTTTTTAATTTAGGATTTTTAATGATTTGTGTACTTCGAATTAATTAAGGAGCTATTTCAATAAGTTATACAGAAGATCGACTTTCGGGAGATTGAGGACTGCGTTCATTTCATTCCCCTTTCGAGGTTTCTTCAAAGAAAGTTGGGACGTCGTCGCTCTTCCAAAGTCAGGATGAATATCGCCCCCGGTAGACCCCTTTCATTCCTGTCGAGCCGACAGCTTACAACTAAATTAGCGCCTAATATGAAACCGGTGAAGTATACCTTCGCCCGAAATAAGCAGCCTGATTATTTTTAATCTCGGAAGAGATTGCCGCAGTGTGCCTAGCCGTCCGTTTAGACGGAAGAAGGGTGAAAGGGCGGCCCAACTGGCTTTCTTGTATTAGGCGCTACCCTACCATACTTGTTCACTTTATTCGACTCTCGGATTACTTCGGTGTTGCAATTAAAATCGTAATTCCTTCTAATTTGCAATTATTGGGATATATTTTTTGAATATTAATTAAAATCTAATTAGTGCTGGATTTCCAGAGAACTCATTCCTTTCTGACTCTTAGTCTCTATACTCAAACTGTTGAATTATCGAGGGTTCGGGTGAATTTGGAAAACTAGCCCTTTTCCGATTTTTCAAAAACTTTTTTCCGATCCAATACGACTGCACCGTTGAAAGACACAAATGTATTGACTCGGGGAAAGTCCACACCAGTGCACGGTAAATAAAGGAGCTTCTCGAAAGAAGGACTCCCTAATTCCGATCTAGCCCAGTTCGTGCCAGACGATCCCTAATTTAATTTACTATAAGACGAGCGAGTGGAGGTCCCGCGGAAACTTTCCGACGAAAGGAGACTTAAAAATCCCCGGAACCCCAGCATCGATCTAACCACCCGTGATACGTAAAACCAGGTCTAGTGAAACCCCGAATCCCCGTCGTGGCGACCCTCAGCCATCCTGTAACTTTGACCAAGAAGAAGAAGACTTTCTCGAAGCCCGGCATTTCCGGCCTCCCTTGATCCGCGCACACCTCTACCGGCTGTTGCAAAACGTTCCCCGGAGACACGTTGTCCTTGCACGTCCCCGAGTCCCGTGGGAAAACGCGGCCACGGAATGCCAAGGAAAAGGGGCTTGCCGCTTTTCAGGCACACGTATCAGCCCCGTGTTCGCCTTGCCGATACCAACCTGCACACGCCTCTCCTCACATGGCCACCGCACCCTGGCGCGTAGCTGGGTACTAGGTAGTGGGTGTTCTCGCGCGTCCTCCGCCGAGAGCAGGAGCCCTTTGGGTTCGGTGGTGCGGCAAATCAGTCGTTCTTACGGGAACACGATGGTCGACGACGTTGAAAGCGGCGGTGGCTGTTAAAGAGGAGGGTTCCTGGGGTCGCTGGATATCGAGGGGGTGGGTGGGTTGTAAGCGGGGGAGGGTGGTGTTCCTAGTACTAGTACTACTACTGCTACCGCTCTCTCCTCTCGCCCTTCTCCTCTCTTACCGCGCATCCCTCTGTCTCCCTTCCTCCTCATTTCGCTGTTCCTCCGGTGGAGGCTGCTGCGCTCTCGTGATGCCGCCGAGAGAGCCGCTCTCGGATACGTCGGGTGGGTGGGCGTACGGGGTGGTTTGATCGTATGGTACCACGATGTATTTAATCTGCAGGCCGCTATATGGTCTTGGTTATTCATGGTGGTCGGGTGATGGGGTTCTGGTGGGGGCATGGTGTACCGCCGGAGCAAGGCTAGTGTGGTGGTGTGGGCTGGGGGCGAGATATTGATCAAAACCTACCCTGGCACCAACCCCCACCCTCTTCACCCTCGGCGTACTACCTCCCCACGGCACCCTTCGCGCCACTCGCCCTCTCCTTCTCTCCCTCCCTCTTGCCAGCCCCGTTCCACACGCCCGCCCCTCTCTCTCTTTCTCTCTCTCTCTCTCTCTCTCTCTCTCTCTCACCCCTTCCGCTCTCTCTCTCGCTTCTCCTCTCCGGGCTTCTCTCTCCACGTAGCTGCCTTCGCTCCTCACACCACCAGCTAGACTCGAGCGCAGCCAGTGGCTCTCAAACCACCCAGTCTTATTAGAGAGGGGGAGGAACTCTCTTTTGGTCTCACTCACCGGGAGGAATCGTTAGTGTATTCTTTCGCTTTAAGGATCCGGGAGTCCGCGGACTCCTTCTCTAGCCTGATTTATTGGGAGCCGGCACACCAATGATGCTGGGGCCACGCGAGCTTTGATTAAGGGCCGGCAAGTTTTCACCAAAGTTCGGCGCGTTAGCAGACGCAGTCTCAGCCCCTGCGCTTTCTGGCGCCGCTGGCCGGTAAAAATGGGTGTGGGTGGCGTTGACATAATTTGTTAGAGACTGCAATTACTGTTCAGATTATAATCAATCTAAAATTATGCAAATGGCAAATTCTGGTGTTTTTAAGTATTGGGCTGTTTGACACTGTCGTGGTGTTTAACATGTGTGAATGGGTCTTTATGGGAATATTGGAATCGCGCGAGCAAACTATTCCCCTGGCATTCCTGTCCTTCAATGGACCGAGGGACTCGGCTCTCCTGTAATGAGGCCTGTCGAATTGGGACAACGTTGACGGAGTCATTAAATCAAGAAGACGTATTTATGTGGAGGGCGGCGCACGGTGACGTCGTTGCTTTTCTCTTTTCAACTTGCACCTCTCATTCCTCCTCCCCACCCCCTCCCGCTCGCCCGAGGATGGGGATAATGACCTCGTTAATTCACGATTAACGGTGGTTCTACATCGTTTTAGATGGTATTAGCGTACCGAGGATCCGCGGCGTCGCCTACTCCTCCGGCTTACCGCTGCAGATGCCACCAACTGATACCCATTGATATTTCTCCGCTTGGACGCAAATACTTGGCGAATGTATGAAATCGATCGGGCAAAACTATCTTTTTCTGCAAAATTATATGTTTCGGCAATAACTTGCACGGGCAGTGGCAAAGATTAGCTAATTTTGTTGAGGAATAACTGCAACTAATATTTTACGAGTCCTCGAAATATGATAAACAAAATTTGCATCATTAAAAATAAATTAGTATTGTACTTTAATGAGTTTCGCATTGAATTTAAAGTAGTACGAATTTTCCAAACTAGTACCAAAATCACGTGTAATCTGAAGTAGCCAAATCAAACTCCGACTTCGCGATAACATTCTCAAACTATTCATTAGTCCATCATTCACACGTATACAACTATACCGACAAGAAAGGAAAGCACGGGTAACGTCGAATCGCGTCCGACACACTACAACACTGCGCGACAAAAACAGCAGCGCACCCAGAGCGGCGAGTTTGCTTTGTGGCCGACGAACTACTTTTCGTGGGGAAAGGGGACACACACATGTACGGAAAACGCGGCGGGAAAAGAAAGGAATTGGCGCGCGCGCGCGAAGTGGACCCCAAGGAAAGAACTGAGCCCAGACATTAAGCGGGGCAAAAGAAAGGGAGCGACAACGGAGAGGAAGAGAGGGCGCAGGGAAATAGCGGGGGGAGAAGAGAAAATAGCCATTGATGTCGTAAGAACGTGTTAGTTTTGGCGTGCGGCTTTGTTTCCGCGGAGTTGCTTACTTTAGCTGCCCTTTGCGAGCAAATATCAGACGCATCTCGATGCCTATTATTGAAATGCTACATGTTGATTCCCGCGATTTCGAGAGCAAAACATTACGCGTGTATTGTTTGGTTGGTTTGTACTATAAATGTACCAGTCAGGACGAGATCAGCCGCCGCAAGGAATGCACAGGACTCTTGTCTGACAAGAAATGTATGCACATCCACTCGGATATTCCATTGGCCAAAAGTCATTCGATTTTTATTTAATAGATCTATGAATCAATAGATTTAACACCATCTGTGTACAATAGCAAGATTTAAATGAGATGTACATACATACATCAGTACAGGTCTACACATCCGTTAGATTTAAGTAGTATTAGCCAAAATCTGTGAATTCACAACTCTCGTCACATGGAAAACTGTTTATCAGCGCTAATTTCAAAGAATTCCGCCGACATAGCATTCAAATTGTTAATAAACATGCAAACTAAAACAACCAAACCAATTGAGACCTACACATCAGATGTTTAGATGTAACTAGATTTTACCACCTGTTTCGAAGGATTGATCGGAGCCAGCCTGGAAGGCAGAGGTGGGAGGAGATAGTAGGGAGAGTGGCTCTGGCAGAGCAGTCAGGTATCGGTCATGTTAATAGTCGGGAATGTTAATTACACGATTCGAGCGGCGGTGCGGCGAGGCCTGCCTGATTTCGCGGTCCGGCAGCCGCGATTTCGGAGTGCTTTCGTGAATTCTGACCCTTATATGCGCACGCCGCGCACGTGTGCGCGCGTGTTCATGTGTGAGGAGGCCTATCCCTCCGGGGATCGAGGGCCTTGTAACCGCGGCAGCCTCCGTGGCATGGAGTTGGTCCACCGAGCTGTGAGAAAGACATCTTTCCTCCCTTGCGGCCGAATCCCCACTGTTCACCCTCGCCCTCTTATCCGGCGTACACTAATCCTGGGGGTCCCCTCGAGCCGCGTATTTCGGCAATACACAAGCTAGTATTACTGATAGCGCCTTTCACTCGGCCTCGCTTTGATATGTCAATTAATATTAACGTGCGTCGGCGGATCGATTGATCTCGTTTCCCAGAGATGTCTGATTATTCACTAAGCATTGAATTGTTTCCTCAAACTGTTGGAACGTACGATTGGTTTGAATCTTGGAATACATTAATCTTAATAATTTGTTTTGTTCTGTTTTAGGTAAGTGTCATTGGAAATTACTACAACCACTGTAAACAAGAGGAAAGGGAAGTTGAAGTTAAGCCCTTTTTCGGTATGTTAGTCATTTCATACAATTTCGAACTTGTCTCGAATAGGTCGTGAGAGAAGTTATATACCTTATGCGGTAAACAATCTGTTCGTCATCGAGAGCAAATGTGATGCGTTATTTTTCCGAAGGAACCACATGGCAACCAGGTGGAATCAAAGCTTTCGAGGGCGATCGTGTTTCCACGCTATCGGAGCCGTCCGGCTCGGAGAGCATCCGAGAAGAGTGTGAGATAAGGCTTTACGGCGCGTGCCATAAACATTTTACAGCTCCGGGCTAGCGGATTAATTGAAACAAGCCGTTAACGGCCAGCAGATAATCGTTATCAGTCGGCGCGATAAGGAACGCGCCAGAAATTCCTGTAATCGTCTACTACATCGGCTATTATGTAATATTTCCGGCCAGTGTAAGCGGCTATATTCAACGCCACAAATTCATTCTCAGTCCGAGCACCGAGATTAATCGCCGGATTAATTGCACTCACTTATTACTAATTCCTGCTTCATTAAAAAGATACCAATCGAACATATTTTCACGAGAAAGTAAGGAAATGGAAGGATGTGAAGCTATTACTTTCCAAATTATACTAATCGAATTCAGGTGATAGAAAAATTCCCATAAAAAAATTACACGAGATGTCGAACAATAGCTGGAAATCGAGGGTCGCAATTTTCGAAGTGGATTTTTTCCAGCCTTGCCGATTCATTGAATACGCGAGCATTAATTGCTGTACGCGCTCGACGCGCGAAAGATGATTGTTGTTTGCCGGTTCCCGGCAATTAAATTCAATTTAATTGTCGAAATGATAAGAGCACTTTCGCACGTGCTGATTGTGCGACGGAAAAACTGGGTTAATGATTCCGCGCCGGTCTTTATGATCGGCAACGTCAAGGGCAATCGGAACAATCGAATCAATCGGCGAATTCCAGTGTTACTGGAAAATCATCCTCGCAGTCATAAAAGCTCTCTTTACAGGTTGAGGGGAAAAAGTTCTCGGCTGATGTTGTTTGCATTGACTGTGCTCGGTGGTGGGGACTTGGCTACTCCAATTCGAGTGTTCGTATTGTAATTGGATTTTAATCTGATTACTGCTTTGCGGGCCATTACATGTTTATGGCCTGCTTGCCAATTGCCTCACATGCTAGATGTACCCCTAATGGAACGAACTTTACAACCCCGCGTTGCCAGGAAATGTTCTAACTTTGATGTGAATATCACGCCCCGTGCCACGAGTGATAAAACGATAATCATTATTCTTCTTATTTTAAACCATATCATTAATTTTAACAAGCTGCTAAAAATTGAGATCCACTGAAAAGGACGTTTCAAAGAAATTAAAAAAATACTCTCAGACATCCCACAGCCAATGAATTGACCTATAATTGATACAATTATCTAGCAAGTGTCCCAAGAGTACTCCGAAACTAGTTGCACTCCAGTAGAAAAGATACCGATCCGGGAAACGGCTTTGTCGAAATCTTTGACGGCACCGGATTCTTTGAAGTGTGTTTCCCCAGGATAGTTGCCGGTGTGGCGGGCGGGCAGTCTACCCCGCGGTGTCGCTGCGGGTTTTAATTACGCGCCAATTAATTAACACCGGCTGTGCGCGGGCGCGCGCGTGCTCAGTGCCCCGGTGTCCCTCTTTTTTCTCCTGCGTTCACCCGCGCACCTTCCACCTTCTCCCTCGAGCGGCTGCGTCGACGTCTTCCTCTTTTCTGTCGCGCGCGCGCGCTCCTTTTTTCCTTGGCTGTTGTGCTTCTGAGCCCCACCTACGGACCCGAGCATTCGGACGAAGCCATGCGGATCCATTAGAGCTTCTAATGCAACCGCACGCCTGCTCCATCTTTCTCTATAGTTCTCTTTCACTCTCCAGCCACCTCGTAATCCCTCTCTTCTCCCTTGGGCGCGCACTTATCTCGTTAAGAAATTAACCACGAATTAACGCTGTTTTGCCGCATAATTAGATGACCCCGAAAGATCGCCAGACTTAATTCGGCCCGTTCGCCGACTTGCAGCTGCCGGGGCAAAGGTGCCTTTAAATGGAAGAGTAATTAGTCACGGAGCTAATCAACTCGATCGAAGTCAATAAATTTGCATGGCAATTGATAGCTTAACTCTTTAATTGCTAAGTCAGCCGAATTCGAGTTCGATAAAACGAATTTTAATCGAGATTTTTAACGAGTTGTGTGCAAGAAATCAAATATGTAAATGTTTGGTAGATAATTTGTTGGAAATGTAACAGACCGAAACAGTTGTCAGTATAGAAAAGAAAGCGATTGGAGATAATACGACGGGGAGTTCAATCAGGTCATACCTAGAACGTCGGTTGCTACGTGTTCGTTAACGTGGGTCCGATCAATTATCTCATTAGAGTCATTAATTGGGGTCCCGTAAGGCCGACTAGGCCACGAACTGAGAGATCCATCTAGTCGTGGTAACCAGAGCTCCCGTTCAATTTCGCATCTCGTAATCGAGAGTCGAAGAACCTGCTAAGAAGACTTTCGATTTACATATTAGTCAATTGCATTCACGTTTATTTAATCACAAAGCACTTTCCATTTTTGTGATTTGACTAAAATGAAGTTCGCCTGCTTAAAGATTTTGAATTATTCGTGAAATTAATTTTTACATCAACTCTGCTCGGACTCAGTTTTTGGCAGCGAACAAGATCAAACAGTTCGCGAAAAGAGCAGGAACATGCATCACCGCTAACATGCTCTCTCAATGGTTAATTCCATGCTCGCGGAATAAATTCCTTTCATTGTGAAATTTTTAATTTCACCGCCGCGCGCTATTACCACTCAATGTCTTCAATGCGCCGCCGAATATTTATATGTACATACATATACGTAGGAAAAATTGGATCTCGCTGCTAAAAATCCCATTGCCCATTATGTTCTGGATATTTTCTCGCTGGATATGCTCGCATTCGGCAGCACTTCTTGTTACTACGTATTATCTTTAATATTTGCAGAATGACATTGGGAAATCCACAGGTCTGTTGCGCAAAGGAAATAATTAGCCTTTAATTCAAACAGATCCTATCGAGTGAATAGTCATTCAAAATTTGAAATTATGAACATTTCAATATATCCTTTGAAACTATGCATATAATCCCAAATAGTTTAAAACTATTTCGAGGGTTGCATAAAATGCGAGTTTCATTATAGCCTGACGGCTCAGATCGATTTAATAGACAACTTGACAAGGGGAACTATGTCGATCGCACGAGATCGTTTATCGACCTGACAGGATGTTAACGTAGTTCTCGAAGTAGCGATGACCCGGCGGGTCGGAGGCGATCGCTCTTTATGTACAGGGTGGGCCAAGAATGTGGGACAATACGAATAAAAGTCACAGTTTACCAGCAAGTGACTCGTAAAATCATTTTTCTAATTGTCCTAAGCACTCAACAGTAATATTAAATGATTAACACTCGAGCTGAATCAAAGAAACCCACTTTTTCCACGCATTTATATACGCAAAATCAAACTAGCAAACGCACCTGTCATGGTAATTCAATGAGAGATTTTTCGTCAACCGTACAGGCCGGTGTGCATGTATACATACATGTCGGGAGTACACAGAGGCAAATTCGAATCTGTAATGAGATAGCCTCGGACGACTCGCGCGAGTCCCAAGTTTGCTCGCATTCTAACGGACTGCACTCAGAACGACCCTTGCCAGAAGCGCGCCAGCCCTTCTATACGCCGAGTTCTCTGTGCCTCTATCTATTTGCGCGCGGCTATGGGGTCACGTGCACCAAGAAGCGGCGATGCCGATGTCACCAAGGAGTTCGGAGATAGTTGCGGGCTAGATTGAGGGTGATTGGGTAACCGCTAAGTATAGAGAGCTTAGAGTACTTCAGGAACCTTCGCGCGGGAGGACGAGACGCGCCTTGCACTTGTGATGACCTGAGGCGGCTTGAGAGCGAATTTCCGAATCTACAGGTGAATAATAGGACGGTGCGTCGGATCCAATGAATTTGATTAGAGAAATCTGATCGGTTCAATCAAATTTAGAGTGAAAATGAATTTTAGAGCAGTTTCAACGGACTCAATTATGACACACAGACTTGTCTCATTATTAGCTCATTAAACTGCGCTTTAATGATTTTAAAGACTCGTGTGTTAGCTACTACCAGCATTCAGTATGTCCCAGCGTACTTGAGACATTTTTAATTGCGACTCCATCTCGCACACGCATCTCTGCGGAATTGCCGTGACTCGTCTGCTGAGTCATCGAGTAGATCAGCAAGCTATTAATCTAAAAAAGTTGAAGAACTTGAATTTCATCGCCATGGCGACGTGCGTACAGATTAATGAATCGAATTATGCATTAATAATTGAAATCTCGCATGAAATGTGGAACATTAATTTACAAACACGCATTAGCTAATTATATAATACAAGGCTGTGAGCTCCGTAAATCATTGCTCATCCAGTTTCTTTTTGCATCACACAAACATGTCTGGTCTCCGAATACCGAATAAGCGATTAATCGAATTCCTGGTGGACGGAAGTCGAGCAAACCCACAAGTTAGCTTGGTATTCCTGGTACCTGTCGACGCAAGGCGTGTATGCTAGTTGTTGCGAGTGAGTTCTCAGCACGTTCCTTCATCCTTGCCCCTTTCTCTCCTTCCCGCCGCTTTGCGAAGTCCGCTTGGACCCTATCAGCCTCTTTCTCTCTCGGTGCGATACGCCTCGATCGCATTCGTGGCCCAGTGGGTTCACTCTTGGAGTGACTCGGGCCGAGGGAGAAGCTGAAGAATAAGAAGAGAAGAACAAGGAGGAAGGAATGAACGGTGAGTAAATGCTCTCCTCACCGCGTGCCTTGTACCCGCTTCTTCTTCTTCTCCCGACGTGCGAGGGACTTCCTTGTAACTTGGGCCCACTTGCCTACCTTCCTCTCCTCCTCCTACCTCCTCTTCTTCCTCGGAGTCCACCGGCTTTTGTTCTTTCTGTTTCTACATTCACCTTTATCTCGTAGGGGTCAATGGACCCAATATCACACACGCGCATTAGAAGGGCTTACGTGTACTCGAAGGGTAAAGAAGACGAGTTTCTTCTGCACCTTTAGCTTTATTTGCAAGCTAATTGTCCGTCTTCACGCGGCCCCGATTAGGCCCCACGAGGCCCCATCTTCAAACCTTCCTGTAATGTCTTTATCCGCCGTGGTTCCCTGGTCTACCGGATATCGCACATGTCTCGCGGCGCTCAGTCGAGTTAAAATAGCCTTAGGCCCAATTTCTCCAGTTTTCACAGGCTGTGAGTCGAGTGAAATGTTTCGAATGGGAGCAATAACTGGGTAAGTTCGGAGTCTCGGTTAGGAAGGTGGCGGGCCCATTACTGTTCGCGGACAATGCCCGTCGTCGGCGTCGCAGGGATCAGGTTGGGCCCATTGCCTACCTGCTCGAGCACGCGGCCGCCTCACCGACGCTGGGGGAAGCGGCGAGTGTGTAGGCCGTGCGAGAGCCTCTATAGGTGGGCAACAGACGCAAGGAAGGACAGAGTTCAGTTAGGTAAGGGGTCCCGGGGGGAGGCCCGGGTGTCGCGGAGCCCAGATTAATGGTCCCAGAGAATTCCTGGTAGTCTATCCCAGGACCGGACCCACCCGCTCTCGCTCTCTTCCACACGCTCGCCTGCCTGCCGTATCCTCCGCACGCCTTGCCACCGAGCGCCAGAAGGTCGTACGTGATGTGTAGACCAGAAACACCCACCCACATATGTAGAAAATTCCCTCCTGCGAGCCTTAAGCCCTTCGGACAGGGATGGACAGACGGTAGACAGAGATGAGCAGCTGGAAAAGGACGCGACGCTTTTCTTCGGGAAATCGCGGAAATTTCATCGCTCCCGAACACTCACGGCGGTTCAAGTACCAATTCCTTGCAGAATATCAGACTCTCTGACGCATTGGCAGCATCTGACCAATCACTAATTTTATTTATCTACTAAAATCCGGTTCCGGGCCGGCTACAACACGTGTTGGCAAACAAGTCTCACCTTTCCGCTGGAGGCTAGGTATAGGCAGAGTAGCAATCGAGGGAAAACAAGTCATTGGCTAATCAGAATTGGGGTAGTAAGTGGCCAATGGGGAAGTAGGCGGTTAAGTACGGCATGGCACGAGAGTTTCTGCTACTTTCCGTTAAGTGAAGTATGTACCTGGAATTCCCCGGACTTTGTAAAGCGGTCGACTTGCGGCGTCCCGGACCCCTCGGACAATGATACGCACCTTCAGTGTCTTAAACTCGGCCGACCATACCTGGCGGACCATGCCGACGATCCGAGTGCACCGAGTTACATACCTGGCAGCGCGCACAGTTAGTCCTCACTCCTCGCCTCCTCCGCTCCTCTATACATCTATATATATATATATATATATATATATATACATGTATATATGTATATATCTATATATATATGTGTATATATATATATACACTCGCCTGTTCGCCGATGCCGCGAGGACTTAGGCCGCGGTTAGGCCCTCGTTATTGGCTTTGTCCGCTCGCCCGAACCTGTTTCCAGACACGCAGCCAGCGGCGACGCTCTCCCGAGACAATCTCCACACCGGAGATGCTCCTTCGCACCGAAAACACAGGTAGAAACGGTGGCGCGTGGAAAAGTCACTTGTGATTGCCCGTCGATCGCCACTGGATTTCTTGATAATGAGCAACCTGGAAAAGTCTGCAAAAGCACATTAGTATTAGAACGCTGGACGGAGGATAATGATTATTCTAACATTCCGCGAGGCTTTCTTTTGCCATTTTCCGCTCGCTTTTCCTCGTTCGGCTAATCCACTATTCCCAACGAGGCTATTCGACCGCGGCGTATACATTTTTCTGGAGAAGGAAACGAGCGCGGGTTACGGGGAGTCGATTACTTTTTAATCCCGAATTATTTTTCGCGTAATCCGCTCTCTTCGAGGCGTGTGGAGTTTCCCGGGGGCCGAATGGAGACACTCGATTTGATACAAGTAAATCGTATAACAAATGTCTCGCCGAATTGTTAATAAAAAATTAAGAAATCAAGAGAAACGGCAGAGTTGGAATTTATTCTGAAAATATGTTAGATTGTGTTGGAAGACGAGGGAGGAGCTCGCGTTGGCAGTGTGCGACGAAAGGATCATTCTTCTTCCTTACATGGTACAAATGCATTCAACTTGACCCCGATTACAGGGGGAATCGGATTTTCGGCCGGCGGCGTCCCTGATCCCCCAGGATATGTACCGCGGAATCAATCCGTGAGAGAGCGGCCAAGGCGCCCGGACAAGCGATACCAATCGCCAGGGAAAGTGAAACTTCGCCCCTCAACGTTTCCCTGTCGTCCTCGCTCACACAGAGAACTCGAAGTCCATGACTTCCGGCAGAATAGCCGATCATTTACTAAATAGAACCAGACACCGCACTCCGCTCTGTGTTTCCCCGATTCCGTTGCGCACTGCGCTTCGGATTTCAAGTCGCGCTACAGTTTGCGCTTGATTCTGATTGCAGCAACAACCGGATGTTTCTCCCTTGGACCTCTCCCACTCATATCGCGCGTCTCCTCCGAGTTGCAATATCAATTAACATTTCAGTTGACCGCTCGGAAAATAAACAGCTAAGATCTCCAAAGCTCCCAGTTTCCTAGTTGTCTGAGCTGCTCAACAAAAAATCATAAATTAATAATCAACGCTGGCGAAAAGTGGTAGAAAGCGCGCGAGAGCCGCGAGTACAGAGCGTAGGAAGAGAAGAAGCGAAGATCGCATAGGCTGATTGCGAGAAGCAGGCAAAGGAGAGGGTGGGCACGTAAGGTTAGTCCTACGTCGGTTGCGTGGACGCCGGGCGTCGCGCGCTCACGTGGCTCCCCACCCTTTCATCTCTCACGGGCATCGTGCGTGAGCCCGCTGCCGTCGTCCCTTTCCCCTCGCCTGCGCCGAGCGCTCCTCGCATTGCTCTCTTCAGCTCTCTTCTCCCCGCGCGGTAGCTTCGCGTGGCTACCCCCACCCCCGCGTCGCCGTCGCCGAGCTCCGGCGGTCTCCTCTCCGTCGCACCGGCGTCGGCGTCCTCGACCTATCTCACTCTGGCTCGCGCGCCTCTCTCTCTCTCTCGGCGTCGACCGGTGCTCCTCTCTCTCAGGGAGCGCGGCAGCTGCGAGCGCAGCGCCGCCACGCCTGCCGCTCCGCAGTAACGCGACCGCCTTCGTCGAGTGCACTGCTGCCGCCTCGACGCCCGCGTCGCTCGTCCTTACGCGAGACACGCAACGCGCGCGCGGCTTAGCTCCCCTCTCTCTCTCTCTCCCTCTCTCTTTCTCTCTCTCTTTCTCTCGAACGTGTGTGCGTGTAGGTGGTGGTGCTCGCACGACGCAACGCCATATCGCACATTCCACCGGGAGAGCCGGGGGGGGATTCAGCAGGTGATTGCGAGTACGCTCGCAGCGTCGCGACGCTCTTGCTAGGAAGGCTGGTGAGAACGACGGGATATACAGTGAGAGTGAGATTAATCGGAGGCGGTTAGGGGTAGTAGCTCGCCACCCACGAGAGCTAGTGGGCCCTACAGGGCTCCTCCACGCAGCGCGGGCCCCTTCGAGCAGGCTCTCGGGGGCACCGACTAGTCCTCTTAGTAGTCACAGGCTTCTATGATACAGTTAGATCGGGTTACGTAGAAGCTCTCCTGGCATCCTTTCCCTTGGAAGTTACACACTGTGCACTGTGCCGCTCGAGGAGCGGATAGTTGTGGCTATACTATCTCGTATAAAGCAGGCTTTCGTTGAGGCTCGTCTATGCACCGGCGAAGCATGCTGAAGCGCGGCGAACTCGTCAGGAAGTGGCGCGCTCGTGGCGGCCTGGTCTTCGGGTCGCCGAGCGGCGACTGAAGAAGCCCGTGCGCGAGCCAGCCCCAGCCGAGAGAGAACGGCCCGCTCGGGATATGCCAACAAGGATCCTCGAGGAGCAGCTGCCGGCAAGCGTCGCGCCCGCAGTGGTTGAGAATCGGGAGAGATCGGCCCACCTTTCTAGGATCATCGCGGTTACCCTGATAACGATGATAGTACGCGACGATGTAGGTGTGCGTCGCGACGCCGACGACGTCACCGCCACGTGCCATCGGGGCATTCGAGTAGCCTGGATCTAACTCGAAGATAGTGGGCTTCCTCGCTGCGCCGAACAGAGTCGGCTAGAAACAGGCTTGGCGGGAAGAGTGTGTGTTGTATATTCGGATACAAGTGAGGAAAATGGAGTGCAGTGCCGTTTAGCGGGGGGGATTCGTCTTCCTATCAACTGTGCGCGCTCGTTTACGTGTGTCCTCGGAGACAATCGGCTTTCCAAGTGTTAGGACTTGCCGAGTCGTCCAAGGATAGATGCGAACAGGTGGCACCTCGTACTGCGATAGTACTTTCGAGCGGATGCCGATTGCAAGTTCGGCCGCTTGACGGTTTTTACGGTGTGATTCAAGTTCCAGTGGATATATGTACCTCGGAGTGTTGTGTTTCTTTCCGTGCGAGGAGTGTGATTTCGGTGAGTTTACGGCCACGGTAACCAATCGATCAGGGTGTACCGTCCCTTCCGTCCGATTACCACCTGCTCAAAGCACGTGACTGACGAAAGTCGCAGACTGTGGACTTGGAGCGCGTTAAAAATCCCTAAAGCTTCCTTCAACAAGTGGAGTGGATGAGAGTGATGATAGGTTATCCTGACTCGAACCTAGTGTGCTAAAGAATTGATCATTCTATGGCCAAGTCCAAGTGACAGACTTGTATGGGGACGATTGTCTGGCGCGCGAGAGCGGCGAAGGAATTGCATAGGTCAAGAAACAAGTAAAACCGGCTGGCGATCGCCGAAAGTCGCAGGTAGCGCTGGTAGTACCGGCAGTTGGTCGAGGAGAGCGAGGGAAGAAGAAGAAGAAGAAGAAGAAGAAGGTACGAGGGCGCGCTCGTTGAGTAAGCGAGAAGAGTCGTGGAGATTGGCGCGCGCTCGATTCACCGAAGCGCAAAGAGAGCGAGCCAGCCCGCCGCTAGTTCGAGGAGAGGTTGACGGGCGAGGTGGAGGGGGGAGTGATGCCGGTGAGGGTGGCACAGCGCCCCCCAGGTGGAATAGCACTCCACGCCGGCGTGCCGGTAGCGGCAAGCAGCGTAACCACCCCCGGTCAGTCGGGCCGGTGCCTCGGGGGCCCGGCAGCGCCCCCCACCGGCTCGCCACCGCTGCCACTGTCCCTGCAATCGCTCGGCGGCGGTGTCAGCAACGCCAGCCAGGCGGGCAGCAACAACAACAACAACCACCACCATCACCACCACCACCATCACCACAGCCACCCGTCGATCGCGAGCAACGGTAGCATCGGGCACAACGGTAACGCCGGCAACAGCGCGCACCCAGGCGTCAATCTCATTGGGAGCAACGGCGGGAACAGCCTCGTCGGCCAGCCGAACAACAGCGGCTTAGGTGTAGCCACGGCGAGCGGCGCCACGAATCCCCTGCAGGCTATGGCGTCGGCAGCGGCCTCGCTCACCCAGCTCAACAACATGGCGAACGGCCCGCTGCCGCCGCTCGGGGGCAGCGGCCCCTCCGGGCCGCCCAGCCTGCCGCCACCGCAGCCGGCAACCACGCCAACCCACGGTGGACCGCCGACCCCGCACTCCGCGGTACCCGGTGGACCCCATCTAAATGGGGCCTCTCCCAGCCCCCATCCCATGCCGCCCCACGCGATGATGAGCGGATCGCCCCACGCGCCTCACCCCCACATGGGGGGTGGAGGACCTTCGCCCCATCCCCATCACCCTGGCCCACACATGGTTGGTTCGCCCCATCATCCTGGGCCCCATCCCATGGGCCCCGGCATGCTTGGACCGGCTATGCAGCCTCAAGGCGCACCCGGTATGTGCGGACCAGGACCCACTGGGCCCATGGGTCCACATGCCCATCCTCAGGGACCTGGAGTACCAGGACAACCCCACATGCACAACGACCCGTTCTACTGCTCGCCTTTTGGATCCCATTATCTCAGGTAATTGCAACTTATTCATGTTGGAGTCTGGTGGTGCAGTCACTGGAAGGACTCGCGGAGGATTCGCAAAGGATTTGCGAATGCGTGTGTACGTGTTGCCTGGGGAATGGCGGGGTTCGTTGGTACTCACTGGCTTCCTAGTCAGTGATCCGAATCGAGATGCTTCCCAGGCCGATTCTTTAGGAGAAACCTCGGATACGGTCAGTAACCTGATTAGCACTAACCAGCGGAACAAAACAAGCCAGGCGGATGCTGATGCCCAAGGATTTTTTCCGGATGTGATCAATCACAACTCACAAATGTGCTGATTGGCAGGCTCGCTCTGATAAAGAACGGTGGAGATTGTATATCGTTAATATCGTTATCATACGTTTGCATTTCTTCTCCATTAATCGTAGCATCGGCGAGAGCGCGTGAATTATTACTGGTGCTGCTCTAGTGACTCGGTAACGCCGCAGATATCAAGTTTTCTTGACGCCTGCGTTAAGTAACACCCACGGTAATTAGACCAGCACTTGATCATAATGACCGAAACGCAGACATTCCAATTGCCACTGGATTACCTGGAGTTGTACCACACATGTCGTGACTCAAAATGTAAATTTCTCTTAATGACAATCGTGACTATCCCGAGACCCTACATGATTAATGATCTGTCGCGAATTCTACGTCTATCATAAGTCAGGACAAATTGCAAGCAAATGTATAAATTTGCAATAATCAGGGATTTGCTTTTTGCAATCATTGATGTCTGTGCTTTCGTATGCAAATGATCCGAGCTGACACGTTGGTGTCATTTACAGCCAATGACTTACCCCCCAAAGTGTTAAAAAAGATCTTCCTCGTCGAAGCAGGCAACCTGCAATCATTGTGGTCTCAAAGTACACAACGAGCTTTCGACAATTGCACGCTTCGATATGTACTTGGTTCCAAGTCGATCGTGCGCGGTAGCCACCTCTCTCTTTCTCTCTGGGCACGCTCTCCCGGGCGTAGTAACAGTATACCAGCAGAATCCGTTATCATAGCTCGAGCAGGATCTTCCTGGTGACCGTTGTGCGGTGGAACGTGTCTCGAAATGTGGCCGCGAGAACCTAGCCACGAAGAGAGCGCGCCAAAATGGCCGTTAATCTGATCTCGAAAATAACCGTTCTCCAGCTACCAGAGCGTTCTCGCGTCCCTCGGTTCATTCTCGCGGGGTATCCTTCTTCGACGCGCCTTTTGAGGCTCGACTTACTTCACTGTCATTCGCCGCCTTCTTTGAAACCGGAGATCGCACGCTCCCGCTTACCTTGTTCTTACCGAATTGCCCGTTTTTAGTAGTTTTGTCGCTTTATCATAATTAGATCACACACGATTGGCTAACGAAGTAGAAAATGCAAGGTTTTGAAGATAAAAATGAGCTAATCAATTTTATAGAAATACTAGATGTTTAAATAATTTGACTGGAAGTAGTTTGATGTATTGAGTTAGGCGGCAGACTATCCGCTGTCGCAGAAAATGCCTAGGAATCTGTATAAGGAAAACGGAAAGAGCCAGGCGGTCGCGTCATTCTATTAATAAACATTGTTCTTCATACTCGCATCGACGATTCACTGGTAGGGACGGACTGACACGTGCACGCCTGACGCAACGAAAGAGCAGAATCTCAGTGTCATCTGTTACGAGACGAAACATTTTTTTTCTTTTTCGTTTGCTCCAACACGGTTTCTCCTTGCATTAAATACGACTTGAAATTCTTCAGGAACGTTAAAACTGTCAACTACACCATCAAATAGGTCCTTTTAATTCATATCCCTATATTCTCCTAATTAATAGCAAAAAGTAACACAAATGAATTTCTGCCTAAGAAAGAAGAAAGTACCAATGTATATTTCGGAATTGCACTCTCCTTTCGCTGCTAAAAGTCCGGGCGACGCGTGGCGGTCCATCCTCTATCAAGGTAATCGATCACGCGACTAATTATCGGTAGCCCAGGAGAGACGGGTACTTGCGCGCGATGCGCGCGCGCCAGGAACACAGGGGAGAGCGACGAGCCCGGCCGAGAGAGTCGTCTGCCCAGCGATATCCGGACGCATTCAGGTGCAGGCCCGTGCAGGTGGGAGGCGCACTCCCCGACGCAGGTGTGCGTGTACTTTCATCGGTGAAACACTACTTTCCCCGGGGGCAGCTCGACACACTCCCCGATTCTCGTTGCTTCCCTCGGCGACAGGGTTGGGACACTGGCTCTGTATTACCTTAATGGTACTTTTAGCGCTTATGGGATTATCTGGTATCGCAGGTGTGATTGGACGTTTGCACTTGGATTGCGGGTCAAGTATTGGACTCGGGAAGTTGGAGGATTTGTGATACAATCTTCTTGAAGGATGTAACTTGGTTTTTAGGGCTGTCACCTACGTGTGAAAAATTGAACACACGAATCGATAATTTGACAAGTAAATCGAAATTTGCGTGAACAATCGATCTTTAATAGAAGCGTTCCGAAGCAAGAATTAATTCTATTCATTAATTATTAAAGAAGTTTCGGTGTCAGGATTAATTTGTACTTGGAAAATTGAATCAAAGTGGAAATACTTGAATTAGGAAGAGCCGCGAAGTACAAGGGAAGTAAGTAGATAGAAAGAGCGGCCGATATGTCTAGCAGACATCGTTGACGATTATCCGGTTCAGGCCTCGGCCTTCCTTGTATCCGGTCGGGACGTCTCTATCGGCTCAACATCATCTCTCTGCTCGCTGGCTCTGTCTCCCCGTGTGTCTGCCTGTCGGCCTGCTCGCCTGCTCGCCTGCCGGGAATCGCGCCCGCGGTCTCATTAACATACGCGCTCCACGCTCTGCTACATTCGCACGAATCCACCACTCGAGCCTGGCGACGAGAAGACGAGGAGGAGCTCCGCCCGCTCTCGATCCTCGGCTCCTCCTTGTCCCAGAGATTAAACTTGCGATTGATTCGTCAGGTACAACGGGCTTCCTTTGCTCGGACCGGATGCTGCGCTTCGGTGAAGTAGTACGTTTAGCTCATTCTTAAAAGTCTGCGAGTATGTTCGAATCGACAATTCGTCAATAACTCGCACAATTTGCATTAATACGAAGCTTTGAATTATATGTATATGTGCAATTCACAATTATTAAATTATAGGTTTGAAATGTTGCATTTAAAAATGCTGCGATTTGTAAATCCACTGCTCTGTCAGTTAAAAGGTAGTAACATGAAAGTTTTCAGATTAATCAGGAAACGCAGTAATTTCGCGGACAATTCCAGCGCTGTAAGAGTAGAACGTTGGTATCATAGAGTAAGATGTAGGAAGCGCGTGAGAGACGGCGAAAAGAGTATGAAAACTGGAAGCAGAGGGAGAGAAAAAGCGAGTGGGACAGTAGTATGTGCGAAGAGAGGCTCGAGTGCGATCGGAAGTACGAATGCCGTTGGGCAGGCTTATCTTATCGTGGCCTCTCTCGGTAGGATAAGGAGGACCTTGATCGCTCCATGACAAACCGAATCGGCCCCGGCACCTTCGCTTGTTGCCGGCTCTGCTAACATCGACCGGCCGAACTTCTGCAGGCTTGTCGGCCCCGTTATCGCCGCCCGATATTTTGCCCGCACTTTTAATCCGCCGTTTCCACGGACGCGCGCGTATGCTTGAAAACATCCTACTCTTATTCCGGTTACGGCGCACTGTTTGCCGCGGACTACAGCTCCGCGAATTTCCAAGGCTCGCGTATCAGCGGCGAAGCCTCGATTGGAACTTTGTCGGATTATTGCGTAGTTGTAATTGCGGACATGGGGGGGACTGTGAGTCACTTTGGTGAAGCTTGATTGGGACAATTTGAAATGTTTCGAAGCATCTGTTTGAAATATTAAAAGCATTGTACGTTTAATTTGTCGAATTAACAAACATCGACAACGCGAGACTTTTTCATTTTATTGATTACCATCGAGTGGAATAATTAGCCGCAAAAATGCGTGGGCATCCCCGAGCGCGAGCCAATAAATATGTACACGACATAAACGCGCAGGGCCGTGATTTACAGTGTCGGGTGAAAAAAATGTCTCGCCGCATCAGCGAAATGGGCAGCGAAAATGTATTGGCTCGCGGTAGATTGAACCTCCCTGCCGTCATTAAATTACTCCCGGCACTGGCAGCAATATTCGTTTCACTTCGGCAAGGATTCAGTGGGCCAATGAAGCCGTACAGTCACAGTCGCGCGAGTCCTGGCTGGCCAGCTCTTCATGAATTTTTGCTGGCCGCGCGTGCGCACCGGCAATTGGCGAGGGGATCGGACAGCCAAGATTGTTTAATTTCCCTTGCGCGAATTAATTATCTCTTAGTCGGCCTGCATCGGCCACCAAAACAAATTTTGTTGTCCCCCGCGCCTTTGTTTTGACTGCAGATAGGCCGCGGACGATAATTTGCCACTGCAAACTCGATTTTCTTTTATTAACTGCAAATACTTTGAGAAGCCGATGCGATATTCCGCACAAGGTTTCACATAAAGAAATCTCCTCTCCAATCACAGGAACTCAAAGTCTTCTTCCGCCAATGAGAATTCGACTTAACTTGGCTAGAAGCAAGTAAAATCGTCGAAGGACTTGGCGGAGAGTTGGAGCGGCTAGCGCAGGGCACAGGGGGAAGAGTACGGAAAAGGCGAAAAGGTTGGTTCTGGCGGGGAAGTCGCACGCAAAGAGATATAGGTGCACTGACACCGCAGCGGGCGTGCGGTGCATAAAGCCGTGCGCAGGGAGCGTGTCAAGCCGGTATATCGCCGCTCGGTTCCAGTTTCACGTGAAACTCTTCTTCGCAGGTTCAAGGCGAGCATTCGCTCGCTCGGGGGAGAGCCGCACTCGCACACGTGTGCGTGCGCGGCCACGGACATCGAACACGCTGGAACTCCGCACGGTCGACTTTTCCCTTCTAATCGCCACAAGTGCACTGGGCTTTAACGAAAAGCTTCCTTAAAGGCCATCTTTTCTTACAGTGGAAATTTACTTGGATGTTTGATTAGTCAAAAGGTAACAAGGTTTCGAGTTCCAACGTCTTCTAGAAATAGTATCCAACGACCGGTCCGTTATTTCTGTGCGTCCGATTATTTATCTGTTGCGCCATTTTTTACTGTGCAATTGGTGCATCAGCTTTTCTCTGGCTTCCCCTTGGTAAAGTTCTGGCGAGTTTTGATGAATCGAGCATGCACCTCGAAAGAAAGAGAATACTTCGTTAAATTAATTTAAGGAGTCAAAAATAACCCCATCGAATTCTACGCGTTAATCATCCACTAATAGTAAAATAAACCTTGGCAGATCAATGCTTATGGAACTTGATATGAACTCAATGCAACGTCTTGCAGCAATCAATAATAATAATAGTAAACGAAATAGCATACTCGTCAGTAATCAGAGGGCGACTGTGTCCTCATCCGACCCTGTACGTCGCGATACATAATATCACTTATCGAACTTATCTACCCTCATAATAATGGCGGTGTTACGTCACCGGTATGAATACACAGACGGATTTCACCAAGTGCCGCAAATACATTGGCCTGTGCATACCCAGCTCACCCCCCTCCCCCCACACACATACAGACGCGCACGCACGCACTTTCTAGATGACGCGCAATCCCCGGAATTACAGCTAGCCACACTCATAATAGAATGATAAAATTAATACCGCCACTTCGGCGCGCAGTGCAACTTCATACAACGCCCGACACCTTTCCAACACCTGACACTTATTCCCTGGTGGTCGAGCGAGCCTCATTTACCAGCGAGGAACATTGTTTTCCGGTGCAGGTGTTTACCGCTGGTTAGGCGCGGAGAAAGAAATATTGACAAACAGCCTGGTCGCCTACATAAAGTGCACGGTAATGCCTTGCCTCAAGCACGATAATGTCGTTGGTGTTAGGCCGAGATAAGTCTGTATCAGCTCGACTCTTCGACGGCGACGCCGTAAGAATCGTTTTCGAGTCGAGTGGGACTGCGCGGACCTCGCGCAGTTGCTGGAATTAGTCAAGTTTTGAATAGAAAGTTAATTTGATTGGTCAAATTATAGAAATTGTCATTGTAATGGCAACATTTTGTATATTAACAGTCAGTAATTTGACGCTGATGCGCACTAAGTCTGTCAACCACCGATTTAAGTTGCGATTGCTCATCCAGAACCTTCGTTATTCACACCACATATTCTCCCATTTGTCCCGGCTAATTGCCTTTCTCACGGCCTCGAGTCCGTTTGGGCAGCGGGAGGGAAGCTAATCCTGTCCAGGTATATGAGGGCCGGCATTTTCAAGTTTTTCGAGGGGCCGGCAATATTAAGAGAATAGAAAGCGTGAGCGGAGGGTGGGGTAGGTGATGGTTAACAAGGGCTTGAAGGATGGGGGAAGGGACAGTAAGAAGCTGACAATGGTGACAATAAGGTGTTCGAGGACCTTTCTGAGTCACGGCTTACCTAGAAAGTTCCGACGCGGCAGGTGTCTGTCCAAGGAGACAGGTGTAATTTGCCGAACCTCCTCGTGGATTGTCAAGTTTTTCTCCTTGCCCTTTCTCAGACGCGTAGGCCGCCGATATCTGCTTATTACTGCGAGACCGAGTAGCCAATTCGCCACTGATCCTCCTTTTTTGCGGGCAAACGCTGTCCAAACGCCCGCTCAGGCGGCAGATGCACACCTGCTCGGCCTATATTCGGCTGCTGGACTAGTTGCGCTCCACATTTCGTATTCTATGCCAGGTGAGGTTTATTACAAGTAATATTCGCACTGGTTTACACACTTGAAAATTATGTGAGTTCTGAATTGGACGAAAAAGATCGAGTAAGGGATTTGTTAGTTTATAGTCAATAGTAAAATAAATAAAAACTTGTGAATCTCCGATTCTCCATGACATTCTTATGCCTGCAAGATTTTAGCAGACCAGCCAGTATTTCCGTCAGAATTGATAATAATTTTGTGGATTGCTTGATAAGTGATCGTTCTTATCACTGAGAGGGCGATCAATGATAATTCCTTTACTCTTCGTCTTATTTCTCGTTCCTTCGAAAATAATTTCCACGCAATTCTCACCAATAACCAATATGTAGTTCCAGCCCGATGGATATAATCAATCGAGTTCGATCCATGAATAAATTCTGTTAGCCGTTCAGTTGTCGAATCGGAGGAGCAAAGGTTAATCAATTGCTCTTGTAGACTGAAATTTCTTACGCCCGTAACTCTACGGCCGACAGTGATAGAGGTGCGATACACCATGCTTTCCCTTTAGCGGGATTTGCCGACGATTCCGCCGAGTTCCCGGCGGCCAGGACACTTGGGGGTCGTTAGGTTTTATGGGTCAGGCTACCCCGAGAGATTGCCCGACCACTCCAACTTCCTCCGCGAAACCCACCACGTGTTTACACGTGCCGCCAGTCGTCTTCGACGGGGATGAAGCCGCTCCTCTAATTCCCAACAGAGACTTGTGTCCTCGACACTTTTCTATTATCAGTTTGTGTTCGCAGTGATTTCTATTTTTACTTAAAATTACCGAACGATCCAATGTTAAGTCTTGGACCCAATAATTAATGATACTCATGGAGTTAAACACTAATATATATTATATATGTAATTAATACCAGTTAATTTTTAATCCAACCTAGTAAATTGAATATCTCTCTGTTTATTATTTTGCGATTTTTCATGAATACGAGGGAAACACCAAGTATTAATAGATCCCGGCGATCGTCAATCGGGAAATCAGAGGCAGAGAGCTATAAATAATAAAATTAACGCGCCCTGTCTAAGCAGAGTGAGTAGCAGCACGTGATGTTGCGAGGAGTCTCGCCAAGTGCCGCCTGTATTCCGTAGAGAGGCGAGGGTTCAAGCGATCTACCTGCGCCGCCACCCCTTCTTCACCCTTCGCCCCTCGCAAATCTCCCTCAGGCCCCAGTGCTTCTCAACTCCAACCCTCAATCATCCTCTTCCTCTCCCATTCGTCATTGAGAACACTGATTCTCCACCGCGCGTTTCACCAAGCGCAGATGATAAGATAAGATCAGACATTAATAGGATGCCGATTAACAACTCGCATAACCTGTTTCCGAAATCCACCTGAAAACCACTGATTTACCTTCGTATAATGAATTATGATGATTTTGTGATTGATTCCGCTTTGAAAAGTATTAGGGCTGATTGGTGCAGGGAACTAGATTAATTCTGGTTGACTTTTGTTATGTTCGTAGCTGGAAGCGTGTAAAGAATGCGAGTGGATATAGAGCCGCACTTATAGACGAATTTTATATGTAGTGGCAGGGATCGCTTGACGTAATGCTGTGTCAGGTTACGGGCGCTGGGGCACTCGCTATGCCAATTATGGTATACTATACTTACGATGACTAAGAATAAATATATATATAAGTTTTTGGCGTCATGCTGCTTCATTCACTTGGGTCACAGTCGGTCTAATTATAAAATTCGAGATTATACTGATTTGTTAGCAGCGAAAATGTGTTTGGGTATCAGCTCAATTCGCTCAATATCATTATGGAACATTGACAGCACTAATTTGCAGTGTTCGAGTGTATTTTATCTTAATTGCAACTAATCTTACTAATACAGAATTTACGAGGATATTGATTGGATTCAGATCAGCGCCGATTAAAGGCTGCTGACGATCAACTCGGTGGTAGCCGTCGGGAGTCAGTGGTGCTAATTAAGTTTTGCATAAAACAAGTGTACGAGGAAGTGAAGTCACGGTACATATTTCCACCGGCGACAGTTAATGTCCAATAGGGACTGGCATCGGGCGTTTATTATACAAGCCATAAAAGTCCGTCGCTCCTTAAGTTGGCTGAATGAAATCGAGAATAAACGACGGGAAGCCAAGCCACCGGGCCTCCCGGATGAGTAATGCAACAGGATTATCGACTTCATCTCGAGTCTAGCCCGCGATTCGTCGCCGTATATTAGTGCTGAATGAATTCGAGCCGAGAGCTTGTACACACAAAACGAAGTATGAGTGCCCGAGCCAATCCGTTAACGCTAATTGCACAAATACGATCGGCTAGAAATGATTTAGCGCTGGGTATTAACACGGCTGCCAACAGCATTATAGAGCAGTCCACTATTTTTAGCGAAAGTCAATTGGAATCTGATCTCTTAAGTAACACTTGGATGAATGAAGACGAAAATTAGTGTCAGCGTCTGATTGATGTTTGACAAGCAATGCCGATTTTAATGACATTCTATCATTTTGGCCTCTGACACTTTTTAAAATTAATAATATTTCTTATTCAATACGAGACAGGTGGTCTAGTACTTTCTTATTGAGCCAAGCAAATTATTAATTGCCTCTCGAATGTAAACTAGTGCAAATCTACGGTCTTACTCCATTGAATTCGGTTCAAAGTAGAAGAAAGTTTCCGCGGAGGGTGCGTTTAGTCTCGGGGAGCCAAAAATTTGGTGGTTGCAGGGTAAAAGTCGGCGCAGCGCTGATTCACGTTCCTTCGGTTATACTACATTGCGATTCTTACATCACACATGGCGCAGAGCGTGCGCGTTGCATAATGCCTCGCATCGCCGGCGTGACTGTGTGCAGCCGGGCGTGCGCGCATTAAAATGTCGAGTGTCTAGTGGTCCGCCCGGCGGCCTATCTAGATCTAGTCGGGCAGAGATCGAACGAAATAAATCCTCGGATCCCAAGCTTGCGCTTTCCGTCTTTTCTTTCATTTGTCTGACCCCTACGGAGCTCCTGTAAACCTGCCACCGGTGTTCTAGGTTTATCGCTATGGAAAAGATGCTTGCCTGCAAGCTCTGCGGGCAAGATTGTGGTGAAACTTAGACTGCTCCACTTTTCGAAGACACTTTTTTCTGATAAACGGGGAAAATGAAGTAATTAGAAAAAGAAACGGGAAAAGTACGAGACACTGTGACCCATTACTTTGTATATCTTGACAAGTTGATGCTTTGATATTTTTTGCGGCAATTTTGTCATAGGAACAAGAATATAATTAGATCATTACTGTTGATATTCCGAAACTTTTATTTAAAGAGGAATGACCGTCCTCCGCGTTCGGCTTGCCCAGCAGACTCTAGCAAGGTAGACCAAGCATCGACCACCGACAATCAAGACAGTAGTCGAATTGGTGCTCGGCGCCTCCAGCGCATCCATCAATTCCGTGAGAGATTCACTTTCGAAATCGGGATGAGAACCGCGAGTGATTTGCCAGTGAGGCAGTTGGTTCGCGTTGGAGTTGGCTCGGCTGGTCTTTCCCCCGGCCTCTCGTTCATAGCGGCTTGTCCTTCTCTCTCCATCCTCTCCAACACTTCTCTCTCTCTCTCTCTCTCTCTCTCTCTCTCGCGGCTCTCGGTTCATGTTCTCAAGGCCGCCTCCTCGAAGCTCGCTCCCCTGCGTCCCGACGCCCGGGCCGCTCTTTCTCTCTCGGAGGCGCAGTGTATCCTCTGGTTTCGCCTCTTCCTCCTCCACCACCTCCAACTCGCCTCTTCCTCTCGCACGCCACCTCCTCCGCGAGCATCTCACCTCGCCAGTTCAGAACGTAGCTAGCCTACGTAGCTAGGCTTCGCAACCACGGCTTCCCTTCTTCTCGCTTTCGCATTCTTCTTTCGAGCCGGGGCTCCTCTGCTACCTTGTCTCTGACCCTACCTCGCCTAGACACGCTGCTGTACCAAGTGTTGATGCTCAGCGTCGCTTCACCCAACTTTTAGGAAATAGCGCGCGGTACCAAGTTCCTCTTGAGTGTAACGCGTTCGGAGAATTGAGTGGCTGTGGAATGGGTTTCGACTCGGGGAAAGAGCTGTGAGAGATTTTACTCTAGTGTTTGGTAGACGAACGAGCTACTACTCTTTATGGAAATTAATGTCCTTTATTCATTTCGATTTGAAATCACAAGTAATACATTTTTCTTATTCTCAACAAAGTTGCTAATGAACGATCCAATCATTAATTAAGCCCGTTTTTCGTACGAAAATTCATTCCAAACGCAAATGTGCTCTTTGAGACGAACTGTCTTGGGCGTCTGACTAGCTCGCACCACTTCTACTTCGCCGTATGCGTCGATTTCAAGCCTCTCTTTGTTTGGCAAACGCCTAGTCCACGCGCTTCTCCGGGCTGAAACTGTGGATGGCTTCTGGGCGTGCGAGGAGGAGGAAGTTTCGGGCGGCGACCAAGTTTCGAAATGGAGCGAAGGCGAGTCTTGGAAGTCGATCGAACTTGGGAGTCGAGAGGCTCGCCGCAAGTCCCCGCTCGGAACCGGCGGGTTTGCGCCGGAGAAATCGTGAGGACCTTGCCTCGAGAGGATCTTGGTGGACCAGTTACTCGTGCTAGATTACTCTTAGGCCGATTGCTCCTCTCTAGAATATGCCCATGATTTTCACATGGAGACGCGCGTACACCTCTGCGGATAATACTAGCTCTAATTGGGGCAGATTCCTATGGCTACTGCAAGCAACATTTTCTTATTCTTGAATTATCAATAATAAGTATTCTATGCATGGAACTTGAACAAACGAGGAACTGTAGTGACTGAAATTGGGAAAAATGCCAGCATCTCCATTACAAAATAGGCCAGATCGTAATGATTGCTTTCTCACTGCCAATCCCCGCGTCTTTAAAACAATTGAACTTTCGTCACATACGAGCGCCAGCATAGCATTCCGAGACATTGCCGCTTTATCAGCGACACGCGGTTGTTCCTCGTGAGAGCTTTGGATCGTAACGTGCGCGCGCCGTTCAATGATTCAATGAGACTGGGGATCGCATGCACGCGCCTTTTTTTCGCGCTCATGCGATTGAAAATGCTGGTACATCGCCATAAGTAATTCCTCCGAGCGAGAAGGCGAAGAGCGAGACGACGAAGAGAGGAAAACGAGAGAGAGAGAGAGAGAGAGAGAGAGGGAGAGAGAGACGATGGGGGAGAGAGAAAGAGAGAAGAGCGCTCCTCCTGGCTTTATTCCTGGCGTTTTTTTCGGAAGACGAATCCCGCTCACCTTGAAAGGTACGTCGCGTGGCTCGTCTTCGAGCAGTCCTCGAATAAGCCCTTCGAGCACGCAGAAATCTTCGAAAAGTCACGCGCTCCTGTTAATCCTACACTGGAACTAACAGTGACTGAGATATTCCTAGTTCTGAACACTCGTATTGATTAATTTTCTAAAGAACGAATATTTCTATAGCCCAAGGTTCAGTAGAATAACTCTATTAAAATCCAAAACTTAATATTCAAATTAATCACTTTTATCAAGAGATTCGCCCGAACATTAAGCCTGGCTAATTGATACTCATGCGATTTCGGCAACTACGAGTAATGAACAATTGCATTCGGGCCTCGCTCATTCTCTAGTGAACGTCGAAAACCTCCGAGGACAATCCACTTTCGAAAGACACATCCGCAGTTCACTCATCGTCAAGTGGATCCCCCGCTCCCAGGCTCATTCCTATTATCATGAGGGCGGCATTCATAACAGTGCATTATTAGGACAGCCAAGAGCAGCAGCATTCGATGCGAAAAAAGCATCGAGCGCGAGAGGGGTAGGGGGTGGGAGGCCGGGGAAATAATCCCCCGAAATGCATATGTTTCGCCGTGTTATCCGGCGTTCGCCGGGGGTAGGTTTGAAGAGGCGGCCGCAACGAGGTAACGCGTCGTTCGCGCCTTAATCCGGATTTATTCGGCTCCTTTTATCCGCGGGTGGAATTATCAGCGCGCGCTGGCTCGAGCGGGGCGCGGAGGTACCAGCCGACTGCCGCGTAATCCAGTCACGACAAACCGATTCCGAGGCGAAGGACCTCCCACCGCAGAATTCTCCGGCGTGTACCGGAGTAGCGCGCACAGGGCGCTGCTGTCTCTGCGCGTGTATTTCCGTGAGAGAGAAGAGCTGCCTCGGCCGCTCGAGGGAGAGAGAGAATCGGGCATGCGAGAGCTAGCTCCGGCGAGCTCGTAGGAGCGACCGGCTCTACCTTCTCTCCTCTCCCTTCGTTCTCCGGTTCTCCGTCTGGCCTGCAGCATTTCGGAAACCAGTTCTGGAAGCGGCGACTTCTCTCTCGCGCGCTTCTTCTTCCTCCGGCTCGCTCTACTCAGTTCGTTCCTACTGGATACAAGGCCTCTTCGCTTTGCTCTCCTAAATGTCCGCTTTCCTCCTCTCTCGTCGAGGCTTTCACTTCTTTTTTTTCCCAATCCGCTTCTTCCTTTTCTTTGTCTCTCTCTCTCTCTCGCGGCATCTCGCTGAGAGATCACCCACCGCGGATTAATTCCTCTAACGCGGTCCCCTCCTCATGGGGTCAGGGAAGCTGGGCCCGATTCTACATCTTCATCGGCGATCATCCTCCGGCCAACGGATAATGCCACCGCGCGGAACCTGCCGCGGCGCACTCAATGAATCTCGGCGCAACATTAATTGTCCCCGGCGATAGAGTGTGCGAGAGAGTGGACGAGCCTGGTGGATTAGGAGCCGCCGCCGCCGCCGCCGGCTAGATAAGCCGGAGATTGATGGCGCGTGGATGCTAATAGCTTCTAATATCGTGTGGATCGTGTCTCTTTAAAAGGACGCCACTACCGGTGGCTGTCCCGCCACCCTCGTTTCGATATGCTTTATTGCCGGATGAGCTCCGGGGAATTTGTTCGCTCTCCGTCATCGCCTTTCCACGCCTTTCTCCGCTCTTCCTTTTCGATTCCCCGCGCGGACGTTTTCGGCTGTTAAATACACATTGGCCGGATTATGAGACAATAAAACAGTCGCCCGGCAATCGTTCGCTGTCTTTCGCCAGGGATGCAGGTCGACGCAGGGTCATCCGCGAAAACGGTGAGCGTCCCAATGGTATTTCCGTACATATATTCGGATGATCCGTCTTGAAAAATGGAGTTTCCTGTGCAACATACAAGTCTGCAATAACGCAACCGAAGCATGAAACCAAAGCCAGTATCAAAACACCATAAGTTATCGCAAAAACGATATAATAAGGAATGAGTGGAAACAGACAATGTGGTCGGATGACCGCATCCTCACTGGACCACCTCGCAGAAGGCCCTTTTCTGATTCCCGTGAAACTGGCGTGAAATCGTCGGCAAAAAAGGCGGAAGGTCTGACAATCATCGAGCGGCGTCGACAGGACTCAAGAAATCGGGAGAGAAGAGAGAGAGGGAGAGAAGTAGTGTCGGAACAGTTGAAGAAAAGAAGGGGGGGGGGATCCGTCCGAGGAAGGAAAGAGCGAGAGAAAGATCGGAGGGAGAGAAAGCTTTGTGTTGCTGCGTGCGCCGGCTATGGATTCCCACGGGAGCGCAAAGTACACACGTAGCTACGTCTGCACTGGGAAAGAGCGGCGCACGCACACACGCGAGGAGAGAGAGCTCGCAGGAAGAGCCTCCTCTTCCCGCAGGTTCCCACGTGTTTCCGACCGCAAGCCGCAGTTATAACGGCGCAGACGCGGTTCCTCGATACACGAAGGACGCAGGCGAGCGACAAGCGCACTGCGCGCTGCTCTCGCACACCTTCCTTTTCCTGCCACAGCGCACACACTCGCCTCGTCGCCCTGCACCGCAGCAGCCCGTGGGTTCGTCGTCCTGCATCCTTGCGACGTACGCACCGTGTCCGCCGCGCTTGACCCGCCAATCGCCACTGACTCCTCTGCCACGTGCACCACGTGTGTCGCTCGATACTGATTCGAGATTCGAAAGTTTGTTTTAGACCTCTGAGACTAAAGTTGGCGGATTAGTATTCGGTTGGAGAACTTTTTTATTATTTGCTCGATAAAACTCCATAAATAATGAGAGAAAGAATGTCCTTTGAATGTGACTTATTTTGTTTATGAACTCTTTGGCATATGTTTACGAGTTTTCGTCTGCAGGAAAAAGATAAAACAATTGACTCGAGAACGATTCTTATCGGCGTGTTTGTTGGGGTTTTTCTGACTTTTCTTGTCGAAAGTTTTGGTCTCCGAAGTTTGTTACTGCTGGTTTGAGAGGTCTGTCTGGTCGTTACACTCGGTCCTGTTTTCTTGCGGAGGGTCTCATCGATTCCCTCTTACTTGTAAGTTTTTTCTCCCGAAATTTATTGCTTCCCCCGCCGTTTTGGTTTTAACCTCTTCCTTCTTTTATATCTAATGCCACTTCCACACCGTAACTTTTCCAGACAAGCGACCCTGCCCGCTCTCCGACACCGTATTGACCGGAGGGCAATATGTTCCTCTCAATTTCTTCTTAATTCTTCGTGTTTCACTTCTTACATAAAGACCTCTATTCTTCATTTCGATAAACTGAAGAATCATTGTTGTGCAGCCTGTGAAAGATATAAACTGTTGCAACTAAACACTTTCTTTATTAATCCATTTGCGATCATTTTTAGGAATTCTACTTTTTGAAAGTATAATTTTAATAGAAATACAAATGTAATTCAGCCTTCATTCCAATGAATTCCATAAGTCATCAAACTATCGTTCCAATCATATTAATGTCCACTAATCTAATTAATCATTTTATTATATTCGATATTTCAAAAATCCAGATAAACCAGTATTAAAAATCGATTTCAACTAATTCAACAAGCCATCGAAGAGCATCGTTGCCAGTACACGAGGTTTACAGGACCAATACCTTCCCGGAATCAGTATTCATCATGTTTCACGGCTTGTAGACGGCAGTGTGGTAGTAGTTTTCCATTCTCGCTCGAGAGAGCTGCTCCGGGTCACCCCTTGATATTTCGTCGTCCCGGTTTCCATGTCGGGTGTCGCTCTCCCTTTATTTCGAGGCGCCCTTTCTCTCCGCTCGGCGAGAGTGAGTCACGCCGTAGCAGCGTATGCTCGACTCTGCTGCTGTGTAGATGGGCGAGTTCACATGTACCGCGTGCCGGGCAAGGCCGGCGTTTTTACGTCGAGACTCCTACGAGAAAAGAGAGGAATGCCGAGAGCAGTCCCGCTCGTGCTCGGGAACGCGCTTACTCAATCGGGCACACGCGTCCTTATTGTTCGCCAGGCGACGAGCTGGCTTCATTAATTATTGATATTAATTAACCCGCGGGCTAGCTGAGCTATGGCGGACCCTAATGTCCTCTGGCTCTATTATGGGGGCATCTACTTTAATCCCCCTCTTAAGGGGTGCTACCCTACACTCACTCAGGATATAATGCAATCTCGTCGGTGTCACAGTCAGGTTTAACACTACTCGCGTGGTAAGCTGGCTTGTTTTGGTGTTATCTCCTTTTTCGTCGCTGAGCTGGCAATTCTAATTTCGTTGTCGAATGAGTGAGTCCAATGAGCGCTGGTCACGTATTCTACATATAGTTCAATGTATTTCGAGACTTATTATAAGGCATTTTCAATATTTGTATTTGTAATAGAAATTGTTTATTTCTTTTAAAAAAGTTTTAATTAACCTATATGGAACTTTAGATTATCGATTTGGCCCATTTTTTTCTTCAAAGCTATGCTTATGACGTATCAGTGCTCAAAGAAATAACCCTGTCAGCGGATAGAGGATCGGCAAGACCAGCCTACCAACATCCCAGCTACATGACCGCAACAATACACGCCAGACATGTAAACGCGGATCCGGACATACGGCGCCTTGTAATTCAATGTGGTATACTCGTGTACCGATTAATACGAATGGCCGAAGACAAATAATCAATGGAATGTGGCGCAAATAATAAATGGTATGCATGGAAAGGCACTCGCCGTTTGTCGGGCGAACTCGTCCCGCGTTCGCTTGTGAATTGCCCTTGTTCCCGCTTGACAGCGGCGCACACGCACTTCACAACTTTGGCACAACATTTCCCGAGTTAATTAGACGTTTGATCTTTAACAAGAATTTCGATAATTGTCGAGCAAATATGTTAGCAACACCCACTTGAAAGTGGTGCCGGTCACTCGAAATTATCATTTATTGCAGGAAACTAATAATACATTGTTTAGTCAAACTTAGTACTTCATTCTCAATTATTACAAAACTATAATCGTGAAAATGGACGCTTGAAAATACCCATAATTAATTGCAAAAGCTATTTCATTGTACCCTTGAACCTGTAAGTAAAACTTTTTTTTAATCAACCAACTGAATTATGATCGCATAAAAATTCAAATGAGTTCGAGTAATAATACTAGCAGTTATTCTAATAGTTTGTGAACTATTCTTGTCGGAGGATTATCAAGCTAATTCGATGACTTTAATGACCACGCGCACTTTCAGTGCCTAGATGAACACGATCGTGCGAAATGTGTGATTAACACAATTGTCGGGATAAATCAGTGCATCGGCCGCGATCACCCATGGCGATCGAGATTTATGGGAGAATTTTCAAGCATATATTCAATAAACGGAACGCTCTCGCTCATTAGCATCGATAATAGGTCTTGACACTGCTAATCGGCATCGTTTAAAGCGGATTGACAAATGAGCCGGTAATAGCTGTATCGGCGCGCGATTAGATCCGGATGATGATTGCGTCATCGGGCTCGCGCGCCACTGCTCGAATACGTTTTAATTACTCGCCGGAAGAGTGGCCGCCGCCTCTTCGGACCTTCTTTCTCGTTTTGTGCTTCTTCATACGTTTCCCTGCCGCTCGATGACTTCTTATTGGTGGCCGAATGTTACTGGAAGTAGCTAGACGAAAAAATGATTTTTTATTACATACATTTGGGTATTCTTGTTGTTGAAAGCTCGCGCAATTGGGTAAAACAAAGAATAGATAAAGTTTACTTGCCAAAATAAGGAACTATTATTGGAAAATATATTTATCCTGCAGTTTTGCCGTAAGTTTAGCGTTTGACCTAGTTTTTGCTCCGCACCGATCTTTGTATTTGTCCATTGATTATTGATACAATGAACAGAGGTTGCAGTTGAATATTTATTGCTCATCATTGACGCCGCTGCCTATTTACCCCCAAATTTCTCGCACTCGCTAAGTTGTGTCACCACTGATCTATCAGGGCCGCTCGAGATTACGCTCAGCATATTCGCGGCCGTTGCATTTATGTATATCAATATTATTTGGGCTAAATAATTGTATTGGCCCTGACGCGACCGAGTGCGACGGGGTGGGACTGTGACTGGGCAAATCGAGTGAAGCAGAAAATTGGAAGGCCATATATTTTTGACAAACGTTACGGGATTTCCTGGCTCCACGCTTTTCATATCGGCTGCCTCTGTAATTTCTCTCGGCTGCGATTGTTTATTAAATCGGATAAATCACGTTTCCGATGCGCTGTGGAATGATGGATTTGCCGTTCAACTCGCGAAATTTCATTTCTTCTCTGACAATGAAGTGCGAATATTGGAGGGAGAAAATTATATTGTAATTATCGTCGGCCAGTGTTGAGTTTCGCTCGGATAAATGACTTTTGAGAAAAAATGATGTCCGCGTTGGATATTCGCTGACGGAAATACAATTTTAATTCCTGGAATAAGAGAAGTTTAATCGGAGGTCTATTATATTTGTATTACAATTTAAATTATATATAAAGCTTTTCGTAGTTTCGTGGTGAAACACATTGAATAATACGCAGAAATATATATACATAGGGACTTTAATGATGCATTAGTGTTACTACGAAATTTCGTCAATGAAAGGTCGACGATATTCCGCAGTTAAATAATCGACATATTTTCCCAAATGGAGTAAACAAGAGTATTAGGTTCGTATCGTGCAGTTTCTCATCCAAGCATATCGAGCTCGTGGAATATCACTCGACTCTTACGGGATCCTCGGCTATAATTAGCCTGGCACGGGCGCAAGGGACGTGACATAATCTTTTGTCGGCCGATTAGCGTTGTCGCGGTCCAGGAAACACCTGGCCACTCGTCCCTCGCTCTCGTCTACGGGCCACGTCCCGTTAAATGCACGTGAAAAACGCACTTCCTTCCGCTTTGCCGCCTCGGCGAAATTGCCGCAGACACGCCGGTCGTCTGAGTGCTGGCATTGAACCTTCCCGCTGAAAGGAGCTGTACACACCGATCTCGTGCTTGATATCGCACTTTTATTCGCCGGTGTAAGATTGCTTTGTCGTCTGCCAATATTTTAAATATGGACTTCATATTTCTTTGAATAGTATAATACACTGATTTATTGTTACACTCAAAATACCATGTAAATTCAAAATTTTGAAAATTAATACGAACACGCACCAAAGAGAGCATAGGAAGAGAGTCTCTTAAGCATTAAACCCATTCCCAAAATCAAAATCCCATTATACCTCAAACCCATTCGCGCAGTTCACTGTGCACAATAAAAATTCACACGCATCCTCGGGAAACGTGAAAAGCATATGCATGATAGCGCACTCTCCCGATCATTTATCAGCAACACGCGTGTTCCAGCAATGGTACAATCTATGCAAACTCGGCAAAGCCATCGAAAAATCGGCTTTTACATCTGCTAGTAACACACGGGAACTGAGTAATCAAGGTTCTTGGCCGAAATTGTGACGGTTAGGTTCGGGCGTCGAAGGGAGAGGGCGGCTGCGCGCAGTATGTGTCGAGGCGAGCGCGTGGCATCAATCATCGCAGCGAAAGAACCGGTTCGCACTCGTTCTCTCTCTTCGTCACTCGTCCCCTCTCCATCGTGCCACGGTGTCGATCAATTTTTATCGCGGACACTCGTGTCAATATAGTGCGCTGAAAAACACCGCGCTGTCGAGTGGGCGGCGTAGGAGGGCGAGGGCGCGTGCCTCGCATGTCCAGCAAAAAGATTGCAGTTCCAATGGTGTGCGAGCCTCCCACCCCATCGCGGTCACAATGTCCGCCGAATCGAATTCAAATTACATACACCGTCCTACTCCTATCGGCTGTTCACTGTTCACCCCTTTTCGCTCAATTCCAACCCCACCCCGTCCCCCTTGTTAGCTGGGTGAAGGATTCTTTTGCGGTCTCGGTGTAGACGTAATAGTGTGGTATTAGGCGAGGGCAATCGACGAGCCGATGTGTCTGCACCGACCTGGACATGTAGAGTTAATAGGATCGTTCCTTTGGGGTTGGGAGAGTGGCTGAGTTCCTTTAGGTGTTGTGTTTGCCGTCGGATTGGGATGTTAGAATGAATTTAGTCATCAAACACTTTTACTCTCCGGTAGTGATTTACACCGGCATTAGCTTCAATCTTTTTATCAGAGTGTTAATTCGTGTTGTATTGGAATCGTGCTTATTGAGCGCGGCAGATGCACACGATTTCAACACAGGTGGTCATTCGACCCTAATACTACATTTACACTTACATTTACACTTGGGAGTCGCAGTAGTTGTGCATATCTGTGACACCAACACACTAGCTAGCTTTGAGTCGAGTATTCAATGAGCCAGGGACTTAAGTGGCTCGAACCTGATATCGTTACATCCGCTCGTTTAACGCCGAATTAAAGACAGCCCGAAGGCCGGCGCAGGGGTTAATTCCCCGTAATGATGCAGGGGGTTAATTTCCAAGCTTCTCGGCGTCTCGCGGCGGTCTCGCTGGGCGGCGGTCTTTTTTTGCGGAAGCTCTTTGCGGTCACGGGACAGCAGCCGTCGGGTACCTAGGGGCCAGGAGGTAGGTGCGTGGCCCGTTAACGAGCAGTTACGCAGCCGGGCCACCGCAGCAACAGTCTCTCTTTCACTCCCCGACCGCCGCTGCCGCCGCCGCCGCCGCCGCCGCTTGCTGTCCCGGCACATGGCGTCCCGTATAGGAGGTTTACCTATATTTAGCGCGATAAAAATACACCATCGCGCCTCCCGCATCACGGCCTCCCGGCCCGCCAACTCCCGATTTAAACTTATACATGCGCGCGCCACTGATACGCCAGATTCTAACCTGGCGAATAACGCGCTCCCATCCTCCCAACTCACCCTTCGCACTTTCTCCCTGGGAATACTCGACGAGATCTGAGGGATTCAAGAAATGTTGAAGGTGGCAGAAATTATTTTTAGGCTTGGCAGTTGAAGGGGTTTCGGGCGAATTCGATCAGTTTTTTCGATTTTAATTACGATTAAATTTGAGTTACCTACGCCTCCGAATTTATGATTTTAATTTTGAATCAATCAAATATTCAATTCGCGGTTGAGATTTTGAGTGAAATTTTCGATTGAAATAACTGGAATCTAAGTGGCTTGAGCCGAATCAAAGTATTTTCTTTGTTTTTAATTACCATTGGGTTGGAGTTAATTATATGTCGGATTCAGAGTGGTCAGGGCCTCAAAAATGTCGAATCAAATAGTTGGAATGAAAGGGATTTGGGTCGAATCAAACCATTTTTCGATTTTAATCACGTGTGAATTTGAGTTACTCACAAGTGCACTAACGAGTTGGCACTTTCGCCGAAACTCGCGTTATGTGTAAGTGAAACAAGGCGAAGTAGAAAGGGACGGGCGAAACTTCGCGAAGATTCGACGCGGCAGTTAAGAGACACCTAGTGGGAGAGTGGGTAATGCGAGAATTGGCCACTAAAGAGAAAGAGAAATGATCTGCTGGCGCGAGAATTTATTGTACCAAGTATCAGAGGCAAACCACTCGGAGGCTCACGTCTTTATTAATCGTGCGTAAACTAGCTAACTAGCGGCGGACAGAATGAGCAGTGGTATCGTCGCTCAGGTATGTTCTGCAATCAACCTTCCTCTATGTACCCACCAGCATCCAACGCAATGGCAAGGAGTATTTACTGTTATATAACCAATTAGATAAACAACTTCTCATGCAAGATTTACGTGATTTCTACCTGACAATAATAATAATAATTCTAGAAGAAATCAAATTCTTATTCACAATTCAAAGTTCCTCTTCCTAGAAATGTGGCCTTAAGTAGATTGGGACGCGTCGTGTATTATGACATTTTCACTGGTGGAAGCGCATTTTGTCACGGATGCGTCAACCTTTTTCCTAATTTGAATTTATACCAGTGGCGAGCCCCACTCGCTTAGCTCTTCCTCTCCTTCTATTTCCCGCTGCCTTCGAATCTCCATCGCACTCGCACGAATGCTAGAAGAGCACGACACGCCGAGCCGTAAATCCGCGAGAACAAATCGGTGTCGCCGCCCGACAAAAGACACCCAGGCCACTTTCGGTCCACGGCGTAGTGTGTACGCTCCTTCTCCGGCTCTGTCTTCGGATTTAACCTGAAAGACAGCGTTCGGCTGCGAATGAATTCGTGGAAAGCCTGGTGCACTGTGCGTGATTTAGATTCTGCGTTACCGTCCCTTTATAAATTTATTTGTCTGGCAGAGTTGATTTCGATCAATCTGATTTCATTGGTGAAATATATTTGATTAATTATTAATATCTCGATTGACAATATTTATTTAGAATACTTGTCAGTAGAGCTTTGCTTATTTGCGAACACTGGAACCTAATGCACCTTGAAATATATAACTGTAATATTTTATAATGAGATATAAATTGTGATTGGAAACGCTAAGACTACTGTTCGTTGCAGAAAGTCCGCTTCGCCAATGTCACCAGTGCCAGTCTTCTCTTACTTAGCGCTAAACACGTGTAATTATGAAGTAGTTTTCCAGCCGGTGCGGCTCGAGCGCGATAATTGGAAAGTTTCAAGTAAACATAATTCCCGGCAGTCTTTCACAGGTACGCAGAGTCCTTAGCCCAACCTTCGCCAGTAATTACATATTCGACGAGGGCGAACTTTCGTCGCCCTTTTCAACGAGTTGCGCCCGAGTTCTCCTTTTTTCCTCGCTTACGAACAAGTTGCGGAAATCCCACCCTCTTTCCTGCGCCAATTTGTTTCAATCAGTTTGAACGGCCAAAGTTTATTTTTTCTCTTGTTTCTGGGAACCTGGTAAATTAATGCGAATTTAAAATAGATACATTTTTAGAATAAGACTGAATATTGCTGGGGTATTTTATGTTATTACAAGTTGTGGCGTTGTCTTTCGCAGTCCGTCGCTATAGTTTTGTTATGCAACCGCAACGATTGTCGCCGGCCGTCGGGTGGGGGGCGGCATTTTTCCCGCGACGACGTCTTGTTTCGTCAGCCGGAAATCAGACGCCGGAGGATTTTCCGTCGCCTCCCGGCCGAACAAAGCTGCTCTTTATTCGAGGCTGGCGTTTGTCATCGTCAATTAAGATTGCGCCTTCGTCCGCGTGGATCGCCTTGATTCAATCATGCGGCGTCACTTTCGAATCTACACTTTTCACTTTCTTCCTGATTCCCTCCTCCAGTAATTAACTGAAGTTAAGGACGCTTTTTTTAGAACAAAGCTTCCTAAAAAAGCTTATGCCACGACAATCAATGACATGTGACTAATGGTTTATTTTCACTGGAGAAAAGATTCCTCGCGGCTTCGTCACTTGTTGGGGCACGAAAATCTGACAGATATATGTATTCGGAGCGCCTTATTAACTCGCAAGATACGTGCCACTGTAATGCCAGACTCTGCTAAACGCTTTGGCAGCAGCCAGCCGGCACGCGACTTCAACACGTCCCCTGTCGCGCACTGCCTTCTCGTCAACGTCGCCGATGACGCTTTCCCTAATGAACGCTTTTTACCAACTCACCACTGCCCTCGTCTCCTCACCTTAATGAGCTTTGACATCGTTTGGACACTTGTGCCAACCAGGCTCAGTTGAGGAAGCTCCTTCGACAACTGGGCCAAGTTTTGGGCCTTGGAATTCGACAGCTCAAAATCAGGCCCGATTTCAAATCATTGTCGAATTATTCATTGCATTGTGAGTTGTGGGAGTGGGAAACAAGAGAATCTACGTTATTTTATTAATAATTCCGTTCCGATTCGAACGAATTTATTTAGTTTACATTTAAACAATGGAAAAATACTTATATAGTTAAAGACGTTGTAGTTGATTCAATATGAATTACCAAGTACTCAGCAATACCCGACTAAACTGGGACTCACGATCGCCTGACAGCCGGAAGTCTAATGTGCGCACCGATATTTTTCTGCCTCGGTAAGCCGAGGCTGTGTGCGAGTGGCTAGCTACGTAGTATAACGAATGGACGGCTGCGCGAGCCACGATTACATCGTCGTCCTCGGCGCTCGCGAGCACATTGTGCAACGATAACGATGACAAAGACTAACCGTGACAACACGCCGCCGACCCAACCTAGCGCGCGCTCGAGGACTACGGCGATAATGATAATAGCGTTGCGGGAAGAAAAGAAACTTTTACGGGGCGCATTAGTGCTGGCAATAATTCATGCTGTTGCGCGGGAGCCATGCTTGCCTGGAATAATTCGGGAATACAATATGTAATAATAGTGGTAGTCGTTTTCTTCTGTCGGAAAGTCGAAGTTAAACTTTAGTCAAAGGTCAAATTGAGTAGTTAGAGCAAATTACTTTTTTTAAATGTATTATGAAATTCATGTGATTTACTTTATTTATTAGATTTAGTTCTTGTCCTTGAACTTTTGACCGACTTTTAATTATAGTACATTTGCATACTGGATTTATTTGCTTATTTTCATATGCTAATTATTGTGCGCGTTTGTTCAACTGATTTAATTGATATGGTTTTAACTTTCTGGTATTCGTCTGGCAAAGGATATTCTCGTATACAAAGGGGAAGACAGACTGAGAGAAAGGGGGGAGAAAGAGGAAGAGAGGAGACGCGCGCACCAGTCTATCTTGGCATCGCGGAATTCCTCTGTCTATGAGGGCGAGTATTTGTATGTGCGGATCAAAATCCGAGAGCGCCCGGCTTATTTTTAGATATGCCTCGAGCCTACCCGCCCGATCATTCCCCGCTAAATCATAAGTTTCGCCGTCCCACCGAGCCTTTCCCATGAGCGCACGGATAAATTGATCGCCGAAAATTATCTGACACGTCGACTCGTATTGTTTTCTACAAAGATGAAAGTCTACACTTAGTTACATTTTTCAATACTGTTCGAAGGGTCATTTTAAATGTATTTCTCCGCACAACTCCGAGGTTAGATACAGCAAGGCCAAGTCAATATTTGTTTACTCCTTGGCAAAAAAGCGTTGCGCGAGAATCTGCAATTGTACAGCACTAATTGAAATCGACGCGCTGAATATGCAGGAGAGCAATAACAGCGCAGACTGGAGCGCAGAGGGAAAAAGCAATTATGCTAAAATTTTCAGGGACACAACACCATCAGTACACACAGGGCGGTGGGGGAGACAATTGTTTTCCAGGCGGCGCAGGAAAAAAAGGAACCCAGCACGCACTGTAATTGATCGATGTTTGCGCGTATATTTGCGCCGGCCCTACATCCGCGTTTCCTTCTTTTTTTATTGCAGTTTTTATCTACTTAACCGGCATTGTAAACCTGCCGGGGCTGCGCTGGCCCGCTTTTTATTTCATTTGCGCGGTATTTGATCGCGTCGGGCTATTTATATGTAAATGTTTTTTCGAGTGGCGGACGGCGAGCGTCGGTTTCTAGTGGCGATTGGCGCGATCGCTCATACAAAGCTTCGGCTATGTTTATCGGGTTGGCCGCTTTACATTCCGTTCGCGAGCGTCGGAATGTTTGGTGACTTCACTGGAATGGAAAGAATCCAAGTACTTACTGCGTTGGTCCGACATTCTATAAGATTGATTATTTAATTGACCAAGAAAATGAACATGCTATCAATGATTAAGAATTCGTGCCCGACTTACACGCTTTGCTTTGGAAAATGAATTAATTGGATGAACTTCGGTGTGAAAATACTCATCCAAGCAGTCAAACCTTTTTCACTTGTTGCGCAGGGCGCCTCAGTACACTCGCCGTTTAAAAATACTCAATGTCTTCCACTTCCAATACGAGGCCAGTTTATAGAACGGTAGTTAGTGGGGACTCGGAATCCAGCTTCTTCTGAACTCCGCACGTGCTGCCACGTGCGAGCGAAAGAAGAGAATCAGGAAGAAAACAGAGTAGCGAGACAGGCAGAAAGCTCGCCCCAAGGACTAATCCCGAGCGTCCGACTGGGCCAATTTTCCGTGAAGCAAGCCCGGCTTTATTAAGTGTCCGATGCTACCACTTTGTGCCCTCGCACCTGCTGCTCCGCAGTTTCGCACTGTGTGAGAGAACCCCGGCGTGCTCTGCTTCGTCGAAGGCACGTGGTCCCCTTTTCTACTTACGGACGCGGAGTTCTCCCGACTCATGTTCCAGCTGGGGTGTCCGGTTGACGGCGCGGCCGCTGTGACACCATCTTGACGCCCATCACACCTCAATTAATTGTGAAATCGTACGCCTTAATTACGTGGATCCGACGGCCCAGGCCACCGCGCGACGCAACCTTCCCTCGGAATTTTTTGCCAGTTAATAACACTGATATTAGAAAATGAAATCAACTTTGAATTTTCAATTAACTGCCAATCATTAATTTCTCTTCGGTAGACTAATTAACGGCCTCAATTTCGCGGATACTATTTGCGATTTTTGAACATCCGAATATCAAAACGCAATTAAGGGTTTTCCATGCCTACCCAAGCCACACTAATAATAGCAACTGGATAATTAAACTTACCCTCGGCAATGACATCGTTTCATCTAATCAATCATTACAATAAATAAACCCCTTAATCTACAGACTAGTATAAACCGCCGGGACTTTGTGTGTCGGTGCACGTGCCATGGGACGAAGGAGAGGAGTCACGTGCCGTATGCAGCAGCTCTCGAAGAGGTTTGTCTCGACTTCCACGCGGTGGCTGCGGCGGCCCTCTCCCGCTTCCTCTATCGTTGTGAGAGGCGACAGCACGTCTCACCTTAACGGATCGTGCGCTTCTTCACGCTTGTCATGCCTCGCTACGGGCTGCCTACCACCGGATAATGTAAAGCAACGCATCTCCCTTCTTGCGCCCGCGGTTTTTCCAGCTGATCCTGCGCTCCGGATTTTGTTACACCATTGACGCGGCGACCTCGTCGACCTCGCACTCTGCTCCTCGTAGCTTGTGAAGCTCGGACGTTCGGGTGTTTGGCATTTTGAACAAACTCGAATGCTTCAAAGTCTACAGTGTCCGACGATTAAATACAGTAGATTGAAGTAGATTGAAGTAATTTATAATTGTATTTTACTGGTGTTGAATGATTCGATTGGGGCGCGAAATAACGGATGAAAATGTTGTTACTATTAATTCAGCATAAATCTTTGGATCTGTCAAGTCGATGTGTGAGAGTCTGTTCTACAGAAGACGGGTTCGTCCACTAGACCGCGCGCTGGACAAAACTGGCCGGTCTACAATTGATCAGGTGTTTGGACCGGCGGTGCTCGGTGTTTCGACGGGAACGGGCACGGGACAACTGTCGATCGCATTCAGGAGGCAAAAGCCGAAAGAAGTGATTTACGCAATACCTGCGTCAAAAATTACACTTAAATCCGCTTTCTCCTCTCGTAGAAAATAAAAAATAGTTGAAAACCGGATTTCAACCCCTTCGAACAGGGAATAGAATCCTTTTTACAAGCCATTCAATGTTGCCTATTTACGTGCCGTTCCCATTGGAGTAGAAATGCGACTCTATAAAAGCAAATCCATTTTTTAATATGTATCGTTGCGATTTTGCAATACGCGTGGTGGGGTTACACGGGAAAGAGAGGAAAAGAGGACTGGCAGCGCATTCGTCAGGAAATAGAGGGACGGCTCGGGGAGAGATCGGGGAAGAATGAAGTTATGGAATAGCCCGGAGGGGTTGGAGAACGGAGGGGCACTGCTGTTCGAGGGAAGTGCTTCCTTTCTCATAATGCATGAAACGAACCTTCTGCCTTCAGCAGCGCACTATCGCTCCTCCGCGCGTCCTACCTCCTTCGCTAACGACATCCTTCGGCTTCGTATCGTATCTCGCCCCCCGAATTATTAGTCGATCCACTGACTCGGATCCTGCCGGGACGACAGAGTCCAATGGAGTCAGTCAATTTCTGCAGAAATGCGTAGCTTGGCTTTCTAAGGGAATGCGACACTTATTCCGTGCAAGATATTAATTTTGGGGCTAAAACCGCCGATTTACAATGCATTCGTCAGAGTTGGAAACACTTAAATTCTTCTATATTTCAATAGTTTTAGAATTGAAACTAAGGTTCTTCTAGTAATCAATCATCCACAGTACCGCATCGATTCATTCATTCTTCTACCATTAGTTAATCAACAAATTTATGGTAGAGGAAATGGAAATTGTAAAATATAAAAGAAAGATATCGTTATAAGAGATAGAAATTATATTGAAACTAGTAATAATATCCCGTCCAGTTGGATTGCTTTCCGATTTCTAACAAATATCTTTCTGTCTGATTACAGGTAAGGATGAACCAGGCATACGCTCGGAGCACAAGGAATTAATCGTCACGAATTAATTGTGCTAAGAAGAGGGAGCCTTTACGTGTGCGAAGTGGAGTTGCCGGGGTTGCATGCGCTTTCGAGCGACGTAAGGGCAATGCTAGCAGGAAATACTGACTCTCTCTCGGGTGATGCATGATGTAACATTGCTGCGTACATGCATATATGCACTCGCTCAATGTTGCGCCGCTCGTATTCAGCAATGTGCCTCTCGACAAGGGCGCCTTCGTTCTCGTTGTATTACACTGCTCCTCATAGATATGAAGACACGCCTTGACTGACGTAAATAAGGTTGAGACGTGCCGGGTGTCTCATCGAGTCTTGTAAACAATTCGTCGTATTTGTACTATTATAAAAGAACAAAATCATCGAAGATTAAAATCATTTTTCGGTTATACAGACTAAATAATAGAATCACAAGTGTTTGTTCGGAAAATATGTTAGCCGTTAAACGAATTTTCCAAACAAGTGTTATTTTTTAGAATTAGAAGATGAATAAATTAGTTACTCTAAAATATTAAAAATGTCTCAAGTTTGGACATATTAAAATGATGAGCAATCTGACAAGAACAGTCTTCCCTTTTACGATGAAAAGACTGCCAGTTGTGACAGCATCTTCCGCCTCTCATCTCGTCCGCTTCTTATTAGCGGGCAAGCGCATTATCCGGCGCGTTCAATGCTCGGAGATGCTGGTTGAAGAAGGATCGGGTTTATCAAGCTGGCGGGCGCGCATCGGCGGTGGTGGCGAGGAGGCAGGAGGAGGAGCAGCGCGGCGGAAGGCCTTGCCCTCTTTAAGGCAATTAATGACTCAATCGGGATCAGGCTGATTGAGCCTTTATAAGGGCCTGGGGATACGCGTGGCCGGACTGCGCGATGCGCAGAATGCGCGCGCGGCCCGAGCCCGCATTTATTAACGCGCGTTGTCGCCACCGGACCCAATTAAGGACGACCGGCGTGAATCGTGGAAGCCCCGGATTCCACCAATCGTCTTTTTCCTCCGCTGCGATTTGCCCTCAAAACCCATCGCTTAATCTCCGCGGCACCGCAGGCACGCGCGAGCTTCTTCCTTCGATTCAATTGCACCGGCCACGTGCTTTAATATGATTGAAACTAAAACGAATCAAGTTGGACTCAAATTGAAATAACAGAAAACTGAATAAACTTGTCTGTTCTCTTTGAGTAATAACAAGTGGAGCAGCTTCGTAGTGAAAAATTAGACCAGGACTTGTGCCAGTCGCATGAATCAGAAGCAGAGTTTCATCATGTCCACAAACATAATGCATTTCGAGATCGGTGAATGCAAAATTCGTGTGAACTCTGGCTCGGAGGAAAACGGGCATGTACACACGTGGGCATAGGCGGTCAGTGGTCGATGTGTGTATTGCGCGCGACCAGGAGACAAGTGACGTTAATGCGCAATAAATTAGCAGCCTCCCACGCGCTCGGCGTGGCGCACGTTCACGTCGGATTCGCTCGTCTCTTGGAGTTTCCTGGCGAACTTGCGTTCAGTGTGTGCGCCTGTGTGTGCGCGTTCTTGTGGACGCCGTATCGCACGTACGACCTGTAACGCCACGGTCGACGCACGTTTTATGATTCCTCCGTATTGGGAACACCCTTTCGAGAATTCTCGGGCGAGCGGCAATTTATGCCGCTTATGCGACAGGTTTCTCGATTTGGTCGCGGCGAGATCGTGATCCTCCGCTTGTCGACGGGGGAATCCGAGTTGCTCGAGAGCGACCCACGTGCCTCGGCCACTTATTGATTTTTCTTGTTGATTTTTTGTTATTTTCGTCTCGATTTATCTCGATTTATCTCGATTTTTATTAATTTATTTCCTGCAATTTAATCGGATATATATATATTTCCATATGAATTTGTACTAGTAAAAAGTATTCGCAGACTTTTAAACATTTTCGATGGAAACTTCGTTACTTGAATTAACACGGGAATTCTGAATTGAACGTAAATCCGAGCGATATTCGAGGATAACTCTGACCCAACGTTTTATAGGTCCACGAGGGATTTCGGGCTAGATCGGTTAAAAAATCATAAAACCTTATCGAAGGTCGTCCATGAAAAAGATCCCAGTCGCCGTAATAGGTTCATTACGAAGGGTCGATGAAAACTTTATAAAGTGGCAGGATAGTGGCGTGACCTAGGTGACAGGACTTCGGACCCTGATCGTAAACCTGTATAGCCGTATAAGCGTGCTTCCAGCCCCATAATACTACGGGGAACGTGACACCATGGATTTATTGCGCTGTCATTTCCTTGTAAACAGTGTCCCGCGCCAATAATAACGACATTTTCCCTGCCACAGGGAGGAAGTCTTCGGAGGCGGGCCTGTTCCAAAATCTGCAACGTGATCGATCAGTTTTCCTGCAATTAGAAATGAATTGGAGTTCGGAACTCCACTTTTTTGATTATTCATTACCGTCGTTCTTTTTATCAACTTCATTAACCTAAATTACTAATTCGTTTATTAGTTGATATTCTTAAGCATTTGCTTTTTCAAAATCTAGAAATTTCAAGCTTGAAATTCATTGGGTTAGCATTTAAGAAATCTTGAAAGCGCAAAATCATACTTTTCCAGTTTTAATATCCATCTTCACTCAAACCTCTCTGGACTTTCAAATCCCAAGAACTCGAAATGACCAATCTCGACAATGGAGATCCTTCCAAACCCTAAGCTCGCATCACGAACCTCTGCTTTTACCAGTTTCGAGACGAACAATTGTTACACCAGCCTGGAATCACAAAGTATTCCAAAGGCATATGAATGCTGGACGATTCTGCTCTAATACTAAGTTTATCGCTCGATTGATCTTGAATATGCCGGACTGAATGGGGCAGGTTCTCAGCAAGTGGGAGAGGTGCGAGGATTCGCAATGCCCGACCGGATGTCACCGAAGGGGGTAAATGATCGGAGCTGGATTCTCCAGAGGCGTCCTTTTTTTCGAGGATCGGTCGACCGGTTTTCAGCAGGCTCGTGTAACATCTTCGGGCACAGTAATCCCACGGTAATTTGGCTGGAACAGATGTGTCACTGTTCCTTCGTCAGCCTCGCGCTTCCATCTGTAAGAGTACCTGGCGAGTGTCTCTCGGTGTAGAGGAAGATCGCCCAGGATATTGTCCCATATTTCTCAATGAAATATGCAAGCCATCGCCCGTAACTCGATCCTCGCCGACCTCTTAACAGTCTGCACGGGCTAAATCTTGCCGCTTCGCGCCAATGAAAGTCTCCCGCGGTACTAATCTGCTTTGCGAACGACCAATAAAGTGGGGTGGAAAGTGAAATACTTGGGTGGCTTTCTGACAATATTTTAGTTAATGCGGCGAATTATACAGGCTTAAATATAATTACTTTGAGACGTATTATATGACTTTGAACATTCTTAGAATTCTTCAAAGATTTGGCACTCTTCATTTTTGCCAATTGCAAAATCTTAGATTCACAAAGCTCACTTGCCAATTATGCAACTTCGTTTCCAATTTATAATATATTTAAACAGATATGATTTCGGGAATTGGGTAGTTTGAGTTTCAAATCGATGCCTTTCCCTTGCGAAAGTGGCGCGCGCGATCGCCAGGAAATTCCACAAGCGATCCTGTTATTATCAGTGGTGAGCAGCTATCACTTTTACTTTTGACTCCAGCGGTAATTGATAGCTCAATCTTCGGGGTCAGGTGTCAGGGATTGCGAAACAGTGAACAAAGTTCGAATCTCGGCGCTGCACTTTTTGCCGTGCTCTTTTCTCTTCTTCCGCGCACTCTCCTCCATCAATCTCTTTTTCCTCGTTCAATCGCTTGTGAAGACGCAGTTCATCCTATCATGAAACACGCATTGGCTTTTCTTCTTAATTATCAATTCTGAGATCACTTCCATTAATTACTCCAGCAGATATATTTCCAGTTTTTTCAAATCTGTGTTTATTAAGCATATTGCCATATTTGCCATGTCAATCTCCAATGAAAATTCTCTGTTGGTCACTTGATAAATATGATCGTCTCTTTCTCCGCAGACGAATTCACGGAAAAAGCCCGCTTGCCAATGACTAAAACTACAACTGACTGTTTGCAAATCTAATCTCAAAGCAATTCGCGAAATAAACTCAGGATTCAGTGTCGATGGCGAAATGGGAATCTTTCCTCTGTATCCTTGAGTCCGGTTTCTTGGCCGGGTGTAGGTACAGGCCAGTCGATAGGTACACAGAGGGCTCTTTCGTCATAGAGAGCGGCGACCCGGTGGCACACGCGAACCTGCTGTTAACGCATACCAGCTCCTGCTAAATAATGTAGAGCTATAGCGCGGCATTATCGGTTTCACATTTGTCACGATTCCCAGCGAATGCTCCCTGCCTGGCTAACCGGCATTCTTAGCGCGTCGATGATATCTCTGGCCTGATTGAATTATTAAACGTCCGCCCTTCTTCCACTCTTCGCCGGCTAAATCTTTGCCAGGTGAAAACACTTTATCGATCATCGTCGATCTAATCGTTCCGACTAATTTTTAACTAGCTCTTCCCGACTTGTTTCATTATTTAGTGCTCCTAAAGGTAATTAGCATTTGGAGACATATAATTTTACTAAAAATAGAGGAATATTTATCAATTCCTAAGTAAAGGCGTTTATTTTCTGACGCAACTCCAACTTAAAAGTGTGATATTCTCATCACAAGCGTGAAGATCGAACCGAGAAAGCTAGAAATCATGATTCGCCACAAGGATCGAGATGAAAGTTGACTTCCCCAAGTTCGACGCGTGGACTTCTCCTTTATTGTACCTCACCCGACAGCAGGATTACATAAGATTTTTGCCGACGACTCGTCCGTACTCGGCGCTCGGCGGAGAAATAATTGTCGGCTGCTCGTAGATCCGCATAATAGTCGAAGCTCATAATTACGCAAGCTTCGGGGAGCGCAACAGGACCCTTTTCTTTCCGCAACGACTTAGACTCGGTGGTTACGTGGAGACCTAGATGTGTGTGTGTGTGTGTCTATCCAGCGTGCTCTCTCTGCGATTTCATCACCAGAGAGGCCTCACACCGTTCACTTTTCCAGCAATGGCCACTGCCCGAGTTCCAGCCGGCGCAGCCCACCTCGTGATTATTGGTCTTTTATGGTCGCCACGCGTCCCAGGCGATTTTCTACGTTCCCACGACTACCGGCTGCGGCCACTGGCTGCACTAGATGCAACTGCGTTTCCTGATAAAGGATTCTTGCCTGAACATGGCCACTCCCGATCCGCCGGGTTCCGTCAACTCTAAAGTGAGCAGTTTTTGCTTAACTGAACTCACTTTAATTAATTACTCTGCTTTTTTCTTAAGAAAATTTGTCCCTTTGGTGGCGAAGGTGCACTGGAAATGTATTGACCCGGTTTTTATCAGCTTTAGCGTGCTTCATTTTATTTGCATTCTACTCACGTGTAACATAAATACAAAGTCTCCTTTAAATAATTCGAATGCCATCGACTATCTTCCTGAATAAATGTCGGTTCCATTTTCAAAATTATTAAACCATAAAGATCGACTATGTTTTATTCCATGCACTCTAATTCCGCAATGCAACTGTGCGAATTGAATCATGAAAGATCCATCGACATCGCAATGACTCAAGAAACGTTGTTTCACTGGGTTAAGCTTCCACCGTCCACGGACTCGTACACATACAAGAGACGGAGGCGTACACGTGTATGCCGGTCACTCGGTGGGGCAGGGATCAGTGCAACGTGAAACCCGGTTGTGCTTCATGCTTGATTTCACTTCGCTCCTCTTTCTAAATGGACTGACTTGATGCCACTTCTGAGAGAGGCGTGTGTACGCCGCGCCGGTTGACACTAGCTCTCAGATCTATTTCCGGTGTCAGTTCCCTCGCACTGTCCCTCGCTCTTCCTCGCTTTTATGTACACCCTGCGAGGGTGACTGCCCCGAGGTATTCCCCGCCGGCGACAATTCTTCCGGAACGAATCACTCGCCTGATAATTAGATCGGCTGGTTAGTCAATCCCGGTTTTTAGAATAGGCGAATGTTGGCGATTCCCTTTTTCCTTCGAGGACTCCAACTTGTTATTATTTACTTCGAATAATTAGGTTAGTATATTTAATGTTTCATTGGGGCAATAGTTTGTAGAGGCAAGATTAATTCTTCCTCTCCATCTTGAAATTCCTGAGATTGGCGCAGGGAGAGATAATAGTGTGAATGTTGAGGTGCGGAAGTCGTAGCAGGGAATCACGGGAAGGAAGATAAGTAAAGAATCGGCCGGAAGCGGCCCAGGTGGATTAGCGGGATGGCCGGTGCGGAAAAAGAGGGATATATCGTCGATAAAGTCCGCGGGTGGCGATAAATCGCCGGGGCAGCGGTCCGATTACTGCTGCGCCAGCGACGAAAGTCCTTGCTAAAGGACTAAATCGTGTATGGCCGGGGGTAGCTACGATGCTGGTGCGGCGGCGTCCTCCGCCACTCGCTGACTCAGCTGTTATTTCATTCTCGAGCGCAGAACGACCGCTTTCCTCTGTAATCAAGTTCGCCACGGCCTTCTCGCTCCTCGGCAAAGCGCGCGCCATGGAAAAGCCCTGCTTCGACCTTGCTTCACGCTCACCAAGGTCTATCCTAACGAGGATGCGTCTTGGCAGAAACAAACAGCGGCTTTTTCAAGGATTTCTCCCATCAAGGTGGCTTTTAATGATAAGTTCTTTTACTTTGAATACGTTTTGGATAAGCCTTTTGGATACTTATTTTCGGAACAGATTTTGCGGAAATGCGAATTGGAGACACTTAAAAAGCAGAATTCTATTCATTTCTATATTTCAAGTATTGTCTAGTGAGTGCTGGAACTTACGGAATTCGGAATTACTATCATTCTAGATTATAAAGTCAAGTGTCAGAGTTGGCTTTCGAGTTATAAAGTTGTGGGATTGCTCGGATTTCCGCGGACGAACGTTCGGAATAACAAACTTTCGATATTGTACGGGTTTCGAATTGCAAATACCTGGGATTACAACACTTTATAGCGAGAAATATTCCGGGTCGCGAAAATTTGGATATTGCAGGGCTTTCGAGGTGTAGTTTTAGAATCGCGAAATTCGCAAAACTTCCATTGCGCTGGAATTGCATGTAAAGTTAAACTTTTTGTATTTTACTTGATAAACATTCCAATTTCTATGCGTAATTTAAATAATTTGTGGTAAATGAAAGAGAAACTAGGAAACATAACTTTTGACGAAATTCTCAACTTCTAATCATTTCAAATTAGTTAAAATATTGTGAATCAAGTATTTCTGACAGCTCTAACCAAACCACTGCATTCCGTCAAATATTCATTCATCGTTACCCAGTAATCGTACTTCCGACCTCTGATATTTGTTCTTCCTGTTTACGAGGAGCCAAGTGGAGCAACTTCCGAACCCCAAACTGAGGTGAAGCCGTATAAAGTGAAGTTTGAAGTCCGCACATCGGCAGCGCCGGAAGAATTATATGGATTAATTAAAGTTTCCTGGGATGGGAGTCTCTAGAAAGTATATCGGCGATAGTAGATCTCTCGGCGAGTGTCTCGGTGGTTTCTGCCGTAACTTTCGCGCGCGCCGGCCACGCTGTCGCCAAATGAATTCCCCCGAGAAAGCAGACTCGACGATTCTTCTGGAAGTCCGCTCTCCTTCTCTCATTAGTTCTCGAAATAACCTGAGAAAGATGGGCTTGTGAATGATCATACTGCGGGGAATACGTAAATTCCGTTGATTTTAAAATGACTGTTGGTTCATTGGACTAGACCTTGACAAAGTTTTAGAGGATTCATTTAATTCAAGTTTGACTTGGATTAACAGTCACGATTTTAATCCAATTCTATACAACTTGTGCAAATTCTATCAAGAAAGTATTGCAAAGTCGGTAATTATAAAATATGTTTAGTCACTTTTGTACACTTGAGTCGGGTGTACCACAATCAATTTTGATTCATCATTCTAATCATGTGCACTCGAGAATCATGAAAAGTCCACGCCGCTTACAAAGGAATCCTTTCGAGTGCCCGAAAATCCCTCGATTGCGATCTAATCGCTAAAGGAAGATCGAGAAAGTCAATTACGGACAAAAGTGCCGGCACACCTATTCGACCGCTTTCGTTCCTGATGATTGATTCCGATTCTCCAGTTTTCGGCTTATCTTCGCCGATTACCGCGCCGCGTGTCGAAAACCTTTATCGGCAGTTTGTATCGGTGATGCTATCGCGGCCAAATGTTACGTAAACTCGGCTATTCCGCGATATGATATCGCTTCCTTAGTCACATTGTTTCGAGAAAGCGTGGCACGCTCGGATTTGCCCTCGCCCGTTATTTTATCTAGCAATATCTGCCGCCTTCTTAGCACCCATTTTAACTTTCAAGGTTCTCCGTGTCTAATAAATAAATTTCCAATTTCAATACGAATTTTTTCACTGTAAAGTTCGAGAAACTACTTTTCATTCTTAGATTGCGAGGTTATTTGCTAGTCGATAATTTTCAGGATTCGATTATAAGTTTAATGAATCTATAATTTATATCTTTGCATAATGAAGCCACGTTATACTCGTAAATGCTGTTATTTAGTAATTTTCCGTATTAATACAGAAACGTTTAATATACGTTTTGCATGGATGCAATATTGGATATCGTTTGTGGCCTCAAATAGTCAAATTTTCAATGATATTGTATTAATCGTGATATAGAAGGCAAAATGGGGTTTAGAAGTAGAAGCAAATTTAGATCACCGCAGAATTCTTTCGCAGGAGATCGAGACGATCCCGCATACATACTACATAGATTGCAGTGCCGCAAGCCGGACTGTACCAGCTAATTCACACAGGATTATGCGGCAAATTGTCTGCGCCCCACCGACAATAATTGCACGCACGATTACTGGATCCTTTCGCCATTATTATCCTTGTGACATGCAGATTGCACATTACACTCCGTACATCACTTTGAGTCTCCCAACAAACCGCTCACCGCACAAGCACCTGCTAACAACTGGTCGGGAAAGTTCGTCCCACAATTGTCTTTGTACTCCCGACTGATTTCTGTGTATTTCGAATAATGGTGTATGATTAGTGCAAATGTTTAATGCCAATTTTTGTCGACATTAGTACTTTTTTATTTCAATTGCTATTTCACTTTTACGTAAAATCAAACTAATTTGACGCAAATCAGTTTGTGATAAAAATGATAGTCGATTGAATGAGAATTTTTTGGTAATTTTTGATATTCAACAATATGACTAAAATGTTGTTTGAAAATGGAATGCTAACTGAGAGAAATTTAATTAAGTCGACATAACTTGGTTGATTGCGTGAGGAGTCAAAATGGTAATGGAATGGCAGATGTTCGGGTTGCTCGGAGTAGTTCCGTGCATTCGGAGCTCGCATGTGGCGAGGTACTAAGTGTGCTAGGGCAAAGGTACAACATGTGTACAAGTGCGTGCCCTTCGGGCGGCTTTCCCGACCCAATAAAGGGAACGAGCCAATAAATCCTTAAGTAACGGTCTTTCTTCCGCCTTTATGGAGACATTCCTCGTCCGGTTCCTCTCACGCTCTCCCAGACACTGTGCGCGTGCTTCACTCGATGCTGCTCCTCTCGTAAAAACATTACACTCGCCCTAGTAGGGTTTCTTTAAACTTTCCCCTGCAACGCTTCACATTTCGGACCATCAACACCGTTTTGAATGATAAGAATTAATTATTGGCCGGTTTAAATTGCACAAATATCGAATTTAGCAATCATTTCCAGTCTACTGTTTCCTATAATTTATAAATCGTTTTTTACAAATTAAAGAAAAACAGGGATTCCTTCCGAAACTTACAGTAGTTGCAATTTCTATTTATTCATAATTAGCAATAAGTGTTTAGAATCAATATTACTTGGACACCCAACCAAGTTTCCCGAATTCCTCGCCGCAGTATTCCCCAGTGCACCGAAACGAGGCAATAAATTGACGAGCCAGTACGCGCGTATCCGCGGCACGCAAGAAGGGCGCGTAGCCTAAAAACTTGTCCCGCCAGGCTGATATCTCCGCTCTGTCGACACTTCGGCCCAACAAACCATGCGGCGATATATCTGTTTCGGAGACTAATTGAAGTAACACGAGCGAGCGAGCAGCGCTCAGTCCCTGGGGCGCTGCTCAAAAGCAAACGGCCGGGGGTTAGCCATGCAAATACGTTTAAAAAAGCCCGCTGGATGTCGCGTTAACACTTTCTTACCCCGGTGCTCGCTCCAATTAAGCCCGAATTATAATACTACGAAAATAATTAAACCAACTCGCTCTGATAAAAGCACATTTCATTGTACTGGAAAATAACTATTCACAGCCCTGCTTAATTTCTGTTTCATGCTATTATGTATATCTTAATTAATTGATTTACGCTGTCAATTAAAATATAGCATTAATTATACATAGGCAGACTTAAATAAGGAAACAGTTAGCACGTCCACCTTTTTGACCCAATATCAAGTTGCCTGATATTCGGCGAAAATTTGATTAAGAACGGCTTTTCATGCGGCAGGCTCAACAATCTCCGAATTATCACGCGTCTATCCAAGCGAGCGCTAGTAAGACAGACCAGTCTGGCATATACAGAAGGGTGGTGAACGCACACGGCGATCCTCGCTATCCACGTGCATGTGTTTGCCCTTCTTCTATATATAGAAGTCGGTGGGGGTTGGAAGGTGGGAGGGTTAGCATGACTCCCTGGCATTGATCGCGCGGCCACCCCATGAGCAACCCCTAATAACACCCTCTTCCTCCCTGCCTCATTCTCTCGCTCTCCTCTAGATTCCCTCTGTCTCGCTCCCTCCCTTCGTCTTCCCCCCCTCTCTTTCTCTCTCTCCCTCTCTCGCGGGCGCTTCATAGGTCGCTGCTTCCCCCGGGACTCCCACCCTTCTCACCCTCGAGCACCCTCTCGTTCGCTCTTCCTCGCCTCGCTCCCGTCTCCGTCTTCCTGTCTCTCCTCCTCGCCCTCGCGGCGAACTGCGCCCTTTGCTAACCCAATCTGAGGGCCCTGCGGGCGACGGCTCTCAACTCTCGTGGCGCTCCCTCTCACTGGGTGACTCGACTGACGTAGAGAGCGGCGCGTGGAGAGAGGAGAAGGCGCAGACGAGGGTCGAGACGACGTCCTTTCTTGTGCGGTGGAGCTCGCCCGGCCAGCTGGCCGGTCAGCTGATTGCGGGATACGCGCGAATGCCACTGCGCCTGCTGAACCCACCTTAACACGATGGACTTGATTAAGAACGCAGGGTGCAAGGTGTCAATGGGTTGCTTGGGATTCCATGCTTTCCGATTTTGGGGGAACGGGGTTGTACTGGAGTGAGTTTTTGGTTTTATGGGGTTTGGTTTGTAAGTTTGCGAGAGTCCCATTCAAATTTTATATGGGAAATTCGATTTTATAAAATCTCCGGAATTTTATTTTGGTGTAATATAAATATTAGGGAAATCTTAAGTTTATGAATTATTTGGTTTTAACTGGTTTATAGTTGAGGCTTGGTTCACAATACTAAGCGCACGTTATTACCCCGTAGGATTTCACGCTTTACGGGTGTCTGATGTCTTCTTTATGTCGCATTAGTATCAGATCGTCTGATAGATTGGAGGTGGCTTCTTTTTTTATGGGCGACCGTCTTAAATCGGTTTATGGGGATGTAAGCGATCACGTGGACTCCACCGATTCACCTAACCGGCAAACATTCCGATTTGTTTAGATTTTTTGCAGATATTTGTTTAAAGAATTAAACATTAAATTCAAGTGAAACAATCGTTCGATTTTTCATGGCGATCATAACAGTCAAAATAGACGCGACGAGCGATTTAATGAGTTTCTCGGCGAGGAACCGCAACAATTTCAAGAATTGCAAGTCGCCAATCAGCGGAACGATTGAAAAAGAGGCTGCTCGATGTTATTAGCCGCAGCGATTAATTCCTGTGCATGCGCGCAAAAGTGCGCAGGTGGGCAAGCGCACTGTTTACTCGGGCGATCGAATAAATAAAAAGCCGATGGCCCGCTCGTTCGCCGCTCGCGCATTGTACACAGAGGTGTATATCCCTCGACATCATTAATGTGTGTGTGTGTATGTGCGCGTGCCAGTAAGAATAATATTTGAATGCCAACAACAATAATTCGGATCATCGATAATGCTTAATAGAAATTTTATTACACCAACCCCCAAATCCGGGTGGAATTCGCCGCGTTTTTGTGCCGCATTTCCTGTTTGCCTGCGGATTATTTCCATTATTATGGGAAACAGCATGATTATGGGCTTGGTCTGATTGTTTCTGGAATATTTAATGATTTCGCGAAAGAAACTCAAGTGGAAATGTTTCCTGTTAATTAAAATAGATGATTCTCATTTATGTACAACTAATTACAGCTATGTGAATGTACAAAAATATTAACTGGTAGAATTTCCAAGCATCCAATTCCCAAATGTTAAACAGGAACTTGTTTAAGATGAAAGGGCTCGAGAACGAGACGAATCGGGTTCACTGACTCGCCAAGCCAATCCCCAGGATCACCGGGAAAAAGTTCATCCTCGCTTAATTCGTTCGGCGCATTAGTTTCGCGTTAGTAGCATGATTTATACTAATTGGCAGTGAAGAGGGTCGAAGTGGTAGAAAAAGTCCACGCCAATTTGCATTTTTATTAGATCCCATACATTCTTCTATACAAATGCCGGAGTTCAGGTAAAAGATTCCTATTAATTAGGGGGGAGAATGTAAAATGAAAAGAACACAGATTTACCGAAAAAAGTGAGGGTTTCCTGTGACAAATAATTAGTTCGATCGTTCTCTAGTCTCCAATGAGAAGCGTAGCTTAGCAGGGAGAAAAGGAAGGTTCATATGTATTGGTCGTACGTGTGCCAACATGAAATTACAGGCGTGCAATTAAATTAGCACATTTCAATTCTGTTTTACGCGTCACTCGCCTGATTTGTCAACAAGCTGGTCTTGCCTACCCAACCTGTCTAACTGTTAAGCGAACCCCTTTATCCAACCCCCCAATGATTCGCTCGTTCCATTCTGCTCGTTGGAATTGCGAATATGCCTGGAACAGTAACTGACACCTCTTCCTTTAGACTCAAGTTTCTTCAACTTCACCTTAGTCGAATCGAGCGATCTATGACTAAAATATTAATATTCTTTATTTTCACATTAAGCCCAGGAAAAACAATGAAATTAAATCTCTTCACTGTCACCCACTTAAACATGCATTGTGCAATGATATTTTCAATTATCCACATTGTGAAACATCGCATTCTTCAATGAACGAAACTTCACTCGCAGGGTTTGTGCGTAGAGGAAAACAGAGGACAGGTTAAGAATCTTGAATGATTTGGAGCAGTGAATCGAGTGCGAGTTCGATCGGCGTCTGACGGCGAAGCGTGCGAACGTCGAAGGCTGAGAAATTTGTCGGGCCGTGTCCCTTGGCGAGGGAGAGGGCGCACACCCCGACAGTAGGTTACCCTTGCAACCCTTGTGCCGACCACCCCACCACCACGTGTACGTGTACGTACACGAGGTGACGTGTCGCCTGGTCCCACGGCGTCGATTCTCTCGCGGGAGACCCGAAAGGCCAAGTTCTTTCCGGCACGATCGATCTTCCCTCGTACACATTGACACCTCGGCGTATATACATACGTGTCAACACGCTTTTGCCCTGTTCTCGAATCTGCGTGTGGCACACGTGCCGGCACAGGCTATTCTAAAGACTGATTTCTTGAATACTTTAGTTAAACAGAGATTATTAACCCTTGGATTATAATGGCTGTGTCATTTTAATCCCATTCCGATCTTCGGAAGGCAACAGAATGAACGAAAAAATAATAAGAAATTGTACGTTAAATTTTCGAAATCCATGCAAACATTTTAAACGTACTTAGAAACGTCTATGCATACTTCGAGGGTTAAACTAAAAATGAAACACATCTGAAAAATGTCCTAATTACAATTGCTAGTTAATTTATCATCGTTTTATACGAAGCGGTGTATTGTACTTATTACTGATTTAAAGGGAACAGGATCGCCCTATAAAATATACGGTGAAGTTTACGCAGCAGCGAAGTTCGATGGGGAAGATAGCAACGCAAGCGCGTAATCTCCTTTAAATCGTGTCGCGTGACCTTAGCGGCGCGGTTTACATAATCGGCATTCTCGTAACTTACATAAGCCGATTCGCAGCGGCTCGTGTTCTCCTCGATGTTTTACGGCGCGGCGAGATGCAGCAGGTATCAAAGGCGCCGAGAGCATAATTGCTACCTCACCTCGCACCTTCACCAATAGCGACAGCCAAATGAAAATATTCGCCGCCGATTTTTGTTTCGCCCCGGAGAAACAGTTCGTCAGCAACTGGGACTTGAGTCCCTTCAATACCAGCGCGATACTCCGCGAATCCGATAGGAAAGCAGCTGTCGAGTGGTTCTGGCGGGAGTTGGAGTGGATGGAAGTTCCAGTTCGCATGGCGCGTAGTTGGCGAGGGACGCTTGCGGGGAGACTCCGGCATTTCGCTTGAAATTTTTCGAGTAACACGCCAATCACTGATTCCAGAATGCCCTCTAGTGCCAGCAAGTTCTCGTCAAGTGAGAACTTTCTATCAAAATAAGCCACATTAAAATAGCTGAATCGTTGCAAGATATTTGAATCTTCAAAAGGCCTAGACTTCGGTCTCCGCGTATGGTAAAGTTACTTTGTTACAGGCGAAATCGGCCCAAAATATGAGTTTGGGAGGCCACTCCCTGCTCGCTTATACGAAATGATTTTGGGCTGGGAAAATTTTCAATGGAAAGAAGACAGCCCAATAGAGCGGAGCCTGGTACATAGTGGTTTTATGAGATTATGTATAGTCTTGTAGGCAGTGGTAGGAGTAAAGCGATGGATTTGCATTTGACAGGACCGAATTCGATTCCACCTAGTGTGCTCGTTGTTTTTGATACTCTGCTTTTTCTTTTGCATTATATTATTTATGTACACGGTTCAGGATACATTTAGCCCATCAGTTTAGAGTACGATTTACGATAGGATAGGCTTGACACTAGTGAAAGTCAGATAGTTTAACTCGCTTTGTTTATCTAAAGCAACAGAGAAATACCCATTCCAGTTATACATATATATGTTTACATAAGCCTACAACTAATGCCCCGGTCTCGGAACCTCGGGAGTCAGGAGCACCGAAGCCCGAGATCGGAATAGCGACAAGCGAGCATCGCAACGGTTGCCACAAAGTTATCGCCAGACGAACGGATACATATATTCAATCAAACACATGTGTGTTTGTGGATCGAATTAATCGACACACATCGGGTGCAGCTCCACCTCGTTCTTATGGTACCATCAAAATCTGTAGGTATCACTGCTGGCGTTTAACTCTCGAAAAGTCACCTGGGTAGCCTAGCCCCTTAAGTGCAAAACAAGTCTGAAATTAATTCTGCACATGCGTTTGTCTGTCCAACTACATGCATTGACATTACTCATATCTGATATAATACCAAATGTTTATGCAATCGCTGTCTACTTTTCAAGCAGCCCCACAAAGTTGCAGCCAACGAAAGCAATCCGGCGTATCAGGTTTACAAATCGGCATTAGGCTTTCCCGCCCGGTCGTCTGTGGGGCTCGTGCTGACGAAAATTCCGATCGCTCTCCTGGCCGGCACATTCGACATTCGGGAATATGCATGTGACACACGCAATTCGGGGCGAGTGGCGTGTTTGTGCGCGGAGAGTGGACAGGTCCACGAGGGACACGGCCGATCAGTCTGATCTAACAGAGATCGTTGTCTGTTCGCAGGAGGCATACACCCTGCCTAGCCCAGCCGGACTACAGGTTCTACGAGCTGAACAGGAGGTTACAGCAGCGCACCGAGGTGAGTTTTAACCTTTGCCTGTTATTCCAACTCTGTTTTAATTACGATTTTATTTTAATAAGTGGAATATTCGATTCTGCTTTGGAATTTAACGGATGGAATGTTTGTTTCGTAAAACTTTAGTGATCAGCTTTATAAAGACATTTACAAAGCAATTAGACTGTAATTAGTGTTCATTCACTGAGTAGGATTAATAAAAAATCAAACCCACTTTGAATGGAGCTTTTCAAATGAAGCTTTCTTATTCAAAAGTTATCGGGAATATTTCACACTGAACCATCAAAGAAAAAGTTATTAATTACCAAGCACAAGAACCTGCGAAGTGAAATTAATGTCTTTTAAAGTAGTCAGTAATGACTGTTTAATAATAATCGAATAAGAATTCGAAACGCAACAATGTCTCAAGCTCGCCGGATGCAGAATCGTCGAGCAAGCAGTCTTTCCCTCTTCCCTCTGTCTATCTTCTCTCCATGCATGATACACTGATTCCATGCATTACAAAATTATCTGGCCCCATAGGCGAGCCGCAGATAAAGCCAAGCTCTTCTCGGAGATTGCCGATAATGCCGATAAGATAGGTTCCTGGGAAACGGATTATTGTTTGCCCACATGTCATCGCCCCAACCGCCCTCTCGCCAGGCCTATTGAGCTTTCGCTCAATTTCAGACGCACTGCACTAATAGAATGTTTATGGCGGCGGATGCCAAGCACGTCGGAGCATTGTTAAGGACTCCGAATGGGACTTTCATTGCATTTTGCATTGATGAATTCAAGATTCTTTACAAAATGTAGTAGTATTGCCACTTTTCAATTTATAAATTATTTCGACCGGTGATTAGTGTTTGATGAAATTTCATCGCTAGAGCTTTCCAGATAATCTTTATTTTAAAAATATACATTCTTTTCTATTAACATCCTGACTTTGCGATTCCTCAATTATTTATTAGTAATAAATTTGAACGATTAAATAGTATGTTTTTGAAGTTTACCCTCCAAGCTCTCCATTTTCATGAAACTGGTCGAAATGCGCGAATATGATCAATGGCTACAACTCATCTCGAATTGGATTTCTAGTTAGATCGTATCTCAGTTCCTCTCGCGCTCATATCTCACGGAGAGGCGTTCAATGTGTCATTAGAATGAAGGCTCGCGAAGAAAACGAAAGTGGTTGGTCCCCGGCGGGAGTGGAAGGGACTGGTGGGTTAATGTGTGTCTTAATGAGCCCGCGATCCGCGCGGTCATTAATCTTTGCTCCCAACCTGCACGCGCGCGCGCACACACATATATTCTCGCATGCACGAATAGGACATTTTGTTCTTTTTCTTCCTGTTCATTCTGATCGCTAGACACGCTCGTTACATCACTCGACTGAATGCCTAATTAGCTGACAGAAGTTTGACGCGGCCGATAGTTGTTCTCAATTCGAAAACTGCCATTTCGAACTCTTATCTGATTGTCTCGGCAAGTTTCACAAGATTGTGTCACATATTCAACGAAGTATCATTAGGGAAGCATTTCGTGGTGATATTTAACGCAAAATTAATTCTTGTAAAACGAATTATGAATTATTCGTGCCTGGCGAGTAATTCGAACGGTCTTTTCGATATTTAATAAATTATTACTTTCTTTCGTCTACAATTGCGGATAATTCTCGGCCAGCGCGGAGAATTCATCAGCAAAGAAGGGAAATGCGGGAGTTCGGGACTCTTCTTGCGTTGAGGGTTCCGTCATGCGGAGGAACAGTGCGAGAGGCGAGCAAGTAAGCACCGGCATAGACAGAAAGTACTCCGGCAAACTTCTCTCTCCCTGGAAGAGCGGAGGAGAGAACTTCCTTCTCTCCCACGATAGAAGTGCGCCTACTTTTGCGACCGCAGCACAAAGATCCCGAAGATCTCGCCGGTGCGCTGTTGCGGCAGAGATCCTTAATAATCTTCTTACTTCTCGCGCGGCCGAATTAATCCTTCGCTCTTGCGGGCCAACTAATCTAGAGTGCGGAACAGTTGAACTAAAGAAAATTTAGTCATTTTTCTACCTGATTGATATTCTTTGTGCGAATTCCGTAATTACATTATTGCAAAATATGCATTTTGAATGTCAGAAGTTTAGGAGTAGAATTATCAAACCCGTCAGGTCGAGGGATTTCAAATTTGTCACTTACTTAATTAAACATTTCTAGCATCGTGTTTGTATAGTTGTTCGAGTTTGTGATTATTGTTCTGTTCATTTTCTTTCACATCCTGTCGATAGTCCTAGTGTTAAGGTTTCACCCTGGACTAGAAGATCATTTTGGAAGAAAGTTCAATTTCGTTTTTGTAGACTATGTCTTGAAATCGATACGAACACGAGGTGTCTAGCAACCAGAAATACTAACGCATGGTACTCATTCCGACCTTTTCCCTCGGCGAACTAATCGATGACTCGTTATGTCGACTGTTGTCTATGCACATGGCACACTTAGCTCATTGGCGACCCACAAACCACCGAAACTCATTGTCCAGTTGTGACACCAAATCCCCTACGGCACTTGACGAATCCTATCTTAATCAGCAACTACATATTTCCAAACGCCTATTATTCCCAAGCCTAGTGTTTGCGCCTAGTGAAAAATAAGTTTGGAAACTTCTCTTCCACTTTCTTTCCCAGCGAGAGGCAGTAACGAAAATCAGCGGCAGCGGCTGCGCCGACAGATTAAAATCGCAATAAAATTTCGGCCCAACTTCTTCTTCCTAACTCGCGCGAACCCGACGCTTATACATCAGCCGCGGAATTGAGCGTGCGCCTCGATTTACGGCCGTAATTCGCCCGAGAACTTTTTCCGGAATTCCGCCGCCTACCCTTCGGGCGCCACCTCCTGGTGCCACAGGCAAATGATGGGTCACCGGACTTTATGCTCCGGTTCTTATCAGTATTGGTGGATGATATGCATTGGCCACGTTAAAGACTTTGAGCCAAAATCAATATCGACAATAAATGAATTTCTCTTAAGTTATTAATGGAACAGTTTGATACAGTCTGTACAGACTGTAAAGAATATTCTTAAAAATATGAACGACCAAAAATTATTATTAGCGCTCAGTTAATTTAACGATCATAAAAATCGTATTTGCTGGTTTCATCAGCCCAACGATTCGCTACTTTCGTTCGTTTTGCCACTAATTAATTTCGGCGCTCGTATCCGTTCATTAACTGATTCTTTGGTAATATTGGCCGGTAATTAGCCGAGCGCTGTGAAATTTGTATTCTACTTTCCCTTCTATTTTAAACCTTCGCAACTGTAATGACTTTCTCGCGTCCAATAAACAAATTCGCATGTACTGCATAAATAAACATGTATATTTGCGTGGAGATCCAATGGGAAATAATTACAAATGAAATGAGTAGGTGGGAGTGGAGGAGAGGATTTTCTCGGTCGGGCGGAATCAGTTCGGGAGCGAATCGATCTGCGAAGGCAGCTCTCTCAGATCAACGGGACCTAAGCTCCAAAGAAGCCTATAGCACGTGATCGGATAGAGCCAGTGCGGCAGCGCCTGCACGGGCATCGACGCCCGTAGACGAAACGTAGCTCACGTGCGCGGACTACGAGACGAATTAGAATTAGCCGGTAAATGCGCTCGGGAACTGAGATATCTTCGCTCTCAATTCCGTGGACCGTCGCCGGGGCTTTCGTGTGAGTATTAGGCATTAGTTCTCACGCACAAGTGTTTCGAGTTTGTAAATTTCCATCAGCGAATCAAGGGTTTTCTTTCATTAAGGTCGAACTGTTACAATGTTAAGCAAGCAAGTATTCAAGTCCATTCCGATCTCTCTAAGAGGATTATATAATTATTTAGTGAATCCAAACCTCCAGTTGTCATATTATTAATTAGAACCTATGAAATCGAAGTCCCAGAATTTGCAATTGGTCAGAGATTTGTGAATGACAAATTTGGAAAAGTTGGAATCGAGTGAGAGTCCTCGAAATAGGATGAAGACCGCATTAGATTGAGGATCGTAGCAATAAACTGGCTAGAGCGGTGGGAAGCTTGGAGAAACAAGGGGCGAAAAGAAAAGATTTCAGTGCTCTCCGATGGAAGCCGAACGGAACTTCGCGCGCACATGCTTTCTCCTCGATACTTTCTCGTCTCGGTTTGCGCTACTACATACCTTTCTCGGGCGAGCTCCAGCCGGCCATTCGATGCCAGCCTGCGCTCTCACAAGCGGTGATTGAACACTGGCGAGAGAATTGAAATCTGACGTTCAAGTCTTGCCCGTCAATTCGTTTAATGCACTTGAAGTGACACCTAAAAATGACTTTTCAGACATTTTCCAAAAATATTTTGAGTCATTGTTGTGTCAGAGTAATTTAACACATTGTATTTGCAATAAAATCAAAATGATAGCCTGGCGCATGGAAAGTGATAATCCAAGTCTGCCTACCTCAAATAATTAATATTAAAAGTCTTAAAAGCAACCCATGATCGATTTTCACCGACGCAGCCTTGTAACATTTCGTGGAAAATGCTGCGAATTTCGGCAACATGATAGAATTGGGCTTATTGCCTCGAACGTGGCGAGAAATGGAAACTGCAATTAAACCAGAATAGTTTGCCAGGTTTTCCTCTGTCTCGTTCCGCAGCTCTCGCTTCATATTTTTCCCGGCCACATGGATGGCAGCGCACGCTCGCTTATTGATTCATTATTTTAATTGTTTATTGATTCATTTTACGCTGCCGCTATCCGTCCGGCATACTCGATGGTTTCATCGACGAGGAGTCGAACTTCGAAAAAAGTAGGTGCTGATGGGAAATGGTTGATTATAATCGACAGTGCAATTTTCTTGCTGTTTTTGTCACTTGAGTTAATTTGCAACTCAAATGGAATAATCAGTTCACATAATGTTTGATTGTATTTGATCCCGCACATCGGAACTTACTTCAGCAATTCATAAGACATTCGCGGTTCGATTCGAAGAACAGCAAATAAAACACTTCCACAAGTGCGAGTGAAACGCCTACCTCGAACTCGTAAACCTTGTTTTACTGTTGTATGTCATCATATTATTGTTACGTTCCTAATGGAATCATAAACTTATTTACGACACGCGTCTAATCCCATCATCGATCTTCCAACTAATTATATCGCTTCGCGTAATGCCCACTCGATACCAAGTAATTTTACTACTATTTCTTGTAACAATCGCAAAATACTTGTCGACACCTCAACCCGACATCAATCAATAATAACACAGAATAGGATTTTCCTGTTCTACACGACGACCCACAGTCAAACCATCGACATTTGCATCGGACGTTCCGTTGTCGCAGTAAAAAAAAGTCGATTCCGGTGAGAAAAAAGCGGGCGAGGTTGCGGGGCGAAAGTGAGGGTTCGGTAAATAGGAATAATTGAAAGGGGAAGCGACGGCAGACAGGAGGAGGTGGAGGAAGGAAGCGCTCTCGAATGAAAGACGAAAGTAGTGGCGATAGTTTGGGGGGGCTGTGGAGGAGGATGTACGAGGAGGAAAACTAAGAAAGTCCTTAACTAACTAGTTGAGGGACACTGTCCCTCTCCGCCTTGGCGCAGTTACACACGAGTACGACGAGGATCACTACGACACGCGAGCAAAGGGCGGTTCCGATGCCTGTTTACGGGAAACTTTCGCAATACAAGCCTTCCGTACACCTAGCACGCGCACATACACTGCTCGCGGGGATTCAGAAAAAAAGGCGACGCAAATGGGAGCCGTGAGGGATTGGTGGAAAGACAGAGTTGCGAGATGTTGGATATGTGAGAGAGAGTTTCTATTTTTATGGTCCATGTTTACCCGATTATCGGATGAAAATCATCGCAATCTCATTGACGGATTCTGAGCCGCTTGGGTTTTGAGTGAATTAGGAAACCTTCGACAAATGTTTTTTGATATTTTCCAAATTCTAGAAAATTCATTATAATTCGCCAGTTTCGGCCCAAAAACTATTATTCTCCACAAAATCCATGGTCCAGAGGACATAAATTTCTTTCTCAATCCGAGTCGTTATAATTCGTAAACGTATTCATTGTTCGATAAGTTTCACAGGAGTATTCGACTACTCTAGAGCAGCTTGATTTCACCTAGCCTCATTAAATATCTTCCACAATTTCCCAGGCTTGAGAACGATTCTACTCCTGTCATGGAAACAGTTTCAACATTCTGAAAAAGGCAGTACTACTTAATTCTCCATATTCCCAAAAACATAACAACACTAATATCAATCGTTTCAATCAAATCGAATATCGAAAAACTCGACTTGCACTGTTCCTTTTGTTAATCCCTTTGGTTAACACCGCAAAGTTCCTCAGCTATGACACTTGCAGGGTCTCCAATTACCAAAGTCCCAAAACGCTGGGACTGGAGTGCGGCGTGTCGGAATATTTTCGTCTACAGGGTGAGCGAGGGAGAGAACGGCCGTCGGCGGTTCTTGCTCGGTGGTTGGTGGTAGTTAGGTATGAGAAGTCGAGGGGGAAGGTTGAGAACCGTCCTGGGAGCCTGGGTAATAAAATGAGGGCCCCTGCTCTCCCCCTGGGGGGGTGGGTCCCCCTCGATAACCCATATTGTACCCCCCCATACCCTCGGGTTCGCCCCTCACGCCGCGCCGCCGCCCCTTCCTCGTATATACTCCGATCGGCCGGAACAGTTTTGTCCGCGCAGCCCCGGCCAGAGAGGAATCTTCCGCGGCCTATCTCCGCCTGACCCCCTAATCCGCAATTCGCCAAAAATGGTGGGCCTCATCCTCGTAATTTTCCCGATTTTCCCATATATTTTCGGCGGCGCTCGGCCCACGGCTTCGAGGAAAAAATGATTTTCGTAGGAAAATCGAGAGGTGGAGCGCGCCGACAATAGTTCCTCCGGCTGGTATATACACGATCATATACCACCCCTAGTCTCTCCTCCCCCGTGCACACCCCCCACAGCCCCCCTAACAACAGCGGGGTGGTACAGTCCCGGCGAGAAGCCGACACGGCAACCCCGGACACGCCGTCAGAGCAAGGGAGAGAGAGGCGGAAAGAGCGAGCGTCGCTCTACGAGCGAGAGACACCGCGAGAGAGTAGGACGGAAGGAGGGATAGAGCGAGAGAGAGAGAGGTTCGTACAGCCGACACAAAGAGCGACGCCCTGCCAGGCGAAAAATGGAAGGGAAAAAATGGGGGGAGAGAGAAAGAGGGAGGGAAAGAGAGAGGGTGAGAAGAGAGAGAAAGAGCGCGGCGAAACCAGAAGCAGCGGGAGAGAGAGGACTCGCCGAGCTACGCGGCGAGAATGGGAGAGACGAAATGAAGGGAAATAGACGAAGAGAGGGACAAGGGACAGTACTCACTAGCCGGAGCGAGAGGGGGCCAAGCGCGCGGAGTCTAAAAGAGAGAGGGAGAGAACGAGAGAGAGAAATTATTGCCGGTGAATCGTTTCTAGGACGAGAGAAACGAGAAACGAGACTCTCCGGATAATACAAAGTGGGCTGTTCCCTCTCTTTTCCCTCCTCCTGGCTGTTTTGCTTTTTCCCGGCTCCTTTTTTTGCGAGAAATTTCTTTGAAAATCGATGTCGACGAGCGCGCACGGCGAGCAGGCGAGAGAGAAAGGAGAGAGAGAGGAGGGGTGGAGGCGATGTATATCTCCCTCCTCGCTTTTTCTTCGTCGAGAGGAGCGACTCATTTTCTCTCGAGTACACGGGAAAATGGCAGAAGTAGGAAAAGGGGCGAGAAAATGAGAGAATGCTCAAGAAAGTCCGCGGAGGGCCTGGACGGGGGGCGGCGGGCTGCGAGAGCGGGAAAGGCGAATCGATGAAAAGAAATTTATTCGTCGCGAATGGCAGGTTTAAAACAGGGTGTCGACTAGTGACACGACAATGCCGGCCAGTGTTGCGCACTGTACCGGCCGAGCCCGCTCTGCGCTGGAATTATACCGGATTCTTTCTCCGAGGAATGCGCCGGAATCGGACTGGAATTTCGTCGGACCCGATCCTTTCCTCTCTCCCTTTCTTCCAGTAACGCGGTCTACGCTCTCCTCTCGGATCCTGTCTCCCTGCACATTTTTCCTCCAGACGCACTCATCCCTTCCCAATCTATGTGTCATCACTCGTCCAACTATGTAGCTCGAGCTCGATAGATGGGCTGATTTGCAAATTAGCCAATCTACATGTGAAATTATGAGAATTTTTATTGGCCTTGCTCAAGATTTTACTAAACGTGTAATTCAATGGGAATTCGAGCAGCTTTTAACTTGAATAGATCTCCATTTGAGCTTAAAAGAGATAGAACGTTTATTCAATGATTATTCATCAATGAATAAGTCGGAATTCATAAATCATTCCGAAAAAGCAAGTAAGAGATGCGCATATGACGACGTGTAACTAAAACCTGGGAAAATTTGTCGAGCACCTCACAGCATAGTGAATTTGGGTATTCGTAGGTGGAGCGGACTAGCCTCTGGATCCGAAACGCGTTCACTTTGTCCGCCGCTGTGTTTCTACCAGGCCGGTTATTACAGGCTCGCCGGGATTTTTGCTTTTTTCGGGGGGGTCGGGCGGACTACTTCGAGCCGGGCAAATTGAATTTAACTCCGGCTAATACGTAGGGTCCTATCGAAAAAGCACGGCAGGCAAAATAAAAGCGCCACCTCTTTGTCGGTGACGAATCTGCGAAATCGAGAACGATTTGCGTTTGCGGCCTCGCGGAATTGACAAATACCCCTGGGATGCCAAATTCCATATCGATCAGTGCGCGACGAACGCTGCGAGCACAAAATTGTCTAATTCCTCGCATTGATTATCTTATCGAGCAGTTGCCTTTTAGTCCGAGTGACATTCAAGTAGAACTTGCAATCTTCCGGTTCCAGTATAGTAAAATTCGCCGCGTGGATGAAGTGCATTCGCTTCCGTTCACCCAGTGCGTTTCCTCGAGAGCCTACCCCCCTCGCACTTCCACCGCGATTTTTTTTCGACACTCGCATTTCCAGCGATTGCCAGGTCGTATTGGGAACGGCTGCAATTTCGAGGGTTGCGGATGCCAGTGGGCGTAATTTTTACGGCCTACTTGACGAAAACCGCACCGAGAGAGGATTAGTGATGGTCGGAAAGAGACAGGACGAAAGGATGGGAAAGAGACAGAGGATCGTGTGCTTTACCAGAGCGTTTCACGATTTCGACTGGGTGTGTCTGCCATGTAATTCGGTTTGCAACCTTTAATTTCACCCTCGGCACTGCACTCTGACGACAGAGAGAATGTAGCAATGTTCCTGCTGCTTACATTATCCTCTGCAAATGGCTACGAACAAGTTTGCCCATTTCCAACTGGCTTTGCTCGGTCAACCAGTCTCGATTTTTATTTCACTCGATCTTTTTTATACTTTTTGTCATTTGATTTTTAAATAAACGTGAAAGTGTTTGAGGACTTCGTTCCAGATTTTAAAACTTCCAAAGAGTCATTTATTCATTTTTGGTTTGGTTTGCTTTTTAATATGTACGTTGCTATAGGGAATGGTAATATTCGAATTAGACAGAGTGCTTGTTAGTCAGGACGATATTACGGCGAGTGATAGTACGGCTGATGTCAAGGACATCTATTCCTCAAAGCCAAGCTGCAGGCGTATTGATTAATTCCACGTGAGGGTGGAGAAATGGAAAATGCTTACCGGTCAGATATGCCAGGTTTACTTTGCCGGAAATACTAGTGTTTCCCGCTCAGGAGCACCCAGACACTAACAATTATTATCATATTCGTTGAACTTCCAATTATTTAATAAATTTCCAGTATATTATAATTCGCGTACATATAATATTCCTAGGAATAATATGAAATTTAATGGAGTATTCAAAATACTTGGCAAATTGTACCTTTTTCACTAGAATTGTATAGGGAAACGACGAATAATTGGCAGCATCGATATTTCGTTGCACCAAAAGAAAATATCATCTTCGTCTGATATGGAAAAATCTTGACTAGAATTTTTCCTACACTTTTAACAGAATCTGATGGAAAAACAGAATGCGTGCGCAGCGACTGACGAAGGATATTGCCATTTTTCGCAGCGCAGTGCATCGATAATGAGCAAAAATCAGGGTGGGAGGCGTCAGGCGCGTCCGCTTTGAAAATGCCAGCGAACAGTGGCGTCTATTAAACGTGAATATTGCGTTATAATTAATGAGGGGCTGGGCTGCAAACGGATTATTCTTTGCACCGAGTGAAAAGTTACGAAAAGATAGGGTGCAAAATTCTATCAGCGGCGAAGGATAGTACACGCATCGATTATTTATTTGCGCTGCGGGACATTCGGCATTCCTACCGTCGGCGCAGCATCAATTCTCTGATTACAACTAACTCGATTTGCGCTATTCGTTATTCAAGACGCTTCCACGAACTTTTACTAACAAGATCATTGTTGCCATTGCAGAACTTATTAATAAAAGTACAGAATGAAAAAGTTGTATTAGAAAAACTCAGTCCGGACTAATAAATATTGCTTTGCTAAGAATATTGGGACCAAAACCAGTAAATAATAGATTCAATTCAGATTAATAATCGTAGGATATCTTCCCTGCGAAACATATTTGAATATTAGTGCGAATATTTATATAAAAGGAGCCGAATCCATTTGAATTCAGAAAAATGTACATCTATGTAATAAAATCAAACAAATTCCGAATCTTTGCACCAATAAATGTTGCATAAAAATTAGCAGTTTAATCACAAATTCTAAAAAATTCGAAACAAGCCTCACCTGTCCCATGAAAATGGGACGTTTTTCGTCGAATCATCTACTACTCGCCGCCCATTCAATTCAAGTATCTCATTCTTTGGCGTGTTACAAGCGCTCAAGGAAGCCGCACCGATCTGTCTTGTGCGCTGGCCCGATTTCGGCCGGCTATGGCGGTGCCAGGGGCTTGCCAGAAATATCAATTTGCGCGGGAGTGGCAACAGTTTGCTTGATTTGGCACGGCGCGGCTTACGTCCGAAATAAATCTCCGCACGACCCCGCGAAGGCTTCTCCTTCCTCGAGCTGCTCTGTCCTGCCTCCTCGGGCAACCCACCATCGCCCGATTCCCATTGTAACGCGCTGTATGCACCGTACTCTACTGCGATCTATCAGCCAGTAGTATAGGCATCGTCCGGGAAAATCTACTGCACGTGATGCATCTCTGGTAACAATAATGATACTCTCTTTATTGCATTATTGATGCATCGTTTACGCTTGTCGCACGTATTCCCTTTTCCCTGCATCCTCCGAGCGAGTGAATTATTAATTCAGAAACCGCCAACCCTTTGCGGTTGAACCTGTTTGATACCAAGTCTCGAACTGTTCTCTCTGGATTAAATTATTTCCGGCGTCGACGACGTGCTACTTGTGCAAAGCTGCAAAAGTTTTGGAAAGTGTTTCTTTTGGCCAAAGTCATGAACATTCGGTCCAGTCTCGGCGATTATGTTGCCGCAAACAAAGTTGCATTAAAACAGGACTACTTTGGGGAAGAGCGGGGAAAGTTAGATTCTAGTTTTTCCCCGTTGATGGAGAGTGCAGTAATTTTTGCGCTCGGTATGACACTCTCACATGCATGCTGCAATGGAAAACAACCCTTGTACCGCTTTACGTTCGAGACAAATGGCGCGGCAGGTAGCGCGGGTCGGCAACAGTGTTTCAGTGCTTCGCATTATTTTCCTAAAAGCGTAATGCTCTGCTTAGTGGTTTTGAACGAGACCACTAGAACCTCTGCTTTTTTCAATTGTTGCATTATTCGTAGTGTCTTAATTTTCCCTCTAAGGTTGCCACACAAATCCGAGAATAAAATGTGCCTCCGAAGCAACGAACTTTGTTTCACAGCATTTTTACAGCCCTAAAGTATAATAGCAAGTTCTCATTCTAAATGTAGCGGAAGAAAGTCCTGTTTTAAAATAGATTCAAGAAAATTCCTTTATCAAAAATTCTATCTTCCGGGTAAACAAAGGGCGTCGGGAGTCGGCGAATTACCCGACACGCATTGCGGAAAGAGGAACTCGCGTATCGTTCGAATGCAGTCCGAGCCTCGCACCGGTGTAATTTCCGTCGGGCAATTATCGCGGGGAATTGTCCCGTAATCGTGATTGCCGAGCGTAGACGAACAAGTTGTCCGCAACGCGGAGAAAAATGCTCGTTGCCGATCAGTAATGTAAGTGCGCGTTACACGAATTCTGTTGTCGTCGGTTTACAGCAAGTGGGGGTGGCGAAAACGACGAGGGGAAGCTTCCTTTTACGGGTGGTATTAAATTTGTTACGAAACAGGCGTGAATACCTTTTATTAACAGTCGCGCGCGCTTTCAACCACTTCAACGCGGCGCACTCGAATTATAAAATCCCACGTCGCCGAAATTATTAACAATGTTTGCATCGACGTTTTTCGGGAATTCCATTTTCCAAGAAAGTAATGTTGGAAACGATCAATTCACAAAGGCTTGAAAATTCGAGGACTGTGTGTTTCCGAAATGAAATTCTTGCGCAGAAATTCAGTTTTTGTCCGTTTCGTAGCCAGCAAATTGGAAATACCAGAAGGGACTAATTATACCATTTACTCCTCCAATTTCTGCATCTTTAATAAACCACAGTACAACTGTTCTCGAAAAAGAACGCCAATATTCCTGCACACCGTACAAAAGCCCATTTCACCACACAAAAACTACCCCGAGGTCCATTTTTCTCAATTCTCCGCTGTTTCATCCGATTATTCCACCGGCGATTCAGCGATATTCAATCAATCCGAACGAAAGTCCCGATTGCACTCGCGCGCACCGTTGTAAAGAAAAGTAACTGGCGAATTGAAAAGTCAAACGAACGGATTAAACGCAAGAGTTCTTCCTGCTTCGTTAGCATCGTCTCTCTCCGGCAGACTTTCTCTCTTTCTCTTCGCTCTTGTCTCCGAACGGAGCTTTTTGTCGCAGCAGCGTCGCTATCCTCGCCAAAGGGGGGAAGTCGAGATCGATCGCCAAATTATATTCGCAAAAAATGCAAAAACTTGCTCGCATCTGGATACAACACGACACCGGCAATTACTTGTCTCGGTGCTTTCAACCCTTCATCTTCCAGGCAGATCCACTTCCACCCCCCAATGGCACTCGGCGTTTGATGGTCTCCATTCCGCGCACAATATAAAATGTTTGACTAATTATACTCGCCAGCAAATATGTATTTCGCAATTTTATGCTGCTGTCGAAATGAAAGAGTCGTAAGGGGGGTCGGCCGAGGGGGTGGGTTGGATGTATCGATGGATTGATGGTGAAGCATGGAGAGAGCGACAGTATTAAATCCACGGGTGAAACGGCGCGGCCGATACTCGGCCGATATGTTAAAGCTACATAAATACTCAGGGAAAACGCATTTCCTGTTTAATATCAAATATGGATATATTGAGCGTATTTACAATGAGGAAAATACATACGCGCTCGCCTCGATATCAGATTGATCGGACGACTCGGGAAATTTTGCGACCCAGTAGTTTTTTCAAAGAAATATCTGATCCGTCATTTTCCGAGAGTAAATTGCTAAGGGTTGTTTCGAGCTTCCAATGATGTGTTAGATAAGACTACGTCACGCTTGGTCCTCGACAAAACAAATAATAAAAATTCAAAACTCGTCGCATTCGTTCCTTTCAATTAGCCAGAATTCATTCTTGAACTGATCCTGCTTCCTTCCTTCCCGGAATTGTCGTCCTGTATCACCAAAATTGACTCTGCTCACATGCACATCAGATTCTATTTCGGATGAATCTTCGAACGAACCGAAGACAACCGCGGAATTTATGACATTAATGAAGTGTTGGTCAGTCAAAGAGGAGAATTCAGGATTACGGTAGCGCGGACAGGACCCCGTCATCAGTGGCAAGAAAAGGCAGTGGGTCCTGGGTAGGGTACAGGGAAAATAATACGTAATAAGGGGGTAACACGCAGAGAGTGCGTTGGCGAGGGGGGTGGCTGGTAGATGCATAATTGAATAAAAGCGCGGTGAGCACAGCCAAGGGGTAGTGCCTGTGTGTCTGGGTGGGGGGCTGCGGGGTCTGCGGGGGGCAGAATGCTATAATTTCAAGCCAGACTGTCATGCGTTATTCAGCGCACCGAGTACAGACCCTCCTCTGCCTTCAACTCACCCTTTCTTCCACCCTTTACCCTTCCCCGCCCTCCTCTCCTTCTCCACCTTCCGCGCCACCCTGGACCTCTCGTCTTTTCACTTTTCCTACCTTCACAGCCACCCACACATCTTCCACTCGCTTGCATCCACGCATCGCCCAATAAAATTATCCGAGAAAACCCGCCCTTTGTTTTTGACCTTCTTCCGCGAGCCGAGTGACGGCTCGCCGGAAACCCACCTTCGAATTATCTTGTTTCCGAATTGAACTTGCTACTTTCTGCTTTGAATTGCTCTACAACTTATTATTGCGACGATTTTGAATTTTTCAATGTTGCAACTTAGTAACCGTGTTTCTAATGTGGCTTGTTTTTCATTCTGTTGCAGGATAGCGACAACACCTGGTGGGACGCGTTCGCCACCGAGTTTTTCGAGGACGACGCGACACTGACCCTGACGTTTTGCTTGGAAGACGGGCCAAAAAGATACAGTAAGTATTAACGTCTCGATCATTATAAATTGTAATTATTAATTATCAACTTCAAAATCTGAAGCGGTTTCGTAATACGAAGTTCGGAGAAAAGGTCAATGCTGTAAGAAGTGACACAGATTTCCCGTTCGCCAGACTCTAGTTTTATTAAAAGGCTTTTCTATCAAGCTGGAGCGAACTAAAATTGCAAGCAAATATTTATTCCTACTTCAGAAGACGAGACTTTTTAATTACGCTTCCTTGAACCTGGTCCTCGGCTTCCTCTGAGCCTCCGCTTTTCACGGAGTACTTTGCCGCTCGGACTTCAGAACTGCATCTGAAATTAATGAAAATATTAGAAAATTACTAGTTCAGCCCTTACTTCTTGTAATTTGTGTCCGATGTAAATGTTAATTTAGTTGGCCGAGTAAAACCTCCGCCTCCAATTTGCATTACTTCGAAATGCGATTAAGTTGTCGGTGGCGAATTTGCGGGCGACGGCGAACCTTAAATAAGTTTCACTAATTAATTGCTCAAGCGCGAGTTTTAAGTTTAATTCGTTGTTTTATTCGATTTAGTTTGGTTAAGGATGAAGGACTTGGTCTGAGAGTACTTACGAATGTATTTTTGTGTTCGCAGCGATAGGAAGGACATTAATACCTAGGTACTTCCGCTCAATATTCGAGGGCGGAGTGACGGAACTTTACTACAATATGAAACACCCGAAGGAGTCCTTTCACACCAACAGCATCACCCTGGACTGTGATCATTGCGTTATGGTCACGCAACACGGGAAGCCGATGTTCACGAAGGTCAGCAATCATGTCCAATCATCAGAAATCAATGCTTTTAACTTTTATTTACAAAAATAATTAAAATCCATAATTACTACAATGACAAGTATCGAACATAGAATCGAATTTAATAATGGAATGAAAGCAAAGTTTAATTTTATCATCGATTACGATATTCAAAGAGATTGGCAATTAATTTCGTGCACTTCTCAAAAGCTTAACAAATCGGCCTGTATTTTCCAAAGTTTTCGGCTCCAGAGATAGTTGGGAGATATTGAAGTGCGAGGGTTGCGAGTTGCAGGTGTGCACGGAGGGTAGACTAATATTGGAATTCACCTTCGACGACCTCATGAGGATAAAGTCGTGGCACATGTCGGTGAGGTCACATCGGGAGCTGGTGCCACGGTCGGTCGTCGGGATGCAGCAGGACCCGTCGATGCTCGAGCAATTGAGCAAGAACATCACCAGGCAGGGCATCACCAACTCGACCCTCAACTACCTTAGGGTGAGCATACTATATTAAGCCTTGTTCTCTTAGCCCCCACCTCTTTTATTCACAGTTTCAATAGTTTCGGACGGTTTTAACAAGTTTGCTGGGAAGCGCCGTTCGAAAGTTCGCAAAACATTTATGTTAGCGAGCAACATTGTTAGCAAGCTACATTGCTGTTTCATACAATCAAGCATGTGTAACAAAGAAAGACATATAAATACAATGCTGGTCTTGGACCATTGAGTCTGTGTAAGATCTTAATTTTAATGTTAAAACTGTCGAAAAATTGAAAAATAGGCAGAAAATCGTGACAAATTTGCGATTTTTTAAAGGATCCTTTGTTTTTTAACAATTCTGCAAGGAATCGGTACTCTTAATGCTAAAACTATCGAAATACGGTGAAAGGAAGCAAAGAAATCTTAACAAAATTGGATTTATTAGAATAAACAATTCTTACAATTTGGAAATTCTGGAATTTCCTGCAATTGTGAGACGAACGCCAGGCAGGGAAGGACAAGAGCGACGTGATCGGTTCGGGAAAGTGCGGTCGCGTACATCCGGGTTACGATCCACCTTCTTTCGTCTGATCGGAAGCACTTTCTCTCGAGTGTATACGAGCCGTTGTTACTCTGAGCGCGATGATGCATTTGTCAGCCACGTACCTCGGCCAACAGTCTCTTGTCCGATACAGTACATGGAACACTGAATAATTTCCACAACTGAAACCATTGAAAATCGTATTCAACTAATACTGAATTAATAAATTTAATACATCAGATCAATATGTAATACACAGTGGATAAAAATGCAATCAGCTCCCACAATAATACGTTTTATTCAATAGCAACAACACATCGAGCTTTTTTCAGATTTCCTGGAAAACCAGGCGAATAAAATCGGTAAAAACAAAATTCACTGATAGTAAAAGCGATAAACTTCATAAAACAGTGCTTTACCAAGTCAATATTTCGCGATTACAAAAACGCATTGACACACCTACACGAAATTCGCGAATTCCCTTCCAATTACATTAATAATCATTACTAAATTATTACCGAGAAGTAAAATAATATCTCCGATAGAATCGCGCGCGGCGAAACGATCCGTTTAATCTTCACGAGAGCCAGTGGGCAAGGTTAGCGGGATTGAAGTTGGACCAGCAGGAAAATTATGCGCTTACGATATGGATTTCAGTCTTATTATGACGTCGACGGCGCGCAAACATAAACCCGAATATCATTTGCATTGAGGCCCCAAATGCGCGGTTCTCGTCCTGCAGAACGAATGCCGAAGAGGAACCTACAGGGTCATTAAAAAATCTTTGCAAAAACATTCCATAACCAAATGAACATTACATTTTTCAGTAAAAAATATTCGGTCGCAAATAAACTCTGAAATTGCTGTTTCAAAACGACGTTTTACACTGTCGGAGATGAGCTTTGGCTTACAATATTTTTAAAAGAATTGTGCTTACATAGACCCTGCGATATTAACAGCTGAATTGCATTAACCTGTACGCGAGGCATCGCAGGAAGTTCATTTTGGACTGGCGAACGTCGTAAACGAATATAATTCCGCTGTTAAAAGCGCGCATCGGCGCGCGGTCCCTTCGGATTAAAGCGCGCCGGGATATTTTCATTTATTTCAAAGTTCTCCGTTGGTTCGTTCGATCCATACGTCCGCTCGCTGCCGAGTGGATCACGGAAAATCGAATGAAAAATGCCTGCCTTCCTTCCAAATTAAAATGAGAATTAATTCATCGTCACTGCACCATGGGAAAATGGCCCGCGTATTCCAGCAGTCTGTGCACACACAAACGAGCTTTGCCCACAGACGTTGCCCACGGAACTGCGCGCAATAACGCCCGGAATTTAATCACAATTCTTCGAATTTTCATCGGCTGCAAGTCGGCAGAACATTTGGTTAAATAGCTCCTACGCTCTCATTGATTGCTTGATTGCCTTTCGGCCTGTATTATTAATCGCCTGGTATTTACTGCCAGCAGGAACGCTATTGTATCGATGAGTTTCACTTGAAAGGCGAGAATTGTAAAAGTTTTCGAAATCTCCGTGTTGAAAATAATTGAAGTCTGTGGTGGAGATTCCCGAATTTTGAAAATTCCCTACTTTTCTGTATTCAAATTTGAATTTAACAATTCGTGGGTAAAAATATTATATTACCCTGGAATAAATATGCAAAATTTGTGTTATTATTGCGCAAAGTATACTTCGCGTTACAATTAAGAGGAATACTGTTCAACAACGATGTTGTACGTTGGTGTTGCAGTTATGCGTGATTTTGGAGCCGATGCAGGAGCTAATGTCGAGGCACAAAGCGTACGCGCTGTCACCGCGGGATTGCCTGAAGACGACCTTGTTCCAGAAATGGCAGAGGATGGTTGCCCCGCCGGGTAAGAGAGGTAGACGAACAGTTGCTTTACATGAGAAGCACCAGCCAGTGGAGCCAAACGGGGGCGGCCAGTCTGTGCCGCAGGATTCGCTTCTTTGATTGCGCTACGACCGACACTTTGTCGTCGACATATTGTCGCGCCACCAGGCTCGCTTCCACCAGTTTCTTTCGGAATCCTTATTATCCTACTTTTTCACCACTCGATCCATCAAATCCCATTTATCACCTTTCGGTCCTCCGATAGAGTTCAAAGTCATTGGATCGAAACTTTTGAAATCGTGGAGAAATTGTATGTAGACATTTTCCTATTAATTAATTGTATTTCCATTAATCTTTTGCGGTCCTCGGATCAGGTCCGACGTTCTAATAATTCTGTTGCGGTCCATTAGAGTGGACTGGAACAGACAACTAGAGAGAATCAAGTGGAGGGCAAAAGATTAAAGTAACAAAAATTGTGTTCACAGCCATAGACTGTTAGAAATCCTATTTCTTCTGTTCCCATTTCCTCTGTCAATCCGGGAACTGAAGAAACTCCCGAATCCGTGGAAACTGTGCGAGGCGAGGTCGCGGTAAACCGAGAGCAAATTGATGCGTGTTTCTCTGTAAAGGTCTTATGTTGAGTGCACTGATGAAGGTGTTGCGCCTGATCTGATAAGAGAGGAGAGGCCGGGTATGCCGAAATATGTGTGTGTCTATCTTCTCTGTCGTGTTCTTTCATTGGATTCTCTCTCAGCCTCTGATCCTTCTCTCTCGCTCTCCGCGTCCGCCCTGCGCGGGTGGGCGCGTGCATGCTATACACGGCGCTGCGTGTGTATGTGTGTCAGAGACCTTTGATAACTAGAAAGGTCCACAGCTGGGTTGGCGGTCTTCTTTTTTTAAGTTGTGCTCTCTCCTTCAGAGCGTTGCTACATGGCCGTAGCCATTAGGAACGTACTTGACACGTGCTCATCGCAAATCGCCCGCTCACGTTGCAGAGTCCCAGAGGCCGACGAACAAGAGGAGAAAGCGAAAAGGCAGCACAAGCGGGCCAGGAAATAACGCGGCGCCACCACCCAACAAGAAGAGGTCGCCGGGGCCTAGCTTTTCTCTGGCATCGCAGGTAAACACCTAATTACCATACAAGCCCGCCCAAGAAATCGCAGTCCAACACACACCTGCCAGACCCACCGGGAATACGAATTATGCTGAACTGTACATAATTAAGTGAATGCGCAATAAAGTTTCGACGACTTTTCCCCGTTGAGTTCAAGCACCATTTCATCCTTTTAAGTTGGAGAGCTTAACAATTAATTATGCATTACTACGAATTATAATGTAGAATAGAATCTAGATTATAGAAAAGAGATTCGCCGATTTAGCACCGATTCGGAATAGTGTCTCTTGCCCCGGTTCTATCGTTAACCCCTCGTTTTAATCCGTATTATCATACACGCTCAATTAGTTTTATCGGAGCAAAGTATTCTAGTAATGGCGAGACACGTTTCTAACTATGTAAATCAGCGGAATCTCGAAACCTCGGCGTTAGTTTGTAATAAGCGAACGAGCTGAATGAAATGTACGGCGATTTCAATTGGTACTGGCACAAAAATCTGGGCCATTACAACTTCCATTGCGCGCCCGCCGGTTTAATGAATCACGCGAGGTCTCTCCGTCCTGCGAGCGCAGAGCGCAACTCGTTTGCCCGCGCTGATTAGTTGCACTATTCCGTCGGTATCGAGCGATTTATCATGACCGCATAAATTATCGCAAATTAATAACACGAAATCCTAAACAGTACGTGTGTAGTCGGCTTAACGATCCGATCGCCGCTGCCGATAAGGCGGACAGCGGGCCAACGTTTTTTACGACACGAGCATGATCGAGTATTTACATTCGCACAAACATATTCATTACCAGCTCGAGATAACAATCTCAATTATTTATGCTCGACGAGTGCAAAGCGGTGTACACTCGAGACTGGAGTTCCAATTTACTAGGCGACGCGTGTTGATTGCTCCAATATTAATTGGAGGATAATAAATCCAGGGTCTTAACCAAGTCGGAGATTTCATTCATTCGCCTCCGACTTGACGACAGGAAAGAACAACGCGATTGTTCGAGTCAGTCCGTTCCAACGGGTGCCGCGTGAAGCCATCCGTATTTTTCACGCCCAGATGATTTTACGGCGGCGTAAAGACTTTTTACTGTCTAGACATCCCGGAAGTGCGTGGCGATTGTATGTTAATGCCCTTGGATCTGATATTAAATTTCATGCGCCGTCGGCGGAGCTTTGTTCTATCATTTATTCGAGATATCTTGTGTGTAAAGCTGGCCTCGCCAAGGGTGAATTAACACCAAAAGAGACTGATAACAGATTGGCGTAGACAAGTAGAAAACTGAACAATGTTCGTGAATCGTTACAGGACGTGATGGTGGTTGGCGAGCCATCGTTAATGGGCGGCAATTTTGGAGACGAGGACGAGCGGTTAATCACGAGGCTGGAGAACACGCAGTACGACGCGGCGAACAGCCTGGATCCTCACAGCCACGACACGTCGAGTGGTCCACCGCCGCATCCTCACCAGTTCCACTCGGAGCCGACACCCGGGAACTCCTGGCCGCCAGACCGCGGCCCAGGACCTCCACAGGGGGGCCCCGGCAGTCAGGTAAATCCGCCTTCAATTCCCACCAGTCGTTAATCCGGTAAATCAAAAGTGGGTCAATTTTAATTGAGATAAACTATCCTGCAAATTGTCCAGTGTGTATGAGAGGGTTTGTGGGCTTTCTGTTAAGGGTGTGCAGAGCGGGCAAGGCGGAGCAGGCTCAGGTGTACAGGGATCACAGGACAACAGCCAACAGCAGCAAGACAAGAAGAGCCCCGCGGTGAGCCAGTGAGGCCAGGAGTCCCCGCGCCCCCCCACCAGGGGGCGACGGGGGCGCAGGCCCAAAAACATGGCTCCCTAGCGGGGCGAGAACCCTAGCCTCCCCAGCGCCTACTTGGCCTCGTCGGCCGGCTCGGCTAGCGGACCACTGTCGCACATGGGCATGCTACCGTTGGCATGCCATCAAGCCGGTCTCGCCAGCCATCATCCGGAGCAGAGCAGCGCCGCCCACCTCAGCCACGCCGCGGCCTCCATGGGGATGGAATCCTCGGAGCTCGCAGCGGTCGCACACTACCAGGCGCAGCAGCTCCAACGGCAGCTGTTGGCCGAGCAGTCGGGTCCGAGCGCGATGCTGCCGCCGTCTGCTCAGCCTACTGGTGGAGGCTTGATGCAGCCGCTCCAGCAAGGGCAGCAGCAAGCTCAACCGCAAAGCCAGGACCCGCTGCAGAGCTTGGTGCAGCAGTTGCTCTGCCTACAGCAGATCGAGTACTTCCTCGCTCAACGCGGCCACAAGTGAGACTCGGTCACCTGCGCGCTCACTCGGACCACCTCGATCCAGCCAAGATCTATTCGGAGAACTTTCCGCGACGAGGTACAAGAGGGGGAGAAATGGATAGTATGATTTGTGAAAACGGGGCTACAACTTTGTATAGTGCGCCGATGGGAGAAGCGTCCGTTCGCCCGCGTGGCTCCCTGGAGTCCTTAGTCTAGCCGGAGCGATCCTACTCGAGAGGAAGAGGCACCGAGCCATCTAGCCAGACTCTGCTCTGACCGTTCATTTGGTGCTGCCGAGACTGAGGACTGCGATGTGTTGTCGCCCGTTCGAGAGAGTAGTTAAGGTCCGTTTTTCAATCTCAAGCCGAGCGAGGGAGAATTGAGGTGTGTGTCTCCTGTGTTCACTGGACTGATAGGGGAATGCTTCTATTCGAGTGAACGGCTCGCGAGCGGACAAGGTGCTTGGTGTGCTCTCGCTTGTTAAAGTCGCTTCAATGTGACACTCCGGGACACACAGTGCCACGAGCGATGGCCGTACGTTTAGAGTGTGATAAGACTTTCCTCTCCGAACGGAGATCAAACAGGGGGTATATGAAAATATTGCGGCGCGTAACTGGCGGCGAGAAGCGCCCTCTCGGCTGGGTATGAAAGGGAAGAAATTGCGAAATTGGAAGAAACGGTTACGCCACGCGCGGCAGAGACGATCGTTCGCTCTGGTGCGAGCTGTGAATGAATCTCTATCCGTCAACAGTATTGATATAATTAAATAGAGTAAATGATTATAAAATATTGTAAGAGGTATATCGCAAGTACGTTATTGTGCAAGCGTATGCGAGACTAGGAGAATGCGGTGTATGAGACACATTATATAAATGGAGAGAGGGGGGAATGAGAGGATGCTCTAGGTGCAAGATGAGTGGTTCTTTTTCGACTCGCGGAGATTTTAAGCGCGGAGCCCGATCGAACGCCAACGCACAGGCCCTGATTGCCCCATGGGCTCTTTGTAGAGTTTTTATCCTTTTATTCTTACTAATATTATTTAATGATGCTACGGTAAAAACGATGAAAGAGATTTTGCACGTTACGCATAAAGAAGAAGCCTTGCTGCAAATGGTGGGCAGCAGTGTTCGAGGCCCAACGTAATCGCGACCATTCTTTCCAACGACAGTCAAGTATGCGTAAACTCTGCGAGGAAGTAGAAAGATCGTGCGGAAAGTCACTGCGCCCCACCACTCGAGAGAACCCTGTCGGTCGCAATCAGTTCGGGATATATCGGTATGATATACAGCACAGCGCGTACCCACGTCTACCTACGAAATTCCAGTCATTCGGGCGAAGGGCGTGTAAGTAGTCACTACTTTACTCGAGTGCGCGTGGTGTGATCCATAATTTTACGTTTGCGCACTCAACACGACACGCATCGGAAAAAAAGGATACAAGCCCTGCAGAGACGACACACGACGATTGCACACACTACGATTCATTATAGTGTCAAAGTTCCTCGCGCGTCTTACGTTTATCCATATGTTCCTCATTATGTGTTTAGACGTCGTATTTGTTCCTATTTTTTCGTTGGTTCTCCGCGATCCGCCGTGCACTTATATCTCCGCGCCGGGTAAGCTCGAGGAGCTCGAGCGGGGCATTATGTCGATGATTTCAAGGAGTTCTGTACAAAGTATCGTCGCGCCGAATCCACTATTCTCCACAGTCATCCATGTCGCGTCGTGGTTTTCGCTGCGTCCTTCCAATGTATGAGCCGCGATTCTATTCACCTCGCCGTGTAACATCGACCGACCGGGAGTGATTCTCGCATCGAAAGTAACTTTAGCTAAGCGGATGACGAAGATTCGGAGTAGCGTGCGTGTACGTGGTCGCTCGCGATTACGTTAAACTTAACTCTTACTGTAAGGAAGGAACACCAGTCTAGTTGTACACCGCCCATACGCGCACATCACACGCGTACGAGGATATATATTTATTAGCTTCTTCCATGGCCCAGATATCCGTGCGAAAATGACGTTGGTACGAGCTTTGCTTGATCTCCGCCGAATTGTAGCCTCTACCCTCTAGAAAATGACGCTGATAGATACTTTTTCGTACTCCCGACCGGACACAGCCCTTCATTCATTGCGGACCACTTTTCTACATGCCCTCTATTCCTTCCGAGCAGTTTAGCCATTGAGTCTGGGGTCACGATAGGAGAAATACTTAATAACTTAAATCCGTATGCTACTCAGGCGCAAAGACACCGATGGTTCAGCGGGAGAAGAGCCGCCGGACACTACCTTTCAATGCTTAAACTGTCAACGGAAGAAGTCGAGTACTTCAGATCGTAAACTGTCCCTCGCACACCCCTGTTGCCAAACGGCAACCTAACACAAAAGGACGAGCGCCATGCACTTTGCGAGATTTTTCTCTCCTAGATGTAACAAGTCAGAAACTCATATTCCGCCCGCGACATTAGGAGCAGAGGAAGATCGACGTATCTCACTTTCCCAGGAAGAAAATTCTAGGAGCAGGGAACATTCGCGGATTAGAGTCGATAGGTTCTGCTCGATCCGTCGAAGCGAGCACCGAGAACCAGAGGGTCTTGAGAGGGCGGAGGGGCACAAACGTCGGCGTTTCATCACGTCCATTGAAGTCTGCGCTTTCGGGCGGCGGTTACGAGACTCGATGCGGCTGCTTCGTACCGGGCAAGGGCACAGAACTTTATAAAATATGTACAAAGTCATTGTATACACGCGCCATGCACCACAGACACACCTCTACACTCAATCACACATCATCGACAAGTTCACAAGCGCTATCTTGACGGAGCGGTCTCTCTTCCGCGGAAGTTTCTTCGCTCGCAACCGGGGAGGATATAAAATCGCGTTGCACCGGGACGAAACCCGATGTTCTCTCCTCGAAGGGGGCAGGTGTATATTGCGAGCCGAATGTCAGGATTTCCGCTGTGTATCTCATATCTTGTCAGTATCCGCCGGCGCGAAAGGGCGAACGTACCGGGCGCAGCAATCCGTGAGAAGGTACACGCAGGATACGTACACATGTAAATATACGCAAAAAGCAGAGGATTTGAGTACGTGGTGGGATCGAGCGGCATCGGCCGGGATATATCGGCAGCAAGCGAGAGTGCCGAGGGAGGACGAGAGGTATACGCGCATTTCCACACAGAGACAGAGAGAGATAGAGAGGGAGCACTCGCAACAAGGAGACACAGTATCACAGAAGAAAAAAATCATTGAATTAGTTAGGTAAGCCACGCGTGAAGCCAGTACAGTCCCACAGCGTGAGAGTGTGCGAAACGACGCCTGTGTAGGAAAAGGGTATTTCGTATTACGTATGCCTGTGCGAGAGCGTGCGCGAGGGTGTTTCAGAGTGAGGCGGCAGCCGGAAGACAAACCCCGGAGCAGGGTGGCGAGAAAGTGCACGTATGAGAGAGAGAGAAAGAGAGAGAACGCGAGAAGTGGACGAGTGAACGAGCAGAGCAAACGAGATTGCGAGAGCGAGAGACGATGAGAGTCAGATAGAGAATAAGAGAGCGAACGAGCGAGAGAGAGAGAGTGCGGGAGCGAGTGAGAACGAATAAGATAAGTACGAGATGTGGAATTAAATTGCAAATGATTTACTTCGACACGAGCATGCGGTGGGTTCTAGGATAAATGATCTATTGACAAATGTTGTATATTATTACGAATTATAATGACACTATTATAATTAATTAATTAATTAATTATTATACCCTAATAATGTGAATTGAATTTAAACGACAGAAAAATACACGAGATGATAAGTAATAGGAAATGTAAAATTTTTAATTATTAGCGAAGCACACACGGTGGCCGGGAGATAACAGAGGGGGAAAAAACAGGACTGTCTAGGATCTGAGCTCCAGTGTCGGGCCGATCGGCCCGTTAGGCGGAGCTTGTGAAGTCGAGAAGCAGTGCTAATGAGTTGCAATAGCGCGCCGAGAAGTGCATCGCCCAATACACAGTCGAATAGTTTCACTTGCACAATTTTTTGATAACTTTAGCATAAAAGCTTCAATCACGACCGAAAAATTGGTAGATAAAAGCAGTTAAAAGTATCGGCGATGCGCTTTGAAGACATTGAAAGTCAGCAAGGACGTGGCGGGGTGCAAAATACAGTTTTTCCTTTCGCACTGTTCTTCAGTTTCAAAGTTGGGATTTCTAGAAGAGATAGTCAATATCGGCTGGATGGTGCAGCGAGTGAAACAAACACATGGGAGCGAATCCCTCGCCACTCCGCGGCCGTCCGTCTCCAGGTGGTGGTCCGAGGAATCACGACAAATTAGTTTCTAAAAATTGCGTGTAAAAAGGGTTCAGCGTGAGAGATTCTTCGGGGAATGTGGCTGGAGGGGCAAGTGCGGCAAATTTCACGGCAATTTATACATAGTTAGCGCGGTCTCAGTGAAAGTATTGATGATAGAGACGGCAGTTGTGTTTGGGGGGCTTCTGCATTAATCTGTAAGGTGGTAAGCACTCCTTCTCCATTATTTATATAACAACAGCCATCAAGAACCATCGTTTGAGGCACAAATTTTTATACACGCATTGCTCGAGGACAAACACCATAATTATGTCGATAATAGAAAATAAAAGGGATTTTTGTCAATTTAACCAGAATTAAATCTGTTCAATCTCATCCAATTGAACGACGAGCAGCGAAGCCTCAGGTTTTCATTCAATATTTATTTATATGAAAACAAAAGTAGGTGCAATTCTAATTCCTGTCTCATCCTCTTGGTCTCTCGTGACACGACTTTTCTAAATTCGTTTGGAGGTTCTTTCTTTCTCTACATGTTCATGTAAATACGTTTTTGGATTTTCGAGAAACTGGGAGGTCGCCGATAAATCAATCCTGACGGATTACTGTCGAAGCCCCCGCAGTCGCATTCGACGCTCTCGAGCCGCGCGAGAGAGCTGATGTTCCAAATGATTGTTCATGAATATTCAGTCCTGTGTACAATGCTAACCCAAGGAGAAAGAAAGACGGGGAGGCAGAAGAGGAGGAAACGGCGGAAGCATATGCCACTCGTCGCCTGACACAAGTTTCGGAGACGGCTTATAGTCGTTCCAAGTTCAGAGGACTGAATATCTCCCCCGTTACTTTAATCGTGTTACAAGCTCGGCAATCGGCTCGATCCTTTCTCCCTCGCCACATGTTTGCCAGAGGGAAACAATGATTTTCCCCATCGAACTTTTAAACTATCTAAATACTGGCGAATCGACGTCGTCATTTTTAAGATTTGCACTCTCAGATTCACTGTGCATCTTGTACAATATAAAATCGGTTTACTCCTCGCAGGGGAAAAGTCGAAAAATTAGTCTACCGCCTGCAGTCCCTTCAGGGCTTGTAAATACGGATACTATCTTATTGGAGAATGGTTGACCATTAATATATTAGATAGAATTTTAATGACGGCTCAAGGGGGTGGAATCGAGTGGCGAGAGATGTGACAAGTGGTATACACACTTTGTTGTTGTTTTCGCCATAAGACCGGGCACGTCGCGGATCCCTCGAAGTCTGTAAATATTGTCCTCTGAATTTGGCACTGATCCGTGCCTGTGATCCGCTCGGTGCGAATTTAAACCGAGGTGGGTTTAAAAGGAATGATTGGGGGACTCTGCGAGATTCGCTGTAGACGTAGACACTGGGCCAGCCTCGAACGACGACTGTGCACTGATCTAATGTATAAAGGGAGAGAAGCAAGCGGCACCGAGGTAGAACCGGGAAAACCTTAGCGAATTTGACGAATGATTCGAGGCGATCATTGGATCTAAATTACACTGTACCCTTTCGTAGTGGACGCGCGCGGCTCAGCCAGCGGTATATTATATTAATATACTCGCTCAGGGCTCGCCCGTCGCGTCCCGACCAAATGTGAAGTAATAACGAGAGAGAAAAACGAGGACACACACAAAAAAAACATGCGATACGGTGGAACGAGAAAGAATTGTCATCTAATGATTACATTTTTACGCACTCCAAGACAAATTTTTATCCTCGTCATTTGTATCATAGCGGAAACATGTGTTTAAAGATGATGAATCCAACATTATATGTATGTAATCAAAATTGTAACTGACAAAACGTTAATAAAAAAAAACGATATTCGAGCTGTGACTCTGGGAGCTGCTTTCATCCTGCTGATATTCGAGAGCCTCAGATCTCATCGTTATAAACAATAGAACTAAAACTAAAGATTATACCTTTCTCCCTTTCAATTCCTTTTGGATCAACCAACTCCCTTCGCCCCCTTTGGGGAAAACAGGAACTAGTAAGCAGAACTCTACCCTTGTTTGCTGTAGGTATCTGAAAGTAACCAATTAATTAATTCTCAAAAGAGCCTACATACAGAGAATACAAGGGAAAAAATTAATAAGAAGTATACTAACAAACGTAAAAGAACCAAGTGCAATTCGCGACAGCAAGCTAACTTCCAACCGAGCACAAGGCGAAATTACTGGCATCTATCGTCGAGCGGAGGAGTTGTCGCTTCATCCACCATTCCGCTGGAACGCCGTGATTAAAAGTGCCGATGCGGAATGCCCATACTGCGTACACTGTGAAAAGAAGTGTCAATCTCCGCCTGATATGTGGACGAACTGGTTCGGAGCAGGTAGCGTATTCCTCTCCACTTTTCACGAGCGCAGTGTTGTCCATAATAAAACGAGTGGCCAAGTCTCACGCGTGCACGCGTAGCACTGCAAAAGTACACAGGTACAAAACAGGAAGAATAATACATTATTATAATCTAGTATAAAACTAGCCGCAATAATAAGAAGCATTGCCGAAACGCTAAGCCAGGGTTTGAAGGATTCGCGCGTAAAAACGATCGGCAATGCGAGCGATAACTTTTGCCTCCGTCTACTTTTTGCTTTCGGCCGCTGTCACTATCAGCTGTTCACCACTGGCATGCCCTCATTTCTCCAAAGCACGCTCATCCGTCGGCGCTTTAAAGCTCTGTACGTATGTGCGAGGAGATTGTTTTGTACGAAAGGATTGAAGCTTGTATCCACGCACTATGCGATTGAGCGCTTGACCTATGTCATTACCTTCAATACTCTTTCCGACACAACCTTGCACTTTCTTAGAGACATCCGTAAAATCTGGAATTGTCAATGACCATGGTCCACTGTTTTCGAGCAATTGACATACTTTGACTGCGCAGGACGCGGTTCCGATCATTATGGAACGCGGTTACTACTTGACGAAATATAGAATGGAATACTAGATTCGCTTGTGTTTCACTAAGAGCGTCCCGAAGCTGCGTGACTGAAAGGGTAGTCTATATTTTGTATAATTGGCTATTGCCAGGGTGAAGTTAATCCAATCACTATCAGATCAGCTAATGCAAGCCACACTGCAATGCTTCACCATTCAACGCACTTATCGCTTCGATAGCGCTGGGTCACTTGCTCCGGCTTATGAGTCGAGTTGCATTTTCCAGACTACATTCACAAGGTGAGCATGTCCAGGCGGAAACTCGGCGGCGACCGACAATTCGACAACGTGGATTACACACAGCTTACAGAAACTGACAATGGTTTCGTGGATTCACAGGTGAATAGTAGTATTATGTCAGATTTTCAACTACCACCTGATCAACACCACTTTAGTTGATTATGCGATATAGAAATGTTGAGGACTTAGTACATGGAATTGGTCCGTTTGGCTTAAGAGCAACTTATATAACAGAATTTGAATTTCCATTACAGTTTGTCAACCCTCCAGTGAAGATACCATGGAAAGCTATCATATTAGCAGCACTACTCTTTGTTGGTGGAACTGTGATGCTCATAATGGGCAGTTTAATAGTAAGCGGACACATTGATTCAAAGGTAATTATTAAATTGCATTCTTCTCTTTACTTGTTTGTTGTTTGATCTTAGACAAATTAATTGAAAACCCTGGTTTATTTCAGTATTCGGATCGCATGTGGCCGGTGATCATCCTGGGAATCCTAATGTTCATACCAGGTGCTTATCACATGAGGGTAGCAATTTTAGCTTACCAGAAAGTCCCAGGATATTCATTTGACGACATACCCGAATTTGATTAACACAAGACAATCATGGCTAGTAATAATTGATTGACAACACTTTTGTAGTCTAACTTGTCGAACCATGTGCCATTTCAGAGATAAGGCTTCATTCGCAATTTCACTGTTCCCAGTTAATGCACTCTTGGAAAGTTTTTCTGCTAGTGCAATCTGGTATTGCCAAAAGTACACACACACACACACACAGAGAGAGAGAGAGAGAGAGAGAGAGAGAGAGATCAGGATTAAGAATATTGAAAGAGTGAAATTCGCGGAAGTGCAATGACGAAGAGAAACGCCTTGTACACTATTTATGTAAATAGTACTTAATGGTTAGAAACACGCGTTGCTCCAAGCGGGCACTGTTCAAGTACAGGGAACCTGCTGTATGCACATAAAGGTGTACATCTCTCAATTTATATTTCTTTACAAAGGCTGTACATGCAAGACTCAATCGCATTCTTTTATGTAATACCGTACGCCTGCTGACTCCGAAAAAATGATTCGTTAAACGCTTAGTACTGAGCGTTTGATGCATACAGAAGACGACTGACCAATTTATTATTTATTAACTGTATCGTGTATTATGTAAAATAAGCAGCTGTAAAAGAAACTAAAGCCAAATATGCATTTTTATGAGTGTTGGAACGAAACTTTTTCATATGCCGTTAAAGAGCATTTTGTAAATTGTGAATGTTTCCGTATTCAAATGTATTTCCTTCGAATGCCACGTTAAAATGAACATCGATGTGTATGGATTCTTCATGGATTTTTATTTCCTCCACTTATATTCTTCTTATTACTCGTTGACCTAAAACTAAATGCCTTCGAAAATGAGCAAATGTATACTCGCGCGCATTCCGGTGATGTGAACGAGGAAAGGAATGTCGTATGAGACATCGGTCATGAACGTAAAAATATATATTTTTCCTTGAATATAATAGTCTTAACTCTATTGAGTTATAAAATGTTATAAAAGAAATTGGCAGATGTATAAAAATATTTCTTCGCACAAAATTACCATTTGTCGTTTGTCAGCTTTCAGGTCCACCCAGATTATGTTTATTAAACCGTACTATTACGGCTAACTTCATTTTTAAATATAAATTATGATGTTCCCCGTAACCCATTGTCTAGTAGATAATTGTCTTATAGATGCCCCGCTCTTACTTAGTTTAGTATGTAGATTCTTCGGTTGTAGTCTCAAAATTTTATCGCAAAGTCTAAGTGATACGCAATATACGCAATTCACACTGCTGCGAAGCAATTTTCATTAGGTCTTACATCCCTATGATCGCAATCTGTACGCTTTACTTCTAATTTCGCTTTTCCTCTGAATTATCTATAAATTGTGATGTCCCCCATAATCCGTTGTCAAGTAGATAATTGTCCTATAGATGTCCCGCTCGCAAATAATTTAGTAGACTCTTCGGTTGTAGTTTAAGAATTTTATCACAAGATCTAGGTGATAATTTCATTGGAGGTTCAAAGCGTGTTTCTAACACATTCCGAACTAGATTCTTAAAAGCCCTTAATTCTGTGTAGGCGTCAGGTTCATTCGTTTCTTCTAAATCCGTCTGTTCGTGCGAACGTATCGACTGAAAGGAAATTTGCAAGTTAATCTTTGCCGCGATGTGTACCAACTGTCCTTCCCATTCCACAACTTACCTCTACGAAGATATAAACAGGTATTTGGTTACGCGTGAGACGATCTAGTGCAGGTCCAATGTTGGCTAATATGTCTTGCATGAATTCGGAGAGTGCCAGGTATACTTCTTCGAGTGAGCAGTGCGAATCGATAATAATATGTGTTGTGGGTTGAAACTAAAAGGTCGGAAGAGACCATGTACGCATAGAAACAAACCCGTATTGTGGAAGTTAGGATTTGACGTACCTTTGCCGAACTGTAAATGCCTCGGCTTATCGCGGCCCTATACAATTGCCTTGCCAGGAGAACATCTTCAGATATCGCCGTCGCAATTAGTGCACGGTGTATAATTGGTGCGAGTGGTATGTTATACGCGAAGATTAATCTTCCGGCGCGCTCTATCAACTCCATGTCTTCCGTTAACAAGATTGAGGATACCAACGCATCCACACATCGCGTCAGATCTGGATTCATTAAGAGAACATAAACAATTAATTAGTTTGCTTGTTCGATTGTCGTCTGCCAGTACAGCAAACTAATGAGACTGAGTAAACTGCTAATATGTTTATCTTACCTATCGGCTGGAAATTACTGGATTGTATATGCGCTAAGAATTCGAAAAGGTAAAGCGCGTAATCCGGATTAGTAATTGACAAGGTTTTCAACAGTACTGGTAAAAGCTTGGCTCTGCAATACTCGTCTCTCGAATCACACGGCACTGTCCATTTACAACGATTCGAGTGTATAATGTTATGCCCTAGAAATTAAACAATCCAAAATTACACACAGTTCGACGATTTGTTTTATGCAAGTAATGATGGAGACTACACCCGGTGTGCGTAAAACTCACGTTTCAAAACGTATAACGCTTCGAGGGGTTGGTCGCAGCCTAAGTAAATTTCAGCCATAAGCAGTGAAAGCGACGCATTGTGGTCCATAAGCTCCTTCCAATTCTCTAATAAGGTATACGCGAGCATATACAATCCTTCGTCTGCTAAGCGAATTAAGATACATTTGGTGATATCTCCCAAACTTTTACGGAGCGCGAAATCGACATTCATTTGCACTAAAACCAGCGGAGAACATAAATATTAGGTATGCAGAGAAAAATGCCTGTCTCACTTGTAGTTTATTTGTTTATTTGTCATTATCCTTTAATAAATCTCGACTAATTTAGATGTATTTGGTCCTCTGTATTACATAACTAGTTTCATAACACCATATATACATAACTAAAATTGTTAGTATCAAATAGTCTTATAGACCTGCCATAGCGTAAGGAGCCGATAAATTCCAATACGTAAACAATGATCAATAGTCTGAAGCAAAATAAAATTGTAAAGAAATCGAAACCTAAAGTACTTTTTTGTGAAAGCGATGTGGAATTGTACGAGTAAGACCACTTAGATAGTTGAAAATTTACCAAAAACTTCAAGTAAATGCATCAAGTAAAACTTCTTGTACAAATTTCTAAATACTAGCAGAACGCATGATGCATGTGTTTAAAGCACATAATCGTAAGCGGGCGACGTGGGGTTGGCAGAATACGTATTAAAATTAATATTTCATGTAACGTTCCAATAAAGCACAACGGAAGGAATTAAAATCCATTCAGAACATTAAAACAATCTGCTTAATATATCAAAGATCTTGTAAACTGTACACCTTAAAACGTAATAACTTTGGTAGAACGGTAACGATATGTTAGATTTACTATTCGTTCATAAATATTTATCACCTGTCATGCTTCGGATTTTATTCATGTGGTGTGCCGAAAGTTTTACTTCCTGGCACAGTATCCGATAGCAAGAAAGAGTATAAAATGTGTTTTCCGTTTGAAATTTCCTAGCGTAGTCCAAGATCTGAATTACGAACTCGTAGTTCTTCTGATTTAACGCTTGTCGAAGGGCATCGAACGAGCCATAAAATTTACTAAACCTGTTCCGATATATGGAGCACGCTACAGGTAGGTTATCTGAAAATGGAATAAAATGCACCATTACGAGCTGCCGCAATCAAAGTCATGGTGAAGGTAAAAATAATTTGAAATAGAAAACACAAACGATAAATTATCACGGAACTAAGTTTGTTCTTCCTACAAGGAACACTTGAATCTCACTATTGCCCGTTTCAATTTTTTCCTGGATGAGCTTTTGTAGAACAATGTCAATTTCTTGGGTAACACAACAAAAGATGGCGAAAATTAAAAAAAACGAAACAGCTAACAAGACAAACAAAACATACTACCATTGGATCAAAAGTCGCTTGGGCTTACAACCTGCTTACCAATTTGTTTTACAACGAAGTTTTTCGAAGTGTCAACCTTTAAGTTATTATTATCATCTTTCATATAGGATATGTTGCTTTGAGAGAAGACGCTTTGCGTATTAGTCCTTACGGGTGATGAAGCATTGTTATTATCCTGCAGGCAATTATCTAATTTAATTTGGTCGTGGGTAGACATCCCGTGAGAGATTATGGGCACTTCATTACTTTGGGATGACATCGGTAATGACGGATTATTATGTCTTTGTGCAGACTCTTCAGTTTGCGCAGGTTCCTCGAGCAAACTTTCAAAGCTCGCCAGTAAGGCACGTCTTAGTGTTGCACGAAACAAGGGCGTCAAACATATTACAACACGGGCATTTACATCATCTGCGTTCTCTGGTCGGGATTCCACGCACTCCCGCATGATCTCTTGTACAATAAAAGTGGATAGATCTGATATACTTAATACTAAATCTTTCGTCGTGTCCCATAAGGTGCCGATAGGTGTGTGCTCTCTTATGATCCCGAAAAGGTTGCGTTTGTTCATATCGTCTGAGATGAAAGTTAGGAACTTGGAGATGATGTCTTTCAAAGGTACTCGATGTGCTCTTAGGGCATTAACGGCGGCCTGTACGAGGTCTTGGTTGTGGAAGTACTGCGGCCTCTGATTGTATATCGTTTGGAACAAGGAAAGGATCTCATTTGTTTCAATATGCCATAATTTTTGCTTGACCACTTTTTGCAGCAGATTCCAATAATTGCGTTCTGCCATGTATGTGATTAAATTCATAAAGGGTGTCCAATTTGCGGTAAGTATTTTTGGAATGAGAATTGACACCTGGATAATGAGTGAAGAAAGAATCATTCAGGCATTAATCGAAGAGTGTTGTAATAGGTGAAATAAGTTCTATCGAATTCTAAATCGTTACAAGAATACTCACATCATGATTGTATCTGCATGTTGTCAGCAGACGACAGAAGCCGGACCGTAAAAAATAAAAACATGTTCCAAGAAAAAATTTTTGAGGTGCACTTGTATGATCATTTCGAGATGCTAATGTATTGTTGATAAGTTCTGCTGGCTTCGCGACATTGATTGTTGATAAAGGCTCTGTTTTTAAAGATTCGTCAGTTTTTTCTTTCGCAATCTGACTATTCACATCTTTGCTGTTCTCGTATTGTACATCAAACTCCGATCGATTCTTTGTCATGAACCGGTCAAAAACACTGTCAGTCATTGAGAATGACTCAGCGACTTGGGAGGAAGCTTTCTTTGACGCTAATTCATTGAATTCCTCTCTGAAATGAGAAATTAACTTGGAAGTCCTCGTCGAATTTAAGTGTGTCTATAACAACCATACTTACTCAAGATCGGAAAAAGATTCTTCAGGATGTAGACAAATGTAGTCCTCGTCATCGATGTTCTCGTTTGTAACATTACTACTACAAGCTTCTGACGTTTGAGAACGTTGACTATTAGAATGAAGGCTCTCGTTAATTGAGTCACGAGAGATCTTAGGAATTTTGTACTGCTGCAATTCCTGCTTAGGACCTTTCAGTCCCTCATTTTTAGGATACGTATATGGAGAGCCCAGCATACTTCGCTCCACATTAACGGGTGAATTGTTAATACTGGACGTTATTGCTTTAGTTGTAGATTTCCCTGGAGAAGTAATAGACAAGGGACCCAAACGAGACTTGACGGAAGAGGGTGTTATCCCTTTTACTTTGCTCGTAGAGTTCAATCCAAGATTCTTAGATTCACATTCAGTTCGTGGTCCTAATCGAGATTTTACAGAATTTGTAGTTCTCATGTTTGCTTCGGCATTAAGCTTGAGCTTGGAATCTTCAGACTTATCTACGGTAGTCTGAACATCGGAAATTGTTTGTCTTTTAGCATTAGGACTTGGCTTCCCTTTTTCTTGGAATTTTTTAATGTCGCTCTCCTGTGTAGATTTTTGTTTGGAACACAGTGGCTTATCAGAACTTGTTTGCCTTTTACTAATTGGACTATATCGAGTAGGTTGATCCGTTGAACAAGATTCAATCGAATCCGAAGCTACCATTTTTACTTCAAGATTCTTTGATGTTTCAGGGCCCAAAAAAGAATTTTTCAATACTGGACGCCCAAACTCGTTTTTTGTATGTCGTTTAGCGTAGAAATTCAAATCCATCCTAGATACTTCGGTACTAGAAGATAAATCGTTAAGTGGACTAAGCATATGTGTTGACCCTGGTGATACTGGATCACTGCTACCAGAAGTTTGCGAACCAAGATCGGCTTTATTATTCTGCCAACTCAATCTATTCAATTTTAGTTTCTTTGGAGTATTTCGATTGCTTCTGCTCAAGTTTGAGGTGTCTTTAAACTTGCGCTTCCTATCGACTACAGTTTTATTGTCGCCTTCCCCTATTTTAGATCCATTACTCAGAGATTCGACATCGCCTAATCCACTTTTTTGACAACCTTGTGAACTATGACAAGTCTCAGTGTCACTGATCTCTAAAGAAGCCGTTATCGGCAAAACTTTCGTATTCTTTTGCAATGGAATGTCTCGAAAATAATCTGGACTTTCCACCAGAGATTTTTTTAGATTTTTCTGCTCATTGTTTCTCCCATTTGTCTCGTACTCCTTTGTGGGTTCAATGGCAATATTCGATTTCGGAATAGGCTTCGACGTCTTTTTATAATTGATATTAACGTTCCAAGCTTCTATCGCATTTATGACATCACCAAGTGCACTTACTCCGACTTTATCATGGCTGTTTGGAATGTGATTGTTCCTCGTGGGAGCTTGCTTCTCATTTGTGTCTTCATTTAACATTTGTATAGAATTCGAATTACCAGTAAGCACTACATTATTCCGCACCCTTACTTTTTTAACCGACTTATTATCTCGACTAGTTTTAGACTTAGATGACGTTTCCGCAATTGTTAATTGATTGGTTGTAGCGATGTTGTCTACTTTAAATACTTTCTCCTTCTGTTCATCGATGTAATACACCTTCAACGGTATATCGTTTATTTTCTCACCGTCACAATTCAATTCGGTACTAAGTTCCTCTTTACCAAAACATTGTGTATTTTTAAATTCAGGCTTCCAATCGTCATTTAAATGAAAGGTGCTGCTCACATTAGATGTGCTCGAAGTATTAATATTTGTGACTGTATCCTTTGAAGTATTCAACACCAAAGGATCAGCAATTTCATTTGTGGGTGAAATTTTAATATCACCTTGCTGTAACTCTTGTTTGGAAGAAGGTGGCACGACATTCAAGTTATGATCATATTTCACAGACCTGTCTGCTTCATCTGGAACTTTCCCTATTGATTTCGGTTTCCTACCCCTTTTCCGCTTCCCTAAACATTCAATGCAAACAACAGATGTTCCATAGTAACGCACGCAGGTTTTTAAATGCGTCAAACCACTGTAAATATTAATAGTACCCACCTCCATCATTTGGCATACTTCTGCACACAACTTCTCCGTCGTATTTTAACTTGGTGCACAAAGTGTTGTTTATGTTGATTCTTGTTTTCTCACATACATCCTCTGTGGTTGTTTGGGAAACAGGATTAAGGAATTCATTTTTGACACTCATACAGCTTGAATTTCTTAGGGAATGATCATGTGATAAATTATTAGATTTTCTTTTGGAACTAGCATGTCTGCTTGACATGCTAAAGGTTTCTGTGTTTTGCCTAAGATTATTAACATAGTCCCTGGTTTCCAGTTGTTGTCTGATGTTTTTCAAAATTACTCTCAATTCTCTTTTCACGGGTTTCTGCTTCGTGCCTTCCAAATCTGGCGCATCGGGTTCAATTTGTACTTCGACAGGCTCTGATTTTTCAATGCAGTTCTGTAGGTTGCCTTCTTCCTTAATTGCATTGTCTATTGAATCAACTCGTGTGTCCAAATGCTTATCCCACTTTTTCGTCACTAATTTTATTCTTTTTAGCCTCTCATTCAATGGGATTTCATCTTCTTCGTTAATTGCATTCTCTATTGTGTCAATACGTGTCTCCAAATGCTCATCTGACTTTTTCTCTAGTAATGTTTTTCTGTGTAGCCTTTTTCCCCATGATATTTCATTTTTTTTCTTCATTCCATTGTCTATGAAGTCGACACGTGACTCCACATGCTCGTCTGATTTGATATCAGGTAATTTTACTTGCCCTATCCTTTCTATCAGTGATATCTCGTCATCTTTAATGGCAAAGTCTAACGGCTGGTCATGATCCTCCGATTTGATATCTCGTAATTTGACTTGGCTTACATTTTTCATTAGTGATGTGTCGTCATTCTTAATTGCATAGTCTAATGGCTCGTCATGCGACACTAAATGCTCTTCTTTTTTTAGATATTGTAATTCAACTTTGTGTAATACAATAGTCAGTTCTTTATTTCCTAAAATGTCCCGCCAACAATCTGGCACTTTAAATTTGGAATGATTGACTCTGTTCGGCCGTTTCTTTGACTTAGCCGACCCTCTTCTTTCTCTTCTCCTTTGTGGCATCCTTACTGTTTTATTTGTCTATACCGTACATATTGAAACACATATTAGTCAACGAGTACATCTCATGTCACAGACTTACGTCTATGAACTAGAGTGAGTACTACAACAAAAGGGATGATAATTTAATTGAAGCACAAGTACTCTAAAACCATCAAATATTGAAAGAACACCCGTCTACCCAACAAAGTAATCAATAAACAGATCAATCAGTCTCCAAAGTAGCGAACGAGGGTGAATTAATTAATTCCTCCTACAGTGTTAAAACGCATGTTCGCGTTCGCTTGTTCGATCGTACGACCATAATTAATAGTTTTCGCATCACGAAATGGGAAATCATACTTAAGGTACACAAAACGATGCCGCTTTTCCCAAAATATTGTAGCTCCTAGAGCGTTCTGGCCCGTAAATGCCTCATGTTGTATAAAAAGAAGCATCATTGAAAGCCATTGATGCGAAAACGCAAATTGAGAGGCTTCTCAATGGAAAATTCCAAAAGTCAGTGTTACGGAGGAAACAAAAGCATGCGTGAATAGAATCGAAAGATTGGCCACGGAACAAAGGGATGCGGCAATCCTTACGCAGTAGAACACACGCATACGGGCGATAAGAAGTTCTGCATGTATGAGATGCAGAGAACAAAAGCAGTGCTATTTCCCTACCTTCCTCAGGTGCAATCCTCCGCAGTCTCTGTATCAGAGCTTCTTCTCCTGCCGATATTTTCATCAGGGCGAGAAACCTGACTCAAAATTCTCTCTTCTGGAGCGGGCACATCGAGTCAACCACTGTCGCAGAGCACTTTGTGTATGACGCTACAACCACAGCCGCGAAAATATTCAAGCGTCTGCGACTTCCTCGAGACATCGCGCGCGCGCCCCTATCGATACATCGACCCTCAACAGTAACGGTAATCCTCGTACACCCCCACACTCAAACAACTACCCAATCGTGAGACGCTGGTGTTGTGCAGGTTGCGCAAGCGGCAGTTTTTGAGCAAATTTTAAACATAATTTGTGTATTAGTAGATGTTCAGTTTCGGAAATGTATACGTATGTCCGAAAAGTAAAAAGGACAGTCTTAGGTCTGATTCTAATTTTGCCTCGTTCACCAGCCAGTAAATAAAAACTATTCCTCGTTCACCAGCGAGTAAATAAAAACAAGAATTCCTGCGCCAATAATAGCTTCGAAAGTATTGGATATCACCAAATGTTACGTGAGAATTCTTTGAATTCTGTTTAATTAAAATAGATTTGGATTAAAGGGTAGGTTCGAATTAAACAGCAGAGATTTGTATCTAAAGTCTATTGATCAGACGGGTCTACAAAGCGGGTCGATATAATCTCTACAGTAATAAGGTGCTTCCATGTCAATGGCGACTCGTGTGTAAACATCCCATGCGTCGATGTCACATAGATTCACTTATATTATTGGGGGTCTCCGTTTGCCTTCTTCTTCAACGTATCATCTCCGCCGATTATTTACGTACGTGTGCTGGCTGCACTCCACTTTCCTGTTCCAATGAAAGTAAGAGGCTTCTAGATCGGCAGTCTTTCTGCGTTTTCACCGACTCTCAATTCGCGAGCGCAGGATAAATGCACCAGGAGTTTTCGATCACTTTTCGTTATTATCCAAGGCTTGGATTAGCTCAATTAAACTCGAAGACACACAAATTCCTTTCCAAGTTTTAATGAAGAATTACTCCTGAGCTTTTCTAATATAATTAGTACCAAAAGATTTCTGTGAGTGTTCAAGTTCTGACTACGGCATAATTATTTTAAACTAATTCATCGTTCAACTATATCCAGACACTTAGGATAGGCTCAACGATTCTGTTAGAAATGGCCATGTAAATAAAGCCAAGAAACTAACGAATCGTTTGAGGCCGGGGTACGTCAAACGCAAATCTCAGTCTATGATGAAGCTCGAGACTGATAGACGGTGTTGTCAAGATTGTAATAAGCCATTGTCTCGTCGATCCAATCTCGCGCACTGGCAACGTTCGCGTAAACACCTGGCACTTGGTTCTCCCCGCAACCGATTCCCCAAGCGACGATTCCAGCTTGGACGTATCTCTTGGGGTCGTCCTTTAGCGGGCAGACAAGCGGACTTCCACCATCGCCCTGAAATTAAACCAATAATCATGTCATTCTTCCTATATGTGCTTTCATAAATAAAAAGAATTTAACGTACCTTGCAAGTGTCCTTGCCAGGTTCACCACCGGCGCAAATAAAACTACTGTCCAGCTGGAAGTATTTGCCTAATCTCGTCAATCTCATAGCGTTCTGACAAGTATCGTGCGGGACCACCGGCAACTCAACCCTCTTCAGAATCACTTGGTAGTGTCCCTCTTTGCCTGAAAAAGTTGTCCATAAATTTCTATCGATGGCATTTCGGCCAAATTAATGTACCAACCGAAAATGTCTTTGCCCCATCCGCTAGCGAAGCATCGCGACCCATCGAAGACAGCATTGCGCTCAGGCAGGCAGACGATATCCACGTTATCAGCGTATTCCACTGGCTCGGACAGGATCAGAATGGCAAAGTCGTTGTAAAGTGCACCGGAATGGTACTTCTCGTGCACGACTACGTTCTGAACAGTGCGATCTTGATGGGGAAAGATCTCGCTCTTGGTCTGCGTGTCCCATTCACCCGCGCGGACTCTCAATTCGTTCGGCTGCTTCCTGAAACCATTTTTCACTCATGAATCACGTTGCCAGTAAATGCAATAGCCAGTGGAACATTTCGACGAAGTAAAAAGTGTATTTGTGCTGCGAAAAGAAAGAAGCGAGTCATTACTAACCCGTTGACACAATGGGCGGCGGTCAAAACAGCCTGTCGGTGAATCAGAGCACCGCCGCATTGATAAACATTGAGTTTCTCCTTGCCAACCACTTCTTCCTTAAGAATCGCGACCATCCACGGGAATTCGCCAAATTGAGCCTCATTGTCAGTGTCCCCGGTGATCCGGAAGCCAACACCTTCGACGTTTCGTCTTCCACAGCCAGTTCTCGGTCCGATGTGTGGTTTGACCTCAGTGCCAGGTGCCAATCGATCTGGCGGCTTACAGCACACGTCTATGTATCCTGGGCACTGACGTGTCCTAGCGAAAATATTTCGACAATGTTTAACGCGGAAAACTACAACTTTCTACGCAAAAATCTACAACTAATTACAAAGATGTGCAAATGTAAATGTCCTGCCTGGAAAGCCTCAATGTTGATAAAAGCTGAGATTAACAGATGGAATATATTGTATTGAGCAATAATACTGAAATTCCTCTTACTCTAAGTGGCTCATTTCGCCAGTGTAAGCTTAATTCCATTCGTGGGTGAAGGAAATTCGACAAACCACATGAAAGATGATTACAAATGTGACAAAAAGCTAAGTGCTTGTGTCGTCTACTGAAATCTAAAATCATCAAGTCATCATCAAGGCAACAAACAATGAAAGACTGAAAGACTCGGGCGAATAAACACACACGAATGCAACTCTAGATCACTGAAAATAGATCCGAGGGGTTGGAGCTCACCAAAGGCAGTCTCATGCGGCTCGGCACTGCGCACATTTTTACCAAAATACCATCAATTATTCCAATCAAAGCAAAGACGAACAATTCCTTTCGAAATTTTAAAACTAAAAACACTTTGCAGCCAATTGTGCATAAAGGTATCAAATAGTGCCGTTACAAAATTACATTCAAATATTGTATTGGCGATTTTAAGTGTCATTCTCGGGCGAACGAGATCGAACATCTCATTAACGATTAAAGTACTACTTAAACTCCTAACTAGAAACGGGAAATAAGAGTCTCCAGCGGAAAAATACACATAAAAGTCATTAAAGACTTAAAAAAAAACATTTTCAGCAAAGTTCCATTCCCTCTGTTAAGACCTACAAGAACTTAAAGCACTGTATGAAACCTTCCCAGACAACACGAAAGTCGGATAGACCTCATAAAGAGGACTTTATGCGGGCTTTCCAATATCTCTGCTGTTTAGATTACGTGTGCACGCAAAGTTGCAAAGCTCGCGTATTTATAAGCGCGTGCCACTCCGGCCAACCCTGAGATGTTTTATCTTTGGAACTTACTGCCCGGTTGCCAAATCGATAGAACCGTTTGAACCGTTTGAACCGCCGAATCTGATATCAATGAGACCATATCCATTCTCAAGGATCTTGCCATCCCGGCATTGATAGTACGGGACACATTCGCAATTGTCTATCGGCGGCGTCGGTGTGTTGTCCGTGCCGAGGAATGTTCCACCGGTCCCTCCATTTCTGTCGGTAGCGTTTTGCCCCAAGTCGAAGATGGAGCTAATTAGAGTGTCTAGGTTATTGCCATTAGCAATAACTGGGTTATTGCTGGGCTGAGTTGGTGTAGGATTCTGTGGGACCGCGGTGAACACGGTGCCAATGAGGGCTTCGAGGTTTTGCCCATTGGCATTGGTGTTCTGGGCGGTCGGCAACGCCAAGCAACAGCCGGCTAGTCCTAGGATCGCCAAGTACCTCCACATGCTTGGAATTTCTCGTTGAGTGCCTATCCTGCAACATGTCAACGACCGCTGAAGGACTTTGCCTTGAGCATCTCTTAAAACTAATTTCCATAAGGACACTTTAGAAACTCACAATAGATTTATGCGCGAGCTGTGAAAAGGCGCGTGGAAGTGATTTATTTGGGCCCGAAATTTCTTTCACACGTTGCTTGGAACTCTCACTTTTTAAGTTCTTTTAGTTGTACTTATTGATTTGAGTGAATAAATGCTAGCATTGAATATCTTCAACAACAAAGTGAGGGAATGAAGACATTCTCAATCCTCAGATTGAAAAGATATCGAATTAATTACTTCAAGGACTCGACTTAATATCCTGTAATTACTTCCTTTTCGCGGCGCGAAAAATGAATAAATAAATATGAAACCGCGCACTTTGCAAAATTACGACTGAGAGAGTTCCTATACATTTCAGAAATGTTTAAGTGTGTGGCAAAAGCTATTATTATTGCAAAAAATATAAATTGGCGAGTTGGAGTTTCCACTGTGATAACGCGACCCCGACCGGGGATGTTATGATCCAGGCGCTGTGGAAATCCCATGACAGTGCCCCGATGAACTCTGACGTCCGCCGAGCTTACTACATACATATACATAGTGAAAGGCCCGGTAGCCGAAAGCCGGCGCAGATAATGTTAACTCGTAAATTGGGAACTGTAGAGACCCACGGGCTGGCGTAGGAATTTTATACTCAATTTCATTTGCATATGCATTGAAATACGATTCGCCAGATGATTCGCAACCTCCCCTTATGTGCTAATTATTTACGACAGACGACGATATAATCAACATTTAAGTATTCGCAATTTGTGCATAATTCTCAGAAAGAAAAAATTAATCAATTTCCGGTGCCGAATTTTATCTACATCCGAGTTTTAATAAATTAACAATGAGAAACTTATAACACCTGTCTTTTTTTACACAAAGTAGAAAAACAGTATTCATTCTGGCTTTCTGATGACAATCGCCAGCAATTCGTAGCTCATCGAACGGAAACGGATTTCCGAATTGACGGCTAAGCGAGTGTTTGTGCACCGAAATGGAAATAATCATTTCGCGCGGATAAAGAAGCACCCGGTGGGTTTTTGCCCCGGCGAGCGACGGCAACAGGTACTACTTTTACGTAATGTAAGGATGTACTGTCGAAGGTCCTTGTTGCCGTGCGCAGCTTCCTACAGACGCGACTTACATACACGAAGGCTTCCTAGCCTGACGTATTGCGGGAGACGAGTACAAATAAGAGAAGAATCTCCGCGGCGAGTTCGGGCGCGGGGAACCGGTTGCTGAGATAAACGGCTGGACAAAAATAAATAAATGTGCGCGCCCATGAAAGCCAAGGATATCTGGGCTCTCCAGAGATTCTACGGCGACGATTTACGCGCAGCCCTCAAATAAATACCGGGTTCAATGCTAGCGGCATAAAATGTAAGAAAAAATTAAATATAAGACTCTGAAACAGGTTTCTGTCTAATTTAAAACATTGAAACTACACGCAGTAATGATTTTCTACGTTTAATTGGAAAGGTTTTGATTGGAATTTCTAAACGAACATTCAATTATACATTCGTGCTATTATTAGAAAAGTCAGCCTGCAAATTCTGCGATTCAGCGCGTATCACTTTCAAGTATCCGAGTGATGCTAGTACAGCGGGAAATCACCAAATTCACCGAGATAAACTTTGATTTCTTCGTATGTCCATTTAAAGATAATTCCTTGAGATGCTATAGGCCGGATTACGCAAGAGCCTTGACTTGAAACGTGCCCGGCGTATCCAGAGTGTTTGGCAGTGACCTTTCCTGCCAGTCTATCTAACCAGGGTTGTAGAACCGGTAAATTATAAAGAATCGTACTTCAAACTGGTTGCTGGTTTACAAGCGTGTTTGGCTTAAACCGGCAATATTGCAGCGCGGCGCAATAAAAGATTCACGGCGATAAAATCGGGAAGTTATGTTACGAGTCTCGAATCTTTGGAAATTGGGTGATCGGAGATAATAGTAGAACAAGAACTTGTATTATTTTATTACTTGATCAATTGGCCAATGATTATTACGGAGTGAGAAAACAAAATCAATTTTCAATTACAAATTCTCATAATTTAATATTCCCCGAACATTACATTGTATGTACAATATTGTAACAACTTTAATGGCAAGTTATTAATTAGTTCATAGACGAAAGTGATACTTCCTCAAGCGAAAGTTACGCCACAGGGAAAAGCCGGTGACTCAATCACGGTTTATCTAAGTTCAGCTCTATTTATTCTATCACTTTCCTCCAATGCACGATAATCCACATCAGTGTTTACGCGCAACAAGGAAAACAGACAACCGTAGTCGGAGAAGTCAAGGAAACGACCAGGAATGATTAACTAACGACAGGTTACCGAAAACATTATCCCGCGCACTTCTACGAACTTCAAGTTCAGTTACGACATTAATAATCCATTTACAATCGTTTATAACCTTCCATCAAACTTTGCGAAGACCAAAACCCTATTGGCTGGTCAAAAGTATTAATGTCCAACATTATTAACTAAATAAAATACGACAGTCATAAGTGTGCAATGGAAATTTTACAAACGAATTGTCTGGTGCGCTAGAGGTTAATAATCAACGCAAGCGTTCGAAACGCAACTTACCGTGTCGCAAAGGTAAGAAACACTCTCAGCAAGGAGTTGACAGAGCAGAATGACACGTGATCTGCTGCAGCACAATTACCGAAGGAAACTGATCGTAGGTGGGCGATTTCTCGATGTGATGCGAGAGGATCCCTACTCCGGCTCTATATGCGAGGACCCCCACTCTCAATTAAGCGGCTTCTCCTGCGGCGAGTTCGAGCTTGAAGTATACGCATGGCGAAGTAGTAGACGCGCGCTTGTGTCGCGTCCTGTTCCTCGGCGCCGACGACTATGCCAAGGCGAGATAGCCTGGTAATCCCCTCATATCGGCCATGGAGCTCGACGTAGCATCGGATTCGTGGAATTCATCGGAGACCGAGCAGAATTCCCTTTCACAGCGTCCGAGAACCATTGCGGAGAACTCGGGACGTGTTCCTCCTTGCCGATGTGCATTACTATAGCTTCCGATCGCTGACGCATGCGGTGGAAGAAGACTGGGTAGACTTTACTTTGTCTATGTAAGAATGCTTTGAAGACAGCACAGTGGATGTTGTGTTTGATTGTAACACTTTATGTGGGTTTCTACGCTTTCTACGTTGTGTCATTCGCTTGTATGAATGCGATTGGGTATAATTTTTCTATTGGGGAAATTTTATTATACTACTATTCAAGGTAATTAATATGAAAACAAATATATAGAAAAAGCTACAGATTTATACACCTAGATTGGTATTTTGGTAATAATGATTGCATTCCGCCTAGTCAATCCGCATTTCCCATAAGTCGAGCATGTAATCCCCATCGATGGTCATGACTAGGTGGGGACCAGGTACAGTGTTTAATTAAACGTCGTCTGTCTGGAGGCCCGAAAAACGACACGATAGACAGGCACCTTTCGTAACTGCATGCCCGAAGCATTTCGTAGGCAGTGAACCTTCGGCGGCTGGTGAGCATGTTAGCCTTCTGGGATTTACCACCTTTTGGTGGTAAGGTCAAGGACGGTCGGCCAACTCTTGCTCCTTCTAAGAATCTGTTTCAAAAGGATTCGGCGGAATTCAGGAGCCACGGACACTTCTCTCTCGTTATTAGAATTATTAATTATACCGACTTTCTCCCTCGCCGTGGACGTCATGGGAATCTCCTAGACGTAATCAATTTCTGGATCTCTCATAATTTATGGGGTAATATTGGAAACCGTTGAATGGCCCGCGAACCATACGTTCGCCGATAATATCAGGAGACTCGATAGAGTCTCGCGCCAAGTAGAAGTTCCCTCTCCATATATATATGACACTCCGGCGCGCGGCAGCCGAGGCTATATTATCGCGAACTCTAGCTGTTATCCTTAGTTTACATATATCGGCCGGTTTCGTTTTGTTATCAGCAGGCAATTGAGACGGGGGAATATTTTCGATATTTATTGCAGGCTCGAAGAACAAATGGGAGGCACGGCATTGAAGGAATTCGACTCGCTAGGTAACTCGGGGAGAATCATGAACTTTTTGTAATCAAGCATTTGATACGGGACGAAAAAAGAAAAAACTTCCACCGTGACAATGTGCCATGGGCACATTGCCGTGACCAGGATTCGAACCTGGGTTACTACGGCCACAACGTAGGGTCCTAACCTCTAGACGATCACGGCTATTGGAAGAGTTGGTCACAGCTTCCTTTGCAACGTTTATCCGGCAGATCAACATTGTGGCCATGTAAACAATTATTGTAGTTCGATGAATTGAAAATACTGTTCCTAAGATAACTTGGATATCAGACAAAATGATAGATATGCGAAATTAAAGACTGTAAACTTCTTAATGAATGATCGGAAATACCATTTCTATCAATATAATCAAATAAGGTGATCAATGCTGAGACTTCTTAATACTGCTTGTTTATTAATTAAATGAGTACTTTCGAACACACAGCGCGAAATTAACTGTATTGAATTAGAATAACTGTAATCCAACACACCGGAATCCTTACACTTGCAAACTTATGTACAATATCCGGAGCAGACTAGACAAGCTTATCATATATTTTAACTACTTTATACTAAAATAAATTCCGCTAATAAATAATTATGAATCAATCGTCTCGATTACCATGATAATTGAACAATCTAGAAATCGATAAAAGGATTTTCGGGTAGACTATGCACCGTAGACTGCTAGTTGCTGGTCGATCCATTGCCTGTGCTGAGAGACACTCGCGTAAACCGCTGGAATACTGGTCGTCCCACAGCCGATTCCCCAGGAAACTATTCCAGCCTGGAGGAAAATTCGATAAAATAGTATAATTCCTACCTATCAATCATCAACTATCAACTAATTTAGAGCGAAATGTGTTCTGTTCCAAGGACACTTGGAAGGTGGCAAGCCCCTTCCCCAAGGGCGCCCAATGGGTGAGCAGAAAGTCCAGGAAACCTTTCGTAGCGGAATGTAAATTTGTATTGCTCTCCGTGTGCTTGCTGTGTCGGCAAGCACATGGAGACGAGGATGCATCGTACCAGAGACAATCAGTATCCTCTTATCCCCGAAAGTCCGCATGTGTCCAGTCTCCAAATGGTCCCTCACTGGGCCGACCGTACCTAACGAGCTGCCAGATGTTTTAGGACCATTGCACTTCGCTGTGAATATGCTCGCAGGACTTTACTGCATGAAAAGTGGCGATCGGGTGACCTACTGGGCGTAGTCTTTCGAGAGTGCACACAATAGGATTAGCCCTTCCGCACTGATACCTGTACGCTGGCCAACTGGGCAGGGTTAAGCCTGCTTCCAAGAAGCCACCTCTCCCGACTCTGATCCACAACGCGTCGACGGGAAAACCATGCTTTTATGAATTCTAATTCCGCCGGAACTAAAGAATGCAGAGTGTTGTAAAGAGATTCAGGACTCGAAGGAGTACCGGTACATTTTTGAGAACACGTGCTGGGGCAAGGATGCTTGCCGGAGCATTCAGGTATTGGCAATTTATCACCGTTTCCATTCGGACTGGTATAAGGAAGTCCACTGCACGTTTGTCATGACAGGCATGTGAAAGATTGTAAGTAACGCGCGGTTATATTTGCTCAAGTGCGCAAATAATCTCGTTGCCATACGTGTAAACTGCTTACCAATTCTTCCGTCCTACGTTCGGTATGTGAGCTACATGTTTACTGCAAAAAAAGGCTGCGATCTGAGAAAGGTACGAGGTCAAGAACAGATGGAACGATTTCATTGGTACTGAGCCAGCAGCAAGTGCACGCAACAAGTGAAGACCCTTCGAACCGCGAACAGGATCCTCTTCACTTGCTCCAGTTACACCATAAACGAAACTAATCCGTGCAAATCTGACCCACCGGGGAGGCGGTAAATAATAGAATAGGTCGAAAGCCGATGCTGAAAGAGATCATCATCGACTATTTCCTTCACGGATCCCTGCGCCTCACCTTTGAAGCCTGCTAGTCCTCGGGGTACCTTTCGGGCCTTTCAATAGGTTCAGATCCAAGCAGAATGGGCTCAATGGCGCTTAACCCTTGGCACTTTGTGCTCGCCAAACGGCAGGGTGGTTTATTACCTGGATGAACTGGCCTGTACTGGTGAGGCAAGTCAGAGGTCCTCCACCGTCCCCTCGGCACGTGTCCCTGTTCGACTCTCCGCCGGCGCATATGAAGGAGCCGTGTAATTGAAAGTGTTGTCCTAATCGAGTAGTTCGCAAACGAGTTTGGCATTCCGTCCTGTCGACGATCGGGAGCTCCACTTTGCGAAGTTCCGCTTGGTATAAGCCGTCTTCGGGTATCATGTAAGAAAGCAAAGTTGGTTTTCAATCGTCAAGAATTAAAGGGAACTTATGGGACTTATAGTATCTTCGCGCATCTGGATTGAACCTGGCGACAATGCATCTGTTTCTCAAAAATTTCGGGAACGCACCCTGCGAGCATAAATGTTTATTGCCAGCATCGAAAGACTCTGCCAGACGGCGAGTCTGATGGAATTCCCCATAATCCCTTTAACTCTAACTCGACCTCCGTACATAGGGGCGGCCCGATTTTTATAAGCGTATTTCCCACCAGCCCTTCCATCCGGAGTGGATCGCGGCAACATGTGCGTGAACCCATCCCAGCCTAAGCTTACTCCGTTCCTCTCGGTTGAATTCGTCCAAGGGTTTTATTAGCGAAAGGACTGGAAGTCAGTTCTGGCCAATTGTGGCGATTCGCCGGTCGTTACCGTCGGATACGCGCTTTACTTTGGGAAGAATAGCGAGGAATAATAGCGCATTCTCATACCGAAGGAATTACGGCCCCACCCGGTGCCGAGGCAGCGGCTACCTGCGGGGAAAGTCAGCCCTTGCTGGGGCAGGCATATGGGACTGATGTTGATGTCGTAGGTAACTGGTGCCGTGAGGACGAGCACCGCCACGTCGTGAAACAATCCACCGGCGTAGTACAATGGGTGGGCGATGATTGTCTTGACACTCACTTCGACGAAGGATTCGTCCTCGTCGGTGCTTTCCAGGTCCCACTGTCCCAGGCGGGCCACCAGGTTGCTTGTGTCCCGGCTGCAGGTCGAAGACTAATTAAAACCTGACCAACCCTTACGAACACGTGGTTAATCCTTCACTGCCTTTCCCAACTCAGGGTCAATTGATTGAACATCCTCGACGAATATCGCAAGCCTCATCCTAATCATTTAATCTCATTAAAATAAATTCCTGGCATTTAACAGTTCTATGTAACTACACTAAATTCTCGATAGAAGTTTCATGCGTGTCATAGTATATAATGGATCAAGATAATCAATTCGCCTGGCTAAAATAAATCATGATTTACACCGATGACTCATGTTATCGAACACGCGAGCTCCCGTGTAACAACATATTCACACAACTTCCCATACGACATGCGAGCACGCGAAAATTGTATACGCTAATTCCTGTATTTTAGGCTGACGTGCTGATGATTATTCCAGCTCTCAGCACCGTGCAATTTGCGGTATTCCCGAAGGTCTCCGTTACGCTAATGCTTGAAAGATCGTATACTTTTAAGCCGCGGATTAGGACGTGTATCACTTTCACCAGGTTTTGCCGGCGGAGACTAAATGACCGTGTCGGAAAAGGGTTTCCGAGTGATTGCAGACACCAGGGGTAAGTCCGGGCGAAAAGGCTTAAAAAGGGTTGCTAATGGAAGAAAAGGCTTACTTGGCCACACAATGCGCTGCGGTGAGTACGGCTTTATTACTGATCAACGAACCACCGCATCGGAACTCGTACTGGCCGTTTGCTTGTTTCCTCAACAATGCCACCATCCATGGGAATTCGCCGAAATACGTTTTGCCCGAGTCCACGGGAAAGGGTTTCTCTGAAGTGGAGAAACAGTGATTATCCTGTTACTGGTCATAGAGCAATGACAACGGGTCGGAAGTGGGGCTACCGGTATTTAGTACTTTATGAGTGGCTGACTAGTAAACTCATTAATGATGGGAATATAATTACTAACATCTATACGAAATAATTACTGACATATTATTATCAATATTAAAAGAATTAAATAAATCAGCTTCTTCTCAAACTACACCGAACTTGTAAATCTCAAATAACATACCCGGTGCGAACGTGTCATTCTGTAGTCCACAGACGATCTCCGGCGACGATCCACCACCAGGATTAACGATAAAGGTCCCAGTTTCCTCGCGAAGCTGCTGGACGTCAATACCCGAGGGCCTACAGCAGACCTCATCAGCTGACGAACAAGACGTAAACCTAGGATCAATGATACCCAAACCATCCAAACTAACAGCATTTCCCTCCGTGCAGCTCCAAGTCTTCACGCAATAACATGCTTGCGGGGTACCAGGGTTCTTCAATTCAAGGCCATTTATGACATTGTTCCCAAGCACAGAACCCTGGCAGCAGACAGAGTTGGCAGCGCTCTGATACGTCAATCGCGGATTGATGACTCCGCTCCCGTCGGATATGACAATACCGTTGGTACACTGGATGTTGTTGCCGCACTGGAAGCAGATCTGGGGCAGTCCGGTATTCGGGAGGACTATCGGCGGGTATTGGACGCCACCCAGCGGCGCTCGGCAGCACACTTGCTCCGCGCTCGGACAAAGGCCGAGCTGCTGCCGCGGGTTGATTTGCCCCTCGCCGGATAAGCCGACGATCGAGCTCGGATCGCACTGCAAGGCAGCCACGCAGATGCAATAGAAACCGGTGGGAAGTCCCGGTCCCACCGTTACAGCCTCCGTTGGAAAGACCACCGGAGGAGGCGCGGGGGTTGTTGTTGTTGTCGTACTTGTAGTTGGCGGTGTGGTGGGGGTTGTTGGGGGAGTAGTCGGGGTGGTTGGAGGAGTAGTTGGAGTTGTAGGTGTTGTGGGTGTTGGGGTAACAACAGGTGCCATTGAGACGTTGCTCGGCGGGTAGCAGCACACTTCCAAGTCGCCGGTGCACCTGCGGTACCTGTGGCGAAATTTCGATTCTTTTTATGCTATTACATAGTTTACTAAAGCCGATTAATCAATATATCTAAAACGCAACTGCCTCGCAACAAACGGCATAATAAAGGCGATGCGATATATGACGCGCATATCCTGAGTCATGCATCTACTATGAATTCCGTTTTGTAGTTGAAACTGATGCAGACTTTCCCGGAAAACGAGTATTTACTCATATAGAAAAATATAAATGTAACTAAAGAAGTTAGGAATACTATATCTCTTTCAAAGGATTATAACCGAATTAATACACCGAATGTATCGTTCCGATAAACATTATCAATTAATTAATTTTACTTAAATATTGATTTAATTAATTACTTCACTTTATCAAATTACTTTTTACATTTTTAAGTAAATATTAAGATTGCCGTCAATTATTAGATCAACAACCACTCACCGCACATCAATGACGCCCACACCATCAGTGATGATCGTCTGGTTATTATCACAGAGATAATAAGGAACACAAATGCAATCAATCGTGGGCGAAGCGGTGGTGATCTTCTCGAGTCTCGAATAAGTGGGTTTGTGCTTGAGAAGGTGTAGGAGGAATAGGGGTAGCGTCTCGGTGAACGACGCCAACTTGTACTTGGGATTAACAATGTTGTAGATGCGTTTCTGATTCGGCTGGGACTTCGGGTCCTCGAAGGAGAATGTTTCGACGACGATCAGGATCAGCGGAAGCAGCAGCAACCCAGGGAGAATTACGCGCGACATGATCGTGGTAGGCACCTGCTTCGAACGCCGGACTTCTATTGAACGATTTTTAGCAGCAGCGCGCGGCCTTATATCCGGCAGAGGATGCCGCTGGAATCATTTCACAATGCATGGGGAATGTCCAGAACGGCGACCCCAAGGCTAGAAGCGTCACCTCGGCTGCCTGGTCCAGTTAACCAGGATTCGGTAATAGTCAATCAATTATTTCAACCGCATTCATTCTTTAAATACATTTATCTGTCGTTGCTAGGATCATTTCTGGGAGGCGAATCATTCTGTTTCATAAAGCAGCTTGCACAATTTTTGATTGTCCAGATAAATTGAATTTAGAAGATGGGGATTGACGAGGGTTGAACGTTCCACGGTTCAAATTCTATCAGAGGTAGAAGCAGTTAAAATTGAACAAGCCTTGATTATTATAAGATCGAACTATTCTGCATATATTGCTAAAAAAATTAATGAAATATCTGAGATTTGATCATTTTCGTGCCAATTGAACTGCCTTTCACTGACTCAACACTTAATTCCAACCAACCAGCAGCCGAATTATTTCGAGTAGAATCTAATCCTAAACAAATAATTACAGCAGCGTCAACCAATGCAGCGAGGGACGTGACACACAATAGGACACAATGCCTGACCCACTTACTTGCTCAACGACAGAGGGGCATCTCGTCCATCGCACGATTTACCGAGACAAAACGTTTAGCGCCGAATTATACTCTCTGAGGCAGACGCGCCCGACGCCAAAGCGGTTTCACCGTTCGCTGCGAATCCGCCGGTGACAATCCGGCGCACGCGATTATGCAGCCGTTATTATACCTGGCGTGCATCGGCGAATCCGTTGGAATCACACGCGCTCTATGAAGACAAAGTCCCGCTCGTCCGGCAGGGAAAACACGAAAATACATTTTACCTTGTTCGCATCCGGCCTAACGCTTGATGATGTAAAAGCAGGACACAACTGGCGCGTATACACCGGCGTTTGCCTGGAAATCGCTCTATTTCCACCTATTAACCGTGCAAGATAAACACGTTTTGTCTATTGACGTAGGTGCCTAATTAAATCTATTATAGACTCAAACAAAAATACGAAAACACGTGCAAGAATATAGTTAAAATTTCTTTAAAATAAACTAGGAGCCGACAAATTCGAAAAATATAGTTGCATTTCCTAGTATTATAGTTTGTCGCGCGATATGTAATTTCACTTTTTAAAGATCAATAGTTGATGCATCTGTAGATGGATGGTATGCGCAATTGCACGGCTTCCATCAGTCGACAGCATTCAATTATACTCCGTTAGTTGAGCTATTATCGTCTTACCTGCACTTTGACATTTCAATGTCATATATATTTAACTCTGCGTGATGTTGTACGTGCAAACGCTCCAGTAAATGCACAGCCTTGTGTTCCATCAAGATACACGTACAGTTATACCTGTTTTTTCCACAATAGTAAGATAGATTTGGCCGAAAATGATTGGAAGAGAACAAGGTAGCAGCGTAACACAGGTTTCATTGTTATAATTTGCTAATATATTCTTTGTTAAACATCAATAATAATACAAAGCTGTTTACGTATACTTAAGTAGCAATAATAATACAGTAATAATTGAAATCAATCGCCAATAAACGAATACCTTCTCGCGCGTGTATACTCTAATATAATATAACATATATTATTACGGTAAACAGCACGCAATAAGTGTACTTAAAATACCGAACAACGCCGAGCAAGGATGTGCAGTGCTCAGCTGTGCCAGGCGGTGATAAGCGATTGGTAATGCAAAATCGCAGGACAAGCAATTGTAAATTAAACAAAAGAGAGGATTGGATCCCGGATTGGGTCCCACTCGAGTAGACGGGCATAAAAGAAAAAACGAAACGAACGCAATGATTCCGTCGACGAATAATCGAAAAACAATTACTAATGATTGCGGATTAAATGAATCGGCATCATTCTAGTGAGGAATGAACTGTGGGAAGCATCACGCGCCCGCTCGTTGGCTAATTATTCGAAGATTTGGCTAGCCGAGCGTACGCGCGACGAATAATTAAGTATTTGTACAATTTCTGGTTTGATACACGAACGGACGAACCCGGAAAAGGCGGCCGCGAGGATCGAGGCGACAAAGAACATCACACATACACATAGACATATACACTATTGCTGATGAGACTTCGATTCATCGGTTTGATTATGCTTGTTCGCCTTCTTTGCAGACTGAGAGATGGGTGCGATAAATTAGACTAAACTTGAAATATTGTTCGCCAAAAATGGTGCGAGCAATTGCGAATTTGCAATGTACATTGTTGAAATGTCTGATAGTTCACTAATTGGATTAAAACATGTGTAAAAGTCTAACGGTACAAATTGTTCGAGAAATTATCTAATTCTATCTATTGGACCGATGCAAAGGAATTGGGATTAATTACTAAGTACCACTTCATTTTGAGGATCAAATAATTGCATGAATTCTAATGATTTGCATCGTGAATCGTTCGGAAATTGCTAATTAAAAGCGCGCAATTAGCAAGAATCGGATGAGGAATGGCCTAGTTCTCTCACTGTCCTGGCTCTCACATTATAATACTACTTTCACCATTCCGGCCACCAACACCCTTATCACCTGCTGCTGTTGATCTCAAGCTGCGATGGGCTCGGATTACTGTAACGTCATCTCGGCGCTTTACTGATTCACGCCGGCACCCATGACGCAATTCTCGCGCTCTTTTTCCAAACGAATTCTGCTCTCCACCGATTTTTATCACCCAATAGTCTCTCGCAATCAAGTATTACAAAAATGTCAACGCATTTCGTTGGGTATTTTACGTGCACTTGTCGCGAATTTCTTTGGTGCTTGGCATCTTTAACAATCTCTGTCTCTGTCTTAAGTGCTAAATAGACTGAAAATATACTCAAACAATCCCAAACCACAAGTATCGAGGTCGTTGCTTTTAAACTTTGGAAAATCGTTATAAATTAATTCGGCGAACTTTGCACCGTTAAGTTCCCGGATGTCGCGAGGCTAGTGCGCTGGGATCATTTGTTCCTTATACTCTAATAGTAAGTACGATCTTAACCCAAATAGTTCTGGCTTTGGCTTCAAGTCTGTATGGCGCGTTAAATTAAGGCACTAAAATCGAGCCTCGCGCCCGAGGCGGAAATCACAGTTTCCCAAACGGCACCGAGAAATATCTCGCGTCACATTCGCAGGACTAATACTTGCACAGGCACGGCGGATGATACCAGTATCATCGTTTCGTCGATGTCGTAAAGCCTTATTACATAAACCGGGTTCTAATAATTACTACAGGAACAATTCACGCTGTCTAGAATAAGGTAGACAGCAGATACAAAAATAAGAAAGAGCAATGTACAGAGTGAATTTCCGTACAAGCGCCTTTCAAATTCGCAAGTTGAAAGGCAGCGAGAAGCCACGGAACGTAGGCTTTATATTCACAGCTTCGAGTGATACGTGACTTAATTCTAGGGTGGATATGTGGAATTCAGATTTCCAAGTATCTGAAGGAACTGTTAAACCCTCTACTTCCCTGTAACTTAGGACCTACATGAAGAAACGAACCCCAAAATTACCAGTGAGTGGTAATTCTTCTGGCCAAATGAAAAAAGTCATCTCCCGCATTATTATCAAACTACCTTCTTCAAGAACGAAAGCAGAACATATTCCAATCTCTATTAACGCAGAATAAATGAAGATTTGGTTGAATGTGTCAATTAAACCATAAGTATATGTTAACTTGAAAAAGGGCAAACATGGAATGTGCACTGTGCCAAATAAGTTTTCCAAACACTATTCTACAAATAAACTCTTATAGTACAAAAAACTCAATAAATTTCTAACTCCTTATTGAGCTGAGAGTATCGCACGTGAGAAAAGATTGCAGTCAAACCAGTCATAACATGAGAGTGAAATTTAAATTTGTGAGATTTTAACCTAATTTCCTGCAATCTTGGGGAAATCTAGGCGCAATGTCGATTTCTGTTGTGGCTCGCGTATATCGACCTGTGTTTCTGTTTCTGTGTTTATACGCGGACTCGACAGGCATCAAACGCTCTAATGGCGCGTGTTGTTGTCGCCGACGGGCGGAGTCCGCCGTCGGCGGCGAGCAGTGAAGGCAGAAAAGACGTCGCCTGAAAAAGCAGCGATCGACTGTGAGCAATCGACAATACACACGACCCCGTAGACAACAGGAAAACAAACGAGTGACACGACTCTATGCAACACACACAAATCCCCTGCCGCTGTGTACCGTCGATGAAACACACAGCGGACACACAGGAACAACTTTTCCGCCTCACTGCTAACTCAGTCGCGTTCTAGTTTCCGCAAGAAAACCTCATCGAAAATCGCCTATTTGATAATGAAATTGAAAGGATTATCAAACTATTAATGCAAAAATTGAATATGTTGCTGCAAGTCTCTTGAAGATGCGATACTCTCAACACCTAGCAATTCTACTTGTCCTTACTAATTATCCTATCATTAATTTTACTATCTACATGTAGTAATGAAAACTGCTAAATAGCATGGCTCTATAATAAATAATTTAAGCTACTAAGCTACTAAGGTATTAGATGCACTCTTTACGTGACTGACGCTAAAGAATTCTGAAAGGCACACTCAAACGCACAAAACCGTTCAAACGTAAACAAGTTCAAGAAAGCAGCTCAGCCACAGAAATCATTGAGTGCAGATCGAGCTTCTGCACCACACAATCACTTGCTAATTTCTGTTTGGTTGCTGAAGAAAAGCCCAGAATGTCATTTCAAGGTGAACACCTTAAATATATCTAGAGCACCCACCTTAACATAATAAACCCTGCCCCCATCGAAACTTCTCCCCTTTCTTACCCTGAGCAAACCCTAATTTAAAAAGGAACTCTCTGTTACCGTTCAGTCGAACGCGACACCGTTAGGCAATGTCAATCTCTTACAAGTCCGGTCAAAAGTCATCTGGGTCAGTGTCGGGAAGTGCCTTGGACACAGTCCAGCGTGATAAGATCAGGACTAATTAAAAAGCGTCACGATTAAACAAGAGAAAACCGTATCGAGTCTGTCGACAAAGGTAATACGGGAAAAACCAGGTAAAAGTCTGAGAAAAACCGTCATCGTGCAAAATTTTCGCTATACAAGCTTTCATCATTTGTCTGCGTCACGATTGTGCTTGAAAATGTTAAAAGATTGAGTTTCCGTTGATTAACAGCTGTATCGGTAGAGATTAATGGCCTCATTAATTCCTGAATGTTTCGAGCGTCTCCAAAAAGCTTGATAGTGACGTCTGGTTGAAATCCAATTTTCATCACTTCATCGTTTCTACTAAAGAAACGTGATAATATCGGGCAGTTCTTGATTCAAGATTGTGTCATCGTGTAATGGAAAGCCGCCTTAGACCGCGTACTACAATATCAATAATAATACTAGCGATAAGAATAATTAACATCAATAAGGATTGAAACCATCGCGGAAAGGGGAATGCCTGAGTGTGTATAATATAATATATATTAATATGGCAAGAGTACGCAATAAGAGTACCTAAAATACCGAACGCTTTGGTATAACATGTCGCGTACGCATGGTCTCCACGTAAAAAACTGATGCAAATTTGCATTTATACTCGCAGTTTAGCTACGACCGAACAAGTTCACCTTGCATTTTGAGGACTGCAACGTATCGCGGGAATACGAAGCAGTAATGCAAGACTTCCTAGGGAGCCGCGGCTAAAGATTCACCATCATAATCGAACAGTAGCTTCGATCGAGTAATCTCCCCCCGGTTCTCACACAAATCGTCGTCATTCTTAACCGAAAGGGTGCGCGTGTTTACGTCGAAATGATCATCTTTCCTCGACAACTTGTAAGTTTGCGCTGCGATAGGATTACCTGCCAGCAGCTGATATCGAGCGCATCATGAAGTTCTTTGAGGGCAGAGCCTTCATGTTTTCACCCTGGTTCGACACTCGGTGCGGCGACTTCACTTTTCGCTTGCCAGTCGAGTTCCTGAGGTACTTGAAGGCGTTGTTGATGGCGATCGTCTGGCCCGGAGGCTTCTTCGGGCAGTACTTGATCGTATGGGCGTGGTCGCCCGTGGCACCACAAATCGGGCACACGTAATCCCTGCAAGCACAGAGGAAAAGGTTCGGGTTAAATATGGCAAACAGACTTGACTAGCATACGAATAGGCGCGATGAGTCTCAAAGGGCATCCCAGTATTCCGTAGCTTTGCTAGTCGAGACCACCTCCCTTTTCACGCACCGTTTCGAGTGGTTCTCTTCACAGTCAAGATGACACTCGACCAAGGGGACAACCCACTTGACGAGCAGAACTTGACAAGTCTTTGCGTCGAGCTTTCACTGCTTTCGAATTTCTTATCATTAGATTGGCTCGGGCCATGATATAATTAAGAAATTAGAGCTAAGCTCTATACTGAATTTCACTGTCTCGAATAAATGTTTTAAAGTTCAGCTTGCCAACCCCGAGCGTGTTTCGGATGTAATTCGAGATACAATAAAATCGCGCGAGCAATAACTTGGTAATATCGGCATCAGTGCCGGATTGAAATGACAATCTCCAACAGTGGCCGAGCGCAACAATGTAGCTGGCGAAGCGGCACGCGCTTCAAGAGCAATCTTTGCACACGTGCACATCACCCCAACCGACCATTAAAAAAAGGGGGGAAACAGCGGACGACGTAGCCGGGACAGAGCGATATCTCGACAAGGGGTAATAACTTTCAGTCGGCGCACTTTCTTCTTGGAACCGAACCCGCCGTACTCGCAAGGGATCTTGGGTGCTGCGTCTTTTGCTGATGGGAATTGATTGTGCCTGCCGGCTTTTCGACTCGCGCCCTGGCTGCCTAGCCAGGGGACGCAATTCTACGAAGCTTTTTTATTTGGTCTGTTTTAACCGGAGATTAGGAGCTTCGATAAGTCTCGCGTCAACTAGTATGTAAATGTAGTACAGCGCACGACAGCCGAGGATACTTTTCCCCAAGTGTAATGGTTTTCGATCGATTCAAGACTTTGTCCTCGATTTCGGAAAAAGTTACATCTCCACGAATTTACTTATGATTTTTGTATTTCTACGTTTATTTTGTAGAATCCAATCAGATATTTACAATTTAAGTTACCTATTAGTCCAAGACTTGTATTATTGTGTAAATTGGAATTGCTCGACTTACCGTAAAATTGGGCAACGAATGACGCCGTTCTCATCCTTCAAACAATGCTTGGAGTAGTAGGCCTCCGACTCGCCGTTGTTTCGGCAGAAAACGCATTCTGCCGGCACTGGCTTCTTCGACCTTTTGCGTCTTCGAGTCGTCCCGCGATCCGTCTCGGGATCGAAGTCCGGACAATACTCTGAGTCGCGGCCGTTGTGCCGGAACTCTTCCATCACATCCTCGACTGCAACAATGAAGGAAATGGCAATTTATTAAACATTCCAAAAAAGCTTATTCCATTTCAACTCCAAACCTAACAAAACCAAAGTAACTTGGATTTACTCTCAGTTAAGTGTCTATAGTCTTCGAGCATATTCCAAGTAGACACGCAAAATGCCCCGGCATTCCAGATTTTAAGGCGAAGGTTATACATGTGTTTATGAAACTGTTAAGGCATTTCATTTGCACGCGCGAGCTTACTGCGTTTTACCAACCCAGTGTATCCGATTGCCGATTGCCGATTGCCACGCGCTGGCCGCTCGCTTCTTGGAACCCGCACTTTTCTTTTTCCCGTCTCTGGGCCTGGGGGGTTGCGTCGCAACGAAATATCGGGCGCGTGGATAGATAAAGAGCGGCGTCAGATGTCACGCAGTTTGTAAACACAGTCTCTCGCCGCCCTCTTTTTAAAGAAAGGCCTGAGCGAAGGCACCTTGCACTCATGAAAAATACTTGTCATCTATTCGACCCCGAGGAAATCTATTCTAAATCCGCGGTAAATTTCCCGAAGAGATAAAGAAATGTCCGAACGAATTCTCTGAAGTCGAGGATTCTTAATTATGTATTTTATATACAAATAGTTGTTACCAAAGTATGCAACTCGTACAGCTCAATCATCTATTTTATTTGTGAGAATATTCGGAGTAAATTCTCCTACTGTCAAAACTGCTGTCGAGTGGCTGCTATTATAGTTCACGTCAGCGATAGGTCACGTACCATAACACTCGGATAGCAGGATACGAGTATCTGCTAAGCCAACGGCTCTTCAGCTATTGAAACTAGAAACTTATGTGGTTGATCGACTAATATCGCTGTGTTCTATAAACGAAATTGGAAAATGTGCCCAAAAGTACGAGGATCAACAAACTGATGTGACTCGAGGTAAACAACCTGTTCCTCGCTGCGACATTCGCGCTTCAAGATTGTCATGCAATCTTGCAGTTTTCGAAGCAGGGAAACCGACGTTGAGCCACATTTGACACGTCAAATTAAACGGATTTAACTCGAACTATTCCTAAACACAATTTCTTTCCACTTCGATTACAACCTTCGCGCGAGGCTTTCTTGAAGCTTACGCCAAAGCTTTCAAGTACGACTTTCACAGAATCTTTCACAACACATCGCGAGCTATCAAGCAGACTAGAATCAACCAGCCTAAAAACGCGCCAGCATGTCAATTACAGCTACTCCGCGAAATCTCAGACTGCAGATATTCAATGCACTGTTTCCTCCTATAACAATCCAACGCGAACGATTCTGCGATTTTAATTCAGATTTTACGACAACGAGCTCTTTGCAATCACAATCTCCATTTCACGCGGAAGCCTTTGCTAACCTTTCCACGCACTGAAACCTCCGACACGTCGGTGCCTGTCGAAACAACAACAGACAAGTTGCTCGGACAAAAATTGACATATTGAAAATCGGTTGACGACACGAGAGGAGAACTTGTGCGACGCATTTGCAGCGGCGTTTCGAGAAGGTCTCTCACGCACAGTATACTGCGTGCCTCCCCACATCCGATGCTTATAGAACTAGATATCTCTGTATATGCAAAGGTACTCACAGCTCGACGGTGGCTTCGAGCACGGCTCGATGGAGAAGTAGCCGAAGAGTCTACTAATCTCCTCGTCGAGGCTGGTGTTGAACGGATACAAGCTGTTGGCCACCTGAGGCATCGGGAGCGGCTGAATGATCGACACGCGGATCATCTTGACTCTTTATCGCTGTTTTGTCCAAGCCGACGAGATCTGCCTCGACTTCTTCGCCTTACGACGCAAGCAATTATCGCGATCGCACACTGAGAGACTCGCACTGCCAAGGGTGACTAAGTTCCGAGCGCAGCCGACGACGCGTTGACGATTCCGAATCAGATCTGAATGTGACTGACGATGGAGAGTGACGAAAAGTTGAAGCTGAGTACTGCGTCAGGGTGGCGCTCGAGGACGGGGACCTGGAAGGGGGGAGCGGCTCCTCTTTCTGGGCCTACCCGAGTTACAGGCCCAAGGAGAGAAGAGAGAAACCTTATACCTGCGTCTCACTTTCGGAACGAGTCATTGGCTACAACTCCAATTTGCATCCCCTCTTTCACCAGGGCTTAGACTGTCCTCTCTTTTCGGGGGCGCCGATTGACCCCCATTGGCAAGCGTTTGGACGTTTGGAACAGCCCACGGAGGATCAGACTTACTTTCTACGCCCCATTTCCATGGCTTGGCGTTCGACGAATGGGGAATATGCGAGCAGAGTTTGATCAAAACAAATCACGTTGGGAAAATTAGTTAATTTCTAAGCAACAACGTCCGTGCTAATTCGCAACGGAGGAATTTGATGTAGAATTTATATTCTTGTCTTGTTTTAGCTGACTCGGCAATGATAATACCAAGGTAGTGTATGTATGTAGTAATACAATCACACTTTGTACTTACTCGTCCAAATATGATAGTACATTGGAGAATTTTAATTATAACGCGGCACCTACTAAAAGGCGACGTATTTCGACAAGGTACATATTCTCCATTAATTGCAACATAAATGGCTCCAGAATTCTACGCCTGAGTTTCATTTCCATAAAACACTGTACATATTCCCATTTCTCTCTACAATTATCGGTCGAAGAGTATAAATTCATTCCGGCGCACTGTCATTTTTTTCCTGGCTCTCATTAGTAGCAGCAGATTATTTATTCTACCTTCAAAGGGAAAGTTGCAACGATGTGTATTTACTTGCAGTAATCAATTGACGAGAGCCAATACCATCTACCTTTGCCGGAATGATTTTTCCCAATGAGAGTAAGGCTGCTCCGTACTTATAGGATTGATATTTCCATCGGATGCACGGCAATTATGAAACCTCGAGTTGTCGCATATTAATGAGGTAATTATACCTACCTGCACCGCCGATATCGCCTGATACCAATAATCAGTCTTGCCGAGCCTTTCATCGTCCTGCTCCCTTCATTAACTCTAACGATGTGCGCCGGATAAAGCGGCCTATCGAAATTCGATGCAGAACTGTTCGCACAGACCGAACTCCGTGTTAACAATGTAAGTGTTGAATAGAGACGGTCCAATTGAATCTATACGCGGCAAGAAGCACACAGTAAACTACGGCTCGAACTGTTCAGCATATTGCAATAAAAAATGCTGCAGAAATATTATAAATATTACATTTGTATTGCCTTTGTAAATTAGCAATTGAAGTATACGTATGCCATACATACCTTTGCTGTCTTTCATCATCTCCAGAATTAAAATGATCAGTTACGATGAAATCAGTTAAACCACCGATGAATGAGCAGGTAGCGTGGAAGCAGGAAGGGGCAAATACTCAAAGCAAGTCTATTTCGCTAATCTTCATCTTTATTGTTACTGTGTAAATATGTAGGCACTGAACAAATAATGTCTCATAATTTGTTTACAAACATTTACAGTTTACTGCTCGTCCTCGGTTTGAACCGAATGAATATTCACCGCGAGAGAGAGAGAGAGAGAGAGAGAGAGAGAGTATGCCGGGTTTGCCGCGCCGGTGTCAAGTCTACTTGATGGCCGTCTACCCCGAACCCTTATCCTTACCGTAATCATTTATCAATAATAATTATTATTATAATCAGTACGTAAATACCATTGTCGTCTTTCAGCATTGTATGCGCGCGACCCCGATCCTCTTCTAAATGGTACGATCGCAATAATCATTTTTATCAATATATATATTTATACTTCATTCTTCATTATGTATACCATTTTTTTCCTTGTAATCTCTATTATATCCGCTAAATATATTGTTCCTCTAAGCGCTAAAAATTTACCACGATTATTTAAAGATAATCATATATATATATATATATTTATATATTCATATTTATATATATATATAGTCATATTTATAGTTTGCTTCCAGGAAAATGATAAAATAAACGTGGCAATATAATAGAATCAACACGTGTCCGTCTGCTCGGCTTTGTCCAGTGTGTCTCTGCGAGTGTGTGCTCGATGCTGCGTGGCCGAAATGTGGGGGGAGAGTGTGAGGGAAGATGATGATCCGCGTGATGAGACGTGCAGAGCGGGAGTGAGGGTGAGACTACTACGATAGAAATAAAACGCAAGAATCCTAACTTTGGCTAGCGAAGTAATAGTAATAGTGTAATAGTCCGCGTTTCATTCGCAATATCGCGCTAAGAAATTCGTACAAAGTCTTAAGGTACAGAGGGATGAAAGCTGGCGAGGGAAAGGCGATGAGAAAATCAGGTAAGAAGATGAGTGAAATCTGAGCGAGATTTATGTATGTGTGAGGCAATGCGTTCCAAATGGCGGTACGAGTGAAAGAAATGCTTGATGTATTGTATAGTGAAAGGGCCATGGAGAGCAGAGTGATAGAATCGAGGCGGTTTTAAAGTTACACTGTCTAATACGCTTCTGTCAGCCTTTTCTTGTGTCTCAGGTAGAAAACTAAAGGGGCGCTGAAGCCTTCTTGTAAAAACTAGACGACATACATTTTGTTCTGGCTATTGTGCACGTGGCATATCCGACCCAAGTCTCCTCGCTCTCCGTATTTTTGCGTTGCCTCTTTCAACTAATTCTATCATCTCCTCGCAATTCGCACCGGAAGTTGACGCGTTCGGCGTATCTGATCGATTATACACGAGACTCTGTGCAACGGGGGCTCGGCGCTCTCAGCAACCGAATCCCTCCGATCGCGCTCCAATCGCCGGCTTTCCCTTATCGAATCTAATTAATACACGCGTCAAGGTGCGATAACTGACACACTTCGCTTTGTCCTTTTGCTCGTCGCTCCATACTTGCGTCTCGCCCTCGAGTTAATCAGGAGACTCGGTAGAGTCTCGCGCCAAGTAGTAGTCCCCTACCCCCACGGCGCGCGACAGCCGAGACTCTATTATCCCGAAGTGTAGCGGATTTCGATCGATATTTAATGATCCTCGTATCGTCGATGCCGCGATGGTCCGTTTTTCTTTTGGAATAGCTATATAATTATTATAAATATATTTATACGTTATATGTATAGTGTGACCGTATATGCGTACGCGTTTACGCGCACACGTGTGTATCACGCGTGTCCCAAATGCGCGTATGTAGGATGCTGTGGGTGGCGGTGTAATGGTGTGCGAGATGTGTGTGAGCCTCGGTGATAGAGAGAGTGTGTATGTGAAAGGCGAGAAAGAGATAGAGTGAGTGTGTATACTAGGAATGTACATAGGTGTACGTAGATATAATTAGGTTGTGTATAAAACGATGATACATTACTATATTCATTATTTCGTTTATATCAAACGACACATTAATTATGATATCGAGTTGTTTTAGTCTCATGGTACGATGACCGCGCGACGGGAGCGGAACATCGTTCGCCAATAGGCTAGTCTTGTCCTGTCTTCATAATCATTCGCCTCCTCGCAATAATATAACGTCGGCAAGCGTCCTTGCAAATCCATGCCCTCTCGGGCTCAGGGGACGAGTGGCGCTGTTCTCTCGGGCACGGAGATGCCAGTACGATGCGCCGGGCGCGAAGTAGCTCCAAATGAATGGCCATCAGTCTTTGAGTGCAATAAGAATTTGGCATACACGCGCGCATGAACTCTCGGGGGCACAGTAGGAAGTCGACAATCATCATCCTCATCTTCTCTAGACGTATAATCGATACAATTTGTACTTCTCGCGAGTAGGTCGCGTCTTAAACCTTAATTAAAAGAAAACAAGGAGAACGAACGTAGAAGGAAACACGGAAAACGTCGTCGGGTATAAAGTCTCGGGATTCTAAGGGGCGACGGGGATTAAAATGAATCGCAAGGAACGTAAATGACAGCAGGCTACTCTCTCCTCGATGGGTATGTAGATTTCAGTAGTCGCCCGGATATATAGACCTCGGTCGACGGCGAGGCGAGTACGCGAATATCGAGGGGAATAAACTCGCAGAAGGAATTTGCTGCTTTTGTTCGGTGGCTCGGCGCCGATCCTCAAAAACATGACCATCCATTCTGGACAATCCGCATCGTTCATTTAACATTAAATATTTAATACTTCTAGTCGTATACTCCTGCTAGAGTAAAAGTGGTCTTGTGCGCCCCGGGCGCCTCCACACACGTACTGTCAGCGCCGGGACGTGCATAGGCAATACAGAGTGCTTTAGCGCATGTATCTTTTTTTTCTGCTCTCTTGATATGCGATAGTACTAACCTAACGAAAACTTGTTCTTACACTTCTCATTTGGTATGTCTTAGTCTTATTTTATTATTTTGCTTGTTGTCGTTTAAAAAGTAAAACGAAAAAACGAAACTACCACTCGCAAGGTACAGTGCTCGGAATGGGAGATGATGATTCGATAACGAAAATTAAGTTAATGGCGAGGATGAACAGATCTATATTTCTTTCTTTCTTTCTATCTTCCGCCCGTGCCTAAGTTGCACGACTTGTTTGTTTGTTACCGGTAGTAGTGCAAAGTTATGTCGTATAAAATTATTCCTAATATGCGATAAAATGGTCGGTGTGGAGCACTCGTAAAGTAATCAAAAGATTTCACCTTTCTCATGCGAGATAGGACAAATGATATTATCCGTGAAACGCGACTTTCTCGCGTGCCCTTGTTCACCAACAAAATCGAAAAACCTGCTTTTTGTAAAATATCCCTCTACACTCGCTCGTCAACGCAGAACCTATGTTAATCGCGGCTCACGGAGTACAGTCATTTATCAATAAATTCCATTTATTTTAGTAGTCAGTCGAGTTAGAGTGTTTCTACAGTCAGAACGAGAAATAGAGATATAGGGGAATATATGTCTGTATCTTGTATGTATGTATATGTTCATGCGTTCACGCAACAAACGCGCTCTCACCAGCTCGGCTGCATCTCTCCGGCCTCTATCACCCTACACCTCTGTATGTACACACTCCACAATACCACTTTCGCTTCCATTTTTTGACATGTATTTCGCGCGAAGAGTCCTCTCACTACGGGCAATGTCGCCCTTGCGCGCCCTGGCTTGTGCTACAGCGAGATTACAACACGCTCCTCGGATTACTTTACAAGTACCCTCTGCTGTATTCCTCCAACGCAACTAAGTCTTATATCGTCGAAAAATATCATCGGGAATACCTCTACTATACTATTAGTTCTTAATTAGATTTACCTTCAGCAAACAGGAATACTCATTTTCCAGTCAAATGTCTCATGGAGTACGGTTTAATAATAACGTGCGGCGGCCTCTCGTTCGGGCATTACCTGTATCTAATACGGCATTAGACACACGCCACGTTGTTTTCGCAAGCTTATACATACGAGAAAGTAAACTAAACGGAATAGCGAGTTGGTATACCAACAAGGCATGATTGATCGCGCGAATTCTCGCACCGATATTCTTTCATTATCTTCTTCTTTCTCACTGTCCTCTTTTTCTCCGCGCCTCCTCCTTCCTCGTGTCTTTCGTTATCTCTACAAAGAAACAGAATTGAAATGCGATTGCACAACATAAAATAGGCGTCCTTCCTTTCCTTCCCCCTTTTTTTGTTTGTTTAAAAACAGTGCTCCAAGCGCACACACACACCCCGTGACAAATAATATTAATTTTAGGTCTTGCTATTGCACCGATATTTACAATGGACGTTCTCTGCGTGTCGTTTCAAATGAAATCGTGATATAATGTCGATCGGCGATTATTATTGCTTAAATAAAAGCCACTTAAAACTGCTATAAAAAAAGCTCGCAATACGTATACCTAATAACGTGTGTCTAAAACATCTACGTGCAATATGCTATACTGTTATAAAAGAGAAATGAAAGTAGCGTTGTACCCATCTTTTTCTTACGCGCGGGAACAGACGATCCTGTATAACGTTCTATCTACTCTTGTAAGCAACAGTATCGCTTATGGGCTCGATTTCGCAAGGTTGAGTCTTTTCGGTGGTTGGTTTGCCCCCCGCGAAAGTCAAAAGTTTCTCGGCCGCGAGATCGACATCAGCGCGTGCCATCTCCTCCGGGGAAAGTAAAGTTCGCCCCACGTGCCAAGGTACTTGGAAAGATATAGTACATACAAATGAATCTCGTCGGCGAATCGAGAATGTGTTTAAAACGACTAACACTTTACGATTAAGGCTTCCGTTTGCAAAAAGCGCATCTCGGATTACAACGCCCGAGAACGCGAGACGCCCAAAACTGAAAAGCACGCCCGTGCATTCTAACTATCAATCGCACGCGTGTGTTTTTGTGAGGAGAGTATATCTACTTTGAGAAGAGTCTGTCGCACTCCGGGAAATATCTGAAACACTGTGACACGGGTCTACGGTGAATATATTGTCGCTCTTTACGTGCTACCATACAGACATATGCGGCAGAAAATAGTCTAGGCATTCTTTGCGATACACTCTACATCGTTATTCAAAAGGAACTTCGATCGAACTTTATTACACGTACGATTTTTTCCTTTCCTTTTTTTTCTCCATCGAAGGCCAATAATCAGGCTACCGACGTGGATGCCAAAGCGAAACCAATTCATGATGTAACGAAGAATCATACAGCTAGGTGTATCTAAGTTATACGAAGGAATCGCTACTCGACACTTGTTAACTTGGAAAATATATGTGTATCATTGGGGCTGGTGTTGCATCCGTGAGAGCCAAGGCAGACTCAAAGGCACGGTGAAGCGAACGCTTAGTTTCTGCTTTGTCTTTCATTCCCATCTTTCTCTTTCTCTTTTACCAACACCACCAGACGGTGCCGCTTCTTCCTCGTTGAGTCTGAATCGGCCGAGGTTCGTGCTGTCTCGCGCGCACCATCTTCGAGATACAACTCCAGCCTCTCCAGATGATCGTACGCGAGATTGTCTAAAGCTACTCTGCTCTGGCGTGGGCTGGCGTGCGCGGAGCGTCAACGGATATTCAAGAAGGCAGCGACGACGGCGACGACGCCGACAACGACAATCACGACGCGTCTCTCCCGCCTTACTACTTCAAATGAAAATTCGTAAGAAAGCGAGTAAACACGTTCGAATAGAATCTGCGCGGGCACAGCTCAGACCTGTAGCTGGCACTCGGTGCTCGGGGATTCGCTGGTGTCAGGTAAGGCCTGAATAGTTAGGGTTTGCTGTTATCGTTGTTTAACGAGAGCGGGTCGGTGATCTTCTGCTGCTGCGGCGCCTGCTGGCTCACTTCGCTCACTGCACCCCCGCTCATCAGCTTCGCATTATTGTTCTCGGTGTTCGTGACCTTCGCGTATTCCCGCTTGCGCGGCGTACTCTCCGTCTTAACGATGGTGATGTCAGGATTGTTCTCGAGGACGGAGGTCGCCGCCTTCGGGACCACCGTTGGCACCTCGATGTAGCCGCCGCCCTCTCGTTTTATCGTGGTGGACGTCGTCGGCGTCGCCGTGGTCGACGCGTTCGCATTAATCTTCTGTAGTATGTCGTTCACAGATTCGTTATTCTCCGGCGTCTCTGTGCTCCCGTCGACACCGCCGGACACCACGCTCAGATCACCGGCCAGGGAGATTCTGTCTGGACCCTGCAGCGTCGATAGGTAGGTCGCCAGCGTATGGACGGACACATTGAGGAACTCGGCTGCGCGGAACAACGTGATCTCCTTCCTTCGCAATTTCGCCAGTACTTCCGCTGGCCCCGGCTCGGACCAAAAGTCCCTTACCCTGCAACCAGACACGACCGCGCCACGTTTTACGACTTTCACCCTTACTCATCGACCCTCTTCATCTCCAGTACATATCCCCCCCAATACGCCCACTATAAATCTTTTTCCTCAAGCAAAATTACGAATCACCGTCGCGACAAATCATTCAAAGGAGTCACGGATTTATCAACAGGCACCCGGGACTAATTAAAAGCAGTGAAAATGAGTGTCAAGAAAGCGGGTTACTGCGATTTCACCGTCGGCGCGCGTAAGCTTCCTCCTCCAACGGAGTATCTTTACTTGCGTCTTATGATCTCGCGTTTGGCATTTCTATTGAAACTGAATGAACACGAATTGGCTTTGATCTTGCACGGCAATAAGCAAAACTGTGCGAAGTAACGATAGAACGAAGATACAAGGCGTGTTTGTAATAGCGAGATTCTTTATCTTTTGGCATATTGATTGAGAAGAGAATAACCTGCCGGAGGATCATATAATTAGAGGTCGTGTAGTATCAAGTTTTTGCTCCCATTACCTATACGGATGTTTAAGGCAACCATAACTGTCGCGATATCTGCCGTAGAGTGTTCCGTACGAGACGCCAAGTATCTCTGCGGCAGTCTTCATTTCCAATTCTTTGCTCTTAATGGCATCCATAACGCGTCGCGTAAACGGCTCCTCCCAGAACTCTTGGCGGCGCCCCGTTGTCAGGTAATCGTTCATTTTCACGACGTCTCGGAATTGCTCGGGGATCGATGGATTCGTCGCGTTCGAATTTGACGGGGTGTTAGGCGCTGCAGCAAAATTAAAGGATCTTAAATTCTGCGACCCTATCGAACATACATAGATTTCCAATGTTAATAACACATCCTTTGTAAATATAGTCAGTTGGCCTAATTTAACTATGTAAAGTTCATTGTATTAAAAGAATCGTGGATTTTGACTATGCGAAGCAAGTTTTAAGAGTCTTTTATTATATCAGTAAAGTTCAGTAACAAGTTCTACAACCAAGTCCTGCTCTAGATAAACTTGACAAGTTCAGACAAGTACCTTTCTTCTCCTGGTCGGATATGCTGTCGTCCTTGGACATGTAGGAAAGCTGGAAAGTAGGAAAAAGCACGGTCGATCAAAAGTTCCCCTGGCATTGGCAGTGGAGATAAACGAATTTCAGATGGGGGCATGGCAATCGTATTTATCAAGCAGGCCTTACCACAGGCAGTGGGGTCTCGTTATTCTCGTTCATCATCAGCTCGTCGTCCCAGCTCTCGTGGTCGCCACCTTCGCTCAACATTTCCTCCTAGAAAATCGAAAAGCCCACCCGCCAAACAAATTAGTAATCGCTCGAGAGGGTCCGGAAAGTACGCGCGATTAATATCCGCCCTCTAAATGTATTTTTGATGCCCTCTCGAAAATGTTGCCAATTTTTCTTTATTGAATAATACTTTTTACGATTACTCGATTCGCCGCGTAACTTTTATGATACTTTGAATGTCTCGGCAATATATTGTTCAAAGGGAAGACTTGTTATTGGGCCAATGCTTCAGGCAATATCGGTTAAACGATTTATCTTGGGTTTGTCGCGATTGCAATTAAGGGAATTATTACGTCTTCTTACTCCGGAATTCTGGATACAGAAAGGAGTCGGAGTAGTCACTTTCCGATTCCTCGTCGGACGTAAAGAATTCCTCGAAGCTTGCTGAAGCGCGTGTTCGGTAGTATCTGGGGGATGAAGATTCGACGAGCTCATTCGGATCCGGCCTCCATTCACTACGCACGCTACTATCTGAACTACTGCCATCCGAACTATCCGACATCGCAACTGCATTAGTTTCCGCCGGCTTTTTCGCAATCTCCCGCAACTTTCGCAACTTGTCTGCGTCAAGACGGTACAATTTTATCCGACACGTTGAGCACCAGTACTCGCCGAGTTCGACGCCAGTGTATTTCTCGCGATAAAAGTCCGTAACTCGTCTAAGCTTTCGAGTGTAAGAAGCATGGCGAGGTCTTTTTAAAGGGTTGGAGCAAAGACGGAGCGGCATCCTTCAGATTTAATCGTTAATAAATCCGCTGAATTAACATCTAACGAATTTGTATTAATCATAAATGAAGAACACGAATCTTATCCAATTTAGAAATGTTCCGATTAACTCTTAATGACTCCGGGGACATAACACACGCTCATTGGGTTAGGTTGACAAACACACGTGGTAGTTTTAAGGTTTCTCTGCTTCAGCGCACTTTAATACCACTTTCAATTTTTAATACAATCGCAAATCCTCGAACTGCTTTTGATATTCATTCGATGTCAATCCTAAAACTGCGCGCAGCGAATGGAGTATGGCCATTTCGCGACAAAGAATCCTAACAGAACCGTCGCTCGACAGTCGCGCAGAGAACAAAAGCGGGGTTCGTCTCCTAGCGATAAACGAACGAGCACCGACCGACCGTCGACAGGCATGCGACGTTAGCGACTCTTTTTCCGAGAAAGTCATCCGGTTCGCACTGAATCACGAATGAAGGGGTCAGGTATAAGGGCGGCGAGCTACTAGCCATAAAAATTTATAACTCTCGAAGCGAACTACCCTCCTCGCACTTAGATTTCTCCGGCGAGAAGGAGAGTGGCCTGCGCGACCCTTGGAAATCTCCGGACGACCAGATGTAGTACTCTTCCAGCCCTTGACATGTTCCAATTCGAAATAAAGAAATGCGAAAGCCTCGCACATAAAACTTTTTCCAGGCGAATCTTTCGGGAGTGAGTGCATCGCATTGCCAGGTTTTCGTTATTTCTAGTTTGTCGTTTGACATTCAGATTGACCAATACGAATCTAATTGCGTCATTTATACATGCTATAGTAAAAAGTGCTGGGAGTTCTTTGATTTTTCTGATACTGACTTCTGATCTTACGTTAATGTGCTCAAGGTTTAAATGTAAAGCGAATGGAATAAGCAAGTACGCGCCAATTAAAGAAAGAGCCAAGTTTCCATTATAAAATATGTTCTGTTAATGCAAATACCTTAGCGCAATCGCTTTTTCCGGTCTATTTGCTCTCGGACTTTTTAACGCAGTTACATTTCACGTCTTAGATTACTTGTTACCGGCTTAATTAGTCCGTGTACTCGTTTAATTAAGTGCATTATTGACTCCGAGTCAAGTTACGTCGAAAATAAAAACTACTGACTTAATGACGCAATAAATTCGCTGGATAAGTCGATTATTAATCGATAAACGTACATTTCCGGTCATGCATGTGATTTTGGGTGTGAAGACGTCGTGTGCCGAGGGTGGATCGTCCAGCGGCGGACGTCCTCTGCGCCTCTGCTTGGGAGGCGGCGGCTCGTCGGCGTCGCCTTCCCGCAGGACCGTCTCGACGCCGGGCGTCGCCGCCGCCGGGCTGTGCCCGCTGTTGCTCAGGTCGTTTTGTGCCGAGTCGCTGCGCCAGCTGACCTCCGCGAGGCCCTTGATGTGGAGGTCCTCCGCAGTTTTCAGGAGGGACGACAGCCTCGTCTGCAACCCAGAAAAAACATCGGCTTTCAATCCTCGGAATCACACGTATCCAACATTGTACACAAGATCGTCTCCTCTTGAGAGTAGTCAGACTTTCTTTGACACAGAAAAAAGTGTTCAAAGGGGAATGTGAGGTGTGCAGAAAGAAAAGATGGAAAGCTGTCACTTTCCAATGTACACTTTGACGTGTGCTTGTCTAATGGAATTCTTTGTAAATACATAGGCTACTGGTTGTATATGTAGATTGAACTTTTTCAACTTTTATCCAAATGAAAACTAGCAAAGTACAATAATTGATAAACTCTTAATACGCAAGCATGTTTAATAAATTTCACTCGAAAGGATTAACATAAGGAAAAATTAATTCAAATCAGCGCCGTATTGTTTCGTTACCCAAAAATAGTAGCAATTTTCGATTAATTATATCTTAAACTAAGCCAACTATGTAAATTCCCAAACAAACGAATCAGAATCATACTACACAAACATTTGTTATTACAGAAAAGCTGCGGGCAAAGCGGCAATTCCAGTCACATTTCATCTTATCAGAGATCTTGCGATGTCATCGCCTTCCTGAAAGCTTTAATTGCGTCTGGTTCATCGCAATTGTAAAATTAACCATTACTCTGGTGGAGAGGACAGAAGAGACAATGGCGAGGGGAAGGGCGGAGTTAGGTATTCCTTGAGTGTTTCCGGGCCGAACAAACTTTTATTATTTTTATTCGGCCAGTGGGTGGGTACGGGGCGAGGGTAGGCGAGGCGACGCAATTACGCGAGAAAAGCAAGATTAATAAATCCATTTATTCGCGCGCATAAATCGTCCGCTCCACGATGGCGCTTTTCCCTACCTCCCCTAGTTCTCTCCACCCTCAGCCCTCTCTTCGTCTAGCTTTGCCAGGGTGTGAGTGTGCGGACCGAGAAATTAACCGATTTCGCAGTCTACGGTTTTAAGAAAACTTTGCTAAAGAATAAATTGAAGTCCTTAAATGCTAAATACACAAAAATCCGACTGGCATTCGTCCATTTAATTATACAAGCAGATTATGTGGACTCAAAACAGTTCAAAGAAAATTAACTAATTAATATAACAGTTGTTATATTTTATTAAAAACCACCATAAATTCCAATAATTATTCCTGCATTTTATGTTACAAGTTCCACTTGGTGTTTCTTAGTTTCAATGGATTATGTTGTTAATTGTCATACGAAACGAAAGCCGAGAGATACTAATCCCAAGCAATCAGTTGCGGCGAAGTAAGGCCACAGCGTGTGTGTCCGACGCAATTATTATCGGCTAATTTTAGCGGGCGATAATGCACATGTGCGCTCGGCTTTAGGCGCGGGCGTCGCTAAATAATAGAGGGAGAACTTTCTACGAAGCGGAGCGGGCGGCTTTCTATCGGCAGCGGAATTGGAAAAATGCTTATGTGGGTCAGGCACGGAGAGCGCGCTCGAGGGAGAGAGAGACAGGCGGAGAAAGAAAGACATAGTCTCAGAATAAGCAGCAGAGACGCCGGCACCGGAGCAAATAATGTATTTCAGAAATGGCCTCGCTTGCACAACAAGTCAACGAAGGAGAAGGAAAACCTGGGAGCTGCCCTCGCTCGCCAATCCCCACTAAGCTGCGCTTCTTTCCGCGAACAGTTGCTCCACCGTCGAGTTTCAGCGGCTAGCAGGAAAAAAGCTTGTGCCTTTCGACGGCGCATCGGAAGCAGCGACTCACTTCTGATAGGAACAAGCTCTTATTACGATCTCCTGCCGTGTTTCGCCGAGGATCAAATACTCCCGACCGATTCCTTGGTTCTTGCCGTAAAGGGCGGACTACTTGCACCCCAATTCGGTCACGGGGTGGGTCAGAAGTATACCGGAATTCTTTCACTTCTTATGTAATATTGAAATTAGGAATATGTACCGGTGGACCTACTTGATTCAAATTCAAAAAGTACTGCAACTGGACCAGCACGATGTGGAACTTAATAATTTTAGTATTTAATATTTAACATATGTTGCACATTTTTTGTGCGATTCAGATAAGATGACAGAGCTCTTTTGCATCACCCTGTACATGTGTAGGCGCGCCAGAGGTTACCGATGGCCAATTTTTAGGCGGCGAAACGTGCTAGAGAAAGCTCGGGACTCATCACGATTAGAAATCGAGAAGAATCTGGTTGGTTCTCTCGGCACAGCCGAATACCGCCGCTCGAATATCCATTCAGTGACATTCGCAGTTGAACTATCTAACAAACCGCGCTAAACAATTCTGATTAATTTAGCAACGAGAAATGTGCGAGCAAATGCAACTGCGATTGGCAGGAATAGTAAAGGCAATTCCGGAGAATTTAATTCGGTAGGTTGGTCGAGCTGCTTGCGCCAATGATTCGACCCCAAATAACCGGTAATCGGGTAATCTCGAAATCAGGAAATACTGCTCCGCCCGATGCACAAGCGGCGAACATTTTTCCGGCTGGCTTCCACGCCTCATTCAAATTGGCTGGAACGTAAGTGTGTGTGTACGTGGAAGCACACAGGCACAAATCTCGCGGACTCTTCGATCGAGCGGACATAATACGCGGGTGAGCGTGATAGATTGGACGCATTAATTAATTAATCGCTGATTATACATTGGCCCCTCCATTCAGCCTTGCAGCGCGCCTCCGGGAAAGGGGATCAATGTTGCATTACAAGTCGTTCAACTTTCCATTACCACAGTGTCCTGGGCTGATCAGATTTGGCGGATTTTCTGAAGGAATTCGGAAATATGTGGTTTGAATGCTAAAATGATTACCCGTGGATTACTGATTCCATGCGGATCCTTAGTTTTAGTGCTGTGACAGTAGGCATATGACAAATTCAGAACAATTGAAAAAAGGAGACAAAATTTAAAAATAGGAAGGGAAACAATGTGAAAATTACCCTTGGTAAAATTTGGATTTTCTTGCAAGTTCCCCAACTCAACTGGATTCATGATTTTTCAACAGTTTGAGCCCAAAAACTAATATTCCGCAAAAAATTAATGATCCAGCGGCTATTAACGGGCGAATTTCACAAATTTTCTTTCCGAAATCTCGAAAATCTGACCCGTGTACTAAAACAGCTTTCAGACCACTAATATTCTATTAAATTCTGTTTTACTTCAAACTGTCTGCAGCCTGTAATATTACAGGGTTTAATAACGGTTCAATTAATTAAAAGGGAAGAAGGAAAGAGGGTGAGGGCACGGCATTGACGAGGATATCGACGGAGCATGCGGTATTAATCGGTAGTTTCGACTTGATATTCCTTGGCGAGGGAAGCGGAAGGATTATTGCCATCGGACCGCAGAATAAATTGCATCTTGCCGATGAATCGAACGAGCGCTTGCGCGCAGATAGAGAAATATGGAAATGGAAAGAAAGGATTAAACCTTAGATATATAGCGGGCCCTCCATTATCGGCGGCGAGCGTTTAATCTTTTTAATAAAGCTCGTGTGCGCCCCGCCCTTAAATGAACTTATTGGCTCCGGATTAATGATAAATAATGGGGAACGATAATTCGCCCCGCGGGAGAACTAAGTTCGATAAGTAGCCGGATAATGAGGAGGGAGAAATTGTATTTAACGATATGGCAGCCGAGCCATTATGCTCTCGATTGAAACTAGCTCAGCGGGTATTCACACAGTAAATTGAATAAATGGGAGGAGAGAGAGAAATGTCCTGAAATACAAAAACGAAATGAATTGCAACTGCTAATCAATGAACTGTTTCATAAATACCCTGCTCTTCTCTTCTTACAGGAGCTGAAGGATTGTCATTTGTAAGAACAAATTATAAATACTCGCCAAAGCGTTACACGAAAGTGGAAAGAATACAACGGCGTGCAATGCACGAAGTACCAGTTTATTAACAAAAGTGAGGAGAGCCGTGCACTTCTCTCGAGTTTACTAGGAGCTCGAGGAGTTGCCCGCAGTAGGGGTAGAAACGAGAGCAGAGAAAGAGCGGACGCGGCACTGCCATGTAAATAAGTTTATTGAGTCTCAAAGAAGATCGAGAGCCGCGCGCGCGTGCCTTCGTTTTCTTTAATCAGTTTTAATTCCAGCCACTCGTCAGTGCCCCGGCAAAAGCGTCAGAGATCACCGTCCCCCCCCCCCTCTCTCTCTCTCTCTCTCTCTCTCTCTTTCTGTGCTCCTCGCATGTGCTCTCGTCTGACGCTGAAGATCGGCAGACTCGAATGAATAGCGAACACACTGTTCCATATCCCGGCTGGTCTTTGTGCATGCTGTTTTTCCAGCTGGAAACTTTATTGTCATGTTGGCCCCTGTCATACCTCCGTTGTGTGTACAGGTTTGCTCAAAAGTCAGTGCTTTGTTCGCTCTTTGCTCTCTTTTGTGATTAGATCTAATTCAATTTACCAATTTAATCAATTAATCTTTGTTCAAACTGTTTTTTACTGATTTCTGACTGATTTGAAGGTAAGAATTGGAGTTGTGCAGAGATATGTATTACATTACATATTCAGTGCTTTGTAGTTAAACAATAGCTGACACTTATCAAATGAATTAAAGTGAAACTACGTTTGTATTTCCGCCAGTTTTCATTTTCAGACATGCAATGGAAATAGCTATTTAATATGACAGAATTAATCAGAACAATGCAACCTATCCCTGAATGGTCCGGTACATCCGATCCGACGATACGCGTTCCGGGCAACACTTTACAATGTAAATGCAGAGAGCAGCCGAGAGCAAAGGGAGGAGAGGGAAAAGAAGAAAAAATTACTCATTGAAATTTAGATTAAAGAATGCTTATTCCTGCATACGAGCACACGGTGGACAGGCGTAACAAGCGGCGAGTGTAATTCGGGGGATTAAAAAGTCTAGTTTGCCTGGTACTCGACGGGGAATTCGGTTGGCGTCCGGGAAGCCGTTTTGACCGCTTAATCTCCGTGTCTATCGTTCTACAGGACCCCAGGAGAAAAAGAGAGAAGAGCAGTTCGGATGCTTGGTTCGAGGAAAACTGTTATTGTCGCGATTGCACGAGTGCACGAGCTCAGGAAGAAATGGATCACCGGCTGTTGCTTTGCATGCGAACGAATGTCAGACGATGCGCTTTGGTACATTTGAATACACTTGTTGTCGCTCTACTTCGCTCGACGAGCCAACCTCCCTGATGGAAACGTTCCGCAAGGGCTTTCTCCTCTGTCTCTCTATGAGAACCTGTTCAATTCCCTTTAGCGAGCATGTTTGCGAATCGTCCAATTAGTTTTGCCCTTTTGGGAACTTGGGCTGACTTCACGTACAAATCAGATAAAAACTTGTCCAATTCCCGTTCACGTAATCGTGTAGGACCAAATGGTCCAATTAGTATACATATTGTGCTATTAGGAATTTATTTATATAACTGGCGATCGTTTACTCGCAGATATTAAAAAGCTGCGCTCACTAAACTTGCCAAAATCCACTTGCAATTCAATAACTTGCCGAGAGATTTGCTTGCGCCAGTGTCAATTTGCACTAGACGCGTGAACACTCTCCGCGCATATTAGCAGCTACTCGTCATTAATAATTCCAAAGCACTCGCCGCTTTACAAATTGCACGCGCTCCTCTCGCAACTCGCGCACTCTCCGCAAGCTCGGCATTCTCTCTCTCTTGCGCGCTCTTTACAAGCTCAAGTAGAACAATCTTTTATCCAAGCGAGGGAGAGGCGAAGCGTTTGCAAACGAGCGTGCGAATAGGCCGATGGGTCGGATCGATTCTCCAAGGGCGAAGGGATAGCACTGTCGACAGCCAGTGAAAGAGAGGCCGCCGGATTAGAGAGAAAACGAGAGGAAGAGAGAGTGGCGATCCTTATTCCAAGTGCATGCAACACGTGGCTATGCAACCGTATCCCACACGCGCACGTGTGCGAATGTGTAGGCGAGCACGTGTGTGTCAGTTGGCGTAGCTGGCTCAAGAAGTTGCGCATAGGTTAAGCGAGCGTTAAAAGTACGCCAATTCCCAGCTGCGTTCTTTCCCTCTCGGTTTGAACTCGTCCTGTTCTACATTCTACTCGTTCTGGCTCGCTCGTGTTCCGGCAACTTTGACGGATTCGAATTACTCCCATGCGCGTTGCAACCCAACACACACGTGCTATCTCGTGCTCTCTCTCGTGCTCCCGAGTTTTGATTCGAATGCGCGCGTGCACCAGTTTACTGTGGAAATTGCGGACAATGCGCGATCCAACTTCTATCGCAGCTTTCGCGCTCCACTTAGCCGCTCGTATCGCATCACCGAGACACGCGTGCTCTCCCTGTGTTTGTCTGTTTCTGGTTTCAGTGTGCTTACGGTTGCGAGAGCGGCCGATTCTTCCTTGGGAACAACTCATTTTATTAATTTTTCTAATTCCATTAGCTGCATATTTATTTGATTATTTTTATTATTCAACTGTGAATTTTCTAGGCTGGAGTGAAATTTAGTTTTACATGGGAACAATAATTCGCTCCACATTTTCCAGGGATTGTACTGGAGAAATACATAGTATCTAGTTGAACACGTGTCAATACAAAGTTATGTCCCCAGGTTATGAAACAAGCACCTCATTTATTCCAGCTGGTCTTCTAATGTGTTATTGCGACAATGAGACGACAAAAGCCAAGGGAGAAAAAAGGAGAGATTTCATTCGCGCGATTCTTCATTTTTCGAGCGGCACTTCACCCTAGCCGTGCATTTCCGGGGTGCAGTCTTGTCGAATATTTATATTATACGTCGCTCTTGCTATTATTTTAACAAGTTGGCCGCTCGGCCGCGCACGAAAAGGGAAAATAACAAGCTCGATTGTGCCGAGGGCCACAATGCGGCTGCGGCGGTGGGCCGATGTTTACTCGCAGCCGGTTATTTTCACGTGCTCGACTCAACTCTGTTCCGCCCGCGGAGAAAGGAGAGTCTCCTCTCTCGAGGCGGGCGACTGTGCGAATTCAATGGGAGTTTCGTGGCTGAGGAACTTTGAACGCCGGCGCGACTGCCCTTTCAATGATGAGGAGAAGGAAGGCTTGAATCGAAATCGAGTCCCATTGTGGACCTTTGGGACCAGACTCGCCAAATAGTAGTATGTAATCAATTCAAACATATTAATATCGAAATACAATTTTAAAAACATTTTCTATTTTTGAAACCTGCACCGCGTCTCGAAATAAAATCCTTAAAACTATACATATGTATACATTTATCTAACAAACAGCTCGATTTCTTTAAATATATTTTTATATTTGTAGATGAGCCGTTTTGTCAGAAAGGACAGATTTGGGTTAAATAAACAGAGGCAGCATCCGTGGAATCAGCGAGGAAAATCGTTTCAGCGAGATGAAAGGGTGGCAAAGGGGGACGATGATAACAGGTGGCAGAGAGTGTACTCACGTGGTCGATGTTGATCTCCCCCTTGTACATGAACTCGACGAGGACTTTGATATCACAGAATTTGACGTCGCGCATGATGACAATCGGGTCCTTCTCCTCGTACTGCGACAGGATTGTGTCGAAGTACGTGCTGCACGACGACAGGACTATCTGCAATCCAAAAAAACACACTGGTCAGTCATCTCATGAGATGCACTTTTATAATACGAATTATTTTGAAACGAAAATTATTAGGAAAATTGGGAAAGTTAAACAAAAGCTGTAGTCTAAATCGTATACTCGAACGACACTGGAAAGAGAGGCGACGGGGTCCCAATTAACGAAGTGATCCGTTCGCTAATGAATGCATTACTCGCTAGCAACCTTCGGACACACTTTTCCATTCTCCTACCGGATTACACGCAACTATTAAATCAAAGAGAAATCTGCATATGTCAACTTTTTCCTTTCCCTGTCTCGTAAACGTTCCCATTACCGAACCATGCGAAATACGACTTACAGGAACAGCAAGACTTTGTCCCATTTGATACAACTTCTTCTTCGGCGAGTGTGTTACCTTGGATTAATACGCTCGCTCGTATTCTTGCGCTCGGTAAGAAATGCCGACGTAGTTTCGCGACTGTCAAGTGGGAAAAACGATCAAAGTCTATCTTTTATTTATACATTCATCTTTTGATCTCATTGATTTCCACTTGGCGTCCTTTTTATTGTTAAGAAAAAAGCAAACGTTACTTTAACAAGAAAGACGACCTCCATTTTATTGCCGCAGTAATAAACATGCGATTGAATGAATTCCGAAATCGGAATTTGTACTAACAAATTCGAAGTGGCGAAGTCGGAGCTTTGGCTGCACTATGAAAGCAGAGGTCGAGCAAGTTTCGGCGGAAAGGAATGCGCCGCTTCACGGCGGAGTGTTGGCTTTGAAGTGAGATTCCAGGCCGGAAGTGTCTTAGCATTCGCGCCGGTTCTTTTATGGCGCTCCAGTTTACCTGCCATTAGACGAGCGCCGCGCCCGCCAAACCTTCGTTAGTACAAAGTGCTGTCTCGTAAACGGCCCGCTATTGCCTTCGTTACAACCACCGGTGGCTCTTCCGCCGTCAACCCCAATCGTCCCGGCGGACATGGAGAGGGTTGCGAATGCTTGTTGCGACTGGACTCGATTTGAATAAAAGTATCGCGAAATTCTTCCGGCGGCCACGCAATTTGCAATATTATAAAACCACTGGAAAAGTTGCGAGATACGGACAAAAATGTACGGATTAGTTAAGCACAGTCAGAGAAATCTAGTTTCATGTTTCAGTAGTAGGAAACCCAGTGACTTAATTGGACAATTTGGAATTAGTTTAATTAACAAAGTTCCAGAGACAGAGATAATTCTCGAGTTCCGACAATTATCCAACAGCTAACTCTTCGAAAGTAGCTGCAGTTGCCTGGGTTGTGCCCGAAAATTGGTGTGTAATCCAAGCACCGAATTTTCGAGTGGGCATTCGGCAGAAATTATATTAAAAGTTGCCCAGCAACCGAAAACTAGGCCGAACTTTGACCAGGCTGGAATAATCTTATACGCCGAAGCCGCAGTCTAATTCTGGGACATTGCATCCTCGAACAGTGCTTCTTAATAAAACAAATTCAAACATAAACAATCAACCATTCTAATTCCGATCTAATTCGAAATTGGTTATTTCAACCTTAATTGGCCACATTTGTTTCTAATTACGGGAAAAATGCCCAAAATTCGAGAACAGTAATAAGGGCCGAAATCTGCAGGAATTCCAGCTGGGAATCGGAAGCCGAGCAAAGTTCAAGACAAGTTCGAGTCCGCTGTTCCAATTATCCTAGTAGCCCGAGCGGATGGCAGAACCTCTCCAAAGCGATCCACCTACACACACACTGCCCTCCGAAATAGAATTTCCTCGATAAAGCTAACCATAGCGGCGGCCGGCTCGTGTATCAGAGAGTCTGGCGGCTATCACTATTCCCATCTCGAGTGCTTTGTACATCCGGCGATGCCGCGATATCGGCTCGAACTCTCGAATCGAAAGCTCCAAGCCGTAGGCCAGTTCGTCGGAGATAGACAGAGCCCCCGCCCACCCTCTCACTCTCACCCTCTCTCTCTCTCTTCTCCAAAAGATGAATTCCCTCAGCGAAGAAGAGGAAAAAAGCTCACTTCATCCACACACACATACCATCCACCAAATGCGTGTAGCAGTGGGCGAGTCATCTCGAGCGGCCCCGCCCAGTCAATAGCCTGAATATTTAATGTTAGAAGTTCCGTATTGATTTTCGCGATTTTTACGTCTCCGCAAATAAGGCCGTAAAAGACCTTACGCTTCTCTCTCGACTCGCTCTCTCTCTCTCTCTCTCTCTCCTGCACAGCGTCCGTGTGTATCGGGGCTGCGCACGTGTGCGCGGAGAAAGAGATCGCCGCCGGACCAGCAGCCTCATGGGGAGCCGGGCACAGCTCGGGGTTAGCTCTGAGTGTTGGTGGGATAGAAAGGAAGGGGGTGGATCGAGGGAGAGAGTGAGGGGGAGAGAGAGAGGAAGACGGACGATTGAGCAGCAGCGAGGCGGCGAGGCGGCGAGGCGGCGAAATGAAGGAGGAGAGAAAGAAAGGACCGAGTGAGGAGAGACGCGTTACTTTTCAGTGCCAGCTATATAACGCTTTTTATTATGCCCGGGCCGCTTTTATGGGGAAATACGGCGATGAAAAAACGACGAAGGAGGAAGACGCCGAGGCGCAGGGGAGGAGGGCGGCCCTGGGGGTAGCCGCTCGAGGGGGTGGCGCTCGCCGCCAGGAAGGAAAGGGCAGAAGAAGAAAGAAATTGCACTGCCCGGGTTTCATATCGAGTCATTACGATCCCCGGGCACTTTCACCCCACCACCTACCCTCGCCCATCAGGGTATACCGCACCCTCGCCTTACCAGACTCCCTCTCCTCCAAAAGCCGAGAGAAAGAGGGCAGCTTCCACGGCCCGGCACACTGACTGCGACGTCTTCTGACATTAAACTTTTTATCGTGCATAACGGTGCTTCGTCTTTCGCCGAGAATAATAATAAAAACGAGGAGAGAAAGGACGGACCCGAGAGAGAGAGGGGATCGGTTGAACTGCAGGAAGGGGGAGGCGGGGGGTGGACAAGGAGAGGGTGGATCGGTGGGAGTCGGAAAGGAGAGAAAAAAAAGCAGGGAAAAATATAAATGGACGGACCAGTGGTGAGCGACCCTTACTCCCACCCCCATCCTCTCGCGTTTTTTCCGCCAGCGACGCCGCGAAAGCACCGTCCACCCCCTTCATCCCCCACCTGGCCGCTCCTAAGCCGACCGAGGAGGGCAGGGAAAAGGGGGCGAGAGCTGGAGGGAGAGCAGAAAGGGAGAATACGAATACAAGGAAAGCTTGCGCGCGCTCTCTTTCTCTCTTCGTCCCTCCAACCGACCCACCTCTTCAGCCGACGCCGGCGTCGTCGTCGTCTCGAATTCGTCGATTCGCGCGTTTTCCGCGGGCGCGTAAAAGCTTGCTGGAGACGCAATCGATTATAGGTATGTGTGGGTGGGTGGTGGAGTGGTGGTAGACTGCGGTGCATACGTGTCGGCGGGCATCGGCGCAACTAACGACTGATAGCCCGCGAGAAGGGGGTGAGAAACGGCGAGGGGCTGGCACTCTCTCGTTAATGCGCCCTCCACTGCGAGGACGAGCAGCGTGTCCCTCAGCCAACATTCACCCTCGCAAACACCACCGCCAACCCACTAACGCACGCGGCTGATCGCTGTCTTTCTTTCCAGAGGGAGAATCGGCTACGATTTTTGGCTGCCATTTGCCTCGCGCAACCATTGACCTCGACTACTGACGATTGTCACTGGGAGAAATGCGCTTTATGGGGCGAGAGGCGTCTTTGGAGGTTGTAATTGCGGCGCCGCGACGATTCCGCGTGAATGATTGGCTCTTTCGGTGGATGGTTCTTGTGGATGATTGTCTGCTTGGAGTAAGATGGGGTGCTTTCGGTGAGGGATGGGTTGGAAGGCAGACTGGCTTGGCAAGTGTTGCTAAGTTGTTTCTTGAAGCATTTCGCGATAAAATGCTTGGACGCATATTATGGAGATGCTTGTTGTCGTTGGAGATCGGTGATATAACATTGATGAATGATGAGAACAAATATTAATGTGAACATGTCGAATTAGGGATAGTTTATTAAAATATTTATTCATACGAAGTTGCGGGGACATATTAAGTAATAATGTCCAAGTCAACTGATTTATAGATTTTGATTACTAAAAATATGAATTACAAATTAATTAAGATTTTCTAAATTTCGACGCCACGCTATCGTTGAATCAATTTGGACTAATAATTTATAATCTTACAGGGAGAATTGATCGAGGGATTACGAACGATATCCCACCCACCACCACCACATTTTTCCATCGCCGCCTCTTAATTAATAATTAATAACGATACGCGCGCCGGCTGGCACTCGGAAAAAGTCCGGGAACCGTTTTCGTGACTTTTTCGCGAGGAGTGGAAAAAGGGGAGGAAAGGGGCGCGCAGTGGGAGGGGCGGCTCTGTCAAGGGTGGAAGTTGGAAATAAATTGCGGTAAAACGCGAAAAAGTATAATTTCCATTCTTCCGCCCACCAGAAAATTCATTCGGTTTGCGAGTGTCCAAGTCTCGAAAATGTCAGCTAAAATTGCGCTGCGTCTCTGATTTATTCTTACAGTTTGATTAAATTTGCGCCGAACACTGACAGCCAAGCAAATGAAGAATTAAGAATCGACAAGGCTCCATAGCCGAAAAGGGCTCGAGCGAAAAACGAGAGATCCTCATCGAGCTCATGGAATTCAGAGAAATTTTGTAGAGGTGAAAAATTCCAAGGTAAATGTACTTGGCAAGTTGAAAATTTGCTTCTCGGCAGATGCAAAGGGCGAATAACCCTACAGTGTAATGCAGCGAGATTACGACTAGGTACTGGGGAAAGAGAGGGCATAAAATAGCAAGGGTGTGTAAAATAGAGAGGATGAAAGGGAGAGAAATTCTCTCGACGCGTTCCACATTGCAGCACGCTTGAGCTAGAACAAGGCAGAGGGACTGAACGGGGTTGCATGCGCCCTTGAAATGGGGCGAAGTACCCGCTAGGAAGAATTGGATCGTTGCTTGTAGTGGCTGATCTAGTTCACTGACTTTCAAGAATGAAGTGTGTGTTACGTTACACTTCACGTGACTGAAGTTACCATCTGTTGACTTACCGAACAAATGATTGCGTTAAAACCTACTACATACTATTTAGAGAATTACTAATTACGCGGAAAACTCGCCAAGTTCCCAAGGAAACAATGATATTAGCAGCTGCTAATTAATTCCAGAGATTTATACTTTTCCACCAAATATTTCCGGAATTCTGCATTTTTAATCGGCGAAATACATTAAGCGATAGTAGGAAATAAGAATCGAGATTGGTGGGAGGGGAAAAAGCTATTACCATTAATGCGGGAGAAATGTATTCTCAAACAATGAGCAGTAAAAAATTCGATTACTGCCCAGGAAATGTACCTTTCTTAAGTAGTATTAAAAACGCTCGCCTCGGAATCCCGCGCATTCCATTTGCCCGGGGATCGATAAAGTCACTCAGAGAAGCCGGCCGAGTTTATTGCTCTTATCTTTATAGTTGCGCTTCTCGCATTAACGTTTACGCCAGTCTCCCTCACTCTTGGTTCGCGTTTCGCTGGTGCGCATGGTATTTACGTGCAATTGCACAGTGAAATGAGCCTGGTGGGGCGAAAATGTAGACAGTGCAATATTGGATGTTTGCTACTTCCTCGAGCCGAATTCGCAGAATCAAGTTTTCAGATAACTCCACTTCGCCGGTGAAAAAAACCAAAATGGCTATATTGATTTTGCGAGCTATATTCGATGTTTATTCAGACGGATGAATATACACGAAAGGATTTCGTAGCTTCTATAAATTCACTCAAGTTATACTTGTAAGAGTACCGTCAAGTGGAGATGAATGCAGTATTCTCGGAACAAGTGAAGTATAAATATTCTACTACAATATATTAATAAATTAAGTAAATTCCTCAGTTTGTATTCAAATTATTGCCTACCAATGTACCTGTAAGTATACATATTATGGGAGACCTGGCAATTTACAACAGCAAACAGTCAACTATACGGCTAAACAAAATTTAACTAGTTTAACCACACGCTTGGATTCAGTAAAAAATGCGATAAGCCTGCGAGTGTTCATTACTGCGGAGCGCAGCTTAAAAAGTTTCCGGAAGCTCTTCCCAGGCATTAAAGGTGGTTACACGACTAGATGTCTCCATGCGGAGTGGCAGTGCGAAGCGAATCAATCCGGGCGCGCGTTACGCCCGTTAATGCACCATAATGCCTTGCACGAAATTACTCGATGATGGATTAGTATTGCATTTTACGCTACACCCTATCACGTCGTGCGTGCTACCGCCTGACGGATTATCCGCCCGCCTATCTCCAAGTACACTTACTTACACGCGCGTCCACCCCTCTCCACACACACGCACGCGCAAATTTCCACTAAAATTGCACTCGGATTCTGCGAAAGTTAATTTAAGTAATGGCGAAGAGTCCGACGCGCGCCAGTGGATACCAAGTATTTCTGGCGTTTTTGGATGATGCAGTGGATTCAATGTTCGCGGAGTGCAACGCGTGTTCTTGACATGATTTGTCGTGGTACGTTGGGAATTTGGAGGTCTTGTTAGTAGACAGTTTCAAGATTCTCGGAGTAGTTTGCCGAAAGTTCGTAATTGTTTCGGTTAGTTTGATATTGTTATTTCCGCGGTATAAGACTGGAATTCTTTGTTGGGAGTTGTTTTAATAATTGGGACACAAGTATCTCAAATTTAAAAACAAAAATGAGAAGAAATTCTGACTGAACATCACTTTGGATTTCAAAGCATCAATTAAGTCCACTTGGTTGGCTGGAATGACGCAGATTCCCAGGAAATCGGCAGACGGAATTTTCAATGATTCGTGGAATCGCTGAAAGCGCGCGAATATGTTTCATTCATGTTGACATTTTTCCATATTCAGGTGTAGTTTGTATGCAAACGAGCGGAGGCCACGCGGCTTCCCAAACTATTGCAGTTTGTCAACATGACCCAATTAATAAATGATGCGAATAAGCTCTCGCTCTTTTTCCACGTTCCCCAATTTTTCCCATATTTTATTAAAGCCTCGCATTTTTTTGTCAACAACAAACACTGACGATCCTGTCTGCAATACCCAGGAATAGTATGCCTGCGGCGCAACTCAACAACAACAAATTTCCCAGGCGCAATACGATAAGTGGCTTTGGAAGTCGATGCTCGGACAAACACAGACAACCCTTTTTTCCGGCTGACGTTTCCTCTCCTTTCGCTGACTCATCCTGGCAGAGTAAAAACGAGCCCCGGAGGAACTGAGCGCGTACGATCCTCTTGAACAGATAGGGTGCAGTGCAGATTTATCTGCTTCTCCATAAACTTTATATCTTTTAATTCCGCTGAGTAGATATCCCCCCCCCCCCCCCCGATCCAGGAATAAAACTGGGGGACGCGTTTATCATTGTACCGAAATAAGGGGTGTAAGTAGTTCGATCTCGCCGACTGGAAATTGAATCACCAAATTTGTCGAGTTACTAAAATAATTCAAGCACCCGTCACTGGACAATATTTTGCATAATTTTGACAATTAGATAATGTCAAAGTCTCATCAATCAAAAGCTCTTAAACCCGGAACGTAAACCTGCCAGAGGGAAATTGAGTCTCGGAATTTGTTGCTAGTATAATCCAAGCACCTATTTTTCTTTAAACCTTCGCTGTGCAATATTTTCCATACATTTTCCAATTGCACAATTTCCATTCCCCCCGAATGGGGAAGACAAAAGCCCGAGAGACTAAACTGCGAGGGCAACGCGGGCAATACAATAACAGGAGCTTTGGTAGACAAGTGTGAATGAATTCGGAGGCCAGATAAACCATACATTGTATCTACCAGGATATCCACGCGGAGTTCAAAGGATTAGCACTCGGCCAGTCACAACATGAAGTCCCGAGAGCGTGTGGGATAGAACACACGATGCGCGCCCGTGAAAAATATTAAGCCATACGCGCTCGCCGAGTAAAACAAATTAATCTTGCACGCCGGCGAGGTCGGCTCGCCTTGTTCTACACGCGAGGCATCCGCACAGACGCTCACACATTAGCAAACGTGGCAAAGTTGTGTGGGCCCAATAGCCCAGTCTGTGTGGGGGAGGAACACACGGGAATCACGTGGGCGAGTGAAGGGACGAGACAGCGGGAAAAGGGAGGAAAAAGGCGAGCAAGGCGGGCGGCGCGGAGGTACGAAAAAAGGAAGGAGAGACAGTACGCACGCAGTCAGACACGCCGTGGGGAAAGGGCCGCGGAGAATGGGGCAGACAGAAGTACTTACGCTCGTACGAAAATATCGATTATACTTTTTTACGAGGAGCTCGCTCACTCGCTCGCGCGCGTTCACCGGCCGAGTGTTAATTTCACGAGACGACACGTTTTTCCCTCGTTAAATCCCATTAACACTCGCCATGGAGGGAAAGGGGAGAGATCCTGTTCTGTCTGACGTGATTAACAGTGTAAGGAGACTCCATTGGATACGACATTGCCATTTGTATTGCCATCTATACGAAATGTGTTTCTGTTAAATTATTTATTGATTCGGCTTCTGTTTATATGGTCCATCATCTTATTGCAATATTTATAATGTCAATTCTTTACAATTTCTTGGACTTAATCCCTAAAATATATTTTATATTTTCCTGCAAAATACTTTGAACAATCATTCAAATATTGGATCCGCTTTGTCGAGAGAGATTTATTCCACTGTTGAAAGTTTCCGACGATGGTAATTCGAAGCCTGCGACCCGCACACGGGCTGCCGATCGTAAACACACGTGTATCGACACAAATACAGGCATATACGTAGACAAATGATGTGTGCATATGTCGAGGGAGTACAGGCAGACATGTTATTATTTATACAGTTAGGAAGCGGCCTGTCGTCGTTTTTTCGATGCCAGGATGTCCGGGTTTAATAACCTTAGCACCTGGCAACCCTTTTACACTGCGGCGTCTAATTACCCGCGGCATGTTACAAGCCGATCCTTACTCGCGCATGCACACGTGTGCGTGTGACTGTGCATCTTGAGAACTTGCTGGATAGATATCGTCACGCTCGCGAGCCCCAGGAATCCCACTGTCGTTTTCTTTCCAGCCACCAACCTTTTTCCCCCTTTCTTTCCGCTCCAGCTTTGCTTGCCCTGAGTAACTACACAAGACACTTTGATCGATAAACTGACCCCGATGACGCTTTACGCAGTAATACGCGACGATCGAAAGGGGAACAACGCTGTTCCAGGCTGCGAATCTTCGCTTGAAGTTGTAATACTTGAAATTAATGAACGACCTCCAAGTAGAACTTGAGTTGCAAATAATCTGACTAAGTGAATCGAATGTTAAGTTAATGAATCCAGTGGAGTACGAATAAATCATTATTTTTAGCAAATCATATCCCTTTCGGATTAAAAACAGAAAAGTACAATTTCTTAAGTCAACAAATTCTGTGAATGAACGAATTAATAATCAAACACTCAATTATCACAATCACCATGAATTATCCCACTAATTCAGACCCCGAAATTTCCACCCTGCACATTTAGCCAACTTGGCAAAGTGTACATCTGGATAGCATCACTCGCAGACGTACACACACTTACTTCATATGAAGGAGCATTCCTTTATGCGTTATGACTGCTGCCTATGAAACAGTTCTCTGTAGTGAAATATTTCCTAGAATACTGCCGGCAATACCCTCCTTTGCCAATGGTAACAGGCAGCTCCTCTTTCCCTCACTATGCTATTTAACCTCTGAATTATAAATCGCCGACTGGCCGACCAATCTACAGGGTGTTTCTTAAAAGACCCAATGACTATAGTGAGGTATTTATATTAAGTTTTAGTTCGCGATATAATTAAGATGTCTGAATTTAATAAAATCGGATGTAAAATGTATCTGCAATGCGATTATTCGTTGGCTGTTACATAATAGGCTAATTAACTAACAAAACTAGTTATCTAACAGATTACATAAGCGGGGGTTAATTAGCATGACAAATGTCGGAATGTCTGCAACCTGAACCAGCATTACGTCGATTGATATTTATTTGCAAAAAAATCACTTGTAAATGACGTGCTTGTTCTATCATTCTAATGATAAAATATAATTATTTATGTAGGAATAAAAATACTGAATCAGTGCTTTTGCAAAATGCAGGAATCTAACGTGAAATGACTAAAATTCATTGAAAATAATATACACACAGTTCGTGGGGCACTTTCGTCTCACCCTGTGAACGATCCAAAGCCTATAGCCTACAGCAAACTGCCGAGGAAACATCCGCGCGAAATTCTGCCGGCTAAGACAGCGGCCAACTCTGCCATTAATATGTGACGGTTATTGATACCGAAATGAAAAATAAATTCGACCTGAAATCCGGCGGGGAATCTAGCGCTGTCGACGCAGCCAGGGACAGTGTTCGAAGGTGTTGGTGTGTCGAGAGGGTTACGTGTGTGGGAACAGATCGATGGCTATAGTAGTTGAAAATGACTTTCGAAAATGGGTCAGCTCGGCCGGCTTCAACGGACAACTCCAACCCTCTCTTTCTCCGCCGATGTGTACTTGTGTGTGTGTGTGTGTGTGTGTGTGTGTGTGTACGTGCGCCCACTCGCTTTTTCCGAAGAGCTAGTCAGCCGATAAATTCAAGTTTCGGGGCTGCGAGTACCAAAGCGCTGTACACTGCAAAATTTATCGATCACTTTTGTGTTTGTGCCACTAGCGTCGGTTTCGGCGGCTCTCTTTTTACTACGCCGTCAAACGGACTGCGGATTAATCCTCGGTAAAGCGATACGTTTGTTGCCTTACGCGTCCCCCTGTATTCAATATTAGAGATCTGCTATTATCAATATTGAATATTGCCGCAGCTTATTCTCCAATTCTGTCGGACTCTTTGCTCGGACACTGCGAGTGGTAATTAAAACTTGAAATAAGTGCTCTCTGTTGCAATACTTTCTTCTGCATGAAGTAACAAGTACTTTTTTTAAATACGATGTTAATTGTGCTTCGATAGTATTAATGATAAGAAACAAGATTGCGTGCGAAGTTCTCGTTTGTCAGCGAGCATTTTTAAAGCGAGGCCAGAATTAAGGAACATCTGCCTTTAGATAGAAGCAGCGCTCTACAGCTGTCACGGGAACTGTCTTCGAAAGCTGCCGCCGAGGAAAAAGGGTCTCTCCCCCGTTACCGCGTTTACTCGAGAGCGTGCTCGAGATTAAACCGGTATTAGTCATCGCGTGAACGATGTGTTGCATAGTCCAAGTGATAATTTGCATGTTTCTCGCATTCCCGCAACGATCGACCCAGAAACTCAAATGTTAGTGAATATTACTTCCAAAGTAAAGAAACCTTTAAAATCCCTACAAATTGGAATGTGCATTTTCGTCTGAAAACAGGATGCAACTGCTCTCGTTAAATGGTTACCAATAATGAAGCAGAACACGAGAAATTAGAAGCTAAAGGCAGATTCCACCCAGCCAAGGAAATAGAATTTTCCTGGAAGAGTTGTATCATCGTTTTCACTTTAAAAAAGGGAAGAAAAAAAGAGCGAAACGCACGAATAGCCGGTTTTTAGGTGAAAATCAACTATTGTTCTCCGGACTCTGTGCGAGCGATAGGAGGAAAAATGCGTCGGAACAAAAAGGAAAATGCGAGGCGCGGGATAACCGCGTTAGGCTCTTATTCGATTTGCCCGCGCCGCTGCTCCTATTTCATCTCTATTATCTATTTCATCTGGAATTCCGCGCGGCGGACTTGGAGTTCTCTCATTACTGGATCGAGCGAGAGCTACGGAAATAGAGCGCGAGTGTGGCGGCTGGAAAGAGAGGGAAAGAGAAGGAGGCGGTTGGTAATTGGAAGCAAATTATTTTCAGGGCAAACATCGGCTGCGCGGCGCACTTCAAAGGGACCGATATGGACTAAGCGTTCCCCGACAGTGCGGATTACGATCTCGCAGCTCGGCACTGGGGAATTTTCTTCCGCGCTGCGTTATCGCTCGCTTAGACTGACTCGGACTGACCGACGAAGATCGCGCAATTCCAAGAGTTGCGCATCGCGCGGCAAGGATCGATCGCAACAAGTTCGCATCGCGCAACTTGTCCCAGCCTTGTAAATGTAACTGACAGTACTTTGCTTGATCCCTTGGTATTCAAATGCGACCAAACGATTTGTTAATAAATCGAAAGCGTCACGTATAAAATGATTGACCTCGTTATATAAATGTGCGATTTCTTTACAGTTTTGCAAACTCAAAAAAATGGTTTTTCTTGTATTTTTGCACCACGTGTTGTGTTATTGTTTGCTTTTTCTGTATTGTTTGTGTGGAGAAAAATATACAGGAGATGTGTTTGTCGACAATTGCGACAATTTGTAGAAAAATGGGGATTTCGCCGATTTCACCTGGAATATTCTCGTTTCCCACTCCGGATCGGGGACAATACCATCAGCATGAAAAAGTTAAATAATCTGTAATCTGCGCGTGGGGAAAAACGACAGGGTAAAAGCCGGGGTTTCGCCGCCAAGTAGCAAGTGCGCTGTCACAAAAACGCAAAAAGCCACTATTCGGGTTTTCACGGCTGTTTCGCTGCCAGCGGTGTCTTTCGTTGGCAAGCTATTTTTTTCACCCTTTGCACTACTGATTCATCAGAAATTTTTAATTCTTGTTGAACATATTGAATGGAATCAATTTTATTCTCAATTTAGGATCAGTTAAATTAAAATGTTCTGTGAAATGCACAGTCAATTTCAATTTGTTTATAAAACTCGGCGATTTTTGCAGTATTCCCTGAAACGGAATACTAGCCCTTGGACAAGCACCCAGGAATTTCAATACCCGTCGAAATAAATCAGCGAAAAAGCAAAATCCAGTGGTTTAATACCAGCACTATTTTTTTTCTATTAAAACTAAAGAGGAGGCTTTAATTTTAAAATCTTGCCCGAAATACGTCGAAAAATGTGTGTCCGAAAAAACATTTGTTTGAGGCGCGTCGAAATTCCGATATTTGCAAAATTACTGAATACTGGCGTTTCGCCTGAAAAAATCATCGGCCTCTATTCCACCCTGAGAGAGTAACCGGTTTTCAATAAATCACAAAGTACGAATTGGTTGAAAAACGGGGTTGCGAGGAAACGTCCGAAAACGGCATCGGCGAAGCCAGAAAGAGGCGAAAAACTGAGCCAGGTAAAAGCACTGCCGAATATTCGAATGTGGAGTACAAAACCATTCGCTTCCCTAACACCAGTTTCTATTTCCTTAAAATCCACTCGGAAGACTTTGCAAATTGTTACACCAAAGGATGAAAGACCAATAAACGACGATCCCAAGAAATATAAATTAAAATATATATATAAATTGAGAATTTCCCTCTTTTAAAATCGATAAATAATTTCAAATAACTCTGATGTGCACAGGACGCGTAACACGCCCAGCATGAAACCACAAAGGCATGAACGCCATGCGTTACACGTGTAACGTGAACAAACTCTCATTACATCGTTACGGTGCACTCAGTCGAGTCGTGCATTTTCTAATTGAAAGCGCGCCGCGAGCACTCTCTGCGACAAAGTGGGTTTGCATCGATCCCGAGGGCAAGGGTTAAGACGCCTACGGTTAACCCTATCAACCCTTCCGCATACTTGCCCTCTCACTCTCTCCGTCGACCTCTCTCGCCGCTCTCTTCCATCTCTTCCCTATCCAACGCGCCTCTAATAACGCTCCCTCCACTGTCAGATGAGCGCGCAACTTCCCTGATACTCAACACGCTAAAACACCTCTTGAAAACTTGCCTTCCGCCAATCCCGAATTCGCAGCTACCAATCATTTTTCCCCCAAAGGGATTTCCTCATACGCTTTTTGTGTCCTTGTAATTAACCCCCGACTTCACTGGCGAAATAATGAATATGGAATTATTCAAAAACTTGTTAGAATGCAATTGTACATTAATATGGCAGTGATTGTAATTAAGAAATTTCTAATAATAAAATAGAAAATAGATACAATTGTGGATTGCAAACTTCCTTTCTCCGCAATAAATAGTATTGTTCTATTACCTGCTTGTAAACTCTATCATTAATCAATTCGATAAGCGATCGGAGATGAGCAGATTAACAGAAATTGGATGGTCATAAAGTTTGTCGCCCTGTAATCCGGTTCCATTTATTCCCTCCTGAAGTATTCACCGGCCACGCCAATAATACTCTGGCAGCCTGACTCTTCAAGAGTCGCTCTACCTACTTTATTAGGCGATTGAAGAGAGTTTCTCAAAATCGAGTTAATGACAAACCATGAAACACTAAGAAAGCCCAGTAAAAAAAACCTAAGACTAAAAAAGATTATGTTTCGGAGTTTACTGGTCGATTTTTAAGTTTAAAAATTCTTACTTTTTGGCACCAATGATTTCTCTTCCCTTTTTGGGGTTATTGCGTTTATCAGGGTGCTTCCCCAGACACTCGAACACCTGGACGCAGGTGGCCCTAAGAATTCATCGAAAACAGCTGTTCGCATGTGCTACTGTCCTGTTCAAGTTTTTCGGGTTCCCCCTTTCGACGGGAGAACAAACTCTATCTATCAGCCTAGCTATCTGTGCACACGTTTCCGGCGCCCTTTTCAAGCATCTACTTTGCGTCCGAAGTATTTCTGATAACGCTCGATTCTCAAAAAGCCGAGTCAGAAGAGACTCGCCGTGAAATATGCTCCCATCCTTTCTCTCTCTCTCTCTCTGGTTCTCCACTTCTGCCAGGTTTGCTGGGGCCGTCAGCACTCCGTGAAAAGATAGCTGAGAGGCTAACATTTTTCAGGCGGTTTTAGAATACTTGGATTAAACTGTCGGAAAGTCCCATAACAATTTAAAATTAAAATACATTTTAAAATATGGACTTTTCTGGGACACTTGGAACAGATCATAATTTCATCATTTCCTTCTCAAAACAGCTACAATGTTGCCTTTAAAATAGAAGCCCCTGATTACTGGGTTCCAGCGAAACATACGCGTCAAAAATCATTTAAGACCCCCGAACCTCACCGCTCTCCATTATGCTCGGCCGTCCGAAGTGCAAAGTCCGCGATAAACTACATTCATTACCAGCGGAAACAAGTACACACGCGAAACAGGGGGGTGGCATGTGAGTGAGGGAGAGTCGCAGGTGGCGCTCGGAGGGTGAGTCGAGGGGAGAGGGGGACGAAACGTTGGAAGAGAAGGAACTCGAGAGCGCCCGGCATAACGAAAAGAGAGAAACGGAAAAACGAGTGGAAGGGGGTGACGGGGGAAGAGAGGTTCGCTTGGGGGGGTGCGCGAGGGTGGCGAAGAGAAGAGTTGGCTGGCGAAAGAAACGAAAAAGGCCGTTCGCTCTAACGTCGGTGTGTATGTGTGTGTGTGTCGGGCGGTGCTGGCGGCGGCAACGGCATTCTAAATTTAGGAGGAAGTATTGATTTTACAATTTGGACCCCTCCCAAAGTAAAAAATAAACCAAGCCAAACGTACTCTACTTTGATAGAGTGCCTCTCCTCCTCCTCGTCCTCCACCTCCTCCTCTCGCTTTCTCCTACCCTCTCGCGTGTGCTGCTCTCCTCTCCGGGCGGTTTCAACGCGCGCGCCAGACGAAGATGCGGGGCGCGGGCCCCGACTGACGAAGCAGCATATCAAGGGGGTGAAAAAAAGCTCATGGAGGAGCGGGAGAGGAGCGAGAGGGTGCGAGAAAGTGAGTGGGCACTCGGTGGGGAAACCGATCTGCCGTAGACCAAGCGAGACGAACCAACTGCAAAGTCACCGGGTGCACAGAGGAACGCGCGCGAGAAGAAGTAAGAGGGCAGGAGGAAAAGCGCGAGGGGCTGGGAGGGAAAATGTGCGGGAATATGAGTAAAGGGGGGCGGGCGGGTGGGAGAGAATATCGGAGGAGAGCAGGAAAAAGTGAGAGCATATTAGAAAAAGAGAGCCGGCGGGGTGTGGCGTGAAGGGGGGTGGTTGGGTGGCGAGCGACGGGAGAGGGTGAAAGTAGAGGGAAAGAAAGCCTGGTTAGAGGTGGTGCCGCGGTGCCGAAGGGGGTGGGCGTGGGTGGGCCCGGCGGTGGCACAAGAGAGTGGCGAAATACCGTAGTTCCAGACCCGGTAAGAAACAAAGAACAGAAAATTGATCGTTTGTTAAGTTTTATGTTCCCCGGGGCAGCCGAGGGTGGCAACCCCTCTCTTTCCCGCTCTTTTCCTCGCTCCTTCCCTCCGCGCCTTCTTCCCCCCTTCCTTCCAGCCAGCCGCAACTTTTTCCCTTGCTCCTTCCACCCGCCACGTCCGCCGACTGTTCTCATCCTCTTTTCCTCCTCCGTTTTCTCTCTCGCACACACCCCCGGACCCGCCGCCGCCCCCTCCAGCGGCCGATAAGACGAATCGAGGAAATTCTCAGCGCACGGCACAAATGCCGCCTGCAAGGAAACCCCGTTTATAGCACGCGCCCCCACTGTTTCCCGAACGGTTCTTGCCGCCAAGTAGTCCGCCGATTCGCGAGCGAGAACAGTTCGCGCGACAAGCGCGTTTTTGCGCGGGGGAAACTGTTGCGAACTATTTTAGTGCAAAGAACCGCGCGGCGATTACTTCTCGCGGTGGCGGACTCTCGGGGATGCTCGCGTCAGGATTTTTACAGGAACGAACCCCGTGAGTTGGGGGCGAAAGGGGTGGAAAGGGGGAAAAGTCTGGCAGAACGGCTGACGGAGCAGCGCGAGGAGTGATCGAGGGACACATGTACGGCGCGGTGTACAAAGGCAGAAATCCCGGCATCGGCTTTCCCCCCCCCCCCCCCCCAATGCCAACCGGGCGAGATTGGCTCCGTCTGTCGACAGGAGCGCAATTTTTCCCTGGCAGTCGAATTTAATTATCAGCGAATCTCCCAACACCCCCAACGCTTCACTGGCACCCTCACCTCGCCCTTCGCTCTTGCCTTACGTGCAGTCCAACTAAATTACCTCGTAGACGAGATAAAGGGGACCAGTTTTAAGACAGCATGACAGTATTTATCATTACAGATTGAATTAAATGTCAGACTGTGAATTCCATTGAAACCACAGAGTCCTATTTTATTTTTGTTTTTTTAAAAATAAAGTTCCAAGTGCTTCTGTAGCACATTGTACCAATGCTTAGATAATAAATAAAAAGGAATATGCGCTGATCGCGTTGCATTATCTGAGTTTCAACGACTAGGATTCAAACAGATAAGAGTCAATGGGCAAAAAAGGAGACAATAGTACATACATAATTCATGTGTGTATAATCTATATAAACACAATCTGCAGCACATAAAATAGATTTTATTGATTCTCAACCCTTATTGAGTAAAAGTCAATGCCACAGGGCTAAAGCTCAGGTACGAAAGGCGGGAATGACAGGAATCCGGCAGACGACAGCTGGATTTTGTCAGTCGCTTGGGCCGAGCTATCGTTCACGCCGTGTTGTGGCCGAACAAAGGATAGTAACACCGAGGATCCGCTCTTTTTCGAGCCTGCCCTCCCTACCCTCTTGTTCTCTAACACACACACACGCGCGCGCGCGTCGCACAACCACCGAGCACGTTTTTGCTTCACGCCGCTATGTTGTTTGACGGCGAAATCATTTGTGTAGTTTTTTTCCCCTTCCTAGCTCCGGCGCGTTTTCCTGCTTTTCTACCCCGCCGCGGCCCTCGTCGCTTCGTCCCTTTTTCGCGTTGCTGCTGTGGAAGCGCATCTCAACCCCGCGCGTCCCCCGACGGAACAAAAGCGCGCGAGCGCGTCGGGAACAAAGCGCTCGTTTGCGCGCCCTCTCGACAGGAGCGACTACCGGCAAGCATAAGACGATTAGGATGATTATTATTGACGCGCCTAATCGCCAGGGCTAAAGGGAAATTTCCGGGGAAAATAGTTGCTCTCCGGATTGGTAAAATTATAATATCCATGGGACATTATGAATACATAATAAGTATTAAAAATAAGAAGGGAAATTCCTATTAAGTTCTGTTAATAAATAGAATTCTTATTTTAAAGTTTCCATTTCAATATACACAACAAGGCAACTAAACCGACAAGTTTAGCCGCTCCAGGATTCCTGCGGTGTCGCCCGAAGCGCCCATTATACAAGGAAGAAAAAGGGGAACGACCAAACTCCAATACCGCCCGCAATCCGAAAACATAGTGTACTAAACCCCCGTGCAAACGGTAGCTCGTATAATTTGCGGTAACCCTTTGACTGGGGTATCAAAGAGGTCGAGTGCGAGGAGGGGAAGAGTTTGAAGGAGGTTCCCTTAGCCGAGTGTTCCTTGGAAGGGTGAAGTCACGCGGCTACTTGTAATCACGAGTGAGGGGGACGGGCCGACTTAATGAGAGACAGAGATGACGCCTGGTTGGCGTTGGCGGGAAGGTCGGCGACAGAGCAAGACCCCGAAGGACGAAGGTAAAGAGTAAAAAAGAGATAGAAGCAGCTTCGCTCGAGAAATACGTAAACCAGCAAGAGTGAAAGTGTCGCTCGCTATGTACTAGACAAAGTGGCGCAGGCACGAGAAAGAAGATAAAAAGATAGAAATGGACCCTAATAAAAGGCAGAACCGCAGGAAACTACGAAACTTTCATAACTTAATACGGAAGCACCGTCCTTGAAAAACGATAGAACCAAATGCTCATTGAAACCGGAAAGGGATGGGCCTAACAAGTCGAAGGGCTAAAATCAAGTGAAACTAAAATAAAACGAGCGGAAGGGTGAAACGAGTGCAGGCAGAGTCTGAAAAAGGAGAGAAAAATGGAGGGAGCGTTCAAGGCACAGAGGGCGAAAGGTCGAAAGGGAAAGGGTTAGAGCGTAGAAAGCGAAAAGGGTGGCGCATGCCGATTACCTTGTGCGCCCTGAGTGTCTTCCCCTCGCATGCGAGGGTGACGTCGCAGTAGGCCTGCCGCTCGAGCAGCTGTGAGAACATGGTCTGCAGATTGCAGTGATGGTACTTCCATCTTAGGCAGTACTGTTGGGGAAACATGTTGGACGTAGACGCCGCCGGTGGTGTCGTTGCTGAAGCGGCACGTTGCTGAAGCATGCGCGCGCCTTCCACCTCCTTCCCTTGCCGCGTCCTCCGCTTCACCCCTTTACCACGCACGCCCTTCGCGACGACCTCTTTCGCCTTCGTCTTATCTCCGACCCTTCGCACTTGCTCTGTAACAGCAACGGAAACCCACGTCAGACGATATACACGCGCAGTTGGATATACGTGACAAAATCAACGAGCCTTTCATACCAAATCTAAGTAAAAGCTTGCATTATAAATACTAATTGGTGTAATACTTAAAGCCAGTACATATTCACAGGGCAGCAACGATTTCCAAGACAATGCCATTTTTATATAATTCTACTTTAATTCAATTTTGTAATTGTCAGGCAATAAGAAATTGCATTTCATTCTCTCAATTTAAAGAATATATAAATGAACGTTTAATTTCATATACACTAAAATTAAAATTGCATTCACTGAATTATTGACCGTGAAAAAAGAAAAATAGTTGAAATAGTTATTATTTAAGTCAATCTTAATGATTCATCCAGTACGATTAATCATACTTACAGGCTGTGTAGCCTTGCAGCGAAGAGTTAGTTCGTCAACTCGTTCTCGCGTCGAGCCGAGCCTCGCGCGGCTTTTGTCAGTTCGCACTGGTCGGTCCGAAGAGTTCCGCCTCTCGTCTCACTGGTAAGGTGCTCGAGGCATTCACGCGTAGATCGCTGCCGATCTGTGTCACCCGAACCTCGCGCGACCTCGACACTTTCGGGCCGCCGTCAGACTGAGCGGCTCAGCTTATTTCCCTGGAACACAAATAACAGACCGTTCGATTAAAGCGTCTCACCATCGCCCGCTCTAAATAAGATCGGCCTAGTACCGGAATAACGCGCGACCGTGAAGTCATCGAATTTTCTGTGAGTCTGACAAATATTGATTTGAAAATCGACGACATTTCGATAATAAGTCTTATTGTAATCTTATTTTTAATGTATGAACTGTTAAATTATGACAGAGTCGGAAGAGAATATTATTTAGTATTACTTCTAATTAGTTTTAGCTTTCAGGAGTACAGTTCAATGATAAAGCAATAGTAAATTAATAGACTAACTAATAAGTGGAAGTCCCTTTGTCGTATCGTCGTCCTCGAGAAGATCAATCCGCACCGAGGATTCGATAATCCTGATATAAATCGCCTTTGTACGATATTCCTGCCACTTTTAGCATCCAATTATTGCCCCACCCATCCAAATTAAGGCTTTAAATCCTGCATTAAGATGACGCGGAAAATTCTACCTTCTCTTCTGCTTCATTTATAACAGAATTCCATATTTTACTGCAGTAATGAAAGTAAATGCAGTAATATTGTATTAAGGTTCTTTGCTTGCAACGACTATCAAGTCGCAGGGACTAGTGACTAGTGAGCCGCTCCTTCGATCCGTTGACACGTGTTGCGCGACAAACACTGGCGACCACGTGCGAATCACGTTCTTCCCCCACGCGAAAAGCAGCAACTGCATTACACACGTGTGAATTGCTGCCCTCACTTCTAAATGAGTTGAATTATAAAATAACAATTCTTATGCTCCTTTATTGTGCTCCGGTACTGTCAAACAATATTTGTAACATTGTGAAACAAACAATTGTATGCATTTTTCCCCCAGGTTTTATTATCGAATAAATATTCGTTCGGAGTAAAGAGATCCATCAATTCAAATGTAGTATTCATCTTCTTCGAAACAAGTAGTTTCTCATTAATCAAAAGTCATCATTGATGACTGGCACGCTTGACGGAAACGAGCGACTGAGCCCATCCGGGGCGTCGCGATGGCACGTTTTCAGGATGACACGAAGATGGGCTGAACTGGACGCATTCTCACGCAAGACTGGCAGAATTAACTGCAGGTAGCCTCGGAATGCCAACCGCCGACAACCAAGCACATCAAACGACAGACAAGTATCTGCTTCTATCCCTGCGATCTGCTCCCAGTATTACCTGCGAAGCTACCTGGCCGCCAGTAATTACTATTAAATCGATGATTCCCTCACACAGACGACCCCGCTATTATTGATCGGCCCCGTCGCTATTTGCGATTCCGCTCGCTCCTTTTTTCAGCAAAGCAACCGTGGGTGGTTGGTGGCGGCCGAGGGGCAAGTTAAGACGGACGGGGGGTGGCCTGTTAAAGCGGAAAGGAAAGAAAGAAAGCGGGCACAAAGGTAGCGAGAGAGGGTGCGCTTGGCCATAGTACTCGAAAGCTTTGTCTACTCGGCTGAATATTTTATTAGAACTCCCACAAAGCTCGAAAAGAAACTCTAGTCTCTTTCTACTTGCGAGTCTTTCGCCCTCTGCTCTCTTTCTCTCTTGCTCGTTTAGCTAATGGGGAAAGAAAAGCCAATCGTGGATTTTTATTAATTCCGAGAGCACGCCGGGAATATTAACGTCTCGCCGGGCGCGCCTCTGCTACACTCGCACTACTTTTCCCACTCTACTTGACGAAGATTCATACGTACCCTACCTCGCCGACTTCCCTTTTATACCCCGGCTCCCTTTTTATTCGCCATCTTTGCCGGCGAGAGTACTGCGGGGGAAAAGGGCATTTGCCGGCAGAGGTAAGACTAAATCCGATGAGTTTTCATTTGAATGCTTTGATTACCACTCTCTCATCGCTACTGCCGCTTAAAATAGATAATACTTGCAATTTACCGCGGCCCTCTTTCCCTCGGCTTTTTGTGCGCGAGAGTGCTTATTAAAATTTTATGAGAAATACGCGATTCTAGGAGTACCGGCTTCCTCTATTGAGCGCCACCGCCGACGAGTACATGCATTGTACGATCTCCCCCATTTGACTATTATTCGATTAAGTAATTCAAAATATGTCTGGAATTGGGGTTAGATGAATGGGCGAATTATTGCGAATTGCTCGGTTTATTCAGTGATGATTCTCTCTGTGATTTGCGCGTGTGACTGATGTGAGTGGAATGAGGGTTTGCAAAGCCAATTTCTTTTATCCCATAAATTAGTGCGATTTGCTGATGATTGATGTTGATTAAATTATTAGTTCCCACAAGTACACGATTTGCCTAAAAATTCTTTGTGACTGTTTTTGCCATAAAGAGTCCGGGAGGTTTCGAAAAAGGGAATTGCAAATTGGCCGAATTTCGTAACGCGCGAATACCATCGAGTGGAAGTAGCAGAAACATTCGGGAAAACCAGCGGTAATGCGAGAGAAGCGCACGACAGCAGATATCCTGGCTCGTGTACCAGCGCGATTAATAGAATACATCGCGTATCAATTAGTGTAACCGTCGCGGGGAGTGACTGCCGAAAATCAGAGGATTAGTGATGTGACATCGGACGGCCCTTAGGATCTCATAACACCTCATGAGCTACAATGAAGCCTAATTAAAGCTGGCGAATCGGATATTTAATTTCGGGCGTTTCGCCCTGCGATGCTGCGAGTTCGACTCCATTAGTCGAGCGGGAGGGAAAAACTGTCGGCATTTCTGGCCAGTTAATAATTCCGTGGAGCGAGAGCTCAGTGTGTTACGGGATTTTTTCGACTTTTCAAGTGCACCGCTCGTCTCGCTTGGTGAATGGGACTTATTGCTGGGACACAGACACACCTTCAAGGTATTTTCGCCAATCGGGATGCACTTTCGTCCCAGCGGGCTGCCGTCCGAGAATACAGCGGATGTGCGAGGGAATGTCGTCGAGAATGCTCCCGTTCACCTGTCCGTTGATCGATTACTGCTCATTTATTTCTTGGCTCGTTCAGAAATCCATTTGGGACGCGCGGATTTCTACTTCGCCCCGTCTACTGCGGTTTGATAATTCAGTTGAAGCGGAAATAGCAAGAGACGAACGGAAATTTCTTATTTACGGCGACACTGGGATATCAGAATTTCATTAGCAGTCTATTTGCAATGTTATTTGTTGTAATTAATGCTGATCCTAGTTAATAAGTGTGCATCCCCAAATAATCAACGATTACGTGGTTCAAAATATTCACCAGCACAGGAAATATGAGCAGTAATAAATATTCAAGAAAAATGATCTGAAACCGGATTAATGGAATTCGCAAGCCAAGGCGAATGCATTGCGGGCTATGTACGCAGCGAACGTGGCAGGAATTGACAAAAAATGGCATCCAAACGGCGTGAAGGGAGAGGCTCGGCAATTAGCAGTACATTAACGGGCGTTCATCGGCCAAGGCGGATGTCAGAGATTTCGCCGAAAGCACTCGATGCCTTCGGAACGACAGTAACCAGTGCCGGCAATCCCTGCTATTCAGGTCTTGGTGCGAATGCGCAAGCACGATGTACAAGCTGCTAGTTCGCTATCCCAGATCCGCCTGGACCGGCAGTGCTTTCTATTGTGTTTACGGATCGGATTAGAGCGGCTCTTGCCATTGAGAAAATGCCCCTGAGCATCCTCTTCTGGGTGGGGGAGGATGAAGAAGCGGGAAAAGGGCGCGTTGTGACCTTTCGAAATTCCGGATCGAATTGGGAAATCGGAATAAAGCCGCTGTGGCACGTTATGACCTCGGAGATATGCTCCTCGGCCTTTCGACTCTTTCGAGGAGAGTAATACTGGAATAGACAGCTGCAGTCACTGCTTTCTTTCGGTGAAATGGTAACGGGTTATATTTTCCCAATTTTGTGGGGGAATTGGTTGCGATTTTATCGGTGCTATGATTCTGAAATTAATTTAATTCAGAGTCTTAATGCTCGGACTGGTGAAGAATTTAGACCTCAAGCTTTACATTGTTGGAAGTTTCCTTAAAGCTGTAGCATCAGTACATTTTTCAATCAATTTGCAAGAATATCGGAGAAAATTAATAAGCGACATCAAACGACAATGACCTCATTGAAATAGTTTCGATTTATCTCGCATTAAGGCTAGAGCGACCACGAGGACGTTCCCGGTTCAATCGGGAGCGCAGGATAATTGGCAAATTACCATCATTGTTTCCCGAGCAGCTTCCACCGCGCGCACAATAACGAGCTGCAATACCAGGGAGCTTTGATCCTCGAAAGTTTTCATTTCCGATCGAGCCACTCGCTGAAACGGAGATCGGCGCACCTTAAATAAAATGTAATTCGAGCCACAGCTAATCCGGACTTCTAAAGAGCGAAATTCATTCGGCGAAGTCTCCCAGCAGCAGAACTTTGTCGTCGGAAGTGTAATTTCCTTGAGAAAAACTTGGTCGATGCTTCCGCGATCGTCTCAACGAGCCCTCCAATCGAGGGGCCGGAAATAAAAGTGCAAAATTAGCCGCGCTAATTAGGTGAGAGCCCGCCGAGTGTAAACAGAAATCTTTCTGCCGTCGACAAGTTCCGCACTGGCTGGAGGGCGAGGCTCAAGTCGACAACTATTGCCGAAGTCGAAAAACAAGGATAAAGAGAGAAGAGAGGAGAACAGATAAATGCCATTAAAAGTACCGGGCGGCAATTAAAGCAAGGCCGATTTGAATAAGTCGGCCGTGTAACGGCGATTACAGGATGAAAGAAAAATTTCCGCGGCGGCGAAAGGAAAACTTGGCGGTGAGAGCGGAATTACGGGAATGGAAGGAGAGTCGCAGGACAAAAAGAAAACTGGCCGCGACAGAGAGAGAGAGAATGAGAGGAGAGAGAGAGAAGCAGCACCGAAATCGGCGGACGCTCAGGCTGTCGGTGAAATTACGGGAAAGCCAGCGGGGCGGAGCGAGGAGAGCGTGCTTGCAGTTGCACTTCGCAAACTTTCAGCGGACACTTTTACCCAGTGAAAAAGTCTCGAGCCTCCTGTGACCGTGAACCACCGAGGGGCAAGGATCTCTTTGAGCCTGTGAAGCCTGCGCTAAATTAACGGCAACGCTCGAGGGCTTTCCAGGAATTAATGTGGTGAGTGACCTTGTTTAAAATCTCACTCCCGGCTAACTACAGTCTCTTCCTCGCACTGCCCGACAATTATTAGTCTAATTTCGTCGGAGTTTCTGCTAATCATCGCAGTTCGGTTAACACGAATTCTGTGCTCTTAATCATTTTCGCTTCATGAATTAAATGATTATACATACATATAAATTATGATGTCTCTCCACCATAATTTTACATTGAATATTTTGTACCAAGGTTAATACGCAGTGAATTAATAAGTTGAATATTAATAAATACAAATGTATTACGTGGCACTTGATAGAAGATTATGCGTATTTTGGAAATGTCGCAAGATTTCTCGGGCTTGGAGTTTCCGGAAGAGGGAGTGTTGCCGTTTTGCGAAAAAAGGCGCTGCGGCTGTTGTGTCTTCCCGGACGTCTAAACGTGGAGTTAAACGCAGCCGGTGCACGTAGCCTTTTTCAGGGAGCTGTTTATTTTCTTGGAAGGCGAAAGATACACGCGCCACTGCACGACTCCCCCGACAGGAACACTTGGTCTCTACAATGCCCCGAGAGAGAGACGTATTACTCTTACGATGCCGACTCTATTTCATTGAAGTTTCTCTTTTATTAGTCTGCCGTTCCTCCTTCCGCGAAACGACGTGGTTAATGGCGAATCGGATTACTCCAGTCAAAATTGTGAAGTTGTTCCTTGTCTTTACAAAGTTTTACCTGAAATACAGTGGGACATTTCTCTTGGCGAAACTCGTAATTGGATGATCCAATAAATTTTCTTTAACCCGAGGCCAACAATAAATTGGAACTCGGAGAGTTGTACGAAATTCGATTTACTTTACACGTTCAAGCCCCCGCAGGAAAATAGTCAGTAAGAGTTATCGAGTTTTCTTGTTTATATAATTGGACTCTTGCAGTTTTCTTCTTCGACGAATTTAATACTAAATTGCTCAGTTCGTCAATAGAATATTAAAGAAGAAAACCAACTGCAAAATACGCCTCACTCGATTACCGGACCCCATTGATACTTGGGTAAAAATAAAAAGAAGTCAAGTGTCATCGGAGGGAAGAAGCGAAGTTGGCCGATGCTAGTTATAAGGGAAGAGCAGCTGAATAGCACTACAACTCCCCACTGGTAAAAATCCGAAATTGAATTACACGAGTTACCAAGTGTCCCCGTGACTATTTCATCGAGAGCGTCGAATTCCGTGGGGTCGAGAGCATCAGGCTGGAGAACACACGAGTGAATGAGAGGGCGAGTGAAAGAGAGCGCGGAAGAGTGCGAGAGGAGGTTGCGCGAAAGAGAGGGAAAACTGGTCCGATAGTGGCTTTATCGCGTCGAGCGATAAGCTTCACTGCACACACAGTACTCAATGCTTTCCCCCTTTCTCTCGCTGCTCTGCTCATTCAACCTGTTCTCTCGCTCGCGCGCACGTGGGGGCGTATTCTCACCGTTGCCCTCGTGTGCACGCACGTGGCACGCGACTCCCTCCACCGCCCTCCGACTCTCGCTCGCACACTCGTCCACACGCGCGCTCAAACCGCGGCCGCGGCCGCCGCCGCTTTTCCTGGAAGAGAACCGATAATTGGACAAGCAAACGCTCGAGAGACTCACTCGAAATTTCCAGCGAGCGCCGAACGTACCCGACGAGATCGCACGCTCACTCTATCTCCTTCTCTTTTACGCATGTGTGTCTGTGTACGCGCGCGCGCCTGCGGGTACTTGTTGGTGGTTCTGGTGTCGATAGCGGCCAATGGAAATCCGGCCGGTTAGAAAATCCTCGACCGCGTGTTTGTGTTTCCCCGTTTCAGAGTAATGAGAGCTGAAAGTTTAAAACGGCTGATGCGTTACTTCTCGGCTTGTTCGATCGGCTCATTAATCAATTGCGATAATCAGTAAATCAGCACAGTTAATCTGTCACTTAGGAAATGTCGATTAAAAATCATTCCCTCGCCTATCTCCGGCACGACTAATTCGCGAAGGCGAGGCATCGATTCCCGAAATCCGAGTGCGTAATAACCAGCGGGTCTGTCCCATATAAAAACAGTAAACAGTCTTAGTCACCGGCTCGGTAAAAGGAGAAAAGCCTTGGCACACCAAAACTTTATCTACTCGAGGCCACAAACTCCCTTCCCTTCCCTTCCCGCCGCGGCACCGCCAAACACCAAGAGCCACGAGGCGAACAATAATTACGTAACTTTCGAAAATACTCCCTCCAGGCCGAGTTGGCGTGAAATTTCGCGCAGAAAAACCAAGTATCCGCGCTAACCCGTTGGTTCGGCCGGTCCGAGGGATCGTTTGGCATTGCGCAAAGGAAGCGCGCGCGAGTGCGGTAGAAAAAGCGATGGGGTATACCTCGGGTCGCGAAGAAAGCGTACACTTTAAAGAAGCAAACTCTCTCGAAGCTCCATTGCGCAAAAGGATCGGCGGCGCGGCGGTTGGAAAAAGCGAGTAAACCGGCGCGGCTAGAAAGAGAAAGAGAAAGAGTAAACGAGGCCGAAGAAGAAGGCAGAGTGTCTAACGGGCTCGCGCGTCAAAAGGGTTTTTCTTTATTCCGAGCGACTACTGGCTCTCGCCTCTCGCCTCTCGCCTCTCGCGCCTCTCTGTCTCGTAATCCGGCGCTCGAAAAAGGACGCGACTTAAATTTGCAAAGTGCGCGACGTCCTCTTTAGCGCACTCGCACATCTACGGGGCAGGCGGACCCGCCGCTTGTACACGGTCTAGTACGTACTAGATAGGAACGGGGGGGCCGGTTTGGTGTATCCGCGCACAACAGCGCAACACAAGCCGGCGTACAGAGGAGAAGCGCGGCACAATAGTTTTTCTCCCCATTGTGCGCGGCGTGGGGCGCGGGTGTCCCGGCACGCTGCTGCCGAGATCAAAGAACCCTATAATTATGCGTGGAAGAGCGTGCAGACATTTTTGTACTCGGCCAATTGTGCGCCGGTCCTCTCTCTCTCTTCCTCTCTCTCTCTCTCTATCCCTGTCGGCCGAGTTTTCCTTTCCCACTTTTCGCCCTGGTTCAACCAGTGTGCACGTGTATGCAAGCATGCATGCGCTCCCGGCACTCGAGAGCGCCCGCGCGAATATGCCGCCGAGAGAGATTAGCCAAGTTTTAATCGCGTTACACGGCCCTTTCAACCGCCCGCGAATAGGAGAAAATCGGACAGTAAAACTGGAGCAGTCCTCCCCACGAATTATCGCCCGCGCACTTTGCCTTTCCTCCGCTCTTTTTCCACCTGTTTGCCCTTTCACCTGGCGCTCGCGGTACTGGTGCGGATTTAGTAAGTAAAGTATCGTTTCGGATAACGTTCGAAATTAATAAGTAGCGCGAGATCTCGATGCGACACTAACACCGCGGATTCTCGAGCAGTATTAAATTCAAGGATCACCGCAAGCGTTCTATTCAATCTCAAATGTTTCAGCAACACCTGACCACGATCTCTCAGACCTTCAATCTCGAATCACGCTAACTCATAAAACACACCAACGAAAATGTATCAATTTACATTCCACACTCCAAAATCTTACCACACCAACCTTGCAAAGATAATTCATCCCAAATATGATCAATCTTTAATGCGGCGAAACTTTCATTTCCATACCTTTAAGGAACTCAACTCCAACTCGTGGACAAAATGCTGGACACAAAACCAGCAGCTTCCTGATCACCTATTAACACACCGGCACAACTCAGCACAAGTACAACTTCACAGTAGCAGTCCATGATTTCCGAAAGGCGCCAGTTGCCGCTGTGGTCGCGTCACAGGGTACAATGAGCCGAAACCTTCCAGTCACGCGTTTCTCGCGTAGCCAAGGAGAAAAAATCAAGAGCCAGTGAGAGAGAGCGAGAGAGCGAGAGAGAGCGCGCGCGCGATAGCAGCGTCGGAGTAACGCGGCTGCCGCTATCGCCAAGACGGAAGTACGAGAAAACAATCGAAGCAGTCGTAGCGGCGAGCGAGAGCCCTCTTCTCCCAGTCGAGCAAACAAAGCTAAACGCAGCCGTCCACCACTCGAGAAACAGAGAGGGAGAGAGTGAGTGCGGGCTCGGTGGCGTCTGTGCGCCGGCAAATCCACGACAGCCAAGCGAGCGGCTTGGCAAACTCCACTACAGCTAGAGTCCAGTGACTGCGAGAGGAGGCACGACTGCCAGTCGGGGAGAATGAACTTGACGCGTGGTGGGCGCAGCCACACACAACCAACCCGCCGGGCGCACTCCACGCATTTATCGCGCGACGAGCAGTCTGCGCGCGAGCATCAATCGCCCGAAATCTTGCGGGGCCCGAGGAAATCTCTCGTCACTCAGAAATCGCCAATAAAGCCCGGGGGGATTCTCAATTGTCGACGTCGATCATCGCGCGGAGCGGCGGAAATTAAAGACGCGAGTTATAAAACGCAGCGACCTACAATGCTACACAAATGCCAGGGAACGCGGCCTGTCTTTGCCCCGTCTTTCTCTCTTTCTCCGGACGAGAAGAGCACATTGCCACCGCCGGCTCCTTTTCCTACTACTGATATCTATCCCTTCCTCTTTACGTTTTCCTCCCCTTAGCAGCCCCTTCTTAGGCCGAGCTTCCCCTCTTTCGGCTGGCAGCCTTCGACCCCACCACCGGGGACTACGTCACCACACTCTGCCAACTATGTACCTGCCCACCCCGCCGGACCCACTTCGCCGAGCAGCTCCATGGCGATGTTACAGGAACGTATGGAATCGCAGTGGAACGTGCCGTTGCTCGTCAGACCACTCGGCATCTTGGTGCCTTGGACGCTTCGACTAGCCGCGCGGAGGGGGTGGAACAGGTAAATGACTTAGTAGACTGGAGATGGCTCTTGGTTCAGTGTTACTGAGTGACGGGCTTCGCGAGATGTTGTCAAAACATGGGATTTAAAGGCGGCTTGGGCTTGCTACTGCCGGTGACTCATCGCTCCGGGCTTAATGAAGAAATGCTACGTAAATAGTTATTGAACTCTTTTTCCTGGACAGGAGATCTGTGTTTTTCAGACGCACAGGTTCTGCGAAAACATTGCGTCAGGAAAAACTCGATGCCGGCGATTATACAACTTGTATAAGATTGATCGATTAATAAATAAACTCCTCTCGCGTAACATGGAAAGTCTACAAGCGCAGACAATTGAAATTCATCGCAGCAAGATGATAGAGAAGTTACATTGGACGCAGCTGCGGAGTAAGAGCGTGGCAAAAGCGCGGTGAAAGAGCGTGCCCGTGAAAACGGTGGAAATAGAATTTCCCGGCACAGTTTATCCGAGGTAAACGCTAGAACGGCTGGCACACAGTACTCGTTACTTTCGATTACAAGCGAGGCGGAAGGTCAATGACTGCGGGAGGAGGCGCGCTGCGGGCGCCGAGAGTGAACGCGGGATTTTGGCCATCTCCTGCTACCTTGAACTGAATTTACGGGAGTGCGAGAGAGGAGAGAGAGCCGGCGAGGGAGAGAGAGAGAGAGAGGTGGGAGCCAGCTCTGCTGGTATGCGCGCGTACCTCTGGTATTTAACTTCGTTTTCACGCGACTCACTTTCGACGGAACGCGGAACTGGTCCTTCTTTTTTAGCCGGCACACCGAGCCCGAGCCCGTTCTCCGCTGCTCCGGGGTATTAACTTCAAAGGGCCTGGTGATCCAGGCTTTCGCCTCTCTTTCTTTCCCCTTCTCTTTCTCGCGCGTTTACAGGGTCAACCGAAAACAGGCTGGCCACTATGCTATCTGATACATAAATCGCGTAATTAAAATTAGTTGTTTTAGAGAATTCATTTTAGTTTTGATGGCATAGTTTTAAACTATTCATTTTTAAACATTTTAATTTGTTAAGCTGCTAATTAACATTACCAAACGCGTCAAAATTACGGATTGCAAATTGCTTTCTTCGAACTTGTACAGTTTTATGAATTCATGAGAGATTTTGATACAATAAGAAAGTCCCGGTAATTTACTATCAAATATACCAAAAGCTCTCAGTCGACTGGCAGAATTCGTCACAACTCGAATGGAACGTCTTTGCATGGACACCGAGACAAGTTGATCCTCCATCCAGACGATACGCTACTCATCCCCGGCACACGCGTGTAAATGGACCTTTAATCCCGACAGAGTACATAGTACTCACTCGGGTTCAGAGGATTCTCGTATGAAATATCCTATGCAGTTGAGCGGGGACCGCGGCATGCGAAAACTTTCGCAAAAGTGTGCGCGCCCGGCGTCGACTGTCATCGCTCACTGCCGGTGAATGTGTGTCTCTTCCCCCACCCCTTTCTCTCCCTCTATCTCTCTCTCGGCCTCCTCGAGCTGCCTCGTCGCCGGGGGAAAATCCGGCAGAAAAGCTTTCCTATTCAGGCGAGGGCCTCGCCTTTTTCATTCGGTATACATTAAAGAAGTTTCGGGGCTAAAAAGCTCGCTTAAAATGCCATCGTTGTTTCCAAACGGAGAACGGGAACGAGAGGAGTATTCGGCGATTCATGATTTTGCATAGTGTAATTGCTCTTTCCCTCCCTCCCTTTATGTGGGCCGGTGTGCTTGTCAAATTCCTGGAGATGCGGCTCGTGGATGATTAATAGAGCACTCATACTGCCGGCGAGAGAGAGAGAGAGAGATTCAAGGAAGCAATGGCAACTTATATTCCTGCACGAGTATACCCACTCTAGGTATTGTCTCAACGCTCCGCCAACTCAATGGCTCGATTTACCCTTTCGAGCTTATTCCAGGCCTGGCGAAAAAGAGGTTTATTTGTAAAAACTCGAGGCCTCCGGCCACTTCAGTGTCGAGACTGTCGAGAGCTTTCAGAAGTTAAGTTTCGGTTTGAAAGATAACTGTAATGTGACAGTAATTCAAGCGGCAATAGTCGACAGTCGGCTTTTGAAAGCTCTGTGTTTGTGACTGAGTGTTTTTGCTTTTTTGTTCGACGATTATTTTATTGGTGCAATTGGGCACTTAATTCCGGCGCAAGGTGAATATGTATTTCTATTGGGGATTACGGAAGTAATACAGTAAACGCTTTCTTATGGGTTCGTTTTACGGCTGGCGGAGGATAGAAAATAGTGGGGTTTTTTGTTCCGGCAGTGACAGAATTTCTAATGTCGACGCGCGGCCGGAATTCCTAATGAAACCCGGCGCCGCTTTTTTCGACACTTTCTAGCGGTGAAATTTCGCACTTACTCGAGTTTCGCGACACTCAAGCCGATCTAGTTTGCTAAACTGGCGGGCGTCGGTTGCGAGGCCGAGTGCTTACGTCTTGGAATTCTAATTCCCAGTATAATCCTGAAGAAACAACGAAATTAGGTCTGCCATTTAACTCGAGGCTCTATTTTCCAAAGAGCCTTTTTTCTATTTAGCTCAACTCTCCACGAATGAATTAGTTGGAGAATTGTGTTGGTTGCGTGCGATCATAATCGAGCAGAAATGAGTCAGCAGTTGTGATTAGCCAGAAATCTTAAAAGGAAAACCCAGCAAAAATGAATTCTCATCGTCGAACCGCGTGACGAACTCGAAAAAAGCCACGCGTGTCTGAGGTCAAAATTACAATGTGCGTCAGTGATGCCATTAGCCAGGGAGAAAAAGGCCTCAGCAAGAACGCGGCCAGGAAAATCTGCGAAACCGTAAAACTCGTGTTTCTCCTTGCACTGGCTGACACTTACAGACGAGCATAACACGAAATCATCGTGCCAAGAAGGTATAGCGCTCAACTGCGATAAGCTTTGAAAATATTTTCGAAAGGTTAGGAATTTTACAAGAAAGCCTTATCGGCGTCCCCCAGCCCGTCACGGAAAACTCTAATGCCCGCCCGATAACCTTTTGAGTGTAGCCACTCGTGGCTTCCTCGACATAGCTCTTTTCCAAAAAGTTCCTCCATTCTATACCTACAATCTCTAACATTTGTACCACTTGATTTAATTTATCCAAGGAATTCCCCACTTTATGAGCGAGCGTTCTAATTTTCCTCAAATTGTAACTACAGAAAATGCGGAAAATTTGCGTGCTCACTCGACGGAGTGTCGAGGGGTCATTGTCAGGAGGTAAGAGCGCGCGAATCGAGTTGGCCGATTGGAAGTGTAATTTGTCGGGAGCCGGCTTGATAAGACGACGTATTATTGCCACTTGGGAGCAACTTTCAGTCACTCGGAGGACGACTTCTAACGGCCGATTGCCGCGCGTCAAAATGAGAATTCCGGATAAGAACACTCCCCAGACTTCTCGTCGCACTTCCACCAAAGACCTAGCCAGGGCTTCCCCTCTCTCTCTCTCCCTCGGAATGGCGCGCGAAGAAGAGCGAGGAGACGAACAATCCAGAAGCTCGGCCGGAACAACTCCCAAGTGGTACTCTGCTCCTTCCGCTCCCCGCACTCTCCCAATCCCTCATTCGATATCCTTTTCTCGAGGCTCCGGCTCGCACGATGCACTTCCCGCTAACGCACAATCGATATCCTGCATCCCGCCCGATTCCGCGAACACCACTCGATCGCGATTTCGCTCTGCTACGCGAAGGGGAATTAGTCCAGAAGCAGCCAAGCAGCCAGGCCGGTGTCGAAGTTCGCTTCGGCACGAGCTCGCTTAGCTGAGATCAAGGCCGACTTGTTCCGGAAAACCTTTTTTCTCCATTTCTTATACAATTCCATATTGGAATTTTTATTTTTGTTGATTGAAATCGATGGAATTGTTTATAAAAAGTCTGATTCAATAATAAATTAATTTATTCTGAATTTTAAACCACAATTTTAATTATAAATTCAATTTCAGCCTTCGAAACATTACCCGCAACGCTTGCTTATCCTATTATGTACTAGTTAACTAATCTTATCAATCTTATCAAACGCTATACCTTCAAAACTGATTTGCCCGAAAGGTCGAGTACGATTTTCCAACCTTGAACATTTATTTACACCTTTCGATTGAACAGTTGCAGTTAACCTTATTTATGCAACGCGCTAGCGAGTGCAAAGCCCGTTTTAACTTTACTTCTACAGATTAGCCGGGGCCTGCATATGAAAAACGATGGAGGCGGGAGAAAAAGTTGCAGCAGAAGCACGAGAAACAAAGCGAGAAAAGGGGGACGGCAGCGATAAAGCAGTGACGCAAGAAAAAGCTTGAACTCGCAACTTTATCGTCGAGCAGTGGAAAACGCACGCGTCTGACAGACTCATTCGCAATTAGCACATTTAAATTCACTATTAGCAGGAAAGTAACTCGATTTTCAACAGAATTCTCTTTGTTCAGTCATTATATAATTTAAATGATTGTCCCCAAAGTGTCTCAGTTTCACTTATTAAAAAAGTATGCTAAACAATATTTCTATTTTAATTGTTGAATACTGTTTCAATTAATACCTGATAAAATCGGACGACTTAATCCTCTCCAGTTTCACCGGGCAATCTGCAACAGACCAGAGCAAAAGTTATTACCACCAAAGCATTAACCATACAACTTTCGGAACATTGTGTTCATTAAACAGGACGATGACGTAACGATTAATGTTACAAATGCCTGTTGTTGTTATCTCCCACGTAACTTCGGTTTAATGGGCCCTAATTACTGGCGCGGCGAGAAGAACCGCGTTTGCAAGTCGAAGTAACTGGTGAAGTACCAGCTGAACGGGTCGGTAATTGCTCGCCACTTCCTGGCCCCAAGTGATACACTTCATTTATCTCGCTCGCCAGACCAAGAGTGACAAATATAAATGGATGGATTTTGTAACGCTCATCGCCGAGTCATTACATTAATAACACATGGCCATAATATTCTAGCAAAAGCCATTTCGTCTTTCTAAAAGACGCAAATAACTTAAAACACAAAAAATAGTTTTCAGGGCAAAATGAAGCTGGCGTTAAAAGTATGGTTAAATTAAGTATGGTTAACAAGATTTGTTAAATGTAGACCTTAAGAAAACCTTAAGAAAGTATCTACAGAAGTGGATCGCGTACAATAACCTGTCAAGAGGAATCTCCGGGTAAAAGAGGTATTCCAGGGAGTCCGCTGCCTAATACGGGAGGAAGTGGAGAGATACGAAGCTAATGCCGGGAAAGAGTGCGCTTCCTGGCCCTTGGGTAGCAGCGACCCCTCAATTAAGAAAGTACAGGGCCTCCAAGAGTACAAACGTCATTGTGTGCGCCTAAAGTGGGGCTTCTCTGCACGACGAAATCTCGAGAGAAAGAGAAAGAGAAAGAGGGAGAAAGAGAGAGGGGCTCTTCGCTAGTCATAGGAGATATTCACAGCAGCGAGTCTGCACGCCTAGTGGAAGCGGAGTGAGCAACTTCCACACTAGTGCATTCGCTGCATGCCCGGCTAAATAGTAATACGTCGTTGGCTAATGGAAACCTACTTCGGCCTGGCTTCCACCGGACTAGGTTTCGCGAGGAGGGCGAGGGAAGTGTGTCAGGCACAAAAGCCTCTCCCAAATCGTCTTAGAGCACCGGACCCTCTTATGATAACGATGTCACATACCAAGCAATCATCGACGCCGATCAATCGCCAGTTTGATCTCTTCGCAATAATGAACCAATACAATTTAATTCTAATTTCTCAGTATCCAGATTGTAGTTTCGAAAATAACAGCCAACAACACTCAGAAACTCAACAATAAGATTGATCACCAGGATAAGAGTAAAAACCACTTGGGGCATGATAGCAGTGCGAGGGAACATTCTCCAGAAGAATACTTCGGCGCGGGAAGATTCCTGACTGAAACAAAGGCGGAGAGTACAGTTGCTCATCACAGCAAAGGCAATTCCTGCGAGTGGCGAGCCTCGCAATTCTCAAGGGAATCGTGCGGTACAATTAAACAGAGGGATAATGCCTGGAGAGGGATGGAGCGACGTGTACATAGCTAAGCGAGAGAGAGAAGGAGAGGAATCAGCGCAAGGTAGTAGGCGCAAGACGAGGCAGCCTGGAAGTCCTGGAAGAGAGAAGTGGCATTCCCCTCGGACACGACTCTCTTCTACGGCTCTCAAGCCCCGGCGTAGACACAACCGGTTCCCGCGGTGTTCACCCGCTTTTTCAGAAAAAATTGAACCAGTTTGTAAAACGAAAAAAGCTCTCCCCACTAGGAGGCGCGCACCGCAGCACGCTCGAGCGAGAGGGCTCCTCTCTCGCGCGCTCGCCTTCTCTCCCTCGGCTCGGATAGAGAGGAGAAGCGGAGGCTCATGGGAACCGAAGCGATTCCGAGCGTCCCGGAATCCGATGCGCCTCTGCCTCAAATGAAAAAGCCTCCAGCGTTGCCAAGATTTTGACTCCTCCGCTCTCCCCCACCCTCCTCTCCTCTCACTTCCTCTCTCTCTCGCTCACCCTCTCTCGCTCTTCCCGGCTCCCCATTCGCTGGGGGAACCGATACTTTTTGGCGATATTAATTGCCAGTCTACTCTCTCGCTTTATCTCTCGGCTTGGTCCCTCTTGCTCGGGAGAGGAGGGCTAGACGCAGCCTTCGGGGAATCATGCTGGCGAGGGGAACCTTCTGCGAAGAGAGAACCTTTTGGGAATCGCGTGTCTGGAAACGGCGCAACCTTGCGCGCCGCAACATGGCTGGTAAGGCGGACTGTATTGTGTAACTATTGGAGGTCTTCGTTACCTACGCTGGAGTTTAAATGCTCTCTAGTCGGCAACTTTTGATAGTTTGGCGGAGGTCATTACTGGAGTTATGAAATACTGCGGTCCGGTGGGATATTAATCAGGTAATTATCATTAATGCTTCGCTGCGCCTGGTGTTAAAACATTTTATTCGAAAAACTGGTTTATTTCTGATTACTTCTGGGACTTGGTACTTTCGCAAACTCAAAAATTCTTTTTAATAAACTATATTTTCTAAGAACCTGAACAGCACAACTAGGGATTAGGTAGACGACCCAACAATAACATTCGACTTCCTAATCGAAGCGCACTGGCAAAGCCGATAAACGGCTGATACCCAAACACCAAGCTCTCCGATTGGCAATGCTCGGCGGCGTTAATCGAAGCGCGGCAAACGAAGACGTAGCCGGGCGGAGGCGGGGGATGCGAGGGTAGAGAAACAGAGGAGAAATCGGAGGAGGAGTAGGAGTAGGAGGAAGAGGGTTGGAACATAGGCCGGCGGCCGGAGGCTTCCTGGCAGGGACTATTGATTTTCGAATTGGTTCAAAATTTCCATAATACGTCGCAGGGGGTGCGAGCGAGAGGGCCCGCCGGTAGAGATTGGCTGGCGGCGCCGAAACGCAGCCAGGTGCAGGCAGGGGTGGATGCACGGGGGTGCCAGACGGCAGAGAAAGAAGCGCGGGACCAGCGAGGACAGAAAGAGTTTCGTTACGAACGAGACGGAGACAAACGGCTGACAAAAAGAGATAGCCCGTCGCGGCGAAAGAGGCAGCCGTCGAGGGCGCGCGCGCGTGTGTGTAAGAGGCAGTCACGACGGATCAGGACGAGAGAAGGAGAGTAGACGAAGTGAGAAGCGGCGGCGAGCGAGCGAGAGTGAATACAGAACAGGGAGAAAGGGAGAAAGGAGACAAAGAGGGTGGAAGCGCGGAATGCACGTCAGAGGGTGAGTTGCCACGGACGCTTTCGAACTTGGCAAAGTTCAGCGGCTCAAAAGAGGCAGCCTCCACCCACTCCACCCTTTCTCCGAAGAGAGCACGAGAAAGAGACAGGGAGGCAGAGGGAGAAAGAGAGAGAGAGTCGAATAGAAAGGGGGGGAGGAAGAGGGTGGGAGATAACAACCCCACCATGATTCACCCCTTCCTTCTCCGCTTCTCCATGGCTTCTCTCACCCTCGCCCCTCTCTCACTCTCCGCGTGGAACCTTCAAGCAGACTTGCCAACCAACCCCCTCGCTCTAACTATTCCCTCTCTCTCACTCACATCGGCGCGATTCCCCTTCTGTCATTTGCGCGAGCGTGCGCCTTCCGACACAACTGCCTTGTTACGCGTGTGTTTGTGTGTGTGTCTGTGTGTGTCGGTGACGGCGAACGACGACGACGACGTGAACGACCGCGTTACACGTTGCGTCGTTACATAGCCGTAACGACGCGAGTAAGGGTATTACCACCCCTTTTACCTCCACTGGGCATTACAGCCATGTGGAGGAAGGGAGAGGGTTGTTTGATGCCACAAACCGATGGGATACAACCCTACGGTTCGTCTTCGTACTTCGGCGCTACCTACTCTCTTTACTTTGTTTAGTTTGTTTACATGGCTTGCTCGACCCTTTCTTAAGTTACCCACCCCCCCCCCCCTCACTGCCTCTCACTCTCCTCGTTCCCTTTTCGCTCGCCAGATATGTATGTATGCGCTTCCTGCCGAGAGATCTTATCCCGCGCTTTTTGCCCGCCCGTGGACCACACACTCGGCGCGCTACGACCTTCATGGATTCCTCCGCCGTTGATCGAGGTTTGCCCTTGCTTGCTCGGATGGGTGTTCGATTGGGGAGCTTCACTTAGTATCCGATGGTATCGGCAACATTTCGTGGGCGGTAAAAATATGGAGAATTGTATGGAATTACCTATGTTCCTTGCTTATCGTATAATGGATATTCTGTGAGGTATTAATGTTTAAATAATTAGTAGTAGTGTGTAATGATAGTTCTTTCTTGCCCGGCAATTAACCGCGACGAATTTGACAGGATAAAATTACTATGCGAGAACAGAACCGTACCATTCAATTTTCTCCCGCATACGAATATCACCGAGCGCACTAATTGTTAGTGCGAAGCAGCGACTGACTAATGACTGATACTAGAATAACGGCATCCGCATGAAAGCGGCAGAAAACACGGGTAAACTTTCCCATGTCGATTTTCATCGTGCGTGGAAAAACGAGCGGCGATGTTGCGCAGGTTGGCTAGAAGGTAGTAGCAATTAAGCAATGATAGTCTCATTGTAATGCTGCCGGCTGGTTAACACGTGTACCCACTGTGTACGGAGGACCTGTTAGCTGGTATCAGCCGATCGTTTATAATTACCTCGAATTCCACTGGTCGCCTGTTCCTCCCCCACTCTCACTCTACCCGCGAGGGTAACGAATTTTATGCGAGCTTATCGGGGCCGTGTTTTCCCCGGGAGAGCAGCGGTCAACCGGTTGCAATCGATTAATTATCGGCCATCTGGTTTCAAAGTGCGCTATTGTTCGGCGTAAAAACGCCCTTTCCCTTCCGAAGCCGCTTGGGCGGCGCGCGGGCTGACTACCGCGGCACGTGATCTACTTTCACTGAAACGCGGGCAGAACGCGCTGGCGTCAACACGTCGCTTGTTGCCCAGGCAGATTTACTGGTTTGGAAAGAGTGCTAATGTGGATAAATGTTCATTAACACTTCGACTGCCACGTCAGTCTTGCTTGGACGCCACGTGTATTTATCCAGACACATGTCAGGTGCTCGGCGGCGCGTTTATTTTAATATCAAAAGAATATGGAAGGAGTGACACTCATGAATATTGCCAGCATTGAAAATGTGTCGGCGAAATTGGTTTTTGTTGCTAGAAAGTACGGGAACGGGTTTGCAACTAGATCTACTAATTTACTCGGCCAAGTGTGTATTGAGTAATTAGGCAATCGCGCATTGAGATCGACAGGCATGTATTACTGCACTCCGTGAATTCGTGCGAGTTGAACTTCCAACTAGCGGTGCTCGTCGATCGATTCCCAAAGGAAGTCGCGAGGACGTGGCACGAACTCGAAAGGTTTCAATGAATATTTAATAGTCGTTGGATGCGATTTTTCGTGCCAATACAAAGTTTGCTTCATCTTTATAAGTCTGCTTTCCAAAAGCTTCCTGTCGCTTGTACCAGCAATTTCTAACCAATTGCCAATAAAGCATTTTCCAGAATTTCGAAGAGCAAATCAAAATGGCTTAGTCCAAGTCGACGCCGACTAATTCGCGAGTAGTCGCGTGCATTCCCACAGTCTTCCCAGGCGATCAAAAGGGGAATGGGACCAGTCGCCGGCTGCTCCTCCTCTTTTCTCACTCTTCTTCTGCATCGCGGTCCCCAAGAAGCGAGGAGCCAGCCGAGGGAAAATATCCTTCCTCGCCGCAGATCGCGGACAGAATGACGTACGATTCTCGGTGCTCGCATTCCTCCCTTTTTACAAATTCCACTCCCCACCCGAGAACCTTCCAGTGCGTGTATACGCCGGAGCGACTATATCTCCCTTTTCCCAGGGCGAGGACTGCTCGCAAGGTTCCATCGACAAGGAAGGCGAGAGCCGGGAGCTAAGTAGCAGGGAGAAGCGAGCGAGAAGGTAAAAGAGACAGGGTCTCGCTTTGTCCCAACTTCTCCGACTCTCGAAGAGGAATTCGAGCTTGGCTGACTGTCGCAGTAGAAGAGGACACGTGTGCGCGTGGCGCAAGGGGAGCGGAGAGCGACACGTTTAGGTCTTAGGAGCGGCCCTTGCGATAGCAGCGAGTCGAAGGAAGCAAGCAGAGCTCCGAAGGAGATCCACTTGAAGAGAGCGGCCGAAAGAGAATCCTCTCCTGGAGTGAGAAGCGTGCGGCCACGGGCAAGACTCGGGCGAGCGGGCATGACCTGTCCTAACCTGACGCATCGTAGCGTGCACGGCTAATGCTCCTCTTTCCCCTCACACCTAACAGCCGTCCTCCTCCCTTTCCACCGGCCCCACCCGCCCGTTTCCCAAGCTCCCCCTCGCCAATTTCTAGCCGCGATCGCGCTGCTCCACGTTAAGCACTCTCTTGCCATTCGTACTCTAGGAAACCTGTGGATCCACCCTTCAAATGCCGATTAAATGTTGTTTCCTCCAGTTTTTGTAAATACGGAACTTTTCGGTTTTTGAGAACCTATAGTACCCAAGACCCGAGGAATACATGTAAATATAAGTCTTTAATTGACAACTTTCAGATTTTTTGAATTGGATTGAACTGAATGAACTTGTATGTTAAACTTAATTAAAATGAATTTTGTAAGTTGCCGCTATTCCAGTAGAAGTTGAAAGGGATGATTTCTGGCTTTCGGTGGATTAGAAGTCAAAAGTTTCAAAAAATCCATCCAGGCCGAGCTCGATGCCGAGTGAAATTGCAAGCCTCGCACTCGCCGAAAGCGGGCAAGCGCAGTTAGAAGGTGTATGCGCACAGGATACGAGGTGAAATGCGGTCGTTTTAGTTGCATCAGCAACAAGAATATTGTAACTGTACCGTTGCTCGTGTAGAGAGCGAGAGAGAGCGAGAGAGAGAGAGACCAGGTGGAGACGAGGAAAAAACTACCGTTAGACCTCTAATGTATAAACAAGAGGAAATAGTCGGCGTGGGAAAGTTTTTGCCGGGCATTTCTACCCGCTGCCCCACTATACACACTATTAGCATCGAAATTTTGTTCACCTGTGAACTGCAACTTGCGGCAACGCCTCGCTTAAAAGCGACCAACGACAAAAAGTCTGTAACAAGACGCGCGTTTGATGTGGTCTTTTGAAATTACATGCGATTACGGCAACACTAGAACCTAATTTCGTGTAAAATTGTTTTTCAAAAATGATAAAAATGAGATTTTTATTGATCCACAGTTTTAGTATTGACCTCTTGATTTTAAAAACACAATCAATACTTTTAAAAAGCTGGGGGGATTAAAAGCGAACTTCAGATTCACTTCATCCTCCAACGAGCTTCAGTTCACCGCAAAGAGTTCTAATCAAAGCGCAGCCTAGCATAAACGGCTTTTTCCAGCATCGAAAGCTACCTTCGCTACCCAAGGCGCAATCCATCCATGATGGGTTAAGCAAAAATCGAGCTTCGCATTGGGGAAATGGGTTGCCTTTCGACTGCGTGTTCTCCATCCCCAATTCCCTTCAAGTTCTACCATGCAAGGTGCAAAAAGCTCCCAGCCTTACCATAGCAGTCTCTCTAATAAAAGAACGAGTGGAAAACGAAGAACGCGGATGAGCAAAGGGAAAGATCGCAGGAAAATTCCACCGCGAGTATGTCGATCGGAAATGGGAAAAGCAGAATCCAGAAAGCATCATGGAGAAGTGCGAGAATGCTTCCTCGTTATGCTGTCGGGGCGAGTTAACTCTATACCGGCAGAAATGGGGAGAACATCCGAGAGTCCCGCTCGAATTGAACTCCCGGGAATAGGAGAAGCCAACGGACGAAGACGAAGATGCAAGAAACAAGAAGACATTGACGAGAGAGTAGCGGCCGAGTTCGTCTTCTTCCCACTGTCTGATCACAACGGGCTCATTCCACATAGCAGCTTGCGAGCTGCAATACGTTGACATGAGTGCATCGAGTCTTAATTTAAGACAAATTCTCTTCGTCTTGTTCTTTGCAATTAATTGCACACTACTCCAGGCATTGCTCTTCGAAACTTAGCTTGCGCATTTTACACCACACTCAAAGAACCACCCAAAAATCGAGCTACAATCTTGACAAAATTCGTAGTTGCCTACTTTCGAAATCCGAGGAGGAAAGCTCCCGCAACTAGGTTGAATTCTAGGAGAGCTAGGTATTTCCCGAAAGCGGACATTCTACACTTGACATCGGAGCGGCAACCTGTGGATCAAGGTTCGACTATGCACGGAGCAGAGTCCTCTCTTCCCCGATTTTACGTAACAAGGCTCGCTGCGCTCGGCAGACAGCCACATCGCCGGTCCGACAATTTATTTTCCTCGTACATAAATGTGAATGACCGAGCGGGCGGCCGCTGGCTGCAGCCTGCTGACGGAGAGAGCATCGTCGAGCCAGCTGCGAGAGAGAGGGAGAGAGGGAGAGAGAGAGAGAGAGAAAGAGAGAGGGGGCGTCTTAACACAGACTGATGAGAATATGAGGTTGGTTGTATGCAGCTGTCACTGCTGCCGGTGTGTATCGTCGCGGTCCCTGAAGTGGCCCATTATACTAGTTCGAGACAATCAAAACGGACAGCTCATGCCAGCCGCCCGTCGGCTCCCCAGTACCGACCAATGTAGAACACCATTTCAAATATTGGGCGCAAGAACCTTCCCCGACCGAACCAATTCATCTTAATGCACGGGCCAAAGGGACACAAACCTACCAAAGAACTCCACGGCGAAAGATAAATATACAGGGTGGTGGGGATTACTTGGAATCAGTTTTTTACCATCGAATTATATCAATTTATGGAATTGCCTTCGGATTGCTACAGTTCGGACAAACTGTGACTGATGCCAGCTTATCGATTAATTGCCAAGTGAAAAAATGGAAAATAATATATTTATTGGAGGATACCACAGAAATGTACGGTCCGTGGATACCGATAAAACTAGGCAAGGGAGTGAGAGATTGGGTGATCGAAACTCCATGACCCCGGCGTCGAAGAATTGAAGTCCCATCATTCGAGTGGCAAGTGGAGTTTCGATGCCCTGCCGCTTGACTCCTGGGACTTCGATTCTCTGCTGTTTGGGTTATGGAACTTCAATTCTTTGACGCTTGGGACTCCATGACCCAAGTGGTAGGAGCTTGGATGCCCTGCCGCTTAGGTCCCGGAGTTTCGATTCCCTGACGCTTGGGTCATGGAGTTTCCACCAACATACAGACTCTCAATCCCTTGCTTATACGATGCATATATATGTATATATATATGTCGCTAAAATTAATATATTCATAAGTCAATATCATTCGATGGTAAAAGGCTGATTCCAAGTAATCTGCACCATCGTGTAGAATAATAACTTTCCCACTTTTCTCGGCCCATTTTCAAAATGCCAATACAAACTTTTAATTATCGTAACATTGAAATACACTCGATTCATACTCGAGTTTCCAACACAATAGCATCACGAGGGCTATAAAGATACTGATAATAATTACTATTAATAAAGAAGGACAGAGGGGGATCGGGTGGGAGCCGGTTGCCTCCTGGGAAAGCGAAGCGCTGGCCGACGATCTCGAGCCACTTGGTGTATATCCTTTCCGAGAGAGCGTAATGAAAGAAGGGGACCAGGATAGAGAGGAAAGACCCACTGGATTACCAAGGCGAGAGGGAGAAAGGCAAAGAGAGCGAGCGCGCCATCGGCAAGAGCGAGCGGGAGCGAGGCATCCGAACAAAGGGGGAACTGGTGCCTGAGACAAGCGATAGAAAGAATGCGCGCAAACGGAGTGTAACTACAAACGAAAATGAAAATGGAAGGCAGAGGGCAAGCGTGTCTGGCAGCGCACACTGCCGGGCAAAAGCGGTGTGCTAACCCAACAGGGGGGCCGCGCGCGCGCTCCTGTCTATTGGGGTATATTTGCTCGTAACACGTTCCGCGCCACTCTTTCCCTATGCACGCGGTTCAAGAAGCGAGTCCCCCACTCGGCCCTACAAGCCTACGTAGCTCGCGCCGACTGGCTCGATCGGACGGGCCAGGGTTTTTCGAAATACAGCAAAGTTATGAAATATCGCCGAGCGCCCTGAAACTTTTAATGCGAGGTCCGGTACGAGCGCTCGCTCTTTCCTCCAGATACCTCTATGTATTATATACCAGCTATGTATGCCTGTACATCTCCCAGTGTAGCTCGGCATGGGCGAGGTGGAGGGCGGCGCGCCCCCAACTTTTTTATTAAAAAAGTTTTTCGAAATAAAAATCCGCGCACGCCTACAGTCTCGCGTGCCGAGGCTGCGCCGGCTTGTTCTGCTCTACGTGGGGAAGAAGAAGAGAGAAGAGAGTGCGACGGGCCCGGGGGAACCCTGACCACCGTGGTCGAGTACAACTCTATAGAACTGTGGTCTGCACGCAGAGGGGCGGTTCTCGTGAGTCCTATCGCACGGATATCTCGTTGTGTCCGGCGATCTTTGCTCGCTGACAAGACGGCTAATGAGAAAGGCAACCCCTGTTGCAGCACTTTATAATTGCGTCTAGTATGTCGTGGTGATCATCTCCTTCTCGTATCTCTGTTGGAGTGTTAGTCGAGTGGTCAAGTCCTTTTAAGTGGAATAAGATTTCCTAATCAGACTTGATATCTAAAATGAATAAATTAAAATGGCAAAATCAGGCTTTTCCTCCGCAAAAGTATTCGCAGCGATGGTTGGCTAAATACTTTAAATTAAGAAATATTTATCCCACGCCGCTTCACTCGCGCACTCAGCGCCGCGGAAGAGGGCGGGGGGTTGTATCCGAGGGTGGAGCGCGTCTTCCCCAGCGGCGCACACTTTTCCCTCGTGTAAATAAAATTTGTTCTCCCCGATAGCCGATCCTCGAAACAAACAAACCACTCAGGGAGCTCGGCGGCCGGAAGCATTGGTTGGTACCACCCCCCGTTTGATATGGGTCAACCAAAACCGCGTCAGTGGCTGGCGAGCCATTCTCCCGTTCTCTCCCTCTCTCACTCCGTCTCTAGCATCCCTCTCGAGCACCCGACCCCCTTACTTACTCGCCACTCCACCCCCCGCCCCCCTCACAGACAATGCATACAGTCGCGCGGTTCCGACATACACAACATACAGCGAGCGTAGACGGCGACGGGAGAGGGGCTGGAGGGGCTGGAGGGCGAGAGAGAGAGCGACGAGTACTATCGGCGAAACGGAGAGCGAGAGAGAGAGGGGCCAGAGAGGAGGGAGCAGGCAAGGGAATAAAGTAAAGGCAGGAAAGAATGAGAAAGAGAATTGTAGCCGGAGTAGGATGAGGAGGTGGAGGAGGTGGAGGAGGAGGAAGAGGAGGAGGAGAGGCGCGGAGGTGGTGGGTAGGCGCGCGCGGAGGAGGCAGTAGCTCGGGGCTTCGGGGGATCTTTATCAAAGTCAACGCACGCCGGTCACCATGGCAACGAAATTGGATTTTTTTTCGAAGTTTTTTCGGCCCTTCTCGCCGGCGCCCATTCAGCCAGGGTGCAGGCATACAGGCAGAGCCAGGCCGTCGGCCGTCGGCCGCGGCGAGAGCGAGGAGGGAGGAGGTCGGAGGCTCAAAGAGGAGGAGATGGCGGCGGCAACGTCGGCGGAGGGAAAATGGTAGGAGACGCGGAGGACGGAAGAGAGAAAGCCGAGGGAGTAACAGGGAGAGTCGGAAGCCAGTGCGGCCGGGGAGGAAGCGAGAGGCCTCAGGGCGGCAAGGGAGCGGAGAGGGAGAGAAAGAGTATCGAGAGAAGGTCGGGGAGGCACTGACGAACGGCGACCGGGGAAGCCAATAATTCGAATTGAGAACAGCCAATGGCCGTGCATCTGATTTTTTGTCGTATCATCGCCGAGGTCGTCCGCCGCCGCCGCCGCCGCCGCCCGTCGCCCGTCGCCCACCACCCCCGTCGCCGCCGCCGCTGCTTTTGCTCCCTCGCCGCCCCCGCACTCTCGCACCCCCCACAGCTCGAGCCCACGTCTACCCCGGACCCCTGGCCACCCGGCCGCCTCGACGAAAGGGGCCGCTCTCTGCCTCGCTTTTTGTACAATCTCCCCCGTCCAACGGCCTTCGCCATCGCTACATCCAGCTTCTAGCCCATCTCACCTCGCTGTCCTCCAACTCGACTTCATCCTCTCCACTTCTATACTCACCGTTCTGTCACTCTTGAACGGTGTTACACTCGATCCGTAAGACAGGTATCAGGTCGACTCAATCGTTTATGACTCGCGTCTGGAATGGTGTCTTTCCAAAATGGGAAATTCTCAAACGCGCCTGCTTTAATCTCCTGCGATCCATTTTATTGTGTCGCGTTGCGCCTGGTGCGCTCCACTTGAATTTCGAGGTATTTCGGACCTCAAGTGACGACGGCCGCCAGAGTTTAATGTAACTTTGAGTTGTGCCGGAAATATTAAATCCGAGCTTTGAATATACATCTAGTACAAAAGGTGTTGAAGAAATTCACGAAAATCACTTGGAAAAGCTTCGTGTTCTATTAATTCCTGAATGAAGACGAAGCTCCCCAGGGGGCCACGAGTAAAGCGGCATTTACGAGGCGCACGAAACCTCCTTACGAGTCTCCGGGTGGATGTACACGGCACTCGCTAAGTGACGCGTCACCGTCGCTGTAATCAGCTGATTACTTATGCAGCTCACGCGAGCAGCCGTGGATCCGCACTTCTCGTAATAGGGTTACCGCCACGAGACGGAATAACAGCCTGGCCCACCATTCTCTATGTCATCCTCTCCCTCGCGCGGATAATATTCATAATTGACGGAAAAAGCCTTCGGGCGGTTCACCGCACTCTTCTGCAAAATGATCGGCTGGAGCATCTGCATTCCCTCGTAAGCGAAATCTCCTCCGTTCTCTCTCTCTCTTTCTCTCGCGCGCGCAGTACGTGCTTCCCGCGACTTCGCAGATTTCCGGCAACTTCCTACCCCGTGACTGCGGCTGCCAGGCCACTTCGGAGTTACGAAACAGGCTTCCCCGAAAATTCCACCCTCGAAACAGTGGCTTTTCATCATTTCAGGCGTCGATTTAATTTAATTAAAGTTCAATTCCTTCGAGGATGCCATGATTGGATGAATAATAATTGACGGGATAAGCATCGTCGTTAACGGTCAGAGTTCAAAGGGAATTTATGGAAGCGAATTGCCGATTCGGGACGGAGCGGAGGCGGAGCTAGAGGCGCAAAAGGGCACCGCAAGCGTCACAAAGGAGAAAGGCCGATGCTCTATTTATTCGACGGAGCGGTCATTACGATTGCAACCATGTGCGAACTCGGCCTACACACAAGACGAACACGAGGATCCGAGGGAATATTTCGGGGCAAATACAAGTGGGCTCGAATTATAACCTGCGACATTGGGCGCGAGGATTAAACCCTTCTTCCGGATATTCCGAGGCGCACTAGGCCGCGTCCTTCGCTCACCGAGGTTGAGCACTCGCCTTTGTCCGAGGTTAGGCCGAGGCTCGCTGGGAGCCCTGGGAGAAGCTGGGAGAGGCTGGGAGAGAGCTGCGGTTGTCCTTTTCAGAACATCACGAGCGGGTATCGTGTACCCGCAGACTCTACGGGTTTCCTCACACAAGGGCCTTTCGGAAATGTCAGACTCAGACAAATATTGAACATGTCTGACAACCTCGTCGATTTAATTAACTTTAAGTACGGTCACTGAATAATATAAAAATCTAAAAGAATATCCTAGTTGCTTAATAAGTTCGAAAACTTGCCGCGGTAGAACTTTGAGTATCCGATCTTAAGCTTAACTTAAGCAATTTATGAATCCGCCGGAAAGATGTATATTTTTCCTCCTAACACCACACGCCAAAGAAGTCTGGTTGCCGCATCCTCTCCTCCAGCGACCGTCAACTTGGCAGAAAGCGGCGCGCGAGAGTTCATAGCTCGGAGAAACGAGTGCGGGAACTTCCGGCGGCGTGCGATCCGAGCCGGGCATTCCTCGGAGCTCTGCGAACCGAACTCCATGCACGCCGGCAGTCGAGGGGAGCCGCGAGGGAGCATGCCGTGCCGTCTAATAGTACGGGAGGATCAAGTGCGGAAGTGTACTTTAAAGTTCGAGCTATAGTCCCACTCAGTGAGAGAAGGCGATGTGATTCCAGCAGTTGATTCGTTGGACACTCTTCGATCGAATCCTTCTTTTCCTAAGGTAATTTTGAGGCTCGTATGATAATATATTGTTTGCGACAAATTCGTTTGGGAAAGAGATAATAAAATAATCAGGGATTTTACGTGAATTGCCCTTTTTTCAGATTTGGAAAAATTTGGAAGAGCTTCCCTGATGTAACTCTTTTGCTACGAACTTTGTTAGTGAAAATACTAAAAATTCAGAGCTCCACTTTCTACTTTCAACCCTGTTAATTTATTTTTCATTAGAGTTCGTGACAAATTGCCCTCTCATTATTGCCTGTCGCAACGAAACAGTAATAATATTTAACAGGCATCGTTGTCGTCACATTAGCACCAAAGGGACAAAATTGCGTTTGCATTCGGAATCATTTTACAGAAGGCGATGTGATAGGCACTCTCTCACGGTTCGAGCATTCGAGAGACTGGCATAGCACATTATGTACCGGCAGCCTATCTGCCGGCTGCATTTGGCAAGGCTGCACAGGCTGAGTTAAGCGATGCATAATGCACACTGGCGTAACCAGAAACTATATCGTACGGCCATACGATCTTTCACTACCTCGTAATCACAGGCATGAACCATCGAATGGAGGAAGCGTTCCTTAACTTTAATTTGCAACCTTTCCCTCCGAGTGATCCGCAACAGCAAAGTTTCCGCCACACGTGTCATTAATTTATCGTTTCGCCGATAGTGTTGGTGAGGTAAATGACGTTGTTTGAGAACCTTTTCTACTGATCCTGTGTTGATCAAGGATACTTTGGTCGACGTGTGCGCGCAGTTGCAAGTTGCAAGTATGTACCAGGAAACCCTGAAATTCATGCAAGAAACGGTACTTTCAAGAATGCCACGTCGACCAACTATGTCTCCGGGTATTTTCTCTTGTTGAGTACTTGATTGGAAGGCACGAGATTTTCTAATAACTATAATATTGAATTTCTCGAACTTCCACTGGTTCATGATGGAATTTTGACGGGAATCGAATTAGTACTTGGCAAAAACGGGCTATTCTGGCTTCAGGAACTGGCGTGCACGCAACAGCGACGCTGCCATTGCACAATAAGTAGTAATTTGCGGAATACATGAATGTAACGCGCCTTCTCCGTGCGGCGAGTGGAATGGGCTATTGATCGGCGCTAACAACCGGAAGTAAAGCGATCTGTCATTGACACGCTGGCAAGCGAGCTATCTTCCTCTTCCACACTCGTAAGATCGAGTTAAAACTTGGACCGGTGAACAAAATTGCCAGAAAATCAGTGAGATTTAGTTCTTTCATTATTGGGCTCGTCGAGAGTTACGAAAGTTCAAATAAACGCAGTCCTGTATAGCTTAAAAAGATTGGAAGAAAGCTTCGTTATCGATTGCTAGGAATATACTGTTATTTAAGTGATTAGGATTAGATGAAGCGACTGCATGTGTGACACAAACCTTGGCAAATAGTTTTTGTGCCATTCATAGGACACGTCTGACGTAGCTGTTGAAGCTTTAAAAGTGAGACTGACGCAAGAGATGCTTTTTATTTCCAGATACGCTTTTCTCGTAAGCGCCAGCGCGGCTCTAGAACACGAGTAGTTAACACTGAATGACTTGTAAGTCCATTCTTAGCTCGGAATAATTACTTTCTTATTTTACTCCTGTTCAAAACCATGTTAAAACAAATACAATAAGTCCTCGACTCACGCTGATCCAATGAAACAGAGTTTCGTCCCCATACATTTTCCATCGAAAAAGTCGAATCGAAGTTGGTTCATTTAAAAAACCGTTTTAAACGAATAAAACCTACTTCAATCCTATCATTAATAGAATTTAAACAAGTAAGTTCCCCGAAAAATCGGCGGTTAATTTCAAGGATGAAAATTCCGTGATGAATTCCCAGCACAATACACACAGATATTCGATTGGCTATTCAGTCTGGCACGGAGTGTAACTGCGCTCCGAATTCTGTCTATGATATTCGTGTCAACCGGCTGTGTAAGCATGCTGCGCCCCGAGACGAGTGGACTATAGCTACTGGATGAACTCTGGGATCAATCGATCCCAGTCTCGCACACAGTCTCCACACCCTTCCTCATCGGGGGTGTCTTGCCAGCGTGCGGCGCAGCAGGCAAATATCTTTTTTAGCCTGGGCCGCAATGCTTGCTCCCTTTGCCCTCGTCGTTCAAAAGCCATGCAAAGCGCGTGAGGTGGCTGCTCCTCTCGCCGAATGCCGTGTTCCGAGATAATGAAGACTGATGCATGATAAAGTGGGAGTAGCATACTCCCTTCGGGAGCGAATGGACTGGCCAGGAAATGAGATATAAAATGCACTATGCAATATGTAAAATGTTACATATTCCACGGCCTACGGAATAGTCCAGCTGTGCCAGAAATTTGAATTTTATACTACATATATTTCATTTAAATATATAACAGAAAATTCTTTGTCGCTTTATAAGTTATGAACTGACTTATACATTTTTATACATTTCTTTTTTCGTGTGTAATTTAATTCTTCGCGAAGGTAATTTTGTATAACATTGTTCATACAGAAACTTTGTGTTCAGCAAGTTTGTTAGATTATGAACAGGAATGATAGGTAATTTCCATCTCCGCTTGAGAAAATCCAGTCATCAACTCGTTCCAGGCGCATATAAGACACGCACTGCAGCAAAAACAGGTTTCGTGATTCGGAAAATGCGCGTAACTTTCTTCAGACAAGTTGGATTGGCCGTTGAGTAAATTAATATACGGTATTGATATAAAATGTGCATAATGTGAAGTCGAAGCTCATCGTCTCACGGTCGCCGAGTGTCAGTGTACCCTGCGCCCATAAAAACTTTTTCCCCGAACTGGAAATGAGCGATAAAACACAGCGTCAAAAACATTACGAATATAATGCTAATAATTAATCCTGTGCAGATTAATATCAGTGACCAATTAATTCCAAGTTCGGCTTACACCCTTTCCAAGTCCGGAAAAATACTTGTACTTAATCGCCCGCTATCGGGACTTACATGGACGTTTGCAGCATTAACAAGCCACAGTGATGTACTTAATGTATGTAGACGCATAAACAGAAAGGGCCGAGGGAGCAGGGAGCGCATAGCGTCACGGATTTCCAAAGAATCAGCATGAGCGCGGCGGTGCGCGCGCCGTTAAAATGCAACAGGTTTTCGAGACGGGGCAGAGATATTCAAGTTCTCGATCTTGCTGAACATTCCTACGGCTCGCTGGAGATCAGAGCCTCGCCCTTTTTGCAGGCTCGGATGACCCGCCGCCGCCGCCGCCGCCGTCGCTCCTGCTCTCTCGGCCTGCCCCCTTTCAGGCCGCCGCCACCGCCAGAAAGAGACGAGCAAGCAGGCGCAGCGCACGGAATGCCAGAGAGAAACGGAGAGAGAGAGTCGGAGAAGGACAACGAGCTCACCTCTTTAATGCAAGCTCATGGTGAGACCCCGATTAAAATCGTCCGGCTAAAACTAGTCCTGTTTGCCGCGGTTTTTGGCCGTCGATTAACTCCTTTAAACCCTTTGTAATATCAAGCTTTTTCAAATGTTAACCTACCTATGATTTAGTGCTGATACAGTGGCATTCTTAGGGTATTCGAGGGAATCGAGAGAAGTTGAGAAAATCGAAGAAATAGGACATTGCAATATTTTGAGCGTTGAAACTTGAAACTCGGATTCCGCACCAATGATATTTTGGCGACTTATTCCAGAAAATAGAAAAAATTAATACCCGGCACAGTACAATGACATTAAAAATCTTTTTACCCCCCACGAACTGCACCAGAAATTCGAAATTACCAATTAACAGACAACAATCATAATCCATTTTCTTGCAGACTCTTCGAGTTTGCCCTGGACGTGTCTATCGCACCAACCAAACCTTTCTCACGTTACAGTTCTATCAGGCGACGGAACCGGTGTATGCACGAGAATAAAAGGGCGCCAGCGGGTAGGATTGCTACCACCCTTGGCCCCTTTGGGGAGAGCAGTTGGGCCGAGAGAGAGAGAGAGAGAGAGAGAGAGAGAGAGAGAGAGAAAGTGCCGGAGGGCGGCGGGAGCAACATGTTTTTATCAGCGTGTGCCGTCGAGTCGGCGGCCGGCTTGTTGATTTGATAAGCGCACGAGCGAGCGAGCGAGCGAGCGCGCGGGCCCTTGCAAATCCAATTAACTTGAATCGGGCGCGAAAAGCGTATTTTCTAAAACGGTTTCGACTGGCAATTCTATCAGGGCGAATTAAAGCGCGCTCGCTCCTCCTTTTTATCTCGCTCGCTCGCACTCCCTTTTTCCCCGGCGCGAGCGAGCCGAGCGTTAATCGAGCAGAGCTGGAAGGTAAGCTACGGTAAACCTAGCTACCTAGCGTCAATAATCCGTTCGATGCTGTACGAGCGACGCGTTTGGCTGTACTTGTACAGGGTGAGTTCAAAATGTTCACTTATTTCTTTATATATGTATGCGGTGTAGTGTCGATGTTTGTTTATACATATGCTAACATATTTTATACCTGCAGTATAAACTATAGTGTCACAGTTTGTTCTTACAGCTGTGGTCAAGACTAGAATCATCAAGCAAGTTTAAATGACGGTTTTTGGATATTTTTAAAATAATTAATACAATAGTCGTAGGAATTAATGATAACTTTTAATAAAAATATAAAAAAATTATTATATTATTCCATTGGTTTGTTTCGAGCCTTTTAATTTTTCCACAATTACGCTGAATAAATCCATACACATTTCACGCTAATCATTGATTGAGTCTACAGTTGTACAGTTAAACGCGTAACGTAACATTTAATACATTTTTATGTGCAAAAGTAAATGGCGGTCGGACTCGATACTTTCGGACCACCCAGTATATTCAAACTGCACACAAGACAGCACTTCACTGTCACGCCCGGTAGACTTGCTTCTATCTGCAGCACACGGGACCCACTGTAGCCAGTGGGAGCGCGCGTCTCCCGTCAACAGATCGTAAAATTCTACTGATGCGACATGCGATATAATAATTCTAGCGGAGACTAATAATAGACGTTTCTCGATCATCATAAACAGGCTCGATGCGAAAGACGACACCGCGTACACGACAATAGTTATCTAACGAGAGACCTCGCTCTCCACAAGTAACTGAAAATTGTGTATAACACAATTATCTCTCGCTATCTTTGGCTAATTAACACTTATTTTCTGCGCACTGCGAAATCGTGTTATGATAGCAACACGTGTTTTCCTGGGAATAGAATTAAGCTGTGTTAATTCCGAATAAATATTTGTTTCTCTTTAAAGGGAAATGACATGAGGCGTCAATTATAGATAAGCACAGTTATTAAATGTATTTACTTGTTGTTTTTGTACCTGTTTTTATATTATTTGTTTTGTAAGGGAAATTTATAATGGATGTTTAAAATCAGTGGGCATTTTGGTAACTCTTTATATGATTTTATATATTTAAATTTTATTTTAGTAAACATCAATTAGACTGACGCTCGTAGCGGTGACTGACATTTATAAATTTACGATTTGTTTATTCATAATGGGGAGCGATTTATAGGTTTGATTTCTTGCATTCTGAACCTCAGCAATTCGTTTGCCTTGTTAGGGAACATATCATTTTATTGTACTGTGGTATTGATGGACTACTGAGAGTTATTAAGAAATATCGTGTTTTTCGAAGCAAGCTAACGTCGATTCCACAATGAAAATAAGTCAGCTTAGACGTTGCTTCTATCTTTTTCAAACTGGCCCGATTTAGGGCTTTGACTCGCGAATTTTCTTGCAATTTTTCTTAGGACAACCTTTCAAAATGAATATAGCCTGTTCCGGTTTGAGGTAAGAATAACTTCCTCGCGTGTGAATGGCCTACAGACTGTGCCGATATCTTCGATTCCTCTTGCAACCCGCACGGCGCTGGCGTATTTATGCGAGGACGTCAATACTCGCAAGGAATTTTCCTGTACTTAAAAATAGCACGATTACAATATCGAGCTCGTGCATTTGTTTAATACCGCCGGCTCATCGAATAAAATCGCGGCCATGCCCAAACAACAACAGCGAGTGTCACGCGCGCGCTACAACACGGCGAAGCACAACAACAATTTTCGGATTTCTTTTTGCGACGCGCTTTTTCCGCGTCGAAAGCGGCCGTTGATAACCGGCGCAAAGTGGGCTTCGCAAAAATAGTTTTGCAATTTTTCCGTCGGCGCAGCACGCGCGCCGGCCGAGTGGAGGGGAAAAAAAAACAATTTCCGGGGAAAATAAAACGAAAAGCCCAATTTGCTTTTACGGCGGAGCGCGCGAAACAAAATGAAATTCTAGTGTGGCGATAAAAAAGCAATAATTTCGTATCGTTATAAACTAACTTCCGCCAGTGCCGCGGCCTGCTCGATCCGCCTCGGCCCCGGATAACAGCACCGGCGAACGCCGAACTTTTTATCAAGAAGTGCACAATAAAACCCGGCGATTTTATCGGCCTGTAACATCGGAGCGGGGCTGAAAAACCGGAAAGTTAAAAAGTTTCCTGCGCACCGTTCGAGGGTAAAGTCTCCTAAGAGGAGAGAGAGCAGGCGCGCGCCGCTGTCCTCAAGCGCGACAGTCTCGCTGTAAAACATATTTTCTTCGCAGAAGGCGAAAAAAGCGAAGGGGAGAAGTTAGGGCCTCCGGCCCCATAATATTTCTCCCGGCCGTAAGTTTGTGCCTGGAAGAAACCGCGCCGAGTCCTGCGAGAATCAATTTTCGAATATATGTTATTTAACGCGTGGCGCGCTCCGGCGCGCTCGACTTCGAAAGCACACAATGAGAAAAATCGACGCACCGAGAGATCCCCATCGTGCGACAATACGCCTCGCTGCCACCGCTCTGGAGAGAGGAGAGAGAAGTGTGAGTCGACGGCGAGTCCCGAGAGAACAAAACTCTCCACGTGCGTCGATTACCAGAGGCGTGTGTGCGCTCGCCGTTATCTCCCGAATCAACTTGAGTCACGTGAGCGAGCGTCCGAGCGAGGGCTATCGGCTCCTAGCATCGATAGACCAATGAAAAAATCGAACCTAGCTGCCCCATCGATCCGCACAGCTGCATGGGGAAAGCCAGTATTCCAGGCCAGCTACGACATTCATTTCATTGCTAGGCTACTCCATAAAAAGATATTCATTTTTACTCCGCTATTCACAGAAATATTTAACTTGAATACCCAGTACTTTCACACTCCCCCCCCCCAAACAAAAATATGACAAATCTCTTAGCCCTAAAAGCTATGTTAAATAACACTCGGAATACAAAAATACCACGTCCATTCGCGAGGATAATCAAATTGCAAAGCGATAAACCCGAAAACATTATCCCCGCGTTAAACGCGATCAGGCTGAGGGTACATAGTACGCACGTGCGTGGCAGTGTGAGTGGGAATGGGGGGCACGAATGACGCGGTGGAGAAGCGAGAAGGAGAGACGATACTAAATACTGCGCTGCCCGTTCAATGCAGCTCGACGCGTTCACGCAAGCAAACCAGAGTGGGCAACGGCGAAAACGTAGCTTTCAAACGCACGTGTGTAAGTCCGTCAACTTGCCCCTACCACAGGCAATTCGTGCCCCACCTCGCGCGGCCCTGGGAAAGCGAGGGAGTCCATTGGCTGGTTGTACCCCCACCCTCTCCCAGTGGATACGAACGACGACTCATTCCATTCAGTCAGGCGTCCGTAGGAACACAATCCACTGACGCTGCCACGCTAGGAGCATGCCGCGTGCTCTTTTCCTCTCTTTTTCGTCCGACTCCCTTCCATCCTCGCGCGTTGCTTCTCCCCCCTCTCTCTCACTCACTCTCTCTCGCTCTCTTGCTCGGCGAGCGTGCTTTCGTTCGCTTCTATTGCGCGCCAGAGAGGCGGCGGGTTTGTTTGCCCTTCTCGCCGTTCACTCCGCTGAAAGCGACTCGAGAGCGAGAGAAAAAGGGACGGCGAGCTGGAGAGAGCGGAAGAGGGAGGCAGAAAGCGCAACACGCGTCGCGGAAAAGTTCGCACAGGTTTCTAACCTGACCTACGCCTGCTGGCACGGCCACGGGCGAGAGAGCCGTGGAGCAGCAGCGCTGGTAGCAATGTCATACAATGCAGTTCCCGTTTCCTCTGGGCCGTGTCGAACCACACACATCCGACGCGGAGACAGCGAGGACGGCACTCGAGGCGAGTGCGCGCGAGAGAGACAGATCGATTTTATCGAGAACGCCGCTCATGCAAACGGGAACCGCGGTGACAACGTTGATTCTGTACACCCATTGTCCCGCTATCTCGAGCGCTCGGATTAGAATCAATACAGAGGAGTTTGACGGGCGATCAAACTACGCGCGTAGGCGATGGAAGCTGGCCGCGTCCCGAAAAATCACGCGCCAGTGATTAGAATGAATCGGAGCCTTGGTAGGTTTACATACGTTTGGAGGGGCTGGAGAGTCGTGTTGTGGGAGCAGCGCTCGTCCCGAGCGGAGCAACAGATTCGCACTATCGCCCGTGGCAGTTCGTTTCAGGAGCGGCACTTCCGCAAAGTTTCCGAGAATGTCAACGATCTTTTCAACGCCGGCACGCACACACACACACACTTAACTCTTTCCCCCCTACTCTTCCTCTTCTCTCTCTCTCTGCGGCTCGCTTATTAACTGCGCGTCACACACAGTCCCGAGCAACGCCCGTCTTCCGTCGCACTCGGCTACCACTAGACCGAGAGAGAGAGAAAGCCGGCCTTTTCGAAAAGCAGTTATGAATCCGTGGACCGCAGTGCTCGGGGAGAAGCGGCCAATTCGGCTGGGGCCAATCGGCATGCCAAGCTCGAGTGTAATCTCACATGGGACCTTGGCTCGGCGAGCCGAGCAGGCTTCGAATGCTCTCCGATCTGCACGCTGCACAAAAGGATCACTGACTGCTACACGTCCAGTGTCAATGGATCTCGAGGATGCGAGGGAGACAGAGAGAGAGAGAGAGAGGGGGGGACCAACGAGAAGGGAGACACAACACAGTAGGCGGATGTGATACCGCGCGCGCGCGCGCTCTCTCTGCTCTAGCCTACTCTCCTACGCGGAAAACATGGTGTAGCGAAGTTAAACAGTGACTATAGTCGCTCGAGAGCTAAAGAAGCACGAGTGCTTCATGTCGCGCGCGCCGAGATGCGCCGAGCGCCGTTTTCTCCCTCCCAGGCGCCCTTTGGTCCCCCTCTAGCGCTCCTCGCACTTTTTTCCTTTCCCTTGCCCCCGTGCTCGCTCAAACACACTATCACTCTCTCTCTCTCTCTTTCCTGGCGCTCCCCTGCCGTCGCGCAACCGCCACGCTCTACCCTTTTGTCCGAGAAGAAACGTAGGTCGAGAGAGCCCGTGGCCTCCTGGTAGCGCTGCCACACTAACGAGAGACGTGAAATCGGCCTTATAGCGCCGACGCCGCTGCTCCTGCTTCTTCTCCTCCCCGTCGGCATACTATACGTGGAATTCCCGATCGCCACCAGCGGCACCGAGATGCGGCGCATTTGCATCGCGACGAATTGTGCGCCGGCCGCCGATTTCCTCCGGCCATTGATTGCCCCCGGCGGGTGCGGCGACGCGACGCCAGGTAATTCATGCGATCTCTTACCTGTCGCTCGATTGTCACGCCGATAAGCGAGCAGTGTTGCGATCACTGGATAGTCATAGTTTTCCGGGGCGCCGGTCCTACTAATCAAGCTTTTCGCGATTTCCTCCGCTCCGAGAGTAGAAATACTGGTAAATCGGTTGTAAATATAAACGTACGTCGTGGCAAGTTTAATGACCAATTGATATTTATACTGGAAGTAATTCGTTTGAAATGTGAGACAGAGTGGCCTTTCTCGACCGGATCCACGAGGCTCGATACGCCCGGCGATACTAACAAAGCACGCTATTCATTCCCCTGTCTCCGTTGCGTATTTCCTCCCGCGACGCGACGGCGGCGTCGGTCGCGCCCAAGTACATTGCCGAAAAGGAACCGCTTAGAAATGCGTTTTCCCAACAGGCACTCGATGGGATAAACCACGCTCGCCCCCTCGATCCGTCACACTTTTGGCTTTCGGTTGTGCTCGGCACCACGCACGCCACTGTCCGACGCACTCGTGCGTCGACGCGAGCGAGACCGAGCAACGTCAAAGCAAAGGGAGACAACAAGACTGCTGAAACGAGCGCAGGACAACAAAGGGGACTCAGCCTGTGGGGAGAAAAAACGTGGTGGCTCTGCGCGCCGCGACGCCGAGAGCACGCGGCGTCCTCTCCCTCTCTCTCTCTCTCTCGCTCTCTCTTACACAGGGTTGAAGGGCGCGCGTGCGATAAAAGGGCACGTGCGCCGCGCGAAGGGCAGCCACCACGCTCGGTGTGTTTATCTGGCTGCGTAGTCGGCTGCTGGCGAAGGTGGTAGCGCGGTGCGCGCTTTGGCGGTAAGAAACGAACGTCGGCGTCGTGCGGAGAAGCCAAGAGTCGAAGAGAACCGAGTTGAGGTCCCGTGTGCGAGTTCCCGAGAGGCGCGGGGGTACCCGCTGAGCCTAAGCACGATACTGAGGGCTCGACACAGCTCGTAGCGGCGACTTTCCTCAAGAGGGTGGGAGAGCAGGCGGACGAGCCAGTCCAAGGAAGAGCGAGCGAGCGCGCGCGCTCGCGGGAATGGGTGGCAAGTGTGTGCGTGCCACTACGTAGGTGTATTGGCGAGTAGTATAGGTGGATATAGCAGGTCGCTGCCAGGCGAAGCGGTGGCTTCGCCTGCGGCGGTGGCTAGTGAGGTGGAGGGAAGGTGCCGGGAGAATTCTTCCCCTCCGTCGCTCCTTCTCCCTTGCTCCATCCTCCTACCCTCTCGCTCGCCCTGTTATAGATTAAAATTTTTTACCGGCAAGATATTGATTGTTGCTTTTTATTAATGCAACATTAAAGTGGCGCCGCGCTCGGAGGGAGGATTGTAGCGGCGAACGAGCCCCGCCAGCGAATCGGCATAGCTGCCGGTGGTGGGGCTGTATATCGCACAAGTTGGAGGAGAGAGTCGAGGATTCCTACGGGTGGGGGAGCACCATCCGGCCTGGTAGGGTGGCCTGTGCTAGGATAACGCCGTGTGCCGGTCCCCACGGGGCCAAGGGGGCGACAAGGGGGCGACAAGGTAGCCCCCGCGGCACACACTCACCCACACAGGCTCCGCGGCACAACGCCGGAGAGACACGAGGGCCGAGTTGCGAGAGACGGGGCATGGCACTCTTGGGTGGTGGGGTGTCCCGCGCGCCGTCGAGGAGGGAAAGAGACGGCGCGAGCGAAGGAAGGAACAGTGGTTGCCGCGCGGGGGAAGGCGGGGAGGTAAGAACGGACGCGCACACTCTGGAAAACGACGGCAGAAGGGAGGAAGTAAAAAAGAAAGAGGGGAGTTCCGCGAGGAGTCGAGCGAGTCGGCCGAGACAGCGGGACGAGGGGCGGTGGAGGCCTCGAAGCGGCGGAAATAGTGCCATAAATACGAACATTTTTCGTAGCGTCTTGCAGCCCTGTTTTGACAATCATCCCCTCCAGCGGACAACGGTGCCCCTCTTCCGTCGAGTTCCTAACCCCCGCCTAGCCTGCCGTGCAATTCTTCCCACCTTCCCCTACAATTCTGTTCCCACACTCTGAGATCGTCCCTCCTCGCCCTTTCCGCCTGCGCCTACACGCGGCGCTCGCTCGCTCGCCCAGTCTCGTCGCATGTTCCTCTTCCTCCTCGCATGTTCCTCGCTCTATCGTTTGCTCGCCAAATCGCTCTTTCCCACTCGCCGCGCTATCCTGAGCCGCTTTCGGTTCTTAAGTACGTGAGTATACTACACGTACACGCGGATACATACTCTCTACCCGCGCTCGCTACCTTTCTCTTTCCGTTGGAGCGGGCTCTCCTTGTCGCGCGCGCGAAGGCGACGGCGCTCCGTCTTGCACCCCTTTGGCACACCTACCAGTCAGCCTTTTCAACCCGCTCGACATCCCCCCCACCTTCCTCCACGCCGACCATCCCTTCCCGAAGGCTTTTCGCCGGCCGAGCCACCTATTCTTCTACTCGCTTTGACATTTTTCGCGAGTTAAGGCCCGCTCGAACTTCGCGGAAATCCATCTCGCGCGCTCCTCTGCCTCTGACCGCGCCCCCCACCACCACCGACGGCTTCCCTTCCACTTTCTTATACTTTTTAGCTGGCTGCTTGGTCGCTCGCTATATGTCTCTCTCCTCCTCCGCCACGGCTTCTTCTGCTTCTTCTTTCTGCGTGGCTGTCTTTCCGCGCTCACACTGTCCCCCCCGAGCGACTCTCTCCACCTCCGCCGAGCGCACCGCCACCCCCGACTGCCCCGTCGTTCGCGCGTTCCGCCGTTCTCTCCTTCGTTTCTCTTTTTTCTCCTTCGATTCTTCTGCCTCGCCTTTTTTCGAGGGGAGCGAAGCGAGAGAGGAGTGCGCGAGCGAGCGGATCGATCCCTCGCGTTTCGAGACGACGCCGGCGACGGCGACGGCAACGGCGACGGCTACTACCCCGAGCGAAATTCCGAAGAGGCCGGTAATTGTCATTGTGTTGCTGCTGGCAATCTTAGACCCACCGCCGGCGACGCGGCTCTCCGCGCATCGCACGCAGCCAGAGATCAACGGACGGGAGAGACTGACGTCGATCATTCCCCGGTGCAATGACTCAATGATCAGCACTGGAGAATTTCTCTTGGCACTGAGCGCTGCCTGGTCGATGACTGTTGATCTTCGAGCGGAGTGGGAAGCTCGATGTCTTCCTTCGGACCCTCGTCTACGTCTTTCAAGGGGGCGTAGGAGGAAAGAGAGAAAGCCAAGGAATCACACTGTCTGCGAGGCAGACGCGACAGTAATTCGGGGTTTCCCCGGAATTGGTTGAGCTTCAAGAGTCTGGATCGCCGGCTGGCTAGCTTCCCATAGTTTATTCGATTTTCAAGCGGAAGTGCGGAAAGGAAGCTCCTCAGGCTACACTGGCCCCGGCAAAACACGCCGTCCACTGCTCGGGGATTGTATTTCGCCGCGGCAGCTTCGTCGCGCAGTTTCACTTGCACCCAACCTACTCGTTCCATTTCGCTTCTTTGCTCTCTCGCTCCCGCCGCTTGTGGGTACCCCCTTTAAACTCAAAGTCGAAGCCCCACAGCGACACCAGAAGGAAAACGAAACTGCGTCGACAAGTAAGCTAGCCAGTTAGCCGTGTCCGATCGATTAAAGGGTTGCTCTATTACCGCGAGACGCCCGAAAGCGACTGTAAAGGTTGACTGCTGCGAGAATTGTCAAAGGTCGATCTTTACCTATAAAATAACTGAAATTTATCAATTTCAACAGATTCTTAATAAAAGCCACATTTCCTTTAACCTGCCCCGGCGAAATTGACCGTAAGTAGAAAAGTCTCTGGCGCGCCGTGAGGGATACACGTGTTCTCTTGACTGATCAAACAAAACTGAAGCTGCCACTAGGCAGCAAACGTATGCACGAACGGGAGGTATTACTTTTCATCTGGAGAAATAGTCTGCGACGCTGCGCCATATCTTATCGCAATACGGCGAGGAATTTTGATTAGGAATGAGTCTGGCTGTCTCGCCCTGCTCCACCCTCGGACCCACACCGACACGGTGTCCCACACAGGCCTCCCCCACCCAGGGCCGAGGGGAAGAAGGCGAAGACGAGAGTCGGGATCCTCCTATGGCATGTATATAGCAATAGCAGTCAAGGCTCGAGTGTTCCGAGTGTCGTCGGGAATAAAATTCTCCGAGTAAAAAGTGCCGGACACAGGCACAGGGTTGGCGGGGGAGCCTGAGGGAAGGGGGGTCGTCCGGCCGTGGGGCGCAATGGGTGGGGATTTATTAAAGCGAAAAAACGGTATCAGCGGCCTTCTGCTTTCTCGTTCATCACAGTCCTCCGCGGCGATATATTTTCTTCCTTTCTTTTTCGAATAACGAGCATCATCGTTATGGATCTCTTTCTCGTCTCGACGCTTCTCTCCTCGCCCCCTCTCGCCCCGCTTCGCCCGCGCTGTCTCTCACTCTCCTTCGCTCTTCCTTTCGCTGCGACAAACGCACGCCGTCTTCTCTCGCTTGCCACTCTTTGTCCCTCGAGCGAGTGAACCGAGTCCAGGTTTAATTCTCAAAGCGATAGCAATTTCCAGGCGCAGGGAAAAAGGAACTGGCCTCGCTGTCCTCGGTGAACGGCGATAGGGGGAATCGGAATCGAGGAGGGAATTGTTCCAGTCATATTCGATCGATGCGATGTATACGATTATTCTATTTAACTGTTTTTCGGTCGGTTTGCGCGCGAAAAATGGGGAGCGTGGAATTGCGAGCAGGGCGTATCATGCAATGCGGTTTTCTCGTGTAAAGTATTGAACTTGAAGTTTTACTGGTCGAAGTGCGCTTTAAGTTTCAATTTTTAATCTCAAGTCACGAAAACAAAATCCGAAATTATACATTTTGTAACTACAAATCTCAATAAGGCTTTGCATTAAGGTCTTACACGTGTCTGTGATATAAAAAGAAGAGCTAAACAGTATTAATGGCAGTAGAAACTGCTATGAACTGGGCGTTCCGCCGATGACAGGCAGACATACCAGGCAAAAGGCAAGACGAAACTTTTTTCCCGATCGAACGGCTAACGTGTACATACATGTGGACCGTGTTACTGCTGGTACAACGTTCGATCTCGAACTCTAATTGCATCACCGCTGTCACAATTATAAACTGCTGGTATTGGAGCAGCGCTCCCGCGGCGAGGCACGTCGAACATTTCAGCATGGAAATCCGAGACCCACATAATCTCCGGCGTGCCTGTAATGCACTTGATATTTATGCCGAGTGTGGAAGTGGTAATCGCCAGGCAAAGTGCGACTCTCAAATGCCAAGCTTTTTGCGACTCGTCAATTTTTGCACCACGCGCTCGTGAATATCAAGTGGAAACTGTGTACATACTGGAATTATACAACTTGTAACGAGTCCTAGCAACTCAACAAATTTATGGTATTTCCTGCTTGGGATAAGATGTACTTTTGAATGATGTAGTAATAAATTAAGCTTGTAATTTGGATGAAGTGCGATTAATTAGATTAACACATTTCCCGGTCAAACAGATTGTAATTGACGAAGGGATTATTACGCCTGTCAACAAGTCGTCAGAATTTGTGAGAACTTTTAATCAAAGTCGAATATTACTTTAGTTCACATTCTAAAATGAATTAAAAAATCATTAAAATCATTTTATAAAATAAGCCCGAAAGTATATACAGAAAATCGGCGAGGAAGCACATATCGACACTTCGCAGCCGCATGTAAACAAAGCTTTAATCGGCCCATGCTACGCCAGTGGAAAAGCGAAAGAACGAGAGAAAGAAGGAAAGGGAGCTTCCGGCGCCGCGGCAGCCCGGGGAAACCCTGGCCAACGATGCTGCTATTCCAAACAATAACAAATGTTTTCCCTCGCACCGAACACACCGGCCGGTACAGTTACTCCATAGTTAGAGCGGGCGAAAGATTGGCCGACACTAACTATCCCATTGTTCCAATAATTACCGAGCGCGGCAATGGCGTTCATCCGTTAATAATTGCTCGCATTAGCCGCACACGTAGCCAACTCCGCGTGGATGTGTGCCGTCTTAAGAGTCATTGCAAAATGCCGCCGGCAAACAATGCCAATCCTCTCTCTCTCTCTGTATCTCTCTTTCACTCGTGGACGAGACCTGTTGAGGCCTCTTCCGGCATCGGCATTGCCCAGATAAAGATCTGTTATTCGACGATTATACGTTGAGAAGAACGAATGCGCATTGGCTAATTAGTACGGCGATAAAAGAATCATGATCATAATGGATGGGTAATATTGTGGGTATTTTAAGTTTTCGGATCGATTAGGTTCTCGTCTTGGCTAATTAAAGGGCAATCGCCGTGGAGTTCACATGGAGTGTAATTGGTACGTGGATCAGAGGAATAGCTGACCCCGAGACCTACAGGGAAGTGCCCTTCATACCCTTGCACTTGATTGCGATGAAGGCTGGCAATCTGTGCCTCCACCACCCTCCATTTTCGCGCGTAATTTTACAGAAATACTATTAAATCGAAAATGAAAAAAACCATTCCTGGTAATAATCGGCTGTTAATTTTAATTTATTTCCCAGAATTTAGAGACAATCTCCAACCTTTTTTCTTGGCCTTTAAATTAGTACCCAATGAATTCCACCCCAATTTTTATGATAAATCCGTATTTTATAATTTCGAATATGTTTAAAATTATACATATAAGTAACATGAATAAGTGTTAGTGGTGATTTAGAGACAGCTGTATCGCACTGTACATAATTCCACCCCAGCGAAGAACCATCTCTACGTAGCCCGGCGACTTCATCGAACTCCACGCAATCCTCACCCTTTGGCCCTCTCTGACACCCCTTAAACCCTGCGACCGTTACCAAAGGTCTCCCTCCCCCTCGCTCCGCTTATACGAGATTATTACCAAGTTTTCCTGCATATACTTCACTAACATGGCCTATCCGACAATCTTTACACAATTTTCATTTTTTACTTTGTTCATGCAGTTTAAACATTGCCAAAACCCGTACTTGTTCTCTCCGGAAAAGATACAAAAGGTCTGCCTTTCTTGTACTTGGCCCGAGACAGGACCTTGTCTCTTGATTCCGCACTCAAAGTTATTCCACAGTCTTCCTCCCCTCACTGTCTTCGAGAGTCGCCGTTTTCTGTCCTTCTCGCACCGTTCTCTCGCACGCGACCGTTTTTAATAGCGGCGGGTCGTCGTCCGGCCAGAAATTCTTTAATTCACATTTTAATAGTCCAGTCTCAACCCCCCGGATTTATTCGTGCTCGGCGACTCCCGATCCGTTCCAGAATGTAACCAGTGCTCGAAATTCCAGTCGACTCAACGCGACAGCCGATTCTGTCGACGGGGAGGGGGGCGCGGTAATTATTGTCGCGCTCTAATTAGAAAGATGGCGATTCGAGTTTGAGGCTGGTGGTTTTTAAGGAGATAAAAGACGGGCCTGGTGAAAAGCGACGAATTGTCGCTGTATGGGCTTTCTTAGGGCGATAGAGACAGTGCGCGCGCCAGACTAGAGGGGGAAGAGAGAAACGGGGAAAAGCGGAGAGACAGGCGTCGCGCCGTTCTTTTAAACGGGAGCTTTTGTCGGGTGCGTGCCTCTTTTATAAACCTTCGACGACTCCACTCGCTCTCTGTATCGGATGCGCTCGTTATTAACGCACTTTGTGCCGCGGAAAACGGGGGTTTATGGGGGGTGGAAGGTGGGGCGGCTGTTGCCCGGTGGTGGCTGACTATGCGCGAGACAGCTATCCTCAATGCGGATATTCGCGATAAGAAGGATGCCCGATTCGCTCCGAGCTTTATCGGCAGCAGCAATTTCCTGCTCGGCGCGCGCCAGCCCCGTTTGTAACGAAATGTCGAACGACCCTCTGCCAACCCCTCGAAAGCCGCTTCCACCAACGGCTGTCTCTGCCTCTGGCCGAAAAAGAATGCGAGACAACGAATGATACAAAACCAATTGCAGCACCAACTTTCCACTGAAAGGAACTGCGGGCTAAAAAGATTTCGATGGCCCCCATGGAGTCTATACTCTTCTTCCCCTTTGTGTCTGTCGGGCTTTTCTGTACGGTGTGGGGTTGGTTGACTTTTGAAATTAGTTTCGCGTGTCTACGATCTTTGATGGATTCGATTGGATTTCGATGAGATTTTATCAGGTTTTTGTGGGCTTGAGATTGGAGAATGATTGAGTTTTTAACAACTCTTAAAAAGCTACGAATTAGGTTTAGAATTTCATTTTGAAAATGTTGTACTTTCAGTACAATTAGATATGAAATGACCTAATGCAATTAATACTTGACGAAAGACATCAAACGAGCGAGAACACGGCAGAATAGATAATAAAATATAACCGAGAAAGAAAAGGTCTGTCGGAATTACAGTGGTTCCACGCGTGTAGATCCAAAGACGGCTCCCTCGCAAGGCCGCAAAGTAGTGCAGGTTAAATGGGAAAAGTTTTGCTTTCAGCGAGCCAATCCGCGATTCCCCACGTCCAATACGCAATGAGAGAAAATTACTCCAGGCCTTTTTGCGCGTGTATGCATGAAAACGTGAGTGATCCTCAAAATCTCCAGGTTCCTTTTTCATTCCAAGTTAACACAAATTCTTAATTGTATTACACACAAAGCATACCGTCGAAGGACTACTTCACATTTCACATTCTGGTTTCTCTGACGTCATTCACGACGAAAATGACTTTCGGACGCGCGCTTGAACTTTAGCTTCGACGTCTGTCCGAAAAAGGAGCGGTTTCTGAATGTTTCAGTAGGCGGCCGATGCTCGGAAATAATGCATCCCGGTTTAATTAAAACGCGCCCGCCTACTAATTGCGGAGCGTCTCACGAGAAGCCATTAAATTTCCAGAGGAGGCCTCATGGAGAATTAATCCCACAGTTATCGTCGTTCCCTGTCCAGTGTTGCTATGTGAAATTTCCAAATTAACGTTTCAAGTTAAGCTCGGCCTGCACTACTTTGCAACTTCTTTCCCTCGATACTTATGGCGGGTGCTCTTGCTAATTGCGAAGTTCCACTTGTAGAAGCTTCTGATGAAATCCTCGCCATGTAGAAAGTGACTTAGACTAAGTTACTGGGGACATACTGACAGTGTGTATAAATTACTTCCGCAAGCGTTAGACGTAATACGTGTTAATACAGTAATCGGCAATAATCTAATTCATCGTACCTTTTACAAATCATCAATTATTGATCAATTCAAAATGCTAACTGCAAGTTGTACTTTCCAGAATGGAATAAAAAGCAATGCAACTTTAATGAAGCTTCGCCACAAGCAATTTATCGAAAGCTGCCAATCAAAAAGTGAACCGGAAGTAGAAATAGCATCGGCGTGTCGCACGCACTATCGACGTAGCAAGTAGAAACGTGTCCATCAAAATCCGACGCTATTCATGTAAACCTGTCCCGCGAAATTTTTATCTGGAATTAGGAGCGATCGGTGGGCTCTGGCTGGGAAAAGAGTGGGAAAACGGGAAAGCGGCCGTCCGCGATTATCCCCGCTAAATTGAATCGAGCGAGAATGGCTGGTCGAATTTTTAAAAACCGCCCCGAAATCGACAGGTGCTCTTCGCGTGCCACGTGTTTCGCATTCGCGACGTAAATTAATTCCGCCGGCCGCTGCTGTTGCGGGAAGTGGACGCATGTGTATTCCCCGTGCACATGCACGCGCGTTCCACGCACACGAGGGATGACCGGTGTTGTTAGCTACGCGATCCGACAAGGATACGATGCAAATAAACATTATCGATAGTGTCAGCCGCGTATGTTCGATCCTCAAATTTATATCGCTGAAAATTGAAATTCCCCCCACCGGTCCGTAAGAAACTGGTATTTAATTAATCGGCGAATGGAATGTATTGGCATTGTTTTTGCTCGTATTTCGAGGGCTGCTCCGATTGGGTCCGCATTGGCCGACTTGCGGGAGAATAATAGTTACAGGAATTCGGAATCGGCCAATAAATAATCCTGGACTTGGTGAGGATTTCCTTGGAGGTCATATTTACCATCGAGAGAATGAATTAAGAAATAAATCAATTCTTATCAAGTTCAATCAATCGTACATCTTCCAAGTGCAAGAAATAAATAAAACGTTTCCTTTGCGATCCGGGAGAATCGCATTGTGATGCAACGCGAGAATTTGTCATAGCAGCATTATCATTCCATGAATCACAGTGAATCACTCACACACGTACCAGTCGAGACTCAGATTTATGAATCACTGGATTTCGCGGTTACAAATTTGATTATCTTGAATGAATTTGCGCGAATTCTTTTTGGCGAATATTAAAACGTTTCTCGCATAAATCAGAAAGATACGAACAAGAGGCGACTTCCTCCCGGCAGATCGCGGTGTCACCGAGCAGGCAAATAAGGTAGCCACTCACCACAGGAAGTCGCTCGTGTTTCTTACTATCGATCGTCGCGCGATTAAACAGGGAACGAGCGAGCAGAAGAGAGCCCGAAGGCCTCGGAGCTTTACTCTAACGAGCGCAAGCAAGCGGCTTACGAAGGCGCTCGAATCGAGTCAATTTCCAGGCCTAACCCTAGCCACGCTGAGGCCGAGAGCGAGAAAGAGAGACTAGAGCCGAATTGGAAAAAGGTTTCTCGCGATCGATAATCCCCGATACACTTGCACGCGGCGCTGAAGGCCTGCACTGTCAGTCCTAGTCGAGGAAAAGAGAGTTCTTCCTCCGCATTTTACGAGGCGCCACACCGCGGTCCGGAATCTTTGCACTTCTTCCGAGAGCTGAGCTTTCCACACTCGAGCGAAGCACACACTTCTTTCGGCGCATTGAGCGAGGTAGAGGTAGAGAAGGGCAGGCGCGTAACTACTTACACAATCGTCAATGAGACCCCTTTTCCTCCGGTTTTATGGCCGTCCATCCTCTCTCGACACTTGTTCGTCTCTTTCTCGCTCTTTCTTGCTCTTTCTCGCTCTCGGCTCTTCAACTCGCAGTATCTCACTTACCGCTGGGAAAAGGGTCCAGGGCGAAACGTATGGAGAAGTCCGATACGGAATTATGCGATCCCGACTGGATCCTCAGCGCTTCTCCGCTGGATGAGAGGATATAAAATAGTGAGCTCGGCAACGCTTTATCTCCAGGTGCCCCGGGAGGTATAAAGAAGAGTAACTTGGAAAGCCTTTCACCGTGGAATTACGCTCGTCGAAGATGATTCCTACTTGGGCCTTGCCGTTTGACACTTTGCCCTTCGAGTTTACTTCGAATACAGTTAAAAAGGCTTTTGTGGTTAACACAACTTGGTTTTCCTCGACAAAGTTTTCTTACCGGTGAATCATCATTTTTTCCAAACAAAACCTCGCGAACGTAAAAACAAAACTCTCAAGTTTTTAATACACCGCACGAAGGAGGATACATTCGAAAGAGTATTTCCGGTATCTCGCCGATTGCATCATCCTTTTTTCCGCCCTCATTCTTTATGTTTCTCATTATCATTACCAATGTTCGCCGAGCAATAATGGAACAGGGTGATGCACTTGGCTTGCTTGGAATCATTAATCTCAGATATACATATAGGTTGCGATCAATAATTATAGATTATTCTGTGTTATTGATATATTACTCGCCAGAATATCCCTTTCGGCTCACTGATTTCTTCCGGAATCTTAGTTTTTAGACACAAACTGAAGAAATATCAAGCGTTCGGCCAAGTTCGTGATCCTTCAAAAAATTTGGGATTTTTTGCCCTATTTCTTCGATTTTTCGATATTTTTTCGACTTGCCGGATTTTTATAGTTTTCGATTGTTTTCCCATTCAAATTAAGATTCTACGCATAATCAGCGATCCAGAGTTGATAATCGTGCCGCACGTGCCACTGGGGGCTTAGATTAGATTTTGGAGATGATAAGATTGCAATATGTAATCCTGTACGACACAGTGACAGTCTCCGGGCCACCGATTTCTTGCTGAATCTGAGTGTTCTAAGCTCACACTGATGAATCACGAAGAATTCAACCAAGTTCGAAAAGATTCGAAAAATGGAAAATTTGGCAGAGCTTTAGTTATAGCCGTGAAACGTAATAATTCCAAGCCAAGCGAATCATTGTATAACATCGGCGAACTCTTTGGCAAGCTAGAAAAATTGCACCAGCCGACATTTCGCATTATCCGTTAGATTGGTGCGCTGGTAACGCGCGTCCGAATGACAAAGGGCTGGGGGGCTACTGGCCGGGCAAGTAGTTTCACTTCGGGACTGTAGAGCAATTCAATTTGCCATTGTAAACACGTTGTTACGCAAGTAGCGGTGCGCCGAAGCCCTGACAAAAAAGGAGAGAGAAAGAGGGCGAGCGAGACGGTTGGCAGAGAGAAAGAGGAAGGAGCGAGTGCTAAATCCATAAGCACGGTTGCTTAGTGGGGAAAAAACGTTTGCAGCCCGCGAATGCCGTTTCCAACGGAAGGAAAGTGCGAGCACGCCAAGCTAGGCTGAAGGGATTCCTTTGCGCTCGGGCAGAGGGCAAAGTGGCCTCTGCCACCACCAGTGCGCTCAAGTCTTCTTTTCCCGGCCAGTGGCGGAGATTAGCCACGTTTCATTCCCAACCAGTCATTCCACTCTCCTGCTTGCTCGTTCCAGCCGTACCGTCACATCGTGCTGTTATCGATCCTCAATTTCTCCCCGCAAACACTCCCTTTCTACGTCCTACTCGCCCTGCTCTACCGGCCTCTAACATCCACTTACCGCCGATACAAGACACTTGATAGCTCTCTCCCTCCTTTGCCGCTCTCTCGCATTTATTGCTTGCCTTCGATCTAGTGAGCCGTAAAAATTTCAATGGGTCACGCGGTACTTGGCTCCGCGTCATAATCGTAAATTGCTGTTTGCGATTGGAGAATTTATTGCTGGTGCGTTGAAGTTCGAATCACCGGAATGTGTCAACTAATAAAAAGGATGGTGAATTTTAGTCCTTGTTAAGCAATTCCAAGTTACACGGTCGCGTATTATAATTTGTTAATTGAAAGGGGGTGTAAAATTGCACGTACGCGACCCTAGCAAATTCCAATATGCCATTGCATGATTAATCGTTGATGTATTGAAGTTCCAATCCCCAGAATATCTCGCATTTGATCCTTTCAATTAATAGGAAACGCGAAAAGCTGTCGTATGAAAACTCCTTGCAAACGCCCGGGGAATGTGAAAACGACTCGACTACGTTTACCGCGGAAAATCATTGCAACAGATGACGCAATTGCCTACCACGAGCGAAGTCAGCGCGCTGAAAAGTAACCCCACTTCGAGCCTATCCAAACGCGACACACATTCATGCACAGAGAAAAGCGGTGACTAGACAAAGCCAGTGTGGAAAAAGGGCGGCGAAGCTCAGATCGAAATTCGCTCGGTGAGCGGATTAAAACTTTCTAACCGCGTCAGTTGACTTTCACACAAGTAAATCAACAGGCACAGCAAGAGAATAAGAGGAAAAGAGCTTCGCAAGCTTACAAAACAGCCTCGACGCCTCTCGGAAGCTATTTTACATCGGACGCGCACTCCACCGACGAGTTTCAGTGTACTCCGTCGCAATTTTCGAAAGGGGAATTATTAACAGGAATTCAATCTGGATTTACTTACGCCAATATTCTTCTTCCCATCATTTCGAGTAGAATTATAAATAAAATAAATTCCACCAATATTGTGGTGAAATAAATGGGGCGAATAAATTATTGGGATTTCATATGAATCTGGACTTGGAAATACAGTGTGAATTATAGCATCATAAAGTTTGGAAATTAGAGTAATGGCAGTTAGATATCGTAAATTCCCATTCCGCACCTCGAAATTGCCGCAATGTGCGGTGTTCGTGTCTCGATAAATTTTGAGTGGAAAAATTCGAGCACTTGTCAAAATACGGGATTTGTCAAAATACGACTTATCAGTTAGATTATAATGTACAGTGCAGGCGCATTCGCCAGTGTTCACAAATCGAAAATACTGTTATCGCAAAATTTCGAGGTTTAATTTCGATGTTTAAACGCCGCGAAAATTGCACAGAAATGTTCTTTTGCAGCATTAGAACTATACTAAATTCATTTTTTTAAAACATTAAACCCTAAAACAATGAGTAATAAAATACGATATTTGCTCGAATTGGACGAAACTGGAGTCCCAAGCAGACAGTATATGATCGCGTCTAGAGTTCTGAATGAAACTCCAAGTGCGTCCCATTCCCACTCTTTTAGAGCATGTGGAGCAAACTCCGGGAAAGTGGATGCTTGAGGGGAAACCCAGAACACGCGCTGTGTCTAAGAATCAATGGTCGCATTAGCGGGCTAATTGAAAATTCGTCGGCAGCACAGTCTGGTTGGCACATTCCATTTGTTACTTGGCCTCGTAACAATCGAGCGGGAGGGCGAGCGCGACGATAACAGAAACGATAGAGCTAATTATCTCTCGGCGGCGCTAGTGCGCCGTTCGCAACAATGGAGCTGGCGGTAATAGCCGGCAACAATAATATCACTCGTCTCAGCGCGCACATGTCCACTGTTAAGGCCGCCTCACATTATACCGAACGCCGGCTCCAATCGGGAACGTAACGCAATCGTCGCTCTGTTACGTAAGTGTTATCAACGCTCGTCAGCAATAGCGCAACGTCACGTCAATGTCAAAATACTCTTGGGAATTGCAGTTGGTCTGTGACGTGGCAAACGTCAATAAACGGTTCGGTGGAATGTGAAGAAACCTTTAGGAGAGAAAAGGGAGAAAAAGTGCGGGGAAAGTTTAAGTTAGCTCGAAAGGGAGAATCTCGAGTGCAATTTGGTGTGCGATCTAGCGAAATGAGTGCGACACACCTTTATGTAAATGGGCCGGCGTGCTTGCTCTACTATTATGGCACCGGCATCGATCCGCAAACACGATTTACCTACGACAGATATGCAAATGAGGGAAATCTAATAACAAACACAATAAAGAAACGTGTGATCTTGCCTCGCGATATACTGACCGACTTCTCCCGACTCTGTTGCAACGTTCGCGCGCGCGTATTTGTTAGTTCTAGAAGGCGAAGATAAATCGATCAACTGGGAGGACTGGCTGGTTTTCGGGAAGAGGAGAAGAGAAGCGGGTTCGGCTCCAAGACGCACGCTTATCTGCGATATTGACTCCCTCCTCGACGAGCTTCCCCACCAGGACGACTGGTTTGTCTGCGGAAGCGGCAGCGTCGTCGAGTTCAACGGGAGAAAGACGCCGAGGTGGCAGCGATAAATACGCAATTTCTCATTCATGGAAAATAGGATCGGCCGATTTCCCATTCGGATCGTGTGTCGAATATGTTGAAGGAGAGGAGAAAGAGTTGAACGCAGAGAGATTTTCATGGGGTTATCATTATCTCTCCACTCGTCTTTCCCACTTTTCTCGACTTTTCTCTCTCTCTCTGTCGTCTGTGGCCTCTAACTGACGCGTCTAGGCGCGACGAGGTCGTTCGCACTGCGACTGCGATGGCAAGGCGTGACAGCGCGACGTGCCACACAACGCACCGAAAGACCGTGCTTCTTCATCTTCCTCGAGGTGCTTTCCTCTTCTAGAGAACCAGCGTCTTTCGCTCAACGATACTTAGCAGGCAGACGCATGGAACGTGACGTGGTACCAGCAGACTGGCCGGCTTGTGTGTGTGTCTACAATCTTATTGAGACCAGCTCGAGTGTTTGGAACACGCGTGTATTGCACACCTGTTTAGATTGGGTCGAAAGATATGATTAGTGCCTGGTATCAATAGTAAGATCACCCAATTGGGAAATCTTTGAAACAATCGATAATCTGGCAGGGGCTCGATTTTTAGCTATTCTCCAATTGGAATGGTTGTGTCATAATGCAACAGTTTCGATGAATCGGTAGTTTAGAATCCGGCATTCTGCGCTCGGAGAGAACCGAGTCATTCGCGGGACTCATTTTCCGGGAAATTTGCGTCATATCTCAAAAAAGCGACGCCAGTGGGAAACTGGGCGGTCAACGGAAACGTCGGGATCCAATGCGACAACAAAGGTAGAAGTTGCTTCATATTTATCAGTGTAGTCTCCTGGACTCGTGAGAAATCTTATATATTTAATCCACCTATGCTGAAAGTCTTTCCTGAATCGCTTTTCCCAAGTCGCACACGTCTTGAGTCGAATGCGACGACAGTTTCTGCTTACGACTGAGCTTTTCCTCTCGGAATCTCGGACAAGCGGGCATAACGAAGCATCAAGGACCGCGTGAAACCGAGTTTACTAAGCCCACACCCGATGAAATAATCATCAGGCGGCCGTCCCACCCTTTTAATAATGTTTTATTTCCGCGCCGCTGCTGCTCATCGTGGATTCCCGAATGACTGTTGCTCCGATGCGCCGGCGGTCGCGAGCCGGGAAAAGCGACATGTGTGACAGTTTGTGCATTCAGCAAAAAAATAATGTCCACCGGTGTTACATAACACCCGTAACTGTCGAGTCAAGTGTAAGGTGAAATGTGGATTCGCTAGTTTCGCCCAGCAAACATTCCCAATTGGTGGGAAAATTGGGACGCATCTCTGCTAACTGAAAATACTAACTTTTAACGAGCTTTGACAAATGGCAGCGTTATCTGCTGTCATTCTTGTATTTTAGTGTACTTTTTCACAAGTGGCGGATAACATTTCACAACGGAATATGAAATTCGAACTTGCCCAAAAGTTTCTCCCGTTTCGTTCATTCCAAGCAGCTGGCAAATTACGAAAGAATGTTTTACAACGGTCTAACAGTTCTGTTATATCATACGCATGCATATCATATCAATACGCCAATTGAAAATAAGCCTGGAGACTTTCGTAATAATCCGAAGCTCTCTTTAATCATGTACGAGCCTATAGTCTCGTTCCTATCATTCTTCGTGCCAGTCGAGCGGAAGTAGCGATAGAAGTTCTGATACTCGCTACCACGACTGATCGATGCCACCTTATCGTAATAAAAAAGGAAATATTACGCGGAAAACCCAACAACAGGTTTTTTTCCACCGACAGAAAATCGCCTGCGTAACGCCTGCAGTTCCCAAGGTGCGCAGGGGTCGATTCTTAGTAGTTTTCCTACGTCAGAATTCCACTCCCGCCTTGTGGTTTGTTTTCGGAAAAACCCACCGACACAGAGGGTGCATGATTGTATAATATATTTCGTTGGAACTTGCAGGATGATGAGACGGCGATTTGTGTGTGTGCGTTTGTGTGTGACATATTCGTCGCTGTGAAAATGGCGCTCGCGCACATGGGACAGGTGGTCGCCGATGACGTCAAGTAGTGCTGCCCCGTTTTTGAAGAGTTTAATAATTTACGATGACGCATTGTCGAGCATCGTGTTGCGCACGGCGCGCACGCCACTTGGATTCGCGTGGAAATTCACGTTTTTCGGACCTTTGAACTGCGATTAGAAATTTTGCTTCCAAGTAGCGCAAGATTCCTTTGAAAAATACTCTTCAAAACAGTAATGTGGCTGCTCCTTCGTCATGTTGTCATCATTTTCAAACGCGGTTACAAGTTTCTCCTCGACGAACCGCGGGATGACTGGCACACACGTGACAAAAAGCGACGTTTCCGTCGCACTATCTTGCCAGTTTTTTCTTAATGAAAACTGCTTATGCGGGCGAAAAACGATAACCGAGAAAAACAGTGTTTTGCGTTGGACGTTCATTTCGATTATCCGCTTTGCGAATCCCTCGAGCGCAACTTGAAATTCAGTTGCTAGATAGTAATATTTCGAAGCTCGCGCGATTCGAATTAACAACAAAAACCAGGTACCGGAGGAATAAAGAAACGCGATATCTTGAAAGAGATTAGAAAAATCGTCGCTCATTCGCCGGACGTCCATTAAAGTAGAGTCGCGCAGTGATAGGAGTAGCGCGCCACGCGCTCGACAGCTCTTCCTAGAACGAAATATTTCCGCGCAAAACTAAGCCTCGAATTAACTATCGCCCCCACGGTTCTGCGTGCCGCTTGGCTTCGAGGAAAAGCTCCCTCGTTAATCTGATTCCCATCGCGCGCGCGCGCGCATCGCTGACTCACATCGAAATCATTCGGAACCGCAAAAATGTCACAAGTCCAAACAGACGCAGTTTCCCGACGCTGGCGAGCACGCGCGGTTCGAGTCGACACTCAAGGCAGTTGCATTCATCACTGATTCCTCAAAGAGGAAAATCCTAAACAATTCCAAAAGCGTCCACTTTCTCGCGGTGCGAAAGAACCGCCCGCTCCAACGCAACTCTCACACGTTGGCCGTGCAAACTGGAGCACACGGTGGGCGTCGAGTGGGGCAATTTTTTCCCGGCATATCCGCCCGGGCCTTTAAGGTTATGTTCATCCTAGCGAATAACCGCGGCTTCCTTTCCCATAGGTGTTCTTCCATACGAGGAGTACGAGGAGTACGAGGGGCCGCCTTTCCCGCGCCGGAAAGGCGGCTTATGCTGCTGATACGAATTCTCCCATAGAATCCCTGGCAGGGGTAGACACGAGGTTTCACTGCGACTCGCGCGGCTCATTCGCTTCTACGGTAGTGTGGCTGTGGCCTCGCATGCTCCGCTCTTCTTCCTTCCTCTCGCCGACTCCATCCCGCCCTCTCGCTCGCTCTCTCTCTCTCTCTCTCTCTCTCTCTCTCTCTCTCTCTCTCTCTCTCTCTCTCGCTCAATCACCAAGCTCGCTCGCACAAATTACGCAGGCCGAGAGAGGCGGCAGATGAGAGCCGCGTTCTGGAAGGGAGGCGCCGTAAGAGTGAGCGAGAAAGGGAAATGCAGAGGGAAACACGCGGCCGATGTGACTAAGAGAACTCGCCCGAAAAGCCGCCTCCATCACAATTGTACCAGTAGTCATTGTCAACGAGATCTCGTCATTGTCGTCTTGAGGGGATTCGGGTGCGCGCGACAGGGAGAGAGACGGGGAGGGAGAACTGGGAGAGAAAGGGAGACAGAGGCGAGTGGCGCGCAAAAAACGGGGCCGATGGATCAAGCGAGACGGCACGCGGGGAAAGAGAGAACGCCGGTCTAACATGGCAGACGATGCCATGCAGGCAGGAAAAAGCAAGAGGCAACGTTCGATCGTGGCAGGTCGCCGCCGGGCGGGACAGTTGTGCCATCCCTAACGTCGACATGAATAGTGTGCGTACTCACGTTCTCCAGAGTGTCATCGGTGCTGCGTCGTCCGTTAATGTCGATCGCAAGATCTGCCAGATACAAACAACAGGGGAGGATGCACGCGGTTGCGTACAGTAGAGGAAAACTCGTGTCCGCGAACTCTCCCGTCGAAGATGATCGCTGGGGCACACACGCGCACTCCTTGTCAAGAGAAAAACAAGAGGCAGTGTCCTGTTTTCCGTTGGACGTGGCCCTCGAGCCCGGCTCCTAACTGTTCCGAGTAAAGCACCGGGCACGCACACAACCGCACCACAAGACGCGCGAGGGCACGCGTGTGTTCGTAGGTGTACACCTGCACCAAAGCACGCGAGCTGTCTCTCCTCTCTCTCTCTCTCTCTCTTTCTCTGTGGGTGCGCGCGTGTGGGCCTGTGTGCGCGGGCTCGACACGCGTGAATCCGTGCGCGTGAATGCCAGAGTGTGTCGGACTGCGCTGCTTCCGCGCTCCTCCGTCGGACTGTCGGTGTCGTCGGCTTCCGACAGCGCGTAGAGCCGTTTGTTGTTTTTCGGCGGCACGCAGGTGTGTGTTACGGGGCGTGGAAGGGCGCGCGGCACATACGAACGCGCTCACACCGCTGCTCCCGTGTCCGCTTCAAGCACGAGGCAGAGCGCGCACTCGCTCCCGACGACACGACGTGACCAACCAAAATGGCGCTTTGCCGGACCGCCCGCGCGCGATCAGGTGGAAAATGCCGGAATGCCGCTGCTAGGAAAGATCGACTGACTGCCGAGATCCGCGGCCCTAAGTGGTTTGACGTTAAGAACGAGCGGCGCGAGTAAGAAGGAGACACCGAGGAGCGACGGAGACGGAGAGCGCGCGCCGCTGGCAGGGGGCCGCCGCCGTCGCCGCCGCCACCGCCGCCGGTGCGTCAGCCAGACAGAGAGGAAGGAGGAAATCCGAGGGAACGAGGGAGAGCGAACACTGTACGAACAAACGAGACAGTTGTGCCGATGCAGGCCAGCCTGGTGGGGGATCAAAGTCAGGGGAGTGGGTTTAGAGCAGGCCTCGGCCGCGCGAGGGGAAGCATCCCACTATTTTCCACTGTCCTCGGACGGCTTCGACTGCCTTCGATTGCTCTCGAGCTCGCCGAGCAGGGCCGTGCTCTCTCGTATTATGCCTAAATGCGGGTGGGAATCTTCCCGCTGCCACCGACCGCCCCAGTCAGACTCATAAACATTAGGAAAGCCGCGAGTACTCTTCAACTCTCGAGCTTCATGTCAATTCGAGTAGAATCCTCGTAATCGCGGATCCTCTCCGATCCCAGCCTGCGCGCCTCTTTTCGTTAGTTTCCTGCGGCGAGAATTGTTACTACCGGCAATTGCGGAGCGCGCAGTTTCGCGAGGAACTCGATCGCCCCTTCTATTTAATTAATATCCGTGTAAGGCTGACACATACGTGTAGAGCTAGTTGATCATATATTCGACCTCGTTTATGTATTGGAAGCGCTTCTCGCTCGACCTTTCCCCAAGCTAACCCGCGTCTTCGGCCCCGCCGCTCCAAACTATACCCCATACTCCACCACCCCCATACTCTCCTCCTTCAACCACACTCCTTCCTTCCCCCCTCACTCACTCTCTCTCTCTTTCCCTCCGTACCAACGAAGCTCGGTAATCGCGTCGCGTTTCTCCCCTCCCAGCGGGTCTTTGGTTCTTTCTTTCCGCCAGGCCGTTTTACTTGTCCTTTCGGGTGTAGGAGCGGGCTTGAGTCCACGTCGCCGTCGTCGTCTCGCGTCTCGCGAGGAATTTCTGAAAATCAATATATCCCCGCGAAACGAGGGGAGGAGGGGCCGCAAAAAAATTCGATATCCCGTTCGCCCCCTTTCCTTTTTACCTTTCCCGCCGCCGCCGCTACCTCCGCCGCCAACGCGCGCTACTTTCTTGCGAAAGGAGAATTGCGCAGTTGATGGCCTCGCCGGCCGCTCGGCCCCCCTACTCTCTCCCAGCTCCCTTCACCCCCTCCCGATATCCGCCGACAACCCATACCGCATACACCGAGAGTCTCGCGGCACATGCGGGTGTACAAGCTCTGATCGGTTATCTTCGAGAAAGAGGATACGTTTGCGCCGGGGTGTAGGTAGGCTGGCTGCATTGAACTCTAGGCTACCAGAGGAGCGCGCCAGAGAGAGTTTATTGTCCCCGGAGAGCCTCGTCGACGGTCTCTAGAGTTCAAGCAGGCTACGTCACGCTATAATAAAATTATGCCATCGCCGATATGTACCTGGAATAATTTAATTGAGGCAACTAAAATATTTTATCACTTGCTTTGTACTCCGTCCAATTGAACAGGAAATATTACTCAACACTTGCAGAATTGAGAGGACAATGCAAATATTATGAAATAGAAGTTTGTGAGATTGAAACGTGCATCGACTAATATTACGAGTTCGAGCGGAGAGATATTATTTTGACGCGGGGGATCACCCGCGATCTACAGGTCAAGGACCTGTTACCTCGCGACAGAAAGACGGTCGATCATGTTCCCGAGCGCGGGGCCAAGGAAGGCGAGCGGAACATTTTTCATTAGCCCGTATATATCGGCGAAGTTCGTTACTTGGTCGATCGCGGAAATTGCCTTACGAAGAAGCGGGCGAGAAAGAGAAAAAGTGGGGGAGTGTCGGCGGCGCCACGGATTCCACGGAAGAGGCTTGTAATCAAACTAGATTGAGGGGAGATCATTAATTCGACCCGGCGAGGTGCTGGGAGGAGCGTTTACTTCGCAAAGTGCCCGCCGATGCCATTGATTGTCTTTGGATTCTCAGGACTCGAATGAAATTGGCGCTTATGTTAGACTTTCCACGTCTCAGATCCACAGGACCGGATAATAACACTGTTCACTGCCAAGCTCGAGGAACCGCGAAAGCAATAACCAAAACGATGACTCTTTTCAGCAAAAAATTGCATCACTACTGCAGCGGAGCGGTCTTACAGGAAAGGTCGGCAGGCAGGAGAGGAAGGTGATTCCTGTGCCAAAACACGGTATACTCCGCGTGCATTAGGGACTCGTTTACCCTAACCGCAAGTACTCGGCCCAGAGTTTTATGAGTAATTGTCGGAGGGTCTGGCGATCGTAACGTAGCGTAAAAGCTGGAAGAAGCCCGAGGCGGCACAATGCACTCTAGAACCCGTGGCGGAAGCCGCGGAGGAGGAGAGCGAGCGGCTCGGAATCGGCTGGTCCAATATAGCGTGTATCACAGCCAGAAGTAATAGCGGCGCTGGTGTACTAATACTTCTCTCTTTCCAGTGCATTGATCGCAAGATCGACCGTGTGTCACGGGAAGGTAAGGCTCGTTCTTTAAGCGCTTAATCGGCCCACTATTTTAGAGGCTACTCCGCGATAAATCAGAGAGACGCCGCCGGCTTTCTGCCGGCAGAAACCTCCTCTTTCCCGTGGCGCACAGGCTCGCATTCTCCGATTGCGTGTACATAGTATGTACAACCAGCGGCGGGTTGAACAATGCGCAATTTAGAGCCAGCCAAATCGATATTTAGTCCCTCGGAGCGCGGGACTACATTCTCTATGCCGCGAGACCGTTGAGGGGGGGACAGAAATTCGTAGGCCGTCCGGTTATTGCGCATTAGCACCTACTTGCAATCTGTAGAGATGAACGAGCGGAGCTCTAAAAAGGTAAACGCAGGTGGGGATTAAAAGGCAGATTGGCCAGGGTGGGGAGAGGAAAAGTTACTGGAACTGGTGGAAGAAGTGTACGGAGCTGAATTGACGTTACCTGCTCTCCCGTGGTGAACTCCCAACTCGCAAGGGGCCCGAGCTTCTGGGGAATCGGTTCGCAGCTCCGACCGGAAGCACCCGGAAGCGCTTGGTACCGTGGAGAACACATAGCCAATCCCGTGGTCGGTTCTATGCGAGCGGAGGCGTGGGATTGGCTAGCACCGACCTCAAGGCCAACGATACCTCTTACCCTTCCTTTCTACAGGCTCGGCTCACAGAGTACAATGGACTTTGCATACAAGGGTGACCGCGCCATAATTTCTTCTTTCTCTCTACAAAAAGACTCTTAGCCCGCTGATTCGTGCTCTAGCCAGGGCATAAACCTCGCCGGAGGGGTGCAGTCTGATATTGCAAATGAGACGCACGGCACAATGGTGCTCTTATCGGAGACCTTTATTAGATACAACGAATTGGCTGCGACTCCGAATGCAGCCGAGCGGTTATGCCGATCGCAGGAATCAGAGGGGCTTTGTACTTTGTCCCTTCCAGGAGAGAAGTGCCGCGAGGAGATCTTGATGCGAATGCAATTCACCACCGGCTGGAATGAGAGCTCGAAATAAAGTATTGGAAAGGCTTGTCTCTGTATCGAATTGTCGATGGGCGATAGTTGCTCCCGGGAAAAAGCAATATCTCTCTCTCGCAATTTCGCTGTCCAGGCTCTGCCGAACAAATAAGTCTGGCAGATGCGGACGCCTCTTGATTTCACGCTAGATGCTGCTCTGGTTCCTATTGAAGGAATTCATCAGCGCGCGTGTCATTTGCATGCGCGCCGAGATTGCAAAATTGGACTTCTTATCGTTGCTGCATTTTATGTGTACGCACGCTCCATCTGACTCTCGCCTCGAGCCAATGAAGTCCAATTTCACGAACCCGGGGAGGGAGGGAGGAATAATTTCGCCGTTTATTTTGTGCCGACGCGCTGATAAAATTCCACGTTGATGAGACGCGCCGGATAAAAGGGAAAACAAGGAAAATCGGAGTCCGGTGTACCACGGAAGCCGTGGAAATCTTGGTGAGAATATTAAAATCACTTTAAATTATGTGAAATACTTATGGTAAATGTAGTAGACGAGCGAAACTTACTCGTAAGTTGCTTAGAGAAGAAAAGTAATGTACAACTGCATGAAAGCCGGCTAGAAACCACTAAATATCCACTGGAATCATCAACACTTGCCGTGTGCAGAATTACCAGTTCGCTCATGCGGTCTACCTAGCTACAGCGACCGGTTTCCCTTAATTCAAGCGGCGCATAAAGTAATTTTCGTGGCAGGATACTCCAAGTTCCAACTGTTGCGCAAATCGCCGCGCGCAAACGCAGCCTCGGAGGCGTGGCGATCTGACAAAGGGCCCGGAAACGGCCGATAACATGCTGTTCTCCATTTTTCCCTCCCTGCACTCCGCGAAACACACGAACCACCTCTTGGATGTGTACTCCAAGGCAGTGTAGAGCGGAGTCTGCTGCAGGTCTGTCATCGAAGTAGGAAAAGCGACGTAGGCGTCAAAGGGGGTAGAAGCGACGGGGGCCCAGTCTTCATGAGAAATACTCCAAGGAGCCCTGGAAGCCGAGAAACACAAGAACGAATTATCACAATGAATATCGTTAAAATAAAAAGTAAAGCAACAATCGTCCCTTTATTCCCGTATTTCACCTCCCTGTCTTGATATTACTGCTAAAATGCGGGGAAACGTTGCAATCCGGCTCGTCGGGCTGGGCTAAGGTGCTTCACGGCAAAAGTTGCTCGTCCGCGCGATAATATTGTAGCCAGGGCGGTGCTGGCATCCGCGTTATTCCTCTCGTTAAGTTTCCTTAATACTCCATTTCCTTTCATATCCCATTCGCCGGAATGCGCGGCTCTAGGGCAGAACTGTCGCCAGGCTTTTGCGGGCGAGTATCCCGGCGCGATCGATTCCGCCAGCCGTGTAGGTGTAGTTCCTAGATATTGCGGGAAGCTTTTCCCTCGGCTCGTTACTTGTCGATGATCCCGAGATGATGAGGAAAGCAATGCGAAGCGAGAGCCGGTGACCTCGAAAGTCTGCATGAACGGGGCACGTTTGCGATACGTTTCCCAGCAGGTCTCCTACTCTCGTTCCGGTGGACGTGTGATGCAAAGTGCGGCCAAGTAGCCGGCGCCACTACGCGGCCAACTCTCACCAGAGACGCCGTGGACAAGTGAAATTCTCATTCTCCTTCTCGATGCCCCTTCTCGCTATTAGCGTTGTCGGTTGATACCAGCTGTGAAATCGAAGGCGAATCCGCGCCGGCCCCGCCATGGTAAGCTGCTGCAACAACCGTGGCCAGTCTCTAACCTTTTACGTCATGACGAGCGATCAATCGGCACTAACGAATTTACGCCGTAACGTCTGGCGGTGCCGGGACAATTGGCAGGCGACTGCTTCCTCAACTGGAGTGGGCACTTGGCAATTCACGAAATGTCACGGGAAAGCTTCCTCAGCCTGGTTCGATCCAGTGCGTAATGCTCCTAACCTTAATACGCATGATTTTCCAGGACGTCTCCGCCTTCTCCGAGGAGAACTTCGACGTCAAGGACTGGATCAACAAGACTTTCAAGTCCGCCGAAGCACAGGAGAACAAGGATGTAAGTTGGATTCACCCGAATCTCGGGTTGTCTATCGGTTTTTCTAACGCGTCTCCTCGCGGCGGGTGGGTGAGTTTTCGAATTTGAGTCGCACTAGTGCAGCCTGTCGGGCTAGACACACTGACGGCCACCCATCCCTGACACATACAAGGCTTCCTCCGGTCAATGACACCAGCCGCCTTTTTCGAAGGCTGCAACTTTTTTCATTCCCCACCCCTTTCGTCTTGGATGAAGCCATTCCGCCGCTTGAACGATAATAAATCCTCCTTTCGACCTTTATTGGACGAACCTTCTTCGTAGATGCGATTCCCCGTCGGTGGGAAAGAACGCGATTCTTTTTCCGTTCTTTACTCCGTGAAACTAGTCCACTACTTTGCTGCAATACGAACATGATTTTATCAATGAGATTTTAGAGACAAATGAGTTTGATTGACTTTGATAGAAATAAACATGCAAATTTATTTATTCTCTTCGCCAGGCATTCGTATCCTCCTTAGTAATGAAGCTGCAACTATACGTGCAGCAAGTCAATGGCGCATTGGAGGAAACAAGCCAGTCCGTTCTTTCCAGTTTACCAAGAGTACTGCGGGACACTCAGCTTTTACAGCAGGAAGGTCTAGCCTTGAGGGAGAAAATGGTTGCTGTGAAGGAAGAAATTGCAAAGGTTCCAAGAATTACTGTAAATAAATGCAGTGTATCTTTTTTAACATATTGTATACCAATAGAATTACTGTACCAGGTGGAAAAAGACACTGCAGCATCAATGGCTAATCTGGAAAGGCTGGACAGAATCAAAACTGACTTGCAAACCGCCAAGCAAGGCTTGCACGAGGCTGACAATTGGACAGTTTTAGCAAATGATATTGAAGAGGTCTGTTATGGTTGGAATTCTATCAATGCCTTGCATTGTATATTACTATACAAGTACTTTCATATCCACAGGTCTTTGAATCCGGAGATGTGGAAGCGATTGCCAACAAGATTTTTTCTATGCAGAAATCACTGGGCATGCTTGTCAATGTTGTTGACTATGAGGACAAAAAGCTGCAGTTAGAAGGCTTGAAAAACAGATTAGAAGCAATGGCTAGTCCAAGGCTTGTTCAGGCATTTACTGCTGCTAATTTAGGTACCTAAAGTCTGCATACATTTATCGCCAAAGTAAATTCAAACTATAACATTTGATTGGATTTTCCTGTTATATTAGAGCAATCCAAGATGTACGTGGACATATTCAGTAAAATGGAGAGGCTACCACAGTTACTGAAGTATTATCACAACTGTTTAAAAGTATCGCTTGCCCAGGAATGGCGTAGAACCATTGAACTGGCGCAGGATGAAACTGTGACCTACTGGTTGCACACGTATTATGACAAACTGTTGTCAATCTGGCAGGAGCAGGTATTTTTCCTAATTTCTAGTCAATAACTTAAAGTAAGTTCAATGAAAGTGTAATTATGACTTTCCCACAGGTGAAATGGTGCTATCAAGTGTTCTCAAGTACAACAATCAATGTTCTGATTGAAGTGTATGCCGATCTCTTAAAAAGCCTTGACCCAGGCATTCCAGAGTGCATAGAGGCTGTGTTGAAGCAACACTCAAATGCAATGCGACTATCTTTGCTACTCGAACTCAAACAAATCACGAGGCACTTTGTTGTGAATTTAAGTGGTGCCATTGAATCTTTGTCCCATGGAAAAGTTTCGAATGAGAAGCTACTGTCATTAGCTCAAGCGATCTATGCACCTTACGTACCTCATGTCATGAAGTACAATGTTTATGAAACTGCACAACTTGAACAGCAATTGCAGTCTGTAGACACTACGCAAGATGATTTGAGTGATACAATTAATGCCTTGTCATTGAGTATATCGAGAGTTATGGGACACGCGAATGAAGCTAACAAACGATGTAAATTATTTACTGAAGGCTGTGGATATCCTGGTCTACTAAAGTCTCTAATAGTAAATACATTTTATAGTTAACATATAGTTAACATAACATTTTAAGTCTGTAATTATGTAATTCTTGTATATTTTTAGATCTACTTCAATAAGTACCTCGACAAATTTCAATCGGGAGTGCGCCTGATCGAGCGAAGGAAAGTCAAACACGAGGATTGGAATCTGTTTCAAATGTGTCTCACTTTAATGCAAAGTATAGGTGCGTAATATATGAAGTAAAGCGAAATCAAGTTTAATTACAATGTAATTAATGTTTTCAGGCGAGCTTCTGGGGCAAGTGCAACAGTTTGAAAAGTCCCTCGTAATCGACATCACCGAGGCCAATAATAAGCTACAAAGTAACACAGGCAGTGTGTTTAATCAATATAAGAAGCTGTTATTAAACTCATCAGGCTATGCTGATCTCGAAAAGCTAGTAACGTCTTTCCAAAAAGGTACAACAGCATAGAAAACTTCGGAGATTTTCAAATTTAATTGAGGAAATTACTCTAATTAAATTTTACAGAAGAGAAAACGATACTGGACTCGATAATAAAAACAATCCACAAGCTGTGTTCTGATCTACACCGCGCCACGTACGAAGTGATCTTTGCGCCAATCTTTACTCAGCTGCTGCTCGTCCAAAAAGCACCGGCTTGGTCATCCGATCCGAATCAAGTGTCTCACTTGAGTACGGATTTGCCCGATTACAGTTTCGCGCCTCAAGAATACATCACTCAAGTCGGACAGTACCTGATGACACTGCCACAGCATTTAGAACCCTTTTTGCTCCGCGACAATCCAAGTCTAACTCAGGCACTGAAAGCTGCCGATCCACAATATGCTCAAGGCTCGATGGAATCGGGGTTCACGGGAATTCTATTGGATATAATAGCAAAGGGTACTTGCCAAATGTTCTTAGATCAAACCTTGGGAATAGGTCAGCTGCACAGTGCTGCTTGCAAGCAACTTGCCACGGATATTGGTGAGTTTAATGCTTATCAATGTCATTAATATACGATTGGGAATGTTTATTAAATGTATTTGCTCTTGCAGATTACGTGGGAAATGTATTGGAAGAGCTGGGATTGCCGCTCTCCGAGAACTTGCAACAGATGTCCCTTTTATTGCGTTTACCTCCTGATGAATACCAGAATGGCAGTTCCGGCTGCAATGCACGTGTTGTCGCGGCTGTTAGGCAAATGAGGCATATTACCTCCTCGGGTTGATACTGAAAAGCCCAACATTTCATTATGACAGTGTAAATACTTGGATTCATATTGTCCTACACGAAACAATCATTCCCCGTCAAATATCTGAATGATATTCTACACAGTTTCTATGTTCTATCATTGAGATTGTAAAAAGGTTTCTGAGGTATTAATTTATACAAGTTGTATTGTGATTTCGCTGTAATATATATGCTTAAATAATGTTTAATAAAGCGGAAGACTCATAGAGTTAATGAGTTGCTTACTATTTTACACAGCCTTTCAGAATTCTGGGGACACTTTCTAAAAGATGTGCTTTCGTGCCAGGGTATTATAAAACATCTGTTTGCCAAATGGGGGGATGTGCTAGCCGAATTGCTTCCACTACAATCAGCCTGGTCATAATCTTTGCCCATCCTTTCCCTGAACCGATACAATAGCGCTCGTTGAAATCAGCTGTGCCGGTCGAGGCCCGGTCAACGGTTGAATCCCTCATAAAACGGTTCCTGCCGATGAACCTACTCCATCCGCATCTGGCGCGGCTCGTACTTTGCCAATTCTTCGAGCTAAGAATTCATTCTACACGATTAATGATTGACGCTTTCAACTACTTGGCGTCGAGATCTTACCGAGTCTCCTGATTCAGACATTCAGATTTTGAGAAAAGTCTCCTGAATCCTTTAGAATTTTGCCGCGACACGCCTCATCTTGGCAACGGCGATTGTTCTCCCACCATCATCCCTTCTATCAATCCATCAACTTCCCTTTCAATACTCGGTTGTGGCATTACCGAAAATTCACCCGGTATTATTGTCCTTATTATTCAGTCGATAGTGTCGTACAAGTTGCAATCAGTACGGATATTAAACGGTCGTAAATGTGTAAAATTAATTTCGATTATCGGTATAGCGGTCAATGCGCGCGTGCATTATAAGTAAAGCGACTTAGTGCGTACGTTTATGTTAACATCAGTTTATTGTATATCGTCACACATTTTCTTTCGCCGAACTTCGAATTTTTTTCTGGTAAATTTGAGGAATGCATATCGGGATAAGTATCCTCGGCTGTCGCGCGCTGCACTATATATACTACTACTTGGCGCGAGACTCTACCGAGTCTCCTGATCAAGACTTCGAAGAGCGTAACAAATTCGCATCGCTCGGGCAACATGGGCCCTGAGGGTGCGCGGCGTCCCAAACTCCCAAGTCAAACATAGAGTAGGGAAGAGGGGGTAGACCGCATAAAAGGGACAGCTACGTCGGCCACCAGCTTATTTGCTTTGATGCAGCCAAGCGTCCGTGTAACTGTGAAGAATCAGTGTCAACCAGTCACCCCCCGTGCAAAGGGCCGAAATTGTGGAAGTGAGAATAGTGGAAATAGTGAAAGTTCAAAGGGAAGACTTTGACAATGGCAGCTAATTTTCGAAAAGAGACAATCGAAGAGATTGACACATGTAACAAAGTATGTACTCGGCTGCTTATTTATCGTAGTTAGATTACTTTCTGCGTAGTGGAATGGTCTTTTGACATTATTTTGTATTGCTTTATTACATTACTTTGTAGTACGAGACCTTAGTCTTGTATCGATCGGTGTAGCGATTTCTTTTGTTCCATCGATTTTACTGTTAAACGGGAAAACAGAAGAAGGCTTGAAGAAGCATCGCGTATGGCCATATGCCGTATGTCACTGTTCTCTACAATGTTGACGTGATTAAGAAGAAAATGAATTTTGTAACTCTTGTCAAGTTGCATAGGAAAACGTTGTCATAGCGAAGAAGCTATCATAGCTTATACTGCCATTTTAAATGCATCCGGAACCCCTTTTTTACATTAAACGCTTCGTCGTTGAGTGCGTGCTTTGTTTCCGCATATTTTTTGTTCACAATACCAATCGGCGAATAATATCCGAATATAATAATGATCGAGGATTCAACGTGGAAAGCGCAGTACAAATATCGCTTCGTTTTAGAAATCACATGCACGGGGAAATATTGCGCCGGCCCGGTTCACCTTCGAAGCAGGAAGCAGCCGCTCAGTAGATGGCAACGTTGGCGTGTCTAAACCGCCTCTACAAAGCACAAATCCTATTGCCGCAGTACGATCATTTTACAATATTCCCATAATAATCGGAGGATAATATATAAATATATCATTTTTGAAAAATTCAATATCAATTGGTTTATTTCAGAATGCAAGTGCAGGAACAAGTACACAGCCAACCCTGTCGACTACCGTCCAAGCAGGGAGCAGCCGCTCAGTAATTGGTGTAGCTCAACCGCCACCAGAATGGACAAATTCCGTCCCTGCGGTACGAACAATTTACAGTATTGCGACATTACGACCCATCGACGACTAGTATACAAATACATTAGTTAAAAATTTAATATACATCACTTTGTTTTAGAATGCAAGGGCAGACCCAAATTTTCTGTCAGGAGTTATAAATCTTATTACGGAATACCGTCGCCCAATACTTGACGCGCTGCAACTGACTCCACAAAGCACAAATAGCGTTGTCCCAGTACGACCGGTACAACCAACCACAAGCACAGCAACCCAGACACCTGCGGTATGTATTTTATTTGAAAAATAATCCGAATTTTGCCACAGCCAAAAGATCGTTTTTAAATCGTGTTCAACTTTCGTGGGTATGAATTATTTAACAAGGAACGGTAAGATACGTAATAGTACACGTACGGCATTCCATTCGGGTAAAATTGATGCACTACAGTACCAATCTCTTTTAACTTAACCGGGTCTATAGCAGTCAACCTGAAAACACGCGAGAAGTATATCTGGTATTGTTTACGTTCCGAATAGTCGACTTGGAACACAAACGGCAGAAGTATTCGGGTTTTCTTTGCTTTGGGAAGTTAGGTCCAATGTGCCAACATACATAAATATTACATACTCGTTTCCTGCATTTCTTTTAAAGTTTCGTTCTTGTTTCAGGTCCCAATGTCAACTGCGGGTGAGACCGCTGCCCAAGAAAACAGCGTTGTGCCCGTCGAACCCGGACGTAGCCGCAATTCTAAGAGGAAGCGTTCCCGTAACAATCGACGCAGGCGCAATAATTATTATGATGACGACTATGATGAAGACTATGATGAAGACTATGATGAAGACTATGATGACTACTATGATAACGGCAGCGTATGGAATTTTTACGTCAATGGCTCGCGATCCAGGCGCAACAACCGTAGCGGACGTAATGACTATCATAACTTTTCAGTGGTTCACAAAGGCACGCGGGCGCGGACTGTAAATATTTATTTCAATTGACTTTTCTATAAACTTCAATTATTATAACGTGTTGCCTAAAAAGTCTGTTTCGTTAATATAACTCATAATTTAACATTACGTTTTAACTATTAAACTTTCTTGGAGTTTTACATACTTTCAGAGATAAAGTAAAGTGTTATAGATCACGAGATGTACGTGAATACATAGTCAATGGTAGACTAGTATCTTATTTGTTAAAGAAATTACAGTTTTCTTCAATGCTGTATTTTGTATTCCTCTGCATACGAATTATGTTCCTTTCAAGCGAGAAAATTTATTTTTCTATAAACTTAATGATTATTATAACATGTTGTCTAAGAAGTCTGTTTCGTTAATATAACTCTTAATCTAACATTACGTTTTAACTATTAAACTTTCTTGGAGTTTTACATATCTTGAGAGATAAAGTATAGTGTTATAGATGACGAGATGTACGTGAATGCACAGTCAATGGGAAACTAGTATCTTATTTGTTAAAGAAATTACCGTTTTCTTCAATGCTGTATTTTGTATTCGTCTGCATACGAATTATGTTTCTTTCAAGCCAGAAAATTTATTTTTCTATAAACTTAATGATTACTATAACATGTTGTCTAAGAAGTCTGTTTAGTTAATATAACTCTTAATCTAACAGTACGTTTTAACTATTCAACTTTCTTGGAGTTTTACATATTTTGAAAGATAAAGTATAGTGTTATAGATGACGAGATGTACGTGAATGCACAGTCAATGGTAGATTAGTATCTTATTTGTTAAAGAAATTATTGTTTTCTTCAATGCTGTATTTTGTATTCGTCTGCATACGAATTATGTTTCCCTCCAGCGAGAACAATACCGGAGTTATGTCCAATCTGGTGCCGTGGACTTGTAAACTACTTGTCTTATACTCCCTTGTTATGTTTCATCCATGTACCAACCAGCGCCAAAGGGAACATATCTAATAAATGAGACACTTCTCGTATTTTAATGTCACTTTATTTGCTACGGATATACTTGAATTCAAATACTGTCAACCGATCAATCCACATCCCCCGCAGTCATTTTGCCGACGCGTTTCGTAAAAAGTCTAACGCTTCACTTTTCTTTTCGCGCTCTCGTTCAAAAACACGCCTCACACGAGGAGCAGGCGTGTCTCAACCGCCGGCCAAGAAGACAAACCTATTCAAGGGAATTATAAAGTTCGCAGCACCATAATAGTTTTATCGCGCGTCAAACCCACGCGCGCGCGCGCTTAATCATTACAAAGAACAAAGCTCGAGAAGTATCGAGGTATCGTAAAGACTATGCACTTAGGAGTCTGTTCATCCCTTGCACATCGTTGGGAAAGAAAGTTCATAATTGAGCATATTTTCATTCTCGCACTGCACGCACCCACGCACACTCTCTCGCAAATATACGCAGATCAATAAGGTTGCTAAGGATTAACGATACATAGAGGTTTGCAAATAATTAGCATTTTTCGACAAGCTTCGGTAGGAGCCTGCTAGTCGCGATGGCTCGCGACAAATCCCCATGGAAAATCTAATCGCCAATGAACGTGCCTGTACCCGAATCTACGTCTTGTATAAGCCTTTTGCCCTATTAATAATGATACATTGATAATGATTTTGCGTGTACAGGGTGGCCTACTATATTATTTATAAAAGCAGTACATGCATAATACAGATCTCAATTTTCTCGAGTAGACGAAGAGAGTAACACATATGCATCACATGCTTATGGGAAATGTACAACCATCCACAGCCTGGCTTGCAGCCCACAGCTCGAGTTACATTAAAATCGACTTTGCGGAGTACACTAGTATGCAAGATCACCTACAGTTATCACAATTGGAACGGAGCACCTCAACGCATAAGCACCATGAAACTTGGGGTGGTCGCATTTGTCAGGTGCCATCGCGACTTCGCCAACGATTCGTGTAGAATCTGCACGGTAAACTCAACAATTCTATTGATACAGTAATAACAGATCATTAACCGATTGACTAATCACTACACCTCGCGTATAGAGTACATCGTTATCTTTTTTCATTCTTCACCATCTACATATCTTGCCTTTAGATATAGAAGTACCGTCGGAGCACAGCACGATAAAGTATATCCACGAATCTCTCATAATAACATTTCTGATTAATTAAGTCTCGGTCAGGCGTGTCGCACGCTTTCAAAGTTTTAACCGGTTCCAGTCACGTTTTCCTTGTGCGCAAATCTCTTGCACGGCATGTGTACAATGTTTCTTGACTTTTTTTCCTCGTATTTTTGTTAATGGATGATACGATTTGAGACTCAAATAAGTGGAGATTGAATAACGAATGCCTCGAGTTTCGTTAATGATTGGATTAGCAGTTTGATAAAATTATAGTTGGGTGGATGTGTAAGTAAGGACTTTTTCAAATCAAATGAAACATAAGCTTAATCCAATTTACACAGTCCGCACTTAGAGCTGCTCCTCCGCGTTGGCCTAGTTTGCGAGATAATCATTGTACAGATTTCATCGAACAATTACTATCTAGTTTACAAAGAACACTTAGAGAAAACCGAAGTGGCACTATTTGAGTCTGGCCGGAGTTCACATTGCCTGCTGACTAGAGTATGGATTAGCCACATGAACCAGCTGGATCGCAAGTCTCCCATTAATCGATCAATGTTTTTCTCGATTCGTCCCTTGGCAATTGTCTCTTCCTCGACATGACTTACAAAGTACGCAGGGTAAAGGCACTAGTTTCCGACCATCTGTCAGTATTTGACCACATTTATAATCTTTTTATAATCTCTTTAAACTGTACCTGCACAGTCTTTAAACTGTACCAACAATTACATAACATTTCGGTTTTATCTCTACTTTTTCTAATTTCTCCATTTTCAATATGTAGTTCGTTAATTCGATATAATATAACACGGCCATTTCTACTGCGATGAGGAATTTCGGTGGAAAAGCTAAATTTTATACGGGAATAATTCGATACAATATATATTGGAGTTTGCTCTTGACACTTTAAGTTAAAAACTCTACTGAACTTTTGCATTAAATCCGAGGGTCTCTAAAATCAAGTATACGCAAAGTCACTAAGCCCCTGCATGCCCTAATTATCATCTCATTATGAAACTTAGTCTGGAGGAGAAACGGCATTCAGTGGTCTACTACTGAAAAGTGATCGAAAACTAAGCGATGCCTTCGTCCTAGATAGTAGCTACGATTACAAAAGCTCAGAAACGCAACTCCGCGTAATTCAAACGCCAATCGCCGGCGAGCAGTGAACGATAGGATCGCGGGTTTCGTTATGTACAGTCGCCTATTAACACAAATCGTTGAAACGTAACGAAACACTTCACTAGAATAGAAACCAAGCTCGCCAGTGGCTCTCAAGGCCTTCTTTATCATAATCGCATGTAAAAACTGGACTTGAAAATCACTGCTCGTATTACACCGACGAAATGTCGAAAGTACAGTGTTAACGGGCGCTAAGGATAGGGAAACGGGGGAATCACGGATGAATTGCTGGTGCGAAAAGTGAGTCCATTGTATAAATAATGAGATGATTCCAACTGTTGCTACGCGAGGCTCGTTCGTAATATTTAAAACCTAATTTACAGTTTACGCATCGTGCCCAATCACATCTTCCAACGAACGAACGCTCAGTTGAGGAATTGAAAACAATGTTAAATACTGGTAACTTGTAACTTATTTGTTAGTACATACTACGTAACACTGTTGAGTTCAAATGTAAATAAGTCTTAAATACAAAACACGCAAACGAATTCGTAAAAGTAGTTGTCATGGTAAAGTAATATCAACTATCGATAATCTCCCCTTCGTCCAGTGTTTAGGAAAGCGTTACACTTCTTGTGCAATGATCCATTCTATGCAGAATGAACAAATGGATATGCGAGGAAGTTAATAAAACGAAGTTTTGCTAATTGACGATCATTTAAGAGAATGTTTACGACATGATATTTTCATGATATTCTGCCATTTACCGTTCTGCCTTGTTCATTATAAATGAACTTTCAGTTCTACAGTAACTACATTGATCTCAAAGTTCGCCTTGCTTAGTATCCATTGTAGCATTAAGATAATAAAAGAATCGCGAAAAGTCTTATTGAACGAAGTAAACGAGTAATTGCACAATTATATAAACGGTCGCGTATTGTCCTTTGAGTATTGTTATCTTTACAATAGAACAATAGTCATAAGTTTGTTCGAGCGGGAAGAGATTCAGCAATACGAGCTTCCAGTCGTTTTACACATTGGACTCAATTTCTGCCGTAGTTAATTTCTCATTCTTCCACCATCGGTGATCTGAGCAACGGTATGTTAATGAATCGCCGTGGTAAAGCAACGATATCTCGTTATCTAATAGTAGAAGGCAAACAAAGCAGTAGATCATATTTTAAATACGGAATAATGCTTCACTTTTACCAGTATTTCATGGAAGAATTGGTATTCCTGACTCCGAATCAACTATCTTTGAAATCATAGGATAATTGACACTCTTCTATAGATTCCTATAACTAATTGTTTAAGATCACTAATTACAGGTTACATGTGAAAGTATTAACTGTGGCAACAGAATTATGCACTCGTGTTTAAAACATGATCCATATAGTAGGAAATCAACGACCTATCCTGCAGTCGCTGGATCCGGAAATGAATCGAATCAAGGATGATTCATAGAATAGATCGACGAACGAAATCGCACTAGCCCTAAGGCGCAACATTAGAGAGGGTTGCGCCTTTCGAACGCGCCTGATGATACCTCGCTGCTGATCGATAATTGCACAAGCCGCGTGTAATGGACACACATGAATGCATAGGTGAATACGAGTGTGTTGTTTCGTGTATTCGAGTGTCATATTACGAAGTCGGAAGGAAAAACCTGGAGTTCCTCTCTTATTCCTTGATGCGATCAGCAGCTGGCAAGTTTCATGCTACTTTTTTCTTACTGGTCTTCTTGCTGCGGGGTAGAGTGGCGAAACTCGTAATCTGGAAACAATAGAAAGCAAACGTTGATAATTCGGGTGGATTGCGCTACTTTAAAAAAAGCGGAAAAATCAAAACTATGGTTCCATTATTACGAAATGAAACAGGAATTAACGCAATGTTTACGAGCAATGTTAGTCGACACTCCAACGAACGTAATTAGTACCTGTTACGCCAACAGTTAGTAATATGCGAGTAGGTGTTAATGGCTCGATTAATAAGAAAGACATTGAAATTCACAAGCGGTGAGTAATTAGCGATTAACACAACACGCTAGAAACCAATTCCATACGAGGTGAACGTATCGATCGTCGTCTTCTCCTCAGATTCCCAGCACGGTATAACGGGGACTTCCGACAAGGGTGAAAGTGTGTAAAGAGGATAAGGAGGGATTAGAGATCACGATATCGCGACGAATCTTTCATCGTTTCTCCAAAAAGAACCAGTCAACGAGACCCATGAGAGTAAGCCTTGAGCAAAACGTTTTCGAATAAACAAGCAAACACATTGAGCAAACTATCTTAGTATATATCGGATTCGAGCTTTCTTGGGGCTCTCGGTGATTGTGACATTTCTCTTATTTCAGTGCGATCATTGGTAGCCTCGTTTTCACCCGGTTTCACATTGATTTTGACACTTGATTCATTGGTTGCTTGTGCATTTTCTTTGCCAATGGAATCATCATTAGTATTATCGATTTTATTATCCGGTTCTGTCAAGTTGCCATCCGGATTGCCTGTCTCTTCACAGACATTCGATTGATTATCATTATCATCAGTATTTTCTAGAGCATCGTCGGTTTCCCGATCGGACGACTGTTCCGGAGCAAGTTCCACGTATACATCCTGGGAGGCGATGCTATTCGACCTCGACGCGGTCTCACTGATCTCGGAAGTCAGTGAATTCGAGTCATCAGCTCTAGTCTCTTTGTGTTCCTTCGAGAAGGCACTGTGGAAAATGCTCTTCGGGATGGTCAGCAGCTTGGAGAATCCTTCTTTCGTCCGCTGTCGTTTGGACTTCTTACTCTTGGCCTTTGCGGGATCGGCCGCGTGTGCGAGGAAGACGTCCTTTGTGGCGGTATTGTTTGAGAAGGTCTTTAGTGTGCCGGTCTTAATGACCAAGGTCGCTTTAAGTGCGCTCTGCGATTCAGTATCCTCCGAGTCATCCTCGCTCTTGGCCATTGGCGCCTTCGGTGCTGGCTTCTTGTGGTATTTTCCCGCACGGTTCAAGCTGTCTGTACTACTCCTTGATGGATTGGTTGACGCATCACCCAGTGCCACAATATTTGCGTCGGTTTCCAACTCGTTCCTGGAAATCCTCGCTTCCGAGGTTTCCTCTGCAGCTTGACTCGTCTCGTCTCCCTTCAAACCGGCTGCATCCGGATTAGCTTCTTGTTCGCGTTTCGTGTCGAGTTCAGTTTCGCTGGCAAAAGTGTTGTCTACGTTTAATTTCTCCTGACTGCGCACGATGTTATTGACAGCTTTGTGCGCCTCAGTTAACAGTTGTTTCAGCTCGTTGAACTTGGTCTTGCACAGCTCGTCACTGATCTCTGTGTTTTCCGACGGTTTTTCCGGATTGATTGCTTCGTTCGCTGCCGTGTTGGTTTGAGTAATAATTGGTTCTTTCAGCTTCACCGACTCGAGCTTCGGTGCCTGCACCTCCGCTTTTATTAACAGAGTTGTTGACTCTTGTTTAGCTAACACAGGACTTCCTGGGATGTCCGGTTCAATTGACAGAGATTTTGGAGACTCGACTTTTTCTAATACGATTACTTTATGCTCTGGGCCTGATTGACCGGTGTTTCCCGAGGTATCAATTGAATCGTTATCTGGCATGGGACACCCACGATCAACTTTCATATGCTCGGTAACATTACTGTTTTGCGAAAGCAGTAGAAGAAACTCGAGGGCTTGTTCAGGTGTCACAAGATTCAGAGGTGTCGGAAGTGAGAGATTTGTGGAGGGGGTAGGGTCATTGCCGTCAGGATCCTCCCCCGCGTCCTTTAAATATCGTAAAATCGATTTAGTGCCTTCAACCCCAAATAAAATATACTATGAAATGAGTAAGCTTAGTGAACTTTAACATATTTTTTGATTCCTCATCATATTTCGCATATTTATGCTGCACTGTCGGCTATTTATTTTTCTTGTATTTATAGTTGTAATTATAACACTAACCTCTGGCGTTTTCTTCGTGGTGGTGCGTGGTTTTACGCGAGTCCTAGCGCCGACGCTTGAAGTCCTCACTAACGTGTCACCCTGGGACGCCCGATGGGATTGGAGGACCTCGCCGCTGCTGTATCCGCTGGATATGTCGTCTGAAGATCTAATATTACTATGGTAAAAAGCGAGGTATTGATATAAACCATCCAGATCAATCAATCGGCACAATTTGGCAAATTTGGAAAATTAAACTCGTTCAATAATTATTTTAGCATTGTATACAAATTTCTGCAATCTTTAAAGGGCAGCTTCATGGGTAATTTATTAGTTTTAAAACGTACGTTAAACTAGATACTGGTTCCCTAGGCCTTGGCTGCCTTACGTCTACGTCCACCTCCGAAAAATACATGTCTACGCGAGTACTGCTCGACTGCGTTCTTCTCGGACTGTAGCCCCTTCTTCCTGCGTGCTCCCTTCGACGTGGTTCCACTGGAAATTGGTGAATAATTCAATGAATTTAGTCGACTAAAGTAGCAAAACAACATTATTGTTAGATATATCAGACTTATTGTTATTTCTAGTAAAATTGACTAATTCGAATGGAAGAAATAAGTGTTTTCATTGGACACCAAGAGAAATTTGGAAGTTCGAGTTAACAACCTTCCATTTCCGTGCCATCATGCGCGTCATGGGTGTTTCTATTCTCGTCTTCCTTCTCGCCGGTCAGATCACTGAGGCTGTAGCTCTTCCTTAACTGCTGGACCAGTCCACCGCCACCCTGAAAAAGGGTTGCACACTCTTCAACCAGTGTCACTCCTTAAAGACCGCAATTGTGCATAGCTGATTTAAAGTGCGCACTACAATTTCATTGGATTGAAATCGAGAGTAACGCGAGCGAGTAAAAAGAAAACCAAAGGAAGCAAATTCTTACCAAAGAAAAAAGGTGTTAATGTGTTATCGGCCGCCACCAGTGCGCATGTAACGTGCGCTCTACAGGGCTCTATGTGTCACAGCCTCGTCTTACGTCTTGACAATGCAAAGCTGGATTTCTTGCATTCGTCCAGTAGTAATGCAAGCGATTGCCTCTCTTCTAACTCTTGGTGAAGTTGTTAAGGATTGTGCTGGGGCGAGGATAAGGATTCCTTGCGGACGAAATTTATAATACTTAAATGCATTTATATACTCAAGATTAATTTCATTATTTGCGTAATCCCAAGAATATAAATTACAGTCGATTTCAATCAAATAGATTATAATAATTTAAATTGTCAATATCTAGAAGAGTTCCTTTAGGCCTCGTATCTCTGTTTCATGTAAATATTGATGACTGCGTTCGATCGGTCCGCAAGGAATTGATTACTGCTTGCCTGTGGTCAGTGCTTTCAAGCTTTAATACTTGTGACAGGACATAGGACTGAGTCAGGATTAATCACTGGCCGAGTGAGTCCAGGACACGGGTGAACAAGAGCACGCACTCTCCCCCTTTCAGTAAATCCGTTTATTTCGACAAAAAAAAAAAAACAAATGATCACTCCGTGGAATCTTTGGGATCATCGGATATAAAAAAGCCTTAGTTTCACTAGAACGCACTCCGCTCTCTGTTTCTATCACAACTCCAAGATCAGCAGGAGAACGACTTCGCCAGGGCGAAGTTGTCCTCTGCTTGTGCAATGTGTCGTCGTACGTTGCACCGACTATTCTATTATTACTCTACTATTCTACAGAGTAAACTTCAAACGCATGTAGTGTCGTGCACTCGATCAAAAGGAAAACTTATCTAGCCAGGCGATGATGGGAATAGCTACGTTAATTACATGTCATTCGGCTTAAAACTGAATCCTCTATGCCGTGATTTATAAGAATACTCTACTACTTTTACTCGAATATTATAAAAATTACTTTGACACATTTCATAATCGGTACATAACACTGGACTTTTTATTTAAATTTTACGATCGTATAAGAATAATATTCGATTATTGGTATTTAAGTCCAATGCAGAGGCACCCGTCGAGTAATAATACTCGATTACTTTGTGCAAAGTGGTTCTGTCGTATAAATCTTGGAACTCACAGCAGCTTATACATTTGGCGACCTATAATTCGTAGCATTTGGGCTACTCATTAACACTCAGGCACTCCTGGTAGGAAGATATGTTTTCCGGCGTACATCGAGGTATCTTAATAATTGACTACTCCTATTTGCTTCCTGGCAACGCATACAATCGCATCTGCTCTTTATGCCGTAGGCTCGCACGCCACCGAGCCTTTCTGGCTTGTATCATTAGCCTAATTACGAGAACTGGCCGAACCCCGGGGCGCATTTTGCGGCGAGCGGATAGAAAAAAGGGAAGGCCCTTGAAAAGAGAAGCCAGTGCATTGATATGTATCGATCTCTCACGTATCATATGGCTGTGATTCAGAGACTTCTAATTAGCGCAACGTTAATGCAGCACGCGCGCAGGAAAGATGGATCCTGGTAACTTTATTCGTATGGCATGTTGGGAGATAACAGATGGGCGAATATTGAGCATGTGCGTACGAAAATGCGGACTTTTCTGTGAAAAGAGAGCTTTTCAGCAATTAAATATTGACATTTGATTACGTACAAAGCCAATGTTTGTTTTAAAGTATTATGTAAAACAAGACATATGCAGAGTGGACGACCATAGTCTAACTATCTATCACATCTTAGACTCTGTTATCTCTTGATACCGCAGTCTTTAACTCTTTCCCTCGTCTCACTGCTCGCCCACAATCCCATTGGACCATCCTGGATGCGAGTGATTGAATGAGATTAGTCGAGATGCTGTTTTAAAACTAACTCCCGATCTCCCATCGATATCTACTATTTAGAAATTCGGTTTGGCGTAACAATGATCATAAAGCTTTGCCCTGTATAACAGTAAGAATGTAAATACTAGCAGGGATAATCAATGATGATTTCAAGGACGTTTATTCATTCTGATGAAACAATGATTGGCATCTTTGTCTCTCAGTGTAACATCGACGATTTTCTACGACTACGCGTACTCGAAAAACTTAGTATGACGTCCCTCGCGGCGAGAGTAGACGCGAGAGCAACCTTCCGCCTTATCTCATCTGAGTTACGCATGCAATTGTCGTGCTCGACTGACAATTAGGCAGCAAACACGATCGCACTCGTCCATTAAAGTACATGCAGTGCACGCTACTTAAAAGAAAACACAGCTTCACGCCGAAGATTTGGTCACCCTAAAGTAAATTCCACTTAATTTCCGTCTACACCTAAAGGGACAGACAAACGCACTAATTCAACTGAACAGAGACTCGCAGATTTAGCGGCGAAGTTTAAAAACGACGGGAATAATAACGCATAAAATTTGCACTCGGCGGAAATGATTATAAAAGTATTACAAGACTCCTAGCGATAAATACCGTAAACAACAGTAGTAAAAACAAGCTCCCGCGAGACAGTGTCGAACCGCAGGCATCGCACTGCCAGCGATATAATCGGGCTTCTCCCCATGTTTCCTGCCGGTTTCAGTCTAAACGAGTATCATTGTCCAAAGACTGGCAATGATCCCTGGCGATCCTTAGCATTATCGTGCCCTAAGCTTTGGTGCCTTCTAATCTGTATGGTCGCAGAGCTCCCTAATCTACGTCAGACAGACTCGCTTACAGACCAATCGCGTCTTATCGCTACTACAAAATACTATCATCTCTCTTTTTCGGCAATGCAGGAAGCCCGGATTCCTCGAACGTTCACAAGTCCTGTAGGTCGCTGGCATCGGCGGAGAGTGTGCGCCACTCCTCCTGAGAGTTCATGTACGTCCAGAAGAGGGTGGCTTCATCGGCTAAGTGAGCTTCGTCGGCGTCCATCTCCTCGTCGCTCTCAATTACTCTCTTCTTCCTGCCGGCGTCCTTTTTGCCCTTGGCCGCCCTGGCCAGCCGCTGCCTCGTCACCCGGGGCTCCTGCTTCTTGGTCTGCTGCGCGTAGACTGGGACGAGCTCCTCGGTGTCGGAGAGGACTTCGGTTTTAATCGGCTTGGGCTCCTTGGTCTTCCTGCGACGCGCTCCTCTCGACGTCGACGGGCGCGCTACTTCTTCCTCGGAGGCGACTATCTCAATGCCGTCTCTCTGGTCCGTCGAGTCCTGGTGGCTCGGCGGGGCTGTCGCTCCCGGCGTGGAGTTCGCTCTCGGCCTGGCTGAGCTGGAAACCGTCGGCTTTGTGATGGCCAGTTCCGCCTCTGCCAGCGCCGGCACTCCCAGTTGCTATTCCCCCGAGAGATTTCCGGTTTCCCACCCCCAGTGTCCGAGGGTTTTCGTGCGATTTCGGGACGCCACGCCGACATTCATCCCAGCGACATTCACGAATGGTACGAAACCCACAAGCGTGCGCTCTCACAGTTGATGGCCCGGTCGGGTGGATTTTCGGGAGGCGGTGGTTAGAAGTGGCGATGATTCGTGGTTGTTAGACGATGGCTCGGAGTTTGTTGTGATTGGTGAGTGCCGATTGGTTGGTGGTTTTAGTCGCGGTGGCGATGGTTGTGATGGTGTAGTTTTTTGGTTTTGGTAATGGTTTTTTTTTTATTAAAGCCGGTGGCGACAGCGATTGTAATGGCGGGACACAGCGTGCAGGAGGCGGGCGTGCGGGGAGGTAACGAAAACAAAAGAAATCAAGAAAAACGTAACATAATTAGTGCGACAAAGTGGTAAGCCGTCGGACGTGGTCTCTCGTTGTTGCGCTTGTTCAAGCAGTAGGTACAGCTATCTGATTGGACTCGACACGAACATACTCAAAGTCAACACGATGTTTATCCTAGAAAAGCAAATCGCTCCCAACTCACCCAAATCCCAAATAAAAATTAACCAAAACGAAGTACTTTTCTTAAGAGTACATCGAAGAATCGTTTAACGATCGGCGAACGATCCACAAGTTTCATGCAGAACTAAATAACTCAACAATTCCAATACAATTGTTGCAAAATTTTCTTCCAACGTCTCTGGAAGTACGTCGACGACAATTTTCCATGATAAACATCGGTCGTAGACTGTTTTCCAGGGGGGAACTTCAGCTAGACTAAACTGCCCTTCCGCGACTTACCTTTATGGCAGTTTGCATGAGGACCGTGGTGGCATAGTTGACCCCCTTGGTGCCGAGGTGTAAGACAGCGGTGTAGCCTTGCTCAGTGGCGCGCGCGAGCGCGTCGTCGATCTCGGCTTCGCGGCGGATTAAAGCCGGGTGCACGAAGCGCCGGTAAAGGATGCTCGAGCCCTGGGTCGCCGGGCTCAGCAGCCAGAAGACTAGGATAGTCTTAATTTCGTAGTAAAATGGGAACCTGGGAGAAAAAAGAGGCCAAGGTTCCTGGTCACGCGAAAATTACCCAATTGCTGGCGCGCAGTCGATTTTTTTCTCGACTAGTTGGGAATTCACTTTTGGCTAATGAAAAGAGCATCGGCATTCGAGGCCAGAAATACAGGGGAATCTGGCTGGTCTCTCCCTTTCGGTGGTAATCCGAGTATGAAGGCAGATATCTGGCAGCTGGGCCAGCAGGAAAGCACCGAGAGCCCACGGAGAAAGTCAGAAAGGGAAAAGAGAACACGAAAGAGAGAGAGGGAGAGAGAGAGAGGGGGAGGGGTAGACCAGCCAAATGGGAGGTGTGTAGAATCCCCAGAAGTGCATGTAAGCCAATATCCATCCTGTCCGAAATTAGACTTTCGGAATTCCTCATGACGAGAGAGTGGGTCCAGAGGGAACGCGCAGTTTATTGACCTCGTGTCCGGCCCGAATTCATCGGCATTTTTCGACAATAATTCTATGAAAAAATTGCAAAAATTCCGACGCAAATTTGATTTTCCCTCAGTATGAGAATAATTGTCCAGTGGAACGAAATGATTTCCATCAAAACGTATGGAATATTTTGCTTTTGTTGAACTGGATGAAGTGGAAAGGTCACTTGGAAGGTTACGGAACAGCAGTAGTGCACATTTAAAACAGATTTCCTCGTAGGATTAATTACTCTGATTCTCTCACCAAAAGCTAAAGAAGACATCGGTGAAGGTCTCAGCGCACGTGAATAGCGCGAACACAATCCAGTACATCATCCATTTGACCTGGAAACGAAAGAAGGGGCTTTTTAAGAATAACTGACAGCCCGCCGCTTTGCCAGTTGACACTTAGGACGGTCGCCTTCTTTTCCGTTTGGGAATAGAAAAAGCTCCGGTTTTCGAACACTCCCGTTATTTCAACGAATAGCTACTTTATTATTGACTTAATTATTCAGCCGTCGGTCCAACTCATTGCGAATGAGGCTGGCAATAAAAAGAACAATTCTTAAATAGAAAAGCCACTTTAGACCAATGAAATCTGCATGCAAGACTTACGTATTCCTTGACATTCTTCGTCCGCACCGCTTTGTACGAGGCGTACGCTGGATACAAGTTGCCGAAGACCAATCTAAAAGTCGGATACAATAGAAAGTAAGTGATGGCTCGGGGAAAGATCATTTCCAGGAGGATCGCCAGAACGAGGAGGTTGCTCGGGGTCATTCGTATCGAGATCTTGCTGAGGGAGTATTGCATCAGGCTATAGGATTGTCGGAGCACTCGGACGGTATTGGCGGGCATCATCGCGTGATGACGGTCCAGCTCTTTCACCGGATTGGGCTGCTCGTCGTGCGCGGGCACCGCGTCGTGAAACTCCTCCAGCGAGAACGTGTAGCTTCGCATCGCGCTGCGCATCGCCCTTTTCGACTTGGTGGCTTTAAACTCGGTGATTCGCACGACTAGCGCGACGTCACTCTTACTTTCCCGACTCTCTTCCCCACACTGCCAGCTGGAAAAGCAGAGCCACTCTTATACGGCTGGCGAGTCATCCGAATCAGGCGAACGGGCAAACAACGCACCGAGGGTCTAGCACACTTGCTAGAACGACCTAGGGACCGGTCACGGCTGTCAGATGAAGGAGTCATCGACCAGCGATCGCTTGTAAACACAGAATCGATTGTAGGCAGACTGTTTTGGAGAAGTGGCGCGTGGCGCGTGGCGCTTGACTGTGTCGAACGAAGAGCTCGGCCGAGTCCCTGGAAACGGTAGGAGGTTCAGTTTTCCTCGGATGGGGAAACTTTGAAGAAATCGAATGGAAAGGCGACCGGATTCTACATGTGGAAATCTAAGTCGAACTTCGATATTTAACTAAATCCAACACCAAGGGAACATTGAAGATAGTTGAGAAACAATGATTGATTTGTATACGAAGAAGTCGAGACAAGTTATTATGGAGGATAAGAATCTGGATTTCAGATTGCTATAATATTGTACTATAACACAGGGAAAGGAATATGTCTTCCATCTCAATTACAATAGCGCATCCGATGTAATTGATACTACCAGGGAAGAATGCAAACAAGTTTGTTATGTTCGCGAGGGCTAAGAATTGGCTTATACATATATATTATTATTAATAGCTTTGTGTTCTAAGACAAAGTCAAATAACTCCACTCACGCTTTCAGGCCAATTTGTCACCAAACCTGGGATTAATGAGGCTAACGATTTAATGCGGTTAAATCTTTCTGCATTGTTCAATCTGTCCTTGAAGGGTCATATTGACTGTTTGCCTTCAAAGTGCACACTCCGACTCAGTATTACGTCCTTACTGACTTCAAGTTCAAGCGCTCGATATTCGATCACATCCATTACGTGTCGACATCGTATTTTATTTCCACAGGTTCTGTTCCCTGATTCCTCGCTTAAAGTTTCTTTCTCCCAACTTCGACGGTTAGATCGGATTCGCTGGACTCCAAACAGTCGGATTGTCGTTCGAGTGAGACAAGGTAAAGCGCCCTTCTTGAAGAAAAAGGGTTGTCACTCTGCCAAGGGAGTGCGGAATTTCCTGAATCCACTGGGAGCGGCACGCGGCGGCAGAGCGGCTCTCTGGAATCCGTCACTTTTGTTCCTGTTCTGCCTTTGTTTTAAATAGCCTTCGACGCCGCGCCGGGTCGTAAACTATTTTCGAGTTTACACGCCCTATTTGACCCATTTCCTGCGTCGACTTTTTCTCACCGGCGCGCACTCTAGCTTAGTTGCTCTAGTTGCGCGACAGCAGCGCTCCCGTGCCCTCGGCTTCCTTGAATTGATAAAGGAATCCTATTAACTTTGAGAGAGTCGCCTGGTAATTAGTCCTAGATTGCTGGGTCACGAGTGGTCAATTAGCGCTGGCGAGCTCAACCAATTCGCAAAACTTCATGGATGTACATTTCTGTAATCATCGGAAACTTGTGGTTTCTATCTAGGTTTAATATTTAATCTTTCTTGAATGTTTAAACATTTTTTTCAATATCATTTCCCGTAGTAAGTTTGATCGACACTTAGTATAAATGAAAGAAAGAGCTGTTGAAGTTATATAAAATTGTGATTTAATTATAAATATAATTTTGATCCAATCCCAACTAATGTCACCTCCGAGTAACCTACCATAAATGCGTCTCAAAAGCTCGTCGTCGTCCACTCTTCCCAGAATCCGACGAAATTTCCGAAAATTTGCAATTCCATGTTTACATCTTGTCTCAAATTCATTAAAGCTCCAATTTTGATTAATCAAAATGCATCCTTGTTGCTCAAACCTGATACGGCCATGACGGCCTCTCCAATGCACAATTGTTCCACGTAACGCTGGCTCATTGGCGTTCAAGTTCAAGCTCTTCTAAATCCTTTAATTCAACTTAGCGGAAACTTCGCCTTAAATTTTCCTCGCCGCGCCGCCAGGAAGGAATGCTGGGACTTCTGAGAGGATATCGGACGTCCAAAGAACTCTTGGGTTCACGGGGAACGAGGAGCTCGGTGTTCCTCACGCGGATGCTTCCAGTTGGAGACTAAGCGCGTCGAGGAGCGCGTTCTGGCAGGAACGCATCGACGACGCACCCGCGGTCACGTTGCAGCACAGCGGCACACATCGTGTCTGGATCCCAGTGTGTGGAAGCTCTATTTTCGCACTTTAAGCCGCTGTCGTGCCCCGAGCTTTCGAAGCCAGCGGCGGTGGTCCAACACGCGCTGGAGTGCAACAGAGATTTTCCTGGTCGCTGACTCACGCGTGCTTTCGTCGTCGAATTGTTCTGGTCGATGGACCCTAAGCAGAGTCCACCTCTTTGGGTTTAATGCACTTTGTCAGTGCTTTGGCAAAGATTTGTCGAATTTACCGCTGTTTATATTCATGAAGATTATCAAGGGAAATACTGTTCACTTTTTCCTGTACTTCTTGTTAATTCTTATTACTTTAAATTGATACAAAAACATGAATCGAAATCGTATTATGTTTTAGCCTGTGAGTGATGTTCTTGTTACGCTGAGGCAATACTGTTATTAAACCGTCACGATCGAGTGGCAGCCCTGGGTGATTGTGACAATTCACAAAACGTAGTGTTGCGAATTGTGAATGGAAAGATTTATTTGCACAGGATTTCGTCAATTACTTAGTCGATTTCTACATTCATTAAAGCATTTTGAAATCAATTTATAATCATCTTAAATTTTGGTATCCTGCAGAGTCTAAAATTGAACTTGAAACGAACGCAGGACTCAAGCGAAACGAACGAGGCATACGTATATCCGTTTCATTCCAATGGACTCGTGCAAGTACGTAACAAGAAGATCTCCGTTCTATGAATAGTTCCATGGTACCTGCCTATTCTTTTCCAGTGTCTCAACATCAAGCGTTCCACGACGCATCTAAAGGTTGCGATATTCTCACCAGCGATCCCGCACCAATAAAAAGAGTTTAATTTGTCACTTGCCGAGACTCAATGAACCCTCCAGTCACGCCTGAGCAATTGAATAAACGCGACATGATTTTATGGTGTCAATTCAGGGAATTCGAGCGAAGGCAGCCGCATGGGATTCGGTGAACACGAGCGATAGCAGATCGCAGAGTTTCTCGGAGGAGAGGATCGCGCAAAACTGTGGTCGATTGCGCGACCCAGGTAATTCGATGATTGTCACCAATGTCGAGCTGCTAGATTGCGTAATAGGGCGTCCTTTGTGCGCAGCCTGCCACCGCCATTCTCGCCCACCAGCAGTCCCGACATGCACGTATAGTTCAACGTGCTATTGTTCCCCCCAGCACTTTTGCGCGCCGACCCGCCAGCAATTCGCTGGTACCTCTTTTTCCGACTTTGATACCACCTTTCGTGTGGCACATTTGTCGGCGCTGTGACACCGACCAGACAAGCACCGACAATTAGTTCTGCTGAATGTAATTTGCCACATTCTCAGTTTTGTCGCCAGAGACTGAGACGTGGATGCTTGGGCCGCAGTTTTGTTGGTTTCGCGTTATTTTTCTTGATTTGTTGAATTTAGATAAAACCATCCCGGACCACTCAATTAGTATGAAACATTTAAAAACTCAGGATATAATCGATATTTGATATTTTCACGCAAGCTCCTATTATAATTATCAAAATTAATCGACGAATTTAAAAACAAACTTTGTATTCAATTATATAAAAATCCATTGTCTTCTTATATTTGTTTTATCTTTAAAATGTAGGCAGATAATTTCCTAAAATCTGAATGCCAACTACAAATTGCTCTAGTTTAGTTGTTCCGTAAAGAAGAGGCTGGCAATATTAAGGAACACGTGGTTGCAATCGAAGAGTAACGTTTGGCACGTGGCGGCTGAGCGGTTTTACGGGATCGGCGCGATTGTGTTGTCGCACCAGTGGCTTTCATGTTTATTAATGCCAAGAGTGAGCCTCCGGGCCGGCTGGGATGATGCCACGCACACGCCGGAAGGTACGACCTCTCATGGGCATCTACGTACGCGTTGATTCCCGCATAAGTGTGCACGCGCCGCCCGCGCACCAGGTCAAGATCATTGTCGTTCATCCATTCGTTCCGTTCGAGCGTAACCTGGATTCCGTTAGAGTCACCCGTGAATTCTTATCTGACATGTTTCCATTCAGCTTCCGTCTCCTCCGGGGTGCGTTTTCGCGAAAAGAATTATTTGCCTTTCAATACAAATCACAAATGTTTGTCTGAATTTCTACATGGAAGTTCAACATTTGTAATATAACAGCATGTACATACGCCTGTTATACAAGATTGGATCTTAAATTCTGTCGCAGAGACTGGCAGTTGAAAGGCTGGCACGAGTGAGCAGTACATAAAAGTAATTGGTACGAAATTTTGACAGGCGACAACTAACTAAAGTGAAACGCCAACAAGTGAGTACTTTGGCCGCGGATTGTATCCGCCGAAGCGCTTTTGCCGTTTCAATAAATATTATAGTTGAATTATGGGAGAGCGGGTGACCTTCCATTTGTTGTGAGGCGATAGAAATCCCAGGTGCCAAGAAATAAATAACGTCAAATTCGTTGACAACTTAACAAATAAATTCGTCATACAGTTGGGAGGTACCTGTGCTGCGGGCCAATTGCTGGCGAGTTTAATGAGGCTAGCCGATTTCGGGTGATTAAAGAAATAATAGTTTAATCTTTTGTTCAATGGGGCCAATTGAATCGATCAATTTCGATCGACTGGCTCTCGAATAGTGAGGGAAATTGTCCTTGCCGTCGCGGCGGCACGAACTTTTCCCCGTCCTTCGGGGTCGACCTACTTTTCTATTTTAATCGGCCACTCTCCATCGCGAACCCCTTGCGACGCCCGCCACTATTTCCCATCTACGATTATTTCTCCCATTGTTCCCCTTCCCCCATTGTTAATCGCCCAGCTGTTAGGAGGAATACATCCGGCTATTGTTGCACTCTTACTTCCACGACGCGCTTCAATGTGCAAGCTCAGTTATAGGAAAAAGCCTCGGGCTCCGTCTACGCTGAAATGTTGTATTTTAATTGTAATTTCACTGACGCTTTTAACAGCCCTTTGATGCCGAATTTATGATATTGACAGTTTCCACGAAACACGTCTCGAATTAATAATTTATATCATATAGCACAGTTTCAAAATCATTATTTCCCGAAAGGGAAAATCAAGTAAAACAGATTCAATGGAGGCAGTCATTTGTGGCATAAACTCCCAGAACACGAGAACCAGGGAAACAGGGAACTATGTCAGAGTCGAAATAAACCTCCAGAAATACAAAGACCCAGATTCCACTCCATACATGGACCAGCGATGCCAAAGTTGCACAGGTCAATTGGAGCACGACTATCCGCATTAACAACGCCCGGCGAAATTAATCCAGGGAGCCCAGTCAACATTATCATAATAGGATCCGTGCAGAAGCCGTTAACATTACCATAATAGGATCCGCACATGCGCCTGTCAACATTATCATAATGGGATCCGTTGTCGCGCGAGTTCCGAATTAGCCAAGTTTAAGGGCCGCCGAAGGATCGGGAGCGTCCCGGCGCCTTTTGCATTGCTAACTTTGCGTAACGAAGCTTGTTAAGACTGGAGTTGCTCGAGAGAATGCTAGAAGAAGTCGGCCCTGCAGGAGGTGGAGAAGCTCGAATTGCAGCTCGGCGCGCGGTGATGAGACAAAAATTTCGTAATTGGGGCGTGTTTGGACTATTTCGGGACTGGGGCAAGGAGCATCGACCCCTCGACTCGTGCTGGCTCTAATAAACCTAGAGTCCAATTACCACGAGCGAGTATGAATAAGTGGGGAATCGAGAAGTTTAACAAGGAACTTGCTCCGCGAATGAAATTCGTTTCAGAAAAGATTCTTTATTATTCTTAATCAAGTATTTTCACGTGTTTGCACACCAATACACTGAGTGCGGAAGTAAAAGAAAGAATATTCTATCACATAAAATCATTAAATTGTATTCGGCTGATTGTAGGATTATTACCTATGATTGCAGGTTTAGTTATAGCTTTAGAGCTCGAACTTTCTATATCTCGTCGTAATAATAACGTTTCATCGACAGATTAATACCTCGGAAATTCAGGAACGAAACTAATAGATTGACGCTTCATTAAAGAAGGGTTGAAAGAAACGAGGTAAATTTATTTTCACTGGTCCACTTGGATGTCTGTTATTATCATCCACGATGAGTTATAGACCGAGCACAATTATAAGATCGTTACATAATAGAATCGTGTCTGGTAATCTTGGGCCCAAGGTAACCAGTTATCGAGTGTATCTGAAGTGTCTGTCACGAAATGAGGCATCCATTGGATGTCGACAGGCGGAGTTTGATCGACGTTCCTAGCACTTTTATTGGAACCCTTGATTAATTCTTCAAATTATGTTTCCCTACTCTTAAAATTAGTTGTTCGCTCTTTAAAACTCCTGAACATCATCCTCAATTATTAATAAATCAGTGCTTTGAGTTCACAATTTTCATAAATTTCCAAAAGTGAACTTTCCTTTCGAAACCTAGAACAGTCGCGGTTACATAAAATAGGCGAGCGAACCTCCGCGCTCCCGAAATAAATCTTGCACTCACATTTCTCTGTCAACGCGTATCGCCAACTCATTACCAGGCCTCAAACACGATTCGCATTTGCTTTCAGATGGAATGAACCACCGCTACACCCAGCCGACAAAAACCGAGCCCCGACGTTTTGTCCCGGCTGTAATTGACATTATGTAATTAGGCGCAGTCTAAAATTACGCGCTTTTAAATCGCTTTGACATTGACGCATGTGGTTCGGTCGTACTGAAATACTGGGAGTTGTTGATTAGTGTGCAAGACTTCCTTAAAGTAGCTCGTGATTTCATCGGAGGAATTCGGCGAAACATATAGGAACCGTTCCGGAGACATGGCAATAATTAATAATCATTTTCGAGTAGTATATAATAACTGAATTTTTATATTAAAAATCGTAGAATTGGGAATAATATCAATATTGTTGATGTTGGGTCCGATTTGGATTGTAGTTCACATTTTACAATGAATTCCACTTCTAAATTCTTATTCCTAATGAGGTAGACTTAACATTCTTACGTTTTCGAGACAATTTTCAAAGGCGAAGGTAAGAAAACTATGGAAACAGTATTAACAACTGTAACTCTTTGAAAAACTGGTATATGAACAGTTCGAGCAACGTGCACCATCGGCGGCACCATGACTGGCGCCGTTCTTCTCGGTGGGAGAAAGCACGTCATCTTCCTTTCGTTCTTCAGCGCGAATAATTGAAAATTCAAACTGGAGTATCTTCAATTAAGCCAGCTAAAGCGTTCGCGTAATTATGGAGTTCACAGCAAGCGAGAAATGGAAGTTGCAAGGATCGAGTCGGTTAAAGAGAAGCGCGCCGAGGCACCCACAACCATTCAGACGCCAAGAAATGCCAGGAGCGGATGCAACATTGGCCTCAATTGGCCCCGTTTGAACCGTTCACCAGCTGATTACCCATTAGAGAACGTTACTGCGCCGATAGAAAGAGACGTCCAGTGGATTAGAAAGTGTAGCAGCGCTCGGTGCCTTTGGACGAGCTGCACTCGCCACTCGCTCCACGGAGTATCTCTTTTATTTAACAAAAAAGGAAATGCTTTATACTATTCAACTGTTTAACACTATTTAATTATCCGCTTTCCATTCCCTATTGAATCCTTGTAGAGTCTCGGTGCTGCCTCTCGCGCTTCCTGCTCTCTACTCGAGGCGATCGCTATCGAACAGACCTAAAAATCCCCGAAATCCTTGCCGCCTTCTCCGAATCCACCAGTCCACTTTCTCCCGGGTTTTGCAAGCTAGCAGGGTTCGTGACGATTTTTCTATCCGATACTGTTTGTCGCCCTGGCAATCAGCGCATTTCTATCTGGCGGTGTCGTGCTGGAACCAGTTGGCCACCGATTCCTCCAACATTTGCCGAGACGTTAGAACCCCGCCCGAATTTCTTGTCTCGAGTCTTTCTTGCTTGTCTGCTTCTCAGCTCTCCCTTGTTGAAAGGTTCAGTCCTCTTTTCTCCTAGGTTTCCCTTGGGCCTGTCGCTCCCCGAGGACACCCCGTGCAGTCTGACGGGGATAAATGGATCACGACAAATCCCACGGGAAGGAATTAATCAGACGGGGTCCGCTGGGTTGCAATACCTAGGAGGATTCGAGAACGAGAAAATCGAGTGCGATGGGAATTTTACTGGGTTGTCTTGGAAATGTTGAGAATCGGAGGAATTCCTGCAGATTCCGCTTTTCTTGGATGCAGCATGAAAGATTGTAGGTTACTGAATACAGGAAGTAGTTGCAGGACTCCGTTCTTTGACAATAGTTCTTCTCACTTTGATCTATCTCCGGTTCCAGTATTCAAATGAATCTCTAAAGAAGAACTGTTCTTCCAGAATTCACTTGTCCTCCAGTTTGCAAACAGAACACTCCCAGCTCGAGGTACACGCACTCAGATATAAACAACGTCAATGCGAGCATCGCTGAAGTAAATCGTTATGCGAATCTGTTGCTTGACCGCCGAAGACCACATACTTCATTGCGCGCCGCTCGTGTTCTATCTCCCACGCAGCCCCCTAACGCCACGCACAGAATTAGCCCCGGTCTCCGCTTCTTTTCTTGGCGGATCTGACGTCCTTCGCGACTTTTTCTTGAATCACTCACTCCAAGAAGCGAGTCACTCGAATTACGTTTCAGAAAGGATGCTAGTATCCTTGGCGGACACCACGGCGAGCTCCTTTCCCCCTGATGCAATGATCGCAGAACGAGGATGATTAATCGAGCATGCACTGACTCGTTGATCCTGGGAGTCCTTCGGTGCAGCCAACTAAATATGGACTTCCCACCGAATAGGGCGGCTCACGCAACTCTACCCACAAAGGATTAACGGATCGAGCCAATTTCGTTATTCTCTCGCTCTGCTCCAACAGCTTAACTTCGCGACCTAGTTTCTTGAGACGCGTGTCTGCGGCTTCTTCTTTGTGTGAACTGTATTTTGGTTGGATTAGTTGTGCTTCAACAGCACTTCTGCTTTTCAATAGTATTTTACTGGGTTGATTAGCAAGTCTCGAGGCCTCTTTCTTCTTATGGATTATGAATTGTTATTGTTTATTCTATTTCGGTAATTTGCTTGGTGCACTCAGTTCCGTTAATTAACACTTTGTCACTCCAGTTGCACCAGTTGCAATATTCCCCTTAGTCGACTGGTTTGTAGACCAATGAATTTCCGTCGTTGATTGATTCTCTTCGATTCTTCGATCCCCAGCTTGGCCAGTCGCAAATAGCCGATGGAACCCGAGGTCTTTCAGTCGCCGGGGTCGGATGGCACCGTTGTTCGCACATGCAGCCGCCCCAATCACAGACGGCACTCGCTCGGCAGTCTCGTTCTCTCGGCGGGGTTCTCCTCTCTCATTGTCAGCGTCGGATCTGGTGGTGCGAGCGTCGGGACGGACGGCCGAACTGGAAGCTGGCCACTTCTGCGCTTCGGTTTATATTTAAACTGAAGTCGGAGGCGGCTTCGCCCCTTTTTCTCTTGTGCCGCCACACGCCGCCGGCGACGCATCGTCTTTCCCCAGTGTCTGAGCCTCGCATAAAGAGAGGAAGAGCGAGAGCGAGAGAGAGAGAGAGAGAGAGAGAGAGAGAGAGCGCGCGGGGGAGAGCGCGAAATGAAAACATCTTGGGCGAAACAGCGGCGGACCTACATCGGCCTTGATTTATGCCAGTGTTATTTAAAGGCGAAAGTTAAGCCGAAATATTGGCGGTGATCCGTGAACAGGAATTCTTTCGCCGGCGACCGATGCTCGACTTTATGATACGTGAATCGCCGCTTTTTTTTACTATTGTATTGATTAAGAATAGAATAATTTATGGAATGTTTGTTGCCCTAACGAGTGCAGCTGCGAACAGAAGGTTTGCAGTCGGGAATGCAGAGCAATTGTGCTGTTTCGTTCTGGGTTTAAATATGTTTTAGGATTTGTTTGGGTTATCTTAGTCAAGTGACTCGTCAGGTGAATTATGGACGAGACCGTTTATATAGTGCAATTATGAATTATTTATCTAGCATTATTCAATGTCGCGAGTCGCGCCGATATAAAATACAATCGTAGATGTCTTCCTTCAATTCCAAGAAGAACTATACAAATTTATCCTATTTTCATCAATTCTTTTGGTGTACTTTACATTTCCCCCGAAAATTTCGATATAAAAAAAGTACTTTGCAATTCTAAATTCGATTTATTCGTACTCGATTTAGAGGCAACGTCTAGACAAGCTGCACTTGCCGCTCCGCCCCCCTTTTAATCCGGCCACTCTATATTTGCGATGGGGAATTCACTGGAAGAGGAGAAGAGCTGAGCCGGGACGGCGAGTGATTTATCGAGATTCTTTCGCTTTGGTGCCAAAATCGGCGCCGAGGAGTTCAGAGACACCTACGAGAGTCCGATGTCGGCCGGTAGAGGCGAGGAGTCGAGGAGGCGAGGAGGAGAACGCGTGGCTTGGCGAGAAGCCGTCGGGAAATCCACGCTATAAAAGATTCATAAACAGACGGCTGCCGTAGTGAATCACGTGGACCTCCCACGCGTGCGCGGGCGCGCGCACTGCCTCCGGCAGTTGAACTTTCCCGGCGAGGCCATCAGCCAACAGAAGCTTACTTGTATGCAAGTACGGGCCCACACTCTTCCTCTCCGTCTACGCAGTACGGCCGCGGGAAACCCTTTGTGTGGCCACTGAAAATCCGATCAGATTACGCCGGTTCGATTAACCCTCATCCCTCGAATTACCCATTCTCCGATATAATCGCTCGGTTTTGCATTCAAAATGCGCATGTCTAAATAGCTATCATTAAATTATTGCAGTCTCTGCTTAATTTGCCGATCTTTTCAAAGTAATTTTTCACTGCGAACTATTAATATTGCACTTGGAAGGGTTCTCGTCCGCAAGTGGGTAATACGACTTAGCCTAACAAAGCGAACTTCTCTATTCTCCGTAGAAGCTCGGTGGTACAACTGATCGGGTTAGGTGCGCGGTACGCTCGTCTTAACTACACAAGCTCCTTAAAATAAGTATTTATCCGTCCAATACTTATTTCAATAAGTATTTATTCGGCCAATACGTAATGTCCAATAATAATAGGTTTCTCGCGACCCCATTGAACTGGTAAGCTCGCTTGGCATTGACGAGAGAGGGAAATGACTGATATTAAAGGGGAACTTTTCACATCCACCTGCACCGTTACAACTTTCAACTACATATACATATGCCTTGTAGTACTCGAAATAACAATCTTAATTAATTCTCCACTACCAAATCCACAGTAATTAATTCTGAATCTCAATGTAGGAAATCGAATATATCAAATACCTTTTCCATCGGCGAACACGCAAGTCGTAAGCAATACTTTACTGGCATCGGAGTACAGTTTCCTTATTGAGTTTGCACTTTACACGCATTATAAATCTCGCGCGCTTCGCCGACGGAATGCAAAGGCCCAATGCTATCGTGAGCCGTAGCTGAATGGGAGGGAAATAATGCCCCTCATGCATACAACTGAGACTTTTCGAGATGGCGATACGGTAGCAGTCACGCGTTAAAGAGTCTCGTGCATGAGTTCAGCACGATTGGGCGGAATTAATACGCCGATCGCGCTCGCCCGCTGGCCCGCTCGCCGTTCAGGAAGTAAGCGCGGCCCGCTTTGCAACAAGCCATTATGTGCAGGCCTGAAGGATTTTGCATACTGCAAGCCATGCTTTCTATTCTTTAAGGCAGAGTCGATCCATTTGTACGGCCGGCGCATGCTAACACCTGGCCAAAGCCGCTCTGATATCATCGTCGAATGAAGCAACGCTGCATGGAACGAGGTTTCATAAAATGTACACGTAAAACTAGCAAATAATTTGCAATGATTTTGCAAATAATTTGACTCGTCAAGTTATACATTTGGTTGTAAAGTAATGGAAGTTAAGCTATTTTTCATTGGAAGCCAGTTATTAGCACTGATGCACGTCTACTGGTTACAAACGTAAGCAGAGGGCCACGCCGATTACGATATCGCGCACACGGTGTCGATAATCCGCATGACAAATCGGACGCGGAGCTTTCATATTGTTTGCGCACACAAAAACCGGAAGCTCCGGCAAAGTCCGTCAGCATGAAACGATTTATAGCCCGTAACGAGGGGGGCAAGTATTTTCGAAATTGCTTTTAAAATGCATTGATTTTGATATATGTATTGTCGCGCGTGTTAATGATTTACGGTTTGAATGATATAAAATCCAACTTATGGTTAGAATACACATTCAAATATTCTAGGTGGAATATCCTGCGGAGGAGATTTGGGAAACGCTGGACGCTGGCAGGGTGTGCCCAAAGGGTCATCACCCTGGGGAACTCCCGAATTCTCCCATTCTGTCTCTCTCGGCCCGCCCTCGCCCTATTCGTCTTCGGCTGCTTGCTGCCTTACCACACCCTCGTGCCCTGCAATCTCGCACCCTGGCCAATCTCTAAGAAGTACGGGCAAACTTCAGAGCGAAAAGCCCGTAATTATATGTTCGATAATTCTCTCTAATTTCCATGGTTAAAGGTTCGCACCTTCCTTCTCAGACCCTAATGGCTGTTTGGGATTTTCATTCTGTTCTGGACGACGGAACTTTGTTGGTGAAAGTATTCCCGTGGATTCGGAATAAATTCCGCGGGTATTGAAAGTATATCGATTTTGATTAATTCTTTTTTATCTGCCTCGAAAAGACGTGCAGAGAGTTTCAGTATTCGAGATAGGCTTAGGAACTAGCGGCAAGCTCTGGCCAGTATCTTGAGGGCAAGGTTCGGTTCAATATCCCCCGCCGGATTGACGTACCTTATCACCGCGCGTCACTTTACAGGGGAATCGCTCACGTGACTCCTTTCACGATAGCGTCTCGTCCAATTAAAGTCGGCCAGTGCGTGTCGCGCGAATCATTGCGCCGGCATGCGAGTTCAATGCGCCCTCGGCGCGCTGCGTCGTTTATTTTAGATATTGTTTCGTTGATCGAGTTATTTGCTCGAGTTAGGTCAAGTTCCTTTATTCTCGTCGCCCTGGAAAGTATGTGTAAAAATGTTGTCGAATTCATTCCACATTTTCTGGCCATGCAAAGCGTAGAAGAATAACATTTGTGTTAATAATTATTTAAAGTGTACTTCAAAATGAATTATGAATAAACGAAAATTTTGATGAAACTAACTAGCACGAAGATCTGTAGGATTCGGTCTAATAACCAACAGGAATTAAAGTAGGTTCAGCCTGCAAGACGCTGGGAGCTCTCTTCAATTAGGAACACCACACTCGGCTCCGTCCTATTTACGCATCCAAACGATATGCACACATATGTACAGATTCGCGCGCACGCGCGCACGCACCAGCACGCCGAACGACGAATCCCAGCAACCAGATCGGCTACGCCAAAAAGCAGTGTTTAGATGGAACTGCCCTAAATTGGTAATCGATCGACCGACGGCGAACGCTGACGTTACATATTCGAGTGATCTGTTTGGCTCAGGTTGAGGGAGCCACATTGAGTGGGCTTGATTAATGAAAGCTCATATCTAGAGCTTGGAATATAAGTCGAGCAGAAATATTGCATGAAACTGTAAGTTAAAAAGCACAGTTTTTTTAGGTAAATAGATAAACTTTCATTTAAGCTAGTTTTCTCTAGAAGTTCCATTTGACACTACGAACGCCGCACTAGCTTTTCGCACGTTGATATTCAATAGAAAGGAGAGCGTTGGCCGACACGAAAAATTCGCCTTAGATTTAGTGAAATGCCGTTGGCTGCTGGGAGGAAGGAAAAGCGGCGTCGTAATTAGCGAGCGGCATTCTTAATTATTCTAATGAGGGTAACGACGTCACGAGGTCGAGGATCCGGTGTACTGGGGCCCATATTACCGCAACGCCGACACGATTTTACCCCTTCCCCCTCTTTCGCCCGACGTGTCCGCGATCTTCCCGACACTTTTTCCAGACTTTACCAATGTGCGAGGCAGGCACCCTTTTCATAGATTTATGTGTACATTTTTCACGAGTCTGAACAATATAATCAGCATTCTCCAAAGAATCAGCATACGGCTGACCGTATTTTAATGATTTTGAGATAAAAATCGTAAAAATGTCATGCTGGACAGGTACAACATTTGGAACACTAATTTTGTGTAGGATCGTAGTTTTAGACCTAAAACTGTGGAAATATCATGAATCCAGACGACTTGAGCAAGCTTTAAAAAATCGAAATTTGTTGCAGGGGTGATTGCTTCATAATTCGACAGTTTAGCATTATTATTAGCATTCTGGATGGATTTAGTGATCCAACGACCGTTCCAGTACTCTGCCGATATCAAGTAACATCACAAATCCATTTCTACCAGTATAAACACGAATACCTCGCGTGTGATTATGTCTGGATCGGGTATTTTCAAAGGGGGTCACAGTTGGACTCGAATCCGGGTGACGCGAGGACGCTGATTCCCGCGCGGGCGAAAACGGCGAGGAGGCGCCGCACTTCACAATTGGGACATGTCGAAATTGTATTCGGCGGTTCTTCGCCTCGTACACTACATATGGACATCTCCCACGAACAGGTAAACGCGCAGCAGCACCGCCGGGAATATTAATACCGACGATGAGGCACAGGGCGACGCTTGAAAAGCTCGGATGCGCAGGAGAGTCCGCTTGCGTGTGAAGGTGTGTGCACGGGGCGCATCGCATCGCATAGAAAATAAGATGGCTCTTTCAAGCGAGCTTGCAGCGAATATAGGTCGTCGCTGGAGAAACAGAGCCTGCCGAGAAACAGAGAAGAGAACGGCGCGCGCTCTCTGCTGCTGATGCGAAGGGATGCTGGGCGGATCGGCAACTCTGAGTTTCATCACGACCCAGTTGCAATAACATTCAGGGAAAACTCACCGACCGCCTTTGCCAACCTCTTCTACCCTCTCATGTAGACTGCGCTGTCGAGCAAAGCGTGGTTGAAACGATTCTGCTGATGAAGGGCATTTGCCAAGATCCACTTTATCTCGATTTGGAGAATTAAAGTTCTGTAAGAATTCTGACGAGAATTCCGAAAACCTGCTAGCGACTAATTACAATTTTGTTATACTCCGAAGGCAAGAAAATACTTATTAATATTGCGAAATTAAAAGGGAGACGAAGGGTCCAATTCACCGGAGCAATTTTAAGACCCCAGTCTTGTCAAGATCAGCAAGAGAGGCCCAAGTTTGTCGAGGGTCGAAGGGATTAAAGGGAAGGCCAGCCGCAAGACTACACCCCACACCAGGTTTCCCTTCTCGTGTTTCAGCCCGGTGTACACTGAACCTTCCCCAGAAACAAACAAGCAACAGCATCAACCCTTCGAAGCCTGGATAGACGGAAATCAGGGAAGACCGGAAGAGAGTAAGAGAGAAGTTGGAGACGTGCGTGCGCGAGGGAGGCAAATGCGATCTTTCGTGCGAGCCTCTGCGAAATATCGATTCGAGTTTATGCTAGAACCGTGCCACCCTTCGAGGGCCATAATGACGGACGGAAAAAGAGACAGAGATAGATCCTGATGTACTGGGTGCTCCTGAGATGTTCCTCGAACGAACCTTGCCGTTCCAACCTTCTCGAAATCCTCCAAATATCCCAAATACAGATTAAAATTGATATCATTAATATCAATATTTAACAGCTATCCAGACGAATGAAGATAATTGTGTACCAAAGTTCCAGTTGGAGCATTCGCAAATGGACGCCGAGAACGACTGACACGTGGACCAATCGGAATCTCCGAATCTCTGATATCGACGTGCTCCAATTAGAGCTTTCTAATTCCGCGAATGGACTAATTAAAGCACCTCGGATTAGCCTGTTTCGGGAGTCATAAGGTTTGCTCCTGGATCACTGGGTACATGTGGAGAAAAGGGGACAGGTCTTAGAACGTGCGATAGAAGGGGAGGGTAGAGCCGGCGAGGGAAAATGATGCAAAATGAAGGGGAGAGAAAGATGGGAAATGAGGGTGGCACACGAGCGTCCTTGCCCGTAGACCACGGCAGTACCACCCTCCTGTTGCCAACCGGGCATCGATCCAACGAGCGGCAACCACGTTCCTCTGGTCTACCAAGGAACCGTCTCACCCCACGTCTCACCCTTGCTTCCTTCCGCTCTCTTATTCCCTCATTCCTTGAATACTTTCCTCGCGTAACTTACTCCCTTCCCGATCAAATCAGTCTGTAATCCACCAGGTGTCAATCATGTAAATTTACTGCATTTTAACCGGCAAAGTTGCAAATTAAAAAACATAATTCTGTTTATGTGTTGAAAATTAAAAAAAACTGTATTTAAAGGGAATTTGCGACTGCGACAAACAAATTATTTTTGCGAGTCTTGTACTAAGTAGTCTGTTGCATAAGCCAGGATGGTAGTTTCGCAATCGGCGTCCGATTTTTGCAATTGGAATCTCTCTAACATTTCCAATCCGCTGGGAAGTGTACGATATTTTCGCAACAAAGTCCTCGCACGTAAGTGTATGGAAAATTGATGAAGGATGCGATTAAGGACATCGGACTTGCAATCACCGCTCGACATTCTCCCGAATCGCGGTGTTGACAGGCCGCGATCACAACTGCGCGCCTTAAGAAGACGATTACGCCGCGCGTAATCCCTTATGTAACAAGTCGGCTAAGCATCCACCTCGTAATTTACTTAGGCAGTCGAGCCTGGCTTTGCGCCGCTCGCCGATCGCCAAGCGAAACACTGCTGAGGTGTTCCGACGAGGTGAAAGGAAACCGACGTCGCAACGCGTATTACGGGGAACCTAGCGCTCCAAGCACAAAGAGCGGCTGTCTTGCATGTGTAGGGAAAACCTGAATAATATAGCAAAGGGAATAATTTGCCTCTGCACGACTCGATCTTCCAAGGTAGAATCTGGTATCAACTAGTTTCCGCCGCAGTGGGAATTTTTTAGTGGCGCGTGTTTGAATGCCAAGTGGTTCCACCTATTTTTGTATGAAAGTGCAATGAATTGTTCCAAAAATCAATTATTGTACAAGTCTGCGAAAAGCATTCGTCCAGAGGATATGCAAAAATAAACAAAATTACTGTTTACCCTTGATTTTTGTTATGTTATATTTTGTCCTATTGAAGTTTGGCTTGAGGAACCCAGGAAAATGCTAATAAGTATTGCTAAATACTTATTAGTTTACCAAATGTATATTTGGTATACATATATTATATTTTATATACATATTAATTGTATTCCAATGCAATGAGTACCGAACTTGTATTTCTTCTCCGTTAATCTTTCCTAGTGTGCGAATATCGTCGAGAGTACCACTGTATGTATCGAAACGGCGCAGACGAGCGGTGTCGATGTTGGGTGTCGAGGTATTAGCGCGTGTCAGCGTTCGTGCTCTTGCGAGAAGGCTCTCTCGCCTTGTGCCCGATCTCGAATCGGGGTTTCTCTCGGCTCTGCGGCGTTCCACTTTATTGTCAAGTGCAGCGGGCGTGAGTCACGCTTCTGCCAGTCGGGCGAGAACGCGCTGTTCACTGCACTGAAACTGAAACTGTGCGCGAGCCGGCAGGAGAGCGACGGGCTCGGCCTGTCGGGGGCCCATACGCTCCCGCACGTAAACAAAGCCGGCTCTCCTTCGCTTTGGAGCTCACGAGTGCGACAACCCCTGCTCGGCCTCCACTCTGACGTAGCTCTCGAATCAGCTGACCGGATGATCGGAGGTTCGGACCGTTCCCGGCCAGCGCGCATTTCGCTGCCTCGCTTCGAGCAGATCAATGCCTTTTTTGGACATTTCTTTCTCGGCCTCCTTCCACTCACGATCACCACTTATTATCGTCATGTTGTCTTGCATTTATTGTCTCTTGTAAATCATACCAAAATAATTTAGTGATATAATTCCTTTGCTTTCCAGGTGTAACTAAACTTGTTAACAAAACACTCACGAAAAAATCTCGCTTTTAAGATTATTCGACTTTAATTGCGAACGGCCATATAACTGGGCACCTGTCGTTTGAGTTGCAAGTACAGTTCTCAGTAGAGAATGAGTTAAAAATTGTCTGACAGGAATGTTAACGCTCTACCGAGAATAACAATGTTGCCTCTCTGACGTGAAAACAACGCAGGAGGCGCTCATCAGATGCGAAAGAGGAATTTTTCAGGGAACGGTGGGAGAGCTTTTTCCCTGGTGAAATTATTCCCAAGGCGGAGCTTTTTTTATTAAACAAATCAGTAGCATTTACGGTGCTGCTGGCACAATGGGGAGCTTTTTCCACAAAGAGCAAGATGCAAATTAAAAGGAACTGGTCCGCGCGGGAAGTTGAATTGCGATTCGCTCGAAATACACTGTTACAAACAATGAATTAAACAATGGGATCTTTCTGTCCCGTTCTGCTTTTGACTTCTTTCACCGGCGGCGGCCGGCAACCAGGAATAATTACAGGGATGTGCCATCCACCTTTCTCACAGTCTAATTAGTCGAAAAAATTCACCTGCCAGTCAGATATTATTACGAAAATCGACAAGGGTTGCACTAGGCTCCAGGGGGAATCATGTATTCCACGCTGTTCCCTGAAACTTTATGCACACCGAACCGGGGAATAATATTCACGTTGCGCAAAAACAATGGTAGTCTGCAGCGGCAACGGAATTCAATATTTTTACATATAAAAAAATACGCTAACGAAAATATAGATTATTTTTGTTATTATTTCTTCAGGTCGTTTCTTGAAAACTGTTGTTGCAATCACAAAAATGACGATTCATATAAAAGGCACGACGCCGCTCGAATAATTGCATGAATCATTCAAATTAGTCAAGGACGATTTCTATTTCACTTAAACACTTGATTCTGTCGAGCATCATCAACGTTTTACCATTGAAAGATTCGTGCCCGCGTTTCGTACGCGAAACCATCATCAAGCGAACGGCATTGAACATTCCCTAATTAATCGAATGACGAATCAATTCTCCCGTTGATTCTGCGCGCCTCCGACGCATTATTATTGCCCCTTTGTCTATCAACACGTGTTTCACAATTCTAGGATGACATATGCACTGGAAACAAAGAGCTTCAGGTTTTACAAGGACAAGAGCGTTTCCCGCGCGATAAGATAAGCATAAGCCACGTTCTTGTCTCTCCCACTACCTTTCCCCGCCGCTTCGTGACGCGCGGTTACGATCAGCTGACAGTAATGACCCCGGCCGTAGATTGTTTCCGCTCGCTCGGCCAACATGATGCTCAGAGTCTGCCATTTACAATTGTGAAAAGTAAAACCTCGCTGCACGTGTAAACATACGCGCGTCACTTCCTCCCCAACTCTATGCACTTTGAGTAATCTATCAACATTGAAGACAGTTGTATTTGCAGATAATGTGTATAGGTGTCAATCAATTTTTCCCAAATATTGAATGAGTTGATACAATTGTACATAAATTTAGGAGATTTCGATGATTGAAATTTTAATATTGATGATCTCATTCATTTTCAAAGTCGGTCGTACTTGTCATTCAATATTTCTTAAATGATTTTAATACATTGGTATATAAATTTACAGAACAGCTATACTTGCGGATTAGAATTTAAGTATTTATTAATTTCTTGGTTTTGAAAATGTGATTTATCTCGCACAAGCCGTTTTTCGAAGCCTGTCATTAGAGGCTGCACGATAATCAGTATAATTGTATTAACAAACACAGGATCCTCCACAGCGGGCGTATAAATCAGGCGAGGAAAAGCAATCGCATCGGCAGTGCACGTCCGCACACTTTATTTACCAGCAAACACGTAGTTCGTTTCATAAGCCACCTCGAAACTGGATACGACTTCCACAGAACAGTTTTGTATTACATGCTGGACGATCGCTTCCTATCTACCGATAGGAAACCCAATTAAAACGGACCACACAAACCCTCGGTTTACAGAAAAAAGTCAACCGCAAGCACTCGAAGAACAAAGGGTAGGAAATGGAGTTAAGACAGGTTCGTCGTAGGACAAAACCACCGATAAACTGGCAGAATTCGAGAGGGAGAAACACTCTTTAGTATGCGTGGACCGAGGACTATATCCATGCTAGGAATACGAGAGTGAAAAAGTCTGCCTTTGTCGCGCGCCAATGAAACGATGCAAGGAAACATCCTGTCTTTTTCAAATATGCAGGAAGTCACAATTTTACTTTCCACTGGCGGAGCGATCGCCGGTCTTCAAGAGGTTTTATATCGACTGAGACTCATTTCATTAAGGAGGTCATTGAATAGATATTGCGCATGATGGAATCCTTAATCCCGAAAACAAAGAGTACTGTCTCACTGTGTCATAAGCAGTCATTACAGTTGATTGCGATAATACTGATATTAATAGTACTCAAATAAATGATCCATCTTTTCGAAGTATTCAATTTCAACGAAGTCGCAGTAAAATCCTTTCATCAGCTTAATGGCAAATGCGTTTTGCGTTTCAGCGCATTGAACTATCCTGTGTTTCAAATGTCTATTGTTCATAGGATTAATCTAACGAAATATTATGTGATGATCAATCAATAAAGAACTATTGTCGATCAAACGTCAAGGATTAATATCAGCAGGAAGATCCTAACGAGGGGGTCACTAATTGCCAAGAGCGTCGTCTCCCACAGTATTTATCTCTAGAGCACGTTTAGCCTAGTTCGAAAAACTCGATCAAGGCGAGGCCACCGAGTGATCGAAAAGGTCGTCCCAGAAAGAGCACAACCCAATTTCCTAACTTCCCCGAAAGCCTCTCCAACATTTTCCACAGCCCCAATTTCTTTAATTCAAACCTCCAAAGCCAACACATAAATTCGATTCCATCCGACAATTTCCTTCTTACGAAATTTTCCTTGGCAGCGAGGTTTTGGGGACATGCGCGATTCCGCGCGCTATATACAGACTTGGCGAGCAGGGTGGACGCCTGGCGTCGAGCAGCCGAAAGTTGAGGACGAGTAAGGTTAGGTTAAGCTATCGAGAGAACCAAGCAGCGAAGAGTAGCTCGATGAGCGTGCACTTTCACTAACACGTAATCGTTATTACACCGTAGTGCAGGTGCGCCACTCGCAGAGTGCGAGGAGGGAATCCTCCTTTCGCCGATGCCAGTTGGAATGACACAAGCCCTATTCTGAATTCACTCGAAAAGTCGGTCGACAGCAGTCCACTTTCTTAGGATCTACGATCACGTCGTTCTTACCTTGTCGTTGTAGAAGCAAGTGGTAGGGCAGTCTCCGCGTCTCGGCAACTGCAGTCTCACTCATCGAATATGTCTACGAGCCGAGACAGTTGCCAGAGCCGCAGACCGTTAGAGAAACGGCTAAGGCTTGCTCGCGCTCATTTCGAATATGCTACCAAACATGGGAATGCGCTCGCTCCGGCGATGATGCAACGTGCCGAGCAAGGGACTCCTCATGGTGTTGCGAGTAGCTCGAAATCTCGACTCTCCCGGGCCGACCCGATCCTCTCCAGCACTTCTGATCTCCTCGGCGCCGTTTTAACTTTGTCACAGGTTGGGGTGGACGAGTCGGAGCGACGCGAACACAGCACACATCGGGGAAAAATCGGGCGATCGTAGTTTCGGGGAAAAGTCGAGGGCAACGGTTCCCGGGGCAGCTGGAGCTCTCGGGGAGAGAGACGGGGACGAGAGGGACGATGTATAAATACATCGGCAGCGAGAGGGACAAATAGAGGCCGAGCAACCCTGGTCTAGCCATGGCGAGAGGGTAGAGCCGCGCGCAGCTGACCCTTTTCGCCCCGGCGATCTCTCCTGATAGATTTCTACTTGCTCTCCACGTTAATACTCACATGACGAGGCGCGAGACGATCGAGGATATCATATTAACTGGCTTCGACGTGAGAACGGGCACGCGCGATCCGAACGAGACGAGCGATTAGTGCGGACGGCCGTATAGTAGCACCGCTGCTCACAAGTCAACCATGTTGGACTGGCAGCTGGCTGCTGCTGCGCGTCTGACGTCACCTCGTGTTTTCGTCACGTGACGCGGGACCGGCAGTGCTGTAGGAAAAGAGCGGGCAGCTTTCAATCGAGCGATTTCTTCCTCCTTGCAAATTCGCGGTTTTTCGTGAAATCGAAGCGGATCAAGGGAAAGTAACATAGTTGGATGTTAGATTTGTTAATGGAGTGTGCCCCTGTACACTCCCTGGCCATTGTCGAAGATAATACTTGCATGAAACATGTAAATGAACAGTAAATTCCGAACTATTCTAAAAATACCGTGCAAATTGACTCAATAATAATCATAAATGTCGTTTAAAGCGTTCAGTAATACTGTACATTACAAGTTTATAACAGCCTGAAGCCCAATACTTTATACTTTAATTTAATACTTATGTGAAACTGGTTTTTTACTATTCTTACAATTAGTAACCCATCCTTACATTATATAAACTTCCCAAATAATCATAGAACAGATTAAATCTCTTTTTCTCTGGCTTTCATTGTAAAAAGGGAATTCGGTACGTTTCAAACGAGCAAACTCAACGACACAGGTATATATGTACGCAGAAAGAATACATATACTGAGAGGAACACAGCAGGCTTATGGATCTCGTAGGCACCCTCTCTGAAATACTTTCAAGTATTTAAATCTCCTCGGGGGGCGCGCGTGCACGCGGTCGAAGAAGTGCGCGCGATACGCCGCTGCGTGGGTAAAGTGTGTAACATGCGTGTCGCGCCGTCGTGAGCAGGCGCCTCTTCCCCTTCCCGCACCAACACACTCTTACCAAACACACACCAGCATCACCTACGCATGCCCCACCCGGGTGTATCTCGTGCTCGGCGCTACGCTCTCCTAGCCAGCAGTCAGCCCCGCTCCACCTCCTCAGGCCCGTGGAACAGAAAAAGACCAGTGCCACAACAACCTCTGCCAGACGGAATAAGAACTAACCCGCCTATATATAACACCTCGAGTTAGAGCTAGACGAAGAGAGAAGCAAGCTTCGCCAAGATTGACGAGGACCGAGGAAGTCTGGCACGCCAGGGTGGGAAGGCGCCCAAGAACGATAGATAAGAACGCAGAGAGAGCCCTGTACATACGTACAAGTGTGCCTTACAGAACCGAGTAAAGACGGAGACGGACAATTATCAGTGGCAAGCCCGACGAGCAAGGAGAGAGAGAGAACGAGCGATTGTATGTAGAGAAGGGGAGTACAGCGAGGAAAGGAGGATTGGAAGGAGTGAGTTTCGAAGAGAGGAAGACGGGAGGATTCAGGTGGCGAGAGCGGTGTGTCTGTAGATGCGGGGAATGCCAGGGAAGGAGGGGCGAAGTTGCTCGAGGGGTGGGATGGGTTCTCTGTTGGTGGGGTGGGGTGAAGCTACGATGGCGGGGGCGGGGTGTCCGGAGGGAGCAGGTCGTGACGGTGGTTCCTGGGCGAGGGGAAGCCGGCGTGGCGGGCGTCCTAGCGGGAAGGAGCCGTGCCTCCCTGCCGTCCGGCCGCAGTGCGCGCTACGCGATATCACTGGTCGGTCATGTATGTGTCACTCTCACGTTCACACTGTTACCGTCCGGCGAGCTTGGTTGCCGCGTTACCGCGAGCCGAGTAAAGGAGCCAGTGTGTACCAGCCTTAAACCGGAGATATTGTGTCTCCAGGCTGTACTGTGCGCGCCCGGGTGCCAAAAGTGTGTGGATAGAGCCGAGTACATCTTAGGTTCTAGAGAGACTGGGATTCGCCCGGTGGAATTGTGGCAAGTGTCGCTGATCTCGTGCTGGTCCTGGATGTGCGCTGCCGCCTGGCGCGCGGCAGCCTGAATTCTCCCTCGCTCTCTCTCGCTCGGCCTCTCTCGAGAGATCGCCGAGCAAAAAGGGAGCAAGCGGCCGCGGTGGAGGAGGAACAGGAGGAGCCGGAGGAGGAGGAGGAGGACGGAGGCGCACAGGTGGAACGGGCCCCGGAAAGGACAGATCACGCGCGCGTGACGGTGAGAAGCGGAGCAGCGCGGCCATAGGATTTCCATAGGGTTTTCGTAGGGGTTTTCAGTGCCGCCTGGCGAGGATTCCCACCAGCTATCGCGGGACCCTTGCCGCGCTCCGGCTACCCGCTGCCCGCCAGCCGCATTTCCATCCAGTGACGAGTGAAAGAGGAATAGTGAGAGAGCGTGGTTTAGACGGAAAGAGAGAGAAAGAGAGAGAGAGAGAGGAAGGAGTGGCTCTCGAGAGCGTGACGACCGAGTGCTTGGGCGCCGAGAGGGCCTGCACATTGCTGCCTCATGGCCCTGTTATTGTTGCTACTAGAGGTGGTCCTCGCCGGTCCCTCCTGATTACGAGGAGGCCGCTCGGCATAGCACCACCAGCAGCCTTCCTCCTCCCCAGCTACATACAGTGCCGTTTTCTTGTGCGGGGTTGGTGTGCGTGCCGCGATACATTTGCCTACATGTATCTTCATACAATCGGTGGTGTGCTGCCGCGCGCGTTTACCTCCGCTCTGTTACCCTGCTCGCCTGCCCTCGGCGCGTGAGACGAAGAGAGCCCCCTCAGGAAAGAGAGAAGAGAAAGAGCGCCAAGGCGCGCCGCATGCTCTTTTCTTTTTCGGGGCAGAGGCACGCTCGCCGGAGGATCCGTGGTCCGAGGCAGCGAGCGCGCCGAGTCGCCGAGTGTAGAGTTCAACCGAGCCAGAAGGAACCAACCGGGAGCAAGAGGGAGAGCAGCGGTGGAAGTGAGCGAGGGAAAACCCGGCTCGCCAGGAGAACCGTGCGCGCCTCAGGTGTAGAAGAGAAGTGAGAGAGGGAGCGAGAGAGGGAGAGAAAACGGGAGTGACAAGAAGGAGGAAGAGTGCGTTCGGAGGGAAGAGAGCCGGCTTGGCGATCCGAATTGACAGATTCGGCTGCTGGCCTAACAGTGTTGTTCCAACGATCGTAATATGGCGTACAAGTTGCGCGAGGAGATCGTGGGAAAGAGGTTTCTCTCGGTGAGTGGTTTCACCAAGCTAAAGGTGAATAAGATCAGTGAGTGGGGGTGGCGTGCGGGGGTGATTCGTGCTGCCAGTCACAGGGATAACGGCTGTCATGATCTTCAGGTGAGTGGCCAGTGGCAGAAATGCACTTTTTAACTCGGTTTTACTATCAAACTTGCACGGACAACCCTCAAGGGCCAGTGCATGCAGCGCTCGACACGCCGTTTCTGTTTACATCGCCGGCGGACCTTTCCAATATTCTAACCTATTCGGAGTAAAACCCTCGGTTTGGGTGATTTTCTCTTGCGTTAGTTGATCCTAGTCTCAGACAGGATGTGAGGTACAGCCGAGTCGGGAAAAACATATCTGGAAATCGGTTCTCTGATGGTAGTTTATTTCTCATGCGTTTTAATTGAGAGAAAGTGGCGGCAAGAAGTTGAATAGAAGTTGGGAAGTTAGGGATCGGTAATAATTGTAATGAAATAAGAAAGATCATTGCAGGCTCCAGAAATGACGTACTCCAGATTCGGCGGGATGCGAGTCAGTCGAGCACGCCGAATTCGGTGTTAGGAAGGTCACCGTTATTTTTGCTGCCTCTCGCGCGCTCCACGAAAAAAACAAGATAACGAATTTGTTCGTCTTTTTGCGTCGACTGTAATCGGCGCTCGCGCCACCGCGCAAACATTGATTGCGTTAGTTCAAAGTAGTTACGCAGGAATAAGATGCATAACACCGCCAAGCAGCAGGTGCTAATAAACACCGCACGAAGAACAATAAATCCTGGCCAACTAAATAACCTCCAACTCACAGAGTTTAATCCCAAGCTTAATATCGAGAAATTTGCTTCCCATACTTGCCAAGTATAGCGAAGAGGTGCAAAATCCGCAAGTTTGGTACTTAGCGTATTAAATTAATATCGGAGCCGATTATCGATCCCAGCAATGATTTTCTCTTGAGCATGAAAAGCTCCACATTGACAAACTAGCGTGCTGTTTGGAATATCCCCGAGAATCCCCGGTAATTGCAGGCATTAAGTGGTGGCTGGCAAGCGGAAGCGCAAGCGTGGCGGCTTTTATTACCGGCTGCACGTTATCCGGACTTTTATCAGGAACGTCTTTCCCTCTCCGGCTCTTTCGGGCGGTATGCCTCGCTCGGGGCGCGTCTTGCTCTCGTTTCCGAGGCGAGCAAGAAGCACGCGATAACGGAAGTCGTATAGCGACCGTTAGTCGTGCTTGATCGATCTGTCATACGGCGCAGCTAATGATAGAGGGACTCGCTCGGCCGGCCGACCATTCGCCTGATTACCAGATCTCAACTTTCCGCTTTGCGATCCGACCACTCGACGTTATGGGTGACGTCGGCGCTGGCGCCATCGAATATATCGCGAATCTCTCCATTTATCCAGCCCGCACTCTTACTCGCACAGTGGCACGTTGCTTAAGAGGCTTTTTTTATTGCTCGCCCTGCCAATTATTCGGACGGCGTTCACTGCACTTTATTTGTAGCAGTGCGCGCTATTGACATTAACAAGTAGTCGCGTCGTAAAATTCAAACGGTTTGCGGTTTACGTCCCGCTGAATTCGACGGGTGTCCACTTGTCGGTGATATAGTCGATACTGGGAATACGATATGCAAACCATGTTTCGGAGAAATCAAAAATTCTCTATCATTACATTTATTTCCTCTTTGGCTTCAGCGGAGAAAGCGTCCCCCAGCGAAATTTGGTCTAATGTATCTTGGACGAGAAAAAGTGTGTGTGAGGAGATAAGACGGCTCCTGGCCACCGCGAAGTCCGTCGCCACGAGCGACTCTTTTGTCCCTTGGCAATTTTACGAGCGGCGAGATCGGTATCTCACCCTGGCTGCGAAACTCGGGCCAATTTTGCCCATGAAAGAGTAATACAGGCATTAAAAGAATCGGAGTTTGTGTATCGCAGCCAAAGCCCTCAACTCTCATAACCTTTCCTCTAATCCGTAAATTAGAGGAGTAGCCCCCCTGCTACATCCTACACTCATTTTCTTCGTTTGTTTGTTTATTTAAAACGTCCCGAAGGAAATTCAAGTTAATGTAATTATTTTTATTGAAATTTAATGATTTTGGTACTATAATTTTGTTTTTGCTCCAATTTGGACTAACACCATTGTATTCGACGTGTCACAATACAGGCAGTAATGTACATTATATTAAATTTCCTTGAAGGACGCTTTCTCCACTGTTACCTTTCCCTTTATAATCATAAACCCATAGACGCGTGAATAACGGAACAATAATACTGGAGTCGTGAGAAAGATTGTGTACGCCTGCACTTTTTCCTTATGACAGATATATTGGCGGAAGAACATTTCCTTGCGGGCTCGCTCGGCCTCTTATTGTCTTAAAGTCCCGGCTGGCCCGCCTTTTTCGTGCACCTGTCGTGTCCCGGCGAAGAAGCACCGTTATTCTTCGCGCACGAAATGCATTAAGGGGCCACTTGTCGGCCAGTGACGTACATACGATCCCCGAAAGAAATCCGCTCCGACGAAAAAGAGAGAAAATGGCGCGAGAAAGAGGATCGTCTGAGTAGAGAGAGAGAGTGAGAAAGGGAGAGAACGAGGGGCAGCCACAGGAATACGAGAAGATGGTACTCTCGTATTATTGGGAATTTTGGGGTACCGTATGGCGAACCCTCAAATTTGTGGTCCTTCCAAGTTCAGTTGTACTGTTCTGTGTAGTGAATTCCTTCCTTCACCCACGTACTTAAAATTTGTGACTATTCTTGTTTATGTTTGGATATGTGAGGTGGGCAGGTTGGGATAAAAGTGCTATTAATTATTATTAAGACAGACTGAAAGAATCGAATTGTTTAATGTTTCTTTTCAAAAGTTGAGTTATTTGCTGCTATTGTTGTTTTTAATCCTACATACTCTCCACTGAATTCTGTTTATTTCCATTTCCCTGATGGACGTCAACAAATTAATTGTAAAGAATCTCGCATTCTCTACCAATGAAGTATAGTAATGGAATCTAGGAAAGAATGAATTGAAAAACAGCGAATGAAAGTTCGATGACAGCGAGGTTCTCGGTAAAGTATGCTCCATTTGTTGTCAGGAATCCGAAGGAAAGCCTCGGTGAATCTCGTCGGCGTAGAGACCGAGATTTCTCTCGCGCTCCTTTTCTCTCTCTTTCTCTCTTATACACTCGCCTTATCCACAAACCCATCTATCCTCTTCCGTCTCTGACTCTCAGCGCATGGAATTCCATTCAGCTGGCTTTGAGTAGCGATGCAACCAGCTCGTGACGCCCGTAAAACAGAGTTGTGTCATAAATGAGAATGGGAAGATAGTATGGCCAGGTTCGCATTGCACCTATTTTATGGTGCGAGACCTCCGCCCCGGCCAGTATACGCGCTCCTTCCTCAATGGATTTAACTTCTTCGTGATCTTCGTAGTAAACTCAGTAGTTGGGATCATTCGATTTGTAAGGGGAGATCAATCGGCGAAGTTGCTCTAATAAAATTCATTCTATTAGCTTCGCGGGCTTTATTGGGTTCTTGCGAAATCATGGACCCGCAACTGACTATAAAAGTTTTAGCATCCAAGCTTGCATTCTCCAAGGAATCACTGGTTCGGGTGCTGTTACTCTGTAGCAACAATAACGTTTCCGCGATTTGTAGAGAATTTTTTAATTTTTTTACGTAACCGTCGGTGGTGATTACATGTTTTCCTTATAGGAAACGATGATAACTATAGGATGGTTACGACTAGGTGGAGATCAAGCAGCAGCGGAGCTAACTGTGCTTTCCTAATTCGGTGGGATCGCAGGGGTGAAAGTCAGTGGAGTTAAAGAGACTCGTATTCAAAGTATGGGCTGTACTTTAGTCTTAACTTTCCAAGAACACTGCCGATAGGTGTGGACACTGAACACATGGCATGTTGGGGCTTTTGCACGTCAGTTTGTCTGTGCCCGAGTGAGAAAGTTCTGATCTCTATCGTTTTCGACATTCCGTCGTTTCTGGAGCTTTAATTGGCCTTTTCCATTCACTTTCATCGCTGATGTAACTCGAAAACGGAGATGGCGCTTTGGTGTTTAATATTTTTAATAATTAAAACTGCGTTTGCTAGAAATCGGAATTTACTTCCTCCGCGAATTCCCTAGAAAAATAATTTTTCTTAGACCCAGATAATCCTCGGATGATAATGTCCTTCGGCTAACCAGCTAACCAGTTCAAGTTGCCGCTTTATTTGGTAGCCTGACACAGAAGGTCACCTTCCCTTGATTTTCTAACTGTGACATATTCTTGCCTGCTAGTCCCAGGTGATTCGACGCTGTAAGTGGAACTGTAGCAATAGCAAGGTCTCTTTGAAAACGTCGCGAGCCTCGAATTCTTGCGTCGCGCTGCCCCTTGCAATTAGCGTCGCACGTGTTGGATTCGTTAGTCATCAAAGTACGCTGGAATCGCTGGATAAATCAGCCAAAGGAAACTTCCAACTTGGCGAAGGAGGAAAAATCATTATTATTCGAAGGATTGCTCTCAAACTTGTGCATGCATTACAGAAGTATATGCTATGTAGTCTTTGAACAATGGGTTCTTGCAAACAAATGATCGTTTCTTTGTCTGGACTGGAGTCACGCTCCAGAAATCAGTGCTAGATCGGGCGAGCAGTACCTAGAGCACCTAGGGTATACATACCACCGGAGTGGGCGGGAGCAACAAGTTCGGTGTGGTCATGGTTTCCGTGGAACACGGAACTTCCTCTTAAAGGCCCTGAAGCACATATCACTGACGTATGCGAACCGCGTCATTTCAGACCGGGGTCAACGCACCAATGCCAGTGGAAAATGATAATGTTACCATTCAAACAAATCCCGATACCAAACCCATCATTATCCCAGCAATCATCCGCTGATTGTAGGATTTCAGGATAATGCGGCACAGTAAATCTGATGGTGGGATTTATAAAAAGAAGAGGTCATCAAGATTTAATTCAATGGATGGAAAATGGGAGTTACACTGCTTTGGAAAATCCCGGTTGAATTATGAAGGGGAGGTAATGCAGTGCGCGGATGGGAGGAATCCTGTCACGCGGCCTGGGCTAATGGCGTTGTTCGGGGGCTGACAGTGTTTTGCCGAGCAATAACTGACGTCAGTGGGCGATTGGCGGAGCCCCGCGGCATTATTTGGAGAGCGGCTCTGTCATTATCGGGCTCGGCCGCTCGTCAGGCATTCTAATATTAAAATGGGAGTGCAACGGCCGGGAGCGCGCGATAGCGCTCGAGGAGATGATGATGTGCGGTGTGTGTTCGATGTGTATGGGATCCTATCGTCATTACTAGTTGGTTGTCTCGCTTCTGCCCTCGGCGCGCGGTGGAACTGTACGCGTTTCCTTGTCGAGGCTTTCTGCCCGAGATATTATTATGCAAGCTCGCCACCCACGCGACTCACTGCCACTCGTCCGATCGCCACTCTCTCTTACTCCCGCACTTGGCCGACCTGTTCGTCCCTCTTTCTCCTTCTCGCTCGCTCCCCCGTGCCACTTTCTAATAGTCGCCGGGGTACTCGAGTGCACTCGGCCACCACCAACTCTCGGCGTGCGAGCGGGACGACGCGATACGCCGCCGCTGCACGCCCGTAGAGGATGACGATAGGGAGAGATGTGGAACGGGGACACGGCGAGCATTACTCGATGCCATTACTCCACTGATAGCGAGAAGAATCGGCCGAGCACCCGCCGGCAAAATGTGCGCGGCCTATTTTTCCCGAGCGATGACGTACACTGCGCCGATCGACTCGCGCGCGCCTCTGTTGTGTTTTCGGGATTGTAAACAGATGATGTTCATGACACACTTGATATTTCGGTGGCGTTTTTGATTTATTATTTTCATTGAATCTGCAAGTGGAATTTTATTTTACGTCAAATAATAACTTTTCTGTCAATTTACGTTGGCACGTCCTTGAGTTTTGTCATTTTTTATCTAAAAACCTGGTCGAGTCGAGCGGAATTTTGGTGATACTGGGACAGGAATATTGTTCATGAAGATTATTCTTGGAATACGTGCCTCTCCAACTCAGCATCATTTCTTTAGATAGAACGTCACTCCAGCCGACGATTTAGGTGCTCGCTTTTCGCGGTGCATAAAAAGGAGAGAGGAGAGTCCTGCGGGAGAGGAGAACTACATAACTATCAGTCTGCTCGAATTTTGTCTCCCCCTCGTAATCCAGGCTATGGGCCTGTCCCTCTTTCTCTCAGTCTCCATGTATATCTGGTGCGTGCTCTAGTGGTCGGACAGTGGTACCGTAACAACCCTTTCTCTGTGAGGTCGACCAGGCAGATTCACCATTGGCACGGCGAATAAAATCCTCCCCCCTGCCCGAGGGGGGCATGGGGGGGGGGGTAGCGGAGCTTTTTCCCTCCCTCGCTCACTCTCTTTCACTCGGCGCTTTTCTTTCTCTGGCGGTCGGGCAAGCTTTCCTCTCTTTTCTCCTCGGCGCGTACAATGCGAGGCCGGCCCGGGTTTCACTGGCTCCCGTCGGCGAAACAATTCCGCGCCGGCCGCAGTGTGTCCGCGAGGGCACTTTGTCCGGCGCGAACAAAAGGGCCTCGGACAATCCTGCGTCATCCGTCACACTTTGCTTCGGCGCTCAACGCCTAATGAACTTTTTTTCTCCGCCGTCCTCTCTTTCTGGCGGCGGAGCTCCGCCCTTCGCGGCTCGCTCGCACCTCATCCCCGCAACAATTGCGCTGCGTGCCAGCACGTTGAATAAGGGTGAGCCACCCGCAATTTCATTCCAACTCGGTTTCGATCGCGGTGACTGATTGGCGGGGTTTTCTCGGGGGCTTGCGGCGAGGGTAATTTGGAGGGGGGGTCTGGTGTTGCAAGAATGTGCGACGAAACTAGAGTAGGATGATTTAAAGAGATTTTTGTTTATGTTTAATGATTGATTAGATCGATTGAATGTTCAGGGTTAGTTGCTATTACTTAATCAGCGGTGATCAGTATTGAAAAATGGAATGCATATTAACTTCTTACAAATAATATCTTTAAGACTGCTAAGGTATGAATTTGCACTTGGTTTGGCACGTGAAAAACCCATCGACTGAACCGATTTCCCGCAAACTTGGTTGGCCAGTCAAAGTGTTAAAGGAGAGCGATTACTCGAGAAACGCAATCGGCTTCACAGGGGAACTGATAGGCTAATTATCGATTATCCGAATACGCCGATTGAATACTTGACGGCCAAGAATGTCGTGCGAGCGATCAAACAGGTGTGTTAATCATCGATTACCTATGAAGCGTTGCTCATTATAGCGAGCGATGTAAATTGGCCTCGAGATCCTGCCTGGGGTTGGTATATTCCGATTTAAAGGAACGATCAGAACGTAAACGTTCTGTGATGATGCGAAATTACTAAATGTGCGAAACCTAATTTATTGCCAATTATATAAGATTAAGATAGCTATACCAGGATTATTATCTATTAATCATCCCTGTTAACGGTTTCGTTATTCGCCGACTATTTGCCATTTAAACCTTTGATGAAATAATGATCTTTTAATAAGTAATTTAAGTTTGAGGGATAATTCGTTGCTTATATCGATTTTAAAAATGTCCAATAATGAATCCCTGGCAGGGCGTAGTCGAGCGAATGACTGTGAGGACCGCCGGAAGTGTTAGCGGAGGTCGGTGTTTGCGATCTAGTCTCTAGTGACTAGACTCGAGTCAAAGGAAGTCGAGAGGAGGATGCGCCTCTCCACGCATCGAGACCTAGCTGCGGCGGCGCAGGAGAGGACGCTTGCTCGCAAGAGCTATTCAACGGCGGCTCGTTGTAAACAATGAGTTCGTGCCCGACCCAGATTCTAAGCCCACGTAGAAAGCGGACTCGCTTGCATAATCCGCAGCACTCGCGGTCTGCCGTGCCCGGCTATGCTTCGTGTGCCACGTGAGAGAGCGAGAACGAGTGGGGCGACAGAGCACGACAGGAAGGTGGGAGGACACGTTGCACGACAGAGAGCGACGCCACACACATTCGCTACACCTGTGTGCCAGGGCACCCGCATCTGCGATAGCCACACACCAATTGCACTAATCCGAAAGCGACCCTCCTGTCTCGGCAATGCTTGCTTGTGTACGTCCTCCCTCGCTCTTTCCACGACCCCGTTCATTTGGGCCAGTAGATCTCCGCGACAGACGTGTACAGTTTCGTGTTTTAATTTCGCTGACGGAACCGAGTTTGGACGGGTCGGATAGTCGGATTTGATTTTTTAGGGTTTTAGATTGGTTTATCAAGTTTTACTTGAAGTTGTTGGCGGAGGAAATCGTTGGCAATCAGATCTATTGGATTTGAAGCAGGTAGTTTTGTGTTATCTACAGGTCTTGACTAGACGCTCTTCCTCGTTATTACATAATTACAAAATACTGACGTCATTGGCCAATGGAGGACGCGCGTGACGCAGCAATGGCAGCAAACATTGGCGAAGCAGTAGTTAGTGTTTGTACACTCAAATTTGTATGCGAAACGGAATTATTCTGTTATTGAACAGCATTGGAAGTTCGGAGTTTTTCAATTTCGTCGTTAATACTGGTGATTTCGAAGATATCTCTCAAAACATGTTGGAATCAACAAGTTCGGCTAATTTAACCTCGGCCCTTGGAATAATTTTACCTGCCACCAGCAGAATTCCGCCTCTCTCGCCTTGGCCAGCAGCCAGATTTTTTAGTCCCTCGAAGACTGATTCGACTGCCACGAATCGGCGGTGAATCCTACAGGCTGACGCAAAAGCCTGCATTCCAAAATATATTCTGCCTGAAAATTCTTTTTTAAGTATGAAGTATATGAATTGTTTGATAAAGTGTTTGGGGTTAAGTTTTGTAGTAAGTCGGTTGGATCGAAGGGTTAAAAGGGCGGAAGTCGATCGATTTCGAGTAAGTGGAAAAGTTGACCATCGCGATAAAGTTCGACAGTGGTGCTCGAGCGGCATAGAGTATCTCGGTGAGTGGTAAGTGGAGAGGCATGTGAGTACGAACGGGAGGAAGCAGATGGCGAAGAAGAAGAAGAAGTAGCGTTCCCGTTAGGGCCAGCACTTTCACCCGGATCATCACGACCCAGATGATCGCCGAGGTCCCTCTAACGGCTCCCAGCTCTTTTCTTCCACTTGCACGAAACCGTTCTGCCGCTGCCGTCGACCAACTTGCTCTTTCTCGAAGCCCCTCGAATCCCTGAAAGCTAAAACTCCGTGCTTTTCGAACGACATAACTTCAGGTGCAGTTTCGAAAGCTTCAGATCACGTGAATACTTATTGGTGTCGACCTTTAAAACTATTTGTCTGATCGAATATATGAATATTGAAATATTGAATTTGCCTGACGAAAATCTCTTTATAATTAAATGTTAATAGTGAAACTGCGCAGTAATTCTGTTATTACGCAGCGTACACGTGGCTCGAAAAAATGTCAGATTTACCTACAATAACTTAACAGCAATTTCAGGAGGAAGTTTAATTCCAGACCCTGTCCATGTAACTCCTTACTCAACCTCTTTACAGTATGAAACAGACACAGTGTTTAATTCAGTGTATTTTAAAGAATTCCCCGGAATCCTCTAGGGGATTCTTTATATGCGAGGAGGCGCGCGAGGGAAGAGCGGCGTGGAGGCAGAGTGAAGGGCGAAAGGGGATGTGGCATGGCCGGGAACAGGTTCCTGGGAGACTGGGAGCCAGCCAGGTCACTCACCCACATTCTACAAACAGCCAAACAGTGCCAGTACCCTCCATGTTTTACCAAAACTCCTCGCCTTTCCCATCTCTGCTTCTTCAAAATACACAACCAGTCCAAAAGAGTTCACGAGAGAAGATTCACTTATTCTGCGATGCCCATCTTTTAGAAAATCCATTCAATCCAGTTGATTTCGAAGTAATAATTCTATGTATTAATATGGGAGAACAGAAGACGCGGCGGATGTTTGAGAATGTTTGAAGAGTGGAACAGGGCGAGGAAACTCAATGGCAGGCTAGTTCCTCGGCGTGACCCTCTTCAAGGTTGTCAGGACTTCTCCTCGGCGGTGGCTCGTTCGTTTTCACGCGTAGTGGCTCTGCAACAGGCGTGAGAGCACCGAGCTCTGTGTTCCTTTAAAGATGAAAGCATGATAGAGCGCTTGAACCAGGCGTAGGGCTCGCTAGATCCCTGGGATCAATCGTGACACGGCAACCTGTTTCAGCTGTACGGTTGTCCTTTAATAATACTCATCCAATAAAACCGATCCAAGAACAAAATTAAAAAAATTGCTTTTCGAACAAATTTATTATAGAAAGAATTATTTTATTCCCTAACAAAGGACGGAAATTCTTACGATCGCAGATGAATGGAGAAATGCATAGAAAATTAATAAATTAATATGCGAAGGGGGAAAATACACGATGCGACCGCTCTTTCTTTCTAACATTGTCCCGCCTTCCCTCAACACACTAGTCTTTATCTGAGTAGTCGTTCCATTCGTCGCGAGACTTTGACTGACGCTCGGCCGATTTTGTCGTGACATTTGGCCGCGACACAGGAGACCTTTACTATCGTTCACCGGCCAAGCTCTATATTCTCCGGCCTGGTGTCAGTCGCTTGATGGGGGGGTCGAGTTTACATACATAATAGAATGCACTTATTCGCATTGGTGCTTTAACGAGCCAGTGGCAAAGGTAGGAGGCAGCAGGGGGGATACCATTGTAATTACATCTCATATTGACGCTGTCTGTGTGTGTGTGTGTGTGTGTGTGCGGCCTGCATATATTTCACACGTACATACATACACGGCGAAATATAGATTTATTGACCGTCCAATTATACCGCGTTATCATCGCTCTTGTACGCTCGTGCACCTGTGCTGTCCGCCCTCGTCGCTCGCTCTGCCTTCCTTGTCGAGAGTCGAGCGATTCGAAATGATTGGCGATGCTGGGATCGAATGCGAGGTATCAAAATTTACTGATTTTGAAAACTGGACAAGGTTTAATGTAAAATGAGTAGATATGAATAGAATTTGATCTGATTAGAATTGTTACATTTTAATAAATAATACCTTACTCGTTTACTACTTTCCTCCCGATTGAAGTACATAGGAGGTTTTTGGTTGTCCCGAGGAGCTGTAAAATCGGCCGATAGTCGTATCAGTGTGTAGGTAGTCAGGCCCGAAAGAAAATCCACGGGATGAGGCATCTGTTTCGGTAAGCCGGTCTTCCGTTGCGACCCAGTTTTATTATCAGCCGCTTTATTAGCTTTGGAGCTTCTTATCAAAAGACGGGTGTGTGTTCATCCAGTATTTTCTTCTTCCCTCTTCAACCGCTGAGACACGTTGTGATACCTGATACTCGTGGGCGGTCTTACACTCGATTTCTTCACTTCGATTCAATTTTTTAAAAGATTTAAAATAAAAACCACTGTTTAAAACTAAGAAAGGAAAAGTGAGGATGTAACATTATAAACGTAGTTTTTCGGGAGAGTTTTGGAGCGTGATTGTATCAATGTATTCGTGTGTTATCAGTCGGTTCATCGCCGAATCTCGGCGCTCCTTCTCGGGAGCAGCGGCTTTTTGTCTCTTTATCGAATTTCGTGCCAAATAGCGCGATGGCGATAACTCTCTTATCGCCAAATACTTAACTTATCTCGATGACCTCGTTGCCCCCGTATTTTCTGGCGACCTCTGCTTAAGCCAGCACTCTAGGCACCGTCGGAATTTAGGCTGCTCTACCTACGCGTGTGACGAGTTTCCCTCGCACTAACTTCCCATCAGCTGTAACTGTACTAACGAAATTTTGATTATCTTTGTCATAAAACTAAGAAAATAAATTGTTTGTAGCATCTTAGTTTCACAGCTAAAACTGTAGAAATTGATGATTTTTCAAGAGTTTGAACATAGAAATTAAGATTCAGCAACTAAGAAATCAGTGGTTTACAGTAACAATTGCAAGTGTTTGGTGGACAACGACATACATATGGATTCTGTGTAACACGCATATCTTGCCAATGAAACTGCATCTAACAGGCTTTTAGTCAAGCGACAAGTGTATTGCTAATGGCTGCGTAGAATATGCAAAGCGTAGTTTGCAGTGGTAGCGCGTATGTGAACTTACATAAATGTTCTAATTTACCTTGAAGCTTTTGCATCTGCTTGACGTCGGAATCCGAAAGAAGTCCTGTTGCATGTGCATCAATGTTGGCACAGCAACTTTTGTTCCCACAGTGAGGTCACTCTTAATGCAGTTTTACTGAGACTTCGGATGGAATGTCAGTGTATAATATTTCATGGTGGTGTAAATAAAATTGATAAATTTATTATTAAACTAATTAACCTAATCCGAATTATTCCGAATTAATTATGTTTAAAGGATTTTGAATATTATTCTGGCTTAAAATTGTGCAAAGTTGATCCACTTTCATGGAACGACTGGCAATTAGCACTCGACATTTCATCGCATGTGAACTTCAATTGCCCGCAAAAAGAATCGTAGACCTTTCTAGCTTGTTCCTCGCTCAAGGTGCAGAAACTTTCACCGTCCACGGTCGTGGTTGGGAGAGCAATTATTCTGCTCGAAGTCACGATGCCCGAGATGGATCGGACTCGCAATCGTCCGTGCTTCGGAGCAATTTAGCGCAGCGTACGTTCCAGACCTTTCGATTGCTCTCGCGTGCTGAACCAGTTCTGAAAGTATACGCTTTTCCGGTGGCATATTGGTCCATTGGTTCAATGTCGAAAGAGTGTGGACACACCTTCGAATTGTCGGTCGAAACGTTCGTAGTAGGCTGATGCAATAACTAACTCAAAAAGGCTGACAAGTCCTTTTGATTAAACCAATTGAAAATTGCTCATAGAATTTTGTCATGAAAGTTCGATTATATTCGTTCGAGTGAAGTTTGCTAGAGAAAAGTGCGAATTTGACTGTCGTGCCGAAATGTGATAACACTGAAACGTAATTATTTCGAGGAGCGAAACGAATCGAATATAAAATTTCAATTATTTAATTTTCCATAAATCTTCACATTGTAATTAACAAATACGTATTCGATATATGTAGTTCGGTTCAGGTATCAGGACGCCGGTGAGCAGCTGGTGAATCTCAGGCTGGTTGAATTTATTACTCCATATGTATACATAGACACGTTCCAATTGAGTGTGCACGCGTTGGCTATGTAGCGGCGCTTTCGACAATCGAATTAATTGCTACTTTCTGTCGCTACGCCTGCTCCCCGAGCACACAATGCGGTTTTCTATTTCGCCCTGGCTGGTCCACCATTTGCCAATTAGCGAAACTAATTAACCAGGCTGCTCACGTGCGTGCAATTTGTGGCGATTTAGCGCTTTGATTTGATATCTTTGGTCGAATAACATTCCATGTGGATCCATCAAGTGTTGATCAAACATCCAGCTAATTGGTATTGTATACTAAAATATGGACAAACTTCTATCTGTTATCGAACTTCAACAGGATGATTCATTTGCCTCAATGCCTGTTTATTGATTTTCTTCAGAATTTTTGAAGATATCTCCTTCGTACCACATAATTACGACTTCTGGCCGACTAATTTCACGTAGGATCATAATTCTCGAGCTAAAGCTATCGAAAAAATGTTGATATCAGGCGAGTTGGAAGAATGTCGAAAATACCCCTGCAAAAATGTTCGATTTTTCGAAGATTGTGGAATTTGCTGGAATGCTTGATATTTCTTCAGTTTGAGTCTAAAAACTAAGATTCTTGAAAGAGAATCAAGGAGCGAGCCAAGGAGAAACACTAGCTAGTAATATAAAACGAAATTAAAGTTTGCGAAATCATTAGAAAATGTCCATTTTCCGGCTACCTCATTACGCATAAGAATGAGACCGGCACGTGCTCGTGTGGGAAATAAGCGGCGAGTGCGTAGGAAAGAAAATCGTACGAATTCCAGAGGCGGCCGAAGTACCGCAAAGCGCTCGATTCCATTTTCGCGCTGGGAAACTGGCGCAAAAACTCGGCCGTCGCCACGCCGGAAAATAGCTGGGTGAAACTTGGGCTCGCTGGCAGTGCAGCCTTCATGCATACATACGTGTCTGCATGTACAGGGTGACCCAGACGACTGCTCAGAGACTGCTCCGATATGTCGTATTATTTCCAAGTATTTACAGTGGAAAATGTAGTATTCGATCGTCAACCATAAGAGAAACAATGGAATATAAACTAAGTCGAAAGCTCATGCTATTCCCAAAACCCCAGCAGAAAAACGATGGCGTTCCAACCGGATTTGACAGTTACATATCGGGTGTACTAATCAGGATTTATCACTGTAGAATGGAATGCTCGGATTAAAATGGATTACCCAAAATCTAACAAATGTCCCGAGCGCTCCAAATTCCACCAAGAAAATTCTTCCAACGACGATTCATCTCCCATCAGTATTAAAGTAAAAAATAACAAAAATAGATTTTCCTTAATGCTATCTCATCTTTATTCCTCTGTAGAAGAGTGATCGAGTGCAGAGTAACCAGAGACTTTTGGGCGACCCTGTAGAGTGTGCAGTGCACTCACACGAGCTCAAGTGCGCGCGTATGCGCATGCACGTGGAGATATCCGAGATACAGTTAGTCGACCTTGTCTGGGCGATATTAAAAAATAAAAACGTCAGCCGGAGCGCGCCAGTATGTATTTATTGACTCTCCAGGCTTACTGGCCGCTGACCACCATGCTAGCTACAGGCCGAATGAACAAGAGAGACCAGTCGCAATTGCCACGGCGACGAGACAAGAACACCGCGAGCGTAAGTCGAGTGGGAGAAAGAAGGAATGCTGTTCGCGCGGTGCATTCCCAGTCACGTGCTCCTCGCACGGCGCTGTAATTTTATTGTCGCGCGAATAAATATTGCTGGCCACTTAGAACCTCCTCTCTCTCTGTCGCGTCTCTTGCGCCGGTGCTTCTGCGCTCCCCGCGGCTCCCTCGCCTTGGTTTCTGTCAGTCCTGTTTCCCCAGGATGCGTCTGCCGGCTATTGCTGCCCCGCACGCCATGCTTTCTACGAGCGCTGGCGTGCGCGACGTGCGCTCGTACCTTCCCGATATTGCCGGGCTATAAATGAGACGTGGCCGCCCGCTCGCTCGCGCTCTGCTCGACTCGGCTGTTCCAGCGCAAAAATTATGGTGCCGTTCCTGGTTTATAGTTTTTGCGCGGCCGCAACACGCGCCGTGTGTCTTAAGTAAGTGCTCGCGGAAGAGTCAGGTGCCTCGGTCGGACTTCAGTATGGAATGGTAGAGTAGCCAATGATTGAGAGGTTTCGAATTGTTTTTTTGAGATTGTATTATCAATTTGAAATTTGAAACGACTGGCTTGAAAGGAGTTTCGTTTCCTTTATTTACATAAAGCAACGAAATAAATTTCTTCTCGTTATTCTTTTTAGTATTTCTAGACCGAAAACTTCATCAATTGGCCACACCTAAATACATTAATTAGTCGAGATTTACTCCAAAGATTTCATCTAAAGTACTCCACTATTCCCAAAGTTTAAACTTCCCCATAAATTTCAATAGAACACGGAAGCATTCGGTACGCACACGAAATGTACCGCATGCGTGTGCGCTCCTGTGCCAGGCGTTGGTTATGTATATTCGTGTATATGCAGCGGGGTGTGGTGTGTATTGGTGTTTCGAGCACGTGTGCCAGCATCGTCGCAGTCGTCGATGCCTGCCGGTGCGCTGGGCCTCCTCTCCGTGTTATGTCACCGAGGGAGCGCGTATGTATCGGGGTCAGTGACCCCGACGTGTGCTCGGAGCGTGGCGACGACCCCTCCGGCCGCCTCTCTTGCTCATCTCCCCCTCTCGCTCCCTGTCTCTCTCTCTCTCGACACTGCTCTGCTCGCCGTGTCCCGGCCAGACGAAAATTCGACAACGTCTGTCTACATTCTGCCTACTTTTGATAGTTTTTCAAAAGTTCTTATGAAAACAAACCTAGTTTTCTACCTCTTATTTATTAATAAACAAATCGCCCGTGGGAATACACGCTGGACAATTTCTTGTTTCAAATCTTTAAAAAAATAACACGATTTTTTCCGGTTTTATTTATCAACAAACGCTCGACAATGCTGCTTGTTTGCATTCCTTACTATTTTCCGGAATAATTGAAAGAGAACTTTGTGCTTCGTAATACATATAAAATAGGTATAATTAATATCAATTCGAGGCAGCGAGTGTGGAGCATGACGGGCAATTATAAAGTTTCGGGAAACTGGAGCACTGGGTGCGTGTCCCAATTAGAAAGACTGTTTCGCTTTTGGAACTGGTAGAAGCCCGGCTGAAAATTCCCGTTGCAGACAGCAGTTTCGCCATGAAATTTTGAATAGGAACTTCCTTCAAGCCCCGCAGTGACCCTCTTGACAATTTCGGTGGGGCCGACATACATTTTTCCAGGAACTCCACGTATCTTGCTTTATTGTCACAGGGAAGTTCGCCCGGGGTTTAAATGGGGCCGGGCTATTGTGAAGTCTGTCGTTTTGCTCGTTAAAAGTCCTGGATTCATGTCGGTCTCGCGTGCCTTGATATACATATTATGTATACCTTGCCCACGAAAACGCTCGGCTAAGTCCTCTTGCTTAATTAATACTTATTTAATGTTTTACCCACGTGTAATTGGATGGGATGAGATTCGGTGCGTATGTCTAATAAATGTCTAAATCAAGATGTAATTATTCTACATAATTCGAATCATGCTTCCGAATCACTTTACATTTGTGAGTGAATATTAAATTCGATGGCAATTAACACCGAAATTGCAGTTGAATCACTTTCATATTGCATTGTAATATGAATTTATACAATTAACTCTGAGTCGTTTATTTAATTTGTTCTTGAGCACGTTAAAGTACCGGGAATACTTGCACGCACAAAAATGTCTTGTACGCCGTTAGAGGGATTTCGTATGCGCTCGATATCACGGGGAACACGCGCACGCGTGTAACTGGATAGTAGAGCGTGTGCTATAAGCGTGCGAGAGGATAGGCGGACGCGGACCGAGCGCGGATGCTGCGTCGGAGAAGGCTCCGCCGTGTCTTCTGGTGAATGAGAGCGGCACAAAAGGCCTCGGGAAGAAAAGCCGAGCGGTACGAAGGAGAAAGAGGCGAGTAGCGAGGAGAACGGAGCCAGCCTCGTTACGTCGAGGCATAAAAAGCTTTGGAGACAGGATAATAGCTCGCGCACGACTGATAGAGTGAGACAGGTGCGTGCGTGCGGGGGAACGATGTCGAAGAAGTCGGCGGGAAAAGCCTACGTAAGACAGAGAAATGAGGAATCGAGCGAATGTCGTATACACCGTAGCCCAGATGTGTCCTCTGATGAGACATCCGTCGTGCGGAACACCTGTCGCCAACATTTCCCAACCTTCCTGCCCAGTTTAAAATGCGAAATTGCCATGCTACGGAAATTCATGCAAAACGTTTCGTTTTAAGTATTCTATTTTAATTTTAAACACAAATTTTAAGGGAAACTTAACTTCTGCAATCTAAGAAAGTAAAGTTTTAGTCCAAGTTTCATTCTTTTATTGCAAAAATCGGGGGTAAATTGGGTTGTTGTTTCTTTTGGGGCGAATTTTTGCATCGCCGTGTATGTAGAAAGAACTGGCGACAAGATAGACGGGTGACAGAGAGAAAGAGAGGACACAGAACGCGGTGGTGTACGATGGCGTATGTAGGGCAAAGGGCTGCCGGGATCAATAAATTCCTCTTTCCCCTTTACCCACCCCCTAGCTGCCTGGAGGTCAGGCCTAGTACACACTATCAGGCCGTGCTCTTTTCGACAATGACGACGGCGTCCATCTGTTCCCAGGAGCTCGCAGTTTAATCATTCAGCGACGGAGTGCTGCATCTGGAAAGAATCGATTCTTTCCTCGTCCGATCGAAGCTGCCACTTTTCCACTTTTAGCTCAACCGCCAGACTCAAATTGCAGCTGTATTTGTTAGTAATTGCCTAATTACAAGCTTTGGAACAATACATAACAAATTCAGAATTGTTTGTATTGCTCAAGGCGAGGATTAATAACTCTGTAGTAATTTCATTACAAATTATATAATAGTAGATCCTAACAGGAAAATATGCGAGGGACTAGAATAATTCTAGTGGTGGATGTTTCAAGGCTACTGTTATTATTACTACCTGTCCGACAGTTTCGCGATTTATGGAGCAAAAGTGTCTCACTGAAAGACTGATAAAGCATTCTGACTACGCCAATGCAATGCTACTTGTCGCTGGCTAAGAGACCAGATTCGTTCTCCTGGAAAGACAGGTCCTGGCTCATCCGAAACTTCACTTTCTTTCGCGCAACTAGGCTAGACGTAACGCAGCAGAAAAGTTTCGCTGGCGGCGGGGCTCGCGCCAAACGCGAACCTAACTTCTTTTGCTTTAATTCAAGACCGCTCAGCTGACTCTCGGCCTCCTCCTCCTCGCTTTCACCACTTGGCAGAGATCGCGCCTACACACCACGTGCTCGACGGCTCCGACCGCCAGACGAATTTGCCCGAATTCTGCCACTTTGATGTGGTGGGAATTCGCCAGACCGCAGAATCGTTTTGGGAAATGTTTACTGTTGGTAACGAGATGAAAGTATATGGTTAAAAAGAAATTCTTACGCCATGTAATTGTATGGACTATGTCGATACGGTTGAGTTTGCGGTTTTGTATTTCCGAAATTATTAGCGATCATTAACAAATTTGCATTTACTCGTCTCCAACATTTTTACATCAGTAAAACTAGAATATCAGTTTCTTTGATATAAAATGATTTTTGCTTGGATGTTTCTATCAATATCTCCAAGAGAAATAACTGAAACGCTTAAACATCTTGAATAAACCAGTTTCGCATATTACACAAGAGTTGTAAGTTGTTGAAAAGAACTTGGAGGGCGGAATTTATTCAGGATAATTCGCGGCACACGGTGGGATGAAGGAAACTTTGCAACACCATTGCCTCTCGTAAAGCTGGCACCGCGGCGAGGAGCCCCGGCAATAAGGAAAGAGAGTCCTGTAGAAATCATAAAAGAGCAGCAAGGCTGAAGTAAGTCGGTCATGGATATTTCTCGAACGTTTTGCGTTGTAAATAGCAGCCGACGCTCGCAAGCAGGGCTCCCTTGCCGAAGGAATTCTGTATTCTTCGCGGAGCCGCATAATACAGAACGTGACTCAATTATTGTAATTACTTTTAATTAGCATAATTACGCTGGCGTCGCTGTTGGTAGATAAGCACCGTCTAGCTCCGTATCTAAAAAATACCTTCTATTTCGAGAGATATATTATGTTTTATTGTTAATATGAATCATTTCTTATTTTTAAACTGTTTCTGAAACATTTCGACGTTTGAAATTTTAGTCAACGTAACTTTTTAGTTGCTAAACTGTTCTTTACATCTACATAGTTAATTGATTACTTCTCTACTTCCTGATTATAAAAAATTCTAAATGAAATTATAAAAAGTGCGTTTCGAAAGTGATCGTGAGATTCAGTATAAGCCGGAATGTCTCCGTCGATAGTGAAAGTATCTTTCGACGAGGGTTTAAAGTCCGCCGAACTTGGAGCCATTCCCAAAAGGGGGCCACTCTAACTCCAGCCAACTGGCACCAGAATAAGACGCGAAGGTTCCTAAGTAGAGACGTAAAGGGACTGCGGCGTCCTTTCAATTTCAAAAATAGTCCCAGTCATAGTGGGAGTCCCACTCCTCCACGTATGCCCCGGTTGAAAATCACTAAGGAGATTTGAGTAAACCCTGAATCACACATTTCACACGCACCTTGACTAATATTTAGCCTGTGACTCATTTTCCTTGTTAGAACAAAAGTATAGAATATTTTGAATTTCGAATTCGTCGAATTTCCTTGGATATTATACATTTTTGGGCATCGAAATCCTCATTTCCACGAATATTTCTATTCTAATAATGAGACTCGTGTATTGTTCCACGTGCAAACCGAGCTCAAGGAGAACGGTGGCTCATGTCAAATAAGAGATACCCAAGAAACGAAGAAAGCGAGAAAGCTTCCTTGTAGTGTCCGTCGTAGGAAAGTATGTATATTTTCCGGTGGGTTCTGTGTAACAAAGTCACTAGTAAAAGGGGAGACCTCATCCCTTCGTGTGTGATCGGCGCCTTTGATGGTCACCATGGTAACTTGCCGCTCTATCTCCTCTCCTCCCTTTCCTAGTGTGTCTTTCACACTTGCACCTGCCTCTTTCCTCCATTTCCTCTCTCCCTCGCTCACAGTTTCACCCACCCTCTCTTCGAATATTCGAGGCCTGGTTCACTGCTCCTTTTTCCCTGGCGTGCTCTGCTTCCTCCGTTGGCTGTGTGCAGCAGCGGCTGCCTTCACTTGCTGGAGACGAATTTCTTGGTCAGCCAGAGAGACCGGGAATTTCGCTGGACGAATTTCTCGGAACGGTCCAGCTACTGCTTTCTCATAGTCTGTTTTCCCCAGATAACTTCTCGAGTAATAACAAGCCCCGTTGAAATGAAATTGTCGCAAGAAAAGTTATTGTAGAAACGTTGTATCTTTGAGAAAATCAACTCTTTCATTTCCTAATATAGGTTTGTCCAGTCTGATCAACTGGTTATTCTTCGGCAGAATGATTTAAGTGTACAATTTTGAGGCAGCTAAAGGGTTTGTGGTGGTTTGACTCTCCGAATAATTCAGCCAGCGACAGTGCTGGTGGGGGTTGTAAATTTTTACGAGGGCTTCGAGGAGGCAGCACTCCTTCAAATTGGATGGTGGCCGTCGCTTCAGCACTGAGGAATGTTATTTCGAGTCCACCCGAAGACTCCAACTTTTCTACCCCCTCACTCTCGGTCTCGCCTTTTTGCCCATCGCTCAGACCTTTTTGCTCGTCCCCCTTTTTTATATTTCGGTATGGACACGCCCGCGCTTCGGGCTGGCAGGGCCGATGATTAGTCGCCCTCGCCTTTGAGTTCGCTTCTTTTCATCGCGGCGAAGTTTAGACGGCGCGGCTTATGTGCATATTAATCCTGGTCCTCGCCGCGAGGACACGGTGGCCCTCATCGTTCTTTGATATGGAACGGTACTGATTAACGAAGATCGGCCGACTGATGGATCAAGGGAGAAGTACATGTCATTGGCTAATAGCTGGAAAGGATTCCGTATATTCTGGAGACAATGCTTTTTTCATATTTCCTTGTTTTGAAGTTCTACGAATAGTTATTATCAAACTGCAGAACTTTATCGCAAATCGAAGAATACGGATTTGTATTGAAATTGAGATTCTCAAAGGCTAAACCCCATTTCGTGAGAAACCAAATATCGCTGCGGGAGAAAGATTAATTTTATTATTATCATAGTTCGCTAAAACAAACGTAGGTATTTTAAAGTCACAAAAGAAATTGTCCCGAAGTCGAGACCTAGCTAAATCGCTTCTCAGGACTGAGACGGTTAAATCCGAGCTGCGCGCTGCACGTTGCAAACCACACGTGTATAATTGTGAGCTGCTGGAATAAGACTTCTGGAGAACTGATAGCGATCGGCACGTTTTGGGGAATGGGCGAGAAAGTGGAAGAAATGCAGGGACCACCACGTCGTCTTCGCGAGGAGGTCCATGTCCGGAGTTGAACATAAAAATAGAGGCGGAGAGTGCACACGTGTGTCTCCGCAAGTTTCCCCTTTACGCCCGCCCGGGCTTCCTTGGAGTCGAGAGCTCGCTTTCTCCGTTCTCGCTCGCTTCCCGCACGCTCTCTCCGCCGACTATTCCTGGCCGGGGCACATCCTTCCTCGAAATTCTTTCGGCGACGCCGACGCCGTCGACGCCCCGCGCCCGCTCCTTGATGAAAATATTTCTCCGCCTTACCTTGGCCCGCCGCTCCGACGCTATCTCGTCCCTCCATCTCGCCCGGCTGGGTCCTAGATCAACACCCGATACCTTGAGGCATTCCGGCCCTCACCACCAATCTCAAGCCGCCCGAATAAATTCAGATACTTTCGCAGTTTCGTACCCGACGCACTGTCGCGGTCGAGTCGCATACAAAGTTACGTTTATTACGCCAGTCGCCGTAAATCGAGGGCTTGAAACGGGGGCGCGGCCCGATGAACTAAAGTCGAAAGAACCGGTAATAAAGTGTCTAATTTTAAGGAGAATTGAGAATCATTTATCATTAATTTATTAGCTAACGCTAAAATATTTCATGCGAAGGCTAATTAAAAGCCGCAAAATTGTACTTTGATCTGGTTCCGAATGGAAGAGTTGCCTATTCCTTCGACAGATTGAAGTTCCTCGGGTTCTCTCCTGACGAAGGATTAATCCCAGGAGGCGTGTTACGGGACGCTTATCCTCAGCCCCGAAATACATGCGCGTCCCACTTCTGTTAGTCGGATAATCGGCTGCCACCGGTGATGATGATCCGTTTCCTCGAAGTCCTTGCAATGCGAGAGGAGCCTTGTCTTTTCGGCCGTGCAGTCGAGAAAGGTCGAACGCTTTTTGAATCGTAATGCATATCTGACTCATTGCCGGTTTCACTTCGTCAGTTCGCGTTTGCTCCTTCCTGCCGGCGGATATTAATAATCCTCAATCGCGCGTGCCATAATTAAATCATTACTTCGTTCTCACTTTCTTACCAATGCCAAATTAACGAAGGAAATCTTTAATTTTAAAATGATTAATATATAAAATATTGTATTTTAGTAAAAGTAATAATCTGAAGGAAAATCCCAGCGTTAACGTCTCAAACAATGAGTCTTCGAAACTTTAATATCGAAGAAGGTTATTCAACCGGCAGTCAATCGGCGACAACCTGTTCTGGAATTCGAGGGTGCATTATCCCACTCCTTCCCCCCCAAACACGTGCGGATTTCCGCGTGTCAGCTGGCGCTACCCCTCGCAAGCGCTCGATGGGGAATGGGGGACACGGTGGGCGCCCTCGTGTGTCCAGTGACTCTTGCCAGAAGGTATTAACAATGTGCGTGGGGTGACTGGCTGGCATTAACCGCAGGAGGGTGGACGCGAGAAAAACTAGCCTGAACCCGAGTGTCCCGGCGGGAGTGTGGACGCCGATTAATGTGTCGCCGGGGAATTGGGTTGCGTGTCACGATACGTCAAACGTCTGGCCTCCAACTAGGAATCGCACTCCCACAGAAAGAATCGTGTCAGAAATGACAAAGTTGTTCAGGAGGGCAGAAATAATGTTTTATTCGAAACTGAATTATTATTATTCCTCATACTTTTTAAATTCGTATCTGCAGTTAGAGTCAAAGGCTGAAACTCACTTTTGGATGTTATTTACTTAGTTTAAGGCTCTTGCATTATAAGAGTTTGTTAAGCATATGTTCCATCAACTTACCGTTCTATTCACAGGAAGTTGATATTGATTAATTGCCGGCTATTTATATTTAACTCTTGCCCGATACTGGGTATTTAAAACCTGCCGAGCGATTGATCCTGAATCATACAACGCAATAATGCCTTCCAGAACAAGTCAAAGTTCTTTACCATACTAATCAGAATTAATTCTTAACTCTTAAAAAGAACTTTCCATATAAAATGTGGACCTCGCAAATTAATCATTGACCTTCCAGAATTCGGACTGAATTAACACGAAATTAGTGGAGGCTTGGCGTGTATAATGCGTGAGATTAATCGTTATTGGAGAGCCAATCGGAGTGCGGTGGAATAATTTTGGGTGACCCTGTATTGCCACTGTCGGCGCAAATATAATTGACCGGGCGCAACTGGCTCAGGTCCAGACACGAAGATCAGCGGCGAGAGAGCGCGCGGCGGCCGGTGGAGGCTTTATTAAAGTTCTGCAAAATGTTTGGCGTCCCTCTTGCGCGTGGAGTCATTAACCTTGATCGTGTTGAAGGCTGTAGCCGGCGCACGCCAAGCCAGCGCCGCTTTCTGAATAGTTTATTTTAATGGCATTGCTCAATATATCGACGCTCCTATCATTAGAACCACCTTCTCAATCGAGTTGGCTTTCAACGGCTACAAACTCGAAGAAATCGGACGCGCCGTTCCCTTGACATTTCTGGGGAGTCTCGTGTAATTCGGAGATTTATGTAACACGTGTGGCATAACTTTAAACAATCACCAATTCTAAAATCATAATTATAGCTAAAGAAAACGGTTATTTAAAATTGATTAGTCAAAAAAGGATAAAATAAAAGTATCACCTTCTAAGAAATGTGCGTAATATAATGTTTTGCAGTATACAATTAGTTTGATCGATCGATAAAGTGTCGAGAATGATTGAGTGATTAATAATGGTGTTATAATCTGTTGAACTGTGGTTGCTAGATTTAAAGGAGCCTGCGGTTTACAGGATTAAGGCCGAGATGTCGAAGTTGATCGGATCGGGGTGAGGGAAGGATTGGTTGGGGCGGTTTAACATGGAAAATGAGTTTTCCAATGATATGCCTTTAATAAATTAGTGGCTGGAGACACAGAGGCTCGCGACGTTGATGGGCCGCAGCTGAATGGCGCTTGCGGGGCTTGGGGTCCTCACCTTAAAGGGGATGTAACCATCGGCATGCGAACTTGCATGGAAATCCGACAACTCGGGCTTAATTTGAAGTAAACCGTTTAAGATCCGCAAAACTAGCATTGCACCTCTCAGTAATAAAAATAGATTTATGCAACACAATGTGGTCAAATCTTACAATTATATAAAATTAAATTGCGGAACCAGACCTTCCTCTGGTTCGAGATCATTTTAAAATGAATTCTATTTTATCAATAAGCATTTGTATTCAACAGGATCACATTCCTGTGGTTATTCTTGTTGGAATAAATTATATTCGCAATACAAAATTCGTCGGAAATTCCTTTATCCGAGGCCTTTGGCAATTTCTGGCTTTTATTCATCCGTTTTTGGATTTCACGTTTGTAAAGCCACGTGTTCCCAGGAATCCTGAATTGTTGAATGCTCGCACATAGTGTTGAAATATATTTCGGGAAAAAATATATCGGTTCGTTTTTATTTAACAGAAATGCGAACGAAATATCCTCCCTTTCCCCGCGCACGCACTCATTCGTTTATCCCGTTTTTTATATTTAATACCCAGGTTTAACGTTTGCCCATCCGCGAAGGTAATCCATGTTTTTCAATTTACGCGGCAACGTATTTGGTAGAATTCGTCTAACGTTTCCTCAACGGTGAAAAAATCGACCAGCTGTTTCATGCGCCGATTTATTTGTCTGTTTCAGGTGAGAGCGACCAGCTTTGTTTACGTGGCATGCGTCTTGTGCGTCACTCCGATAAAATCCGAGTGGCGTAGGCGAGTGCCTCCTGGAATGCAGAGTTATTGGGATTTATGCCGGCCGGGAGCTTATCTTTCGCTCGACGAATACGTATGTGCCAAAGGAACTCTTTAAGTTATTAGACCAGAAAGACAACAGTTGAAATAATCAACCGATCACAACTCACAGTTTTTCTTGTGGACTGCGATTAGTGTTAATATCAATTAAAAACTCGAGCCCCTAAGCAAGAATGGGGTGCGATTATATTAATACCAGTAAAATGGTAATACAGAATGGTAGAATTCTTTTATTTCAAGGATAATTGACAAATTTTTTCTCAAAATAGTGTTTCCTAAATATTAAAATCCGATTAAAGTTAACATTGAGAAATTGGAACCTATCAAAGAGAACGTTCAGTAAAATGGTAAACACAGAATGGTGGTTCTCCAAATGTTTCAATGTCAGTTAAAAAATATGCCCGCAAAATATGGTAATCCTTAAATATGAAAATTCAGAGATGGAATACGATCGGAAGTTTAAACCGCACTGAAGACCGCTAGGGTTTATTAACCGATACGTCCGGGATCGGATCCGCAACTATTGCGGTAGTTCCACTGGAATAGTAACAGAGGCCGATGGAAGCCGGCTGTTTTCTGGAACGCAAGGGCCCCGTATTTACCGTATTAAATAAGCGGTACCTGCGTGCGAGGTGTAGAGCGAGCGGTGTAGGCGGTATAAGGAGAGCCATGAGTCAGAACGGCATGAGAATGAGAGTATGGTGTCGGAGCTCTCAAGCAGCAGTGGGCTACGCGTATACACGTGTGCGGCACATACTTGCCGAGGTGTCGCAAGGGAGCGGGCTCACTTGGCTGGGTAATCCTTCGTACTCCCAGGCACACACTTCGCACACTTATTCGACATTGCATAATCCAGCATGAGTCCGCGAGAATCCTCTAAAAATAAGCGGCCGCCGGTGAACGCAAGCTTCACACCACTTGGGCCATTTGACTTTAGAATGTATATGTTATTCAACTTACTCTGAGTGAATTGATATTTACTTATATGTGATTCAGTCTTCATTATACATTTTTAAGTAAATTCGCCTATAAAATCTTAAGAATGTTTGCAGATTGGTCATTATGAGTATTCTTGCTTTTCTCGATTGACATGTATTTAATGATTCGATGGAACATTTATTAGAATTGTGTATGGGAGTCATGAAGATTTCCAGCTTGATTTCCACAGTTCGAAAACCGCTGTAGGTTTTTGGAAAAGTTGGGCTTAATGGTCAGCCTACGCTCTATTTCGAGCGAAAGTTGGAGCTTTCACGGGGGGGTCTACGTTAGGAAGCCTGTTACATGATATCGCGGTTTCTCAATTTAGTGCGGCGCTATGCGCGTCGATCTGATCGCCGTGCACCGCGGCGGACCGTTTGGAATCGCGAAACGGCACGCATCGAACCTTGAGATTTTCCAATCGCGTCTGTTATATCACACCCACGTGCCGTAACGCGTCAGTGGCGTGTGTCGATGCAGCGGGCAGATCGGCCGAGGTGTGTGTTACGGAATATCGAATAGGTAATAAGACACGCGGCGGCCAAGGGGGCAGGTAAAAATAGCCAGGCGAGTGTGCCCGCCAGCGAATCAAAAGGTTAACAGAAATCAATGGGGGATTGATTAAAATAAATATTGAATTTCCCTGGTGTATTGGATCCAGCCGGATGAAAATGAACGCCCACCGGTGGCAATGAGATACTCGGGCTCCAATAAATATTCATGATCGACTTGTTATTTTCGAGTTGTGATAATAACTTTATACTTTGTAAACTCATGAATTCAATACTCTTGACTTCAATCATTGGTACACTCGAATGTCGCCATCACATTTTTACAAATTTCGCCCGCAGTTCACTCTGATCGATATGATATTCTCGAACCCCCGATACACAATCCCCATTTGAGAGTGTCGAGCTACCAAGCCCCGCACAGGGAAGATCAATACAGCGACTGTGGACAATTGGAGAAATAGCATAGGGAAAAGCTGCGGAGTTGGGAGTAGCAAGCGAATTTCGTGGGCCGAGGCTAACGCAATTTATCTTACGAGTGTCTGGGCGGCAGTGTGTTGGCCCCGGTAGGGCAGGAAGGGCGAGGGAGAAGGTCGTAAAAATGCAGCGGAGGGGTTTCCACGGGTTGGTTCGTCGAAGGATAGGACTCCTGATGGGGGTTGCCGTCGCTATCGGGGATATGGCTTGAGCCAGGCTTATCCTCCTTACTCGAGATACCCAGTGGAGAAGGGCTAGGGAGCTCTAACGCGGTCGCACGTTTGATTAAAACGAATCCGGACACCCCCTGCATCCCACTGATGGGAATTGCTGCTCTTTCCAGCAGTTCCCGCTAAAGCCGCCAGTTTTCTACGCCACTTGCCGGCATTCGGCCGCTTCTAATCAATTATTTCGGTTAACTAAATAATCGGCTGTGCCGCTCCACTGAACGGATATCCTTGCTGAACCCGCGCAAGTCCAAGAACGTAGATGTCGAAGTTTATGCTTTTATGGGTACACAAGTGTTGCTTTTGCGGATTTGTGCATTAAAGTATTAAATGGGAATTTTCTGTACAAGTTGTAAAATAAATAACTTGACAAACTAATGTACTAATTAGTAGACAAACTAATTTCAATCAAACCAGTTTTAAATGCGACAGATTTCGATTTAAAGTTGATACTGATCGCAGCAAATTAATAATAACATGAAATAGTTTACTTATAATTATACAAATCTGGATGATTTTAACTAAAAAAAAGCCTATCTGATTTTTCATGTATTGTCGAGAACTTACTTCACCCTACGAACCAGTCTCACAGTAAGGGAGGAGAAGCACCCTTAGGTGCCACACTCTACCCCATAATACGTGACTTCTCTGTCTTTCCTGTTCTCAACGTCATGCCATCCTCCCTCAGGACGTGTCAGTTTATCGGGCAACGCCCAGGATCGGACAGAGGTCTCGAAACGTCGGACAACCCTGCGGCACCCTCTCTCCAACAGACCCCAACTATTTTTGCATTTTCATACTTCCATCTTCCGCTTTGACGGACCAGTGCTCTTTCACGAATTCCTTTACTCTCTCGAACGCCTTCGCATCTTTTCCTCCTGGATTTCCAAGAACTCGGACTTTTCCAACGGAATATGTACAGAACATTCAACCAATATTTCCTATTCTTCAGGATTTAATAGATTTAATATATTGTAATAGATTTAATATTTGCATAGATTTTTACCTAGATTTGCTCTTCACTCATCGACCACGTGTGTATAACAGAATAAAGCCACAGTGCAATAATATTATCGTTAACAACAAATTACGATGTTAATCAAAACCGGTACAAGCTCAGCGCAGCGGATTTATTGGTAATTGCGCCGGTGATTGGTCGCACTAGAAATCTAATCGGCGCGCAAATACGATCGGCAAACACGATAGCGATCGTTCGCACTACCAATCTAATCGGCGCGTCAATGACAGTACCGCGAAAATATTTGCAGGACAAGGGTTAACAGGGGTGGTGGCATATGAGGGGCCTATTAGCGTTAAAGAGTTGGGAAGTAATAGTTGTAATGGATTTCGGCTCCCCGAAAACTCCCGCGAGTTTATCACGCGATAGATAATGCCCTCACTGATAAACAACTGCGATAAGATATACATGTTATCTTCATCCCCAGAAGGAGGAAAGGAAAAACTGTTGTCAGTCTCGTGCGCTAAATTTTAACACCAGTGCTTCTAAAGATAGAACTATACTTGATGTGTGCATGTGTTTATGGGTTTCTGGATCGGAGATCTCAATGAATTTCGCGTTGACTTCGCCTCGCTCATTTCTACATTCGCACAAGTAATTAATTAGTCAAAGTAACATATCTTTTAAATAATTCTAGTTTAATTGGATTAGTTTGAGGATAATTGTTCAGATGGAAGATACGAAGTGTAATTGCATCGGGACTTTTTCGCTCGTGATTTGTACCCGCCGGGGATTCTGTGACAATAAATCTTATTGAAAAATTGCACTAATTAAGTAAAAGTTAATTAGAATTAAAGCCCGTGGCCGCTAGCGTAGTGCAGTGAAACGTTTTTGGGTCAGTTTGTATACATATTACATTGCTTACTAAATACTAAATACTGTTAAAAACATACATTCCCAAAGGATTCAGTTTGTCATACTAAAACCGAGAGAGTACATTAACAAAATAGGACAAGCTCAATTAAAATGATGCCCTAAAAATCAGTATCGAAATAATTCAACGGGCAAACCAAGCCTAATAAAAGAAAGGTAATCAATTTCATTACGGTATCGGCTCGTAACTGGCCACAAATAATTTAATCGGGTCGCTGGTAAAAAAGCCCGGCCTCCTTCGGCCGCGCGCGCGAATATCGCCAAGATTAAAGTAGATTTCCGGCTGGGAGGCTCGTGTCCTCTACGTATTAATGGTCGCGTGTGTGCCTGTATGCGGCGGTCCGTGTCGTGCGAGTGGGCGCGTGTACATGCGGGTGTGCCTCTTGCGAGCCTCTTTTTATGGAGCGTAGTAATTAATCGCGTGCGTCACGCCCTCAAAAGAGGCCATCGCATATAATCGCCCCGCGAGACGGCGAAAGAGAGCGGGCGAATTACCAGATGGAGAGAAAGAGAAAGAAAGCAGCCGACCTCTCGAGACATAAATCATGTTCCGTCGCTACTTCCTTTTTCCCCCTGCACTCTATTAATTTTTTCTTCCACCCCGAACCAGACTCTATCGCCGATAAATTTTTCACGGCGTATCGTTGACATTTCAAACTTAAGGTAGTTGGTAAAGAAAACCACTTTTCTTAAGATTTTCTTTAAACTTTCACGTATTAATCTTTACATGGTCTTGCAACTACTGGTCAAATTGTATTGGACTCGCCCGCGCCCGTTTTCGAGATAATCAGTTTTGTAATTGACAATCTGTCAGTCATTTAAGAAAAGCCTCGACAAAAATGATGAGAAAATGCTGTGCTCAACTGCAATGAAATTTGGACATTAGTTACAAGGTCTTGTAAAGTTCATTATGTGAAAGTTTAAAAAAATTCTTAAGGAAAGTGGTTTTCATTACCAACTTACCTTAAGCCTGTTTGTTTGCATTTGCGATTGTGGAGCTTCCCTTTTATTTCACGCCAAAGTGAAGGGCGATTTTAATGAGTGCGCCTTTATTAATGCTTTACGCACGCCTCGCTAATGAAGTGAATGCACGCCAGCCACCGAGTGATTAAAAGTATGGTTACACGCCGCCGCTGTGTAAAACGGGACTGCATAGCATTGGCCGGCTTTCGGTGATTACATAATGCACAAACTCGATGATAAAGTTCAGTCGCTTTGCATAAAAGCGGTGGTGTAAGAATTCCGTGCTAACGATTCCTATTAATGGCGTATCATTTGTATTTTAGTTGGGTCGGTGGTGTTGTGTTTTAATTACGTAATGGCCAATGAAGGCCGGTTACCAAGCGGTCAATGAGTAAGTGCCGGCTTTAAACAGTAGTATATTAGAGTTAGGTAATAAACAGTTAATTATGCCATCCTGAAAGCCATGTATGTTAGTTCGAGAGGAGTTTTGCTTCTCTTGGAACGATTCTCGCAGGCAAGGCTTAAAATCAAGCCGGTGGTTATCGATTTCTCGCTAAAGCCTACTATACACGTGCTCTTATTTATTTATGGGACGATGTAACGTTTAAATATTTACTTGCCGCTGTCACGTGGAAATCGACGTAAGCGCAGTGTGTTGTGTCCTTCACGATCTGGGGTCGAAAGTAGGTCGGGAAATTGGACTAGTTTTCTCTGCTATCTTGCTATTAAGAAAACTAATTGGGCAAAGCTATTTTTAAACAGAATTCGGAAATACTTCCTTTTTCAACTCTAGTGGAAACTTCTATAATAAAATATACTTGAACACTCAAAGTCCCACCATAATAAAATGAGACCTAAAAATTAGACTCGCACAATTTGGATTAAATATTTCAGAAATCATTGGATATTTACAATTTACATTTATATCAATCGTAATAATCATTTGTGCAATTTTGAGGTTGCAATTAACCCAAGGGGTTGAATCAGGGCTGCATAATTATAGGAAGATGCGATTTGTAGTTCACCCAGGGTGGATCTAGGATGCAGTGGTTGGAGAAGGATGAAATCGTAGGGTCGGCGGAATTTTTAGGAGTTCGTATGGAGATCCTATCCCCGAGAGCGGTGGGATATTGTGCTATCGGCTTGAATGCCCCATATTACAGTTTCAGCTTGTTAAAGGGGCCCATATCCGATCTTGCTCCGATCGGGCAGGTAATCTTTTGTCCACGTGCTTCGCTCCCCCAAGCAATCGGCCGAGATAGTATCGACCGCCCCGATCTCCGCCAAATACTCTTTTTTTCACTCTATCCCTAAGAGAACTACGTATACATGTTTATAGTCGTTTTAAGTTACGTGTGTATTAGTGCAAATAAATGGCTAGAAACTATAGTCATTGGGTGCTAACATATTAGCTTTCTTATAAAACACTGATGAATTAATGAATCATTGCTAATATAAAAATTGGTTGGTTAAAGAAATTCCCCGAGCCTAAAGTTAATATTGTTCATTGGTTCTATAACTTTATTTAAATCTGCGGCAGATTTCGAGAGGAGCTAAGGTATAAGAAACGCTTAGACCTGAGATAGCTGGAGATCTAATACGATGCTAACCAGCGCACCGACATAAACGAAGCTTAATTATACCGATGATTCGTCACGGTGGAGTCAGTAAAGCGGCGGTGTCAGTAAACGAGAGCACCCAGTATATAATCGAGTGTTCGAACGCCGGGGCAGGCAGGCAGAGCGCGTGCACGCTTCTCTCTCGGCGAGCTGAAACCAAGCGACCGAGCGACCGACGCAAGGTCAGGCGGTGGCCTCCAACTTCCGGTGGTGGTATTCCCACACACAAGCGCAGGGAGAGACGCTGACAGAGACACACACAAGTCCACCTACACGCCCAGAGACGCATCATACGTAAGCAAACATGAAAGGGGCATTCCTCCCCCCCATCCCACCCCCCTTCGACTCTATTCTCTTCGATACACACTCTATTGGAATCCACCCACACCCAACTTCTTCCACTCGACACATCCCTCGCTCTTTAGGAACTGGCCTTCTTCGCCTATCTGTTACGACCTGGCAACAGATGCTGCACCAGTTATGAACCCCTCAGAGACTAGTACCGAAGATCGTTCAACCCTATTTGTCGATGTTTGAGGCCAATTTGTGGGCCAATTAAAGCGCTGGTGGATTTCGTGTGAGAGCACAGCGGGAGTCCCCGCCTTACATCGTTAATTGCTTATCGTTTGCTGAACTATGATGTGTCTGCTCATGCGTCCCGAAGGCATTGAATGAGTCTGAGTGTTGGCCACGGTTTTTAGTCAGCAGGCTTCGAAGCTCTTCACAAGTTTGAGTAATCCGTGCGAGTAATTCTGAAATAGGTCGTTTTTTTAGTATTCCTCGAATAATTCTAAGTTTTTGATTTGTGTCACTTGTCTTGGTGGCGCGATATGTCGAGCGTGTTCCGTGTCAACGCTGGTCTGAACATTTGGCCTGTTTGGAGCTTCGAGGGAACAATTTAGCGCAGAGCAAGCCGAGGCGGAGTGTCAGACAAAGAGTGCAATGCTGAACGGCAATAATGGGGACATATGTTGACAAGAGGTGACAAGAGGCGTTTCGTGTCACCGAGGGAGTGACTGCCGTGACGAGGGTCGGAGGACGGGGAGTAGCTCCGTGTTCTATTGGATAACATTCTCCTCTTTTCTCGAAATTTGTTTAAAACCCGATAAACTGAGAATTCTCACCCAATTTACGTATGTTTACATTCACATTTTTGGCCCAATTTTCTACTATCCGAACACCTTTTTATTTTCTTGATGATGCCTTACGCATATTCCAATACAAACCATCAAAATCATTCAAATATGCGAATATTCGTGTATACTGGAACCTTTTCAGCCGATTTTTATACTAATCGAATGCTCTTATATTACTTTGCCGATGGTAGTTTTCGTATAAACATTTCGAACTTAATCATAAGAAGTATGTATAAAATGATGTTTGGACGTCCAATGCAAATTACCAAATACTTGGCAGGGGAGAAATGAGAAAATCAGATCAATCAAATCACAGTTGCAAGGCTTGGACATTGGGAAGACATGCGTACGTATCTGGCAGGAAGAAATATGCCTTTTGTAGGAGGTTGCACCGGTTTCCACGTTGGTTCAATCGTCCAACGAACCACAGAGCAGGCGAGGAGGCAGGCGAGGAGGCAGGCGAGGAGGCAGGCGAGCTCGCGAAAGAGGTCAGAGCGGCTGTATAGCATCTGCGGCAGCCTCTTTTCCCCTCTCCGGCTCTCTTTCACTCTCTCGGCCCTTTTGCCCTCTCTCCTCCTTCCACCCTTTCCCTCATTTCGCCCGCGCCATCTCTCCCTCTCTCTCTCCCTCCCCCTCTCGGTTGGTCTCTCTCGGCACGGCCTATTTTCGCGGAAATGCACGAGGTTTGCGTGAAAAGCGCGCGCGGAAGCCGTGGCAAGGCGGGGACAAAAGCCGGCCTGGAAAGAGACCGAGCGAGAGAGAGAGAGAGAAAGTGAGCGGCGGGCAGGGAGGAGAGAAGTGAGAAGAAGAAGGGCGAGGAAGAGAGCGACAGGAAGGGCGGGCGAAGCTGCGAGTAGCGCCAGATGAAGATGGGGCGAAGAGAGCGTAGAGATGTTGGAGCGACGAGCCGGCCTGGAATGGAAAAAAAGATCCTTTTGTCGAGAAGTGCGCACGGCTCGCACTTGTAATTCCACGGGAAATAGGGTTGCCGGTGCTGCTGCTGCTGCTGCTGCTGCTACTTCGTCCCGTTGGTTGCCACGAGAACTCGAGCGAGGCTCTCGGTGCGCGGCTGAGTACATATATGGATACATATACAGAAGCCACATGGGCGGCCTGTGTAAATACCTTTCCCTCGGCCGTACCTGTTTGCGCCCGGGATATTAGGTACAGTGGAAACTTGCCCCCGTTTTCTTCCCTACCCGACAGATATCGGTGCACCATTCCCACCGATATTTCTCACTTTTGACTTATTCAACGTTTGATATCGCTTTCGGATCCTTCACGAGTTCCATAGTTCTTCATTGGTTTGATGATTGTTTTCTTTGTGGGAGGAATTTAATTTCCTGTCGTTTGAACTTGCTAATTTGTTTAGGAGTTGTAATGTACGTAAATATAATTATTAAGCAAAACTTGTTAAAGTACCATTTTTTGAGGATCCGCATTAAATCCCGCGGACTAATTAACGCTGCCTTGTAAGAGGTTTAGCTCACATATGTATGTCGAGGTTATACACGCGTGATAAGAAAGTTCGCTACTACTGCCAGGGCAGCAATGTTGCAGGAGAAGACTACTTGCGATCAAGCATAACCTCTTCCCTGACGAGTGGCATTTAAAGCGGCACTTCTACTGCTTCCGCCTATACATATACACGCGTCTATTAAAAGGCAGAAGGGCGCCACTTATACGCCCACAATGCCCCCCGTACGAGCACCCTCTCTTCCTGCTTTCATACTAATAAGAAATAGAAACTACTTTCCCCCATCGCCAACTATTTCATTAGTCAGAGAATTCAGGAATCCGCTGTTTCGATGTTCCACTGTAAATTCACTAACTCAAGCAAACTAATTTTGTTCCACTAATCCCAATAAAATCACAGTACTCCTATTCCCGGAGCCCCAACAATTTCCTATTAAATTTCCCCCCGCGGGGAGAACCAGTTCCAGGAAGTTGGAATCGAACGAGAAAGCGTGTGCGATTCAATTGCGAATTCTCCTGGCGAAATAAAAAAAAAGGGTATACAGACCACCGTCAGCCGGAGAGTCAGCATGTGTGTGCGATACACTTATTCGAGGATGCTTAGTTTCCCATATCGATTCGCCGTGACTCGAATGTGAAATTAGTTCAATTGCTCGGAGGCAGCCAGCAACAGCCAGCTTGCGCTGGCTCCGCATGTACGTGTGTCCGGGCTTTGTTTGCTCAGGTCGCATGTCCCGTGCTGTACTTAAATAGAGAAATTCTACGTGGCCCGGTCTGCGTTCACCCGCTTGCATTCGCAGATGCATTCGGCGAATCCGGAGTAAAGCGATATGGTGTGTGCGGAGCCGGGAATATAAGAGTCCCGGCAGGACGAGTAAGATGGAAATGCGCGGTGATGCGCTTCGTGCCCGACGCGCACGATTAATTGAAACCTCTCTACCTTCGCCTCTCTAATATCGCGCCTGATCAATGCGACTTTGTCCGAGCTCTTTTAATTCGGTGGGTGGGTTGCTACAATTCAGTATTATACATAGATATGTATAGTCTCACATGCAAATGCAAAGTGCATATAGTGCAGTTCAGTATTTTGCAATGTAAAATTACCTGTGAATTAAACAATTTGAAGATTCACAGGTTCATAGAAATATGATTTTCTTAAGACTTAAACAAAAGTTTAAATATAATATAGGATTAGAGGAATTCTTATTAGCTAAAATTTGGCACAACGTAGATCAGATTGTTCTCGCAAGTATGCGCGCAAAGTTTGGAGGTCAGGTGGGTTCGTTCGCATTTTCACGAAATGACGTCTCATCCTAGGTCGGAGTTTAGTTGGCGAACACTTTCTCCGGGTGTTCGCTTTCGCAAAACGTCCTTGAAGTCTCCCAGCAGCTATCTATGCAGATTCATGCAAATATCGGCGCGAACGTGTAAGAAAGTTCCCCGGGAAAATGCATTACTCATTTGCGTTACTCATCGACGTGCGATTATTCGTATAACTTTTACCTTGACAATAAAGTCAAGAAAATATTATGGTCGTTGTATCGTGCGTGCGGTTTTGCACTCGGATAAATCTTTCGCGACAATTGAGTATATCGAATCTGATTCATTCGTTATATGTATGATTCCTCTGGGGTGAGTGAGTCATTTCAATCATTGGCAATCAGCAGTTGCGATTATCTGAAAGTTTTGTTGATTTATCATTTAATTACTACTTTAGAGGGTGTAAAAATGTAAAAGATCTACTTGTTGACTCTTAAAGTATTGCAATGCGAAAAACTACTTTGCACAATATTGCGACTTTTTAATATTCCTATAACTAAACTAAACTCAAGAAAATGAATAAAAATGACAGACTTGGTGTGTTGTATTGTACAAATTGTAAAAAGGGCAGATTTTGGACGTTTAAGTGAATTTTCGGGACCGACTTTGACTTGGAGCGACTGATTGCGAGGTACACATGTTCCCGGGCTATTATCGTTCCAGTTTGCAATCCGGTGGCCGAAACGTCATGCAAAATGTCGTCGCTGTTGTCCGCAGAGTGACGTGCATCTGGCGCATTGCTTGCACAGTGATTCGAGAGACATACGCGCGTATTGTATACCATGTGCACATAAACACATTGTGTACGGACACGTACAGGGTGCTCGAAAGTCGACCGCTTTCACATCCTGTTGAAAAAACAATTCCCGGCCAATCGTGCGGATTTCGAGAACTCTTAATTTGTTGGATTGGCAGTCGGCGAATTTTGTGGGACGATAGTCGAATTCTGTGCGCAATATTAGTTTTAGTTCCACAAGTCAATACTGCCGAAACAGAACGAATCCAAGCGAAATAGCGAAATAGAGGGAGAGTAGACAATGTTTGATTTTTCGAAAGTCTACCAAGTAACCGGAATATTTCATAATTTACGAATTTAATTCTTGAGCACGTAATATTCTGCAATAAACCCGGTGGAGTACGTACAATGCAATAGTTAATTATATAATAAAAAATGAACGCTTTCACAATGAGTTGACCGAAACAATACTCGACCAGTGGAGAATTTTGGGACTAGCCCGTACGGGTCTGTGCAGCGTATTGTCAGAGGGTTAATGCGCCGTGCGTGTCCTGGCTCGATGAGTATTTCGCGAGCGAGCTCGTTTTTCAAGCTGCGGATAACAGAGAAACGAATGGTCCGAGCTTGTGCTTCGCCCCGGTGTACACGTGTACACTGGCCCGCGTATGCTTTTTCAACAGCTTTATCAAGGAATCTGCTGGCAAACTGGATTACTTTCGAGCGGCCCGTAACAAATACCCCTCTGTAGTTCTGTATACGTTTGCGAATCTACGTACACCATTGAATATGCAAGTCCAGTCGCAGGGTCACGCGAATTCCTATGGATTAATCTTTCTAGCTTCTCGCTAAGTTGAGTTTAGTTAATGAAAAGATAGACATCAGTTTAATTAAAATCCACACGATCGTCAAGAAACGCTGTCAATTTTAATATCACGGATATTTCTTCATAAGATTTTTTACTATCTTGAAATTTATATTATTTTAATATACATATTCCGGATCCATTTGATTGACGATGGAATGTCTTCATTTTGCAATGTCAAAACCGTAAAATTAGTGGCCAACCAGATATGTCCATGACTGATAGCGAAAATGATTTCTAGTTTTCCTGGAAACGAATTTCCACGAGGTTCTCCAATCCTCAGAGATTACCTACACGAGTGCGATATCCGCTTTAAGGAGTGGTATTATCGAAGAATGCGCTTGAAGCATCGGAATGCACGCGAAATCCGTGTCAGCGCGCGGACATATCGGACACTCCACGAGGAAATTTCGCGTGCGGGGGACGCGGAATTCCGTGGCGCGAGCATTCTTCACCGGGTCCGCTACCTTTTCCACGTATTTCATCATCCGCCCTGTACATCGCCAGCTCTCCTTCCAACCCCCGCTGTCAGCCAGTACTTGTCCGCAGATGCAAATGGCGGAAGGGATTTTTCCGCGCCTTATTCTATTTCTCGCAATGTGGCGCGCGCGCTCGCTAATTAATTACTGTCATCGCGCGCGGCGCTCTCAAGGAATAAATGGAAATGCAGGAATCTTGGAAAGAGGAAGAAGCCGCACCGCCGCCGGGATTTATTACCTACATTCCTTTTAATGCAGTCTGTCGGAAAGACGACACTGATGAAAGATCGAGAGAATAGTAATTTTCTTCTGCCTTTCATTCGAGCGGAGATTGGTCGACCGACTGTCTCGGTAAGCGAAATAAACTGATTTATATTTTAAGTGACGTATCACCGGCACGTCTGTTCATTGTGATATTTGTTTCCATCGAGACGACGCTAAATAGTTAAAAAATCCGGAAATGTATAGCAGTCAGTGTTAAAGTATTACTTCAGATTTGTTAGTTTATTAAACCTTTTCATTGGAACTGGCAAGTGTAAATCACTCGGGAGCTAGAAAACAGTATTCGCCTGTTGGACTTCCAAGCCGATTCCTGGAAGAAACCAGCGGGATATGAAAGGAGGCAGACGAGTCGTGGCGGGGAATTTCCTTATTTCGAGAGTAGCGCTGCTCGTCGGCCGGACAAAGAGTCATTGTTCCGAGCGGGCAATAATAATAGCTGGCCGATAATAATAGAGACGTGGTGTGCGCTTCTGAGGGGGCTGTTTCGATTGGAAAGAGGAAGCGGATGGGAGGACGTTTGTGCCCGGCGAGCTTCCGAGTAGTCGCATGCCTGACAAGTCAGACAAGCATTCCTTCCAAAGATGCTTCTGCCACTACAGACGCCACCGTTCCGCGCCTACTCTCGCGGCACTTCGACATTGTTCCACGCCAATCGAGATATTGGATCGGAGAGTGACGGTCGCCGTCAAATGTCGCCCCCTGGAACTGCCACTGCGACCGCCTCATCGGCTGGCAATCATTGCTAGTTGAAGTCGAACATTTCTTTTCAAGTACACGTTGAGTCAACTGGGTTTATAAGTAATCTAATATGAATTACACAAATATTATTAAATAAATACATACATATATATCTAATAAATAGATAAATAGGAATTAGATTAATAAATATTAACTAATATTAATCATCTGACTTTCTCTTTAATTAATCGATTTTGGTGCAAGTTTCTTTTATGTGTACCGTAATACGTATTCTGCATGGCTTTAATTTGATCTAATATTGTTTAAACAGAAATAATGTTCTGATAAAAGGTAATAGACTAAATGTACACGAATGCTAACCAGACGAAGTCAGTAGGACAGCCGGTTTTTGCGTAATAAGAACGATACATTTGTATTGGTTTTTAATACCATTTTTTGTCTATGTATGTATAATAGAAACGGAATTATACAATAAGGGGAATCCTAAAGCGAACGACCGAATAATGTTGCGTGCTTTTACACGTGTCCTGGCAAAGATAAACTGATCTATCGATTGTGCGAAGTAAAGTAATACGCGTGTATAGAAAAGCGAGGTCTAGCGAAGCCGGAGCCTCTCGTGACGTAGCACAGTAACAACCACAGTGATCAACTGAATCCGATAATCGTGCGACACGAAGTACTCCTTGCGAGCGCGCGTTACATAAGAGCCTATTAAGGCTCGGCGCTCGCTTGAAAATACACATACACAAAACGTCCCGGCGAGTGAACGGTTTCGACTATCTAACTCTCGGGGTATACAGGGTGATTCACTTGGCTTCGAATCACTAGTCATGTGTAGGTTATTGCTATGGATCATTATAGATGACCCTCTTATTATTATAGTATATTACTATATATAGTAGCTAAAATTGCCCCTTGACTCACCGATTCCTTGCAGAATCTTAGTTTCGAGACTCAAACTGGGGACATAAGCAGTGTTAACCAGTTTGGGAACTTTAGAAAAATGAAATTTCGTCCAGGGTGATATTTGGCCGAGTTTCTTACTCAAACCTTGGAATTTCATTGCTGCGGCGCAGCGTGAGTCGCTTTCGGTCAACCAATTTTGTGCTGAGTCTTAGTTTTTAGACCCAAACTAAAGAAATATCAAGCGTTCGAGTAAAGTTCGAGAGTACCTTCGAAAAATCAAAAATGCTGTTCTTTTCCTATTTTGTCGATTTTTCGATACCTTTCTAACTCGCCCAACTTCATCATATTTCGGTAGTTTTAGTCACAAAACTCAGATTCTATACGGACTTATAGTCGGCACGGTTCATAATTGTACCGTACGGGCGATTTGATCCGTAATTGGGAAGAAACTTACTAATTATAATGATTTCAAGCCAATAAGTGAATTGTCCTGTAGAGTGTACATACATGCATGGATTTACGTGCGCGACGTGACCTGACGCGTTCACTGTCACAAGTCCAGCTCAGCTGGTTTTTCTGTCGGTTCACTCTCGTTTCACGAAAGCGCCGGTAATTGCTCTCTTTCACCGGCTCTCGCGTGCGTCATGACTCCTGCTCGCTGCGAAATTATACCGACGCCTTTCGAAACCCGATAAGCTTTTTCATTCTCTCCGCGCTTGAGTGTGCGAAATGCACTTGGGTGGATTCCGCAATTAGCGAGGCGCGTGTGCGCCAAGTCAGCCAAAAAGTACCGCGATTTTGTCGTGTTTTGCGGCCCGTTTAATGACGGCTTGAGCTAGTAGCACATTGTCTCGAAAAACCGTAAGAAAAAGCTGTGGAACATATCCTATTAGAGTCAGTTTCACGACTGTTTTGCACACGTGTTCCGAGGAAACATTCTAGATAATTGTTAACAAGACACGGAATTAAGTTAAACAGAAATTATAAAAGTACGAATATTATGTACACAAATATAATTATAGTAAATAGAACATAAGTTCGACTTAAATACAAATACAACTTTTCCTTTTTCACGTAGCTAGCTTCGAAATGTTTAAATCCCCAAACATGACTCACAATAAGTAATTAACTTCCTCTAATTCTCTGAATAGGAATACAATTCGAATCCCTTGCACTTACTATCCCACGGAATCCCCAAGCCGGAAATACCCTTTTTCGAAAGGAAGCGTGCGCCAAGGATTGAGGCGGAAGGCGGTTTTTGTGGATGCTTGCTGGTACGTGAAAAGGGGTTCGGTCAGTTGGGCGCAGGCCGATGTGGCGTGCAACACGATTTCACTGTGGTGCCGTGGCACGAGTCGACTGAATCACCGGGTGGGGATTGAATGTCGCGTGGAGGGGAGCGCGAGGGGCAACGCGTTGCCAAGGGAGGTAGGGGAGGGTTGCGGTAGGTCGCGAGCCCAAGATGGCCGCGGTAGTAGCTGTTGCCATGGCGACGGGGGAGTGGGCGGGGCCTAGCAGCCATAGCGGGGCGGAGCTTACCGCCGGCGGCGGCCATCATTCTCCCCCACTCTGGTAGCTAGCGCCACCTAGGCGACGCGCTCTGGAAACACTGGTTCAGTAGCACGCAAGCCGTCGAACGCGCCGCACCGAGTGCGATGACACTTTGAGTCAGTTGCGCTGTTTTTCGATGAGATGATTGTTTAATTACAGGGTATCGAAACATTTTGTTATTAATCTTGCGATGTTGTTAAACATTGTACTGGTAATTAGAAATATGTTTATTAAGGCCATTGGAAGTCTTCGTGTTTTTGTATAACACTTTCAATACTGCCGGCGCAAAAGTTATTTTAAATCTGCATTCGGAATTTTGTTAATTAGTTCCCCAACCAGTTTTAATGTGAATGAAGCGATCTTAATACGAAGAAGTTACTGTTGAAAAAACCTAATTTCAACTGGAAGTTTCTAATTACAACTTCAAAAACTGGTTTCGCATTTTTACAACTCCTTGTTTATCAATATACTTGGTGGTAGAAAGTTGCCCGCGGTGGGGCGTTCGCGTGTTTAGCGGAGAAACTAGCGTGTAATTTAGCCTCGGACTGCATCGGCCCTAATTAGCCACATTGTGCGGCTTCGATCGCGGCCATAAATATTTATCCGCTAATTAACCCGCGAAGGTCCCTCGCAATTACGCATAACCAGCCGTGTCTCCGTCGTCCCCCCCTCTCTCTTTCCCCGTCTCTCCCTGTCTTTCGTTTCCTCTCGCTCTCTTTGGAACTGGATTTCAATGTTGCGTTTGCACGATCTGGAAGCGCGTTGCATCCTAGGCGATCTAGTTCAAATGATTTACGCTGAATGTTAACGTCAACTAGCCAGACACTGCACACACAGGCGGGCATTGCAGTGTCCGCTCTGCGGACGATCAATGTTGATTCATCAATTAATTGGCCACCCTACTCTGCTCAGTGCCATCGAGTGGCCGTTCAAGTTGGACCCCAAATTTAAGCCGGATTCGATGATCGTGTAACTCATCGGTTACTTATTCATTTTTACGATACTAGAAGCCTTGATCTTCCTTTCACTTTTCCTTGGAAAAATTGAATTTATAATAATATTCGAAAATCTTGCCAGGTTTTCTGCGATAAAACTTGCGTTGTATATGTATATGCGGGATTGTATCGAACGCACAACTATCTAGCGGAGTTTTGTAACGTAGCCGCAGCGTTATTCAATGGGTCGACGGTAGATCGACCTTCAATTACCGATCACCGGCTGGCGCGTGCACACGAATTCGGAGCGAGAGTTAACGAAGCCCCAATGGTAAACCGAGCGTGAGAATCTACCCTGACAACGCATCCTGACCCCTTTTAACACCATCCATCGCCGCGCCACTTTTCGATGCCGACCGACGTCGCCGACACACGCTCATATTCGGCGCTCATGAATGATGCATATTAACCTTTCGCCTTGCGAGGAGACTGTGGCAGAGGCCAACCAGTTATCTGCTCCAATTTATTACTCTTTGAATTAATTGTGCGGTTATTTATGGAAGTAGGAGAAAATTAATGTGAAATTTCTTTTGGTTTTGTTTGCAGATCTTGGTTGAATACGATGACGTAGAGTGGCAGAGGAGAGAGTGGCTCTCACCGCACAGAGATGCAGTGTTCTCCTTCTTCCTGGTGGAAAAGGGCCTCTTTTGGGCCGAGAGGGCGGACCCCAGGCACGCCAGCCTCATCGCCATCGATCACCACAATCACGCCAATAATAACCACCATCAGCACCGCATCAATGGGAAACCCCTCAGAGGTGCAACTGCTATTGCCAATACCGTTGCCTGGCCTGCACTCGTAAGTACTTGTTTCACTTATTATTCTTTCGATTTACAGCAATTTTCTCTTTGACTCATCGTTCAACGTCTTTTGGATTAGTTCTCATTTCCGGGCAACTTAGTGATCAGCGGATTTCCGAAGTCCTTACTTGATTTTAACCCGTGAAAGTTATCCCAACTTTTTGGAATTATGGGTGATTTATTAGATACTTTGCATTTGTTTTTCAGAGTTTCTACCCCCTCGTAGCACGCGCCGACTTGCCAGACGACGCGATGCCTGTCGAGTTCATGCAAGATCGGCGGTTGAACTTCGTCGACTACTCGAAGCTCAAGCCGTTCACCGTGAGTACCAACCACTTCCCGCTTACAATACCCGCGTACGATCCGCACAAATACGAAAGTTCGGAATCTCCACTGAAAGTTTACTTAAACCTTCAGACTTAAGATCGATGATTTTTCCACAATTTCATCCCAATCGCAATGGTATTATCAAATCATTTGCAGAACTTTGAGATTGCAGTAGTCGATGGCACATCAATCATTACATGACTCATACTTTTATTCTGACAGAATTGGACAAATTCCAAGAAAAATGCTTGCATTTATCCGCCCGTAGAAGTGAATTGCAGTAAAAAGCAGAGTACATAGAACTTCTGCAATTTACCTGGTTAAAATGTGCAAACCTGGGTTTGTAAAAACAAAAAAAAAAGGATTGGGAAGGAAAACCATTAATCTGGGATGTTAAAGTGCCATTGAAATGTAGCTTGGCAGGGGATGCGATAGGATTCCTGGGGAAGACGATCGGGCTTGGGCCACGCAACTTTACTCGAGCGGTCCTCCCGGCCACTTCTGCTTTACGACTGGAAACTTACTTCGTTAGGGAATCCTGGGACTTAGTTAGGAACAACTTCCCGAGCCATTGACCCATCCGACCCACTCCCCCGGCAATGAGCGCCAGCGCCACCCTCATCCACTCTCACCCACCATAGTCCTCTCTGTCTTTCGAAGAATCTTTCAGGAAAGAGTTAACCAATTCGACATCTCGTGCCGCTCGAATTTCCACGATTTAATTGCGTGATTATTTCCAGGCTGCTGTCATTACTTTCTCTGGCAGCTTCAACAGTTATTGTTGACGTTCAAAATGTAGCTCTGTTTTTGAGGAAACCTTGTTAGCAAATTAATGAATGACATTGGACAGAAATGACAAGTTTTTAAACATTTTCTAAAATAGACATTATGTATTTGGGAAATTGATTTTTTTTGCGTTGATTTGGTCTTCTGTAATATTCTTGCCGGCAATGAGTTTAATTGCTAATACCTTCATGTCTACTATACTGCTTCATTACTTATAAAAGGCGAAAGAATGAAACCGAGCGGACCAGTTTAATCGAGGGTGGTGGTCGCTCCGGCATTCAAAGATACATAACGACGGTGGGCGGAAAAGTTGAAAAGTTCCCTCAGTAGCCACACATACACACACACACACATACACAGGCGTGCTTGCACTGCGGTGAATTGTTTTCAAGTAATTAAAGGGAACTTTTACCGTTAAAAGTTTTCGCCCTCTCTCAGTGTTGGGACTCCTAAGTCGTTTACTGAACTTTCGTACAGTCTGCGGTCAGGATCAGCAGACCCCCCCTCACTTACACAGACGTGTTACCCTTTTACCCGCGGATTAGTTGTCGGGGTTTCAACCTGCGTTGGCTCGCGCGCACTTTCCAATTAATACCACTGTACATACATCGACTAGCTCCCGATAAGCCTGTCTGATCGCGAACACCAGGAATTGGGGAATTACAAAAAGCGTACGAAGATGTTTCCATCGTGTTATTTAAATTTTGCCAAATTTTTGTACGAGAACAATTTGATTAGAACGGAAAGAAAATTCGTTTTTATCTTTAACTGTGGAAATTTGAATAGTCATTTGTTTCATTGATTTGCTATCAAACTATGTAATTTCGCAATTCTCTACCAATAATCAATAATTAGAATGATTGCTCCGAATGCAGTGTACTGATAGTCTGGCCTTAATCATCAATAATATAAAAGCATTCAATCCCTAATTAAGAATTCGGCCAACCGGATTATCCGCTGGCGTCAGACACGAGTGTCAGCAAAATGCTTGATTACCGAGTCTTGTCTGTGTTGGCATACACGTGTGCAAGGTGTGTGGACAGGGCGTTGTTTACTAAAGGCCGACGGTACGGCGCGAGAGGGGTGGTGGGTGGATCGACGTCGAATCGACGACGCAAATGGAGCGGGCGCGTGCGACAATGGGCGCCGGCCAATTTTATCGACCGACCGCCGCACACAGTCATACAATCCGTGAACCGTGGACACGTGCATCAGGGTCACCAGGGATTACCGGTTCTGCCTCGTTTGTAGTCGCACTCTGCACGTGCGCGACTTTCCCTTTGATAATATCGGAACACCGCCATGTTAGTAGCTGCGATACAGAAATATACATATAATAACAAAAATCGGTAATTATTTAGAAGTCCTCATCATGTAATAATGAATAGATTCTTTGATTTTAGTAATGAAAATGGATCAACTCCCACTCTCCTCCCTCATTTGCGATGAGGGAGCAAAAACATAGACCAAACTACATATACTCCAATTACGTAAATATTTTGGCCTCAAAAATCTCTTCATTGTCACATGAATAAAACTTCCGAACATTTACCCAGGAAAGAGGAATGTTTGCGGAGTAGGATTTTGGGGAAGCATTTTGGGAATCGTGTTCTATAATTCAGCGCCCGTCATCTCTTCCCCGGTGGATGTCAGAGTGGCAGTGGCAGGGGCGATGTAATCGGTAAAAATGGGCGTGCGGGGTTCAGGTGGTCTCGGTTTGAACGACAGCCGCGAATCAAGTTATCCGCGGCGCTCGAATAATTCGCGGCAATTCACCGCGCGACACTCCTAATCATTTTCCGAGGTCGAGAGGGCATTCTCGTGTTTGTCAGTGTCCGCCCACAACGGGGATCATGCTTCAATGACCTCCAGTCGACGTCGAGACGCTTGTCCCAGAACGTCGCTAGCAATCAATTCTTTTTATCATCTGTTTTATGTAGAACATTGCAATTTTTCATTTAACAATCCGATTATTACAAATCCTATTATTACACGATTTCTTTTTGGAAAAGTTTTATAATAATTTATTTTGGCGATATATTTTCTGAATATTCTTGTGGAAATCATAATAATTATCAATTATAATGATTTTACTCTCAACAGACGTTTTACCAAAAGTAAAATAAAGGAATAGGAGTACATTAACTGCGATTTACACGCCGAACTTTGACGAATAATGGCACAATTCCGAAACTATTACGCTCGACAGAGATGAAGCATCAGGAGTCTCTCTTTTTGTCGGCAAGGAGTTAGTGCGTTAGTACATATGTACTGGGTAGTGTCTCGCAAATCATGCTGGCGTCGACACTCAAGCCACTGGCACCATTCCTCTATGGGGGTGGTGGGGTCGAGGGCGATGCTTCGATAATAGCTGCGTAATTGCCGTTATATTACCGCCATTACCGTGCATCAGCGTCACAAGTGCGCGCTACAACACGTAATCGCACAACCTACATGTGACGTAACGAACGGGCCAGTGACGTAACGCTAACATACCGGTCGTCGTGACGTAACAAATCCATCTCAGCGTGTACTCGGATGTACAGGCTGGCACAAAGCTCGTATCGTCGGAGACGGTTTAATAAGTAAAAATGTGCCAGAGAACTTTTTATCGAGCATGTCATTGCCATTAGTAGTTGAATAGGTACCTTTCAGCGTAATAAATGCTCGATTCGATCTAACACGTGTAATTTTATTTGTTTATAAAAAATATTTCCATGGAAGTTGAAAATGATAAATATGGGATCTTAAATGACTGACATATCTCTGCTTGGACTTTACAGCAGGATTGGGAGCTGACAAAGGGTACGATGCCCTGGGGAAGTGCGGTGCGCCGGTGGGCCGAGATGCAGGATGGCCAGAGGATACTACTCACTACACCTAGTGTCCTCGTGGGGTTCAGGGTCGAGGTTTATCGCGCTGAAGGCACCACCCAGTGGTACACTGCGGTCATCGTCGGTTACAATGAGTCCACTAAGGTGAGCCTATTTAAATGTCAAATTATTGTTATTCCACCCGATCTTGAATACTCACAATACCCAAGAATGCATTTGTCGGAGACTTCCATCAGGAACGAAGAACAGGCGCAGACAACGCCGTGATAAATGATAAATCGGCTTTTTGAATACGAAAATATACGCGGTTTGAATGATAGATTTGAAACAAGCCTGCCTCGAAGAATGCTTGGCGAGCGCTAATTATTAAGACTTTTGAGTGCGCCTTACGCCTTTTTACCGTCGGCTGGCTAATGAGCTGCCGCTGTTTCCGCCAAATAGACTTCAACCCTGGAATGAAGCTCAGACACTCGATCTAATTAATTAGCGTGCGTACTCAGAGATACACAGGGAAGTCGATGTCTGCTGTAGGCTTCCCAGGGGGCAGGGGGCTCGAATGAAACATTCAATTAGTGGGAATTCCAATTCACCCTTTAGTTTGCACGTATAATTGAAATGTAATGAGTCATTTTTATTCTCTCTGATGTTAGGACCTCACCGTCACTGACGATACAGTACTCGAGGAGCACAATGAAGATCCCAGTCTCGTTCAGATGCGCCTGATTGGCGATGGTGGTAAGTAAACGTGAAGAATTCCCTTGAAATTGTTTGTTTCCCAATTTCTCGTCGCAGCTATCAAATACGGTTTCTAATAAATTATTAAAGATATCTTTCAACGATCAAATTCCAAAGTAAGATTCGGATTGACTTGTTCCTTGCCTGTTAAATACTTTGAGAAAGAATGGGAGTGGAGATTTAATTCATTGTTAGGTTACTTTCTCTCCCTTGAACTGGATAATCCAATATAAAAGGAAGAAAAGGCGAGTGGGGAGAAAAGTAAGAAAAGTGGCGCGAGTATTGTGCCAATTTTTCGCCGACCCTACGCTCTCTCTCTCTCTCTGTTCCCGGTGCAGTTGTCGAGAGCATCATGCGGGGTGAGGTCGTCGGCATGACACCGAGGAGGTCGAGGTCATCGACTGCTCTGACGCACGCGCTCGTCGTGGTGAGTGAAATCCAATCTCTTTTTCCACCTATTATTCAATGCCGCGCGTTGCGTTGTTCGCATTATGCTCGCAACCAACCTTCTTCGGCAGAGTGTTGTATGCAATACGTATGTGTTCTGGTGCGAAAACATTTAAATTTTCGTTGGCCTATGAACTGAACTTTCGATGTACGTATTCGAAATGGGTTACATTGGAATTTGGAAATATTGGAGCCTGTGGTTTTGAATTTCAATCTAACTCCAATTGTATGTATTCCATGCTCAATATGCACTGCCGAGCTTCAGTGCTGGACAATCAAACATCGGAAATACGAGTAAAGCAACTACGTAATCCGATGCGATATTAGAATATTAATATTCCCATCCACTTGATATTTCGTCCACAAACCAGAAACTAATAGCTTATTTAATTAGCAAACATTACACAGCCCTCGATCTTCGTTTAAAGATTGCGCGACAGGTTTTACGAGCCAGTATATGACCGAGGAAAACAATAATAAGGAAGAGGTATAAATAGAAATTGATTAGTCTACTGGAAAGGTGGATATCAAGCCGGGCAACGTCTTTATAATTCCGCCCGAGAATATCCGAGTATTCATTAAAGCTCGAGATAGACATGTGACTCCGGCGCATTAGTTTTGCGCGGATCAATGAGTCGAGAGAAGCTCGACCGCGAGCCCCGTCAGTTCTTAATGAGTCACCTATAATTAAATGCCATAAGCAGATTTCGTGACAGCCCTATGATGGACTGACTCATTTCCCGCCTGACAATGTCTCTTCCTCCAAGCGCTCTGACTGCTATTTCCTTGGCAGCCGCAGAGACAAAAAAAGCACTACGAGCTTTAAAACCAGCAAAATCTTTTCGGCGAAGTGCTCAAGTGTCCATTAAAACACCGAGTTTTTGGTCTTATTTGATTATTTCTTTTTGAAACTGACATAAAGCTATTTTTCCCGCGAAACTCGATGCTTTCGTTTGAGTAAAGGCGGATGGCGAATTCGCGGAATGAACCAAGGCATTTCATTCGAGGATCCAACCTCGGAACTATTCGGGGAATTCGAGTGTGATGTTATTTCTGTCGCGATTCCCATAGGAGCGTTCGGGGCAAGGCGGTTCCAACGTGATAAACCCACCGAAGCAAACATGTCACTCGAGAAGACAGATAGCCACTGCTCGATCCGCGATATAATTAGAATGGTGGCCCTTAGTGCAATAGCATGATAACAACCCCTGAAAGGCGATTAATTGTAATCGGCTTTCAAGTGGGCTCGCTCCGCTCTTTCTTGTACACCGCTTCTCTCCAAGACACCGACACTCTACATAGCCTCTTTATTCCCGATTATGCTCCGGCATTATTGTACTTCAATGTATATTGTCTCGCAGAAATCACTTCATTAAACTTGACGGTCTTTATTTTCCTCCTCAACTTCCATCTTCGCTCGAATGTTTAATGCTGAATCAGCTTGAAATTCTGTGACGAATTACGAAGATCCGCAGATTAAAACGGAAACAATAATGGCCAGATTTAAATTTGAGATTAACTTGTTCATTTTCTATAATTATTTTGCCAAGTTTAACGAATCGTGTTTTGTTTGTACCAGCTGGTACGTTATTCCTGTACTTTTTGTTGTTTTACTTAACAGGATAATGAAGTGGAAAGAGTCTAAGGGGGGGTCCAGCCGGGCAAAGCGATTCGGCGGAGCGAGTGTTTCCCTTTAATGCGGATAAATCAATAGTAGAGCGGTATTTTGCGACGGGAGTCTCGAGCGGCCCGGAATCGGCCGGCTCTCGGAATAGAGTCCGTTGGTCCGTTGCTACCTTCGAGCCGACCGACTTCCGTTCATTTCGAGCGGCCCCGCCAACTTTCCGTCCATCTCCCTTCCGGGATTAGCAAGCAAACTCTCTTGAAATTGCCCCGTCCGAATCGAGCGGCGCTCCTCCCTATGAATCTTTGATTGGAGACTTCTTGCGTCTACGTATAACGAGGCGGCTTTTATCCGACCGGTGCAATATCTCTCGTGGCCATTAGCGTATTCTCTACTTGAAAGTATATATGCCGAGCACGCGCTATCCAACTTTGAAGGCTACTTGATATTCTGTTAAATCTTAAAACTGGCCAACGCATAATGCGCAACTTTTAATATGAAAGTTTTAATATGCAAATACTGACATTGTTGGTAGTTGAAACTGCTGATACAAAATCTACAGGAATAATCTGTAAACATTTTGGTTCGATATACATTTTTTAATTGAAGTACTGTGTCGAGTTAAAACACATTTGCACACTTTTGTGAGTCCGTCTCGTGCCAGTAAGAGCCGTTGAGCACTTGCAAAGGCTATAATTAATTCAAGTGAATGCCTGGAATGCGCTTTTCATCGTATTCAGGCGGAGAGACGCGCCGTGAAATTTCCCGATCGACCTGCTTCATCGAAGGGCGGCTGCTTTCACGTGGAACTTCAATAATTAATTAACAGGTTCCCTTGAAAGTGCCCTGCGATCCTCAATTAAGAAGTTGGAGGGGGCGGTGATCGGCGGGGTTTAAACGACTGGCCGAGAGTTTAAAACGTCGGCGGAAATTTCATCAATTAATAGCCTCTTTAGCACGAGCGAGTGCGTACCGATAATAACTCGAGTCCGAGCACTTATCGATATTATTAAGTCCTCGACTTAAAGCACGACGTACTAATTATTGGCCGGGAGTTTAGTTACGCTCAAGTGGGCGGAACAAAAAATCCCATTGGAGCTAAGCGATGTGTTGTAGCCCAGGCTGAGATAGGGTTACAATCGCGAATCAGGTCTCTGGTAAAGCCACACTTAAATGAAGCAGAAAACCACCGAGATTTATGACGTGATTTCCCGCACAATTAGTAGTTATAAAAGTTTGCCGGAAAAAATGCATTTTGTGGTTAAAATTGAAGTTAAACGAGCCACGAAATTAGCGACATTTATTGTCTCAAATTATCTGTTGCACAGTCATTATAATACGTCAACACATTGGCGAGTCCCGTGTCAGTTGCATTCGCAGGGCAACGTATTTAATTTTACTTTCAAACGAATTTCCCCGGCAGCGTAGATAGCACTTAATTGGAAGTCAAACTTAATTAATTCCGAAGACTACATCTCCGGCGGAAATTAGTTTCCTATTAACTGTCATAATGTTGGATCACGCTACCGCTCGGGCGAGTCAACGAAAGAATTTTAGTTGTCAGGCTCCTGCAAAAATGAAACTTAATTTCATGCTGGAATCTAATTAGAAGAAATCGGTTAAAATCGCGCGGTTATTTCGGTGCACGTAAATTTTTCGTTTCCGATTTCACTCGTACTGTGTTGACGCGATTTCTTTTTTGTTAGTTTGCCATGCTTTAATTGACGAGTAATTGGCAAGCGTCCAGCGGTACGTTATTCCCCATACTTCTTGCAGATTGTATTCAAATATTTACACCGGTCGCGGAAATCAATTATTAGTTGCTGAACGTACAACCAATAAATTGTTGTTTGTATTGGTTTCCCATAACTGAGCCACTTCGATGAAGTTAGAGTTAATTCGAAGTGGAAGGAAAGTTTGCACAGGCCATTTTCCCCGCGAGCCCCGCCCTCTTTGCACTGTCAAAACGATGCACGGCAGGTTTTCATTCGCGCAAATTGCTTGTGATAGGAAAGCAATAAATAAACATTTAGGAGGCCAAGCCGCCCAGCTGCGTGTGCCTGCCAAAAACGGCTGGCTTCGTTTGCAATATAATTCGTTTTTCGAAAAACTCCCCCAGCCCTGGTGAAAACAATGCGTCAGTGCATGTGTGCGAGTGTGCGATGTCCGTCAGGGATTTTTATCGCGAAAGAACTGGAGCACCGCGCACCGACTATTGTATGCACGCCGTATGCACGAAGAGCAATTAATGCCGCTGGAATTAAAGGCGAAGTATGTTAAAATATCGAGGGATCGTTGGGGTTTCGATAGAGCGAGCAGTTCATCGCGGAGACACTGTGATTACGACTTCGACCTGTTCTGTTCTACTTTCGATCTGGTCGTGACTGAATGCTGTTCTACAATTGTGTCCAGAAGATTGATTTATAGATATCTCGAATGTGCAACACAAATTTAGGTTCTAATGAAGCACTTCATACAATATAGCAAGTTGATGAAATTTAAAACAAATTGGTATAAGAGAGTGGCGAATTTGATAGTCTGAATAGGCGTTGACGTTGAATTACGTGAGTGAAAGAATCAGATATTACTCGGCGTTCTCAAACATTCCTGTCACGAATCTTCATTCCAACGGTTATTCTTACTAAGCGTGTATTATGACAGGCGGGTTTGCATGTGCACTTATGCTTTGAAAGATAACTGCTGCTCCAAAAGAAATGAGGGTGATTTACAAGACATTAGCTTGTGTTGACTCTTCCGCGAATGTTATTAGTAGGAAATTAGGCGCCGAGTGGGGGAAGTAGGGTTGAGAGGAAGCGGATTATTCGAAACCCGTTTGGAATAGCATGGTATCACGAGGGTCGCTTTCTCTGCGGTCAGCAAAGGTCAGGAAAGAAAGCAATTTCTTGGCTGGTTTCCACGTAGTTCGGCGCTCGGGCATAATCGCTGTTTGCGAAGATGGATTTCGTGGAAAGAAAATGATTTACGAACGCCCGGCGGAAAGCCGAGTGGCATGGGAGGATGAGAGGATTCTCGCATTAACGAGATTGTAAGGTCGATGGATCGGGGATTCAGGGTTTCCTCTCTGGAACTTTCTTCCCAGGCTTCGCGAAGAAATTTCGAGGAAGGAGTATAACTCTTCCTGAGCGCACCGGGGAGCCAGCCCGTCGTCTGTTGCCACAGAAACTACCGAGTCGAGGCTCCCAAAGTTTTGGAGAATCGCTCGCTAACGATGGAAAGTTCCCGACTCGTCAGAACTGGGGAAGAACGAGTCAGGTCTCGGAGTCGCGTGTTACTTGTCGGGTGAAGTGTGTTCTTTCAGATTTTTTAAAAGAAATTACTAAAGTCTTGTTGACGCGTTTCATTGCCCACTGATTCTTTCAAAAATGTTAGTTTTTACATTGATACAGTCGAATTATGAACAAGTCGAAGGAATTCGAAACAGCCGTTTCTCAATTCACAATTGACCAGTTCAAGTATTTTACAAAGAAAAATAGTTCAGAAGCAAGAACATCATTTAACAATTATAGTAGAATCATTGCAGTAAAGTTAAGGTGCTCACTTTACAATAGCGCGGAACAAAAGTTCGGGGTTTTTCCTGCCTAGCTTTACAGCTTCTAGGGCTTCGAGCTTGTAGAACACGTTCGCAGGCTACGTGGAAAGTTGTAGCGGAATTCGCGAGTCGCCCGGCGAGAACTTGGCGAAGCTCAGGCTTATACGAGTTCGAAAACTTGCCGAAAGGGATTACAGCAAAGACCAGCAGCTCGTAATGGAACTTGCCATCCAGTCGTCGAGTGGGCTGGTGGGAGGAAAGGGCCATTATAGGGCCACTTTAAAGCCTAACCCGCTCCGGGAGACAAGCTCCCCTCGTCTTTGAGGTATTCGCCCTATCCAATTTCCTCGGCTAACTCTACCACTGCAATCCTTCAGTCAACCATGCTTCCAGGGTTGACTCCACACACCACTGTTACCATGTTTGCTTTACCAGAACAATGTGTGCATGTTTTCAAGAAAAACATTAACTAATAAGTTAGACCTTAATTTCAATATCGCTTCCAGCCACGTAGTATAGAATATTTTCACCGACGGGACAACAAAGTTTCAAACCAGAACCGCAATTCTCTTTCAAACCTGCGGGATTATTACGCCGACCCGTGAAGTACGTTACATTGGGAAGGGCTCGAACTCCAATTGCGCGCTCAGTTCAGTTCTCCATAGGCGAACAAAGCGTCCCGGGGCACAATGTAATCCTATTCCCAGTACACCGCAGACAGTGAGCGGAATGACAGGGCGATCGTCGACTATTCCCGACAAGTATATATGTATACCAGCCAGCCATTGTAAGGGCTGACTTGACACATTCCGGTCAACAATCCCAGTCTATAGCGGCGCATCAATCGCGCTGAGACTATCACCCTCGTCTCCCCGCTTTCCCTGCTTTCCCCGGGCAGATCTTTTTCATTAGCCGACGGCCAGTGCCGAAGCGAGGGCGGCACTCGGGCATTCGAGTTTGCACGGGCGTTCGCTGACACACTTCGGCTCGTTTGTCCGGGACAATGGGCACTTGAGAGTGGCCGCGAACGCCGGGGGCCGGGGGATTGAAGCTGGCGAGTAAACCGAGAGACATTGAATAAATAAAGTGGGGAGGAAGAAGACAAGCCGGCTTTCAGCGCCGTTGGATAGTCGAGGAGACGGTAACCTTTGTCTTCCGGCTGGATCTACTCTCTCTCTCTCTTTCTTCGTGTGTATACTTCCCACTCTTTACCTCTGCTTTTCCCTTAATTTCTTTTTCTTAGTGAATAACAGTACCCCACCGCCCCCCCCCCCCCCCTCTTCCCCCTTTCTCCTCGGTGGCGATACATGCCTGGTTCTAACAATCTGACCTCGAGAGGAGAAAAGAGGAGACAGGGCTGAATAAGAGAACGGACGGAGAGCGCGTACTCGTCAAAAGGAACGAGGGGGGAAAATCGTTTGAGCCGCTCCGACGGTGGTTCCTCGTGTTTCTCATTAATGCGCCAGCGTATTCTTTTAAAATGGGCCTGGGCGAAAGGAGGGCGGGGAATGCTCTCGGCGACCGAGTCGACAATTAAAAAGGTTCACTGCCATGAGGGGAGGGGAGGCTCCCAAGCTCACCCAGACTCCGGTTATCCTCTTGTTCCTCCTGCTTAACCCCCGCGTAGCCTCATGGGAAGTACACTTTTGATTAAGCGCACTTTTTAATGAATGCGCCGAGACCTGAATCGCAGTTTTCGGGATAAGCCGATTGTATTAATATGAGCTTGTAATATTAAATGAAATTCATTGTGAAAAACGGGACTTTTGGATTGATAGTTTAAAAGTTGAGTCCACTTTACTGTGACGAGAAAGGGGAAACTCGGAGATTCGGAGGCAAGGTCGTGCAAGTGTGTAGTGAAACTTTGGGAAACTGGGATGAATCCAGCCGAAAAGGGGGAGAATGCCGATGCGCCAACTCATGAGAAACCAAACAGACGCGCGACCGTTCTCCACTCGTCGACTTACTATGATACGTTACGTACTTCGTGCTTGAAACGGTTCGCATTGCTAGGCAGTACTCCTTGAGAAAGTCCCGCGAGTGTTTGCTGGCGCACTTCTCAGAAACTCTGTTTTCTTCGTCAATACTACGCTTGGAAAGCACTTTCCGCTTACATAATATCTACTCTTTCCATCAAAGCGTACATTGATAAATTTATCGGTATCAATAAAGGACAGTTTCCGCGCTTCCAATAAATATGCAAATTTCATTACTCGTAGCAAATCGTAAATAAACGCAGTCCAATATCGACACATACATAAACAAATAGACATGCTATATTGATATAGAAATAAGTCAAAGTTACAAACCATAATTCAAATTCCAAAGCTCAAAAGTCACAACGCACTAATAATCCCCAAGCAGAATGCACCCTTACGGTTAAGCGCCCTCTCACCCTATACCCGCAGAATCCGCCATAGAACCTCCAGAGGCAGGGAGACGGGGAGTCGAAATACTTGGGGGTGTGGATAGCCCGATTTCCTTGAATGTAAATATCGGGCAAGCAGCGGGGCGAGTCTCAGTTGCAACAAGGAGAGACAGACAGCTAGAGAAAGAGGGGACGGTAGCAAAGGGGAGGAAGTGAAGGGGTGGTTTGCTTGGCTCACTGCCAATCCCGCCGACACTCGCTCAAGTTCACCTGGAATGTTCGTACTCGTAAACTTCCTCTTGTTTCTCATCCCCTTCCTATTTCCATCGAGCCACCCCTCTCCCCCCGCCACGACCACTCAGATGGTGGGTGAGTCTCGTCGCGTTCGGTCCGTCTGATCCTTACACTTGCCCAGATCCGGCTTTTGGGGTTCGTTCAGCCAATAGGGGTGGTTGGCCGACTGAGTCCAGGCCAGACGAGGGTGGACCCGCGATAAACGAGGACGGAAGGTCTGCGGAGGGGTTGCTCGCTCGGGTTAAAGAGCGAGGGAGACGGATATTGCGGCGCGCAAAAGTTTCCCCGGCGTGCGCTGCTTCTTGCTGTATTTTTTAAGAGCGTCGTCCGGCCAGTAAACAATGCCAGCGAATCATTTCTCCCTGGGGATTAGTCGATTCGGTGAACGCTATCTTCTTTAATGCGGATGCTTTCAATGTTTAATACATGCCACATGTACATACATATACATCCCAGTGCCCGTATGAATAATTTACACGATTTAAAAAATTCTTTCATCAATCACCAGAGCTCCACGTATCCAAACATCCAAACTCAACTACTTACTTGCCCATTAATCCAAGTGGCCCGGGCCGAGCGTCTCAAAAACACCTCCAACATTTCTCCGCCGGCGGCAACTTTCGGGGCGTCCGCGTGCAAACGGTACATAGGAAGGGATGGAGAGAAGGGATGTCCTGGGACTGGTGATGGGGGTGGAATGCAGGCCTGGGGGCAGGAGTCTCAGAAAGAGAAAGGCCGTGGCTATCCCCATGTACTTAAGCGAGGAGGGAGCGAGAGAGGAGGAAAGAGGGACAGAGGTTTGGTATACACAGGTGGCGAGAGGAAGATGGGGAGCAGACATTGCGTTGAAGGGGGTGGATGCGCGGGTGGGGGAGTCAGGCTGGTCTCTGAAACGGCCAGAACCCAGAATGGGAATCGGCGGCGGAGGGAGAGAATGGCGAGAAAGCGGGTGCGTAGTGTGGAAAGTAGGTGGTGGCCGGGGGTGGCTGGCTGGATGGCTGGATGGCTCGATGGGGTTGGGGCGGCGGTCGCTCGTGCTAGCTGTATTGATTCTCGGCCAGGTCACATTGGTGGGGGGCCGAGAGTGCCGAGGCTTGAATAGCAGTAACGCGGCTAGCTCTCGTCGCCGGCTCCCGCCGGCAACCTCCTCCTTTCTCGCTCTCTCGCATACCATCTACCTCCGTCTCATCCTCCCTCCATTCCTCGTTCTTCCTACCAGCGGTACACATACCCCCGTGCGGCCGAGGGCTCAGGCAAAACAGTACCCTGCAAATTCGATCATTTCCCACTGAACTCGTGGCTGTACTACAGCGGGTAGTTCCCGCTCGTGCCCTCGGTTAATTAGGGGCGTTTTTCAGGGGTCCAGTAAGAAAACCACCCTGTATTATGCATCGAGGGTAGACTTGAGGAACGTCGATATTTCGAGTTAGTAATTCACGATGGATTGATCGGGTGAATTTAGCCTGTGTTATTCGGAAGGAAGTAAAACTTTGATGTGGGAAAAATATTGTCAAAATCCGTTACTTATTTACCCAGACGGGTGGAAGAGCAAGTCCGAAATTTCATTGGAAGCGGACTGGTATTGACTGATTGAAATGAGCATTAAACCCAGAATCGATCGGTGCAGGCTGGAACGGCTTGAAGTGGAGCTGCCGACGTATTGGTGGAAAGCCAGGGAGCGAGTTCCCCGGCGGCTGGCTTCTTAGCCCAGTTTGCCAGGGTCCGAAATCGTGGGCTGTCTCGCTTCCCACTCCGTCCTCGACCCCGACCTCACCCCGGCCACTGCCCTGTTTACGTCAAAGCAACACCGGCCACATTTATCTGCACCAAACACACTCGATCGATCCTTCAACTATTCTTTCGACACGCGCCGGATCTTCCCGACACTGTTCCCTTCGAGTAACGACGCGCTGTCTGCCAGGTCATAAATCGTTTCGACACACACTCGCCGGACGGAAAACTTAACAAACTAATCGCGCTCTTCGCATTCACTCGGCGCAGTTTCAGCCGCGCGCGCGCCCGCCCGCTAAATGAATTCGGTGGCGATGGAGTTTGCGCGAAATGAAAGAAAAAAGTTAGGCGGAAAGTTTAATCGCGAGAAAGAAGCTCCGCCGGGCGGAGCCGTCTCGAGTGGCGCTGGTAGTTGGAGAAGAAGGTCATTCTCCCGTGGCGAGAGATAAAGGGAGGACACGAAAGGAAGTACTTGTTACGAGGCGAGTGAGTCAGGAAAGTCGGACGACCGGCTAATTGACGGGGCCTGAACAAAAATAAAGAGTGGCCGCACTCTTTTCGTGTGGCTCCCATTTGGCCATGCCACGTCCCTCGTAGCAGGAAACGTCTTCCTAACACGTTTTATGCCCGTTGAATGCCTGTAATCAACCAAACCAGATTCCAAACAGTTGTGAATAGTCAGCGGCAATTGCTTCCGGGGTTGTTAGGTCAAAATTATTACTGCTCGACTCAAATAGTAAAAGATTCGCCCTCAACAGGTATATCCGAACTGAATTTTTTACCAAAACAACATCTTAATTCATCCTCGTATCTCAAACGGTTAATTCATTAACGAATTATTCAAAGCCTTATCTCAAATTCAATGGAAAGAGGAAAGCCCTTAAAATATTCGAATTCCAGAACCAATGAGAAATCATCGACAATGACAATTAGGAAAAACCACAGTTGCCACGTAGCTCCCTCTGCGCAGTGCATCGTTCTTCAAAGGAGGCAAGAGTTTGTATGGCGGGCGGCTGACCCTGGAAATATCTCCTTGAATGCTCGAGGGTTGTTTGTCGCCGGTCCTCTCAATAGTGTTGACTCTTCCTCGAGTGTATTTCCCTCCGCACGCCAGCACCGGCCCGCCAGCACCGTACACGCTCGTTTAATATGACAAATATTGGTAGCCGGGGAATTTCAGTTAGGCGAGCCTTCGGGGAATACAACTTCTCGGTTAGCGAGAGTGTAACGTTATCGATTGTTTCCCCGAACGAAACAGGAGGGTCGATTCCGAGAAAACTGCAAAATATAAAATCTGTGGATTAATAAAGAAAATTAAAAAAAGCCAGAATATTGATTTTACTTCGAATAATACGAAGTCACCGGCAACTTGAGACTGAAAGTCTTTTGCGCATATCTGGTTTGAGTAGAATTTATTTAAGAGAAACAACGTTTCAAGTGGTCTACGCTGCGAAGTAAGGCGTCGATCTAGAGTTAATATTTCAGCCTCCCATCGAATAACTGCGGCGCGGAGAAGGCCGGGCGCGAGGGTGGCAAGTAATTCAAAGAGTTGCCCGCGCGGAGTTAAAGTTCAAAGCGCGAAGCACTTTCAATAAATTGCAGCTCACAGATAGCGCGTTGGCTGTAGACTCCAACTGTCTAGGGCGGCCCCCTTTCTATGATCGCAACCACTCTTGACGCGAGTTCTACGTCAGCGGAGCTAGTGTGCGCGCATGTCTGTGCCTCTGTGGTGGGGAATACGCTCCTGTATTCTATGCGAGAGAGGTCTGGCTGGCGCCAGAAGGCCTTCATCGCCCGTTCCACCTGTTTGTGCTGGAGTTTCCCGGCCGAGAAACTTTCAGTTGGCGGACAACAAAGTTTCTCCTCCCGGCTGGCCGAACTACATACTCCACTCCCGAATGACGCGGCTCCGACGATCGATATATACTTCCCAAGCCGCATAAATAAAGCCCGTCTCGACGCCCTCTTCATCCAGTCGCACCCTCCTCTTTCGTTACTCGCGCGAAACAAGTCGTTTGGCGAGCATCCTTCCTATCATCTACGACGGTACTGCTCTTCAAAAATTTTGATGACACTTTACGCACCTCACACACTGTCCAATTCAACCCAATCAGAGTTCCGAAACAGGACAATCAGTCGAAAATCAATTGCAAACTTTCCACCACGAAGATCGTTTTATCAACTACAATTCCTGGGCTCTACTCGAATGGTTCCCTCGGCAAATAATACAGTTTATAACAATGGCCCGGACCGGTAATATAATACCATTCGATTTAACGCGTCGCTCGGCGAGTGGCGGCGGGAGGGGATGGTCCGAGGTAAAAGTCGAATTCAGCCGAGAAAATAGCCGCGGGCTAATTAGCGGCGCTTTTTGCACCCTGCTTTCATTACGGGCTCGCGAATATTAGCGGAAACGAAGCTCGTCCCGTCGAAAGTAGATGAGTGGCGCAGCGTTAGGGAGATGATGGTAAGGGTCCAGTGCTTTTCGACCAGGGCTTGTCGAGTTTCCTCCCATTGGCTTCCACTCTTCTCGAGGTAGGTACGCGGCGCAACCGGCGAGAGGACGGGAGAGGAAGGGCTCATCGAAAATATCGTGGAAAATCTTGGGTATAAGGCAGCAGCACTGACAGCAACGTGGAAACAAAGAGATATAGGAATCCGCGATAGTCCTTTCGCCCTGCCGCTCTCCTTTTCCCTTTTCCTCCCCACCTCGGGTCGGTTTTACTCGCCGGGAAAGCTGGATATTGATTGCCAATAAATTCCGCGTGGCCGTAGCCGGCAAAGCGTAAAGGTAGCCATTTCGTTCACGGTTCGTCGATTCACAATGGGTTTCCGCGTACAACCCCCGTGCCGTTCTCTCATTCTCCCTCTTTCTCTCCCCCCTCCCTGCATTCTATGTCTCTCTCAGTCGCCCCGACGATACCCCATGCTTCCCTCGGACGCTCACTTGTTCGCCCTCCGCACACGTATACACGTGGCGCAGCCTGGAATTAGTGAAGGCATGCCCGCACCCAGGGAGAGCGGGAAATGCCGATACAGGCAGTCGGGACGCCCGACTTGAAAGGAGCGCCCGACGAACTTGCTCCAGATACAATCGATCCGCGCCATCTCGAATGATAGGGAGAGGAGCAGTCCACCCTCGATTGCCGATTAGAGTTGCAAGAAAACACAGTGGGCAATCAATCAAAGTATACTCCTTAATTAAATCGAACTCGGAATACACCAGACAATTATGAACAATCACCATTACCAGAAAACCTTAAAATGTCCACGAGTCCTCACAAAAATCAAAAGTCACAAGAAGAAAGTCCAAGGTTCATAAAACCCTAGAAGATCAAGTCATCCAAGCGGAAAAGGGACTCCATGTGCTAACCATTCGCATCGAGACACGTACGTCGAAACTCGAGGCATTCCAGAGCGACACTTGACGCGTGTCCCCTTTCCGAAAGTCGAGAGGAGTCAAAGTCCCAGGGTGGAGAGGGCGTCGGAAGGGTGGTTGAGGAGAGGAAAGGGGACTCGGTCGAAAGAGAATCGAGTTTTTGCGAAAGGGGAGACTGCAAGTATTGCGGCACGCAGAGTACGCAGTCTGAAAGGGCGAAGGGTGCGGGAGCGTCTGCAGGAAGGAAGGAAGGAAGGAAGGGCGGATTGCGAGTAGGGGTTGGCGGGGAAGGGCGTGTTCGCCTCGACAGTTTATCGGGAATGCATCAGCCAGCGGAGTTTGCAATATTATGGTGGCGCTCGCGTGACGAAGGCTGCAGGGCTCGTGCGAGGGTGAAAGAGAAGAGTGAGAGGGTGAAATCCGGGTGAATGAGCGAGAGAAGAAGGCAGAATTAAAGGGGTGATAGGACGGACTCGAAGCCTACACTGAGAACGCCGGCGAATCTCGACGAGGTTGGCAACGTATACTAACTGTTGCAACATTCCTCGCGTGCACCCTGCACCAATTAACCCCTGAATACATCAATATTTATTGGCGTCGGATCCATCAAACTGATGATATTAATTGGCTGCGAAAGCACGTCCCACCGGATCGCGTGAAGAGCGGAATATTAATTTCGGCAATTGATCGTCCTCTACAAATGTATTACAATGCCATTTGCATTGAGGAGGCTGGCCGTGAGGAGGCAATCATTGGATCGGTTTCCTGAGCCACCAATCGTGTGTTACAGAATTGAGAAAAGGAGAATTAAAAGTACGGCTTCATCCCTACGGTTGAACAGACGCACTACATAGAGAGCAAAGGACGACATTAGAATTCCACACCCCGCATTTGACCCAGTACCTACAATACCAATAGCCAAGGCATTCGCTCTGAGAACCGAGGCAGAAAAGGAGAGCGAAACCGTCTCATCGGATTCGCCGCTCCCTTTCCCCGGGGGCGATTACGAGCCGACGATAGAAAAAGGGGGAAGGAGTGACGGTTCAATCGAGAGGAGCGCGAAGTAGCGATGCCGCTCGTTACGCCAGTGGATCGTGCAATCCAGTCGCGGCGGGCGGAGATGGTAACGGCGCGTCTGGCTAGTCTGGCGGCGCAGTAGTATAAGTCCGCAAGGGAGTACAGTACAGACACACGAGTGCGGCGAGAGCGCGAGGGCCATGGCGCTCGAGCGCCACGGGCAAAGGGGTAAAGGCTTTCGCTCTCGCTCTTTCCCGGCATTCACCCGGTACACATCACTGAAACCAGCCATACATACATTCACGGGCGCATATGTGCAGCGGATCCCCCGTGACGCCCCAGTGGTAGTAGACTGGTGCGCGCGGCACTACGTTCTCGTCGCCGGGGCGTGCAGGGGGAGTTGTCGGCAGCGGCGGCGGCGATTCCTCGAAGCTGCGCCGGCGGACCAGTAGGCGGCAGCACTGCGGCCCGCGCGTATCGCAGTTCGCGTCCGATCCTCATAGCGCGCTTTTGTCTCCTACACTTGTCGAGACTCGGCGTCGTTCACCACGTCGCAGAGCCGGTTAGTGGCACACTCTCCGTGTACGCGTACGTCGACATCGGTGCTGCTCGCATCCTCGAGAGGCTGCTGCTCCCGAGGGTGAAGGTGGCTGGCTCCTGCCACCCCCGCAACCAATCCCCACCACCCCCACAGACACCTCATACACGACGGCCACCCGTGCCGACCACCGCGCACCAACACCACCACCGACATACCCCCACCCTCCACTTCTTCCATACACACAGACACCCACACACACGACAGACACGCACACGGCCCGCGCTATTGTTGCCTTATCCTATAGCGGGCGTAGTGACGCCTCTCGTACACACGATCTCTCCTACGTGTGTGTAGGAGGCAGAAGTACATTCTATACTGACTCCGCGCCTCCTTTATGCATTGCCACCAGTCCCGCTTGCTCCGAGAGAGCCACACTTTTCCTTGGGCGATTTCTCGCGCGCCCCCACGGCCGTGAGAGCGTGCCTCGGTCACTTTTGCGAGCGCATGGGAAGTTGGAAGCCAAAACTGCTAACGCCGGCTCGCCTGGGATGAGAGAATTCGGGGAGAGGTGATATATTGTGATTAACGAGTGAAGGTTCGAGGCGATTGCTGAGCGGTGGTGCTTTCGTGGTGTCGAATCGAGCTTTCTTTTTTCTTGCGAGCTCCATATCGATCTCTTTAGGGAGAGAGAGAGAGAGAGAGAGGGGTGATGTTGGAGGAGAGGAGCAGCGAGCAGCCGGCGGAAGATCCTGCATGGGCGGGGACGCCAGGCGTCGACGCTTGACGAGAGTTTAACCGGCGTCGATTTAATGGTTTAATTCTTCGTTCCTAGTGTGTACTAGTCGCTCGAGTTGTGCGCGCCTGATGTTCTCGCGTTGCACGTTGAGGTCGGTGGAATTGTGGATGCGACGGAAACACGGTGCATGGGAGTCAAGGGTCAGTTCTGTCGACCTTTCGAAGGAATGCTCGTCCTGACTCACCCACGGTGAAACCGGTGCGATTGAATCTGCCAAGTGCTACGCCTACGCGCTGAGCATTCACCAATTCACTCCAATTACTTTCCGACTTTTCGGAAACGGTGCGTTCTCCGATAGCAACCAGATCAAGAGATACTTAATCGATTATTCATTAAATAAATGGAGTGGCCTCACTAGTCAACCCGCCAATCGAGATTAACCAGTTTAGATTTCACTAAAACAATTCGAATCTTGGCTATTCGGAGGAAGCGAAACAGGCTGGAGTCTGTTTGGAAAAAGTGAGTGGCAGCGCGTCGGGTAGTCGCGGGGTCTACAAGGTCAAGCGACGTCTAGACGCGTCTCGCTGCTTCTCGGAAGTTGGCCGGCGAGAGTGAATCGCGGCGATGCACGCTCGCCCGCCGGAACTCGACACCACGGAGAGCAGCGCAACTCGCACGTCTCTCTCGCGGCCGGGAATCGAGTGAGTGAGTAGCTCTCGGATGATTGTTGCAGCCGAAGGGCGCGTCGCCCAGCCGGCGCTCGGAGTCGTTGCACCTTGAGAGGCAAACACGACGCCGCGTAATCGCGCTCTGGTGCGCCCACCTCGAGCAACCTCCTACTTGGTGTATGTATTGTGCACTGGTGCCACACCTACACCACCGCACTCGGCGCAGTGAGTGAAAGTAAAGGCGCAAGACGCTCTAGTGACGGAACTCGGCATAGCTTTACTAGTGGATAAAAACAGCAGTACCCATCGGACACTGGTTTTACCTGGTCCACCGCGCCGCCACGGATTGTGAGTAATTTCATTATTGGATTCATTGTTAAACTGCGATTATGTTCATACGTTTGCTCGACGTTTTACCATCGAACAACTCACCGAGAAGAAATTAGCAATGTGGGGCTTGAACAACTTTATTTAATTATTATAATATTGATTACCTGAGCCCGGTAACTTTGTTTAAGAATTAGGTTATCATTCGAATAATGCCGTATTTAAGGCTTTTTGTTCTGCTAAAATGATCTTCAACTGAGAAAATGTGAATCCAACACAAGAAAAGGCAGCTACAGTATTTCCTATCCTGCAATCCTTGAACGGTTCACCCTGTAAGCGGCAATCAAGCACTTATTAATTCACGAGGAGCTGTGTATTAGCATAAACATCCGTAGTCCAGTCCACCGATTACTCAGCCGGTTGTTCGCGACCTATTTTTCCGATAATTAATCTCAATTTATCCGACGCGCCTCGCAACGGCGGATGGAAGAGTATGAGGTTCCCAAGCGAGCAGACCCATACTACTGAATTACTCGCGTGAATTCCATTATGGGCGATGACATTTGATATTAATAATACATTAATAATGCAATTTATGGAAATGGCAATTTCCGGTAATCTAATATAAATTTTGTTGTTGCGCAGCGATCGAATGGAAAGATTCTGCACTTTATGTGCATGAAGGCTGACTATAAATATGATCTGCTCGCTTGAAATTAGAAATTCAATTCTCTATTGCAATGATTTTCCAGATAGATAAATAGAAAGAAGTCCCTTGAATGTCGCGCTATGATTTATATTCCCTAGTTACATGAAACTCGGGCAAGTCATCGGGACAAGTTGAATGAACCGACACGCGATTTATTCTCCGGGAATTCGTGAAAGTAGGGTATCATACGGCAACTCGAACAATCAATAACTAATAACGCACGTTCCGCCGTCGAGCGGTGGCTGGGCGACGCCGGTGAAAAATTCCTGAACCTGGCGGAATTAAGTGAAACGAGCCCCGGCATTTGGCAAATGAATTCCGGCGTAATTATAGTGCGCTCGTTTTATCGTTGGCCGCAATAAAGCCTCGTTTTTCACGCGCAAACGGCGAGCCGGCCGGGGATAGTGGCTGGGAAGGCGGTAAAGCGATAAAGACATAATCACCAGTTTCCGGGTGTGTGGGAATTGTTGTCGTGCAGCGGCGGATAATCGATGACAGGATTGCATAGCCCGACTCGGTAGCCCGCTAATAACAATCGTAACGCGTCAAGCCCGCGAGCGCACTAAATTTATAGCCTGGTCGCAAGCGGCCGATGTAATTGTTTACAGGACGGGAAGTGTGGGTCGAGGCAATGACTGGCCGAGTTACCTTGTCACAGGCGCAGTCCACGCGCGTGTTACAATTTTCGACATTTTTCCTGGACTGTGTTAGAAATAAATCAGCTGTGCAAGCATTAAAAAGTAAAATATTCTCAACACAGCATTCAAATAATTCAATAATCATTCCACTCCCAATTTTAATTTTAAAGAATTGCATTTCGCCCTGGAAACTTTTAAAATCGAATACAAATGTTGTGTTCAACGATAGCTATTTATAAAATGCGAGTTGGAGCCCCAATTATATTAGCGGACGGAAATGTCGTCCGAAAGGCAAATGTAATTTCGGCCTCGGTGATTGGCGTACGCCTGGAAAATCCACGACGTCATTGACCCCCAGTCGGATAAATTCCCGCTTGTTTTCAATCGCACGGCGCCATTCTCGCTTCATCGCGAGGCCGAACGCGAAAAACAAACAGCATGGCGCGCGCACGCTCGCGCCGCGATTACTTGCCTATTGTTGCGATAAACGGATTTTATCACGGCGAACCTGGTCGCCGGGAAATTCGAGGCGGAAAGAAAACCGGCGCGCCATGAAAAACAGGAATATCGCATTCTACGCGGCCGAGTTGCAGGATTAGCTATTTTATTCATAAATCAAACGTTGGAGATTTTTGTAATTTCCAGCGAAAGAATCTTCGTCATTTATTTCGGGGGACTGTTTTGAGATTTTTCAAAACAACTAACACTATTAAAATCGGTTTATTGTTAAAAGTCGTGCTTTTTGTAACCAGAATTCATATCGGAGTACACATGGGTATTTGTTTCGAAGGTAAAAGTATGAATACGCCTTTCTTGGGTTGAAAACAATACAAAATATCAGACTGTTGAATGAAATATTATTAATTCCCAACAAGCACGAAACTACCGGACCAATGATTGTCGGCTCGTAAAAGCCGCAAGTCCTGCTGCATTCGACGACAGCGGCCCTTGAAGCACAAGTTTATTATACATCATCTACTCGAGAGCGATGAGCACACACCTTACACGCGGTCTTTAGCCAGCCCGTCCACTCCCTCCCTCTTTCTCTCTCTCTCTCTCCAGGGCGCTTAGTCTCAGCGTACCTATCCGCAAAGAGCACTGTACATACAGGTCGGGGAATAAAACAGCAAGAAAACACGCGGGCGAGCGATCGAAGCCAGAGAGGATTCATATCCCCTCGGGTGAAGAGCTCCACCGAGGTAAGTGCGTGCGAGGGAGGGAGAGAGAGAGTGAGAGAGCAAGGGAGGGTGGGACACTGGATTCGATTGTCATTTCCTACCACACCGGGCGGCGCTACTCGTTTTTCACCGTGGTCGGCATGTGCACGCGTAATGTGATTAACGAGCGCCCACCGAGCTCCCACTCTCTCTCTCTCTCTCTTCCTCTCTCTCAATCTCTTCTGAGAACGAGCGGCCGCGAGGGAGAACGACAGTCACACAGAGAAGTACGTAGAAAGGTAGAAGTACGTGAGCGGAGATCCATTATAGCTTGCGTGGCGAGCGAGGGAGCAAGGGAGAGAGAGCGCAGAATGAAAGCAGTAATCCCAGGAGCGACAGAGACGAGAGAGATAAATACAGAAAGAGAGCGAGAGGGCGCGGCGGGGTAGGCGGGCGAAAAAAAAAGAAATAGCGAAGCGGGAGAATCAGCATGCAAGCCTGTGCCTGGCTGGTGGGCCAAGCGAGGGAGAAAGGGAAACCCGGTTTGCGTGGGTGCATCGGGTAAAAAGGGAGCATGGTGAGAGACCCGGCGGGAAAGGGAGAAAAGAGGGACGACGCTCGAACAGGGTGGAGATGAGGAGAGGGGCAGCCGCTCGCACTCTTGTGCAAGGGTGGAAGAGGAAGAGAGGGAGACCGAGCGAGACCGGGAAGGACGCCGAGCGAGAAAGGGAGAAGTGGAAGGGAAATGAATTCTCGCTGCTGGCAGTCGGATAACCCGGCGCGCAGGATCGATCGTGAATATCTGCCGGTTCGCTGGCGTGCACGAGAGCGCACGCCGCCGCCCGCTTACATAGAAGCGAAAGGCTTATATATAGAACACGCGAGCCTCGGACTATGTGCATGCATACGTCCGCCACGCAATCGTCCATCTCTCTCAATTCCACCTTCCTACCTCTCTTCGCCGTACACTAACTCCAATAAGCACTTGCCCGCTCTTTATTATCCTCGTGTTTCGATTTTATCTATGTACAGGCTTTTTTTACCGCGAGTAGATTGTTCGCTTGCTCCACTTGTTTAGTGCTGACAAATATATTTGTCAGTGAAATAAATAGGGTTTGCCGGCAAAAGTTACCAACCGAAAGCGGATCGGGAATTATTCATTATTATTAAACTGTGCAACATATTGGATGATGTAAATGCCGCAGGTGTAGAATCAGTGATTAATTAACGGGAATAAATATAACAAAATTAATTGCTCCATTTAAAACGGCTGCGACTAATCATCGCCTTCCAGGGCTCGTCCGCTATTTTCCAGTGATAGAGGTCGGCGCGAGGTCATCCGGGTCGAAGGGAAACTCTTCAATATCAGGGGGGATATGGAAAAAAACGCATTTACTCAGACAACCAGCAATAAGTAAACAGAGTTGCACCAATAGCGAAATCGTGAAACGCTTATTCCGCAAATGGCGGCAATCAGGGAAACAGAGGCGTGGATAATACTTTTGGAGGGCAATGTACCTTGACGTGGATGTGTGGAGCGCGTGTACTCATTGTACATGGGCGCGCGCTCGTTTGCTCCGCCGCTGGGAGGCCAGGAACGCATGTATATACATATACGCGGGTTATGTGCTCGTATAGATGAATGCCATGTATACAGGGTGGCTCGCTTTTATTCGGGAATCGAGCGCCAGCGTGAAAGCCGAGGGAGAGTTTTACCAGAACGATACCCCGGTGAAGAGGAGCGCGAACGCGCGCGCGCGCGCGATGGACTGTCCTCTTTAATGTCGCGCACACTTTTCCCTCTTGTTGCGTGAACGCAATTGAATCGCCCGCGCACACAAACGCGCCCGTGTGTGCATGTTGAAAGGGGGTTTTTTAATTTTGCGTCGGAGCTCACCACTGTGGAGCTTCGCATTATCTCAACTGGACTGCGTTATTTCCTGGCGGACGCTTGTGGAAATGCTGCTCGTAATGACAGTTGCCAGACATTGTTTGTTTTAATATGTCCTTGCATTTATGTTTTAGTCGAATTCATAAATGATAATTAATTCCTCCAAGTATATTCGTGTTCGGTTATGAGACCGTTGAACCACCGCTGGTCTCACCGACCACCGATTCATCGATAATTCGAGAATTGAGTCGGTCGAGAATACCAGTCTTCACTCATATTTAATTGACCCCCGCAATTCGAAGCTCCCCTTTCATTGCGATAGTGCCTCCCTCTCCCCTCCACGAAATTATTCATAAGCAGGAAAATCGCACGAAAAGGCGGCTTTGGCGAATTTGTAGAAAAGCCATCTCCTCCGCTGGTCTATCAGCGGTTCCCGCGGCCAGCACTCTCCATCGTGGAGGCTGTAATCTAATTCCCCCGATTGAGAGGCTGCCACTCGCTCGGTTGAACTACTTTGTACGAAGCCGAGCCAAGTCAACCGAGAGCCTCTCATCTTTCAGGCTCGGCACTTTCCAACGACCTTTTCAATGTCTACCCGGTGGACAGAGTGTTAGAAACCGATTTTTTAACTCTGGCACTATTTCTACGGCACAATTGATTCGAGGTCTTACTACTCGAAAGGGACGCAGCGAAGACAACTTCCCTCCGGTGACGCAACCTAATCCATAATCCAATAGAGCGTCGACACTCCTTTGCCGTCGGAATGATTTAAGCTCGCCGTCCACCTCGGAGCGAGCGCGCCGCGGGTTTTTCGCCGGCGCGGCATCGATAACGGTAGAGCCGCGTCGCGGTGAGTGCGGTGCAGTGTCGAAGGAAATCGCACGGTAATCCTTGAGACGCGAGCGATAAACCGCTGACACAGACACCGAGCGAGCCGAAGGGACTCGGCCGGTGGCTCGGTGGGAGGAAAGAGGTCACATGTGCATGGGTGGACCAGTTTCTTCTGGCAGGAAAGCGCGCGGCGCGACTGGTATATCGCTGGGACCGGTTTGCCCGCTCGTGATCGGCCTGAAAAAGGATAGGCGGCAAAAATCGCGCCGGGACAAGTCTGCCAGCCGGTTCTATCGGCGTATCTATGTACCCTACCCACACCGAGTCACCTACACTGGTACACGCTCGCGTTTATGACGCGTAATGCGATACACCGGGCCCATGTAACACGCCTGCAGTCTTGGCGAGCCTATGTAGTCAAGCACATGCGAGCCTGGATATACATAGCCCCCGCACGCTATTTCCACTGGCGCAGATGGTCACTGCCTCGCTCGGCGAGCACGGCCTCTCCAGTATGCCAGTATGTGGAGCAGCTCGCACTTCGTTTTTTCCAATCCATGGAACAGGTGGATCGCGCGCAGATGGAGCTCATTTGTTATTAGCTGGCACTCGCTATAACAGCCAGTGAATCAACCATCCACGAGTCCTCGACTCGTGCGATTAATTTGTTTCAGCCGCGCAAGTAGAATAAGTCCCTCAACGAGAGCATCGAACAACTACGATCTGTTATGTATCAACTGATTTCAGAGGGAAATTAATTGAACTAATACGAACGCCTATTTAACTTAATGTTCTACTTGACACCCTGACACTCCACTCGCGGTTTTCGAGTAATCCACACACCTATTCTTTCTTCACGGCCAGCAGATAGCTCGCGAGCCATTCGAGCATTGATATTTATACATATTATACACAGGGGATTCACCGATCGATTTGACAAGTCATTAACTCTCAATTGTCTCTAACGAGCTCGTTTCTCGCTATCGGTGACGTGAGCTCGCGAGACCGAAGTCGAATCAAGTTACCGTCTGTACATATCTCCCGTATCACGTGTATGTACGCGTGTATGTACTCAGTTGCTCAGGGACGCGCACACTTGTCTGCTTTCCACGCCCCGGGGGAAAATTTACATGTACCATCAGTTGTTGTTATTATTATCAAAGCATACAATCGGCAGAGGGAAAGATTGGATAGTTTGATCAAACATCCAAGTATTCCCAGTGATATTTCAATTGGTTCAATGCGATTACGTCACCGACATGTGTGTGACCGAACCCTAAGACCGAGAGTGGAGGCTCACCGTGCTCTCTTACATGCCCGCGACTTACCGTGTCGCCATTAATTAGATTAGCATATGCCGGAAAAAGGTGCTCGCCGCACTCGCACACAGACGCGCGCGCGTGCATGAAGGACACACTATTACCAGAGACGAGCGGCTTGGAACGTTAATGGCATTATGGGATCATCTGCGATCTTCTCCTACGTGCTTCGGACTCTTCTGCCCTCACGCGCAAGGTAGACGTAGGAGTGTGTGCGCGTGTTCAAGTATACATACGACTACGTGCTCTCTCTGTTGACGTTAATGCCTCTTTGTAATTGCCTTTGTGCCCGCGCTCCAGGCACGAATGATCGCTCCTGGCAAATTTAGCTCTATCGGACGCACAGGAAATTCCTGATATTTTATTAGACTCGCTATTCTAGACGCCGGTGTATTTGTGCTCTAATTATCGATATACCGCCGAGTTATTCTTCTCCCGGCTCGCTCATTTAGATTCATCGTGGGTGGCTCGCATTATTAAAATCGGGAGGTCCCTTGTTCCCCTCAACAATCCCTGACAAATACAATAATCCTGCCAATACTAGTTCCATTAGCGAGGCTCGCGCGCCCACTCGCCAATAATTGTCCCAATAATTGACCGAGTGCGCTTGCACGAGTAGGCCGAACGCCGAGGCCAATGAAATCCCGCATGCAAATTGGCGGCGAAAGTAGATCTTGTCCGGTGGCGCTGGCGTATAGAGACATGTATGTTGCGGGCTTTGTAGGGGAGGACATAAAGCCGTGAGGGACAAGCGAAACTATTTATTTCACGGGCTTCGGCGCGTGTTGACGACTACATGGCTCCGGCGAGTAGAACGTCCGTCGCACTCGTACGAGAGAGAGAGAGGGAGAGAGAGAGAGAGAGAGAACTGACGAGAACTACGACGGTACGACGACAGGCCGGGCCGCGACATGGCAAGGCGGTTGCCGAGGGGGACGCACCAGGCAACTCGGCGACTTCCCCTTTTAGCGCGCGCGTGTACACCAGTCGTACATCAGACTCCCTCGAAGCAGAGAGCATCTGTGTACGTAGACTCGTATGTATGTAGGAGACGAAGCGAGGTCGCCGCGCTATGTGGCCAAGGTACGCAGGCACATAGCCACGTTCTGCCACATGGAAGAAGGGGCGGCGGTTTACATAGGTCTACCAAGCACATAATGTGCACATGTGCCGGGGGAATGCTACGGCCCAGGTGAAATGCCTGATCTCGTGCCAGAGACTTTAACCTCGATTTGCAATAAAACACGCGCCTCCCGACGTGATTCCCCTTTTTCCTCTTGCATTCCCTTTCTTCCACGCAACTCCCTCTCCGCTGCAACAGACTTTCTCGGCACATCGTGTCTCGCTAATTCTTTGGATCTGGGCCGAACACCCGCTCCTCGGATGCTTCTTCTCGCGCTCCCGCTTATGCCACGTATTTACGAGGCCAGACGAGACTTAGTCCGGCGGATATTTTATGGAGACTGCTCTCTGGCCCAGGGAATCGATTATTCGAGGATGATGCGTCTAGTGGAGATTAGGCGGGGATTTATACATATACACGTGATGCGATCAACAATTTTCGTTGTAGTTTATTTGCGTTATTTACAGTGCGGTGCGAGTGTTAGAAAGCCGAGCGATGGCTTTGTTTTCAGTGGAGGAAAGTGGTTCCAGTTACTAAGCGAAAGTTTTCTTCTGTGTTACAGTCTCGGCCCGGAAGGAGGCCGCGAGGACGTCCGGGAAACACCACACAAGTGCAGACGACACCGAGGATACAAAGCCCGATCTCACAGCATCTCGAAAAAGGTGAGTTTCTAGCAGTTCTTTGGAGTTGCGACTGTAGAATTGCGAAGTTCTTGCTCCTTCTCAGGAATGTAGATTTGGCGAGTTGCATTAGCTGTATTTCGTTAGATAACACTTGTAAATTAACCAGGTATTATTATAATCATGCATTAGTATTTCCCAAATCTTCTCTAAACTTGGGGAACATGTCGTATTTAATATCCAATGTCATTCAACACACGTAAATATCTAATCAAAAATGAAAGTGCCGCAGTTGGTTGTTGAAAGACAAGCGGAACATTCTGTAGATGTGTGTGTTGGTGTCGACAAAGGTGTGAACTGAAGTTTTTGGCGGGACAAGTGTCCCAGTCGGGTGGGAAAAGTGGTCCTCGACCCAGTGTCCAGGCCGCACTTTCGGGCATGGTCGATGAAGCGGGGTCAAACAGGGTCGCCGTCTACGAGTAGCATTATCGACCCAGCCGAAGGTCAGACAACCTCTCGAGTGTCGGCATTTCGCCTTGCTTTACACTAATTCCTCCTCATCGATGATTCCTCCCCTTCGAAACTGAAATAGAGTCTGTTGCCACTTTAGTTGCTGCGCCTGTCAAACTTCCGATTGAATCTCAGAATTTAATTGCAGTTGCGCAGAATTCCAATTTGGTAACATTCATAAACTCGAAGTTGTCTATTAAATGGGAAATATTAATATGCTATGGTGGGATATGTGACTTAGATTTCTATTGGCTTTCTTTAAAAATGTGTTGGAACCCGAGGCAGAGTAAATGGCACATCTCCTGAGAATTCTTTTCCGGCACGGCACGGACAAGCTAGAGATCGCTCTCCAAGGAGAATAAATGATTCGGAGAACCGTGGAGGAAACCGGTTCGCAAACAAAAGCATGGTAGGCGGCACACCGGGTGGGGGATGAGCTGGGTAGGAAAGGAATCGCTTCTGCAGAGGTGGACGTGTCGAGGAAGACGAAAGTCTGTTGATAGGAGGTGTACAGGGTGATTCACGGATGTATCGACATTTTTCATCCAACTGGAGAAGTTTTCCGTCGCTTGACAATTTAACTTGCTAATAAATTGCATATTTGTAATAACAAGTACGAAAGAAGAAAGCCTGTTATTGCCATAACTCAAGATTATTAATTTCGGGTATTAAATTCAAGCCATTAGCTAATGAGACAGAACTTTAAAACAGAGTACTGCGACGAACAGCGATCTCCATTACTTAATGTATATTCGCTGAATGTTTCTTCGGTGAGTATTCTTGGGAGGTACTGTATCTCGGGAAACAAGAGCCCCGTAAATTCCCGACTCTTTGTGCGAAGCAAGTTCTCCTTAATCCAGGGGGTTCGCTGTTTTCTCGTGCTCTCCTTTCCTGTTTTTCTTTCTGCCTCGTCATTCCTCCTGTCGCGGACTCTGGGTTACTCGACCTTGTTATTACGGCCATTATCTCTTCTACTTCGTTTCCTTACTTCCCCGACTCGATCTTCTTCTTTCGAGCCAAGTCACCCGTAGCTACAACCCCACCCCGCATTAATATTCAAACGATTACTTATAATAATGTTAACGAAATGTATTTTATCCTGTTAAATCACAGTTTGTTACTCCAGACACATATTTTATTTATTTAAATTCTGCAGATTCAAAACTGATAATATTTCATACTAACACAGCTTTGTTCTCTCTCTCTCTCTGACCTGATTGGCTCCATTGATTGAACCAACCAGAAGATTCAGGCACTCCCAATTGCGCTAATGTCTTACTCGCCGTAACGAGTGTTTTTCTGCGCCACCGGCAGGTTCCTTTATGGACTCTCCTCCTCCATCGCCGGCTCTATCTGGCAGACTTTGCCTTAGGTTTTCTCTGCTTCCGCAGCATCGGCTGGCGTGCCGATCTATGTACTCGGGCAAGTATGTATGTACTCGCCGGAGAGCCGCTTGGCATCTTCCTCTCCCCGTTAATGGAGGCACATTCGAGTAAGCCTGGAGCGGCGGACCTCCTTTCTCAGGGTTAATTAGCCCTTCGCGGAATTCTGTTTGATTTCTCCTTGTTTATTCCTCGTCATAATAAATGCCGGTGCAACGCGGAGCACTGTTTGAAGTTGCCGGTGCTGCCCTATTTGCAAGTAGAATTATACTCGTCTGAGCATTTAGAAATTTAGACTACTGTGCTTTCATTAGTGTTGGAAATGTTGTGCTCTTGGGCAAATGTTAGGTCTTTCTAGCAGTTCGAATTGTTTTTCATTGATTTACTGAAATGCTTGGTTGACAATGTTGGTAGTATTGAGTTCAGTCTTTACATTGGGTGAAGAAGCTGTCTGGCTGGGAATCTTTTTGGGGACACCCTGTAGCGGGCGAGAAGACGAGGAGGCTCGAACCAATTACGCGAAACGTCGTTGGCTTCGGCCCTCAGGAAATTACTCCTCCGTGGCTGTGCACCCTTCTTCCAACTCCTCCTTTCCTCGTTTCATCTTCGCCTCCTTGGCCCCGCGGCTCCCCCAGCTGCCTCTTCTCGTTACTCTAGTTACGTGCTCTCGCCACGATTGATCAACTTACGACATGACTCATCCTGGCTCTCGCGTTACGTCGCGTCGTTATAGATACACCTCTTCGCATGCCAGCACCGAAAGGTCAATGCATCGGGGAAAAGCGGATCAACCTTTGCATACAGGGTGGCTCGAAGACGTGCACAAGTATAGTGAACTGTCATCTGTTGACGATTGATTGGAATGTATTGACATCGATTCACCAGGTGTGTCAGGTGGTCCAACATAAATTAGAGTTACTTTAGTTGTGCGTTGGAATCGTATTTCTGGCATTACGAAATATTTCAATTTGCTGAATTAACAAGTTGAATAGAACAATTATTCTAGTACAGACATTCTGCCTATATGTCCACATTTTTATTGTCAATACGTTCGTTCCTCACCGTAGTCGAGTAAAAGAGCGTTTAATGTATCAGACACTATTGAAATATGCCGGAAAGATCCCCTCGATTGGCCGACAACGAGATTCAGTAAAGTTGCCAGTTACATACATATGTATACATCGATTGGCAGTCAACCAATCTCCCTCGAAAGTCCTCGACACTAGTTCCTCCTCCTCTTTGCCCCATCATCGCCCCGTACTTCTCTCCTTCCTCGCAAAGAACTGGCTAACTTTTCAAGATCAAGCATTCTAGGAAACTGGAAGGAGAACTGTATGTACCGTGAGAACAGAGACGATGGTACATGGGGCTCGCGTGATGCCCGTCGAGATTTATCGGAAACCGTAATAGCGATGGCGCAGACTATCGACGCTCCTGCTTCTGCTACTGGCTTCCCTGTAAGGCGATTGGTCGTTACCGGTGGCTCCAAGTTTTACTTTGCAAGTCTATCAGTACTCAAACATATTTTTGTAGAGCTCGACCTATTCAATATGATTTTGATTAAAAAATTTCGGTATGGAGCTGCAGATATTTATGGTAATATAAATAATGCGGCGATCAAAGTTCGAAGAACGTTCAGGTAGGGTGTTTCAATTGTGGTACTAATTATTCTGCAACCTATAGCAGATGCAGTCAATTTGCTTGCAACAATGTTTGATCCTATTAATACAGTTAACTTTAATAGTACTATACGGAGTTTGCAAACGTAATTACACCCCACTCAAATTATTCACAATGTTTTTCGTTGCTAATTACAACAGCTGGTTAATGACCGAAGTATTCGAGTAATGCAAACTAATGGTCAGCCAGTCGCGTTTATTAAATTTCACGGTGCAACTCGAACTCTATTAATTGGGCTGGAACTATTCAAGTAGAGTTCTAAAAACGGTGTCGAGGTTGAAGTTGACATAAATGATAGTCGCGTGAATCCTGGCTCATTGCTTCTGGGTTGTGCGGTTGCCTAGTCAGTAGTCAGTGGCGGAGAGTATCAGTTACGGTGGGTTAGGTCGAGTCGCCCGGTCGATTGGCGGTCGGGAATTAGAGATGCGTATTTAATGATGCAGCCAGATATTGATTGGTTGGAGGAGCGTGCGCGCATGCCGACCTCCCCGTTTTCCCCAACCTGCCGTACCAGGCATTGCTTCCTGCCTCTCTGTTTACGCATTTAATTCCCGCCGGCCGAGGAAATGCTCGGCGTGGCCTTGCATTAGCAACGTGATTAACTCGCACCGATCGACTGGAAAACGCTCGCTTTCCGCTGCCGCGGGGCCTGCGCACCTTTCGCCATCTCAATTCCATTAGCAATCGACGCGCTGCGATTGTGTTGGGCATACATGTCCGCTGTTATTTATGAAACTGGGATATGAGGGAAACGTGAAACGAGGGATTGCATGTAAGAAATGGAATGCGAGGCATTTTAATACATTGATATAATTTCTAGGGTTTATTACAAATGGACGGAATTACTGATTTTTATGCGAGAATCACATTTAGTTCGATTTTCTGGCACATTGCAGATTGTTAGGAATTTCAATATTTACATGGCCTAGCTAGTCAGTGAGTCTGAGAGTTATTCGAAGTACCCACGTGCCGGCAAACGTATTGGACCAGCAGGGAACTGGTTTACTCGTGGACACGTATGTTGTGCTTGCCGAGAGATAGAGCGGCGGAGATGCCAGGACCCCGGGTAATTACGCGGCTACATTCGTTCCGGTTTAAGCCGTTTCGCCCACTAGTTGCAGAAACTCGGATAATTATTGTTGCCGACTAAACTTGGGGTTAGTTGGCGCTGCCGCTTGATTTCCTCGACTATCCCCGCCCCCTTTCCCCGGCGCACACACATATCCCGCAAACTCGCCTGTCTACGTTCGAGGTTGTGCGCTTTCGTGTCTGTTTATGAGTCGCTGGATCCACCTGTACCACTGTTTATCTGGAATTAATTTGCTCGCGGGCGAGCGCAGGTGCTCGAAACGTTTTCGGCGATCGCCTCCTGCCATTAGCGCTGCTGGCGACGGTTAAAGCCGCAGTGAAACACATGTGGATTTAAGTGGATCTGCTATATTTTATGGTGGCATTAGGTTCGAGATTATATTTATATTTAGCCAATTGAGTAGCAACGGTCGAGATATTTCGTTCTATGGTATTTCCAGTTCATACAGCTTGTTTATTTTCCGTTGATATTTCGCTATGCTCCAAACGCTGTGTGATGCATTAAAAGTGTAATGATTTTCGCCGACCGCGCTTGTAATTTTGCTTTTCCACAACTTTTCGGATATCGCAAGCAATATTTATTGTGCGCGCCGAGCAGAGTGGCTCTTTTCAATTAGCGCGGTAATTGGCCTTGTGGCGTCGCGGCCGTGTGTTTTCGAAAATTCCAATAACTGCCAATAAAATCCCGCTAGAAGGACGCGGCTTCGAAAAAGCCCTGAAAAAGTGATTGGGTCCGGGGGCTGGCGTGCATCGGCCTAGCCCAGGGAGCTTTAACCATTTTACGTGGGCGTGGCGTGCGCTGCGCTAACGATTCTACTTTAAAGCACCGGATTAATTCATGCGATTCATGTCGATTTCGGGCTTCGACCTCCTGTGTTTATTTCAGGAGCAAGTAAACACAGGAGGTCGTTAGTCAATACGTAGCCTCACCCTCGGATTACGCCATTGCGAGCTTTTAAACTTTTTTATCAATTCGCATTGCCCGACCCTGTATTAGCAGTTGGCCTGCAAACGATTTACGGTAATACTGTGCTTTACAGGATTTTTACGCGTGCCAAAGTCTTTTTAATGCGAAGAGTAATTAGAAGACTCAAAGAGATTAATTATATCGAGAAAATTATTTATCGGTGCTTACTTTCAAAGGATTATCGCAGATAAATACATACAATCGTTGAGTGTAAATTATTGAAGCATCATTGCATGTCAAAGCCACGTGTATCCGAGTTATGGTTCGTGTTGGGAAGTGTTGCAATAAAATCTGGCGGCCGATGCGTTAAGCCTCGGGTGCAAGGCCGACATCGGAAGGGAATCGATTGTAGCCTCGATCCGCTGAGACTTTACCAGCTGCACAGTGCACACACAGCAGCCGTGTGCGATCTTTGGACGTAGTGCTTTTAAGGGATCGTAAAGCTCTCCTCTCGTGCTTGGTTCAATCCGCACGGCGGACTTTTCCTCCCCGGCGGGGAATTTTATCGGGCGCGCTACCAAAGACGGCCTCCGCTTGTCGAGAGCCACGGGAATATTGATGACGGCGCCGATGTCTCGAGAATCGGGCCGGAAGAAAGCCTTCCCCGAACTAACCCCTTTCTTCCCTCCGAGCTGAAAGAAGCCTCCCGGCTCCCCCGGGACTTTGTCGCTTGAGCGTGATTCCTCCTCGAACTCCGCGGGATTAGCTCGGCCCGAGTCGCCGAGAGGGATTTAGATAGTAGTCGACTTGGGTCCAAGGGACTTGCTGGAATTCGAGAATCGTCCGTTAGTCTGAGTCATCGAAAATTCGATCGAGAAAGAGTTGTTTATTATTCATTTGCAAGCTCGCTGACAGTGCTAGTAACACAATTTTGAGTTAATCGTCTTCTACATTCAGGCTGAAATGACAAAAACTAGAAGAATATTTCGTGGACATAAATCATCAAAGTTCCACTGGAATTTCAAGAGAAACTTTCTGATAATTTCAGCCATTTAAAGCAGCGAGCATTCTGAAATCCGTCATGAAAGGAGCTCTGCTTGGAGGAATCCAGTGGGATCACGACTTCCCGATCCTTGGGGTTCGGGACGTGGGCTTCCCGGAGGTAGTTACCAAGCGCGCAATCCCCGTGTACATAACTCTCTGGAGTTTGCCCGACTAGTTTCTCCTTCCGGGATATCTCTGCCAACTTTCCTCGTGTCTTACCTTACTTCCTTCTTCCCTGGTAACCCTTCACCCCGCGCGTCACCCTCTAAGCAGCATGCGCTTCGTTTATGCTGCCGCGACGTTAGTGGGTGGAAGTCTCACTTGGCGGAAGTCAGCAAACTTGCAGCATTCGTCGCGATGACTTTACTCGTCAAGCCTCGAGTCCCTGTTACCTCTTGTTACTAGTTGGTCTTTTCGTTAGAGCTAATTCTTTTATCATTAATTAATCATAGTGGTTTCTTAGAAATTGGCGATGAAGTGGATTCGCTTCAGCTTGTGGAACAGCAGGGTCATCCATCTCGAAAAATCAGATGAAATTATTCGTTGACCTAAAAGATCCCGCGGAGTAGGCGGGGATGAATGGTTGAAAAGTGGTGGCTCCGGTGTTCCCGTTCCTCGTGAACGAGCACCCCTGACTGAGATCGATGTTCCAGATTCTCACTCGGGGATAAGAAGTTATCCCAGATTCCGGATGCTACTCGATCCCATCCTCCCTTTTTCCCTGTCCCCGGATCACTACGGAATAACAAAAGGGCTTACTAGCTGTAATTACATTTTACGGCTTCCTGATAAGGAAGGCCGCGCACCGCTGCTAGCAAGTGGCAAAAGTCTCAGCGAGTAAAGCCGATTAATTTTCCAAATAGTCTCGTGGGTCGCCTTACTTTAAGGGGAGCGGCGATGAAATATTGTTGAATTACTGCCCAACTATAGATACATACTCGTGAACTTGGGCGTGCAAAGTTCCTTTGCTAAACCACCCTCGCAAAATGGAACTTTGAAAGTAAACGAATTATAGTTGTTGGAAATTCCAATTAATACTCCGCGAGCGAAACTGCTTGCGGAAAAGTTGAAATCTTTTAATAACTAATTCATTCCCGCGTAGACACATTTTTCCAAGAATTCTTGAACAATTTCGAACGATGTGGCCTCACCATCTGGCTAGGATAGCCAGAATGAGAGGCGAAAGTGTGCAAAGTCACAAAGAGATCTCGTTTGGCAAGTTCTTTAATAAAATCCCGTAAGACGAAAACAGTTAAGTTCTCCTCGAGACCCAGCACTCTGCGCCTTTCTCGTCTAACCCTACGAGGCCATCCAAGACACCAGACACTCAATCAAAAAGTACTCAAGCAGCTAGATTGAATGGAGGTCAGGCTCCTCGCTTCGATGACGTCTGTCAGCAATCCTTCGCGGTAATAAGCTTCCCGGGGGATCGAAATAGCCGAGAAAAATAGAGGCCGCCGCCCCGTGGAAGAGCCTCTCCCCAAAAGAAAAGTGAGGGGAGAAAGTAACCGGACCAAATGGTTCATCGTCTAGAGTTTTTTTTTCTCTGCCCAGATCGAAACTCACCCTACAATTCTGCTTGGCTGTCTGTTTCTCTTGTCTGGCCCCTTTTTTCCCGCTGGACTGCGGCCTTGATCCCCCTCCCTTATTTAAGTGGCATTACTGCTGGAAAGACGAATGACTGAGCGATCCGTCTCCTCAGACTCCAGTCGATCCACACAGCCTGGGAGAATACCTGACGTGAAAGTAGTCGCAGTCTGGCTCGGCCGATGCTCTCAATAGGGTTTCCTCCCTCGGTAAACACTTTTCCTCCTGGTGGAAACCGAAGCAGAACCAACCTCGAACCAGTACAATTGGATTTAGGTCGAAGCTCTTTTTTTTGTAGTGTTAAAAAATCGAGATTTAAAGCGCGGCGTTCCGTTGGACGTTTCGACGCTCCCTTTTTTCAGACACACGCACACAAATTCGCGTAAGCGTGTGCAGGACTGCATTGCGTAATGGTGCGAATAAGCGATTCACCGAGAATGCAGCTGCCCTCCCTGCCGACGAATTCCGGCGCGCGCACACGCACGAGCGCACCTTGCACAGACACGTGCGCAAAGAATGACGATGGGATTGGGGCAAGCAGGTGGCATGGGGAACCGGGTGCAGGCAGGTGCTGCTGGCAGGTATCGGGCCCATTTAATCGCCGAGTTAAGGAGACTGCGGAGTCTCAAGGTCTTTTTGAATGGGTCCTCGTTGTTTTCTTCTTTTATTTTGTCCTTGACTAATCAACCGGTGCGGACTCTAGACATTTTTTCGTCATATTCCACCGACTAAATGCATTCTTTGTTTAAGCAACTAATATAACGCGATACTTTTCGCCCGTTCGATATTACTATTTAATTTGAGTGAATATTATTCTCTACTGAAATTTGTTGAAACAAGATGAATCGGATCGTTCATAATGGAGGCAAGTTTGCCGAGCACTTGTAGCACGAGAATATTGCTTTCCTAAATGCACGCTCTTATCAGCCATCCAATATCCACCAACAGCTATGAATCCTTGCACAGCCGAAGTTAGAGCGCATCCTGCGTTAACCTGAATTAGAATTACCCGCCGGCAGCAGAAGCGCAACATTAGGGAAGTTCCGCAGGGCTGAAATTCGCTCGAGTTTCAGGCAGATATTCGCGTAAACAGGCCGAGAAGAGCCGGGCAGTGTTTACCGGGGGGCTGCGGGATGAATAACCCGATGGCAAAGCCAATCAATTCTAATGAACGTTAATGCACTCTCGTCGTGCAACTTTGTGCCGGGCGATTGGCAAGTGGGAACCCTCTGGGAAAGGCTCAGCCCGCTGAGCTCGTTGGTCGGGAGAGCAGCCTGTGCGTGCAAGAGCGACGCAGACTCAATTGACGTCCCCGATGACCGAGTGCATTGCACTAGTTAGAGAGCAAGGTCACCCGACGCAATCTACAGCGTCGATTGAACCTGGAACTTGTGTGCCTCGATTTTTACAACGCTCGGTTTTGATATGACAAATCGTTGCATTTCCCCCTGTTTCGCGTTTCACCGATTATTCCACGATAAATTTGTCTTGTGTACAAATGCGCACAGCCTGGATTGTAAGTACAGGCATATGAATTATTAATTCAATTGGGAACTTTTAGTATTGCTCCCGCAAATCTAAAACTACCAATCGCATGACATTTCGATTGCGAACGGCCGCAGGTTCGGAATTCAATGTAAATTTCGGTACTGTCATCTAGCGGTGGGCAATAAACGTTTAAATGTACGAGTTTCGGCGTTTAAACGCGAGAATTCTGCCAGAATGAAACACGGGTTGCATAAAATTTGGCCGGGCGGAGTTGCCCAATATTTATGGATGATTAATGCTGGCTAATGAAGCAAACCGGGCTTTATTCGCCGCGGTAAACAGAGAACCGGGCGCAATTTCGCGGGTAGAGAGCCTCGAATTTAGGCGCGGCGTCTAAATCTTCTGGTAGCATTAAAGTGCCATTGCAATGCTGGATTCTCTGCAAGCACGCGTTATGCAGATTCAGCAGCTTTTCATTTTCATTTGCTCGCGGTGGTTCCTAGCCACTAATTTTCACTAGCAGCTACAACGACCACTGTTAGTCATGAATAATAATTCCACTGAGAAATATTAAATCTTTAAAAATTTCGTCGGTTAATACTGTTACACTTAATATTGTTCCGTGATATCAGCAAATATTGGGGGAATTAAAAATGAAACCTTGGGTGAACGAAATTCAGTAGCCACTGTGGAAAACGTTTGATTCGTTGGCCGCTTTAATTCCCGCCGGACCGTTTTCCACTCTGCCTCCGACTCCTTTCCACCTCGATCAGGACCGAAAATACCATCGCTTGTTGATCCAACATGCGGTCTGGATGATGGTCAAACAGAAGATCCCTTTTCCGCTCGAAAGGCGAGGCAAAAAAAATAGAGTTGGAAATAATAGTGGAACGTCGACAAATAAGGAGGGGCCAATGGGAGAGTGGGAAAAGTGAGTGGGAAAGCTGTGGGAGTAGGCAGATAGAGAAAAATGTTTGATCTTGAATGGAAATGGCATTGCGACTCGAAAGCAGTCCATCAAAATTAAAAGACCCCATCAGAGTACGGGTTTGCTTTTTTTTCGCTTTTTTTCATTTCCTCGTTTGTTTTTCGGCATCCGCGTACCGGCGATGTTTATTCCGACGCGGCGCGCGTGTGTGTTACGAGAATTGTTGAAATGTCAATTTCGACGTTGACGTGCACAGTTGGCACCAGCCGCTCTCTTCCAATCAGGTTTCCTTCGGAACAGCTTTTGCGTGAAATGCTTTGTTCACTTGCGGCGCGTGGTCTTTTTTCGTGCGTCCTCTGCCTTTGTTTATTTGACTGCGATGCACGCGAGCCTGTCCTCTGCAGTCTCGTCGAATACAAATAACTGGGCTTCATATTTTTAGGGACATGGAATCTATTGTCGTAAATTATAAAGAATGCTAGACGCTTCAAATATGTACCAACCACATTGTTGCAGGATTCACAATTAAAATGTAGACAGATTTGAACATGTTCCATAAAAAAAGACAACTGGATATAATTCCTTTGGTTTTTCTGTTGCAGGTACGATGAACTCAGATCAAATATGCCATAAGATTCGTAAGTCCAATCATTATCAATAATTTTCTTATGTCCTTTCACTTAATGAAGTTGACGTAATAGCAAGGATTTCAGTCGCAGTCCCCGCTTTCCGAGAATTAGTATGCCGGCGAGGATGCGAAGGACGTTTTGCGCGCCGGCGCCGGCTGCATCGGTGAATAGCGCCGTTAGAACTAATTAAGGTACCCGGGAAGCTATAGAACACGAGATTAGAATTACATAGTGCGGAAAACATTGCGGAAGTTCAACCTGCACGAGCTCCCGCTGTTTGCTCGTCCGTGCTTAATCAGGCGGGATTATATACGTTTTATTAAATTAGCAAACAAACTTTCCAAGTGCGCGTTGTTCTCCAGCGGTCTTTTCCGCCAGGTGGATTATCCTCTACCTGTCCGGCGCGCATTCCGACGTGTGGAAGACCAAAATCAATCTCTCGATGGCAGATTCGGGAAATTAATTAGTTCGATCGAGGATTCGGCATTGAATGTAATTATTAAATCACCATAACAACATTGCAGTATATTATTACTCGCAATACTACAGATAAGCTCGAAGAATGTGCCTTGTATCTATAATTATAGTATTTTTTTAATTATTTGCCAGTCATTTTTGAAATCCCCAATTCAGAATTTCACTTCTCAACTTCAATCGCGTCCTAAAGTCAGGACTTTATTCCTCAAATTCATTAAGAACGTGATTCTTCAAGTTTAAATCGCCTCCCACTGGCACAGCTTGAATTGAAACTTCACAACAACCGAAACTCTCACCGCGAACTTGCGCCCTGGGACAAATAAAATGGCAGTTTTCACTGAATCTCGTATTCCACTGTCTGCGAACAATGTAGACGGCGCCGTTCTGTGTATCCCCTGGTGGTTCGTGCACTTTAACAACAGCTTTGTGGCAGGAAGTTCGGAGGCAGCGACGTTAGGGGATAAAGGGGGTTTCATTGCATTAAGTTAGCCAACTTTCTGTTCTCCGAGTGAGAAAGATAGCGTGGAAGTAGGTCGAGGGAAATCTTGGCAAAACAATCCTCATATTTCCTAGCCCTTTCAGCAGTTTCTTAGCTCGCGGTGTTTTCTTTCACTCGGATGTGTTAGCAATTTGCAAATCCTCGCTTTTAAACAGAAACAGAATAGAAAAAGGATCCATTCAGAATCAGATATTCTCGAGTCACTCGTATTATTCTAGTTTCTCAAGGTGTCCGAGGTATAAATAATGAAAGTTCCGACTTCGCCCGACTGCTACGGCAGGCATAATTAATGCCGTAACAGATATATGTATCTCCGTTTGTAATACACGTGCGTCTCGAGGACGCCCATATTCGGCACTGTTTACACTCGGCTGGAATGCGGATGACGTATTCCGCGCAAGTTTCCCTTCTGCGATGAATGCATTCCGCGCGTGACGCGAATGTCGACTGCATGCAAATACGTAGCGACGCGCCAACTTTTCCCACTGCGCTCCTTCTCCTTTCTGCCCTTGATGTTTGATAAATAGCACTTGAGCGCACAATCGCGCCTTCCAAAGCCAATTAAACACAGCAGGTATTCGCTTCATTTGAATAGTAATTTCACCTGTAATTAATTTCGGAATAGAATTTCTACCATTCCAAATGACAATAATAATTAATTTAACATGTAATAGTAGAAGCGGCATTTGCAGAGTTGCCGAAGCAGGAGAATTATTTGCGTCTATTAGAATAGCCGAGGAGAGGCGAGAGGGGTAGATAATGAGGACAGGGCGGGAGGGAAGGAAGGATAGTGAGAGAAGGGATCGACGCGGCATAGAGACAAAAGGAGTGGAACGTGGCCATTAAAGGCGCCGTCGCATTTATCGGGGGATCCTCTTTAAGCCAGGGGTTTCAAGAGCGGGTCGATATCGCCGTCTCGAAACACAACCCCTCCTCCAACTCTTCTCTCTTTCCCTCTCTCGACCCTCGATGGAGGCCCGACGAGCCTCCGGCGAGCCCGGAGCATTGTAAAGGCGCGTTTACATCTGCGCGGCAAGACGCGTCAACCGCGCGGCTGGGTCGCCAGTTTTTCTGTCAGGGTCCATCTCGCAAACCGAACCCGCATATATTACCGCGATGGGGGCCCAGAAGGCGCTTTTTCCGATCCTTCGGGGCCGGCTTCTGTTTGTCGATTGAATAATTTTTTCTGGCGCGCAAATCATTGCAATCGTAATCCATCCCTCTTTGTACCCACACGAAATTATCTGCATTCGAACAAATGATCGCGAGTTTCAAGCTTACCGGGAAACTTCCGTGCCCGAGTATTCCTTCACGAGCAAACACTTTATTACTTTTCTACCTCGAGCAAACGCGAAAAGGATGCACGTGAGAAGCCGTAATTCTGGAAAATCCCCGGAGTCCGATTGTGTCTTGACCCCTCGGTTTATTACTGCCTTCGCTTGGTCAAATCAAACGCGGGACGCGATTGAAAACAAGGGGATTATGTGTACTGGAACTGATGTACTGCAACTTCTGTCCTGAAGAAATTCAAGCAGGGCTTTTCCTTGTTTTACCTCGTTTTTATTCTCCCCACTCTTTACACGTGTATGTACCACCCTACACTCTAGGAATGTATTCCAAACAACACAATCCTTTTGAGAATTTACCTTTGGGGTCAGCGTACGCCTCTGCACCTTTGGCAATAACAGTCATTGCCGGGCTTATCCCGGCAATGCGCCCTCCGTTTGACTTGAAATTGTCGAAAACCCCTTGAAATAGCACCTGATACAGCCGGCCCCGAAGGATCGGGAAAAGCGCCTTTCGGTCCCCGTCGCGATAACATATGCAGAGGTTTGGTTTGCTAAGTGGAGGCTGACAAAAAAACTGATGACCCAGCCGCGCGGTTGACGCGTCTTGCCGCGCAGATGTAAACGCGCCTTAACTACTGCACGCAGCCCAGTAGAAAGGGTTTCGTAGCTGGCGAGCGTAGCTGGTGAAAGAGACGAGCGAGGAAGAGAGATTGAGCTTTAGCCGGAGGTCGAGGGGAGGCTGCTCATTCAGGGCTCTGTTTATCGAAGGGGGTTGCTATCCACCCCGCAAATATACCCCGCAACCTCTTTCATTTCTCCTTCCCTCGCACTCTGCAATCCACTGTCTCTGTCCGTTGGCGAAAAGTCTGGTTCCGAGTGTGCCTACGTTCCTGGGCTGCCTGACTGCCAGCGACCTGCCCTCCTCATTTCTCTCGCGCAGTTTCCCAGCGCTGCCGCACTAACGGCGATCGTAAATCCCGCGTTACGAGCGCAATGCCCGCCCGCGTCCTGGTATTGTTGCCCTTTCCCTCGCCGAATGAGGGATTCGAGGATTGTCCTTTGCCCCTGGAATTCCAGATTATGGGCACTTCTCGTTCCAAGAGAATTCTGAGTCAAGTACATAGTTGGAAATTTGGAATCCAATGCAAAGTGAGAGATCAAAAATAGTATTTGATCAAGAAACGTGCGCAGGTTTCTCAATGTTTTAATAATTAAATAAACAGTTTTTGCGACGGTTTAAGGGATTTATTTTTGAACTTCTTAACAATTTAATACAAGAACTACGGTGGATTTGGCGAGCTCGCTACTTCAAAAGGGCGGACGCGATCGCTTCACGTTGGCATACGTGGCGGTGGGTAAAAGAGCAGGATTCCCGGTCGCGTATACTTGCCAGGCTCAATAAAAAGCAGGGAAAGTGGCACGGAATCTCCGGGAATGTCGGCGGGGCACGCTCCGCAAACATTTGTCGGCCCTCGCGATTTTCAACCTTTCGTCCTTTTCGCTAGCTCTTTCCTCAGTCCTTCCATGGTAATCCTCGGGCATCGGGCGAGGTTTTATGTGACAAATGTAACGACGCATTACACAATCAATAGCGTAGTTTATTATATTAGAAAATCGTATTTGATTCAAATAACTTTACAGGAAGCAATTAAATCGATTAAGTGATTAAGCTGACAAAGCCCTTTCTGGACATCTGACTAATTACCGGCCCGTTTTTACTCGGCTTCTGCCGATATTCCAACGACGCGCACGTAATTCCTGGCGAGCTCCCGGAATTAATGGACTCTGATGTAACGCGCGCGTAAAAGTTGTATAATGACGGGCGTATTGCCCCGTTCCTCTGGCATGTATTACCGAACGCTTAGCCAGTCTCTTTGTCGTGTGCGAGCACAAAGAGATAGGAGTCGTGCGCGCCCCCTCATGTGATGCCGCTATTTCGTGTTACACTGCGGGGACACGTAACACGTATCACGTAAGAGTAGAATATTAGTTGGAGTTCTATTTTCGTTTATCAAAAGACGTGATTGTTAATTTATTTGTGGAAAATGAGAGGAACTTGGTTTACACGGAAATTAGGTGTTTGAAACTAACAAAATATTGAGTAGACCTGTAAATTCTGTACACAAAGTCTCAAGTAGAAACAGTTCAAAGGCTAGTATACGTGGTAAGTACGAATTCGTGCAAGTTTCGAGTTAAGCCCGACAGAAGTAAGTCTAACTACTTGAAAATCCTCGAGTCCCCAACTTCTAGACGCGTTTAGCCAAGTTACATCAGGGTACTTCCACCGGGAGTTCCCGTTACACGAAGGTCCGCGCCAGTTCCGCTAACTTTTCATTACGCCAAGGATTTAATCGCAAAGTTACTCGGAGAGGGAGAAATTCGCCCTAAGACGTCTTGAGATTCGGTCTGCGGAAACGCTGACGTTGAAGCTCGGGCCTGATGAAATCAGCCGAGATAATTCAGCAAATCTGTCCAGCTGCGGTAGAGTGTCGCTCTCTGATCCACTGATTCCTTCATAGCTCAAGAGTTTGAGCGTTGAAATTAAGATTAAAAGAATCAGTAGTCCAATGAGATTTCGGCGTTTTTAGTCAAGAAATACGAGAATTAACGCGATGTCTCGAGTTTCCCAAGACCAGGAAAGCCCTCCATTGCGAAATCAACTGTGACACCGGGAATTGGAACTAGTTGAAGCTCCGCTTGCCCGCAGTAATACTGCAAATGGAATGTCCAGTGCACGTCAGTCTCCCAAACTCATTTCCTCCATAACAATACGGCCCGAAACTACGAGCAGCACGAGCGAGGCGGCGGCGGCTGCTGCAGCACCGATTTCGTTGATCCGCTGAATGGCGTTGCCATTCGTCAGCTCGCATTGCAACACAAAGCGACGCGGCCAGAGGGAGAGAAGCAGGTTAGACAGAGCGCTAGAGCGCCAGAGCGAGAGCCTGGCAGAAGAAACGGGACAATAGAAGCGGAAACAGATTTCGAGGGAAGCGAAAGCCTCTTAAACGGGTGGCACCATGCCAGCTCTATAATACATCTGCAACTAATGCCGGATTTCTCCTCTCTCTGTCACTCTCGGCCTCATTGCACACGACCTCTCTCTCTCCCCTCGTGCAACCTGCAACCCACCGCAGATATATCTGGCTCGCCGGTTAATACTCGCCGCGGTTTCACAGCCTCATAAACGGGGCCCGGCTTTTTATCTGAGACGAGCAAGCGAGCGAGCCGTAAAATGGATGAGACCTTGATCCCCATTGACTCAGACTCTTTCACGAAACTAACTTCCTTTCTTTTTCAACTGTCATCGGCACATTTGAAATTGCATTTTTTTAGCTGAAACAGATTCGATTTAAACAGAAAATTCAACTTGGGTTACTAAAACCGATTTGTTACAATTGCACTTATGAGACACTCGAAACTAGTTAATATCTTGAAGTAAGGGAAAATGCAGTTGTAATCTCGAGTAATTACAATTTTATTCTGTACAATATTGCACGTATGTACATAAGAACGAGTGTTGATCCCGCCCCTCGAGAGTCTGAGGTCTACTTAACGATGTAATTCATAGTAACCGATAACGAGGGGTCTTACGCAACGCGGTATTTCCTCGAGTGCGCCAGCAATTAGGGTAATTGCATTCCACACGGCAAAGAGAAAAGGGAGTCGCCGGCGTCGGTCTCGCTCGGCGAAGGAACGCCGAATCATTTGCAAGTCAAACCTCTCGTCTACATCCCCGACCCTCTTTCTCTCTTTCTCCACCGCCAGAGTGGAAAAAACACAGCGGAAAATCCACTTGCCCGCTTTATAACGAGGCGCTTTAAGGCCACCGGCGACGGCGGTCGACGTCGCGACGCGCCTCAGGGAAACGATAGAAAGAGAAAAAAAGGAAGCAGCGCGCTGGCGCCGGGAATTATTCCCGCGTGGTGACATCGTTAAGAGGAGCCACAATGAGGCGGCAGAGTAGCCTTTCGATTCGTGCAGCTTTTGTGCCGTTAGCCATTCTTGCTATCAGGGTCTGCCGCGATTATCAGCTGTCTCGGAATCCCTTGCCAGGTTTCCTCTCGGCTTTCATCAGCTTCCTTCAATTTTCCACCTGTTTTCACTTGCCGCATCGACCCACTCAAGCGAGCCCCGCTCTTTTCCGACAATTACTGGGGCTCTCGCGACATTTCTTATTCTGCAAGGGAAAGGAGGAATTATGGGGTTAATTCTGAGGGTAAATGACAGTCGAGCGAGGCTTGGATTCTTTAGCTTTGCGATCTTGGCGAGGCTTCTCGGGAAATTCGCTTTATCCGCAATTAGAACTCTGAATGATACTTCGTGAATAGTACTTCAGCAATAATTCTCAAGTCGATTTAATAAATACAGAAATCCGAATTCAGATAATTAATTACATTTAACTTAATATAAATTAATCTTTCAAAATGTGAACTTGCTATTAATTAGTGCAAGCGTGTTCCAGACATTCCAAATCAATTGCACCGAATTATGTAATTAAACCCCACTGAAAGAAGCAGTGGGTCCCCGGACGAGGCGGAGTTGCCCTTGTAAAAAAGAAGGTATGCGGGTTAGGGTGGAAAGCGACACACCCGCTAATAACCCTTCCGGGACTTTGTGGGCCCCCGATTTCTTCTGTCTGCCCGACCCACCACTTCCCCCCGGCTGCATCACTGGAGCCGCTCGTCAAAGCTGCCTCTTCTCATTCTCTCCCTCGTAACTTTCTTTCCACACGCTTCTCCTCCTTTTTCATTCCTCCTCCCGCGGCGATCACTGTCGGCCGCTGCGGTCACTGGCCCCCTAAACTCCCCGTAATTATTTCCCGAGCGCTTTTAGCCCATTTAACTCGACACGAGTGCGCCCACAATGCTGTCAAGTGTCGACGGAGGTTTTAATTGCAACTGGATTTGCCCGCAGCCTCATAAATAATTCGCCCCGGAAAATCGTATTTCGTGGTACATAGGAAAGTTGTTGAATTTCATTGGGAGCTCGGAACTGGCAGGGTTGAAAAGGGAATCTTCATTCATAGAAGAGCCTGTAGCGATTAATCGTCTGTTCGGCACGAGCGGTCTGTTCGCCTATGGCCCGCATTATGTTTACGATCAATCGCAGCGAACCGGCTGGTTTTTCCGTTTAGCTGGCAGCCGGTTGTTAACGGAGATCGCGGGCACGGATATCTGTTAGTCACGCGATCGTAATGCGGTGCCATTAACCCAGAATTCCCGGGGGCACGGGCGCACAAGAATAAAAGGCCGCGCCACAAAGAGAACGACGGAGAAAGAGGGAGGGAGGGGGGTCTGAGCAAGAGGGAGAGAGGGGGAGAGAGTGCTCTTTCAGCGTATACCCTTTCGCCGCGCGGGGACTCTCTCTTTCTTCTTTCCTCGCACGTGCATTTCAGCGTGGATGGAATTTCAAGACACCGAGCTCACGGGACTCCGGTAACCTTGGGCAGAACCTGCGCCGGCCGAGGAGAGCCCACTCTCGAATTACATGCTTCTCGACTCCCCGCTCGCCGCTGCCGAGCATAAAGCCAATATTACACCTGCCGTTTAGTCGGACCCGTCGATTCAACCGTTGAAAGGTTGTGTCCATAAAGCGAACTCCAACTTTGGACATTTAAAAACGAATTCAATACGCAGTTAAACATTTGCCTAGTGTTTGCTCAATTCGAGTTCTTTCTGCAATTAAATCCGCATCGATAATATAATTGATTATTATTTATTAATAATTTTAACAACTGGCAGTAAATTATACTGTGGTTAAGAGTGTCTAATTCATAATCATTGAATATGAAGTAGTATTTTTGACCTGCGCCGACGCTCTGCGCCACCCAGTACATACAATCCAGGAGCTATTGATCCCCAGTCGAGTTGGCGGTCGAATCGAGCCGGCTATCACGATCGACGAGATCGTGGGCGGTCTTGGGAGCCGGCCGGGCCAGATTCGCCGAAAACGGAGGTGCTCTCGCAGCTCGGGAACCGGTTCCACCCGTTGCCGCATCCTCCGCGTCGAGATCCGGCGTGTACCTGAAATAAATCGGCTCGAAAAAGGGCCAATAACAAGATAAGCCGCTCGAAGGGAAGAGATTGTGCGGGCGGGAGCGGTTGGATTGGTGGAAGGTCGCGTTTACGAGCCGAGGGCAATGTCGAGTCACGAAGTACACTAGCGCTCAAAAACAAAAACCCTGCCGAAATTTTCAATGGTAAATTATTCACAAAATATTGAACACTCAATTATAATATAAAATTTCATGCGTATAAAATATGAACCAAATGTAACCTGAACTTTGGAATCCAAATTCCACTTCAGATTTTTCAATTTATTTCAAATTTAATTAACAGTTGTCAAACCACACGCGACACGTGTTGTAAATTATAATTTTGTAAGAACAAATAGTTAAAACTTGCTAGGAACTTGGAACTAACGGGATGAGATAAGTATTAAATACCAAAGGATAATTACCAATCCTATAATTCCTAGATGTCTATCAGATAAGTGGTGGGATATTTATGGAGAGGAGTGTACAAACCGTGGAAGATTGATTCGCCGCAATGTATCCGGGCGGCCATTATGAGTCATTAACGTGGAAATCGAAGGATGAAGATGCTATCGGGGATTCTCGTGCAGAGTGAACATACCGGCTCCTCGAGCGGGAAGGTATCGTGGAATCGGGTTAATCCGCACGGTTGCATAATGGCCGGGTTCGCCTCTGCGAGTTGCACGCAGGTTATAATAAGTAAAATATCGCCCTCACGTGCTGCACGCCAGAGATCCCAGCAGCTCGCACTCCTCCCAGCTGCTTTCCCAAGCCCCCAATTGCTAATACAAGCCTATCGGCTCTCCAATATTCAATTGGAATGGCTAATCACGTAATACTCAATTAACCTTTCTACCTGACCCTTTACACTTTTTGACAGTATTAATACCAGTATTATCCGTAATTGCAGTATAATTCCACCGAAGGAAGCTAAAGAGAACACACAGTGTAAGGAAATTCTTGCGGTGACGGAGTTCCCTTAAGACTAAATTCCATACGATTTTGCGTCTAAACGTTTTCCCATGACAGCACTAGTTAAACTATGCGCTTATTTTCCTCATTCCTATACATTCCTATACATTCCTATACACACCCACCATCCACCCTTTCCACAACAGACATAGCGCGACTCCTGTGAACACATACCAGAGCAATGCACCTCGGGCCGCTCGCAAGCGCAACAACCCCGGTACATCTGCTCGGTATAGACCAGCACTTGCGCGGCCCGAATTGCAGTACATAGCCAGAGCGGAGGGTGTGCCTTTCCCGGGGGCATTTAATAGCCCAGTATTCGTGGCGCGTAGCCATTCACGGTGCGCAGTCGTTATTCCCGATTTATGGGGCGATGCGCACTGAGCCCTTATGTGGCACGCGCCCTCCCCGGCCGCCAGAGTGCGCCGTGCACTCGAGGATTTGCGAAGCGGGGATGCTGGGAAAACGGAGCGGGCGCGCTCCGGGCGTAGAAGGGTAGTAGAGAGAGGCGGGCAAGCCGTTACTCTCCATTTAGAGTGGCGCCTGCGAGGATCAATTTCAGTCAATTGTCTCGCTGCCACGCTGCCTCGAATAGAAACGTCCTTCTTTCGCTTCCCGGGTCGCCTCCGACTTCCCTCATATCCTCGGCGCGCGCTGCGACCAACCCCTTTTCCCGGAAGGAGCGCTATTCACGACGATGGATCCATTTTCTCGGGAATTTCGGGCCTGGCGTGCGCGCCACTTTTTCGAGTCAATGTTTTTCGAGGGAATGGTCCGAGCCGTTGCTTTCCTGAGTCATGTCGTGGTATTTACGGAAGGTGATTTAAGGAGACCCTACTTGATCGTCAATTGTCCGGCGAAAAATATGATTGGTGGAATTTCTTAAAACGTCTACAGGCTTGAGTAATAAATCGATGATAGGTTAATGGGTGAAGTACGTTATATCCAACAACAACTGCCTCTCAATCCTTAAGCGCCACTTAATTTGAGAATTCCTCTAGTGCTATTCCGACGGACTCTGAATCGCTGCCTCGCGCATTTCAAATTCAATGTGGATGTTTTCGGTTTGGTGGAGGGCTATTTCGGGAGTCTTTGTGATGCCGCCCTTGGATCCTGCGGGGAATTCGTGATTTCAATAGGACAGAGCAGCTGTAATTGGGGCATATTACACTATTCAAGGGAAACCACGGCGAGCCACTGGATCCCATCTCGCCGGAATTCTATTGGCTCGCTGTTCCTATTGCTGTCCGGAACATGGAATTAACCATTATTGGTTCCGCCCCTCAACTTCTTTCCAAGATAATTCATTTTCCATCGGCTTCGGATGTTTAATAAGCCTGGTAGGAAAAGTTTTATGTCAATTTCACAGGTATTAAGTGAAATTGTAGAGTAAAATTCGAAATCATGAATGGATGAATGGTTAATCGTCGATATTGGTACGCCAATGTTTAATGGTTCGTTGGACGTGATGAATTGAGAGCATGTGCACTGATCCTATTTAAATTACTGGTCACGTACACATCAACGCGGTTGTAACTAGCTTAGTCTCACTTCATGAGTTACCCAATAGGTCACATTATTCCTCGAGTGACATCATCCGATTACCTAAGTCTATTACTTACATCGTAATCGTGTCGCCTGATGACTGGGAGCTCTTCCTAAGAAGTCTTATTATCCAGACCAACTTCTCCCTCTCCATTTGTTTTGCAAAACTAACATGCAACCTAAAACAAAATTTACCCCACTTTTGGCAGCATCAAAGTGCATCGGATGCAACAGACGCATGCCAGGATGAATCGTGGAAAAAGTGGTGGAAGGGGAGCGCGCGTGTATTTGGTGGCGAGGCGAGGCGTGACTCTCGTGTAGCGGTGTGATTAGACACGCCACGATCTTTGCGGAACCGGTTCCAGGCTGAGTTCGGCTTTAATTCCGAGTGGCACCCACCTGGCACTCCACTCCTCCTCTCCATCTCTCCGATTCCCTATTTACCTCGGCGTTTATCTCGATTACCGTGACTCGACAGCGCGAAGCCGCAAAAAGATCTGGGAGAGGGACGGCTTGGTTGGTACTTTCTCCTTGCGTAACCGCTACCGGCTTTGCTTCTCTTCCACCTCCTTATCCTGTGTCAGTCATACATCGCACATCACGTGTACAAAGTGCGAGCCTTCCTACCATTAATTTCAATCACCGACACTTGACGCTCGAAGTTCTTACGTGTCTCGCATTTTACACATTCATGGCATTCGCCGGGCCTTGTCATTTGAAGCATGCGAAATGTGAAGATTAGGGACAATTGTAAAGGCGCGTTGAATGATTCAACACCTGAAATAGGTGAAGAAGCATTCGGTTTGAATTCTTTTTGAATACAATTCAGAAAATTCAAAATTCATTCAATTTCGTCGGTTATGATAAAAAGAATTCAACTTGAATCCTTTTCTTAATGCAGTTCAGAGAATTCAAGATTGATTTGTATAGTTTTGACGGTTATGCTAAATTGTTGAGAATTCAAGTTGATTCCATTTGTATTAATTACACGATTGCAAGTTAAGTCAACCAATGTCACAGGTCTGCCAGTTGATTTCCGATGCGGCGAGTGGAAGCTCGGTGTGGCGTTGTAGCGTGTCTGGCATCTCGTGCATAGCGTGGCGTGGGCACGTTGGCATGCATTATTCACGAGCGTACATACTCTCGCAGGCTAAACCTGCCGGCTCCCCGCACCCATTTCACAGTCAACCCTGGCCAACCCGCCCCTTCTTTCTCGCTCGAAAGCTCGAAACACGCGAATGTGGCACAATGTATATGCCGACATAAACCAGCTGGAGATTAAGCCGCTGCTACTCGAAATGACCGTCCACCCGGATTCAGCCTCCGCCTTGCCTGCCCCATCGCCCAAAGGCAGACGGATGTTGCTTTGTACTTTGCTATTGTCACCCAACATGTGCTGCATGTGTGTGTTGCTGGAAGCATTTTTGGAGTCCGCTTCTTCTTGTCACGAGATGTTCGATACTTTTTCATTAGCTTTTTTCGTGTACATAAATTCGTTTGACGGGCGAATGGTTGCTGGATTATTGTTACAAGTGGAGCACGCGATTAAACAAAAAAAAAGATATCACACGAATGTGGTATTAATAGTTTTGATGTTCGGGAAATGAATAAATTAATTACTTCAAGTTTTCCCCATTTCTTTATAGGCTCTTTCTTTACTCGTGCTAGCTCAATTTGTTTCGTTCCCCAACCAGATACAAGCGGAATTAAGTAAACGAAGTGAGCGGTGAAAGAAGGGCAGAGTTTTTGCAGGATCTCCGAAGGTTAATTACGCTAATCAGGACGTTTTGAGCGGGTCTTGATTATCGGAGCTGTCGGGGCCGCCTGTCACTGACCCTATCTCAATCGTCCCTCCTTCTCAAACTGTACAGCCACTGGTATACCGTTCGCCTCTCGTGTGCATGTAACACGATACATTGAGCGCGGCGGTATGTGTGTATTGTGAGACCTGTCTAATGCGCCTTGAATAGAAAGATATTTCTGCGGTTCCGCGCTGCGGTCGACGGTCCCGCCTCTCGTGTATTTTCATCACTCGCCGCATGCATTTTTCCCCGGGCTCCGTGTCCTGCGAGGATCGTCCTTTTAATTCGCCCGTCGAGCGTGTGAACTATTCTTGCCAGACTCGTTCAACGTCGCTCGTTGCCCAAGCGAACCATGAATCCAAAATATCCTCTCATTATTTATGACTGCTTTGATTCTCCAGTCGAACAGAAACACTTGTCAACTACTTGCAACCATTTCGTATGTTAGCTTGTATGTGTGGAAGTAAAATTTATATCATTCGCATTTACCTTTTTTCATATGGATTAAGAGGGTAATTCCAATTTTGAGAAACAATAATTTTCAATCACGGTGATGATTGCGAGAGTAATTGGCACTTGACGCTAATTACTCAAGGACAAACACGCCGGTAGAAATAAATCGGGCCAGCGTAGCCGCAGCGGCGACGGAGTTGGTACTAAATAAAATCAATTAAAAAGTTCTCCAGTACACTCGGCACTCGCCGAGAGGGAGTTTTCACCAAGTTTCCCATCCTCCCCGTCCTCTTCTCCCCCGGGGGCGACGTGTACGTGTGCACGCATGCGTGTGTCTGCGCGAGTGTACAAGGTAGAGAACGCGTAGTCGTGCAGAGTGTAGCGATAGTGGAAGTTGGAGGTATAAAGCTGACTTTATAGCAACAGCGCCGGGAGCACCGGCTAACTTTCGGACTCCCCTGTCGAACTTGTTAATGGCTTTCTGCGGCGCCTCTGTTAGCATCGTTTCCTCTACCACCGATTACTCCTTCCCTCTTCTCCTCCTTTTCCTTCCACTCCTTATGCTTTTTCCACCTGCCGTTGCTGTCCGCTGCGATTGCGGAATCGTTCCCCCTAACGAATCCGCGCTTTCGGTCTTTTTCAACTTCAAAGTATCAAGAGAACGTGAATTTAATGACGTGTGTTTGGAGTTTGGATTGGTACAATGTGTTTCGAAATGTAAATTATGTCATTGTTGAAGTTTGGGAATCCAAAGCGTCTGGAAAAAGCCAGCGACTAGGAAACATTTCTTAATATAGAATTCAAGTGAAGGTATACTCAATCGATTGTCCTTTTCTGTTCCAGGTAAGAAAGTCGTTGCAAGCAATAAGCATCGACGCCGCCCTAGAATCCGTAAGTCCAAGCATATCCTATTGATTTGGAGCGCGCTGACAGGGCAGGGACGCGCGCTTACTATTTTTGTCTCGCGGCCACCTCGCACTTTAATGGAACGCATACACCTTGAATTTCTACGAAGTGCAGGAAGCCGCTCCAGTTACGACACCGCCGAGTCCGTGTAAAATGAGACTGGCTTGGGACGCCTCTCGTGCTTCTCGCTTTCATCGGCGAGAATCACGGCTTCGGCAAACCACCGGGGATGATTCGGTAGCACTTGAGATGAGTTTAATCCTCGTGCTCTGTAATTCATTTCCCCAATTATATTCACGAGTAATAATAAAATGAACAAATTAACCGATTCACATGATCCTTGGCTTTTTGGATTCAGGAGACTACACGAAGAATTACAAAATTGATATATTAATTTTTGGAGCTGTAACTTTTGCATAAATGAAGGTGAAAGTTTCGTATCGATCGAGAACCTCGAGAAAAATAACCTCGGTTGTCAAGCACTTGTCGCATACATACATACTACTTGCTGCGACACTTTACCGTGGCTCCTGATAATTTAATGCAAAAGTGCATTTTTTCCTGGTACATTTGTCATAGTTGCGTATCAGTCGACACTCGCCGATACATAAACATTAACTGGCAGTGACGAGTGTTTAAAGACATACGCGCCGATAGAAACATACGCAGTTAATGATCCGCTTCGATTGGTAATAAGCCTTAGAGCTCCATCGAGGAAGTTAGCCTCCCGCAATCCCCAATCGCAGTCACGGAAGCTTCGTCAATATTGACATAATCCCTATTCCAACTACGTAACGACACTTAACCCAGATTGGCCCCGCGATAGAGCGCGTTTCGCCAACTCTCTGCTCTCGATAATCCGGTTACGTCTCTTCGCCCACGTAATTTCGCCGGCAGCGGTTTGGCGAATCCCTTGGAAGCGCGAGTGGGGCCTCTTTCAAGTTTACGCGGCTGCTCAATTAATGCCCACAGTTTCAATAGAAGGCCGCGAAAAAGGGGCGTCGAGGGGCGAGGAGAAAGTGGACAATGACGAATAAGTAGATTGTCGCTGTCAGACAGGCGAACCCCAGCAGGTCCCGCTGCTCACGTTTACACGATAGTGATAAATTATTTATCTCGCGTTGCCTGGTCAACGGCCAAGATTTCCCGGCGCCCCCCTGCGTCTCGACGGGCTGCCTTCGTGCTTCCTCCTCGCCTCTCGCCACTTCGTCTATTTATACACGGACCCTCGGATGCACCGGGTGTGTCGAAAGCACTTGCCGATTTCAGCTTCCTTCGCGTGGTATCTACTTTTTAACCGACTTCGAAAAAGAAGGAGGTTCTCAATTCGTCTTGTATATTTTTTTGTTATGGTCAGTTCGATGGGTATTTGTGCGGGCAGCGGGGTTGTTATCGGGGACTAGGTAATATTATATGAGGTCTTAAATTTGGTGAACATTTATTATTTTTAGTGGACAAAAGTATTGTTTTGATGGCCATTCTTACTATATTTGATATCCATTTAAACACGATCCCTTACAAAAATAGAGCATGTGTCGTGGGCGTACACAATCACCAGACGAGAGATACTGTTAATGGGTCGATCCAACTCCTCCAATCAGAATGAAATAGTGTGAATATTATAGGAGATGTTATTGCCATCTTGACACTAAAACGCATGAAATAAAAAAATATATTTAAAAAAAAGTGAACCGACTTGGACTAAAAATCAGCTTCAATAAAACAACCGCCGCCTCCGAAATACAGCACTTTATTTAAATATCTCAGAAATACGGCGGAAAGAAATGTAGGCGGAATATTTCGGAAATTAGACCCATTTATGTAAATATCAGAGACATTATTCCACACTTTTCAGCGTTTTTTAAAGCTATTTTTAGCTGTTTTATTTGAGTTGTTTTAAAGCACACTCTCGCTGACAAGCGCTGGTGTGGAGAAATATAATAACTGCAATAATAAGGGAAAATATTTGCATTGCTGTGCTAAATATTTAATCGCATTTCAATTAAACCAATAAGAGCAAGTGAAGTTTGGACAGTAAAGAAAGTACAAAAATACAAAAAGTAAGTAAATATGCAAAAATAAACATAATGAAGAGAAAAATGAAGTAAAAATAAACAAAATAATGAAGGTACAAAATGCCTGGAATTAATAGTACCACGAGGTCACGTGGTCCTTGCAGGCGACTTCCTTACTCGGAAACGGAGAGATTGCGGAGGGCTTCTTCTCTCGTTTCCTACCGCGCAGAACGTAACACCGCAATTACTTGACGGAGAAAGAGCGAGAGGGCTGATATTGATCCGTGTGGGCTTGCCAGAGCCTCTCTGGTGAAAGCAACCCTCTCCGTGCACCGCGATACCCTCCACTGAAACAGCTTACTCCTCTCAAGAGAGAAAGGGAGGCGAGAGGGCGGCAAACCTACGCAACATTTCTCAGAACATTGGAATTGGAACTACGCTCAGGCTCTGTCGTAGTACTGCGAGCCAGATAATCCATTTCCACAGCCTCACGAGTGAGCAAAGATTTAACGAGGAGATAAATCAATTAAATAAGGCCACGGACAAATCAGTTGATTATAATAATACGTTTCTATAAAACTACAGCGAATAATGAGTAATTCCATTGGACTATAAAATATTTAATAAACCGCGCTTCTCTCATACGCGACAGCATTTTTAATTAAAACAGAGCAGATTGGACCATGCCTTCGCCAAGTGAAAACATTCTCGCTCGCTTTAAAGCCAAAAAGCTCGCACACATAGCAGCTCAAAACTCAGCGACACCAAGCGGGCGCGCCGTCGCCTCCACTCGCAGCGAGTTCCCGCCGCCGCGCCGTGACGGAATTAATAACGACGGCAAAAGTTTAAGGGCGCCGGTTCGCACGCCGGCATACTTCAATAATCCGGGCGTCCATGCAGTTGCATGCAAAATATTAGTTCCCGTCCGCCGCGACGCATAATCTGAGCGGCGAATCTATTGGATTATGGGGCGAGTTTAGTGCGACGCCGGGGAAATTCCGCGTGTGTACTCCGGCCCGGCGCCGGCGTCGCTCGAGCGGATTAAACGGGCATTACGCCCTCGGAGACATCAACATTCCGGGAGGAAACAGCCGGATATAAAGTTCGGCTGTTCCTGCTCTTTCTCCTGCGTGCTGGAATTTATTGGATAATTAAACACCTCCCTGGAAAAAGGAATCCTCTATGCGCATAACTGTCTTGGTATTACGGATGAACATTACACTCTCACCCTGGAATTCCCCGGGTTTCAAAACGCCTGACATCACGAAGGAAAATTACTGCAAAAATAATCTGTCGAGTAATGAAAATACCAGCTACATTATTGCAGACATGGAGAGTTATAATACGACGATTATCATATTCGAAGGATATCTTCCCGATTATCTTAATCCTCCATAGACTCTCTTCAATCACTAGCGCACAAAATCGTAGCAAGCTGAAAGCACCAAGGAAATAGAGCGAAAAGAGCTCATCGGAAAGGGAGCGGGAAAGCTCGAAAGGAGTCTCGGGGGAGAAAGAGAGGAGAGGAGGAGGGGGTGTATAGACACATACATATACATATACAGGAAAGGAAGGTAGTTGGATATAAGGTCGTTCGGTTGAATGCCAGTGCAGCCGTCAGCGACGAATCCTGCGGCCCTGAAACAGCGAGCGAGCCCGGCTGAGAGGCGAAGGGAGACAGGAGAGAAGGTTGTACGGGAATCGCGGGTGTGTATGTGTGTGGGCATTACGGGACCACGGCAATTACCCGGGACTTTCCTTTTGCACCTTGCCCCGAGAGCTCGCTCCTGCCTCTCTCAATCCCTCTTTCTCCCTTCGCCTTCCTCCGTCTGCCCTTTCTCTTTTTCTCCCGCATTATCGCGTGAAAGAGAGGCAAATCCTCCCTCAAAAACGATGTACCAGGACTGGCTTTCAAGCGCACTCGTGCGTACGCGGGGGAAGCGAGTGGAAGCGAGAGGAAGCGAGAGGCTTTAAGGGAACGAAGAGAATAAGCCGGCAGAGAGTAGGAGTGAGGAAGGGGTCGAGGGCGGAGGAGGTTACAACCGGGGTTTAATGAAACCAGTCGAGGTCCGTCAAACCGGTTCAGCTGGTTCTTCTCTCGGTTTGCCACGTCGTCCACCCCTCCTGGCCTGTCTACGTGAGAGCTGCAGGATCTCCTGCAGTCCGCCGGAGCCGGTACACTTGCCGACAAAAGTCCTCAAACAATGCCATTACTCGGCATCTCCGCGCCGGGATTTATCGGAGCCCAGCGTTCGCCACTTGGATGAGAGCCTGTACATGTAAACTCGGCCATCCAATCCGAGACAAAGCGCCCGCTCGAGCGACTTGCGGAAGTGTCACCTCCTGTTAATTAGTCCTCGTATTTAATGCCTGGTTTGGAAACGGAACTCGGATATATGACAGGTTGCATTCTTGCTAATGGACAGGTCTAAAAGCGGAGACTGAAGTGAGTTGTAATTTGATTTTTAAAAAGCGTATGGCATGGGAGAAAAGTCAGAGGTAGCAGTTCGTTTTTGGTTTTGTTCAAATTAGCTTGTGATTGACGCATACATGTCATGTGTGGATTCAGCGCGGGCAGCTTTTTGCAAGCGAGTATCGGAGCATATCGACCTTTGCTGGACCCTTGCTCTCTCCATCCCTCCGTCCTTCCTCGCTTTATCCTCTCTACCCCCGAATTGCATATCTCAGCTGGAGTTCGCCAACTGACTGACTCGCTGGCCAAAACGCCTCTACGTCTACCAGTGTCTCCCTTGGCGAGCGTACGTTTATCTGGCCTTACGTGAAATCCCTTTAGCCTCGGCTACACCCACAGTGACTCGGCCGTGAGTTGTGGGTAATCGCGCACTCGTCCCCGCCCCTGTTTGATAGGCCAATGCGCTTGTACAGGCCGATCTAAAACCGGTACAGTTATAATTGCTTTGTTAATCCTATTCAAACCTTTTATCGATCGAATTGAAGATACGAATTCTGGTTTAGTTCCTCTCTAATGTACGATATATTTCCAACGGATTTATTGGGGTTCCAGACTATCGGAGTTGAAATTTATATTAACGTTGAATTCAGAATTGAATATACACAAATTGGAACTTTGGATTTATTAAATCCATAAATATCGCTGTTTCTATGTATGACAGTATCAGTGTTTTGCATTTAAATTGTTTAATTTCGACAAACTAGAGGAGTCTAAATCCGCGCGTGGATCGGCCTGTACGGCAATTTTTTCCACGCGAAACTGGTTAGCTGGAGGAAGAAGTGCAGGGAGTGCACGACGAAGCGATAGGGAGTAAGCAAGGAAAGCACTCTCGGTCGTTTGTTTCTCTCGCAAGTATCCGCGGAGGCGTGTGCGAGGTACACGTAGGTGGCGGTGAGTGCTCGTGAATTGCACCTTCTTAAGGGTGCGCCGCCTCTCCTGACCCACTCCACGATCCTTGCCTTTCTCGCCCTTTACTCCTCGCATTCCTTCTGCTCTTATTCTTGGCGTGCATTCTGCGTCCGCTGTACATTACTTCCTTCCGTGCCCTTTCACGGCCGCGCCAAGTGCCTTTACACGCTTCCCTCCTCTTATCTTCGGATTCAACCGCTTCGCTGATTACAGCCACTTGTGCTGCCTTGTTCACTGTTCCTTTAAATTATTAGCAATTTATTGAAGCGTATGCCTTTGCGTTCCAGAGGTTCAACGACAGTTTAATTTGAAGCCTCGAAATAATGCGGATTTTATATCAACTATATTTCTCGACGCACCGAAAAACTTGTCCGGGCAATTAAGAGCAGTACTTTTTTCATTGGGGAATTTATAGCTGACATATATTTCTCGAATGAGCGCGACGCACATAATGCGATATCAAGGAACCCTCTGCGTCAAAACACATCCCCACCGTGGGGCCGAGCACAGGGCCTCCCATAAAAAAAGGGTTCTCGTAAAAGCCGGGTTCGTCGGACGCAGCCGTGAAGGACGAGCGGGCACAAAAGAAGTGGAAGAAAGGAGGGGCGGATCGAAACTGATGCATATCGTCGTCATAGGAGAGTTGGAGCCGCGGGAATTATTACCGGGCTCGAAGGGACTCGTTTTTCGATCAGTGCTTTCCGTGCTTCTTCCCCTTTGATATTCGCCTCTTCCTTCGGCCTCTCCGCTCTCGCCCTTCCTCGCCGATTGATATACGAGCGAGTTTAGTGGCCTGTGGGCTGAGACTCTCATACAGGGTGGCTCGAAAACCTTCTCCCTTGAACAATCCCTTTTAGAAAATGCCAATAAAATAAAATATCTTTACCAAATTCTACAAAATTCTAATATGTAATACATTTATATTAAACAAAGTTTAACTTGTTCATACTACTTTTTTAATAGCTCAAACATTAATCATGATTTGAGCAAGTGTTACCAATTATTACTTATAGAAAGCTTTTATTATACAGAAATAATTGGCTAAAATTGATCATTTATTGAGTATTGATTTGGGAAAGTAAAAGGTTTGAGTCACCCTGTAGATTGGTATGTACGTGGCTGGCATATCTGTCTGGTGGTAGAAGTCCGAAGAGAGAGGCATGACTCGCTTACCGAGTCCAGGTATCCGCTACACACCGTCGCCGGCCCACCTAGATGAGAACTCAATGACTCATCCTAGCCCTGGTACATGACTGTACTCTCCCTGTCTCTCGCAAGACAGAAGTCAGCCTCGGGGGTCACCGATCCTCCTGCACTTCCGTCTGCTGCTAACTGCATGCCTCTCCTCTCGCATAGCTATCTGCACACGTACGCTCGACGTATCATTGGCGGGGCCTCGGAGGATCGGGTTTCGCCGGCTTGTTCGGCCATAACCGATCGTTTCATAGCTCATTAACATCGCTTTATTAAAAGTCCCTGCTTCAATGGCTATTGTCGCCTTAACGGATTCGTGGCGAGACGATAAGAGATGAACTATGTAGTTGTAGATTGTACTACGGAATTCATAGTAATTATTCAAGGTAAATCAAATCGGAGATCTGAAAGTGGTAATTCATTAAAAATGATCGCGGGAGTAACGCAAGAGTTGGACGCTGCCCGGTCATTTATTAGACGAAGCTTGAACGATAGATCATCAGGTTCGAATGTCTCCGTTGTTTGGAGCGCTAGAAAGCATCGAGTGACAGAGAACCGGTGTCTTGCGGTGGGTGTGTCCGCGATAAGCCTCTCCGTGGGCAGTTCTATTTGAATAGTAAGAGATACGATAAATGATCTATCATTCCTCCGTGTATCAGCCGTAGTCACACCATATTTGTCTGGCGAGCCGTAAAACCCGGGCTGCTCCAACGAGCCCGAGCAGTATCTTCGCTCTCAAGGTCGCAGTCTTAAGTGACCAGTGGTTCATTTATCTTTTACACGATACGCGAAGTGTAATCACGAAAATGTGCACCATAAACCTTTTCCCGTTTTAGTTGATAATTCAACAAGCAAAATTACCAAATTATTTCCAATGCACTGATCGAATGCGGATTGGAACTATCCTATTACGTATCTCATTCGATCTGATACATCAAGGATCAAATGTGTAGCGAGGGGGGCACAAGCACTTGGGAAGCCATCGAAATCCCGTGGGTCTGTTGGCCGAGTCAACTGGAGCCACTGCGTCAAATACCCAGAACTCTTGGAGAGGGAAGGACTGGGCCGCGCTCAACGTCGGCCGGCGCAGATCCAGAAAAAACAAGGGAGACTTGCCGGCGTCGGGACGCGACATTAAAGTGGCCCATGCCAGACTTCCTCTCTGGCCTGGTTACTCCAATTTTCTTGGTCTCCCTCTTGCCCGCTCACTTTCTCTATCCGGCTCTTCTGAGACATTAGAAGAGCTGTCTCCGGGCCAGGAATAACGATGCGTTCGACCTCTGAAGCCTCCCGTCTTATCCCTCGCTCCCTGCGCCTCTCGCCTTTCCTTCGGCGTATTGAACTCACGATTAGATGAGAGTAGAGTGGCCTCAGGGGAGGTCAATTGGACGCGTGACGTCACCGGCGCAACACAATCAAATATAATGAATGCCCGAGAAACGCCTGGGAGATACACGTGACTGCATCGTGACTGTAACCAGAATTGGTTTAAAGGTCCCTTTGAGTCTCTAGTCGTTTACACAGGCCGCTGGCATTTCGGGAATTTTCCAAAGACCCTTTAAATCCGAAGGTAATTTATTTCATAGATTTGTTTCAAAGGCGGTTAATTATTCTGAAGGGTAACTGATTTCAAAGACAGTCAATTAATTGGAAAAGTTTCAAACTGTACCAAAGACGGTCAACAAAACTAGACATTTACTAGAACGAAAGGCTTTGATACACAATCAGTGCAATACCAGTGATTGGTTGTCCAGTCCTCTGGGATTTGCAGTGGTAACGCAGTAATTGTTCCCCCAAAGACAGTCATTAAGTGCAGGTATCTCGTCTGGAGGAGTGGTACGTCATTCCGGTGCCAAGAAAGCAATAAAGCCGGGGACACTTCGTGACTTGGTACATACATCGATTGCGGCTCCCAGGAGCTGTTCGGCCTGGTTAGCTCGGCGTGCAGTAACGTGGCCCAGGTCCCGTCCCACCCCCAGCCGGTGCAGTTGCTTCCTTGCGGCGTCATCTCCGCGTTTACGGTGGCCCATAAAGCCGAAAGCTGGTTACGAGCGCGCGGTCTGCTGCGGCTCCGATCGCGCTATTACTGCGAGCCACCAATTAACTGGGTACGCTCGGGCCCCTGTGCCAAGCCATTGCTGTGTATTGGGAAGCAACAACACCAGAGAGCTCGTGGCATCGGTGAAAGTGGCACAATTTCGATTAAACGCGCCGCTGCTAAGTGTGTCTCCTTAACTGGGAACGATCTCGCTGGAAGCTGTTCCCAGTCGATTCTTTGTCCGATTCCATGAACTTTACCTGGAATAGAATGTTGAAATCATTAACTATGTTAGGACCTTTCGAAAACCTTCAAAAACCATTAAATAAATAATCTCAGAGTGTCAAAAATACTAGAACGATTCATAAGAGCAAGTCTCATTACTGTTACACGTCGAATTAAGGTGGCGCCGCAGTCGAGGATAATCCGTGGACACGCAACAGCGAAAACGGAAACCTTGAACTTGCGAGCGTCAGAAGAGGAAAGGAGGGGGCGGCCAGTTAATTCGCCATTCAGTAAAATCTCAGCTTTAAAGAGGGTTAACGGCACCAGGCACAGGACCGGCGCTTTCGTCGGAATTTCCTTCACTGAGACCGCCTCGACAATGACCGACGCCTATCTCTGAGCATTGTCCCCTGAATTATTTATTAGCCGTAGCCCCCCGGATCTCGAACGATTGAATGCACGCTGACCGGATGTGACATGTCTGCTGAGATACCTTTGCAACATGGCTTCAATCTAAACATCTATTTCTATCGAGACTATGGTGCACTTGAAAGGTTTAAGTGCACCATATCGATTTGACTCCGCTTACACTTTTTCCATAGAAACCTCACCTTGATTTACCAAATAATTAATCGAAAGCGTAGAAAATGAAAACTGTTGTCAAGATTGCACTGGCACTATAATGAATTTACTATTCGAAGGAGCTTTCGAAAAGCTTTCTATCCACAGTGTACAAGGCGAGGTCATGAACGATCAGGCGAGCATCCCTCATCCGCGTGTACACAGAGTGTCAGCGGCACGGCCCCCAATATACGCGCATCGCCACATAGAGGCCGTTTCAAAAGTGAATGCCTTAGTGTGATCCATCAGATTACGGGCGTATGTGTGGTTAGTCGAACCGGTATAAGGGAACGGATAGTTTGGACGGTCCTCTAGGTCGCGGGGATGGTTATAGGACGGTAGGGGCTGGCACGTATAACTCGACATCGCGTCGGCGTTGGCCCTGTCACGGGTTATTACCGAATTTCAAGCGAGCCGGGATTTCACGGCGAGATAAATGTGCGGCGTTTCGCGACACGAATATTATCGGGGATTAACCGGGCGATCTCCGCTTTTCCGATATTTATGCGCGCGTCCGGCGGTCCCGGGCGAAATTGAATTCGTTAAATCCCGCGGAGCGGGAGGGATGACGCGAGTCGACACGCTCGATGCGCCGGTGATTTGCATGTAGCCGGCGATGCGTGCGATTCGATCGCACGCTAATCGATGATTCCGTAATGACGAGCATGTCTCTGATACATTGATGAGTGCGCGCCCCGAGACGCGGTAATGGGACTTGGCCGAGCCTCATTAATTTTCCACCGACTGCGATTGATTTTCCGAAAATGCGGGACAGGAATTTTAGTTAATTGCACTTGTGTTTAAACGGAAATGCTTCGGGGCGAGTAGTGTCAACAAAAGCGGAAATTGGGGTGCAGGATTTGTCATTGTGACAGAAGATACAGTTTCACTTTAGAAAGGCCACTTCGTTTAATTCTCCTCGGGGACACACGATCGCAGCTTCCTTCGACACATGAGTCAGCTGGGTCCACATTTCGGTAGCCGCTCGGCCGAGTTTTTACTTGGCCTCTTGTAACGGCGGTCGTTCCTGGTGAAGAAAAGAAGAAAACACAATCGGGGCCCAGCGTGGAATTCGTCACATGTTGACCATACGCGCCTAATTCTCAGCTTTTTCTCACCAGTCGCCGTTCATTTCGTGTGATGCAGCTCGAAACAGGAAGTGTTGCAAAGAAAAGTACCAGTGACGGCTTGTGGAACACTAATTTTATGCCGAATCTTAGTTATTTTGTATAAACTGTTGAATTATCAAAGATCCGGGACAGTTGGGAGACGAAACACGTTATTTTCTCGAATTTGATCAACTTTCTGGAATACCCGATAATTCGATAGTTTTCTTAGTGAAGCGGAAGATCGGCTGGCTTTATCAGCGGCGTCGGCCTGAAAACCGAGGCTCGGCGTCTCGAACGAGTAAATTAGACTAGGCACTGCAGACCGCCACGCGTCTTGGCATGGGGCCTGGCACTCTCGGAAGAAGAGGGCGAGAGCAAGATGTGCAAGAAGACCCGGCAAGGAGGTCTCTGGCTGGCGGCCAGAACTTTTATTTTCGCTCGCAGGCTCGCCCGAGTGCCCTCCCCTATCGCCATTTTTCTTCTGTCTCTCCAGTGGCCCAATGGCAGCTCCACACCGCCGCTCTCTCTGCGCGCGATCTTGTCGGAAATAAGTTTATCAACAAACCAACCCTCGTAACTGCCGAGGCGAGAGAGACCGGCAGAAATAGAGCACCGCTGAAAATAAGCGGGATGCATGCGGCGGAAAGCGGGGAAGGAGAAGTCTCAAGAAGTGAGTACGCGATTCTCGAGAGTGGCATCGTATGCCACGACCCATTCTTCCATTCAGATCTATGGAATATTCGTGTTTCCATCTACGTATAAGATAAACCTGACCAAATAAATTACCCACATTTGTTAATCATTTAATAATTTCGACAAAGCATAATGGCTTCCATGAATTTAACTTTATTTGATTTTCAAAACCATTATTAATCATTAAAAAGTAATATCTGATTTAAATGGGAAGATAAAGCTGTTTAATAAAATTAAAAATTAATTATACGCAGCAACTGAGTTTTAGTAGAAATAATATCCAATCGTAACAGTAACACAGTCGAGCATGGGACTACCCGCATCTCGCCGCGCACGAATCATTATCAATTTATCCTAAAGCTACATATAACAATACAATTAATATTAATCACCACCAGCGCAACAAAACTTGACGATAATCAACCACTCCAAAGTACACGTTTGAAATTCAGAAGACACCGCGTGTGCCACAGTCCGAAAAACTTAATGAACCAGGGACAATCCTTTCTCCCAATCCAACAATGGAGCGACCATTAAGCGGTGAGGAGCTAATGAATACATTCAGGCGAGTCAGTGACTCGCAGAGCGATAAAACATGTCGCCAGACGCATTATAAATTTTCCTCGGCCCGAGCTTTGGCAAAGGTGAAGCCAGCCAGCGGGAGGAGGAGGCGGAGATCGATTGATGGGAAGGGTTGGGGCTCCCGTTCTCGAGCGAGTGACGCAGCGATTTCGACAAAGGGTTTAAATGCCCGACACACTCGGCAGCGCGTATCTAATTCGAGGCCGGCGAGATTCTCCTAACCCCTGGGGACTGGTCGACATCTATCGTAACTGGGGCTGCATTGTATCCTTGAAGCAGAGGGAGCCCATGTTTTTCCGGACTTGACCCCTTTAACGCTTCTTAATAGAATGTTGTTAATAATTGAGTTACTTTCGCATGTAATAAATGGGGGAGGATAGCAGTTTTTCTAAGAAAACATTAATTTATATTTTGAGGAAGATGTTTTATTGAAAAACGTATCATGTTTGGCAGACTTGTTAGTCTGCAGGAACTTTGAACACTTTTACATGCTTTTCGCGTTTCTTATTCTACAACGATATCTACATCAGTCTTTTTCGAAACGGAAATCTATAATTCAGCTACTTTTATAATCTTTTCGATTATCATGAACTAAACAGAAACATTTTTGTAACTAAACGAAAGCAATCTTTAACGATTTTAAACATTGTTAGGAATTACTTAAACAACTCGATCGAAACGCCAAGTAACAAGAACTTAAATGTACTTATGGTACAGCCGGAAACAAGGAGTCAGGCAGAATCCAGGGAATCCTGTGCACAGTCGACACCCGTAAATCGAATCATTCCGAACATTCTCATGCATCCTGCAGTATTTACAACGTTTGCGCCTTGTTTTCCTGCCGTTCGACTTGGGGAGAGGTTCCGGCAGATGAATCTGCATATCAACTGGTTCGGGAAGTTCCCTCGGTCTCGGCAATAGGAACTCAGTGACGTCCAGTTGGTATTCATACAACTGGGTCTTCGCCTGGGAGAATCTATTGTAAAGATGATAGGCATTGCACAGCATCATATGAATTATGTGAATACCCATTTTCTTAAGGGAACGCGAGTCTCTATGGGAAAGGGAATTATCACCATGAGACTGGATTTGTTTGTTCTTTCCATCGTCATTGTCGTTAGTAGCCTTCTCAAAAACGTTCAGTTTTTGGATGACCCCATGGTTGGTGGTAATTATACACAGTTTCAAGCCGTACCGATTCTTTTCGCACTCGTAGAGCTCACCTTTGTAATCGTACAAGGTGGTTATGGTTTTATTGAAATAGTTAATAAGCGGTCGAATCTCGAAAAGGGGATCATTCGATGCCTCGCAACTGGTGAAACGCAGGCAACGGAGTATTGCGAGGAAACGTTTTTGGGACATGAAATAATGAAAAGGGAGGTCGAAGAGGTAGTGGTCAAGCCAGTAGTCGGTGACTTGACCGGCCCTGATGATCCCCATAAGGAATAACAGGCCCAAAAAGACTTTCATCTCACCGACAGTCGTTGATTTCCAATCAGCCAACCCGACAGGCTTGTTTTCAGTTTTGGTAATTATTTCCTGCCCATTTTTATTTGTTGCGTTTACCAGAAATACGAAGAAGTCGTCGGAAAAGATGAGTTTGAAGTAATCCATCTGACCAGGATTGAAGTCTCCTTTTAACCATACGATTTCTATGGGTTCCGGCTCGTCCTCTTGTTTCCTCTTCTCCGGCTCCTTGTCCACGACGCCGCTATTGTCTTCCGAGTCCTCCGCTAGGAAACCGAAGTCCTTGTCGAGAAATCCATCGTGGTCCAGGACGGTGTACCTGACCTCTTCCTCCGGGAATAGTTCCAGTGCTCTCCGCTTGGAACCCGTCACGTGTTGGCGTGTCCAACATTTCCACGAGCTCAAGCTGTCTCCCATTGTCTTCTAAGTTCTGCCTAAGTCGAAACTGTAAGGAGAACCAGTAACTTGCAGACCACGAGGTCTGTGGAAAAGGGCATGCGATTAGAAAAAACTTCTTACCGATCGGTGTAGAGAGTTATCAAATTATTGTGGAGAGCCGTTCGAGCGTGATCCTCGCAGCGCACTGTCCGGCAACCTAGTGGGCATGGGACGAGGCAGAGTCAGAAGGGCGCCTGGAATTTAACATCCCTACCCGGTTGGTAAGAGCGACTACGCGCCAGGCGCGTGTGTGCACTGGTAGCTTCCAGGGCGAAGGCGCTTGGCGCGTGAGGCGGCCATCGCGCGATTGCTAGGTGTGCAAAAGTTAAGCAGGAAAAAGTAGCTGGTGCTCCAAGCTTTCCACCAACTTTTTCCATCGTAGAAACTTTAAAAAGTACTAGCAGTGCTTGTGAAAAAGGAGGAAACGTTAATGAAAGCCGCAGGCACCTTTTCCCCGGTTCAAATTCAAACGTGAAGGGAAAATTATGCGGGGTTGACGGAATTCTACGTAAATACATTTTTGCATAAATTAATAATTAATTGCCAAGTTTATTTACCTTAATAATTAGACGTGCGTGTACATTTTGCAGCAGTCCCAATTGGATGATAGAAATCGAAGAGGTGAACCACTTAATATCGACGTTGACCAACTTGGATGGTGTAAGAATAAAATAATAAATGCCCAAAGACAGGTGTAAACGCGCGTGATACGTGGTTGCGACTGGCGCCGAGCTCGTCGGCTCATGCGCACTAGGTGCCGAACGCGCCCAGCGTGTCTGAGGGGAATAGCCCCGTCGCATGCCCATAGTGGGGGGGCAGCACCGCTGCCTGAGAATGCGCTGCGTCTTTATTCGTTGCGCAGTGCCCTTCGGTCAGCATCGAGTGCAGAGGCCACGAGCGATTTCGGCCTGATTTATAAATTACTAACCGATTTTTTCATATGAGAAAATAAGGTAAGATGATTTACCATTGGAATATATACATGCGAATAAGTTTTCTCTTTCAACGAGCAAATTCTGTTGTTTCAAGTAAAAACAGTACACACGGCAGGCGCCATTGCATACAAAGAGGCTCCAAAAGTAGAATGGATCAAATCATAATATTGACTATACACATCAGTTGATGTTGTCACAAGTCTATACCTCACAAAAAATCTCGTATACATTGTGTTGACGCCTTACTAAAATCGTCTCGAGACCAGCCCGTAAGCGGTGATTTATAACTTTCAAACAGTTGCCACGCAGACCAGGAATCCGCATTGTAAGTAGGACAATGTGCGACGATTCGCAGCCTTCAACTTCCTTCGACGACGAACCCTTGATAAAGAAATTCAAGACCGATGAGATTGACACGGAAGACATAATAATATACGCACTGCAACCGGTCAAAGAGGAACCAGCTGTTTCGTTGGCCGAGCACTCCTACGCAGATGTGAAGGAAGAGGACCTAGAGGACGAGTTTGAGGACGTAGACGACAACTACAGTTTAGAGGAGGACAGCAACGAGGGCGCCAGCATCGCCGAACTCCCCGAGTCCCGATGCGGCGTGAATTCTTTGGGGAAGACGCCCATGGATTACGTCGAGCTCTTTCTACCACCTTCGTTGCTCGAGCTGATAATCTCCGCCACAAATAAGAACGCTGATGAGATAATTAGTCGACTGCCGACACACTCGAAGAATAAGATGCGACTCTGGCGAGCGACGAATCTACGTGAAATAAAAAGCTTCCTTGGCTTGTCCTTTCTGATGACTATCCTGCGGCTCCATCGCATGGACGATTATTGGCTCAAACACTATCTCATCAATCTCCAAGTTAGACGATTCATAAGCAAAGAACGATATCATCTAGTTGCGAAGAGTCTCAGATTCAACTGGTCCAGCTCGGATAATGATGTATTCGCCACCGATGTCTTGTACGATATAAGACCACTGGTTAAGAGTCTCAATGATATCATGGAGGGTCTAAATCACTCACAGGGCGAAGCTTTGAAACTCTCGTCGAATCATGACGGCGCCGAAATGTACATGAGGACGACAGCGAGCGGACTAGTGGAAAAGATTGACCTGGACATCACGAACTTTAAGAGGGACGACAATGGTCATTGTATTCCGAAATTACAATCGAAGATCTGGACCTTCATCGCCGGCGTCGCCTGGAGTGAAATGCCACGGGATTCTGGTATATCCTTCAGGGCGCTGAAGAAAAGACCTAGGGACAGGATGAGTAAGATGGCTGCAATGAAAGTCATGATAATGATGGTGAACAACGCATGGATTTTGTATAATGAACATCGAACCAGCAAATGCACGGCGCACGATTTCTTATTGGATGTCATCACAAATTTTGTGCCAGCTAAAGCGAACTTGAAACGACCTGATCATGAAGTTCATCTGCCCGAACTTCTGCCGAGGACTGGCAATAACAGGACCATGCGCAAGCGGTGCATGTACTGTGCTGAGACGTTTAAACGTCGGACTGACTCAATCTATGGTTGTTCGAGATGTGTCGGCTTTCCCGGCTTGTGCTTGGTTCCTTGTTTCAGATTGTATCACAAGTATAAGTAATTGTTGGGACTGTCCAAGTGTTATTTCTTGGTGTGGACGATTTAAGTATTAAGTTTTAAGTTAAACGCTTTCGAATGAATGAGTCCAACGCAATGTGGAAAAGTGCCGAGATTCGCGAATTATTAATTTTTCAAAATGTTCACTCGCTTTTATAGGTGTTCAACATTTGCAATACTCGCAATACTCGTTCGGATGACAGAACTCCGTCGCGAGAATTTGTAATACTATAACACATACTTGAAATAAAAAGTTATTTGAGCGCAACGGATGATGGACACTGAAAATTCCATGGCGAATGTCACTGGAAATGGGTGAGGCGATCTTGCATGTGGCATATCGGATAAACGCACCCCACGTATGCAACGGTGCTCGCCCGCTTAAGAGCTTCTCCCCCCCCCCCCCCCCCGTGCTGGTAATAGCAGTAAATCCTGAGTAATAAATCCCTCGCCCCTGTCCCGCCACCCCTCTCTACGCTGTCTCTGAGCCCCGCTGTCTCTCCTGCCCTTACTTATGCCGCCTCCACCTGTCTGACATAGTCTCCCTTGCCAGACCCGTTTCTACAGCCGGTGAGGCTTCGCCAGCTTCGATACCAACAGTTAGTCTCCTCCGTGAACAGTAAACTTCGTCCTCTAACCAAAATCCAGAATATTGAAATTATTAGAAAATCCAGAGAAACCAATTACACTTAACATTTACACAATTTATCATTCTATAAAAGTTCTTAAACTGGCGATGTTTTACTTCTTTCATTTTCTTATTTTAATATAGTAAAATCTAGGGTTTTCGATTAAATATTGCGTATACTTTTGACGTCGAAGTACATCATATTTCAATAATATAGATCGAGATATGTAATCCCATTATTCCCACTCTGTACAATTCACCATGGCCGACAGGGTTCGCCCATAGAGCCGCTGTAAATTCTTGGCGTAATGGGGAACATGTCTCTCTGGGGTTAACGATGCACCCCCCGAAACCTGCTGGACCACCGCCACGCGTGCCGGAAACCAGAGCGAACTCGAGCCAAACGTCGCTTTGGTCGGTGAAATGGGCCTTGCTACTGAATATTGGAACGAGCTTGCTCCACTGGCAATCGGGGTCAAGGAGTTGGAAATGACTTATGTGCCTTGAAACAGCTAACTGCGCTCTCTCGATTCTCGAATACTAAACCCTTTGAGGCAGTCTCGCTTTGACCATTGCTTATGTCGAATTGAGGGGCTAATATTGGAGAACTTCTGAGACAGTACTGCTTTCTATTATTCAGCCGGCCAAAATAATAATAAAGATCAACATTTTAATATTAATAACAAAGAAGCGTAATTTTCTGACTAAAATGAAAGCTAAACTTAATATTACGCCGAGTTGCTTTCCTAAGTAGAAAGTGGTTTTAATAAATACTGTTGCAGACACAAATATTATTACACTCAGGTGCATTAAAATGTCGAGATATTGGCGTTTATCTTTCGCAATTTCAAAACATATTTTAAAATTAAAATAATCAATATACGAATGAAAAGTATAAGTCCCTTAATCCTTTTGAACAATTTATTCGAGCTTCTAAACATGCTGGATCCAGTTAACGTGATCGCTCACGAAAGTCTAATTAATGTCTGCATTCTAAGTTGCGGGCCGAAAGTTCCCTTACACGCTGATATCGCGTTCAACGAACCTCAACTTCATCCGGTATCGACGCGCCAAGACTGATGATAGAGCAGCTGGAACATTCCACGATTTTATCCGGAAACTTCGTTCCAGCCATGGCTAATATTCACCAGCTTGTTGTACCGAAAGCTTCCATTAGAATTTGCATTCTGGCCCGAACTTCCGGAATTGGGCTGCGGTATTCCCCAAATTCACAGGGCGGGTTCCCGAATTTGCGACGAAGATTGAAGGGCTTTGAAGTCGGCCGTTCAATTTGTTTGGCGGGAGTTTCTCAAACAGCGAGCACGAGGAATCTCTGCTCTTGATAGACGAGCATGAGGTATGAGTAAATGAACCTATCGCGAACTTACACAATGCAAACACTGAGATAGTCACAGCGCTGTTAAGGATTAATAATTCCAGCGAATTATTCTAATCTCCCAAGTTTCGTCGAACGTGGATAACTAATAAGCGGCCTCTTCTCTGTTACAGAGAAAAGTACTGCCCGCAACAGTCGGAGGAGACGAGTGAGCGAGGGTGCGAGTCGTGACCGTCTGGAGAAGGACACGGAGACGGGTCTATCAACGCGGCAGGAAGACCGTGAAAACAAGGGTCCACCAAGCGGTCGTCTAGGCAATCGCATACCACGCACAGTTCTCGAGGAAGCGAACAGTACGTCCAGCAGTGCGACCAAGCTCCGCAGACGCGGAACCCCAGTGAAGAGTCCTGTGGAGAGTGTTTCCCAGCGGCCAGTGCGTCGGCGGCTCCGGCCAGGTGTCCAGGAGGTCAAACCGGAGCCCGAGGAGCACGAGAGCACGAGGGACTCGAAATCGTCCGACAAAGAAGAGCGTCTGAGCAGTCGCTCCGAGGAGGAGGAACGCACAGAGGCCGAGGACGACGAGGAGCAGGAGCGCTGCGACCCCCTCACCAAGCGGCTCCGCACCAGTCCAGTCGGCAGGAAGCTCCGATCGGAACGCAGGAGCAAAGCCAGCGAGGAAGCTGGGTCGGAGCCGAATCAGGGGGCGTCGGAGAGGCTCGAGGGGCGAAAGAAGCAGAACGCAACCGAGCGCGGGGTCGACAAACTCGAGGAGAACGAGGAGAGCCAGTCCCGGGAGCGAGACAAAGAGCCAGAGCCGCCACCTCCGAACAAAGTCGACCCCGGGGGCGACGCTGCTTCCGATCCAGGTAGACTAGAGCCGGAGGAGGAGGAAGAGGAGGAGGAGGCTGCGTCGGCGTCGGTGGCGGCGGCTTGCAAGCCAGAGGAAAAGAAGGAGCCGAAGGAGATCCTGGTGAATGGCTCGCTGACCAACTCCTCGGCGGCCAGTGAGAAGCAGACGAGTCCTCCGGCCGACGCTCCTGGCGGCGGCAGCGCTCAAGTCAAGTCGAGCGGGCAACAAGCCGTCGAGGAGGACGAGCGCGAAGAGGAGGAGGAGGTGGAGGAGGAGGAGGAGGAAGAGGACCAGGCGTCCCAGAAATCAAGGCGCACCGAGCTGACTACCGAGCTAGGCACGGAAGACAGCGCGGGCAGCTTGGCCGGGGTGCGGGCTGCGAGCGTCGAGTCGGTCGTCGAGCTGCTCGAGTCCAGTAGCCAGGACTCAGGCTCCGTGCTGGAGAGGCTGAGTCCACTGAGTGGCAGCGGCGGCGGCGGCCCCGGGAGGCAGAGCAGCCTGCTCCTGGAGCAGCAGCAGCGGGAGCAGGAGCGCAATCGGCACAACGAGAGCCCTGTCATCCTTGCGGAGAGGCTGAACAAGCCGCCACCGCCGATCGCTGGACACCACCTCCACCACCATCTCCAGCAGTACCACCAGCACCACCAGCAGCCTCCACCCCAGCACCACCATCAGCAGCGCTACTCTACCGGCAGCCCGGTCATCCACCCTCACCACTCGCAAGTCTCCTCCCAGCATCACCAGACGTCCCACCACCTCCATCAGCTAGCGAGCAGTCCGCACCAGCAGCAGCAGCCCCATCATCACCACCGGCTGACCCCGTCGAGCCTCCTCGAGGTGCAGCAGCAGTCCCACTCATCCCGCGGCGGCGATGAGGCCAGCCTCATGGAAGTGGAGGCTGGCGCCGGTATACCTGGGGCTGGTGTCCTCGGCGGCGCCGGTGGGGCAGTCGGCGTGGCATCCTCGGTCGGCGCGTTACGTGGCGTCCCCGGCAGCGGATCCAGCGGGACATCGAGCCTCGCCGCGACCTATGGCGACAGCGGCTCCGACAGCGGGGTAAGCTCCCTCAGGAGCGCCGGTTCCGGCGACGAGAGGAGCGGCAGCAGGAGCTCCGCACTCAGCGTCGAAGAGAGCAGCTCCTCCTCGGCGCCGGCCGCCGCCGCCGCCGCACCCGCCAGGGTCTGGCACGTACAGAGTGTCCAGCATACCTCTCTACTCATGGCGCATCCGCAGGGCCCACCTAGTGCTGGACCCAGCTCAGCCCCTGCTGCCACTGCGCCTCCACTTGGATACCAGAGCCCCGCACCACCGCCTCACCACCATCCTAGCATGCCCTCCGAGATGCTCTGGAGGCCTCCTAGGTACCCACCACTCCCGCATCCTCTTCTTGGACCCGCGCAACCCAACCCGGAGGAAATGCTTGAGAGGGATCGACATAAGAGGCTGCTCCGGTGAGTCCTTAGACTAACCCCTTCTTTTTTTCCATAGTTTAATAGTTTAATTGCTCGTCTCGACATATTGTTGCCGTCTAGCTCAGGAAGGCACCGATTCGCAGAACATTTGAAGGTCGAGACAAGGCCATACATTTGAATAAAAGAAAATATCTTCGATAGTTCGCAGTCTGGCTCCTATTGGCAAACTCCAAGAGCAAACCTATATTTCCAGGCATACTTGAGCGTTCCAATGAAATAATGCCTGGCTTTTGGATTAAGCGGACGATCACACGTGTTATGTGCGGCGGGTTCCGGCAGGGTAGGATCAAGTGCGGGAGCCTCTCTTTCTTCTCACTTCATCCTACGCCACCGGGGTCCGTCGCATATGCACCAGAAACGCAATTGTCCGATCCTAGATTAATACTTGTGGGAAATGGCGGGTAATTGATATGTTTGGGATGTTCTGTACGAGCCGAGTGAGCGAGATGGGAAACAGAGAAGCGTGGCAGCAAATTAATTTTAGTTGGGAGAGTTTGTGTTTGTGACACGCTTATCCGTCACGGATAGTTCGGCCGAGTCTCGCCATGTCCCAAGGAATTACTTCCCCCGAGGAACTCGTTAAATAATCCGCGAAAGAAAAAGGGGCGCGCTCGCAGCCCACGGATTCCCTTATCGGTGAAACATTCCGCGATAAATCCAAAGTTCATTAAACTTTGCAAGTTCGCGGATGATGAAGGACTTGGGCCCCAAGTTGCCGGATCGAAACTTCCTTCTTCCACGGACGAAGTTGTTCCCCGTGCGCCGAACTAACGATTACTTTCGATGCGCCGGGAAAAACAGCGCCTCGAGGAGTGCGAACTTTTTCCCGTCCGGCGCGCGCTGTGCATATTATACGCGCATATCTTCGCCAAGTTTCGCAACAGTTCAACAGTCATTTACCACTTCGGCTAAGTGACAGCGGGATTTCCACTCGACTTGAACACCTGGTTTCAAGAATTCCTGATATGTCGTTTAGAAATTCATGCAATTCTTTATATTCAGGCACAATTAATTCGCTAAAACGCAGAATTCTAATTGGAGTCGTTGCATCGCGAGGACAGTACATATTAGCACTGGCTAAATCAACCAAGAGCGGTGCAGTGCGGAGGGGGGAGTCTCGCTTCTGGGGCGAGTGTAACATCCGCCGAATTACCGAGCTAGACTCGAGCGCCGGCTAAGTAATCAAAACGATTACCGGCGACAGCAGTCGACGGGAGCGCGGCTCGAGAAGCAATGACCCGAAACTCTCGCCCGCTCGCGGTATAAATAAACCAGCGGAGAGCGAGCGAGAGAGCGAACGTCACTGCGCGCGCGCGCGCGCGGTCGCGGGCGCGGGAATCCACCTACAACACGTCATACCGTGGCAGAGTCGTGTCGATGAACCTGCTGCTTGACCTCGTTGAAGGACGTCCCCGGAATTTGCGCTGCTCTACACCGACTGGGAGTGAAAAAAAAGGACGGCGAGCTGGGGGGAGAGAGCTGCCTATTGAATCCGTCACCGCCTGGGAAATGTTTGTCTCCCCCTCGTCTGACTGTAGTTTTGAGCGCGGTCTACCTCGACTTATCAAAGGACACAATGAATCGCGGCTAATGCGGAGACAGTCGCGACTACTCTATTTATCCGAACGACATTAATTCGTATAACGAGAGAATACAGGGGGTGGAATTTAATGGGCTGCCTTCGGCCGATTCCACGCGAAGGAAGTCACTTGTCGTTTTGAATGCTTCTGGCCAATCAAACGGCGCCCGTTGTATTAAGTCTGATGTTTCGGATTGAACTATTATAGACCGCGTTGTAAGTATGGCGTCGGATGAATTAAATGCATATTCTCGGAAAGTCCATTTAATGTCGGAATAATTTAAGAGACACATGCTTTTCGCCGGATGGGAAATAAAAGCACAGACGCACCGGGGTCTTCGCGGTGGAAACTTGGAAGCCGAATCATCGGAGAAAAACTCGTTGCTCGGCTCGCCCCCCAAGTAGCTTGGGTCTCCAAGAAAAAGGAGACGGAACACATGCTTCTCATTCAACGCGAGGCCGAGAGCGAGGCGGTGTCGAATTTCTTTAAATACCCTGCTAGCCTCGCTGCTTCGGAAGTATGTTAATGCACGATGTCACGTTTCCCCTTTGTTTTTCCCGCGATTCACAGCCGGCGGCACTCGCAGTGACAAAAAATGTATATCAAAACGGGCAGCGGGAAACTTGCAAGCTCGGACCACTTGATTGTGTGCGCTTGAGAGCTGAGAGCTGAGCTCTGATATTAAACAGCTAGCCAGTTTATTTGGCCGTCACTATTCCGCCGAAAATAAAGCTTCGCTTATAGGCCGCAGGCAGCTACGAATCGTTTATTTGTATTTGGGAAGCGGCGAGTGATGCGCACCGCGGAATCCGCCGAGTAAATTCAGCCGAGTTCTCCGGGAAAGTTAGGTCCCCGATATCGTAATTATTTGATATGATAACATGCGGATTGTCGTGGTCTAGTTTTGAGAGACTTCGTTCCGCCTGAATTAACATTAATGATCCGGCAGAATTTGCAACATTTTCCAGCCATTGAAGACGCGTAAACGGCCAAAAGTTTCTTATTAAAGCCAGTGGATAAAACATGAGCCGCGCAACTGGCTGGAAACTGGTAAGCAGAATCGCTGGGATCGTAATTAGAATCGCGTAACTTGTCACCGAACAACTCGAATGGATGGCGCTCGGCGGAGTTTTTGCCGGGCGCCGGCGCAAGCTAACCGGAAAATCCAGGTCGGCGCAAAGTTTCCCACATTTTCTAATTACGCCGCGCTCCAATTTCTTGCAATCACAGTGTCGCGGCCGCTTGATAAATCTTGCGAGCGTTCGCGGAATTAATCCGCACGGGCATTCGTATTTCATAAAGGAACTCGGCGAGTTGTTCGCTCACAATTAGCGTTGTCGTAACAGATAACAGCAGACTTGTCAGTACCAGGACTCCAGCATCATTAAGGAACTCCGTCATTAGTTCAAATAACTTGTAGCGTTCTCACATCTTCGGACATTGATGTCCGTCATTTTTCGTTATTCAATTTTTACAATTTCTCCTCGAAAACATTTGGCAATTCTTGCAAACACAGATTCCCCAACTTTGCATACTTGGAAAAGTCATTCCGAAGTTCGCCAAGTAATTCCTAGTTGACTCGGGCGATCTGCAACAACACTAAGTCCGCAATTTCGGTGCGCTCCTCCGGCGGGAAGGCAGAGCCTTGCGATTATTCTGCTCCAAATACCGGCCAATTATACGTTCTCCGCGCTAGCTCTGCATGTAACGAGCATGTAACCAGCGTGATTTGCCGCTTATGCAAGCGGCAGTGATACGCGCGCGCGAGTTAATCGGCTACCGGGTCTCTCCGGCGCGTACCAGTAAGAAACTGGCTTTTGGGCACAAGGTCAGCGCCGCCCGTTCTCCGCGTCTTTTTCACAAGTCAGCCTCGCCGGCCTCGTCCCCGGCGGCCACTCTGCACTGATCGCCCTCGGGAAAGAATTGGGACTGGAAAACTTTCCGGGCGGAGGGACGTGTTTCGAAAGACCCCATTCTAACGCGCCGCTGGGAATACAAAGAGAGAACATCTCTGCGACATCACGAAATACAAACAAGGGCACAAATCAATTTAACTGGAATTCAATTGATATCTTTCCGTCATACTTGGATGTGGATATAGTTTTACTGAATACCTTTAACCATGTATAAAATATGTAGAGGATTATTCATTTGGTGTGGAATCATTGTGACTGCTTAGTAATTTTCTTCAGAATTTTGGAAATTTTCCTCTTAAGACTATACAAAATAAGACCCGATCCATAATTATTAATCGTAACTTACACATGTGACTAGTGATTTTACGCCAAGTGAAAGCCTGTACACATCAAATACATAAGAACAAGTTTAAAGGTTAAGCTTTAAACGAGCAGTGGGATCCAGTCGGAATTCCATTGGTCTTGGGGTGAAAAGCTGCGAAGGGTATAGAAAGGTAGAAAGGGTGGGCGATGGCGCAGTGTTATCGAATAGCTGTAGGTTTGGTCGAGCAATTTGCCGGTCGGTCATCGTATTCTGGTCCCAGGGGGGTCGAGGACATCGAGAAGCGTCGGCTGAAAACGTCGCCTGGAAAGAGAAAGAGGGTGGCTAGTGCGACGGGGCGGCGATCACCGTTCATTATGCGGTTCACGTGGCGCACGTCCGTCAACGGGAAGCTTTAGCACGCTCGTCACGCACGCCACTGTGCAAAATCCGTCTGTCCGTGTGCCCGCAACTCTGCAAGCCAGCTCTTTCCCTCTCCGTCTTTCACTGGGCCCAGTCCGTTTTACATGTTGGCAGCAGCTCGTTCGAAGCTCGTTCCGAGCCGGCCTGGCTTTCCCCGAGCTCTCTAATTATCCGTGCTCGTCCTCTCGTCGATCGTCGTCAATGCTGATAGGCAGAGCGAGCGAGACGGAAGACGCCGCACACGAGTATTCCCCGCTCCGAATACACGCTCGCGCGCGCTTGTAATGCGATACGACACTGCATGGGATCCAACGTGTGCACTGACGTATTATCGCATGAGCCCCGCTGACGTGGTCTCCCGGACGAGTTATGTCACTTGGGAAATTGCGGCGAAAGCCTTTCCCAATTCGCGGCGCCTCCTTTCTTAATATGTACCTGCCAGTGGATAGTAAAGCAAACATAAGCTGCACCAGAAGCACTATTCTCCAAACAGTATTCCAGTAAACTGGTAATATCTATAAAATTCCTATAATCCATCGAGACCTCTTCCCGAGCAATTACTTAGCGTTCAATGACCCTCATCCCTCGATGCCAGGATGAAAAGATGAGCCAAGAGCTCATCTCTCCGGACTCTGGCGAGTTTTCCTTTGACAAACGCCATAGGCGAGCCTGCCTTCGCCAAGTGCGGCTTGCGGAAATAGAAGAAAAAGCTCCCGCATTCCCTTTTCACAGTTTTCACTAGGAGAACGCACAACGGGATTCGCAAACCGTAAAGCGGTCTCGCAGTGTCTTTCTCTCTGTGCGTGCGCGTATTCTAGAGCAGTGCTCCCATTAGCGCGGATCATAATGGTCCTCAACCTAGTGAGGTTTCGCGGCTTAATAATTACTGGCCGAGGACGCACCGACACACGCGACTCTCACTCTTTTACCTGCCGTCCTTTTCCTTTTCTCTTTTCCGCCTTTACGCTTTTGAGAACTGTTGCATTCCCCGAGCGACGATAGCGCATCGTCGCTCTCATCTTGTGCACTGGCAACTTTTGACCAACAAGATTGCGATGCCCTTCGATGACTGGTCAGACTTCTTGTCGATAAATATTCACTCACAATGCTTTATAAATGACAAAAATGGAGAGACAGATTTTAGATCCTTTGTTTGATAAATCTCTGGTTAAACAGTATCTATTTCATGTATCATCGAGGCGGATTCCAGAGAGCACAGTAGCCTCGAAGTAGTTCATTAAACGTCCGCCGAAGAAATAAGCCGATCGGACAACACGTTAAATACCAAATGTTAATCGGAATTAACTGGTCCGCCACTCAAGAGTCGCGCAGCCTCAGGGCAGAGTCAGGACGATTTAATATGTGCATACAAAGTTACCGAGCCGATTTGCATGTAACGCGCTCGGCCTTGCGGCCGACAGTCAGCGGGCGTTAACACCCGAGCGGGTTAACGCGAGTATCGGTGACAACCTGTCAGACCAGTTGGTGCGTTAAGAAATCGAGATAAAGAGGGGGGAGATGAATGCCCGTCGATTGGAGCGAGCGGTGATAATTAATCGAGCAATTATTGGCCGAGAAGTACGCGGGGTAATTACATAAACCGCTAGCTGCGGTGCGGCTGTTGATTAGAACGCCTGATACGCAAACCGTTCGCGTAACACCTTGAATTCTGATCCTCGAGATTCTTGCTATTCCTTAGTCGTCAGCTTATTTGGCGCGGGAGATAAACAACTGATCGTAAAGTGTAATAGCTCGAATAGATGCGCTGGGAATTCAACGGAATACTGGCTTCTATAAAATGCAAATAGTACACGTCCCGCGAGTTGTAAACAAAGTTCTGACATGGAACCATCTCATCTTGGAGACTGGGAGGAGTAAAATGGAAAATGAAAAGTTATGTTTACAGGCTTTTTCAGAGGATCTGTTTTTTATAAATAAAAGGCAGCCGGTTTTATTTAATCCATTTCCCACAGGAATAATTCACTTTAACGAAAACAATCAAAACACAAATGCATTATTAGGAGAAAAAAACAGGGAACTTGTTCGTAGTTTACACGTACCGTATTACGTAATTCGGGGGGACGCCTTGTGTCGTAAACCACCTTTGTCAAAACATTTCTCGCGAGCAGAGAGCCATATCAGCATACACGCAGCTGCAGCCTTTTTTCACCGGGAGCTTTCAGCGGAATGAAATGACAGAGCGAAACACGAGGAACGCGGGAACGGGCGGAGGGTGGGGGTGGGGGGATCAGGAGGAGTTTGCGGAAAACTTTATACGATATCCGAGAGCCGACTGCCGGAAGATGGAAAGCGATGCCGTTTCGGCTTTACTGCCGAGGCGTCCGTTTTACTTTCCTCGTAAAAATTCCGCCGAGTGACGGCTACTTGCTCTCCCTCTCTCTCTCTCTCTTTCCGCCTCGTCACCTGCGAGGACCACCCGAGCTCGAAGGACCACTCCCGCAGTCAACTAAATGCGCCCTCGTTCGCCGAAAATCGCCCAGGCGCACTTGCCCATGCAAATGAGCTTTAATAACTGGACTTATCAGCGAGTGCGTTGGAAAGTGGCCAGGTGTTTGTCAGAGAACTCGATTTCTACTTACTAAATCAAATTTATCGTCAGACATAAGATTTCTACAGCAAATATTGAAATTCGAAATACCAACATGTGCAATTATGCTAATGACAGTTAATCTTCAATTAACTGTTGTGTATTTTTACTTCGGAAATTGTAATAATAGACATTCGACTTTACATTAGAAAGGGAAATTTATCCAGTTGGCAGAACGTGAATAACGGCAATGCGTTAACGGCCGTTAATGTGTTAATGCGGTCCATAACAATACCGCCAATCTCAGCTGCGCATACACTTGTGTACACAGAGTATACACTCGCTCGCTTCCGGCCAAGAATAAACGACGGATCGTTGTCTCTTTTTTTCTCGGCTATCTGAGCGCTCGGGGCTTCGCCGTAGTTATTATCATAAGCGGGATAAGTGCGAAAGGTCAGGGGGTCATGTGAAAACGCTTTGCACAGCGCAAATACTGGCCGTTCGCTCGTTCCGTGTTGCTGCTCGGTTGATCGATCGCAGAAGAGTGCATCTTAGCGCAGTAAAGCGGAACCCGTGATTTGCCAACGATTCTAATGCAAATATCCTGCTGGAAGCCCACGGGGAACATTGCATTCTAACTTTTGCAATAATTAATTGCAAAACAGTTCAAACGCTTTCCAGATTACGGTTTTTTGTAAATTTTTTCGACTGTGGAAATTAAACCTCTACGAAATTGCAATTTAACAGTCGAAATTAACTTATATTGATTTCGATTGATTTACTTGCAAGCATTATTGTTAACTTTACGTGCAGTTTGATGTAGCTGTTCATCGCAAGCCAGTACGATGCGAGTAGTTTTCTGGTAGCGGAGAGCTTACCAAGGGAAAGGAGGCTGGATTTGGCCGAAGCGGCTGCAGGGATCGATCAGGCTTTAATACATCGGGATCAGCTTTAAGGCGACCTGACCCAATACATCCATCCACCACACCCAGCTCCCCCTCGCTCCCAGCATTCCTCGAATTCATGTAAACGTGTCACGCATTCGAGTTTCCCCGGGACTTATTCCCTTCGCAATATATCCCACGGGAAGTGGTTGCATGTCGAATAGCAAACGCAAGTATCTACATGCTTTCCTTACGTTCCTCTGACATTCGCTAACGAATTATCGTTCAGGAACTTTTACCAGCGTCCGACTAGCCGAAATCCAGGTTTAAAAGTATATACGGTTCGCTAGGATAATTCCTACCGGTTCGGCAAGTGGTTATAAGATGATTGTTGGGTGCAAGCAGTTTAGTTGTCTTGCGAATAGTTTTCCTCGAGCGACCGGTGATAGGAAATCGCGGAAAAGGCTTTGTCAGGGAAGTCTTTACGGTGAAAATCGAAACATTCTTATACCCCAAGCTTAAAGCAGCGCTAAGAATAGCCGGAATCGAGGTCGCTAAGAGCGAAGGAGAAACGACGAATCGAGAAGTCGTGGCAGATGGGAAAAGTCGCCTCTCGGCGGAATCGCGATTCCCGTGAGAATACGCTGGGAGACTCTAAAAGAGTGGAGACCTAGATGGACTTATAGGGTGGATGGAAAATATGATGAAAACCAACTTTACCTTAAAAATCTCCACAAATTTCTAACTAAAATTGTCACCAAAGTAAGAGTATTAATAATAAGAATAGAATATCTTGTTCATAATTGAATGTATTGAAATCCAAGTACATACGTGCAGGTTGCTCTTCGGCACTAAAATTGGGAAAGTGTTACTTGGTTTCTGCCACCCTGTAGAGCTCAATCCAGAACAGGCTAAACGCGAAGTTGCAAGTTTGGTAAGGTGGAAGGTCGCCGGAGGAAAGGAAAACGTGTTCGCAGAGTAAATCGAGAATCGCTATCAAGGACGCCGCGCCGAATAATCACGCGCAATGCGAGCTTTTATGCGAGCATTTTAGCGATACTCATGCAAGTAATTGATGGCTGAATTGCCGGATACAATCATTTGGTCGCGGAAATCCCAAGAGTAAATTCACCAACACCTAAACATGATACTTTTGCGAATTATCTTCTGCTTCCAATGTCTGTGAGCTACTTTTAATCTACTTTAATGTAGAGTTTTCACAATATTTCGCAGTGGGATTATACGATTACGCGAAATCTGCAATTTTCAGTATTTAAGTGGATAATATAATTTTCGTTCCTGCCCCAATTGCAGGACAATATCGTGCGAATCGACGCCGTGAAACTTGCAACGTAGCATAATCCCATTAAGTATCGGAATATCTTTCCTCCCCACATTGCCAGATATGAAAAAAGTTCAGTTTCAGGAAAAACGCGGCAACAGCGGTATCGCAACAATTCCGTTTCCATTAAAGCCGTAATCCATTTGCCAATACGCAATAGAGAGAGTGCGAGGGTAGAGAGCAGCTCCGAATTTCCACTAGAAAAAGCAGCCACCTCATTTAAGAGCTGTGCTTCGGCTCGAGGAAGCCGGCGCGGACTTTCACAAATAACTGGAGATGACAAGTCGATCCAATGGGAGCCGGTCTCGGGTTACCTCATTAGTCCAATCGATTTCGTTTCCTCCTCGACTTCCACGTCGTCTCCTACTTCGCGGCCGCCTACGTCTCTCTTTGTCAACGGCAATCGAGTTTCCTCCTGACGTCAAAGAGATTGAGTGCTCGTTCACGATGATAATTTCGCCTGGCCGCCGCTGCTACGGGGGACAGGCATATTTCAGTTTGATTGGAGCCGACTAATGCTTCGGTATTATATGCAGAAGTGAGCAATTCCCTCTTCGGCGAATTGTCTACTCGCTTTTCGAGCGGCCGAATTCGAAGTCAAATGACATTTAACGATGACAATGGGCCTCCTCGCGTAACTGGAATCCTGCCGGCTCATATTTCTCGGGGACAATCGCGCCGTTTCAAACGGAGCCGCATTCTCCACGTAATATCGACGTACCACCGCAAAACCGCTGGAAATCGTGACCGGGACGAAGCTCGAATCAATTCGGGGATAATCCAATCGTGACAGCGCCAACGGAAAATCGCTCCTCGTAAAAAGAGGGAAGAGTCCCTCGCAAGAAGAATCCCAGAATGGTCCAAGTAGAGAAGAAGCTGACGTTGATTGATTCATTTTGGAAATCTGTCCCCGCCAAAAGTGGTGGTTGGTTTTATTGAACTGTTTCCGGTAACTATTCCAATTTGGTAAGAAACTAAGCTCGTACTGTCTGGAATGTGCTAACATTAACACTGAAACGACAAGCAAACAATATCCCGAAATGGACTTCCACCCACGCAGTACAAGGAGCGTCGAGTTCATCGCACCAGGGCCATTTGCCGAGCCATTACTGCTTCTTTATTGTCACGTCGAGGCGATGTCGGGCGCGCTTGGTATTATTGCCATTTAAAACGCGCCTGTCGGCTGACGCGTTCTAGAGCCGCCAGGAATACCAGTTATGCGAGTCTAGGACCTCCAACTGCGAGAGTAAGAAGCAGGCCGATCGACCAAACAGCAAAACAGAGACAGAGAAACCTCAGAGGGGATAGGAGAGGTGACATCCGGTGTTAAACGTAACGCCAGAAACTGGAACAACCAGTTAGTCGACTTTGCCAACGCGTCTCCGCGAACTTTCCTCTCCTCCGATTCTCCTCCCTCTGTCTTCCTCTCGCCGAGGATGAGTCTAATTCTTGACGGCGCTCGCTCCGAGCGTCGTCTGGAAGGTATTCTGGCTTAGCGGGCCCGGATTCGTAAAGTCCTCGCCTCCGCCGTCGTAAAGCACGTCCGCGATATATCCCGGCAATTATCTCGGCTCGATCTCGCACTCAGTCCGCCTTCTCAAAGCGGGCGAGCCCCTCTTAGGCCCCGTCCGTGGCCCGGCGAGGATTTAAGCGCGTGTGGAAATCGCCGCGGCTAAATGCACCCGCCCGGGGGGGAGTGTGCAAGTGGGACACGCGTGTTGCTCAAGCTCGCTCGAGGGTCTTCCTGAAATATTGGAGACCGATGAACCATGTGTGATTGGGAATCGGCCCTCTTTGCTGGATAATAATGTCGAGGGGAAACACCCGTCGGATGATGTGCGCTTCCCTCTTGTTATTGGCAGAAAAGCTCAATGGACGATGCCGAAATTCAGATTAAATAAAGAAAACGACCTAATTACTCCCAAGTTCCGCAAAAATATGTACTTATCGTTGCGAGATGCATATAAATGTAGAAAAAAGATTGGCACCCAATCATGCTGTTCTAATTCAGCAATTAAATCCCAAAAATGATGTACCATTTCACAATCTAATCCCAAAATACCCCCTTAATTCAACGAATAAAATCAGACAGCAAAATTCCCATGAACGTCACTAATTAATACATAACTCAAAATGTCTCGACACACTGAGATAAAAAACCAGAACTAGAACCAGTCGACGCCGGATATATTATCTCCTAATGCTAGCAAACTAGCATCATTAACATCACAAATGACAGACGAGGTGTCCTGCGGGGCTAAGCACGCGTAACCCGAGTAGAACAAGTTCCGCAGGTCGGCCGCGTACAGCTGTGTGTGCCAGTGAACTCTACGGTGTACGCGAGCTAGTTCGCTATTTCAGGTATTCCGAAATTAGAGGAAGTTGGTAGGAGAGGTCGAGGAGAGCGGAGCCGGCTCGGATCCAGTCTGGAAGCCGGGCGTCCTCGTAATCCTTCCCCTTCCAGGGCCACCGAGCGCTTAGAGGAGTCGCGCGGAGAATCCAGAATTTCTTCGCGCGCTGCACAACCCTCCTCCCTCGAGGATGATGCGCGTGAATGGCTTTGTCCGTGTGTATGTGTGTCGAAGGTTCGAGGGCTCGATGCCCGGCACGTTCCAGCGGAATGCCTGCGCGAGCGCCGCTCGAAACGCGCCCTATGGAATAACAAGTGGAGCCAATCCGTGCCCGGGACGCGCCTCGCCACCCTCTTGCTCGCCTTTTCGCACCCTGTCCTTTGCCCCTTGACGAAATTCCGCCTTTTATGAGCAGTGTAGCCTTCACCTGTCGTAACTCACTGTTGCAATTTAGTTCCAGAACTATAGCTGTCGAAACTGTTACACCGAAGTAAAAGGTCCTGTCTGTCACACAGAGGATGATTTATAGATTTGAATTATTTTACACTAGAATCAGTAATATCGATAGCATTGAAGAATCAAAAAGTACAGTTCAAACTATTCAATTAGTGTAATCAGGCTCCCTCGACCCTTAAATCCCAACTAGTCTTCATTCCTTGTTACACCGTCAATTTCGCGTGAGTACATATATCTGTGCAGTAATCCGGCCAGAAAATCGTATGACAAGAAGCTAATTGGAAATACGCCGATTGAGCTGAATACTGCTTCTCCACCAATTATTGTTAATGGCCTATGTACACACGCCAATGGCATTCACTGGTTACATTGTAACGTGTGACTCCCTGTTGCGCCGCTTTCACTAGCATCCGATTACACTTTATTAGATGGGGGGTCGTCCATTACTAATGGATCTGAGGGCGGCATACTTGGAGGCGATTTAAATCAGGGCAGGAATGGGATCGGCAGAGTTGTGAGTTGCGAGGGCATCGCCATTAATTTCTCATAATTTGTGTCGAGCACGGCGCCCCGTGTTCTCCGGCTTGTGCGGGCAGGCCTTCGGCGAAAATTAGCTGGCAAAGCCTGATATGTACCACCGGCGCGGCGCCCTCGAGTCTCGACCATCTCCCCTGCTAGTGCGACACGTACCAGCTGCGTGAAATACGATTTCTACGCCCCGTTAGGTGGATATCCACTCACTCCGGGTGCAGCCGTCGCCCGCAGCGGTCTCTGCGTCGCTTGCCCAATCCGTCGAGAGGGAAGCGCATCCGCGTAACAGGACTGCGATCCTCCGATCCACTTGTTATCCTCGCTGCCGGAACACCGGCCAGGTTGCTGGCTGTGATGCAGGAAGCTTTGGAAAATTACTATTCATTATTATTAACTGCAGATCCGTTTGCGCGTTAAGACTTTGCGGTGCAGCTTAATTCAAGTAGTATAAGTTCGTATTTAAACACCTGGCAACGTCACATTTTACTTAATCCGCAGCAAGTCGTAGCTCAATTTATATTCGTGATACTTTCACTTTCAGTGCGAACGACTCGAATGAATATGCCAAGCATTAATTCGAGCAAGGCGAAGGCAATGAAGATCCGTCCGTTGAATCCTTGAGCAGGAATTAAAGGATTAAACTAATGGAAAGGCTCGAATTCTATTATCCAAATCGGAGACTATCGGATGGTCCTTGGTGTCGGCGGGGCGAGGCGTCCCAGCCGGCGCGAATTACGGCCCCTGGACACGCTAATTGGCGCGATCCTATCTCTCCCGACTAAATTAATCACGAAACGTAACGCAACACCTCCGCCGGCGCTGGCGTCGGTGCACGGCCAATTAATATAACGGCGGTTTTATCGGGCGCCTTCATCTCTTTCACTCGAGCGCGGAAACCGACTGGCAACGCCAACGAGAAAGTCTGCGCTCGAGTCGCCGATTTTTCACGCGCGCTCCTCCTCGAGTGCTCCTCCTACCTGCCCTCCTTCCTGCCCACCGATCGATTGGCTAATGGCTCATAATTATACGCGGGTGATGCTAATTAATCACGTCTACCCGAGCTAGAGTTGTGCCAACTGTCATTCCTGGTGATTAGCGGGTGCTAATTACCGCGGGTTATTGTATGATATTTAGCAGAACTGTCTCGCAGTGAACCTGCTGGTAGATTTGCGAGAAAGACTGACCCTAATCGCACTATATCGCAGTTATCTACTTTTCTTTCGTTTTTGCAAATACATCAGAATAGTAAAATAACAATTAAAATCACGCATACCAGGAACAGAACATCAGACCCAGAATTTCTAGGATCAACTAGCACCCATCGCTCGACAAGATCATTGATTCCCCAGGAGAACGTTGCTGGAGAAAGGGTACTGGCCTTCGGGAGCGCAAAAGGCTTTGTGATCACGAAACACGCCCGACATCGTCGGCCCATTTGCTATGCGCCGCTTACTCCGAGCTCCTCTCTCTCTCTCTCTCGCCCTGTGTTGTCCTCGGAATTGTAAAGTGACCGCAATGCTCGCGGTTCACTAGTCCGCTCTCAAATCGATCGGTTTTAGTAACCGGATTATCCCGTGAAAAGCGGGCGAGCACGCTCGCCCGCCGCGGAAGAATAGAAAGCGTGTCCGTTATAGTGCAACTCTGCTGAGTGCTGCACTCACTTCGCTTGCTCCACTGACTCCTTTCGGCGATTCCCCAGTTGGCAGCATTGTCCGCCGACGACTGCGTCAACAACCTGCGCTCCATTCACACTGGCATTCTCGGTAGACGTTAATACACTTTAAGCTAAAGCTTTGCAGTTTGTTAAAATCGCCAAATTAATCATCAACTGATTCTAAAATTGCAAATATATTAATTTGCTGTTTTTTTGATTCTATCTTTCCCATCATTAAAGGGGAACTCATTAGAGTGAAATCGTGCACTGTAACATAATAATATAATTTACATTATCAAACAATTAGCGATACAAGAATTCTGTAAAGTACCATCGAACCGGATCAATTGCAAGAGGAATTTATTAGAGTGAAATTGTGCACTCGAACATGATAGTACAGTTTGTATCATAAAATAATTCATGATCCGAGAGTCGTGAAAAGTACCAGCATGCTGGACCAATTGGAAGGGGAACGTCGGACTCTGAGGTCAGGCACGGCCCGCCTTCATCATCCGGTGGATCACAAAAGAGCGTGTTCTCCCTTTCCCTGGGCGACTTTCTTCTTCCTCGGCGAGAGAGGGCCTTTCTTGCTGGCCCTTTTTCACCTGGCGGCGTTGCCGGCCGGATACACGGTGTAGTTATGCGTTACACATACGTGGGTACTGCATAATACATAATGCCCAAAGAACGTAGGCTGCCCGCTACATGGCCAGGTAAATGGGCTCTCGGAACCTGTGGAACCGGTTTCTCCGCTCTCCTCCTCCCTTTTCCTTACCCTCGCCGGCCTAGCACCAGCTCGCTCCAGGCACTGCCCTTTTCTTACTCCGCTTCTTCCTCGCCAACTTCGATCTCCTCGCCGATTTCTTCCTCCTCTTCTTGCCCACTCGTCGCCGGCGAGCCTTTGCGAGCTTTGCTCCTTTTGCCCGGCTCCTGACGAGTCACAGCTCCCCCACGAGAATGGCCATCGCTCAGCAGCCAGTGAGTCAGGCAAGTGTGCCGAAGTTGAGATATGGCTCGTCCTTATACCGCTCCTTTGAATAAAGGATTCTTCTAAAGGATAACAGCTGTGCGAGGCTCCTGGATTATCAAGGTCCTTCCAGGCTCCGTTCTACTTGGGACTCTAATTGCATCTATTGCAAATATTGACGTGGATGCATAATTCGGTTAATTCATCAATTGAAATTAATGAACGGCAGCAAACGAAATTCAAACGCACCTGGTTTGCGGTTGGAATGCACTGCACATCCGCGATCATCGATACGTCAGCCTATTTCTAACTTGGGTCATCAACCAGAATGATAATTAATATTTTAATAAATACTGTATTGAGAAACGAGAAATAAAACTGCAATTATTTGTTACAGTCGCAGAATTGACATTGGAAATTCGCAATTTTGTTAGAAAGGGCTCTAGGGTGTGTGGAACAAGAGTTGGGCCGGATCTCGTACCGCATAACACCGAATCCGTGAAACCTGTCAGTCATTGAGACACGGAGCAGGTTCCCTGCTACCTGAAACCGGTGTTTACGGGGGCCAGGAGAATTCAGGGGATTCCTTTGGGAGTTCCGTCTCGCCTGTAATTTCTTGCCGGTTAATGGAGGCCGCTGCGTTCTCGGGTTCGGCGCGATTATTACCGGCAGGCGGATGTCGTTCTCGGAATTCACCGGCGGCCACTTTTGCCTTCCTCTGCCCGAAAAAGCAGGGGCGCCGGCGAAATTCGCACGGCTGGCTCCTTCCGGCGAAAACGCACTTGCTATTATTTATCGTATTTAATGATAGCTTGTACTAATTACTCCCTTTTCTAAAAGAAAGCAATTTTGTCGCAGCTTTTAGCAGCTCCACTTAAATAATAATAAATTTTCCCTCAGCATTTAACCGCGAGCCACGGCGAAAATGCGAATATTAACAGAAGCCCCGCGGCGCATTCGTGTTCCGCATTTAGTGCTCGGTGCGTTTATCGCGCGCACAAGAACTCCTCGAAAGCCGAGTAATTCGGAGGGCGAATTACCGCGCTGGATACTGCTTAATTGAAAGCCGATACTCGCCGCGCGGGTGTGTCGATGTGAATGTAACCCGCACTCGAAAGTCGCGCGGGACATTTCGCGAGAGATCAAAAGCTTCGGTGGCTCTTTCGATTCTTTTCAAGCAGCCCTGCCCTTTCAGCTCGCAGAAATCAAGTGCGCGACCCACAAAAAACCCTGGCTGTATTGAGCCTTTTAATCCTCTCGAGCCAGTTTCCAGAGGTACATCCCATTAATTTTTTACTCAGCCCTCGCCAACGAAATATATATTATGCGTTGGAATTGCAAAAGTGTTTATTGCTCGCGTATCGAGCGATAAACTCGCATTCACTCGGCTTATTCTGCGCCACCAGAGTCCTCTGCCCGTTTTTCAGTAATTAGTGTACTGAATTAGCATGCGGAACTGAAATGTTTACCGACATAGCTGCGCGTCGCACTTGGGGCTATTGAGAGTATGAAGTATGTACGTTAAGTATTGCACTGATTTTACTCGAATGCTACAATTCCTGAGAATTCTATAGATAGACTCCGATCAATTAAATTGACTGTAATTAATCGAACGGTATACGCTCGATTTTTAGTTCTTGTTCCGCCAATCCATTGTAATCGAAATGTGCAACAGCAAAATACGGGAGTTCCGTGGCTAATTATTGACTCGACAGAGCAACACCGCGCGGCGAGGATCATTAAGCATCATTCGCAAGGAAAACCCGGCTGACTCATCGCGTGTTGCGCGCGGTCTTTGTTTCGCGCCGAAACTATTACTATTATTATTACACGAAAAGATAGCGGCTAACGAGGCCGTTTCCCCCGGCGAGTCCGGCGTTAATTAGTGTTGGCGAACTTTCGAGCTGTGTTTGACAGGGACTCCGCCGCCCCTCGGAAACCTGCTTCCCCATGCAAAGGCGCCCGTTTCCCCCCTGAACTTCGATTATACCTTGCAATCCCGCTCTACTTGCTAAATGAGACGAGACCCGGTTTCCAGGTGTTGCGCCTGGAATTAATAAAGCTTGTTAATGCATGTAGAATGGAGTAATACGTTTAATAAGAAGTAAATCATTTTTAATTAAATGATTCTCAAAATAAAATAACGCATATTAAACCAGAAAGTAGATTTCATCAAGTTTGACTTGAATGAAATGAGAAAAGCGAGACTGGGCATTTGAAACATCTGTCCAGGTGTTCTTCCAAAGCTCGCTCGCAAGGATAATCGGGAGCAAAGGCTTTCATTTGCATTATTGCCGGGCGTCCAGTATAAATCGTCGGTCGACACAAAGTGCTCGTTGGAAAGAAGCTCCTCGCCGGGCAAATAGGTCAGAGTCAGCAGATCCTACGCAAATGATCCCTGCTCGTGGATGCCGCTATCTCGCCGTCCCGTCATCCTCCCCCTACATTCTCTCTCCTTCTCTCTCTCTCTCTCTCTCTACTCTACTCTGTGTGTATAGAAGTTATGGACTTCATACTGCTGCATTGGCCGGATTCAGGCCGAACCCTTTGGGATGAAACCCTAGCTTTAAAGCCCACTCCTGCTGGGAAGCGAAATCAAGTTGTTACTAAAATAAATTGAGGATTTCACGTGCGCAACGTTTCACAAACGTTCTCTCGGAACTAGTTCCCTGCGACACAGAGTATACATATGTGCTTATTACTCGGTCGAGTGGCCTGTGCGCAATACACGTTATAAGGTTAATTGCACGCGGCTCGTTACGTCTGCGCCTCAACGACGTAACGACTTCTAATGTAAGATGTCCGAGAGAGAATTCCCTCGCTCTCGCGTCGAGTAGCGGCGTAATCCGAGGTCGAATTAGTCCAACGTGATACTCCGCATTATCGACGTCCTCTTTTATCAATTGTAATATGGGAATTAATACATTTCCATGTTCTATAAATCATATTAAATCAAGATCGGAGAACAACTTGGACCTCAAAGGGTTGCACAACTCAAAAGTCATTCACCTTCACCTTTTCCTGTTGGGCTTGTGTGTCTCCGAAACAGTGGGACGATACTCTGAGTCACTCAGAATCGCATGTAAGCCAGTGAGTTTGGAGCAGGCCAGATTTCAGTTTCGTTGGAGGAGGAGTGAGTCAGTGCGTGGCTACCGATGGGGCTGCTCGATCGCACGTTCGCTCCTTTCGCCTAGGTCGATTGCAGCCGGCGGCAATTTCACTGTCGTTATGCCTGTCAAGTGGCATGCCATTATTCCTCTCGGCCCTCGTATCCCCCTTGCCTCGCTCTCCTCGGCTGCTCCGAGAAAAAGAGTGGTGTTCCCATTGTGCTGGACGTTGACCGTGACAGATACTCACTGCCTCTTTTCTTGTCGGCAGGATTTACTGTTAGCCAGCTCGAACGCTGCCCTGCGCGTTGCTGTAACTATGAAAGTATTCCAGTCTTTCATTATTTGAACTGTCACTTTTAGACAGCGGAACGATCATAATCACGTTATTTAATATCTTTACCTAATCTCGTAAAGCGAATTTAATTAATCAACAGATCTGGCAAATGCAGCTTTTACCATTCATTTAATGCGGCGGGGGAAAAAATGTCAATAATTAGTATCCCAGTCGATAATGGAAGAGATGGAAAAGTGAATGAGGTCATCGACCTTATTATTTCAAACGTCAGCGGCGCGGCGGGAGGTGATCCTATTGACGCGACGGCGCGCGAGGATAATTCCCGATGATGTAGGCGAGCGCGCTTGAAGGACACTCGTGCGCAGACTTGGAACAGGTTCAAGGATTTATGGTGGAGGCCATTGTGACCCGACCTTCTTTTACGGAAGAACTCTTCCCCCTCCCCCTCTCGAAAGCTCCGCGGCGATTCATCTGTGCTCCCACCAGACTGGCAGTTTAAAGTTCCGAGGAACGAGTACGTCTTCCTTCGGCTCGCAGCGCCGTTGTTTATCGTCTGACTGTCTACCCGGCTGTCTCATTAATCCGTCAAGTGTCTAATTAGCATTTTCGATGCTCGCTGATTCGTCCGCGGCATATCCTTCCCGGCTGCCTGGAATACTCAATCGGCAGGCCGGGCCCGCTTTTCCTGTCTGCTTCTTGCACAAGGGCGGACTTAAATAGCGTATAATCACGAGTTTCAGCCACTCGGCTATGCAGACTCGCGGCAATTATGCAACCAGAGTGGGAAATAATTGCGAGTAAGATCGACCTGCATTCCGTGGACGTTGATACTGGGATAATGAAGTCGGTGATGATTTACTGCGAGGTTTATCCCTGTTAATGTTAAGTAACGCCGTGTAAGATCACTTTTTGTTGATTTACGTAATCTCGTTTGATATCAAAGCTTTCATTGACCAGTTCTACTTTAACATTACGCACAAATCTATTTAAAAAAATCATTTAAAAAAACAAGAAGATTGTGCTGATTCAGTGAGGGTCGGCAGCGCGATTATGTTCTCCGAGAAAGGAGACTAAAAAATGGATCACCAATGACGGTCTGATTGGTGGAGGCCCTGAAGCTTTAGCCCATCACTCACCAAGTCACCATAATAGGTGCGAGCTCCCCCTCGTGCTCTTTCGAGCCGCTCTTAAGGAAGTTTCAAGGTCGTCCGGAAGAGCCGCGGGAAGTTTTTCGCCGTCACATACATACACAAATATGTGTGTATACATAATGAAGGAGCGAGGAGAAGGGAACTGTGCTCAGCTTTCTCGGCGGAGCGTGAAACTTTCCGGCGAACTCGATTACGAAGTTTTGTCGGCTGGCTGACCCTGCGGAGCAACTTTTAAAACTACACTGCTTACACACCAGAAACAGGCATCGATCCGAGGCCTCCTGCTCGATCACCCCCCCCCCCCCCCCTCGCTCTCTCTCTCTCTCTCTCTCGCTTGTCGCCTCTGTCTTCGGTTGTCTGGCTCGCCTCGTTCGAAATAGACGCTCGCGATCCGAAGATACCGTGACTCGTGGCTGCGCCGATAAAAACTGGTATTGAGTCACCAAGACTTCGCAATTACGAGTGCGATGCTCGAGATGGATGAAGTACAAGTCGGGGAAATCGCGGGTGGAGAGAGAGGTACAAGTGCAAATAAGGCGTCAAGACATTTGTGCTTTCATTAGGAGTTTGTTCGGAAAGCAGAATTCCATGACTCACTTTCTAAACCACTAATAACTAGTATCGAAAGTAATTGCAGAGTTAACTTTGATAAGTGCAGCGTTGGAAATCTCGAGATGAAACCTGGTACGAAAATCGAGCCAATTAAAAGATAACTCGGCCGACAGAGCCCCCGAAAAAAGAGTCGGCCTCCGAAACGAGAAAAATCGTAGCAGACATTGCGGCACGAGGGACACGTTCGTCGCGCAGGATAGAAATACGAAGGAGAGGATGCGAGCGGGAACCGCAGGCAATAAATGTTGCTGCCTCTCCTGGAACTCGATGGGAGCCGTTGCTTGCGCAACTAACCGCTGTTGACGACCACCTTCCGTCCCCTCCGTTCCCTCTTTTTTCTTTCGCTCGCCGTTCTCTATTTCACGCGCTCGTTTTTTCCCCCCCGCGCGCGCGCGCGCCTTTATCGGCCGCTCTCTTTCTCGCCGGGCTCTACGAAAGTCCCTTGCTTTTATAACACGTAAACTCGTTCCGGAAAACCGGAACGGCCGCCGCCCTCTGCCGATCGTTGCTTCGATTCGCCGGCGATCGTAAAAAGTGATTTGTCGACGGCTTTTTTCACCCGCCGCTGCCGCGCGCGCACTTCTTCCCGCCATTGACACGGCTGTGCGACGCGCGTGTGTGCGCTTCCCAAAGAATTACAAGTTTAATAGCGTGCCGCATGCGATACTGCCGCGTCCGATGATCGTAAAGCAGCAACGCCGGGATTAAGAATAAGAGGATTTCCCATTCCGCGGAACTAATATTACAGAAAGTAGTGGGCGAAGCTTGCGGTACCGCCAACACTCAGCTGTCGCGAACAACTTCATTTCGGTGGAATTTCGGTGGAATTTCAACACAAATCTCAACGAAAACTTGCGAGTATAAATTGTTTTATATTTCTGGAAATTCGATGTTTTCCACATGCACGAATTGAATCACACTCTCGATTAAATCTTACTTGGTTATATTTCTAAAAAGAAACCCATGTTCAACTCTTCCTCATATACATATACAACTTTGTAGGAAGTAGTTAACTTTAATCTCCGAGATCCCGGTTCCATTATACACGTCTCGGACGTCCATCAACGTCCGATCAATCGGCAAGCCCGGCCGATTAAAACCAATGGAAATTACACAGGCATCGAAGCCGCGGAATCTTGAAACCAAAAGGCGCGTCGGCAAAGTAGCCATTGGAGTAGCGCGCGAGAGTACGCCGCGCCGGTGGAAGTGGCTATTATCCAATCAAGTAGCTTCGCTCCGAAAAGCGGCTTAATGGGGACCAGTAATACAGGTTTGAATATTGAGATTACCCGCGCGGCTACTGGTGTAGCAATCTAGGTTGCAGATAGCTCGCCGATCAAGTTGGTGCAACTGGGAACAAGCCGGGGCTCGTGGTGCTCGAATGAGTTGACGTAATCTTATCGAACATCTCCGTGAAAGCGCGGGACAAATGGCTTGTTTGTTTCTTTCCCAGCGTGTTAGATGAATCGTGCTAGTACGTGGTACACGAAAGCGAGCCATCTCGCCACACTCGTCCAGCCGCATTAAATCTCGAGGAGTAAAAGTCTTCTACAGGCCGTTGCAGATGCGAAGGACGCGCTCAGAGTAGTCAGACCCCAGTTGTAATACGAATCGGAGAAAATCCGAATCGGGCAAGAACGTTATACTTAGGAGGCTTTTACTTTCGATGCCAGCACAATGCGCGACCTCCTACGTCGAAATGGGATATGCCTTAACCTGACTCAAACTTACGAGAGCCGCTGCCGGTGAATCAGTCTGACACACTTACCGTTTTAGCGGGAATGTAAGCGATACGATAACGGAACTTCCGGCTCGCTTGCTGCATATACTTGACAGAGGCGATCGTTAATCATCCCCAACGTTTATCCCAAACAACATACATTCGATAAATGTTAATCGTAGTTTCCAAGCCGGGGTTATTATCCAGTAGAAATCTTGCGATCATAGTGTCATACTATGGGAACACAGTGTGCGTGGAAGAGGACCAGTGTCGATCAGGTTTCGCCGCAGGGGTCTGCGCCCGCTGGAGCGCATCTGGAGAGGGTAGCAGGTAGCAAGGACTGTCATCGGAGGAAGTCAGAGCACGCCGAGAACCCCAAGTAAGCAGAGGGTGAAAAACAGGGGGGAGGGGGGTGGCCCGAGCGATCGAGTGTACCACGTGAATCCGTCCACCCTCGTGTCGCTGGAATGTGTAGCACCGTGCACCCTTACCCCCTCGCCCTTCGAGCCTGCGCATCCTTGCACCCTCAGAAACAGCTCTGCGCGCGCCATTGTGCACGGACGCCCGACACACAGCTGGCCCTCACACCGGCACCGATTTTAACGGTGTCACCTTTCCGATACCCGCCGCCGCCGCACACCGGGGACATTTAATTCCCTCTTTTCGTCCCTGGCAGTGTTCGAGCGCGATTGCGCTGGTTCGATAGCGTACTCGCCGGCGATTATTAAATTTTTGATAGACGAATGAACGCCGATCGCTCCGCATGCAATAACTGCGCGATTGATTATTGAAAAGGTTTGCAACACGCAGTTTTTTGGAGGAGCAATCCTTTGGGATTGATGTATTGATTAGCGATGGCCTGTAGGTGTTTTTTCTGATTTTTTAAATAAAATCGCCGATCAAATCAACTAATTAATTTCCATGCATAGTGATATTCCAATAGTTTCGACACTAAAAATGACATGCTGCGAGGAACATATTATTGTATCGTAGTTGAAAAGAGGAGGAAATAGTTGGAGTGTTGAGAGTTGACGGAACTGACACTATCGTCGAATACTTTATCGCAACACGTGGCTTTCGCTGTGCACGCTCTTTATCAGTTAAAGCCGTCTAGCGTTCAGTGGAGCAGCTGGCTTTATCATGTGCGCATAGTTGGCGTGTCTCACACACGGCCGAGCAGCAAGGGGGCCTCCGTCGATAATGACACAAACAACGGCCGTCAGTCTGGGCCCTCAACGTTCGAGACTTTACAGCTGCCTTGAAAGTGACTTTACAACCTCGCCGGCCCGCACGGAACGCCCGGCTTTCAGGAATTCCAATTCCTCCTGGCGCACACTCCTCTCCCGTGCGCGCGCTCGCCCCCTTTTATGACGCGTCCCGACGCTCGCGGCGCACACGCACCCAAACATTCACCCTTTTGCACTCGGCGCCTGCGCATTTTTAGCAAGGCTCGCTCACCTGCGCGACAAAGGATTCCTCGAGGTTCCTGCCATCGTTCAATCCTTTCCTTTCCCCGCAGAGAGTTTCCTAGTCGCGCGATGATGCAGCGTTGCTTGTGCGCCCGGGAAACAACTGTTGGTCGAACCAATAAACGCAATTCTTCACAGCAAGCATTTGACATACACGTCGAAATTGGAATCAATAAATAAGCTTCCATTAAGAGTACATGGAAAGCATAATGAGAGGACTAAATCACTTCTGCAATTGGAAGTAACACCAGGACCAGGATTGGGTGTATCGATTGTCAACACGGCTAATTGAATACAGTGCAGGCCGATTTCCACCTGCTCGCAATAGCGAGTGGCGTGCATGGAGGCGAATGAAATCACTGAATTCTCCAATTACGGCAATATAAGCCTGACTGGCGCGCTCGTGGACGGGTTATGGTTATACGGGCGCCAGCATTGTGTGATGACTGTAAACGTAAACAGGCGCGCATATATACGTCGCCCTCTCTCTGTTGCTCGCGATTATCTGCCACTTCCGAGAAAACAATTTTTTCTCCCCGCCAATTAAGTCAGCAGGATGGGGGCCAAAGGCCATCGTTGCTGGCGATGATAAACGAGTCATAGAGAGCAAAGCACGTCTGCAACGCAAACTTTAACAAATCTTAACAATTTCGGAAGATTAGAGTTTTCTACTTGTTTGAGATTTGTCGGAGGTTGATTGTCAGTTATTGCTTTACGCCTCGTACTATGTTTATTTGGTATCGTAATGACTTGGCCGGCCCAGTGATTATCACTGTGTCACGCTTATGGCGCAAGCCGCGCACTAGCGCTCGGAATAGCAATGCCGATAACCCGTTGCCGCTTTTTCAACCAAGTTACACTCGGCTTTGGATCACTGAGTGAACCGCTCGACCGATTGGCAAGCCTCTCGCCAATACTTGGGGAGACTTCTCCCGGCTGAATAATGACTGAGGAACAACCAAACTCGATCGACGTGCTCGAGATTGATTTCCGAAGGACAAACTTATTTCGAATAAATCTCCTTATTTCTGGAGAGGCCTAATCGACTTTTAGTTTACTATCCCACTATCTCTTGCCATCTGCGCATACAAGTTCGCCTTCCGGCACTTATCTCTGTTTACCGAAGCGATCGCCCAAGGCAATCGCGCCCCATCAAATATCCCGATATTCCAAGCTCTCCCTGTCGATTTAAATCGTGCGCATTATGCATCCGTCTCGGGGATTAACTTAATATCCGCGGCAGTCAGTCACCCATTGGATGGTTCTATCGCCGACGGCCACCGGTGGAAACGGCGCTCGGGTGTCCGGCAGAAATTGACTTTCATTCATGCCGAGCCGATTACAGTTAGCGGGGATCTGGTATGCGTGTAAGTAAGTGTGCGCCGCCGGTTATGCGCCCGCGCGCGATGTGACATCCGCGGAATAATCAGTCGGCGATATTCAAATGGGGTACCTGCTCGGCTGAGTGGAAAAGGAGAGACGGCGTCGGAGAAGGATGGAAAGAGAGAAGGTGCGGCTGTTTTTCACCGATCGAACCAGTTCCCCTTGCCGGTCGAACCTGTTCTACCTCGGCGGCCGTCGCTTGACAGGTCTTACCGGTTTTCACGCGACGCTCGTAATGTTCCGTCATCGGTTCGGCCCGCAGCCCGAGACTGCTCTCTAGCCTTGCCGGAGATCCTAGCGGAGCGATATCCCGCGAGAGTCCATCTATACCCCGGCAGACGCCACTCGCGATCCGATAGACGAGTTTATTACTTCGAGCCTGACACCAGACTTGATGGATCGCTGGGAGATAATCTCTGGCAGAAATTCGAATTCCAGCAATATGCGTGTTGCGAGTACTCAACGCTCGGCACACCTTTCAACGGAACAATGTTGATTGGCATCGAAAGGCCTCTTTCAATAGAAAGGGTTCCTAGCACCGATGTCCGCAAAGCAAACTCTCAACGTACACTCCAATTAGAGGTCAAACTAGTCGTACGCGCCAATTTGCATCTCACGCGACACTATTTCCCCTCTCGACAGGACTTAATAAACTCAAAACTACCACCAGCGCGCGAAACTTTCCGCGGCATCATCGGGCATTAAATCAAAGGTACACGGGAAGAGAGCGGGGAATAATCGGGAGTATCAGATCTCTTAATATCCGGTGAGTTAGGTGGGGGCCGGGAGGGGAGATGGGAGCAAAAAGAGCTGGTCCTCCGGTTTCAGCGGGCTGGGCAGCGAAAAGCGAGGGGAGGGGCCACGGGACGGAAGCGGAATGCAAAAAGGCGGAGGACGAGAGCGGCGGAAGGAAAATGGAATGGGGTGGTTGGGCAGCCAAGGAGAAAGAAGCCGGTCGTTGAGTCATTCGATTGAGGAGAAGCGTGTACACATGGAGAGCGAACGGTAAAAGTAGGGACTGCGCTCCACTCGCATCCTTTTGCCATCCCCTTGACTTCCTCGATGAAATGTGTATACTCGTATAAACCCTCCTTCACCCACACGCGTCCCTCTGCTCTCGCTTGCTACACACCTGCTCAGGATGTGGGCTGTCCCGATCCAAGGAACATTAGGCTCTCTGCCTTTGACAGAAAAGAATGATCCTCCCTTTCGATAGCACGCACGTTTTACTATGCGAGTTTAATGGGCAATTGCAGGGAGGAGACTTGTTCTTTAATGTCAGTTGCGCAACTGTAACTTGTTACCGCTTGAAACAAAGGTGGGAAAACGTTTAGGAATGTTCAATAAAAGGATATTTGCAGAATAGTGCGTGGTTGGCTGATGAGATTATCGAGTTCGTTCTGTATGCGATAGTTTTCTGGACACCGGGTATACACGGGAAGCCGACGGAAACGTCGCAGTCTCCCGATATTATGCTTTCACCGAGCGACGCTTCCCCGAAGCGCTGGCAGAAGCGTCGTTCGAGAGTAAGAAGATCTCTCGTAGGAGGTGCACGATGCCTGCGCCGGCCCTCTGGGAGGATCTGGGTCGTTGCTGTTATCCTAACGGTATATACCAGGGAGTCACACCGCTCGTCCTCCGCTCTCTCAGCTCTCCACACTCTCCTCCGCATCCATCCCTGTGTACGGCTCTGAGAGCCGGCTTCTGTCTGGCTCTCTGTGTGTCGGTGTCGTGGCCACCGAGAGAAAGGACTGCCGTGCGCGGCAGGAAACGAGATTCCGCGCGATCGCTCCTACCGATTTCTATCTAACGATAACGAGACAGATATAGCCGGCTGAATAATTTATGCCCGCTAGCTGGAGCGAGCGAGACGCGAGGGCCGTTTGTTTGCAAATACCGAGTGGGGGAGAATGGGGGAGACAGCGCGGGCTCTTCTAAACGGATGCATTGGAGTACGTCTCCTTTTTCGAAACGGGGATAGAATAACCGTTGGTTGCTTCGGTGGCCTGCTGTGCTCCGGTGTTCTATCGATCTCGTTTAAATTCACCTGCGTGCCAGGGCCGCGTTCGGGGTCGTTGCACCAGGGCGACACCGCTTCTTGGAAATTTGTCCCATTACCCAAAGCCGAGCCTCCTCCCTCTCCCTCGAATAATCAATTTGTCCCCGGAATCGCAGCAATTGCGTGTGCCTGTGTCGGTGCGTATTGTGCGAGCAGCTTCTCTCCCGCGAATCGGATTATTCGCACGCTTTGCCGCTGCGAGTCTGGCGCATTAACGCGAACGCCGACAGGCCAGTTTCCTCGGGCGGGCGGCCGACGCTGCGCGCTAATGGTAAACCGCTTTGTGATGCTAATCGGCAGGGGATACGGCCGCGTAACAAGGGCCTTGTGCAATTCTCTGTATTAGAGGCGAGTGATATACGCCGGCATCCCGGCGATTCCTCGTGGGCGAAAGTTGAGCGCTCGGTTCTCTTTCGGAGCGCCGCGTGCCGCTGGTACCAAGGACTCTCGGATGTATTGCGAGCGAGCCCCCGCTCGTATTCGGCCCATTGATATACAACTGTTTACCGGCTTCTTGTCGACACTCGGCCGCACGTGCTATAATTCAAGAATAATTAGCGGTGCGCGAGGATTAACAGAGGGGAACACGATTTAGTTAAAAGCAACATTGCTCGAGCGTAGTAGTGGCCAATTCTCCAACTTGCACAATTAGTGCAGCAAGTGTCGGTGCTCGAGTGAATGGAGCAGCAGAGCAAATTAATCAAATCCATATATCACCGCGACATTGCAACTTTCCACTGTAGTTATTTGAAGAGGCTCCCATGTATCGATTATCCGGGCGACGTGTTCAAGTTACCTCCAACTTTGCCAGACAATGAGAGCAGTATTAAACCCGAGCTCATTCCCGCGGAAAAGGCGACTTTGTCTGGAGTCGGTCGGGGGGAAGAGTCGCGGAGGTAGCGCATAAATCAGACAGCGGATGAAGGATTCCCAGTGCTGGCAGCATCATCGCCGATAAGAGGCGAGGAAGAGAGGCGGAGATTGATCACGCGTAACGTCCAACTGGCGGCGGGGCGCGATCGGTGGTGCGCAAAAAATCTGGGTTATTCACCTACGCCCGCCGAAGAAGGAGACGCCGAGGAGTGTGTCCCCCTCGAGACTCGTGGAGACGGCTTCGACCTTCGTTCCCCATTATTCATCGGCATGCGCGTCTCTCTCTCCTTCGTGCCCGATACGTTGACCTTCTCCAGAAAACACTCTTGCCTTCATTCTTGCTCGCTGGGTCGAGACACGCATTATTTTCTGCCTCGTCCCAGCCAGCCGCCCGCTCGACCGCTCGCCGCCACGAGCAGTGAGTTGCTCTGCCCCCTCGGCCGGCGAGAGGGGATGCAGCCGCTCGTAGCCAGCCGTCGACGCCATAGGAGAGCAGCCAGCTTCGTTCGGTAAATGCGCGCACAGTGGTGCGTGCCGTCGCCTGCACGGCCCGGGGAGACGCTTAGGCTCGCCTCATACCGAGCATTTAAACCCTAACACCGAATACACGCCCTCCTGCCACTCCACACCCAGTAGATAACATTCTCATGCCGAGCCTTATCGTATTCAGACCCTTTAAAAGATTCCTCCCGCTACTGTATTTGCGTAGACGTGGTCGCGAGTTTGCTTTCGCTCGTAGTTTGTCGTAGTTTCTAATTACCAAAACTTCTTGAATAATAATGTCGGTTGGTATGCGGAGTTATACATTCCGCTCGGTGTGCGGCTTTTGGAGTTGGCAGCAACAGTGAATAATATGCACAGTCCTACCCAACTGGAATTTCGGAGAATTAGAGTGCAAGGAAATCCTGGCAACCTTCGCCAACGAGGAACTGCTCTTTTCGCGGCTGACCACGCGCCGACTGATATCACTGGCGAGTAGCAGACGATTTTCCGACGGTAGTGATCGCGTTTGATATATCAGTCGTAAAGCCTGGAGTGTTCGACAGTTGGGTCAATTACCGGTGATCGACATCAACTAACGAGTGGAGTTTCAAGCACTACAGGTTCACATTCCAATCACGGATAATGGTGTAATTCAAACCACCTAACTAATGGATTAAACGTATTGTTATCGAGCAGTCGAGCTCTGTCTAACTTAGCGCAATTCAACCAGCAAACTCGGCTAAGATGACCAGTGGGACAGAACGCGAATCGATCGAATCCCCAGGCCTCCGATATGAAAGTAGCTTTAAATTGCGCTCCGCGAAGCGTGCAAACGCGCCTGCGTGTGTTGGTCTCAGTCTCTCCGATGCGCCGGTATCCCTTCACCCTTCCACGCCGCTCGATTCCCGTCTCCAGGTTTCCCCTCCCGGCGGTTTCCACCGGCTCGCCGCCCCACCAGGAGATCTGTTGCCCTTCGCTCCCTCGACTCCTCTCGCCCGTCGCCGGCCGGCTATGTGCACATATATATGTATATACATATACAGAGGGACCGGCGTGCACTGTGCCTGGCTTGTAACACAAATGTGCATGCTCGCCGGTGAGCGTGCGTGCGTCGCTCGTGTCGTGACGGCGGAGGAGAGCGAGTGTACACGTTATCGACGAGAGGCTCGCCGAGGGACGGCGGAGGATGAGGCGGAGGAGGAGTAGGAGGAGGTAGTCGGTAGTAGTGCCAATGCTGATGGTGGAGTGGCTCAGCCGGTGGTTACTCATGGCACATTGGCGGAGGCCTTTGACCTCCTCTTCCTTTCTCCTTCTGGCGCATTCGCCTCTCGCTCCCGCGCCTTCCCTACACTTTGCTCACTATCGGCCGCGCGGCGCGCTCATCCTCGTTGCCGAGTCCTCCCGTGTAGTAGAGGCCTCGCTCGCTCCCTCGCTAGCCGAGGCATCCGATCCTCCTGCTTCCTTCCACGGGCCACACTCACCCGGCGCAATCCGCACGAGCCCTGCCCCGTCTCCCAGCTCTCTCTCCACTAATATTACTGTGCTCCGCACTCCGCAGTTCATCGCGGTGCTGCTTGCTCCGTTCCTCCTCTCGCTTTGACCAGCGTGCAGCGACGCAACACGCAGAGCCCCGACAGTTGCACGCAGAGAAAGAGAAAGAGTGTACGGGACACGCGAGAGAGCTAGCCCGGCAGCCGGGCCCCGCCGCGCCGGTTCCTCTCTATGCGCAACTACTCGCCGGGCGCACCACTGCGCTCTCGCTCGCTCGCTCCTCTGCTGGCCTCTGCTTCTCGTGTCTCTCGTTTCCGCGTCCCTCGCTACCATTCGTTTTCAGGCTGCGCCGCCCGCCACCGGCAGGCCTTCCCCTCAGCCGCTTCTACTCGCCCGTTTCCTCGGGCGTGCAGCCTGTGCCACGAACGACCTGCATTCATCCTCCAACAAAACCACCTATCTACCATCTTCCTCCTCTCTCCCTTTTCCTCTTCTTCTCACTCGGCCAACCCTGATACACCCTCGGCGATCTCTCCTCCTCTTCTCTCGGCTGCAGTGTGTGCGCGACGATAAACGAAACCGTGCTCTAAGTGTATTATAACCTCCCACGTTCCCGCCGCTAAAGGTCATGCCTTAACGAGCTGCCTTTTTCCCTAGCTCTGGGATACGCTCTCTCCTTTCCTCGTCGCGAGTCCAGACGTCTTCCTTCACCCGCACTGTCTTTCTTTCGCTCTTTCTCGGTCTACGCTTCGTCGGCCTCGTCTTTTTTCACGCTCGCCCGCTCCGCTTCGGCCGCGCCGACTTCTCCGGCTGCATCGCACACCATCGCGCCTTACCGGCCGCGTCTCTCCACAGCGGCAACGCCTTCGGGTCTTTCTTCTTCTAGATCTAGACTCTACACTCTAGACGCTGCTTCCCGTAGTTTACTGCCGCGAGTACGATTCACGGCACACCTCGCCCGGACATCGGCGACGTGGAAACGCCGGGGAAAAGATCGTGTTACTATGTGCATAGACACCCGGCCGACGCTTTCATTCAACCTCTTGGCTTTCAGCCTGCACCTGGAATTCTAATTTTCTTAATGTTGCGAACGTTGAAAGTATTCTTTGCAATTGCAAGGAAAAATAGGAAATTGTTTTAATTGACGAGTTGCTCGCCGACACTGCATTAGTGGAAGTCGGCTCTCGTCGATCAATTCCGATTACATCGAAATGCCGGCTTATTCCTCGCGCGACACCCTCGCACCGTCCGATTACCAAGTAACTTTTAAGTGGCTTCACTCTCTTCTTTGAAGTTCCGCTGGTTTCGTGCAAAAACACGCCGGCTGACCGCAGCAACCTTGGGACGCGCTTCGCACGGTTCCCGGCGGAGCGCGTATCATAAATATATGAAAGAGACCGAGTGAGCTTTATATTTAGCGAGCGGTAAAAATAGGCGGCCGCCGCCGTTTTAAAAGTAACGCGCCGCGCAACTCGTTCAGCCTCAATGTTTTCATATTCCGCTGGTGGCAGAGTGCAACCACCGTGTGCATTCATTCACACTTTGCTAAACTGTTGGCGAATTTCTCGTTTCTGTTATTAACCAACTTACAACTAAGCTAACGAACCCTTTTGTCTATTGCATTTTATTATCCAATGTTTGGATTGGCCATTTTTTGACCAGATTAATACGAACCACCGAACTCGAGAGAAAACGGATTTCGGACTTTCTCGTTGAAAATTTCATACATTTGCCGTGCGCGTGGTTAAATAAAAAGCGCGGGCAGACGTTCTAGCGTTAAATGTTTCAAGGTATTGGAATGCCGGTATGCGTGAGTGGTGCGCGCGCTCGCGAAAGAGTGTAGTTGCAGGAAAAGCATGGCGCAGGCTTATTGAGGAAAGTATGAAAAAGTGACACAAATATAGACGCCGGGTTGGGACCGGTCGGCCTGGCAACCTGTCGCAACCGGTTGCTTCGGGGCGAGACGTTAACGCTAATGCCGGTCTAAGAGGACATCGACCAAGAGCACGCCAGTAGAGTAGCAGCTCTCTCAGCGTTTCCTCTCGTCCCTCCCTGCTCTCACAGTCAATGGCGAGTCCGGGCAAAAAGAATTCTTTTGTTCCGTCATTCATTGTCAGCCTCATTATTATGTAATCGCCAGGCATATGTGTGTATGCGACCTCACCGGATTATCGATCCTGCTACTACTCAGCGTCGGCCTTTCTCTCGCCCCTCTCTCTCTCCCTCTCCCTCACTCTCTCTTTGTCTGTCTCGACAAGTTCTTTCTCGTTACTCCTCGTGTGTTCACACGGCGCACACGTAGTCCGGCGAGTCGAGCCTGCTGAAAGAAACTCGGGGAAAAGGAGCTAATTGATCGCAGCAAAAAACCGTCTGCAGCGTCGCGCGCGACTCTCCGGCCGTGTACGTACTTCTCAGAGGACCTTTCTCCCTCGCCCGCCGCACTAATTTCATTTGTACTAATGTGCCAGTGTAACTTGCCACTCTTTATGCATTGCCCACTCGGAGGAACTCGAGAACTGGTGAGAATCGCAATTTCCCTCGGCGATTCTCCTGGTTTCACTTGCGTGTTCCGAGGTTTTAAGAACCCCAAATTATTTCTGGTGTAGTGTACTTTGTTACTCTTCTCGACGAGTATAGACGACTCTGATTAAAATCAGATGTTTCAGATTGTCCTGCCAATACTTATTTATGAATCAAGCGCATGGAAGCCCGGGAAAGCTTCTGTTATTGGCGGATTGGGGGATTCCGCCCGGCGGCTTGAAATCAGTAAATCAAAGACAGCCGAGTTATATGAGACAGCTTGAATTCACGGGGCATTGGAGCCCAATCCACTTATATCCGCAAATAGCATTTCCCATGGTAAATATCAAAGGAGGAATAGCTCAAAGCGAGCGTTTCCGGCTCTCCTCCTCCAGCCACCTACACACAGGCACATAGACACACTTGATCTGCTCGTGCGAGGCGAAGATCTCCCGGGCGATGAAAGGGTCCGCGCGCGCAAAACGATACTTTTCCCCGGGGCGGATTTCGAGGAGATAGATATATGGGTCATTCCACGTTGCGCCCGTTGCGGGCATATGCCGCTCTGGAGAGAACGAGACAGTCCTATGTACGGTTGCCCGGGAAAATGATGGTGGCGGAGAACGCGAGGGGCCAAGTCTATGGGGAAAGAAGAGGTAAAAGCAGAAGGGTCTCGGGTGGGCGGATAAGAGCGAACGAGCAGTTACTGCACGTGTGTTTGCACACATTGATATTCTTCCCCACATATGTATCAGACGTCAATTTGAACCGCACTCTTATCTTACTGAACTCGCCACATTTATTTACAATTTATTAATCGACGCGTCGAGCCAACTAAATTTCCTACAACTTACAACCTTTGCTGTATTGACTCGCCGAATTCCTCAGTTGCGCGCGATGCGCTCGGACATTGCTCGTGCGCCAGGTTTACGATGCGCGCTGTAGGAAAACGCGCGTGTGTGGGTTGACGACGTAGCAGGAAACACGTACACGGCAACAAATGGTAATAATAAAAGGGGCTGGTGTCCGCCGGGGCGCGATCCATACCAAGCGCGCGCAGCAATGCGGGAAGCGTGTGCGTGTGCGTGCGTGAGCGCGCGTGGCTAATCTGCCCCGACACTCTACACTTTACTGGCTAATACAACTTGCACTTCGAGTTTTCGACATCCTCCCTCCGGTTCTGCATTTTTATCAGCTTCTCTCTCCCCGTTGCCCCTAAATAATTGCATAGACCCTTCAATATTTATAGTCTGATTTCGCATTACTTTTCATGACGTCTCCACATTATTCTTCCATCAAGGTCTTTACACTTAATAAAATGCCGAGCTGATGTATTAACAAACGTGGTTGATTGGATTAATAATTTATCAATTAATTAAATGGAAATGCAATATTAATTGATGTCCCGCGTGTGTAAAAGCACGCGGCGACATAGTATTTTTCTGATTAAAGTCTTTGATAGAGTATGATGCGTTCCAACACGACTCCGAAGTTGGAATGGGTGCAGCTCATTGTCGTAGCCTTCGATCTCGGTTTTGAAGCGATCGCCCGCCGGGCTTCGCCAGGGATTTAGATCAAGACAGGGTCACACGCGAAAGGGAAACTCATCGACGACAAGTACGGCCTGCATAAAAAGAGCTCCGTTACATTGCCTTAAGTATATTTACACAAACTTGGCGTGAGTGCAATATCAATAAAGCCGAGCCTTATGTATTGGCTTCCACCTGTACAGGATGAATCATTCTTTTCTTGGTCAGTGACAATACTACACCGTGCTAAATCCACGGCACCGTGCGATTAATTCATTCTAATCCTATAAGTCGACTAAAGCTTCAGTACCAGCACTCAAGAAATTAAATTCGATCCGATTCGTGGGTTTGAAAGTCCACAGAAACCAACTTTTATTTATGGAAAGTTGTTGGATATAACCCTTTCTTTAGTATCCTTGCCTAACTCGAGGACTTGCTGTATACTTAAAGTACCTTTTGCGCTGGATGGTCCGCGACAATGCGACCCTTTCAAAGGCGATTGCCGGCCAGTCGCGTTCAAATTGTTCGTCCGCAGAGTTCGCACGTGTTCGCACGCGAGGAAGGGCGGAAAAGTGAGGCGGGTGTCCAAGTGCCACGGAGAGAAACTGCCGGGAGACGAGTCGTAACCGTTCGTTCCTCCGCACCGATACACACACGCGGACACACACATGCACGAGGTCACGTGGCGAGTGTGCCGGCCATCTTGGAAATAACGATCCGTGCATCTGCCGTGCCATGCGACGCGGCGAAACACTCACTGGCTCTGCCTTTCAAACCTATCTCTGCAGACACGAGTGCGTGCGCGCGTGTGTGCGCGCGTGTGTGCGCGCGTGTGTGTCGGTGCTTGGCGAACCTGCCGCTCATATATGGAGTACCGTAATTTTCTGCTGGCTCGCTTGCCGAACATTACCTCCGCGGGCGAACTTCCTCCGGTGAGTCTACGTGTTGCTGCCTCGAGGAAAACTCCGCTAATGCTTTAATCGTGTCACGTGCCTTCCGCTTGTCTCGCCACTTTATTCCGCCGAATTGCTCCGATTCTTCCATCGATTTCCAATCTAACAATCATTTGAAAGTGTCGACGCCAATTAAACAGAAAGTGAAATACGCAACATTCCATCCGCGAAAGAATCATGCTACTTCCTTCCTCGTTGGCAACGATAATTCGCGAATTAAGGGCGTCACGGAAATGGTCAACAATTCGGACAAAGACTGCAGTCCTTGATTATCCAATTCCGGCCGGCTACACGTGTAACCGGCCAAAACGGGCTGGAGCTCGCGGCACACAAAAGTGCAGTGTTTCGACCAGCCGATCAGCTCGCAACCGGTTCAATCAGATAAGCAGAACGCCATTCCAATTGTACATACACTGTGCTCTCCCCTGTGTATTCCCTGCGTTGCTCCACTAATGTAATCTCTCGAGGAGCATACGCACGCCAGGACAAAGGGGATGCTCGCGACAATCGATTAACGCATTCTCGCATAAACGCTTTCCGGCCCGCACATCCGTGGATCGGAGGATATTCGGGGTGAAGAGGAAGGCTGCACGCGAGAGGGAAGAGACAGGGTGGCGATAAACTTGGCGCGAGAACTTGGCAAGAAGTCGCGCGTAAAAGAAGGTTTCCGTAATTTATACTGGCCTGCCCGGCTGTTACTCGCTCTATAGTTTGGGGTTAAGAGCCTGTGACGTGTTCCAAGGGGAATGGCGTGGACGGAAAAAATGTAACAATGGCCATTCGCTGTCGCGGAGGCTCGCAGCGTGTGCGAGCCTAGCTTGACAAATAGATGGTGCAGTGCACCGGCGCACGAGGCCTACTTTGATTCGAGTAACGAAAGTCTTGGGGCAATGCCGTGTTAAGACTCGGTCGATTTGTTCCCTTTTCTGTTTAATTCATTGTTATACGTTTAATAATCGTTTAATAATCAACAATTGTTTGTTTCTTTTGGAGCTTGAAGAAATTGTTCGGTTGGAGTAATAAGAATTAGATAGTGCAAATCCTGCGGCAAGTCCACGTGTCGGGCTTTAATGACTTTATAAGAATCTCGGGCGGATGAAGCAGAGATAAGTGGAGCGAGTTTCTAAGTGGCCTGGCAGGCGATCGACTTTCGTTAACGGAAAAGTTCCCTCGAGCGAGTCAGCGTGTTACATGTATGAGGAGACGACCTTCGCTGCCATTCTCGTCCAACTTCTAGAAACTCCAGAATCGAATCATCGACCGACCCGGATTACCATTGTTACACGCCTCGCTGCGGCTTCCTCGCTTTCCATTAAACTCTCTTATGCAACTTTCAACGACTTAGTTGTCGGCACAATCAGAACTGGATTCTTGGACTAACGTAACTTCCTACAAATGCGCTTGCTCGACTTGGCTAGTTGGTATTTCGTTTTTACTCAGCATCTTCAAACGTCTTCCAAGCATTTTAATTTCTATTTCCACTGGGTTTCCAGCTGCGATTGCAGTTCTGCTAAACTTAACTTAATGAAGCAATTTAACAACAGGTGGGCTAAAGGCTCAAACGTAAAAATAACCTTCCCTGCCTCGACGAAATCATAGAACGGAGTACTTGGTCGAAGACACGCAAGCTAATTCTCTAGCACAATTTCTTAATTAGCCTCGTTAGCGCCGCTCGCCCAATTTTTCCGCGAGCTGTCTGAGGACGGCGAGAGTTAGAGAAGTTTCGGAATCCTTTGGAGCGCGACCTTGACGGGCGGCGCGCGCGCGCGCCACCGCCAAGTTCTAGGAAAGTTGGTGAGAGAACTGCGGATGTGCGAGCGAGCGGGAGAAGTTGTGTGGCCCGCGTGTTCTGTATTGTGTGGAGTCAGGGAAGCAAGCGTGCCATGACCTCACCAACACACACACAGAGAGAGGCCGGCGATGAGGCAAGTTCGAAGAACCAGCTCGAGAGACTGTGAGAAAGAGAAAAGGAAGAAAGCCAGACGGAGAAGAGGAGAGAGTCACCTCCAATCTTCTCGCGTTTCACCGACCATCATCTCCTCCGCTCTTTTCGCCTACCTTCAAACACACACACACACACACGCACACAGAGCTTGGCAGGGCTTGGAGATACGTGAGCAGAAGATGTGGATCCTTTCTCTTGACTGGACTGGTTCGTGCTGATACTCGGCAAGCTTCTTCGTCGCCGCACCGTTTTCTGCCGCTTCCTGAAATTTCATGCCGCTTACTATGAATTATTCGCCAGGCATCTGGCGAGCTAATACTTTCTAAGTTGCCTCTGTTTGCTCCAGTTTCTTCCTGCTTGCAGATACAGCGAAGCTACAGACTGGGATTGGATGGGAGAAAATAATCTCGAGCACAAAGTTTGCAAATGTTCGTAGGAAAAGATTTGTTTCATTGCAACTATTTTGAACGAAAAGTAGATTGTGTCACTTTTTCTTATTAACCGAACTGAATGTCAGAAACTAGGGATTCGTTATGGCTCCATTCTCGGCTATTCAGCCGACCATTACTCCCATTTCCCGTAACCACCGGCATCCGCAATCATCGGCCACCCCCGCTGGCCCAGTCACCGGCAGTTTTCCATTCCACGCAATTCCGAGTGCGTCAATCCGAATTAACATAAATGCGCACGCGTGTATCGTTGGATTTTCAAAAGGCAGAGCCAGCAGAGCGCACCGTTTTCCCTGACAACCCCCCCTCGAACCTCCGTTCCGGCGCCATCCGCGAGAGAATGCGTCGCAATTATCCGCGATGACAATCCGCGGAAATTACGAAATATATTTTTCAAACTGTCGCTGGCCGGATACGACCTGCAAAAGCGGTGCAGCAACAACAAAAAGCACGACGAACAAGAACGGGGAGAAATCCGAAAAATCCTGGCGTGCGCGCTATTCACACGACAGTGGAAAAGAGGAGCCGAGGGTGGAGCGAGCGAGTTGAACGTGTATTCGAGGCGCACGCTGCGAACTGCGAAAGTAAGCCGGGTGAACTATCCCGGCGAGGCACCAGCATTTGCCGTGCGGGAAAACCAAGCGAACGATCGCCCCAGGGATCGCCCGCCACTGCAACAACAATATGCGCGCCTACAAACGTGTCTGACTATGTATGTGTCTATACACAGGGTGATCCATAAATTCAGCGACTATAACTTGGCAAAAATATTTAACTAAAATAACATGGACTCTAAACCCTATTCTTCTTTATTGGAAAAGCACAAATCCCTGAAATGGTAAACTCGTATTCGATTGCCAGATTTATATAACAATGATTTCACTCATTAATTTTAGGTCTGTCAATTGCTATTTACCATTAATTAGAGATGTATTGCACACTTTTCGCACCACCCTGTATGCACATTGGCACATTGGTCCACGGAACGGAAATGATATCAGCGGGAGCATTTACGAAAATATTCCGCATGGCTAAATGTTTTGAAAAGGCACCACCCACTCTCGCATTCACGGGTTAAAGCACTGCGTGCAACTAGCAGAGCTCTCTTCTCGCCCGGCGTGCTTGCGAGGGGGTAGAATGCGGCACACAATAGAGAGGGGTAGATTGTCGGCGAATTCCGATGGCGAGTTCGACACTGGTGTTAAGGTTTCCGTCACGCAAAGTCAATGTACGCTTCTACTTGAATATTTTTTCCCGATATGACAAACAACTTTCGGCTAATTTGATTCAATTAAAGCCGAGATATGCGAAGTTAATATTTTAGGCAGCTTATGAATTTTTATATACCAATTTCATTATTCATTTCATTATACTTTTCATTATACATTTCATTATACTTTTCATAGAAAGTTAGTGTCTTTACCTAATGCTCTTTGTTCGAGTAGTACGAGTGACATAAGTAATAGTTACCGACAATCACCAGGCATCCTACCCGCTCACATAGCGTAAAGTAAAGCGGCATAGAGAAACCTTTTGGTGAACCTAAAAGCCCGAGCCTTACGCTAGGCGTGTTCGCAGGATTCAGTACAGCACAGTCTGTATTTCTATCAAATTGCATAACACATATTGCAACATCAATAGTTGAAATACATCAAACACGGTGCACTAACCATCTCCTATGATTAAAAAGGATTTGCAGCAACTGTCGAAAAAACTCTCGAAAAGCAAAATTGCCACTGGCGCGGTAGTGAACTGGTTGGTCGGGTACACCTGTTTCTCCCAGCGGAATCGGCGGAATGCGAGAGTTGGCTGGTTGGCTGCATGTTGAAACGCGCGAGCCAATAAAGCCGTTTGGCAAACTTTGTTGCCAGTGCGGAAAGTGTTGGGGCCATATCGCCGGGGCACTCGAGGCGGAAGCGGCTCAGCACGAGATCCCATAAAAATGAGCATCAGCGCCGAAAACATGCCCACTCACGCTACTCCACGAGATACCCACCCGACTATTCTCGAGTGCGCGTCCGTGCTCGTCTGTCTGTTTCTCCTTGGGGGACTGGCGTGCGCGCAGAGCCGGCTGTGCCGGCTGTGCCGAGCGTGACAAGGAGAGCACGAAACGGCGAGAGCCGCGCCTTTACCGACATATGCCCGCACTTATGCATGTATGCGCACACGTGCCGGCGAGACAAGTCCATAGCCCGGCAATAAATGCCGGGTGGCCTTGATCGAGGTTGCGCTCTCCACATGATTACAGGCGAACACGCGAATCCGGCCAATCGAGATACACTTGTAGACAGCTCTTTAAACTAGCTACTTTATGACTCTAATAATAAAGAGTTAAGAAATCTTGGTATATTACTGCTCTTGCTCTTCTACTTGAGTCCTAATCAGATTCCGCTGAAGATTTCAATCGTAATTGGTGTGAGATAATATTCAGATTACTGTCCGTTTAAACTCGGCGATCGTCCGCGCTAATGCGAGAGCGTAGTACTCGCGAGGGACATCCGCGTTTCTACAAAGGGTCTCTTACAGAGCGACTCGGGTTTCGTCGTGCGCCAGCTTTCCCCGTCGACTTTCAGTCGACGCCCGCTGCTCCGTCCTTGATTACGCGCGTCTGGCACACGCGTGAGTCGGTCCCCGCGCACGCATGTGCCCGCAGCGCACATGAGCGTGCAGATGCAAATTGCACCGGCAGCTGCCGGGAATGCAGAAGACAGGCGCACTCGAAAGGAACATTAATGCCCCTCTCGGACATGTTACATAAACCAGAGGCAACGGCGCGCTCGCCTCTCCTCCTTCAGCGACTACTACCGATCCGCACTAAACCCACCCACCCTCCCTAATTGCAAATTAGCGCGGCGTTATTGGAGTCTCGAAGCCTTTCTAATGACAGCGGCTCGGCTCACCCGATAGCCCAGCTAGGAGGTAGAGGAGACGTGTGTGCGAGTGGCATTTGAAATTCATCGGGTTCCATTTATTCATGCTTGGTACACGCTCTCGCATGGAAGAAACATGAGGCCGGAGAAGCCGATTGCATCCGATGTCTATGGAGGTCAAGCGACTATCGACGAGGCTCTCCTCGATTCCAGATAGGAAGCAGCCGGCCGAGTGCCCAGCATATTATCGCCGACTCCTAGTTGGACCTCCTTTTTTACCAAGCGAACCTCCCCGCAATTGCGTCAGCCCTTCCGCTCCCACTCGATTCGCACGCGACTCCTGTGTATGAGTAATCTGTGGGCAGGCTCGATTCGCCGAGTATTTCGTGCGGACACAGACGTTCTACACCTACGTCCGGTCGATACACCTCGGCCATTGAGCATTAAACAGCTATTTGTTTGGTCGCGACGCCGGTAATTACCGTGGCCGCGGTATAAACACGTGCACGTGTTTCACGTTTTTCACGATCGGCCGCCGGATAGGCGAGGGGCTTAGTCTCCTCGCTCGAGTGACTAATCGGCCCGGGACATTAGTCATCCGGTAATAACACGCGGAGAGCGCGCCGGCGGTGTACATCGATTTACGAGTTCAAGGGGGGGTCGTCAACTCCGTGGCGCTTTCGAGGCCTCTCGCGTATTCCCCGCCTTGTTCACCTTCCACTCTTTTCGCTCTTCTTCACTGCTGCTTCACTCGGCGCCGCTGGCGAATCACGCTCGCTGATAAATCACCGCGAGCTTTGGAGATAAGAGCCGGCCGAGTGTCAGCTACGAGTGCTAATGTCTCGTCTCTTCTGCTGGTGGCGGCAGGAAGCGTTTGGCGAGCGGTGCGTGTGTCATCGGCTGTTCTTAATTTGGAAATTGCCGTCAACTCTTCGTCACCCGGCATATCATTCGATATCGAATTACGAATAATAGATTCACGCAAACTAGTTTGAGTAATTCTGTTTCATGGACTTTCGGAGTTCAAGTAATAAACACAAGAACAATTCGTCTCGACCAGCGGATAACTGTAATAATTACCAAGAGGGTCGTCCAGGTGCTCCAACTCCACTTCACAATCCACACACGGACATAGTACATAATCGCACCTGGGGGGTTGAGACAAGCAGGGAGGAAGGATTCGCGGCGCGTAGCTCCCACGTTTCTTCGGGCGGAGAAGAGCGAGCGCTCGAGCGATCGGACGGCAGATATCCACTTAAAGCACCATCCGTGGAAAATAATTTCGCCTTACGTAAGAGCGCGGCGCGCCGTGTACGGCGGATCGCGCTCGCGAGAAGAAGAGAGTAAGATTGGCGCGCGTAAACGCGGTGGAACGAGGCCGCGATTATGGCAGACGCGTATCCTTGCATCCGTCGACTCTTCCTCCGCATATCTGTGTCGACGTGTACACGTGTAGGAGTGGGGATTGCGCGTGCTGGAGATCACGGCGTGCCTGGAATTGCATTCCCTTCTTATCGCTGGCAAGGACACCGTGAAATATAGGGGACAGCCGGCCGGCGAGCTCCGATACGGCTAATTCTCGGCGATGTTATGGCCCCGGCCGTTATAACTCCTCGAGCTTGAATCTGACTCACGGAGTTATGTCTGGCCTGGCTTCTAAGCCCTCGGCCCCTTCTAATCACCTCCCAGCTACGTTTCCTTCCTCGATTCCCTCCAGTCGACGTCTTCCTTTTTCTTAAACAACACTTGAACTCTGGTAGATTACCGCGAGTACAATTAGCTCGCAACCAACGCTTTGATTTCCTTTAAACTTTCATGTACTGACCTTTACAAACTCCTGCAACTACTGGTCTTGGCCGCACTATTTTCAAGAGAATTGAGTTTGAAATTGGCAAGTTTTATATCTGAAAAATAACCAAACTCCGTCAGCGACTTGAATGAGAAAATGTCTATGCTTAAGGGCAGTAAAATTTGGCTAATCCTCGCAGAACCTTCCAAAGAGTTTATGAAAATCTTGAGAAAAAAAGGGCGTGGAATGCAGGAAATCCAGTGGCAGCCAATACGGCGAACGAAAGCGACGGGAGCGTCGGATCGGTGGATTAAAGCGGCGCAGTCATTCGGGCGAGGCTGCTGTTGGCGCGAGGTGTATGAGATACGAAAACAAATCCCAGCCACGCACAAGTCGGCGAGCGCAGCAGGCCGGAGGGGAGCGTAAAAGCGATTTCGATTTCCACGGGCAGCCAGGCCAAGCAGCCGCACATGGGAGCCTGTATAATAACGGGTTCCGCGGGAGAAAAAGGCGAGCGAGACTGCGCCGTGCTGCGCTGCGCGCTCGCCTTCCAAAAGGAAGGCGGCCTGGCTGTTCTGGCGAAGGCTTCTCCGCCGCCGGTAGCAAGAAGCACCGGGCACACAGAGAGAGAGAGAGAGAGAGAGAGAGAGAGGGAGATGGCTGCAGTAGTATGTAGCGCGCCATTTCGCCGCTGGCTGCCACGCAAAAACCGATGGGAAAGCAGTGCAACACGCGCGGTCACAGCGCCTTCGTACGCTTGTACTGGGTGGCCGAGAAAAGCACATTACCCCTCGCTTGCAGTTCCAGTTTTGTCAATTTTCTTTACTCCGATTTCGACGCGTGCACAAAATCATTAACATTTTATTGTGCATTAATCACTAGGCAGATTATACTGCAAGTTTTAAATAATCGGAAAGAAGGTTGATACAACTTAAAAACAGTTGTTGTATAATTTGTAGATATTACACAGAGCAACAGTCTCGAAGGATAGTTGAGCGTGTTTCTGTAATGGCAAACGACGAGCAACGTTGGGTGATCAAGTTCAAAAACGAATGGGAACGGCGATGGTACTCTGATACAACGCGCGATATCCGTTACTTGAATATTCAATTTCGACTACATTATACCCCGAATGGAAATTGCTGGTGTGTCAGTTGCCTGGGGCCATTCGAATAATCCGAATCCATAGTTATACATGGGCAGAATTAATTGGAATGCAATTAACGGTAGACAAGAGTCGAATTAATGCACGATTAATTCTGAACTGTGTAATGACCTGTGTTGCGAAACCAAACCCAGCTGATACTCCAAAGCCAATTAAAAGTCAAATGACCATAAGTGTGTCAAAGCGTAAACGAGAATCCAAAAGCGAAATCTCCAATTCACCGACTCAGAAATTCAGAACTTCCCAGACACTTTCCCTCGAAATAAGAAATCCCCGCGCGAAACCGCTCCGGCCAGTAATCTCGGGCACAAGAAGCCGACGCTATTCAATATCCGGCGCTCCGCAAGCACTCATCGCTCGGCACTTCGGGCGACAGCGCATCCTCATTAAAGCCACACTATTCCACGGCCGATTGCACGGGCGAGCGCGACGACACGCGCGCGTACGTGAAAGAAGGCGCTGCTGTGTCGGAGCCCGGGCGAGAAAACTCTCGGCATCATCCGCGCACAATAGCCGCCGGAGCAGTAATGCATCAAATATGTCAGGCTGCTGCATGTGACACCGCGTGCTAACACATCAGGTCAGAATTATAACGTGTCTCCTACTCCCCATCGGCGCATAGGCACACGTACACGCTGCTTATCCAGTGCAGGCGTGTCTCTGCGTGAGCCGCTTAAGCGAGCAAGCGAGCACTGCAGCCCACGGGGAGCAGCGACGAGAGACACGTACAGGCTGATTCACATAGTGAAACCCTCCGAAGCCTCACACACTCTGCGTTACACCTTAGCGACGTGTCTCCGCTCAGCGCTCGTCGCTCGTCCTCTCCTTCAGGGGAGCGAGTCAGCGCGAGTCAGACGCGAGAGAAGCACCTCAAATAGCAAGAGCGCGACTTGCATAAAAAGTCGCGTCTCCTTACACTGCGCTATTGTGCGTATAAATACCGGCAATATCAGACTGGTACAACACTCCTGATCCAAAGGCAGTGAATCAGGCTATACGTGTGCGTTGGTAGCTTCAGTGAAATGGTACGAGGTTCGAGAAGAGAGACGCTAGAGCTCGATCGGGCCGAGTCTCTGTGGGGCGTCGTGGGGCGTCGCGGGGCGAAAGGGGTCGGGGATGGAGTGGGTTAGCTGACAAGGCAGCAGGCAGGCAGGCAGGCAGGCAGGCCTGCTAGACACTAGCTACAACCGGGAAGGTAGTGGGGATCGGAGTAGTAGCACTGGTGGGGTCGTCGTCGGGGAAGTCATCGAATATCGTGTCGGGGGTGGCCGGTGGTGGGGGGCGAGCTCTCCTCGCTGCCGCAGTAGAGTAGCGGCCTTCGACGCGATCTCATCTCCTTGGTACGTGTCCTGTTTTCTCTCCGTCGCGTGTGGCAACGACTCATCTTCCCATTGTACGATAGCCCGGTGTGTGTCTCTCTGTGTGTTCAGTGTGTGTGCAGTATTACTAGGTGCCCACGTCCCGCCCTCAATTATCCAGGATTACATGCGGCTAGGATTAATACTGTTGTTCGGTGGCGTCCCTGTGCGTCGGCTTGGATATCGGTGTGCTCGATCGGCCAGCGGAGAGAAGTAGAAAGGAGAAGAGAGAAAGAGAAAGAGAGAAAGAGAGAGGGGGGAAGAGAGATCCAAGGAGAGAGCTCGCGGAGAGATATCGGAGAGGTTTGCCGAGTCTGTGAAGCAGCGTCCCGCAAGTGAGGGCTTAGTGATGAGTGATAGGCGGCCTCTGGATTAAGTTAGCGAGTTAGTTGGTCCCATGCGTGGCGTTCCTTTGTGTCACACACTCCCAGAAAGGACCTGCCGATCCCCCGAGGAGTCCTCCCATCCGCAGCAGTCGACTCGAGTTGGGATTAACGGTGAATCGCCGGAGGAGACAGCATGCGCCCAGGGATCCGGGGCGTAGTGGCGCGGCCCTGAGAGGAGTCGGCGCCACCCTGCTCTCTGCCAGGGAGAGGCGGATAGTGCGGAAGGAAGGAAAGAGAGTTGGTGTAGACGCGGAGGTCGCGGGAGTGTGTTGATCTGTGCGTCGTGTCGCGACCGCGCGCTCCGAAAGTGGTGTGCAATCGATCCTGCCCGGCGATCCTTCACCCCAGCCAGCGAAAACCTTGTACCCTGGCTCGCGCGCTCGAGGGATTCGTCTATGAAGGGTTGAAAGCAACTGGCGCGAAAGGAAGAAGCGAGGAGGATCAAAAGCATTGTTCCTCGGTCGATCACGTCTGCGCTCGATTCGCCGGCGCTCGGCAGTCTTCGTATCCGCTCGAGGCTTGTGCCGTTCTCGCTCTCTCTCTCTGTTTCTATCTTTCTCGCGGCAGATCCTCCCCCCTCGTCCCTCCGCCCCGGAGAGTGTGATCTCTGGTCTGGCGGCCGTCGCACGTAGTGCGCGCGCGATAGGGTGCCCTCGCCGCTCCAACACAGTTATCGTGCGTGTCCCTTGTTCTGTTTGCCCGGTGATTATTAACCTGGGCAAACTGCCCGACTCTCTCTGCCCGCCTGCCTGCGCTTCTTGCGCGCCCGCCGGCGCAAACGGCACGCAGCGAGGTACATACCCGAGACTCTCCTCGGGCACGCTGTGTTGCCCCGGCGAGAAGAGAGCGCGCGCGATTGTCCGAGTGACGAGGAAGTGAGTCAAGTAGCAGCGGGAGAAAGGAGAGCGCGCCACGCCGAGTAACCAGACCGGTCTACCCGGCATACCAGCAAGAAGCAGCAGCGCAGCGGCTTTACAGTGCAACTCGAGGAAGGAAAGTGCGCAAGCGAGAGAGGGAGAGAGAGAGAGAGAGAGGTAGACGCTGAGTGTGCAAGCTGTGCGAAAGGGGCGAAGTAACGAGGGGTGCGGGAAGGAGAAGAGAAGAGTGTTTGTGAGATGAGCCGCGTCGCTAGTGGAAGCGTGGCGACGGCGGCTCGTACGATGAAGAGGACGACGGCTGTTCAAGAGGAGCAGCAAGAGCAAGCACAGCAGCAGCAGCAGCAGCAGGCAGTCCAAGTAGTGAGGAAGATCGTAGAAGCATGCCACCAGTGCTAGGAGGCGCGGCAATGGCGGTCCTTCCGGTAAGCCCGCAGACGGCCACGCAGGGTAACCCGCACCATCATCACAATCACCACGTCCACCAGGGACAGACCCAAGTTCTACTGGCGGGCGCAGCGAGCCAGCCAGCGGGGCAGCAGCAGCTGCTCTATCAACCGTACAACTTGATGCCGGCGGCGGCGAGCTCGCCGTCCTCCCATCAGGCCGCCTTCCAGCATCACCATCATCATCATCACCAAGCCCACCATCCGCATCAGCAACAGCAACCCCAGCATCACCAGCAACAGCAGCAATCACACCCGTCCCAGCAACAGCAACAGCAGCAGCAACAGCAGCATCACGCGAGCTCGCATCATCATCATCATCAGTCCCCACAGCAGCAGCAGCAGCAGCAGCAGAGCAACTTCCTACCGGGCGACGTATCCAACGCCGCCAACTCGCTCGCTCTGTAAGTGCTCACTTTCCCCATAGCCTCCCCACTCGGTTGCTCTTGAGAGTGTCTCTTTCTCGCTCCTTGTCTGTTGCTCTCGTGGCTGGCTCCGGCTCGAGGAGAGAGACACATTCGAGTCTGGAGTTTTATTGGGCGAAGACCTGCTCGCGGCAACTGGCGAGTTGTGGGTCTCTGGGACTGGTAGATGTGCCGGGCGGCTTTCTATGGGGGTTTTAGAGTGCGCAAGGTGTTGGGGCGCAGGTGCGTCTCTCCTGCCCGTCAAGGTTGAACGAGTGTGCCTCTAGCAAGCGCGTACAAGCCAATCGGCCAGGCTTGGAATACTTACTTATGTGTGTTATTCCTCTTGGCTCGCCTGTCACGCCGGTATTCCGGTTTTTCGTGCCTCCAATGATTGCGCTATAATTATCGGCGCGTTTATGGCCTCTGCTCCGGCCGCTGTTATTACGTGGCCAGGATACTCGCCTCGTGAATTATTGACGACGGCCGCGTTTACTGTTTTCACGTTACTCATCGCTGGATTAGCGAGCGATGACTCTCGCTATTCTTGGGCCGCGCGGTGTTACCAGGTGTTATCGGCGCTCCGATTCCTATTACCTTTTGCGTCGTTTGATGGGTGACATTGGTATTGATGTCTTCCGAGGCTACGAGCCGAATGTTTTGAAGTACTAGGTTTTTACACTATTTCGGCGATTCCGAGAGTTCGGTCACCGAATATTGATTAACAGGACGATACGGTTTACCACGCTGGTATTGCGATACACTGGAATTACTGGTGGCTGGTGGAGCAAAAGCCCGAAGTTGACCCGTTGAATATCGCCGGGTGCAATGCCAGCCGAGTCTCGCCGGTTTCCCGCACGCTGAATACGAATGGTCTCGTTACGCGCCGGGGCACCGTTATGCTCTATTGTCGAGAAGGCGGCTGGCTTCGCCATAGGCATTCCCTGCAAACTAATTCAGGCCTCATCCCTTCCTCGCCCCATGGTCAACCAGTCGCGCACTGTTTACTTGTCGTAATCTCGTCCAACTTTGCACGGATAACGCGGAATTACCTCTTCCCAGTGGGTCTTGGGCGATCATTGCGAACTGGATATCTCGCCGGTAATGACAGCAATCGTCATCGAGATCAATTCCCCCCCAGTGCATTGCGCTCTCTCGCCGGGAGATCAATTGGAGCGATTTGCGCCGGCGGATCCCTCGTGGGTCGAGACGACGCCACGATAACTCTGCTTTCCCAGCGGAGGAAGCGACGTGGCTTTACGGAGAATCGGACACGTGTATAGTTGATGGGAGAGAGCGTTGGCTTTAAATCGCCGGAAATACTTGCTTCGGCTCCCGGCGACGGGGAAACTCGTACCGCCGATGAGTCGTCGCTCGACACAAGGTCATTCGCAGGCCCTGAACCGAGCATTGACGTTTGGTGGTTGTCTTTGGAAAAAGTTTGAAATTGCGCGCATGCACGAGGTGATTCACTTGCCTCGGAACAACTAGTCACAAATATAGATTGCTACTTATCATTGTGGATGATATTCTATTATCATTATATTACTGTAGCCAGAATATCGTTTTTGGGTCATCGATTCTCTCCAAAGGCTTTGTTTCTAGGCGCAAACTGTCGAAATATGAAGCATTCGGGCAAGTTTGAGAACCTTCGAGAAACCAAAAACTCGCCCGATTTCAACGTTTTTCGATAGTTTTACGCCAACAAGCTTTAATTATGTCGCACGAAGCATATTTTTCAAAATTCTGCGCAAAATCACTATACAGTCATGATTCCAAGTCATGTGAATCATCCTACAATTGGCTTCTGTGCTATTATTTAATAATTCCAAGCTTTACACTTTGGAAGAATAATATTGAATTTTAGATTCATATGGACTTTTATTAATTTGGGAATTCCATCACGCATTGACATTTTATCAGTCTTTTCAAGACTGGCGGAATACGTGTGCTGGCGAACGAATTCTCGACGATGGAAACACGAAAAGTTTTATCAGCGCACGGCTGGATGACCGCAATATCCTGGATTATGAGCTCCCAACGTCATTAAGTTCCGAAAACTTTCGGGCCATTACGAATTCCGAGGATATCTCGTGCGAGGGCGACCCAACGAATCCCAATTAATTACGGGCGGTGACGTGGATCGAATAGCATGGGATTATGGGTCAGGCTCATGCTGCGTGTGCTATTAATGACATTGCACAACGAAACAGGTTTAGCAATGCCTGGCCTTTCGCTCAACTTGACCCGCCAATCGCGCCTTGGCAAAAAGTGCCGACTATTTTTTGACTTAGCACAATGGAAAATTACTAAACAATCAATCCAGTCTTTTTTTAACGTGTTACAAGTAAATTGTTTTCAACAATCATTTACTTTGAGAACTCCGAAATCGATATTTGTTTGTTAATTTGTGTAAACAGTCACTTTTTTGCTGGCGGTCTCTTGAAAACAAATCTTGAAAATACATCTCGACCCCCATATTTCACTGGAACTTGACTTTACGAGCGCGCCGAGCCCTCGTCCGAGGAGCAAGAGGAAGATGCTATCAGCAAAGCGGAGACAGCGGCAGCGCACAGACCGAGGGGAAAGTGAGACCAGGAGATCGGAAAATTGCCAAAAACCGACCTATTTTAGACGAGCGACGAGAGTGTATCGCCAGAGAGAGGAGCACTCGCACTCGTGTTTCTTCTCTCGACGCGTCTCTCCGTGCTCTCCCTCGCCCAGTGCCCAGAAATACACGCGCCCGCTTTAGAGCCGCGTCCTCTCCTCTTCTTCCTAAGCAGCAAGTCGGCGAAAAAACGCCCGGGTCAACCGGATTCAACCTTTCACGAGCCGGCCTGGATCTCCGCTCCCACCCTGAACCGGCGCCAGCGCCGACTTATTGAACGCGTTCGATGAAAAAATCACACCTGGCCAGGTCAACACTCGCAGGTTTAGTGACACAACCTGTTAAATGTATTTCAGGTTCTCGGCGAGAGCCAATCGTGCAGAACTCGATGATAACAGACGCGCGGAACGCAATTACTGGCACTTGTTAGTTGTTGGAGTATGTCAGGCTTGCGCGGCTCGTAACTAGCTTTTACAGTTGCTATGTAGGAACGCAAGTGCGGACAACGGCGGACTATTAATAGAAAACGCGAGTTACTCAACCGGGCGTAATTAAACGGTAATAACAGTTGCCAAGTGGCTAATTGATACTTGAGGTAGGCCAATAACTCAGCCACTTTTCTATTTCACCTGGCCCGACTCGTTACGTGTATTGTCACGATAAACTTCTTTCGATAATTAACGATCGACGTCACCCCGAAATCCGAGACTCGGAAGTCGAGGAGTCACTCTACGTAATACGACATGAGCCCGGCCACGGGACGAGGCAGCAGTGTAAACACGAAAATCCCCAGGGTGCTTGGGTGGAATTTGGCTCGGCGAGAGGGCGGGAGCGGGAAAACAGTGAGCGAAGGAAGAGCCGAAGAAGGAATTCCGGTTGCATCTCCCGCGGGTGCTGTCAGGCGAGCGGACGATATTCGCAAAGGCCGTCGTCTCATCCTTCCGCCAGGCCGGCGAAAAAGGAGCAAGCGGAATCCCCGCTGGAAGGGAGGAGGGAGAGAGGAATCGCAAGGATGGCAGGGCAGGAGAGTGAGTGCGGTGGCATAAACCGGCCGATATAATGGCCTCGGCGAAAACGTAACAATGCGGTTAATCGGACCGCCACGGGGCAGGGGGGGCAGGGGTGGAAGGGGGGTAGTGAAAAAATGTTTCGAGACGCCAGCCATTGCTCTCTCGCTCAGCCTTTGTTGTGTCCTGGCCGAGCTCAGGTAGGCCGAGTGAAACGGAGAAACAGTCGGCAGATCCCGAGCGAAAGAGAGCCCGAAGGAGAATCACGAAAGTCTGCCGCATTCTATGGAAATACACAAAGGCAGGGCTGGTCCCTTTGTTACTGAGCGAGCCCTCCGCTCTCTACCTGTGCTCCCTTCCATCCACCTTCGGACAATGTAACGCAGGACTGAGAAAAATCCGGCGCAGATACTCTTTGGATACGCAGTCCCGACGAAAAGTAATGGCGAGAGAGAGAGGGAGGGGAGAGCTGGCGTGGAAAAGAGTGCAGTCTCGCAGGCTACACGTGGATCCCCTCGAGGTCACTCAAGGTCGAAGAGGCACTACCCCTCACACGTGTTATCTGATAAACGATAGGCCGCATTGTGCCTTCAGGAATTCCCCAGCTATCTGATTAGAGCTACTGCCTTTGTCGAGGTGGCCGGCTTCATGTTACTCCCTGGAGTACACGCTTTGTCAGAAGCCAGTTCTTTTTAGGGAAACCTGAGGAGGAAGTGTGTAGTTTCAGGCTGAGGCTCAACCATGTGACGCTAAAACAATTTTCGCAATGTGGCAGGTTTAGTTTTTCTCGAAAAGTAGTTCTTTGATTAATTCATAATGTGAAACTTGTGTCTACTTGTTATTATTAAACGATCAGAAATTCCCAATGAGACGACAAATTGTTGAACGCGAAAAAGCAAGAAACCAAAGTCACCCAATGACTAAGGAGCGCAAGGAGAAACTTGGGTTATACGCATAGTAGTTTCCCAATGGTTCTAGCGAGCGGGGAGCTTTCCGCAAATCATTCATAGTGTTTGCCCGATGCATAGTCGAATTCCTGGGCAGAGGCGGGCGTGTGAATTCTGATGGCCGTCTCGCTAAGTTTAACCGGACGTAGTACGACGAGTGCGACCTTCGATGAATGAAAATAGACGGCCAGTCGAATTTATTCGTCCTTTCTCGCCGCCGGCTGCCGATTGTGACTCCCTCGCTCTTCGAGGGATCTCGCGTCCCACACGCACTCTTTACGTCCTCTCGAGTCTCGCTTCCATCCTCTTCTTACATCGATCGGAAAATGTGCGAGCCCAATATATTATTCTGCCTCTATACTTCAACAATTGCATCGCCGCTCGAAGTGTATCGGATGTATTTTCGGTTGCTTACCCGAGCGGCTTGGGAGAAACACTTGGCTTTAACAGGTTCGATGAAGGAGTTTGCTTCATTCACCAATGATTTACAGAAACTTATTGCCCAGTTAAAATCAATTATTTAAATTAATATTTCAATCGAATAAACAATATAGTTGCTAATTATACTGCAGGTTTTCATGCAAACTGGACTGCTTCGAATTCTATAAAATCTACTATAACAATGTATTCAATACTTTTTTTCCAGCCACTGTATTTGAACGTGCAATATATCAATAAAAATGGAGACGTGCATAAAAATCCGCAGTCCACTCACGATAAATGAATTAAGTTTAAACACAATTGCCTGAGAATCAAATACGTAAACACTAAAAGGAATAGAGGGGAAAAGCAATAGAATTCTCACCGGCGGAGAATTGCTTTCAATTACTCGAGCGTGGAAAAGTTTACTGCCAAATCCCCGGGGGTATTGGAGTTTCCTGCACTCGAGCGGTAGATCGGCCGTTTCTATCGGAGCGTGGCGCGATGCTTCTTTCTCGATTTTCCGGCTGCCCGTCCCCGCAAACCGGTTGGCTGGCCAGCAGTCGGAGATCGCGGCAGAGTGCGGCTCTCCCGGGAGTCACACTGCTGAATCACAACCGCAAATATCCTTCTCGGGTAACTGGCTCTGCAGCGGCGCAGCCAATCCTCTCCTCGCCGCTGGCTTCCTTCGCTGCTCTCGAGCAAAGAGGCCAACACGAGTTGGCAGCGTGTGTGTATGCGTGTCCCTCTGCTCGCTTTGGAGCGCCGAGCGACCGAGCGAGAGAGAGAGGGAGAGAGAGAGAGAGAAGTTCTATCGCATTCGGTGCTGGATGCTCTGAGGCCACGATCTAGGTCAACCTGAGCTCTCGGTTTCTCGGCCTTTTGTCTGGCTTCCCCCGTCCTCCGATCGTTTGAGCATTGCTGATACTAACCGCTGAGAGCAGCGCATGACGGATTAATGTAATTAACCATAGTCATATTTTTCGAATCCTGTGATATTGTTTATGTTTATAATTGTCATATTTCCTGGTTCGAATCAAGCGCGATATCATTGCTGTTTGCCACGGTGGTATTAAAACCGGTGCCAAGTTGTTTGTGGACTGCATGTACCTGTTGACGCGCGAAAGCAAATGCAAAAGTTCAAATGTTTATTGGAGCCCGATTGATTTGAATGGAGGCGAGTGGCTAATTCCAGATTGACGCGGTAATGAAAACAAGTTTATACTTTGATTCAACTAGCAAAGCAGGTTGAACTATCGCGAGCTATGTGCGCGCACAGTATATGCTGACGAATCCAATTCGCCAGCGGCTATCTTGCGAATTTTCGCGGGTCACACGTGGCAAAGCCATGGTTTCGTCGTCTACGGTTACAGAACCCTCTCCGAGCACGGCTCCATTTTCTGTCGGCGAGGGATAACATTTTGCTGATTATTCCGGATATGTGTAACCATAGACACGTGTCATTCGAGCGCACTCCCCGCTTATTTACTCTGCACGCGCTCAACTTCACTTTCCGTCATCGCACGCAAATATATCCGCTTGACGTTGCACTATCAGCAAGTTCGGAATTTTACAACCGTCGGAATCTTTATTACGGCTTTTTTGTATTTCATTGCCGAACAATATTTGTAAAAAAGTGAAAGTGCGCAAGACAATAATCAAAATTCATACTGGCACATTTATAGAGAAAATGAGTAAAAGAAGGATAAGCAAATCAATCTTACAGACTCAATGAAAAAGCGTAGCCTCGATACGATCTATTCAGTGGCCAGTATCCTCGAATGCACGAACGCGGATAATTCGCATCTACACTAGTTAACGCGGGAGAGTAATTAGCACAATTTCAATGGGCGTCGACGATAAGGCGGTGCTTTGCAGCAACTATCATTTCGTCATTCCAACAGTCGCAGAAGTCGTCGCCGAGAAGAAAATCTTTTATCTTCTCTCTTCCTTATTATCGGCGCGATGGGCGAGCGCGCGCGCGCGCATTTCTTTCGCCAGTGTCAACCGCATGACTCGAGTCCGAAGGTCGAACACTTGCGTAGAAGATATCGCGTGCTGTCGATTCAGTCGACTCGCCGGCGTTATCGCTCTCGAATGTCGCTGCCTCGCATTCAACTGGCTGACAGACAGTCGAACTCGATATGTAGAATCATTCGGAACTCGCCGGAATTTAAAACAGATGAAAATTCAACAAATTCTTTCTTCGAATTTCCTTATGATAAATTATAATGAAATCACAGCACACCTGATTTGTGTGAGTAATTCATTACATGCAGTACTTTGTCTACAGTCAAAAGAAAAGCAGGCTTTTGATAATTTGTTTGGTGAAATATAAGAAATAAAGGTATTTCCGTTGGTTCTTTGCGATCCTAGCAATCGAGTTTCCATTTCGGGAGCATCATCCTGTTCAAGAGGGTTGGCATTAGCATAAAAAGGAGTAGGAATCCATTGGCAGCGTGGCGTCACAATAGAATGTGGGTGGTAGGGATCGGATCGTCGAGAATTCACGGAAGCAAATGAAAGACCGACCCCCCCCTCTCTCTCTCTCTCTCTCTCTCTCTCTCTTTCTCTTTCATCTCCGCTCCCCCCATGATATGTTGGCTGTGATCCCAGCTGCCTTGCCGGCCGCCACCTACGCCGGCGGGTCAAAATAATTCTCGCATTTGGAGTATCAAGTCACACTTGGAGCCCGGAGAAAGAGCGCGGGGCCGAGGGCGAGGTTGAATTCCGGCCGGGAATTATTTTCAAGCTCTTTTGATATTCGTGTCAGCGGTGGGTCCCCCCTTTATCTCCCGGACGTTTACGATCGCCCGGACCACTCGCTCTGGTATTCCTCCGGGGAGTAATGGACCCCGAATTACAGCTGCAGTCCATCCTGGGAGAATCCCCAGCCTGTGCTTTCGATGCGCTTTAATAACAACACGCTATTTGTAATGCAACTGGAATTATTCGGAATGTATTAATCCAACTGTGTGATTAACATAAAAGCATTCGTTTACATATAAAAGCATTGAAGTGTTTCATGCGAACATGAAAGGTGAACTCTTTGGACTTGCTATCCTTTTTATTCTTTACGGGGCCGAGCGTCCGCAACTACTATTCATGGTGTGCTCTCGATATATCTTTGGGTGTGCGGGCGAGTGTCATGCACGGTTGCGCAATGTCCTGGCGAACAAAACGACTTTCACTTGATTGAGTGCGCCACCGTAATGGAGACAACAACTAGCACATCCGTCCATCTCTCTCCCTCTCTCGATCACTGCGCGTGGCCACGGAATATCTACGAACATGTCGCCGGGAAAAACAAAGTAAACGAGACCGGCTTTCGGAATTTCCTGCACTTCCTGTCTCTGTCACTGCATCGTCCACTAAAAACGGCTGTTCTATTTACTACTGTTTTGCAGGATTAATATTATCCTGGCCTCTTTAAACTAATGACAGTAATAGAAACCGGAATTCAAAATAATTGCAGCTGAACTAATAAATATAATTTAATTATTATGAAATGACCAGCCAGCTGTCTTGCAAAGAGGAAAGTTAAACAACAAACACAAGGCTCCTAAAAAGAATGCGCAGCTTTGAGTGTTTCCTTACATAACACAAAGTAATAATTCCCACTCGTAAAGGCCCAAAAGCCCCGCTCACCACTCCAGGTCATTCCTACCTTTCCTAAAGTCGAGGTCATTCCATTTCCCCGATGAATAGCACAAGCCGACTCTTCCAGGCTTGCTGACCCCAGAGTCATCAGGTAGTGGTCCGTCCCACTCTTTCCTCCGAGTGGCAACTTTCCAGTTGCCGGCGGAGTACGTACCTGGAGAACGCGGCCTGCTTTTTTTGTGCCGAGCTTGCCGGTGGGAAATAGGAAGTCATTACGGATTATGCGAGCGCCGGGAGTTCGCCTCGGCGACCGTTATTTATGGCCTTCTCCAAGGAACGACCCGAGTCGCGCTCGTTAACATTCTCGGCCTTCTAATCGACGATACGAATTAACGCTCTCTCTCTCTCTCTCTCTCTCTCTCTCTCCTCCCTCACGTCTGCGTTTCGCACCTGCTGAATACCAATTGATCGCCGAGCATGATTCTTCCCGGCTTAATTAATACAATTACAGCAAGGTCATGGTATAATAAACTTCGGATTAAACAGTGGGACGAATGCTTATGGATAGGATGTCGTTTGTGTTGGTGAATCGTGGGTGATAACTTGATGCTCCAATTATTTGCTGCATTTTAAACTCGAATATCATGCATCTTTACCATCTTAATTAATTACTGTGTGTAACTTAAATAAATGAAGAAATACACGTAAAGTGTTTCACCGCTCAATTGAGTTTATCGAATTAAAATCGAGAGAAATCGGGCCAAATATTTGTCTTTCCCGTCGGCTGAAAGTCGTTTCGGAGCAGTTTAGCAAATTGGTTCATTCATGTCTGCGCCAGTTGGAGGAGCGAAGCAGTGTCTGAAGGCGCGTGAGTGCACTCCGCAAGTCAATGACGACGTGTAATCAAAGCCTGAGGGATGTTCGAATCTCCGAAAGTCCGAAGTGCGTGAGAGGCGCGCGCCAAATATAACGTAGATCACTTAACAAGCGAACTAGCTGGCGACACGCAGAGCAGAGAGCGGTGGCGACGCTTGCGTAAGAGCGGACACGCTTCGAAAATAGAGCACGACGTTAGCGTGGAATACCCTCGCGCCCGTAGAGTGGCTCGCACAGTACGTCCGTGTGGTGTAAGGTCGTGCTCGGGTTGATGAACGTGCTCCGATCACGAGTCCGAGCGGCCACTCCTCGACCGTTTACGCTCGAGACTCGCATACCTTGCCAGACTGCCTTTTAATCTTCGCGTCGACGTAATTCGTTTCCTGTGTTCGCCTGTCAATGCTAAATCCGTGAATTTTACGCTAGGGGAATACTTGGTGCTTGAATTTCCCGCAGTCCTTCTTCTTGCATTGTACATGTACAATGTGATGTAATCAATATTTATTAACATCATAATTGGATCATTTAGAGTATATTATACATAGGTCAAATTCGGCTATGGTTGAATGTTGAACTGTAAAGATTAAGGCGATTGTCACGCATTTCCTGATTCCACTTCCTAACGATGGCGTATGTCAGTATTGTCCAACGTAGCCGAATAATTTAGGTGCGCGACTGGATTCGCGCCAAGCGCTTGTTTACGGAAATCTGGGAATAAAGGGGCCGAGATAAGAGCCGCAGTGGTCCACTTTGCGATTTCAGTTCGCCAAGCCTTGCAAATGACTTGCGAAAAATCAGTATATACTGAGCTATGTGAATTTTCGAGAGCTGTCTCTTCCTCGTGCTCGAAAGCTGTCACTAAAAGACAGAGCGTTCAATTTCCCGGCAAACGCAGTGGATATATGTATGTCGGTTTGACGGCAGGAAGACAGGCTTGTCAGGAACTGGCGCGTTTTCGCGGAGCAATGACTGTAATACGGGCCAAGTTAAATGGAGCATGTGTCTTGGAGCTGGCACCCCAGCCATTCTTTCCTCAGCACGTACACACAGCGCCGGGTATAATTAGAGAGACACTCGGGTCGGGAAGCAATAGGGCGCTAAATCACTCAGCGCGAGCGCGCTGCGCCCCAGAAGATCAAGGAAAGTAAGGCGGTTCGGGAAACCGGCGAGGCCAGCGATTCCCAAAACTAACCGGCTTCCAGGAACAAGGGATTCGCACTGCGACTCTCTTTTTGCACTCCGACACTCCGCGTGACTTGGTGACTCCGAACCAATCCGATCAAACTCCGACTTAAAAACATCCAGCATGGAAAGTGAATAATAGAAATTTGCAAAGAGCACGAGAAGCATACAACTTTCCACTTGTACCATGGAAATGATCAAGTAATAAATTCGGGAAATCGGCCGGTGTCCTCGGCTTTCCAGTTAAATCGAGGCCGGTGCTTAAAAAGCGAGGTAAATGATTTCGGAGCGGCGAATCGAGGAAAAAGGGCTTGGTGGCGAAGTTCGCAAGAGTTTTGTGTCGCTCGAGTCGGTTATTCGGCTTTCATCCGCGCGCATCCATTTGAAGGCAGGCCGGGCGGCCTCTATTGCTTTTAGAATTCAGAGAAAGCGTGCGAAGCGGCGGTAGAAGGGATGATTGCTCAACTCTCCCCTTCGCCAACTCTGCAACTCGCCGGTGATGTACAGTGGCTCGCAAAAGTATGCGGAAACCCTCCGGAACTTCCACCGTACACGTATTCCGACTGGCAATCAGACGGGGCTTTCTGGGATTCCATTGGCTTGTAAATGAAGCATAACTTTGTAGCTTTGTTACACCATTCCTCGTGGAGATTTACAGCAATGTATTATATTATTATAAATATTCTTTCATGAATGAAACTAATAAAATAGACTCCGTTTGAATAGCGAAAGGATAAAAGCTATTCTTGCAAAAAGAATTTCTGAATGACGAACAGGAGGTGAGGAAAGCCGAGTAGTTTCGCAAGCTATCAGTGTTTCGAGAGTGTGTACGGGCGATTAGGCGGGCACGACCCCCTTTCCTCTCGGTCATTATTCGATTTTGCGTCCTTTCCACTATTCTATTGAAGGGGCGAGAGAGCGGCTGCAGCCCAAGCAGCAAGCCACCCTCTCTCGCCACTGCGATCGATCAAGCGTATCAACCCCTTGGAAGCTCGGCGATATCCGCCCTCGCTTTAGCCTGCCGGTCGCTCTCGACCTTTTATATGCCGGGTTTCGCCCCCGATTTATTGATCGTCCTTAGCCTTTCCTGCTGAAATACCCACATCACATCACACAACCTTCCTTCCCCAACCCCATTTGCCTGCCTCTCCCTCCTCCCCCCCTCTCTCCCTGCCTTCAGATTCCCTGTCGCAGCCCTGCCTTTATCCCGTGTTGCTCGTCGGCATTCAGCCACTGGGGAAAACTGTGTTTCGAGGAGGACGCATTCGGAGCAGGCCGTACACCCTGCCAGCCTCAATGTCCCCGACATTTATTTGCCAGGGCTAGGGAATGTACCGGGGATTCTGCGACTCCGAACTTCCGCCGGTTGATGTAGTTCGACTTCGGCCTATTATCAAGAGACTGCGGATTTGTATGCAAATAAGGCGGTTTTGAATTCCGGAAAGATGTGGAATTTTTGGGAAGACCAGGTGCGTGAGGAATTCATGTTACTGTGCGTTTCGTACTAACAAAGGGTCCGATACTTTTTCTTCCATTATGTATTTCAATGCGCAATATGGAGTAATGAAAATTGACATTTTCATATAATTTCACATAAGGAAATCCGAGATTTTATCAATTTTTGGAAAAGAAATTCGGTAGGAATACAAGTTCTTGATAAACGTTAGTATCTACCGCTCTTGGGTGGTGGTATTACGTATTTAACGAATCCCTGATTAGCCACTCGGTAATCGAGGCACGCAAACAGCTTGACATTTCCCTTTGTGTCACGCACGGCATTTCCCGGCGACGCGCGCTGTATATCCAATAGCAAGTTCGGACACCATTAATTCCCACTGCGGAACCTGTTATTCCGCTTACAAGGAGGCTCAAACTTGGCCCGTGCAGTTTCAGGAATACTTGGGAGAAATGCCTGCCGGTTATAAACCCGGCCCGATTGCCTGTTCCCCTCGATGAACATTAATCGACGCGTCAGAAGTCGTCCAAGTGGAAATTCGAAAGTTTCCAGTCAAAATCAAGATAGGCGAATTAATACTTAATTACGACTGCGTCTGTGCAGATAATAAAAACTCCAGTGCGATTAAATTAGATATTAAATTGGATCCTGACTCGGCCAGACTCAGTGCAGTTCATTAACGAAACAATCGGACGACGAAATTCCTGTATACAGTTATACGCTCGTGAATATTCACCGACCTATTGTTGTTAACCAATTACTATAGCTATTTTTAGCAGCCGTGGGAACAGCGGGCTCCCTCATGCATTCCTAATAAATTCTCGCACGTAGTGCCGCATGACTAATGCATGGCGCGCTAAATATTAATACGTAATTATGTGAAATATGGGTGAGCGCCCGTGGTTTCATCATTATGGTAATAGCCGCCACTTTTCCTCCTGCGCCGATACATAATTCAAGCGGCTGAAATGGGTCAAGCGACATTGAGACCGGTGTGTCCGGATTCTGTCTTTCCTATTAAAAACCTGCATAATTTATTGAGCGCTCATTAACGCGCTCATAATTCACGCGAATTATGAAAAATAATGTTGTATTTTCCAACGTGCGCGACGAATCCTTTACAAGGACGAATAATTCTAGCATATGGAAATATCTGTTGATACTAGAACAATCGAATCGATTAAAGCGACAGGTTGGAGTTTTTTCAACAAAACGTTTTTACCCGCATTCTACTTTTAGTTTACTGGTTTTTGCTGTACGCAAGGCTAGTGTATTCATGATTATAATAACAAGCCGCAATACTAGATACGATGGCGTCCGAGCGGATCAGTCATTTAAAACGCACGTTATAAAATTTCCGTGCCGGCGGGGACTGGTTATGTAATGAATGGGCCGACCAAAAAAGCCTGCACCTCTTATCTGCTTTATTGCATCGATGGAAGTGGATTTGAAAAAAAGCAGTCGCCCATGTAACCTGTTCCGATTGCTCCTTCTCCGCTTCGGCTGGCGGAAAAATGGACTGCTATTTATTATAGTCACTTGTTAGACCGCGGGATGATCGAGCCATTAGAAGGTGTGTCATGCTGAAAATGCTTGGAGTTGCCACTTGTTGGTTGAACGCGTTCAAGATCTGGTTCGTACGATGCAATGGCCTTTGGAGTACTAATTCTTTGGGAGATATTAATTTTAATACTAAAACAGTCAAAATAGGATGAATCGCAATTCTTTTGACTTCTCGAAAGTTCTTCATTTCCTCTGGAATTGTCGTAACTCGACAAGTTTAGTATTAAAACGTGAATTTTTCCAAGAATCATATGACAATTATATAACAAGATATTTCCACATGCGAAACTTATGGGGGAAACTGAGTGGCGAGTGAGAGGCGTCGCAGGAGCTTACTCAAGCGGAATAAGAAATGCATGTACATCACGGACGTGAGGGTTAACTTTGTCGCAAGTCGTTGCAAGGCGTGCGTCCGGTGATTTACTGTACGCAAATTCCCGCTCGACGGACTCGCTCTTTATCTCCGTCGCTCCTGATGGGACTCCCTTTCGACCTCTCTCTCGTTTGGTCCACCGTGGTCCGTCGGAACGAAAATAGAGCGCGAGAGTAGTGAGACGTTTTGGCACACGTTCCTCTCGCGAGGAGTGCGCCACGGAACACTGGACACGAATCATACTGACGCACAAAAAGTCAATGGCACTGTGTCTGCTCGCATACATGTGTTATTCCAAAGGCAAAAACGACGCGCGGAATGTATATTTCGGGGTATTTTGGGAAACTGCCGAGACGCGAATTGTTAATATCGGAATGGACGTGGAGTAAGGTCAGGGCGTACGTTTCTTGCAGTTCCGAATTTGTCAACTTAATTCGGAATTTGTCAACTTAACATAAATAATTGTGTTCCCACTATTAATTCTGATTTACTACATTATTTTGAAATTCATAAAGACTAGATATTTCAGTTCTTTTCTGTGAAATTACAAAAATTGTTGCAATTCAAACCAAATCTACGTTCAAATCATTATTTCCCACAAACCTCAATAATTTTGACATTCCCCATATACACTCGAACATTGATTCACATCTACTAGCACCTAAAACCGCATTCATCGCCGCGTTCGGGAATTTTTCCGGGCCAAATTGCCGAGCACTCTTTCACCAGCCGCGTCGCGCTAACAGCGCAGCCGGCAGGATCGCTTGCATTCTGCTAGATCGTCGCATAACAATCCACATTTTCGTCGGCGGCGGCGGCAGCGGCTGATACTTTAGCCGTAATGTTGGCAGGGCAGTTTAGCCGGGCGTAAAGTCCATTTGCCACGTAGCGCGTCGGTGCGCCATTAACGCAGGCGGGGCCGATACGCGCGCCGCATGCGTCCACATAGAAGCGAGAAGTTAAATTCAACGGGGATTATTAATAACGCTCCTGGCACCGGCAGCTACCGCGCAGCTACATGCGCGTACAGCTCCACTCGAAAGTTTCCCCACTGACGTAAACTTGCTGGAGCCTTCGTTCAATTGACCTTTTGCTTGTTAATTATTTTGTCTTATTACGTTCGTTTCGATTAAAGCATGACGGATCTAAGACAGCAGTAAATTCAACTAATAAAATATCACACTTGTCTCGACAAAGCATCGCAAAACATTAATTATAGTTTTCATTAATGCTGAGTAGTTTTAGCATTTTATCTACTTGTTATTGGTATGTTCCTAGAACTCCTTCAAGAGATCCTAATTTATTCAGTTACTTTGATACTTTTGCGAATGACTGTATGCATGTGCATGTAACCGGTGCTGGTGCGCTCTGCATTCGGCTAGAGAGAGCGACAACGGCGAGCGGAGGTAAATGTGGCAGATGCTTTATCCGCCGCACGGGTTTCGCAAGGTTACTGACATTTACTGGCAGACTCGCCGCCCAGGCTTTCCATACAGCGCCCTTCAGCTCTGACCCGCCTCAATAACACCTGCGCCTTGCTATTTAAACCTGTAAGTTAGCAGGAGACCAAATTATACATTATTTTCGCTTAAAGTACAAGGAACTAGTAAAATTGAAAATTCAAAGAGGAATTAATTCTTTAATTTCTTCCATTTTTGATGGAATTGATAATTAAACTCTGGCATTATTTGTTCGCATTTATACTAGACGAATATTAAGTTAATTCCTTAAATATAAAGCAGTTGTTTGAAATGTGTGACTTTCAAATGCTCGGAACCAATGGAAACTAACTTGGTTTCACATTGCTATCGGCTTAGAAGTGCTCTGAATAACTGGGACCTGCATTTGCAGAAGAGCCTGTACGTCCATACATTGTGTCTAGAAGGCAGAAGTAGAGAGTTTCGCAGAACTGGTCTACGGTCGTCTGTATAAGCTCGAGTGACACAGCGGGCGCCTTGTTCATTCAGCGTCTGCCGGCGCGGAGAGACAAAAGTTTGGAGGATGACTCGGCATATAAATGACGGCCTCCTTCGAATGCGAATCACGTCCAGGCTCTCGCTCGAGCAACTACATCCTCGGTCTCACCAACTAACTGGAACGCCTAACACGAACTCCGAAAGTACCTCAAACCGACCGCGTACAAATGTGCGCATTGATTGTCGAATGATCGCTGAAGCTGATTGAAATTGGAGCAAAATGTCTGCTAAACTTTTTAAAGCTTTCTTTAATCGATTTCTTAGAAATTTGGTATTTGCAGATACTCTAGTTACTGTGAATTTATAACGGATTTTTGGGTAAATAAAAAATCCCATTGTATTTAATAATTTCGTGCACTGTATTTAACAATTAGAGCTATTTCTAAAATTGAAGATTCTGGGGAATTAAAAAATCACACAATGTCAAATTGGAGTGTTTACTTTTCTTAAGCCAACTGGTGCAAAATATTGAATTTTTCCAACTTTTTCTTGTCGTGCAATCCCCTTCCTTTATCTGAAATCCAATTGAGCTATAGTAATGTGGCAGTGATTGAGTTTTACTCGACGATTTCCGGGACTATTTCCTTCAACAGCATCCGAAAGAGTTAGGTAAGCGTTGTTCACGCGGCTCGTCGAAACAGTACTTCCCTTGCGGTACCGGTTCGAAATCATCGTTTGAGCTTACGAGCGCGAGGCCTCGTTAATCACGACACCATTAATCCAACGACAGCGCGCCAGTCTCGAATACCCAGCGCCCATTCGACCACTCCGGATGAGTGATGGCTCGGTCACGTGTCCTCGTGCGTTCTCGTGTGTCGCGCCGAGTCTCTCTCCAAATCATTTTCACTCGTTTTGTCCCCCGGTTCCTCGCCCTCGTCTCCCCTCCGGACATTTTAAATCCTTTATTGCGAAGGCGGAGACCCGCCACTTCTGGGTTAGCGTAAATCCAATTTATCTTATCTGACTTGACTCACAGGTTTTATTTAGTTTTAGTATTCGTATTTCATTTGTAGGAATAAATTACACTAGATTTGCTGGCTGGGTTTAGTTTTTACTTGATTTTATTCGCTTGAAATTCATAGATTGCGTTTGGATCACTTTGCAGAGCTTATTTATTAATTACTGCAAGAACCTAAATGATTTTAAACCGATTCGAGACAGATTCGTGCAGATGAGGAATTCTGCCGGCAGAAATAATCAAATTTTGCTTGCCGTATTTTCCCTTTAATTCGTTGTTCGGGAATTAGAAAGCTCGTGGCGGGGTAGCTTTGCGTGAGAGTTGGCCGGTTGGCTTCCAATTAAAGCGGGTAACCGATGCGCTGAGAAAAGCGGCAGTAACCGTTAGAGTCAAGGCGATTTTGCTTGGATAACTGTTCACAGCGATTGTGTCTGGCACGTGTTGCGTGCCGGCGAGCTTGAAAGGTGCGATAGGCGGCGGTGCCGCAAGGGCGAAAGTTTCAACGCCGCTCGACAATCGATTTTCACGCTGGCCAGTTGCACTCTCTAGTTTCTAGGCTTCGCCAATTGCTTGGTAACATTTATTGCAAACGAATGTCCCTTTGCCGATATGTTGCATCGATTATCGCCTATTTATAGAAAGTGGAAAACTCATCTGAATGTCAAATTACATCCTCATCTAAATTCGAAGCGTTCCACTAGTATTGCGAATTCCAGTCAGCAAATATGTACAAATTTGCAAAGTTCGTAATCCAGTAATGTCGAATTTAATACAAGATTTAATAATCGCGAGGTTCCACTATTCCCAATTACAACCATCAAAGAGACAGAAATTCCCAAGGTTCGCAATTCAGTAATATCATACCTAATAACATAGCCTATTAATAGAACTGAATTGCACAAAATTCCGAGGTTCCCGAAAGCGAGTAACAAAGCTGACAAAGCGGTGGAGGATTTCACGTGACAATTTCCAGTGGCAGAGAAGAGAGGCTTTGGAGGCTGAGGGATGAGCCGTCGTTCCGAGAAGCGCGCTGGGAAATCCGAGCGCCACCCGGTATGCATACCCGTTACGCCATGGAGCGAGGCGTACCTATATACCATGTACTACGTGGTCGGGTATACATATATGCAAGCTAACCCGTCTAAATGATGCATTGGCTGACGAGCTCTGCGGGCTCGGCACACACACCACGCCACCACAACTCGTCGATGAGTTCGCTCGCCCAGAGAGAGCACGTGTGCGCCCCATAAACCGGTTTCTTCGCCCTCTCGTCGTCTCTCCTTTCCAGTCGATCCTCTCTCGACTTCCTTCGCTCGTTCGCCTCCTGCCCCCGGCCCGGCCCCGGCCCCGGCCAACCTCAGATATCATCTCATCGCACCGATGGAATTACGTCACGTAGAAATCATGGTGCATAATCGGTCGACTCCGCTCACCGTGGAAAGCGTAGGAATGCGAGCGCTAATTCGACCGAGCGCCTTTTGCTCCGCTCTGTTGTTGCATACGTGTGTGAGTATCGTGGCCGGCGTCACAATAAAAAGGGCGGCCGATTAATCGTCCTGCCGTTTCTCTTTCTGCCGAGACCGCTTTGATTGGACGGACAGATTGAATAATGACCGGCGATATTTTTCTCCGCCGATTTTATCCGCACGCTTTTGTCCGGGCCCCTCCGATCCCCGCCCGGGATTCGGCTGCCTCCGCAGTGGCGATCGCCAATTCCAAATTGCCTGGGGTGACTGGGCGCGTCCGATGATTGGTGGGAATTCGATCAAGTTTGTTGGATGACAGACAGATTCCTCGAGACTTAAGAGATTGATAATTCAGCCGAAAGACCCATCAAATCAACTTTTCTTTTTATTGAAATTCGAGATTTTTCCAAGTGAGACATTAATCACGTATGATGGAGTTATTGGATTCTAATACGAGCGCGATTCGCAGTTACGGATATCCAACAAGGGCGAATGTAATTCGAGTCTGGAATTGTTTCCAGTTACAAATTCGACCGATCTCCAGCCTGATTGAGCGTAGCCATTAGAGCTCACCCGTGGAACTTGTTCGCGTTTATAATAGACTTCCTTTCGCTAATCAGCCTCGCCTTCATAACGGCAATGTCTGCTTGTCGGAGCCTATCATTAGCCGGTGTCGATTACCATTTTACCTGGGCCGAGGAATTGGCATCGAGTTGGTGCGACGAGCGGGGAAAAAGGCGGTCATGTGCTGGCATAATCGTGCACTGATCCTCCCTCCGAGTAATTTTACAATGTGGATAAACGAGCAAGGAGCCGGCTTGATAAGTGGCATATCCTTTGTCGATTTATTCCTTCCAACGATGTCCAAGCAGCTTGCCAGTTGTGTGGGTAGTACTTGCTGTGAAATTAATAGTTGCATGCCTGTGTTATTATTGATTTTTCTTGACTAATAAGTGGAAAATTGCGAATGCATTTTAATTGAAATTAGTGTGGGTTGTTTTATTGAAGTTTAGTTTCTTATACTACTTTGAGAGCACAAGAAAATGTAGTTTACTGTCGTGAGAATATTAACGAAGCTCAAGGTGCTTCAAAAAGCGCAAAATTATGTTAGTAAACCAGCTTCAGAGCTTATTAATTGACATTTCATAATTAGAATACATTTTCTGAAGGTGAAATTTCATCCAGCCTTCGTCAATTCAATTCAACACTCCCAATTCACCCAATCTAAAAATGTCCCCGCACGAGACGTAAAATCGGAAGCCAGACAGGTGCCCGTCGAAATTCAAGCTCGCATGTATCACGACTCGCTCGCATGCTCCCAGAACACGTCGGGGCGTTAAGGTCGAGCAAGAGACGCACGAAGAAAAGTCACAGGCGCATTCTGCAAAATTCATGAGCCGTAAAATTCCAGTCCAGGGTAATATAACACACACACACACACACACACACACACACGAGTCTGCTGCTCCGACTAAGTGCAAGGATACGTGGGACACATGTTTCAATGCCCGAGCTGCGTTATTATCGCATTATCGCCAGTCCATTTATCCCACCCCCGCGCCAATCTGCTCTCGTGTTATTAATTGCGTCTTATTACCGCTATCAGGAGACGCTCATTCTTTTCTGGTCAAAGATAGCTGGTCTCTTCCATGGGCCTTTTAATTCGTCCCCACCGTCGCCTTGATAAGATAACAGTGCGCCTGGATTGTCTGCACCAGAGTGTATTACATAAATTCGGGTTAATGATTCGCCAATCGCTTTTGCATGTTTTGCACCGAAGGCAGTAATGCGCCGCTCGCTGATAGCAGACAAAGCGCGGACTTGCTTGGAAACGGGAGAAGTACAATATTAATCAATGTGCACTGGGAAATTTTAAGTGGCTCTATAAAACGAGTGGATAAATAAAACGTGATTAGATTAATTGAGAGGAAGAAATTTGATTATACATATATTCGAACACGCAAACATTTTCGGAAAATTCGTGAAATCCTCCCAGGCATTTTACGATCTTCAACAGCCTTGGGAAGGTGAGACTCTTTTGAGAGGAGCACATGTCTATCTTCTCGCAGTGCGTCGTCCGGAGACACGGGTACACGCACATACACACCGCCTGGTCGTTTGCAAACAGAGAGCCGGCGCTCCGAGCCGATCAATGGCCCCGGGAGGAAATTCGTCGGGCGAGACGGATCCGAACGAAACGCGCATCTATGCGAAGGGTATCTCCGCCGCCTGTTGGTAAACACGCGGCTCCAGCGGTCAAAACAAACCTCCCCGCGTACCCGGGCGCGTTGAGTTTGCGCCGATATAAGGTCGCCGCCGTAGAAATATGCGCGAGAGAGCAGCGCGGGTAAGCTCACTCGTCCTTTGTGTCGCTACGGCCACATTTTACGTGCTTGCCCTTACCGACTCGCCCACATTGCTCCTCGCACGCGCGTAGTGAGTGAGTGACTGCCGCTTGGAGTGAGTGTGTGTTGCACCGCGTGTCATGTATGCTGGACGATAGGAAGCTGGCGATAGCCGCTCGCCCGGAAGTACACGCGGAGATTGTGCCTTCGACACGCGTTCCCGAGTGATACAGGTAATCCGTGTGTGTACGTATCTCTCAACGTGGGCGTCGCGACGCCGCTTAGAGCTTGTCTGTATTCCTATATTCCTTGGTGAGAGGAGGCGTTAATCTCACCTTTAGATTTTACTCTATAATTAATTAAGGCGACTAGATTGAAAGTGTCAAACACAGAATTGAATGACTAAATAATTGAATCTACTTTAGAACTGTGTAAATCCGAGCCAAGAAATGGCGTATGAAGAGAATCGCCTTAAATCACAGAGAATAGTCGCGTGTGCGCGCGTGTGCGTCAGAGACACGAAACCCCCATTGGAATCCGTGGGCGCGAGGAGAGCCAGCCAGTCTGCGATAGGGAATTCATTTCGCCGGCGAGAACAATCGCGTTATCTGAGAATCTCGGATGACTCAAGCCGTGGGATATCGCGCAATTCAAATACGCGGAACCGGGTGCCATCAGGCTTGTTATTGTTATCGCGGTTTCCCCCAGGAATGAATGCGGAATATCCGATATCGTCCGGCCGTCTTATGTAACACGCTGGCACTCTGTAACATATCGCCATGAGTGTGGGGGGACAGGATCTCTCTTATAAGTGACTGCCAGTCCTTAGAATCTGGTGGTCTTTATATAGCGAATTTATTATTAAGAATCAAAAACTCCGATTGACAGAACTCTCAGCAATCAAAATTGAACCCACCTATGCTTGCAAATATTAATTTAGTATGCAAAAGTGGCATTGAAGACTTTGAGGTTGAATCCTCCCCCTTTAATCTCCCTTTAATCGAAAGGCCAGTCTTGAAGGGTCGCCTTGGCATGTAAAGGGCATTATTGTGCTATCGGCAGGAAACCATATCAGGTCGGGCGGCAAAGCAAGCAAAAAGAAGGAGGAGAAGGAGACGAGGAGGCAACCTCGACGAAGCAAGGATGCGTAAGGCCTTTTTTGGTGATATTCGCTACGTCGCCTTCTCTCTTTCTCGGTGTAAAAGCCTGCCGAGCGAGGAGAGGAGAATGAACCAGCCGCGCGCTCGTCTGGTTAGTCCGGTTGGCAGTGTGGTGCGACCGGATTTTTCAAAGGTTGCCCGCAAACTCGTCCCGTCTTCTTTCTCCCGGTGTGTTCCCATACCGGACTAGTTTATCGACCGGGGACCGTACCTCGAGAGACCAGCTCCGCTGTCCGCTCGATTTCCGAGCGGGCGATCCGCCGGGTAAGAAGAAAAAGCAGAGGGTGGGAGAGAGAAGGGAGAAGGCTCGCTCGACACCGGCCCGGGGAAGAAGGAATTCCTGTCCTCGTCGGCCTTCGCCCGCTACCGGCGATTAACCTTACCGGGGAAACCGGCAATTTCGACCAACATACGTATTTGCACCAACACCTCGACGCCTCTTGACTGTGTGCTTTTTTCAACACCGTCATCTTCTCGCTCTCCTTTTTCTCATTCCGGCCCTTTAAAGGGGCGCCGGCCAATGTGACGAATCAATTTCCGCTGCACTCGATTATTGTAACGGGCAAGTCTCATTGCAAATAGATTTTCAGGTAGTTCGCTTTCTGACCAAGCTTCAGGTTATAATAACGATTATTAATATCTTTGATATTTCTGGCCAGTCAAGTTCGATTTATCAGACTATTAATTATAGAGTGTACTTTAATCAGGTTGTTCGCGCTTCATGCAAAGTGATTCCAGGAATGGACGATAATCTGATGCCAACCTGATACTAATCCGAATAACAGTCATCCGTGTCGGTATGATTTGAATAACTTACGAAAGTGGAATTCCTGGGATTAACCAATTCGATCGAGTTCGCAATTAGACATTTCGAAGTCTCAATCCATACATGCATATCGAGGCGTCCGATATATTGATTCGTCGGGAAACAATGTTAAACTTAGCTCGCTCGAATTATATTCCAATGGAAATTTCGCATTCACTGTTCTTCGGAGATCATTTACTGCGGATGACCCGGGGGGTGCCAATGATAAAGTGCGATGATTGTCGACTGGCCTTCTATTCCATTAAATCATTCAATCCTGTATACTTGTATGTTTGCAAAACCAGTGACGCAGGGGGGCGTAAAAGGGGCAAAGGTCGATTGGCACGATAGATTCGTTGCTTGTCACTTCTGACCTCTTGCGAGTTACTTCCGTCATTTTTCGTTCAACTTTTTGCCGATTGATCCTGCGTTGACTCGTATCGTTAGCTGAGAGCAGCGGATCATGACAATTAGTCAGGCCGGTGTTCTTTTGCTTCGCATCACGTAATTAAATTGTAATAATAAAGCCTGTGCAGTTTTCCTCCGGTTTTTCCACACCATCGAATACAAACTGCATTAAACTTTAAACCGTGAAATTAATTTAAATTAAATCGTAGATGTTGTACGTAGATTGAAAAGTAAATTGAGTTTTTAAATGCGTTCCGAGAGAACAGGAAGAGTTTGTTCATCAGAAGCTGAGCGGATGCGCGACGGGCGCGTGTTAATCGAGCTTAAGTCGAGGCGCGTTTTAGAAATGCAAATCGCACCGGCCCCGACACGTAGAAACTGGTTCCGCTCGGGCGTGTATTGTAATAATAGGTCGCACACACGCGCCTTCTGGGAACTTGTTCGCTCGAGTCTCTCGAGCTTTGGGTGCGGAGCTCCTGGAAAATGCCGCCTACCTTTTCTCGAATCCTCCTTAGCCGACGCGGGACGAATAATCGATCGGAGCGGCTCCGGCAAAAACATCCATGCGCACTCAACCCAATCTGAAGTATCGTTTAACTTCGCATACCTCAGGTTTGTGCACGTAGACATATTACTGGGAAGATAAATCGTCATCCAAACCAGGCTAACTCGCCAAAAAATCCCCAATCTAATTATTACTAATAATTCGTTCGACCGAATCATTCGAGATCCAATCAAGGTCAACATCTGAAGCACAAGTGCATTCAAGTACATTCAATACAGAATAGAGAAATTCAAGTACATACATTCCAAGAACACACACACACACAAACATCGCCAACACTATTTCTATACATTTCCCCGGTCGCCAGTGAACAATCCGTCGGCGTCATTGCAAATGAGCCGATCTCCTCGCGGAAGCGTCTCTCGGTTAATAAGCTTTTTGCCGAGCGGCGATCTCATCGTGGGATAGCGCCGAGGCGTGTACACACATTCACGCACACGCGAATGTCGTGTGCAAGGAAGGTATGCGTCAACAGGAATCTGGTTTTTCTGGGTAGCCAGCCGGTATGTCCGGCTCTCGGTGTTGGTGGCTGCGAGAGAGAAACACGTCGGCGCGGAGCGATAGAGATCATGTGAGCAAGCGGCGAAAGAGGAGATCACGCGAGCAATAAAAAGCTTGAGAGAGAACCGAGACAGGCCGCGAGGGGGGTTTGACGGGGGTTCCAGGGTGAGACACGAATCCCGCGCACACGCACGACCCACACGTATGCAGCGTGTGCGGATCCGAGAGCGCGCGTGCATTGTAAGGTCCGCCGACCGAGGAGCGAGATAAACAGCCGCGCACGTAACAGTATAAATAACTTGCGCAAGCGTTAATGAATGCTTATCTGACTGCGGCGGGGAGGCCGTTAAAAAGTCACGATATACATACCCCGCCCGTCATTATCGTCGATCCCCTTTAATGCCTGCTCTCTGCCTCACCTCCGACACTTCCCCTCCCAATGTTACGCACTTGCGTCTACTTGCCAGTGGCTCGTTACGGTGGATCTTCCTGGAAATGTGCAATGTAATAACTGGATTAGCCAGGAAGCAATTGCAATTTTTCGGTATAAATTTATCGCCATTGAAAGCGTACCGTGTATTTCATACCTTTCTTTTATCATTGGCAGTTGCTTGTTGCTGATAATCTTCCTATAAAAGTGCACTGTCATAGACAAGTAGTAACATAACTCAATTAACCAACAAATAATTGCGATTTTTCGATATAAATGTATGCTCATTAAAAGAAAACTGTATTTGATATTTTATTTGTTGCTGTTACTTTAGCGTTTTTTTCTATACATTTATCGTATTGAGTTTGCAAAAGCGAGTATTACGCAACAAATTCCCGAGCACTGACCGACACATGAACGAGCACAAACATTATCTTATCATGACAACTGGATTCGTGACAGAAACAGCTCGGACTTCCCTATCTGACATGTTTACCACACGCGTTTCTGTAATTCTGCAAACGACAACATTCTCTAATCCCCGTCGAGCCGAGGATTGCCGGTACCGCGAAAGTTCGCAACGTTAATGATTTCCCGCGGTGCAGCGTGTTTCATTGGATTAACAATGCGTGAAGAGCGCGAGGAGATTAGAAAGCAAATCGGCGAGACGCCGGCGAGCGAACTATTACTCGTAGTAATTACGCGAGCCAGTAACAATAATAGTTGAGTGCGCGGGCTCGTTATAGCGTTGAGATCGAGGTCACTTCCTCGCTGGCTCGCTCCGTTTCCTCTCTACGTTTCTTCCTTCGCCTTCTGCACGCCTACGAGGTCCAGTCTGCGCCACAGCACCTATGTAATATGTACTCCGACACGGGAGACTTCCGTAAAGGGAATCGTTGGAGCGCAGACACTTTGCTGTATGATAGATCGCATGGATGAGCCCTGGGAAATACCAACTCGCTTGTCAACCGCTTGTTTATCAGGTTGCTAAATGAGGCTTTGCTGCTTAATAAGTAATTTAATGTTGATTGATTCTAGTTCATTCATATGTCGAAATGTTAATGCGAGTTATAATTGATGCATTAGGAATTTCGGGTTTTATGAATCGAATTAATCTGAGAAATAAAACGAGGGAAATTAATCATATTGGAATGTTGTCAGCGAAATGTCTATTTCCGGTGGCTTTTGGGTCACCCAGTACTCTGCACGAGTCATTATCTTCGCGCCTATCTCAACTCGAAGTTGGGTGAATTGCGGCAGATACGCTTGCCACTAAAAATCCTCGCTTTAATAAGGATTGCCGATACGCTGTATTCCGTGATTGATAAACCCGGTACAAACCGATCGTCATCCATGCTGACTTCGCTCTTTATCGCCGTTGTCTGGCAGGCATGTATCATTTGATACCACAAGATTGATTACCAATTGCAATTACGGCATCAATATTTATTTCACATCGTGAGGATCGTATAATGGAAGTTAGGCAGTTTACTGTGTTGGCCAATTCGATTTCACAGCTTCCCAGTTGGGATTTTATTTTCTAACTGGTTGGAATTTTACTTTGCTTGGCGTTGGAATTTTAATCTCCTGCTGTTACGTTGCAAATGAAACAAGTTTGTAATGGAATTGGAAACTTAGTTGATTCAAATCAAATAAGCAAGAGAGGACTTTAATAATTTCGCTTTTGAAATGATTCGGTGAGCAAGAACGCCGCCGCCAGCTTTCCGGTGCTGAACCATCAAGCAGCTAGGGGAACTTCCAGGCTCGAACATGTGTGCGCTTAGAAAGTTGACTGACCATGTTCGACGGTGTGTTTTCAGGGAGCGGCCCGAAGCGGAAGTGCGCGAGCTGCAGAAGCGTGAGCGCGAGGCGAAAATGGAGCGAGAGAGGATCGAGAAGCAGAGAGCGGCGGAACAGGCGGTGCATCAGCACTTCGAGGAGTCCCTGCGGCTGGCACAACAAAAGGTTAGTCAGGCTTCACTGCCCGCTTCCCTCTCACACGCCCGAGTTGGGACGTTGCTTTCCATAACCTTGGCGTCCTTTTCCCAGAGACGCTCCGACCGTTCTAGGAATATGCTCGAACAACCTCCACAGTTTTCACTTTTCAACTCCAGTTGATAATGGATTTATGAAATTTAATTATCAAATACTCCAACATGCGTGAAATTCTGCATATTACGGATTTGCTAAGTAAAGTCCATTTATATCTTACTTAGCAAATCGATTAATAATAGAGTAAGACGACTAATAATAGAAGATTTGCGCGTAATAATGTCCGTGACAATTATCAACCGATGCGAAAGCTGCCAAGCTCGCAATTTCCCCTAGGCGGATTATCGAATCAAAGCTATCTATGTAGTGGGAGCCTTTCTCGACGGCTCGCTGCGCAATGTCCTGTCCTGCTCGCAGTTGAGCAGGACGTGTGCCACTGCAAACTTCTCTCCCTCTCGGCTAATTATCTCGCCCATCGGAGAGCAGCAGTCCTTTGAGCTGGTGAAAAGGGTCCGGCACGTATAACGGGTTAATAACGAGGAAGCCCCGGCGCTCCTCCGCCTTGTTCCCTCGATCGAGGGAGAAGATTGCTGAAGGTCCATGCTCTTCCCGTCCCAACTCCCCTCCACGGAATACGTCGTTACTTTCGATGGCTATCTGGCAACCAACTTTTCCGGGAAAGTTACTCGACCGAGTCAGGGTGTGGGTGATTCGATTAAAGTTGTTGTGGCGTTGGATAAGAAGCAACTTCCGACTTTATCAGATGTTATTATGGATTTCTCAACACAGTCTGCCTAGCTCTTAAATTCTACCGTCACTGTTCATCAAAAATGTTTATCAATAGTATTTTTTGAACTACCAATCATGACAAGCTCCACGAAAGAAAATTGCACTCGAAAGTAGAACATGTATTCGCAACAATTAAATGGTTTAATTCTCCAATTAATACTGTTGTGAGTGACAGTTTACTAAAAATGTTTATTATCACTATTTTATAACTAGCAACGTCGAAACACCCAACAAAACGAAATTGTACTTGAGCATACAACACTTGCGATAATCAAACGGCGAAATTCTTCAATGATACCTCGAAAATTACGAGGAAAAGAATAAAGATTGGAGAAGGGCGAGTGGGTATTCTTGCCGGGTATTTCTCTGAATGGGCCGAGAGAGCATTACGTCGCTGTATTCGGAGCTTCCTCCCTTTCTTCTGGGCCGGCGGCCTGCAGATAGGGCTGGCCGACGAGCCCGTTGTGTTTGAGTGATCCCGTCCCCTCCCGGAGGGCAAGCATAATCCTGCTAGAGCTGGCAGAGTGCTCCCTCGCCCCGCTCTCAGCTTACTCTCCTCCGTTTTGACCTGGCGTGGCAGCCGAACGAGAGAGAGAGAGAGAGAGGCGAAGGGTGTTTCCCAAGGAGCAGATATACGGGCGTAGCGAGTGTGTAGGATGTCGAGAGATGGGACGAAAGGTGGGGAAGGAAGGAGCAAGGGAGACGAAGGGCAGAGGCAATCAATGCATTCCAGCACCTGCCTTTTGTGCGTGTTACAGCCCTGACAGTCACCCAAAACCTGCCTCGCGCACTGTGTACACTCCTCGCCTGGCGAGGATATCCTGCGAACTCAGTGTCTCTCATTTTCAAGATGGAATTCTTCCTTTCAGCTTTCTTCGTGCAGGCTACCCCTTTTGAAATTACTGGTAAATGTTTTCGTTGCCATCAATGTGGGTGGCTAATCGTTTTTGATAGTTTGGCAATTCCAATGTTAATCATTTGAAAGCCAGGATTATTTCTACGAAAATGCCATTTTTAGCAAAGTTTGGTGGAAGAGTTGGTAAACTGAAATTTTCTGCACCAAATTGTCAAAAAGTAGAATACACTTAGCACTTGGTAATAATTAGTCGGAACTAATAGGAATAAAGTAATCTTTCCGACTTTAACTCTGCGTTTCTCCTAGTTTGATGGGCAAAGCGCGCATTGTCGATTCGGTCACACGCAATACGTGTCGCACTCGCTCTTTAAATCTGTTACGGAGTGCTGACTCACTGAATCAGATCACTCGTCCGCTTTTTTCCCCACTTTTTGCGTGTCAAGGAAAACGGTGACACTCTTTGTGGCAGCGCTCGCATTTAAAATGGCAATTTTCGAGATTGTGGTTTCAGCGAACTATTCGTGACTCGGTGTGGAGAGATTCCTGGTTGGATGGCACGTATTGGAGATTCGACTTGACGGCAGCACCTGTTATCGAATTGGAGAGTTGGTAGTTTGGCTCTGTTCTATCTAATCTGGTATGCCCAGAGTGTATCGCGTGACGACGGACCTCCGATAGTCTCGATATAACGGCCAGTGTCATTGCCCGTGCATCCGACAATCTGGAAAAATGCCCAGAAACCAAATTGTGAAAGTCTTTCTCCAGATTTACCGTAATTTGAACAGTGAGACCTGATGAACAATCCTTTAATCAGCTTCAAGACACGTTTAATTGAAACAGGAAAGTTTACAAATCCATGAATTAAAATTTCTCGAGCCAGAACGAAGTTTTAGAAATTAAATATACATTCCTATACACAAGAAATTAATATAACAGTTGTTTTATGTAATTAAAATTGGCGATAAATTGCGTCAATTGCACCAGGACAATATTATTGATTTTAAAGAAAATAATCCGAAAGCCAGCCGTTGTGACGGTCTGCTGCTAAGAGGAATCGAAACTCGTTCACTCGAAAAGCTCCCCACCGAGTTCCCTGCTCCCAGCTGACATGTTGCGAGCACATGGCCTGTTTTCCCAGCTGAGAACCCCTGCGAGCCTGGTAGACATATTGCGGGCACGTATGGGTGCATAAGCAACGGAGAGGATCCTTTCACGTTCCACAGGCTCTACTACCTGCGCCCTTCCTCCGAGAAAGTGTCCTGCCAGCACAGTCCCTTACGCGTTCTCGTCCAGCACGGACGCCCTCGGGGAAGCAGCCGAGGCATATCCACCCGCTTCCAACATCGATCTTCTATCAGACGCGCACGCCAGCAGCCTGCAAGACTCTGTGTCGATCGGCTCTTTTATTCGTCGGCTGCTCGCTACATTGAGCGGTGGCGTTCGTGTCCCGTCAGCACGTCGATAATTCTGATAAGAGGCTTATCGCCGGGCGGCGTGTTTGCCATTTTGCAGCGAGATAACGCTGGCCTCTCCTCTCGCTCGCTCCCGCGATCTCCTTCTGACTCACTGCCGCCGAGAACCCGTGTGAGTGACTGTGCCTGTGTGAAGAAGAGTTGGAGAAAAACCACTGTCGCCAGTGCGTGTCTCTTTGGATCGTGAAGCGCACACTGTCCCGCGACGCTCGTTCGATTCCCCTCGATACTGGATTTACGCTCGATCCTGTCGGCCTGGCCTTAATCGTGGTATTATTGCTCGATTCGTTGGGGAGTGTGGGATTGTTGAGTTTGTGATCGTGGACGAGTGTGGTTGGAGGCTGCTCATTTTGGAGAGGTTTTTCGGGAGAGCGAAGACTGGTGCACCACTCAAGATGGACGCGGAATGTGCCTGCTGTTCGGCCCTCCTTTGTGCAGGCCAACTGTGAAAGCACTTTCTCGGGCGACCTGACGCTGGTCGAGGTCAGTAGCCGATCCTTTACTACCAGCTCCCACGTTTGGAGCTTGGAGTTTGATGTTGGAGATTACACAAGAATGAATGCATAATTCGGGGAACATATGTGGCCTTGGGCTTTAACGTAATTTCGAGATAAGATTGTTCGCTCGAATTTCGGGCCACTTTGACTCTGTTTTTCTCGGCGCCTGCGGAATTTCGAGATCGAGTGCAGTTGTTGATTATTCTCGCATTAATTTCAGTTGATACAGCGTTCCAATTTTCAGTTATTGAACAATGGAATTTTGTACTGGAAATAAGCACCAGTTTATTCGAACTCGTCGTATCTTGGTAAACCCCACGTGATAGCTGGCTGAGATTTCCATGGAACGTATCCGCGTCGTTTTAGATTTGTCGCGACGACGTCGTCGTCGACCTTTACTCGATAAAAACGTCGGCGGCAGTCGTGAATTTTTCGCTACGTCTAAATCAGTGCGCGCCAGAATGATATCGCTCGCTTCCCAGTTGCCGTCCCGATATGTACTACACGCGGCTATACAAGCCCGTATCGAAAAACACAGATGTGAGGAATGAGCGTACTCGTGTTTAATCGTGTTACGTCGTGTTTGCACAAGCATCGAAGAACTCGGCTCGCCTTGGCGGCCAATGTAGACTCAATTTTTCAAAAATGGCTTCCTTCAACGGTTCAATCCAATTAAAGATTTTCAACGCAAGTTCGTCAGAAATTCCGAGCAGAACTAACTTAGCGAAGTAAATAAATAAAGAACAATTGGCCAATAACAGGCTGCGACTCATGTTGTTGAAGAAGCTGGGATATTTGTGCCATTCATTTGAATAACACGTGAGAGACTATTCAAGTTTTAGCGATTCCAGGTGTGAATTGGCCTTTAAGCCGCGGATGAATTGGCGCGTAGTCGACGCCGGCCTATTTGCAAAATAGCAGTCGACAATTTGTGTATGCATTACTCACCGCCGCTATCTTTAATCAATTCGCGGTAATTATGCCTTATCTGCCAGCCTGTTTTTTCGGACGGCTGAAGACCCCTTTCTCTATTGATCTTTGGATTTCACGCGAACGCACGCCAGCTGGTACCTGTGTACACCCGAGAACACCGGCGTGTGAGGCGGATTATGTGCCTAACGGCACTTGGCCAGCCTCACAAACAGACTGAGCAACGAGCGATGTCTAGATTCCTATCTTCCTAATAGAATTATCATCGGGACAAATCTGTAAACTCGATATTGAACCCTCAACCAAACTGATAAGAGAATCTTGGTCGAACCACACTCGACAGGCTTCCACGAAAGTTGGCCGAATGTAGTTCCGGACAGGACAATTGAACGAGTAAGTAGATACTTGAAAGGCGGATTTCCATTGAACCTCGAAATCCCGTCTTACACTCGAGATTTGATGGCAGCGACATGCAAATTAAAGGGACACAATAAGTAAAAGGGACACACACGGCGAGAGAAATATGAGGCTCATCCCGCGAGTTGTTAGGATGCATAGTCAGGTTCGAGCGGAGTAGTCGAGTGAGCAACTGTACGCAGGGTGGTACACAACCTGCATATCCCGGCTGGCCGTTTATTTATGCGAGAGCGTTTCGAGCGCGCGGCATTTGCAATGCAAAAGCCTCGAGCGGCACGAAGGTCATTAATTATGCACTCTACGTCGCCGGGGCTGCGGTACGCAACAATAGACCTCTCTTCGCTCTCTTTCGCCCGGCGTCCTCTCCACACCCTCCTCGCTCCCGTTTTCCCTTTACACACTTGGACCCCTCCGCCCTCCGCCCTCCGCCCTCCGCCCTCCGCTCACCCGTTCGCCCGGCGATGTCCTTACGGGCACATCGCGCTCGCCACCGCGTGCAACTTTCAGTTACGAGAGCCACTCACTTCCGTGGGGAGTCCGGCGGCCCAGGAATTTTTTCCAGGCCTGGACGCGCCGCCCTGGCCCCACATTGTCTTGTCCTCCGGAAAGGGCTCGTCCCTCTCCTTTTGTCTTACACACCGGCATTCTACGCTTTGGCTCTCTCGAACAGCACCGGCAGCAGTCCACTTTCCTCGGACGGATGCGACGCAGGCCACTTTTTCGAGGGAGGCCGTCAGCTGCTGATGAGCGCCGGCTCTCGGCCAATGTTATGCTGGCCAGTTTTCGAATTGGTGCTTGGTAACAGGCTCGAACTCTCCGTCTACCTGCACGGAAATGGAATTAGTGAACTAAGTCAGATTCGAATATTAATAAATAACTGCCTTTTTAAAAATATTTTGAATCACCTTTTAAATAAGAAAGTAATTTGCAGAAATTTGGTTTGAATTATGGTTTGTGTTAATCTAGTTTCTGCTGCTCGGGGAAAGTTGGTAGTTAAAAAGCTTCTTGAATCTTTGGAGTTTCCCGAGCGTCCATCATTACGCAGCGCGCCTTCCAACTTCCGAGCATGTTTTCGAGCCGGTGCTGTGAATTTGTGAGACTAGAAACTCGCTGGCATCTCGTGGAACACGTTAAACGGGCCGCGCGCGGTGAAAAAAGGTCGAAGAGAAGGCCAAACTTTTGGCTCTTTATTGTGTCGGCTGCAAAATTACCGGAAGCCGGCGCACTGCAAAAGTTTCCTTCCGCTCGCCTGCGCCGTCGGCTGCGAACTGAGAAAATTGCTGGAATCGGCGAGCACTGTTCGCCTCTGCCTACAAACTGTCATTTTATTAAATATTTATTGGCAACAGTTCACTAGCATTCAAGCACGTAACTTTCAAGCATTTAAATTCTCACATGTTGATGAGTTCTTTAAACACACGTTGGTTCATTCAGCTGCTTTCTTAAATGGAGGGAAAAAACGACCGAAGACAAAGCGGCAAGGTAGCGTGTGCGTCTTCCTTTTTAGGCAGTCTGAGATGGGTTCTTGCGTGAAACTTCCACCGGTGAACCCGCACCTGTCGCCTTCCACCTGATTTCTTTATATCTTCTCCCCTCACCGGCGTCGACCTATTTTTTCACCCGAAATCAACGGGTATTGCTAATGACAAGGCGACCTGCCTCCCGTTTCTCTCTGGCTCTCATTCATCGACTTGTGTTGCGTTACATAAACACTGAATGGAATACTAGATCATTGAATCATTCAACAAAAGGTAATCTCATCAAAAAGTTTGTGCTAATAATTTCTATTATTGCATAATTAATTTGACCAACTTTCCACCCTGTCCAAAATGAGTATTTCTGTCCGTAAATACAGTCATTCACAGGAACCTGATTTAAATTCGTGCCAATATTTCCGATTGTCGTGTAATTAATGTTGCCAAGACGAGTACTTGTGTACGTAAATACAATCATGTACATGCAAGAGATTTAAATAAAGCAGGCTTCTGTGGAGTATCAGTGTCGCAGTGCCCACTGACATATCTCTCAGGATTACCGAGAAGGTCAATCACCTACAGAAATCTGTTCACCTATCTGCGCTTCCTCGTTACGCAATGCACATGGAGAGCGGGAGTGGCGGCTTGGCGGCAAGTAGTCCATGAAATCGGAGGAACGAAAGCACGCGTGGCGAAGGATGTGGCCGCGCGCCGCGCCGACACCCGAGTCTGCTTTTCCGCTCGACAGGAACGCCTGCTCGTGTTCCAGCGGGGCGACTTTCTTCGCCGTGAACTCAACACTGCCTCCTGCTCTCCACGCACACATGCAGGCCTTCTAATCTCGTGCAAACTTAATTACCGGCCGGCCGTGCCCCCGCTTGAAACAGTGCGAGCGGGCAGCGTGTCCTCTCCGCAGCCGCATAAATCGTACCTGTCGCCGAACCTTACTATTGGCAGAGTCTTTCCTTGTCCTCTTTCGATCTATGTACATACTACTAGTTCTCTCTCTTTTTCTCCCTTTTTCTCTATCATTCTTTTGCTCTTTAGCTCTCCTACTAGTTCTTTCCGTCTACATATATTTGCCCTTATCTCTAGCTTTCAGGCTCTATCATTAGTTCTCTCTCTCACACTGGTACTAATTTTCTTTCATTCTTTTGCTAAAGTTTAGAACTTCCACTATTTCTTTCTCTCTATTTGTCATTATCTCTACCTTTCCTGTTCCACCACTAGTTCTGTCTTTATTTCTCTTCCCCTCCGCCTGTACAACTACAGTTGTTCCTTTGCTCCTCTTCCTATCTCTCCCCATCTCCGTTGATCCTCTCCGCAGCTCGATCAGTCTGCTCCGTCTACCTGGCGGCTCGGCTCACTGGCCAACGCCACGGCAACAAGCACGGACGAACGATCCTTCCTGGCAGTACAGTTATCCGTGATATACGTGAAAGCAACTCGTGAGCTCGCACAAACCGGCCCCGCGCACCACGTCTGCCTACATCGGTTTTCTTGTCTCGCTGCTAGAAAACTCCCGCCCTCCGCCCCTCGTGAATCTCATCGCCCCTTTACCGTCACGTTCCTTGGGATGTACCAGCGATGGCAGGAATGAATTAGTAGCTCGAGCCCGCCGGACAACGGAATCGGAGAACAGGGAACCGATGCACTGTTTGTGACAGCATGGGAGTCTGCTTGGAGCTGGAGTTTGATGGAGATGTAGTGGAGTGCGGGGCTCTGACCTCGTAAATGTACACTCCTCGGTGGATTGTTTATCGAGTTATTACTTGAGAGTTGGCGGGAATTACCAGTTTCATAACATTATCCAATAGTTGGTTTTAGAGAAGGAATTCCTGAGGTGGTTTGAACACGTTCCAGTCCAGTTTTTCGGATTCCGACTAACTTCTGCTGGCAACTTTTTGCTCGAAGAAAGTTGTACTCAACATTCCTGCGTCGGAGCATTCCCGTAACCGCATTATTAAAGTTTGAACTTTGTTAATTCTCGTAGAGTCACTTAGTCGATTGTAGGCAACTTTCTCTCCTAGATTTCCAATATTGCCTCGAGGAAATCCTATCTCGAAACAAGACTCTCGTTCCAGTAGAGTTTACTCAGCGATCCGTCAATCAGGCATATTGATGATTCAGCATATAAAAGCGCGTGCACTTCCTCGAGTTCCTTTCGCCGGGCGAGACGGAAAAGTGGAGTGCGCGCGGCGAATAGACGGCGAGCTCTGTTTCATTAGTGGCGTCTGCGGTTTACGGGAAGGTAATTGGGTTAAGTTGTGTGTCGGCTCACGATAAAGATTGCACTCGTGATCCCTCGCGCGCTGCTATTACTCGAGCTGTATAATTTCTCCCGGCCGAGCTCGTATTCAATCTGTCGGCTAATCGAATTACCCAACGATATCTGCGCCAGCCATTATTGCCGTGGCTCTACGACCCTCCGGAGAGAGGAGCTAGTTTCCTAGATCTCGCCTTGGTGCTCCTTCCTTCTCCTTCTTCTTCTCTTTCATCCTCTTTCCCTCGAACGTGAGCAGCTAATTAAAAGGATCTCTCCCGAGCGGCCTATTTACTCCGCCTATACAGTTGGGTACGCGTGGATACCTACACATATCGATTTCTTCCGATAATATCGGTTTGTAGGGAGTTGTAATTCATTGGCATAGCGGAGAGTAGAGAATGTTTTGATCTCTTGAATAGACGAAATAACCATTCGAATACTCTCGTCTCAATTAATTTAAAGAAATTGCATAAACTAATGAAGAAATCAGTATTTTTTAATTTTCCCAGATCTAACTAAGAAAGGAACATGCAGACAGGAACTGAAAGGCAGGAATGATTGATTTAAATGAATGATAGGCGAAGGCTTGCAGTCTGCATTGATAAGAGTCTACTCGCTTTTGTGGAGCAAGGGCCCAGGCCGATGGCGTAATGGCCAGCTTCTCGGGCTGCTAAACCGCTAACGTGTACGACGTTAGGCGGATTAGGTCCTGTTAGAGCGGACGGTAGCTCTAATCTCGTTTGATCATACGCGACGAACAGCCCCGGATTCCACTCGCCATCCCTTCTCTTCACCTTTCCCTCTAATCCTCTAACACTACCTATTCAGAGTGGAAAGAGGGTCGTGGAACCGTTAAAAAATGTTTACTCAGTACTAACAATAGTAACAGTTCAACCACTTGCATTCCATTCAGTTGAGTTCCGATTCAAGTATTTTCTTTTAAATAAGTTTGCTGAAAATGATTCTTTTATTTCTGCGACAATTTAAGTCAGGTGAAAAGTGTGGATGGAACTTAATACTTTGCGAGTAAACGCGGTGATTAGAAAGTACTTTCTCGCGAGTACATCTGAATGACAGATTTCCTTTCAATGACTCCCAAGTTTTTCCATCAGAGCCAGCACAGTGATCATGTGAGTCGGGCTTTAACCGAAGGAGCTGCTCGTAACTCGGTCGGCGACACTGCGCCACCGAGTCGGCAAGGTCGTCGATCGAGGCGCAAAGGTTACGCTACCTTTGACCGTGTCGGAGAGTGTCGCGCTGATGCAATAAATTGGATAAGAACTCGTTGGCGCGCATTGCGTAATGACGTGTCGCTTCATTTGCTCCCTCTGTGTTCGCGTCAACAACCCGTTCACGCCGAAGTCTGACTTTCAGTCGTGGCATTAGCGGCGGCCTATTGGGCCCTATGTGGATGCCTCGAGACTTGATTCTTGAATAACGCTGTTACGCAAAACGAACAAGCATAATTGGGTAACTAAAGAAACCTGAGCCTTTTTCAATGTGAATAACAATTTCAAAGGAGCTAAATTTGACATTAAAACCGCTAATAGAACATCGCTGTTTGTATTATTTTAATTTATTGGCTCTGTAAAACTGCATACATTAACATCTTTGTCTTTTAGAGTATGAACCTCTGTTGCCAGTGTAGGAGAAACGTAGAAATTTAATTTGGAGTTTAAATGGCCCGGGAATGGTCGGTAATAGAGCAGTATTGGTAGTAACTTGTAATCAATGATCCCCGCAACAATTTCGCGACGTACTTGATGATTTCATTGTGATAAGTGATGTTGCTGCGGGGCTACTTGACCCGCTATCGTCCATCAGTAATAGTTGCACTTACTTAACCCTTCCGCTATTACCGCTACTCCAGATCTAAATGAATGCTACTTGCCAACTTAGACTCTCTTAGGCTTCTCTTCGATCGCACTTACTCAAGTGCTCCGCACTCAGGGCGAGTATTAAAAAGCCTCACTTGCCATTCGCGTCGCAGAAACAAGTCGGAAAACAACCAACTGGAAGTGCCTGGGGCAACAAATACGCGCGCAACTGTTATTAGCAAATCTGACGACACTGAGTGCTGGAACTGCAGTGTGTGTCTGATAGGATATCAGGGGAAGAGCTTGTTCGCCGATATTTACTGACCTTTAATGATGAACATGTCTATCGTTCCCAGTCTTTCCAGCGGCGTGGCGTCGATCTTTGTATGTCGGCCGGCGGCGCAGACATGTGCACCGGCGATGCCCGTAAATATTCAGGAGGAAGCGCTGAAGTCGCAGAATTTAATATTCATTGGGCCGGCGAGCGGGGCGAGGCGAGTGGCGGCGCAATCTTATTTAAATTGGTAAAGAGTTCCCCCGGAAGAATTGCGAACGAGGCTTTGATTACCGGCTATTACTGGCGTGCCATTGATCCGTCCACTCCCGCCGGCAGTAGTGCACTCAATTAAATCAAGAATCCGCGCGAGCGCCGCTCTGCCGATTTAATTGGAGTAAGGCCCGGCGACTACTCCAGCCACGGCCGGCCCCCTCGATCCTGTCCCAATTATTGTTTTACGCCAGACTGTTACGCGGCTCGATTCATACCTTCACTGCGCGCCGAGGAAATTGCACTGAAATCAGATTATAAAAATTGATGCGTGAATTGCTGGGAATCGGGTATCCTTGGCTTGTAATATTGTCTGGAATTATATCAGACCGTTAATCGAACTCAATCGAGTTTCATTACTGAGAAATCGCAATACGCGAAAATTCCAATCAAAAGTAGAAACACAGAATGGGCAAAAAGCAATCGGTCTACACTCGAAACTCGTCGAGTTCCCCCTCCGGAATGCCGCAGTTCTCCGCTCCTCGTTCTCCGAGCATTTGTTTGCCGGTTGGAGGGATTTTTTCGAACGGAACGGCGGTGCGTGCCCAGCCACAATTGGCAAATAAATCGCCGGAGCGTCGAGCGACGTCGGCGTTCGATCAGCGCTCGACGAGCGGCGGCGAAACTATCGCTCGGCATCGAGAAGTAATAACCAGCTGTTAGAAGACTACCAACTACCAAAGCGGGCTGGGCCCGACCGCGCAGCATCGCCAATAAATAATTCATGAACCGGTAAAGAGAAGCGAGCGAGCGACTGGTTGGCGGGCGGCTATTATTCCCTCGGCAGAGATATTCGTGCGCCGAATAATTTTCATCGCTCTCGCTCCGGACAGCAGGGGGAGGAGGAGGATTTCACCATGGAATTTCTATCAGGTCGAGTTGTTTTGCCTTATTAATCGTGATAATAAAGCAGCGCGCGCGCGCGCGCGCTTATTTGGGGCGCTGCCAGTGTCGAGTAATAATTTCAAATGCCAGGGGAAAAAATTGGGGGGAATTTGGTGGATGGCTAAGTAAATCCCTCGGGAAAAAACGGATTTTGCTGATTTTCAACGGAAAATTCGACGGCGATTCGGGCTCCGGGAGCTTATGCCAGCTACGGCTAAATGGAATTATATTCGTATTCCCGCACTGGTCCGCTAATGTATTGCGGACATACCGAACGGCGCGTGCACTGACAGAGAGATTGTGACGGGTATTTTGTTCGATCTAATTCTCGGGATAATTATGGCGGCATGTGTTGAATTTCTAGCAGACAATCGGTTTTTCGATAAATATGAATTTTCATTTCGAACTTTCATGCATCAGGTATTTTATTAATCGATGTTAACCAAAGAACATTTAATTCCAAGCAAAATTGACATGAACTCCGGCAGACCCTTAAATCTGTAACCAACGAGAGCAATCAGCGGACGTGGAAATAAAAGGACGAGTCTCCAGGAAGATTTAACTCGAGGGATTCCCGAAGTCGGATTTGGCGAGGGTCTTCCGCCTCTGCTCCACTTTGTTTTCCGGGCGTTAGCTTTCAATTCTGCGGTGCGGGGAATTCCGGGGGTGGCGAGGGTGGTTGAAGTCGTTCTCGGTGAGGATGGCTGGAGAAATGCGGATAGTCAGCAGGTCTCCATCGCCTGCTGACCGGGCACACCACGTACGTCCATAGGAAACCGTCGAGAGTTCCTCGACAGCCGCGTCAGCAAGTCCTGTACAGGCCGGTTCTCTCTCTCGCTCTCGTTCCCTCTGCTTCTGCTCATCCGTCTCTCCACCTTCATCTTGGTTATACTAGGGAGTCGTTGGGCGAACTTTCCCGGGAATTTAATGCGGCCCCTACTACTTGGGAAATGGCTCCTGGATTTTCCGCCTGGGTAACTGTCGCCGTTTCCATCCCTCGGGCCCCTCTAATGGTTGTATTAGTCGAACTGCTCGAATTAATTGTCCAGGAATTGAAATGAGCCCTCACTCGCGAGCGGAGCGAGGCTAGTCCTGGCAATAATTGGAAATTCGAATTGCCCAGCGGCAAATCACCCCGGAAATTCTATTAAACTTTTTCTACTCGGGACTTTTCGAATGTAAACCCTGGCAAAAATTGGATTAGGCGCTGGGAGGGATATGCGGTTGGACAATGAATACGAGAAACTGGCGACTCGGAATATCGACGCGCCGAAGAATGCAAGCTGTCGAGGGCCGACGAGGATTCTATCCGGAAATATTGGAGAGCACAGCATTGCGAGCGGGGGCCGATGCGTTTTCAAGTGGCTCGGAAACGAACGCAATCGATCGGGACTGCGAGCGTCTCCACATTTTGTAGCGGCAGATGAATGAGAGGGGGGATGGGGAATCATTTGTGACATGGCTCGAACCACCATCGGCTTCCCATCGCTCTCGACGTTCCGGCTCCACTTTAATTGAGGCTCGATATCTCCGGGCAGACCGGCGGATACACGATTTCAGTGGGGACGCCAGTTTTTCTGGCGGTTGCCGCAATTAAAACCCCCGCGAGATACACTCAAAGCCTCGAGGATAAAAGTATTCGTGCAGTAAAAGTGGAATAATAAAAACAGCTTCTGTATTAAAATTAATGTTCTTTTATGTTATCTTGTTCTAGCAATTTTGATAAACAACGGTTTATTTTATTTTAACTTATTCTCAGTTGAAGTTTAAAGCATAATTCGTTATCAATCGGTTGTACTGATCGAGCATCACCTGCCTTTTTAATCGCCGGATTTCGAATAGCATCGTGAATCATAGATGGCACACACGCACGTACACACGGAATATAAAAGATTATTAAATATCGTTATCGCCGGGTGTCTTGAGTGTCTACGGTGCCGGTGTAAAGAGATCCGCAACAGATCTGGTTCCTCCTGCTCGCCCGTTATCGCCTATTATCTCACCCATTATCTGTTTGCCTGGCGAGAGTCTAAATACATATGTGTCTACTCTTACACGCGCCGATAAGATAGCGAGCGCGCGCGCGCGCGCTATTTCGCGCTCCCCATAGGCAAACAGGCCTCATGGAATTCGGTTTTTACATGGGTCGACCGGTTGCACCTTTCTTTTTGCTTCAAACGTTGGTTGGGAATTTTTTTCAGTTCATTTCTTGGGACAGAACACTTGTTTATCTAATTGTTCAGTGTTAGGATAGAAGTGTTTAATGCGCTGGGAACTTGGCGCAGAGTTTATCGGAGCAACGTTTCGTACCTTGGCAGCGATTATAGAAATCGATTATTTTCCCAGCAATACAGTAACCGATTGTCAGCATGGGCGAACGTGACGCCGTGGTTTCCTGCCGACCACGAGGATCGTTTCGCATTTCTAATGATACTCGTGGTATACTCGATCGTGGTATTCCTTTATCCGGCTAGATGTGCACTGCTGGCCGCGTGCTCTGTCGCTTATTATTTAATATTCTATTTCGAGAAAGGAATCGGAGATTTAATAAGAAAAATCTTGAAATGAAACTCGATACCGTCACTTCTGTGTAAAGTCCGATACTTTCGATTCAATCTGTTTTGTGATAGTTTCGATGTCGTTGTCACAAAATCATTAAATCAAAGATCGTTCGAGAGATGCGGAACAGTCGCGCTTCCTCCGGTCATTCATTCACTGGCAAAATTAAGCGTGGCACCGCGTGCCCCGAAAGGTTAGTACCAGCCATCCGTGCTGATAGCAGATATCAACGGAATTAGACCGTCGAAACAACACTGCTAGCCTGCCTCCTATCAATCCTTATCTCTCCCTACGTGCAGTCGAGCGAAGAGACTCCTGTTCTCATTTAATTTTCGCCATACTTTACGTGATCCGCGCGCCTCTTATCTCGGCGTGCGTGTGTCGGCCACATTTCTCTCGACACGTGTATTTTTGGCACGAGCCCGCCGATATCGCCAATTGGCACGTTGTCAGTGTAATCCGCGTGTATCTGCTAATCACGCGCTCTCGTACGATGAGTCATCATCGATTCGAGTGCTCGACCTGTCGAAAAGCGCCCACTTTTTTTCAGCCTGCGTACAGCCATTCATAGAAATATTTTGCCCGGTTTTTAATTCCTGGAAATTGCCATTGAAAAGTTAGCCGTTTTTATTGGTCGAAAATCTTAGTAGAAATCCGTGTGCAATTGTTTCCGGATTATTGCAATCCGACTGCCATTGAAACGCCATCGAGAGGATGACTCACGCGTATTTAGGGATCCCGTGATATCCTTACGGCTCTATCGCCGACGCAATCTGGTGCCCTAAGTTCCAGTCGGGAGCTCTTCCAGGAACAGGGCGAGGATGACATTGTTGCAGAGATCGAGAGTCCCAGAGGTACGGGAATCAAGAGGCTCTAATCCTCCAGTAAAGTGTCCGGCGTCCGCCTTTCGTACTTCGAATGCTCAAATAAACGGCCCAAGCAGAAATGCCCCCTGATCGCAGACGTTCCTTAGAGCTTCCCATTTAAACTTTGTATCTCTCCGAGCTTTCCATGCCAGGATGCGAAACTCAAAATACTCTTATCTGCAATCATTCATGTCATCTCTGCTTCTTTTTGAGTAATTTGCACACGTTATAATGAAAATTGTTCAATTTATTAAATTTATTCAATTTGATGAGAAACCAGTTCCGCGGTTTCCAGGGGGAAAAGTCATTAAAGTCAGAACTTTCGCAAGTGACTGTACGCGAAACGAGCCGGTTATAAATCAGGCTGATAACGGGACGAGGATGGTCTGCCTTATTACGAATGATAAAGCCGACGGGCGGATATCAGGCGACAAATGTTTATCGCGCATTTAATATTCCCGGCTGACGTTCGATGACCGATTAACCGGGGCTGCTCCGGACCTTTATTGCTCTTATCGTTGCGTTGGAATTTTGATAGGGACTCTGACGCGACTGCTAATTATGCCGGCTGTAATTATAGAACCAACCTTTTCTCCCTCGTGACACGTCTACAACAGGCTCGTACCGGCACCGTCGTTGTTTATTAAATGGCCTTTGTTAACCGATGCTCTGATAAGGAGTGCGATCGTACATGTCGATTGATTTCCAATTGATCAATTTAATTTTTAAGTGCTGAACGTGCTACCTGATAACACGAAGTCAATATTGGTACGTTAATTAACCATTTTGCCAGATTATGAACTTTATTAACCATCTCATATTTCAGTCACAAGAGAGCTATTTTCATAAAACAGTGACGTTCGTCAGAAATAAATGTAGAGCCTGCAACAGGAATGAATAAAAACCGAAGAAAGCTCCCCATAAATTTCCACATTTTTAATTGCCCCCGAAAAAAAAGGACTTTTGACAGAGTCTAATGAATGCGCTCGCCATGTAAACTGGATTAACTGGATTTGCAGAGCGCACAACACATTACGCGGAGCTTGCGGGGAAAAAGGAGCGTGAGTAGATTAATCGCGCTGCAAAGCAGGGGATTATGCGCGAGTGCAAAGGCAGAGTGGGCGGAGAGAGGCTTTAACTCCACTCGCAAATGACGAGGAGCTCGTGTCCTCCTTTGTCGTAACTCGGATCGATCGACACGCGCAGCCTGCCAACCACCCCCGCGTTAATCTGCACAACCCTTTCACGGCCTTCCGACGGTAAATAATGAACGGCCGAATGTCACAAGGTTCTCTCGGTTGCCTTTGCTGATGCCGATGCCCCCGGGGAGCCCAGGGCGCCGCCCATTGTCATGGGGTGCGCTCTGTGAAAGGGTGAAATGTGGAGATGGCCCGGCGAACATGACGAGACGGATCTGCGGAGCGCTCGCTTCCGCAGATCAAAACGATATTCTTTCTATCTACATAGCTTCGATGCTCTCTCTCCCTCTCCCTCTCTTCTCTGTGTAGCATGTACTCGTTAAGGCAGAAGTACATGCCAGTTTTCGTTACTGCATGTCGGTTTCTGGTGGTGATTGGCTGGGGAACTTTTCAGGATGGAGAATTTAGTGATTCTGATTCTTCCCCGCGACTTTGAATTATTATGAACGTACAGAATTTTCATGAAATTTTTGCGATTCTCTCATGGTAGGCAGAAAAACATGTTTCGTGGTGGTTTCTAGCCCACTAATTCCGTACGAAATCTTAGCTTTGAAAAAATAGGAAGGAAATACCTTGAAGGAATTTCGAGTTTTCGATGAATCCCAGACTCGTCTGAATTGTCAATAAATCGACATTTTGAGCACACAAACTAAAATTCCACGCGGAATCAGTACACGAAAGGCCGTTTATCGCACGTGTACCTGGGGGAGAGGACGAAGGGTACAGTTAAACAGGCGGATCGCATTGTGTTCTTGCTGATCGGCTATTTTAAGAAGGCAGGATCGCAAAAGTGCAGAACAAGCGCGCTTCAATCGCGATAGTGTGCATACACAATACCGTATTACGGCGGATATGATACGACACGATACCCAGCCGGGCTCCGATCGCAACTACCAGACAAGAACCTTTGCTCGAGTGACTCAGAGCCGGGCGAAGTTGTTTTGCTTCGACTGCGCTCGATCCCTGCGCCGCGTATGGGCACGTACAAGCCAGCCACTGCCAAAGACTTCTTGTTATCTATAAATTACAATATCGAGCAGTGCACAATGATCTGCATGCATATTACTCTTATCAATTTCATAAAGTCCAACTGTGACACAAAACAACAATTCTGCAACTAAAAAGTCGCAAATTACCATTGAAAAATATACCATTAAATGCTATATCATAAAAAATAATATACCAACAAAGTATAGCAATGAATACCATTGAATTGTAAGTTAAATCAGCAGAAAGGAAAGATTCACTAAAGACGTTATGAATTAAAAGCCTCTTTTATGTGCGCAGTCATAATTAATAGGAACTGTTGTTTTGTGAATGATTTCTGCATCCAATTATATAAATTAATCGAAAGATCACTGGTTAAAAAACAGCATGAAAGCGTGTATAAAAGATCGATGTCAGGAGAAGCACGACATGCAATAAGTCGAAGGAAAGGATCGACCGATGACGCGGCGCAGCCGTCATTTGCTCGGGGCCCGATTAGCATAGCGAACCATCATCTTACGCAGGCTATAATTAAAGTCGAGTCCCCGCCAGCCACGGCAGCTTCCTCTCCATTCTTTCCCGTCGAGAGAACCCAGCCGCCGATCTCCATTTGCGTTTCCTCCCGGCGACCTTGACACGGACTCCAAGAAAAATGCATGCGCCGGCCGCAGACATCCTTTTTCCACTGGTTACGAATCAGACGTGTCTACAGGCTCTCTCAAAAATGCATTAACATTCGCGAAATTTTACACTGCAAAATAATTGATTTAAATTGGTAAAACTACAATTCTGAAATAACCGATCTACGTAAATGGATACAAGAAATTATTTCAGGACTATAAAACATGTATATTCAAAATAGTTTTTAGAACCTTAAGTGTTTGATTTGAGACTTTATGTTTTTTGTATGAGTTTGGATTGGAATCGAACATTATTTGTCGATGCTATATGTTTTTTCGAGTTGTCTGGTCGAAACCGGTTGAAAGCCGAGCGGCTAACGGACTGCCCTATACTTTTGGATCCACCTGTGCACGTAGAGTGCAGGGCCTATGTACATATAAGCGTCAGAACACGCGAGAAGAATGCGTGATTAGCCGTGTCGTGCAAGGAATGCTTTGTCACCGAGTGAGCCGCTTTTTCAGCTGGGAGTGATTGCACGATAGAGTCCGGTTAATTCAGCACTCGCAGGCTTTCCGAGTGAGCATTGCCGGCTTCTTGCACTCTCGTTCCCGGGAAATCATTAATGTAATTGGTCTTGTACGCGTTTCTTGCGCCGCTATTGTTTGCCCGCGTGCAGTGTTTCTTACAATAGCACGCTCGCAGGTCCCCGACTGTCTTCCCGATGGATTTACCGTTCCTGAATGGGCTTTTAATTCTTTTAAAGCGCTATTTATTAGCCCCGAGAAACTCGTGTGAACCTCTCGCGCGGTTTCCCAGTGTACAACTCGAGCGTAAATAAACTAATGACTAAACATCGCGGGAATTTCCAATGTCAGACTTTTGCCTCGAGCCACAAGTGGAATTTCAAATTCAATAAACTTAGAATAACTCGACATAGCAAAAGATAATGCAGCAAGAATAACTGCAATTTTAAATAGAGTTATCATACAATTATTCGGACAGAATTACATTATAGATTCTACTTCATGCTAATTAACATTTGCAAACGAGCATTCCACTGCGTTCGGTAACCAAACATGCATGACCGCCGGTGTCCACGGAAGATTGCGCTTGCAACTTCGTATTGAGAATTGCGAGGGTTCATCCCAGCGCTGCCGTGTAACGTCAGATTCAATAGTTACACTGACAACAGGTTTGCCGGGGCACGTAGCAAACGGACATGCAGATGGAAAGAGAGAGAGAGAGGGGGGGCAGCAGCAGCAGCAATCTCCTGGGAACGGTCCCGTGAAGTATGCACAACCGGTCCGGTATTTGCTCTTCAAACAATGGTTCGCCAGAGTACCGCGTGTCCTTGTAACGGTAACCATATCTCTCTCGCTCGGTCTCCTGCACCCCCGGCCGGATCCATTGTCACGAAAGTTGGTTATTATCGCGGGTTATGGCACACCGAGACAACATCGCCGCGGCCAACGAACATATCTGATTCGTTAATAATCGCTGGTCAGAAACTGCGTGCAAAGGCGCCACCGAATCACGCTCCTTCCAAGGAAATTGCACTATGACGTGCCGGTCGCTTATTATCGACGAGACATTTGCAATATGCGCTGATATAAAAGTTCGCAGCAAATTGTTGAAGTTTAAAACTGAAACTACTTCTACTTTAAATATATTTAAATTGAGATACCATCGAAGCCATGAGAGTTAGGAAGAAAAGCTATTAACGAAAATTGTAAGTCTTGACAGGCACCACAAGTTCACTATTAAACTTTTTTCGGTGTGCCTGACAGCTTCCGAGATACAACTCATTAAAGTCTATCTAAAGCAGAGGTTTTAAAAACAATTCCTTACACGTACGACTCTTGCATTTGACGTGCTTGTTCATTGTCCACGAGATATTTGCAATCCGCGCAAATATAAAAGTTCGCAACAAATTATTGAAGCATAAAACTAAGACTACTTCAGCTTTAAAATTATTTTAAATTGAAGTCCCATCGAAACCATAAAAGTTGGAAGGAAAACTTATTACCAAAAATTGTAGATGTTGAAATGCACTACAAGTTCACTGTGAAACTTTTTTCGCAGCGATTAACAGTTTCCAAGATTCAACTCGTTGAAGCCTCTCCAAAGTAGTTGCACGGATGACCCGCGACTATTATTAGATCGAAAGCGTCTCGGAATCGCCGCTGGTTTCCGAGGAGCGAGTGTTATTTTTCCGAGGAGATTAATGAACGACTGAGGAGTGGATTACAGAGGCGGAAAACCCCAGCGCGGGTAGAAGTACGTTATCGGTCCACGGTTCTCGACGCGCACGATAGTACCGTATCTGCTCCGGATGGAGGACGTATCAGCGAGGCTGTCGATAAAGCCGCTTGCGCTAATCACAGAGTTCACGTCTCCGATCGACGTGGAAGTTGTTCCTTTGAAAACCGCATCCACTCGTCCGCTACATTCTGCCTTTGCTTACGCTCATCGACTATTTGTCGCGAACCGCGTGCTTCGCCAGCAGATTGGCAGTGCAGAAAATAGTCAAAAATTAATAGAACAAATCCAATTCCCAACCATATGGTAAAGTGAAATAGGAACACACTTATTATTTCAATTACAATCCCCGAACAACGAAAATAATAAATTAAAATATGTGAGGACTTAATTTACTTTCCAATTGCAATAAAAGTACATGATAGAAGTCCATTCGAGTATATTCCCACGGTGGTAAAGCGTAAGAGGCGGTGCCGAGTGCTAAGAATCGCCAGCGAGAGGAGCCGCGAAAGTGATTGGCAGTATTGATTGAAGTAGGTGTCTTATGTTCCGCAGAGAAACATGCAGTCGGCCTCGATGGCGTGGAACACGTTTATCCCACTGCCGCCGCCAGGAAGCCGGAGTCACGGGGCACCGCATTCGGGGATGAGCGCGGCGCATGCCGGACACCATCATCCAGGACCAGGTGCAACGACGGGGCATCCAGTGACTGTTGCTCAGCAACAGCAACGCGAACGAGAGGAGCGAGATGCGAGGGACCGAGAAAGAGAACGGGAACAGAGAGAACGAGAAAGGGAACACCTGGCGGTGGCGGAGAGGCTGCACAGACAGGCTGAGGCCAGGGATCATGTCGCGGCACAGCAGAGAGCTGCTTATTATGCAGCAACTGCACCTCCGACTCAACAGGTACATCCTCTTTCGTTAACGCAAGAATTCGTGTCTCCCTCGCACACCGGAAGTGTACATTTCTAAGGAGCTTGCGTCACAGGCCTCCGGGGTTAATGAGTAGGAGGGTTCCTCAGTCTTCAGTCGGGCTTAATTGAAGGAAGGTTCAAAAGAGGGAAATTAGATAGGATTTCGTTGAGTGAAAGTTTCGATTACTTATTGTGTGGGTGTGTTGTTGTTGCAGGTGTCTCGGCCGTCGAGCGTACCTGGAAAAGTCGACTACCCACCACCACCGGCGCACTCGAGGACGTCCAAGTCGTCCCTTCCGGTCGGTGGTCTTCACGAAAAGCCGCCACCTGTGGTAGGGCCTCCACACAGTTCTCTACCAAAGGCGGAGCCGAACGTCAGTTTGTTCAGTTACTCGACATACCAGCCGCAACCGTCGTACATGCACGAGATTAAGCTCAAGAGCGATCTTGGGCAGTCGCACAAGCCGATGGGGAGCAAGAGCGGTCTGGCCGGGGGCCTTGAGCGGGACCACCACGGGAGGGAAGTGATGCAGAATCAGTCGAGCATGCTGCAGGATCACAAGAGTTCGGTGATAGTGAAGAACGAGGGTCGGGAACTACCGAAGGCCCCGGCGCCCCAGCAGCACTCGCCGAGTCCGAAGATGATGCCGTACCTAAACGTCCAGTCGGTCGCGCCGCAGCATAAGCCAACCGCCTACGAGTACAGGAGTCCCACGCAGAGTCCGCATCATCTTCATCACCTGGACGGCCTGCAGCAGGGGAAAAGTTTACCTCAGAGCCACCACAGGAGCAGTAGCGGGCAGACCACCACCGCCCAGCTGCCCAGCCCACACGGCCACCCGGCGCACTCGCACAATCGGCAATCACCACACGCTCAACAACATCCACACCAGCCACCGCACCCCTCGCCCCCGGAGCCGCGCTATCTGAGCAGGCCGGAAGCGGGCTTACCTTACGCCACGGCGAAAACCTCTTATCCGTACCCACACTCGCATCCGCCCACGGCATCGCCGACGTCGCACTATGCGGCGCCGGCGGGTTCGAAGCCGAAAGTAAGCAGCCCGGCGCCGCCGCACATCTACGGCAAACCGAATTCGGGTATCATGACCGGGACACCAGTGTGCAGGGCCTCGGAGCCGGCGGTGGCGGCGCCGATACCCTTGACCTCGAAAGCCGGCAGCTCCCCTTACCAGCAAGTGCCTCATCATCACGGGGCGCCGCCACCACCTCTGCCACCACCCGCGCACAGCAGTAGATCCGTCTACGACTCTAGGGGCTTCGCTGGCTCGATGCCGGCAGCGAAACTCCCTCCGCCACCGTTGCACGGCTCACCACCCACCGCGGCATCGGCCCCACTCTCCAGGCCGATCGCTCACCTCGGCCACCACCCGACGCAGCACCAGCAGCCGGGCCAGACGATGCCGCATGCTCAATCACAAATCACCGCGTCCTTCCAAACCCAGCCGTTAGACCTAGGTGTCGAAAGATCGGGCTCGCCCAAGAGGAAAGCGCCGACGCCCTTGCTCAGTGACAATCCAGGACAACCGGTCTCCCTCGAGGTCTGCAAGAAGCGCAGGATCGAGGAGCCCCAACCCATGTCCTTACAATGCGTCGGCCCACCTGTCCTCTCGAGAGTCAGCGAGCCCAGTCCGCTGATAGCCTCGGCGGCGACCTCCATCACTACCGTTGTCAATACAGCCGCGTTACTCGCTCAGCCGAATAGTCAGGCGCAAGAGCGTACAGTGACAGCGGCTAGCCCGGCGCCGAGAACTGCCAGCGGGGATGGCTCGGTACGCCCGGCTAGCACGGGCAGTGTTAGCTCCTTCAACCCAACGGTAAGCGCCGCACCAAGTCCAGCGCCTATGCCCAGTCCGGCGCCGTCGACGGTGCCTAGTCCAGCACCTAGTGCGCCCGGCACGCCAGCCAAAGCCAATCCAAACACTGCTGACAGCGAGAAGTCCAACAGTCCGGCACCGAGGCCTCCCAGCAGCAGCAGCTACCCCGTTCACAAGCTGAAGAAGGCTTGGCTACAAAGGCATTCGGGCGAGGACGGCACCGAGGACACCACCGGTATGGTTGGCAGTGGATCCTGCGTGACTTTACCCCTAAATATCTCCCAAGCTCCGTCTCAACCGCTTAATAATAAGGAACGAGACACCACCACCTCGAACACTACCACCAACACCGCCACCACATGTTTGCCCAGTGCCGTGAACTCGATTCACAATATCGGTAGTATGGCGGTGAACAGTATCAATAAGACTAAAGTGACCAATAAGAGCGGCCGCAAGCCGGCAAATAAAGAATCCCTCAATGGACACGCCACCGACACGAAAACCATCCAAGAAGACTCGTCCAGCAGCGACCCGGAGAGGAAGTCGCCGCCGAAAAGAAAGCCACCCAAGGTATCTATTTAGACGAGCTGTATACGTTGAATTTCTGTTATCCCATGGCTGTGCTTTTACGCGACCGAGTGTATTGGCAAGACTGGTAGAAATATTCGCTACATAGTTGAGTAAAGATAATGCATAGAGCTATGTTGTATTATATCACTTGTTACGAAAGATTGCCGGGCAATGGGGCAATGTGTTTTTGCTGCTGATTGATTCTTACTTTGCCATCTTAGACGAATCTCGATGTGGCTATCTGTTTTTGCTTCAGTGTTTCAATGTTACTTTACGGATTAAACAGAGCAGAGTACATGTATGTCATAGTGTATTTCTCGTTTGGATTTCCAATGGATTCTATGGTTACTGCTACTTTACGTGTACTTTGTTGCTGTTGCACTGTATCGATGTATGCTGCAACCAAGCTGTTCAGTGTCTCTTATAGATCAAATCTTGTATGCTTTACACTAAATACACTATGGTTTTTTAAACTATCAATGAACCTGTACTTCACATTCACACAATACGTTAAAATCGTACAAAAGTCTTCTGCACTCTCAACTTCTGTAATGCCAAGTGTTGGAACTAAATGACCGTTGGTCGACGCACAGTGTCGGTGTGTTTGAATTTCGCGCGGTCGCACGGGGCGTTCGAATTGGAATTGGCCAGGAAGGTTGGCGGCCATTTTCCTGGCACAGTCGGTTACAGACGTACGAGGAGGAAAGGTGGTCGAACTTTTGCAATTGGAAGAGTGTTTTCGTTACATAAATCGCAATTTCCAACTCTCATTTATGTGCCTGACACATCCACACGGCATCCATGAGTTCAGCGAGATTCGGCGAGTGACAATGGTAAAATATCGCGTTAATCCCAGCACTTGGTGCAGCGTCGAACGCTTCTTAACCTTCCTCGGCGAACATGGCGGGATAAAGAACTTTGCCGTACCACTAATTTTTCCCACAGTTCGTTTATTGCATCATATTTATGATGTGTTGGTTGTGGCGCAAGCATTAGTTGATAAAGGGAGATTCCTTGGTCTAAAAAATTCGGGAGATTCGTGTATTTTCGAAGCACTTACCGGGTGACGAAACTTTGACCACGTTTTCACCGCCCAACCGAGTGTTTCAAAGTAGTTGAGTTTTGCTTTTACAGAGCTACGTTCGCTATTCTGTAATGTTGACCGTTGAGGTTTACGATATTCGAACATGGCTTAGAACCATTTATATGTTATTTACACAAATCACATCGGTTTATGTATTCTCACACTGGTGTTCGCACGTAGCATACACACGTGTTTCGCTATAAAGGCATTCTCAGGGCGACATTGTTGTTTATATTCGTAGTTTAAGTGTGGTGCGTTCCTAGGCGACTGCTAGTGCAGAGAGCTATGTAATACTTGAAGACTGTAGTTTTAGGCAGTAGCTACGGCCAGAGCATGAACTTCCTGACTACTTAATAATCTGTGCACTGTGGTAGGTAAAGCGAAAGAAGGGCGCCGCACGGAGACAACAAACGGCAGCAGAAGATCAACGTAGGCGAAAGGAAGAGAAGCAAAGCGGCGGTGCAGGTGGAGGCAGTGAGTCTAGTAACGAGAGCGAGGCTGGTTCGGCGAGTGACACCAGCGAACAGCTGGGCTCAATTCAACCCGCGTCACGGGTGCGACATACCACGGCCAATTCCAACAATTCCTCGGGAAACGGTTAGTTGACGTAGCTTCTTGTAAATGGACTTCCCATCAGGTGAACTAACTGTTCACTTGCAGGGTAAGTGGCCCGCGTTCCATGATCATTTCACTTGACCCTCTCTATAGAGCCACATGAAAACCCCAAGAAATTCAGGAGTACACTTGTTCAATCACAATTGAAATCTGTGGTGTTTTCACCCGGTCACAAGCTGCTTTCATTAGATTGTAACTTGTGTGAGATAGTTTGGATTCCTGATATTCTTTTGGTTCACAAAGCTCTACGCATCCCTTTGTAATCCACCTCGCACACTTACCCTGTTTCTCTATGAGGATTTATTATTCATCCAATGAGAACTTACAAAATATTATTTCAAAATGATGAAACTTTATGGTTGAACAACCGTGATATGTTATTTATGAGCTTTTTAACACTGAATTTGATCATTCATCACAAACTTAAACTTGTGCTTGTTGACTTTGTTTAAATAGGTCGTATTACTTGTTTAATAGGAAATAATAAGGAACCTAGGAAACGAGGTAGAAGACCAAAGAGTACAAAAGGTAACGAACTAGGAGGCGAAGACCAACAACCTCGTCAGAAGAAAGAGCGCAGAGATGATAGTACTAGCGGTGGAAACAACGGGCCAGGTGGTAGCGGTGGAAGAGGGGATCCCTTTCGTCGGCCGCCGATATCGCAATTGAAAAAGACCGGCGATAGCTGGTTGCAAGATGGTGCCTGTTTCGAAGTCGCCCCAAAGCTGGCTAAGTGCCGAGAGTGCCGATGGACACCGAACCAGCGTTACAAGAATCTTCCTCAGAATATCTTCTGCAGATTTTATGCATTCCGTAGACTGCGGTACACCAAGAACGGACAGTTGGCTATCGCTGGCTTCAGCGACCCACACAAAGATGCATCGGAGGTAATCGTCTACATCCCTCAAGATAAAAATGTGTCCCAACTATGGGAACTTTGACTTTATGGTATGTTATCATTTTTTACAGATGGATCTTCGATTATGGTTGCCGGGGAAGGAGGGTCCTGAGTCATCGAAACAAGATGAGAAGCCGGAGAAGAACGAGAAAGACAAATCGGAAAAGAACGACAAGGAAGACCTAGACCTGGAGATGGCTCATCGATTGTTGCGACAAGTTGGCGATCAGTTTTGCGATCTATTGCATCAAGAGAAGGATGCGCTGCAACAGCACATGGCTGAAGGTAAACCACATTTTATAAAGGAAACGCGATCACTCGGCGTGAAAATCACTTGAACTATTTTTGAGAGTAAGACAACGTGTCAAACAAGTAAAACATATATTTGCATGAATGTCTCGTACAAGTCCTAAATTGCTTGTATTCATGTAAGAAACAGTAAAGACGTAGCCGTAGTATTCGGATTATTTTAATTTATGTGTAAATCAATCGATGTTCCATGGTACCTTGCCATACCATCCATGCTTTTAAGTAAAGTAAAAGATTATCAAATTCAGTTGATCAGTAACTATCCGCATGATCGCTTCGACCGTTTATTTTGTTCGCATGTTTTAACGCTTTGCATATCCACTATGTATTCCTCTTGACAGCGAGTTCGGGGCTTGTAGACGGAACCGTTGCGTGGAAGCGAGTGGTCCAAGGTGTTCGAGAAATGTGTGATGTATGCGAGACGACTCTTTTCAATTACCATTGGGCTTGTGGCAAATGTGGTTTTGTTGTGTGCATCGATTGTTACAAGGTAAGCATTACTTGTCAATTTTGCTACTATCTGGTAACAAAAGTAACAATCAATTATATGATGAAAATGTGTATATTGATTATACATGATATACAACAACATATCGAGCTTTTTAACACTGAAATTTTAATAATCGATAGGCAAAGCTTGCTTCTTGTAGGACTGGTAATTAACTTGACGATTTTTTCCCCTAGGGTCGTAAGAATGGAACGATTAAAATCTGGGGAGAGAGCGGGAAGGATAGAGACGACTTTTCATGGCTCTTGTGCACGAATCGACAAGTTCACGAGCCCGAAAGGCTAATGCTCACACAAATAATCGCTGGTGATAGTTTGGTGCGTCTCGGGCAGCGACTTCACGAGAGTAGATCTGAGTGGGGTATACCGCAGCATTGCGGTTGCTCGCTGGTCGTGCCGGCCACAGTTAATGATTATCTAAGGAATTTAGTAAAGGGTGAGACTATGCCTATTCTGAATGGAAATGTTAAGCAGGAGGTGAAGGAAGAAAAGAAAGTGAACGAATCGAACGGATCGTCGGAGAATAAATCGAACGGGGAAGATAAGAACTCACCGTTGAATTGGCTGGCGGACGTAGCGCTGCAGAATCAAGATAAAAATGAGAGTGGATCGAGCTCGGATTCCGACGAGGATCGCGACGGTAACCACTCTACATTACGAGAATTGCTGATCCGACCATCTCACAAATCAAACGGTAGTGGCTCTAGATCAAACTCGCCAACCAATAATTCCGGTAATGTTAATCTAGCCTCCGGAAACAACACTCAGAACAACGTGACTAAGTCTGGCAAGAAGTCGAAGATGGACACGCTCGACGAAGTGATATCTAGTGTGATTGAGCATAGCGTGAAGAAAGAACGGGACGGGGGAATGGACGACGAGAAGCCCCGGGAGTTGAAGCACTTCGTCAGGAGATACAAGTGGACACAGAAGGGAAGGGAACCACTGCCTATTAGAATAATGACGCTCACCGAAAGCAAAAGTCTCTATCCGGACGTACCGCACTCCTGGCTCTGCGACGGCAAGTTGCTCAGGCTGAATGACCCGAACAACCGAAACAACTACAGAATATTCCAAGACCAATGGAAACGCGGCCAACCTGTCATCGTCTCCGATGTTTCCAAGTCTCTCGATATGAACCTTTGGCATCCAGATGCCTTTGCTCGAGACTTCGGCGATGAAAAGAACGATCTTATAAATTGTATGACCGGTAACCTTGTACCTAACCAACCGATGCGCAAGTTCTGGGAAGGTTTCGAGCACTTCTCCAAGAGACTGAAGGACGAACGAGGAAATCCTATGCTGTTGAAGCTAAAGGATTGGCCGCCAGGAGAGGACTTCGCTGAATTGTTACCGTCGAGATTCGCCGATTTAATGAAAGTACTCCCCTTATCGGAGTACACTAATCGAAACGGAAGACTAAACTTGGCAAGTCGGCTACCTGACTGCTTTGTCAGGCCAGATTTGGGACCTAAAATGTACAACGCTTACGGCTCCGCTCTTCATCCCAACAAGGGTACAACCAACCTTCATCTGGACATTTCGGACGCAGTGAATGTAATGGTGTACGTCGGAATTCCCAAGGACTCTGACAACGATGAACATGTTAAAGGTAGAATCAATTTTCATTCTCTGTAAAATAATTAAATTATATTTTTGTGGAAAAACATTATACAAATACATTTTGGCTTGCAACTGAGTTAATCGAATGCTATTGTTTCTGATTACAGAGGCACTAAGAGCGATAGACGAAGCAGGCTGTGATATTCTAACACGTCGACGTGTTCGCGAACGTGGCGAAGCACCTGGCGCATTATGGCACATCTATGCTGCGCGAGATGCTGATAAGATTCGGGACCTCTTGAATGCAGTGGCGTTGGAACGCGGAGCACGTTTAGAGCCTCACCATGATCCGATACACGATCAGAGTTGTTACCTCGACGGACCGCTTCGAGAACGCTTGTACCGTGAATACGGTGTCGAGGGGTAAGCATCGATTTAGCACTTGAATACTCACGGGTTTTTCAAGGAGAGCGATAATGAATAACACGGGAACTCTCTTTCTGTTACCAGATACGCGATAGTGCAATGCCTCGGTGACGCAGTATTCGTGCCAGCTGGTGCACCCCATCAAGTCCGTAACCTGCACAACTGCATCAAAGTAGCGGAGGACTTTGTGTCTCCGGAGAACGTCTCACACTGTTTCCACCTGACACAAGAATTCCGTGCCCTATCGGACACACATACCAATCACGAAGATAAGCTTCAGATCAAGAACATAATCTACCACGCTGTCAAGGACTCGCTGACGGTGTTGTCGAACGTTAAGGAGGATTCTCTTGCCAAGCTGAAGACGAGTAACGAGATCAAGAAGGAGGAGACGTAGCCCTAGGCCTCCTAACGCGGAAGGAAGAGCCGCTGATTATTGTTCGATTGAATCTTGCTGCCACTGCCAGCGAGTGCAACTTGTTGTCGCTCCTCGGTGCTCCCGATTGCGCGTAGGCTCATTACGCCGGGAAGACGGGAGGATTAATAAACGATGCTCCAAAAACCCTACCTATACTGAGGTGCAAGAATTTGTTGTGATATTTGACGAGTAACTTGAGAGTTTGATTTTCGGTATTGGCTGAGCCAATGAATGAGATTAATCGTTGTTTCGTTTGGATTTTCCTTTTGCACACATTTAATCTCCCTTCTCGGAAAAACGTGCTCTGCCGGACATGAAGTCCGTGAGTTTTTCATTGAAGCGCGTGGACGGCGGGCGAAGGTACGAAATGCGCCGCCGCGTCCACACTACCATTGTGATACCAGGAGGAAGACTTTGGATCATACATTATTTGTAATTAATTATATCGTGCCTGTATCCAATACACATACACACGAACATACGAACACCCATACATACACACCCAGACACACTGTCTATATTATATAAATGTAGATAATCGATTACTGTGTAATGAATTCTTACTACCATCATGCGAGAGGATTGTCTAGTTGTGCAATTAGATGTCGATTAAAGTCTTAGCTGGATCAGAGATAATACTGTCGATCCATTATCATTTTGCTCTCGTGAATCTGGTGCTTTTGGTATCGATTTTAACACGAGCTTTGCTAAATGGCCGATATATGTTTCTCGCTAGATGAACACACACTTGTGGCCGCGCTCGTACGCTGCGACACAACGGACGAAACACTGCCTAATTTTATTCGTGTCGAGTCGAATTGCGAATACGAATATTGCGAGCCTTTTTTCGGGTATACCGTCTGTGTGTATGTTATATGTCGACGCCGCGCTGCTGTTGGACTTTCCCCGCGGTGGTACCGAGTATATTACTTTTTTTCGACTGGAAAATATATCGGCTATAGAGTGTGTTTCGAGGATAGTATGAAATGTTGTTTCATCGTCCCGCGATCTTACGATCATATTGTCTATCGCGAGGCAGAAGATCGGGAAGGTAGTGTCTTTACAAAATCTGCTGTTTTCTAATCGATCGGATTGGCGTTACGGCCCCACCAGTGCTCACCCAGTTAATGAGGGTACGGCGAACGAACCGAAAAAGAGAAAAGCGCAAAAGGCGGAAGGAAAAGAATTCAGGCCGTTATTTTTGTCAAAAGAGAAAGGAGGATAAAATAAAATCCCGCGAGCCGTCTATCCGATAGAATAGCGGCATAATCTAATTGTAATAAAAAAGAATACGAGTAAAAATATCGTGTAACATTATTAGAAGCGAAATGAAGAAAGAGGGAGAATGGAGGGAGGACAAACGAGCGAAAACGAGGAGACGAAAACGAGGTGTAAACGACTTTTAAAGTGCCAATGTTGAACGACGTGCAAGTGACGTTTCATTGTTTAAAGCGCGTTGTGTATCTTATATATGCGTAGGTAGAGAAAGCAACGTGGAGGAGAGGGAGAGTCGAGCGAATTAGTCAAGCAGAATCCACAGACGACAGGCCGAGTTCCTATCACTCAAACCTATTTCGCATTGAGACGAACCACCGCTGCTCACAAACAGGCCATGCTGGTGTGTGCGTTGTGCGACGCGAAGTTCTGCATTCGAAAACCGCAGACGTCGAATCCGTCACGCGTGACTTCCAACAGTTCGAACTTGAAGGCGCGCGTTGGCTCGCTCGCTCGTTCGCGTTCTCCGCCGTCTCGTCTCAAGTTCTCGCGTGCAGAAGGGGACGCGTGCAAGCAAGCGAGCGCGCCGATAGCAACAACACGAAGAGCGGCGAGACGCATTGAGGGTCGCTCGTAGACCCCAACGTCTGTATTTGAATCAGCAAAGGCACAGACGCCCGTGCGAGGAAGGTGTCGAGCCGGGTCGAACGGCACGCGCGCACATCTCCACACCGACACAGACACGTCGCGTCTTATTATCCGTCGCGGCGTTTCCGCGCTTATTGAACCGTTAACACGATGGATACGCAGGGAAAATCGACGCGCTCTCTCGAACGGCTTGGCGCACGAAGCCAAACGAGCGCGGGGAGAGCGAAACGCGAATATGCCCACTCGAATCCTGGAATCCGCAATTTCTTTGATCTCAACATTTTGTCTAGCATACAACGACTTGATTAAAGTAATATTTAACGAGTAAATTTTAAACTATCTTAGTGTCGATAAGTAATATGTCAATGATTACGGCGTGGGAATGCGAATTGAGGTGTGTATGTGTGTGTGTGTGTGTATTTGAGAGAGAAAAAGAGAGGGGGCGGCGAGGCGACAAAGTCGTGCAAGAACCGGAGTTATCCTTATTAATTAATCACGATGCGACGAGGACGATGGAGGCGCTGTATAAAGTTCTACGTGTGCGAGGGGGTAGGATGGACGACGGAGGTAGGGAAAAAGGTGGGAAAGCATTACTCTGTGTATTATTGCTGCGCGACGACGCTATTTGTTCTCCTGCTACGGTGTATGTAAATAATAACATTTATACATGCATATATGTATACATATACATATATAAATACGAGGCGCGACGAGAAGGGAAGGGATGGGAGAGTTAGGGTGTTAAGGTATACACACTCCACGGATGGTAAGAAGAAGAAATACACTTTACACTCGTAGATAGATAGTTTATTATACCATTATTAATTATTAATTATTAATTAATTATCATGAATACGATTAATTATTACGGAAAATACAATATTTAAATGTTGCTGAATATCGACGAGAGAGAACGAGCGAGCGAACGTGTGAGTGAGACGCGAGTACGAAAGGAGAGCGAGAGGAAGCCACGATCAATCGGAGTAAAAAGTAGTGTAAATGCGAGAAATGCTTGAGAGGCAGCACGCTAGTGCGAAAAGTGGTGAGCAAGGGAAAACCAGATATACTGCGCGAACGTGAGTGCGTATGTGTGGATGCCTGCCTGTTTTTGCTGAATGTGAACATACGAGAGAGGTGTGAGACGTACGTAAGAGAATAAGGGGCCGTGTATTGGGGGCGGAGTGGAATGAATGCCACATTGTACAGTCCTTTAGTGCGATAACGAGCAAAAAAAATTTGAAAAACTCCTACGAAATATCCACCCCCAGAGTCCCGCACCACCCCACCACCGGCCGCCCCCAGTCATAGCAGTTATGAACCGCGGGCCGGCAGGTCTGAGTATAATTTTTTGTACTGTGTAAATGTAAGAACATACGTTTGAATAAGAAAAATGTTTATATTACAAGCCCCTGCCTCTATTTTTTTGTGAACCCTCCCGTTCGACTCTATTAGCCGGCAAAGCAAGAACTCATAGATCTTTGCAATGTGTTAGTCGATGTATGATACAGTAATGCAATAATGCTTGATTCAATTTATACCAGTTTAAAATGCTCACAACAGTAAAGCGGAAGTCTGTGCTTAATCAGATTTGCTAGGTATCTGAATCTATCTAAACAGGATTGAAGCCGATGGCTCCCATTTTAGGGCTTCTCATTATCGCACTTGTTGCTCAACGCTGACAACCTAACTTGTTGCACCTTGGCAGAGTTTCAATATTTCTAGTAAGCAAGTTGAGTGCTTGCTGACTTTGTCCTTTTTCGGCCGAGCCATGAAAAGTTCAAGTAGTTTAGGAATCGAAACACAGTGCAGAATGCTTAAAGTGCTTTTGTTGGCCTTTCGTAGATTATTGCCATAAGGAAATGTACAGGTTTTATGCGATAAATTACTGTCTGACAAGTAGTTTAATTTGCAAATTCTGTATAGGCCACCTGAGCAGCAAAATCAATACTGGCTAGAGTGTTAATCTCTGATGGAACACACTCATCCTTTCAAATGAAACAAAGCCAGGCGTATTCGGTGCAAGTGGCTCGCAGTTGCAGCGTCGCACTAACGATTTTCCCGATCAATGCTATCGTCTCCAATTACATATCGCATTCGGGGCACGAGCGCACTGATATTATATGGCTAAAAATAGTTGATTGCCGTCGGCTCGAGCCGACAGTTCGTACGCACTGCAGATCGGATGGTTCGACTGAATTGAATATTGAATATCAGTCACTAGCAATAAAAAGTTCATCCAAGTTCACCTGGCAATCTTATGCGATCGAGAGTCGTGGAGGGGCGAGTGACCCAAATGCATCGATAGATAGGGCAGGTCTATCCTTTATGTATAAGGACGAGATCTTGAATATTGATCGTATATTATTCTAAGAGTCTACTTGGTCTTATTCGCTTGAATACGTGAAGCATCCTAAGCCTCCAGTCTGTGTCAATTGGATTCCCGTTTGGGAACCAGAGTCACTTCGCTTAAAACCTACCCCCAGGGACTGTATTTGACAAGTAGTTCAAAAGATGCTTTTACACCTTTCTTATAATACTACGACTAAAGGCAGGCGACGAATAATAGCAATTAAGTCTGAAAAGTGTTTGATCATCTGTGGTACAAAAAGCGAACAATCGCAAGTACAGAAATACGGCCGTCAAAATGAAACACGCTGTATTTGACTCCTGACGGATTTTCGCGAGTTAAAACTTGCCGAGGGGTTGGTGAAAAGCCCAACGAGGTGCAATATCGATTCGCACCCGCACAGATGCACTGCGCCGAGGACGCGAACTTTCGTGAAGATCCGTTTGCTGCCTCTTTTTCTCCCCGTCAATGCACTGAAAAGAGTGAATGCTCCAAGATTATTCATGGCAGACATACGATTTTAATTTGTGCACGATAGAGTAGCACTCGACGCAAGTATGCGTACGCTCCATAATTCTGAGTCTAACGCTCGGCGCGCTAGAAGTCCAGTGGCTCGGTATTCATATAATTGCCTGCGGTTTTTTTCTCCTTCCTCGTGTTTATCGTATTATAAGCCCATTAGCGTCTGGCGACTTTCATGGCGGCCTCGCATATCTTCCTTATCGCGTCCGACAAGGCTACGCCGAAAGACAATACCGAGAACTGCAACGGATGCGCAACCTTAGGGGAACTTCCGAATTCCGCTTTCGTCGGCGATCGATGATTCGCAGGGACAGCAAGGTCGCCTCTGCACCTTCCAGGCATTCGCACGCTTCCCTCTGCTTCGCCTGTGATCGTAATTCTAAAACGGTTATATTGCATTAATGAACGCATTGCGTGAAGCTAGCGGTAAATTTTCACTGCTTATCGAAGTCATTCTCATCTCGCGCAAGTATCCAAATAAACATTGGTTTTGTAGCTCGAATTACGATTTCGTTTTAACAGCGTGCGATTCCGGCAATACGTGCTAAAAAGAACTCCTGTAGTTATAAACTCTACAAACTCCACGCAGATTCTCGCGATAATTCCGGACAAATATATATAAGAAAAAAAGCCTGGCTGGAAGTAAATCGCTATTGACAATAGCTCGCCAACAATTCCCAGAGAAGCGTCGCAGTAATCAGAGCCGCTCATAGGTGCGGAACTCCGGCAGGAGAGCATAAAAGCTTAACGCTCCATCAAACGTCTACAGAGCTGCGTCTCAAAACGTCTATCAAGAGACGTTTACTTTCGCTCTCGCCAGTCGCAAAAAGGGAGAAGCACACAGATACTTTCTTTCTGCCGAGCAGCTCTCTGCCCCGACAATTTCTCCACGGTGCACTCTCGCCGGCTTTATGCGCGTATCTTTACGTGTTGCAGGGCGAGCGTAGTGCCAGAGGAAGAGGAGAGCAGGTGTTGTCCCTTCTCTCGCGGCAGGGAGAGCAGAGAGGGCAGACGGCAGAGGGCATACGAGGCATTTTTCCACAAAAGGTTCAAAGAGAGTCTGCAAGTCTTTTCACCGAGGGATGCATGTGCTCATCTCAATGATAGCATATCCGGCCCGTGAGAGAAGGGCAGCGAGACAGAGGAGCCGATAAACTATGTAACAAATCCGCTGGCTCGCTTTCTCTCTTGCGTCCACTTGGACGCCGCTCTACCTCTCTCGCTCTCTCCCTCTCTTCCTCCAATAGCCGCTCCCCTCTACGTGTGGCGAGGAGGAATGTGTACATACATACTCGAGTATACGCTGGCCGTACACTGGCGAACATTCCGTCGAAACGGAGAGCGAGCGAGGAGGAGAGCCGGCGCTGGAGCGGTTAGTACGAGGAGGAGGGAAAGAGGGCGTGTGTGTGGGTAGAGCATGGCGGCTTCACACACTCTCACCGATCCAAGATGGCGGCGAGGCTGTGGAGAGAGAGAGGAGAGGAAGACGATCGAGCGGCCGCCGAAGCAGAGAGCAGGCACAGAGCAGCAGAGAGCGGCTCCTGGCTGGCTGGTCTGTCTGGTCCGTGTCGCCGTGGCCGTGTGACTCGCCGAGAGAGACTCTCTGCACTGCTCTGCACTGCTCTGCACCGGAGAGTAGACAGGAACAATGGATCGGCAGCGGAGCGACGGGCTCGTGAACGTTCGCCTAGTCTCCTAAGAGGAGTGCGAAGTCAGTGCCGGAGATCAGCGGTCGCGCGCCCGCCGCATTTCTCACCCCTGTGTGTTTGTTGTCGACTGGTAGCCGCGGAGATCATATGCGCGGTCCTGTGCTTCGCCGGAGAGGAGAGGAGCCCACCGGACTCAACGTGCTCCCGAGACAAAATGTGCATGCACCGAGAGAGGATCGCTCGACCGCCTAATCAAATAAGTTCACGCTAGTGTGCCTACCAGGAGAGTCCAGCGTGCGTGGACGTGCGTGCGTTCGTGCTTGTGTGTGTGTGTGTGTGTGTGTGCGTGCGTGCGTGTGTCGAGTGTGTGCGCTCTCGGGGCAAAATGGCAGCCACGTTAACCGCCGAACAGGAACAGGTAAGAAACAAGCGAACGTCCTACGAGAGCCGCTCGCTCCGAATATTACTCAACCGGCTGCTTCGTCAATGAAGCCGAGCCTTTATTACCGGGACAAACGTCACCGTCCACTCGCCGAGGCAGATTACCACTCCTCCTCCGCACGCTGCACACTCGCGCGCATATACAGCCACACACGCGCCACTCTGTGTTTGACACGCAAAGAGCCAGATCCGCCGGCCGATGCGTTTGTTAAGCGCGTAATATAAACATTCGTCGATCCCCGCACACCGAGACGCGCGGCTTTCACGGATTCCTACGCGCGCCGAGTCCGACTTCCTCCGCTCGCGCCACAGCCGCCGCAGATATTTCCGAGTGTTATCGTTGCCTTCTAATCCGGCGATACCTGTTTGAGAATGAGGAATTCGGTGATCCTCGCTCGCTTTAAATCGCTTGGTCGACGCATCGCTCAAGTCACTTGGTGAGTCGGTCCCTTGGAATTTCGAGGGTTCTGCCTGGAGTTCGGTGAGTTGTAGGCTGGAATTGTTCTGCCAAGTACTCTCTGTGTTGGACCGCTCGACAGACGCGAGCCAAGGCAGAGAAGCGTCTTGCCGATTAAAGGATTTAGCTTTAAGAATAGTGGATTATTGATTTCATCGCCATTGTGATTTAAACCGACTGAAGTGCAGATTGGAATCTTTACTAATACGTTCCAATCCTTCTGGAATTGAAGGCGACGTTAATTCTATTCAACTACTGCCACACAATTTTATTGCTCGTGATTCATGTGAAATATAAAACGGACAATGCAGAAATCGTTGGGATAAACGTTGCTGTATGTTAGAGGAGTTATTCGACGCTTAGTGTATTAACACACCAGCGACCAGGATTACACCATTTCCTCCTGAATCATCCTCGAAAAATGTGAGCGATTCCCAGGAAGAATGCGCGCTTATCTAGCGCATGTATCACGCGTAGTATTCCTTGCGGGAAAGCGAGTGGCTAACAACGAGCAAGGATACCCTTGGAGATCGAAGTCTACTGACGGATTATTAAGTCATTTCCGCAGAGCGAGTGGCAGCGTTTCAAGTTGCATTGAATGCGACAAGTGGACTCCTCTCGGCGGGGAGTGGGAGCGTCCAAGTGGATTTTTCGCTCCTCAATAATCCCATTGGACTCGTAATCTCCCTGTATATGTGTGCGCGACGGAAAGTTCGATTTCCGATATTTCCCGTCGGTCGAGCACGACGACGCTCGCCGAAGGTAAACGCTCTCCCCTCGTGGTCCTCTCTTTCTCCCGCATTGCCAAGCGAATTAAAAATCCAGCCCGGATCGATCGGGCTGCACCGTTTTCGGACGGCGCCGCTGGATTTCCGGACGCGCCGCTCGTTTCCCGGCTGTTTATCATTCGAGGGCTTCGCTTGCCGCAGCCGGCGCGCTGCTTCCCAGAATGGGAGTTGTGGAAAAATATCGATTGGTGATATTAGATTTCTTGACCCTGGAGCGGCCGGCGAGCTATCCGTTTACCGTGGCCGGTGGTGGTCGGGCAAGTGCGCGCCGGCCGACGCTGCCGGTGTGTGCGCGCGTGTCGCATGGCGGAAGTGGACGGTGGGGAGGCACTCGGACGCCGGAAGTTGTATCGGTACCCAGGGCATGTACACAAATCATCGGCGAATGACTATTGCACGCTTTCGGCAGTGTGAAAGTCAGTCGCGGACGACTTTTTAAATCGCTCGAGCATTCTCGCCGCATTCGTTCGGCCGGCTCGGCTTTATTAAGGAATATTCTACGCCCGTTTTCACAGTGAATCACTCGTCTCTCATGTAAATCCGTCCACTGCGTTTGTTCTTCTACTTTGACTTATGGTAAAAGGCAGGACACTGACAAGCACTCGGATTGTTGTTTACGCAGAGCGTCACGTCCAGTGGACTTTATTGAGTCGGAGTCAACGCGCTCTATAAATAGATTGGCTGTATTGTTTATGCCCCGGTCGCCGCACGCCCGTCGGCGGTATAAAATTAGAAAAGCTACCGCGACAAATTGATCACTTCGTTACGTGGGAAAGCCGGCCGCCCGCTAATAACGTCTTAATTAAATCTCGTTAAAACATTTTTCGTTAAACACTTGTGGCGTAAAAAGTGTAGCGCGATTTCATCGTTACAGCTTACAGCCAACATCGGAATTTTATTAATCGCTCTATTTCGTTTCCGGTATTATGTTTAGTGGTAGTAATAAACTGGCGTTTCATCATTGTTAAGGAATCGTTTGCTGACACGTTTCAGGCCACACAGGAATTTATCGAGGCGGTTAACAAGTGCCGGGCCGGAAGAGGAGCCGGGCCAGTGAAATGGTGCACAGCAGTCAAGTTTTTGGCGGCGAGGAAGTTTGAAGTGGCGAGAGCGTTGGCACTCTATGAGCAACATGAAGCTACCCGAAGAAGAGAAGGCCTAGCTGTCTTGCATCCTACTCAGGAACCTCTACTCAGCGAACTACGCACAGGGAAATTTACAGTCCTGGTAAGACTCTTTGAAGCAGTAGAATTCGTTGCGACACGCTGGAAAGTAACTTGTAAAACATCTGTCCGAGCGAAGGTCGTTGGAAAGTCGCGTAAACTTGACCAATGCATCACAAAGCATGACAACCCTGACCCAAGTATTTCCTTTAAACCGCCGATAGTGTGTACAACCTTCGAATTTACCGATGTTTCAGCCTTCGAGGGATGCAACAGGTGCAGCTATAGCAATCTTCACGGCACACTTGCACCTCCCGCAAGATACCACGCATCAAACCACGCTACAAGTGAGTCGAGTTTTTCGGGGCGAGAATCATTCGTGATTTATGTAGCGCGCGCCGGCTTCTTGTTATGAAGATGAGGCTGCCGTAAATTTGTCTGACGAGGGCCTTTTTTCTCTTTCTCTCTCACCGCCACGCACAGGGAGTCGTATATCAACTGGATGCAGCCCTCGAGAGCCCCGAGACGCAGAAGCATGGCCTGGTCTTTATTTACGACATGTCAGACAGCAAATTTCATAATTTCGACTATGACCTGTCGCAAAAAATCCTTAGCCTCTTGAAGGTAAGTCGCCTATCAGAAAGTTACTGTTCTACACTGGCCATTTCTCCCCTGCGTCTGCCGGCCGCGTGTGTGCGCGATGATTAATGTCTGCGGACTAGGCAGGTGCATCCTCACTCATCACTCTAGGCATTCCCGTGTAAAAATACATTGCACACGAACCACACGGCACCCTCGTGATTTGCAAATAACACTCTCTTCACCGCCGTGACTAATCACCGTTACATTACACAGACTAATCTGCCATTATGGTAATGTGTGCTGCATGGACTGAGGATTACGCAGAGATTGTAGTTAGAATTACATTCGGTCGTACTGTATCTCATATTGTAAGGTATATCACATCTCTTTCTTAGTATTCCCCGTCTCCGTCGCATCACCTATTATCTGTAACTGTACCTTGTAGTGCTTAACTAGCTTCCAATTAGCCCGTTCCTCCGTAAATGTACAGATGGATATTACTCTTGTCTATCAGTCAACTGTAAATCCTCAACGTTGGTCGTTAAGTCATACGAAAAGATCATGCATGTGCACATTAATACAGTGCAATTGGGGTCCCATCTCGAGCCGAAGCTCAATACACAACTTTGGAGTCAGAGTTTGCATCGCTCAGAATGACTCTTGGACGTTTATCGATTTTAAATATGAGAGATCGAATGTTTAATAATATATCGTACCGCATGCGTTAACCCTTTGCAGTCATTAACATTCCTTGGTAGAATTGCCAAGTGGGATTGTGTTCTAAATATAGAGACACTTGAAAATTAAGCATTCGGACAATAAGCTATGAGCAATTTCACTCAACGCGAGACTGCAAGGAGTTACTAATCGTCTGTATCGTGTTGTACCTCTAACATTGCTGTGCAGTCTTGGTGTGTAAACTAATTGAGTGTTGTGCGGAGACATTTGACACCAGTATTGATCTATACTAATCTCTGTCATAAGTTATTATTTATGAATTCCACACACGTGTTTTCCCCATACCGGTGACTCACATGTAGCATTAACAACGACTAGCAAGGGCAATAGGAGCGTGCCTCACCGTAGCGGTCCGCAACACGTATATACTCAACTGTAACCCCACTGGATATCTCACCATCTTACTCGCAAATATATATAACTTCGATCCAACAACTCTTGTGCGTTATTCACTCTGTAGATGAGTAGTATCCCGCTTCACTCCAAGTAGTCGAGGGGAGGCGCAATAATTATGGTAGGCCAGCCAGCCACATGTGTGCGTGTACGTTACAATATCGATCAGTGATACGTGTGTGGTCGCGTGCGATGCCCCCTCCGCGTGCAACTTTATCGCCGGGGAAACACATTCGGGGGACTTAATGGGACGGCAACCGCCGTGGAGCGTGCGAAGGTGCATCTCAAAGAAGAGAGCGAGCCTCAAGGGGATCTTCATGCTCGAGGAAAAGCGGGTTGCAATTGCGCGACCAAGCGTGCGCCCTGTCGGATAGGGAAACATACGTTTCAAAGCGCCCGTGACGTAATTATGCGCTGTTTGCCGTGTATTTATACTGCCACTTATAAAGACGACACATGTGATTTTCCTCTTTTGAGCCAAGTTCTTCCCGAGAATTTTCGGTAATCGATTGCTGGCTGTACTGTTAAGTGTTGATTGTTGTAACTCAACATCCAATTGTACAAACTCGTGTAATATTCCATCAGAGGATTCGCAAGGTGTGCTTACTCGCGTGCCGCCCCGCAATTGGTAGCTCGGCAACATCTTTATCTGCGCGCTGAATCTCGCGAATGTAATTGCAAGAAAAAGCGGATTACTTTCCAGCCAGTTGATACTAATCTCCGTGTCACGCGCGAAGTACGCACACACACACACACACGCAGACACATCTCCCGCGAGTAACAATAATCGCGCGTGCGTCTTCGGTAAAGGGGAGCTCATTAGGCTCTCGCGAGGAGAGCCGTACCAATTACATTTCATTTCTCATCGCCATTGTGTAAGTAGACACCACGTACACCTTTAATCCGACGACAAGAGTGAGAGGAGAGTGAGCGTAGCGGATAGTGCGAGCTTGTAGCCAGCAAGAGTGTCCCACTGTCTCTCAGTGTCGAGTGTGTGCATGTGCGAAGTGTCGGCGTTGAAGTGATCTGCCATCTGCATTCCTCGTATTGTCGCCACTTCGACGATGCTCTCATTGAATTCCGTGCGACTCGAGCCGATATGCATGGCGAGTTTCTAATTGTCGGAAACGAGCGGCTGAATTCCAAGTTTGTAGAGCGCATAATGCGATACTAGCTCGCCCGCCTAATAGAATGCTACCCAGCCTGCCGGCTTTCCATTTGATGAATAGTTGCTCGCCCATTAGATCGAGCTCACTGTATCTTTTCGCCGAGTGCAATTGCTTCTTTAGGCTCTCGCAGCTTTGTTACGTACCGACGAGCTACTTATGCGCTCCGCACTCGACTTGCTAAGCCGGATGCCACGTTTCTTTTCTATATTTGTTTAATTACGAGGTTTCCATTGCGAAATAATTGCAATCTTGCTGGAAGGAAGTAAATAGTCTGTTAGTAGATTAAAATCGCATTAACCGACAACAAATCTAAAGCAAATTATAAAAATTATACCAAGCGGCTGAGACGCAAAAAGCGTACACACTTTGCAATCTTTCTGTACTCACAAGTGGTTAATTTATCGCATGCTTTACTGCACGAGCGATTTGGCATGAGTTGTTTACGTTTGCTTATCGTTCTTTGCATTTTTTTGGTTGCGCAGCGGACGAATTGCATGTCAACGGATAAGTAACCGTCGAAAATGCTTGTGATTAATGCACGCTCCAATCCCATACGTAGCTGATAGATAACCGAAGGCATTGGCGCGAAAAATGACGTTCGAGAATCTCAAAGCTCTTGGAGAATTTCCCATTCGTCTCAATCATTCTGAAATTCGCCGCAAAGTGGGGATCCTGTTTTTCCGATTGTTCAAGCGGTAAATAATCATTCTTTTTGCAACCGGCCGTTGAAAAGAAGTTGAGAATATTTATGAGCGCGAGTTGAGAGCCGCTGAGTCGATACGTCATTCGACATACCTTCGTGTCAGTGCCAAAAGAATCGCGTGTGTGTATAAGGGGATGTTTGCGAGGTCGAATTGGGCCCCGCGTAGGATGATATCGATCGCTTAGTTTATTTCATTTTAAAACCCCGATTCGTTTTAACCCCGTTCTATCAGCCATGTCGGGAAAAACTGTTCTAAAAAGCGCACCGAAATTCCAAGTTCCTAAGCAAACGGCATCGCATTTCCACGTGGGCGATTAAATGATGCAGGGAAATAAGGCAAGCGACTGGCCTCTCTCGCTCGCTCGCAACACATCGGCAAGCAATATCCATAAAGTCATTTGAACCGTGGGACACTAACATCGATTTGACACTCATTAACCCCAACGTGGGAGCTGCGCGCACCACTGGGCCTTTCAAAGGCGGAAGGGGCGCCATTGAAAGAGGTTCCCCGAACCCTCGCGCACTCCTCTGTAGGCGTGCGCCCTATTCCCGAGGTGTCTGTGTCGAGCGCAAGCAGTGTAGGAACGAAAGCTGCATTTTAATCGCCCGGATTCCTTTCGGCGCATTGCTGCATTCCCTATCCGGGCGGAAGTTGAACTGTGGCTCTCGTTTCAATACCAAAAGAAAGACGATGTTTCTCGATTTCACTGAGTTTTGAATTATCGATGATTCGAGAGGAAAAGGAATTCTTTATTTAGCATCGTATATTAAGAAACATAGCAGTGAGGTTCGCGTTGAAAGAAGCAGTTTCTCGTGTTTACGTCATAAACCTGCCAAGAATATCGGGAAAATTTAGGAGTCCATTACTGGAAGCATTGTGCTCGTTTTAGTATACTTGGAAGCCGAGGTTTTCCGAGGCATGCCATTTCCGACTTCCGTATTTATGAAATTCGCGGAAGGCAGAGCTGTAATTTTAGAGTTTATATTGTCAAAGGTTTCCTTAGCCGCGTTACGTCAGTGTTAGACCTGGAATTGCAGACTACCAACCACGGCACGCCACTCCAACCACCCCGATCATTTCTATCGCATAACACAAAACGCAATGACTGCCTCAATGCATTTCCGCCAAAAAAATCAACACCCATGAAACACTTAACAATAATTAACAACAACAATTATGTCACTGCTAATGAACTCCACTCACCCTCGACGGTTAAATCCCCGTGGAAACATTCCTAAACTACGAGCTCCCCCAGATCCAGCAATGCTGGCTCGAAATTCGAGCTCAGGAAACACATCTACGGACATTCCCTCGTAAACTCACCCTCGCTGAATGCAGGTCACCGCGTAGGACAGGCGAGCGCGAGACGTCGTCATATCCCGCGGGGGCGAATGTCATCGCGAGCGTTTGAGTACATATTTACCGGTGATCCGACGTCGGCGACGGGATCGAAGGGGAGGGTGGCAGGACAAATTGATCCTGGGGTCTCACCGGGTTACATGGTAGTGGCACGGACGGCTCAAGAGGGTGTCGTAGAGTCCGATCGTCCCCGGGAGCACAATACAGGCGGGCGTTCCGCGAAATGAGAGACGCTGCTGTCGGCCTACGTCACTGCTAGAGTAGAATTGCACCTCCGCACCACCGCGACATCGTCGGCAGCAGCAGCAGCAGCGGGCAGGTTCTCTCTCTCTCTCTCTCTCTTTGGCCGACGGATAGGACTGGCCGGGGGCGATGAAGCGTCGAGGGAGGGGAAAGAAATTCGCTGGCGGTAGAATACGTAGGTCGTAGGGGATGCGGCATATAGCGCGTGTGCGGAGGGCTAAAAAGAAGGGGTCGCCGGCGAGTGGCGCATGCGTCCCGGCGCGGCGTAACGTCGCGACGCTCGCGGTCAGTAATCATCGTGACCCCCTTGCGGCATTATCGCAACAGCGATCGCGAGTCGGAAGCAGAGTGCGCGAGGGCCGAGCATCCCCCGAGTCGCGTCCGCTCGAATCATGCCTCGCCTCCAAGACTCGCCAGCTGGGAGCGCCTGATTATCGACGGCCAGCGAACGCAGGCAACCCCGTCGCACGAGGGTTGATCCAAGGGACAATCTGAACGAGAGAGAGAGCGAGAGAGAAGTGGGAGGGTGAGAGAGTGGAAGTGACTGTGCTCCAGTTCCAGTTCAACCCCCCCGAGAAGTTAACGCGCGCGGTTATCCTAATCTCGGCGCGATATCGATTCACTGACCAAGTGCCGGCGAGTCTCCCTGTCTCCCTGTGATTCCAGTGGCGGTGTGTGGTGATTCCTCCGGGCCGGGGTTCGGCGGTGAGTCAGTGAGAGCGAGCGCGGGCGAACGAGCCGAGGACAGCCCGGTGGAAGCTCTCTCGGTGATTAACCCGAATTCGGTCCGATTACGGGGAGCGCGGCAGCGGCCGAGGCACACACACGCGATTGTCACCCAGTTTCGCGCGATATTCTGCCCGCTCGGGCGGCAAAACACGGCGCGCGGCCGCTCGTTATGGAAGTGTGCCTGCCCGCCGGAGCTTCGCTCTTCTTTCGTTAGGCTCGACCTCCTTTCTGCGCGGGGCCGCCTTCTCTCCTTCTCAGCACGGTAAACGAAAATACGAATCTATCGATTGTCCCCTCGCCACGGCGGCACTCTCTGCTCGCCCCTCGAATCCAACCCCTGCCGATCCTACATCGCACCGAGAGCGCGAGCGCTTTTTCCCTTTCTCCCTTTCTCCCTTTCTCCCTTTCGCCGAGCGGACAATTTGACTCTCCTCCTCTGATGGCAGACGATCCTATTGCGGCAGAGTGGTATGTGCGAGTTGGGCCAGATTCCCTCAGGGCTGCCGAGAGGCTGTCCGATCGCGCGAGACGGCCTTAGCTTTCCCAGGGCAAAGATGGTAATGCTACTGCTGACGTCGCGCCACAGTTACGGTACTTTCCGCCCTCTACTTAAGCGAGAGGGTGTAAGGAGGGTTAAGTCACTCGGCTTCCTCGATTCCATGCCTTTGCCCCACTCGCTCCGCAATCTTCCTCGGCCTGGTTTCGCCGAGCTGCTTCGGCTCGAGAGATCCGCTCTCGCAAGCTCGGAAATTCCGCGCGGGATTACTCAATAATTGGCTGCTCCCGATTTTCCTTCCCTGCTCGCCGCGACTTGCCATCCGATTCCTCCTTCCCCTCTCGCTTCCCTCCCCAGTGCGCTGTAAGAAGGTCAACGGGGCCACAGGAAACTTCTATCAAATTGAATGAGAAGTCCGATAATGCCACGCAATTCTCTGCTTTACGTGTAAAACGTGCCGAGTGCCTCCACCCCCTACCCGCGATTCCCCTCGTCGCGCTTCTACCGCTCCCCCTCCTGCATTAACCAAGTGCAGTATATTCGTGGATCGCGCTTACAGCTGGCACTAAACGCGCAAAGAGCGTGTGTGTATAGACTTGGTTCTATTATTGCAACGTCTTTCAAAGGTCAAGCGCGAGCGCCCGGTCTTCGAAAATAATTTATACGCCGGCGGCCCGAGCGAGCAATCGGCGATTTCCGAAATTTTTCCTAAAATTATAACAATCTTCGAGCGAGCGAGCGAGCGAGCACGCGCGCCTCTATTTAGGTCATGGCTTAAGAGCGCGGCTTGGCAATAGAAGTGCTTAATATTTTATAGCAAATAACAATGACGCGGGTATTCGATTCGGTTCGCAGGCGAAATTGGAATTGACATTTTTTGTCGGCTTTGCCTCGCGCCAATTAGATTAAAGCAGCGATATTTACTTTTCTGATAGAGAGCCAGTTGAGAGTTATATTAAAAAAAGTATCATGTGGAAATCCCGGGCAATATCTGCCGAATTGTATGTGACATGTTTTATGGTGCTCATTTCAGGGTGGTTATCCAGCAAAGTTGAAGAAGGTTCTAATAGTAACAGCGCCGCTCTGGTTCCGGGCGCCCTTCAAGGTCCTGCGATTATTCGTACGGGAGAAATTGAGAGACCGAGTGTTTACAGTCTCGATTCCCCAATTGACGTTACATATCCCGCGGGAGTCGTTGCCACATCGGTTAGGCGGCACTTTAGAGATACAGCATGAAGCATGGCTGCTCCATTGTCTTATGAAATCCATGACAAATAGAGGCGGCGGTGAACTTTGCGAGGTATGTGTCTCAATCCCATGGTCGGGTAAAGGGTATCAGTGGGAAAGTTGAGTCGCTAAAAGTCTAATGTGTTTCAGGTTACCCCCAGAGTGGGTAGTCCTCTATCACCTACCACTAAGAACCAGACGGTTCACCAGAATCCCAATGGAACTACAGTTAGTAGTTCAACTAGTCCGATAATCGATAAGAACAAAGTGAAGAACGGTGTTTCGAACATCGGCGATATCGAAATCACCAATGGTGATGTCTGGATGGGTACCGATGAGGCACCGTCCCCAGTGCAGCCTCCGTCCTCGGCTAGTTCGGGCTTTAGTGACGACGACAGTCTTCATGGCGATCTTGGCCTCCAGGCAGTCACGATGGAGCAACTCATTGAGGAAATACACTCGAAGGGACACGCTGGTCTTACCGCTGAGTACGCGGAAATTAAGCAGCGCCCGCCTGAAGGATCATTTAATAATGCCAAGTATGCATTCTTGCACCACCTGTTTTTAATAAGCACTCGTGCCAGGTGTAAAAAAGCTGCGGACCTCTGATACCGTCCACCCCCCGTTTGTTATAGGTTGAGGTCGAACCAATCGAAGAATCGTTATACCGATGTACTATGTTACGACCACAGCCGAGTTTGTTTGGCGCAAGTAGATGGCGACGCCACATCCGATTATATAAATGCGAACTTTGTTGACGGTTATAAGCAGAAGAATGCGTTTATTAGTACTCAGGGTCCGCTTCCAAAAACCTGTGGTGATTTCTGGAGGATGGTGTGGGAACAGCAAACGCTTGTTGTCGTTATGACTACTAGGTAAATTATAATGACGAGCTTGTGTAAGAGGTACTCGAGAATGTGCTCTAACTTTCCGCAAATCTTCTATTTCAGAGTCGTTGAACGGACACGCACAAAATGTGCACAGTACTGGGGCCCAGAACCGGGTGATGAGGTGCAGGCTGGCGGCTTTACTGTAACCACATTGGAAGTCGACACGAATCCAGACTATACAATATCCATGCTGCTCCTTACAAACAACAAGGTGTGGTATAACTTTGGTGACGAAATCCTATGTAGTGTTGGAAAAACCATCAAAACTGCATTTTATCCGTGTGGAATCTCATGATTGCTTACAGACTGATGAGGCAAGAGAAGTTTGTCATATGCTCTACACAGCATGGCCAGATTACGGAGTTCCTCAGTCAGCCAGAGCTTTATTGCAATTTCTATCGTTAGTAAGGCAACAGCAGAATAAATTACTTGCGAGCAGAGGAGACACATGGGCCGGGCATCCGCGCGGACCTCCCATTGTTGTTCACTGTAGTGCTGGTATTGGGAGGACAGGTAATAATAATCTACTAGAATTTAGCTGACTATTAAATGGCTTACTCACACGCAAAACATGTATCGGAGGTGTGGATATCTGTTAACGGGAATGGTTTGAATTTTGTTTACAGGTACGTTTTGCACACTCGACATTTGCATATCTCGTCTCGAAGATACCGGCACAGTGGACATTCGTGGAACCGTCGAGAAGATCCGAGCGCAGAGAGCTTACAGTATTCAGATGCCGGACCAGTATGTCTTCTGTCATCGTGCTCTCGCGGAGTACGCACTTTCCCGAGGGATGCTGAGTCCGCAGCATCTCGCGATGTTACCTCCAACGATCGAAGAGGATTCCGACTAGAGTTGACGCTCTATTATCATGTACGAGATTGATGTTCTTCCCGAATATGCATAATAGTCTCCTTACCATAGCCTACTTCTAGCTTAAATAACTGAAAGTTATTTTTTGCTATCATCTCCGATCGATGTAATATTCCAGATTTCTACTCTTGTGTTAGTCGAGAAATGTCTAGGGGGATTAATTCCTGAAAGAGGGACGAATATTTTCAAGGCCAAACGCGCGAAGACGGAGTATTTTATTCCTATCTGGTAAATACGATGCACCGTGCAATCTCGTGATTCGTAGAGAGCCGCGGCTCGAATCGCGGACGCCAATCGATGAATCGATTGGCTCTCCTGGAGGGAAAATAACATATATGTGGCACAAACGGATCCGTCGATCCTGTTTTAACCCTCTCATATGCGAATTTTATTGTACACTCTCATCGTTGACCGCGAGTTATTTAAAGATATAATAAGCACTTGAACGGGAACGCCTTACTTTGTAAACATTCCATCAGTGAAAAATGTTACATCTATGTCAATTAAATTCAATGGTGCGCAAGGGTGCCGTTGGCATGTTCCGTGCGCCACGGGGAAAAGTTTGCACACGTTTGCTGCTGAGTGACTCACGCACTAACACCGACACCTCGCTTTCCAGAAGACGATTAATCTGTCTGTTGTTTACGCAAACGAATACAATTTTTATTATGTTATACTACGTGTGTTAATCGGAGAGTATCTCGAATGGATTATTCTTTCAACATGACGCCGATGCATGCGCTCGATGCAATTAAAGCTACTAATTTCCCTTTGCAGAGTCGTTGATTCTTGTCACGACTACCAAGCTGTTTCTTTATCGTTACAGGCAATTGTAATATATACAATGAGTGTTTGAGCGAATAACACTTGATTTCCATACGGTTAGTTCAATTGAAATTTGATAATGCGCTCGGAGTAGTAAAAATCGTGTGAAACGTGATAAGTGAGAATTTACTGGTTCGAAGACCGGTTCTTTATGGTTTGTAGAGTATTATATGCCGGAAGACTCGAATTATGAGATATAAATGTGTATAATTGACTACGTTGTTATACAATCTTTATATGAGAGGGTTAAACCGCGTAACCTTACTAAGAGAATGGAGACCCTAATATATTGAAGTAAAATTATTCAAAGGAACTATAAATGTTGCTGATCACGGATTAATACTAAATGGGAGCGTGATTTATCAGTGGCCAATGTATAGTCACAGATATATCTAAGATTCTAAGACCTAAAAGTATATTATAACGTGTTACGATGGTTTGCGCCGCACACAAGACGAGTAATCGATAATGTATTGATAGGCATTTTTGGGTAACCAAAGATTATCTCCTATGCAACTTTCAAAACATCGGGATATTTACTGTGTATAAAAGCAAACGCAAAAAAAGAGGACAAGAGACATTTGGTTAACTACTTCGCAAGGGATTCCTTTACAGGGATTGCTAATCAGGGATCATCTCGTAGACTAATTATGTACACTTCGATTTCTATAACAAATTCGAAGACTTTCGCGCGTTCATTCGGAGGTACAAGCGTTCGTTCAGTTGAGTAAGCGCATGTATACGTTTAATAAATTTTACTGTTACTTCTAATACTTAACAGACTTTGAAACCTTCTAAAACGTATAATCTAAATCTTTGTAACACTTGTAAATGACGTGGGAAAAATTGGAAGTTTTCATTGCGACCTCCGTTTGCGAGATGAGATGCCTATGAGAGTGTTTAGAGAATAAAAGGATATATTCTGCTACAGGAGCCTTCATGAGCGTAAACCAGAAACGCGATTAGGGGATATAATTTATAATTCGAATGGAATCGCCGCCCCGATAGAGTCACGAAATATATCTATTAATTTATTCTCTGTTAAAAGTTTCATCGGAGTGTCCGTCCGTGGACAGGCACTGGTATGCGTAGCGTTGGAAGTTTACGAGACATATGCTCTCGGTTCAGCGATAACGATTCTATCGGAATGTTGCAGACTGCACAGTAGGCTGTACGGACGCAAGTTCCAGAAATGGGCAGCTCTACCAAGCATTTTGCTCGGCCACTCGTTGGATCAGACCTTTATTATCTGTTCGGATATCCAGTTCCAAATAAGTATCAGTTTTCCAATTATCTAGCTTCAAATGGCGATTGTTTAATACAAGAATTATGATAATATAGAGAAAGCTGTTCTACTTTATATTAGAGTTGCATAAAACCTATACATTTTGCCCGCAATTATCTCACTGTATGCCAACCAATACACCGTATAGTTTCCCGTTTAGTTGTTGATTCCTGCGAATTGAAGTTATAGTAAAATTCCCAAAATTCACCAGAAGGGCAAAATGCTGGGTTTTCCGGTCCAACAGTAGACTTCTTGCGCCGCGAGATCGAAACTTCTCATGAATCACGAAACCTTCACTGGAGAGAAAGAGAAGTCATGTGAAAGTAGTATTGTAAAATAATAATGTGATAGCTGTTAGTATATCCTTGACACGATTTCTACGTTTTGTTTCTCCTCCGTTCGTACGAACGTTGCCATTGTCCGTTTGTAAGTTTTTCTAATCGCATTTTCGCTGTGCCCGCCACCTAAATTTCTTACCCCACGCGATCCGTATATACATACTCTAGTTTTATTACTTGATTTATATACTAATTTATTAAATTGGCATAATATATACATTATATCAAATCAAACGCATTCTGGACTTCACTGTCTCGCCGAAAACACTTCACCCAAAACCCACCGAACGTGCTTTGCATGCTCAGATAGTCTTGTGAGTGTGAATCTCCATTAACCTCGAGTAGATTTCAGTATTCGATACTTTCCATTCCATCTCTTTCGTAAAGTAGTTTATTGTTGATATAACTTTCCTCGATGGGATTAAAATTAATATCGAATTATATACGCCACCTACCCTTGGATCGACGCAAGATTCTTGGTCAATCTTTGCAGAGATTCTAATTATAAAATCAATTGAATCACTATTAATAATCTGTCGTTATACATTTACCCCGAAATTCCTCCAATGCTCAACATAAGTTCCAGAACTGAGGGTAGGTCTGTAATAATTTCAGTTAGTAATATGAAATCGAGCCTTTCGCAGTTTGCATTCATTCGGTAGTTTTTTCCTGTATCCGACAGGAAATTATGGTAATATCTGGATTCTATAATGCTACTTTCCTGAGACAGACGAGAGCGTGCGTGAAAGAAACTCCCGAAGACGTGCTGCGAGAAGTTATAGCGGAAAATGTCCTTGTTCCTCCGGGAATGCTTGTTAATGAGAGTTCCAATGACGCAGAGGAGAGTTGAGATGCTGTGCGAGGTAATGACACGAGAGATTGATGTGGGAAACGATCGTGCTGTATATACGAGTGACATGACTCCTAAACGACTTCTAAACGCACCATGAATGTATCTAATTAATAATTATTTAATATATTGCAGATATAAATGGTAAAACCCTGTGTGTTTAATTTCCCTATGGAACGGGCTCCTCCAACGTCCTCTCCATCTTCTCATTCACAAGTACTCGACCTCTGCAGTAAAGAAAAAGCCGAATAGTAAATTCACTCGTAAAAGAACGTTGCCGCAATTGAAAACGTTAGCGCGATTTTCGAAGCAGCGGGTACCATTGACGTAGGAGCGCGCGTCCTCCAATGAGCAGGCACGTAGGGACCAGCTGATCGCGGCGAGCGCCCCCCGCGCGAATGATTGGCAGTGGCGTGTTTCGCATGCCAATTGGTGGTGGAAGCGTGCGGTGCATGTGCCGCACAGGCGCAGTCTCGCGGCGGTCCGCGTAACGAGCGGGCACGTCAATGGGCGTTCAGAGTGTAAGATGGCGGAGTGCGAGTCGGAGGTGGTGCAGCGGACGCCAGTGGCGTCGGCGGGCGAGGAGGAGAGCAGCGCGAAGTCGAACTCCTCGGGTGTCGGGATGATGAACAACGGGCGTGTGCCGGCGCAGCACGCGCCGGCTGGCCAGGGCGGCCAGCAGCTCAGCCGCCAGGGGCCCAGGTGCGTCACCATCTACAAAACGGAGACGGGCTTCGGGTTCAACGTACGCGGCCAGGTCAGCGAGGGTGGACAACTGCGGAGCATCAACGGGGAACTGTACGCGCCGCTGCAGCACGTCAGCGCCATATTACCCCGCGGCGCCGCCGAGAAAGCCGGCGTGCGAAAGGGCGACCGCATACTCGAGGTGTGAGTACATACCCAGCAACCCTCTTCCAGTCCCGAGCGACATACACACACACTTCTAGCCGTAGAATGCCTGGAGCGTGCGAGAGCGTCGAGCGAGCTTTCGGCGACGATGCGATTCTAGCTGTCAAGCGACGTGCGCCCGCCGAGACTGCTACCAACGCGGCCGCAGGAACGCCTCCTCCGCACCGAGATATCCACCTCTGCCTTGGAAACGCAGTAGTCGAAACGATCAAACAGGATCGCCCCCAGCCTCATCCAGATATCTCTGCCTCCTCCCGCTCTCTCCTCGGCTTAATGATCTTGCCACTGGCACGAGCTGTCACACCGGATTCGAGCGGGCACACCTCCCAGCGCTCTCCGCTTATTGCCACTGGATCCTCTGTCCACTCTCGATTACTTTCCACCAGAATTACCGATGCTTTTCTCAATACTTGTGGAGTAGGTTTGGTTGGTAGAGTGTCTTGTCAGTACTCGGAATGATAGTAATTGTTTAGGCAACTATGCTTCCTCCATACTCTATTGTTTACAGGAAGCTTCTGGGAGGGTGTGTGCTACTAGGACGTACAATTTCTTCTTTCCTCCAATAATTGCGGCTCTCCCTAAACCCGCCGAACCAACTTTCCTCCTTGTCGCCGGGGAAGACGTTAATTACCGGAGGTTTTATGTAACATCCACAATCATCTCCGCGTGCAATCCCGCCACGCTTTTGCCCGCGAGGGCGTGATGCTATCCTGTAGACCCGGGTAAAAATGCATCGTGAAAGTTTGTCGAGCAACGACGCGGCCTCTCTCTCTCTTTCTCTCTCGTAACTTTGCATATAATACGTTCTAAATTGGTGGCACGCCGAGTGTTAAATACGATCTATTCCTGTCCCTAACTAGAGACACCACACTGCGTGACAGACGCTCGGCCGTTATTTAGCAGCATCGAAAACTTTCACCGACTCCTCCACTCAGGCGTATTAAAGAGATTTTAATAGACACCGGCTGGCAGGCGAAGTTAGTGCGGGAATGCGCGCGAATCGCAAGCGAATTGGAGCGATTTAGTTCGCATTAATCCGAGGAGTGAATACTCATTGGCGAGGCTGGTTGTTTTTCTGGTCTGGGGATTTAGCATCGCCGCCGCAGAACTTCTACCTCTTCCCATTCTGATCGATTTATGGGTAGTTCGCCGCCGGTTGCAACACGAGAGTCTACGTGTAACGGGAGACTTATTGGAAAAGAGCAGTGTAGTTAATGAGGGATGCACATGTCTCCCTGTAAAAGGGATTCACCAAACACACTGCTCCTGGTTGTAGTACGAATGTTACGTACACAGAACTCTTGGTGTACGAGCGCTGCTATTTATAGTCTGGGGATTGCGATATAGATTCAAACCGTTTTATTCATGCAGAACTCGCATTGGGTTAGTTGAACTTATATTAATAGCGATAGTTAAGATTGCGACAGCAAAATGCGGGTTTTTATTAATAATCAATGAAGAAAGTAGAGTTATCTGTGGTAGTATTAGAAATTGCCCTTTTCAATTAACAGGTGGGAATCCGTACGTTTGTTCTTCGCCCGCCGGGATTGCTTTTCGAAGTTTCTTCGTGCAGGGCTCTCGCGTGATACGTCGTCGGTTTTCCACGGTCTTCTCGCGTCGGCCGGCAATCCGGTTTTATTATCGCAGTCTCTCACCCCCGGGCCGATGTACCTTGGCTTCGTTTTTCGCGCCGGTCTTTGCAAGTACACGTCCGCATAGCTTCGTCGTCGTCGTCGTCGTCGTCCTCGCCACTGTCTCTCGATATAAAGGAGCGAGCCTTCGAAATTATCATAAGATTAACGACTCCTTGCAAACAGACGTCGCCAACATGCTTCGTACTTCGCTGCAACTCGTCGACTTTGGTTATTTGGATTCTTAGCGAGGCTGCACTTGAAACTACAGGCGTGCCACAACACTTGACATTTTGTTTGAAGTCTTCGTCGATCCGGCGGAGTTTCGTTGGTAATGGATTTTCCAAAAGAAGCTTCGCATTTTCGCAAATGCATTTTCCGAATCCAGGACACTGCATATCCTATAAAGTTGTTAAACATTTCTCCTCGCATGGAAATAGTAGAGCATTGAAGATTGCAACTTTAGGAGCAAGGGAGGAGAATTAATTCCAGTAGGCGGGTAATATTAATGGCCTAGTTCCCGAAAATCTTGTTGTCGTAAGGCGATTATCGCAGTTGAAATATGAGTCGGCATTAAATTGCCCTGCGGACAAGATTGCGGAAATCATTTTTTCCCCTCCGTAGCGTAGGAAACTCTTTCCTGCATGATTCTATCGTTCTTTCGGTCGACAGAATTCGCGGGAAGTTCACTAAATGTTTAAATGTTATGAAATGTTCTGGTCTAAGTAGACAAATGAATAACTTAAATAAGCAGGCAACATTCTAGTTCGGTTCTGGAAACTGTTACAAGCGAGCTGCAGTTCATCAATGCAGTCTCAATAGTTTGCCATGTCTATTATGGTAATATGCTCCGCAGCAAGCTTTTGCTAGTTGCCTTATGTATGGCTGCGCTCCCAGGTATACCGAGCATCGTTACTTTGTTGACTGCAAAAGCGGCATTAATTACCTTGAGGGCGGAAGTACTTGAACTCCATTGATTTACGGCACAAAGAAGAACTCGCCTCGAGTGGCATGGCGTTGTTTCCCTAATTAACAACCAAGGCGCTTAAACGCTTTTCTTCACTATGAATGGCTTCGGCTGGTTCTGGGATTTCCTCGTTTCAATTTCAAATGCCAATGGTCAATCATTTATAAATGACCGTCTTTGATTTTTAATTTCGCAGATTATGCAGTGTCGCGATTTTCATGTAAATATTAGTTGATGGATTAGTGGATGGATATATCAATTATTGTTAATATAATGGTTTTGGCCCGTTATTCTTTTTTCCTATAATTTTGAAAGGTTTCGAATGACTTTCTTGTTTTTACCTGAGAGTTATTGAATTGTTATGGCTCACGATTTTCCCGCGACAGATTCTTTCAGTATTTCAAATGGAATACGAAAAGCTTTTCCCAATGTTTATTCGCCGTGTTCGGTTTGTCTTTTTTTGCTGGGATGAAAAAATAAAATCGCGAACAAATAGACACTGTATATATCTGCATACAGTGACACATGGGAGAACCATCGAAGAGAGATTGGCTATTTCGAGCGCACGCATTTGCAGGCTGCAATAAGGTATTGCGGCGATTTCAACTGGGAAATCGTTTTACAATAACTGTTCTAGTGTCGGCTGTCGAAAGGTTGGGAAGGGCTTTTTACTTTTAATTGAATTTTCAACAGCAAACCAATAAATTCGGCTTCCCCGAAATTCCCGGCCAAACGTTTGAACCCAATTCCATAGATTTTACGAACCAATCGTTCACTTTGCGTATTCACGAGTTAATACGATGCAGTCATTTTTTCACGGATTACTAATAAACGTTAATTCCGTGTCAGAATTCACACGGAACGCTTTTTAATTTGAGCTATGACATTTTTCCATTTCCAATACCGCTCGATTGCGTTCGGTCGTGCCTATTGTTCTCGAATTCGAGTCGAAATGATTGGACGTTGAAGCATTCGATTATAGGCAGGTTGCCTGCCATTTCCGCCTGTCGAGGAATGCCCTCCAATCCTAACGCATCGGCCCTCGTTACGTCCGATTTGGATTCCTGGGAGTAAGCGCGCCAATAATTGGCCGGAGCATTATGCCGTAATTAATTGCTCTGTGTAGAAGTCGGCGTGGCAGAACGGCGCGTGGGCCAGAGCTAGATTGATATTAACGGTCGAAGATTGGTATCATCGAACTTATCTGGGTTAATAGCGATCGGTCCAGACGCTCGCCTTTAAGAGAAAGGCCCATCATCAAGTGGGTGATACATCCGACTGTTCAATGTGCGCAAATTATCAATAACAAGTGTCAATTTCTACAAACTACTTTGCTGCAAAAATTTTGATTTGCTCCAGAGATTGTTTGGAAATTTAAAAAGATTGTTGCGGAGTTTTTCGGTGCATTTGAACAAAAAATTGACAGTTCGTTTTTTCAAGAATCTATTGAGAAACGAAATAAACTCGTCATTGTGTTGTGTCACAGGTTTCAGTAATGAGGTACGTTTTCGCGAAATTGCTGCCGTTGCATTTCAGCTCGATTCGTCCTATTCAATCTAGTTTTCTTTAGTGCCAATACTACTGAAAGATTCGATAAGCGAGGAGGTCCTCAATGGACCTGTCCTGAAATGAATTTCCCTCCATGCAACTATTTACCATTCGTGAAGCCAGCATTCAAGGGCTTTCGCGAATTCCGAGTCATGAAAGCATTCAAAAGCTCATGTCTTCCGAATGAACCCAACAAGATTTCTCGAAATCTGCGTGAGCTCAAGTAGAACAGGATTTATTTCTATACAAGCAAGTGGATTATTGCAACAATTGTATCATTTGCGTAACTAACTACGTTACGCAAACTGACATCATCCGCGTATAATTACGTTGTATCTCAACTATAGTTTCCGTAGTATGTATAGTAAGCAGACTAATACGCTGTTTTCCTTTCAGCTTTTTAGCGGGAAAACATAGTGCTATTACGTAATAGGCGCAGAGTACGGATCCACTTTTCGAAAGATGCTTATTGTTAATTATATTCCGTCGTCGTCATTAGAATTACTCAAAAATCCGACGAATGATGTTAACTTAGCGAAATACCATTTTTCGATTTTCATTATTCCAACTCATTAATTACTCTGTCTGTAATTACTTCTTAATCATTTAGTCGTTCGAGTCTATTTAAAGTTAGTATTAAACGGTTGGGAATTTGAGTTGAATAAGATTTGGTATTCAAATGTCGCCTAATACTTCGTTCTCAATTACAAATGCTTCGTCGGCCGCGTAGTAGTAAATGCGGGACTGCAAAGATATGCAGGCGGCAAGTTGGTTGGTTGGCAGGGCTTGCCGAAGTGTTAAATCCCGACTCGATCGATATTCCCCAAGTGACTGTAGGTGGTCGAAGTTCGCCTTTCGTTAAGTAAGTTTCATAACGTTACGAAATGATCGTCATTTCTAGTCGCTGTTGGAGCCGGCGGCCAAAGGGGGGAAAAAGTACCTCTCGTAACAAGTAATTCCCTTAACACTGTGACACTCGTTGCCAGAGTGGTCGACTCTTATTTCTTATTGGTCGATTTTATAAGGAAATTTTGCTGAAATCATTTCGTATTCTTCACACCGAAGCATTTAATCATTTCTTTGACGGGTAATTTGAGGAATGCACGTGGAGAGTCTCTTATGACTGACTGTGCGTGGCAGCCGGAGGCAAAGTGAGTGTGAACTACCGTTAACCAGTGAAGAGTGTCCATCGACGTTCCTGGAATACCACCACTTTTTCTGTGGCAGCCGTTCGCGCGTGCATATAATTCCACTATTTAATTCTAATTCACTTAAACAACCAATCTATAATAATGAGATGAAGCACCAATGTTATTTCCAGTCGGAATTACTTTTATTAGCGGAATTCGATTAAGAGTAAAAAAACAGAATATTTTCCATATATGTAGAAAACCGGTTCAAAAAACTACGCAACTTGAATGTAGTATTTACATATTTGTATGCGAATTTTCTTATCCATTCCTGAACAGTCGTAGTCCCCCACTGTTCGATGGATCCTGGAGAATGTTAATGTTTGTAAAGGGTTTGTCTCTTTTGTGGCTTCTAACAAGTGGTGTGACATGTATGTATTACATATGTACTACCTGCGGATGGATTTTTCGTCAAGGGCACCATATTAAATTAGAGAGAGAAAGAGAGAGCTGTCGGCACTCCATGTGTTAGACACTGTTAGACGAAATTCTTTCGCTTTCCAAGAAAAAAGAAACCACTTTTTGTTTGTGATGATTCATCTTTTCTTTGACGCTTCACTGAGTAATGTGCTAAGCGAATAATTAGTATCAAATCAGTATAGCAGTGTAACTATAAACCGAAATGGGATTATTGATCATCGCACCGCGGCGCGATAAAATGCGAATCACGCAGATAACAAAGATTATAGTGGATGATAATTCAACACCGGAAGAGCCGTGTAATACTGGAACGTATGCGTGGACTGCGTGCTTGCTCTTTGATTTGACGAACTTCCATTCACGGGATTCTATCGTTCCTATCAAACGGATCACTTCCTTTTCATATTTTTAGCCTGAATGCCACAAAGTCACTGCGAGTCACATTTAGCCTATCAGATTCACTTTCATTACTGTTTTATTCAGCCTTTGATTCCGAGCAAATGTAGAAATTAATATGTTGGCTCAATAATACCGTTTTTTCCCCAACGAAATGAATTCGTAATATATTATTTAAATTCAAATGTATTATGTATATTATTATGTATATTATAATGTATTATAATGTATATTATTATCTATATTATAATGTATTATAATGTATATTATTCAAATGTATTATTTGACAGACATTGCATTTAGTAGCCAGAAAATTAGTGGCCAATACTGTGGCTAATGATCGGCAAACTATTATGTCTGATCTATGTTTGATGTCTCATTGACTGTTATAGATGTTAGATCCGGCGCCGGCCAATCGCCACCTACTGACATAAGTAATTACTTCATTAACGTGCCAGCAGTAGGCTTGTTGTATTCCGTTATTGACCGACTGACACCCAACCATATCCGATGATCAGACCTCTTGTAAAACTCTCCGCGACCACAATTGGAGTACACTCGAGCGACGACGGAGTCTCAAAAAGCGCGACGGGCACTTTCCATCTAATGGGGGAGGAAGCTGCTTATCGGCAGTTTCATGGATTAAAAACTCTGTAATGCGATAAGGAATTACATTATCGGGGTGATTGCAAGGGATAGATTATCGATCCCGGCAAATCATAGTGGATAGTTGAGATTAAGCTTGGTGTAAGCTGACTATTAAGTCCAATAGTGCTGTCCAATCGGTTTCATACATGTTGTTGCGGAGTTCTATGCTTGTCAAATACTTCGTTCAATAAACGTTCAATACTTGATTCAATAAACCATTTAACGGTGGATTTCTATTCCAAATTTCTCAGTCTTCTACAACTCGTGTTAATGACTCTGTTTTGATCATTCAGTTATTTGTTTGCTTTTATATTTTTCTGTCAAAAGACTCGCATGGCGAATTGACTGTAACGAGATGCAACTAGTTCGCTGGTGATTCGATAGTGAACTCATAACCCGGTTACAGTAGCCAATTACTGTTGGGCGCCAGAATCTAGTTAGCAACCAATATCGGCCCAACCATGAGTCAGGTATGATTCGCTAAAGATTGGACGCAGTGTTGACGAGAGTAGCTGTAAAAATATTGTCCATGACGCGCTGCCAACTCTTGGAGACCAGACGTTTGACAAATACTGACCCGTTTTCGACTTTCGACTGTCCCTGGGCAGACATTGATCGAATTCAGGCCAGACATTTTCAAAAAAATCATTCAATTTTGACTGCTTGTTTTTCCACCAATCACTTTAGCTTCCATTTACAATTAGACCTTGGACGAGAGTCAAGTATTGGACCTTGTGAATTATGTACGTTCGCCTTTCATCAATGGCATGTTCTCGAAGATAATAAGACGCTTTTTACCCAGAAATTATAATCGGCCGCTTAACCATGAGTTCGAACTTAAAGTTTCCAGTCCATCACGATAAAAAGTGCACAGTTGACTCACAAGTACAACTCCAGCTCAGTGGTAATCCCATTTATCTTCGTTCGTAGTTCGCGTGAATTATCGATAAACGATGTGATGCTCTCAATAATTATATCCAATCTTTTATCGGCACCAAGCGACTTTTTCTCAAAACTAATCTCCGCCTGAGATTAACGGTATTCTTGTTTTCATTAAAGATCACGTGCGGCGCGTGAGACTCGCGGCAAGCGGAATGCCCTTGTTCAGATTTTTTTACGTCACGGATAGTTTGCAATCATTTAATGGCTCGCTTGCAAATCATGTAATTGTGAAAACAGGGCAAATCGGTCAAAGTAAAAATTTAACAAAATTCAGATTATTTTATTCCTATCCTTTTCATTCTGTGCATGGAATTCTGTAATGCAATTTCGTATTTAGCCTGTTCCAATCGGTTAATAATCATTCCGATCAATCATAATACCAGTGCATATCATCGAGCGCATTCGGAAATGTCAGGCAACATTGCGTGCCTGTTTTATCACCCGATAAATAATAACTCAGTTACTTAACACATGATTTCCACAAACGTAATTGTTCCCACCTGATTCGCCGAGGCAACACGAGTGTCAGTGAAAATATCGGTTCAAGTGCTATGCTTCCCTGGCACGTGCAATGGTGGTCGAAGGTTTCATAATGTGCCTATCAATAGAAAGGGTTTGGTTCCGGAGCTATAGACGTATTAAAAATAATCATTGGTCCTATCACATCGATCCGAGAACCGCTTGTTGAATGACCAATTATTAAAGAAGTTGTTCCATCAAATAAAACTACAATTCTACCGTTTAAAGTGTAAACAAAGTGTGATATTTCATTCCTTATCGAAAATAACTGGCGTCGGTGAATGTACACAGTGTAATATTGTAATAGGTAAATGTTTATGTTTAAAATGGGTCTACATGTGTCCAAGATACTCAAAGCACGCGCCACCGAATCATCGGCTGCTATCTTTCCGCGTCCCCAGGCACAAACACGCGTTTTCTAATTCCACAGCGCTAGCGGCGCGGCCAGTGCCGATTACGATAAGCCGGGGAAAAATGACGCGAAAAGAACTGGGCCACCCGGTACTTGCGATAGGCGCAAGTATAAAGTACGGCTGTCCGGGTGGAGAGTGGTCCACAGGGACAGAGTGAAGCAGGCGGACGTGGAAATCCGTCAAAGTCGTTTGCAACGCTCGCCCGCGCGAGCCGTGCCTCCAGTTTCGGCCAATAACAGCTAACTCCTTTCACTCGTGGAATTTGAAGTCCGCGCAAGGCCGATCACCTGTGTGTCGTAGTCGATTCCCTTTCGATCGCCCGGCAAAGTCCCAAGGAACTCGCTGCCCGACCGGCTAGACCAGACGCAGTCTCTAGTCCGCAACGATTCACCTTGATCGAACCCTGCTTTTCCGAGCCATATGCTCTCCGAGAGAGTCATTGGCTTTCATTCACGCGCCCGGATCAGTGGTGACATGTGTCAGCAGTCTGCCGCATTTTACTTGTCGGACTAGGGAAATAGGGATTTGTCGATAGCGCGGTGTGCAAGTCGCGCAGAGTTCGGTGAGAATGTTAACGTGTTACGTGACTGCGGTCCAGTACGAGTGGATCGAGAACAGGAGGCAACGCAGGCCTCCTCGGCCTGACGCTCTGCCTTTGAAGAGCTTGCCGCCCCGGTATATTAAGATCGCATGGCTTACTCCGGTGGTCGGCTTTTCTTACCTGTGGTCGCTTTCTGTTGCAGGAATAATGTTAATGTCGAGGGCGCTACCCATAAGCAGGTGGTCGACTTGATAAAGTCCGGCGGTGACGTGCTCACTTTGACTGTTATCTCCGTCACACCGCAAGAGGCTGAGCGATTGGAACCGTTCGAGGACTTGAGGTACTTGGAATTGTTTTCAATCAAGAATTTTTCTTTCGCTTATAGTAATGCACTTGTACATTTTGAATGTTGCAATCCACAAATTGTAACTTCATCAAATAGTGGTTGGCTGTATAGGAACTCTGATTGAATCGGCAAGAAGTCGTCGATTTATAGTTTAATTTTATCAGCTTGCACTCGTGCGCGCATTGACGGCCTCATTTATCGACTCAAAGATCGCGCTCTTTAGCCTAATTGCCACTCAAGTGTTCATTATCAATTGATCGTACTTGGACTAAAAACCACACATGCGAAACTAGTCTGCTGAATTTTCTATTCTTATCGGGTCAGAGTGTGTTAACGTTTAATGTATTTGTACTTGTGTCTGTTCGCAGCTACGCGTCGGTGGACTACAGCGAGAAGCGGTCCTTGCCCATTAGCGTGCCGGATTACCATGTACGAGAGAGGAAGCACGAACGTTATGTGGTCTTCAACGTTCACATGGCAGGGAGGCACTTGTGCTCGCGGCGGTACAGGGAATTCGCTGCCCTTCACATGGCCCTTAAGAAGGAATTTATAGGTTTCAATTTCCCGAAGCTGCCTGGAAAGTGGCCGTTCCAGTAAGATTGCTTTTATCAGACCTGACTGACAACTAAAGTATCAATATCCTTGAAATACTAGCACTGATACTCTTACGAAATATCTCTGGAGCATTAAAGCCGAGTAGTTATGCGAAATACAATTTCTGTAAGAATTCACTTTCTCGTAGATTAAGCGAACAACAGCTCGACGCAAGGAGACGAGGTCTAGAACAGTATTTAGAGAAGGTTTGTGCGGTAAGGGTGATAGCAGAGAGCGATGCTATGCAGGAATTCCTCACCGACCGATTCGATGAGGACGGGGACGAGGGGCCCGCCGTAGACCTTAAAGTTCTGTTACCGGACCGAGAGGTCATCACTGTAACTGTGCCCAAGGCTGCTTCTGTTAAGGATGTCTACGATGCCGTTTGCAAGAGGGTCAGCTTGGACGCGGAGACTGCTAAATACTTTTATCTCTTCGAAATCGTAGAGTACAATTTCGGTGAGTTGAAAAGACATTGATTGATGAGGTGCTTGGATGTTTGTTTCAATCACAGTGATTAAATGATTGGTTTGGCATTGATTTCTTTTAGAGCGAAAACTGCAGCCCCACGAACACCCACACACACTGTACATTCAAAATTACTCGACCGCCAGCGCGACGTGTTTAGCAGTAAGAAGGTGGTTATTTAGCGTAAATAGGCCTCTCAGCGAGCAAGCCCTAACTTGGATATTCTGGCAAACGGTTGATGAGGTCAATAGGGGACACATCACTGCTGGCGAGCGATTGTATCAATTGAAAGCTTTACAGGATGCATCAAGAAAACATGAGGTAAAGTACCATCAATTCATTAACAGCCAATTAATCAAGCATTAATCACCAGAATGATTTACTTCAATCATTTGCCCGAAGAAGTCAAGGTTTATCGCGTCGATTGAACAAACTGGCTCACCATTGGTCCTCTGTTTTTCAGTACCTAAAATTAGCGAAAGAATTAAGCGGATACGGTGACATCGTGTTCCCACATTGCGCTTGCGATTCGAGGAAAGAAGGACACGTAGTCGCAGCCGTGGGTATGGCTGCGTTCAAATTGCACGCCGCGAAGGATGACGGCACATTGGAGTCGCAAGTGGTCGAGTTCCAGTGGAACACCATCACGCGGTGGGAAGTGGATGAGGAAGGCATGGCATTTTGCTTCCAGTATTCGCGCCAGGACAATCGCCCACAGCGCTGGTTGAAGGTTTTCACACCATATGTAAGTAATAAATAAGTCGATGCTCAATGTTTAAGCTATTTAAAATTTAAATTGTTGTAGTGACGCAAATTGTCTTATTTTTAGTACACGTTCCTGTCGGACTGTTTCGACCGAATAGCCGAGGAAGCAAAATGGGATGACCCGGGAGAATGACGTAGCGCGCAGCATTAAGCTCGCATTTGGTGCATAATGAGTTTGGAGCTAGCGAGTTTCATCGAACGTCTCACTTACCTTCGTAGCCAGACTTTTTTGACATAGGGTTACTTTTTTAAGGCAAAGTAGATCGGCAGAGCACCGTAATCATATCAGACTATTGCTTTACTAGCTTTACAGCGCGCCATGTTAAAATAATTTTTAACAGTGTATCGATAACGTTATTATACGCGTGCAGGGTTGAGGCGAATTACGTGGGCGTCGCGCGCTACCATATAAATTGCCGTTCGCCGTTTAATTGACTGATGAGAATTAGCGAACGGTAGATGTTACTTCGTTACGTGCCGTGTTGGCGAAATTCAATTCAGCTTTCCGAGGGCAGCATCTGTTCTCTAATAGAGTACGAATTACTTTCATTTAACACATCCTGTTTACACTCTTAAGACGCATTTGCGGTGACAGAAGAGGGAGAGAATTAGGTAGGTTTCCGAAATAGCTGTAAGATCAACATCAGCCTAAATGTGAACCTATTCTTTGGCCTACCAGATACTACTGATACTGTAAAATACGATCTCACGTAGGGAAACTCGCAATTGCTTTCAGCATTTCCTTCCTAATAATCCAAGAAACCACAAAGATGTTTTTCCTAGATCGTTGCAAGTCAATTGGTTGCGTCACAGCCCCTTCACTTCTGTTCTGATCTAATGCATATAACTCAATCGATTGACAGTTTTATTTCATGGCGTGGGCTAAAATAGAGAGACCGTGCAAATCATTCGTTTGATATTAGTACACTCTCGAGATAGGTGTCTGCTTGGAGAATGTACAGAGTATATCCATGTCGGCAGTTATTTTGTCACACTGTTCCGCTTATTCACAAAGCAGGTGCGAAATGTTAAGTACAGTTGACAGCGGTCATCCTACAGTAAGCTACCAGAGTCTCACCATCATGTCTCACTGTTGAAATCCTCACTTTAGTGAACAATGTCGCGAACATCGCTGTACGAAATGCCATAGAGATCGATGGTGGCAGCATAAAGATACTCATCGAATACTAGTAAGTTGCCAATAACGAGCGGGACAAGTAGCGCCGGGCATTTTTCTTTTCTTTGTGATCGGCGATCATGCTGGGGAATTTTCGGAAGATCGTAGCCGATCGCACTTACGACTAGTGGGATAGCGGGTTCTTTGGAACGGGACAATACTTTTCCGTTCAGAAGAATTATTAGAATACGGCGCGTGGAGAAACTCCAATCTTTATTCACTGCTCTACCTATCCGTTTGTGCGAGATCTCGTTCCGAAGAGTTCGCGCGGCCGCGCGGAGTGTCAGCCGAGATAATAAACTATGAAGATAGATGTATAATTACCGTTAATGTTTTTAAACTTTATTCGGGGATGGCGGTGGCACGTGGAGCTGTAACAAGGCATTAGGGAGAGCGAGTGTGTGGCGAGGACTTAAGCGTACCGGTCTCAACGCGCGACACGCGAGCGGACGGTAGTGTGTAAACAATAACGTTAATAGTAATAGGGCTATATTGTAATGTCGGTGAACGCACCGAAGTATTGGATCGGTTTATATAGAGGAGGAGGTTTGATTGGGGTGTACACGGGCGTACCTTAGGATAGCGAGACCTATCCGGGCAGATCCGCTCGACAACTTCTCTGCCAGTCGAACCTGAATGGAACAATAACGACTCTCCGATTTTCGTCCTGTCGATAGTTCTACGGGAACTGTGCAAGTGGATCTGTGACTTACACTTAGGTATTTCTCCGCATGTGTGCCGATACTGTTCGCCCGACGGATGCACCTTCGGTTTTTGCGGTCCTGGTGCAGAGTATGCCTCATTTCTGCGATTTATTGTAACAACCACTTTCAACCTGCTACTCTTAACTGGCTCACAAGAATCTGATTAATCGTTTCTTAATTGTACATACGTATTTTTTGTCATTTCGCATTGCGCGAATCCTACCATTGTATTTGCGGAAGTTTGCTCCGGCGTTCATTTATGATTACAAAAATCTTTGCAAGTTAATTTGACATTTTTGGGAACAAGTATCTGATTATATGATAACTTGCATTTATTTATTGAAACGCAAGGTGGACAACATACACACAGATACACACGTCATGGTCAATCATATTTTCACGAACGCGTGATGATATGGATTAATGTCATTGTAATCATTCCAATCATAGTAAATACTCAATATTCCACCTGTAACTTTAATTGTTCCCGAAATACAACAATACGCGGTATCCGCCGCACTACTTATAATTAGTGTAATGTATCTAACACTTAGATACATATCATAAAGGATGCATTTCGCAAACTGACGAACACCAGCCAAGCAGACTGCATTCAGTAATCTAATTTCCTAAGTAAAATAAGAGCGTTTCTTCTTATAATCATTACACTGCGTTCAATCAACTGAAACCCTCAGATCATTCAAACCTACTCATTCGTGGGTCCCTCATTTAGCCATGAAGTAATAACTGACTCTATCAATGATGATCCTTCAATTTCCCACCCAATAGAATCACTTCGAAACTGCAGCAAGAAATTAATACTCCGCTTATTACCAGAGTATGTTACTAACTCAGAGTAGTCGCAGATCAACATCGCTAGGGTCAGTTACACCTCACAGCTAGCAACATTTTACCTCAATAGCGGGGCATCGATTTGTAATCAGGAGGTGTACATGTAAATCAACATTTGAGCCGAAGGTCGCATCATCATGCAGAAAGGAATGAGAGGCACGATTCTCGCGCGACGATTCGTCATCTCGTTGAAGCATCGATCAATGAAGTAATTGCGACATCTAATTAAGGGCAGCCTGTCGGAGCTAGTACGTGTACGTGGCAATAATATTTTTTGTGATGTTATCATTGAATACAATTGTACAGTGATCGCCGCTAGGTAATTTTCCATGGTGGTGTGCGGATGATGGAGGAAATACGTCCAAAACTGTATTACTCTGACACGGCAGTCGAATTTCATTAGTCGAGGCGAATATAGTCTGGAGTCACAATGCCAGCATGCTCGTTTCGGTACTTATTCTATTTTCATAATTTGTCCAGCGGTTTTACGATCATCTGCTAGTGCATCGCACGATGTATCATTATGAATAAAACAGGGTAAATTTGTCGATACCTTGTAACACTTAAACAAATCGCAATTGATATAGAATTATATTTTATTAAATGTGCTGCCTCTGGAATGAATCCGCGAGCTAATAGATTGGTAATAGAATGTTATGGTATGATTGCCAGGATAATCAATTGGTAATCGATATTCAGAAAGAACACTTGTGCTCAAAAATTCTAAGTCAACTTCTTTTCGATTTCAAAAGAGAACTAGTAGTTGTCGAGATATAATGAAATCATACAAGCATTATATCATTTTTAGAAATAGTTGATTAAACGGACCATAAAGCGATGGCATAGGGTTCAGAAATATTTTTTCAATCACTTTTCACATTCTTTTTCAAAGATTTTTATATTTGGAGCATGTCATCGTATTTAGTTACTTGGTTAATGAAAATCGGTTTGTAGCCAGTCCATTGATTGCTTCATTGATTGATGCGTGAAGTGAGTCCGTGGAAGTGACGACTTAGCTAGCATAATTTAATTAATTGTTATAGTAAGACCATATCATTACGGTTAAAATCACTTTTAGGCGTTAATTGAAGCATTATTCTGAATAAGCGTGTAGCTCTTAAACGACAGGCGCTCTCCAGTTTTAATCATCCTGTAAGATCAGTTCGTGACTTTTTCTCCTCTCCCATCCTATACACTTTGAGTAACCCCCCCTTTTCGCTGGTACACGTGGTTCAGACCGGTGATCGTATTGTTTGATTTCCTTTTCTTCGGGATCCTCCTCTCTTTTATTCAGGAATCAGAGGAAATAAAGAGTCCATGAAAAAGATGTGTCTTGTAAGTTGATTGTCCTCACCGTATCTTTGCGGAACGCACGCTTTGTATTGGCAAGGAAAAACATATTGTCCGGATCACAGATACTGTGGATAGTATCTCGACCTGATCAGCCTCCAGTTGACAGAATGAAGCGTGTCGCTGAATCCGATAATGGCGATATTTAGAGCAATGCAGTTGCGATAACGTGAAGCTCTAGTATCTCTGTTGTTTACCAACAGAGAAACCATTAGCACTGATACTTGGAGCGGGGAGCGCAAAGGCCTATGGTTTCTTCCGTTCGATGAGCTTCCTGGTGGGGATTAAGATATTATTGTTGAATAATTTTTGCAAAGTGGAAAATTGTGAGTTTCTCGTCTTTCCTTAATTCGCAAGTACTTCATAATTCCACAGTTTTCGCAATTCCTCGCGAAATACTTAATTAAATGCTGAAACTCTTGAATTATGAAGGATTCGAGGCAATTGGACCCGGCAATTGGACCCACGACAAATGGAACAACTTTCAAGGGCTTTTCAAGCCCTTCCTACTCCCTCCGATTTTTCGAAGGCTTCCCAACTGTATTGTATTCATCATATTTCGACAGTTTTATTTTCCCAATTTCATTTCTCCGATATTGAGAATAAAATCGAAAAAATAGATACCATCAGTGATGGTATCTATACCAATAATTCTCTTCTAGAATACTAGTTTCAATACTCAAATTATTAAGTTACGGAAAATTCCGAAGACTTGGAGAAACTTCAACTCCGTACTTTGTTAGAAACTAAGCTTCCGAGGGGTCTGCGTGCAGTTTGTTTGGCATGACCCTTGGCGCGTGTTAATTGGGTCAGTTATAAGATAGCACGTTTGAGCACAATCTCGGGTATTGTCTGCCAACGGGGGTCGGTGGGGGGCGGAAAACTCCAGTGGTGGTGTGTGATCTTCCACACATACACACATACGTCCACACTGCAAACGATTAGTATCGCAATGAGTGAAGTCGAATGCGAGCGAATACTGTTGTGCCAGGCCGGGAAGATATCGCTAAGTGGTTGCCGATATACGGAGCACAAGATCAGTCTAAAACCACCTGTCTCCGAAGGTGGAGGCACTCGGCGAGACTCGCGACTTAGCTCGAATTTCATTAGATTAGATCGAACTATAATCTAATCGACCGCGAGTCCTCCGATCTTCCCTTCGGATTTAAATGCCATGAAGGAAACTGCAAATCCGGATGGTGGACGCGTCGAGGATCGAGGAATTCTGAGGAACAGGTTCGAAGGGTTCAAGCGCAAGCGGAAGAAGTCGGGGAAAGAAAAGGTACTGTCTCCACCTTTCCCTTGTGCCACCTTTCATTTAAATCCCCCAGAGGCTTCTTGCTTTCCTTAAAATTACTGACTGCCTGATTACTTTACAAATAAAAATTAAAAATCACTTAATCCGGGTATTGTTTTAATTTTAATTTCAACGAGTCTGTTTCGAAATTTAATTAAGAAAGCCCAATAAATTGTTGATAAAAGTGCGTTCAAAGGTTCTCATGCTTGATAATAATGCAAAGGGTAATGCAAATTAATAAAAAATGATTGAAAATTTTGAGTTTCGGTGAATTTATTTCGACACCGGTTGTAGTTATTGTTTTCTGCCTCGGTGTGTTATCATTCCTGCATGTCGAAGAACTTCTCGGAAGAAGAGCTTGACAGTGAAAATCACTTTATCTGGCCACTTGACATTGTCGACGTTCGCCACTTGTCATTGGCGAGAAAGTATTTCTGAAAGCATCGACTTTTACCTTACACTCTCTTATAAATCTTCTGACTTTTTTTGCTCTTTTGTGCCCGGTTAAAAGCCTGCCGGAAATGCCGGGTTACTGCCGGAATTTCTAATCAGGCGATTAAAGCGATATTCACCTCTGATATCGAAGTGCAAGTCAAGCCAGCATGGTTTTGACGAGCGGATCACTTGTTACGCAATTGTTATTGCCTCCTCGGTGCTATATATATATGTAGATTCATTTATGGTCGTGGGGAATTTAGTTTATGTGGCAGTTTATTGCTGTACGTAACATTGTTCTTAGTGAAGGCCAATGCCATTCTCTTTTTATCGTGAATTTAATAGTACAATTAGTTCGTAGCGATTTCTAAGAAATTTCCAAGAAATAATTAATCTTTCAAACATTCAGCGGAAATCATACAACTAATAAAATTGAGTAACATTCTACATCGAAACGGATCAACATTTATTTCACTTCGAATTAATCAGAGTTCTTCCCAACCGATTACTTCAATTAGCAACACTGGCAAATTAATCAGATCTGTCAAACCTCCTAACAAGCGCATCCATCGCGTAACATCTGCCAATCAAATCTCAGTCGCAGTTGCACTTTAGAATGCGCTGCTCCCCGTGAGGAGCATCATGCAATGCGAAATTGCCACTTTGCATAACTTTGACGGCGAACTTTGCATAACAAGATCGCGGGGATTCCAAAGGGAGTTGAATGCACGTTCAAGACGAGCGAGTCTCCTTTTCTTCATTGTGTCTTAAACCACCTGCACGCGCTATTCAAATGATCCTGGAAGAACTTGAATCGCAGAGCCATTAACCCAATTTTACTGGCACTGATTGCGCCAGTCTCAGTTGTATACAGAACCGTAAGTGGTCGCATGAGATCACAAGCGTTTGTGCTTCCCGCTTCACAAAGGGCCGCCGATGTCAGGCTGTTAATTATTATCGCTTGCCTAATCGTTAGACATAACATGGTTATCGAAGCTGTTTGCTAAGCCAATCATACTGTTTGTGTTCGTCCATTTAATTTATTGCTCGTATGCTGCTCGCTTGCTGCAAATTGGTTTTAGAGTATATAGAATTAAAACGATAGAAACAGTTCCCTTCGAGCAGTCATTAATTTCTTATTAATTTTTTCAAAAAGAAAAACCGCCTTGGCTCTAATGTTTGCAAAAAGTCGACCGCATACTGTGCGTATCACCGCGAAAGTAGGAGGAGCATAATCTCGCCTCAATTTCGGAGTTTAATCCCGCTTGACATTGCATTATCTGCGCGCGTTTTGATAAAAATCGACGTGCACAATCAATCTCAGGAAGAGATATCTTCGGTTTATTTCACATTAAGCTGTCCTGTTTGTTGAAGAGTCGGGATGAAGCATCTAAAATGCCTGCCGAACCATTCGGGAGAGATGCTTTTAAACGAATGTCTGAAAATTGACATCAACCCCTTGTAATAATTAGTTGTAGTAAAATACATAGTCACCTGTTGTAACAAAATTTTCTCATGTAATAATAAATTGTCCTACACTTCAAACTAAGTGAAATTCAAAAAAAGTTTCGGAAGAATTGAATAAAAAGGAAAAGATTTTTTCCAAATTAACTTCGACACCTCAGTCTTTCAACGGCACAATATTATGACTGCAATTGGCGGGTAATAATTGTTCGTTTATTACCAGGCAGTCGGGAAGATAAAACAACTTCACCGACAAGGTGTAATTCCTTTCGGTGATCGCGAGATTTGCATTAGCTGCGCGGCTCCTTTTAATCCTTTTACTGCACCGCCTGTTTGAAACACTATGTCACCGTCTTCTTGCAAACAAGATAGGCAGACTTCCACTCTGTCTGTTGCCAGCAAATATTTCATCGGTTTAATTTGCTCAAACTATAAAGTAAAGTTAGTAATTGGAGAAAAATAGATAATGTCATATACTTAATGAATTTACAGTGAGCATAATGCGAATGTCTATTGGGATTCGATGAGTCTATCGATTGCGGGTATCACTTTCCCATAATGCGAACTAGTCGATGACTCCAACTCAAAGTACCATCTCAGTGTTGCTCGCCACATTATCAGCTTTCATTGCGTAACCGCGAATCGCAAGGCGTACGTCAAACTGTCAGCTCGATTCGCGTGCACGCACTGCGATCGATCGCCGCCGCAAATATTGTAATTCGATTTTTCATTAACGAGCTCGTTAGTTATATCATCGTCTCACGATTCGCACGTGCGCGCCTTGCTTTCGTGTATACGTGACTGATGTGACCGATCCATTCGCAGTTTCAATTCTTCATTTCCTTTCACTTTCGAGCCGAAATTGTAATACCGGCTTCTAATAATTCCTATTTAATTTTAACAATAGTATTAAAATCAATTGATTGGAATGAGGAACTATATTGACTACGATCGACACAAATACAGAACGAAAAGCCCATTAATTTCGTACCCAAGAACTTGTCAGGTATTGACAGTGATTGATACTGCTTGATAAGGCACATGTGAGATCGTGCACGTTTTACTCAAACAATCGAAAATAGTTCGGGTGTGTATCCAAATTCTGGCCCAATAGGAGGAGTTATTCTCCATTAGCGATTAATTCTTCGCCGGAGATGCAAGTCAATGCGAGGTCATACACCTTAAACAGGCGCGTCTCGACTGCTACCAGCATTTCTTTACATTTGTATCTACTAGTTTGTTATCCGTCATTGTTTATAGAAACAAACCATAGAATTTAAAGTCAAAATAAAGAAAGAATAAAGAAATGCCACTAATTGACGGATAGTTCGAGCGGGTCGAAAGTCTATGGAAAAGAGAGAACGCACGACATTCCGCATCGCACGTAAGTCAGCGTGGAACTGACCATGTCGAGCGTCGTCCCAATCCCAACAAGCTCTAACTAGCCAGCTCCCACTGTCGCCAGCGACTGTGAGTCCTCGTCACTGGCACCCTCGTCTCCGGCCCCGCGTCCCGCCGCTTATCCTATCCAGTGACCACTGCGGTGTCCGTACGCGCTGCATGGATTATCAGTGCGGCTTTGTTCTGTGAGTGCAGAAAGTGCTGCTGTCGATTGTGGACCCGTGGGACGTGCAAGTAGCGAGCGTCGATCCCGTGGGACTTGCGGAGCGCCGCGGCGTGTCACTCTCGATACTTCCCTCCCAGGCGGAGGGCAGCAACAGCAGGGACTCTTCGCCGTTCAGCCGCACGCCCAGGACACCTTCGCCTTGGTACAAGCCAGCGGGCAGCATCTCCTCCGGACTCATTAGCGCCACCAAGTCCGAGGAGTCCGCGCTCGAGGCGACCTGGGTGGATCCCTGGTATCCGACTCGAAGGTACGGAAATCATAATCAACATTAATCGGCTTTCATTACAACCGGAAATGGGTGTTGAGTGTTAATGCGGTTGACACTCGTTGCTTCCGGACTGCTTGCGCTTACGTTTAATAAACGAACGGTGGAACATAAGCTACTTTATCCTAAACTTAATTGCATTTTTTATTGGTAAGTTAAAGGAAGGAATTGTGATAATGAGGAACGGTTTTATAATAAAAGATGTCGCTTTGAAAGTCGCTGCGACTTTATCGACGGAACTTTGCGAATAATGATTTGCTTTTCTGATTGTTGAAGGTCAACGGGCGAATCTCGAAGCAGCTCGCTAGAGCCGCCAGATAAACCGGCGAGGAAGAAGCCGTATGGGAAGAGTAGCCCGAAGAAGAATAATGAGAGTAGCAGCGGCAGTAGCTTCGCGGCGATTCCAGGGGACAATGGATTAATAGGCGGCCGGCAGGAAATTGCTGGCGATGATTTCGTCGACTCCGACGCTGCCAACGCGATTGCGAGAGTGCGCTTCGAGAACGAGAAGCATTACAAGTAATACGCGCACTTCTTTCGAAAGAATGCCGCCTTGCACTCAAGAAGCACCTTTATATTTATAAAATCAATTATATAATTAAATGGTCCACATATTTCTCTAAAATTAACGAACGAGTAAATTACAATTACCTGTCATTCGAAAATATATTCTCACCGTTTATAGTTCACACCCACACTCAGTAAGAAGGAAGGAAACGCAAAACGGCAACGCGAGAAGTCCACGCGCTCATTCGCCAGCTGTTAACATTCCAAGAGCCAACCACGCCGACTACCGTTCTTCCGCGTTAAACAGAAACAATACGGCTAAAGCCACCGACATCGCCAATGGTACAAGAAACACAAGCAACGGGTACCTCACCAACGAAAAGAGCAGTGTGGTAGACGTGGTGCAGGAACTCGTGGAATCCCGGTAACACTAAATCCATTTCTTTCCTTTTCATCACTTCACATTATATGAATTAACACTGCAAGGACTGCGGCAGTTTGATTAATGATTTGTTTTCATTTTAAAGGTACAATCCGCAAACTGCCACGCAAAGGAGATCAAGTAGGCGGTCAACATGCCGACGGCAGGAATTTCCGAAGCAAATAGAACCAGTAGGTAAGATAGTTGTGTATTACATAACGCGGCCGATTGCACTCTCATTCGCGTCGTATTAAGATTTCCTCGTTTCTCACTGAAAATAGTACCGCGTGCGACGAATGTGCAGAAATTAATTACAAGAATACTTGGTAGAGTGCTGATTTATTGCAAATGTTTTGTTATATGTTAAACAAGTGGATATTATGTTGGTATGATGGCAAGTTTCTCCGGATACTTCGGCTTGTTGGGATTATTTGCTAAGAGCCAATTAGCGAGCCAAGTAACCGGATCCGCCGGTTTCAATTTGCAGCACTGCGAGCGAAAAATAGTAGAGAAGATTTCGGTGCAACCTATGTTTGAAGCGAAATATGATTGAAATTATTACCAATGTCAGTGCTTTAACTAAAATAGGATTAATCTCTTCTTCCATGTAGTCTGCGACTGTCTCTTCTTTGCTGATTGGCTCTAGGATTACTAAAAAGTAAATGTTAAGAATTGTAGAGTCAAGTATGAAATCGCGGAGAATTATTTAATTGATGGAATTATTGAATTACTATTTGGAAAGAAGAAATGTATTTCTCGCTCTGCTTCTTGTAGACTAGAACTTCCGTGCACGGCGTTCTTGAAGTCCTCACCTTTTCTACCGAACGTACCTCTTATACTATCAGGGAAATAGAGACGAGCTTCTACTATCTACGAAAAAAGCACAGACTTAGGAATTCAATCCAATGTAGACTTAATAACTTTGAAATGAATAACCAAACGATCAGAATTTCGCCAAATATACTTGAAAAAATGCAAATAATCACAATAAACTTCCAAAGAACTCTTACTTTTGATGGACCAATGATCAGTCGCCAGTCAGCCACAGCATTTGTCTTAGCAAGCACATGAACTATAATCGGACTGGAGGACATGTACGCCACCAAATGTGGAAAGCTCATCTGACCGTAATTTCGAATATAAAACTCCGAAGCCTGCTCGGGTGTGAGTTGTAGCCACCTGCTATGGTAGATCTCGAAACCCTCTTCAAAAATACGGGTCTCGATTTCCCTCCTATAAATCAGTGCCTCCGGTTTGATGATAGCCAGCGTGCACTCGAGATCCGGCTCTTTTTCTTGTTCCTTTTTGGTGAGTTTTCGAGGTTCGAGGGTGACTTTGGATGGAGATGAAACCACAGAAACCCCCTTTTCTTCTTCACACTCTTGCACACCCAGATATTCTTCTTGATTAACAAACTTCAAATATTCCAAGGACAAAATATAGAATTGTATAGTGTGAATTATAATATTTAATTATAAAGCAATATAGTGTTTAATAGACTTAAGTTACCGCTCTGGAGCAGCACTCAGTGCACGATGTCGAAACTGAGTCCGAGCAAATACTCTTACGAGCATCGCAGACAACAGTGGAATCACTGGATTCATTTGATTCCGGTTGTAGAAACTCAATTTGCTTACATTCTTGCGTATCAGGTGCAACACCTCTAATTATTTCCTGCACCATATCCTTCCCTGAATGATAAGGTTGTGGACATGGTCTAAAGATCGTCACCATGTCCGAGACTTTCGGTTCGCCCAAATTATCATCTTTGTCGTCTTTACAGTCGCACATTTTGTTAAATAAATTTATCAGATACACGAAGTAGTGAAAGCGCAATTCAAAGTCGTTGAATCTTTTTGGAGAAGGTTAACTAAGACTGTTTTGACATTCACTGCTAACTTTAGAGCTTTCCGTGAAGGGTGAATGCCCTCTACACGCAACAATAAGTGATTACTCATTCTAGAATCTAGGTTCACTGATTTCTAAAAACTATGCAATCTAAAAGCAATAACAATAAAACTATTTTACATTTGTATTGTTTTGTTTTAGATGGTACAACCGTGGTGGAGCGTAATGGAAACATATTGAACGGTCTGGGGCAGGAAGTCTTAAAGAACTCGAACGAAAGAACTACAGGAGTGAGAGTTCTTGTAGAGTCAGGATTTCGACCGACTGAAATACGAAAGACGAGCATTTCGATGCCCAGCAACCTGGACGAAATGGAGGACTTAAGGATCGATCGACAAAAGGTTTACATCTATTTTATGTTGCACAAACTTCACCAATTTAATCGATCCTCAACCGTGTTTTTCTCAAACTATTAATAATAATCTAAAAATCAAATCTTTGGTCCAAATGTATACCACACTTTCTAAAATAATCTAAACCGTTGTTATGGCACTTGCTATCCAATTATCTATCCAGCGTCGGACGGTAATGCGTCAGTTTCCCCCAGTGCCAAGTACATTATTTACTGCTCGAAGAGAGCGAGAGCGACTTCACGACAAATCAAAGGACAGCTTGTCATCTCGGCTATATCGGTGACCGTGAATAATTGAGTCAGTGTGCCTCTCTCACGCTAGGAAATCCTCTTTCCCTCGCAACCGCCCGATTAGTCGCACGTGTTTACGCGAATCCGACACCTCGTTACCAATAGTCCGATGTTACCACACTGTTCGGCCAATTGCCGATTCCCAGACACCGAACTCTACCTGCTGACAAACTACAAGTGCTGAGCACCGAAAGTCGGCTCACAGTGCAACCGAATCCTGGCAATAAAAAACACAAAGTGACCTGAATTAGTGCAATGTTCAATTAAATGCGATTTAAATATGTCTTTGAAAAATTTGTTAATTAAGAATTGCATCCGAGCATAATAAAATCTTAGTGGAGTGCGTTTTCCGGATTGGTAGTGTCACTAGTTACTCTTAATGACAAGATTGGCGAGTGAACACTTATCGCGAAACCAACACGCAATAGACGTCGATATTATATGAGAAGGTCGGCTTCAACAGCGGCGGAAAGGCAACCGCTGTTGACGATGAACGACAAGGATGCGAAGGATCATAGGTACAGCTCGATTTATTCGCTGGAAAGAGCTCTCGCCGGTGCCGGCAAACCGAAATTGGACGTCATTAAGGAGGTTTGCTTGTTTAAAAATATAGCAACCGTTAGAAACAAAAATTATAAAAATAATTATTAAATTTGCCAAGTGTTTGGCGCCTGCAAGAATTTATTACAGTATTATTGTCACAAATAAAGTACTAGGTCCATAAACTAATAAATCATAAAATCTGATATAATAATACCATATAAAAGCTCGAATGAGGTAATGCAATGGGAATGCTGAGCTACTTTACTATCAGTTTTATGTCTACTCAATGTCTCGTGAATGGGCCACGTATAACCGAATTCCTCGGCAGAGTACGCAGACTTGCGTAATATTTGTTAGCGTTGTACTGTGCATTCGGAAAGCTGCGGTGTGTTTTACGTATTCGTGAAGAATAACAGTTCCACTCTCTCTTTCAATGCGTTCACAAGTGATCTATTTACTTGTAAACTAAATCAGACTTGATTTAAACATATCCATAGTGTGTTGCTGGGCATTTGTTGTAATATTAAGTAGATAAATATCTTCAAGGTTACATTATTAATTGTTCATATGTCCAGATATCACGAGGGATTAAATACAAAATCATTGGTGTCAATCGTCTGGGCTAGTTGCAGTTCTTATCTAATGACACAGGTGTAACAGTAATCGTGTGTTGTATCTTCTATGATCATCAATTTCTAGGGGACAACCTCGAACTTCACGAGAGCGGAGAGCGACAGTAGCAGCGTTACCTTCAGTAATAGCGGATCGACACCCAATGGAAGTCCACTGGGCTCTGAAACCGAGGAGGAAGCGAACGACGAGGAACTGGCAAAGTAAGTCTATCAATGTTAAGAACGGAAATTTATAATAATTTGTATTAGTTTTAAAAGGACCTTCACAATTCGAATAGAATTTTACTTTTGGGATTTCCACACGTGAGACTGTGCTACCTTTTTCCTTATCTTTACTGTTCGGTATCAAGTCTACTACATTTGATTTATGAACCCATTTCATGTACCATGGAAATAAAACAGCAATGGAGTTGTTGATCGCATCTAACTTTATTATAATAATTTAACCAATTTGAAATACAGAAAGTAATACCCTGGCTTAATTATAAAACGGTGAAGTATAAATCGAGTGGAAGTTCTGGTTGAAACTTACTATTATTAAATGTAGCAGTAATTAAATAACAATTTCTAAGTGACAACTTAGAAATATCGTTTTGTTTTTGGTGCCAGACCACTCCTGTCCCCCTCTCGCCGATAAATTAATATTCACGGCGACCTTAGCGTGTATCGCTTCAGGGTTATCGAACGAGAAGTTCACTCCCTACTACTCCGCTTTTTTATCAGAATTCGTGAACCCGCTCGCGCAGTCTGTGCCTCCGCCGTAGTTAAATAGACGACTCTTTGCGCCGGATTTTTAACGTGAAACACTCTTCCGCTTCGTTTCTGATTTCCCATTTTTATCATCAACCAGTGAATATCTGACATTGAATACGGTTGTTTGTGCTTTCTCGTGAATGTTGAGTGAACTACAGTTAACGAAGATGTGCACGTGAATTTTTAACTCTGCAATTTTTCCGTGGTTTATTTCTCCACATATGTTCCCTTTGCGATAACACGTGGCTGGTATTTTCAGCAAGGAATGTTTAATTAGGCAATTGCGGGCCTTTGGGTAAAAGAATGACATAACACATAACTAATAATTGGATAATGTGGATACGCATCAACTACGCATAAGTGAAATGATTCCTAGATACGATGTTGGCAGTGCAGTCTCGCTGCAAAGGTAGAACATTTTATTCCATAATTGAATACAAACTAATAGAATTTTTCGTTGTCCAATTACAGAGTGCCATTGCAAGGAAGTCCGCGACGAAAGCCAATGGTCACCCAGAAGCTGGGAAATGACCAGATGGATTTGCCAGGGGTGCAGAGTGTGAACTCCACAATAACTAGTGTTAACAGTATTAGCAGTCTCCTCAAAGAGAAGCTCCAGCTAACAATACCTCAAGCATTGCGGAGCAATAAAAGACGACAAAATGCTGACTACAGGTATACCGTAATAACAAAACATTTAACACACCTATCTTTAGCATTACCAATCTTTTCACACTTAAATTATCTTCAATTTCAGGCTCAGAGCCTTCGTCGGAATTTTGTTCCTCTGCGTTGTCTTCCTCGTGGGATTCGCACACATCTATTATACTCAGCATGTACTGCAACGAGCGTATTTCGATAAGTTTAGGTAAGTTGATATATTTTTCTGGCCTTCCACCCTGGATAATTTGTTACGCTTCCAATTGGGAATTTGTCTGAACCAGGTTTAACAAGAACGAGCGAGTGATGCACGTCTACAGTAGCACAGGCTCGGAGATCATCGCCGCGCGGCTCGGTGAAGGGATACCATCGGAAACCGGAGTCTACCCTTGCTTACCTCACCATGAAAGGCAAGACGCCGTCTGTCTAGAGTGGCTGCAGCAAACACGGCTCTATTTATCCCACACCAAGCACGAGGACATGAATTGCTACCACGTGACATGGCAGAGCCTAAGTCCTTATTATAATCCAAAAGATTGTTTCGATTGGTCCCCGAAAAGGGGCCATTGGTATGGCGCGGGCCAGATGCAAAACATGGCTTATCCTTTGGAAAGAGGCCGCCTGGACCTAAGTCCTTTTATCACTGGTGACGTAAGAAAACATCCTTTTGGCAACGTGCTCAAGCGTTACTTCCTGAATTCCAAGGGTGCGACGATTCTGGTGGACCCAGAATCGCCTCTTTACGTTTCCATAAACGCAAACCGCAGTAATGATTTCTGTCTCCAAGCGAAGCACGACGCATTCGCTTACATCAATCATCTGACGCCGATGCCGCAGTTGAATTATACTATTTGTGCCACTGACAACATGAAGACCCTTCATTCTTCCATGGCTGAGAAGTCCTTGTGGGACGGTCTCAAGCCTAATGAGGTGAAAGCTGTTCACTCGCTCCTCACGGAGCCCGTGTGGCAGATTTCGCCGACAAACGAAGCCGCTGTCTATAATTACACGGAGGATGTCATCGCGTTGGGCTTTCTTAGACAGGGTCATGTCCTGCTAAGTGAAGAGTGGCAGTCGAGTCCTGGCGACTTTGTCTTGGATGAAGAGAGATTCCCTACCATGGAGGAGACTATTAATATTATTCACCGGAGAGGATTTCGAGTTGTATTTACTATTCAACCGTTTATCTCGACGGAGTCCGTCAACTTCAGGGATGCTGTTTCTAATAGGTTGTTGATCTCTGAGAGGGGCAGTGATCCAAGGATCCCCGCTTTAACAAGGTATCATTAGAAACAATTTTAGACAAATTATTAATTAATATATAATTTGCACAATTCTAACTATTAACACATTTCTGTTTAGGTACAAACAGAGTAACAGTGCAGGTGTCCTCGACATCACCAACAATAAGACGATGCCTTGGCTGCAGTCCAAACTAGAAAGTCTCATTTCAAAATACCAAGTCGATTTCTACTTGGACCTCGGGACTGCTCACGACATGCCGCATTACTACAAGTGCGAGCAGCCATTGACAAATCCCGATCACTACAAGACGATTTTCACCAGATCGGTTTTGGGTTCAATGCCAGTGATCGGAGTCTCAAGCGCGATATCAAGACCCAGAGCACCGGTGTTCGTCTCATTACCGCCGTTTCCCTCGTCCTGGAAAGCCATCAAGACAGTCATACCGACAGTCTTAAATTACGGCATGATCGGTTACCCTTTCATCATGCCAGGAGCTGTCGGTGGCGATGTTGCTCTGCCAATGTCCGATAACAACCCAGACAATGACTTTGAAGTGAATCTGCCGGATAAGGAACTCTACGTTAGATGGCTTCAATTATCCACCTTCTTACCAGTCATTCGTTTCACTCATTTACCGAGCAAATACTCGGACGAGACTGTCCTTGAAATTGCTAAGAGGCTGACCTTCTTGAGACAGAAGACAGTAACACCTTTGTTAAAGAAATACGCCAATGAGACCCTTGACACCGGTCTTCCCATAATCAGACCCTTGTGGATGCTGGACCCATCGGATTCCGCATGCCATGTTGTTGTAGATGAGTTCTCCGTCGGGGAAGAGTTGATTGTTGCTCCTGTGCTTTATTCCGGCAGCAGGCAAAGGGAAGTTTATTTACCGGCTGGTGTCTGGAGGGATGGGATTGATGGGAGCTTGAGAAAAGGCTCCAGGTGGATCCATAATTACAGGGTGGCTGAAGATAAAGTCGCTTATTTCGTCAAGATGCCGGATAACACAAGGTTTTAAGCGGGGAGATTTTTTATACCCAGAGCAAGCGAAATTCGAACATCTCGAAGATGAATACTGAGAAACTAGCTTTCTAGATGATAAGTTTACCCGAGGCACAGGATTATGACTCGATGGTAAAAACTGTGATTAGTCCTGCTTTTACATTCCGAACGCTCTTTTGTGATACTGCGTATCAACGGCTCGTATGTGACTCGTTAATTTTGATGAAAGGATGAACCAATACTTCAATATCTGCATTTCCATGTTTCATTAATCGCTGGTTTTAGTGGCAGTAGTCTTCGAAAGAATTATGAAAGAATAAATTATTGAGAACTGAAAAAATGTCGACTATTGAAAAACAGTCATTATATTTATTTCAAAGGGATTTCTCTCGTAGGAACTCCGAATACGCTATAAATAGTATTGCTATAATCGATTAGACTGTGGATGTTCAAGCAAGTATAAGGATTCATTAATCTATGATAGATTAGGGTTCTGAAAATTCTGAAGAATTTAACGAACATTCTTTATGCATATCGCATATATGACATATGTCACACTGTAAAGATATTTATTTGTTTATATGAATAAATGTATTTATTTGGTCTACTGGATTTGTGGTATTTATTGTAAGTCCAAAAGAAAAAAAGTACTTATCGATAACTGATTAAAACATTAGGAGGCGGTAAAGGAGATTGAAAAAGTATGGTTCAAAATTTGTTCATGTCTACGCTTGCCTACGAATGGTACCAAAAACTCTTACGAGAAAAATATGGTGCTGTGATAGAAAACTTGAAGCAAAGAAACGAGGACTTGATTTTCGGGTAAGCGAGAGTGTCTCCACTAAGGTAGTAGTGTATATTTATTATATTATCATTTGTATCATATAGCATAACATTGTTAGTTCTATAATAATAATAATCATAGCACCATGAACACTCCACAGTTAAGTTTGTTTTAATTCTTGGTTTTCCTCTGTGTTTACCTTTGCTTTTTTGCTCTCTTTTAAATACGTTAGTCGAAAAACACGCGTTGCGCCGATGCGCTCCGAGGGGTGAGAACCACAACCTAGTCACTTGTCCATCGCGAAATGAATACTCGAAACTGGAACGAAGTCGGTGTCTCTCTAATACAAGCGCAGTCTACCCTCACGACGGCGAGCATCGTTGCAGATTGCTGAATATCGAATGACTAGATCACTCTCGCGTTGGGAAACGTGATGCCACCTTTCCAGTATATCGCTTTCTCTGACTAGAGTCCTCGAAGAGTTATGCGAGAAGGAAGTACTTGACTGCCGGACTTCAATGTAAGACAGTGGTGCAGATGTAACTTAATGTACATTTAATTAATAATCAACTCCAAACAGACACATTTTCCAGATAGTCGAGAGTCCTAGGTATAAATAATAGAGCATTAAAATAAATACAAAATCAGATGTACTCGCTACTCTTACAAAATTAATCTCGTAAACGCCTAATGCGACGACGGCAGTGCCAAGCAATACCGTTCACCGCTTATTATAGAGAGAATTCGTTTAAATAACTAACTTAGACCGTCGCAAGGACGAAATTCAAGAAGAGTCTGCTCACGCACTCTCCCTTGTTGTTCAGGCAAGAAAGAATGGGCGAACGTCCGAATGAATTCAAAGATTAAACAATCACTGGATTTAGAAATTATAGCCTTTCTGTTCCCCGTTCTCACACCCGCCGAGCACCGTATTTTCTTGGGGGTTTCGTACAGGTGTTGAGGCTCATGCTTCGTCCCTTAAACCCACTGCCTGCTCTTCCACCGCCAATTCCCTGCCTTATTGTTTGTTGCTCTCGCTCTCTCCCTCGCTCTCTCTCTCTCTCTTCCCTTCTGTTCCATACTCTGCTTTTAATTAATATATATAATTCTGTATATATATATATATATATACTTTGTTCCTCCGTAGTCCGCCTAAAACTGTCTCAGTGAAAGCTCGTTCCTAATTCATTAAATAAATTACGTAGCATCTCCCTTCTCGAGTGTTCTCGAAGAATCGTAAGACGTATGTATATATATACTATGTATCTCAGTGCGATCGACAATGTAGCTCATCTTCCACGCAGTGGTTGGTTCTCGTGTTTTTCGTATTTGTTTTTTCAGTATCAGTATTCCTTTATTAGTTTAATGTTTTCCGTCGGCTTCCGCTAGTCTCGGATCTCTCTGTCGGTGGTAGTACGCTTTCGCTTCCCTTCGTGAAATTTGCAACATCCTACCTAGTACACAGCTGGCCGTTAATTACTCTTGTCAATAAATAATACATAAATACAGTAGGTACATACTTCTCTCGGGTAATCTCACCACTCGTCTCGCTTTACTGTCTGTCTCGGATCTTTTCTGTATCATTCGCTCTCGTCTCCACGCATTCTCTCTGGCCTGTACTTCCCTCTTATCATTCTTTTAGCTTTAATCCACGCGAATTAATCTTGTCTCGTAGTCTCCGGTTTCTCTATCCCCCGCGAGTTTACGGGAGTCCGACCGACGACGATGGCGATGCGCGCTCGTAACATTCGCGGTAAATATTCCAGCCATAATAATAATTAATAAGAGTGAGAGTAGTAGTCGTTACTCGCAACGGTGTGATAATTATTCGAGCTCTAATCAGCGACTGGCGCATTTATAGATAACAATCTCGACTCCTGCCTTTCCCGTAACGTTTACAACGCCAATTGAGGTGTGGGTTGATCCAAGCGCAACGTAATCTTCACCCTGGTTCGTCCTTAATTAGAATCCGTGGCGCAGCCGAACCGTACGCATCATGTAACTTAATTAAGTAGTGGACTCAAAGCGGTCTGCAAGGCGCAAATGAAATTTCGGGTCGTCGAAGAAAAGGTGCGGTAAAGGGCGGTACAAAACTTACTAACTAGAGATGTCAGCAACACTCGGGACTAACGCAGTAATCGTAAGAGTAAACTGATCGTCCTTTCACTTCCTCGTGCGATCATTCACTCGGGTTGTCGCTGGCCCGATAGTCAGATTCAACACGACTCCTACGCACGTAGGAATCCGTAGTTATACGACACTCTTGCTCGGCAAGAGTCGTCTTTCCCAGGCAACCTCCATGATTGCCGAGTGGCGTCCTGGAACGTTCTTCCAGGACTTATCAACCACTGGTGAACTTGGCTCACTATCACAGAGCCTTATACGGACTTTTGCAAGCAGAAGTCTGTGTATATTAACAAGCTCGTTTCAACCCTTGTTATGGAGGTCTGTTAAACCTGCAGGTTTCGAGTGGTTCACCTTTATAGTGGCTACTTTCCGCTTTAAAGTTGGGGGCACTCTTGGCCCGGCCCGTAGTTGGGCTCACCCTTCGTCAATCTCGAACGATCTTTTCTTCGAGGTCGATAACGTTCTTTCAAGTAGAATTTCCAAGGCCTAACGCTTCGCAACATAAAAGTAACAAGTACATGCCACGGTCGTCACTCGATCCTAAGTCAGATCTTCGCGAATTTCTCTCCCCTCAGTTTGTGAGGGGCCGTGGGCATGTTTGGCTTTAACGTACATAGATGCAACGTAGAAACCTATCGTCAACGCACGCGAATAATCATTCGTCCGCCATACACGACGAGTTTTGTACAAGCATGAGCGCGACACATCTAGAACAAGCTATTAGCTGCGGCCCGCTTAGTTAGAAGGTTCCTCTATAAAACATCAATAATCCTTGTTATCGTTACACCCAAGCAATCATCTGTATTATCCTAGCACTCGCCATCGCCGTCGGCCGCCACTGATCCCGGAAACGCTTTGCGATCGGAGTAAGTACAAAATGTGGAATCGCTCTTAGCAAACTTGTTCGGCCTCAGGAGACAGTAGTCTCGGTCCATGCGCAGAGAGACACGTGTTTCAACGAATAACGCCAGCCAGCAAACCTGGAGATGATTGGATTTCTTTCTGATCGCTCGCTCAAGGAAGCTTCCGTCAGCGGAAGTTGCGCGTCTCCCGCCAAGAAGTGGTGCGTTTCAAGGCGGAGCATTCGCCCGTAGTTGGAAAGGTATTACACAGACTGCTCCGGCTGTGAACTGTAATATGCCATCATGCCTCTAAAAGATACCTAAAAACAGATTCATTGGAGGAGCGAGCATCGCTGTCTGCTGGAGAGTGGACGCCCCTCGATTGGGGGGAGTATAGCAGTGGGCAACACAGGGATGGTCGTCCTCGTGAACTTATCGAACGTGGACTGTGTCCATTGGATGGATGTTTCGCGAGTTTTACAATAATCACCCCTCCGCTAGGTCTTCCTTTCGCCGACGAAGGCGTCGGTTAATCAGGACCGACTCGCTCGCCTAGACTCGGCAACCCCTAGGCGGGCTGCCCTCCGCGCCGTTCGGCTTTAGGTCTTGCGCGCCCCGTGTCGACTCGACTTGCGCATCTCTATTTCTCTACGATATAGAAACACGACACAGAGAACTCCTATCTAGTATCTCCCGATGTAAATAGTCATTGACTCTATGTACGAATAGACAATTACGACGAGAAAGTGATCGGTAACAACGAGGAGGGGGGGATTACTTGTTGGATGTAGTTCGTTACAAGCTCGAGATAGACTTTAAGATCGCTTTGGACGATAGCGTTGCGTCATTCAATCCCGTGGTGTCTGATCGAATTCATAGGAAATTGCTCGAGGATCGACTCAGGTGTCTTTCTCGGACCTCTTTTTCACCGGGGTGCGTAGACCCTCGCGCCAGACGTGTCGCCGCGCGCCGCTGGCGGTAACGTACTTCCCCAGCTGGTATCGAGACTCCGTGATAAAACTGATCGAGTGAGAGCTGTCTACGCGGTGCTGCTGAAGCGGCGGCTGTGCCGAGAATAGTAAAAGGAGTTTAATTTAAGAATCGGGAAAACGGGGTGAGGGGACCAATGAAAACCTTTTGGATCCAGCTCCCCGGTATCAGTGGGAGGTACGTGTCGCCCGAGGTGAGGAGTTCGCGCTTTGGGAATTTGAATATCCTAGGTCAATTTGTTAAGTATCTAGTACAGAGATTGTCCCAGGCCGTGACACTTGCGAACACTCGACTTACACTAGGTAATCGTGGCCTCTCCCGATCTCCTACTCGCGCCACCCTCTGCGCCGGCCTCCATGTCCTTCCCACAAGGTTCCAGTGTATACTTTATACTATTATAGTTCGCTCTGAGTACGCTGCCTCGTCTGGGTTGAGCAATGACCGAGTTAGCAAGTGGCTCCCTTAATGGAATTGTCCGTGTAGAAATATAAAGGTCGACTAGCCAAGTGCATCTAAGACCGCGTGTGGTTCCGTGAATGTCCTGAGACTCTAGGTCGGCTTTAGAAAATAGGCTCTTCATCCATCCGGTATGACGGTACGCTCTGCTTTATGCCTTTCTACCTTTACCTTCGTGTCCAGTCTCTAGTTACGGGGAGGAACATGGAGCATTCGGCGCAGCCGGGTGACTCGGACTCCTCGTCAAAGCTCTGGCACTCCTACAACGGATTGTTGGGGGTGAGATCGGCTATTGGTTGCTTCTCGCCTAGACTAAAGTAGATCGCGAAGTGCAGGCCACGACGTGACAGTCTTGTATTCGAAATGCCTTCGTCTTAGGAAGTCCTGAAATGTCAGGCGTCGCTAGACGGGACGGTGAACCGAGCTGCGATTAACACTCGAGATCCTTGGTTTGTTGGGGGATGAGTCCAGATGCGATATCGTGGCGCGTTCTGGACACCGCTCAGAACTCGACTATTACGGCTGAGCAGGCTGCCAATCCCTAGAACTCGAGTCGGTAGGCACTGCAGCTAGTGTCGTGGTCCTGGAGGTTGATGCTGCATCGAGATGCCGAGGGTGATAGATCGATGTGGTTCGCGGTGAGTGCTTCCTCGTTGTCCGTGATCCAGTAGCCAAGGGTGTCCGTGTCGTAAGTGGGAATCATTGTGACCTCTGCGCATGAAATCATGGAGAAATTAATTAGAAACTCAAAATCTACAATGACCAATTCTCATCGATGTTCAATCACGTTGATATGAATGCTTAATTAAGTTATATTCAAGAATCTTACCAAGGTCCTTGTCTTCCCAAGTCTTCTTAGCTTCCAGAAGTGCGTCATACACTTCACGGCTGGGTTCCGTGCCGCTGAATACGTAGTATCTCGCGCGAACCCTCTTGAAGAATTCAAGCGACGTGTAATAAGAATTGCCGTGATGGGGCACGTAAGTTAGGTCCACGTAAACAGGCTGAACTTTGTTCTTCGAGTCTTTCAACTTCTTCTCGTTCTTGCCGGGACTTTCTGAGCGCTTCTTATTCTTCAGGTTCTCCGACATAACTTTTTTCGCTTGCTTCCGTTCCTTCTTCGGGGTGCCCGGCGCACCCTTGTTCGAAACTTCGTTTGACACTGGCGCGGGTGAAGGTAGCCTCAGCGGTTCACCCCAACTACTGGTCACGTCGAAGTTTAGAGTACTGGAAGAACTTTGCTCGGTGGATCTCGACACATGCGAGGGACCCTTCAAGTTGAACTTCTCGGGGGGTGTTGGGGAGGGAAGACCCAGTGGTGAATCCCAGCCACTCAACGGGTCTTTCTTACTGTCGTCTTTGCTCTCGGCTTTATCGTCTTTAGAGTCATCAGGCGTTTGTTGTCGATGGCTACCGTTTGTGTACCTCTGAGTAATATCACTGCTGAACGATTCAGCTTCGCGCATTTCCTTACGCTCCATCAACGCCTTGTCGAAATCCAAATCAGCCTCGTCGACATATCTCTTACTGCCAGATTTCTCCTCGTAGCCGCCAGCGTATTCCTTTTCCACTGTGAACTTCTTGAAGGTGAAGTCACCCTGGATGGGAATCGGGTCGCTCTTGTGTAATGCGCTCGTCTCAGGTGGGACTGCTGGTAATTCACCGTAGAAACTGCTACTCATCGCAGCTAACATTCCACTCGTAGGGAATTCTACTGGTTTTCCTGTTGAACTTGTTGGCTCTTCCGAGTGACCTGGTTTGTCCTCGTCAATTGGGTCATCCGCGCCTGGACTGGATCCTCGCTGGAGTTCCGATGATTTGATGCTGCCGATAATGCTACTGATTGCCGATTCTGCGGCGTCCTTGCTGGGCAGACTGTCGTCTACTTTGACGTCAGTCTTTTCGGCGAGGATGACTGTTTCTCCTTTTTCATTGGTAGCTTCTGTTACTTCGCGGGTGGTTGTGATGAGCTCGCCATCGTCGGATACTGTCTTTGTTGTTGTGATGATTGTTCTGATTACTTCGCCGGACCTGAATCCTTCCGGAGTACCTGTTAGTGATCGACCTTCTGATCTTCTGTCAGGAGTGGACCTGTCGGATGCGTGAGACTGACCGCTTTCTCGGATCAGTGGCGATGCTGGCATTTCAGGGGTGGATTTGCCTGAGCCTGACATTGCTTTGTCCTCGGAAATGACACCTCGGACTAGTTCCGAAACTGGGTGCTCGGATTTTACTTCTTTCGTGTCTACCTTGCTTGACTCGTAGAATGATTTCACTTCCGACGGCATTTCGGATGTGACACTGGCAATTGTTTCTTTAATGATCTTCTCTGTCTTTGAGGATTCGGCGGTTTTGGTTTCGGTTGATGTTTTGCTGCTTTCTATCAACTTCTCCAGCATTTCTTGACTGTCAACTGTGTCGGAGCTTTCTTCTACGTCTTTCGTAGTGGTCACTTTGCCATCTGGTCCGGTGATAGTTGTGACTGTTGTTACGATTCTCTTGACATCGGCGCTTGTGAGCGTTTCGGATTTGTCCTCGGTGCTTTTCTCGGATTCGGAGGAAGCAGCCTTTGCGTCGGGAAGTTCTTCGGTGATAATTGTCTTGGTGGTTTTCGTTGTTATGGTTTCGACGATTCCTGACTTTCCTTCTTCGCTGATGATCTTCGTGACGGAATCAGTGTCCTTGGTTTCTTTAACATCGTCTTCAGGAATGACTATTTCTCGTTTGATTACCTTTGTGATCACTTCCGGTTCACCTTGCTCGATTATCTCACGTTTCACCACCTTTGTGATTACTTCCGGCTCAGTTTGCTCGACGATTTCTTTCTTTATGATCTTCGTAATTGTCTCTGGTTCCTCCTCCACTTTAGTGCTCACCTCGGTCTTTTCTGTCTTCGCGATGACTTCTGTGGAAGATGTTGACGAATCCTTGGCCTGTCCAATAGCTATTGGTTTCTCCAATTGTACACTTCCGCGTTTAATTTCCTCGGGCTTATCGATTTCGGGGATTTCAGGCCCACCGATCTTGCTCTCTTTTAGAATGGTTACTACCTGTGTGGTTGCCAGACCTTCGCTGGTCGATGTGGTTGTCTTTGTAACCTGAGTAGTTACTGAAGAAGTAGTGGTTGTCTCGAAAGATGTGTGATCACCCGATTTCTTGTCGTCGGCTTTCCCAATGCCTGCTGATTCCGACATTGAATCGGGTGTATCGACGCGTCCTAAGTCAGGCGTCGATTTTCCTGAGAGAGTTGTTATGTGGGTCGTGCGAATCTCCGTCATCCCACCAACAAATGCCTTGTGGAATTGACTCTCGTATTCTGGGTATCCGCTCATTTTGTATTCATAAGAGGATTTTCGGGAATCTCCGGCCATCCTGTATCCTGGCTCAGGAGACTTTCCGTAGCGGAACTCCTCCCTGCTGAAGCTTTCATCGTGACTTTCGTCCTCTTGGTAAATGTCAGCATCGATCACACTGTCCCTGATTAACTTCTTCTTCATGATTATCTCTTCAATAATTTCCAGAATAATGTATCGAGGGATCGAAGTCTTTATGACTATTTCCTCGAGAATGTCGTCTGTGATTTTCTTCCCCTTTTTGATGTACTCTTCTTCGACGAGTCGCTCGATTTCCATTCTCTTACCCTCTGAAATTGAAATCTCTTCATCGATGTGGGGTTCTGATCGAGTCGGACTGCCAGGAGTTGATTTGTCAGAAGCGATTGATTCCTGACTAGAAGTTCGGCTTCGGAAACCTTCCCTGAAGTCTCCACCGCATTGTTCGTAGTCCATCGGCGAGATTCTCTGTTCCTTATTCTCGGATTTCGCTTCGTCAGTCTTTTGCTTTGCATCCTCCTCCTCCTTGAAGGAATCCGGTCGCTTTGCTTGGGGTTCGTGAATGTGCTCGTCAATCACGGAACTTCTAGGTACATTTCTTCGGATGATGATTTCCTCGATGATTATGATGAGAATGTATCGGGAAACGAACTTTTGTTTGCATATTTCGTCCAGAATTTGGGAAGTTATTTTTCGGTTTCTCATGATGTACTCTTCGATGATGTACTTTTCGAGATCGGCTTTCTCCTGGGGATTCAGGGTTTCTTCTTTGGATTTTTCTTCCTCGTCTACTTCTTCTTCAGGTTCGTCACCAGCGAAGTCGAACACAGTTTCTCGACGCAACTTTCTTTGCTCGATGATCTCTTCGATTATGTCCATTATCATGTATTCGGGTACTGAATAAGTCATAACTAGTTTCTCGATCAGAGTCAGAGAAATCTTTCTCTTCTTGTTCACGTACCAAGCGATGGTAGTTTTCAGGTGGTCCATTCGCTCCTCTGTGTTGAGTTTTGCTATTTCTTCTTCGTCTTCGACCTGCTCGATCTTAGTGGTACGGATTTCTTCATCCTTATCTTCTAGTTCTTCCTTCTCCGTTAACTTCTTCTCTTCGGCTTGCTCGAAAGTGGCTTGCACTTGTTCGTGGAGTGTCATTTTCTCGGGGATTTTGTCGTCGTATAAACTGGCTGCTCTTGAGCGGCCCAAAGGTGTCTTCTCACCTGTGTCGAAGAGGCTGTGGGACCTGGATCTGTCTCTTGGCGTCTTCTCTCCCAAAGGTGACTCCGCTCTAGAAGATCTGATGTCAGTTACGTCAGTTTCAGGGGATTTAACTGTGTCTTCGCCCTTGGAACTCAATGGGCTGATTTTTGTCTTCAAATCTGCATCAGCTGTGTCCGAAACAGGCTTTATAGAATCAGCTATATCTGATTTGTCACTGATGATACTTAATGATCGTGGCTTGCGAGATAATAATTCTTTAGGCTCTTCATCTTCCTCGGGTTTGGTTGGGGATCCCTTGTCAGACGGTTCAGGAGTAACAGATTTATCACCTGCAATGCTCGATGATCGAGATTTATCCAACGCATCTTCGAAATGATCTGGTTTCAAATCATCAGCTTTCTCAGAGCTCGCCGGTGATTTTGCCTTTTCACTTGTGACACTTGGTGATCTGGATTTATCGGTTGTGTGATCCGTGACATCTTTCAACTCTGCTAGTTCTGCGGCAAGACTTGGTGTCTTCGATCGATCAGCTGATTCCTTTTGGTCTGGTGCGCTGACTAGACTGGCTGATCGAGACTTGGGTTCTTCGGCTGTGTCCTTTGATTCGACTTTGTCTCCCGCAACGCTCGGTGATTCCGATTCATCAACGGATTTCTTATCGTCCACAACACTGGGAGATCTTGACTTGTCAATGGGTTCGTCAGATTTGACAGATGCGTCAGGTGTTGGTGTTGGAGACTTTGACTTTTCTTTTTCTTCAGCAATGTCGCGTGCTGGAGTTGGAGACTTACTTTGGTCGGCAGGCACTTCGGCTTTCTCGGGAACAATTGGGTATGCTGGTTGATGAGGTTCACCCTTGTGCTCTTCTTTGATGCTTGGTGATCTTGATTTGTCTGCAGGTGGTTCTGTCTCTTCAGGTGATTTTGGTAATTCGGGTTTCTTGTCTTCGGACTTGTCACTTGCTATACTTGGTGATTTGCTCCTGTCTGCGGATTCCTTCAAGTCATCGGATACAGGGGACTTCATCTTGTCCTGTAGTTCCTTTAGCTCGCTTGTTGCACTGGCGAAACTTAGAGATTGTGATTTGTCTGTTATGTCTTCAGTAACGTCCTTCAAGTCTGGTTTCTCGGCTGTTATACTTGGGGATTTATCACCGACTGCACTGACGAGACTTGCTGAGCGTGATTTGTCTGTTACATCTTCAGCAAGGTCTTTCAAATCTGGTTTTTCCGTTGTTACACTTGATGACTTGTCACCAACAACACTTGGTGATCGCGATTTATCATCTGCAACTTCTTTTAAGTCTGGTTTCTCTGATGCCACACTTGGTGATTTATCACCAACTGCACTCGCGACACTTGGTGAGCGAGACTTGTCAGCTACGATTTCAGTAACTTCCTTCAAGTCTGGTTTCTCAGATGCCACACTTGGTGATTTGTCACCAACTGCACTGGCGACACTTGGTGATCGAGACTTGTCAGCTACGACTTCAGTAACATCTTTCAAGTCTGGTTTCTCAGATGCCACACTTGGTGATTTGTCACCAACTGCACTGGCGACACTTGGTGATCGAGACTTGTCAGCTACGACTTCAGTAACATCTTTCAAGTCTGGTTTCTCAGATGCCACGCTTGGCGATTTGTCACCAACTGCACTGGCGACACTTGGTGATCGAGACTTGTCAGCTACGACTTCAGTAACATCTTTCAAGTCTGGTTTCTCAGATGCCACGCTTGTCGATTTGTCACCAACTGCACTGGCGACACTTGGTGATCGAGACTTGTCAGCTACGACTTCAGTAACATCTTTCAAGTCTGGTTTCTCAGATGCCACACTTGGTGATTTATCACCAACTGCACTGGCGACACTCGGTGATCGAGACTTGTCAGCTACGACTTCAGAAACTTCTTTCAAGTCTGGTTTCTCAGATGCCACACTTGGTGATTTGTCACCAATTGCACTGGCGACACTTGGTGATCGAGACTTGTCAGCTACGACTTCAGTAACTTCTTTCAAATCTGGTTTCTCAGGTGCCACACTTGGTGATATGTCACCAACTGCACTGGCGACACTTGGTGATTGAGACTTGTCAGCTACGACTTCAGTAACTTCTTTCAAATCTGGTTTCTCAGGTGCCACACTTGGTGATATGTCACCAACTGCACTGGCGACATTTGGTGATTGAGACTTGTCAGCTACGACTTCAGTAACTTCTTTCAAATCTGGTTTCTCAGATGCCACACTTGATGATTTGTCACCAATTGCACTGGCGACACTTGGTGATCGAGACTTATCAGCTACGACTTCAGAAACTTCTTTCAAGTCCGGTTTCTCAGAGGCCACACTTGGTGATTTATCACCAACAACACTAGCGACACTCGGTGATCGAGACTTATCAGCTACGACTTCAGAAACTTCTTTCAAGTCCGGTTTCTCAGAGGCCACACTTGGTGATTTATCACCAACAACACTAGCGACACTCGGTGATCGAGATTTCTCAAGTTGTAACTCAAGTACATCTTTGAAGTCTGACTTTTCCACACTTGGTGATTTGGAAGCGTGAGCAGATTCCTTAGTTTCATGTGATGCAACATCTTCTTCGACTACGTCTTTCAAATCAGGTTTCTCTTCAGTAACACTGGGAGACTTAGACTTATCCGCTGGTTCCTTTATTTCACCTGTTGTACTTGCAATACTGGGTGTCCTGGATTTAGCTGCCGGTTCTTCAAGTACATCCTTCAAGTCGGATTTTTCTTCAGCAACGCTTGGACTTTTGGGAAAATCGGCAGCTTCCTTAGTCTCACCAATTGTACTTGCCACACTGGGTGATCTGGATTTTTCCAGGACCAGCTCTGAAGAATCCTTTTCTGCTTTGAGTTTATCCACTTCCTCAGTGGTACTGACGATACTCGGAGTCCTTGATTTGCCTGGTAATTCTTCGCTCAAGTCTTTCAAGTCTGGCTTTTCCTCAGTGACACTTGGGGTCTTGGATTTGTCTGCGTCCTTCGGTGCTCCTGCGGTACTCGCTACGCTGGGGCTCCTTGATTTGTCCATTGGTTCATCCGCAAGTTCTTTGACGTCCAGTTTCTCTCCAGCGATGCTGGGAGACTTAGACCTTTCCACCGGTTCGACTCCACTAATAAGGCTTCCTGACCGTGATTTATCCGCTGCTTCGCTAACGCTAATTATACTCTGGGATCGCGACTTGTATGCTGGTTCCTCGACGACATCCTTTAAGTCTGATTTGTCACCAGCGACGCTGGGGGACTTCGATTTGTCGCCTGGTTTTTTTGAGTCGTCGTCTACGCTGTGCACACTGGCTGATCTGGATTTGTCCAATGGCTGTTCGAGTTCGGCGAGGTCAGGTTTTTCACTGGCAACACTCGGCGATTGGGATTTGTCCGATGCTTTGTCGAGTGGATCTTCTGTTGGCTTTGAGTCGAGTTTATCTTCCACCATGGTTGGTGCATCGACGGCTTTCTTGTCGTCGGATTTGATGCTGCTTACACTTGGAGATCGACTTTTCTCAGTTTCTTCAGGCATTTCTAGTAAAGGAGGGGTTGCTTCTTTTTCAGAAGGATCCTTGTGTTCACTTGTGCCACTGGCGATGCTGGCTGACCTTGATTTTGATAATTCATCAGCCTTTTTATCGTCGGATTCTTTTGGTTCAGGCTTTTTCTCCTCGGATTTTTCACTTTCTACACTGGGAGACTTGCTTCTGTCAGCTGGCACATCAGATTTTTCCGAAATTGTAGGCGATTTCACCTTATCTACTGATTGTTTTCGGTCGCTGGTCAAACTAGCGATGCTGGGTGAGCGAGATTTCTCCAGTTGCTCTTCAGCTACGTCTTTTAAGTCAGGTTTTTCACTGGCAACACTGGGCGATTTTGATTTGTCAGCTGGTTCCTTTGGTTCTTCTCCGGTGCTTGGAACACTTGGTGAACGTGATTTGCCTGTTACTGCTGTTTCTACTTCTTCTAGATCGACCTTTTCGCCAGTAACGCTTGGTGGCTTTGATCCTTCGATCGATGCTTTGTCATCCCTTTCGGGAGTAGGGGATTTTGCCTTTTGATCGGCGGTGACACTTGCGACGCTTGGAGATCTGGATTTGTCGGCTGTGGGTTCGATGACATCTTTTAAGTGAACTATGTCTTCGGTTACGCTTGGGGATTTCGAATGGTCTGATTCTTTGGGTTCCATTGTTGCTCCAGGTTTCTCAATTTCTGCTACGTCTTTCATGTCAACCTTTTCTCCTGCAACACTTCCAGGCTTGGAACCAGTGATCGATCCTTTTTCCTCGGATTTTTCACTAGTAATGCTGGGGGATTTGCTGCGGCCAACTTGCTCTTCAGTTTTCTCCGGCGAAGGAGACTTTGCTTTGTCACCTTCTTTATGTTCACTTATCGAACTTACGACACTTGCCGATCGAGATTTGTCGGCTGGCTCGTGGATATCCTTTAAATCGGGTTGTTCTTCAGTAACACTTGGAGATTTCGATTTGTCGACTCTTTCTTGGTCTTCTAACTTAATTTCACTTACACTGAGTCGTTTTTCGGCTTCAGCAGTTAAGCTTGCAATGCTTGCCGAACGTGATTTGTCAAGTTGGTCGGATAATTCTTTTAAGTCTGGTTTTACGTCGGTGACGCTTGGGGACTTGGAAGGAGCTTTTTCGATTGAAGTGTCTTTCTCTTCGGAAGCTGCGCGGTCTGGACTTGGAGACTTCGCCTTTTCTTCTGGTGTCAGGGATTTTTGTTTTTCTTCAGGTGTAGGTGATTTTTCCTTGTCATCTGGCAGTGGCGACAACTCTTTGGCCTCAGACACTGGTGACTTTTCCTTCTCCTCTGGTGTGGGGGATTTCTCTTTAGCATCGGATGCAGGTGATTTTTCTCTTTCGTCAGGCACTAGTGATTTCTTCTTTTCGTCAGTTACTGCCAACTTTTCTTCATCCTCAGCGACTGGTGACTTTTCTTTGTCATCCGGCACTGGTGATTTCTCTTTTTCGTCTGCCATGGGTGACCCTTCTCTTTCTGCTGCTACAGGAGATTTCTCTTTTGTCTCAATTACGGGTGATTTGGCTTTCTCATCAGGAACTGGAGACTTCTCTTTTTCATCAGCTTCTGGTGATTTTTCCTTCTCATGTGGGACTGGCGATTTTTCTTTAGCGTCAGCTACTGGCGATTTCTCCTTGTCAGTAGCTACTGGTGACTTTTCTTTCTCGTCAGCAATTGGTGATTTCTCCTTTCCATCGGCTACTGGCGACTTCTCTTTTTCATCAGCGATTGGTGATTTCTCCTTGACATCTGCTACCGGTGACTTTTCCTTCTCGTCCGCAACTGGTGATTTCTCCTTTGCATCTGCTACTGGTGACTTTTCTTTATCCTCAACTACTGGCGAGCCCACCTTTTCGTCTGGCACCGGCGATTTCTCTTTAGCATCAGCTACTGGCGATTTTTCCTTCTCTGTAGGAACGGGAGATTTCTCTTTGGCATCGGAAACTGGAGACTTCTCCTTTTCATCGGCTACTGGTGAGGTTTCTTTATTGTCAGCCACTGGCGAGCCTTCTTTCTCGCCTGGTACCGGCGATTTTTCCTTCTCTTCAGGAGCGGGAGATTTCTCTTTAGCATCAGGAACTGAAGACCCCTCCTTTTCATCGGGTACTAGTGACTCTTTCTTTTTGTCTGGTACCGGCGATTTTTCTTTCTCATCAGCTACCGGGGATTTTTCTTTCTCATCTGGCACTGGCGACTTCTCTTTAGCGTCTGCTACTGGTGACTTTTCCTTTTCATCTGGTACCGGCGACTTCTCTTTAGCGTCAGCAACCGGTGACTTTTCCTTTTCGTCTGGCACCGGGGATTTTTCTTTCTCGTCAGGTACTGGTGACTTTTCTTTTTCGTCTGGCACCGGCGACTTCTCTTTAGCGTCTGCTACTGGTGACTTTTCCTTTTCATCTGGTACCGGCGACTTCTCTTTAGCGTCAGCAACCGGTGACTTTTCCTTTTCATCTGGTACCGGGGATTTTTCTTTCTCGTCAGGCACTGGTGACTTTTCCTTTTCGTCTGGCACCGGTGACTTCTCTTTAGCGTCAGCTACTGGTGACTTTTCCTTTTCGTCTGATACCGGGGATTTGTCTTTCTCGTCAGGCACTGGTGACTTTTGCTTTTCCTCTGGCACCGGTGACTTCTCTTTAGCGTCAACTACTGGTGACTTTTCCTTTTCGTCTGGTACCGGGGATTTTTCTTTCTCGTCAGGCACTGGAGACTTTTCCTTTTCGTCTGGTACCGGGGATTTTTCTTTCTCGTCAGGCACTGGAGACTTTTCCTTTTCGTCTGGTACCGGGGATTTTTCTTTCTCGTCAGGCACTGGAGACTTTTCCTTTTCGTCTGGCACCGGTGACTTCTCTTTAGCGTCAGCTACTGGTGACTTTTCCTTTTCGTCTGGTACAGGGGATTTTTCTTTGTCGTCAGGCACTGGTGACTTTTCCTTTTCGTCTGGTATCGGGGATTTTTCTTTCTTGTCAGGTACTGGTGACTTTTCCTTTTCGTCTGGTACCGGGGATTTTTCTTTCTCGTCAGGCACTGGTGACTTTTCCTTCTCGTCTGGCACCGGCGACTTCTCTTTAGCGACAGCTACTGGTGACTTTTCCTTTTCGTCTGGCACCGGCGACTTCTCTTTAGCGACAGCTACTGGTGACTTTTCCTTTTCGTCTGGCACCGGCGACTTCTCTTTAGCGTCAGGTACCGGTGACTTTTCCTTTTCGTCTGGGACCGGCGACTTTTCTTTATCATCAGCTACCGGTGACTTTTCCTTTTCATCTGGCACCGGTGTCTTTTCCTTCTCGTCTGCTGCTGGTGATTTTTGTTTCTCATCAGGCACAGGCGATTTTTCCTTTACATCGGCTACCGGTGACTTCTCTTGGTCATCGGATACTGGCGACTTTTCCTTTTCTTCGGGTGTTGGTGATTTCTCCTTAGAGTCGAGCACTGTTGATTTTTCCTCAACATCGGGGACTGGTGACTTTTCTTTCTCATCAGGTACGGGCGATTTTTCTTTATCATCAGGAACAGGTAATTTCTCCTTATCATCAGGCACCGGTGACTTTTCTTTTTCATCGGCTACTGGAGATTTTTCCTTATCTGCAAGTTCTGGTGACTTTGCCTTATCATCAGGAACGTGTGATTTTTCTTTATCGTCAGCAACCGGCGACTTTTCTTTATCAGACTCTGGAGATTTCTCCTTTTCTTCAGCTACTGGTGACTTTTCTTTCTCCTCAGTTAGTGGTGACTTGGTTTTATCATCAGCCACTGGTGATTTTTCCTTTTCTTCAACAGTCGGCGACTTATCAGCTATGCTCGGAGTCCTAGATTTATCAACGATTATTTCTAATTTCTCATCAACAACGCTGGGTGATCTAGATTTGTGTAAAAGTTCTTTCTCAGCCTGGATCGATTCCTTTCGATCAGTGACACTAGCGATGCTCGGAGATCGCGATTTTTCTATTGATGTTTCGAGATCTTTCGTTTCACTTGGTTCCCCAGCAATGCTCGGAGACTTTTCCTTGTCAGATACGTCTCTCAAGTCGACTTTTTCTTCTGTTACACTTGGAGACTTGGAACGATCAATGTCTTTCTTCTCCTCAGACTTGTCAGAGGGCGGCGATGGAGATTTAGCCTTGTCAACACGTCCCTCGTCTGCTGGCTCACTTACTACGCTCGGTGATCTCGATTTCTCAACTTCAGGTTCTTTCAAATCGATGGAACTTGGAGGTTCAACACCCTCTTGCGTCGGTTCGGGCTTCTCGCCGGCAATACTTGGTGAACGCGACTTGTCGTCGAGTTTTTCAGCAGTCAAGCTAGGTGTCCTTGATTTTACGACTGCTTTTTCTGCAAGCTCCACTTCTGAGGGTTTCTCGTCTGTTACGCTTGGTGATTTGGATCTAATGTCTTCCTTTTCGTGTACGGAAGGTGATTTATCTCCTGCGATGCTTGGGGAACGAGATTTGTCAATGGCTACTTTTTCGTCAATCTGTTCAGTCATTATTGACGATTTCCGGCGTTCGGCTAAGTCTCTTTCTTCTGGTTTGTCACTGACGATGCTCGGAGTCCTCGATTTCTCTTCTTCTTCTTTCGCCTTGTCGCTGACAATACTCAAGGATCTGGACTTAATTGCTTGTTCCACGTCCTTTTCGTCAGGCTTTTCACTTGTGATACTTGGTGATCGAGATTTCTCAGAAGCTTTGTCCTCTGCATCACTTAGTTTCTTGTCATCGACCGTTTCTCGGACTATGCTGGGGGATTTCGATCGGTCACCTTCCTTTACGTCACTCTTTTCAGTGGAAATACTTTGTGATCGGGATTTCGCAATTGCTTTCTCGTCGATCACTTTTTCTTCGGGAGATTTGGCTTCTTCGATTGGTTTTGCCTTGCCTTCAACATCTGCGTGAATTTCTTCCTTTTCGGGTGATTTATCTTTGGTCGCTGGGTCTTCCGATGGTTTTTCGTCCTTGTGGGAAATGTCTTTTGCTGCTTTCTCAGTAGGACTGGGGGTTTTCTCCAGGTCGAGTGACTTGGATACATCTGCTTTCGAGGATTCGTCAATCTTTGCTACTTCTTCGCTCGCTTTGTCGACCGGCGACTTCGCAAAAATGGTCTCCGCTGGCGACACATCTTCCGAACGAACTGACTCGGGAGATTTTGGTGCAGTTATATCCAAAGCTTTGTCAGCTTTCAAATCTGTGATTGTTTTAGCTTCTTTTTCTTCGGGCGTTTTTGCCTTTTCTTCGACTTTTTCTGGTACAATTGTTTCTTTTTCGGGGCTCGCAGCCTTTTCGGGGGTTGGTGATTTCTCCTTTTCGTCCTTTTCACTCACAGCTTCCATAGGAGATGTTGGTTTCTCGTCAACCTCTGTCTGAGGAGATAACTTGATTGGTTCTGCTTCGGTACCAGGTTCAGCAGCTTCATCTTTAGGCTTGCTGATATCTATTTTCTCCAGGCTGTCTTCAAGATCGGATTCTCTGGTTAGAGTCGGTGATTTTTCAAGACTGTCCTCTGAAGTCACTTTTCCAATGTCCTTAGACTTGTCTGACAAACTATCTTTTTCCGGAGTGCTGATCTCTGATTGCAAGGAGTCCTTGTCCAATAACAGCGAGTCCTTGTCAGGTGTAGATTTCACTGAGGTATCTTTCAGCGAGTCCTCAGGTGTCACTGATTTCGTGAAAGTGATACTTCCACTTGGACAGATCTCAGTTTCGTGGCCACCATCCTCGCTACTGGCTGTTACGAGCATTCTTTTCACAATTCCTTCGTCAGTGGATGGAGAACCTTCTGATACGACCATATCTTCAGGTTTACCAGATTCGGTGTCCTTCTCAAGGGTCTTTTCTTTCAGACCGAGGACTTTGTCTTTGAGTTCTTCTTGGATACTTTCCTTTCTCGATGGGACTTTTGCAATAGTTTCAGGAACCGTATCTTGCTTCTCTTCTTCCTCATCTTTTTCTTCCTTCCTGAGCTCGTCTTCGGGCTTTTTAATGTCGTCGATCATTTCTGGTTTAGGTTCAGCTGCTCTGCCAGTTGCATCTGCCAGTTTTGTTGCTGGAATTATTTCTTCGACTGGCGAAGCTTCTTTAGAGGGTTGTGATGGTTTCTCTGGAACTTCTACTTCAACTGCAGCAGGTTTAGGTTCCTCTTTTATATCGTCCTTAGGCGGTGAGGGGGATTTTTCCTTTTCTGGGACTTCCTCTTTTTTGTGTGGTTCTTCTTCAGTAACTGGTGAAGCTGATTTCACTTCTGCAACTGGTTCGACTGGTGCTTCTCGTTTGACTCGTACCTTTTCTTCTTCTTCGACATGGATAGCCGCAGTCGGGATCTTGTCAGCTTCCTTGAGACTTTCTTTTCGCATTGGATCTGCTTTTATTTCTTCTTCTGGACTCCTTGCTTTTTCGGGTGAATCTTCCTTTTCGGTTTCCCTTTCAAACCTGAGTTCTTCTACTGGCGATTTTTTCTCTTCTTTTAACTCAACTGCAGATTCCTTGACTTCTTCGGCAATTTCACTGACGGTATCAGTGACAGGAGACTTAGGTGCTTCTTTAATGACGTCAGCCTTTTCTTTCGGCTCGTCCAGATATTTTTCTTTGGTGTCAGTGATTTCAGAAACTTCGGATACCTCAGTTTCTACTGCAACTTCCTCTGGTTCTTTGACTTCTTCTTTCTTTGCCCCAATTTCGGCTTCTTTGATTTCCTTGGCAGGGGATTCTTCCTTTCCATGCTTCTCCTTAGTTTCGTGCACGAATTTCTCGTCTGCCTCGATCACTTCGCTGATTGTGTCTTCGACTGCTTCTTCGGCGTCTTCTTTCTCCTTTACTTCTGCTAATCTTCGTGCGATTTCCTCAGGGGAAGTAACTGGAACGTCGCGTACTTTGTATTCCTGTTCGACTGCTTCGAAATCGTCAGTGACGTCTTTTTCGTCCTTGGAAGTTTCGTCTTCTGGGCCAGGTGATGACGTTCTTACGTCTTTGGAGGCTTTTCTTGAGATACTAACGAAACCGTCAACCAGTTTGTCTTCTTCCACAGCTTCTTCGGGAGTGGTTCTTGGCTCTTCAGGTTCTTCTTTCTCTTCACGTTCTGGAGACCGTTTAGCTTCTTCCTTAGTTGGGGACTTTTCTTTTTTCTCTTCTTGAGCAGGTTCGGCGAATGATTTACGCTTTTCGGCTTCCGCTGGTTTGATTACTTCTTCTTCTTCTGCTATTTCTTCGGCCACCTCCTCCTCTTCCTCCTGCGCTTCTTCTTCGTGTTCCAATTTCGATAGTTCTTCCTCTGTCACGTCTAGAACCATGTGGCGAGCTATTTTTCGCTTAACGATGATCTCTTCGATGATTTCGATAACGATCGTCTTCGGAACTACCTTCTTGATGGAGATTTCCTCGATTATTTGGATCGTAATTCGTTTACCTTTGGTTACGTATTCACTGATTATGTACTGTTCGAGTTCCATTCTCTTCTCGGGATCAATTGGCTCCTTGACTTGAAGAATTTCGGGATGATCGACTACGCTTTCTCTGCGGAGTCCCCTCTTAATGATTATTTCCTCAATTATATAAATCACGCGCTCACGCGGAATGCGTTTCACCACTGTGATGTACTCGATCACTTCGATCGTGATCTTCTTCTTCTTGGTAATGATGAACTCCTCGATGATTTCTTCGACAGGCACGGCCTTGTCGAGAACTGTTTTAATTTCAACCGGTAATTCTGGTGGACTGACGGCTTCCTTTAGGCCGATTTCCATTTCGGTGGCGAATTTGGGAGATGTGGGAGTTGAGCCTGGAGTGACCGTGACGATTTCCGCCTTTGCGGGGACTTCCTTTTGCTCGAAACCGATTATCGGTTCTTCTACCTTCTCTTCCTCGTACTCTTCTTCCTCGCTGGAAGGTCTCACTTCCTGTTTCACGCACACGGTTTCAACTCCGGCGTCCATAACGTCCATTTTCAATTGCTCCTCAGCTTTGCTCTCTTTCCTCTTGCAAATAGCGTCGTCCTTCATTAATTCTGTGCAGATGTCCTCGGCCTCTCGTTTATCCCTGACTGAGTCTCTCACGGGTGAAGTTACGTCTTCCTTACCTGTGATTACTTTGATGCATGGTTCTTCATGTACTGCGACGGGAGTCTCATAAGGCAGAAGAGGCTTCGTTGTAGGGTCGACGAGCTCTTCGACTTGTTCCTGAGGGTGGATTTCTTCAGTGATTCCGACCTTGGTTGGTAGAATTAAGTCTTCTAATTTTGCGGATTTTTCCTCGGGCTCGGCTGGTTTTTCTTCGTGTACTGAAGGCTTTCTTTCATCTTTCAATGACACAGACTCCAGCTTCTTTACGGGTTCCTCAAAGAGAATCTTATCGGACAGGAAGTCATCTTCCTTCAGAACTTCGGCGACTTTCTTCACGATTTCAATGACGTCTTTGGGTTTGTCTTCAATGTCGATACCAGCGGTGCCAGCAAGTACTTCGCCTACATCTCGAACTGCTTCTTTAACATCTCGAACTGGTCCCTTCGGCTCTTCTTCTTCTTCAAATTGTTTTTCGAATTCTTCATCTTTGGGAATGTCGAATGTGACCTTCTCTGGTTCCTTGATTTCTTCCAGTTTCTCCACGACGCTTTCCAGTGTGTCTTTTACAACGTCCTTCGCCGCGGTTATTTCGTGCCTGATTTCGGCAATTTCTTCTTCGACTTTTTCTTCAAGGGATTCCAAAGAGTCCCTCAGGCTGTCTTTGACTGTCTTGAATTTCTTGGAGGCTTCTTCTAACAAAGCTTCCACCTCTCCAGCTTCTTCCTCGGCGGCTTGCTCCGCCCTTTCCTTAGCCGCCGCGATCTCCTGAATTTCTTCTTCCACTGCTTGCTCGATAGCGGATTTAGCTTTATCCATTAATTCATCTACTTTCTCTTTGATGTCCAGTTCTGTTATACTGCGACGAGCTTCTTTGATCTCTTCTTGGATAAAGGCAGATGTTTCTCCAATAATTCCTGGGGCTTTTATGTCTTTCGGGGATTCTGGCTTGTCAGCGGGTTTGCTGACCTTCGGGAACATCTTCTCCATGTCGACTTCCTCCAAGACTGTCTTTTCTAGTGCCTTCGCTTCCTTGGGCGAGCTAGACTTCGATGAGGATTTATCATCGGCTTCTTTGTCTTGGTCCTTCCTTGTTTTCTTGGTGAGCTTGTCAATTCCCTTCTCAAATTTATCGGCAACTTTGCCAAAGAAACTGAAGACACCCTTTTGTTCTTTAACTGGTGGCGTCGGTGGTTCCTTCACTTCTTGCGGAGGCGCGGCTGGTTTCTCTTCCTTATCCTTCTCGAAATCTTCCATTCTGTAGAGTTTGGGATCGACCTCCTCGTGGACTGGAAGGTCGGCGACCTCGTCGGGAGTTTTAACAATGTCGCGTTGCAAGATTGGTCCTGTTTGCCGTACGTCGAATACCTTGACTTCCGGTTTTGTTGGTGTTGGCAAAACTGGTGGAGCTACGACCTGTTCTTTAGGTTTGGCTGGGATCTCCTTTTCTTTAACTTCTTCCACCACGTGCTTCTCGTCGATGTCTTCTTTTATTTCGTCCAAAGGAATGCGCTCGTCCTCAGGAAGTGTTGGGGCTGTGGTTGTAGCGCCGGATTCGAGGGTTGATATCCTTTCTTGGGATTCTTCTAATTTCTCAGGGACATGTTCCTTCTGATCTGCTTCTGGTTTCATGTCAGTGTCGGTTGTCTTCTTCTCGGAGGAATCGAACTTGTCGGGGCTCAGGCTTGACGCTTCTTTGGTGATATCTTCGCTGTCTTTCTTGCCGGAGTCGTCTTTCTCTTCGGGCTTTTGGATCATTTCAGTGGCAGAGGCGATAATTTCTTTGACTTCTGCTTGTAATTGCTCCTTGTGCTCTGGCGATAAATCTCTGGGTGGTTTGCCAACTGTGGGGATAGGGGTTTCTTCTACCTCTTTCTCTGGACTTTCATCCTTCTCTTTTTCTTCGGATTCTTCTCTTTCCTTGAGAACGTCCATGTCCTTGAGAATCTTTGCTTTCTCGGATTCAGCTTCATCGAGAACATGTTTCTGTTCAGTCTCACCACTTTGGACTGAATCTTCGGTGTAAACTTCTTCCTTTTCTACAATTAGGTACTCGTCTTCCTCCGTGAGTTCTTGGCTCGCTTTTCTTGAGCTATCCTTCTTGGGGGCGTCCTCGATTTCAGCAGTAATGTCTTCCTCGGTAATGTCTTCTTCCTTTTTATCAGTGACTTCCGCGGTGATCTCATCGTCGCCTTCAAAGCGGTCGTCTTTCCGGGTCTCTTCGATCCGCTCCGCCTTTTGAAGGACCGCCTCGATTTCCTCCACGACTTCGCGCTCCTCTTTAAGGTCGGCGAGTACTTTGCTCTCAATGGAATCGAGAGATATATCTTCCGACTTCTCGATAAGGCTCTTCTCCGAGAGCTTCACCGCTGTCTCCGGTTCAATACCTGATGGAGTGGACACTGTCGAGGAGTCCGTTGTTCCTTTATCGCCCTTCACTTTCCGGATCACGCCGTCCTTGTCGGACTTCACCGAAGTAGTCGGCGTACTGCGAGTCGACTTCGCCGGGCTGCCAGGCATTCGGGCTTTGCTCGGACTAACTGGTTTTGTTCGACGGCTGATTGGCTTTCGATCTATCGGTTTCGGTTTCGCGGGCAGCTTGACTACCGGAGCCGTCTCCTTGATCGCTGACTTTTCAATGTTCTTTTGTTCCACGACCTTTCTATTATTCGCATCCTTGGCGCTCTTCGCTGGCGGCGCACTCGCCGCTTTCACCGAAGGCTTCGCTTTCGCCGGAGCCTTCGAAATCTCCATCCTCGTCGCGGTGCCATTCAAAGTTTTCTTCGGTGTGGTCGGCGACGACTTCACTGGTTCCCTTTTCTCCGTTATTGGCTTCACTTTCTTCTCGATGGGTTTCGGTTTTGGCGGCGTCTCCACCTTCGAGGCTTTCACTGGTGGTTTCGTCTCTCGCGCCTCCCGTTTCTTTGGCTCGGGCTTTGGCTTAGGCTCCTTCGGTGCAGTCTTCTCGACTTCAGTTTTAATGATTTCAGTCTTTTTAACGTCTTCGTCGCGTTTCTCCGGTTTTTCCCCCTTCACTGGCTCCTTCTTTGGCTCCTTCTTCGCATCTTTGAGCTCGCGCTCGATCTTTTTACTCTCTTTTGCCTCGGTCTCCAGTTTCTTGTTCTCCGCGGCTTTCCTCGCCTTCAGCTCCGCCCTGGGTGCTTGTGGCTTTGTGGGGATTATTGGTGTCGACTGGGGAACGGCGACCTTCGCCGGTGTCTCGTCCGCACTTTTAACTGGCTTAATCTCGGGCGAGTCTTTCTTTTCTCTTTTGATATCGGCTACTTTCTTCGGCTCCTTTTCAATTAGCCCGAGCTTCTGCTTCACCGGCTTGTCGCGCAGTGTCGCCAGGGACGTCGAGGGTGACAGACTTTTTGCGGTGCATACCGGATGCTTGAGGAAATCGAGGTGTTTCAGGCGATCGAAACCCTCGAATATCTTGTGCTGCGGTGTACTGCCTGGGAAGAGGATTCGGGTGATCGTATGCTCCGGTTTAGCCGGCTGCCAGACCAACAGGGCGCAAATAGAGACGAGATTCTGAACGGGGAATATCAGGTTGTTCGGGTCCTTCTTATGGGAGCCGGCAAATAATTTGGCGTCGGACGCATGCCATTTCGCGAGGAATTCCCTCACTTCCCGGCTGTCCTTGCTCGGGCTGAGCACATACATGTCCAAGGTACCGTGGGCCACTTTGTGATAGAGATTTATGGGGTCCGGATCTCTGTAGCAGGAGTGCGTGCGTAGGTTGATGTGCCGGAGATTCACGACCATCTCCTGGCCAATGTCCGTGAGGTTCAGTATTAAGGGGTCGATATCTTTGTCGCCGTCTGGCGAATTGGCTTGCCTTCTCTCCTGTTGGCAAACAAACGCGTGATTCATTTAACTCCGCAAAGATTTCTTTCTTCGGGGTTCAACTTTGATTTATTACGATAGAACATAATAACAGACAACTATTGTCTTGATAGGGAAGTCAATAAAATACTGCAACGACACTTACGACTAGGTTGCTGAAGAAATGTCCGATCTGTGGGTAAACATGCTTCTCCTTCTTCTTACGTAGAAAACTGGACATGCCGCCAATATTGCTATTATTAATTCTAGTGAGGAGGACCGCGTCCAGCCGGTCCAGGTGTCTCGTGAAATCCCAGAAGCAGGCCTTTCGGGCGAAGCCTCCGTCCACGAGCATATTAAAACCGTTAATGCCGAAAAGCGCGGCATCACCTTGTCCGCCGGGGAAGACGTAAAGTGTTGGATGACTGAATCTAATGTTGCCGACGACGTCCGACGGCTCCATCAGCTCATGCAGCGGCTGGCCCACGAGATATTGCCCGATATAGTTTGTGAAGCTCGTTATTGCAGGCACACCCGCGGTCAGCACATCGTCCGGATTCACTCGTACTCTGCATGATCTGATTAATAAAAAAGTTTCACGTTGAGAGCACTCAATCTTCCAACTTGAAGTTTTCTCAAATTATTTGCTTTTTATCTTACTTTTCATATTTATTTATTCGTGGCTGTTTAATATTTATTATATTATTCACGGGATTTCTTCAACTCTTACCTGGTACATGTTTCTCTTGATAATCGACTGGTCGTCCAATCGCCAACACCCGCACAATGTATATCTACTGTTACGCTGTTCTCATAGGCACGGAGTACTCTCTGCACGTCATGTTCACTAAAGGCATCCAAGAAGTCTGCGAGGCTGAAGGTTCCATCCTAAAATGCGGAAGGAAAGAATAAAAATCCTAATATGTTCCAATAAATTGTAACTTTGCGGTGAAAAGCGTACACACCTGCAATATCCAGGAACCATTTCCACCAAAGGTGTAGCCAGCGTGTATGATGTGTCTGTGTTTCGTGAAGCTCGCGAGGAGATTGCGAATGCATTGTAATAATGTGTAGGTTTGCGGATGGATTAGAACCTCTGTAACGAGGTTCTCCGTAGCGTATTGGATCAATCTTTCACCTGAAATGTCCAACAATGTTCCATTGAGTTATTTTCGCTTTAAAGAAAGCATGTAATCCGCAAACTGGCGTGTTTCTGGTAAAAGTGGCAGGCTTCTTAATACAGAACAGGGTCTACAACCTTTTAGAGTTCACACTCGTGGAGAGCAGTACTACACTGTCATGTAATCCCTACAGGAATGTATTACTGTCGATCGGTCTAGATAAGACTTGGAACTTAACGTCCACTGACTTCCAGACATATACTTCAATCTTTTGCAAGCAATTACACTTAAGAATACACCGAAATATTTACCATTTCTGGCTTCTTCACCCTCAGGAGCTTGTGCTACTAATGCCAATAATTCTTTCTCTAAGTCCACGTGACAGCTATCCTTGTCCCATGATAGGAATCCTGAAACAGAAAGCAGTCACTTCCGTTATTCATACTATTCCCGCACTACGCGATGATTGCTGCAACGTATTACAAACAAGTGTCTCGCAAACCTAGAGGCGCACTTACACCGGATATTCTAAAAATACCCTAGATCGACAGGCTTAAGCTTGCAGAAGGCCAAAGATCAAACGTTGTATAATAATTGTGGTCGGATAATACGATTAGGGCGATAATAATACTCTTACGCGAAATTGGGAAATATTCATTCTTAACAGATTTTGTATTTAACACGAATACATTTTTGAGTTTAAAGTACAGCTAAGAACAGCTAAAATGAGGTTGGAAATTCTTTAAAATGGGAGGATTAGCTCATTATACACGTAAACCATGAAGGGGATTAGTCGATTTTCCGAACAGTATAACCCATAGCTGTGCTAGTCTTAATATCAGTCATAAAACTAATTAGGGCTATTCCATTCTGCCGTACGAATGTACAACGGCAAGTACATGTCTACCTCATGAGCATATCCTACAAATGGTATCGCGGGCTAAATAGCCGCACGCCTTGATCTCCCATTTAGCCTACACATTTATACAGGTAGATAAGCCTAAAAAAATGCGAAATCAGAGGAGAATTAACCCTGCGTGAAACTCCAAGTGCTTAGGCCACAGGAAACCTAGCAGATAAGGGTTGCACTCTATTCTGTTTATTTAAAGAGCATAGTTTAGACCCACAGTTTTATATGTAGTTTTAATAATGCCTGCCTTTTACATTGTAGTAAAGATAAAAATGTAATAAGTAACATTGCATTATTCGTGTAGAATCACTGAAACTCTAATGAGCGTCTTACAGAACAAGTACGAGCAAACTAGCAGACTCGATTCGGCAAGAAGAGGAGAATAGACCAAGAGTATAACGATGTTCCTCGCTGAATAGCTGCTGAAGCGACAACAAAAGAGAAGTAGAGTTGCATAGTCGTAGCATATCCCTCGGATTCTTCGGGTGAGAAAGCCGAGTCTAATAACTGCGCGTACGTACACACACGCCACATCCCTGCATGCTGCATCTAGGCCGAAAAAATGCGGAACTGCTCCAGTTTCTTGGACGACAATGGGCAATATGTTTTTCGGAGCGGTTGACGGTGGCTTTTGGAAAAACGGCGACGGAAGAAATATGGAGCAAGGTTGTGGGAAAGGAGAACAAGAGAGAAAGCGGGAAAGAGAGAGAGAGAGAGAGAGAAGAGTGTCGCGCAGTAGGTCGAGGGAGGTTTGAGACGGCTTTGGAGTGCGAGCCAAGAGAGAAGCGAGGGTGGCGGTGGTGGTCTGACTGTGATCCCAACCTAGTTGCCGCAGCTGGCTGGAATAGTGGGTCATAACCACACGCATAAGCGCGTCCACCAGCTGAGTGCACTGCTTCGGCTTCATCAAGTGAAGCTTGCACTACCGCCCCACGCGTGTGGCGGCTCTCCGCGATGATGTAAGGGTTAAGGTTAAGAAGGTGAGCAGTGCCTTAGCGAGTTACACCACTTGATTGATGGGAAAAGCGAATTAGGAGAACCTTCAGCAACCTATATTTCCAATTTCCACTCGCGCCGATCGCTCGCTCCAGACCCATCCGTCTAAAGAATCCTTTCATCTTTTTATCCACTTTATAACTTCTTCTTGCACAAAACTCTCAAGTCTCTGAAGTTGATTTATTTTGAAAATTCGCCAAGTATGGCACCAAGACAATTGTGAATTCAAGATTTTCATAGTTAAAAGTAAAATATGTTAAATTGAAGCGAAACGAAGAATTGTGCCAGGACTAACCTTGAACTGACCGATGCGTCGGTACTAATCGAGTTATCAGTGTCCAAGAATTTCTCAAGGGTGAAAAGGGGCGGATTCTTATCACAGCGGAGAGTGCCGCGAGTTAATACGCTAATTGGGATGAATGAATCAGGAAAAGGTGCTCGCTTTATCCTGGCGGAGGCTCTCGTGACGTCACGAACACCGCACCCCGTCACGTGGTTCCTTGGCAGTGGCGAGGATCGATCGTCGCCGCATCCTGCACCCGCGCCACCCACCCTCGCCTTCCGGCACGGCAACCTCTCACTTTTGTTCTCGGCCAAAAAAGGAAAGCCGCCCCCGGCCAGTCTGTCTGGCCGGCGCTCCAGCCACCGGAAACCTAGCAATAGCTACTAACGCACTTGAAACTGAAACCAGCCGATAAAGGCCAACGTATTCACTCGTCCTCACTCAGCGAACCAACGCCAGACTTGAATTGGATCAAAAAGTCTGGCGAAAAAGAGCCAGCAGCCAAAAAGAGGTCTAACAAATTGGGTTCTCAGTCGCTGCGCAGATTGAAAGTCCAATCGAAGAGCGACTGGCCAATCAGTGCCGATGAAAATTCTTAGCCGAGTAAATGTGCTACTTACACCAAGTGCCTAATGCGACAAAAAATATTTAAGTAATGAATTCAATGAAAAAAGCTTGATGGAGCGTTGCCGAAACTCGGGAGTGTACTCAACGGCCACGCTTACCCTTTGTGCTTAGAACGGCACTCGGGAGCACTTTTGTGAATGTTCCCGAGCAGGCCTGAAGCAATTCAAATGTGGGCGAAAAAGGAACAGGTCCGTTTAAAAACGAATGCCACGCGTACGCCGGAGTGCGCATTAATACATATAGTACGCGTCTTTGAGCTCGCGCGTATGTACTGTGCAACTTGAAATACTTAAAGGAAACACTTGTGCTAAAAGAGCCGTGGACTAACATTTACTTTCTCGTCGACTGCTAATTGTGATTATTAGTCGCGAATTCTGAATTGGGTCACATGTGCCACAATATTGTCCAGAAATTTCTTCGAGTATTAAATATAAAGGGTGCTGGAATGCTGAAAAATAAGAAATAAAAGAGCTTCGAGTAATCCACTTTCTTAATTCAATTAGAAATCACACTCAAACGGTACTTCCCTGCACCAAGTTCGTCTTTCCCCGTAAGTGGACGCGCCAGACTAATCGGAGGACCATTAATTGGAAAAATAGAAGCCGAGGGAAACTGGAGAGTACGTTACTCGAACGAGAACAATGGACGAAGCGGAACAAGCTCGGGACAATAAGGCAGTTTTGACTGCTGGCGCCGAATTAAAGAATTGATGATGCTGCACAATGGCACGTTGCTTGTTGTCGGGGGCGTTCACATAATTCCGCCCCCGCGACGCGTGTATACATGTGTACTCCCACAATGGGGACTGTATGCGAGACGTTTTCAGGCAATTTCAGCATTACCCAATGCTCCAAGCCGCTTGGGTATTAAATGAAATTATAAGAACAAGTGGAAAAGAGCGGAAAAATTATTTGTTCGTGAGTGGCAAGTTTCCAGAGCTTTTGAGTATCAAATACTAGTAGTTGCCTGTTTCATGCTAACTACTGACTAGTATCGACTATTGATAAATCCTAAGAATCGAAATCACTGTTTAATATAACCGAAAATTCACCAAGACTCTAAATGAACTTGTCAAATTGCGTCATCGCACGTTCCAGTACCGCTGAATTGCGAAATTCAAGAGCCGAAACTTAGAGCAACTGATTGCCGAGGTAATGTGTACTCCGGCGTCGAATCCAAGTGGAACGTGACACTAAACCACGCTTTCTGGAGAACTGTACCGACGCGGTAATTTACTCCACGATTCACCGGGCGAACTTCCCACCCGAATTCCCGATTACTCTCGCTGTATTGATGATTGCGAGGGCCGCAGTTCCTTCGGTGATAGGATTATGGTGCGAGAGACCCGCTCGCAATTGCTTTAGTGTACGAACAAATCTGGGAAATGATAAACAGCTTAACTTGATCTTGACTCACGATTTTCTATTACCAACCTTCATCAATTTCTAATCCCATTTTTCTCATTAAATTCATACAACCCCAAATAGAACAGATTGCTCATTCTACCAGACTCGTTTAAAACAAATTATTCGAAAGCCTCTTTCTCAAAACATAGAACAGAAAACGAATAAAACGCAACTCTCTCGGCGACAGAATTCCTGAAAACTTATTCGCCAAGTGAATAAAGTGGAAGGTGAAATAGCGAAACTTTCTCATAAACGTGGAGCCAAATTCTTCGAGCCAGCAAGCGTTGGAACGATGGTGGCGAAGTTGGTGGAGCTTGGCTGCTAAATCATTTAAATTGCCGAGGCTGGGCAAAGAGACGGTAAGAGGGAGGCAGAGGAGTACTCTGTATGCCAAATTGATCGGAAGCCCTGAGGGTGATACAAGAGAAGCCGTGCCTAGGGGGTCGTGCCTCTTAATGCTTGGCAAGCCCCCCACTCAGCTTGCGATAGGTATCCGATGTATCGATATATCCTTACATCCGCCCGACCTATAAGGTAAGCGTTACTAAATACTACCCTATGTTTAATTCCACTAAACGTGTCTCATACTATGGTAATTCCATGCAATTACTATGATTCGATCAATACACACACGTGAAACCCAATACATTAATTATCAAACCTCCAATTAACAAAGATTGAGTGTATAGGATCAGACATTGCTTTTAAGTCCTGCAAAACCTAATAAATGCTTAAAGTTGACGAGACTTTATAAGCCAATATTCAAGCAGCACAGTTTGTCACTTTCGTCCCCACACTTTCTCATTGGTTTACACCTCGACGTTCCTTCATCGGGAATTTCGTTCGATCAATCAGAAAGTAATTGCCAGGCCCCGCGTCAATTCCATCTGGAGCGGGGGCGAATATGAGAGCAAACAGCGATGTGCCGGTGGGGAAGGTGTCCGGGATAATAAAAGAGCACGAAATGCAGCCTGGCAGTGATTTCGAGCGCTCCCGAGTTCGTGCATAGGGTAGCACTAAAAATGTCGATAGCAGTTGCATCACGTGGTATAAACCAGGCTTATTCTGTTACGAATGACACGTAATATCCGAACTACCGCGAGATTTGAGAGTGATCGCAAAAACCGCTACGGGGATAACCGTCCGGAGCAATAAAATGTGAGGTACCACCCCGGGACACGTTTTGATGTCATGCACTCTGCTTTCTTTCCGCGAATCGTCGTGGTTTTATTATCTAAATGGAGAGATAAATGGGGAAAAGAGCATACAGAATGGCGCAGTCGACTTTATTAGGATAATCTTAATCCCTTAATCCGTCGAATGACGTAAGACTGGGAAACTAATGTCTTCTCGCAAATTCGATTTTGATTAACTGAGGTATAATATTTATTATTTTTAAAAAAAGTCCACAGAAAGAAAGAATTAGTTTTTTCCTGTAACATAACATGTATGACTTGAAGCTTTCTAATTAAAGTACAACATTTTTAAATGACTCGAATTGTGTATAAGGTGTTCCTTTCCAATTATTAACGATACACTATCAATGATCTGATTAATACACGAAGGAAAAGAAAGTCGATTGGAGGAATATCGTTTTTCTTCGCCGGCTACAAGAATAGAAATAAGCTTTGTGGAGTGGTACAAAGCCTTTTCCCGTTTATTTTGCTCTTCGATTCTATTTTTCTGCATTGTTGGAATCCCACCTATTGTCTCGTCGTCCCCATTGTCACGCCATTTCCAACCGTGGATAAAATTTACCTTGGCCGTGTCTATTATAATCATCCATTGGGACGCCGGTGAATGCTAGGTTTTTTATCGCTTGGAGAATTTGCGCAACTGGAAAGTATATTCTGGGAGTCTGGATAAATGAGCATTTCCAGCATTGACTCTCCTTAAAATATATCAAATGCTTTCGAAGTATTTGTTTAAGAGTCTCAAGAAAATACTCAAATAATTCTACGTTACTTTTCTACGTAGAATTCTATGTGTGCTAATTTGCATGATCTGCGCGTTAAGAAGGTCACTTTAAGCTTGAGAGAGTCGAGTGCTCGAGAGCTAGGACATCTCTCGAGGCGAACAATGTGCCGCAACGAACGATCAGCCGATGAAGAGCTATTACTTCGCTCAGCTGGGACTCAAGTTCGTGCTGCAGGATTTCGCGACGGAGATGTAGGCCACCGATACTTTCCACTCTTTCCTCGAAGGCCTGAGAAAAAGATTTTTCCCTTCGGCCTTTACGTAAATATATTTGTTAAAATGAAAAAAAATACACATTTTTCCCTGCGATTTTCTCGCTCTCATGTATTTATAAACAGAATGACGAAGACCCTTAAAGTTCAATTAATTCGAAAGCTCTCGAAGCGTTTCACCTCCGGCTATTCGCGGAAATTCGCATCCGGTTGGAGTTGTCTCGAGTCCGGTGAGAGTGGTCGCTGCTCAGGATGGCCCGAGTGACTACAGTCATTTCATGGATTTTATGTTGGCGCGCAGGGAAAAGTGCATCGCTAACGAGATGCGCACAGGGCCAGTTAGGAGTCGGAGTGGCCGAAGGTAGCAGGTCTAAGTATAGCCAAAACCGAGGGACAATCCCATGAGGGGGGGCTGTGCCATGTACATACATACATGCAGAGGGCTGGCTGCCGTGCTTTCTCGTTCCTCGATTTGCATTGACGTCCTTTTTCCCTCCCCTTTTCTTCTTTTGCTTTCTTTTGCTTTTTCAGAGCGCTCGCGAGCCCGACGACGGATGCCGGGAATGCTGGGTTTGGCCCAAACTATGTTTAGACATCGTTTCTTCCCGTTGTCCTCCCTTACCAATGCCTTTTCTAACTGGCTGCACACATGGTGCATTCACCCTGCCGCCTGCCGCAAAGGCTCACCGGGAACCGGCAGTGTTATTGCTGTGAAATACCATTTAGCACTTTGCCATTTTCGTTTATACAAATCAACTAACACTAAATGCCCGATTATCCTCTGCAGTCGATTGTGCCTTTCTGCCAATTCCCTAGAATTCACTAATAAATTTATAAAACGGCAACATTTTAAGAATATGTAAGTACCATTCGTATTTATGAAACGTAATTGTGTCATACGGCTACCAACACGAATTGCAGGTCTCCTCCATCTTAATCTCCAACGTGTCGCGGAAAATCCACCGGGGATTAAACAAATTGTTCATTTGGTCTAACACCACATAAGACCTGATTATTCTGCCACTCCAATACTAGAACTTGGCTAATTGTGAGCCTCTTCAAACTTAATCCCCAGCACGTCGCAGGTAATCCACCGTAAACAGAGTTTAAACGAAATGTTCAATCATTCCAAGTATTACAGCGCCGGATATAAAAAGTAGTAGGAACTCTCGATCGAATTTAACAAATTGCTTAGTAAGCAGACTGCTCGTTCGAGTAGATACCCGACCCAATTAATTCCAACAATAAAAATCCCCAATTGGAGAAAAATAATACCAATTGTACGCTCGTTGATTAGACGTCCGACCCAATTCAAACTTTGAATTTAACCAATTGCAGCGTTAATAAAATAATATTTAGCTTATACCGAATTCAACAACGTCCTTTGTAATCCCAGCGGTTATTAAAACACGCGGCCAATTCAATTGCAACAACAAAATCCGTTTCTGTCTCACCTGCGGTTGCTACGTGCGATCCTGAGCGCGCGGCATTCTCGGCCGAGTGTCAAAGGATAAGTATCGCAGGTATACATAGTATAAGCGAGAAGCGGGCAGAGGGGTATAATGCCGGAGAGCTTTTGTTTCGTAATAGGGTCAAAAAGTTTCTTCGGAAAGCGCTGACATGACTCTCGATTGATCTCGCGTTCGCAAGCGTGGCGTGGCGAGCGGGACTACATCTGAAGGAGGTCGGTGGCGGAGCCCGCGCCTACTCGTGGCTTCTTCTAAACCACTTTCCTGGCCAATCTTTATCTTCAATGCATTTTTTCTGGCCAAGGAAAAACGCCGGTCTCCTTGCGAGGAGGAAAATGATTTTTTTACCAAAGTGGTTCTTAACGTTGTTTTTATTATATTTTTATCTAACTGTTTAGTAGTATTTCTGCTTCGTCATTAAATACTTCAATCGCATTTGTTCACTTGGATTCATTTCAATCTTGCAATTAGTCGATTTTAAGTAATAATCATCGCTAAGTGGATACTGAAAATAATTGGCGAATTTTTTAAATATTCATTTGATGCAAATAGATTAATTCTAAGTTTGTTATTTTACTGCAATTACTGTTAGTGTTAAAAGCATTTATTACTTTGCGACGAAAGAGACTAGCGTGAATGAGTGAGTTAGACAGATTGCATGAGACGTATGTACAAAGTGAAAGAGCCTATAGCGAGTGCACAACCTATTCCGGAGTAAGATAGAAGCCGACCTAGCTCACTCGCGGCTATTAATATTTTCAAGACAAGGGTAAAGACCCGTCCCAAGGATTCATCGAGGATGTGACCGAAGCCTTTCCCTCCTCGCCGTGAAGTCGAGCGAGATCAAGACCAGATCAAAGGTTTACCGGAAAGAATTTAATACTTCCGACAAATGAGTTACACATGTGTGACGCAGCCGCTTTTGCAAGCTTCTATACCAGGCTCAATGATTAAACTGTCATCTTTATTATTAGCGTAATACGAATCCTTTTATTCAGAAATCGCTGAAGGTGTTACATCCTCAGCGCGCATCAGACGACTTTTTTTCGAAATATCAATTAGAATTCTATTAGATTATTATTAGAAGATTATATATCAATTGGAGTATTCGAGTCTTAAACTCGATCATCGACCGTTCCCTTCGAGCGTTATCACACCGACCCTTGACTTTTTCATGGGGGACACATTCCCACAGCTGCGTGCACTTGCGTGCATCTAGGATTTTCTACACACACACACCGAAAACTAGCTCACCCACGCTCCCACTCTCGCTTCTTTTTCCTGGAAATTCGGGGCTTTTTGAGTATATAAACCCCGATTTGCTGTAGGAAGACGGGCAATTCAGTTGAAACCTACTAATACGACGAAGCTCTGACAGTTAGTTCTCTGAACCATAGTGCGTGGACGTGTAGTAGATCGATCAACAGTTCGCCTTCGATTCGAATCAGTATTACCATTGCCGAAAAGTTTCGCCGTAAACCGAGACTTGAGGCAAGTTATTGTCCACCGCAATAGCCCGTTAAACTCGTGACGTTAAACGAGCCACCTCTACTTTTAAGTTCATCGCGTTTAATTTTATAATTCCCAAAGATCTGTACCAAAGCTAACTTTATTTTGTAACAATACATCAACCTTTTATATTCAAATCAAGAAAACCTCGCCGGCTCAAACCCCGGCTCGTAAGAAAAGCGAATAACGAATGTAGAGACGGTGAAGTGACGTAATTCTCGTTGAATTGAATTAAAAGCCTGTTAATAATCTTTGCTTGGATTCAACGTTGATTGAATTTTATATAATATTAGTTAATCGGATCGAATTTCTGGGAAAGTTGCGCGAAGTTTTATCAGAGGAAAGAGGAAACCCTTTAGACTTCGACGTTCCATCCTGCAAATTCACGATTCTAAATTTACCGATGAAGGGTGGGACGACAAGGGTCAAAGGTGAGCAGCGAGGAAAGAAGGGTGGAAAGCCCATTAGCTTAGTATACAAACTGCTATTTTCGAAAGTGGCACAAGTTCGCTTGAAATAAAATCGAGCGAGATTCACTTCGCCTTACAGATTTCTTTTTTCCTTCCCTTACTCGGATGTGTATAAATGCAGTTCGTGGAAAGTTAGTGTCGGAAACAATCATCGCCAGGCAAATGAACGCAGCGCGGCGACGAAGCAACATATCCTCCGACCGAATGAAATTTCCATTGGCCGATTGCGTTAGAACTTTCGTCTGAGCTGGCGGAGAAAAAAAAAACAGAATTTGATTTGGCTCTTGATGGGCTGCGGCGTGGATTTAAAGTCAATTTCGCCGCGGCAAGTTAAAATTGAAGGGAAACGGAGAAGTTGGGAGACTCTCGCGTTGGGGATTAATCTTGAGCAGGCTGAAGTGATTATCGTCCCAGTAACAGCGTTCTTACTCGGCGCATTAATTTAATGTCGTCGAGGAAAGTCGTGAAAAAGTTTAATAAATCCCGTTTCACTGCATTCGAATTGCATAATGCATTGAAAGTTCATAATTGGCCTCCAAAAAAATAGATAAATAAATGGGAAATTTATGAACTGTTTGTCAATATTATAGAGTTCTCGTGTTAAAAGTTAACGTGCCCTTTCAAGTGAACTGCCGGAGCGCGGCGAGTGCTTCCTCGAAATGCAATATTTCACGTGTTAGGCGTGGCGATCCAATTTCCAGATTAAAGCCGCGCGGAGAGGGCGGAGGGCATCTTTCTCGCCTGAATTACAGACGAACATTTGCTGGATTAGCGTGTTACGGTTGCCCTCTGACCATAAATTCCGTAAAGTTCTTTCGGCAATTTCGCGCAATTCCTTGACAAAGTCTAGTAAAACATTTTTCTCTACCTACAAAAGAAATACGGGAAAAAAGTGTTAAAACTCGTGGTGAACTTGACGACTTTCTTCAAGTCAGTTTTGGTTTCATCGTTGTTCACTCAAGTTCTTGTGTGTTGGCAGAATCCACTCAGGTTTCCAGTCGGCAAAGTAACTTATTACCAGCTGCAATTAGTCCGAGTCTAACGCAGTGTTACGAAATACCAGTGGACAATTAGTGCAGGGGAAGATTGCTGGTGTTGCTTTTACTCGGGGCCTGCTTGCCAAGCAATAAAATTGAATGAAGGAGAGCCAGCGAAGAGGAGCTATAGGGCTTTCCTCCGAGAACATTGTGCTAAGAGCACGTAACACTTTGTGCACTTAGCAACGGACGTTGTATGACGTAAAAAGAAAGACATGCGGTAAATCACTCGGCCAAGTGGCGCTCCGCTTCCCCTAATCGAGATGAGTTTGCTGGCACGTTTTCCACAAACACACCCCAATACCGCATTTCATCAGAAATATACAAAAGTGTTTCTTTTAATAATGATCCCCACCAAAAGGAATGGCAAAGCGTTGAATGAAAGTCGAATAATTTGATAGGCGAATTCAATTCAAAGTAAAATCAGAGGAATTTGCTAATTTCCCCGTAAATTTCGTGATTTCAAAAGCAGAATTGTGTATAATGAAATTCCGTTTTCATCCCAATTCGACTCGCTTTATTTCATTTCATTCGAAATGTTTTCGCATGTTGCGCGCGCCGCTTTCAGTACCAATGAGAAATTTTCCAGTCATTAGTCAATTACTCAGGAGTACTTTATCCAACGAGGCTCCCGCGATATTCGCACTAACTGCCAGCGATTCGTTGCGCAGACACAGTGGTAGGGGCTTGTGACAGTGAGTTCCATATGTATGTGTATCGAGTGCACCTTTAGAAAAAGAGGTTATCGATCACCAAGGCGCGGCTTTAATTCCTTCGACGTGCTCGCCTGGCGTGTGGCTCATCACCGAAAATGGATATACGACGCGGTGGCAGCCGCGGGGGTCAAAAGCGCGTGGGTCCTTGTAATCGCGGAGAAACGGCTCGGCTGCAGTCTGTCTAGACGCCACGATTCGTCACTGCACTGCGAGCTCCTCGCTCAGCCGACGCTCCACATTAAATGCGAGTCCGTATGAGTCCGTACAAAAGGGAGCATGTAATCCACTGTCGCGTGAATGAGAATACTCCCCAAGCCATATTTCTAGCTTAGTCTTTTGATTTTAACAAAATTGTAGACATAATTTACAGTTAGAATTTGCGAGCCTTATTTCTAGCTTAATGAAAATTGTAAACATTTGTCTTTACCGAATCTCTATTGGTTAGAATAATTTGTCGAAGACATAGGAAATGTTAGGAATAAAGAATAATGTATTCATGTTCTCTCTTACAATTGAGCCTTCAAATGCAGGTGAGGTTGTCAGAGCGAAAAACGATCTCCCTCAATGTTACCCTAAGCTTCTTACCAGCCTAACACCCTGGGTTACCTTATCAGGTAGAAAATTGTACTGGCTGTCGTAATTACTTTAAAGGGTTTATTGACCAAAGCCTTCCCGCGGTGGTATTACGTGGCTCTGTCTAAACGAGAGCCAATGGGGCAAAATGGTAAAGTCCATAAGTTTTCATGTACCGGCAATAAACTACACAACGAGTAGATGGTGCACGATTTAATTGCTCTAAACTTAAAATCCAACAAATTACCATTATGGCCACCAAGGATGCTTTTATCAATAATTATTTAAGTTCCGGTTCAAAATGTTCGCCACGCATCGTATTAACCGTAAAATGCAAAACCGAAATGGACAGAGTGACGCTCAGACGGTCATCCTATTAAATTCGTGTCACGTTGAAGCAAAGATACGTGTCCGGCAGGATGCGGAATTAATAATAGCGCAGTGTCTCACCGAGGATGCCGTAAGCCCTGGCTTAAGTCGCTTTCCTTGCTGAAGCCGTTATTATGAGAGAATACGCCGTACGCGCGATGGTTAATAAAGAAAGTATGGGAGAAGTAGCCCTGCTCGCTAATAAAGCCAACAGAAGATGAATACACGAGCGTGCTTCACAGATGACTCAACTCCGCCGAGTTACGGCAAATTGGACTACTTTCCTAACGAGTGTTGCTTCCAAGTGCCTTGTTTAAAAATGAACCGTTTCGGAGACTTCCTGAATATTTCCTCTGGCCTTGAACAAGGAAACTTCAATTCAAATTTTTTTGGTGCTTTAAGTCTTAGTTCGTGCATAGCAAGGCGAAAGCTGCGATTAAGCATATTCCATGCCAATTTATTATAAATTTTACAAAATAGTCAGTTCTATTAGTAAAAGCTCAACATTAATTGCTAGTGAAAGTACAGTCAAAATTCTATTTAGGTCTGATTCTTCACCAAGTGAATTCTTTCCAGCAGACAACTCTGAGAATACTTTGAACTTCATCGGAAAGATGTTCGAATTATTTCGGAATTTCGTTTCGCGGCAAAGCCGGCTTCGATAGAAAGTCTGGACTAGTGTTTGATGTGCGCGCGCTTACTGTGGCGACTGAATATAGTGATTCTAATTTTATCATGGCATTCACCGTCGGCGTAGTAGACGTTCTCTCTGTCCCGCGGTACTCTCAGTAAGAGAGGCTGCGCTTCTTGGACTACCTCGTTCTTGAACCTGACCCCCAACACAAATACGCATACAAAGCGCAGTGACTCGTCGGGGCAAATATCATCCTGCATTTCATCATACGAATCCCAAAACGCTGTCAAAAGTTTCCGAATTTTATTGAATTATTCATTTGCGTATCAATTTTTATAATAAACCTAAACAATGTATTAAAGACAAAGCAATTCAAATTTCTATACTATTTTAATAAGCCATTGCCATACTAAATTAAGCTTAGTTCAATATTAGTGGAACTAAATTATCAAACTAACTTTCACGAAATAAAATACTAGAGTTTGTTTACCAAGTTTCCCACACAACTCAAATCAACTCCCTGTTTTTGCGGCATAAATAATCCATTTGGAGTTTGCAAGCTTAGCCCGCTTTGCGGCATGGATCGGCACGTTAAGCTATTTTCGATGAAGTTCCTTAAGCACTAATTATCCATGACCGCCCATTAGGGACGAGGATAATTACCGTCCCAGCGTGGGTGTACTTCGTGAATTATGCAACCGCAATATATCCGCACACTTAACTCTTTAAGCGGCAAGAAGTTTTGCCTTGTTTTCGACTTTCTCTGAGCCGCAACCCTGCCCGTATAAATTCTCAACTCTTCCCTTTTTCCCTGGGAGAACTGCGCATACACAAGCGTCCGCTACGCACTCAATTTAATGCTCTGCCCACTTTTCCTCCTGCTAAAATTATTCCCCACTTTTTCGCTTACCACCACTGCTTTCTGGATAAAAGATTGTTTTCTGTGTAACTCTCTTCTGCCGAGTTGTTTCGCGATTTCAGCGATTTAAAATATTTACTTATTTTGCGTAAAAATGCGGAGTTTTTGATATAATTGATCAAGGAACAGATTGGTTTTTTCAAGTTCAATTATGCTGTGTCCTGGATTCATAAATGTTCGTGTATGTTCCCGAAGCGAAAGTACATTTCGCTGTTTACAGTTGGGGTATTGTCGAGGCAATGAAACGGTTCCAAATGCGACGAGTGCACAGGCAGTTAAGCACTAGTAGTTCTGCGTTACAATTATCGGATTTCGTTTCGAATAACAGTGCCATTGGAAACCTAATTTCCGATAGCGCGTCCCGACAGTATTTTAAAGTACCGAGTACCATAATAGAATCTCGATGTAGACTAGCTCAGCACTGGCATGTTAATAATGACTTTACGCGAAGGTGTTCATAAACAGAAATGAGCAACTCTCAAGCGTTTGGGATTTGGTTGCCGTCGTAAACAATAAAATGTGATCATCATTGCCATAACAGCGAGCCCTTTGAAATGATGGTCTTGAATTATTCAAGAAAGTACTAAACACAACAGTAATAATCTCTGTTCCTGCTAAGAACTTTAATCGCACATTGCTGAAAGCTTATTTAAAATGCTATTTAATTAGTCCAATAACTTGAAAAAGTACTACTGAAATTATCCTCAGCGTTACTCGCAAATCCTCAGCGCCAATAAATTGGAAATCTGAAGTAGGAAAAGCGCCGATTTGCCGCACGGTGGATCTTCGGACGAGAAAAGTTTGTAAAGGAAGCTCTCTGGATGAAAGACGAACGAATAGCACTCGTATAACGCGGAGGTATAGCCTCGATTCAGCGACGACTGTAGGTCACCGTGGATCTCCTCGATTTAATTCAAGGAATCGTCCCCTCACGTGTACCTATGTATGTCCCTTCCGGATCCGAGTACACTCGGCGCAAAATCATTCTCATCCACATGATCCACCATGGAGAAGTATCTCATCTAAAACCCTGCATTGTTGCGGCAAAATCATACTGGAGCACAAAAGGAGCAAATAATCTGTTCATGTGTGCGGACGTAATAATCAAAATCGGAAGATAAAATGAATGAACTCAATAAATCATCATCAATTTATTACCACGGTCCCCTGTAATAGTTATTAATGTCCATAAATTGGTATTATGCAAGATACATTCACATAGACGATATTTAATTTTATCAACTATTAAACAAGATGCTTTTTCTGAAATTTAAGCGAACATTTTTCTGCTGATATTGATATGATTAAATTAAATAAATATTTTAAGGATTCTCGACACTAAATTCAAGAACGTTGCTTTCGGTTTTCTGTTTGAGTATTATTCGTTTCTGGTGCGTTGGATATATTTGGGTCCACTGTACCCACAACTTTCCCGATGCTCCCCACGTCCTCAATCATGATTCATGCCGACAACTATGCCTTCCTACCTTGCCTATATATAGGGTGTAGTCCGACGAAAAACAAACGCGGTGTCCGGCAAAAAGTCTAAGAATGATTCGTTATACATTGGATATACTAGCGGAGCCAAAACAAACTTCTGTTTCACATGAAGAACGACTTTTAACAAATCCGAAAGTTGTAACTGGAGTTGATATTCTTCCTAGAATGAACACAAAAGTATTACGAATTACTTGTTTAGACTTCACTATAACATTTGTCAGTTATTTTGTCAATTCGTTTCATAAATATCATCTTTTTTCATTTGGTTTCAGTAGTTTATATAAAAAGGTTTGATCGAAAACTTGTGCTCCAAGTTTGCTAACTCAAAGTCGATTAAATCCCAATCCTCGATGGATCAAACTTGTTTCTACACCTTCATTGGAAGACCCTTCTTCAACACTCGGCGGAAGGCACCCGACTATAAATCGACATCACTGCGCTATCCTTCGCCGTCAAACTACTTTTCAATTATCGACGAGCAGCCGAGGCAGATAAAGGAAAGTGCTTAAGTACAAAGTTTCAGTACAATTTCGGAGAGAAAAGGGAGGATTTCCCGTCGCCGCATTAATTCTGGGGGAGAATCGCCACCTGTAATTAAAAGTCTGCGTTCGAAGCGGAATTCTTTCGCAGGCGGACGATTGCTGGAATTAAAGGGGCTTAGAGCAACTGCACTCGACGGCGAAATGCAAAGCTTTTTCCGCCGACTTTACTCTCGAGAGTATAATTCTAGCTTAGAATCAATATTTCACAGTTTAAGAATACTTAAAACTTAAATTGCAATAATATTTAAATGAACTGTTCGTAAATCACGTAAGAGGATTTTTCTAATTTATACAATCCTTTAAACAATTTCGTGTGAGAGATTGGTTGACGGTCTATGTAAAATTTAATTAATGCAAAGCTCTTTGTTGGAACAAAGGTGAATACGGTACGAAGCAAACACCCTCTATATTACTCGGCTGTCGCAGACCTATGAATACCAAGGTTAATTTACATGAATAGGTATTATCGCATGAATCCTGTACGACCGTATTACCCTGCAACGACATATGCAAATACCCATCTGAACATGAATCATTCCCCAAAGATTTGACCACTCGAGCGGAGATTATCATACATTTTTCACCAAAATAAAGTCAAGGAAATAATTATAAAAACTGTTGTGGTTCTGAAATCTTCTTCGCGTCATTACGTTTTACAAGCTATTTCTGCGTTATTTTGTGCAACGCGATTGGATTTTTAAAGCTGTAAAAACATTTCGGTTTCGCAAAGTAGAGTAAGTCCCGGCCACCAGGAAAGGGGCAGCAAAGGGAAGGGTGAAATTAAGAGTGGCAAATAAACACTAACGGTGCTGTTCATTTCCTGCAGTGTCAGGCAATATCTTTTAATTACTGGGACATTCGTAATACGCGGAAACACTTCCGCCTTGCCCGACTTTGCCAGTTCTTCTTTTCATTGCTGGTCTCTTCATTCGTGCAATCTACAGTCCTTAGTACACGTTTCTTACATTTTAATTCTCGTTTCGAGAAAGTGTTTTATATTTTATGTTACGCAAGGGACAACATTCTCCGATTAAAGTAAAAGCGTACATTTCATTTGCATTTTCGTCAAACAAAACCCAGATTTTTGCGATAAAAAGTAGAGCAGCACAGAGTTGGTGTCAAAAGAGACTTTAAGACACAAAATTTTGACACAAATTCGTATTAGTAACGAATGCAAAAAAGAGGGAAATGTGACTACAAGTTTCATACCGACCATGAATCGTCATTAAATAACATATCCGCATCATAGCACCCGTTTGGTTAATCCAGTATTGTTCGATGCATTTGTTATCGATATTATCCGCGCCCGCAAGTGGTGTGTTGTTCACATAACTCTACGTCGCGCGTCTAACATGACAGAATCCTATGTAATCGTCTCGAATTACACCGCGCGCGCACGTTGGCGTCCGAATAAAAATCGTTGCCAGCCGAGAACTGTGTTGTGCCCAGAAGCGACGAACACACACACACATACACAATACGTATCTGTGTTCGCCGAGAGTTAAGAACTTACATAAATCCAGGCCGGCAGAAGCATCACGAGAGCGACTCTGTGCTCCCGTGCTCCCGTCCACTGACTTTTATATTGTCCCTTGTGTCAAAGCGGGAAAAACTTTATTCATTGTGACCGGCGACACATAGGGAATCAAAACTTCAAAGTCCAAAGACATACGTGTAGTAGTGAAAGAGTCAAGAAGGAGCTGCGGCGTTTTATCGTGTCAAGCTTTGAGCTTGCAAATGGGAGACTCAGTATTTGGTCGCAGTGTTGAAATATATTTGGTGACATATTTTTTATTTTTCCTGCAAAGCGGTCCACGTATTATGTACGCTCGACAGGATTCGATTAGTTTATCAGCTATCTGTTAACAATATTTTTTTACGATTAGGAAAGAAAAATTGTTCTAGAATAATACAATACAAAAAGTAGGCCCAGCGTCAATCTTTCTGAATTTACGCTTTTGATCCACCCTCAGCATTCTTCACCTCAAACCATTCCTTTCCCTCACAAAAAACGATTGAAGCAGCCGCTTAAACGCTTGTGCCAATTGAAATTCCACCTGACAATGAGCTATCTCGAGTGCAGCCTCGGCCAAGTGCGAAAATCCTCGGCGCATATTTCGGGGGGGAGTGAAAAGCGGGCCGATGAAAGTCACCAGCGCCCTTTGCTCTTTCAGGGGCTGTGAATTTCGGGCCCGGAATGCGCGGCAAGGCGGAATCGTGGGCGAAATGATGCAGAAGTGCGCGTGGCTTAAAATAAACGCATGAATGAATTCAGGTCCGGGCTTCTTTCCGCTCGGAGGCGGCGGTGTGGTATTGGTGTAGGTGAAAACACCATATGTAGTGAGTCACATCGGCCCCATGCCGGCCGGCACGTTTCCCACCTAACGCCGGAATACAAAGTAAGTAAGCATGTGGCTCGCGCCATGGTAACAAATCTACTTGCCTGCAACCCTGCTGCAAGCAGGACACGCACTCATGACGTTTTCGGAGCAAATTCTTCATTAGACGGGCGGAAGACATCATTTTTTATTTAGCAAAAATTTTATTGATCCCTTTTCTCTAATAAACCTCTCAAAAATGATTCAATGTTTGTTCGCTACAATTCGACGCAGAAACTACTGAACCGATTTCCCTGGGGTTTATTCCTGTTTCAAAACAGAATGTGCCAGGAGCAAACTGTTGTGTATTGTAACGTTTAACGTCCGGAAGGAAAGCATTGGCGATAATTAAGTTATTAGTGTGCTACCTGGACGGTGTGCTAGTAGAGCAACCAGTTTAAAATGAAACATTACAGTTGTCTTCATGAGAATTAACCAACGGACACCCTTCGGACATTTTATTATAAAAATTGAATTGAACTAGAAAATATGAACTAATATTTTAGTGGGAAAAATGTCTTATTTCTCGAATCATTTACTTAAACATTCTGAATCCGGCAATCTAGTTATATGAAAGTAATTTGCAGTAACTTCCGAGTTAATCTTTGCAGAGAAGATGAATGAATATCGAATAAAAGCGGACTATTAAGAATACCCAAAGCATATCGGGAATGCATGAGATTCAGCCGCACAGCAATTGAATGGCAATGTCGCCCATGCATAATGCCCGACGGAGTCTGCAACAGAAACCTTGATGGAACGAGCCTCTTTCATAAGCTTTCACAAGCTTATCTTGTCAGTTCAATAGTCCGCTACCGTAGGAGAGCTGCCGGGTTGTACCTGAGTGCATGACCATGAACACAGACATTCTGCTGTGTGCCGGTTTCGCCCGGTGAATGTCATTGCCGAAGGCCTTCATTAGAAATTGATTAGTAGCTACGTATTAGTGCCAGAGAGTACTAGCTGTCTCAATCGGCAATGCCGAATTTGGGCGATTGGTCTTACATTTCCTCCAGTCAATCTGGCAAGCCAATCTGATGAAACCGGCCAATAAAAAAGTGGACACACTCAATCGTTCTTATAACATTATTCCGTACTAATTTTTGTCTGTTTACACTGACAACTGACAGTTGTTTCTAGGAGGGCAGGTGGTATCTGACTCTTCGTGACTCATCCCAGACTGGCAATAAACCTGAGTCATCATTCACAACAAACATGTTTGTTTGCGGTGACTAAATCTGTGACTAGAACTAATAAACAAGCTTTAATAAACGTAGTTAATAACACTAATTGTTTAGGTATATAAAATCAGGCCTCAATACTTTGGCATTAGACTTAAACATACACTCGACTCATCATATTCCAATTATTTGTCCTGTAACAAACTTGCACGAAGATCAGCTCTTCATTCCGAGTAAGAGACATTTCACGCCTGAATGGGACTACACAGTGTTCTGAGGGACAGGACGAACACGTTGTAAAGCAATATGCACTGGGCCCTGCACGAATGTGGGTACACGCTACGATAGCGTCGAGGTATAGAAAGAGAAGAGTCCGGATAGGACGAGGCTTGGTCTCACTGTTCTGAAACGCGATCGTCAAGTGTAATTCAACACCGCACGGCAATATTTTTATATCACACTACCACTTCCACACGACGGACATTCACGCACGATACAATGTAAAACAAAGGTGAGCTCACGTACGGGATGTAACTCTTGTAAGATTACTTTCCGAGGCTCTTGAAAAGTCAACTTTTAGGGGAATTGAACGTGTTGATTATACTGATTGTTTTTTAATTTTAGATACATGTTTAGTCACATCCTATTTTGCGGTGGAGTCTCGCGAGTGGTACTTGCATTGCGGTACATTGACCAACTTCTTGAACCATAATTTATTGTAAAAGGTTGACAAAAAGTTCTGAGCGGCAGATCGGCTTCTGAGAGCAAGACCAAACAGTCTGGAGTCTGCTATTACATTATGGCTATGGGATTGAAGGGAATGGTCCATGAGAAAACTGTCTAATTCCCAATCGAAAGAAGTCTTCATTATTCGGGAGCTGTCAAGAACACTCTCAGAACACGCACAGCTGACTCACCTGTAGGGGAGCAGGCTATGTACGGGGGACTGATTAAATCCGCACAAAAGGGATAATGGCACGCGTTCCAACCCCTTCATTTCAGGGCTTAATTGCTTCGCCAAGAAGGTGCGTGCGAAACTCTGTGGCGAAACTTGATGAAACAATATAATCCCCTTGCTGAAAGGATGATGTATGTCCTTGTTCCCATGAATGACAGTTCCCAACTGCCTGGAAATGAGATCTGAATCTCCTAGCAACCGGATGAATTCTACCTAAGTGTTTTACGTAAATATCTCCGGACTCTAATTCCAGTTCCATTTGGGCTTTTCACTGATTTGCAGAAGATTCATATTTCCAGATTGCGAAAAAAGTTGATATTCTTAATGGAATGAATTAGCGTCATTTGATAACATGGGCTGAACAAATCCTATTCGAGCCTTTTATCCAGACGTCAATCTCGCGACATATTCCAAGCTGACATTCCTTGGCGTGAGGGAAGATTCATCCCCGCATAGAAAAACGATTATTCAGAATGGTACAAAGCTACCAATACATCTGCCGAGAAGTTATTGGATCTTGGGGAAAGCCGAATGGTCTGAATGGAAGAATTCGGGAGGTTAGGAGTTATATTCGACCAATCTGAAGGAACTCCTTTCAGCGATCGGCGGAGCAATATGATTATCGGAGACACGGGGCGCACGGCCAATGAGATTACCCTCTCATCTGTGAACGGTGACCTTATACAGTCACCGGCTGGCTGCCCCACTGTCGCCCGAATTCCTCTTCGCCTTCTAACCCTAAGCGATTTTTTTATAAACATTCTCGGTAAATAAACTCGAGCAACCATGAAGGTAACAAATTAAGAACGAAAGTCCTTTTTTTCAGGATCCAAGCTACAAGTTCTTGAATACTATTTGAATAACCATAAAACTGTTTAAAAAATGAGTCTAAGTATCACTCAAAATATATCGAACTCCCTTGCGCTCGGAACTTTTACCATCCGTCTGTAATCTGCTCAGGCTTGCCCCGGATTTTGCAGAGCGAGAGCCGTGCGTCCGGTGTCCAACGAGGGTGCAGGGGTTGGCGGTCAGGTTTTAAAACGACAAGGAGGACCGGAGAAAAGAGTGACAAAATGACGATGTCATTTCGGCCTGGCGACAGTTTTGCAGTTGGGAGGCTAGTGGATGGATTATTGATCGAAGTTCTGGGGACTGCGGGGATGTGGCCGTAGGCAGGTAGCAACATGCGCATGCCGCATCAACCTACAGCTACTCTACCACCGACTCTCTCTCTCTCTCTCTCTCTCTGTCCCGCTCTCTTGCTTATTTTCTGCATTCTTTCCACTCCCCCATTCACCCTCCCGTCGACCCACCCACGGAGCTCTCGTTTACCACTGCTTTCTCAGCTTTTTTGCCACTTTCGCCTTACTCTAATTCGGACGTGTCTCCGACTAGTCAACCCGTCTCCGCGCGGCCCCTCCTTCGCGCCTCCGTCGCCGACTGGCCATACCCCTTTTGGCAATCCCTTTTTCTCTAATTATAATGCGCCCTTTCTTCCATCCGTTGGCATTCTATTCTTGGAGTTCGCTGTGTTTGCATAGTGTCACATGTAGATTTCTAATGACAAGCTTGTGACATGTGAGAGGACTTGGAAGGTCTTAAATGGAATCTTCCGATTCGTGAAATGTTAAATTATAAACGAAGGAATAGAATATCGACAGAGCACATTTAATTTCACCAAAGTTAAATAATTCGAAGGATAAGATTTACGGCAGATTTCAAACCGAGTGCTGAGATTTCATCAAACGATTTCAGAAGTTCGTTAGAGAGAGAGTTTCCAGGCTAAATCCCCCTCCATTCAATTCTTTGTCGAATTAAGCTCGCGTGTAATCTCGCTCATTGTCTGCGTTACCCATTGCATACACTTGCTTCCTTTCCGCCAGGCTTCTCCTGTCCCCAATTCCCCTCGTTCCACGTCCTTCCTCCAGGTGCCATATAGAATGCACCCTCTAGCGTGCATTCCTCCCCATCGATCCCTCCGCCTACCCCTTTCGCTACTTTCTCTATTGGCCCAATTGTGTCTGCGCCCTCTCTACCCTCCATTTCCTGCCACGGAGCGTATATCGAACCACCCTCCTCCTACCATGTGCGTACACTACGGGCCGCTTTTGTACTGGAAAATTTATTATCGCTACTTCGCCACGCTCGTGCGAGAAATGCAGGCTTAAAAGCTCCGAGTTCTCCTTCTAAGATTTCACGTGTAACAAATCTGTGCCATTTCTTTACTTTGATAATACGCTTTTGCATATTTTGTGCAATACAATGAAATATTAGTTGCAGTGCATGTATATAGAATGTGAAATACTAACCGGAGTTTGATTGATTGTCGAATTTTATTCAGAATAAAATTCGGATCAAATCTTACTAATGAATGGAGGTATAACCCAAGATAACTTGATGGTCGGCGATAAAATAAATTTTCGTTCCAACTACACCCTGAATTATACTCCCTTAATGTCTTCCACCCTTGCTCTTTCTCATGTTCTCTGAATGGCGAGCGTTCTACCCTTACAATTCTACCCCGACTTCAATATCCAGCGATATCGTACTTCCTCTCACGCCTGCGTCGAGAAACCCTCGTAGATCCTGCGCCCTTCGGCCTCCCCCGCAAACACGCCGTTTCGCTCTTCACGAAGCTCACCATGCCAGACTTCCCTCTCGCCCTCGCCAAGCTATCTGGCGAAGTACATACGCATGGAAGTGGAAGCAGCCTCCCCAAAGCCGCCCTCTCGCCAAAAATAAATTCGGCGACACTTTTTCAGCGCGACGGGCGAGTCGCCTTATTCCGTTGCCGGGTGGAATGGCGGGGCATAAAAGGGGGCTTTATTTGCCCGAGGGCCGACGCCCCACTCGGCCCTGCGGCGCTCAATGGCTCTTTCACGTGAAAATGTTATGCTTGGATATCGAAATGGCACTAATACCCGAGGAGGCTTCGTACTTTTATGACTGGTTATGAGTGATCCTACTGGAATGGGAGTGTGAGGTAATAGGGACTTGAGGTTCAGACAGTGTTAGATATTCCGCTGAAATTAGGTTAGTCTTCAAATGGCTGTCTCAGTTAATTACTTTCGAAAGTTAATGGTTTACAAAATAATACAAGCGGTTATTTCAATATTTACAGTTACTAATTTTGAACAACCACAATACGATTGCTGAAGTTTGTTGGCATTCCTGCCGGGTTAAGAGGGCAGAACCGTTGGATCTAATGATAATTAAGGACTAAAGCGACTGCCACGATGAGGGAAAATGTTCAGGTGACCTGATGCAGGGGCGCGGGGATTGCACAAGACTATGTGTACAGTTAAAGTTTCGCAAACAAGATAACGGATTTCCTGGAGTTCGAATTACAGCTCAGGCTTCGTCCCCCGGAGGTTCAATATTTTATTGGAATCTCTTTGCGCTCACGCAATTCCAACTTCGCCCGTTCCGCGAGACGCTGAGCGATCCGAGCCTTTAATAAGAACGATTGAACGGCAAGTTACAGGCTAGAGAGCTTGCTTGACTCATGGAGGAAATTCGAGATAACAAGATGTGCGATTGGGCATGCGATGGTGATAAGATCAAATGGTTTGTAGATCAAATCTGTATTCTACACTAATAATAAATCATTGAAATATTAAACATGTAGTTATTAAACATGTTTCAGTTATCAGCCCAACAAAATAGGTTGCAAAAATAAACTAATAAAGTTTGTTGCAGAACATGCAACACTTCCAGTATTTCATACAAGAATTAATTTGGCGCAAATCTCCAGGGTCGTTAATAAAGATAATTACATTGAAGCGCATCATCATAACAATGCCAATCCGAAAATAATTCGTCGCCCGCACGATGTTGTGTTCCATGGACCGCGTTGAATAAGTCACCTCGACACATTTGTGCGCATTTGCTAATTGCCGGTAGACGTGGACCAATTAACGGCCCGTCAATAAATTCATTAATGTACCCTCCAGTCCCCTCCAACGCTCGGTCCACATAACCTCGCTCCCTGCTACAAAAAAGTATCGTGATTACATGGAATCCAGGAACTGCGAAGGGAGAAAGAGGAGATAGAGTGATCACATCCCTCAGTTCTGCTGGCGATCGAATTCGCAGCCGAAAATTCGTTTACCCGACGTTCCATTGCCACCGGGCGCCCGTCGCTAATTCACTTTGTGACTCGGCTTGTTGGTCGAAATTTGGTGGAAACTTTGCCCTTTTACTGTTAACAGCGTAGGAAATCGTTGGCGGACTAATTCGTCTTTGTTTTGGGAAGGAATTTGGAAAAACTCTGAAACATCGCGCAAATCTGGGTCGTACAATTAAATTAAATGTCTGATTCTGGACCATCGATTGTTTGCAGAATGTTAGTTATAAGACTGAACAGAGTCTGTTAATACTCATCTTACGCAGACATCGGTGAGGAACACATTTAATCCGCCGTTATTAATTATCGGTCATTAACGCGTTCAGCGGTTACACACGGGCAGATAGCGGTCGTAATTAAAAGTGGGCAAACACGGAGTAACCATGCAAATTATTTCCGCGCGAATGACGGCGAATCGCCGTAGGCTAATAAGGCAACCCGAATAAATCTTTACTCTAATTACCGACGTGCATGCTGCTAGCCGCGTTAATCGCGTGATAGAAGCGAGATCGATTCGGCTTCATAAGCGCATCCGGAAGCGGCGGTGGCCGCTAAAAATAAATTGGAATGCACGCGGATAGGAAGATGCACATATTTGAAGTATAAACACTGTTACGAGCATTCCGAGGCTGAGTCAAGTAGAAACAAGGCAGGTGGAAGGAACTTTAAAGCTGAACTCACACAACTAAACCAAATTCGCCAGATTTTGGCACTGAAATATAAAAAAACAGGAATTCACAATTAGCCAGTCAATCTGGACAATTCATATTAAGTCGAACGAGGGACAATATTGGCTCAATTCACTATTTATCGACATCATTTCCTGAAACTTGTGCACCAAATTTACTGCAATATTTCGGAAGTTCTATTTGCCGGGGCGGTAATTCCAACACCGAAACAGGCGCGTTCATCACACTAATCCAATGAAGGACAGCCGATCGTTCGGCGACGATTGTTAACATACAGCATAAACCCACGCAATTCACCGGCGCGTTTATCTATTCGGACTTTTGAGCTATCGCTGTCACGGAAATCCAATCAGCCGAAACAATATTGGGGAGGGAGCCTGCGGTCTAACCAACGTGCACACACTCTCGAATCAGGTGCTTCGTACCCTCGTTCATAAACGTGGAGGATCGTTGTAGACCGCATGTATGTATATAGGTTTGTCAAAAGTGTTTTGCGGTGTTCAGCTACAACAGGCCATTTAATATTGCCACCTGCCGTCAAATTTAACAGTAAACTACTTTAATTCTAAGTGAAAACTAATAATATAAAATATTAGTTACAAATATTCCAGCACAATCTTAGTACTTTCAAAGAATCATCCGAAATTCGTCATTTTTCGGAATTTGGGAGTTCGACTGTTGAAATCATATGTATGACAAAGAATATTTCGATCAAAGCAATTAACAGATTTACATCAATTCAAAAAATTCCCGTAAGAAATATGTACCGAAATACTTCTGATCCGCAACTATCTACATACAACGGTTCGCGTGGCAACACGTACGGTGCTTCGAGCCGATGAACCAGCGTGAGGCGGGCTGTATGGGAAGCGGTCCGAAATAGACTAAAGAATAGACGCAGTGAACGGCGAGTACTCTGACACTTTGTTAAAGGTCCTTCTAATTTGTGACGGCGCGTACTGTTGTCCTGAGAGCACGGGCGAGTGTGCGGAACACTCGGCACTTCTGTATTTACTGCAGCGTCGCACTCTGATTAATGGGCTACAGGTATTCGCCGTTTAGAGTGATTTCGGCTCACTGGCCCCCTAGGCCTTTGTCCGAGATTTATATTACTGCAAGCCTTGCGGCAAGGCTTGATAAAGTGTCTCTTTTCCCTTGGAAATCTCTCATAAGTATTCGCCCGATCACAATCGTTCAACTACTGCCAATCAATATCAAAAGATCTAATTCGATTCTGCCTAACAAATGTGAAGTAGCCAAACACATACTTCGTGAATTATCCACTCAATTAGATGGAAAACTATAAGCTTTTTAAAAGCTTTAAAAAACGTGATGAATTATACTAGAAAATGGACAAATAGTATCCGTCTGCGCCGACAAAACACATTTTTTAAATTACGAATGTTAGAAGATTAATATAATTTATGTAAACAAATCTGATGGAGCAGTACTTTTGTCTTGTGCGTTCAAGTGCAGAACAATATTGGATGCAGACTGGAGCCTACGCGTATAAAGAGAATCAGCGTTTGTCTAGTGCGCAGAGAGCTCGGTGTGCCCGAGGCAGCGAGGGGTTAGAGGTCTTAAATGCCTGTTTATATTTATAGAGCTTGGAACCTGCTCTTGGAGGAAGCTCCCGGCAACGACTCACGCTCCTGGTGTGTACCCCGAAGAGCGCTTTCCGTTTTGCCCCGGCTGGAATTTGCCCCAGGAGCAACCGAAGCCACCGGGCACAACTCGCACTCTCCCTCTCAGAATTCCCAGTTACACTGGGAGTTGATGCCACGAATTCGCGCTCGAGGCACGGAAATTGCATTATGTAGATTACTAGATTAGAAGACTACTACTCCCCCCCCCCCCCCTCCCAAGTAAAATAGGGAATGTGTTACAGAATACAAAATGATAGTCTGGAGTTATTATAATTCAAGTCTAATAGTCACAGTACGAGATTCCTTTCCGCCAGCATTAAATTCCGATCTCGAATTCTCCTCATCATTCCGCTCCCTTGTCTTCGCATGATACCCTTTGAAAGGCAGTGCTAATATCAAAGCACTTCACCGCTTCCTCCGGTTTATGGGCGCAGTGAGTCGAGTGACGAGAGATTTCCTTGGGAAAGAAAGGAGCAACCACGTACGCGATGGTCTTCCTCGCGAAATTCCTCGGATATTCGCCAAGAAGGAAGAAAGATAGGCGTACAATACGGTTGGAACTATACAAGCTAACCTGGAGGAGTAATGCAAGACCTTGACATTTACCGGAAAATGCAATTCAGACGAATGTCGCTGCACAGCGCCGCCTGCGTTTGACATCCATTTCGCATGTGCGAATGATGGACACAATTGCGGTAGTTTTTTTGTCCTCGCAATATTATTCAGAAGTTTTTTTATCGAAGCAAAGCATGAACGATTTTTGTTGCCAAAGTGCAATATTTTGTACGTGGTTTTCTCACAGGGAAAGTTTTTCGGCCAATTCTAATTAGACTGTTTCGTAACTAATTTGCGATTGTTCCGCAATAGTTTAATAAAGCCGGCGCGAGAAGTAATTTGCGAAGTAATATAAAACGTCTGCGGAACCTCCTCAAAATTAGATTGCCCACGCAGAAGGCAATCCCAAAAGCGGACTATTATAGTGGGCTTGGTAATTAACTCGGACATTAAGTGGCAGGCGCGGAAGCTTCTTTTGAAAGTCGGCGAAATTTCACCAAGTCCACCGGAGCGTTTCTCTCGCAAGTCCTGTGTACTGTGTCGCTCAGTTAGCTTAATTATGTTTCTTTCGGGTTTCTATTAAACCCTGGAGCCCCTGAGAGACGAGCGTGAAGCAGAAAACAGTTCTTTATTAGAAAAAACCTTTGAATTTAATTCTACTAAAATACCATTCTTTTTATTTCACACCTTAATAATTATGTAAGAAACTGTATGTAATTCAATGTAGTTCGATTTCTATTTCTTTCTATTTCGATTTCTAAAGCGGAGTTTCTGGAAAGCTCGGAGTATTGTTAGCATTTATCCAAGTAGATATAACCTCCATTTAGATAGCAGTGGACCATTCGAGCAAGAAGCAGAGCTGGATATCAGGTGCATCGGAAATTCGATGGCGTATTTGAAAAAAAGTAAGAAGCGATCCTGCAGCCTTAGTCCGCCGAACTAGATTAAAGATCTCTTCTATTCGCTGGCGCAATGCGGAAAACCCGAACGGTGGCCCGACACGCTCGCTCTCCACCCCTTCAGACCGCCCCATCGCCGCCCCCACACTCATTCTCAGTCGTAGCTACCCAATTACCGATATTAGATGCATTCATTCTAATCACTCATTGATGGAAGAATCAATCAAGTGGTTACTCTGATTTTCTCTTGAAATCTGCATACAATTGGTATTAATTAATGTTGAAATGCTAATAATACTAAATCTTGCGCAGAAAGCTTTCGCTCGTCAATGAATCTCAATTAATTTTAACCAGTTCTCAAAGTTACATTTAAGATGGCACCCGACGAAATATATAGACTTGCTCCAAACTAACAACAGCTGCCAATCAGGGGGGAAATGATCGAGGGTGCAAATCTTGCAGAAACACCATTTGGCAAGCCCGGGACAATAAGCTGGAACGCAGTTTGGCTTTTTGGAAAAGTGCCATGCGAAATTTATGCTCGGCTCGCGGGAACTTAACCTAATTTTCCGGGCGGCCACTTTTCGTCGTCGGCTGCTTTTATACACGGCTATTACTCCTGGCCCTCCCGGGTCATTTGGAATGCATCAAGCAGCGCCTTGACAATTGCACCAGGCTTTGTCAAAGTGCAAGGACACTGCGAGTTGTTTCGAACTCCCCGTTCCTCTTTCTCGTCAACACACTCCGCCTTGGTACTTTCTGGGATTAGTATGATATGTTGCCCCCCTGAAGCGAGAGATATTAAGATTCTCCTTTCAACGGACTCACCTTAATATTAAAACTGAAAAATTCGTTAAACTGACATTTATATTTTCTTCATATTTTAATATTTTTCCTATTCAGTGTATTAATATCGCAAGCGTAATTGTGGGAATTGATGAGGATTTTCAAGGAAATCCAACAACTCGTTTATTACCCAATTAATATTCTTTCAATACTAAAATAGGAGTAACACGTGAACGAATGCATGACCGAGTCACTTAATATGTATCACTTTGATTAAATGATGCGCAGACTGCGCAGGGGATAACCCGATAACGCTAATGCGTTCTGCATTCCGGCGAGCTGTGATTAATGGCGCGACTAATTTAATTTTCTTAATTTTATCATGGTAAAACTAGTCTGCCGCCTAATTATCCATTTAGTCATGTCCCCGCGTCACGACCGTTAATTTTGCATTGGACTTTGAGTGCCATTGGTTCGAGGGTGTGTTGTCTACTGTTTTTTGTCTCTTGACGCAGTCAAAAGTTATTCAATTTTAGCACAAGTTCTATTTGTCACTTTCCGCCTTACTTCCACGTACAATTAATACTACCGTCCGAACAAATCGTATAATAAATTTGTTCCCAGCATATCTTCGGAAGATCGCGAATATAACATTGGCGCCGGCGAAGTCGTTCCGAGGGCGCTCGCAAAAAGACTATTTCATCCAGCCAAATGAGGCATCAGATAACCCCTGCGTTAATTAAAACCGTTTTGCTTTCAGCGGGCGGGCAAGTGCTCCACCTATTAGCGCATTTATCGGCTAAATGTGTGGACACGCTCGTTCGTTACTTGAGCGCCGGGCTTTCGGCAGGAACGCGCGTTGCTTATTCAAGAGTGGCGTCGCTACTCGGCCTCAGCTCCGCCCAGCAACAGAGGGTCGCAACAAAGTTGCTGAGTAAACCTGCTCCAGCCTGAGGGAAGAAAATACGCAACCCGCGGGACCGTTATCACCTGCTGGTACAGGACGCTCCAAGAAATACTAGACGCTTTACCGACTCCGAAGACGAATGCAGATCTGAACTGCAACAATTTTTGGTCTTGCGTCGTTGGAGTTGATGACTTTGCACATTGACTTATCAATTTAGGACGTTCGTGACATTAATGTATGTATCGTAGGTAAACTATGAACTTTAGGATTTATCAAGTGACTCAGCCTGACAATCTGAACATTTCAAATTAAAATGCAATACAATTTTACTGTGATTTCGCAAATAATTGTGATTACATGGTGAGATTATCAATATTCTGCCTAATAATACTCAAAATAGAAGTGGATTTAGTTTCACAAACTATTATTTGACATGAACTGACGAAGAACATTTTTACTTCTACCTTTTTGCGTTTTGTTTAGTACGCATGCGGTCACCACGAGACACACACAGACACACAGTTAATCGAAATCGGGGCTGCTCGCGTAGCCGCCAATCGATAGGACGTAAGTTTCGGGCAATAAATGGGAGCCGGAACCACGCCTTACATAGGAAGGAGTCATGTACGATGACTCAACGTCCGATACGATGATATCATCAGTCTGTTCTGTATATAGCGAATATCCCATTGAGGAATAGAACTTCCATTTTTGGAAGTATAACTTTGATTATCATTCAACTAATTACAAACAATGTGGTTGAGATTATATTCAGAAATAGCCCACTTTCGTCGACATATTCTGAATAAAAGTATAAACCAATTTCTGATCCAGACGTTTAAAAATAGACTTGAATATAGACACCGGCTTGTCTATTTTTACTTCACCACGCAAGGTTGCTGCGCCGAGTTTGTTCAATTTGAAATGAAAAAAAAGCCGAGTTCAAGCTCCAAGGAGACCTTGAGACGCACAGTAACAAACGTACGTCGAATTCGCCTTATAATATAATAAGCGCAGCGGTGTAACAAGAAAGTTGCACGGCGTGAATATAATTGGGGACTGTAACAAAGCACTAACGACTTGCTAATTGCTAGGCACACAAACCCACACCTCAAAGCTTTCACCATCCAATTTCTTTCGCGGAGAAAACTACAAATTTCGCAAAATTTCATACTAATTAATTCTAACTTGGAATTGAATTGCACTATTAATTTACGTATAATTAATTACCATGACTCTTCCTGTCGATAAAAAACATGTGTTGTTTGTAAAAATTGGGTAGAATTATAGTTGCAAGTGAGACTCACCCTTGGCGAGGCGATGCAGGATGAGATCCTTGTGTTGTGCGGTGTGGGGCTCTGGAAGCACAACGAGAAGGTAGCAGCCACTGAGTGGCGATGGTGGCGGATGTTGCTGGCCTTGTTGGGGTTGCTGAGATTGCTGAGGTAGCGACGCCGTCGGCACACCTGGTACCGGTGCCGTCGGCCCTGTCGGATTCTGCTCGACATTCGTCGACGATGCTTCCCCTCCCCCTCCGCCCTCGCCGCTCGGATCGGTAGTGCTCATTCCTGGAACACCATCATATAGATATATACAATCACTGAAATATGTTGAGACTGCGAGAATCTGGCGTTTCCCTCGAGATAGAATTCCTGAGAATTGTTGGGCAACATAGTGTGAAGTCATTATTGACTTTATAGTGCTTTTCAGTGGAGTTGAATTGCGTTAACTGCTTCATTTTGTTCCCAATAATCAGTTTACTGTAAATTGATGTACTCCAAGTAATTCGAGTAAATGTGTTTATGGTTTGAATTGAATTTACTACGTCATTACATTCTGGGAGTATTGATTGCCAGAATAGAAATTTTCATTGATTTGAATTCAAATTCTTATTTCACAGGTATAATTATTACTGGACGTCGAAACAGATTTATCAATTAGTAGCAGCACTGTAATGGATCGTATGGCCTTTGTGCTACAGGTGTAATCCATTAATTAAACGGAGGAATCAACGTACCACAGCTGCAATACATCAATTTATTCAACTACATATATTCACGACGTATTACAGGTGTAATACAATACATTGGGAAACATTAATCCCCCCATCGAATGAGACTTCTCCCGGAGTATTCCATAACATTAGTGTACCCGACAACGTGGAGTAAATAATATAGATTTAGATTCAAATCAGTGACAATTGCAACGATGGACTCGACAAAAGTTTCCCTGACTTTACTTTCTGATTTGTTATAATTTTCCCAACACTTCTGGTTTTCTATTCGCAACACCCTGCAATACACGCGTTCGAAAGGAACAAACAGAGATCCCGCACTATGACAGAAAGACGCAGCTCTGTCGAGGCTTATTAAAAAGTTGGCGATCCGGAAGATTTGCATAGCCATGTGGAGTTCCCGCGGCGGCTTAATATAAATGCAGATGCCGGCGCGACGGCGACAACGCAACGACTTTTAAAGGGTGCGCGCGAGTCCAGACAAACACAGGGAGAGCTGGTTGTGGGTCGGGACGAGATATTCCTATTTAATATGATCTATTTGATATGGCATTGGATGGGGAGTACTGCCGGGGCAACTCTTTGTTTGAAGCTACCACTCCAGCAGGGCTCTCTTGCGCCCGATATTGCTGCCAGCCCCGACAGACGTCTGGCTGCCACCTACTCTTTCCAATGATAAATCACTCTCTGCCAATGGGATCCGTCGCGCGCAGAGTTACGCAATAATGCTGCGGATTTCACAGTTCGGTGAATGAAATTCTAATTAGATTGGCCTCCTCGAAATATGAATTAATCAAATGAAAATGAGCTACTAAATAGTCGGCGCTAAACAATAATTAATACTCAAATAATCACTTTATATTATGAGACACCTGTCGATTTTTCCTACAATCGTCAAGTAATTAATTCTTAGTCATTATGTTTAAACAGGATTCTATCAGCATTAACTACTGCCACGCAGTATACATACATATAGTATCGTCGCAGAAAAACCCGCACGGTAGTGACATATCACGATTAATACTCTGTACCACTGCTTTCTCAGGAAATACAGTTGCGCGAATACCGCAGCAGCAAGTTGCGTGTTAATTTTGCCAGATCGAGTTACTCAGCGACCAGTGGCGCAGCAAGACGAGTCGACGTCTTGAAAACTCGGGACGAAGTCGACCGGTTAGTATCCATTACTGGATGCTACTTGATAATTATGTTACCCGATTAAACGCACCAATTCCTTCTGTTCGCCGTCGCAGGACGCACGAAACTTTCGAGTCGATCTTCGCCGGGCGCCGCGAGCTACCACTCAACAGGGAAGATAAGGATCACTCGAACCAGAATTGCATCGGCGTTATGGTAATTTCCCTGAAATCGATGACCTATTCTCTCAAAGGTCAGATAAGAGATTCCGACCGTTAATTTTAAGGAAGGCGTGCATGCTGCCATCGAGCGAAATTTCCCCGAGATAAACACACTGGCGCGTTTCATAAGTTGACTGACACTGATAAGTTTATTGGTTTTAGGCGCAGGCTGATTCACTTGCCATTTAATCTAAACTCTCGCATACCACATTTTTTGTAACATTAGAGATATTACACACTTGTATACGATCAAAGCCTATACAATTTTGCAAAAGTAAACTATCATACACGAAAGCCAAATTCTCGTGCGAAAATATATCGTACATTAATTAACTCATTAATTAACTTGCATCTCTAAAGTTAAAACTCGACGTTAACGATGTTGCTAATTAAATAAACGATCCGCGTGTAAACTAGTTGTCAGAGTTAAATCGTCACAAGATCTTTAGGAATCTGGAGATAATTGCGACATAAACCCAGTGGCCTACAACTGCTCCACATTGACTAAATACATGAAGACTACTTAAAAGTGGAGCTCGTCCTAGTCCGGTTACAGTCGCATAATGTTTTCGCCCGTTTTACAACCCCCAGACAGATTGTCGTCACCGGCGGATGCTCGCGAATTACTAATGTCGGCAGTCATGGAAGCCACCGTGGAATTTCCCTCATCATTTTTACGGGGACGCGTTGCGCGCTGGAAAATCGGCCAAACGAAAGCTTTCCAGCCGGCGAATTAGCGGCGGCAACTCTTTAACCCCCTTTGCTCTTTGCCACCCATATTATCAAAGGGCTTCGCGGTCAATAGGCATTCGAGCTCGACCAGAATGTCAACTCGAAAGAAAACCAAGGAATTTTACGCATACATATATCGTAACAACTTTGAGAAAAAATATCGAACTCTCGTTCCAAGCATAAACAGCTGCTCTTCTCTTATTATTACACCAAAGCTGTTGTTTTGTGAATAATTATAAATCGCCACAAGAAATGAATGTAATCGCATTTATTACATCATTTGGCAAATGGCTTATTTTTTAAAAGAATTCCTGGGATAAATAAATGTGAAATAGAGCTTTAAAAAGAATTTGCGCAATCACATTTCAAGGATTCTCTCTAAAATTGTCCGAATTTGAATAATGATACTCCACTTTTTCCTTCCCTTCCTACCACTTTAAGATTCCCGAGTAATAATAGAGTTTGTTACAAGACGCAACGACATACACTTCCAAGCAGAATGCAGCAATTTAACGAGTGATCGATGCCTGCTAGCCGCGAGAGAAAACGAGGGAGGAGGAGAGACAGTTTGCGAGCAATCGACTAGCAGTATTCACCGCGAATTCCTTATTTTCTGGTCTGCAGCGGGCGAGGCGCGCGGGGCGGCGGAGGTTGCGTCAGTATAATCCATTTTGCATCGGATTTACCTCGGCCGGGGGAGACGTATAGTCAGGCCTCTCCCACTGCGATTGCACCTCACAAGCCACCCTCCGCGAGTACAAGGCCCGACTCTTACAGACCTGCCACCGCCGCCGCTCGCACTCGCACTCACTCCCCTCCCCCTGCGTTATACACAGTCGTTATTCCAGCATTTGTCGAGATAGTGTTACGCGAAGCCCCGTTGATTCTCGGAAAAGATTCGCGCCGATGCCGCGCGAGAGGAAAAAAAATCGCCGCTGTTGCACGGGAAGACGTACAAACTAGCGCGAGTTTGTTACGATTGCACGTTTCACTGCCAGCCTCGTAGTAGGCTCGGCGGCGCTCGCACCGAGTTGCCTCTAGCGATTTAGAACCGGCGTCGACGAGCTTTCTCCTAGCTGGAAAATGGTTTTAATTGAGCCTGGTTGATGTTAACACTTTCATGACCGCATCATCTCACATGCTATGCAGTTAACACACACTTCTAATTTGTTGGGTAGAGAAATAAAGTGTTTGCCTGATTTCGAGGGAAGACAGAAAATTGGTACTATTTTTCAAGTCAACTAGAATATGTTCAGCAGCTGGATTATGTCCGTTAAATTAATCCCACGAGGGCACTGAAAATTTTGCGAGCTCCATTTCTGAGTGATATTAATTGTATACATATGTAGAAGCCATTTAATTTTTAGCCGATCGAGCAAGTAGATTCAGCCGTGCTAAACTCACGCGGTAAAAAACGTGCTAATCGTAAAAAGCTGAGTGCCGACTTACTAACGTTAAACTTGGTTATTGACTGGATCGATAAACAGACGGCATTATTTATCCGCTGGCAAGTGGCAACGACTATTAATAATCTGACCCACTGTAACCCCACAATTCTTCGCGTAAACTTGGAAATACCAGGGCTAAAAATATTCCCTCTGTTGTTCGATAAAAATAATCATAAAACCCACCGAAACTTTTCCTTGTTTACGACGCGGGCGGGACCGGATTAATGCAGTTGCAATAATAAAAGATTGCGGAATAACAGCGAGTTCCTTCGTCCTGACAAGAGCAGAAATATGCGAGAACGCTGACATATGTATATATGTTACATCAGAAGCCTCATTGGCGCAGGTCCTGCCAGCAGGACTGGCGATACGAACGCCCCATCTGCACTGCGTACAAGCGCCGGGCAAACGAGTGTCCCAAACCGAATTAGCAAAGGACGTGTCAGCACGTAGAAATAAAAGCTGGAAAACCCGGCGACTAGACTCGATTTCGAGCGGACCCGATGATGATTGCGGGCTATGCGGCACCGAATAGTGAGGTGTCACTGCCCAAAGTTCAGGTTAGGTAAGCCGTGTACCGGTACCACTCGTCACCCCAGGTAACCGGCATCCCCCACCACCGGGCGCGCCACATTCCGCTCCAATTTTTCGTTACAAATGCGGCAATCAGAGTGAACCAAGGATAATCAGCGAGGAAACCAACCCTTCGTCGTCCAAATTACTTCCGAGCAATTATCCAAGTTCTATTGCACCAAATCAGCTTTTCTTCGAGTAACATATTGTCGAACCATCATCATATTTCCCAAGAAATGACTACAGCTTGCCAAAAGACCGATAATTCCGAGGCAGGTACAGAGAAACTTGAAGAGCTGCACCCAAAAGCTTAGCGGCCGCGAAATATTCGATAAGCTCGTCAAGTCTAACCGAGCACTGGGCCGGCAAAGGGTTGGATTAAAAGCTCACTACATCCGCGACTACATGCGGCAGGGCTTAAGCGGATTCAGGCTGAGATGTGGTCGATCTTTACCAGAGAGTACAGAGCGTAGAACCTGTCGAGGCACTGCGGTGCGGCGCACAAGGGTCGAGGATAGTACGCCTAGAACCGCACTATCGGCTTTCTCTCTCGAGCTTAGCGGCAGTAGGGTTCCCTTCGTTAAGCCAAACGTCGATGAGATTTCCTCGAAACCTTATTAAAAGCACCACTTTTCGGTGGGACGAGCAGAGCGCGTCCGAGCTGGTCGCTGTCGCACAGCGCAAGGAGGAAGACGTGCCTCGTGCTGGTTGCGCGAGCAACCTCACCGACCTCCAGACGAGACTGAAGCAAGGAGGAGCCGAGCGTAGAGGCCGCGCTGGCTGCGAAGAGGCACAGGAGCCGACGAGCACCAACGAGGAATTCTCCTCTTCGCACCGTGGAGATTTCGAGGTTGGCCGCTCGGTATTGCGCAGGATTTACACGATTCTCTTGCCCTGAGCAGAGCGCGTTAGAGCGACATCCTAGTCGGCCAATGCGCAGGATCCACACGGCCTTAGATCATTGATCCAAATTCTGACTAGCCGACTAGAAAACGGGCCAGCCGCAGCGGCTTCGACCAGCAACTATTAAAGCGGCGTACGCGACGGCGGCGTTGGCGCACTTGATAGTCTCTCACAGGGGCGGACAGTCAGGCATGCCACCAAGTCAAGTCACTGAATAAGCGTGTCAATGAGGTATTCCCCCTGCGCGGCCTTAGATCGATGTACCCTCGAGGATCTCCAGTCACCCGACGTTCATAACCGACGAGGAACAGGGGGTGCGTACAACTACGTGCGCACTACACACTCAAGAGCACCGCTCGAGGGGCAAAGAGAAAGAGGGGTCGTGGGAGGGGGAGGGGGGCGCTCTACGCGAATATACTCTCGCGAGTGAGCCGTCTGACGAGCAACCCCACCACCGGAGTTACCGGCACTACTGCAGTACACCCCTTAGTAACAACCCCTCCCGAGTGGACCGCCCGACTACACCGGCACCGATAAAATCCATACGTCATCGACGGAAATTCCCTGCGCTACCGGATACATCGTCTCCTCGCCCGGTCCCTTCCCCCGGTCGCTTTCCCGAGAGTTCGTGGATCGCATGGAATCGATCGGGCTAGGTCGGTTACGTAGTATATGAGGTGGTTCGGTACTCTTTCGCTCACCTGGTTACGTGGTACGCTCTCCTAGTCCCGGCTGCTCCTTCCGCGTTAATAGCGGACACTGCTAGCGGGCGTGTTCCTCGCCAGGGTAGACAATCCTGTCGGTCCTTGGTCCGCGAGCGGTGTGCCAGCCGCTCTCCCCTCTCTCCCTCTCTCTCTCGTTGGCGCGCGCGCTCCCTCAGTCTCTCTCTCTCTCCTCGACTGGTCTCTCTGGGAGCGGTGTGCGCCCTCCGGGGTAGGAGATCGAGTATAGTCCTGGGTGCGGAGGATAGTCAGGGGCCGGCGCGGACTGGGGGGGGGGGGGGAGTCGGCCCTCTGCCAAGAGCAGTAGAAGGATCAAGAGGGGCTCCTCTTGGGCAGTGGGAGTGCGTGCGTGCCCGCAGGAGAAGACGTCCTCTCCTCGGGCCAGAGAGAGAGAGAGAGAGAGAGAGAATAAAGAGGGTGAGAGACACTCCGGAGAAAACTAGGTGGACCCGCGCGACGCCGAGCCGGGGGTGTCGGAGCCCGACGGATTTCCGCGAGAGCTTGCAAGCTCCTTCTCTCACGCGATCACGTTGGCCTGTGCCGAGGACGACCCGGGTGTCTTCCTCCTCTATAACGCGAGCTGATGTGTGCTTTCTCGTCGTTGGCCCTCGTAACTGTCTCTGTGTTAGTGCGCTCTTCTCGAATCGGCTCGGCAGCAGCACTCGCGTTGCGGGCTGCCGGCTCTCTGAGCTAACTCTGCGGCTCCCTTGCGCCCGAGACACGCAGAGCCCACCCCCACCCGTAGAGGCCCCGTGATAGCATTGCATCCCCACTAGCGATGCGCGCCGCCAAGATTCAACGGGCGCGCAGCCGGCTAACACAGAGAGGCTTCTCCTCTGTCGGTGGACGTCGGTGGATATAGCACTTGCTCGGACGCCCTCACTATCTACCCAGGAGCCAGCAGGACGTAGGCGCAGTTAACTATATGTATGTCGGGGAAAACGTCTACTGGAACGTCCTGGATGCTACGGGATAACTCGGGCCCTGCCGAGAAGACTCCCTGCCGAGCCTGGTCTTACTGGCTCCTATCTACTTGGACTATTCTACTTAAATGTCCTAAATATCCGATTCAGAGTTTAGACAAGGTCTCGACGCAGCCACTTAACGTTTAAGGTGCACCGGAGTGGTACGATTTCGGAGTCTCCCTCTTTTCAAGATGAATCCTTCATTTGGTCGATGCTTCCTGCGAAAGCCGGACTATTTATTGATCGGGAATGGAACAATGCCGGCTTTCGGGGTGAAAGGGTCGCCGAGTGAATGACGTAATAATACCCAGTGAATATTCGAATAGTCACATTGGCTACAGAAATATTGACAATCCTTTTCATCGAATGTAGATAGGTAAATTCTTAATTTCATCGTTTTATTAATACACCGACAGCAGGTGGGGCGCATTTTTCCTAGCCAATTACTGCCGAGTGCTCGGCAGCAATTGACCGGCGTGGTAAGCCGGTCAAGTGGACAGGGATCGGACCGGAAACGGGGAGATCGGGCCTCTCGCAAGGACGCAGACCGCAGTGCAAGAGAAAGGCGAGGGGCGGAGATGGCAGCCTGGCCGACGGCGAGTCGGCCTGCAGGCTGCAAGGGGGTTGAAATGTCCTCGGGGCGACTGGAAGAGGGGCGGAGTGCCGGGTGACACGCGATATCCACGCCACTTGTACTATTGCGCCGGCCGGCTCGCGCGAAATCGCCGGTTCTCGCTCGATAGGTCGCCCCGGAAGCGAACAAGCCCGCAGTGGCGAACCCTAGGAAGAATCGGCGAATCGGCCTGACAGATATGACGATTATCTCGTCGCCAGGAATCGCTGAGCTTAGCGCGTTCCTCCCCGCTGATTTGATCGCTACGTCTCACCAATGATCTCCGCGGAGTACTCATGCCGTTCTTCTCTCGCCAATTCTAGTTCCCACGTAGTGGGAGCTGATCTGGAGCATCGGGCGTGTGCTGAACTCGCTCCAGGAAGCGTGACGAAGATTGGCGATGATATGATTCGATTTACCGGCACCCGGGATTTGTGGGTCTCTTGACTTTTACGTTGCGATATTCTGCTATTGTTGCCCGCGCTTTGCAGTCGTGTATGGAAAGAAATTGCAGATAATACAGCAGTATTGCTAATATTGCTAAGATGTGTGGGTTGTTAATATAGAATTGTTAATAAAGGAGCTCGAAGCAGTTTTGTTTCTATTTCATTAAAGCATTTTGTGTACTACGTCGGTGAGTATTATTGGGAGACGCTCTGGCGTCCAAATCTTCTGTGCGTCAGAATTATTTGGCTCTACACACTCCAATCGATTCCGCTCCGATTCTAGCACATGACAAGGATAATCGGCTTCGTTCAAGTATGATACATCAAGATGCTTTGCTATCGTAGTAGTATCCCCTCTTACAGAAGAATGGGACTGTGACACTGTGTATCGGAGTTGGTATTTCTGTGTGGAGGATGAATTGTCTGGGCTTGTTCTGCGAAGTTGCATAAATAAACACACGTCGGCGTGGAAAGTTACCCTCAGAAAATCTGACTTTACAATCCAACTCGACTGTGAAGAAATTTTCCTATCAACAAATTTTCAGTAAATGTTAACCAATAGTCCTTGCAGAAGAGGCAGGAGGGAGTTTTCACGCGAACCCAAGAATTTCATGCGAGCAGGACTACGCGTAGAATGACAGTTGGAATAATGTGTTTCGCGGGAGTTTCGCCAGCTTTGGAAAAAAGCTATCCGCAAAGTTCACCACGCTGTTTCTTGTGGCCGCGGGCTTTTTAGACGGAAGCCGATCAAGTGAAGAGCAATTGTCGAGAAGGAAGTTCGGCTTCTTGTCGCGAGACTTTCGGTTGAAGAGGACGCCTTCCATGAAAGTGTTGTTGCTCTAACACTTCCGAGCTTTTGTGAAGTAGTGTTGACTGTCAAATATTTCGCAAGCAACATTTTTCTTGCTTCGAGAAATTTGAAGTGTTGAACTTTAATTGAACTGGTCAACTATTATATGTTTAAACAAATATATTGAAATTAATGCTATAAGTAGAAAAAGAACACTCTGTTCAATGTTCCTTATGTCTCTCGATTTATTAATTCATAATATACTTTGTATTACTGCGTATCCCAACCCATTTGGCGCATTGCAGACCGCCATGCCGTTCAGCGGAGCCGAGTTGACTTTTTTTTAATGACACTCATCCTTTAATACGTGACAAGTTTACGGTAATTCGTACCATTACCGCAGCTATCAAAATACATCTGTAATAATATAAAATCATGCTTGTTTTATAGTTCCCAGAAGACCAACAGTCACTCGGTACAAATTTATCTTATTCTTAATAGATTATTCCCAGAGATCAAACTGTTTTTGAACCATAACTTCTAAATAAATTTTCCAAAAAGTCGAGACCTGTATCAATCGTTTTCCGAACCTAAAAACGGTACATTGGATTAATGCAAGGTCTAGTCCTTCTTAGACTTTACCTGTCAGATCGTTTCGTTTCATTGTTACACCTGACTATAAGACGGGCGTCGCAGCTCGCGAGCATAAATGCAGGGGTACAAGCTTGCCGATTTAAATGCTCAAGCAGCTGCCTCATCCGTGATTTTCAGCGTAACAATAAGCAGCCGACAAGATAGAAGGTAAAAGCCTTCGCCGCGTAAAGCTAACAGAGAGTCTACACATCAACGTAAGTTAAAACGGGTAGGTGCCCCGGAGGAATTATATTACGGCAGGTATTACGTGACGATAATGCAAATGTCATTTTGGATAGTCGAACGTGGCCGGCACTTCCTCTCGTCTACTTCGCTTTCATTAAGACTAAGGAGTGGCATGCCTGAAAGTATGAGTTTCAGATTTTGTGCTCTTTAAAATGATTAATGTGCTGCTGTGCAATTGTAGAAATGTTTACTGACTTTCGATAAAACTACCTGAAAGACGTCGCTTGGTTAAAATTGCTTTTATTGTTAGTCGTATATTAGTTCCTAGAAACTAAGCTGGTAATTTTGAGGCCCATAATGCATTGCAACCTTACACCCAGGTTGTTATATGCATGGTACAAGAAATACCCCAGGGGTGGATGAAAAATCGTAACTGACGAATTATATTCGTTAGAGAACATGAATAAATATATCATAGAATACATGTAGATGGGGATTTGTAAGAATTAGATAACAGTAATTCCTGGCAGACGGACAGCTACGTCGTCATAGTGCGGTATGGGATCAATAAACTCTTCGGCGGGAAGCGGGAACTGCGATTCCCAGACGACAGTCTAAAGGTCTTCATGAAAATTTGTTGGGACCCATTCTTGGTATTTTAGTTTGCCCAAAAGTGGTATTTCAAAGTATTCCGAAATGGAAACAATACTAATGCACATAAAACCAACGCTAGATTGACTAAACCCGGTCAAATGACGGACCTAGGGAGAATCTATGTGTTTTAATCAAGTCTTGTGTCAAGTGAGTTGCAAATGCAGAGTTTAATATTATTGTGGAACGATCGAAGTAAAATCAACTACCGAAACTTTGAAAAATATCCTGCAATTCGTTCGAGCCGATCATTTTCTCAGGCAAGTAGATTCAGTTATTGTCTTAAAGGCGGCCACGATCGGCACATTTATAAGGCGCATATCGCGCCCATTCATTCCGTTAGCTAAATACATAGAAGCGTATCGTTACAAATGGCAGGTACGTGCGGGGAAATCGCGCGTGCGAATGGAGAGAAGTGCTGAGGCCCATCGAGGGTGGCGGTACAGAAAATTCAAGTCTCCAGGAGCGGTAGTGCGATCGAGTGTACTCATTCGACAGTAGAACGCGCCTTCATCTCGATAAATGGTAGATAAAACCACATGTTTGTACCTTTGCGTCAAATTCAATTGCTTCTCGATCGTGCAACTGAAGTCCTTCAGGAGTGTTATGGAATTTGGAGGGGAAGAGTATTCCATTAAATTATTCTTTAATTCGAAATTTAATATAAACCGCGAGTGCAATTGAATTGTTCATTTAAGAATTTATTTGTATTAATATCTTCTTGTTATTATGCATTAAAAATATATTACGTGATTGAGATATATATTATATATAAATTTTGCAAACGACTCAGCGATATTCATAAAAAAAAATGATGATTGGCATATTCCTTTACACCAGATATTCCCGAGGCTATTGAGAACTGCATGATAAATTGTTCTGCCACCCTGTATAATTGATAATGAGTAACAGGGCGTTAGGTATTGCGGGTGTGGCCACGGCCCGCTGCGTTGAAGCAAGAGCGGGTTCGTTTCAGTGACCGGGATTTTTTGGCTCGGAACGGCAAAAGTTGCTGGATCGAAGTGCACCCGAGCAGGTACTGCTCGCCGCCTCGGTGCGCTATAAAAATTGAAATTCTACCGCGGCGATTCGTGCGGCAATTGGCCCATTACGGTACTGGGAAATGGCGAGAGCGTGGGTATCGTGAGTTATCGAAAATAGTGGCTAAAAAGATGCTGCGCCGGAGAAACTTCGTAAGAAGTGAGGAAGTCACTCGCAAAGTATACAATCAATGAGTCAAATACGACTTTCAATTTCATGAAAAATGGTTAATTTTAATTGAATGCTTTAAATACTTTAAAAATCTTAACTCTTAATACTTTTGGATCACAGAATTATGATATTTTCTACCAATTAAATTTTTATGACAGATTTTACCTGTTCATTTCGTACTCTAGTTTTCTTCGTTTTTCATTTATCAATTAGATGCATTGAATACAAGCATTTACAAGTACGTGAAGCAATTTCACGGACGCTTTATCGTCGCACGCGGAGAAGGCAGCTCCGGCTGAAACTCGACAAATGCCACCTAACTTTGCATCAGCAATTATGCAGTTAGCAGGGCAATAACAGCATCAGCTGCAATCAAGGGACACATGTGAAACGCATCCACGTACCGTCGGCGCGAGCTCCAAAAGCGCACTGAAATCTGCCAGCCCTCAATTCGATTTGTTCCTGATTCGACGAAACTGACACTCCGGCATGCATTTCAAATGCTGGAATGTGCAATTCATGCGATAGATTTGAAAATCTGACCCACAAATTTCAGTATCTCATCACTTAATTAATAATAAGGGGTCTTACTTACATTGAGTGTTCAAGAATTATTAATACTTCTATTATCGCTTTTATGAACTATAACTTTAATCCACCGATATGAGAATTGATTAGAATTTAATGATAATCAGCAATCGCAAAAAGTGATATCACCTTAATAGACTTCGGCTTCGGCTTACCAATTCAGAGATTAGCCAAGTATTTCGGGGTTGAGTAAAAAAGTCGGGCGATCAAAAAATTGATATTGGCGCTTCTATCTCTGACAGATCCGAGTGATTAATGGTCACCGATACATTTGGTTAAGTAATGCCTGCCAGTGAAACAATAAACGCGTTTATAAATGGCCGATTATTTTCACCGTCATTTTTCCCAGGCTTGTAACTAGAACGTACCTTTTCACGAAACCAGCTAACCTTCCCTACCAGCACATCGCCTTTAAAGGCAGCTTCCAGTCACTCCAACCAGGCACTCCCATCGGCCGGTAGCAAAAACCGAATTTATGGACCTCGAAAAAACATATCGTCTGAATAAGTATGGTTTATGGGGCGATAAACTGTTGTTGAAGGAGTTCTGTTATGCGGCAGACGTACCAAAACGCCACCGCCCATTTTACGACAGTTCCATTAACCTTGGAGGGAAATTACCGTTTAAGGCAGCGCACCTGAAAATGACACTTCACGCGCTCGTCGATGAAAGTTTACCACAAACCCATGCAAAAATACCAACTCTCGCAAAGTGTCGTCGTCGAAGTTCACTCGATCGTGCGAGTGGAATATCGACACACGTAATAGTTGAAAACTTTTCCACCTTTGCTTAAAAATAGACTCCTGAAATTGAATGCTTTTCGTTCCATGAAGAAGACTCGAGTGACAAGCCCTGCTGTTTTTCAGGAACTCAAGAAAACCAAACAGATCCTAGTCAGTCTCCATTATTTTTAATTCCTTTCGACGGCGCGGCGGGGGAGGATGGAAAAGTTGGGAGGGAAAGTTTGCCCAGTTAAAGCCCCTTCCGCCCGGAAGTGGTGTATCCGGATGATCTCGATTGAGAGACAACCTAATCGATTGCGGCTCGAACAATGAAGCGGCGAAGCCGGCTAATTTTCGCCGAGGCAAGGCAGGAACAAATCGGCTAAAAAGGTCAGCCAATTTATCTGGATGAGGGCTGCATTGCAGCTCCCTTTCAGCCTGCCGACGTAACAAAGCCATTCGCCGCCGGTGCAAAGTCCGCACTCTTATCGGAAAACTATCGATTCTTCTGGCCAAGCGCATTGACAGCGGATGATTGAGCCCGTAACTTTCTTACTTTCCCGGAGTTTCTATTCTTCTTAATTTAAGGCCCAATTCTGACTGGCAGGCGCCGCCGATGCCTCGCGAAAGTAAATGGCCAGTTATTATTAGAAACGATTGGAGCCCTCGGAAATTTCATTATCTCGAAACGTGGATTAGAATCGACCTACGTGTTCCTGTCTCACTGAGAAACAGATTTTTAGAGGGCAATCTACTCCCGCGGGAGGTGCAGGTAATATTTTACTTCGCAACCCACTTTCCGCAATGATATTAATATAATTATCGGAGCGGTAGATCCTATTGCGCGATACAGTCGCCGCGAAATTCCGTGGTGCACGCGACATTGAGAAGTATTAATCACTTTGTGCGGCAGCGGTAAATAACATTGCAAGGAATCGGAACAGAATGCTGCATCTCGCAGCTGATAATCACAGGCGAACCTCGTTTTTTTCCCTCTCTTTCGATTCCCCGCGAGCTTTTCGCCGATACAGAAAAATTGGGTCGCAAAGCTAGCCGTGTATTTATACTGGGTGAACCGAGAATGCACCGCGAGATGCATTCTCCCGAAACATTCTCCCGGAATTCTTGAAAATGACAGATTTTTGTGTAGAATTTTGAGTGTACCATGCCTTTAATGCCAAACGTTAATTGTTACCATTTGGATATATTATTAACAGAATCAATTTCTGGATTCATACAAACTCAGTACAAATTGTTTTTTAATACTCAATTCATTTATATTGAATTAGCAGAAATGTGTAATGCAACAAAATGCGGTAATAAAGAATTTATTGATTTCCGATATATTTTTTAATTTATCAGTTTTCGTGGAGGCAATCGTTTCTTTTCGCACACTCCTTAGATTTAAATAAGCCTGCCAATCTTGGCGTAAACACAGAAACTCGATACACTCCGGCAATACTGGGATCATTATGCCCCGCTTCCAGTTGGACTTGCAATTTCACCCGAATGTTATCTATCGTCAAGGTTCACTTGAGCATCGCATTTGCTTGTTTCTCCGCATCAGTTAGATGGTATATACTGCCGAACAAAAAGACAAATACTAAAAAATCCTATCAATATAAAATAGAAACTGATACAGGGCCATGCACTTGGCTTGGAATCATTGGGGTTACAATAAGTATGGGAATCATGAAGGATTGGTGCAATTGGGTAATCTGCAAAAAATCTAAAATTTTCCCATTTTTCAACATTTTTCCGACTCGTACGATTTCAAAATTTGTTGATAGTTTTATATAGTCTTATAACTAAGATTCTACATGGAATTAGTCAGCCGAAAGCTGTAATTGTGTCATACAGAGGATATTTTTCAAAATTCTAAAAAAACACTATACTGTGACAATGATTGCCACTGGCAAGTGAATCATCCTATACAAGAGCAATTGAGGACAAAAGGGTTGAAGGGTGTTTGGGAACCAGCACGAGCACCCCTAAACATATCGCAGCAGCCTTCGAGGGTTGGCACCCTATTAAAATCCAGATCATAACGGATTTGGCCGATTGTGTGGAATCGATTAGGGGTGCAAGGCTAACGCAATATAGGCGCGTGTTAGCCATGAATGGGGCGGGCTTGTAATCCCATATTATTGCGACAGCACCACCACATAATAGAGGCGTGAACTGTCAACAGCCTTTACACCACCAGCGTCAACGTACACGCGGCTAGGGAAGTAATTATCGCCAAACTAGATAAGAAACTATAGCACTAAACATGTTCTTCCTCAAAGACTGAACTTGGTTGGTTTGTACAAAACATTTCTACTGGACTGAAAAGATTTGATGAGCATTTTGTAAACAGTCTCAACTGCACTGGCATGCAATCAAGAAGCGTTAATTAAAAGGAGGAGCAAAATAGCACATTTCTGGAAGGCACACAGCTCATCTGGGAAACGGAGATTGGCAAGGAGAGATGCGATTTCCGTGACTGCCAGGAGCTATCGACTTTCCAGGCCACTTCCTCCTCCTCCGCCGCCCAAGCATTCTTTTTGCTTGTACTTTCTCGCCGGTCTCCCTTAGCGTTTTGCTTTATTGGCCGAAAGACTCCGCGACACCTGCAAAAAACGTGGATCCCTTACAGAATGCCTTGGCAAAAACGCAAAGGCGGCCGCACACACAAGCAAAGGCTTGTCTTGTATTGGAAAATCGCCATTTCTACTTGGACAGTTTCTGTACATGTGAATGCATATGCGTTGCTTTATATGTTTAAAAAGCAGTGAAAGATATTTCTGAAATTGTACGTTCGGACCAATGTGAGACTGTTTTCAATGCCAGCCTGCGACAAAGAAGGCTATTCTGAAACACAGTAATCAATAAATGAAAACTAATGACTGGCCATTGCCGTCCATTTTCCTGGGGGCGGCAACGTGGATCTTGAGAGTCGCCTTAAATCACTTTAATTAAATGTACTCATTCAAGTAATGAATTGAGTGTACTTTCTCCCCGAATCTCGGCAATGCCCTTCGGCGAAACCAAACACTTAATTCCTCATCACTTTAACAGGTTCATTAAATTGAATTAACTCGATTAACAATATGTCACCAATTTTTAATATTTCTTATAAAACACGGTGCTGTATTAGAATTCTGAGGCGTTTTTCTCGAAATATTATCAATATGGTACTATAAATATCAATATGTCTTTACACAATAATATTTAATTCCATTCGAGGAAATGGCTTGATCTCGTTTTCAAGGATTCCCCACGAAACTGCCAACACAATTCATAATGAGGTCAGCTTAATGGATAATAGTGAGTGCGGCAGGCGAGTATCTCAGTACCCTTAGCAGGATGACCAGATGAGGTCATCCAGGAGGATGAGCGCACTAATTCCAGAGGGGCAATACGAGTAATCCTGCAGGAGAGACGGTGGCATAGGGGAATGCCTGTTGCACCGGTTAACCCTTTAGCAAGGAAAACTAAAGCAATCTAGGAATTCATATTCGCCATGTGGAATGCCTCTTGCGTTCTCCTATTGTCTCTGGTTATGCTGGTACTAGGTACTAGCATACTAGTATACCAGAGATACAATTCGTTTATAGCATTGGGGCGCGATTATTAGCTGCAAGTATATTTCTTAAAGAATTTATTGCATGTAGAGACATGACGCATAAAGTTATCTTCTTAGACTGAAGTATTACACGCACTTTTGCATAAAAATGCGTGCTTTTGATGAATGCCACAGTTGCACTGTTAAACGAAATAGATTAATGCAAACTAGGCCACGTTTTTGTTCCAACAATTCCAACAAAAAAAAAACCAGTTGCAAGTTGCTCGCGTTCCATCACGAGAATCGCAGGCTCGCGATCTATCAAAACGCCATTTCGCTTTTGCGGGCCATTGTTTGCGGTATTCTCGGGTTTCGTGTCGCATTACCATTAGCTCTTACCGGAGAGTGCGGAAGTGAATGTACACAGACAGGCAGAAAAATCGCTATCTGAAACATCGAAAGTCTTTGCTGGTTTCATTGCAGGTAAAAATACTACATCTCTCAAAATGCGTCGAATGTGTTCGCGTTTGTTTTCGAAGCTTTTTAATTAGAACCGAGTTGTTTCTTGAATTCTTCGGGATTCGTCGAGAGTTTTAATTTTTCTTTCGAGTCATCCGAAACCGCGAGTAGTAAATTCCTGGCATCTTCAAACTGCAGTCTGCTTGGTAAGTTCTGCGAATCCTCAGAAGGAAGACTTCTGCATAGTTGACGGAGCTAACTTTTACGCCTCCTCTTATGTGGTTTCGTGCTCCGGCGTTGGTCAAAGTGCTCCTCTACGCTGATTGAAGAACGTAAAAGTCTAATTAGAAGTAATTTAAAAGTCTAATCAAATTACACTGCTTGCGGTTCGAGATGCCTCTTCACTTTTATTCAATTAATTTTTAATAATAATTCAACACTCTCACTAATCTAAGTATTCTCTTATCTAAATCCTTGTTCGTCCGAAGTTTACTTATCAATATGAAAATCGGCAGTCTATTTATCATATTTACAATGCTCACAAGGATGCAGCGCATCGATCGGACACTGGCGATTGAATTTCAAAACTGTCGTACCGTGCAGACGAACCGGAGTATTCGACGCGCTCCACGCTCTGCAATTAAAACACTAATTAGAGAGGCTGCGACCGAGAGACTAGCCAGCTGGGCCGGACGTGGCGATTGCACGATTGAACAGTCTTCCTTCCTTTGCACATACCTGCGCTCATTAAACACCTGCACTAATTTCTCCATCAAATATACTTTCTTACAAGAAAATTTGATAAAAAAGTTTGTATAAAATTTAAATTTCCTTTCTATATTCATGTGAACCGAACTACCTTTCTCTCCCCTTTATTTGCAGCATGCCTGCGGAGTGCGTTCGAGTGGGCAAGGTGGGAAAGCGTTGGCGAAAAGCGTCCTGTTTCAGGGGCACAGTGTTAACATTGCAGAGGCGCGTGCGAGGCTTACGTAACGCGGGACCAGGAGGCGGAGGATTATTTAAAACGCGAGGAATGCCCTGCAAGGTGAACAACCCCAAAGGAGGACTGCACGATTGATTTTTCTTCGAACTCCCAAATCCACGCGGCGAGAAAGGGAACGAGCGTGGCGTACGCAGTGACCGGCCTCATGCGACGCGCCTACTTCATCAGCATTCTATCGAATGCAGCCTGGCATAATGCATCATCTTTCGCCCCGAAGCCAACGCCGACATAACTGGAGTAGGCTTGCCAAACTGTTACCCCCAAGAGTTGCGGCCTCCATCAACACAACATTGCATTGCGCCGCTTTAATTAGGTTTCCTGTTTTTGTGATTTTTTGCCCGGTCGAAAAAATTTCTTTTCGAATTCTACATGAAATTTTCTTATAGCAATCCAAAGATGGATTATCCTATTTCATTGAAAAATATGGTACCCTTTAGAAACTTATTTAATCATATAAACGTTTAAATAACAGGAATCTACATTCCTGATTCATTTGCCCACGAGAAGGCGGCCTCATAAAAGTATCGCGCGCCGGAGTGTCATATATATATGGAGAGGGAACTTCTACTTGGCGCGAGACTCTACCGAGTCTCCTGATTACTAGCAAGACTGCTCACACGTAAAGTGCATTCTACAAATTTACATTTTTTGTTCAAAATGAAGTCAGTTTTCTCGAGGAACAGAAGCAGACTGTTTTTTAAGTTTTTATACCATTCGATAAAAGAATTTCTGATGAAATAATTAAAATAATTCTTCCACAGATATGTTACAAGCTAGAATATCTCAAATGACTTATAATTTTTAAAATGGGGCGTTTTGAGTTCCCACGATTAACTCTGCAAATGAAGGAGTAAAAAAGGCTCGCGAAACTAAATGGTTATTCATTTTTTATGGAACTTGTTAGAAATCGCATGGCCTGGGGTAATGCGAGGGTCATAACGGTCCAAAATAGAGGGTTAAAGGTTCGAATGTCGACGCGCATCGGGGATTGCAGTGGGGAAAGGGGGCGAAGACGGTGAGGCGAGTTTACGAGGCGCCACGACGACGGCGTCTCATCGATCTGACTAGCCGAATACCGCAGCCACTTCCGATATACACACAGACATACTTTGCACCGCTCACACACGCACACTCTTGCACGAAGAGAGATAGAGAGAGAGAGAGAGGGAGAGAGAGGGAGGGAGGGGAGAGAGAGAGGCTGACATAGGAAATCCACATATCCGCAGAGAGAGCTGCCAACCACTGCAAAGGATATACACAGCATGTCGCGACGTCCCGGCTATCTCGACCGCCACCCCCTTGCTCTTCTTTCTCCACCCTAAACACCTGTCCCTCGGGCTACCTGACGCCTCTTGAATACTACAAACCCACCCTGGCCCTCCCCGAATTTTTAACGAGATCTCTGTTGAACCTTTCTTGTGCGGCAGTCAACTGCTGACTTTTTCGTGTTCGAACATTCGAATTGTTTAACTGGAAGGAGTTCCGACTATTTCGCAAAATAGTGCGTCAAATGTTGATGAATAGCTCAAAATTTGATGATTTAAATAATGTTCCTTGGATTCTTCAAAGTAGTGTGCCATTTTTCGGATTTGAGACACAAAATCGGAAGATTGTTGAAATTGTCAGATAATGAAGAAACCGCTCCAGTTGAAAAAAGGCGAAAGAATAGGGAAAAAACCGACAAATGTTCGATTTTTTGAAGGTGTTCTAACTAAGGTTTTTAAGATTCAGATTTAGGAAATTAAGGCCCCGGATTCCACATATTTCGACAGATTTTTCAGAATTTGTGGTCCAGATACATTCACTGCGTAGCATCTTTTGTCCCAAAATCAGAAAAACACAATAACATGCTCTTATTATTCCTTCGTAACGTGAGAAGTTTGCCCGTCGGACTAAGCCGAGTTAACCGACAGTCGAGCACGCAGTGTGTTAACATGTCAGCTGCCGATCCGTCAACGAGCGTCACCAAGCAGCTCGCCCTCGGGGGACCGCTCAGATAGGGCGTGTTTCAAACTGTCGGAGACTACCAGGTAAACAAGACGCAGGTATGTCACGTTCGGTGATGTTATCAGTGTCGTATCGGACACGCGATATCCGTAACACAAAAGGGCTGAGCGGCCGGGCCATTCTTTTCAGGAGCTTTCCGCTCTCGTGGCAGCAAATGCTCGGCCACTGCCACGTAATGCGTTGTGAGCCGACGACAGCCTTTTCGTCGTTTCAGTCATACTCATCTTATCTAAACTGACATTCCACGTGGATTCCATGAGAAGTAAACTGCAGCTACTTAGTTAGTTAATTGGATGCAGAATTGGCTGTGGTCAACAAATGTTGCTCTTGTAATGATTTACATTACCAACTAGCTAATCTTTGTTTTTGCTGATGAAACAAATTTGACACTGGTACAGTCATGCGGTTTTTGTTTTAATAACCAGTTCGAAGATATCAAAAGTTTGCTGAAAAGATGATATGAATATAATATTATATTTATTGTCATAATACACTTTTTTTCACTTCCTGTCTATGTGTGATCACTGAAACATTAATTCGACCTCGAATTTGTAATAAATAACTAAAAATTCCTACCTGAATAAATAATCGCCTTCATAACGCTAACACTACAAACTATACAGTTTTCTACGCTCCATTTTCGTCCAAATCCTGAAGCATCAATTGGACCTCAAATCTTTAATAAATAACAAAAATTCCCATTTGCATAAACATCCGTCTTTCCAACATTAACAACACAAATTGAATTAATAAGAATGAAAAGCGGTGTTGACACGAAGAACGCATGAAGAATGACTCGAAAACAAGCGGCCGACAGAGTGGAACGGTTCTTCAAGGCGGCAAGAAGCAGCCAAGAAAGAGAGAGTCGCCCGCGGCGTGAAGCAGACGCTCGCACGCACACAAGGAGCCGTCGCCACGCACACGAATCCGTTCCACTCCGCAAATTCGCGAATTACTTCCTCGCGCGAGATGCTGGCTGGCTACCATGTTCGCCAATCCGAAGGCCTGATGCTATATTCCCGGACCCTTTCTTCGTACGTAGCTGGCCGCGCGTACACAGGTGGCCTTCGCCGGGGAATCGCCGAGGTGGGAGAGCGCGCGCTATTCCCATCATATCGGAATCACCGCTTCTTCTTATGTGTAGAAGCCGCGCGCAGCCTCGCTCTTCGTGCCGTGTGCTTCTGACTACAGCGTGTTCTAGATAGCGCCGGACGACGCCTACGGCGGCGACGACCTGCGCCATGTGTGTCGCTGAAGGACAGGAGATCTGCTTCGGCTCTTATGGGCCGTGTGTGCTTGATAACACGTGCGTACTGTCGGTGTTTTACCGCGGCACACGCCAGCCAAATAGGCCGCGAGGATTGGATTGGACAATTTCGAGAAGCGCGTGAATGCGTGGACAATTTGGAAAGCTGAAATGGATATTACTTCAAGTTTCGAGTACTTGAATGTATGAAGCTGCTTCGAGTAATATTTCTATTGTTCTTCGTTTGGCATGTTCCAATAGAATTGAGAGATAATATGCTTGAATTGTAAATGATATACCAGATTTCAGAACTGCAGGTATTTGCTGTGCTAATTGTATGCTGACTGATGTAATAGACTTCTAACGCAATGTACTTTCGCTGATTCTGATTAAAGACTTCCATTAGCTAAGTGTACAAAGGTACACTATCTAAATCCTCCATCAAATGTACTGCGGTCAAACAATAAGTTAATTAAGTATACAACAACGCTTGTTATTGAATTGTTCACCAATTCTCACGGGAACGGTGTGCGTGCGCCTCGAAAATAGAGCGCAAGAGGAGATAGTAGGTATTGAGACGAGCATATGATTGAGTCGCGCTACTGTGCCTCCGATGGAAGACATCCGCGTGAAACGTATGAACAGCACAGCATGAGCCACGAGGAAGTGTGTCTATCAATACTCTCGCGTAACGTCCACGTCGTCTAGCGGGAATATGAATTCCCGTAACAATACACATGAAACAATCGTTAGGCAAATGTAACTGAATCAAAAACTATTATTTAAACGGCCCACGTTTTATAAATTACATAATCGAAATAAATGCAGAAAGTACGGAAAGGACTTCACACATTTCCCAACAGAAACCGATTGCGAAATTTAATAAACATTATTGCAATTTATTCTTAATACTGCGAGAATTTTAAAATGAGGATCTTTTGAATGAATTGACAAAGTGCAGTCGAAGAGGAAGTTCTAATTTACTATTAAATAACTAGCCCAAGTACTTGTGGCCCAACTAACCCAAGGGAATCTTGATATTCGCGTAAAAATGTTAAGTTCACTGATTACATCTTAGGAATCCCCGAATCTGAAGAAGCGAGCTTGTTAAGGGAATCTCGGAGAAATGAACATTTCTATGGGAAAATTCCTGGCATAGTCTGGTAGGAAAAATAATGCCGGCACAAGTGTTTCCCTCATCGCATATGGATGCCGTTTCCTTAATCAGTTGTATAATAACGCGCCCGCAGGTACTGTGCCTTCTTCCGCGCGAGAATCTGATCCTGTTTCGCAAAGGCGAGGGTAAAGCGACTTCCAAGTGAGTCTGTGCTCCTAGTGATCGCGGCCGCTTAACTTCACTCGAGTGTGACCATCTGAGGAATCTCGATTTCTGGATTCCCCTGCGTGCGTTCGAACACTGTGACGTACTACCGTTACACCAATTCTTCACTGGCCAAACACTCGATTAATGTTTTAGGAACGGAATTCATTCGAAGGTTGTATTCAGCGCGATTGGAATTAGTAAATCGTCGTCCTGTTTCCTTGAATCAGACCTTAAAAACGTGACAAAGCAAGGCCAAGTGGGAGGAAGAGAAAAAACTCGCGTTGATTGAGCGGAATTATTGTCAGGCTGCGGTTAGACTTGTGAAATAAATGGCTGTTTCCGCGCGGTTGCCGGAAATACCGTGCTTTTCCCTGAAAAATTTTATATATTGAAGCAGGAGAGCAGAAATTCGCTAAAGTCTCGTGACATCGATCCAAATAATTTTGCAGTGACCTGTAAAATCCTGGCTAGCGACAATTCACCCTGCACAACGTATATTTCTTTAACACCAAGTCCAGACCTTCTTCGACATAAAAACCAATTCAAGATCGCGGACTTCTTATTAGAAGTAAGACAATTCATTAAAAAGGACATTTATAAAGCTCAAGAAAGAATCTTGATTCGGAATTGATCTTTAACAAACATTTCACTATGATTTACCAACGAAAACTTAAATAAAATAGATTGATTTGCTTTCAACGGAAAAAGAGTTGCAAGTCGTCGCACATTTCATGAAACACCAGATATCAACTGGAATAACTTGTTTCACTGAGATCTAGTTAAATCGGTGCGTGCAGGTAGAAGTAAAGGATTTGAAAAGAGACTACATAGGACACTTACATAAAAGGAGAAGAGTGGACGAAGTGGTGAGGCGGTATGATCGGCCCCGCGGAATTCTTGACGTGCTTGTGATTATGTGATAATAACGCGCGCGTCGGGCAAAGAGTCGATTGACAATCAAGTGACAATACATTTCATGAAGTAACAGGAGGCCACGTGTACGGCGAAGCTTCGCTGCACCTCCCGGATGGTGTCGGAGGCTCTGGCCCGCACAACTTTACGCTCGACTGGTAATAGGCGAACATGCCTTTAAGAGGCGTCAGTCACTTGCACTTTCAATGCTGTGTAGCGCGAACACTGCTAAAGTTTAAATAGGAATCAGGCTTCGCAAAAGAAGATATTCCCGGTGGAATTGGAAAGAAGTTCAGTCAGATCTTATTCACTACATACATTTATCATATGCGACTTACCACAATTTTCCTTTACAAGGGCGAAGCTACAATATCCAAATCTGCTCGCGTGCTCCTGGCTCGTTGCCTCCTCCCTTCGAGCCATTGGTCAGTTTGAATTAGCAAGAAATTACCCATGATGCACCGGTGGACCACTGGACGGAGAGTATTGGCGCCTGATTTGAATTGACTGCAATCGGTAGCCGAATTTTGTGTTACGCTTCCGTTACGCTTTGATCACCATCAGATGATTTTACTTTACGCACCTAAAGAAGATTGGACATCCAGAAGTCCAGTGGAAATTCCTAATGCAACAATCCAATACTTAAAGTAATTACCATGGAAGTGACGATTGCACGTGCGTAATTATAATGTCCTCGGTAAGACTGAAAATGGGATGCCATAGCTGTAAATAAACAAATAAGTGCAAATAATTCTAGGAAGTTACAGGTTAACTGTAGCACCAGGCACTAGGGTGGAGTTTGGAGTACCGTTGTACCGCCTTTAACAAATACTTGGTACCAGGCTAGCAGGAGGAAGTGGCACCGGGCGCATTCTAGCGCGGAGCGAGCGAGCAGCGGCCACGAGGAGCGAGAGGCAAACAGAAATGGGAGGAGTAAAGTTGGCCACTTGGTGTGGGAAGGAGAAGAAGTACACTATCGAGCGTGTGGCAGGCCACGTGCTCCTCGCCAGCTCGACCTCACGCTTCCCCAGCATGTTCCCCTACGAACGCAAGACTCAAATGTGACCCGGCTTGGGGACATGGGCATGTCCTTAGCAAAGGTCAACGGACTCGACCACTCACTGGCGTAGCCTGCCGCTGATAACTGACCAACCTCAACCTTCCGACTATTTATATCCCTCGTAACATAAACCGCGAACTCGCCAGTCCCTCAAACTAACGATCCATAACTTGCCAAGTCTTGTGCTTTTATTCCTTCTAATACCAAGACCTTTTCTTTGGAACTTCAACTTCGATTTTGTTCGAAGAGTTTTCTCGAGAATTTATTAACGAGCTTCCAATTGTCGCCTGCGGATTATTTCTAGGATGAAGTTCTGAAAGCGGACTTAACTGATGAAATGAACTTTGGGTTGGTCGGAAGAACTTAGACGAAGTTTATTTAATTTTGAAGGGATTCGAGTGCTTATCGGTCATTTTAGTCTGCGCCAGTGCCTTGATCCCTTGGAGCAGCACGTGGACGCCAGATTAGCGGGGAGAGTGCGGGCGTACGCGCGCTCTGACATCTGCGTCACTGCGCACCCCAATACGATACAGTGCACACGAAACATATGTGGCCGCATATGTGTTATACTGAGAGTCGGCTAAGTATACGTGTCCATGTGCCGAACGTTCGCTGCTCTCTCGACCAGTGGTTTTCAAGTCGCGATATACGCAATTGTGGTTGTAGGAATGCTTTTTTCAAGAATCCACGTTTTTCTAGTTGAAGTTTCCTTTGTCGCGTATGATCTCGCGTTGACTAGACATACCCATCGATGCGACCATTTACAAGGCACAGCGCTGTGCCTCAAGAAAAAGCCGTTTGAAACAAGCAATTATTTTTGTCACACGCACCAATCATTTCTTGGTGGCTAGAATTTCTAACTCTTCATGTGTCGGACGTAAAACTTAAATGGCAGTGGACGTGTCAATTGATATCCACTGCAGGCTGAGGACATCGTGACAGCGCAGACACCGAGAACGTCACCGGGCGCTAGTTTCGCCAGCTGTCGAATGCTGGACTCCTGATAAGTTGCGCGGCAGCTCGACATCTTGCGGTCCGAAACACTGCTCACCGTGATTCACTTCTCTCCGTTCACGTTCCTCTCGCAGCACCGTGATCGCAATCACTTGCTACTCCTGACTGCTCCTGACCGCAGTGATTAAGAGCAGTACCAGGGCAGTTTAATTATTTACACCTGAATAAAAAGTACTGTTTTAAATAATGTATTTCGAAAGAATCTTTAAACCGGATTGAAATCAGTCCACAATCTACCTTTCAAATGCGTCTTGAACTACTTGCCTTTTAAGCGAATTGGATCGACTTATTTTGATTCAATTTTTGTATTGATACGAATTGAGATAAGGATTTTTGTTGAGGTCATTCTCATTTATATGCATTTGTTTCGACCAGCAGTTTTTTTCGTCATTTCGGTATTTGTGCCACTAATCGCATATATGTCGCCGGCAAATTCATAAAAGTGGATTAATAACAGCAACTTAGCTCAAGTAAGTATAATCATTCGATAGGAGGAAAATAAAAGTCTAGAAATGGTCACTAAGAACGAGTTGTAATGGATTGTTTTGACTGTTATCTAAACAATACGAGTTAAACAACCTATTCAAGATTACGCAACGCAACTTGAAGTGGCTTTCATTACTTTATTCCGTCCCGGCGCACAATCGAGTGCGCCTAATCAATAAACAGCCATCAGTATAATGAAGCGCGCTGTACTAACAATGATTAGCTGAAAGCCGATAATGCGCCTTGATAATAGCGCGAGCGTTCTCCAAATGCGTATTACACTTGCAGGCCTGCCTGGCTCCGTCGCACTTCCAAGCCGCGCGTGATCCTGTCACTGCGCAAAATCGCCGGGCGACAAACGTCGACATGGTGGTCGCGACACATCTTCATTGATAATTTTCGCAAAGGCAGCGAGCGCGCGGGAACGGGGGAAAAAATGACAGCGTGAGCCGCTCCGCAGTTAGCATTGTTCTGTCAAAGGCCGAGTGACCGCGAGAGCCGTGGAAAGGATGAGGGACAGCGACGAGGAGAACTTTTGCAAGAAGATGCGAAAGGCTACCCGAGAGATTCACGCGATCAGTGATACCTTGGTAAATGCGCGATTAGCTTTCGGTAAGATTCGGTTGTTTCCATTATTTTCTCCATACTGTCACTGTACTTGCGGTCGCTCTCTAAGTAGAGGACTTTGCCCTTCTGGAATTCTTGGGCGATTTCCCTTCTTGCTATTGAATATTTACGTTTGTGGATGGAGCATTAGAGATGGTTATCAGATTCAGTAGAGTGAGAAATATCTTGGTGTAGTTGAAGAGGAGTGACATTAGGATGTAGTGATGTTAATGATGAAATTGTGGCTTCTTTAATTTGTCTGGTTCGCACAGGGTTCCTTGATGATGCAGTATGGGGCGATGGATTACTGGTCTTCTACGAAGTCTTCAGATACCTCGAAGGGGCTATGGTTAGGTTAAAGGGTACTAAAATTGGATTACTCCCATTAAATGATCTCAGAAGGACTGAAGCTTTCGAGCGTGATTTGGATCACTACTTGGGAAAGGGATGGATTATGAACTACAGTCCTAGGTAAATGGACAGTTTAACATACCACGCATTGCTTTTTGTTAATTCCAGGCACATTGATTTGGGGTCTCTCAGAATGTTTAATACTTTTATTTGTTAATAATACAGCACAGTTTGTATAAAAATGTGTAAAATATATTGTAACAAGAATGACTGTTTGTACTTGACCACTTTACAGGGAAACGGTCACCAAGTACCTGATGCGTCTCAGAGAAATCGAAGACACCGATCCTACCTTATTACTGGCTTACATTTATCATCTATACATGGGTTTGCTCAGTGGGGGCATAATTCTGCGTAAGAAGAGGCAGTTCATGCAGAAGATCTCACCCTTCAAAGAAACAAAGACGGGTGGTAATAATATCACGGATTTCAGTGAACACAGTATATACGAACTGAAACGTGATTTGCGCGATACAATGAACCGAATCGCCGAGACGCTCGACGAGGAGACCAAAGCGAAGCTGATCGATGAAAGTAAGATAGTTTTTCAACTGAATAACGAGATAATCAGGAGTGTACGCGGCGCGAGTCCCGCATTATTCAAGAAATTTCTGTACTTTATTGTTGTCGTTGTAATCGCCGTTGTCGTCTTCTTGACGCTCTTGCGTTAACGGCGACATAGACGTCCGATACATTGTGTTTCGATACTTTTCTCAGTGTGCGTGTGAGTGTGTACATATATTTTTATCGAACTACACTGATCTACTCGAAATAAATTATTCTTGTTTTATAACAAATAGATACGTACTTCTACCATCGCCGAATTTCAATGAATCTCGCACTCGACAAATCTATCGAGCGAGACATGAATCTCCACATAGGGTTTAATATGTTCCATATAGTTGCACAGAAAGAGTGCTCAAGGCTGTTGGATAGAAAATTCGATAGATATTATCGAGAAATAGAATTTACTTCGCCAATTAAAAATTCGTAAAATGGACATTACATCAACAAAAAAGAAAGCGTACAATAGTACAGGATTCATAGGATATAGTCGTATGTTGGGATACGAAAAATCAAGCGCTGCATTGTTACGTAACGTAAATCTTTAATGAAACCGTTGGAATTTTATTCGAACAATTCACGAGTATTAACGTACCAATGGAGTGTATAGCACGAGGGCAAAGAGAATCGCGAGGAACATTACAATAGAGTAACGTAACTTCCTTCCACCATCGTTTCGATTGTACGTGATAAAATGTGAATCGCAGTGTAGAATTGGATTCGGAATATGAGTCCAATATAACAAATTGCCGTGAGATCACAAGGTCTTAAAGCTGTGTTTCAAGTTCGCTGTTAAGTCGCCCGTGCATTGTGGCACATCGAGTGAGCGTATACTTAGTCACAAAGTCCCCGTACAATTTTACGGCGTGTTCCATGATTTTTAAAGCATCTTTACCATCGAACTGATGTAGCAGACTCGGCTGCTACCTTCCGCAGACAGTCTCACGAGGACTGCGCCCTATTTTTACACTTTCTCATACAAAAAGCTCAATGAATCCGAGGTGCATCTTACAAGCAATTGAGTATTGCTTGTCTGTCGAATTTGAAGTGATTCCACATCATGGAGCAAAACTCCATAGGCTTCTCTTTGATCCAATCACGCTTGTTTGATGTGAGTGGCGAGGCACGGTGATCCGATTTGGTGAACGGGGAACGCATGCCCTTTAGATCTGTTTGAGTTTGAAGCTTCCGTGCTGCTTCACCTAACAGCAGAGACTTCAGATTTCCTTCTGGAAGACTCGTATTAAGAGACTCTTTCTTCGACGATTTATCTGCAATACAAAAAACACAGAACCTCCCGTTACCTGTATCATCTACCAAACTATCCAAAAGTTTGTTCTACAATTCACAAAATTCATTGCGGTGGAGACATAATACACGCAAAGTTACATTTATGTAGGAGTACATATAATAATAAGCCATATTATCGCCTCACATTATTTCGTATTTGTTGTTCAAAGCAGCGACTTCCAGTTTTGCGTCCATTAATACTCTACTAAGGTACTTTATAATACTTTACAAAAAAAATGAATTTGTCGATCACTAAGATTTCGTGCGCATATCCGATTTCGCGTACAAGATTTTCGAACTTACTTCTCCATTTTCTGAGTATTTATAAACTGAAACACGGGATAATCATGGATATGCCAAACGGGATTGTAAATAAGACTTGTCGATTTATCAGGCTAATGTTTGTTTAACAGACAGTTTGAGAAAATGATTTCTACATGAACCGAGAGCTGTAGACTCGAAACTGTACATTGTAAATATACACGAATAAATGTAATTACCATTATTTATATTGCAAATGAATTTTCTGCACACACCTTTGTTATCTTTATTGCGAGACTCCGCCTTATAATTGAAGACATTGGATTTAATCGACTGGATTGCTGGGTCGGTTAAAAACGACAATTGGCCCGCTTGCGGACTCTCCGTTAATTGCTTGGCGAGTGTCGATTTATCCTCATCATTCTCGCCAAACAAGTTCCGTTTTATTGTCGTTTTACACGCGAGATTTTTATTCTCGTATCCGCCACGACGCGAGATACGTGCTGGCGAAGTGTTCGATTGCCGATTCTTCAACTCTTTAAAACTAGGAATATCATTCTGCAAACAGCATAAATATTGTAATAAATGTTACAATTTTCAATTTAGTAATGTGTTAATCATAAATAAGCTCTGATAATTACTTGTACTGAATGGCACAGCATCTGTTGCTGTCTTTTGCTCTTCGATACAGTCTCAACATCTCCAAGAGACTTATGCCTGTGTCTCCGTACCGTTTGCACATTCTTATCCCTCAAATTCTTATCTTGAATCCACCGTCTCATCCTCCTGAAACCAGAATACAGTTACACCTTTAATACCTAGAATCTAGTTACCTAAAGAAACCTATCAAATTATCTTATGAACAATCACCTAACGAATGGAATGACCATGAAAAATGCATTAGGCCCCACACCGATCTTCAATTTAGGAGTCATGTCTTTCTTATTATTCGGCAGATCAGCCAAAGAAAACCATTCTACATTCTTGATCTCCTTCCTGGTTTTCGGTTGGAACTTTGTGTCCTTCTGGACCCCACATATAATGTACAACCTAACTAACTGCTCGTTTATCACAGACTCGATATACTCATTCTCGTCTATCAAGTTTGAGATATCGAAGCCAGTCTCCTCCAAGACTTCCCTAACAGCACAGTGCGATGGATCCTCATCCTCGTTGACTTTCCCCTTAGGGAAACCCCAACTACTCCTTGCCCAGTAGCTCTGCACTAACAATACTTTTGTGAGGTCCTCGTTAAGTACGATGGCGCCGAAGGTTGGCACGTTCTGCTTGTATTCACGCCACTGTTCCAATACGGTGTCGATCTTGCCGACGTGGGTCTGCAGGAACGGTATGTGATGGAAAATGCGCGTGGCGAATTCGGTCATGTTGCACGTGCGGAGCTTCGGGAACTCCTCAGTGCAGTAGAAGTCCAAGTAGAACCAGTGTGCGAGCTCGATTTGGAAGCATATTCGCACCAGGTCTTTCCGCTCCTCCTCCGGCACGTTAATGATAAATCGGCTGGAAGCAAATTTAATCCTAAGCTACAAGCCATCGCGTCGAGCCAAACATTAATGCGAGCAAAAACCCGAGTTATCGATCGGTTTTTTCCCCCACCACGTGGATAAGCGAGGATATTTACAAACATTAGTGCTGCACGGAAATGCTAACCTGCTCAGATCGTCGAGAATGTAGGACGGCAAGGTGTGTTCCCCCATTTTCCAATTGTCGCCAATCGATACTTTTTCGCTTCTTAGGGTAATTGTAAAGGGACTCGTACAAAAATGCTTATTTCAGCGTCAAAAATTCCTTGTCATACGTCAAATACGTAGTCATCCTTTGTATTGGAGTAAATAACACGTCAGTAGCCTAAGATTCGTAGACTGCGGATAGTTTCGTGGTGTACTTGCGATAATCGATTGAGTAGTCGAGTAGATCGAGCCTGCCTCCGTTCAGGTAGTATAGGCATTTTCAAAACAGAACCGGTGCTCTTTTGTGCAAATTCTCATTACGCAAACATCGTAGGCAACAACGATTCATCAATCACAATTTCAATAGTTTAAAGAATTCAAAGAAATCGAATAAGATTTCCAGGATGTCGTTAAAATCTTCAAGTAGAATTCAACGTGCGCCCGATGCTTCATTATAATAAAAAACGGTGCCCAGTAAATTCTTGTCATCCTCCTTCGCGCGAACCAACCTATTCAATATGACAAACGTTTCACTGTTTGAGTTTGTCCTGTGGCTCACCAATATGCTTCTTGTCAGTAAGTAAATGAGAAATTATTACCAACACTTCAAATGGTGATCACATATTGTTACTATCATTAGTGCCGCGTTACGATCATTAAGGGTTCTAGGCAGAAGATGATTTGGGGCCCTTATTTTATACTATACAATTTTAATAATTTTTCTATTAGAGCCTGCATTCTATGACCCCTTGGGTCTTGAAACTTCGATTCTTTAACCCCAGCCCTTGGGTCGGAGCCAATTGTCTAATCTGCCTATAGTGCAATGCGACACTGCATACTATAATTAATGTTGTGCTTTGGACGTCCAAAGTCCTTTTGCTGTTGGAAGTATTGGACTGGGCAGTGTTGTCTCCAATCTTGCTGAAAGAGACTTGGCCCCGCGGTTTCTCCTTCGACTATGCCGATGGTGATGGACCACACGCCTGGAAACTCCTCTTTCCCGAGAGCAATGGTACCAATCAATCGCCGATCAACATCATAACTCGATCGGCTGTGGTAGTGCAACCATCGAAACCGCTCAAGTGGAGTGGTTACAGAACCGCGCCGCAATCGATGAGTCTTCGGAATTCCCAAAGCACCGGTGGGGATCCTCTTAATTATACCCAATCGAATTATTACCAAGTAGAATTTGTTTCTGGAGTTTATTTCGACTGGAATGCGATTGTACAATTGGAAAAACCGTTTATAAATTGGACAAATCACTTTCAGTTGTATTGGAGGCTGTCTGGGATTATTCATCTCGTCCCAAGCTAGAAGGAGGTCCACTGCGGCATACATACGCATTTCACTCAATGGTCTTTCACTGGGGACACACAGATGAGGAAGGCAGCGAACACACCTTGGATTATGTTCGTTACCCGGTGGAATTACAAGTGATTTTCGCTAGAATGCCGTCGGATTCGCCACCTTCCACCGTAAAGAAGAGTGAAATTCTGGTTATTGTCTCCGTCTTCTTCCAGGTTCGTATTCCAATATTTCTTTTTACGCAACGCAGGTGCGAAAGTGCCAGTTTTCGAGGCATGCGTATTGAGCGGAAAGATCTATGTTCACTCTGTCACTCCCCAAGTGCAGAAAGTAGCATTGTGTGCATTACAATTCCTTTTCAACCTGCATTGCAATCGGGAACCGCAGATAACACAAGCGGACAATCCATACTTGGACCATGTAGTAAATAATCTGTGGCGAATAACTAAACCACAATCGAGGGATCAAATTCCTACTTTCCCCCTGGAATGGATCGTTCCGAATTTTGAGAAGGAATATTATACTTACAAAGGCTCTCTCACTCAGCCGCCCTGCAGCGAAGCTGTTACATGGATCGTCTATCCGGAAACAATTGCTATATCATCGACCCAAGTAAATGAAAGCTTTCTGATTCCTTTTATTGTCTTGAATATCGAAATTCTTTAACCAGGTTCAGAAGTTTCGAAAGATTTGCTCGACGGACGGTCCAGTTCGGTCCAATTGTCGACCAGTGCAGATGCTAAACGACCGCGAAGTGTTCTTCTACCCATAATACAGTAGTATATTACAATTTTCTACTGTAGATTGGAATTCGATTCAATATTCTTGCAAATCGTGAGTATTAATAAAAATGATTTTTTATATGACAACTGTAATAAGTATACATATGTGTATGGATGCATTAGATTAATTAGAAAGTCGACAACGTGTAAGAGTAGAACAATTTTATTTTATTACCAGTTTAAAAATAGATGTACAAGCGGTGAACAAAGATCTGTCGAATTTTAAGTAAATACTGCATAAAACGGCCAATAACATCGATATCTTTTCCGATATAAGTTCAAAATCCTCGTTAAGTAATCAAGTAATCGTGTCCTCGAGTGTTTGACCAATGGCGTGTCGAAACCTCGTTCGCACAGACAAACAAAACTCGTTAAATGTTGCTTGGCGCTCGTCGGACTGCGAGCTTATAAAGAGTTCCTGACCCATGTTCCCAATAATCCTCTTCTAGATTTTCGTACCACGCGATCACTCGACTTCTCTAAGCATAGAATACACATTTAAACGCCTATACAAAGAGATTAGTTAGAAAAAAGAACGGTACAAAAAGGACTGGTAGGAGCGAATTGGCTAATGGCGGCGGAAACGTCGCCGCTTTTTATCGATAAAGTGTCCTATCAATATCGACGCTACACTAGCTACTAAGAATAATTAATAAATTGTCGTCTCTTTCACGCGCATTTATATTGTATTCTCTCGGTTCAGGCACACGCAGTCATTCCGATTCATCCGCACTCGTGAAAGCGTCTGAGGAGAAGCGGCGGCCGACTGAGAAGCTTTCTCGGCGCGAGAACCGGCCGACAGAGGGTCCGAGAGTTCCTTCGCCTCGCCTTTTCTTTCCGAGTTCTTTTATTGCCGTTAAACATCTACCGTCTTCTAAGCGCACGCGTCGTTAAAAAAAAGTGGCACGGACTGGCTGGTGCCGGCGTGAAAAATATTTGGGACTAGTCCTACTTTCCGAAGGTGCTGCCGATCAGCCCCACTTTTCCTCACGCTTTCACCGCCTCTTCATTCTTGCTCTCTGCCTCGCATTGGGCCGCCTCTTCCGTTACAAGACTGCCGGATACATTTCCCGTCTCTCCACGAAATGGGTACGTCGGAAGGACATCATGCATTCGCGACGATAGCTACACCCCCGCAATGTGTGTGCCGTGTGTATTTTACACTTCTGCTAACTATCCACGCATTCTCCGCTCGCGTGTGCTTGGAAACCTCCTTCAAAGTGATACCTACATGCCGACCGATCCCAAACCATAGAGAATCTGGTGACGAACCGATTCAAAAATCGACCAATAAATTAATTATTCCCCTAATAATCGTAGCATCACCCGGCTAACTGTTAATCTCTAAGCAAAAAAGGGGCGTAAAAAGTTGCGTCTACCGCAGCGCCCGATGGTTCCTCGAACTCAGCGGACTTGAAGGGCTGCGGGGCGTGTTAAGAGAATTCAAAATTCGTAATAAGAACGTGTTCGGTGAGGTAGAAAGGAATGGTAATACAAGATTGAAAAAGTCCACATGGTCAAAAATACAGAGCAATAGCAGGAGGACGTATCACGTTGCAAAAGGTTCCATCTTAATTAATCGACCCTGGCGCACTCTCGGCCGAGTTCGCGCAGACAGACACTCGACACTCCTCGGCGACTAGCAGCGACCACTTGGATCGCTGAGAAATGTACGTAATACTTCAAGCTAAATGGTATACCGAAGTTATCGCGATTCCCTCCTCACTCGCTCTCCAACCGGTCATCCCCCAGAAGTCTCTCATCAAGGTTCTCCATTCGATTTGCCGGCTTTTCTCACAAGCTGCCTATCTCGGCGGCGAGCACGTAGGAACTACGAGAGAATGGATGCGCAACATACTACGAGTGAACCAACGATCGAGTCCACGCGCTTTAAACTCTCCTCGCTGGAATCGTCCGCGTCCTTCCAGGCTATATCGAAATACGCTCGACGATGATCTCGCCCTTAAAGATTATCATCGGATAAAATACTGCTACGCATAGTAGAAAAAATGTCTCAACAACTGCTCTGCTTGTAAACCGAACTGCTAGAGATCTACGTGTTTCTCTCGGATTATGGCCGACTAATTACCTCTCCCTAATGCCGGAGAGCGATATTGATTTATATACTTAAATAGTTCTCGAGGCATTAAAATATACGCTTGACTCTCTCTTTACGAATAATATTGTTACGCGCGAAACGTAACCGCGAACGCATTCAGTTACAGCTCATAAAAAAGTGGTACTCTCAGAAAAGACTTGGAGGTTATGTTACATTCCCGGCTCCTGGCTGTTCCGCGGGGCAGAAAGAATACATGTATAAGGGGACCAATCTAGAATATCTCTGTGTGTGTGTTTCGATGGCCGATCCGATTCGCTTTATCTCGATACTGTGGCGTTCGTGCAAATGGTACTTGTTTTCTCGGGGAGATTGTGACTAGTACTCTCGCGTCTGCTCGACTCTATAACTGCTCTCAAGCGACTCCCTAATCGGTGTCCTATCCAAGGCGCGACACGCTAACGAGTTTACATAGAAAAACGCGACGGAAGAGAAAAACCTATCGCGGCGCTCCACTCGTCTTTATTAGTAGATAAAATCTAGTTCCCCACCTAGCACGATTATGTAACGGTACGTCGTTATATATTATTAAAAGTAAAAAATCCGAGTAGAAAAAATGGGAATCGCGTCTTGCATAGAAGAGATTGATCATCGGACGTCGCCGTCCCTCTCGCTTGAATCCAGAGGTGGGCAGGGTGCTTTCGCTAATATATCTACACGTATAAAGCGATACGCTGGAGTAAAAAAATAAAGATGACCGTTAAACGAGCGTCATAGCAATTAGCTTTTTAATCGAAAAGATTAATTATGTTCTCCTGCCTCGTGCGAATCACTCTCGCAGCTGGTTGGTGGGTTTATCACTGTCGGTGTCTGTGTGTTTGTTGTGTATGCCCGTGTTATGCCTGTCCGTCTCTGTCCTTCCCCTATTTGGTAACTTTCGGTTATTCATGACTTAAGTTGTACTTGTAAGATCATTTTTTTTCTGTAATTGCATATAGTTTATATTACAAAATCATAGAAATTTGCGTTCACAATTGTATAGCTAGGACAAAAAGGATATTCTTAACTAATAATATTAGTAACAAGAGGGTTCCCTACGGTATATATAAGTTACGGGTACGGCGAAAAATCTTGCCTCTTTACAATTAAAAACAAACGTCGACGTACAAATATACATAAAGGTACGTAGAAATTCTGTTTTTCCCTTATCATCTTTTTTGTTTATCCGAAACGACATTTAAAAAACCAGTATACCTCCGATTACACAGAGCATCGTCCGCCATCCTTCTTTTTTCGCGTAGCAGAGGCGTCCTCACATCCAAAACCTTTCTCTCTCTCTCTCTCTCGCTCTCTCTCTCTTCTCAAACAAAAGCAGTCAAACTTTCTCTACCATAACATTGAAAAATCGCGTGCATTATGCCCGCCTCTGGGATACAATCAGCCCCATAACTGTCCTTCTTCTTCTTCTCTCTCTCCCTCTCTCTCTCTCACTGTTGTCCACTCTCCACCTTGCATTATCTCTGTGTGCATTATGTCTTCTTTCCATGTACTTTCTTTCTTGGCATGAAAAATCTATTTCTCGTTACCGGACCGTCGTTTAAAAAAATAAAAAAATATCACTCTCTCTCTCTCTCTCTCTCTCTCTCTCTTTCTTTCTTTCTCTCATCCTTGCTCTCTGCCTGTCGCTCTCGCACGCTCTCTCGCACGCCTTCTCTCTCTCTCTCTCTCGCTTCGTTCCCCGGCATCCTCGCTCTCTGGTCAGTGTCTCTTAAGAACATTGCACGGCTCCCAGCTGCTTCTTATACTGCCTTACATAGACCCTAATATGGTCGCGCATTTTTATCTTACGCAAGATACCTAAGTTGTCGCCCCTTAATATACCTATGCGCGCGCATGTATACGCAATCCTCCTCCCTGTATACATACACATAAATATATTAAGCATATACCGCCTCGTGTGTACGTGTAAGTGTACGTGTGTCCGTGTGTCCGTGTGTAAGTGTTTCACTTGCCTCGTCACCACATTTACAATTACATTTGCACGCGCACTCTTGCAGATCGATCGCGCTAATTGAACACTGCGCGACGGATCGCGCGAGGACTCGTCCCGCGGCCTTCCGCCAATCGTCGAGGCAGAGAATAACAGAAGGAGGTAAAAAAGAGCACGCTAGCCGGCCTAATTGGGCACCGGCTCAATACAACTACGATGAAACCGTCGGTTAATTGGATAGGTGAGTGTCTAGTTCGACGATCGACCTTCTCGTTTCTTTACTGATCGCGGGTCACTCGAGGGATGTTGGATTTTCGAGCTCGAGACGAGTCTCTCGGCCACACGCGTGTCGATCTGCGCTCGCGGGCGCGTGTGAGTCGGCGTGCACGTGGCCTGATTGTTTCTTTGGTACGTGGAGATGTATACATATATATATATATATATATATACACACATATATATACATATATATATATAACTCTAGGTTTATATATATATATATATATCTACAATAATAGCGACGCTGTAATAATAATAGAATAATAATCATAGTAATCATAGATCGTAATAATAGCGATAGCGGTGTGTCCGTGTGTGGGTGGCGGGTCTATGCGTGACGATGCAAACAACGCTTATCAGTGCTAGCCCTAGGACATTATCGACTAATAATAGCGTTCGAAGCAGCTATCGGTAGCTTCAGCACTACACGGACCGCTCTAGGTCGTCGGGATTAACTGAAATCCGAAGGGCGCTCGCGAAGTTCCCATCCGCCGTTCAGTGACTCTCGGGACTCGATTCCGATCCCTTACAATACAGCTGGATGCGAAACCTCGCCCGAAAGTGGCTCGGTCGACTCGGCGAGCGCGGAGCTTGCAGCTTGCGGGCGCACGCGGTTAGACTTTATAGCTAATAAAAATTTACAAAAAGTTTCTCGGCCGCGCTCGGTTCCGCAGCCCTCGGGCCGCGCCAGTCTCGCCCTTTCGCCGCCCCTCTCTCTTGCAACTAAGGTAACGCGAAAACTAGAACAGCAACAATAGGAAGGAACAGGGCTCGTTGCAAGCGGGAAAAACAGGCTGGTGAGGAGTGTACGCTGCGTGAAGAGAGCGTGTCCCCGAGACGACTTATATGCCTACGCAGCGCTACAAGCTCCCCTTCGACTACGGTGCGACATACAAGTATAATGTAACCTTTATTATAGTTAAAAAAAATAAAAATCAATCGAATATGTATATTATATATATATATATATCGCTCGCGGAAAACGGTGTATTATCGGAGGGTGAGCAGCAGGCGCACACGATATTGTGTGTGTTCCTCAATAACCTCGGCTCGAGGACTCGGACAGCGCGACGGATCGAACTGTTATAGTCCTTCGCGCCTCTTCTACTGAACGGACCCTTTCGGCTCTGTTTTTAGTGAAGCCGCAGTTCGCCGAGTACATCAGAGATAACATGCCGTCGGGGGAGATCGGAATACGAGGGATCGACTTTCAATGGTTGCCGAATAGGGTTGACGAATATACCAATGAGCACTTTCACTGAACAGCGATCCTTCCATCGCGCAATAGTCGGCCGGGAACGAGCGCTGTCCCGTGCTCGTAGAACACCGCGGTAACAACAGTAATAATTGCTATTATAGGTAAATTATATCGTAATTAATGCCGTTAATTCACATATTATCCTGGATAATATATCTATATATCTATATATCTATATATCCTGGATAATATATAATATAGTATCACTGATAAGGATAACAGCCTCCGTTCGCTGTCAGCCGAATCGCGAGCTGCACTTTCGTCATTTAATGACTCGGATAGAAGTCTACGTTCCGGTAGAAAAGATTTTGCCTGAGGTTCCAAACGGAAGTTCACTTTGCGAGTATTGTGGTTCCTATCTTCATAAAGAATCTGAGCTCAAGCTTGCAAGACTCGGTAGTCGGTGCGCGTATACACAATGAACCAATTGTAATCCTAGTCGGATAATAACACGGAGTATGTATAAAAAAATTCGTCGAAAAAAGGCTCCACTCGAAATAAGTACTTTACACGAGGTTCCTCCCTAAAGCTAGATCTACGTTGTACGAAGTATCAAAGATGCGCAGTCTCGCACTGTCTTTACACGCTACGGTCCTTGAGCGTTTCTCGGTAAAAGCACAGCTCGCGCGTCAAGCAACGCGTATGAATTAGCTAGTTCCGCACCCTGGAGCACTGGAGTGTGTCCCGGGGGATCATTAACGATCGCTCGTAATTAGTTTACACCCTTCGGCGACTGGCGAGCCGATCCCTCGCCGGCGACTCTTTCGCTCCCGATCTACGCTCTTGCCAGGAGTTTCGCTCGATGCTGGAATAGCACCTTTCCACGATTTTCCCTCGGGCGGAGATCCTCTCTCGGAGGAACTCCGTTGCTTTACCTCTTTCCTCGGCAAAGTCGCAAATCACTCGGGCGCTCCAAGTGGTCTCGGAAGGTGTGCACCTGCATACTCGCAGAGGGACAAACCCACAAACGTCACAACCCGCCCACGAATGCAGCCGCGCATACACACCACACAGCCACGCACACATCCACATACACAGGCGCACGAACGCACGCACACACACGCGCTCAAACAGGCACGCGCGCAGTTTCTCTGAACTAAGATATTTAGACAAGAATATAACAGCGGTATAAAAAACTTCTCAACACTGAAAAATACAAATCTATCGTAAATGACTACCATTGTTACTCGTTCCCCCCCACAAATTTTTATCGGATTTTCTTTATGCGCTTTCTTCGCCTCACCGTCCCTTTAATTACACACATATGCATTATCCGAACGACAGTACGCGCTTGATCCAATCGTCAGTCACTACGGACTTCTCGGCGTCCGGCACAGATACGCTCGACGATTATCAACTCCGGATTTTCTAGCCTACCACGCGATTTTTTGTTTAACTATCTGCCCGGGCCGGCGACACAATGACGAGTCTCATCGGTTTGCGATCGCCGATTGTTTCCCCCAACCCGTTTTTTACTGTCGTCTCGTGCAATCAATATCTAATTGTTTATCCCAATTGCATCCCTGCCTCACGCTTTGCCAAGTCTGTCTCAGAATATATTAGATATTTTAGTCGTTATTATCAATTATATATTAGTACTTTATATATATGTATATATATATAATATATATATATCTATATAATTGTCATTATATTATATATTATGCTTTATCACACATATTACAAAGGAGGTGAAGAATCACACCTAACATGTTATTTTTATTATTCTGTTGCTGTGGTTTCTGTGGCTTCGCGGTTCTTCCTATCTATTGCTGTTAAACCTCCAATCGCTCGCCGGCGACTGGGAAGCGTTCGATTCTCACCGTAGTCGTTAGGAGAATGTCTCCCCGGTTTACCGCGTTTCGAGGCCGGTGCAATTGTCTGTGTCTGTGTGTTTAGTATTTGTTTGATAAGTGTGTACCGGTGGGTGCGTGTGTGGTGGGTTTATGAGTGAAATTGCAGCTAAGACTGTGCGCTTCCCCGCCCTTCCTCGACTCCTCGTGCTTGCTAGGCTCTCTTGCACGCGGTGAATAAGGACTTAGACGGTGACGCGACCTCTCCGCGTGTCTGCGACGATGACACTGACTCGTAAAAGCTCCGATCCCGAGCAACTTACTTCCCAGATGAGCGAGAACTTCCTATCGGCAATAACAAGTGATATGTTCACTGCAAGCTTCTTCCCAAGGCTCCGCCACCTCCTCCACGAGGTCTTGTTATGGGTCCGAGAGCGACGCGAAGAAGACCAACAAGAGACAAATGACGTTTTTACTAATTGCTGGCACGTATAAAAGGGTACAGGGAGAAATATCGCTAGCAACACGAATATAAACGGGCGTACAAAACACTATCGATAGAATCGAGGGAATCCCGGTTAATTAGAACAATCGATCGGGGCGGAACTACGTAAACTTAGCAATCAAGGTTTTACAGGAACAACAGTGCGCACGCTGGGGTACAACGGGGTACATCTCAACATGGCTCGTCTCGAATCGTGCAAGCGAAACCGACTGTCACGGTAGGCTCACTCGTAAAACGACACTTGCTCTGACAGTGGACTTCGCTCGTGGGCAATCGTCATTGCCATCGGAGAGTTTCCTCATCGCCGGAGAAACGCGAGGGGCTCGCGCGACTGTTGAGTCGCGGCGAGAAAGTTGCGAAGCGACGCAACAAGTCCACGATGAACACCTAAGGATAACAGTTCCGGCTAACCAACGTACCCCCTCGCTTTACCTCTCTACAGCAAAAATAATCATGTGCACGAGTGTCCACACGCGCGCCCGCCTCTCGGTGCCCCGCAGAGAAGTACGTGCGGGAAAGGGTGTCAATCGCACAGTGTTACACGGAAATACGCGCGCGCGTGGACAGTTAGCTCGAATTATACGTATATGTATACAGATACGCGTGAATTGAACATTTAGCTAGACACCCATATCCAAGGAGACGCGACCGCTGTCCCGACAACAATACGTTGAACACCATTTACCAACACACGTGTCAGCGATTCTACCTCACACACGACAATTAGTCCGCCTATCACACGGTATTCTTAATTCTTACGCCATTTACTAAGTCGCGAGTGTCTTTCTGCATGCATGCGCGTGTCTGGATTCCTCCGGCAATGCTACAACCTGCGTTCAGGGCTTGTATCTGTGTCTCTGGTACATAGAGTTTATGTATAGGTGTGTGTGTGTGTGTGTGTGTTGTTCTGTGTGTACGGATCGCATTGGTGTGCGCGAGTGTGCCGATAGCAGGAGTCGAGGGACCGCTCGGCTCGAGTGCGTCGGCCCGTTCTCCTCTTTTTTGAACATTAGAAAAATTTGTCTAGAAAAATCTCGGTTCTCGCTCCTCACGTACGAGTACAATAGAGCCGGCGTTCGCGCTCAAGTTATTGGAACAATGCTACTCTCTATATAATATATATTTATATATATTATATTGTATATCAATATATATATATATACTTTTAATTATCAATTGATTTAGGTAAATTGGTACCTAGGTAAGTTTCGCTACAATTATATCGATCAATTAGTGGGGAGAGCACATACATTCGCGATGAGATTGCGTGTCACCCATATCTTCTATGCTCTGAGCTTGTTCAGTGTCTTTCCGTGTCTGTGTGTGTGTCTGTGTGTTTTTCCCGAATTGTGTGCTGTCTGCGTGTGAGATGCGAGCGCCCGAGGAACCCGTGGGAATCCCTGGCGAGCACGTCCCTCATGTAGATGTGGTATGAAAATTTCGCCTAATGTATGAACGACGTTTAACACGCTCGTACCGCTCTCGCACGCGGGCCTGTTTCCCTAACACTTGGCCGTAGCCGCTCCCTTTCGGTTCCAAAGGGATTTCCAGCCTTGGATCCTTCGCCTCGCCACCTGCACGTTGGCGAACGCTAGACGAACGTCTCGGAGGGTGGTTGTCTGAACGTGACTCCCTCGAAAATAGTACGAACACTCTTAGTACGAAGGGGGAGAAGTGGGAGCCCGGGTACACGCGAGTACCAGGGGCTCCCTCGCTGCTGCTCGAATATGCCAGTGCAAAAGTAAGCTACAATTATCCTACACTCGAAAACGGGGACCGCTGCTGCTGTCGTCCCCGACACATCGAATAAAACGAATGCTACGAAAAGCTAGAACTATTATAAAAATTTCAATCCGCTAATAAGTTGCTAATGCAGTCGCGCTAAGTGGAGAAGGCGAGGACGACAGGGCAAACCCCGGACGCAACTCTGCGCCCTGCCGTGCGCACGTGCCTGACGAGAAGCACTGCAGCACTCGCTCTCTCTCTCTCACACACACATTCTCTCTCTCACTCTGTCTCTCGCGCGACGAGCAGCGGGTCTGCTTCAGCGAACATCTCCAATGTTCCTTGAACCCATCCCCGCTAATGAGAGCCTCGCTCCTCGCTATTGTTGGCAAAGAAACCATTGCACAGGCCACTCTCGCGCGGGCTAAAAAAGACTTCGCCAACGTCTAGGCACACCTTTTCAAGGATAAAGATGGGAAACCCTTTAAGGTGCGACGACAGCTAAGGAGCGAACCTCCGATCCGCGCGGTAGACGATAGAGGTACGCACCTGCCACGCGCGTCCTCCGCGCACACATCTATACATACGCATACGTGCGGTAATAAATTTAATTCGCGAACAATCGGTGCTCCTGAGAGACCGTCTGGTTTGACCGGAGCGGCCTCTTCCGCCAGGTCTTTCCCGAGATGGAGGAACAGACTCCTCGACTCGCCTCTACAAGGTAGACGGTTAAAGAAAGACAGGGAGGAAGAGGTCCGCCGGTGTCTCTCGCGTTCTGTAAAATTGCACTAACTAATGCTTGTTCCTTTCGATCTCCCTTGCCCTTGTCTGTCCCTCCAATCCTAGTAGCTCATTCACCTCTTGCCGCTCTAGTTTCCCCGGCTAGTCTCCCCGAGCGCGTGGACAGTCCTATATCGAGACTATTGTTACAGCAGCCGATAGAAAACTCCAATGCGCGCTCGCTCTACTCCCTAAGTCCTGAATACAAAATCTATACGCTTGTATTTGGTACTCGCATTCGGGCCTGGCGCGAGCACCAGCTGGCACCCGCGCGGCAGACACACTCGACGCGTCTTGTGTCTCAAGCTCAAGTGGTCTTTCCCTATTATCCTCTCCCTAGACTTCCGCTTTCATCTACCTAGTCTGCTCGCCCGACACGCTCCTGCGAGTATCAACTCTTCTTTGCACGTCCGCGGCCCGCTCTTCAACGCACACGAGTGTCTCGCATAGTTTTTGGTACCTTCGCTCTCTGCCAATGCTTAGCCCAGGGAGGTGGGCGATTCCGAAAAGTGGGCTTGCACGCGCTCACACTGATTTCTGCTATACTTGTGTGCCGCCACTTAGTCGATTATATATCTCGCTCCCTTCGAAGTCTCCTGGCTTTCGCTCGCATCTCGTGGTTCCCGCAATCTCCCAAGTCACATCCTCTCTCGCCCCTCGATTACTGCTATTGCACCATCTGAGTTCGCTCGCTCGCAGGCTCACTTACGCACACATGCAACGGGATTTCGTGCGCATCGCGCGGTCTCTACGCACGCCACCTAATCTACGGCGACGAGTATATACAAAAAGGAGTACCAAAAAAATAAATATATGTATATATATGTATGTGTGTGTATATATATATAGATATATATATATATATATAGATAGAGACGTGGAGATTACTTTTGTCTGCCCATTTTCCCCCGTTACATCAGCGCATGCTACGCGTCTGATGATCTCGGATTGCTAGTGGTAGGTATTGCGCCTCTCAATGCCATGCAAAACTTGTCTGTGTGCCTAGGCAATGTATATGCTCTCCTACTTGCCATTCTACGTGTATGTTTACGTGTGCCTGACTGCCTGTGGTGGTCGGTCATCCGATGCCTGCTGTACGCGGGAGCAATGCCTCTGTGAATGTGTGTGGTCTGTGTGTGCGGCGTAAAGAGACTCGCCATGCGAGGATTAAACTACGAGCTTATGGTTTTCGACTGATGATGCTGCTACGTACAGAACGTCCATCTAGTAAGCGGAACACACAACGTTGCATTCTGGCCCTCCCGGGTATGGCGCGTTTCCCGGTGTCTATGTGTCGCGGAAAAGTTTGGAGCCGCCCGGTCGCCGTGTTAGGGAGAATAGCGATGAGCGCTACGGAAAGGGGGCTCCCTCCTCGTAACTCGTACTAGAAATCGATCAAAAATACGGATGAGAACCGCCCGCACGAGACTTAAAGTCGCCGGGTGTTTTACGCTAGGTGATAATCTACTCGAACTCGAGTTAATTCCGTAAGAGCTAGTTGGTTACTCGAGGACTACTATCGAAGAGGAGATAATTCTCGGGATAAGAATTCGTTAGCATGCGAAAGAGATCGATATCGAATCGAAGAGGTCGAAAAAGGGCGTAACGCCTATTGTATTGTCAATCGATGAACTCGGAAAGCGTAGAAGATTATCGTCGCTGCGCTGCGCGTTGCTATGTTAGGACCATGCGACGTCACTCGGTGTACGCGCTGGTCGGCCAGTAAAGCGGCGAACAGAGCTCGGGAGCGCCATACCGGGAAAGTACTGTCGAGAACACCTCCTGCATCCCTCAAGAATAGAAGCTGCATTGACGTATCATCTCGATCGGGATGGGATTTTATTTAAACTACGACGATTGCATCATTGCGTTTGATTATATACACCGAGGCGAAGAGAATCAGTTAGGATTAAGAAAACGTGCATACGGTGATCGGCCGAGCTCTTGAGCACCGGCTCGATTAGTACAAGAGGGACCGATTATTTACAGGCGTGATCCTAGTCGTCGTCACTTCACCTATGTGAGTCCTAGTAGTACGCGGGGATACAATCTTTAATACCCTTCCCACGCATTTTCTTCCCTCTTCAAGTATCTATCGGACGTATGAAGAGTAATTTAGCTACGACCTCGAACCCCGTCGCTCTTAAGGATGCCCGCTGTCCCTTCGGCATTTCTCGACAAACAGCCTGGCGACCTGCAATTCGCGGGATTGGTTCCCACTATTCGATTCCCCGAAGCGAAATGCACGAGTCCAGCGAAAGCGGTTTCCCGAGGTTGATTGGGTGGATTGCAAGGTCCCGGGCGTGCCCGAGCATGCCCGACCCATTTTTGGTTCTGGAGAAAAGATCTTCTCGTCCCTAGTGCCAATTAACGATTCCGACTTTAATCGTGTAAGACCTTTGAGTTACTATTACCGGCGCCGTGATAATTGGGACTGCCGGTCATTGGGACTTTCCCCCTGGCTTCTGCTCCGAATGGACGTAGCGGATTGATCTCTTCACGACGCGAGTCTAAGGCCCACATTTTCGCTTCCCTTGGCCAATGAAGGCTCGCGGAAGTCGCTCGCACCGATGTAAAGTATTGGCAGAGAATCCGGTAGAGCTATGGGATGAGCCCTGGCAACCGGAGCGCGGAGCATACGGTTGCGCGTAAACAACAAATTGAACTATCGACTTTATACGACATCTCCTTTGACACCCCTGCGTTTTCGCGTGGTATATGTCCTACACACTTTTCACCCGTGTCTCTCTCGCTTTGTTTCCTTTCTCTCTTCCCCTCTCACTCTCCCGCACTCTCTCCCATTCTCTCGTCATCTCGCTTTCGTATTTTTGCTACGCCTCTCACTCGAATAAGTTAATTAGTAAAAAATCATTTTGTTTCCTCCAAATGTTCACCCTACGAGCGCGCGAGTCACGCGTTGTCCACGCGGGTTAGACGCATGTTAATAACGCATCTATTAACATATTCAATAAGTCCTTAAAAGCTAGAGACTGTGTTGATACAGAGAATTACCTAATACACAGCGGTTTGAAGCGTGGATTTTTCATTATCGATTAACATTCAATGCGAACGGTTCGCCACCTGGCCTTCGTCTCTACGTATATCACTCTCTCGGTCTTCCGTGTTTATCAAGAAGCGCTCACCTGCCGGCGGCGCGGTTCCACTTATATATCCGGTCATTTCTCACCGCGCGATCCTCTTTGTCATCCTCCGTCCCTCTTTCGCGTCCCCGGCCACTGCCTGCCGCAAATCAAATCAGGTACTCACTATTTTCTCTACCATTAATCGGCGCACCACCCCCTTGCTCTCCCGCTCGTTCTCGTCTTAGTCGTCGCTCCTTTCTTCTGCTTTGCCGACGGAGAAACCGTGTTCTCCACGAACTACCTGCGCGCGAAGAGCATCCCCTCGATGCTTCCTCGAGCGCCTTAAGAAAGATAAGGCGATCGACAGGAGGCAGCGGAGATAGAAGAGAAAAGAACATTAAGAAGAGGATAGAGAAGATGGTCCCCGCGCTTCTTACACACCCAACCAGGCATATCGTGGAGATCCGTTCACCGTCGGAGGATGCGCCCCCCTTCGTTGGTCACAGGCTCGAGGAACCGGACCAAGATGAAAAGATACGTAGTCGTCTCCTCGTCAACAGTTGTTCGTCCAGTGAATCCTGCCCGTTAAGTATCTCATCTCCCGTAGGACTCCGTAGCCTATTCCAACGCGTCGCGAAAAAGGATCGGCGTTCGCCTAGGATAAAGAGTTCCGCGGTGATGATTCGGGCCGATATTTGAAATCCCCGGTGCGAGCAGAAGCAATGAGAAAGAGGAGTCGCATGGCGAGTCGGAGACTCGACCCGAGGCTTTCGCCAATCGCGCGACCGTGCTTGCTCACGACGAATTGGTATTACTTTTATATTGCCCTGTGGGGCGGACACGTGCCCCCGGTACGGTAACTAGGGTACCCGATCTGGGACAGAACAAGTGCATTTACAGCGACAGGTAGATTATACGTATGTTACTATCGATATACTGAGAATCTGCGTCCGTTCTCTTCTGTTCTCTGCCTCGACGTTTTCATATTCTCGCGACGTCTGGCTCGGTGTCCCCGGTGCCATGCATTCTCACTTTCTTCATCTCCCACTTCCTCGCTATCTCCTCGCATGTCTTGCCGTCTCTTGAGATCTTTGTCCACGGTCCTCTCGACCCTGGCGTGCGGTCGCGCTGCCAGCCAGGGGCGCAGGAACTTCGACGACGACACCGTTTTTACCAGGCACAGCATCAGTGCGCGGTTGACTCCATCGTCGAGTAACCGGTACAAGTTGAAGTAGCAGTAGAGCAGTAGTAATTTGTAGTAGAATAATGGTTTGTGGTAATAGTAGTAGTAGTGGTAGTAGTAGTAATAGCAATAGTAGTAGTAATAGTAGTGGTAGTAGTAGAGTAGTGGGGGGAGTACTGACGATCGAGTGATAGTAGTAGATATAGGTGAGGACTCAAGTTGCCTTCTTGCTTGGTGTAGGTAAAAGTAATAAGGTTGGGTTCTCGGGCGGACCGATATGGGTGGGGAAGTCTGGTATATCTGTATGTGTCTGTATCTTGGAGCGGGGAGGGTACTCCTGGGAGGAAAGGGGGGTGTTCGTAGAAGTGGTAGTTAATTAGCTAGGGTTGCGAGATAATTAGGGACAACGCAGCTGGGGTTAACACCAGCGGAAAGGCACGGCCCGAGGCCGATCCGCGCCCTCCTTCACCAGCGGCTTGTGGAACTCCCGACCTGGCCGGGAGTGAATCGTTGCCCAGCAATGTTCGCAATAGTACTGCAAACAAACAAACAGGAAGCCTGTCAGGAGTTTCTCTAAATTATTCCAATGCAATTGTTTGACTGGGGAGGGGTTGAACTTTCGGAATCAAGCGAGTGGATTCGAATTCCAATTTAAGGGGGAAACTAGCTTATGGGTTTCACTAAATGAAAAGTCTGACGAAATTATTACTGCATTCTGACATACCTGTAGGCAGGTAACATTGGCGCAGAAGAATGGGGCGAATTTGCCGCTGCAGCGTTGTCCCTGACACTCGTCGCACATTTGATCGTCGAGAACGTAGGGTTTCACTTCAACCTGAAGTAAACGAGATCAAACGTTCAGTTATGAATGGAGGAAAACTTGATATAGTATAAAGTTACAATGCAAAATGTGGTCTAGCATAAGTGAAAATTTCAGCAGAGCTAACTCACCCTTTTGTCGATATCGCCGTGCTGCAGTTGCACGAATCTGGCCGAGATTGCGGCTATGTAGCTCTGCTGGTTGCTGAAGGCGACTCTGCCTGCGCCTTTCGGATATTTGAGCTCGGGATCTGTGTCGATGCCGGCATAGCAGACGCCACCGTAGAGTCGATCCATGATCATAGCGAGTTCGACCGCTTTCAGTGGTCTCGGCACGCCACCGACGAACACTGTCTTTCGTGGGTCCAAGGGCATCGAAGCGTCCAACACGAAATCCGCGTCACTCAGCCGCCACGGACGTATCTGCACGGGTTTGTCTTTGATTGTAGGCGAACTAACGCACAAGTACAACTTGTCCTCGTCCTGGATACATGCGTCGATTAATTGCTGTACCGAGCCTTCGTCCTGCAAGGAAGAAAGAAATTCCACGTTTATTTATGTATTAAAGAAGCATAATTGGCCAAAAATGGGCTTTTTAGGGCTTTTACTTGTAATAAGGTGGTATCGTAACAACCGAACCTTTTCAAAAATGTAGAATAATTACCTGGAACAGTAGGAAAGCGTAACCCTTTGGTGGGAAGTAAGATTTGCTTTCTGCTTTGTGGGGCCAGTCAACAACTAGTGGTCCAAAGCGACGGAAACTGGCTGTGATTTCATCTGCAACAGTCAATCATATTGTCCAAGATAAGCCCCACAGTTTCATAGAACCTCCATAAAAGCTTTTAATAGAAATTAACTGGTACATAATTCAAACCCATTCGGTCACGTCAATTATGAAGGTTTTAATTAAGACTCGAATTAACATTTCCCTTTGATATTAGTTCCCGCGAGGTTTTTGCGAAATTTATGATTCATAAAGGGTGAATAAGGAAACTTGGCACGCGAGGGAACAAATTGTTTGAGCTGCGCTTCTAAATTGCACGTTAAATCGTATTAACCAATCCTTGTACAGTTAACCAATAAAATAATCTAAGGATAATAAGAATTCATTTGCAATTTAATTAATTTCAATTAGTTGGTCGCTTTTACCCTCGAAACAAACTCGAAAAGGATTCACGCATAGTGTTTGCCGCAAAATTGCTGATGGCAGACACTTGGATTTAATTTTACATTTCTTTCAATTTTTCCAAGTTTACCTTCGTCAATGTCGGGTGGCAGACCACCGACGAACACTTTCCTGGAGAAGCGCTCTCCAGTCTCGCTACCCTGGCTGTGCGGGCTGCTTCGGCTCGGTGATGAGAGCGGTGCTGCTTGTGATGCGTTTATACCGCCGCCGACGCCAACACCGACGCCAACCCCGACGCCGACACCCACGCCGTCCAATTGACTCGGCGCGTTCGGATCCTCCAGCAGTGTGCCGCTCTGCTCGTCGAGGCTCGGGAAGAACGGTGATTTGCCTGTAATCATGGAGAAACAGTAGGAGTTAAAAAGGGCCACCTAATTACAAAGGTAGATGAAATTGAGGACCAATTCAAATAATGTTATGTTTTATTCCAGTGGTATCGATACTGTTTTATTTTAAAATGGCCAGTTTTCGTGACAGGTGATCTTTTCGGAGCAACTTGTTTTTCACCATTTTGCAGATTAATCGAAGATTTAAGCTTTGCGTTCTTTCCTTTCCATTTTTCTTTTATAATCGAAAGAGAAAAGAGTGGTCCGAAAGTCGCTCTGTTATTTTCATTTGACTTTTGGAGCATTTTAAACTTTGGAGGAGCACTCGTCGCTCCACCATTTCCGCTCGCGTTTGCATTCCACGAGCACGTGCCATTTGTAATACTCCAAACGGACTATGAAATCGGAATTTTCCGGCTGGGATTACCGGGAATGATTTTGAATCATTGTTATTCCTATGAGTCTGTTACTATTCACATTCTAAACTCAGCCGTGACATATTACATCAATCCGTCACATTGCTCCGAACGCACTCCCACACATTGTATCGACAAACCAACCCATTTCCCGACTCCACTAAGCACTGGACGTTTTAACGACGATTACACGGCACGTAATCGAAACCGCCGAACCAACCACAATAGAAAACCAGAGATTGAGCCAACACTAACTCCATTCTAACTTGTAACCGAAGACAAAGGACTCACTGTAACTCCGGCGTATGGGGAATCTCGCTCTGCGTACAAAGGTCTCCATTTCCAGTGGCTATCGAAGAAATCGGCTGAGGGAAATGCGAGATGAAGGTGTAGACGGGGAAGCACGCGACTGCACTCCTTGTTACAGGTTGTCGTTAAGGGAAAACAGAATAACAGACTAGCAAGGGGACAAGAGCCGAGCGCATGGAGCGGGCGGAGTGCGGGGGGGACCGGCGCCGTCGCTTTCGCGAAACAGACGAGCACAAGGGCTTGCGACTTTCAGCTCTCGCCTGCTGCCTCGCCAATGATACAGTAGACCACTTCCATTTGACTAAACACCACTTTTAGTCAAATGCGCTCGCGCGTCTACCAATTTTCTTCATGTGCGTCCGAAACATTATTCTATTAATTGGTGAATTACTCGTTTAAAGGGAAAATCCTTAGAAATCAAGTTTTATTCATGGAAAATTCATCGAGAGAAAACTTTGTTCAATTCTCCGAATTTAAACCTTCAGTGGATAAGAAAGAATTCGCACAGACTTTTCAGAAATAAATTGTCCCAAGAAAACTTTCTTGTGAAATATTGATTCTTTTGATGAAAAACAGTACGCCAGAAAGCCAGAGTAATAAACTTTCGTTTATACAGGAACAACTCGAGTCACATTGCATTTCGTTCCGTAAGCGACGTTCGACTTCTGTCCACATAAATTAAAAATGTACATATGCTTCCCCCGCGAAATAGTGAAGAATAGCTGGAGAAAGTAATAACTAAAGGTTAAACACGGTTATTACGAGTGGCCACGGCTTCATCGGATGATTTATTGAGCGAGCGAGCGCAAGCCCAGACATGGTTAAGATAATAAGTCCTTCGATCAGGGAAATCAGGAGATTTCACCGGAGGCGAAACACCACGCAAGGGGTGGCCTTTTATTTTTGCAAATTCTCTCGGCGAGAATCACTTCCGTCCCCTCGCGTGATAAGACTCGCTCGCAATCTGGCCTCCGAGGACTAAGAGGAAACGACTACAACTGAATGGGATGAGGGTTGGTGCTCAGGAATGTAGAGGCTGCCTCAGATTTCACTTTCCACTAACACTGCAGAATTCATAAACCAAGAAAACTGCTGGAAATAAAATAAGAATTCATTGTTCACAATAACAGTGAAAGTTTATGTTCAACTTGCAGTGTAGCTCGTCCAAAGGGTCGGCATTTTTTAATGCGGAATGGGCGTCAGAGATTGTGAGCTTGCGAGTTCTGAACTAAGCTGTAGAACTGAAGGGAGGAATGGAAAAAAGGGAATGTAGGCTGTGCCGTGCTGGAGAACGATGATGAGGAGCATTGAATCTGATTGCCATGCCAGCCAGTAGACTCGAGTGTACTGCCGAGGGGTATCCCGGCCATTTATGTCATTCTCTGTGTCTCGCACTACGTGAAATGGAGCGCCCCAATGCTATATGTATCCCGGTTTATCCCATTTGGCGACGAAAGCTCCCGGCCAGATCACTCGGCGTTCACTGAAATCCGAGCTTGGAGAATTCCTCGACCTTTTTCCGGACTATTCCCATCGAAATTTTACGGCTTTACTCGTTTCTCCCGATTATAATAAAATAGTCGTTTTTCGTGAAAATGAGATAGGCAGACAAGTTTTTAAAAATATCAGACGAATTTTATTAGATTTTTTATCAACTCGGAACAGGTTGAACAACATATGAAATGAAATCAAGCTCATTGCAGGAATAATTCAGTGGTATCAAAGCGCTCAAAGTAAATACCCAGTCTTGACAGTGGAGAACAGCGAAATCAACATTGATTTCGTTGGAGGCTTCATCAGCCAGCGAACACGCGCACATACTATAACGTACGCGCCGGGATACGTGACCCAAATGAAATATCGCTTCCCTAATGAACTACGGTTGTCGCATTTATGATACACCGTTTCCGAATAATTCATATACGGCCGCAGCATAAAATGACGCTGAAAAATCTAGCAGCACCGCCCCGAGGAATAATGGCGAGTATAATTCACAAAGGATTGAATTAATCTCGCATGTACATTCCATCAGCATGATGAAATCGGTAATGGTTTCTTTTTATATGCATTCATTGTTTCTGAAAGTGGGCGGCGAAAATATTGTTCGACCAATTCACTGTGAACATGAGAGATTGCTATTTATTATGTGGTTTAACTAACTGCTGTACTTCAATTGTGTTCCATCAATTACACGTCAGTAAAAATTTCAATCATTGTGTTATCAATTCTGACACTTACTTCATTTCCCTTTTTAATCAGACAACTTTAATCAATGGTTTGCAATGACTTGATGGACTTCCATTACTTTTCCAACAATTATTTGTCAATTCATTCATTCGTGAAGTCAGACTTGCTCCTCAATTGTCTTCCTCTGTCCCCTGGACTCCAACTTTTAATTGAATTTTTCTAAAAGCGCCACTTAGCATATCCGGAGTGCGTAAGTGTTTCAGGCAGAAACGGAAGTCTCACTCGTCGACTTGGGCTCGTGGCATTGGCAGTATCGATTGAACCTCGAAGGGTGATTTCCTCGAGTCACCGGGAGCCATTTTCCCTCTCTCTTTTGTCTCCTTCACTCTGCGCTGGCGTCTTTCTGACGTGGCTTTAGCACTCTCATCAATCATCTTGGCTGCAGTTTAACCCTCTCTCGCCCATTTCATCCCCCGACGGGACGCGCGTGCCCTTCTAAACTCTCGGCGATTAAAGCTACTCCGTCGAGTATTTATTGGCCTGCCAGCGACACCGAGCGCCGACTCCTTTTTTATGCGATGCCCTCCCTGTCGCCCTGACTCTGCGGCTGTTGTGACTCGTGACACCGGGTGACTCGAGACTAATTCTAATATAATGGGGGAGCCCTTTTGCTCTAAGACCCATGCGACTTTGATGATATTATATGCGAAATGCATTTAGTGTTCCTAATTCTGACTGAAGCCATTTTGTTGGTGGTTTATTTATTGTCACGTGGTTCTACATTTGGAGTAATTAATTACATCTTTTATAACTACGCGGATTCACCTTTACCAGTAAAAAAATAAATCTTTACCAAAATCGTCAAAATCTTCATCAGAATCGATAGCTGAAAGAACTGAAATTAAAAGGGCCGAGCTTAATCAATGAAGCTCAATGCTTGAGGAAGCCAATTTAATCCGCAGAAAATTGCGCGCGTCCCGTGAAAGCTCGCAAGCTCCGGATAAACGCTGGAGGGAACAGTGTCGTATTGATTGGAGGGTTCCGGGCCCAAGTCCCTCCCTTGCGTGCGAGCCCGGGCCTCGAATCCCCATCAATCATCCTGTAACTGTAACGGGAGCCAGCACTCGTCAAGGACGGCTGGAACCGCTTTTCTCCGAGAATCCAGAGGGACAACCGCGTAACAGCAACCCGACGGATGTCGTCCTCCCGAGGGAAACCTCGCAGGAAATCGCGTGACTCGAGAAAAGACGAAGGACTCTCTGCGGAGATCTCGCACCCTCCCTTCCTGCCCTCTTCGTTACGCCACGTCCGATTTCTGTCTGTAAGCATTGCCTTCCCCTTAATCAAGTCCGAAACGAGCTTCGCAATTGCTGGTACAACCGTGCATTTATTTATTTATTTATTATGAGGTTTTCTTTGCTCTTCTGATCGGCTGGCTTGAGTATTAAATTATAATCTTTAAAGAAATTGTTTAATTAAAGAAATCATGACTCCCTAACACGAGTGGACTCTTTTGAACGCACCTTTCCCAAGTACTTAATTACATTTCTGTTCCGCAAGGCATACCAAGAAATCTAATTTTCCTCTTTCGCCCTTTCAGTTTCTACTTCCTTCTGCAAAGCCCACTAAGATAACAAGCTACCCTTTATTTCTTTTTCCCTGGGTAGACTTGCGAAGGCAAACGTAGTTTGGCTTTTTTGCCAGAATTGCGTAGAACTTAGTAAGCTTTGAGAAGTTTATTGCAATTTCCAATCCTATCCCGGAGGCCTGTATCGATTCAGGCATTAGTCTCAAGCCCCGGCGCAGGCTCTTCCACGAGGAATCGCTTGGAAACTATTCCTCGCCGTTCCGGTGACGTGCCAGCATTAGTTGTCCCCGGCGGAACACGGTTGCCTCCAATAGTCGCCCTGATGAAATTTCCCCTCGCACTTGTCAGCCACTAGGCTCCAGTTTCGCGAGCGAGCTTACGGCGAAGATCGCATCGGAGTGCGCCGGGAGATCGGTGCAATAGAGAGAGTTAATCAAGCGCAAAAATTAGTGGGAGCATGTCGTTGATTATATTGCTCGCTGCAACCTTGTGACGACGTTGCTCGTAGTAGGAATTCAATTGTCTCTGTTTATTGGGGATCACTCGTGAAAGTGTTGTTACCTATAATTGCGGATGTTTCAGATATTTTGACGAACATTAGAGACAATTGCTTGTTTGTAGAATGTGTGTTTTGGTGCTCAAACTGTTGAATTGTAAAGAATTCGGACGAGTTGGAAAACCTTCAAAAATTCGAAAATTGCAATATTGTCGGGTTCACCATATCTCGATAGCTTCAGTTTTAAAAGAATCGGTCGCCTACAGGCTGTCATTCAATCCAACGAATCAGATTTTCGCGACTTCGTGACGAAAATCGGCGAAAATCCCAATCCCAAAAACAAGCCCTTGGAATAAGCCGAGTTAACCGTCAGCCGCACGCAATGTGCCAAGAGCATCGCGACGACCACAAAATTCGATATTCCAGTATTATTTCGGCCTGCCATTCAATCCATCGCTCTCGGGTTTCTCTGCTTGCCGAGAGATCGATCTTGCCAAGCAAAATGCCACTCGGGGCGAAGGGTTCTCTTGGATTTACGTGGAGTCTCCGGGCTATCTCGACGTTTGATCGGCAGAGATCTCGTCGGAGCGAGTGCACATCCTATTTTCCGATACATATATTCGGAATTGGGTCGTTACGCTGTATTTCCTTAATCTCCTGGCGACCGAACCCTCGGACTCCGGGCCAGCCGGGCGTTCTCACGCAATCCGTTTATCCCGACCCCCTGTACCCTGCGATATAAAATCTTTCCAATCGATATATCGCGTGCACAGGCGTCACCCAGGAGTTCACCGTGAGACTCAGCTGGTTGACGGGCTATTTAATGCTGATTCAGTTTCTTCCGTCTGGTATGTTGACCGATTGCGTTGCTTATTGCTTCAATGTTTAACGTTGGAACAGTGTTTTCTTGAAAATTATTAACATGCTGATATATTTGCAGGAATTCCTATAACTTTGAATGAAAATTGAACTGCTATGTTCCTTCGTTCAGTTTTCGTTAAAACAGGTACTATAGGGATTGGTCCAAATAAATATAGGCTTAATCAAAACAATACTTTACATTTTAAAGAATTTTGATTTTTAAAATAACAATTCTTCGAGATATAATAACCCCCAAGTGAACTCGTGAAGGTCTAATCATGGGAAACAGGAAAACAATTGGCGAACGGATGTCGCAGCATTAAGATGGAGAGGAAAATGGCAAAGTGATAAATTAGTCTCCATAGACACAACTCGTCACCGGCAGGAGGCTCTTCCGTAGCTAAAGGGCACGTGGCAAAGCAAATTAGGAGAAAAGCCTGTCAGGCTAGTCATCCTGCTTTTCATGGGATTGAAGACCCATCCTGTTTGTCCCCGCTGGGCTCCCCCCTCGGAGCGATCATATCCTTCCATCATCTTAGCATACGATTCTATTACACATTCGAAAGGGAAGTCGAAGTTGGGAAAGTTTCGGGGGCCGTGAAGGGTGCTAGTGGAAGGGTCGTTTCAGTGAGAACCGGAATACGTGACGATGTGGTTCGATATGTTCGACCTGACAGCCAGCAAAATGTTGCTTTCATTATAAAACAAGATTCTTAAACTTTTACTTCTACCATTAAAGAATATTCGCACGTTTTTCAGTCACTTTCTAAAAGTGTACAAAACTTCAAAATGCACGAGTGCAACTTTCTGCTTCGTATTTATGATCGATTGAAGCTTTTTTCTTCGTAAATATTACACAATAGCATACCTATTTTTCTTCCCCAATGCCCCAATTTCTATTCACTAGAAATACATTTTGCATGACGGAATATATTGTTAGGAAACGGCGAGCAAACTTGGGAAAGCCGCAAGAGCAACGAAAAAGGATGGATTCATTGAATAATGGATAAGGAAGGACACCCTCGGTCGATTTCCATCTGACCATGAAGGAAGGGGAGGATCATCGAAGGGGCTTTAAACCGCGATTCGACAGGTTCTTCGTCGACGGCCCCTTGGCAATCGGTTCGCCCGAATAAGTTGCTGCATGCGTGATCGTGATACGAGACTGAACTTGAGACACACACCATGCTGGGACAAAGGCTGTGCCTCGCATGGGGTTGACTGCTGCTCTAATGCAGGGTAATCTCCATGGATAAACGTGCAGCCGGTTATATTATAACCAGTAAGCTCCTGTTTCGAGGAGAACGAGTGGGAGAGTTGATATTGTTTAACACTTTGAATTGCAAATGTCACTCGTAAATTTTCTAATATTTATGAAACACATGGTACTAAATAATTTAAAACGAAAGCATTTAAAAAGCGAAGATATGTAGCCGAGGTGAAACTTGTGTCCCGCTTTCGAAGTTCGTGGACCAATTAATTAAAAAGAAAGGATATTTCAATTTGGTGGAAGATATTCAGTCCAGGTTTCTTCGAAAGTCAACACAAGTTAGGATGTTATTCCACTACAAATTGCATTACACACCGGCAGAAATCACAAGATGAAATTAAACATGCCCCAAACTCGTTCTCCTCCAAGCGCTTCGCGCTCGATTGCAGCCGGTTTGTTTAACTCGAAATTATTCACGTCGACGTATATACCAAGCGTGGAATTGCAACCGGGTAAGAAAAGCGAATTACTGCCTGGCGTCCGGTTTCTGGGTCAGTTCAAATTAATGAGAGCCGACTCCCACTGGCACTCTGCGCGAGTTCCTTCCTGTGACTAATTATTAATTCATTCCAGAAATTCAAGGGAATACCGTGCTCTTAATAATACAATTAGCAATAGAATCTCGTGAATATTTACCGCCGCATTACTTCAAGGGTTGAAGTGCCACTGTTGAATGAACGTTTCTGACCAATTTTGGAACGAAATATTTATAAAGTGCTCATAATTAATAGCTTGCAGTTGCGTTCGAAAATTCGCACACACGTTCTACGCTGACAAGCATAAATTTTACGTGACAGAATACATAAAATAAAATAATAGAACCGCCAGAGATGCCAGGCACGAAGCATTTGTTAAACTCTAAATGGTTAAAGACTCATAATGATACTTGGTATAATTAGACCGGGAAATTCGTACTCGCATTCCCCACTGATAAGCATGTATTTCACGCGACGAAATACAGGAAATAAAATACTAAAAATCGTTAGGAATTCCAGGCACGAAACGATCGTCTTGAACTACTCGAGCGTAACCCATGAAACAAACAGGACAGGTGGATCGTAGATGCGCGCGGAATTTATGGTGTTCCCTTAATGGAGGAGTAAAAGGCGGCCCCTGCGCCGATATGCTTATCTCGCCAGATCGCTTTAATGGGCCCCGCGTGTATTTCTGCAAACCGGCCGGGCCATTAAGTCGCGAGCTTTCCCTCGAAAATCCATTGATAATCGATCGTTCGATTAGCACCGGGCACACGTGTACCCGCCGGCACACTTATATTCATCGATACGATCGGCCAATCGGCATCGAACGCGCCCTCTAATCGCGAACGTGTTCCGCACAATAATTCGCTGCACGTAACACTGGTGAGCGGCGAGTCTGTGCATGGAGTCTTTACGCGGAGGCCTCAACTATTAACCACTTTTGCCGCGAGGAACAGGAACGCTCAAAGCATTCCTAGCTGATGGGTATTAACCACTTGCCTTGGTAATTGATTGGCGCTCCACTGAGATTGCGCTGGCGAATTAAGTCTTGCGAAAATTCTATTGAAACGTACCCGATTTCTCCAGGTTTGGCAAATACTGGCAAACTGAATTCTGCCGAGAAGAATTCCAATTTTATTGACAACAAACGAATCCACATGCAAAGAAATTACTTTTGAATTGCAGTTTTGGCTGCGTCTGTACAAGTCTGGATTTCCACTACACATAGAAAACAGTTTCTCCTACGAAGATGCAGCTACGAACACTTTGGCTGTCAGTATCGATCGGAGCTCAAGTTCCCCACACGTGAGCGTCGGGGCCAAAGGGTAAAGCTATTCCTGGCGTACGAGAATACGTGAAAAGGCAGTGGCTATCGCACGGATATCGGCCGGGTGATTTTCAATTTTAAAGCATTCGGCGGTCCGATCCTCCTATCTATTCGCATCGCGGTGAGTCAATAATGTTTTTAAGCCCCAAAATCTCATATGCATTGTCCAGTGTGCTACGCGTGTCTCAAGTAGCACGAGGGTGGTTTTCATACTTTATGTTTTTAAGCTCTTTTTCGACATTGAACTGTATATCTTCCGTATTACTTCGTCAAAACCAACGACGTAATTATTTTTAAACCACGTACCTAATTGTTAATAATATCTGTAAACATTCATTGGTTTAAGCATGCATACATATATTTCCATTAACGTCATTTTATGAATATATCAAAACACCAAACGCTCCAAATTATTACACAGTTATGTTATTAAACCACATAAATATATATTATCCTTTATTTATTTACTTATAAAGATTTCCTCAACAATAAGCCTAAGTAAAGAATCCATTTTATATAATAAATGAAGTATTTTTGCAGTGGACGCCAGTATGCTTCAGTTTAACAGCGGAGTTGTGAGAATAATTGAGGTCAGTGGTGTTCTCGGGGGAGAAGAGCAGATGAAATGACAAGAAAAAATGTGAGAAGGGGGATGTTTTCATTGGGAGGATTGGCGACAGTTATGGAAGATCGGCTGAATGCGCGCCCTGGATGGATAGGGAGCTCGTGCGGATCAATATCACAGGTAGCTCTGCCCCTACCACCCTTAATTTCAGGCTCGTTCAGCCCTCGGCGTCAACCTCCCTTGGACATCAACCCTTATCATTTTCTAGCTCTACTTCTTGCGATAATTCAGAATTTCATTAAGTTTCGTGTGGCAACCATCTTCTAATTTAAATATTCCTGAAGGGTTGGAAACTTTCTATTGATCAACTTTATAATTTGAACTATGTTATTGTCACAAATTGACATAGTAAAAATAGTTTACTGTACTTTTACTGTAAATAAAGATTTTCGTTCTATTCGTCCGACTTTATTGACATTTGTAAATTACATTTTCTTGCATTTGTAGTTTTAGTAGAGTTTCCCGACTGTTTTTGACGAAGGGTGTCGCCTCACCGTATGTACGAACTTTCCCTACGGCGAAGCCTGCGGCTAATGGAATCGCGGCTATCTACCTAATAGGAATATGTGATACAATAGGAGGGCTCGTAAAATGTAAAATGCATAATATGGGGCCCCCGGGCGACCCTCATTCTTTCTCGTGTCCTTATTCTTTCCCTCATTAAAAATGTATGAACACGAGTTATCTCTCCCCCCATAAGATACGCGCATCACACACGCATACACCCTCGTGAGGACACAAACACGCGGAGAAGTTCCTACGGATCTGCTGGTACGACTGGATCGAGACTGGATATGTAAAATAAAAGTAAGAGCTTCTATCTGCGTAAAAGCCTGTAAACATTCCGAAAGAAGAATGCCCCCCATCGGTGTAAATTTTTAGGACGACTTGTCAGGAATGAACGCCAGCCTTGTTCAAAAGTGCGAGGCTCAGAGGTTACGTGCGAAGTTTCTGAAACCCTTAAGCCATTTAGACCTGAACAAAAGTGATTCATTTTTCTGTTATTAACCAAAAAATGTTGAATCATTTTGTGGGCTAAATCTGTTAAAGCCTAGTATTTACAGATGGGTGTGCAAATGGATTAGTTCAATGTCGCAAACAAAATTTCCTAACGAGAATAACTTTCTGGAATAAATTCTGGAATAAATTTACAATTCTGGATATGCCAGATCGTCAAAGCGTTAAGAAGCAGCGAGCACGAGAGAGGAAAGGGAGGACCATAAACGGCCCGAGGCAGAAATAAATCCCGGTTGACGTAGTGGAAAGCCGCGCCTACACTCGCGCGAGTAACGTCTTTTCGGCGAGGGATTCCCGCGGGGGAGAAGCTTGGATATCGCCGGTGGGAGGTTCCATCATTTAATTTCTCCTTATCTCCAGGCAGATGGGGAAGGAAACCACCCCGATTCCTCGGGAAAGTAACCGCACCGGGAACCGCAGCCGGAGATATCTTCCACTGAAATATCTCTCTCCTGGACGAGAATCCTCGAAAATATTCGTGTCATGTGCGAATTACAAGCGAGTCGGGCGCGGGAATACCCTCAAGGGTGTAATGAGGTTTAGTGTAGGGCAATGCTCGCCACTGAGACTGGATTTACTTCTCTCTCGCAAAAACTCGCAGGCTTTCCAATTTTACAGCGCGTAATATGTACAGGGTTTTAATATTTTAACTTTCTATTTTGTCAAAAATTTGCTATTTAAGTGTACACTTCTTAATAAAAATGCGAAACCTTAACATAATTGGATCATAAAAAAGCGTCAACAAACAAAATAAAATGCAATCACACAGCATGATTAAAAAATAAGAATTAATTAATTTCACTTTCGGCGCTAATTGAATAAAATTCTCCACACCAAGTAAGCACGCCGCTTATCCTGCAACTCCCCGGCAGACCCGTTTAGTTGAGCAAGACGTTTTTATGTTATCCTAATCCCGAAATGCGTGGCGAAAGAAACCTCGGTGCGTCTCGGGAGCTCTCCAGTATCACTAAACTGGAATAGACGTATACATATACGTACATGCGTGCGAGTAGATGGTCTGCGAGGGTCGTTCCTACCAAGGGGCAGCAGCGAGTGTGGTAGAGGGTGGCGAGTTTTTGACCGACTCCAGCGAAACATAATACCCGAAAGTAAGTGCACGCTCGGAGCCCTGTGATACGGGCTAACGCTCTGCCAAGGCATATCTCCCAACTGGTACAGGGTGACTCAAAAAGAACCCTACTTTTCACTGAGATTTTTTTGTACGCGAATATCCCTTAATTCTTTTCGTGGAGATTCGTGGGATTCATTTTAAAAGGTGTCGATTTATTGATTGAATTGAATTTAACTAAAATAATTCTTCATATTCTGTGTTGTTTATTTGTATGCTGTCGAAGATTTGTTCTATTTTTAGTAGATTATTTGATTATTAGTTTGTAGAAGCCAATTTGGTTATTTTCACACCCCTCCGCCCAAATTAAATTCTCCAAAGTCCGAACAAACCTCAATCATTGTTTCCCAACACACACAACCGGTAGCTTAATTTTATGAAAATCGCTAGGTTGAGCAGTGTTGGTTCATGGCCAACAGAAACACCCTGTACATAAGCAAACCGAGGCCGGCGCAGTGTAGAGGCGCGCAAATACGCGGGCACGAGCTGTTTAAAGGTGTGTGCGGGCAAGTTGTACCGAGGGGAATGCCCTTTTCCAGCCGATTCTTTCTCTCCTCCTTACTCCGCTGCTCTCTCCGTCCTGCTCCCTTTTTCTACTCGTCACGCCTGCAGAGCTTCTCTTTCCGCTTTGCGTTCTCTCGCTCGCATTTCCCTCTATACATACAGTACATTTCAGGCCCACGCGCCCGCGCCGCCAATTTTCCTATTCCCTCTGTCGCTCTCCTTTCTCATCTGAATTGCTCCTCCCGCCGCCTTTCTGCTTGTGTCTGCTTGTCGCTCCTCTGTACGCGCGGCGACCAGAGTGCCGAATGTGGGACTGTTTCTGAGAGGCTAAACTCCCTCGAAGAGTGTTGTGGAAAAATGTGTGGATTGTTCTAGGGAGATTCATTTATAGTTATTTATTAAATATATTCTTCTGGTAAACACAAACTTGCAGGAATCGAAAATAAAGAAAACTTTTATAGAATGCGTTTCAACTTTGAAAAATTCATTAGAAGGTCCCGAACCAACCACATTTATTTCCACAAACTAACAATCAACTATTAATCAAATAAGCCACTTCACTCAAACAGAAATAAACCTGGAAATAATCTGAAAAGTGTAAAAGAACTTTCCGGCCATTTTAAAAATGCAATTAATCACTCATTTGCAGTAAACCCAATATTCGCCCCATTATTCCAACACAATGAACGAAGTCTTGCGTTAGCACGTGTCGGGGAGGCTGAATTTTCCCATAATAGTAAGTGGAAGTAGATGAGGCACGGCATAGTTAAGATTAAAACTGGACGGTGCCGAATGCGTGGAGCACGCGAGGGAGAGTCGGGGGTGTCGTTAGCCTATCGGTCAGTAGTCAGGAGTGCCGGTTGCACGGCATCTGATAAGGGCGCACGAAGGCTAGGCGAAAATCTCAGGCCGATCTCGCTTTCGAAGCGCTACTGCCGGACGTTCGTTAATGCGCCGGAATCGTATCGTAATAAGGGCACTCGCGTGGCGCCTCCACTGATAAGCCTGGATTTCGTGACGATATAAAGTGCTAAAAGTACAATGGAGCTAGGCCGAGGAACGCGAGCAGTGCATTAAGAAGCTAGAGTCGATGCATGATACTTTCTGATAGAAAGTTTCCTTCGCAAGCAATTTTCTAGTGGTAATTTATACATTCTATTGATAAGTAGAATTAGTACCTCAATTCAGGTTGTTATAATTCTCCAATAATCATCATGAAATCTTAAATTTTCGAAAAGAATGGAATATAATTGTAAACATCGACGTGTATGGAATTTATATTTGATAATTCAATAGGAAGTTACCTTTTTTTGGGGTAATATCCATATTTTATTAGAAAAGATTTCTACCCCCTATTCCAAACAACCGACAGTCATAGCAATTATTACAAAAATCTAGATTCCCGAATGATTCCATTTTGATAACAGATAACCATTATACATAGGATTAATCCACTCAACTCGTATTCCCCAGAAGTGAACACAGAGTTTCTACGACATTGAAATATGAAGGTGCAAACGTCATCAGTCGAACGATTTGTCTCCGGCGTATCCGGTAAGGCAGAAATCGAACGACCCCCGCCAGCACGCCAGTGACAATCGCCTGGCAAAGCGATTGATCGTCCAATGCCGTAATCACATTGCGGCGCGATAAAGCAGCGCAGGCACACAGTGTCAAATGGTGTTAGGCCTCAAAATATTCCGCCTGTGTTTAATGCCTCTCGATAGTCACGGGGGTGAGTATATGCTGGATAGTTTATCGTGCTGGTATCACCCTCCCCGCTGCCATTGACTGTGGAGGAGGACAAAGCCGCCTGACAAGTTCCTCTTCCTCCCTTTCGTCCTCGAGAACTCCGAGCTGTCAACTGGCAACTCCACTCGTTCCGCCCGTAAGTTCATTAATATCGGGACTACCGGAAAGCAATCTATTACTCGGGCACGCCGCTGGAAATCCCATTATTCCGCTCGGTTTTCTCACGCGGACATGTACTTGGAAATATTACTGTTGTCATCGAATTGTATGTATTACTTGATTAGTCGCAAATCGTTGATACTCGTCGAACGTTCTCGGATCCCATTTCCGCGTTAATGAATTCCACGATTGCTATTGTTGTTTGTCCGTGTGCATTTCAGAGATAATTAATGAGGGTTTCTTTTTGCGTTAATGAAAATGGCACATGAGCGTTCGCGCGAAAGTTAATGAAAGGACAGTACGAGCGTGTATGCCAATAAAAAACAGGGTCCTTGTCAGTGATCGTAATCCGCGCGGACAAGCTTTTCCTCAATAAGTCGCTTGCCAAGGCCACCTTGTAAAAGTAATCGTTCCGCGGTTATTCAATAAGCCAGTGATTCTCCATCGGGTTGAATTCAAGTATGAAACATTCATTGCCATACGCAAGATTCCAATATAAATACAAATATTAATTAACCGCAATATTGACAAACACTATCGAAGAAGAATGTTAATCAAACTTGATCTGATGCTAAACTCTTTAGTACGTGCTGGTATTACATTCACGCGAGTTGCGAGCCACTGAAGTCAGTATGCAGTTATTACCATGGTAGCCCGAGAGATTCATCTTGCGGCAGTCGGCGGAGGCTGCGGTACTAAAGATAACGCGCTCGCCCACTGCCGGTCACGTTATTTCCGTGGCGGCGTTTTTCACCGGCGTAACCTTGTTACGCAATTGCGAGCGGGTGCGCGCGCGCACGGGCCTCCCCAGGAGTTCCCGACCTCCAGCCGCGAATTGGAGTGAGCCCGATTAACGTCGTTACCGTCCGCGTCTGCCGAGGAAACTTTGTTAACACCCGATGATTGCGCGCTGATGGTGATGCACAAAAAGTGAGAGTTAATAGTTTTGTAAAAGTTAATCCAAGAATTTGTTAATTGGGTCCAATAATTACTGCGACATTAAGGTTAAACTTGCTTTTAAACAAGGTTAAAGATAATCCGTGACCTTGCTAGGATGTGTCAAAACGTTACTGCGAAATTATTTATTATTTAAAGACAATGAATTACCTTAAATTCAAAATTCATGTAATAAATGTTTGTTTTTGTAGATTTAATAGAATTTGTATTTTTATCTATTAAACCACGTTCTCTCAATAGGAAAACGAGCCCCCTTTGCACATTACAAAAAATCACTTTTCCTTCGCGAGTCTTCAGCGCTCGTCGACATTGTTAGCGGGAAATTACACACCGCGGCTTTTAAGAGCGAGCAGCTGCGGCCTGACAAGTTTTTACGGGCGGTATGCAAATGCACGTGGCCCTCTGCCGCGATAAAACAGGCTGCGCCACCCCCGCCAGCAGGATTTTTTTATCTTGATAGGAGTGCCCATCAATTGCAAGGTGACAGCCGCGCTGCACATTTGCAGCCCGCTCCGACGGCCAATCGATAGCAGGCCGACATGTGCTGTATCGGAACACGTGTTTCGAATGTTAAGTGGCATATTTGGAATTGCCCGGGCATAATGATAGGAAAGTGTTGCTGTGGTGGAAAGCTATGAAGCAACCGAAATGGTTAAGACATGTTCTCATGTCTGATGCGGGTTGGTCGAGTTGGAAATACTGGAAAAGCCCACTTTCTCCAAATTTATGTTCCAGAACTCCTTTTGGACATTTCTTTGAAATGTTAAAATAAAAAAAACAAAACACTAGAAATACTGAGTTAAAATGTTTTAGTCCGACTTTAAAGTCCAGTATTTAGTTTGTTTACTTCCAATTTTCTTCGATTGGTTGAAACCAACATAAACGAGGATTCCTTAGAGGAGAACAGCTCGGTAAATTCGCAAGCATTTCCAGGGGAAATATTTTTCCCCAGCAACGCTGACACCCACGGACGACCCACTGCAAGGGGAATGACAGGCGATTTCTCTAACGCAGCGTCCTGGCTTTATCCCTGCCAGGGCGGCGGAGAAGAGTCGAGGAAAGGAGGACGAGAAACCAGGGCAGAAAGCTTTCTCGGCAGCGTATCTATTCCGATTTGGGGCGTCGGCCGGGGGATGGAAAAAGGAAAACGGCTGGGAAAATCCGGCCACGGAAGCGGCAGGCTTTATCGTAATAATCGGCCATTGTTGAGGGAATATAATGAATGTTGCTTCGCGGACACGATGCCACCGTTGCCGGCCATTCTTCTTTCATGACGATCTTCCTGTCCCCCTAAATCCACTGTCCTCAACAGAATTCCGCCTTATTCCGCATGACGCCGATTTAATTTTAGATAAAACCCAAAGGCTTCACTCGCACCCGATTCGACCTGCTCCACTTTCGATGTCATGAATAAATAATTATATCTGAAATGGTTATTTCTCGAACACTTTCAACAACAGCATTTTTTTATCAATTCTACATTCTTACTTAATAACCTCAAGAATTCTGGTTTTTAATCTGTAATTAATAGAACATTAGGCCAATTTGATTGGAGTAAAGACTTCCTGACAACAGTTGCTCGGACAGGAGACCAAACTGTTGGCCAAGGAACTCTAATTAAGTGATTAGAGGATCATCTGGCAAGCATCGTTGATGATGAACGCTGTCTAATATGGTTTTGCCTTTTAAACGACTGTAAAGGCTTTAAGAGACCAGTGTAATAGCGCACCGGGCGGCCTCTCAATTTCGATAAGTCCCCGTTAATAATGGCAGTGACACCGGCACGGCCGGCGTAAGCCTAGTGATGCATATGGGGTTTGATGTTTATTAAGGCACGTCTGGCACCCGTAATTAAAAGAGACGTTCTCCCCTTATTACCGGAGTGTGTGGCTCCTCATGTTATGCAGAAGCGTTTAATTCCGTAAGTAGTTTTGAATTTTATGTGTTCCTCAGCTGCTCTCTAAGAGAACTAATTGATGCAGAAACTATTAGTCGGCGTCACGTGTTTCCAATTCATTCTACTTGTGGGGAAATATTATTAAACGAAAGGTTTCTGTTTTGTTCAGTAAATATATCTTTCTGCTAGTAAAAACGGCTCAGTAAGGAGCAGAACTCTAGAACGAGAATTTCCCATTGACTCTTAGAACATACTTTATGGAAGATACTTCTGCAAGCAACACTGCCAGTTGAAAGGAAGACTTTGACCACAGAAAATAGTAGCCGCAAGATTTCTCATCCATCTTTGAAATAAAACAGCCAAAGCATCAAGGAATCCCCGCGCCACTTCGGTTGGAGAAGCAAAAGCACAAAGTAGCAAAGAGTATACCACGGAATTCAGGAAGCAGTGGGGAAGGAACGCGTTCTCTAGCGGCCTTAAGTTCCACTTGGCGCGCTGCGAGTCGGAGATAAAAGACTTTTATTCGCCGCCGCCGCCGCCGCCTAGGAATCGCGGTAAAAGGTCACAATACTTTGGAAAGAGCAAGTGACGAATAGTGTGTGATGTGAGAGAAGAAATGCGAAGTGCGGCCAGGTGAAAAGAAGAAGCGAAGGTAGGGGCATAAGGACGCGTGCAAAGATAAGATTAATTTGCAAGGTTAATCGAACTTGTGACTCTGCTTTCATATTGCAAGTAGTTTTCAATAAGTTAATGTTCTGCACTTTTTCTTCATCTATACATTTATATCACCCGAAGAATGAAATTAAAAAATTCAGAATTTAGAGTGAAAGTCTAGTGAAATAAAAATCGAGTGAACAGAAAATGGGGAAGATCTTTTCTTTCTACCTGCCATCATTTTTTTGTTGCAGTTACGCCAGTACAGGGTGGCAACACGTTCAGAGAGGGTCTCATGCTGCTCCATTTGCTACGAAGCGCGCAGGTGCCTTTCGCAGAGTGGTGTGTGTCGACTTGCGGCTAGCCGCGAATACGGATCTTTGCTGTGTAGAACCAATACACTCCGCTGTGACCTAGATCGCACAAAGCAAGGCCACTTTGATGGTCGTTTAATATTAGCGAAAATCCGAACGACGTAGAATAGCTGTCTAATTTCGTGCTCGTCTATTGATCTCTCGGCATCGCATCGAGCTCTGCAACACCAACTTTACCATCCCCCCCACAGGTAAAGGTACTTTTAAATTAGTTTCTAATAACACCTATCTCCAGCATCGATGTTTGTCACAAACTGCACTCAGCTTGTTCTTCCTCCAAGCTGAATAAATTGGTTGAGTCTAGTTTAATTAATTTAAGTCAGTATGGAAAAAAAAACTATGGGCGAAAATCATTTTCCAAACGCAAAATATTCCCAGAACTGCAGGAAAATGAGAGAAACAAAATTCAAGCAATGCAATGAGAGTCTTCACTCTCTGTCGAGAAAATATTTGTACAGGAACATTCGAACTTTCCCATCAGATGAGAGTGAAGGCGGATCGAAGCCGTTGCAAGAGAGGAATTACAAGCCGAAGACGAATAAGCCGATTAAAATGCTTCTGCTTCCTATTTTAGGGGTTGACGACCCCAAACTCTCTGCTCGAGACATTGCCACCACTTGACACTACAATACTCGGGGATTGCCTGACTCCAAAGAAAATCCGCAGAGTTACACGCCAGCGTTTCTTCAACTGGCGATCGTGCTGTGAAGTGCAGTGCTTCCTCTCCAAGACGACTCCAAGAATTTCATTGACTAAAGTTTGCCCTGAGATTCTAAATTGTTAATATTCGCAGGAAATCGCAAATTCAAAAGTCAGAATGTAGATATTAATGTTTCTTTGATTGCAACTGAAGGTTAATATTCGAAGTTATGTCAATTAATTTCGTTATCAGTGGCATATACTTTTTACAGTAAAAACAGATATACACAAGTTTTGTCGGTAATTTTTGCAAGTTCGTTACAAGTTGACCGGAAGCGGACTACTCCGCGCCACTTACGCCCTCGAAAGCCAAGAATTCATAATTACAGGCTTATTAACGACTTAGAAAATCCGGGAAATTAACGAGGGCGCGTCTCAAGAGGCGGCGTGTCTACGACAACCCTCTCGCTGCGAAAGCCACTCACTCTTCTCGGCGTTTCGCGTTTCACCCTCGGGAGTGGCAGTCGTCCCCCGGACACGAAGACAGACGGCGTCGAGGACACTGGCACGCTGCACTGGCAAAGGGAGCAGAGAGCCGAAGAGCCGGGAATAAGCTCGAAATGTACGGATTCGGTGGTTACGGATCCACGTCTTCCATGACGTGGGTGTGCCAGTCTAGTGCGCCAGGGTGGTGGGTGAAATTAGACGGAACCGTGAGTGTCCTCTCCTATACGCGTAAGATCCACATGTTCCTATGTCAACATCCATCAAGGTTCACTCGAACAATTTTAATCCACTTTATGATTCTTTGATGATTTCGTAGAAATTTGTATAATGAATAGTATGTTGTACTTGAAGAATAATCTCGATCAATTTATTGGAAGAACAAGTATATTGCGTTTGCAAATGCATCTTGGAAAGATTTAGTGCAAATTCGTGAGCAATTACAAACTCAGCCCGATTTGAAAAATAATGAACAAATCCTCGAGTCGATCCAAGATAATTACTTCTCTAATTATTCTTATATAAAGCTTGCTCAAACGAGTCAGAAGAGCCAGCAGAAAGCCGCGTGTACTGACTAAAGGTCAGTGGCTAACAGACTCAGTGGAGCTTGAAGCGAAATGACGATAAACGACGGGATTGGGGGAACGAGGAAAGCCTGTGAAAAATCGCCGCCTATAAGAAGGCGAATTCAGGGGTCTGGGAAGGTCACGGGGGACCTTGCTTTATTTACACCTAATTTCATCCATTAGTCCTTAAAGCCTTCTCTCACCCCAACACTCTCTCTTTCCTCTCCTTTCCATTATATCTGTCGTGCATTATGGTCTACCCTCCTTCGACCCTCGCCACTGGTCTCCGTGAAATGGGCAATGCCCACTCAGCCAGCAAATTAAAAATTCGCATGATCAAAGAACCGTTCCCCTGCTTCGTTTCTCCTGTCTTATGCTGAGTATACCAGTAAACCCCTGGTCTTAGGAAGGGCGAAGTACTGGGATTTAAAGCTTGCTTTCCGAGCCTGGGCAAGATGAATCGACTCATTTTGGAAGAGTCTAGATATAATTACTATTTAAAGGGAATGTAAAAAGGTCCTGCGTCAAGTTTTCTTTAGCCTTGCGGGCTTTTATCAAGTCAGGAGATTCTAATAATTTAGAGGGTAATGCAAAAGGTTAATTCTGACAAATTCTTGCAGAATCGATAAACAATTAAATGATATTCATTAATAATTGAAAAATAATGTGCCTTTGGGAGGTACTATATATGGGAGGCACACATATATGAAAAGTACTATAAAGACAGGCATTGGATTTACGAATGCAAAACAGTTTTAAAAAACGAATGATGCAGCCTGAATAAAGCAGTGAAAGGCTTTGTAGGCTAGGTCGGATTTAAATCTTTTGAAAACTCAATAAAGCTTTTGTGCCGGTGCACATGTCGCGCGCGTGTAATGAAATGAAGAAAGAGAAGCAGCGCGCTGCACTCTCGACCTTTCGAAAGTCTTGTGCAACCGAAACTGTGGGGCGTCCCACGTGGCTTCACCGACGCGCCGCATCGTCAATTGGATTGAAATGAAGGGCGAGAACTCATGAAAAGGAACGGCGTGCAAATGACTTCCATGCAAAAAAACTTGCCTTTTCTCTAGTTCAATTAATCCATGAGTAATTCGTGAATAGGCGGCGAAAGTTCAGACGAAATAAAACCTAATTGCATCTCCAATGTTTGTCATCAATAAACTACTTGTCAAAAATTAAAAATGTTTGCTTCAACTTTTAAATTGGCGCTAATAAAAATGCAATAACCTGTTATTTGTTCTACAATATTTAATTGCCAACTTCCTCTTAATTGCATATTTAACTCGATAAATATTGAATCGCATTTTCCCATCTATTGTGTACTCGGAAAAGGTTCTCGCAAGCGTTGATGCAAAATCAAGTGAGCGTGCTTTCGAAAAGTGGGACACTTGTGAGCTCTGCTATTATGTACTACACGGGAGACAGTTGACGTCTCGCAATGTCTATTCACTATAGCTGCGAAACGAAAAGGTGAGAGAGAGGTTTCAGAAACCGTACGAACCGAACCCGACAACGGCGTGCGAAGAGCAATTCGAACTGTTGCAATGAAATTGCGGCTTTATGCAATCGCCGCACCGGTGGTGTACTCTCGGTTACCTTGCCACTGCCATTAATAGTAGCTTCGATCGGCAATAAACGCAAAGCACAATCTCGCGTGCGTGAAACTTATAATGATAGGTTTTTAAATCGTTTGCATTGCACAGAACTGGCAGCAAAGACCAATATAAATCGGGGGGATTAAATTCAACTGACACTTACGCGCTTAATTCATTTCGATCGTCGAGTCGAATAATGCCAGAGTACCACCACTGAAATTTTAATCTATTTTTAATGTACTCGTTTAAAGGGGGTATTCAAAATTCAAATCTCATCCACGGAAAATTTACAGAAATATAACTAGTTTGCGTAAGACGAGGCGGGAAGTGTCGAGTAGTCGAAATGCACATTGTTAAAGTCCTATTTCCCAGGTGTATGGTGTGTCGGTCGCGCGAGTGAAGTAAGTAATCGAAGGTTCTTGAGTAATCGCCCTCGAGTCCGCCTTCTCACTTGTCTCTACTTACGACGTTACTCATATCGCTCGATCTAATATCACGTCGGAGACGTCGAGCGAGCGAGAGAGCCGGCAGCGCAAGGGAGAGCTGGCCGAGCTAAACTCCATTCCCGTAATTCGATCGGTCCATGCGCGAGCACGGGGATACACGGCGTACGCGCACGCTGCCGGGTAACGCTATACCGCTTGAGAGCTGTTTGCACGCTCGGAGTACTCGGCCTCGTGCTCTCGGCACACGATACGACACCCGAGCACCGATCACCCTCCATGATGACATCTCGAAAAATATCCTCTCCTCTACAGGCTGCCGCAGAATTCGCGTGCCGGCGATCTTGTTTATTCTCCCGTTTCCCATAATGCGCCACGGAAGAAAAGAGAGAAGGCTCCTAATTGACGCGGGTCTTTCTCGGAAAGTTGGAGTTGAAACGAGCTGAACTTCAACCTGAATCTCCTCGGTTAACCCAGAACGCACGTCCCGCGTGCGAAAGGCTATTCATAGAAATTCAAACTGAACACCTCGCTACTATGGTAATGACGGTAACACTCGGCTAATAAATGCCGGGTTGCGCTTTATTGTCACTGGAACAATGGCATGAAAGTTATAATGCGCGCGGGGACATGCAACACCTGTCTCTAATTGCATCGGGCGTCTCCGCCAAGAAAAATGTAGCTCGGTCTCCTGGCACTTGCTCTCGATGACTTGAACCTGTCATTCCTTCACGAGTCACAATCGCGAAAAATAATTCAATTCCAAATACAATTTAATTTAATTTCTTAACTTCTGTAAGTGAAATATAAAGTTCCTAATCGAATATATCCCGGGGCAAAAATTAGTAGAAAGTTCTCAATTGCCGGCGCCAACAAAAACTTGCAACCCACACTTGGCTGAACAACAGTTACGCAATCGAAAGTAATTAGCAGAATGCGAAGTTCAGGGTGAAGTGTCGCGGTTCAAGGTGACCCGAGCATCGCAAGAGGGCGCAGATAAAAAAAGAGGACTCGGAACAATTGCCGAGTGGCAGACAATGGTTGGCATTTTCACACATATGTATGCACTCGCGGGACACCTTAGAAGAGATGGCATTCAGCTGGCCCATTCCACTTTTGTCCGCAGGCCTGTTCCAGTGCGCGGTGGAAGTAGTTCGCTAGTTGGTACCGTCGGGGCAGCTAATTATCTCTAATTGCGTCATCGCGTGATAAACTCCGGCTACAATGCGCGCCGATTCTAATTGGCCGGGGGATCGCTTTTACCGCCCCCGCCCGAAGCGGGTTAATCGTCACGGGAGCAGCCGGGAAAACAGGGCCGACGCAAAGTAAAGTGGAAAGCACACAATGAAAGAGAAGGAGGAAAATGGAAATGGCGCGGTGGGAGTAAAATTGAATGACTTTCTGGAATATCCATGCTGAGATCTGCCTTCAATAGGAATTCATTTTGTATTGCTTTCTCTGGGATTGTAGTGCGATTCCTCAGAATGAGAATTCAATGGGATCGTTTGCTTGTCATGACCTTTGTCGATCGAATTAATCCGACGTGCGCCATTGCTTCGCATCTATATCGCGCGTGTAAGACATTTAATGCGTGTGGTATTCTGTGAGTTCTACCTTTTTTATTACAATTTAATGTAATCTGAAGAAACTGTTGCCATGTGACGTCAATTAATTTCTTGCACAGCTCAAGAACACGCATGGTATCCAGAAGTCCAAGAACCAGGACGGACATTTGCCGAGGTTGAATACATTGATAGTGCGACTATCACAATTTTTCAGATCGAACAGGCTCGCCGGAGCAAATGACGAATGCCGATAGCGTGAAACTTGCCAAGGATGCGTGGAATGTGGGACAAGGAAAACGATGCGCCTTCGGCTGCGATGTGTTTTTTTACTTACAATGGGGAATCCGGCGGATAAAGTGAACCCAATATGTCGTCAAGTCTGGGATAAAAATAATAATCAATTATGAAGAAATCCCACTAATAAACAAGTTCCCGCAATTATTTGCCATCGTGCCCATTTCTTATAATTCCATGGTAATATTATATGTATACATATTCGCACTGTACAGCAAGAAATTGCCAGTTTACTGAATTAAGTTATCACCTCATCTGAATTAATAAAGGATTATCTTCGAATTTATCCCGATTTTAATCTTTTGAATTATTATTAAGAATATAAATTGGTACTAACAAATCTGTGTCACTGATTGCTAGACGGTAAGAAAAGCATTCCGAACGCACGTACTATTAATTAACGCATCTCGCGGTTTCAATCTCCACACGGCCGGGGAAATCCGACGGCATTACCGCTCCACATTTCTCCGGTGAAAAAAGCCAGGATGATATACGCCAGGTAAGAGACATGATTCACGCAAGATTTACGCAGGTCACTATAAAGCTGTCACACGTCACGGCAGAGGTGCAACGAGACAAGCTCTGTACGTGGGATGATGAAAATGTTCTGGCTGTGCAGGCGTTACGATCCGCACGGCATCGTCGGCTTATGCATTCATTAATTCACCTCCCCGTTGCGGGCGAAAGAAATTCTGAAGATATACGAGGGATCAGTGTGGTTGCGGGGGGTTGAATAGGCGTGCCAAGGCGTCTGTTAAGAATTCCACGAAGTAGAGCGCTTCACTCAATCTCAAATTTGTTGTCTTACTCATTTTGTGCAGAAAATTTATAAAATCTTATTCGTGAGGCGGAATAATAAACTTTGGACCACCGAATTTTTGTAGAATTTTAGTATCAATACTTCAATTATTGAATTATGAAGAATTCAGGCGAATTTTACCGATTTTTTTAAAGAAAATGACACCTCCCGAAACTCAAGCTTTCCAAGATCGAAACATTAAAAAATCACGATAAACCGGCTCTATGAGACTAATGGTAATATCGCGGAGAGATTAAATCGCCCCGATCCAAGTCTCCAGGACAGAGCCGATGCAGGAGTTCGTTCCAAGACAGACTCCGTATATTCATAAAGCCTAGCGCAGGGATCTCCATACATTTAGATGCAGATCGACACGCGCGCCCCCTGTGCCCCGAGATTAAAATTAAGTAACGGAGTCAGCCGAGCCCGTATAAATATTGAACGATACCAGCCCGGCCGCTATGTCATCTCGGTGGCATAGCAACCCTGCCTATGTGTTCGGCTATGTGGGACACATCCGAAAAATAGTGGACCCTTTCGGTCTAGCTGGCACTCGCACCCGCTCCCTCTTGACAAGAGCCTGGCTAATTAATGTATTGTTTCAGTGGTGGTATCTGCATCCACTGAATATGCAATGGGGCTGCTCTCCTCCCTTCATCGCCCATGCATGTCTAGTTGACTGTCCGACGACGAGAAAGCGCTAGCAGCCTCCAACGACCACCGACGACCAAATCTACCTTCGTGTTTGTTTAATGCGATTAGCAGAGTCGATTCCAACTTTTACTCCCAATTAGTTCGATAGTTAAGTGTTCGGTTGCTTGCTCTTCAATATTCTGCAATCGCCGTATTCAAATGTATGATGAAGTACATTAATATAGCAAGCCTCGCTCGCAACTTTCACCCGCAATTAGATCGATAGCGGATCCTTTGGTTAGATGTTCATTTAATGTAAAAAATCAAGATTTGTATTTTGGTAATGAGTGAGTTATGTTGAACGGCGGGTGACGTGCGAGCTCTAACTTTTCTAGCACAGCATCAGTAATGAATTAACGAAGATATAGGAAGGCATGGCGAGCCCGGCAGTTGCCAGGCTGGACAGCATTTCACGTAGTGGCATAATGTGATTTACAAGTTTACGGCTGCGCAAAGGTCAAAGGCTCTCCGGGCAGGTATCGTTAGCATACTCGCGCGATCTCATTCGCACCGGTTAACCTGGCGAACGAGCGCGTAACATTCCGTTTCACAAGCTCCCTCTTCTTTTACGAACAGTCCGCTGATCGATTGCAAGTAACCGTAGACGTGTCTCAAAATGTCCAGGAATTATCTTCCAACCCGAATGAAATAGAATAAACTGAACAATCTCAAAGGTAATCCAAGCAGAAAGTAGATTATTTGCCTGACATTGATTAATAAAAGGAGACAGTAAAGTAAGAAAAAGAGACAAAGTGTTCCATTGCAGGATTTATGAATCGCAAGAATATGCAATTCATTTTGTAACTGAAGACTTAATCACATTCGACTTTCCATTCAACTTTGTCCGCATACCAGAGCCCCACCACGCGTGCACGTGTGTCTAGTCAAAGGTTAGTCGAAACAATGTGCAACTGTGCGTTATCGGCGGCGATCGCATGTCCGGGACAGAAATTCCCTCGACTCATGGTAATACGACTTCCTCTCAACCGAGGACTTTAGAACTGCGCAATTTTTACTCACCATGTAGCTGAGCTAGTGACTGCAGTGTGCTGGCGTTGCAGTTTATGAATCCTGAAACAGAAACAGCGCTGGATTAAAAGATAAATTCCCAGGAGATTCGGCGCTGGCAAGTTTAAACACTTTAAACAAGCGGACTTTATCGCCGCGCTGATGAGTATTTAACGTTACTTATGGATGCCCACTTTCTCGGTGCACGTATGTGCGCGCTTGCCCAGTGAGAAAGTTCCTTGATTCGTGTGACTCGTTCGAAGTAATTAACATGTGTAAACCCCAAATTACCGAATGCGACATGGCATGAGGAATTAATCGATAAAGGAAATTATAGCAGAAAGTCTGTAATTAAATATAAATATTATCAGAAATGGACCACATTAAATATTAATAATGCTCATTTATTGCATTCCAACTATTTTTGGATTATTATTATTAATCTTCTTAACCACAATTGTCAACTATCTTTAACTTCTGACGTGAGTGTCATAAATATCAATACCAGAACATGTTTATTAATAGCCGCCACTCCATATTAATAATGGTCCGGGCAGATACGCATTAGTCAGATATCATGTATCGAAGAAAGCGAGCTGGACGAGCGAGAAACACATATCTTGACTCTATGTATTATCAAATGCAAGAATCAGACACTGGATACGATGGAAAGTGTACGGAGGTGGATGTAGCTCGCATTGAATCATTGGTTGTAATAATGGGGCTTGCGCGGCTACTCCTTCGGATTGATTAATCATATTCGCCGGAGCATTTATTCCAACGAATGCCTACTGCTTGTAATACAGCACTTCCACCGGCGTTTATCGTTTGTCAAAGCCGGTGGAAAAAGGATTCGACTGGTCGTCTGACAGTTTTGGACGCCAATGCCATCCAATGCGCCCTTTCATAACTGACAGTTGAGACAGAAGTCTTTACTCACTTGAGAATAAATTATATGTAAAATATTAATGGGTCTTTTATAAAACTCTGTTTATTCAGGAATAAATTAATAATACACTTTATATAAAATTCTAGCAGATCGTATTTAAAAATGTTTGTTAAGAAAGATCTTTATTTATTCTTTGCGTTGAAGCGACGTGCAAAGGGGATTAGTGCTTCTCGGTTCAACTTGGGAACAACGCTCCGGCTCGGACACGCGTCTTTAACATAGTGGTCCATGGATGCTAACAGAAGATTCCCATAGTAGGGACTAACCTCTGACCCCGCGACTCAACCCAGCACGAAAGATACTCGGCTTGCTGGTAAACATTGACATTTAGGAGTACTAAAGCCCCCGGAGAGCTCACGTCGCATCTCTAACTTTTTTATGGGACTTTTCGCTTTCTTAATGCAGCGAGTCACTCTGTCATGACGAGTATGAGGAAGTAGGAGTTTGTAATGCTTGATTGTGCTTTCTTGTCGACCGTCATAAAACCTTCTGACATGCACTTATGAGTTGAGTCGGTGAGAAACCATTGACATATCAGAAGGAGCCTCGGTAGAGTTTCGATAATTAAATCTTGGAACTAAAAATGAAATGCTCCAAAGACAATCAAATGAATTGTTAAAAACAATAATCCATTGTTGTTGAAAGAGTTCTCGGTTAAAATGAATCTTTTTGCATAAATCGCAGCCAAGCGCATTGCAGAAGCATAGTACAGATACAGTGCGAGACCTGTCTCGGTTATTGGTTTCTGGTTGGAGTCCGATTGGCGCCGATCAAGCGGCCTCTAGTGCACGGGGATATATCCTTAATTAGCGGTAGCGCGTGTTCGGCTTTTAATCAGCGAGGGTTCTTATGTTTGCGCGCCAGCGACAAGGCGAGTTCCTCTGCGGCCCATTCGAGTCCCGCGAATCCATTTCATCGCTCTCCTCGCAATCATTAGCCCTTTCGGTGCCAATCACCGCTCTAGACGGGTCGTTCGACTTACTCTTCCGTTGCGCCGGCTTTCCATACAGGTTGCTTTAAAAAGCCCCGTCGATCGATTCGTTCCAATAGAAATCTCCCTTTCCAGCAAATCTGCCCACAGGACTCAATTAAAAAATTGTCTATGAAAAGACGCACAACGAAATCATGAAAAATGTTTCACTGCCTTGAAAGTATCCGACGCACATTCAACTATTTCAGTGCATTTTAGAGTTGGCCTGTATATTAAGACCGAAGTAGAAAAATCGTGTTTGTCAGACACTTCCTTATTGCGATAAGTCGTCATGGCTGGCGCGTGTATGCATCATCAGAAAATCTGTCCAGTTGGGTGAGGCCGTTTAGTTCGTTTAAGGATTGCACAACCTCGGGAGAGTCTCTATCAATGCCTCCGGGCGGCTAGAATCTCACTAACCATCCATCTACAGGGTGAAACTGAAATCTACACTTATGCATATGTATCTCGTATTATTAAATCCGCCGAATTCCTATTTATCTCCATTTATTAGAAACAACTTCATCTCTAATGATGATCTTTAATATTAATCTCTCAATTACTTTTCCAATAATAAAGAAACCAACTCAATTGCCAAAACCTATTTTTTCCTTGAATTATTCAAGAGTGTTGGTGGATCAATGACGAACAGGATTATAGAAAATGATATTATTAATCTTAAAGCCAGCGTTATTTATGTACCTATGCATATATTTCCTGTTTGATTTAAGTAGCTTCAATTACTCGCGGTAGAAAATAGATTATCAAATCCGCGAATCTAGCCTTTTTCGGCGACCCTGTATGTATAACGATGTGCGCCTGCCAACCAATTCCATTAGTGGAAAACGATAGAAATCCCACCAACGGAGCTTTCTCCAAAAGGAGACACAGCGCAATAATGTGTGAAACCTTATGAATTAATTTTCCGACCAAGGTAGCGACCAGGTCGTACCTTAATTAGGCATGTGCCATCCTTTTAATCCTGGAGGAATGAGTTGAAATAACTGGAGGAAATACCTGCGCCTCCTGTCACCCTGTTGTGCACGTGCACGCACGATAATGTATCGGGCAATCTCGGCGAGCGTTGCGTCACGCGTCAATGAACTTTCAATTGCGTAAATTGATATGAGTCTTCGTCCGCCTAATTATCGGAGACGGTAAACTCTTGTGACGGAAAAGTGGCGGGCGACGTGACTCTCATTGTGAAATCATCCTCGGTGAAATGGCAGCTTGTGGCGGTAATTATATTGCAATCGGATCGGACTAATATGAAACTGGTTATAATTAAAGTAGCTTTAAAAATTCACGCGAATTATTTTCAGATCATTTATATTTGATGACTTTTCCGATTTACTTTAAAATGATTTCTTAAAATTATTGTTCCAGTTAACCAAAACGATTTTCATTTCATCTGGCGAAGAAAGCTGCAGAGGACGAAACGCGCATGGTCATTGCACTGACTTGCTTTATATCGGAACACTGCTCCGTTTTGAGCCACTGGTTTATTCTTCTTTCCCAGTTTCGGGGGGAAAAATAGAGCGAGCCATGGGTCCGTGACAGTCTGACTTCTTGCCTGGGGCCACGATTATGCGACAGAGGATTTCGAGAATACTTCCGTACACACTTTCTCTGGCGAAGCTACGAAAGTCTGTGAAGCACTTTATTTCGTCGTGTTTGCCAGTTGCCTCAAGCAATTTTATTAACTGAATAACATTAGAATACAAATTTAACAATAATTACCCATATTCACCAAAATACATTTCCGGCAACAATAAAATGTTGATAAAATTTCTATAAAATATTAAAACGATAAAATAGGAAGTGGAAGTTGCAGAAGTCAGGGAATTAATTTAACTATGCACCTGCCAGGTGAGTAGGAACTCCATTTAGTTACACATAGTCGATCAGTTTCAATTTCCCGACCACCAATCAAAGCAGTCGACCTGGTAATTGTCAGCAGATTGTATCCCATACTTGAGTGAAGTCCAAGTAGACGCCGACACGGTATTCGAACTTAAAGATCGAAAGGGGAGGGCGAGCAAGCGTTACGGTAGCGCCGGCATCGTGACTCGCTTTCTATCTCATAGATTTACTGGACCCTCGTGTCCTGACTCAGGAGTTAAGGCTCACTCACACATTTCCTTCAGATACTAATACTGTACTAACTCAAAATTAATACTTCCGTGCATCTTAGAACATTCAAATCGTCTTTTACCATTTCTAAATAGAAATATTAATTTGTTATTAGTCTTAAATTGAAAATAACCGATTTTCTAATGAAAATGTGGATTAAAATATATTATTGTCACGTGTGATTGGACCTTCAATAGGAACGGACTAATGGTTTTCCAAGATCACGTTCGTGAATCTTCTTTCCCGCTGCACAATCGCTCGAGCGATAAGGCTCGATCCACACAAAGTCAGATTGACATCCATAAAATCAATAACTGAGATTCAAACTATTACCTTTGCTACTTTCTTGAGAACTCAAGTATAACAGAAAAATAGAGTTAGAACTAGGCGATGTCAAGATTCGTTCCACGCTAGAAACATTGGATGCTTCTGAACACGTGTGGATCATCCATAAATTTAAGAGACGCAACGCTACTGGGTCGCGATCGCCAGATTCCCGAACGCGGAAGTTCCCCGCGACCAGGCCGCGTGGGAGAAGCGCATTCCGGTGGCTCCGCAAAAACAAGCAATGCTTCTTCTTGAGTTAGATACCCGAGCGGCTTCTATGCGCCTAATGGATTAAGTGCACTGTACCCGGCGAGAGTTTAGGAACGATAAATAGCTCCGCTTGCAAAAAGGAATGCAGATCGGAATCTCGGCTCTTGTGTAATACCGCACTCTTTCCTTAGACAAAATGTCTGGGGTATTTTAAAAAGTAATTAAGGTAATGTAAGATAAAACCTTTGGAGAACATTTAGTTTAAATATTGTGTTTCAAGAATTGCTGTAATTGAATCAAACACTTGGTGAACACAGTTTGTTATAAAACTAGTAAATTCAATTAACATAAAGAAATTCAAAAACAGATTTTTGCAAACCTTTTCTGGTGAAAATTAAATAATAAACACGCGTGCAATGCGAGTATTTGTTGAAGAACAATGTTTAAACTAGGACCATCTTTGCAGCAAGCACGAAGTGACCGTGTTATTGGCCTCCATTCGAAATAAACAAGTGTTATGAAACACAGCTGGAGCGTAATTGCGGTAATTACATCTGCAGACGGTTTAGGATCGACTGGCCCCATTTCTCCGGCGCGTGCTGACCATATCGCAACTATGTCAAGAAGAAACCAATTGTTATGCAGAAGTAGGAACAGATTGGCGTCGCCTAGGCCTTGTACACACTGCCTAGTTATCCTGCAATTATTAGCCTCGCACTCTCGTCGCCCATAGGGCCTTTCTGCGTGCTGGAATCGCGTTGATTCGAACTCAATTTTTCAACTGTGGATTGCAATTATTGTTTTCTCGACCATAATTCCACATTTCGATTAAAATTTCGCTGTCAAACTCGAAAAATACATTGTCCAATAACATTTTGTATTATTGTTTACGTTAAATTTTGGTGAAATATTTTGATAAAAATAAATTGTAGTAACTATATTATCAGAAATTCCAGTCTGCGGCTAAAAAGGTGCATGCAAGAAATACACGACGGTGAAAGTATTAAATTAGTTGTATTTTACAACTTTTCAATGAAAGTTCGCGCACGTATCAACTCAGCACGTGGTCATTATTCATGTAAAACGAAGCCGCATGGCACTCCGTTTATTCAAAAGAGAAGAAACCCTGCCATCACAGCGCTTGAAATCGGCGAGTAATCAAATGATTTGCATGCTTCTCTCCATGGCTCCGATGCAGCCGAGAGCTGGCGTTTCAATGATATGCGACTATTATCTGAGGGCAGACTCGAACAATGACAGGCCTGATGTCTTCTTCGCCGGTGAAATTCGTTCCGCTTTTGAGCACGAGTGCACTGACAACACGTCGTGCTTAACCCCGCGACACCGGAAGGTCGATTTTAATCTCGAAAAGTTTACTGCACCGCTCGTTGCGAGCATTACAAGGCATCGCTTCATCTGGGAAGTCATTACAGTATGCTAGATTAACGTATGAACTGTTTAGTTTTGAAAGCCTCGTAATTCTGTCAGTTAATGACAGTAAATAACGGTTAGCTTTCTACTCCTTGGTTAAATGTCTCGACTATTGGATCGAAATGATAATTGTTAAAGATATGTTATAGATATATCATATTTTTGGAGGTTCTGTTATTTAATTCCACTGGTTATGTCCAAACATGTTATGCTTGTCGCAATATTCATCTCTTCCAAATAACTAAATCTTTTCTTTCATGTTTTTCTCTGGTGGAACTTCCTACATTATTATTGAGTCGAATATTGTATGCTTATCGGAGTGTTTATGATTTCTAAACAAATCAACCTTTCCTTGATGTTCTCCTCTTCCACATTGTCTATGATCAGAACCTAATTGTTGCATTAGTGGTAAATCCATGTTTAAACCGGCAACTTGTACCATCTACCAGAGCAAGGGTCCTCCAGAATCCTTTGCATGCTCGCACGATCTATCGTGCAGGATCTTTCATCCTGTCGATTCCCGTGCCCTCGGATCAGAAGACCTAGCGGTACACCGGGGAGATCGTACACGGCGCTAACAGCCAACATCTTCTCGTCCATCGTCTGACTTTTCATGTCGACCATCAGCGGGAATGAGCCGCGGCTTCTTCGAGAGATACGTGCACATAACCTTCGAGACGAAAGGTACTTGCACGCAACCTTCCTGCGGCCTGCGGGTGTCTGCCTAACAGGCAGGTTCACTCCGCGAAGTCAAGTCACTTGAACTCGGGGCAGCCCAAGTCAAGTACTAACTTGCATTCGAGTAACTGTCATGGGATTCCCTCGCGCATATCTCGAAATCTTGGAGGAAAATATCCAAAGATCAAACGAGTTGGGAAATATCATAGTCGACAGCTGATGTCTCCTCGAGTTGTTAACTATTGTTTACGTATCGTTGTTTCGACAATTCAAGTCCCAAAAGGTCTGAAAGAGTCTTTTTCAGCGGCTTATACGAATTCCTGAATTCCTTGCGATCTGGAAATTCCAAGAGCGACTTCTAAGAACAATTACTTAGCGTCTGTTTACATCGGCGGACCGTGGGAAGTCGGTGGGAGCAATCTGGCTGGAATCAAAGCGCCGTGACCTTAATATCCCGCGAACCTCCGCGCTGTCACGACCCAGATAGCCGCGTTCCATTTTCGGTCGCCGGCTGAACACGAAGCGCGCTCCTTTATTTCCGCTGTGACGCAAGCGGCACTGCCGAGACATCGTTTCGGGAAGGTCATGTGTGGAGGTGGCACACGGTGAGAGTGAAGACTGCCATGCGAAGGGGGAAGAGTCCTCTGGCTTGGGAAGTTGCGAGAGAGAACGCTTCCCTGGAAATTCGTCGGCTCCGTAATACCAATGTCACCAGGCTAGCGTAATCTTTCGTCACAGCGAGTGAGAGAGATTCAACTTCCTTCCCATAGCAACTAACAGTTCTAACCGTGTAAAACAGCTGTATTCGACAAATCTACGAAAACTTGACACAGCGAGGTCTTAAATGTGTCGCAGAATCGGTCAACTCTGCCGAGACAAACTGTGTGTACCAGTGCACAGTGCACAAGCTCCAGAAATAAAAGCGACGCCTATTTTTGGCACGAGTAGGTGAACGGCTTGATTCCGCGTTCCATCTGTCGCCGGCGACGTTATTAAACTCATTTGGATCGAGGTTCCGCGGCTCAATTAAGGCCCTCTTGATGAAACGGGTTTCCTGGGCGGCGAGAGTGGTCAACAAGCCGCAGATGCAGCATACTGCACGGCCCTCGGACCACTTGAATTGCAGATGCCACCCGAGGGGCACACAACACTGCCCGAACGCGGCCCTTTCCCCGGAAATTCGCCTTTTCCCCCTCAGTCTGCCTGGCAGACTGTTAAGGCTTGACGTCCTGTCCTACTTGCGACTGATTAGGAAAAGCTGGGAAAAAAAAGCGAACGAAGACCCAAAATGGAATATTGCCGAATTCATAGCCAATTAACGATGAATAAATGAACGTCGTTTTCCCATAAAGTAAGCAAATGTTCAGTGGACCTCATCAATTACCCCAATAAAATGACAGCGCAAAATTCGCGCCCCAAACAACCTCGTTTTCCCATTTCTCCCGAAAATTCGGAAAGTCATTGCGTCCTTGAAAAAGAATATCTTGCGCACACATGTCCGCCGAATGAAGAATAGTCATAACTGCGGGGCAGCTGGTCTAAATCAAGCGTGAATTTTCAAAAGCTTTTTTTAGCTGGCAAACTATTAGCTCGGCGTGGAATTTTCTATGCTGTCGAGCAAGAGAGGCAAATTGACATACTACATATAATAGTGTGGGACGGGTCGCCGGCGTGCTGGGATCATTGATGGAAAGTCATTGAAAGCCAAAGGGCATGTCGTCTCGCGTCGAAATACTTCTATGTTTGGCACAGTGGGATCACTTGTGATAAATGATTCCGAATCATGGGGCTACCTCTTGACCTTCTGCATTCCCGTTTTCGATTCTACTTCATGTATCTGTCATCATTATGTTACAAATGACTCAACGTTACGGCCAATTTGTAACTATCAGTCCCAGGTTTCTGGTAGAACAACCTTTCCAGTTTTATAGTTGTATTAGTGAAATAGCGAATTTTTCTATAACTCAACTATACTTTATAGATATTTAAGAAATTCCTTTAAAGCCGACATTTTTCCTTCTCACCAGAGGTGTGCAAGGTTCCCTGATCAAAAATCAGCGTTAACGAGGATTGTTGCGGAGGAAAGTTAACCTTTCGCGGTCCGCACTCATCGTTGACATTTAAATACGAACACCTCACCTTATCGCGGCGACACGATGGCTACCTTCGTCATAATAAAAGTGTTCCGCATTGTGAAGCGGACAATTCCAATCATCTCCCATTAACGATCGATTTAGATTCGCAGATTCCAGGCACGTAAGACTGTTTATTGGAGCATTCATCGTGAATCGTCGCGACACCTCGAGCTCGAGCAACCCCAATCGAGTCCAACCCTCCTTTCGTTCGATAGCTCGCTTCCTCCACGGCAATCAACTCGACAGGCTACATTGGCGGCTGCGTTTCAATGGACTTGCCGGTAGTCTTTTGCGAGTGTAGCAAGCGAAATGTCAGCCAGACAAACGAAGGCCGAGAGACATGTGCTTGAAAAGCGTGGAAGCCGGCGAAGAGCAGATGCTAGTTCCCCGCGGCAGATATAGCCGCGGCCGCTGCTGCTATCTCTTCTAGCTATCATCCAAGCTCTCTCGGCGAATCATCAGCAATTCCGCGAGCGTATGCCACCGCAAACCTATTATCCTCCGCGGCCTCTCTTTCTTTCCCTCGAGACGCCGTCTTCTCTTTCCCCGACACGCCAATTTGTCTCGATGCGATGGCGGCAGGCAAACGGCGCCAGGCGTCTTTCGTTTTATTAACACTTAATCGGACGCACCTCTCGAAATTAAAGGTTTCGTATTATGGAATTTTTCGGATTGTACTAAGCCATGAGCTGTTGGGTTCGGATTAATCGAGTTGCTCGAATTGCGAACAAACATCAGATATACCTGTGGGGTCTACTTACGAACGCGTCAGACTTACGGGCCTTGCCATCGTCGCGTTTTATGTATTCATTGCGGAGACGAGTGAAATACATTTCCAAGATAGTTACCTGGAACAAAATGGAGAAAAGATTGTTTAGACAAATTCCGAACAAATATAACTTTAAATCTAACTTACATTTAACACATAATTCGTAAACTATTCATTCACTGACCCCAACAGTTGGAAGATCTGAACCCAACAGTTGCAAGGCTGTGAAATGCCAGGACAATTAAATCCCAAGGAACAAGTAGAAATGAAACTAATACAACGCTCCCAAACGTAACAGCTGTCGCAGGGCTCGGCGGAGTAGATAAAACTTTGCCGCTGGCGAAGGTCGGGCGTCTTGTTACGCGCGTTACATACCTCCGCGCCTACTTACATACCTCGCTTACACACGCGCGTGTATGGCAAGCTGGTGTAACGACACGAAGGCACGCATTCCGGTGGACCTTGTAATAGTTGCATCGCGCCGCTTTGCCAGTCATTACTCTCACTCGCTCTCTCGCCAGCCGAGGATCCGCGTCGGCGAATTTAATTAATGATGAAACGCGCATTTCATTAAGGCACATTGTCTCCCGCCGACACGTTTCTCGTCCTCGTCCTGGCAACTTTCTTGCGGGGCAACTGCCAAGCGCGAGCGAAAACCAGCTCTTCGATTGTACGATCGTTTGGGGATTCGTTGGGAGCATTTGGGGTATTTCTATTTATTAGTGTAATAATAAAACTTGTAGAAATGACGAATTTTAAATTGTAGAGTCTCTTAGGTGAACTTAAACCGCAGAGTTTCCATGTGGAGACTTTTATTAAGTTTTGTTGAAGGAATAATTTTGTAATTACAATCGGTGATAAGTGGTAATAACTGGTATTTTTTGAAACATTGAATTTTACGATTAGCCAGTTTTAGTTTACTTTAACAATTTACTTCGAGTAGCGTTCAAATTTCGTGGAACTTCTTTACATTAGCATCGATTTCAAACGAGTCGATACACCTCGCCTGGGGTATTAAGTATCCGGGCATCGTTGACGCGAGGTACACGCTTCCAGAGAAAGTGTTAGATAACCGCCAGCATTCGGAATGTGGCCCACAACCGAAAGTGACCTTATTTTTCCCCCACCCGTTCAAAAGCCTTCCTCGCCCAGCCACGCCGCTGTCAACATCCCGAAACGGAGCAACTTTATCTTATTCGATCGAAAAGCAAACGTACACGAAACGAAATTAAAAAACCTGCGAGTCTAATCAAGCATAACAGAATATTTCGAGAGTGAATCTATTCCGACGAAAGAGTCGCCGTCGAGGGCGAAAGAGAGTCAGAAACAAGAGATCGATGCGGCTCACGATCAGCTAGCAGAGTCATCGGGAATGAAAAGTCCCTCGGATTAGAATGCGCCGCACGAAATCTCGGGGAGCGTCGATTGTGCAAGGCGAGAGAGAGAGAGAGAGAGAGAAAGAGAGAGAGAGGGGGGAATTAATATTCATAGGACGAGATCTGGCCAATTAACTGTTACTGATCTCAGATGGTTAGTCAGGCTCTCCCGCGAGAGTTCTCCGGCCCGGGGATGTTTATGCAAACATAGATTTTCATTTATCTATCACGGATTCCTCTCCAGGGGTTCGAGTGGATCTAATTTTTCAGTGGTCGCCGATGCTTTTACTCCCATCTGTGTATTGCCACAGACTCGCAGCTCCGTTCTAATACTCCTAAACTAAACTAAGAACTGTGGAGTCATCCTTTCCCGTTTTGAAATCAGAGAACCAGTTTTCCCTCTTTCTTTACACATTACTACCATGTGAAAAGCTTCCACGTCACGTAGTACTAAATTCCACGATTCTCTAGTTACTGCGCCCGAACAATCAAGAACTCAAGTACGAAGTCTGCCCTATTTGCAGAATTGCAGTCTAAGGTCCCCGAGAAAAAGCGGGGGCCGTTTGCCACGCAACTGATACTACAGAGAGAAAGAAAGAAGGAAAGAGAGTGAGCGGAGCCTATTCAATTAGGAGCTGCCGGCACCAGTGACATAACGCGAGCGATGATACGGATGCGCATATTAACCCATTTAGTCGCCGGTTACATATGGACAATGCATGATACATGTTGCGCAGCCAATTTCCAGCCATTCAGATGCACGCGGAAGAGCGCAGAAGAGCCAGAAGAATAAGAACTTGCCAGACGGAGCAGCGGTGCGCGCGGGTTGATGCCGGCATAGATATCGAACAACGCCCGGCGTTGAATAACTCTCATTAATTATAAAGGACACGCCGGCTGTAAATAATAGATTTGCGGAACTGACGCGCGGTGCGGCTGATCCCGCCACTTCTCGGCGTATTGTGCTTTAGGACACTTTTACGATTACCTAACCGGAGGAGCTCCGGCGACTCGGTACACTGGCCTGGCAGGGTATTATTAGTGCTGGTATTATTAGTTCGCTGCGGGAAACGGAAAGAAAGGGTTAACTAGAAGATTCTGCAAAACGGATTTATGGTTGGCTAAGAAGATGGAAAAACTAAGGTAATAAGAAACAGGATCATTGTTAAGTTATGAGCTTTCTAAAACAAAATGAAAGAATAAAAAGTAACAGGATTTTATCGAGAATTGTAATTTATAATGTTTTTGGAGTATTTTAATGATTCGAGAACAGTCAGTCGGTTCGCACTATTCCCCAGTAAGCTCGTTTCCCCATTAAGCACTATTCCCCACGGCTCGTAATAGAATTGTAAATAATTGCTGGTAGCGGCGGAAGTCCGGCCGGCCCACCCACAGTGCGAGTGTCCACGAAAAATGTCATAAACCGTTGCAGCCAGCCAGGCGAATAGAGAACTTATTCGTTGCGGCGGGGAAAAGTTTTCAATTTACGAGAAAACCGGAGGGGACACCGGCCGAGGACAATAAGCGAGGAAAGTTCAGGGATTAATTTTGTGCTCGACTCGGTAATGAAAGAGCGCGGCAGCTTTTTCCCGGGACTGCGCCCGTGCAGTTACAGGGCGACACCCAATAAATACTCCTATCAATAACGATCGGATTTACAAGTGTCATCCTGAATTCAAGCCTTTAACAAGTTTCGTCTGATTTGCATAAACGAATTAACAGTATATCCTGTGTACAGTTTGATTCACAACACATAAGCGCTAATTTTGAACTCCCAACTCTTCATTGGCAATTCAATCATTTGCAAAACTTCATAATTGCAAATAAATAAATAGAAAACTCGTTTGCTCTGTTTTAATTATTTTGTGATGGGTTGTAACAAACTTGGGCGAATTTACACAACGAATCAGTTGTTTTAATTACTGGCGCATATTGTGAATCGCCCTGTACAAACACGCCCAGGCGGCTTCCGTTTTTCGCGAAGGATGAACTCGCGCGCCAGAGGATACGGGCGTTCCTGGTCCATTAAGTCATTACGAGTTATTACTATCATTACCGCAGCATCGATAGAGATTGGATGATGAATCGAGCGAGGCTTCCTGGCGAGAAAGAGATCGAGATAACCCCGAGATAAGCGACTCGCTAGAATGCAGAACCGTCGCTCTACGCCGATAGAAGAAAGTTCCTCCGCGGCGTTTCTTCGGGGACGCTTCACTGATTACGGTGCGTGACGTTGGGAGATTGTACAATGGACCTTTTGCCGTCGTTCCCGGTTTTTACTGTCACTTTCTAGGGACACTGAGCTCGACACGCCCATCCGGTCAGCGTCTTTGCTCGCGTTCCTGTTCTCGCGTTTGACAAACAACTGTTACATTCGTTTGTTTAGCGAGCGAAAATCTTTGCACAGCTGGAAAAGTGAGTAAACCAATTTTGTACTGGAATTGTTTGGTACAAATACACAAGAAGAATTGCCTGTGCGATATGAACAGCTGAAGAAATTTTCTTCAGGAAATTTGTCATTCTGCAAAAATACATTTATCTTTCGAGAAAAGGTATTTCGTATTATGTAGTCTGAGAAGAATTCTTCAGGAATATTAACTTGAGTAACTTTTACTAAGTTTCGACGTTACGTAGGAAACATTTTAATCGCTCGAAATAAACCAATCCCGTCTGACTTTTACGAAATCTGTACCAGCTTCCTCTGCTTTCGTTTAATGCCAATCCCATATGAAAGTTGACCTTGACTGTTTCTTCTGAGCACTGGGAGGACGGGATTAGTCATAGCGCCGGTGGCACCGTTACTCTTGCACAAGCACTTTTCCAGGGTGTTTTTCACGCGGCGGCGCGGTGTTCCCGTAGCCGGCATGGGGGAATATGGTTAACCGCAGGTTAACTATGGTTAACTGCGTGATTCCTTTTACAAGGAGAGCGCACGAGTGGCGACGCGCCGTGTGCAATTCGTGTTTCACGAATCTCGAAAGTGGGTTTATTGTCGCAGCCAGCGATTTCTTCTTGCGCTGTCCTTTCGGTAAAAACGACGTATTCGATGTTTTATTAGCGCGTGTGTAAATCATTGCTTAGTTAATTTCTTCTTAATGCGAATTTCTTCGAGTTTTTAAAGATAGTGTTAGTCGATTTAATTAAGCTCTCATTTAAATTATTTACGATTCAAAATAGACTTTTAAATATTAAGTAGATATATTTTTACAGTAAAAGGAAGAAACTTTACATTTTCTATTAAATTTGCGACCCTAATAGTTTAAAGTATCTTCGGAATTCAGTCTAGAACTCGATTTTACTCCGAAATAACCGGAATACGCAAGAAGAGACTCTTTTTTCGCTGCTCGGCTCCCTTAAGTAGAGCGTAACGAAGGAACAATTGTAAGAGGCTACGAAAGTCTTTCTCGAGTAGGTGTGGTTCCTCCAGCGATTATGTTGTAAGAATTCCGGTGTGCTTGATCCAGTTAATCACTTTCATCGTACCACTAAAAGTACATCTATCGATGACTCTCGTAACAGGATGATGAATCGACCTCGAAAGGTCCGTGGACGTCATTAAAAGCCGAAGTAATTAATCTTAATGAAATCAAGATTAGCCGGGGTCTCCGACTCGTGAAAACGAAAACTATAAATCAAATACAACAACTTATTATAAAAAGTGAACGATTTAATCAGACTGTCTCGACTGAATGATTTATAGAAAATAACATTTCCTGTTTTACGGACGAACATTCTGAAACTCGGGTTCTCTAAAGATCGAAACGTTGATGCAAACTTTCGAGCCACCGTGTACGGAGGCGTCAGGTCGGCATTAAATCGACGATTTGCGTGACAAAGGCGTCTGCGTCGCCAAGGCACTCAGTATCCCCTAGAAAAGGGAACATCGAAAGGTGCACGCCTGGAAAGATACAGCTAAAATATCCTGCCAAACACTGTCTAAATATTGACAATCAAGGACTACTGGCGTAAATAAATTGATACCATTTACAATATTCTATTTCTGCGAATACAAATATAATTGTAAAAGATAAACAATTTGATCTCTGTGTTTTTGGACTTGTTAAACAATAATAACCTACAACTACGTTTTTTCATGTTATCGTTCATGTTAGGCTTTCATTTATAATGTTGCTGAACTAGTTAAATTGATATAAGTATCGATGATCACACACTAGAATCAGAGCAATGACGGAATTAATTCGTCGGAAAGACTGGGCAGGTAAACTTTTTTTTTTTTATTATTAAAGCCAGTGATTCGATAAGAATCAATCAGTCGGGCAGGTAAACTTGCAGGGAAAGCAAGCAAGACAATCCTTCCTACAAGGACACGTGTAAAAAGCAGACTAAGAGCACACAATTGCGCCCGAAGAAGACAAAATCGATAACGAAGGCAGCAAGAAAAGACGAAAAGGAGTGGGCAGGCGGGGAAAACGTGAGGTTAAGGAACGCGTAAAAGTGGAACGCGTAATCGTGCTCGGCAGGCGTGCTTGCGTGGTGTTATCGCTTTCAATATTTGCTCACGACTTGTCCTGAGGATCCTGCTTCTCCGTCGGCATTCAAGATCATTAACCTCGAAACGAGTCGATAATAGACCGGTCTAACTAACTTCCGCCAGGCACCAATCGCTCGGGGCTCCTTTTCAGAGAAACTCCTTGGCCTGCGCTGCTCGTAATATCCAAATCTAATAGTTTATAGTTCCACTCGAATGATTCAATTCGCATATCCAATTATACCACTATAATTAGTTACAGCTAGAAATAAACTCTAATGAATCTGCCGGGACTCAATTGAAGGTAGCGCGTGAGCCGAATTTAATTATTATATAGGGAAAATAGTATGCATCGATTCGTGGGAAACAAAAGTGGTGAAAATAATTAGTTATTATTAATTATTTACTATTGAATATTAAATACATACATATATTGATTCTTAGGAAATACAAGAGGTAAAACTAATTAAGTACTTTGTCTTCAGTGGTAGTGGTGTTCTTTTCCAGCCACTGGATTCGAGGTTTATCATTTCACCGGTAATAAAAGTAGTTGCAGCGATAAAAGATGGAGACGCAGAGAGAGCGGTAGAAAGAGATATCATATTCCGCGAGACTCTATCAACGACCGGTAGCAGCACTACATCTTGTTAACGTTTATGTTGCGGAGCAACACGCGTTAGCAGATATCGAGCGCTGCTTGTAAACTTTCCGTGAAACTAGAGCATCGCGATAAGTACTCTCTGCAATTCAATACTCCTCGGGGCGAAATCAGTTCGCATCGAGATGCAATCGCTACAATTGCGAATACACAGAATCGTTATTTCACTTTGGTAGTACCAGAAACTATACTCTTGATGGTACTAAATCAATCTTATATTAATTAATACATCATTTTTGAGTCAGTTTAACAATTTGCTTTACATTAAGAATGATATTATGATAGTTCCATGCCTGTCGCCTTATTTTTTCCAGCAGCAACACTCCAAAAAGAACCGAGAAACACGGCATAAAATCTGCTCTTCTCGGCGTCTCTCGACTCACATTTTCACAGTTGAAGGGGCCACGCTTCCTGCATTAATACAAGCCAGGGTGGAAAAGCCCGCAACATCTTTTTCATTTATTTGTGCTTTCAAAAAGTGACTGAAAAGACTAGTTCCCCATAGAGCGGCCAGCACAGTGCTTTTCTGCGAGCATGTCTCCGGTCGAGCAGTGCGCATACTTTTCTGTCTGCCTCTGTCTCCTTTTTTTCCACTGCCACTGTATTTCGTTTAAAGCGAATTGTCCGCTATTATATGTGCATCCTCCCTGCATTAAAGTGTGATGCTTGGAAGTTGGCGTGTGTGCATGCACGCGGGCGCATACGAGCGCCGACGCCGATAGCAGAATTCTCAGGTGCACACGCGTTTTCGCATTTCCCATTGTTCCCGTGACAATGAGCGCGCGCACCCCGGTGTATCAAAAATTATGAGATACACTCGTAATTATGCGAATACAGTTGCCAAGCGGTTGATTGCGCTTTCGCAGTTAACGCGCGACTACGATGTATTTTGGGCTATCAACATCGCTCGCGGCAATTGAACTTTGGGGTCATTTTATGCTGATCGAATATTTGAACCGCATTTTTAACGAAGGAAATCTGAAGACCTTATAATTATTAATTGATATTTTATTTTTTTGAATGTGATTAAGGCTGCAGAATTCTTGAAATTTCACGGTGTTTCCTGTTCACTGGTACGTATCGTAACTTAAATGTCCCCTGCGGAGAGAAGAACGGGTCTTTCCCACGGAAGCACGATCGATTATCAAAAGCCGGTCTCATCCTCGCTGCATTGCACCACACGGAGATCCGCGGCTGGTAAGAGCAATTTATAGCCGTTGCATAATCAACAATAGAGAGAAAGTGCGCCCGAAGAATGCTTGTCGGTTTGCTCGCCCGAATTCAGTGGCGACTGCGACGAGATGTTGCCGATTGAACTTTTTCACTTTCAGTTTTATTTAAAACTTAGTCTAACTCAAATACATATTGTTTTTGGGCTTCAAGTAAACTAATAGGCATTAATTAGGTTTTTGAGAGTACGATTTCAAAAATTCGTGTCGCAATCAAATTGTTGACAAACAATTCCTGGACCGAATTTTCACAGAACATGTTTTAATATTACAAATTAAACAATCACGAAATGCCATGATGCAAAAATGATAATTAAGATTTACTGTGAATGATGAAACATTTCCATCGGACGTCCTTATATTTTGGTATGCCTGGCTGCATTTCGAGAAATCGGAAGACACGTGCTTCCTCGAGCAAGGTGTACTTCACCTTGGCTAGAAAACAATAGCAGTGCGCTCGCGCGCTTCTATGTAAACACGCACACATGTATGAGCACGTGAACACACACATTTCGTGTAATTCAATTTCCTGCGCGGCTGCATTGTCCGAACGCGATTGCGCTTCGGGATCAACTCGGTTAAGCGGAAGTGTCGTATGAGCACGTGCTTCTAACCGTTAGCGCGCCGCCTGAATTATCTCACAATAGGCTTCCCACGTTTTACTCGGCGGCGACGAGCTCCTGGATCACCGCAGTTCTCTCTTTCCCTTTCCGCGAGTGAACAGTATTTCGTTGTATTCCAAGGTTGATTTGGATCGAATCAAACGAACCAAACTTCGCACAGAGTTTGGAAAAGATTATTGTCCAACAGTTTAACAGAATTTTAAATTTGTAATTCAATTCATTTAGCCCAAAGTACAAATGCCAAGATTTGAATCATGAAATTCAATTTGAAGCTTTTTAACTCAATTCAAAATCAATTCATATGTATATGCTTTATGGGCGAAACCGTTGAAAGTACAGTTGAGCTAAAAGTACAATTGTTCGGTTCAGTAAATTAAACACCGGATCAAGGTAGACGAGGCAAGGATTTCCTTGGGGCATTCCCTTTCCGCCTTTGCGTTAACCGGACGCCGCACGCACACGTGCTCGCAGAAATTCTCCGATTTCGCATAAGAGGCTCATTCCGTGGTATATGTATGTAGGTACGTGACACGATTCTAGGCTGGAGAAGGCGTATCGTCGTTACACGAGCGAACTCGCTACCATGGCGAAACCGGCGTATTGTGCACCGCCCGGATTGGGCTGATTACAAGAGCCGATGTAATCGATGCCGCTAATGAACTAATGCAAGTGCTCGCGCATCGACTCGACCCGATATTCTTTCGTAATCCGCGAAATGAAAGACGCATAACAATCACGGTCGCCACTCAACTATATTCACTGTAAAAAATGTTTGGGGACTACGATTCTACCACGTCAAAAGATTAAGCAGAAATATTTACTTCCGCATTAGCAGTTCATCCTGCCCCGCTACGCTTTCCCACTGACATCCGAGACGGACTTCCGCTAGTTCTGAAACTTAGTGACTCTGTGACTCTCGGGGAACTGTAAACCGAAATCTGACGTGAAATTTCCTGTTTGAACTTTGAATGTGTCGCCTACGGGATATAATTTCGCTTGTGATTGTTAACCAGAGGGAATTAGAGAAATTTAAAAAACATTAAGATTTATTCTTGATTCTTTACTAATTTCAGACTTGTAAAATCAATTTTTTTAGTTTTCCGCGTTATCGACTTCAAAGCCGTCAAGATTAATAGCAAAAGAATTAAGTGTACAATTTTGACCCAAGTGGTTGGAACCGGATACGCAAAAACTGACAGTGAAAGGTTTCCGAGTCAATAAAGTCGAAAATAGGATTCCGCCTCGGAATTTCGATGGGATTTATTCCAGTGGGCTTCGGGCGATATTGGTGCAGAGATTTAGGAAGCCGTGAAAAATGTATCAGAGCTAGAAGGGAGAGAAGACGACTCGGCTTTCATCTCGCCGCTAATACAATGGCAAACACACCCCCGCCGGATAACTTCCGGCCGGCAGCTGAAGCACCGAGGCCGCCCACGCCAGTCCCGTTACTCCATGGGGCACCATAGGCCCCGCAAGGCGCAAACGACCGCACGTCTCTATCACGTCCGAGCGGCGGAAAAGTGCTCGACGGGTCTCTGCCCTTGCGATTCAACGATCGTACGGCAATCAGCTGCGATCTACGCTCACCCGGTGTCTACGTTCCTGTCCAGCTCGCACCGATGCGGGTGCTCTTCGCACTCCGGACGCGGACGCCCGGGGGGGTTCGACTCTAAATTTAAACACACGGCCACTCGTCCATTTGTCATTAACGAATGCATCCGTATGTCTCCGGCGGACGTGCGTGGACGGTACACGTGCGGCGATCAGCTGGCCCGCATACGCACGCCCGCCGCCAACACGCTCGTTCACGGCTCCCACTTCTTATGTCTTGCCGAGGCACTGATACTTTATGGGAGTACGTACTGTCATTCAGTGGGTAGTGTTTACTCGATGGAAAATCCTCGAGAATTACATAGAAAGTAGCGCAAACGTAAATAGTTAAAATTGTCTGCTTATTTCATTTTCAGTTTAAATTATTCGTTATATGTATAAATTCTTGATTATTGAAATATGTTGTTTACTTACAAATGGGTCGCACGTATATATGAATATCATTATACATATATTTATTCCACTCCTAACCACTGACCAGTCGCTTTATAATTACCTGGAACAACAAAAAGATCACGTTATAACTAAAAGAAACGTGATTACAAATAATAATAATATGAACATATCAAGTTATAATTTTCTATAATACATTAAGATATAATATAATTGACACATTTTCAAAAATTTTCTTTGTAAAACTTCCTCAAATGATAATTGAACGCTCTATTGGTCGGAGAAATGTTATTAACACGCAGCCACTGTTTCCTGCGGCCTGAGCGAGACGGGCTCGTCGGTGTGCGACGCCGGTTTTCCTTGTCAGGCAAATTCAATCATGAAACAGTATGGAAATGAGGGCCAGCACGGATGGGGTCGAGAGCGGGGGTCTTCCGCGAAAGTCGAAAGGTTGGGAAACGCTCCGCTTTATCATTCAAGGCCCCCCTGCCTTCGGGTATAGCGGTGCAGGGTGGAAACGGGGCGGCGGCGGCGGCAGGGGGGCGGGGGGCACACGACATGTCTGTTTCGTTCGTTCCCGGTCGTATGCTGGTTCCGGACTGCATTTCAAATTAATCTATGGAAATTCGACAGCGGAAAGAGGCACGATGACACGAGTCCTGCCGGGGTCGCCGTTAACTCGTAAATTCACCGAGCGTACTTCATACTCGTTTCGCAAGAGGACTTTTTTACGACGCCTCCTTCGATTTCCAGGAGAAGACGTGGCTTAATGAAACTTGGAGAAATGTTTCTCGCATCAACGGCTTATGCGGTTCTCATTCCTATTTGATTAACGTTCAGTCATTTAAGTTTCAAGTCTAGTAATAATATTGTTGCGTCTTTTGAATCGGTTTGGAAGGTCGCAATCTAATTTCTCCAGGCCGAGTGAGACTGGAATCGAAGGCAAAACGGCGGTTACGAGTCACAGGCAAATGCAGAGTCTGACTCAGGACTTATTCTCGCCTGTGCGACTTTTGCTTCGACGTCATTTTCCGTGGCGACGAATCGCGGTAGGAAAAACCGGCGAAGGTGAAATTTGTAAATGGGGAAGTCAAGATTAGCTGACATCAGCCATAATAATTCTAAAAAGACACATTTCTTATCAAAACAATGTATGTACTGTTATGCGGCACAGATTCGAGTCGCAGGACTTTATTACTCAGCCCCCTTTAAAATGATCCCAACAAGACACTGGCCCAATTCCTCCATTTCCAGGACAAGAAAAAAGGAAATGCCGCTCGCACAATCCCCATTAAAATATTGCCACAAAGGAAGCCTCTGACGCAATGACTTCGCGCAAAAGAAAACATGGAACCTTGGCGAGTCTGTGCTATGTGGCACAGAAGCGGCGCTCGCCCTTACTCATCGCCCGTAAATCTAAAACGGAGCATTGACGCAGCGAGTGGCTCATCCCGTTTCGAGCCGCTGGAAAAGCAGGGGAGGCGCGCGCGCGCTCGGGCTAGCTGGCCAACCCAGAGAGCTAATATACGTCTCATTCCCCGGAGCAGCACCACACACACACACACACGCACACAGACACAGAGACGTGTCCGGCGTGACGTCAGCGGCCCTGTCCGCAATCGACCAGCGAAATGCTGCCGGGAGGATGTTCGTAACAGGTGACAGAAGCTGCGCGCCCGAGCGGCGATTGTGCAGCTCTCGGCCACCTCGCCGGCGAGTTGCGCTCTCTGCTTTATTGCAGACATTTGCGTCAGCCCTGTAATGGGATCGACGCGATAGCCAAGATGAACGAGTGATATTAATGGAAGTGCCGTTTCGCCGGGTGCGACCTGCACCCCGTTCGTCTGATTTATTTTACGTATTTGCTCGGCGAGGAACTTCCTACTCGTTTGCTCGTTGATTCTATTACTGGTACGTATCCTTTTATACCAATTCATTATATTTATTTATTGACTTTGTGAAGTGAAGCCTCGGTTTCTATATTTGATTGGTTAAATAAAATGAGTCACAAGTTCTAGCTAATTGCTTTAATTTGTATCAAGAATGCTATTTTGTAAAGCTATTGAGGAATAATAAATAATGTTTACAATAACAAAAATGCTGGTAAATAATAATTTAATAAATAAGGAAAGATTTATTTCTGGAATTAAAAACGGGACGGAATTTCCCAAGTTTAGAGTTGTTTAAATTATGAAATTTGTGGAAAGATAATTAATTTGTACTAATAAATGATTGCAGGGTCCTAAGTAACGTTTACAATATCAAGAAACCTGTCAACTAGTTGTTTAATACACAAAGATAAAGTCCTATACAAACAAGCTAGCACGGAATCTCCAAGATCGAGGAAAGGAAAAACGCAGCCACACCATGTAGCGGGGAGGCAAAACAAAAAGCGATATCGTGGCAGGCCTATCAGGGATCTTATCGCGCACGATAGCAGCAGAGGAGATAAGGGAGGATCAACATTGAGCTACGAGGCAATCTCGAGCGAGATTTTCGTCGGCCGACTATGATTTCCCCGAGCTGGCTTTAGCACGGCATTACGAAACGAACGCTCACAGCCGAATCTAGAAAGACAGGTTGCAGCCAAACCGTGGAATTTGTAGGCGGCATTTTATCTCACGTGAAGTTCGACGAATCAAACACAGCCGCCTATACTACAATGCCCATTTCTGGAGGTAAAGTGCAGAGACTTGTCATCGGTGTTTAGTATTAGGTGTAGAATGAATTGCACGACTGTTACACGGCAAAATAAACGCTGTTTTTAACATTTTTCTTGCGAGGATCAACATCAACAAACTTTTAGAAGTTAACAGTAACACGGAAAGAACAGTAAATGTCGAATTGGTGCAAGCCAGGGGAAGCAATAAATTAGAGGTAAACCCACGAGTCAGATAAATCCCAGCGGAGGCCTTTCCCCCAAGCAATACTTCGTCCAGCCTTCAAGGAAAATTCGATCTCACCGTGCAGGATAGCTCGTCCAGCCATAACCGAAATAACAAGTTTCTTGCTCTCCCACGGACCAAAAAAAAAACGTATCAAAACTTGAGGAAAAGGGAGATAAAAGGTTTAGGGGCGAGGGTGGTGCGAAAAGAAGAACGGTCGGTGTATGTACGGCCCTAGCAATGTTGAGGGTGGCAGGAACTATGGGATCGATAGTTGAATGCCCTCCAGTTGACATGCGTAGCCCCTACCTGCTACTGCGATAACTCTTCCTTCTTTCCCCTTGCACCACCAACGCCCCCTGGCTCGCCCCGGACACCCCGGCTCCCCCCAACAACGCCAAGTGTACAGGGTGTCCCACTAATCGCGAGCCCGGAAAAATACCCGGCCCATTACTCTTCATTGGCTAAACAATAAGCGATGGTGCAATTAGGGCGAGTGTCGCTCGGCAAATATGTGGACCAAGGTCCCCGCCGCGCTGATGTAACCGCGGCTCTGTTATCAGATTCGTATTTGGAGTTGCACAATCGTGGACTCGATCCTGGATTTTTCATCATAATTTGTCAAGTTCTGAAGAATTCAAACACGTTTCAAATTTTATCTGATCAGACCAAACATTCTAATAATTTCCTATCAGCCACGAACGTAATTAAATAGAATTAAGTGGACCTCAACCTGGCCAACTCTTGACTAACTGTAATTAAAAGGAAACTCTGCAAAGCTCTTCGACAGTTGGGTTCGGAATCCGTCGACCATAGCCAGCCAGAGGAGCGTTCGTGCCCGACATATAAGACACCCTGTACGAAAACCTACCGGTTTTCCTTGACGGCGCTAGTCCCGTCTATCCCGAGGTCGCAATTAGAGAAAGAATAATTCGATAGCGGCTGCAATACGTCGTTACTATCGCGCTGAAAAGAAAAAGAGGGGCGACGGCGAGGGGCGGCGCGGACTCTGTCTCGAGTCAAGTCGCACTGACAAGCTTGGAAATTTCCGAGTGAGTCGAGATCCCGTACACCTCGCGCGCTACGATTTTACCTTGACTTTACCGTCGACGCTGTCTCAACGGGAGAGAGGACTCCGTACCGACGAGCGCGGCTAGCTCCTCTTCTCTCTTTCGCCCTTGGCGCTTCTCGGCCGCGCGCGTTTGTATTTGCGAGCTGCTGCGTGCTGCTGCGTGTACCGCTCTGTCTCTGCATGCGCAAGTGCACATTGCGTAATGCCCGGCTGAGCTGCTCTAATGCGTCTCGTGCGGGGTTACGGTGCCCTCGGGAAGTCCGCTTGAAATTCACCGAGCTATTTAAAGGTTTACCCTATATGTATTTATGGCGGTGCGGATTACCACACGCGGCGAGAGCCCAGAAAAAATTGGTAAACTTTTGTGTAATCATTTCTATTGTATTCGTATTATGGATTCAATGATTTGACTCTGAGATAAATGGCTTTCAGCAGAAGACGAAGACTTGAAAAAAGTCGTAATATAGCAGATATTTCACATCAAATTTGTAAGGATTTTAAACCATTTTTTAATGCACCTTTTTGGGCTAACTGCAGCAAAAAGTTATTGATTAATGTCCTACGCTGGTCGAGCAGAGTATTAACTCCAACCGAAACCCGCATTGGTGAACTTGGCAAACAAGTGCGCAACACGACGACTCAGCTGTGACGGAACAATGTTGCGTTATGCAACAGTGCCGCGTTGCAAAATTCGATTCTGCGAAGGCAAGGCAGCTGATATTAGTATACCGTTATAAAGGCAGGAGGTTGAGTTGCAAGAGTGCGGTTTCAATTCACAGGCGGCTCTCGCATAAACACGATATCTTATGCAGTCATTGTTTGCTTCCGCTGTTTGCGAAAGCCGAGGGCACGGCTAGGCGACAACAAGGCCTTGCTTCCTATTATTCCAATAAACAGGCCTCCTATTTGTTAGCTGCGCATCGCTGCTATAGAGTAATTATGGCTGACCATGGGACTTCTGTTCGGGCACGTAGACTACGCCACTTGTCGACTACTTCAACTTTCGAACTTTAAACCCGAAATTGATTCTACTTGGAAAACAATGTTTCTTTAATATTGTTGGGGAAAACAAAGGGAAAAATAATGAGCAAAATGATCGCATTCTAACACATACTATATGACAGATTAGTCATCGGCTTGGCAGTAATTCGCAAAGCTGCCAAAATGAATTTCTGCATTTTATTAATGTCATCCTGTCGTCACTCGTGCTTCGTCTTGACGTGAAGCACCGTCACAGAAAATAACCACGCTCTCGGCCCGCGTGTCTAATAAAAGTTCGATCCAAGCGATGCTTTCGCATTAAACCCTCTTTCATTTCGAGCTACCTTTCCAAGGCATACCTGTTTTTTACGGCCGGCGTGGAATTTCCCGCTCTTCCCTTGCCGCTATAAATTCAGTCCTTAACGTATTCGCTAGGCTGTGGACTCGAGTGGTGATTTGAAACTTGGCGTGACGAAATCCACGTGCAAATCGCCAGAAAGACGAGCAATCGAGTCTGCGAAAATTAGTCTCATTCGATTCCCTGAATATACTCGAGGTACGATCGATTTTAATAAAAACGAAGTCATCGTGAACTGAATGACTCTGCAAGTGAGGGAAGACCTTAATTCTTCTAAGTAGACGAGCGTTTACGAGCATCTTCCGGCGAAGTCGATTGGTCTCGCGAAGCCGTATTTTCACGACATCAGCGATAATGCAAATTCAATTATTACAGAATAATTAAACCAAATGTCAATTAATGGATCAGTATTGAATACAGGTTAAGAGTGCTGTTCAAGCCATGACTTGACTGCTAATGAATAACACAGACCTGACACACAGTGTCCATTGCTTATCAATTACATCTGTATCAATCATTTGGCAACGCATCTATAATGCTCCAAGTATAACAAAATAAAGATCGATCCGCTCAAATTAGAAAGTTGCGAAAGTCGCGGTGGCGCAGGTGAGAATTAAAAAGGCAGTGTCTCAAACTGCTGGCAAACCGACACTGTCACGCAGCGCTGTGGCAAATAGCGGCGAGTGGGGGCGGAGGAAAGAAATAAAACTAGCACGCGGTGCAATCGATTGTGACACTCGAGATTTAGGTAACTTTCCTGTCACAGTGCGATGAGAGCCGCCTTTTACGTTTTTCTAGAGCGAGACGGTGAAATCGGAGGAGGGGAAAGGCGGACATTGTTTTCTCTGGGAATCGAAAGCCGCGACTTATCCGTGCCAATTTATTGCCGAAATATCGCCAATTTGGTAAATCCTTATTCAACCTCTTTGAACCAACCATTAATTAAAAATCACAATTCAACGACGTGCTAATAAAGTTTGTCAATTATGTCATTTCGCCAACTTTCGAACAGTTTCTCTTTTTAAATGTTCTATTATACCAATTCAAAACAAATCTAATTTAAATTCTAAACGCCTTCAACTAAATCGTTAATCTTATCAACGCAGTAATGAACCACTTTAAACAACGTGGAAATCGCGCCCGGTAGAAATTAATTGCTCGTCATGGAATTAAGCTGTAACTTCTAATCACGCTGGATCTGGAAACTTTACGATGTCTCGGTCATCAACTTGGATGATGATAGCGAGGCAGAAACATATTAGAGATAATTTCATTTTAATCGAATGTAAATCATCAGAATTACTTAATTAACTACGCCCTTGTGGAATAACTTGTAAGATTAAAACAGAGTGTATGCGTCGTAATGATCAATGAATTACTTAAGAGATCGATAGAAGTCATCGTCTATGTTTCACTGCCAGTATTTTATTAACCTCATAATAATAAACCTTTTAATTAGAAAAACTGTTATCATAGTTATATCTCTATTGTGTAATTAAAATCATTCAGAGAAAATCATTTTCCAAACCCAACAATTCCCAATTTATTTCATAGAGCAATGAACTTGAGTATTTCCGAAAAATGTAGCCAAAGTCTTATCACAGTTGTATTATTATAGTACTACTAGACTAGAGTGATTTGGGGCAGAGCACTTCCCAAACCGAAGATATCCCATGACCCAATGTCTTATCCCAACACCGTTCCCCAAGTGCTAACCCAAGTGCGTCGGACTCTCGGGCGAAGCGGAGCCAAGAAAAGTGTGCGGACACTTAGGCCGGCGATAGCCTGCTACTTTCTACTTTTATCGCACTTTGTACCTCGAAGAAACTAGCGTAGCGCCAGACAAGTGCTGGTCGGGAATGAAATCGATATCTTATCGGGGGCCTCCGCGGTGATAACGTGTCCGGCGACCTCGTTGAAAGTCGTCCATTTCACTAGCGCGACAACAAGAGCAATCCTAGGATTGAACTCGTTTCATAAGATCGTAGCTACACACACTGCAGACCGCAATTCCAGTGTGTGTGTGTGTGCGTATGTGAATGTTTGCACACACACCGATGGTGCTGAGATATCTCCGTGTGAGTGAACCGTGGTCGATTTACAATCTCACCTTCGGGGAAACCGACAAGAGCGAAGTAACCCGTGAAAAATTCCACTTTCAACGGAATAGTTGATAGCAATCATCATGTTTGTATTTAACATTGAATTAAAAGTTAAGTGCGATTTTTTAATTTACTGAAAAGGTTTTCATGGGATTTGTTCCGGTTACAAAGTAGGGAGCACTGGAATAATTTACCGGGATAATTTCGTTGCAACATTAATCTAGTGTCAGCGATCAATGACTAATGAAAAATCGATCAGCCTCGTCGAGGGGAAGCGACGAAATTAAAAAACTCTTATCGGAACTCGCTGCGGAATTCCGTGAGATTAATGAGCGACGGGATCAGGATAGAGGAGCGAAACCCGGGGACGAGATTCAACAGTGAGGATGTGGAGTTTCGTTAGAAAAGAGACGTGAGAAGGAGGTGGCGCTAGCGGTGTAATGGACCGCGCCATTATGTAGATATCAGGGCTCCTTTGTGATGGGACGCTTATCTTACAAAAGGAACGTAATTCCTTCGTGCCAGCGGCACATCGATATTAGCCTGCCGGCTTTCTTATCGCCCGAATGCTCAGCCTCGGAGACGCACGAGCGCCGCGAATTTCCGCCTTTCAGAGATAAAAGTGCGGATTGTCACGGCGAAGCCTTGCGTCACTGCCATTAAGCGATGCTTTTGTCAAAAAGGAATTGGCCGCTTTGTGCGCCGCCCGTGAGACGGTCTCGCGTCTCTACAACGTCGCAGTTAAATCAGGGTTTTTCTAAGACGATTAAACGCGACAGCTTTGCGACCCTCGCAAATACGTGCTGGTGGATGGAACCGGTTAGAAATACTCGGGGAAGCAGCAGTCGTTAATGTATATCTTATTTTCGATAATGCTTTCTAAATTCCAAGTCATTTTCAGACTAATTTTTAATGTCCAACGCAGAAGGAGCTCGTCAAGGTAATACTTGCAGATTCAGTCGTTCAGCTCTCACAGGTTCTTTTCTGGAAAGTATTTCTCAATCAAGAACTGTCGCGACGGTAAATCCGCTCGCAAACCGGATTAGAAATTGCAGGAACGTAATCTGACTGAAAATGATGAATTAAAGGCCGTTTTATAATAAGCAAAGGACATCATATAGGATTTGCTGTTTGGCACATCTACTAGTTTCGCAGACCGACAAGAAGGTTGCATGCGATCGACGGAATATTGTTTGGAAGGCTAACGAATTTGTGTTTCGACAACAGCCGTCTGTCGCCGAGGGCTCGAAGATCGTATCGGCCCCGACTGGCGCGTTACTGCCGAAATTCACTAAATGCATCGGCTCACGGCCGTGCACCTACACGCGCACCATCCACATTGAATTGCGTTAGGTGAATTAATTGGCTCGTTAAGGGAACCGCGGCGTTTTGCTCCGCGACCGACGCTCCGGGCGATTCGATTTTGGCCTAAAATAATTGCGTTAACCATCGAAATTTCAGGGGAGCCGGCAGTAAAGGCATCAAGGAAGAAGCTGCGTCCGAGAAAAATCGAAAAATCTACGTTCCAGTTTTTGTTTGACACTAAAAGCCCCAACTAGTCCTAGGAAAGAAACCCGACAGTTCTATTTCAATAAAAGTCAGAAATTCCCACGACTAATTAAAAGTAATAATTTTTAAAAAAAACAAGCTTGGTAGTCCTAATGTTTATAAATATGCTTAGGTTCATATTACTTCCAAAAGATTACCCGATACTCACTATTAATGATCTCACGCGTTAGCCTCGTAGAGGGAAGAAAAAACTCCCGAAATTTGTCATACCCCCGCTATCTCGGATCTAATTAAGCAGGCCTCTTCCCTAATGGCACAATGCATCCCACGCGAAGCCACGGCGGTGGTACGGCGGGGGGTAAAAAGATGTGAGGGGGCTCGTTAAACGAGATGCGGTCAGATCTCGGTTCGAAATGTTGCAACGCCATGGCAACTTCTACGTCCGTCCCCTTTTCGAAAGTCGGTCTTCGCTGTTGCGGCAAAGATCCTTCCGTTAAGAAACACATCCGAAACAATAAAGCCTGAAGCAGATGCGCCACGATTAATCCTTTCAGTGTTCTGACCTCTTAAGCGTCTCTTGAGATTGTTCCTTATGTTGCAAACGCCCAGCAGGGTCGACCTCAATTTTAACCTCGAATTTCCACACTCTTTCACGCCTCTTGGCTGACAAACCAATTGGAAGATTTGGAATAGTTTTTGATATGTGCCAATAAATTCATAGGCCCACGTGTGCCAATATTTATTTAGCAAATGAACTTGAATGGAGAATGCATGTTGCAATAACATGCGGGACGCTTGGAGGGACTGACAAAGCATTGTTTTCCTAAGTATTTATTAATAATAAGTCTAGTAGCCGCCATTCACCGGCGCACGTGTCCTAAGTTACCCCTCGGCTTTCCAGGGTGTCGGAAGTAGGGAACACGGCAATCGATACACACTTTCAGGAGTAACCTTTGTATTCCACGTTACGGGATATAAAAGAAAAAAATGGATTAGAAAAGCAGTCCACCCTTCCCCCAAAGTAGTCCCCCCAAAAAGCCTGACAATGTCAATTTTAAAGGGTCTGCCATAATTTTCGATTTTCAATAAGTCGTGAAATTCGTCAGATACGCTTCCTTTCCGAATCAGATATTAAAGTTTAATCCCTCGCCAACATGATACTTAAATTGCCAATAGCGAAATTAGTGCAGGATTGATTGCCAGTCGAGGACAGAATTACCAGCCGGCAATTTGGCGAATCAGGAATTAATAATATCGAGTTCCCCGCCAGGATATTACTAGTGCGCTCACGTCGCGGCCCCATTTACGTCTCCACGGTGTTCCTTGCAGTGAGCGGCTCATGAATGGCAACGGGAATGACATTTTCAATTGTAGACGGTTCTCTCTTTCCCTCTCGTCGCTCGGGACACCCTTCAGTGGGCTCGAGCGGTGCGAAAGAGAAACACGTACCATTTCTGTCCGTCAAGCAAAGCAGCGCCATGCGAGAGCTTTGCCTCGGCGCTCTAACGACGCCGGGACGCTATCGATTATGCCGGAACGCCGCCGTCCTCTTTTCATTCTGGCACCGCACACGTGCTTGCGAGCCAGAAGCATCCGGCCGCCCTCGGTGTCGACACAACTAACGGCATATTTTTATGGTGTGCATTCTTTCCTGGGGAATTCAAAGCGACTTTGGAATCGGTGATCCGGAGTCGTCAGTCTCTCGTGTCGATGAAATTTTGGCGATTTTGATCCGAAAAATCGGGAAAATATGGTCCGGACGATATAATTACGGAGTTTTAGATCTATAACTGTCGAAATATAATGAGACTGAGATTCTACATAGAATTAGTGATTCAAAGACCGTTCGCCCATATTTTTGCGATTCTTTCCAGCACTAAATTGAATGCACCAATTAAATGACTGCCAATCGCGACTAAAACAATCATGTTCTATGCATGACATATTCGTCACTCGCCACTGGAGAATATAATCACTAATGACTCACCCGAGCCAGGAAGAAAGTCGCACTTCCCCTATATTCGACATCTGCCCGAGTGAAAAGGAAAGCTTATCGCAGCCGCTCCGCCGATGATTCCCATGCTCGACTAGCACGAGACTTCTCTCTGTCTCTCCCTCCCTCGCCGACCGATGTGTTCAGGTTCCTTCGCGTCAGGTTTCGTAAACACACTCGTGATAACACGAGGCATACATTTGATAATACGTTTCGACGTGTTTCTGGCGAGTTCAGCACACACGTTAATATCGGAACGAGGTGGAGGAAGAGGCAGTGAGAAGAAACGCGAGGCAGAGTGTAATGACGGTGCAGAAAGGCAACAGGAAGTCAGTCGAATGTCGCTGCTCGCGAAAATAGATGTATTTATTCTGCCGAAAGCACTCTGATTGAGGTAATCAGTGAAATCCGACGTGTGGGACGCGCAATTATTCGACAGAAAACACGAACGATTCTGCACTCTTGAATAACTAAAATAACAATTTATTAGCACGATAATTATTGTTAACGTTTTTCTAGCTGACATTGGAGCATCATCATTCAGAAATGCACCTGATTACATGGCAGAAAATATAAATGAAAAGCAACATAAAAACAGCCAGCGGATAATTCGGCCTGGCAAAAAGAGCGCACTCCACGATTCCCGTGTTAGACAGACAAACAATAGCGTCTATCACTGGCAATGGGGATCATGCAGGAAATAATGTAGGCATCGCAGCGCGACGCAAACCGCTTCCTTTGTTCTTGTCCCTGATTCGCTCAACTCTAACACACGACGGACTTCCTGGCTCTCTTTTTTCTCGTCCTCCGCTCGACGCCCGATATTACACGTATTCTTTTATCGACGACTTTATTGGAGAATTTCATTCGAATCAACCGTAATAAAGTCTGTCTCGCGTGCAATATCCCATCGATTATTATAGAATTGATTCTGGAATGGCAAAATTGGATTTTGGATTCTTCGGCGTTTTTGAACAAATTGGTGGATTCTTGATATTCGAAGGACAGGAATATTGCAGATTGATTAATAACGGGGGATATCCGACATACTGGCAAGCGGAACACCGATTCGCTGCATTTTCGACATAACGCACGCGAGCCGACTGATTCAGCGAGGCTTTTCGAAGCGCCCGAGGGCCTATTTATAAGCTGGTGCGAGTTACGTAATTACTTTGGCAGGAATAGAGGGTACAGCTGGATCTCCCCGGTTACTGAAATATCGCTCGCACATAGAGAGCCATTATTATTATGTCGGCAGAGCAGTCGTCCGCTCTCGGCCGCGTCGCGCCGTCAAATATAGGACACACTTTTTCGCCGTTCTAATTATCGGAGTTAGTTGAATGTTTGAACTTCCAAGGCGAAATGTGGTTTTTTTAATTCTCCAATTAACACTAATGGTCGTTCACTCTGTGGCGCGAATTGAAAATCAAATTCATTAACTGTTTTAGACATTTCGCCGCCGACGTGCGAGGTGGAAAAAGTGATAGTATTTTAAATGGGGCTTAACTCAAAGTCCAACGAAGTGTAATTAATGTGCGAATGAATAATTGCGACGGTAATTGCGAAATGTCTAGTTTGAATTAACAAAACCTAAAGGAATTTTTTAACTTATATACTTTTTAATTATTCGGTGAAATTCAAGCTTTTTCGATTGTTGCAAACATGTAATCCTCACTTTTACAATCCTCCGAGACTAAAGGTTCTAAAAACAATTGCGACCCGCGTGAAACTGTTCATCGCTCGCGTTTCCGGCGTCGCGAGACCGCCTGCTTGTAATTCCGGGTGGCGCGAACTCTGGGGATGAAAAGCCATTAGAAAGAAGCGTGAGTGCGCGCGCGCCGCACCGAAAACGAAGAAGCACGACGGGCGCGAAAAGAGTCTGCACACGAAAAGCGACCGCCCCACCAGCAGTCGAGAAGGTCGTCGACCCAAGGAGCGCCGGGGCGAGGCGGGTCGTCCAAATATTTTCAAATCGGAGCGAGCACAATTCCACGCGCTGGAGATGATGCTCCCTCGCTTCTCCGGAAGCTGCAGCGCACATTCAAGTGCGCTCCGCTCCAAAGAGCTTCACCCAACGGCAGCACGGGGAAAAGCGTGTTTCTGGATGCTCCCGACCACTTCTCATATCGACTTGATATTACGTTTTCGACCTTTGCTGATAATTAATGCGAAGTACGAGTCAAATCAAATTTGAACCTTCCAGTAGTTCACTTCGAGTACACATGTTTATGAAAAAGGTTCCCCCTCGAATTCGAAAAAATAATTAATGTCGAACAAAACCGAATAACTTCATAATTCTACTGTTTGTGTTGCGTAACAACAAAAGAAATATAGCCGAGTTTATGAAATCCACTAATTAAAAAATCGACAGAAATACATAGAGTTCTCCGAATCGTTTCTCAGCTCGGGCAGCAGCCCTTCGCATATTCAATCACCGAGCCCCGCCAGAGGCTCGCGATATCGAAATCGACTGGGTGGCAGCCGTTAGGAAGGGGTAAGTGTAAACCCGGAACGAAAGGCTGGTCCATGTAGTGTGCGACGGGGATCGAAGCGGCCAGGAGAGGAGAACACGAGAGGAGAGAGAGTGGGGGAATAGCGATTTTCCCGAGGGATAGAGCGCGGAGCTGGGCGGAAAGTTGCGCAGGTCAGGCCAGGTCAAGGCACTCCGTTGGAGCGGTGCTCGGCGAAACACCCTACTGCCGGCTGGCTGCGACGGGGTACGATTCCCTACAGGCCTACAGCATAGCCTCGAGCACGGCGCGGCGCCACTGCGCGCATGCGCCCGCCAGGAGCGAGTCATCAACAGAGCGTAGAACAGGTGCAACACACCTGACCTACCAGAGTGAACCTTTTAAACTTTAAAAGGCCTCCTTCCTCCTGCCCTTCCCCCTCGAACCCGTCGCATCCCGGCTCCATCCTTCTCGCTCTTCCCTTTTACTCAAGGATCCTGCCTCTCTTGGACCCTGCTCGGCTGAGCTCGGCATAACCCGCCAGACAATTGGGCAGGCGATCGCTCGCCCGGAATTCGCCCGATCCATGCTAGAACGAGCTCCTATTGTACCCAGCCATACCTCCGGATTCTAAGGAGCTTAATGCGGCAGGTTGATTTGTAGGGCGAATCGTGTGAACGCGAGCCTAACGCACGTCTTTCCAGCGGATTCTTATTGTTCGTTGGCCTCGCGATGGTTATGGGTAGAGTGTTGTGATGGAAATTTGGCTGATCTATCGCTTGTTTGCCGAAGTGGCAACAGCTGCGCGTGGAAATTGGATGAAAACAAGTGGGTGATCGATAACGAGGATACTTTTCACTGCGTTTCTCGATTTGACAAGTGTTCTTTTGCTCGAATTTCCGTTATTCTTTCGTTTGAGCGTTAATACTGTGAGAATTATGGGAACGGCCGAATATATTGGATTTTTCAACCCAGTAACTTCCGCGCATTTGATAATAAATAAAAGATATTAGGAGAATATCTCTATATGTCATTATTACTGCTATCCCTACACGGTGTTGAGTGTAGCAAGCTCGACGGCTTGGATTAATAAGTGTTCACGCATCAGTCAATCTCCTAGAGACCCCCTAGAATCTAGAAACAGGGGCTGTCCCACCGGGGAAACTGTTATTGAGGAGGTCTATTGGCCTGTCATTTTCCTTGACGGTGGCGCGTGTACAAACGGCGCGGTGCGGCGCGGCGTCGGGCGTTCCTGGTGAAGAGGAGAGACGGGATGGGGTAGCACGTGCCACCGGCGCAGGCGTCATCCTTTCGATTTACTTCCAGCGCAGCGGTGGCGGCCGCCCGGCATCGTGAGACGTCGATCGCGCGTTCGTTCACTCCCTCGCCCGTTCATACCTCGGCGTGCAAGCCCTTTCTGCTCACCGCAGCTTTTTTCCACGATCGAATCCCACCCGGCACTCCTCTCCCACCGCCGCACACCCCTGCCGCCCGTACCACTTTTACCAATCTTCCCCCTTGCGCTCGATTCCCCGCACTCTTTCTGCCCCCCCTTTTCCACGGGGTGTTCATTCATTACTGCGAACTGGAACTTCTAGGAGGAGGGGCAAAATAATTCGAACTTGGGAAATTGTTCATCTTAGTAGTTTAGGTATTTTCGGAACAAGAATTGTTCCTCTCGCGCCACTGGTTCGATTTATACACCTACTTTTTCAACGATTTCAAAAAATCCTTTTAAACTCAGGCTTTTTATTATGAAATTTCTTGCGAGAGCTATAAGTCGATTGTTCAAAAACGGAATTAAAAATCGTTTATGAGAGATTGATATGTTTGTGGGAGTAAGAGAACGAAATTTTATACAACTCGTAAAAATAAGCTACCCGCGAGGAATGAGATATTTCGAAGGAAGAAAAACGAGCTCGAAGCTCGAAGAAGAATAACGGCTTAAATCGCGCCGTGTCCGGAATCCCTGAGTAGATATACTGTCCCATCCGAAGGAAGACATCGTCGCGCATGGTTCGCCGTTCGCGGCGCGTCCCGATGATTCCTCTCGGTGAAATCGTTAATGCTAATGCGCGGATTGCAGGCACGGAGGAGCCTCTTAATTCCTCAGGAGGAAGTGTACCCTTCGAGGACAGGTTTTGCCGGCGCAGCCACCGCCAAATTTGTCGCGCGCGCGCGCGCGCCACCTGGCCTGTGCCGAAAGAGAAAGCAGCCGGGCGAATTAATCAGTTATTATCATAAATGACGATTGCGCGCGTCTAACCTGCGAGCCACTCCTTCCCCGAGCCCCTTTTTGTCGGCCTCCGATATCGCCGAGTGGACATGCACTGCCATTAACGCTCCGAAATTGTACACGAAAGACGATAAAGACGCCGACGCTTTTGTGGATGACGGCCATTACCGCCGAATCATTTTAGAAATCAGAAATATAAAAGAATAATTAACGATTTTTATTTAATAACAATCGGGCAGTCACTCGCTTCGTTGCAATGTAAGTCAATACATGGGAAGAAAATTAGGCTAAATTATGATGGAGCAATTTAAAATTCAGCTACAATATTGAATCATTCATTACCAATTCGATCAGCATGTCGGGAGTTAGTTTTAACGAAATGCAAATCCACCATCCGTCATACTTAATAATCAATATTCCCTCAAAAATGTATATTGATCCGGTCATGCCTCTTTCAAGATTCGTCGACTCATCGTGAAGTCGATAATATTGATTAATATTCATAACCGTAAACCAATCGCAGAATCCAAGACAATGTCCTCAAAACGCTTCAAAAATGGAATATCCGACTTATTTCCACCGAACTTCCCAATCGCTATTTTGCGCGGTCGCCAATACCCGAAACGCATTCGACAAATCAGACGCACAAACTGCACAAAGGCGAATCATCCAAGGTGTGTGTCACGTGCTCCGAATGCAGGTCCGGCAGTGCATATCGCAGTTGTGCGTCGTCACACGTTCTCGCCGAGGAAAAAAAGGCGACGGCAGCGAGCGCAATCACGTGGCAGACTCACACACGCCCGAGGAGAAAATATACCGAGCGAGCACGCGCCGCGAGCATCTCCGCTCTCGCCAATCCAAAAACAGCGAGGAGCCCTCGTCTCTCGCCCGTTGCGTCACTGGACTCACGCGAAGATCGCCGGCACAACGAAACTCGAGGGAAAAAGCTGCGAGGCTGCACGCACCTCGACAAAGTGAAAATCGCGCACCTGTGAAATCGCTCATACTTATACAAGTTGGTCAATTATAATTGGAAGAATTGCAAAAGTATAATTGGTTTATAAGTCTTTCATACGTCTTTCTACGTAAATGAAGAGTAGCGGGTTTAAATCAATGACACGTAAATGCCCGTGTCCTTGCACACAAGGTGATTTACTCGAATCAGCGTTAGTACGCGTAATTGGCGTATATTTCGTTCAAGTATAAAGTATTGTACATAAAATATACTATTAACACTGCTTGATTGTTTATGTCTATCAGTTTTCGGAGGAACATGTATGTAACTATATCCTGAGCGATGGCCGTATTTTACTCTACACGTGACCGTACGCTCGAAACGGAGCGTAGCGGCTGCTTAGTACGCGCGGCCACAGCGCAGTAAATACGGCGCAGTATTTGAAAAAAGTTACTTTCGTAACATCACACATAGCGCGTGCCTCGCGGAACGTGTTTATGAAACGGGAGCTGTATCGTGCCGGCACAGATAACTCCAGTTGAATGCTCCAAAATGTAGATTACGCCGGCACCGCCGGGAGGACTCGGTGCCAAGGACCCGACGCGACTGTCGCTTCCAATCTGCTCAAATGGACTTTTACCAGACAGTAATTAAAACATGCACCGCCGCCGTCGGGGATCGATTCCCTCGCTCATTAAAATCGAATCAACGTATTCCTTCAATAACAAGAGCGCTGGCTACTAATGACTGCGGTGCTGGCAGTCTTTGGTTTTCGGCGGATGGTGTAAACAAAAATAGAGACCTGCCAGGTCAGCTACCAAGTCATTGTTCTAATTGCTTGAATGGTGGATTGAAAATGACAGTTCCAGTTGCGGAGTTTATTCTACATTTTATATTATTTCCGATGTCGACTTATCTTTCGGGACTTGCTATGACACTGGGATTGAAACCAATAACTTTGGTCATAAAAGAATCGAAATGTAAGTCATTCAAGTACCTTTATTGAAGAAGGTGGTGGTCCACGGGTAGATATCGGCAGTGGACGGTGCCTCGGCCGGCGCTGCGCCGAAAGCACGAAACATCTTCCCTTGTAGTAATACTCTTCTCTCTCCTAGATCGAAACAAGCGTGGCTAAGCGCACGCACAGTTCACGGCCGCCTGACGACGACACACTCTCCTTCCGGTTCCTATCGCGCCAGAGCTCTCAGGCACCGGCGATTCAATCCTCGTGCACTTCTTCCCTCGTACTCACTCTCGCTCCCAGCGCGCACTTGAACCTCTCCTTCTTTCTCTCTCTCTCTCTCTCTCTCTATCTCTCTCTCTCTCTCCGTCTCTGTCTCACCTCGGCGGCTCTGTCTCGCTGGCTAGCGCACGAGGACGTGTGGCGCACGTGAACTTTACTCGGCGACACGCGATAGGAGCATCGGAAGTGCGGAGTCCGGGCGATACAACAACACGCACATGGGGCCAGCGGGCGCGGCAGTATGTAACAACACACTCATGTGTCTGACCGGCGCGACTCCTTTCTACCTGGCGAGCAGGACTCCGCTCGTCACGACAGCCGGTGCAGTCCAGGCCGCACCACCACTAGATATTCACCAGTCTCCGCTGGTCCCCTCGCGTTTCTCGCTCACTCTCTCTCTCTCTTTCTCTCTCTCTCGCTTCACGGAGCGCTGGCCGCTTGGAACTTTATTCCGAGGCGGCTCGCGACGGGTTCACGGCTCACCAAAAGTAGCCGGGGCGAGAGCGTAGCGGACGACGGCCACGCGGAATCTCCACGAAGGTTGAAGCACCGAGGAGAGCACGCTATACGTGCCGACGTCCGGAAGGGAGAGGCGGAAAGACAGAGTAGGAAGAGGTAGAAGAGATAGGCAGAGCGCAATCGAGGTTCTCGAGTGGCCGGAGTGCCGGGACTATCCGTCACGGCTGAGAACGCAAAAGGGTTTGTTGCCACCAGAACCCGCAGGAACGAGCGGAACCGCACAGCCAAGCAGTCGTCCTATAGATCGCACGTTCCCTCTCCCTGTCTCTCTCTTTCTCTCTCTCTCTCGCTCGTCTCTCGGATGCGCAGCACGTTGCTTTTCTTTCTGTTACACACGCATGGAGACACGGCACACTGACTCTCCCGGCCGCGAGGAAGCTGCCGGATTTCTTTAGCCCGCTCGTGTCGCTCGTGGAGAAGGCTCAGTATCACTCGGGGCCGCCCGGAATCGGAGTGACTCGGCGCGGACGACGGGCGAGCGGAGCGGCGGCAGGCAGGTCCGTGTTTGTTTTTTCGAGAAAGGCGTGGTTGCGCTTGCGAGCTCTGCTGGGACACAGAGACGTGGACCGATCCGCGCTACTCGAAGCTCGCTCAAGGAATGGCCGCTCCGCGATGGTCCCCGGCCCCCAGGCGTGGGAGGAAGCGGCCCGAGTGCTCCCGAGCGCTGGTGGGGGCCGAGCTATCGCCGATCCTCCAACGTGCGCCGTGACCTTTCCCTGTGTGGGTCTGCGCGCGGACCAACGCACACATACCGACCAGCCACCACCACTCCTCCCTCTCAGCTCTCACACACATCGAAACAGGCGCCGGGATACACCGGCTTGAGTGTGTCAGCCGCACACCAACGTCCTCCGCCACTCGCTCGCCCCACAGCCCGTCAATGTAGGAGTGTACGACGTGTAGGAGATAAGGGGAGTAAGCGAGGGTACATTCATGGGGGTTCGAGTACGAGGAGGTAGTTACCGAGGGGTTGTCCCGCCGGAGTGGTGTGTGTGGCCGGCGTAGTAGGTGAGTAGATGGCGAGGAGGGTGAAGTCACTGAATGACGGAGACGGAGGGAGAGCGAAGAAGACGAAGGTACTCGCGAGCAGATGGAGCGAGGGAGAAGCCGCTTCAACGAGCGAGGAGGCATAGAGATAGATCGCCGGCGAGAGAGAGGGACCGAGCGGACTTCGGAATGGAGTGACGAGGCAAGTCTAGGGCAAGCGGATAACGCTTGGGGAAGAGTGAGAGCTCGTTCAGAAGCGGAGAGAGAAGTGGATACACGTCGGAGTGGGGACACTCTACGAGCCAGGAGACATGAAACAGTAGCGTGTTTGACGCACCCTGCGCCCTTGCTATACCTCGTCGCTAGAGAATAAAAAAGTTTCGTGTACATTTTACTCGCGGTTTCTTATGACTCTCGTAGTACGTACCGAAAACATTTTCGAGCAACATACCACTGAGTTGTACTCGTAGAGTATGTAGCTGGATTTTATGATTCGTGTTCTTCCAAACCACTGCAAGCAGTTTAACTACAACTTTGTTTTAGTACTGATAGTTTCTTTATAAATTGAATACATCATTTTTCTAAGCTTTTTAAATAAAATATTATGCAAAGGTCAATTTACTATAAGAACTTGTCATCCAATCTGCACTGTTGGACCCTCAGGGGATCCCAAATGATTTGCAACTTGACTTGACATTATCATATTAAGTGACACATTCCTTCTACATTATGTGTTCAGCGTCTATTGTTCATTCTCTTCAATGTTTGAGTCCCCTTGGAGCGTCGTGGAAAATAAAAAGGATGCAGGACAAGTACGCTTATTAGAAGAGACGGGTTTAGCCGGTCGGAGATACAACACTGTCCTCGAGTGGTGGTCGACGTTCGTGGTTGCCATGGGGTTAAGGTGGGTTGCGTGTCACAGCGCCCGATCGAGGGGAGGAGGCGCTCCCGTAGATAAAAAAGAGAGAAGAGGCCGTTCCGTATGTGCGCATCGGTGCGCCAGAGTAAGAAAGATCTAGCGGACGCGAGCAAGTGTGACGGAGCTAAAAATGGGAATCTCCTCTGCACGCGTACACTGTGCGTGAAAAATGTACCCTGTACACTAGCGTCTCTTTTCGACACTCGCTGACAGAATATCGAATTACCACAAATGTCATTTGACAGGTTGAATATTTCATAAAATCAATACTACCCCAAATGCACTTTGGTAGATTCATTTAGAAGCTCGTAATATAAATCTTTTTCAGATAAGCTTTATGCAGGCAATTCACAAATTTTCAATAGTCATGGAATTGGGTATTTGAAAAGGAACGAATTCAAGTAAATAATTAGGACTTTGCTATATTGGCACCCAATTTGCTCGCAAGATAAATTGAGAATCGGATTAATAATCGGGAGTTTTTGTCAGCCGCTGTACGCAGTGCGCACATGTATGTGTATACACGAGCGTGCACTAAAAGAGATGAGACTGAGCGATCCCCAGTGGACGCTAAAACGTAGGCTCGCCCGGCACGGTCAGCATTGAAGCGCGCGATGACTCAAAAACGCGCGTGTGTGCAGCCCCCAACATAATATTGATAGCCGGCGCGCGTGTATACCTCGAGCAAAAAGTCTGCCCTGCCGCATACGCGGAGATTTAACACATGTGGACGCGTGTGCAGGCGCGATCTATCACCCCTCGATTTCTGGTTCCGATTCTCCACGCGACTTTAAATGCTCGCCAATTAAGCTGCCTCCTAGTTATCGGCGTGCGATCGCTGATGCCCTGACAAGCCTCGTTCCGCGTCATCCCTGCGATGGACCAGCTGTTCGCCTTTGTGAAACAGGCTTGCGCTACTGGCTCGCCTTTCGCGAATTATCCCCGACCTGGGGAACCTCCCGCTGCGACGGTAACATAATTTCCCTTGCTGGCCGATAGGCTTCATATGTTGTCTCGAATGCTCACACGGAACTTTATTAATAAATAAGAGTATTTAAAAAAGAAACTTGATGAATTAAATGTGGAAATGAAATTAAAATGGGCTAATCTACTGTTTTCAGATCTCGACTTTGACAAAATGAATCTAAACAGGGTTGGAAACAGCTGAAACTCGGTCTTCCAGGAATTAAAAAGCTAAATTCATTCTTCCCTGACGCTTCGAAATCCACGTTTCTACGTACTCTGTTACGCCAACGCGGAACTGGGCTCGCTCAATTGCAATTTCAGCGGCGAGACAACTCACCACGCCTTTACTTTATCATGAATTAAACATACACGCTCGCATTACAGGAGGCAGGCGGGCAGGTTAGCCCGGCAGTGCGGGCGCGCGCAACGCCGTCAGGGGAAACTTATTGAACAGCGCACAGGAGAAGACAGCCGGGCGCGTGGTTAATTCGCTCCTGATTCTCCCCAGGCCTGTCCCTTTGTCGGAGCGGCGCGTACACGCAAATGACACCGACAGGAATCCAGTGGCGGCTGCGTGTAAGGGCTATAAGGGAGGAACAATGCCACTGCGAAAGAATGAAAATTAAGTTTTCGCTGCCAGGCATACAGGAGGCGACCGAAACCCAAACCTATTAATCTCCCCCCAATGACAGGACTAATAGTCTCGAATAAAGCCTGATTTGATTTCGTTATTTCATTATGTCATTACTCGCCGAAATGTGTTCGTTGCGCTTTCATGTGAGTCGGTTATTTGCATTTATTATGTTATTATGTTAACTGATCGTAAATTTCAATGACATTTGTTAGTAATTTAATGTTTAATTATATATGATTCATTAAATGAAAACATTTTCACCTTTGAAAGGATCGGTTTTTCGATGGTTCTGACGGCGACGACAAACCTGACAATGCGCAGATGAGCCTTTCGACGTTCATACTAGTCGTCGTCGAGGAGGAATCTGATAATGCGCTCAAGGCTGTCTGCTTGCGAGGTACTACGTGTGCACGCGTTTCCTCGAACACGTGATACCGTGCGCTGCGGCACAGAATCACCGCTTTCAGAAAACAATGCCAATACACGGCACTGCCGATTTTTGCGTGTGAGTTCCAACCGGCGATACCTGATTCGAGCGGCACCCGGCGTGTTACACAAATCTCTTGTTCCAAAGAAACAATCAATTGGCAAGGATAAGCAAAATCCCGATCATAAATCAAAGCATTGTGCAATAAAAACAATTTTCAGGCTCAGCACTCGTGAAAGTGCAAAAACAGGAAAAAGCAAGAAAAGTGCAATTTTGGTAAATAGACATAAACGTTTTCTGCAATGCGAGTTCTTGGTAAATGTGATTCCCCGCCGCAACTATGAGGCAGCAAAAAAGCATGCTTATCTCCGTGTAAGTGTGAAGTGCCCGGGGGCTATGCGAGCCGATAACGATCGTTCGGCAAACACGTGTGGTCACATATTTTCCGTGAGGATTGCGTGACACACTCGTTATCCCAGTCATATGCGTCTCCGTGCGCAACTGACGCTTTCGCCTTAATCGAATTACTTCTCCCGGTTAGTTCGGGCACGCTGCTTTGATCAGATATGAAATCAGTACCACTACAGCACTGTCCCAGTTCCCCGTCGATATTGTCCTAATGAAGCATTCGGTACATGCATATGCCTTGCATTCGAACTCTGTTAAGCGCGTGGCAGGCTGCATTGGTCCGCCGCTTGCACAGAATGTATTAGCATTTTGGGTATTTTGTATGCAACATTACTTAGTTTCCTGTATTTCGGGGAACAGAATAATAAACCTATTAAATGGACTATCGGTAAAAATTGAGTCAACAGGAAATTCATACTTAAGAGAGTAATCAAGTAGCATATTTAAAAAAAAAACGAAAAACAAGATTTGTAATGACTCGTATACATAGTTTAAGTGAGGATTATATTAAAATACAGGGAGGAGGGAGAGTGTACTTTAGGGATTTACCAGTAACACTGGCTAACAATAAGGATTTACACAGAAAAGGGGAAAGATCGATGACTCTGATGCTTTTGTGTCATTCTATTCATTGCATAATTGAGCACCTGTCACGTTCGCTGCGCTCGCACTCTGTTGTATCACATAAATTGAATCACCGCCTGAGTTTCGCTCGTCATCTTGTTGGCTTTGGTGCCGGGGCCATAACTTCGCGGGAGCAGGCTTATTTGGGTATAAGATCGGTGAAAGTACTCGTCATGTTTTTTTATTAGCGCGCAATCCTGCCTAATGTTCCCGTGACGTGTATTGCTTTGATTATAAATCAATATTCCACAGAGTATACAAACAGATTTATCGGGTTTTGTTTGGAATTCGTTTTCGCGATTACACGAATCGAATTTTTCATGAAAAAACGGACATTTGACACTCAAGAAATTGTAACAAATGATTCCCAACTTGAATTTTCTTGAATAAATAATTGTAGCCTCTGATTTAAATTAAAAGGAGGGAAATAGTTGTAATCATTGAGCCACTATAATATCACCAATGTGTAGTGCCAGCAAGCGGACTTCATTGACAGGCACGCATACATATGCACGCAGGATCGAAAAATATGAATCATTTCTTTCGGGCCATTAACGCATCTGCGTACATTCGAATGGCCCTCGGCGCTATAGCCTGCATTCACTGGGCCATGGGGTGGTGGACCCTCGTGTGTCCTGTCCACGTATGTATGTAATTTCGGGACGCGCGAACATCGAGCTGGACAGGACACGACTCCCCCCGGAGTGAACAGGCATCCGGCAGGAATGAAAAAAAGCTAGGAGCATTAGGAGCGTAAGCTTGAGACACGGCGTTATAAATCATCCGTAACGCCACCGCCGCCGCCGCCCTCCCCAATTCCTGCTCGATGAAGACTTTTTCCCCTGGTCTCGGGAAACCGGGCATTTTTTCGCACAGCCGAGAATTACACGCTAGATCGATATCGTGTCATACGCCCGGCATGTCACGTATTCATTATGCGATGCTTTGATACACCGGGAAGTAGAGTGTGCGGTGGTCAGCTGCTCAGGATGGGCGAGTTTCTGTGACTATGGTTTTTATGGGGCTGACGTCCGGAAATAATCGCTTTTTGCCGCTTGCATGGAGAATCGGAGGAAGAGAATAAGTAGAGTGTTTCATCGGTCTGGGTGCCGACTCAATCATTTTTAATGATGGGGAATTTTTCGTCCAAAATGTACAATGGGTTTTCGTATGAATTTCTTAATATTTGAGAGGTGTTTTCGATTTTAGACTTATAAAATAACGTATTGTATGTGTCTTTGTATTGTTTTTTCCTTCCTGTTTTATTGAATTCGTATTTTCTGCGACGTTCTAACAAAGAATGACTTAAGCAAGAAATTATAACGCCTGCGGCTGCCGTTTTAAGTGAAACGGGTAAAAGTGTAATGAAAATTTATTCCCGCGACGACTAATTTGATTTCCTTTTAAGCGCTGGAAACGCGTGCTCGCGATATTCATTACGTAATTCCAAGGTGAAGTCGACTCGAAACCGGCGAGAATCTTCGCAGGACTTCCCCTTGCGATTCATAATTAATGAAGCGCTTCGGGAACAGTTGTAACGAGACTTTCGTTGCGAATTATTCCCGCAATTTTCCGAGTGGCCCGTCTACACCGGCCGCCTACCGGATGATCTTTGAATTCTCAACCGGCAAGTTCGCCAAGTAGTCGCGGACGCGGCTCCGGATTTTTTCCATGTAAAACAAACTTTGTCTCTTCGTTGAATAACCTGTGGGAAAAATACAATCGAATTTTCCAACGATTGTCAAACTTATTCTTAATATTTCTGCTAAGCAAATACATGAAACGATGCATTTTCCAGTCAAAAGTCCGACTTACCCACTTGCGCATGGAATTAATCCACGCTTCCGTTCACGGCAGAATAATTAATATGCCTCACCTGTAACAAAAGATTTCCCACATTAATCAATTCATCCAAACAACCTCGGGGATAAGTCGCAATCGTAAAGTTTCTAACTTTGTGGTTAAACGGCGCAGATGGTCCTTCATCGGCATAACAAATTCACGGCGACATTAATCTCGAAATTCCACCAGCCGCCTATTATCCAATAAATGTCGCTGTTTACGGTCGCCGCGGGACCAATAAAACGACGGCAGCGCCGGGACGCGTGCAGTTTCAGGAAATTATTTCATCCTTAAAAAGTCTGCCGTTATCGCCGCCTTACGTACTACGCTCGCCACGTACTTTCTACCGCGCGCGCGTATATGCACGCACGCGGCGTGCGCAGCGATAAATGAAATGCATGTTACTTGGTTGCGGTGCCGAGTTCGAGGAAAGGATTGACGTATGATTCCAGCGAGCTATTCATTTTTAGCGCTCTCTTCACCGTCAACATTTCCTAGTTGGGCATTTACATTTATGGCGGCATGTTATAAATCGCAGTAATATCAAAGTTAAATTAATTTGAAACTATAATCCAAATAAACGCTCCGCCGGGAACAACTTATTAGAGCAACGTCAAATGTAAATGTTCACAAACATTATCAATTTTATTCCAAGTTCAGAATCAAAAATGGAACTATGAGTATTTCACAACTCCTATTTTGAGTTAATATTAAATGAAAGAAAAAACCTCTCAGGATCAACTTGCAACGTGCCATGTAAATCTTTCATTAACACTATACATTTTTTCCAGTTTCCGAGCAAAAAATTAAAATGTAACAAATTTCCAATGCTCCTTATTTTAATGTTAAACGTAAAACTCGCAGAACTTGCATTTTCATGGCGAGCAAGGTGCAGCAAAAGTAGTTCGAGCACGCGTATTGCTGTTGGCTAGTCGCGTACTTCATTATTACATAACGGGTATGCGTCACAGAACGTACACACACGGCGGCAGAGTCTAGTACATCAGGCTGTCGTTGTGTATCGACAGGCTCCGCTGTGAGCGACTACATGTGTCGTAACAAGCGAAGCGAATGCGCTCGCTCGCTCGCGCTAATAATTGTGCCGTTTAACCTTGGACATTGATTAAACCATCCTTCATATCGCTACACCTCTTCGCTCCTCCGTTCTCGTACAGCAGAATCAAATGATTCGGACTTGCTGAGAACGTCTAACAACTGTGCACACTGGCCAAACAATCTCTAAGAACTTTGGAAATATTTGCTGTATATATTAAGTTTCTCCTAAACACTTGTCCTTTTGTGTGAATTTTCATAAACTTTTTTAATTTCAGTGTATGATCGGAACAATTGACAAAACTTTAGAAAAGTTACAGTAATGAATGCGAAGTTATTATTCAGGATTACACCCTCTTAATGAATACAGCGATGTCGAACACGCTCAGGGACTGTTCGCTCGCTTCGGTGATGCAAAGTCAAGCTGCATTACCACACCAGTTATCGTAATTACCGTGCGCGGGATTACAACAATTCCTGTTGTCGCAGGCTTTTAACGCGCCGGCCGAAACCGTACTGCGTGCAAAACGGGCGTGCCGCGGAAATCACGGGCGTAAAAGAATGTTACATTCGAGCAAAGTTTCAATTACCCGTTAAAAAGTCGAGCTGCGGGACGCCTTTATTTTAAGATTTCGAATTGAGTGCCTTTCTTACGCTTTCTCCCTGGCAAACATTACATGAAAGCGCAGGCAATAATACAGAATTACGACTTTTTCGAAAGTCCAAGTAGAGCAGAGTTAAATTAAAGTTGAGATAAACTCGACATAAATTAAAGATGCATTGACGACAGAAAAATAAAGCAAATATTTTTCTAAAAATCGTTAAAAACTGTAGAATTAATGAGTTTGTTTTGTCAACAAGTTTATACGAATTACTAAAAGTTACAAAGAATGTCTGCATATTAAATGGTAAAAAAACTGAATGTTAGATGTCCAACCAGTTTTAAAAAATCTGTCAGCAAACGCTCGGGTCACTCTGTATTTGCACATGCCCTGTTTCGTAACGCGGACTGGTGACCAGTGGTCCCTCGTTAATGAAAACACTAAATACCGGCGCGAGGAATTCGCGGACGAAGCTCTGTGCCCAAGGAATTAGTGCATACATAAAGTCGCCTGCCAGCAGAATTACGGTCCATTGCGCAATCCTGACGAATTCCGCGACGAGAGATGACCGCGACAGTTAAACTTTCGAGAATCAAATTTGTCTATGTTTTAAAAACGATAATCTTTCTATTTGTTTTGGCGGGAGTTTTATTGAGGTAAGAAGTACTTCTGCGCTTGTATCTCTGGTAGTAGTTTACATGTTCTCACTTAGCATTCGAAAGCACTCGCGTCGCCAGATAACTTCCTGTAACTGGAAAGCTGGTTGATATACAATGCAAATAAAACATGTTTTCCACGCGTTTACGGCACTTTTCCGGTTTATAATGAGATTTGTCACCTCTCTTTGAGGACAGTGCAAGTGTAGTTCTGAACAACAAGTTAAGTACCTACTAGGTAAAAACCCATGTTGATTTGTCCACTTAACTGTAAAATCAAATGGAGTAGATTCCAAAATCCAAATCCAATTATTGAAAAACAGAACTTTAGGATTTTTTAATGTAACGAATATTCATTGAATCCTATTTTTTATGTGTTAAACAAAGGTTTAGTATTTTTGTGTAAGTGTTACAAATATGATTGAGTCACATTTCTTTTGAAGCAACCTGTACATTACCACGACAAACACGAGCAACAAAGTTCTTGACTCTGATCGTTTTTGCCCGAACGGAACTAGAATTCGAAATCCATGGACGTGGACTTGCATGGGACCGTTGGGCGAAGGAGAGCGCGTCAGTCTGTATGAGAGGCGGAACAGGAGAAGCCGTAAGGAGGAAAGGTTCTCGTCGGACGAAGCAGCCTGACGGTCTCTTCGCTAAAATAAGCGGAAGTAAGCAGTGAGCGCTACTAAATTTAGAACACCGAGTATGCGTGTATGTCAGTATGTGTGAACTCATCCTTCGGCTCCGCAGCACGCGGCTACTATTACATACGCCATGAGCTTGCAGCCTTGTCGCTGCGTATCTGTTCCTCGGCACTGCGAGATTCGTGCTTAGTTTTAAGCCTCGTTCACACTGACTCGAGGATACAATTGTATCAGATCATACAGATATAAAGTATTACTCTTTTAAAAACTCTGTTTCCATGTTGTTTTTTACGAAAATAGAAAAAGAACCAAATTTGCTTCTATTTTAGGGGTTGACATAACAATTATTTATGGGAGCAAAGCTCGAAAGATCTTTCTTCAAGTATAATTAACACAAATAATTGAACAGTTCAATACAGTTCCTTGAGCATTTAAAATGCTAGTTTCCCCCCAAAGAAAGGCACAATTCGTATCAATGTCGCAGCTTCAGATAATAATTAATTTATGTCAGCATAACTTTCATAAAACCTACGTCGCCTAATTAAAACGAATCCTCAAACAGTCCCAAATTTCAGCTAACGCTAACCAATGAAAGGTTCCGCGTCACGTGTCGAGTTTCCAGGTGTCCCATTCCCAAATTGAAAAGCTACTTTCCCCCCAGTCTCCATTTCAGTATTGGAGAGTGCCGGTGAGTAATGCTGTTTCGCGTGGAGAGTGTGTGTACACTTCGCCGCGAAGATACGATCGGGACTTGTGTTCGGCTGACAGGCGGCACTCGAGTGTGTCACTGTGCACGGGCCTTAAGAGCGGATGGGCGTACGCGTATGCGAGGAGGCGAAGGGTGAAGGATCGGCGGCGAGAGACCAGCTGACTGCCAAAACAGCTGTAACGATACACCGTACTACAACACCATGATGCATTGTGGCCTGCGGGCCCATTTGCTCCCCTCTCCACGCCTCTCCCCCCTTCGCCGCACCACGTGGCCCCTGTGTTTTCAGCAGTGATTTAATCTTCGACTCGCCAGGCGTCTCTCTTTCTCAATCTCAATGACCTCATCAGCAACGCCTCGCCCGAATCTCGCCTGCCACGCATTCCACTCGGCCCTTTGCATTGTTGCCAAAAAGTATTCAATTCAATTTCGCAAACCCATAATTTAATACTTGCTGAATTTTAAATTCCGCTTGGCTGACAATTGTTGAATTAAATAAACATATTTTTAATATAAATCCTGTGATTAGTGTTGAGATTGTGTGTAAATGATTGTTGCCGTTTAATGCAGTCATCAGATTGATTTTAACCCCAGCGTTATTGATAGCATTTTCTGTGGGATACTTTGCCAAGCAGCGGTCACAAGACACCCGCGTTGCGTGTTTGGGCTCGACATCGCTAATGGTAATAAATCACGCTGCTTTGTGCGGCCGAAAGGGCGTCAACTTTCTAGGCAGCGTCCCATATACTCTGACGCATTGTGTGTCAGTGGTTAAACATGTGATTAGGATAAATGAACACTTCTGATTACGCGCTGAAAAGGCGTCGACGCTCCGGCGATAATAGGGTTACACTGTGGTTGGCCCTCGCTTCGCATGCCACGCATAATGCTGGCGTCACTGCGAACCGAAAGTGTCGTCACGCATCCTCTAATTCGATAGGAAACCGCCGGAATGGATGGCTGCCGATCTATAATTTAAATCGGCATAATCAAGCAGGCTTGTAATGGAACTTGATGGGTCGACAGTTAAGACAGGACGTTTGCTTGAGGGCGACTTGGTTTTATTCAACTGTCAAAGCCTTGGCTGTGACTTTCAGCAATAGTGGCGGTGCTTAGAGTTACAGGGATGAAGTACGTCTCTGAAGTGCTGGGGTTAGTGATCAGGAGTCAGCTTTTAAGGCGATTTCTAGTAGAGTGGAGCTAGACTATCTTTGGTGCCCATCTATCAACTATTTTTAAATATGTATACCAAAATGGAAAGGTTGATATAAAAACCCACACTTTTCGATTTCCCCACGCAAGTGTACGGAGGTCGCTGAGCTCCTGGTTAAGGTGAAAGGTAAACTCTGTGAGCTTCCGATAAAGCTATTCTCCTCTGGTGCGGCATTACATAACCTATAAATCTTATGCAACTCAGTGCTATCTGGGAGTTTATCGGAAAAGCCGCAAGGGTGTGTGGAATCTCAGGTCTTCGGGAAAACACTATAAGCGCCCGCATAGATTAAGCTCGTCGTAGTTTGCGTAGCGTGCGGGCACCTCTTATCAATCTGTTAGCCGACGGGGGTGGTGCGATAAGGTCGGGGGCGTTCTTCGCTGGAGATTAAAAGAATTGGGTAACCAGATCACCGGTGAGGACGTACACCTTCTCATCGGTTCTATAATTATTTTTGCTTCCCACTCTGATTTGCCACGGCCAGAAAATTATGGTATCCAAACTCGTAGAAAATGTGAGCTTCTTCATCAAAAAGCCTGGAAAATGTACATTTATTATTTAAAATGCACGCGCAGTTGGTACTGCTTCGATCTATATTTGGTTTATATGTTTAATTAATGTATATTTTGTGCTTGGATTTGTTATGGCGAAAATGCAGCCCCGGTTAGAATAACTAGAGTGAACTTTGACCCTAATTGTAGCAAGACCACAGAACACCCTTGACTTTACGTAAGCATTCCAACTCTCCCACTATTTGGTGGGTTTCTTTTCGTCGTGCTTGTGTGTTTGCCTTTCGGCGAAGCAGTTGCAAGATAAAACCGTTGTGCAACGATTTTTCGCATTGCGGCTTCTACTCTTCTGAGGGAACCTGTGCGCAAGCATGTTACAGTTCGCCTGTCGGCGCCGTCCGAATCGAGCCGGGCATTTCCGGTGGAAGAAATTGCCGTGAAATCGGCAAGTCGAAGGAGTGAGTCTCAACCGTCGTAAAGTCACTGGCGTATGGAACTTTCGCCGACGAGGCATGGGTTCCGCCGACAGGCGGTTTTATGGTGTATTTAAATTATGCTGCTTGAAAAAGTGCTGGGCCACGCCTACTGTAGCACAGACAGTATATGCAAAAGACAGTGGTATTTTTAAATTTATTAGATAAAAGAAAGCCTGCGAGATCTGATAAAGATTGAATTCAATGATTTTGTAATAAATGGCCGACATAATACTTTCTTAGTAATTTCACAATTTCAAGTTAGCAAAATAAAATGTTGATATTACATTGACAAGACGAACAAATATTGATTTCCTAAATAATTCCTAACGCCAAGGTGTCCCCTTGAAAAAGAATCCCGGAACCTGCGCATGGCATGGAAATCGTGGGGAAAGAAACGCGGAAGAAAGGAAGCCTCTCCCGCAAGCACGTCGGGCGTCCGAAGTATGTACACACACCTAACGAGCGTCGAGTCAAGATAGCCGTCCGCTAATTTCTCCGGAGGCTCACAAAACTCGGCGCCACCCTCCGGCGGCCGATTCCCGCTAGTGTAAAGGTGCGCTCTGCTGCGGGCTCGAAAGTGTCCTCTGGCGCTCGGGCCTGAAAACCGCGGGGATGTTGAAGGCTGGCGAAGAGGGTGGCGCGCGCGCGCTTCGAGGGTCAACGGACCCGTCGGATGAATCGGGCCTGGACACGCGCAAATGACGTTGCTGATGGATCTTCCTGATATAAACCAGGCAGAAAGCGATGCCGGGGGTTGCGTGATTGATGAGAGTTTAGCTTACGAAACCACAGGGCAAACCCCCCACCGGCCTGTATACCTTGATCGTCAGTCGTGCTGACCTCGATATCTCGATCGCCCTCCGATCCTATATCTCTTCCACGTGACCTAACCTTTCTTTTTATTTCTTCCTCTTCGGAAACCCCCTAACCTCCTATCCCCCCACCACCCTTCACTGGTCAACCCACGTATTCTCTCGCGAACCACTACTGTTCCTCTTCTGTTTACCTTCCTCGTTCGCGCAATGTCATCGGCTTCCCGCCCGCCACTTTCCGGCCCTTGCTTCATCATCGGCCCCGATCCTCCCATTCGCTCGGACTTATTGGTTTTTGCCGGCTGGACTTCCTGCGTGACATCTGCGATTGCCTCGCGGCTTTCTGCGCGTTGACCGAGAGTGCGAGGAGTGGATGAGTGATGAGTACTTATGTGCTGGTGTTATAAGATCCGTTGATGGGTCGACGAGCTTCCCGGTGATTCGACCGGTTTTTGTATTTTTATGTGTGGGTTATGTGTAAGTTATTGTTATCAAGTAAACAAGTAAATCGTAATCGATTTATAAGAAATCGGTCCTTGCGCTAGAAAAGTATTGGAAATCACCGACATTTCGGCCGACGAGTCAATTAGTCCCAGCGCTCGGGAATTATCGCGCTTTCCCACATTAGAGGTGCCATTAGTGAAAGTTTTCCCAAAAGGCCGCTGGAAGGAAGGAGCTTCCGAGGGTAATCGCATTTATACGCGGGAGTTCCGTCATAAAGTGGAATAACTCGGGGAAGGAAGGAAGGATCGCTTAGCCTTAGACCTCGCTACCTTCCGCCCTTCCCCCCCGCCAACCACCTCGACCAGGTAATTAGAGATGCGTCACTACTGGGGAACTTTTGAAAGGCCATTATAATTCGGCGCGAAGATGCCGGCAGGAAAGGTAATGCGATAGAGAGGTAATAAAAGTTTGGCCGATGGTAGACAATGGCCCTGGACTATTAACGGGCGCCGGCCTGAAAAACTGGCAAACAGGATAACGGGACAACCGTCCGCTGAAACAATGCGAGAAGTGGAGAGCTAATTAACTTTTGATTCACTTTTAACGCAATGCCCAGTGACTCGCCTGCCTTTGAATCGGAAGTGTCGTTTTATTGAATGTAAATTATTATGCGCAAGTTGATTCAGTTTGAATTAGTGCTGTCGAATGCGCAGTGGTGGAGAAATAGTAATTATAATATTATTAACAACCTTCTCCATATGTTATTATAATACAATTTTAATTATATATGTCAATGGCAAATGAATCAACTAATATGGGTCTGAAAAAGTCCATAGAATATTAATCGCAAATCGAGTATACTCACTTTATGAATAAAATAAATAAAATAATCAAAAATGATTACGCAATCTAATAAAAGTTGTCCAACTTTCGTTCAAGTATACTTTGCCATCGGAGTCCTCTGTCATTCTTCCCCAGGAGAAATAATTGTAGTAAGGCAAGAAGTTTATCCATCGAGCATGAAATCGAGTGGTGGAGGCACGCCGTTGGAAAGAAGTTAGGGTAGCCCGAGAGATAGTCGGAATGAGAAGAGAATGGTGAAAGAAGCGGAAGGATAGATTGCCTCGCCTCCACGGAGATGGACGGAAATACAATTAAAAGCTTCGGAGCTAATTCCAGGTGGTGACGAGGAGAAAACACTTGCTGGGGTCCCCGTGCGGCTCAAGTTCTTCCAAGATGAGGGGAGATAGGACGTTATATGGAGAAAATGTAGCGTGACAAGGGAGGAAGATTTTTCGGCAACTACTACATGCACGGACGCTTAATTGGTCTTTGATTCTACGAAACAAAGTCTCCTTCACGCTTGGCTGAATAAAAATTCAATCAACGGGGATACAAGGCTGCTCGTAAACACAGAAAGAAACTGAGGAGTGTTCGAAAGGTTAACGAGTTTCTGCTTCCATTGTACTGCAATTGTTACAGTAAAATATTACAAAAGGTTTCTTTTGTTTGTTTATATTCTAAGGACGCGAAATTGCAGGAAAAATTAAAGCGTTAGTTATAGAAATTTAATTCCGTCAAATATGTATGGCAGACGTGTTCCGTCGACGTTATCGGCATATCGAAGCAATATCGAAAACTGATCCGAGGCTTCGCGCTTGGTTTCGCAAAATCGCCTTGAACTTTTTATAAATCGCCAGTGCAAGAAGTTACGTCGAACCGTTCTGCTTTTGTGTGTTAAGGTCGCCGGGATTTTATTAGCTGGTGTGCGAAAGTCATTGGCCCAAATCGCCGACTTAGAATGAAATAGACCGCGGACGGGTCATCGGTCGCACGGATTACTTTCCGTGCCTAACCGGATCACCTATCGGATTTACTTCGTCCACCAATTTCTGCCTCCAATTCAGCTCGTTCCACCTTCATCGTGGGAAATCCAATATTTAATTATTTAGTGACATCTCTGCGTTATATTCTCGGAAGCCTACTTTTTTGCCAATCAGTTACAAACATCTCGAATTAAGAGGGCCCTTGAGCTTTTACACATTAATTTACATTTAACTAACTACATTGTAAATTTAAATCAATATTTTCGGGTCCCCCATGCTTTAATAAAATATTTATTCGTTTCTGAATTTTCACCAAAGCTTGTATAAACTTAAAAGGTTTGGTAAACAATTATTTTATTAATAGTAATTATTATTTTTGGTCCCATAAATGTCAATTAATTCGCTGTATTGCACCCTGAAACGGATTACCCACTTTCATCAAAGTTGTCCAACCTGTTTTCAAGATAAATTTACAAGATACAAGAGGTAGAGTTGCTAGTTTCATAGTATGTAGAGGATTCCTTATTAACAAGCCGATGGCTTGGAGTGCCATAAGAAAGTTCTGTGCACAGCCACCCCATGGCAACATAGCAACTAAATCAATATACCGTATACACCTTGCCATTAAGGGGTTCGTGACTATAATTACTGCGGTAAATAATTTACTACCGCTTTTATCCCGCGCACTGATCGGACACCCGTGATCACTGTGCGCTCTTACGCTAATATTACTATTCCCCGCTTCCGGGTTGGGGGTAAAAATAACGCGGCGCTGCCCTCGAGAATTGATGATACCATGCCCGCGTTACTGATAAATCTTATCGGCGAGTCTCGCTGAGGCCGCTGCTCAAGCAAAGTTGTATTTAATTATACTTTATCCTTCATATACAAATGGCTCATATGGAATAAATTTCGAGATATTGAATGGAATTTTGAGATCCATTCTTTGATTGTTTAAAGAATATGGTGCATTTACAATAAAAGAAATTGCCAATTTATGTGGATTCATTGATTGATAAAGAATTTAGATAAGTGGATTCTAATCAAAATTAGAACAGTATTATCGATTTTAAGCACAAATCGTGGCAGTTTGGGACAATCGGGAGCAGTTACACGCATAATTCCGCAGTATTGCTCCCATTAAATTATACATTACCGTCTCGTGCGCATTCAATTTCACGCCTTTCATTACGCCCGTCGCAGTAAAATCCAGTTATGCACTTCATTGGTGCACGGCTGGTCGTCTTGTATGCAATTCCATTTAAGCTTTTTACTGCGAAGTTGCGTGATTAAAATACATTGATCGCTGAAATCAAATGACGATATCCGATTATTATCTGGCATCGTGTAATTTCCTATTTTCAGTGCGCTGCCTTCGGAAATCGATCGTCGCTCCCGTCGGATACTTTAATCCGATACATCGTGGGGGAACACTGCGATCGTAAGGAAAGCGATAATAAAGCTCGAAACAAAAGCATCAACAATGGAAATGATGTCAAAATACATCAGTTCAAGCTATCTTTACTTAATCTTGGTTTTGCTCAACTTAAACTATTCTATTCTTTAACTTGTTGTCTCTACGGTTGTTTTTCTTTTCCTTACTGAGAAAATGAAACTAAATGTTAATTGTAATGAACCCTACAATCGGCAAGCCCTTCCAAGTAACAGAATAGTTTTCCTTAAGCTGATTTAATTTTTCATAATCTACCGAATGTATAATCAATACATATACCAAAAGCGGTGGGTGGCTCTAGTGTCAATTGGCAAGATAAGCATGTGCGACACACGCAAGGAAGTTGATTCTTTCACCACCACAATTAGTTAAAGTCTATCGACAAAGGGCTGGCGAGCGTCTCGAGTGACTTTTAAGGGAACACTCGCGGTGGCTTTGACGTGGCAGATTCTGCCACGTAATTTCATATTCGCGAGGTGTCGCGGAAGACAAATCGATTTGCGCCCTCGTCTCCCCCTGCAATCGGGAGGCCGAGCGCGCCCGGGTGAAAGTCACGGCTCAATTTATTCCCGGCAGAAGAGTTTCGCGCGCCTCCTCGAAACCGCGGAATGCCTTTGCGCGCCGCCCTGGAAAACCGCAGCTGCTGAAAAGGGCGCGGGTGTCCCTGCGTGACTCCGTCGAACGGTTATATAAGTTCCGGGCGCGCTGGGATTGAACTTTACAGATTTACATGTATACTTGCGTTTCTCAATTTGTATACCAAATTATTTTTCACCAGAAACTTTTCTACGCTAAAAACATGTTGAGTCCCTTCAGTTTTCTCTTACGATAATAACATATTCGTTAGTTCCTTTAACCCTTTTCTCCCGCAAAGTCACTTATATGTAATAAAATGAAGCACGGCCTGAGAAAGCCTTCATCCAATTTATACATCTAAGCATCTTTACGCGACTAAAAGAATTAATGACAACACAATTCTTCCACTACCACTGGATCATTGATCCCCTGCGCCAGGCTCACGTCATTCCGACGTCTTGCTCCTCAAGCGTGCCAGAGTTCCAAGGCCGAGTAATCGAGAGGATCGAAGTGCCAGCTTCCCGCTGGATTGTCAATGCAAAATGCGACCTTGATAGCTTTCAAGAGCAAGGCCAAGGAAAGATGAGTTCGCCCGTCGACGAGGGTCGTCGCAGTAGTGTAAATCTCGAGTGTACGTACATGTCGTTCATTCGTCTGCCCACTGCTTTCATCCACTCGCACGCCTTTCACCCTCCGCCTGCGCTACCGCCCCTTTTACCACCCTTTTTTATTCTTTTGACGTAAGCCTTTTGTCCCCCCGCCGCCGGGCCTCCAGGATATTTGCGGAGCTTTGTCTTCGTCGAGGATGGAAAGAGAGCGCTGCTTGAACATACACGTCGCTAATGGCGCGGCCGGGCTCAGGACACGCGCACAAAGGGCGGCGTGCGCGTTTGCTCCTTGCGCCCCGATGCCGGTGAATGTTTATTTATAATTTGACCCTGGTCAAGAAAGCCGCCGGAGGAGCCGCGGGTGCCTTGAAAAAATAACATCCACCCACTGCGGCGCTTCCTCATAATAATATAATATCAACTTCTTAATTGATCTGCTAATTGACAGTGAGTCATCTCTTAGAACATAATCTTATATAAGCTGACCGCATTATAATAAAAAAGAAACAATTATCTACGCTAGACCATAATATTTACATAAATGAGTCAGAGTTCCTTCCTATGTTTTTTTCCATCAACTTCGAAATGGCGTAACACATTTTTTCTTATGTCGAAAGCAAATCACTGACGCGAAACCAGTGGAAAATCAGAGCAGAGTATACAATTCGATGCGGGCGGCTGCTAATTATCCGAGCAAATTGGGTCAGAGTCGTGAAATGGACAGGTGGGGCCCGGTGGTGTCATAGCTTCGGTCGGCGGTATTGTCGGAAGTGGGAAGGTAAACTAGAATTGTTAATCGTTGCCCGCTGCTGATCTGACGCGGTGCAATGTTGCAGGTCACTGCAATGCGGCTGGCGATGGTGGCAGTCGGTCAATAGGCAACCGGCCAACTCCGCTCTGAAATCTAAATAAGCCCTTGTGCCATTTCGCAGCCGCTCGCCCGGTCACCTCGGAATATATTATTTCTAAAAACACTTCGCCCCTTTGCCTTAGAACGTCGCCAGGTTTGAGGAGCGAGCCAGCGCCGATCGGATTTCGCGAAATCGATCGAAGTCTCGTAGTCGATCAAGCCAGAATTGTACAGGCTGTTGCAAAAATGATTCACTTGAATGAGCTATAATGTTATATTCAGAATTCTTATTTAATTATTCATTACCTGAAAACTTTACCCGGCGAAGAAACCCTAGATGGCGAAGAATTTTGTTGTTTTCCGATCGATCATTTTTTTACACACAAAATTAGTAGATGATTAGTTTGTAGAAGTTGATTTGTGTAAATTATATTAGAAATCGTATAAATGACTTGTATATATTAACTTTATTATTATAATTGTAAGAAATGACTTGTGGTATATGAAACACACATGCGCCTCACGTATTCTCCTTGATTTCTCTCCGCCAATGCCCCAAAGAGGGCAGCATATAACCGCTTCTGTTGGTCGATCGTTTGGGACGTTTGCTCGGTCGGTACTGAGCGCAATGATTTTGCGTGCGCCTGTAGGCGCCCCTTCCACCCAAATCAGGTAACAATTACCAACTCGTCAAATAAACTCACAAATGTATCGAATGGTAATAAAGACTGTTGTTATACTCGAGTTCACAAAAACTCCCCAATTTGCGATCAACTCCGCAAAACTCGCGAAGAGGTGTCGCGCACCCTTGGAAGGACCCTCGGAAATTTCGTCAGAAATATGCGTTTTCAGCCTCGGAAAAATCGCCGAGAATAGCCGAGTGGGTTGTTCTGTCTCGCCTTGCAACTACCTAGTCGAGTGTCCCACCTTTTGCACCGCGGTGATAGAAGTGGTATGTGACGGGCTATACATATGCATATCGCACTTTTCAAGCCAAGGTCTTCTCTCTTGAAATATGCAGGGAGTGACCTTTCGGAGATTCTCTGAGACTTTAGCAAGATTAGCCAACCGCCGTGCCAACACGCGAGAAGAGCAAATTAAGTCCGAAGGAAAATTAAGCAGGTGAAATGAATGCCGAGTTTTATTTTTGACTTTTAATTAATTTCTGGGTTAGAGTCACTTTATTCGTAAAATAAGGTTTTTTCAAATGAATAAATACACACTTCTATATTGCGTCTGTGAAATTACGTATACGCTGATGGAAATTCTATTCTTGCTCTGATTCTACCTTATCACTGATGCTATTAACGCTCACATCACCTCTTATCGGACATTAACAGCCGCCTTGAGATCATTATCTACAAATCAGTCAGCCCGCGCGATATCACACCATTCTCTTTCCCATGTCTCATTTCGTATGTATTTCGAAAGGGAATTGTAGTGTACTCGATCGAGTAATAGAAATAGAAAGAATGCTGAATACTTTCCTAGATTTGCCAAGCCTAGAATTGGGGCCAAAATCTGTCCACATCCGCGTCAAAAAAGAGGAATCTAATGAAGGCGGGCGAGCGTGGTGGCCAGTGAGAAAGCAGCAGCGTCGAGGCAAGTTTTCTCATATCGAGTGTGGGATCGATAGGAAGGCACCGCGCGGCGCATCTTTGATGTTACTCTCACATAATCTCGGGCAATAGCTGCCGGGGCTATCTGGATGGCGCCACCTCGTAACAGGGCGAACCGGCGACCCCAATTCCTGATTTCTCCCTTGCTGGGAGAAGAAAGAGCAACCAGCACACCCTCGGACTGGTGTTGGTAGAGTAGGTTGGACGTAAGATCGCTTCATCATCCGGTAACCGAGGAAGGAAGCCTTCTGGTCACCCCCCGCGCGCTCGCCGCTCCCTTCGCCGATCGATAGGAGTATCGCAACCCAGACGAATAATGGGCCGAAAGTTTTTTGGCACCCGCCGACACCCTGCGGCCAGTCCTCTTCCGCTCGATCATTTAATAATACCCCGCGGAGAGAACTTGACACCTGATTCCTGGTTATGCAATGCTGGAGATGTCGCAGTAGTCCGGCGAGTCTGACAAATTTCGGGGAAAATTGATCAAGGATTTATTCTCTTTTTATCTCGTGTCAAACTTTAGAATATTTTTCTCTATATTCCAAATCTTCCGTGGATTAATCATAGGTTCAGTTGCACTTTTATAATTCGCTTTTAAGATACTCTGCTTTCGGACAGTGCAAATCCCATCGAATTCGTACGGAAAAATGCTACCGATTTTGTATATGTAGGCCAGAAAGTACTTATTGCCAAATGATTAGCTCCTCACTTATTAATATTAGTCCGTTTGTATTCCTAACACATTCTTGTAATAATAATAATTCTATTATTTCTCACAGAGGAAAAAGAAAACAGCAGCTAACAGCTGCTCCGCTACTTCCCTTTTTTCATTAGCTCGCCGGCAACTTGCGGCATACAAGTGCAAATGAAATTCATAGCCGGGAGTATCAGGTCGTCGGCGAAGAAAGCCGAGATAAGCCCATTTAGCCGGGGCACATGGCGGGCGTCCTCCCCATTTAAGCATTCTGGGGATGAGCTCTTTCAAAACTGCGGCGTTCCATATTCCAAAGCCGAGCGGGCAGAGCGAGGAAAACATCTCGCAAAAATTGAATTGAATCGCGGCAAGTGACTCGCTGCGCATAAAAGGATCCGCTCGCGGGTATTTCTGTCGGTCAAGGAGGGCGCGTGTGTGTTTGGAAAGGAAGGGAGCCCATTAAAAAGGTAAGTCTCGAGGAATATCGTGCGAGTGCGTGAAATTAATCGCTCCGCACTTGGTGAAGGCTACTTTCATGAGCGGCGGGTGTTTACTTGCGCTTCCTGTATTCATTCACTCTTGAAAACCTACAGGTTGGACGAAAAGTAAATGTCCTGGGGTTTCCGTTTAGGTGAGGAGAGTTCTGGAGAACTTAGAAAAGAATATTCTACTCCAGGAGTCTACCAATTTGTTCTTGTAGTATTTATTGCTCTGTGCAAACGCGTCTTATGCAAAAGCATTTGCTCATTATTAAAACTTTCCGGGATAATTAGGTTGCTCAGAAGTAAAAAACTGGGGTGAAGATTGATTTCAGTGAGTTGCTGTGTTATAAATGACTAGAAACTCAAACTGCAAAGTTTGAGAGATGTCTTTCCCCTAATAACTTCGGATCAAAAGTTCTAACTGGGTTTGTAGACTTTGGATTCTTGCAGACAGAAGCGGCATCGCTTCACTCTGTACAAATATGTACTAATACGTGTGCATCTCCCCGCTGTGTTTAGTGTTTACCCCATTCTACGAGGGTTTGCGCGAGGGGTAATGTGGAAGGGTGTGCGAGAGTCGAGAGAAGACGATTCAGTGAAACCCTAGATGGCTCGAGTGCGAGTGATTCCCGTTAAAACCACACCCTTCGCGCGAATCACGGGTGTTAGTAACCGATTACATGACACTCGCACGAATGGTATATGTGCACATGGTATATGGGTCAATGAATGGATCCACATCTGGTTTGCTCAAAGACGAAGGATTTTCATATTTAAAGTACATACGATTAGCGCTAGAATAGTCAAATTTGTACAAATTATGAATTTCTGACTTTTTACGTATTGGAAACGATAAAAAACTTGTCGAGAGACAATTAGTTTCGCGCTAATTAATTTCACTCAACCAAGCAATTCACTCAACCGGCTTTATAATAAATTTCATAAGCTTCTCGATTTGCACTACAGCTCCTAACTCTCAGTACTTCATAATAAAAAACGACATTACGAAGTTGAATGACGATAAATGAAGTAATAATTTCAAAGAAATGTCCGCCGGCCATTGCGCGAGCGCTACATGCTACGCTGAATGGCACGTGCCGGTAAATCTGCTTTGATTTTAGAACTGGTCTGCTTCTCTCGCGGGCCCGTTCGATGTGCTGATTAGTTCTACGCCGTTGAGAGCGGGAGGAAATTTCGCGTGCATTTCTGCGATAATTCCGTACAATGGCGTGACGTAAATCACCGGAATTTCAGCCCACGTCAAACTTGAAACAATCGCAGTGGCCTGTATCGGGCTTGGTAAGGCGAAAGAAGCTGCCAGGCATTACCAGAGGGACGTCGAATGCGTTTAACAATTTTAATCATAGATTCATATTGAATTGTAGGTGTACTAATTTCTCAATGATTTATCGATTGCGAATGGGTAATCAACCTCTGCTAAAATGGTGCTTAATTAGAGAGTACCCCTCATCCTTGTTACAACAAATGTACTTCTGTTAATTATACAATAAACGAGCCTGTCAAGGCACTTCTACCACTTTTCTATTCCAACCACTTCAGGGTATCTCTCCCAGTTATCGCTCTATTAACAACTACTTTGATAATGAAACAAACTTTAATCCTCTCGCCGGCTTTAATTAAGATAATGACAATTTCCAGATCGTGCGGTCATCAATTTCCTAAAGCGATGTGAATACATTTCTCCGGGCAATCTCAGGTCGCTTTGCACGCGGGGATAAGATCAGTGTCTATAGGAAGTTCTGTCTCTCGGGGAGAATGTAAAAGGTGAGAAACGAGCTTGCACTCCCATTGAAGGAGGTTGAAGTTTACCGGGATGAAGTTAGGTCAGGAAGACTTGTTTTGCGGGAGCGTCGCTTTGACCAAGAAGAAGCAGCGAGTCCATCGGTGCCGAGGTTACACGCGGATTTCTCCCCGCGACTTGACCCATTTCGTAGTGCAGTTTAAAAGTGTCATGCTGACACTCGCCAAGATGGCGTCCACTCAGCGGTGGCGCCGAGCTTACAATGGTCTCGCGAGAGCTTTTTGTTCTAGAATAAAGAGCCGCTCGCACTGGGATCCTACGGTATCCACCCACCCTCAACCTTATTTCTCACTCGGCTTTCAGGGCTCCAACGATTTTCGTTAGCAATCCACGCGAGCCGCCTTTAGCGCTTAACTCCGCCGAGGGCTTCCGACTCGCGAATGAGTTCAGCCATGATGACTATCGAGAGTGAGTGTCAGTGCAACCGGCTACTCTCGCCACGCTAAACCTGTGTCTGTGTATTTATAACACACGTATATGCCTCTGTGAAAATGAGAACGCTTGTTACTACCAGAACCCCCTCATTCCACTGTGGACGTAATCCAACAAGGACAAACACCGTTCATTACTGTCGAGACGCGACAACTCGATCCTCGACCTGACGAATATTCCCAGGATCCTTTCATGGAGATTGTTATGTCCAAGATGGAGTCCTCGATCGGCGAGGGCGGAAGCGGGAGATTTTAATTGCGGGCATAAGAGCGTCTGTTTGATGGCCGGTGGCGAGGAGAAAAGGCGAACAAGCCCGCCTTACCACACGGAAATCATAATTATGCGATACAATGAAGTCGCCGGTCTGCCAAGGTGTCACTGTCCCCTAACTGTCTCTCTTTCTCGACAGAGCCCTCTTCGAGTATATATCGGTTCCTTCGTCTTCGTCTTGCCGACCTGTCCCTTTTCTGCTCCACGGCGAACCCTCCACAGCCACGAGTCACTACGAAGACTCGTAACGAGAGTATCGCCGAATAATAATTAGCGCCGTCTTAAAAAGGTGCCGCGAGTATAATGGACGGAACTGGCTCCATTAAGAGAGAGAAATAGAGCCGGATGAAAGAAGTGTGGGCCCATCGATGTTCTTGGGATTTGGAATTAAAGAAATCGATATTTATCTTTGCCGCTGTCAGGGTCACTGGTCTCATGCTTTAAAGTAATTCTTAGTCGTTCTGTATAAGGATTCTCTTGCTTTGAATCACTGTTGTGTACAGATTGTTATTCATTATCTTGTAGATTTATAATGATACACTATCTATTTCTGGAGGTCCGATTTATTGACCGAAATTCTACAAACTGTAGAGTTAGAGCATTCATTGGAAAATTGTAAATACTACTTGTATAATCTCTACTTAATAGCAACGTTTTGCTATTGCTCATATAAATGCTGCTATTTCACCCAATTTTTATAGTAATTAAATCTTTCTTTCGTTTACGAAAATATCTCTTGGCCTCGTGAAACGGAAATAGGGCTTGGGATATCTTGTCGATTTTTATTGTACTCAGGCGTGCATCGAAGTTATTTGATATTTCAAATATTTCAGCCTGTAAAGGCCGGTGGGAAGTACTCCTCAAAATTGTTACTGCCCCGTGGAAAATGAGATGTAATTGCCGTTAAATATGCGCGGGCATCGCGTGCATCCTAAAATTCAATTAAGTTATTATTTGCCAGCGAGTCGACTAATAACAACAAATTAAACTGGCGACCTGAAGGATCGTCGAAACGTTGGGCGGCCCTTGCGCTCGCCGATGCAATTTCACTACAGAATTTCGAGTGTAAATATAAGCTGACATTAACCAATTTGTTCTTGGAGCATTTATGGCCTCGTGCAAATGCATGTTATCCAAAATCGTTCACAATTTTGCGAACACGTTTATACCATACGCAAACATCGGAATATCGTTTTGAATCGAAATTTCATCCGCCTCTTGTTTTGTTTTAAAATAATTAAAACTTGAAAAGAAGTCGAAAATGCAACAAAAAACAGGAATAACAATTTTCCACTTTTTCCCAGCAAATTCCACGTTTGGGCTAGCCACGAGGGTTGGACAGGTGGGAAGTTAGTTAACTAGGATTAGCTAGTTAGACAAGACGGCGTGGGCGCGCATCCACGTCCAACTCTTTATCCCCGTGGAGGAGGCTCAAGGGTATTTCGAGACGATCTTACGACAACGCTCTTGGCGTAGTTGGGCATAGAGCTCGTAGGGCTCGTTTGAAGTCTGAAGGCGCGTAGGGAGAAAGTCGGTGGTTCCTGGTAAGTAGGAAGGGGCAGACCCATGAAGCTTCAACCCTTCTTCCCGTGAGCTGCTGGGACGGTGGTGGTGGTGGTGTGTGGCTCACACGGTTCCACTGCTAGCGAACGGCACCCAATGGCACCCTTGCCCTTGACTCAACACGACTCAACGCGACTCGACTGGAGGCGCGAGAATGCTTGTCTGAGGGGGCGCGGGACTCGCAGACAGCGTGGGCAGACGCAAAAAAGAAAGTGTGAGGGTTTCTGACAAAAGAGAGACTCACCAGAGCGACGCGTACACCAGCCACCTTCTCTTCGCTCTCTTTCGCTTCTCTTCCGCCACCCCCGTGCCTCCTCTCCTACAGGTTGTTTTATTGCTCGCGTACCATTGCGCTGACAATCGCGAAAACTACCTTCAAACTATCCTACTTTGCCCACACAAATGTAAACCGTTCGCGAAAGTACCAATTTACCTTCTGAGGTTTAATTTGTATAATATTTTTGATTGAGAATACAGAATTTATATAAAATTATTGAATGTTTATATTTTTTCTTAAATTTCCAACAGACTTGCTTGTATCACGAGTAAAATATTTTCGTGAAAGCCACTTTAGTTGATTGACATAAAAAGGTAAAAAGCCACTTATTGTATGACGTTCATTGGTTTTTAGTCACTTGCGTGTCATGGAGAGTACTTTATCGACAGCATAGACGAGTATATGTTATCTTAGGGCCGCGTGGAATGTAAGAGCCTGTACGTTCACTAGCATAACTACAACTCTCTCTCTTCCTTGCGCGAGGCCAGGGTAGACGCGTAGAATCCGCAGCTTGCGGATCGAGTGACGCGGGGGAGTCTAGGCTGAGTAGAGAGAGTAGAGTGAGTAGAGTCCGCGCGCGTCAAGTGGAGGGTGTCGACAGGAGGGTTGCTGGTTGCTGGTGGCTGCTACCGCTGGCAGCGCATGCTAACGCTAAGTGCTCGGCTACTTGCCTCCGCCTACGTTAGTCTTCCGCGGATGATAGTTGGCTCATTCACGTATCATTGATCAACCACCTCTGCTTTTACCCTTCGCGATGAACTTATTTCGTTTAGGGCTACTTTGTATTGGGAAATCTGTTACTTACCTTTCAGATGTTCGGGGTTGTCCGCCGCGCCAGCCCGCATTATGTCACTGAGGTAATGCTCGAGGGTCCTCATACTGTCGAGCGGTGAATTCCCATTTGCTGTCATGCGATCCTGTAACAGTCATTAAATTCCAAATGAATAAATTAGTTCATTGGGCATTTTACAAAATACATTTATATTTGGAAATAATATAATCGGATACTACAAATTTATAATTCATTTCATAAGTTTTATGTTATACATATTTGTCTATGAATTATTTAGTTCTATAGAAAAAGAAATCTCTCCAATTTTCTGTTGTTAGAATATACGAGGGTATATGAGCAAGTTTCGAAACACGTGTTCGCAACACCGACACGAGCCCTTCAGGATTTCCTTCTCAAAGAAAGGTGGCTGCGCCATAAATTCGGCGGCGCTTTAGATCCTTGTCCAAGAGTACTTCTCCTTTCAACCGGAAGCGTTGGTAACTCGCTGCCAGTCGGCCTCCTCCGGACCCTTTTTCAGAGTAGGCGCTTCCAAAAAAGGGGCCACGAGAGTTATATGGATGGAAGTAAATGGGCACAACGACCCTGCTGAATAAGAGTGCAGGGCTCCCTTTGACAGTGACCAATTGAGAAAAACGGTACTGCGTGGGGCGAAACCGCCGGTTTTCGGGGATCCGTTGGTGATCTACTACTTTCGCATTTTCTTTCACTCGGACAAATAAGGTATTCCACCAAACCTGTTCAACGAGATACTGTCAACTAGACTGCGAAATTTCACGCTAAGTCAATTTGTACTCGCTGTGAATAGAATAGAAATATCAATATTTAAGTGGGATGAGTGAAAGTAATGATTCTTAATAAAGAGTTGAAAGTAGCATTTACTCGGAAAGGGAAGTGGAGTTGTTTCTGGTAGTTGGAACGCAGAATTTCTGGGAAGGAATGCCGGCCGGCACGTATGAAGACCTTTCCCCACCATAGTTAACTGATCGTCCGACCATACTTTATCCTTTACTACTGCCGGACACGAATCCCGTTGCATGCCTGACTAAACTTACCCACTCTACTGACTGGCGCTCACGCCTTCGACCCTTAAATCATTATACAAAACATTTATTACACCTTCAACCAAGTTATACGAATTCCATGGATCATCCACCATTGTTATATACAACAAACATTTCGACAATAAAATCATTCGAATTGTTTGAGAACCGTATGAGCTTGCTAGCAATTGAATCATTAAATGCAGATACAATTTGAAAATATAGGACAAATTACGGAGACTACGCTGCATTGGTAACAATGCTGTCACCGTTCAAAGATTGCATGCGTTCCAATTGCTCCAGACCGGCCCGACACCTTTCTATTTTTACACAGGCACACACGCGCGCGCGCTCGTCCTTTAACAGCGAGCGAGAAGAAAGAGCGCGGACAATCAATATGTGTGCGCCGCGCGAGAACGGGAGCAGCACGGAGGGCTGACAAAAAAATGCGAAACAATTGACGAACCAGGAGGTAACTGAGTGCCGGCGTCCTTCGGGCGGAAATGGGAGCTCGGCGCACTGGTATTCATCCTAGCATCTCAATTTTCCGCGAACCGTCCATGCACATGTTCCCTTTCCAGAGAGAAATGACCGTGACACTTATTTGGTCAGCTTGGAATGAAGGCAAGAATGATAGTGCGACGCATGAAAAAAATGGGGTTGGCGAGGAAGAGTTAATTCGAAATAACGGCTGTTTCTGCGGGTTATATTTTTATTTATTTATAGCAAATCGCCCAATTTTGTATGATGAATGTGAAGGTGACCCGAAGGGATGTAAAAAATGTATTAACAAGTTTATTTAATATGAATTTCAAGAATTGACAATCTTTACAAATGAGTTACAAATTCCTTAGAATCCAAAACTGTAAAAATTAGGGTCTCAGCATTTTCTTCATCCCAGTCCAACCCATCATTCATCCCCACACGAGTCCATCCAAATAGTCAGCGCGTCGCACACCTTTTCCGTCGAGCAGGATCGTTTGCGCTGAGTGTACCTTTGTCTCCCTTTCACGACTTTTGTCAGCGAGTGTAAGTGTAAGTCCGACTAAAAGTGCCCATCTTCCCTGCCGGAGGTGCAAAAGGTGGCCCCACCTTCGGCAAGCTCCCGTCGTCTGCGAGGTCCCCCTAGGCGTGCCCCTTTCCACGTCCTCGTCCACTTCAACGCCCAAACCCCGTGCCGGGGGGGTTGATGCCATCCCCGACCCGCGCTCCCAACCCACTTCCCCTTCCCAGAGCCACAGTGCGATTCTACGCACACCCACACGTGCGCAAGCGCCACTAGGCCAGGTGTGGACGACTCCACGGTCCCAGTGTGTGCAGGGGGGTTGCGCTTGTGTGGGAGGACGGCGGAGCTGGGAAAATCAATATAGGGAAACCAGGAAGCAGCGGCAGGGCGTCGACAGCAACCCCCTGTGCAGGCCTCCGTTCCACCCCTATTCTGCCGCCCCTTCTTGCTTCCCCTTCCTTCGTACACCGTTCTCCCCCTCCACTGTGCTTCCTCCCACCACCGACCATCCATCCCCCACTGCTGAGGCTTTCCTTGATACATCTCCTCCATCTTTACCCGCGGCCTTCCTTTACCGCCGCAACCCACTAGCAACCCCCGCGCCCTCTCGCTCGTGCATTATCTGTCTCAGCTATCTGCCACTATTTTTCTCGACGACTCTCCCTTTAGCTCGAAAGTCCTGCGGAGAGGTTGCTGTTCCTCTGATTAATCTATTTATCGGACCACCGATCTGTTCGCCCGGCTTCTTGCCTTGGTGATACAGAGTCCGAGTGGTTCGTCCGTGTTCTCAGCCTTTTCTAGGAGTCCGAGATTCCTGGGTGATGGGAAGGAATATCTCGTTAATCCGGACCCGATTGGACTTCTCTGGATTAGTTTCGGGCTGCTTCGACGGGGGTCGGCTGATGTAATTCCCTTTCAGCGACTCGAATTTGTGGCTGAGTTGGAAATAAATTTGGTGATAACTTGGAATATTGTAGGTGGAAGTAAATGGAGGGATTGTCAGAGTGCGCTGTCACTTTGTTCTTTCATTCGCCGCGGCAAACTGAATCCAGTTTGGAATTTCGTTTCGCCCGAGATTCCCGGGGCCCGGCGAGCTGCCTTTTTCCAGGGATTTTCGTGCTGGTGCCGTAGGTATATCAATTTCATGCACCCACCACCCCCCTGGGGTATGTATTCTGCAGAGCCTTGCGCCATCTGCCCGCATGGGGGAACACGCGGTTTGCCCAATAGCTTGCATCACCTTCCCGGCCGATCATTGAATTTTGGAAGTACTTCTCAACTTCCGCTTCGCGCACAGAGTGCTTTTACATTAATTATTTACCACATTCTAACAATCCTTCAAGTTTAACGTCTATTTACTTATAGCCAAATTCGACAAAATGTTAATAGAGCAAAATTGAAATTACGCATATTAAAATAATTGCAGTGAAATTTAATGCGAAAAATAATTATGGCCATTCAATTTGGAGAATAATAGTCGCAAGCCCCGAATGTAACTTTTGGTCCCAAAGCCTTAATGTCACCCAAAGCTTTGTGCCAGAATTCTTTTCAACGCACTTTTACAGAGGACCATTTACCGCGGACAAAATTTAGGACGGTCGCCCTGTATACGGTGTTTGAAGGCTGTGTTCCGACTCCAGCAGAAACCTCTGGATATAAATTGCCGAATGTAGCAGCAGCCTTACTGGCGAAAGAGGCGCGGGCGCACTCGCAAAGGGAACAGGGGTGTAAAAAGGGTTGTTAGCGTGCGCGAATGTATTCCGGCAGATCCATCTTCAGGTTCTCCATTTCCCTGGCTATATGTCAGTCTACCCGGTGCCCTAATAAAGCACGCCTCGTACAGCGAAGCACATACTCATTTATAAACATATATTACTATTTTTGGGCTGTTTGTTTCATTTGGATCATATCTCGTAACATTTCGCCGTATGTTCCATGTGCCAGCTCATACATGTATGCTCCCATTTCTACAAAAGTACATGCAGCTTCAATTTACACATACATATGCATATGCTCCTATTTACAGAGAAGCATATGCATGAATATGTATACGCAGAAGCCCCACACATGTAATCAGTCTGGTGATTACAGCACACTGATTATAAATCCTGCTTGAGTCAACAATTTTAAGGGAGGAAGTAAACTATTCAACGTGGCAGCAAATTTTAATAAAATTTTCAGGTTTATCAATTTATTAACTTTATTAGTAGAAAATGTTTTAGAAAGGTTGATTAAAACGTCGTACTTGTGATTGAAATTGCCTCATCGAAGCTTTGAGGATTTTCCATGAAAATTAGTGGAATAAAACTCGAGTTGACATTTTCTCCAGGGCAGGTTAACGAGTGCAAAGTGACTTTCGGGGCCACCCAGTAGATGCGAGGTGCTCGGGTGCGCTCAGCAGCCATCGCCGGTCTAGACAGGAGCGCGTTCTTGCACTACCAGCCAGGCAAGCCCGTTGTTCTATGCACGTTTTTTGTGCCCTCCTGGCGAGTTCCCTCCTTTTCTTTTCGCGCGGCGCACGGTGTCGGTAGACACACGAGGAGATATCCAGCCACGGCACACGCAACACACAATATCCACCGGTCTCCGCTCTCTGTGCTCCTCGTCCCGACACCTTCCCAAGCACCCTCGCACGTGCGTCCAAGCGCACTCGCGCGCGTTGTCTGCCCTCGCATCGGCTGCCTCGCTCTTTTCCACGTGGACGAAGCTCCCGCGAAGGCCACAGTTATCGTGAAAATGCGAGTTAACATACTTTGAGCGTCCGACGCTCAAACTTGAGTATATATGCTCAAACTGAATCCTGCGGCAGGTTGGAAAAGCGGGAAAGGAATCGTGCTTCAAAGGGGTGTGCGAGTGGCTGAAGATAAATGTCTACCTTCCAAGCTCGGTGCTTTTTTATGATTTTTCTCGCTTGATGGGAATGTTGAATATGCGACCGAGAAGGGTTCAATTGGCAAAGTTCGTTGATAAGTGTTATTTTTTTGGATTTAGAAATTTGAGTTATGGTCGAATTAATGTAATTGCGTCTATTTTGTATTTGTTGAAGCAGCAGTCAACCACATACTTTGGGTATAATTACTAGAAAGTGGAGGAGGAAAAAGCTGTCGTTGGTTGTAATTCCGTGGAATTATTGGAAAGTGTGCCAGAAAAACTGAAATGATTTCATTGAGGAGAAGATGGCGAAAGATGCGATACATCCTGAGGAAACGGTATATGATTCGGTGATATGACTGACACCGAAGATGCGATTTCATAAAACCGGGTCACACGTTGCAACTAAATATAAATTCGCGGCAAATCGTTAGCACTAGTCTTCGTCACACACATACATATGTGTGCAGGAGGACAGTCTACATATGTCTATGCTTTCTCAAAATATTACGCTCTGATCCACGGGAATGCGTGCGCAACTATACTCGCCGCACTTTAACTTGGCCACATACCCACGGTCCATACTTCACCCGGAGTTAGTATTTGTTTTCCTGCTATCGTCCGTGTTTTCCGTAACACCGCACAAGCACCCCGCTCTATACATATGTGCCGTGGGTGTTCACTGTTTCCGAAGATGAAAATCCAAATAACTTCTGCTTGTACTCGCATTCGTCCACTTTGACGCGTAACGTGGTGCGTTTCTCGACCATACATTACTTTTTAATACGATTCTTTTGGAACACAGTCGAAAGTATTTTGTTTTATCTATTATCTTTGCATTTTAATTGTTACTCATTGTTTTTTGTTTTACCCCTTGTCATACTTTTTTGCAATGCAAGTTTCGTTCAATTACTCCTAATAAATGCAAATTTTACGTTAGTTCACATGTAGTAAAATATTTCCTGGGATGCGACGGGTCATTAGGCTGCCAAGCTCAGTCAACGAAAAACTTAATCCTCCCTCTCGAGAGTTAATTCAGGGCACGGTTTTAATGACAGCAAATAATCAAAAAAACTCGTGCGAAGCGCAAATGTCTCCCTTTTTGGGAGAAAATTATCAGGGCTCTCCTGCTTGGATGCAACTCTATTCAACTTGCTTGTTACTTACAAATTTTTATCTGAAAATACAGTATTAGTAGCTCTGATTTCCTATACCTTACCTGACAAGAGGAATACCCACACAGAATCTAATTTGCCATAACACATTTTTAAGTTTTATTAAATTCAAAAACATAACTACAATGTCTTGTCAAGTGCAATGAATTGAAATGCCACAGAGAACAGTATTAACACAAAATGAAATATTAAGTTGTATTCCTATGACAGGTGACACAGACGACCTTTGCCAAAATACACAACGGCAGAACTAGCCAGAAAATATAGCAAATCCAAAACACATTCTACTTCTTGCGTTCCGGGACCTAAATATCACCTTCAAAATCTAATATTATACATTCAACTTATTATTAACTCAAGGATAAATCATTGATCATCACTTTGTAAACTTGGGCCAATTATCCTTGTAAAAGGTTCAGGAAACGGTGGAACCGCTTGGCAAGTGGAAACGTGTTGCCAGGCTATCCTGGAAGAAGAATGCTCGGAAAACAGGAAAGTTAACCCGGAGCTATTCCAAGGAAGAAATATGGGTTTCCTGGGAATCGATCATGCATGTTTCAAAAGTATGCCGGCAAAGTAGGATCGCGCGGAGCATCTCTAAGGGTTAGGTCAGAAATATTTAGACCGGCGCTGCTATCAGTGCTGAATTACGATCAGGATGAGAGGAGTATTTCATCTTGCGGGATATCGATTTCTCGCAAATATTGCCTGTATTTTGCCTAGTATCGAAATAACTCTTCCAGTTTAATACTAATAGGTTTAAGTAGTGGAAAATGTTCAGCGAGGCAACTAAAATCTGCATCGCACTACAATTTCATAAACATTTTATTACAAGCTCTCGACGAAATTTGTTTTATTATTATTAGCTTATTAATGCATAGAAATCAAATTGGTTATTTTATTCATCCGGTCAAAAACCGTTCGCTCGTTTTGGATCAACCGTACAACACAGGACACTTGCTCCTTTCTAGAGTCTCAGATTCAGTTGGACGTGTGAAGTATTGGCACTTCGAGTGGCAGTAAATTGATGTTACTTGGCCAGTTTCTACATTCGATGCTGAATTGCAGCGCGTCCGTCCCACTTTCCCGTCGCGCGGATCAATAAGCGCAACTCTTGTAAAGATATCATCAATAGCCAGTGATAATCATCGGTCTCAAGGTTTCCCCTCGTTCTTTCAAACACGCTAATTGCCCAATGCGGTTGCAGGCCGCGAGCGCCGCTTTAGCGGCGGCCGATTTATTCCGCCCGCACATAAGAGTGCATAAGCCCCTCGTTAACCCAGATTTAAATCCCGCGCGTTTCAATACGCTTCATCCGCCCCGGCATTGTTTATTCCGCACTTTTGCATTTCAACGAACTCCATGTATATATGTAATACTGCGCTGAATCAATATTCCCCCTTGTACCGATCCGCTGAATAATAAATTGGACACGAAGCCACTCGACTGAAAAAGTGTATTCCTTCTGGCACCGGTTTGTGGGAGAACTCAATTCCTCCTGCGACCTGTTCGGCAGCACAATTCGCCAAATTAGCTGTTTCGTTGGTAAACAATCATTTGGGGAGATATTGCAAAAATCATGCTCGTGCGTATTGTTTGCAGAAATATTTTCACCTTTTTCGGGAGAGTTTGCTCAATTGTCGTGTTTTATTTCGCCAATTTCCTTTGATAATTAGTCTAGTTAAACTGGTTAATTCTTAATGGCTTCGAAAATGTATCTGAAATTGTTATAACAGTGCGAGGCAAAGCAAGTAGGTCAATGTGGATCATCCGCAAGATCATAATCAACGTCGAGTTACATTTACCAGTGTACATACATTACTGTGCCAGGTTACTACCGCCTCATAAATCTACATGATAAACGCCTCATGGAAATGCACTATGGACCCGAAAGCCCAACACGAGAAAGCACACATCTTCAAAGTCCGCGAACTAACAAAGCACCGTCCTAACTTCACAAAATACTCGCGGGAGCCTCTTTGTAAATAAACAGAGACCGCGAAAAGCACAGGGGCGAAAAAGCAAACAAACAAGCGACCCCAGTATCATCTCATGCAACTTCCGCGAAGTGAAGGTAGGCGCGGAGCGAATCCCCGACGAGCGGGCGCATCGCGCCACGCAATAATCAATAGAGCCAGAACGCATTCCGGAATTCCCTGAAACCGCTTTCTCATACTTGATCGATAGTGGTAGCCAACTTTTCAGGGCGCCGCGTACAATTGCAAAGTAGCAATTACACGACAAGACTGCGAATCGGTGAAAACATTTATTACGAAATTATTTGGCCACGTGAACGAAGTAATAGCTGCTCTGATTAATAGTCCGCAAGCATATGTATATACGCTCTCCTTCGCCAGTGATATAGGTCGACGTAGGGTCAGCCACGGCAAGGGAAGCGCTCATGGCGCTCATCAGCAAGGGCGGCTTAAAAAGGATCGCCAAGATTTCCTTGGACCGTCAAACCTTTCCGAGCACTTCCGCCTCACAATTCTGACAGGGCCGAAGCCTAAGCTTCTTCTTCCTGGCAGGCTCGAAGCCGGGTCGGAAGAAATCGTGGCTGTGGAATTTGCGGAAGGTGTGCGCCCAGTATGAGCGTCGCGGCGCACCGCGTCCAGGGGGTGGCGGACGGGAGGGCGGCAGGGGTTGATGGGAGCTGGTGGGGGCTGCGGGGAATCGGAGGGTATCCGGGGTCGGCGTAACCCGGATCCCGAGGCGTGTGCGGAAGAAACGGGACTCCCAGCCGGCTGCCCGCCCGGAACTGGGTCACCGCGACTACGGCGAGGGGCCCAGGGCGGCGCGCGGGGTTCGCCCCGACGAAGGGTGGCAGCCATGGCGGAAGGGTGGAGAACGCGAATACTGCGCGGTGGCGCCACTGACGCCATCCACTGCGGTATACGAGCTTTAGAGTTGTTCCTGGATTATCGTTGCCTTAAACTAGTAGTTCTCCCCGGCTACGGCCGGCTGGCGCACCAATAAGATTATTATGACTAATGGTTGACTCCTCGTGTTGTAGTACACCGAGCAATTTACTTCCAAGACCTTCTGCTCTCGAATAGTGCAAGTCCCATTGAAATTGGTCCAGTTGCTTTTCCGCCAAGTATAATAATACTGTTTGTTTATGAAGATTAGATTGTTATGTCTATCTTATTAGTTGGCCGGATTCCTCTCTGCGAAATATCTTGTTCATAATTTTGAACTTTCTTTTCGTCGTTTGTTGAACAAATAAAAATCAATTCTTAAACAAAGAGTGGGTTGGCGGTGTTTAGGTGAATCCTTTGCGAAAGATGGCTATAAAGGACGAGTCAGGGATGTGCCGGTGTCCTGCAATTAATAGCGAGCTCAGAGCAAGCGTGTAAAGGGTGTAACACTGACTTATGAGAACAGAGTACGATGCTGCTCTGCTAGCAGCTGAATTTATGGTGTTCAATTCGGAACAAGTGTCTGGCCAATAGGGGCGTGAGCGTGTACAAAGCGTTGATCCATTCGTTTATGAAAATGGAACAAATGGGCTACAAATCCCCGGTTATGCCTCCGCTTATTGGCAAGAAACGAGTGCATACAGAATGTTTCGAAATTCGTTTCATTTTGGCCGTCGAAAATGATCAAGTTTGCAGAATTCAAATCCAAACTTTTTACCATAGCTTGAATCCCGCCATATTCCCAAATTCCAGCGGAGTATTTTGGGCTATGGGTGACCTATTTATTCAACTGAATGGGTGTTAAAGACCTAAATCCAGGATTCCCAAGTTCTATTCCACATCTGCATTTTACCCTATTTAAGTTGAATGTCGAGTCATTTAAGCTGAGTTTTCCAGCCGTCAGGAGAAAAGCGACCAGGTGGTTTCGTGTTCGGCGTTGCTCAATAGTAGGTGGTAGCTCATCCGCCATGAGAGAATATTCGATGTTTCGTGCGGCTAACAGTCCGCCGCATTTCATTATATAAGTCACACGGTACCATGACGCAATCGCTCGCCGATATAAGTCCAATTTCTTATCGACTTTCCTGGGGTTGCAAGGTGCGCCCCGGCACCCTCGTCTTCTCTACCGCAGCAAGGTTGCAGAAAGAATGCTCGCGCGCCACCGGCTTTGGACGATCGGCCTCTGATATTGCTGATCTTGTTAGCTGCTTTAAAGAGATTTCCCGACTACGCCGCGCCTTGTAAGTTCACCTGTTCGTGACCGTATAGCAGCTTGCTCGATAGAAACACCCTAGGAAAGTGGATTCAACTGTCCCTTAAATCTAAAAATTACAACTGCCGCGCAAATCCCATTTATACCTTCACGGAGTATGAAACTAAACTCTTGTTCCTACAAACATTCACATTCAACTGGAATTATTCTAGGAGGCTGCTTCCAATAATTTCAACTGGCCCAATTCGAGCTTTTTCGCCAGAGCTAAAGTCGTTATGATATTCCAGACACAAAGCGAGTGAACGCGGCGGTGGGCGCTATTTTGCCCGAATAAATTTTCATTAGAACGAATCCAGCGCTGCAGAGCGCGCCGGCGATAGTAGTAGCACGCGGAAGGATGAGCCCGGGGCAGGGAAAAATCTATATCGCGTGAAAGGCAGAGTGACCTATAAACCCGGTACTGGGTCACTCTGCACCGGCGCACTCCCGAATTCAGATCGACAGAGCGGCGCTCTCGCCGGGGGTGGGGGAGGGTTGAAGGGGGTCGCAGTGGCCTGGTGGGGGGGGTGGACGAGGAGGATCTTAAATTGGGTTAACATCCAGACATTCGACGTCACGAGGACGTAACAAGCTCCTCGGTAGGAAAAAGTTTTCCTTGCTGCCCGCTCTTCCGGCCGCACTTGGCATAAAAGCATTAATCCACTAACCCCCGAGCGCCCCCCGGCCCCAACGAAAACGCGATACTTCACCGACAAATCACCGTGTGTTGATTCGTTTACCGGCTACCGGGAACAAAGGAGCTGTACTCCCAGCGTGCTCAATCGCCGGGCGATTGAAATTCACCGATAGAACCGGAGCGGCCTGAAATCCTTTGTCTTCCCGTGGAATAAAGTCGTTTCGGAGTGAAAGAGTAGAGCTCATCCGCTCCCGTCTCCGCATTGGGTGAATAGGTCGATTGAGCTCCTTTTCCCAATCGTTTCTAATAATAGGATTGTTCATGTTTATGCAAATGCAGAATGTCAATGGGTTCTTGCAAATTCCTCTGGTGCTACGCGAATCTCGAATAATAAATTACTTTCGTACGTTTTGAAAGTAATTTAAACTTCGATTTTTTCTCAGTTTTGTGAGAAAAAATAAAGCAAAATCGAATTTTTGGGAATTTGAAGCTTTTTATATTGAATGCAGAATTAATGCAAGACGAAATAGCTGTGAACCAGCTTAACAGCTATGAACTATGCGATCCAGCGCATCCCAGGGCCAAGCGGTTAGAACGCGGCGGGCAATTAACACCCTCGTTTCAAACGATATGTCATCCACGTGCAGCGACGGAGTTCTCATTGCGCTCGAGTTAGAACGCCCTCCGAGGCAAATATCTAGATCGCATGCAGCCACGTCTTAAGCAGGTTGACATGCACTTCAGGTATACACTGCTCCGCAGATGTTTCCCAGCGCGACTTCGGCTTTCGCAAACTGATTTCACGCACACGTGAACACGTGCACTCGAGGCTCAGTAAAATGGGACAGAAATGCGAGCCGTGGAGCATTTAACTTTGGAATTAAAAGCATGATTAATGGTTAAAAGTCAAGGCACCATTCGTTTCGACGAAATTAGTTGTATTATGCTAGGATTACCACTACAATCGCTCGGTAAATGGAATGCAGGAATTCTGGAGATTGTAAATATTTAACTTTGGAGTTAAACTCGGTAGTAATAGTTGTTTCTCGGAAATAATACTCATATTTTGCATTAAAGCCACGCATACAACGGCCGACATTCATTCGCGGTAATAACGGGCAAAGCCCAATCGGTAGTGAATAGATTTTCAGCGATGTATGAAATTGGATCATTCCCGAAACGACCAAAATTCCGCAGGGAGGATTTTCCCTTTAGTTTGACGAGTCATTGTCTTATTAAGCGCCTCTTAACGAATTCGAGCACTTTGTACTGCCGGTGGGTCCCATTTTTGCAAAAAGTACACAGCAATTCCATAAAAAATCTTCCACACTGATTTACAATGGATTTACGATCGTCCCATAAATCTGCGGGCGAGACGGGACATTCTAGATTTGCCGGGGCTCGATTTTCCATATTCAGTGGAATACACTGTTTACATAAAAAATACACGCTGCGCTGTCCTAGTAAATGTGTTCGCGCGCAGCGTCAATATCCATTGTTTGGCCGGATTGTACATTTTGCATCGGCGGCGCCCTGTTCAAATAAATGTGCTCGCCGAGCGGGGAAAAAAGGATTCATCGGCGGCGGTGAAAAAAGGTTTTTGTTGCAATAAATATGATAGAAAATTCGAAACACACGAGAGAATGAAGAAATAAAATATGCCAGAAATTCTGTACAAAAAAATTCTTATCTGCAAATGCCTGCGCCTGTTTTGTAATGTTTGCCGAATTGATTAATCAAGAAGGAATAAACAATTCTTTAAAAAGGTGGTAAAAATAAAGACAGAACATAGCCAGAATGGGATTTCGGTTTCTAAACCATAAATCGTGTATGATGCTCATTGTGGTCGAGTAACAAAATCAATATATCGCGGGCAGAAGCTGTGCCACGGCTACCAATACGAAATGGTTGGTTTCTACACAGGGTGGCGCGCATACGATTTCGATTACATCGGCGTTAACGCTTCCCTTATCAATCCGCGAGCCTCTCCGCACCGCCTACTTTTCAACTAATCCGCAATACCAGATGCCATCGGTTTCCTCCTACATTGCAGCGCCAATAAACACAGAGATAAAGCCGGCCAATCTTCGCATAACGATTCGAGTACAGTAAATCCATCGGAATTATAAAAAAGAAAGTAGGGAAACATTGCTGAAGAATTAATATTACTGAATAATTCATAATTATTTGATGTACCAGTTGCGATCCAAGGCAAGCGAACACGCAAAGCTATTCTGGGAGAGTTGTTTGCGCTATAAGTGTACATTAAAACCGATTGGAGAACGAACAAACCACTTTCCACGATTATAATTTTCGCGCTGACAGTGCTCATACGGAGCAGTTCCGTTTCCAGAAAGTGTCCGGTCACATCATGTGAGATAATTATAAAGAACAGAACGTGCATATGCGTGAAGCGGGAAATGAGCATCGAAAATTCATTAAACGGGTGGGAAGCCCCGCTGCTTGACTCGGGGGGACAAAGGTGCCAGATGCATATCTCAGATACCCAAGGATAATTCTGCAGAGTGTAGCAATAAGTAATAACGACGGAGCAATTAAGTTGAGTACATTGTAATTAAGCAAAGTAATTCGATATTCAGTTCAGACTTGCTCGAACGTTAGTGGGATAATCCCATTCACTACCGACTACGAATCCAGTGTAAAATCGGTTATGTTTGTAACATACAGTATATTAATCAACTCTAAATGCCCACAACTTTTCAGACCAACCACACATGTGCAATCTCAATAAATGTACTGAATGAGTTGGCCTTTGACTGCAAATAGTTATTTGCGCAACTACGAATTCCATTTGGCTATTGAATTTTCCTGCGCAAAAGTTCAAACGAATGTTTTTAATTACACAGACTAGCGACGTATGAATACATTGGCACAAGTGCGCTTTACCCTGCGCGAACTTCCGCGAGAAGAAGAGGACATTTAAGTGAACCAAGAACATTGCAGAGTGTAACGGGAAAGTGCCGCCCCACCGGAAAGGCACGCGCGGCAGACGTCCCGGGGGAGAACACGCGCGCAGGGAGACACGCATGGGAACACACACGCACACGACGAAGTGAAGGGAGCGCAAGGTGCGAGGGAACACGGCGTCAAGGTAGTGCCAATAAAAATCGTTATCTTTACGCGACGCATGATTTTTCGTCGGTGTAAGCGGCGCATGCCTGCTCGAGCGAGACCACGTCTCGCCCGCTCGGGAGAGCCGCGATTGCGCTCACCTGCCCAACCGAGCCCTTTCCGCCGCATTCCCTCCGCGTGTAAAGGTAAGCCCTGCTGTGTGAGCGTCTCGCGTTCTAATCCCTTTCAAGTACACACAGCAAAGATTACACTTCATCGCACGCCTAGAAACCTGTTTCGGAATCTTTTTATAGTTGTAGGTGTTTTAAGGAAATCGAACTTCTGCAAAAAGATGAAAGTTTTACTAGAACGGCCAAAATATCGGGTTTCGAATTTCAAATTTTTAAATTTTAGTTCGAAATCAATCTGGTTGTTTTTAACATTTCAAATAAATTTCCCATTTGTACCGATCATTTTTCCGCTTTCAGAAACTAAGACTAACAGGGAAGACTTAACAAAATCCTAACTAAAAAAACATCGCACCAGTTTCATCAACCAGAAAATGTCAGCGTTGCCCCGCCGCATTAGCGTAGTCTTTCGCGCGGCAAAACCACGCGCGTTATACAGTTCATTATTTCAGGAAGAGTGGAAGGAAACAGCCGAAACAAGAACTCTGTCACGGCAAAGGCCAAACGGTTTCTCGAGCGCTAGCAATTTGGCTATTGTAAACTGCACCAAAGCCAGCACACGTCCAATTAGTAGAACTGACTGTTGCCACTGCCAGTTGGTAGAAGCAGTTCCAGTGGAGTAGGAACTTTAGCTCTCGCAAGCAGACAGAGAGAGAGAGAGAGAGAGAGCGTGCGACGGCGAGTAAGCGACTGCTATTCGCTATTTCTGTACAGTCAGAACTTCCCATACTTGCGCACATTTCTTTTTCAATTTTTTTTTTCACCTCGCTGTGCATAATCGAGCAATTGCTTTACCTGCTCGCGACGTCGCGTGCGCTTCTCGCTGGTGCACGGCCATAGCTGCTCGCGTTATAATAACTGCGACAGATTACCCGAATGGTTTGGACTGATAAACTAGTAATGGCCAATAAAGTGAGTGTGCGAGTAATATAGGGAGAAACGTTAATTTGAATTTGAATTGGAGAATATTAAGGATATTTAAACTAGAGCTATTCAAAATCATACTCAGGGGTTTGAAATCGTATTGCTTAAAATTATTAACCGGCTAGGGAAGTACCAGAGATTTATCCTGAATTCAAATAAAATAGATCAATCTGATCAATTTGAAACCTTTTATTTTCACGAGCTTGGCATTCAGTGTTAAAGAATTGCCTGATTAAAAGCATCATTAAGAAATCCGAAATTTCAAAGTGCCCAAGTGCAGTGAATTATTCTGTCACCGGGTGGCCAGGTAAACCTAGATGATTCGGTTATTTGTCTCTCCACAGAGAATGACGATGCTCGCACTATTGCTATCAGTGGCACATTGCTCTTATCACTTGTACATATGTATGAAGACGTGTGATCCGACGTGTACAAGCCGCTATTGGTCTCGGCGTGGTGGCCTAGTGCACGTGCTTCGATAGCTCGTCAAGGTGAATGACGAGCGCCAATGAGCTCGCCGGACTTCGAACACTTCGACGCACCGTCTTTCCTCGGCTTCGCTCGCTCCGGTTGTTTACAACACTTTACAGCTTCTATACCAAACTCGGAAACCTCAACACTTTTCGCTCGTCTCAGAAAATGTTGGTCTTAGCACCTGAATTCAGTTAGACCATCGCTGATTTCGTAAAAATCGACTTCAACTTTCATAAATATTGACTTCCAAACAACTTATTATTGGACATGTTCAACAAACATTTTATCAACTCAGACGACAAATAAATATAATTTCTCTAACAAGTAGAGAAAGCTGCATTTCCATAAAAACCTGTATAATTTGTGTAATTGCCGAATATGCTAATTGAGAAACATTTTACCTATAATTAGGTGCATTGTGTGGAAGAGTTCTTTATCAGCCGCGATATTGCATTGCTCGCTTGGCGAATGACGATGTTAATTAATATAATTTGGGGCAATTAACGCTCCTGTCGCTGAGCGAAATCTGGCAGTAGATACGAGCGTCACACTACATGGGGTTGCAACGGAAACCTGCCGAATATTTCCCGGGTGACGAATTGGCCGGACGATCCAGCCGCACCGGTTTGTGGGCCTCTCTATATTGGGCCGCGGTAATTTCGGAATCTATGTCCGTCGAGAGCGGCTGCAAATAGGCTCGCGTACTGTTTTACACTAATAACAAGCCGCGCGACGCGTGCGGGCCTCAATTGCGGAAATGGACCGCTCTTTGCTTTCCGATGCAATTTGTGCCTTCTCCAAATCATTCGACCAGAATAAATTCACGAGTCAAAAAGCGTTTTTACATAACCGATTTCTACAAATCTCGCCAAAGTCTATTGGTTTCCCACATTTGAACTTTTAGAGAGATATTACATATGCAATACTTTTGAACTTAATTAAATATTAATTGTACACTTAATATTTTAATTGAGTGTTAAGTTAGTACTCAATACTTGAAAAGGCTCAGTTTCTCAGAAAGTTTCAGATTCAAAATACCTCATATTTTTTCTAAGGTCGCTCGGTTTAAGCTTAGATAAATTAACGGATTGGTCTTGACTTAGAAAGAGATAATTAGATTACACTGATCCGGCTTATCAAGGTAAGACACTCGAGTCGCACTAGAATCACGGCCAGTTACTTCAGCCTCGACGTCTACATCGATACCGCTTCACGAACTAGGCCTCGCACATGTTAAACTCGCGTTTGTCGATTGACAGATCGATTGGTGGTGTTAATGATTCGACTAAAGTGATTTGGACGAGCGCACCGTGCCAGGAAAGCGGGTTCCGACGCTGTCAATGTAACTCGAACGCTCGTGGATACGTGAGACAGGTAGTGGATGGCACGTTACTCTTGAATTAAAGATAACGCGCTACCGTGTATCGATTGTTACACATCTGGCGCGCCGACGCTACACCGATTTTATGGTGCTCATTAGCCTTGGGAGTTATTTTTTCGTCGTGATATCGCCGCTGTTAATCAGCTTATCGCGCCTGCACGAATGTTAATATACCCAAGGCGAGCGGCGGGCTTCGCTCGCTCGCTCGCCGGGAGACTCTGCGAATGTAGTCCGAATGAATTGCAGATCCATGGCGTTCGCCGATGGCGATAACGTGGAAATGAATATTCACCTTCCTATGATGTAACCAACAAGTAAGCTTGAAGTATGACATCTTTTTTACTGCGTGTTTAGCTTGGACAAAACTTGGATGAGCACTTGCATTTGCAGTTCCGTTAATCACTTTTAATTTTAATTAACAGTAAAAAACTGTCGATCAATTTCGATATATTTAACTATACGTGTTAAAGAAATCTGACAGCAATCATAAATTCCTATAACTGTATCAGAATGATGTAAACAATTTTTCAAAAAACGATCTTAAAACCTTAATTTTGACGGTGATTTTAATGATACTGACAACTGCACCTTATTCAGTCGTTTTGAAAAATTATGTATGAGTCAGTCTGTAAGTTCGTGGGTATGAAACTGCCACATTCAATTATAAGACAGTGCACTGGTATGCTGTGAAGATCAATAGCCATCACGTGCTCCCGCAAAGAGGATTGGAGATTTCGGAGTGCCAGACAGTAGGCCTGCATGATTACCCAACTATAATCCTCTGCACGTCCGATGTAATAACACCTCAAACACGTGTACGTGTGCCTGCGGCGATTCGCTACCCTACACTGAGCTCCAACTTATATAAGTAAAGATAAAACTAATTTTGCCTGTTAAAAATGTAATAACAAATTGCTGACGATCTGGAAGTGCTGATTGGGAATATCACTAGAGAATACCAATTGTGGAAACATTCGGCTTTCACTTGGGGCAACTTCAACCCCGAAAAGCATCCCAAAACGCATAGAAACAAAGAAACTCATTTCGAAGCTTGCGTATCGCCAGAGTGGCGAGGAAAAGTTTGTTACGCCTATGGAGAGCTGTGCTGAATACTGTGGGTTGCTGCCGATCGATTACGAAGAACTCAACCCCATTCTTTTTATACTGGCAAAAGACTGGATGTACATATTTTCAATTATGTTTAAAACTGAAAGTCTTTTCCCATGAAAATGCATCGGGGAAATGAGCTCACAGTAAAAACATTAAGTTCATCCGTAAAGTCATTAATTATTACTGCTTATTTTATAGACATTTTCATAAAGACACACTGAACATGAAAACTATCGCCCAACTTTCATCATCAACGAACATATCCCACGGGAATATTCTAAGTTTGATTAACACGCGTAAGCGATCGAAGGCAGTAATTACAGCGTCCCTTGTAGCCTGCAGGCCAGTAATTAAAGGTAAATTTGCCATTGCCAATCGCCTTTGCAGATTGCAAGAGGTAGTTCGCCTCGGTTCTGACATAATACCCGCCTCCATCCACCTCATCATCTCTTACACGGAATTGCCATCAAAAACTTTTCTCTCCCACGCTAGAATTTTCCGTGTGTGTTCGCTCTCGACCTTCACTAAAATATTCCTCGAATGAAATATGAAGCTGAACTAAATACATATGTATAATGGTATTTAAAATGTTACTTAAAGAAATTGTAAAAAGAAATACCACAGAATCGAGGCTTTTCAAAATATCGAAACTCCTAGATGGTTCTTGTTAAGATACGTCTGCATTTGTGTGTTGGGGAGGAATTGTTAAAAATATCAGTAAGAAACAGCATAAAAGGTGCTAGTCCAGGAACGACATCCGCCATTCCTTCCTCTCGCGCTCTCTCACTCTCGCATAGTATGCAGGTCTATTTTTGCCGGGCGATGAAAATAGCTGAGCTTAAACTTTTGCTAGACACTGTTGGAGCTGCCACACGTCCGGCAAGAATTGGGTCAGACTTCAACGACAAAATAAGTATCGGTGAAGCTTCCCGTTCGCCGCGATTCGTCCTGAGGAAAAGCTCCTTTGGAAATGTAATCCGCATAAATATCGAATAAAATCTTTCACCGCCAAAATCATTTTATTTATAATAATAATTATTTTCTACTTTTATTATCAGGTCTATTTTATTATTCTCGACAACACAAGTGCCGTTTTATATTGTTTGTATCGATTTTGTATGCGAGCGTTATTGTGGAATGTGGAAAAGTTCAAAAAAGCACGGGAAAAAACGATGAGGCGCGTTATTTTTATACTTTTACGACTCCGTTGGTATGCGGTTATACCGAAATAATTAGACGTCCGGAGTGCAATGACCCAAAAAAATCGGTGGCTCCGCGGTTCCCTGAAAATTCGTGGAGTGCTGGCCCGTTTAAAAATGACTATGTCACCGAGCCGGTAGAGCTCGAGTGACTGTTGAAACAGCGGCTGAGCCGTCTAAATTTAAATACAAGTCTCGAAGTAGTTGCATAACCTGGCATGAAGTGCTTGCACCAAACGAAACTGGCCACCGGCCTACACTCCTTCATTGGTGTACCTTGGATAAAGCTTTGCAGGTTACGCCCAGCATTCACAATGAACTTCCAATCATTAACTCTCTGTTCCTGTACTCCACGATGCGAGTTAAAATGAGCCTAATATTAATATTTGCTTTCGATTCGGCTTTTCCATTACTGTAACTTGTAAGTTCACCAAATGATTTTCCCTGGAAAGTTGATCGAACAAATGAAAAATGATTCGAAGTGGACTTTTTGCGATTTCTTATTAAAATTGGTATACAATCTTTGACTTTTTAGAAAGTGGATTTAATTTTACTTGCTTCTGATATATTAGAATTGGTGTAAAAAATGGCGAGCTTTCCGCAAGCACAATCGGTTCATTTTCTCCTACAAGGTTACTGGATTTGATTCCAATTGTTACTAATTTCGGTCGCATTCACAGAGAAGTTTCCCAGAAAAGTTCACGATTCCATTCTGCAGCGTAGCACCTTCGTAATATGGGCTTTGCCGTACGTGGCGAACGATCGATAGCACAATGCCAGCGGAGTGAAAAGTTGGAGGAAAGAGCTGGCCAGTTATTCGAGAAGGAGCTTGCGAGAGAAACTCGCTCGTTTCGGGTTCATTCCTACCGTGGCCAACTGCGTCTACAGTAGGAATGTTCTTTACTTTTAGCAAGATTTTATTCACACTCGAATCTCCTTTTCATCCTTAATGGTTTTGTATAAGAGCATCGTGAAGCCAAAACTTCTCCTAAAATCCTTAAAATGTTGCATTCGCAGCTGCCTTTCGATGGATGCTTATAAACTGCTGTGAGTGGGAGCAGAATGAGTCAGTGAAACAGTCGATGTATATTTCAAGAGGAAGTTTTTCTCAGCCCATCTTTTGAGAAACAAGTGCGAAGTCTAACATCCAACACACGAGAAATTTACCTGATAATCGTCGCAATCGCATCATCGAAAATCTTCGGTTTTAATACCAGCAATAAAAAGAGTAATAAACTGTCAGATATCTTGAAAATTTGCTTCGAATCACCCCGCATAGAACGGAGTGAACGATACTTGAGTTAAGATAATATTTCAAGTATCACAAAGAGAGTCTGGATCGTTCGTGCAATTCCGTGTATGCAGAGTGTTGAATAATCAAATTCTTCATTCCCCGGCGGAAGCAAACATTTGCGTATGAGATAATACTCACATCGGTAATATGCTTGCGGTAGCCAAGGAAACCCTTTACGAGAGCACTTACAGCACAAGTCGAGTGATCTACATTCTCAAAATTTGATCCCATAATTTTAATTATTCCCTTTTAGAATTTCCTGATGATTATAATCTACATTATTTGCCATGAACAAGCTCCATTTTAACTTCTCATTCATACATTTACCCAACAATAATAAAATCGCAAATGCAATTCAGAATTCCAAGAAAAGAAACACTGTGGATCACTCGGAAAAATCCACCCCTAAACAAGTCAAACCTTTTCCAACTCCTTCAACATCAAAAAGATCTCACAGTTACATAAACCCGAGGAGAACTCGTGCATTCATGAAGGGAAAAGGCTGCCGAGCAAACCTCGACAGTGCTGTCAAGGGTTGAAGATGCCGAGATTGAGCTCGCAAGCGCTCACACGCCGCGAAATTCACGCTCAGCAAAGCGCGCTCCGCTTTGCGCGCAGTGAAATCCAGGCAACAATACGTAACTATCGACCCAGTTTAGACCGCCGCTTGTTCCAAAAATTACGGCCTCCGAGAAACCGAGCCACCAGACAAAACGGGGCTAGAAGCCTCGAGCTCAGATCGTAAAAGGGCAATTTTTAAGCAAACCTGCTGGAACGGTGGTAGTTGAAGCAGGTCTCTCTCATCAGCAGCGGTGACTTCGAAGGTAGGCGCAGGTTGCGGCGGGTACATATTACCCTTGCCGGGATAACTGGTGCTCCTGCGGAACTTCACTGGGCTGATGCATGAAGGGTGAGCAGCGGGTCCCGGGTGGCCAGGAAACGTGGGGCTAGGTTTTCTGCCCTGGAGTCCGGCGGCGGCTGCGACCGCAGCGGCCGCCTGCAAGGACGAGTGCAGAGGTGGTAGATTGGGGACGGATCTACCGCGGCTCCAAGGCGAGAGACCCGGGCTGGCGACCGCAGCAGTCGCCTGGGGGCCCGCGCCCCACTGCTGCGGCGCCTGGGGCCCACCGGACCAAGCAGCGTAGCCCTTCCCAGGAAGGTAAACACCCGGATGTGATGTCGGCGGTGGCTGCTGCTGGTGTTGCTGTTGCTGTTGTTGCTGTTGTTGCTGCTGTTGTTGCTGCTGTTGTTGCTGCTGCTGTTGCTGTTGTTGCTGTTGCTGCTGCTGCTGCGAGGAGACTTGGAGGCTGTGCCTGTTACTAGGGGCCCCGGTGTTCCCGTGCTGTTGCGGGAAATTGTGACTGGCCGTGATGGCACGCCTTGTGCCGGTGGAGACGGTGGCACCTGCACCGGCGAAGAGACCCGCCGGTCCACCTGTGGGGAAGTTCTGGAAGGCGGCGATCGAGCCGTTCACGGGGAGTGCGTGCAATCCGCTGTCGTCCGGCGCGGACCAGAGGCTCGGCACCCTTCCGGGATCTGGAAAGCCCTGGAGGGTCGAGGTCGTGCTACACGTGATGTCCTTCTCGGTGGAGGAGGGCGTCGTCGATGTGATAGCAATGCTCTCAACCTCCACGACCTCCTTCGACTTCTCCTGGCCACCTACGCTCTCGAGACCGCTGCTCGGCGAGAGTGGCGCGGGCTTCCCGATCGTCTGCTTCTCGATTAAGAGGTCGTCCTGCATTGTGATGGTTGTTATCGTCACTGCGCTGCTAGCGTTGCTACCGATCGATGTCTTCGCCGTGGACAAAGTACTCGAGAATAGACTGGCCGTACTGAAGTCCCCCATAAAGCACGGGGGTACCTGCAGTCGAATATCGGCGCACTCGTGTTGCAATTATCGATTAGGTGGTAGCTAGGGCCGTTCGGAAATGTTCCTCTCTGTCTGGGTCGATTTTTTACTCCATCGAGTTTTAGTCCTCGCTTTGAGTTCCTCGCTGGGAAGGTGGTCTGGTTCTCGAGGAAACAGAAGTCCTCGTTGACACGAACGTCGTCAACGCCGAGCGTTGCTCGCGAGACAACTATCGATCCACGGCGTACGCGTAAAAACAGCCACGAATCTCGGAAACAGGGCCACCCTTTGTCAATACTTGGATCGTTTGCTCGCACCAGCTTCTCTCTCTGCTTAATAGCCTGATCCCTGCACTCGGCTGAGAAAATTGCTGGTTCCTGGTGGGAAGGAAGCTTCCTCGAACGCACTGTACCGAGGTCCCGTTCAAATTTGACTAATTAGGCGTCGCACCGGTAGAAATCGGTGGCGACTTTGCTCCCGTAACATCCTCTCGGTTATCGAATGGCTGGTCAGCCGTAGACACTCATGCCCATCGCCGGCTTCGCGAAGAATCTCCACCTGCCGCGGAGGTAGGAAGATCGCGCACGAGTCTCGGGGGCTCACTTCCCTCCCGCAGACATAATTTCGCCCTCAACACTGGACCACTTGGAACCCTCCCAAATATCCTCCCTAATAGCACAGGCACGCGGATGCAGCGAGAGGCAGCGTGCGACTCTAGAGAGCGAGGAAGCTAGCTTGCGAGCCTGGCCAACCCTTCCGCCGTCCTTCCGTGTATCGCTCGTCACCACAATTATCACTGAACACAGACTGACTCGAGGGGGAGGGCAACGCGGCCGCTAATCGAGTCCTACGGGACCTCGAGGATAGTTAGCCGACACTGGCGACGATGGCATTCGCCGAATGCAGTCGATTGCGATTGTTCCCCGGGCCCGGTGTATCGGTTATGCTCGATCGTTCACCGATAAGCCGACGAAGCGCGTCAATCTACGCACGCAGCCACTGGACACTTACTGGCGAGGTAGAGTGCACTGAATTCCTCCACGGTCAGGGCTCGTGAGAGAGTATCTAGTTCGGTGGTCTCCTGGAGAATCCTAAGCACTGAGTGTTAGATCTGGTCCTCGGGACTCGCAGGAGTGTGCACCGTTAGCGCTGGCAGACGGCACTTTTCTCTTTAGCTAGTCGTCAGCGGGCATAGCGCAGCAGTGGAGGTAGATACTGGCATGCCAGGGTTCGAAAGGGCTGGCGTGCGTGCCTGCCTCCCCGAATGTCCAGGGTTCTCGCGAGTAGTTGGAGCGGTGTCGCGAGCAGGCGGCGAGGCGGCGAGGCGGCTGGGCTGCGTGGTAGTCCGCCCGTATCACGTCCGCTTCCACTGGCTGCGCTAGACGGTCCCTTCGGTAGTGGCAGGCCGGTGGTAAAGCGCGATTCGACGAGTCCGCGGCGACGGCTTCGTGGCTGAGCAGCGTCGCACGTAATGCGATTCGTGCGTCGTGCCGACTTTTGGAACACTGTGGCCGTGTTGCGGGCCAGACCATACCACCAGCCGTAGTAGTGTAGTGTCTCTCTGCTTAAGCCCTGCGCTCGGCGATCTTCGGCCCGCCGCTTCGTCGTCGTCGTCTTCGTCCTCGTCGACGTCGCCGCTCTCCTCGTCGCTGCGTCGCGCCGCTGCGTCGGAGGACGCAGGCGCCCTGTGCGCTCTCCCGATATACCCACCACCCTCGCCAACGATAACACGCTAGAACCCACCACCGCTGACCCCGAGCCGACGCCGCCACTGCCGCTGCTGCTGCTGCTGCTGCTGCTGCTTCTACGCCACCCCCTACCCCACCCCCCTGCCACCCACAACTTCAGCTCTTCCTTCTCTGCCACCCACGCCCGCGCCGTGTAATTCTGATTCCAGGATTCCACTCTAGTTCCACCTAGGCCGGAGCAACACCAGCTCCGCAATACCAAACAGCCCCGGCTAGAGCTACCCTGTCCGAGCTCGTTTACCTAGCCCCTCCTTTGCTCCATTTCTCGTCGGACCCCGTTCCCTTGCACTCGCAGAATGGAACTGAAGCACATACTTGCCGCCTACTTATCAAGCCTTGTGTAATTGGTTTATTGAAACGTTTTCTCCTTTGGATGCTTCAGGTCTTATAGGAATACTTGGTATTTGGAATGTTAGATCTCTTGGGGGTTGTGGTGATAATTAGGATGACTGCAGGGCGAATTGCGGCTTGGGCGGATGACACTTTAGGTTGTAGGTTGATTGGTGTACTGTTCAATTTATCTTGTCGGCTTAAACCTGATAGAGTAGCGATAAACTCTTTAAATTGTATGGTGTGTGGAATAGGAAATCTGACCTCTTTATTTAGGGGCGGAACGACCTACTTCGGATGAGCATTTGACCTCGATTTGACCTTATTCTGTTCCGGGGTGATCTATATTCCACAGTTAAACTTGGTTGACATAAATAATCGCGAGTTTACAAAGGTTTCCATACTGTTATGGATTCTTGTTAATTCTAATGTAAGCTTCGATGTAAAGAGCTCTCGCGTTGTTGGTACAGCGAGCAACATTACACCATTTTATAATTAAGACTTTACAGCGAAAACTCAATTATTTCGGTTTTCGCTTTAGTAACAGAATAGTGATTCATTAACAAAGTTATACATTTATACTAAGTTTTTAAATATTTATAGTGTCTGATCCAGTTTCAATATAAAAATATGATCGACGACTCGGTGGGCTATAAAATCACGGCCAGATTGTGCAGCAGAATTTCGCCGCGGCGCTATCTGGCTCGTTCGAAAAAAGAAACTTGAGTCGCGCGCGAGCGATGAACAAAACTCTTCTACAGTCACGGCGGAATTCGAACGTACCACAAGACTAATTTTCCGTGTGCGCAGGCGAACTGGTGCAGGACTGCAGGCTCGTTTGCCGCAACTAGTCTGGTGCAACGCATGTGGCCATCACCTGGTAGTTTGACGTTTGCCAAGGAGGATAGAATCTACTTACATTTCGTTGCGTTGAAGGGATTTCTTTGAGCCGACACGATGAACCGGCTTTTCGGACGGGCCAAGCCGAAAGAGCCGCCACCAAGCCTCATAGACTCCATCGCCGGGGTAAGAAATTCGGACACGCACTCTGCCAGAAGGTTATATTGCGTTATCACTACGGTAACTGATTTGTTGTTTTGCTTCAAGTGCCTTCGCACTCCGCCGCCAACTATAAAAAAACGATAGCAAATTCTGTGCATGAAAAGTTAATTGGAAACTACACCCAATTACTTCAATGCTTAATCCCGTTGTTTTCGCGATGAACTTTGACATTTGACGTACTAACACTCTGAATCATCGCTTAGATCGATAGCAGAGCCGAATCGGCCGAGAAGAAAATCGCTATGCTCGATGCCGAACTCAAGAAGTACAAGGACCAGTTGGTCAAGATGAGAGAAGGCCCTGCTAAGAATGCAGTGAAAGCAAAAGCAATGCGAGTGCTAAGGCAACGCAAGACGTACGAGGCACAGGTGGACAATCTTCGCCAACAATCTTTCAACATAGAACAGGCAAACTATGCTACACAAACGCTTAAAGATACTCAGAACACGGTGGTAGCAATGAAAGAGGGTGTCAAACAAATGCAAAAGCAGTTCAAGAACATCAATATTGACCAGATAGAAGTATGGCGAAATGAAACTCACGCTTTTATAAACTCTTGTGCGAATGGTTTTGTTGGATGCATGGTACAATAGGTCAATCTGGTTGTAGGATTTGCAAGATGATCTGTCAGATATGTTGGAACAAGCTGATGAAGTGCAAGAAGCAATGGGACGTAGTTATGGCATGCCAGAGATAGATGATGATGAACTAGCTGCAGAGTTAGAGGCGCTTGGTGATGATTTAGCACTTGACACAGATACCAGTTTCCTGGATGATGCGATTAAAGCACCTAGTACACCTGACAAGGAGCCTGGAACAGCGTCTGTCAAGAACAAGGTTCATAATCTTAAAACCATTTTAATTCATTCACAATCTAATGAGGGACTATCAATTTGACTATGGCTACACTTTGCTTGTTTTCAGGACGGTGTACTAGTGGACGAATTCGGCTTGCCACAAATACCAGCTAGTTAAAATCCACTGTTTCCTCGCGAGAGACTATTGCTTGTGCATACGCCCAAAGACGTGGTCCCCGAAGGACATTCAAATGCTTTTTAACGATCACGAGCACGAGGACATTACATTTCAAGTATTGAAATTTGTTGTACTAAACATGCGCAAAGAAGTATGATCAGTTAAGGACTAACATAACTTTGTTATCGCCGATAGGTCCACTATTTTTATTAAATTCTGTTTATGTTGTAGATGTATAAAGAGATTAATAAATAACTTAACAGTACGAACGAACTTCTTAGTTTATTTAATTCGCAGATTCCCGAATTATGGCTAACTTGACTTTACTGCTTACTCTAGGATTTTCATCGCCGTCAAATAACTTCCAACCGTGGAACGTAAACGTCATTTTGGTTCACTAGTTCGTTGTACTGCGTGCAAATGTTGGTTACTGCCTCTCGGCTTTCCGAGAAATGTTCTTGCTCGAAACCAGGGACCTTTGTGTAATGATGTACATGTGCCTGGAACAATATTTTAAAATTACTATTTACTAAATTCTTCACGCACATTCTTTGTGAATTACGTACCTTTGACCGATACAAAGTTGTAAACTGTTGGTCTATATTTTTGAACAAAGAAGACATGGCGGAAGTATTCGTCAAACACAATAGTGACGAATTGTGTCCCGCGGGTGGTACTGAACATAAGCCGACTTTCATTGCGTCCTTACTCCAAATTGTAAACTTTGCTTTCGTTTGGAATCTGCGGAAACAATAGCTATTGAATAGTTCACTTCTGATTACATGAGAATGTCAATTGGAAAACTATAACGAAATAATAAAACAGCGAGCTTTCAAAACCAAACAACATATACCGTTCAACATTTCTTTTCAAGTCGGAGATCGAAGTGGGTCCTCTAGCGATTTGCGCTGCGCTTAACACCACTGAATCAGGTTGAAAGAGATCCACCTTGATCAACTGATTGCTTCGCGACCACGCTCTGGTAAATAATTCGTCCTGTATCCTTAAATGCGAGGAACAATTATGTTTGGACCAGTTTCCTCTCATTTGACAATGTAATACAATTATTGGATGTACTTTTTTGCTCCGTGCGTCATATTTATTGACGGCGCAGTCAAAGCTACTGGACTGACGCTACTACAAATATAATGAAGATTCGGATATGGCACGAGATTCGTTGATATTTCGTTCATGTCCATGTTCAAGTTACCGGGAAATCTAGAACCGCTAAAGAAATGAAAGCACATTTATTCCATATTGCTATAAAAATGGTCTCATTGCTCATTTAACATTGGCATGACCAATACCTAGTTAAATGTAGGAGCATATTTACAACAATGCTGTTCATATCCTGAAACGGTTGACACGAAGCATTATACTTCGCTTGATCGATATTCTCCCGCCTCGCAATTTGAGTGTTGCATATATCGAAAAGCGATCTATTTTCCACGGGAAAGACACAGGTTGCATGTTCCAGAAGTTCGCGCGTAGCCAGCAGAACATTATACGGCGATGTAATTACGTCCTCCGTGGCAGTTGCATAAACGGGTGACACCAATCTGTAATATTATACAATTATTGCACTATTTTCGATAATAGTCTTATTTGCACATACATTGTTATAGTATAACCATGTACTTACCGATCGGTCTGAGGATAACTCTCGGCGAGTAATTTCAAGGTCGCGGTGCCCAATCCGGAGCCCGTGCCACCGCCAAGCGAATGCATGATCAAAAATCCGTGCAATCGATCGCATTTTTCCACCGTACGTTGTATGGTTTCTTCTAAAGCGGTGTGATACTGGTTACCGTGTGTGTAGTAACCCACTGCCCTATCAACATACATATATGTCACGCTAAAATCGCAGGATCAAACGAAATAAATTAAATGAATAAAGAATTGTAATTTCAACTAAATCTCTAGATGAAATTTAGAATTTCCTATTTCTATGACAATCCGGTGTCTATATTACCAATTATTTGCGGAGCCCGGATAGCTTGTTACTGCACAGGATTCGTCAAATAAATCGCGTAATGGACCTTGTCTAAACCTTGACACGACGCTATCCTCCATGTCTATGAGAACTGCCTAAAAGAGTTAACAAAACTTCAAAATTGAAAACAATACCAAAATTACTGTGACTATTTATTACACCGCGCAAGGTGGATAGGTATTGGATAATCGATACATGGGTCAATCACTTTATCGTAAAATTCGTTTACATACCCTGGCCTTAACTTTAGCTTGGCTCAGATCACTCAAGTTCTTAAAACTTAAGTTACTGGAGTTTCCAGGAATATGGAAGAACCCGTGGAACGCATCCGCAAGGTCGCTGATATTCTTTATATGACTTCTTTGGCTTTTCAAGAAATTCATATTACTACCGGGGGTTTGCGTGCCGTACTCGTGCAACGCTAAGGGCCAGAAGGCCGAACCGATTTGATTTCCGCATTGCCCAACTGTGCAATGTCAAGTAAAATACATATTATTCATTCGTTCATTGACATATACGTAATACGCCCGATTCATGGACAACATTAACAGTTCAATATTTCAATTATATCTCTCATCAGCAAATTGTCATCGACGTGTGGATGAGTATTACGTTTTGAATACCGCACGATATCGATAATTTAACAATACGAAAGTTTTATTCAAAAGAATGTATGTTTATATTGAACTTATATGGAATCAACCTATTCCTTAGAACTACAAAACGTCAACATTTTGGATAACTCCGTGTCAGAATGAATTACTATTGCAGGTTACTGCAGCCACAATAACAAAATGTAGATCTCGACTTACCTTGCACGACAATAAATTGGCTCATCACAACTCCAAAGCTCCAACACCCGCGTCTAACTTTACCATTTAATTAACAAGAATTCACAGATAATTGTACGTGTAGAAAACAAAATATTAGCAACAAAAATTAGCGGCACACCCGGCACCCCAACAATTTACATGCAATTCGCGCCAATAATCTTGAAATAGCTGAAGTGAGCTTCGGGTAAATCTAACAATGGCTGCCTTCAGGAGGGAAACTTGCTGTGGCGCCACCAAGGTAAAACAAGAAAATTGGGAAAGCTAAAATCGAGAATTTTTGCAGGTCCGCCAAATATCCCACACCTCCCAAAATAGTAAAATATTGAAGGTAGAAAAGGTTTTAACTTAAGTAAATAAGGATAAATCTGTTTTTATTGACACACAGAGTACTTGGACGAGTGACCGTACACCGGTACACGTCGGTACTGCATCCTTTCAACAAAACACCGAAAAGTGGGGGACAATCGCAAGTAAACATAGAAGCGATACTGTGAGTATGGTTAAGCGCAATATGCACAACAGTATAATAACTAAGTTACAGTTTGCTGTAAGCCGGTACACATCTTTTTAATCTAAATTCAGGTGACGCCTGAATGAAACTATGTTGACTTCACAAGCAAAATGTTTATGATTCACTTATGATTCAATAACCAATTTTGTTTATACGGTATGTTCGAATCCGAGCTGTGTAAATAAGACTGAATTTATTAAAATGGAGCTTTCAGCAATTAGCACCCAAAGCAGTGAACTGCAAAGACCATCGAGAATAGGACTCTACATGGTAGGAATCACAGGTATGCGGAAAGTACTTATTTAATTCAACTATTTTTACGATATTCTGTTTAAAAAAGATTGCAATGGTTTACAGGTGGATTAGCAACAGCAATTAGTGTAGTTTGCATACCATTTGTCAGTCCAGCATTTCGTAGAATATGCCTGCCTTATGTACCAGCAACGCAACAGCAGATAGAAAATGTGTTACAAGCCTTGAAAGGCCGATCAGGTTCTTTAATAGACCTTGGCAGTGGTGATGGTCGTATAGTAAGTATATCAGCTATCTTGAACTGCAGCAGGAACATGGTTTATTACTCCTTACCTGTATTTTTAAAAAGGTTGTTGCAGCAGCCAAAGCTGGCTTCAAAGCTGATGGCATTGAACTTAATCCATGGCTTGTATGGTACTCAAGGATAAAAGCTCTTACCTCAGGCTTAACACCAAAAACTAGTTTTATGAAGAAAAATCTGTGGACCTACAACTTGGCCAAATACGACAATGTGGTGATATTTGGTGTAGATCAAATGGTACAGTAGCCAAAGTATATTCATTCTCTTATCATCTTCAATTGTCCCATTCAAACTTTTTCTATGATTTTATAGATGCAAGAGATTGAAAATAAGTTTCTATCCGAATTGAGAAAAAACTGTGTCATTGTAGCCTGTAGATTTCCACTTCCCAACATGCAGGAGATCAAAGTAATAGGAGAAGGTGTAGACATGGTATGGATTTATAAAATTGAAAAATAACTTCTTGTTATCATATTGTACATAAAACTAATTACTTAAAGTATAAACTTGTATAAAGCACAAAAGTTTGGTTTCTGTAAATTCTTCAAAAATTACATAGTTGTTGTACGGCGGGTGTGGCTTTTAAATAACGCTATTTTATTTTATGTTAAATAAATCGAGGTAAAATATCTATCTTGATTATAAAAAATATAAACAAACATAATTTTTACCTTATCGTGAATGTTGGTAAACTCAATGATCATGGACGAAGAACTGACCTACCAAATTCGCTGTGCCCATAATTGGAATGCAAATGTGAATGAATAGTCGCCAGAAAGTTAACTGCTTCTGTTTCTTCAAAACGATTAAGTACAGTAAGCTCGGTAGCGTGAAAACGTATATGAGGCCGCTTAATGCGCCGGTATACCGTATTATTGTGCCAATATACGGGACGAATGCCGCGAAAAGAATACAAATCGATATTAAAGCTACGTTGACTAGAATGATCCATCCCATGCTGAATGTTTTGCACAGTGAAGTGAGCAATTGGATGCGCAACATGTATGCTAATAATGGATAGACTGTTAGCAATTGGAATAGTAAGAGAATGCGCGCACCCACAGTCATAGTGTCCCACTTTTGGAAGTTATTCAGCAGGTTCTATAAACAGAAAATAAAATATGACCGCGAATTCATAAAATCTACAAATGATGGACTGATTGTTACTTACATCTTCAATGCACGCTTTAGCAATCGGGAAACATGCATAAAAAACGACTCCAATCGTAACGTAGGTAATTGTAACGAGTACAAATGCTATCGAGAGATCTCTTCCCTGGAAAGATGAAGAAACAATTTTTAGTTTTGCCAGAGTCCAATTGTTGTATGTTCAAAAATGAATAGAACTGGAAGGCAATCTTACATTTTTGCTCTGATCCCGATTATTTTGCATTATACTTATGATAATATTGTGAATGAAGAACGACAATGCCAGCATTCCAGAAAGTGCGGGGAACGTAGGTGCCCATGTCCAGCTGGCTTGCCAGTCGGTTTCGCTCATGTTAATTCCCCATGACGCAGATTTCACAAGCACAAAGATAACCAAATACAGGATGGACACAGTTCCTACAAGACACAACAGAATCACGATAATTCGCCGGGTCGGGGTCATCTACTGGCGTCAACAGATATTCGGCCAAGCAGAAAATTCGCCCGTTTAGCGATAATGCAAATACGGATTGTGACATTTACCTAGCGAATTAAACTTGGTGAAAAATGTCGGACTCTTGAAGTTCAGAAGCGGAAATATGAGAACGCCCAAGAAAACTGGAACAGTTCTATAGAGATCCCAAATCGGTCCCAGGGCGCCGAATGACCGATCGGCGTAAGCTGGTGCGAGGCCTGTGCCATTGAGCATTGCCTGCTTCGGACACAAAACTGAAAAACAAACACGTATCTTTAATTAATTCACCATAATTATGACTTCAAATATTCAAACAATCCATTTAAAACAGTACAAACCATTCGGCACGTATTCGCTTGTGTTACTTGGCATAGGGTTTTGCAATCTGCCTATTACATCATCTAAAAGCAATTATTCTTCATTAATGATGAGATCAGTGAATACAAAATACTTTGTGGAGTATGTCCTCCTTACCATAAATATAATTAACCGAATTATAAAGGAAGTTGGACATCAATATCCAATAGGCAATCGTTGCGCCCATCAAAACGGTAATACTAAAAATCTTGGCAACATATTCCGCCCATCTGTTCAAATAGACCCGACTTAATTGTATGACTTCTATTCCTTCTCGACCACCTAAGATTAGTGAGGACAGAATTATACACAGTTTATTTGTTAAAGCGCTCTGCAAGCTGTGCAGTTGCAACTGTTGGATGCTTACCATGATACTTATGAACTAAGAGTAAGCAATGCGCAGTGTAAAGACACACGGCGCTCATTAGCAATACAAGAATGATGCCCGGGAAAAAGCCTGCCATCCCAATACCCCAAGGCATCGTCAGTAGGGATGAGCCTAAGATCGTGTTCCATACCGAAAACCTGCATTAAAGACAATTATGTAATCCTGCAATGTGGATATATGGCATTCAGATTAATATGTTTAAAATATCAATTTACTCCCGAGAGTATCGCCGAAGTTAAAAAGGAATTAATTTAAGCGTGATACAGCACTCCCTTATCACCGGTCACCCTAAATAAGAAAGTGTGATAAAAAACGAGCAGAAGGAAGGAAGATCGTGATATTTCGCGAAAACGACGTGCGCAACACTCGAATTGGGCCATCCAGAAATCTATATAGGGCATCAAACCAGGCAGGAAAGAGACACATGATAGAAATGTGCTATATATATATACGCCCCACTCACCAAATCATGTTTTGACCACGAATTCATAGCTAACATCCGGATACGAATGGCGAAACGATTTTAATAAAGTTACATGTTATGTTGTGTCTATTGCTCAAATTATTCTAGTTCCCGCTGCCTGATTTCCTAAGTTACCCGGATTTAGTGTTACATTTTCAACGTTTATTTAATTAATTGCATTTCTACATCGAAGAGGGCAAGGTTTTCGACACGACTTGTCTTGCTGGAAAAAAATGGTTTGATTGCGTGAGAGTGATATCCTTTGAGAATGCCCGCTGTTCCTCCGGTTCGGAGCTACGGACATTGACCTTATGGGTGGTCGGCGGTTGCCTGGGCAACAGGCGGAGCACTAACCCTTTACACGGCCGTAGCGACAGACACAACCACCCGGATGGTGCAGAAAACGTGAGAGGCCGGTGATCGCAGCTGCACCCACTTTCATGCTCGTTTCCGTGTCCTAAAAGTAGATCTCTGGCGGCTTTCTCGACCACGGTGTGCTTTCAACCACTATGTTTGGGATCCTTCGGCAACCGCTGGACAACGAGGTCGCCAGATATGTGTTTTTAGGACACGGAAACGAATGCGCGGATCATTTTCTCGCCCGCACGGATTGGCAAGCTCAGTGTATCCGAGTGTGACTGTACTCAGAATTGGTTTGAGCTATGAGGGATTTTCGCGCGAATCCCCGCGTATCTCGCGATTCAGCCGAAGGAGCGAGGACATGGTGAGTTTATGAAAAGGAATTTACTGTCTTACTGAGTGTCAATAAGAAATTGCCCGAGTAGACTCACACAAGCTATACTGGTCGCGCACCGATCGGCCCATGGGAGAAAAAGATGATTCATAAATACGCACAGTTTCTCGTTATTTTACGCATTAAGAGCAATATAACGATACCCGGTAGTGAACACCAAGATTTATGCACTTGTTATTTCTCGCGCGTGCAGTTTTCTTGATACGGATCGTTTGCTGTTGCGAATGCCCTGCTCAGTGATATCAAGCGCAGTTTTGAAGATTACACCAAATAACTTTGTAGTCTAACTATGGGTACAATGAATCATGGAAATTGCTCTCCTCTTGATAGAGACTTTGTCATCAACTGACGTCAAGTATCTGCACTACTGTTCCTTTCATTCTTAGTAGGTCAAAGTTACAAATTGCCTTGTCTACATTATCAGATAGTTCTTGCGTCTCTTTTTTCCAACTCGCGTCATAGTTTTGTAATAAGGGGAGAGTCCCTAAGGAAGCTGTCTCATCACTCGTTTATCTTCAAAATGCATTCACAAGTAAATGATTTCTGATGCAAGATTTCATCTCGCTCTCATCATCCATCTATTGGAAATAACAAGCTTCGGGATGATAACAAAATTTTATGGGCATGATTAGATTTGGGAGCAACATCCTAAAAGGCCTGACCCAGAACCCCCTTCATGATTATAATATGATAATTAATATATTTAATACATTATTCTGGAGTAAATGATTCTTTGTCCTTTCTTTCAACAAATTGGCAACAGTAAAACTGCTTTATAATGGTTATTGATGCTGTACTGCGAGAAGAAGAATTATGATATTACTTACACTGTTACTATAGAGCTCTGCTTAGGCCTGATATCTTTTTGCGAGATCTGCTTTGGATCACTGTGTGAATTCGATTTGCCAAAATCCTTTGGTAGTCCTTCTGTGGAACTCGGGTTGTACCTCAGATTATATGAGGTCTTCTAAAAAGAATAAAAAGAGTATTATCATCACTGCAGACAGCAAAAAGTATAATATGAGTAAAATTCTGTAACAGTCTGTCAGTGTTTCTAACTACAGTATGTAAAGTATACTGCAGGATGGAATGATCTGCTTCTCAGATAAAAGATGAACTATTTTTTCTGTAAGCTAGAATATTATATTTCTTGTGGTTTATTTACCATGTCCATGTTACTGATGTCATAACACCTTTCTTGTGTAATGACTAGTGGTGAAGGTGTTCTTCCTGATGCAGGTGCAGTCAGTATATTATCTTGGGCCAAAGGTGGTAGTCTTTTTGGAACAATAGTCATGGTGGAATGGTAACTGTTTGCATCAAGACTGCCGTATCTGTAAAATGTATTTCTTTTGATTAGTTGCTGAGTTTGCAACAGGTCTTTTACTTAGAAGCCTAGAAGTATACCGTGATCTAGCATCAGGACTCATGTCTAAGTCACTTGTTTCGGACTCATGAAATATGACAGGTTCCACACTAGTATGCGAGTCGGATGAAAGTAAAGGTGCACTTTCTGACCCACTGTCATGGCACACAGGCTTAACATGCCAATAATCTTGGGTTTTATTCATGATTGGCTTTGTCTGATTCATATTGCCAAAGATAAAAACACTGCAATGATTTAAAAGTTACTAGTATGTTCATAGGTGGTTCATATAATAATTGCTCATATAATAATACAAGTACAACAAAAAAGTTGCAGAGTAGAAATCATACCTTTGAAAGAACTGACGAGTGTGTTAAGCAGAGAATTTAAGTACTAGCAACAGACACTACACATTTTTGATTCGTTATTTCCTTACGAAATGGACTTTGGATTACACTAAAAAATTACACTGCAAAATAACTATTTTTTACTTTGCGGTGTCTCAAGGGACTCGAGTACAAATCAGTCATAGTAAATCGGTAACGAGTCTATAGAAAATATCACGCGATCTCGCCGCACTTTTCAAACAGCAGATTTTTAGTACACCGCCCGCTCGAAGAAGCTCGTCCGCGCTTCACCGAAGCCGGTAGGAAACTGTTTTAAGCAGCATCGCACATTTTGTAAACCGACCGAACTTATATCAACCATCCTTGACATAGCATGCTCCCTCCACCCGATTTTTCTCGAGCCGGTTATTACTGTATAAACGCTCGTCAAAGTGAGCCGCCGCACGAGCACACCCGCTCCCGAGTATCAATCGGTGCATGTTTATGTTTTTCGTATTTTAGTGCCCCTCCTACTTTGTTGCGCACAATTACAGTACTGGTCTCGGGTTTCGATTCAAATAATAAGATACCAGGCATCATCCAGTGTCGAAATGGACATATATGAAACTCCTCTCTTTTTTTTCTCACCTCCTGTGGCACGTTCCACGAGCGATAGGTTGCCCCACTTCTGCAAAGAATATTGCATATTATCTCTGCCTTGCGTCTTTTTATAGAATATGTATACGCGTAACTTAGCGTGAGTAATTTACGTTTTTCCGCAAAAGGTCCGACGTATCAGACACGCGATTATTAATTGCCGCTCGAATTCAGGAATATTACAATCAGAGGTGCAATTATATGGGTGGACATTATATTTTCGGTTTGAAACGCGTGTAAGTCTAGTCCTATGGATTCTAAACATTAATGCAAACATGTTGTAACTAAGATAGAGCGTTATCTATCGTTCTATATTTGAAAATGCAAACTGCGCTGGAAAATAACATTGAAATCAGGAAAATATGGTCAAAAAGCCGGCGTGGCTAACCGCGCAAAATGTGCTACGCAGGCACATATCCAACTGCGCAAGAAATGGTTTCCGTTCGGCTGGGAGTCGCTTGGACTTTCAGTATTTACCAGGTTTATTAATGACCCGAGTAAGGTTACACGATAGTCCGTAATGCGGAATTGAACTCAAGAAAGTGCAAACAATAACGTCTCTCGACGAAAACTTCTGTTCAATCGATTTGCTCGCATTCAGAAAATTTATACTGAACGGAAGTGACTACCTTAATCAATCCATTATTCCCAAATTCGAAAAGTGCAAGTACGATGGGATTAATGACGCTGGGTACCTATGAAACTGTAGTAGCACAACTTTTTAGGGACGAGCGTTTTTTTATTAGCGAGAATAACGTTGTTCCTAGGTTGAGTAAACGTTGAAAGTACGATCTAATAGCAAGATGGTTGACCCGTGCCCTTGTGTGTCATTGGCAGGCAAAGCTCAGTGGTTCAGTGGTTCACTCCGCTAGCAGACGGAAGGCTGGGTGTATGAAATTTCTCTCCTCCTATATTGACCTTTAATACTGATTTTGCACTGTAATAACGCCAGTTTCTCTTACTTCTTCCAGTTATTTCCAAGATAATTGGCAAGAACGTGAAGATGAGTGGGGTTACGAGTACGACAATAGAGACTCGCGTGCACGAAGGGCAAAAGCCGGGTACGTCCGGACTTCGGAAGGCCGTGAAAGTATTCCAAGGGGAACACTACACAGAAAACTTCGTGCAAGCAATACTGGAAGCTCTCGGCGATCAATTGGTTGGTAGCACGTTGGTGGTCGGCGGCGACGGCAGATATTACGGGAAAGAAGCGGTCGGCAAGATTATCAGAATCGCCGCTGGCAATGGAGTAAGTTCATTAAAGATTTATCAATTTATTGGTCGCTTGTCATTTGCAATTTAATTCAGGCTCGCGTAATTAAAAATTTCGTCTCACCCAGTACGTGCAGAGGTCAAAGCGCCTCCTCATGGCTTGTCCTTGTCGCGAGATATCGAAGCGGCCGTTGGTTGAGAGTACGCATGAACCGGGGATTAGTGAGCGATTATCGCTTGATCTCTTTCATGATTCTCTCTGCACTCGAGAATCTCTTTGAACATGCCTTACTCTTTCTTACATGTCACTTTTACTTTCATTAGGTGAGCAAGCTGATTGTTGGACAAAATGGAATACTTTCCACACCAGCAGTGTCCACCATTATCCGAAAGTATAAGACACAAGGAGGAATTGTTCTCACCGCCTCCCATAATCCTGGTGGACCGGATGCTGACTTCGGAATCAAGTTCAATTGCGAGAATGGTGGTCCTGCCCCGGACCAGGTCACCAATAAGATCTATGAGATTACCACATTGCTCAAAACCTATAAGATTGCTCGTGACATTAACATAGACATAGATAAGATACAATGCACTACTATCCAAGTAGATGGAAAGCCATTCACCGTGGAAGTAATAGACTCGGTGAATGACTACTTAGAACATATGAAAGAGATCTTTGACTTTGGAAGCATCAAGAAGTTACTGCAAGGAAGCTCTGATAGGCCGGCGTTCAAAGTACTTATTAATGGAATGAATGGGGGTACATAAATCTTATACTTTACTTTCTCAATTGGTTGCTCTTTGCTGTGGATGTTACATAAAATTGGTACTTGCAGTTACGGGCCCGTACATAAAACGTATATTCAGTGATGAATTAGGGGTAGATGATTCAAGTATAGTTAACGCAACACCATTAGAAGATTTTGGTGGACTCCATCCCGATCCAAACTTAACTTACGCTGCAGACTTGGTCAATGCTATCAAGAATGGACCCTATGATTTTGGTGCAGCTTTTGATGGTGATGGAGATAGAAACATGGTAATGTGACTTGTGCACAAATGTAGTAGATATAAAGATATTCCAGTCATTCGAAGCTAATGTGAATTGTTTCCTATTTCAGTTATTGGGAAAGAAGGCATTCTTTGTCACACCATCAGATTCGTTAGCTGTTTTGGCTGCAAACTTGAAAGCTATTCCATATTTCATAAAGACTGGAATTCAGGGATATGCAAGGTCTATGCCAACAGGAGCTGCAGTAGATAGAGTAGCAGCCAAAACTGGTGTGCAACTGTTTGAAGTACCAACTGGCTGGAAATATTTCGGTAAAAATCATTCATTTTTATATTTAAAAGAGGAAACTCCATTTGTACAACACCAATAACCATTTTTATTCTAGGTAATTTAATGGATGCTGGCCGCCTATCTCTGTGTGGAGAAGAAAGCTTTGGCACCGGATCAAACCATATTCGTGAAAAAGATGGAATCTGGGCAGCTCTTGCATGGCTCAGTGTTATCGCGAATTTAGGAATGTCCGTTGAAGAAATTCTGATGGCTCACTGGAAAACTTTTGGAAGGAACTTCTTCACACGGTAGACTTTTCATTAAACTCTAGTGACATTGAAATGATCCGTTACATCATAGAGCATGACATAAATATATATAACTTACAGATACGACTACGAGAACTGCGAATCTGATAGTGCGAATAAGATGATGGAGCACATCGAAACTCAGATACAGAAACCTGATTTCATTGGTTCAAAACTAACGTCGGGAGATAAGGTTTACATTGTCAAACATGCTGACAATTACTCATATGTGGATCCTGTTGATGGCAGTAAAGCTAGTAAACAAGTAAGTCGCGCTGATATGGTCAAACCGAAATTATCTAGTCGCCAGGAAATAACACGCACCCCTTTCTTATGTAATACAGGGTTTAAGAATATTATTCGAGGATGGTTCCCGTATCATATACCGTCTGTCTGGCACAGGAAGTTCGGGAGCTACCATTCGCGTGTACGTAGATAGCTATGAAGATGATCCAACTTCTTACGTGAAGGATGCGCAAGAAGTTTTGAAAACATTGGTTAACATTGCGTTAGAAGTAAGCAAATTGCGTGAGTATACTGGGCGCGAGGCACCAACTGTGATTACATAATGTGCTGTTTATATGTCTTTTATCAGAATGATACATTTATGCACAATTTACCAAGGAAAGAGAAAACACTATTCTGTATTTGCATTGCGTTACTTTTGTTAATGAATGTTTGAAGTGTTATAATTTTATGCAATATTGCAAATCTTTATGTTACCTACGTTTCTATGACATTTTATTCGAAATGTGAAAATATTGGAATGAACAATTCAAGGAAAACAATGCACAAACATTGTGCTCAAGGTAAACAAAGAACATATACATACATCTACTTATGTTCCTCATAGTTGTGTCTGCCTGTCTGAACTTATAAGAGTGTCACATTTCGCTTGACTTTACTACCGCATTTCTATACCTTCACCATGAGATACTGAAAATAGTGCTCAAACGCAATTATTCGTCTACAATGAAATACATTTTAAGTACACAATAATAATGACTCTGATGTGGTGGCTTGCCTAGTGAGTAAACCGTCACAAGTTTTCAAGTGGGTCTGTAAGATACCGATTTAAGCTGAGAATTGTGCACTGGAGTATCACGTGTCTTTACCTTATACCAGTACGATGTCATGAAAATTTATTGCTGGCGTTCTTTGATTTAAAAGTTTTGCTTGAAGTGTATATTAAATTCTTTGATTTTAACGAAGGAATCATTCTACATCGAAGCTGAGATACATAAGAAAATCGTAGAATGAATCTTTTTCGTGTGCACCGAAAACCGTGCCTATCAAAGAGAAAGCAAATTAAAAAATTGCGATGTATATATGTATACAGATTTTTATATGCCTGATTATTCTATCGGTATTAGAAAGCTATTGTAGAGGGTATTTCAGTTGTACTTCCAAAACGAATGTAATATATAATGTAGAATTTCTTTCTATCCTTTGTGTAAGTTTAGTGTTCGTAACAGAATGCTATTAAGACGACAATTAATCGCATTTTTTCCCCATTGGCATTTAACGCAACTGATTTCTAATTCGGTGTAAATTCATCAATCTGTATAATACGCGACAAGGAAAGTAGTAGAGAGATATTGTAATTGGAAAGATAACGTATGTTTATCAAGAAAAATTGAATATAAAAAGTGCGAACATGAGATGTTAATGCGCACTTTGAGATACAAGAGATTTGGGTTTGTGAAATCTGCGCGATCATATAAAGAAAATATAACTATTAGCAGTAGGAAAGTGTGTACTGGTCGGATACTCGGCAGATTCAAAGTAGATGAACATACATTTTGAAACATTGCAGATTTTGCGTACTTTCCCAATATCTGCAATTTAGCAAGCATCGAAAATACACGTTAGGCCTGCCGAGATATTCATCAGAAGTAACGGGTAATGTAGGATATTTAAAAAAGAGATATATGAGAAAGTAGTACGATAACGAGAAAATGAGGAGTATTAGGATGACGAAGGTAACAGTTTAAAGAAGTAGAGCGAAATCAATAAGAACTGGCGTATTTAACACCGGTATAAAGTATAAACGCGAAGTGCGTTAAGCTGCTGCGATAAGATAATGGTCATTCTCGCCAAGTAATTACTGCCATAATACCACAATTATCCCCACTGAGGACCAACGATATTAACAATCAGCAAGTACTGCTTTTTTCTCTCACAATTCTTTAGCAGCCAGTGAAACTGCATTCAAGTTACAAACACAATCACGCACGAAACTTGCGGGGGCAGCATGTAGCATAGGTAATTGGAGATCGCAGAGTATATTCAGAAACAAAGTTCGAAACTTCCCCAATGTAGTATTCGTCATTGTAATACTTGGAGGAGTTCCAAACTGAAGTTGTAAATAGTTGAAGAGGAGGATACTTGGGGACCTGAGCCGACGCAAGCTCCCTTTACACTCAAGCGCTGCATTACAGAAAGCTATACGTGCAAAATCCTCAAAAGAAACATCAATCGAACAATGAGAATATGGATAACAATGTTTTTTTCATCTACTACGAATCTTTACAATGAATGGGCAAAATATAATATACAGGCTTGACCTGACTGGTGTATGGTCTTTTTTAATGCAGCGAATGGGTAATGGGGTAGATGTGTCATAGAGACCAGCCATGACTGCCGATTTAATATAAAAGTGTTAACATGTAATATTTGTACCATAATGAATACTAATTATCAGCATAGATAAATGACTTCGCTGGGTTTGAGACACGTGATTTTCAGTGTTGCCGATGAATCAAGGAGCTCATAAAAAAGAAATAGGAAAACGCTAGCATTTGTATATACCGTGCATCTTTAGCGAAAGTATAAATCTAGTTTTATGAAAGTAATGTGGCTACTGATAAAAACATAATTACGATGTAATCTACAACGAGACTGCAATATATACACTGTAGACCGCATAGTTCCATATAAATAGTTTTATATTTGCGATCATTACTTTATACTTAAAAAAGGCTACGATGGTTTACAAACGACGGCAGTATCAGAGTCATTATTGTGGTCATCAGAAATGAAAATTCTTAACCGATTAATTACTTTTGTAAGTTTGTATGTGACTTTTGTCAGAAACGACACACCGAAGTCAGACTTTTCGACACACTGAGACATTGTCGGAGGTATTATATACTCTCCAGTACTAAACGAGCACTCAGGGTCCCGCGCATTAACGTGCGAGCAATCAGTTTCCATTTGTGCATCAAGAGATAATGAGAAAATTAATGTAATTTTTACAAAAATAAACTTCCTTAAGCTTATTAGTTTTAAACTGTTTCCATTTAAACCTTCATGTGTAGTAGATTTGCAAGAGTACTGTTGTTGATAATAACGACAACAACGTGAGTCAAAACAGTACACAAAAGTTCTCGTAAACGTCGAAGGTAGATGATATTCTGCTCTCTAATCCAAAATCAGTTTTAACGAGCTTGGTTCATATTTAATGAGCCGTAATTGACGTCTCACCAATACGTATCAGAGGTAAAGTATAGATGCCCCCTGTGAAAATAACACTTTGTGTATAATTACCGCGAATTCATCATATCAAAGTTTCACAAAAAAATGTACAATCTCATGAACGTGTTGCGTTTATATGTTAATTATTAAAAGAAGAATACGAAAGATGACAACTAATAAATCACATTGGTTTTTTCATGGCTACTTAAAACAGAGATCAAACGCAATGGAGAGTACAGAAAACAATCCTGACACTTCAAATACATTTTATTCGGATTTGTGTTCCCCATGTCGGGATGGGACTGCGTCGATTCCAAGTATTGGCGAGCCCTCGTATCTAGGAGAACTGTGCACAGAATCCTTTGCTGATAATTCTGACTTCAACGGTATATTCGATAGTATGGAATTTGTAACAGAAACCGATCAAGCAAAGACGGAAATAAATAATATTCAAAGTCCCAAGATGATTACGACTGCGGACGAAGAAAAACTTGAACGGATTGAGCTATTAGTTCAGACCAAAGATGCTAAAGCATTATCATTCCAAGAAACTAATCGCCTCGACGAAGTTAAAAAAGAGACTCCAAATATATCCGCAGGAGATCTGTCTGCTCCTTTAAAAACAGGCAATGAGAGAGAACGGTGTGATTCTAATTGTAACATGGAAGACTTGCGCGTTAATATGGAAGCATCGTCAAATTACATATCCTCGACAGTTGATAATAATAACGCGATCCCTGTAGCTTCAAATATCTCGAATACTGTTCAAACGGAAATGAGTGATGAGGAAAACGAACGAATCATTCAGGAATTCCGACAGGAATGTGATGAACTTCTTAATTCGCCCGAAATAATGGATACCCTTCCATCAATAGAACAGTATAAGTTGAGCCAATTAAAGAATCAGTGCAAGATTTTAGATATTGGCGACAATCCGATGAACCCTGGAACCGTTACAAGAACTGATTCATGCGTAGGTGCGCTTCTACTATCAAATTTTACGAATCCAGAGAAGCGCTCAATATTGCACCGCCGCAAGGAGATTATACTTATATTGAACAGACTCTTAAACCTCACGTGGGTATTTGATAAATATACATTAATATTTTACATGTTCTATACTAGAAGGTAGTGGTATTTTCAGGAGCTACATAGATAACAAAGCTAAATTGGGGCAAATGTCTGGAAGAAATACATTCAACAATGGTCCAAAAACTTAAAATGAACAAGGTCCACACCAATGTGAAAAATTACACTATTTATTTATTAATCAAACTGTACACTGTAAAAATATGAAATAGTATAAAGTAGGAGTGTTAAGTTTATGCGAAATCAAAGTCGTCTCTCTGTAACAGAAAACAGATACCCAAATAGTGGAAAAATGACTCCTCGAACAATGTTAACTTGGGAATATTCAGTGAAATACTTACAGCATCATTATATTCTAATACATGTTTCCTAATAGCAGATGTATCCACCCAAGTCACAAAGTCTTCCAAATTTCTGTAAATTAATAAATGATCCAGTTTTGTATTTGCTAATATGTTTAAGATGCACATAACTCTAACACATTTTACTAGTACCTTGTCACTAAGAATGCTGGATCTTTGATTACTTCTGTGCCAACTCTGACATGGCCCTGTTCCACCAGTTGTGTTGCCATTTTAACGTTTTCGCTCATCTTATTTCTCACCATGATAATTGGTAGTCTCCTTCTGCAGAAACAACTAGCGGACACCCTTTGCGTTGCAGACAAGTCCCACTTTGTGGATATGAGACCCATCATATACAGCTTTTCCAACAGTGTGGCACTTTGTTCTATTCTGAATGGATGCTCTGCTTCGATTTCCTTTATCTTTTGCCCCAATTCTCGGATTTCCCTCGACAATTTGTTATATCTAACGACAATTCGTGAGAAATTATATTTTCTTTTATTTAATAATTTGACTAAGAAGGCATAAGGTTGGGACTTACTTTGTGTAGTCCTCTCTTTTTTGTATGCGGTATTTCTTTAGTACTTTAACCTCCTGCAAATTATTGTCGGCTTCCCAGGAGATAAAGTCAACTTTCTTGAGCAATTTCTGCTCATGATACTTCAATTTTCGCACCATTCTTATTAATTGTTACTGTAGACTGTGTTAATAAAACTGATAGCAATGGACAGCATGTATTTTATTGGAATTTTCAGGTTGGGATTCATGAGACTCTAACACAGCTCTGTTTTATCGTTGGCTCACCTGAATTAACTATAATACCGACCATTAATACAACATAAGATAAGAAATGATTACCGACGAATTCGTGTTACCGATTAATCGAATTATTGGGAAAAATAGTCTGACAAATAATAAAAATCGAATAGTGCGATTTTCAAAAAACTCAACATCTTAGCGATGATGCCCACCTTTCGAAGAACTTTGTTTTGTCAAGATAGTGACGACGATACGCTTAGGGCCCAAGTAATCGCCGTGGCTCCTTCGTAGCGTACCACCGAGTCAAAGGTGTTGAATTTTTTAAACAAATTTTATTGAATGGTCACTGTTACAGACATCCATGAACCCTTTACAGAGGATTGTATGTACATGCAGGAAACTTAGGGTAGTACGGAAGGTGTCGCATTTCGATCTCACGCGCCTAGATCGAAATGGACCAGAACGACAGCGCAGCTATAGAGGTCAAATACACGGGCCCAGCTCGAGCTCGGCTATGACCAATGAACTGGAGCGACTGGAGCCAACTTGACACAAGCCGGACTCAGACCCCGGAACCGAGCCGGCCGGGCCGGGTCCCATGTATTCGACCTTAATCCCAGGAACGTTGACTTCTAGCTTCTAGCAAGTCCTCCGTTGTCTAGTCTCCACGGTTTGGCCCGGAGATCGTCTCTCCTCGGCCATTGGTCACGGGTGGCCAACCCGTCCGTAACACAGCCCATCGCTTCCGGCATCTTAGCTTGGCGCCTCCACCCTTATCAGTGATGTTTGCGTCGAGCGTCCTCATTAACTAGACTCTAGATCATTACCCCCCAGGCGATACGCGACGCAGTATATAATCCTTTGTTACAAGTTATTCTTATAGTCGTTCTTGATTCAGTCTTCCTTACATATATTTCTAGAAAAGCCCTAAATAGAGTCTTCGGACACACGAGACATTCTACCGTACCGCGTTCCAATAAAAGCAAGCTGTTACCTATGAATCCGAGGAAATGCACATTCACACTCCGGTCGTTCCCCCACCGCGCTTGCTACAAACCAGGTAAGGTTAAGCAAGAAAATAGCAAGTGAGTCACTTCACAGTCAGCGCGTACGGAAGGCGGTGACTGTGGAGCGAGTGAATTCCCGTGGATTCTTACCTGGGCGCAGGTTGAAAGGAGAGAAGCGAGCGAGGGAGCCGGCCGGTACGGTTGCCGTGTGACGAACGCTGGTCTGCCTGCTATACGAACTATAACTATAGAACAGGCCACTTCCTCGGTAAATCGTCGAACTATAGTTTGAGCAGCTTCGAACCTGGCGCATTGAACAGGTGGGGGCTGCAGGGCATGAGGAAACAATAGGAGTTTCTTTATTTCTCTACAATTTAATTTTCATTTAAGCACATGATATAAAACGATATCAAATATATTAGCGCAGGGACCTTGTATTGAGCAATAGAACCCTTGCAACAATATTGGAGTCATAGTCCAATTGAAACTAAATAAAGACTCGGTTAGTTTAACCTACCAAGATCAATGACTCATAATATATGGGAAAAGCTTTGTGATATACAAAGAAAAAACCCACAGAACGTTATATGGCGTAGAGTAGGATCGCTGAAAGAATGGCACTTCCAATCGAGGAAAGCCGAAACTGGTTCATTAGAATGTTCACCTATCCAGTCATTTTTTTGATATAGCATTTACTTCCCTAATTGCACTATTGCCCTACACATGTTGGACCTTCCAGGTACTGCATTTTTACATGTCTCGAGGAGTTGAAGTTTCTTTTCAATTCCAGTCTTTCAGGGGTCCGACTGTAGGTGTAGATCCGAACTATAGAGGTGGCCGTTTCCTCGGAAGAGCGTGGAACTATAGTCGGAGGAGCGCGGAAGGTGGCACATCGAACAGGTGGGGGGTGGGGGCATGTGGGAAACTATAGGTGTAGTAGGCCGTGCAGAGGAGTATAGTGCTGGTGGAGCAGCGTTCTCCAGAAGAGCTGTGTTACGCCGAGGATAGCGGCAGTTACGCAGCCCGTTGTCCAGTTTCTCGGAGGAATGCCGTTACGCTATTGTCGCGAGTACGCAAACGAGCAAACGACATCGGCTCGCCGCCCAGTGTTATGCGTGGTGCAGTGTTGACTGGCGCGTTCGGTGATCGTGAAGAAGAGCGAGCGACGCAACTCGATTCGACAGCCAAACATGTGCCGTGACTGAACGCACTACGCCCGTGTCAGTGGTTATGCCTGTGTGGGTGCGTCGTCAAGGCTGGCTTAAATAAATTCGCGAAGATGCAGACTCAATGTTACATGGCAGGTGAGTTGGTCCCCTTAATAGTCTTACAACCGCCATAGTCTACTGGCTCTCGGCCGACTATGTTCGAGCGCTCGCGAAACTAGTCCGCAAAGTCAACCCTTTGTGCTGGAAACACGGCTCTAAGCCTAAACGGGAACTTAACTGCACCGAGGAAACAAACCTGTACACTGTGCAGGGGAATTACCACAGTGAAAGTGTAGTGTTCTCTTCCTGCTGGGCGCGAGTGTGTGTGTGTGTGTGTGTCGACGCCACCTTTGTTGTGTTTGATCAGGTAGCTGGTAGCTACTGCACTCCCATATTTCTCCGTTTGCAGGAAGCCCTTCTCTGTCGCCGGCATAGCATCAGGAGACTCGGTAAAGTCTCGCGCCAAGTAGCCGGATACTTACTCCGAAATGTAGCTGTTATCCATAGTTACCAAATGTCACCTTCATTTACGCAAAAGTTGCAGATCGAAAGATTTATTTAGGAATTTTGTATTTCATCGATTACTTTTGCACCGAGTTACACCGAAACTCGGGCGGAATTTTTGTTTCATGAAAAATTGTATTAATCCGTGGGGATTCAGTATTTATCTGGCGCGGTGATTATTAGCCGGAGCGAGAATCGTGGTATTCTGTTTTCGGATTCGTGATATCGCACACAGCTGGCCAGTGTCATTGGTTTCAGTAGATGGCTGGAATGACTGCGCCAGCATGCACGATAAGCTCTCTCCTCGCCAGGTGCAGTAGTCAGCGTGTCGGGCTCTAGAGTTTCAGAAGACCTGACATTCCGTCGCCGGGAAGCCACCACGATTAATCTATGTGGAGTTTCGAGAGTGTGTTTGTACAGCCGCACCGGACTGTTCCGAGCGATCCGATGTATAAGTGCTTGATCGATACGGCTAGTGTGGTTGTTACGTATCGAGAGCGTCGAGATCGACGCGTTTTCCTACGTGCAATCTTAGCTTCGCGTGCATTTGCGATGTGTTGTCATCAATTATCACGCATGGTAGAAACTCGTTTAGCAGAACAACTTGTAATTATGAGCAGGATGACGCACTTGCCTTGGAATCACTACGAAATGAGATTCACAGAACTGTTCGTCTAAGTTATGTTGTTTAATAATTTAATGTGTTCTTTATAGAAAATTTGGAATGTTAAAAGCAAGTTTCTACATTTTTGTGAGCTTCTTCCTTGCATATATTAGAACTAGAATAAAAACAAGTCTATTACTCTATTATTACACCACACAGCAGTATAATAAAAACAATGAATTGAATATTTAATATAACATAAAACAAATAGAAATTGTTGAATAACTTTATATTAAACACTATCAAATAGTAATAAAGGCGATATAACAATTGAGATTATAAGTAGATTTCATTTTCCGAGTACACCCCAACTTTTTGCTGAAGAGACTGCTTTGGAATTCCGGTGCACATGACTCAGAAAATCTAAACAATGTGGAGCGGCTAAGTGTCAGATTTTGAGTCATACTGAGAGATCCACGGATGTTTGAAATTTCATGGAAATCCAAGGTTATGTGTGTGAAAGTGTGACCACTCGGTGTGGCAGAGTCGTTGTGCAAGCCAAGTATCATCGCTTGTGCTTCTCCGCGAGTTGAGATCTCGTTGGGCGGATCTGCTGATACACGTAGCGCGATGATACTGACTCCCAGTGTTGACGACACCGGACAAGCTTGGGAAGCCATACGCCTTGTGCAACTGGCTTAATCACTTGCGCAAAATACAAATCTGTTTCAAAACTTACCCACTTCAAGGAGCAGGATTTTTCCGAAAATATTAGCATCTGAAAGTCCCAATCCCTTGGGCTCTGCGTTCGGAAAGATTTCACGAAGGTCATTCATAGTTGTATTAAAATTAAAAGAAGTCATTTCATTCTGTCTTTCAGTGTTGTCAGCGCTGTTTGTGGCTACCCACGAAGTGTCGCAAGATTTCAAATACAGAAGCTACACCGACCCGCCGCGCGAAGCGTACTTCAATGGCTCGTCCTTCCTCAAGTTAAACTCCTTCGTTTCCGTACACAGACACAGTGGCCTCAGTTTTCGCACATGTAAAGGAGGTCGATTGTTTATGCAAAAGTACAACGAAGATTCGGTCAGCCTGACTGTAACGCCGGAAGGTCTCCTCTTCGTAGCAGTTGTCGATGAACAACGCTATACAGCAAGGCTCAATGCAAGACTTCTCAATAATGCTTGGCACAATGTCAATCTCTACTTTAGGCTTGGGAATTTGACCTTAAATGCAGCAGGACACACGCAGGTACTGCATCGTTCCATTCTTTGCCGTATAAAAGAAAATCCGTTTAAGCCCAGAAATAAATTCAATGGTTGTCCCGTGTCCAATGAAAAACGGAAGTAAAATCAATGGGACATGTATCGATGTGTAATTACAGGTGATTGCTAATGCGAGTTATAATACAGCGGTTCTGACACTGCCTGATTATGGTGCTAATCTTTCCCTCGTCATCGGCGAGGAATTCCAAGGATGTATACTTCAAGGGCCTGGAATTCTCTTCCGCGATGCCATTAATCACGGAGCTGTTTTCGGACGGTGCCCCCCGGATAACAACGAGTGTAAGAATCCGATTATTTAGAAACATTTCTGGTAGAACATTAAATGGAGAATGTGTGTATGTCCGAAGTAATTACGCTAGTGTCTGAATTGAAGTTTAGCTTACGTTAGTTGGTATACGTTGAAATGTATTCTCCACCCCCTGGAAATTCTATTACTAGATGAATAGCCCCGCATTGCAAAGTGTTATCCTAAAATCCCTGCCTAGTCGGCACGAAACAAAGCACAGGCTCCGTCTTTCGGGAAGCGTTTTTGCAGATCAAGCGTCGTCCAACGATTGCCCCACCCTCCATTCGGAACTAGGTTTTCCGAGAGAGTGGGGGTGGATTGATTAGCAGTGAAGCACACTTACCCACACTGACAGACAAAATCTTAAGAGAATGAATGAAGTAGTAAAGAGAGAGGGGTCTTTGGCCATTTCAGAGTTCTTAGAAGCATCCACCAACTTGTTATACTTCAAGAAATGCTATTATTTACAACACAGTACGCACAGGGCATGCAACATTCTTTTGCAAAACTTGCAGGTGAGGCCGCCGGCTTTGGACCTGGAATTGGGGCGACCACGTCTTCCACGGTGGATTTCTGCCATCACGAACCATGTATGATGCATGGCAAATGCGTGTCACGCCAAGATCGTTACGAGTGTCACTGTTACGCACGATATTCCGGAAACAATTGCGAGATGGACAATGGTAGTTTTTGATTATGAACTCTCCGGGATAATGCATGTTAATTTTTGGGGCTGAATCCTTAACTCGTTGGAATAGGTTGTTGCATCCGATCGGTTTGTCACGGTATATTGTATGAACACACTTTCATCACCGATGTTACTAACGGTATTTGCTAAAATTAGATCGTTTTGTTTAGGTTAACACAATTTTACATACCAACCATGTCTGTTTTAGTTAACGCTTACCGCCTGTACCTAATAGATACATCATTCTTTACCTTCCACTAATAATTTTTTAGGTTTGCGAGGTCCACCGCCCTCCCACATTATTACAGACACCGTTTTTAAACTTTTCAGTCATGGAAAAATGCTTCTATGCAACTTAACATTGCTTAGCTTTTACAGAATCTTCGAATTTTAAACGGATTCATTATTTTTTTACTATAGAAAGCTACTAGGAAAATGGACGGGGGAGACGTGCGTGCAAGTCCCCACTGCCGTCTCATCCCTCCTATTTTCCCTGCTCGGTTGTGCAGAATAATAATAATTTTTTGGGATTTCTAACAATTCTGAGACTGAAAGTTTTAATTTCTAATTTTGTATGTAAGCGCAGATGCAAACTCGCAGTATTATTAGCTAGTATAAATAACATTGATTTACTTAGTTGTAGATTATTATTAGTTAATAAACAATAATGAATGGTCACCGACTAATTTTCTCGACGCTATTCTGTCAACTATCCCCGCTTGCGATTAATTCTGCTTAATATCTCAGGAAGTAATAACTAATGCGATGTGGTAGTGGGAGAGATCCTATTGCATTGCGTTATTTATGTTCCTTTGGAAATGTTCTGTATCACTATTACTCCGTTAATGCAGTATGTATAATTATGCCGTGTTATGTTATAAACCGAAGAGAAGCAAGAGAATCCTGCAAATATAATTTGAAGCTCACCATCGAAGTTTAACAAAACACAATATTTACTTTTAATTTATAATTATAATTGGCTTGGAGGGAAACTAAAATGCAGGATTATAACAATTGATCGACACTTGCTGATGACTGGAGACGCGTTTATAGTATTTATTGTGAACTCCGCAGGTTCGCCCTGTCAGAGCAATCCCTGCCGAAGCGGCGGTACGTGCATCGAAGACCATCGAGGAGATTTCACCTGTGCCTGTAACACAGGTTACACCGGGGCTTTTTGTGAGTCTCAGCTGGGGATGAAATTGTGCGACGAAAACCCATGCCGAAATGATGGCGTTTGCTTCTCGCTAACCGACAAGGAGTATAAGTGCGAGTGCCTGCCTGGATGGACTGGGCCGCATTGTGAGACAAACTTCAACGAGTGCGCCTCGAGTCCCTGCCGAAACGGCGGAGATTGTGTCGACGGTATCAACAATTATACGTGCATATGTGCTAGAACAGGGTATATCCGGTTTCACATATTTTATTTCCCAAACTCATACTTTTTAGAACAGATCCCGCCGATCAGTAGCGATTGGGTTCATATTTTACTGGCCCGCTTTTAGGGCGCAGTGTTGTACCAACACACAATTCTCTAGGCAGTTGAAAGCTTGTTTCGCCGTTGTGTATTTCTTCTTTCAGCTTTCTTTTCTCCAATCGCAAAGCAATTGGATTAATTTTGCAATTCTATTAGCAAACTCATAAAGACTCCAAATTGGCTGTACACGATCACACCCTTGATTGATATATCAAATCCGAATGCAAAACAGATAAAAAATGAAGTCCAATAAAGACAAATTCCTTAGAAGTTAAGTTTCTATAGATTTGTCAAATTTTCCATAAAGGTAATTGCTTTCAGGTACGAAGGTCCGAATTGTGAAATCGATATCGACGAGTGTCAGGCAAATCCATGTCTGAATAATGGCATTTGTTACGATAACTACGGCGGCTACGTTTGCCACTGTCCGAACGGATTCGACGGTCAGAATTGCGAGCTGAATTTGAACGAGTGCTTCTCTAATCCCTGCATGAACGGTGGAGAGTGCATCGACGATGTCGGCACGTATCACTGCAATTGTCCACCGGAATACGCCGGTCGCCACTGCGACCTTCAAAGTTCTTGTGAAAATGTCAATTGCCCGCCGAAGAGCACTTGTGTCGAAAGCGCCAACGGTGCGCAGTGCATGTGCAATCCAGGACACGTGGGTAACCCTTCGAATTGTACTATCAATCACTGTGCTACTATTCCCTGCATCAACAGTGGAACATGTGTAAATACTCGGGACGGATACAATTGTACCTGTCCGCCAGAATGGAAAGGTAAAATTTAGCTATTCATTCTAATAATAACAATCACAAATACTTACAAATACTTCATCCGGTTCGTGCCTTCATTCTTCCAGGGAAAAACTGCCAGACTAATGTCGATGAGTGCGTATCTCAACCCTGTCTAAATGGGGGCTTGTGCATCGATCGAATCAATGGATACAGTTGCAATTGTACAAAAGATTTCGTCGGGGACCATTGTGAATACGAGTACAACGCTTGCTCAACATACCCTTGCCAAAACAACGGCACTTGCCTCGTAATGCCACGATCCAAAGGAGATTTCGTTTGCGAGTGTCCGCGAGGGTTTGAGGGGAAAACCTGCGATGTAAATACAAATGACTGTGGTGACGTTATTTGTCCCGATGGAATGATTTGTGTCGATGGGAACGCTGGATATGAATGCAAATGCCGAGATGGATTCAGCAGTCCAAACTGCACGCCAGTTATAGACCGTTGTGCAGAGATATCCTGTAACAATGGTACCTGCGTAGATTCAGAGGAGGAGAGTGTCAAGTGTGTCTGCAATAATGGTTTCGAAGGTAGGTTGTTAATCATAAACATAGTATTATGTCGAGCAATCATTGAATATGATTTATATTAACAATGGGTCTCTAATTACCCAGGAACATATTGCGATCAAGATATCGACGAGTGTGCAATCGAAGGGAATTCCTTGTGCAATAATGGTATCTGCGTGAATACCAACGGTAACTACAACTGTTTCTGTCGGCCGGGCTTTTCCGGGGATCATTGCGAAATTGACATCGACGAATGTTTGTGCGGGCCGTGCAAGAATAATGCGACTTGCGTGGATCACATAAACAATTTCCAGTGTCAGTGTCCTCAAGGATATTCCGGCAAAACGTGCGATGTGGACATAAACGAGTGCGAGAGTCACCCCTGCCTCAACGGCGGTAGCTGTGTAGATAAGATTGCCACGTACACGTGTAAATGTGCTCCTGGTTTCGGCGGGCTTAATTGTGAGACAAATATCGACGACTGTGAACCGATGCCGTGTTTGAATCATGCCAAGTGTATTGACGGCATCAACAGCTACACATGTGATTGCACCGAAACTGGATTCAACGGACCGCACTGTGAGCATAATATCGACGACTGTCTCTCGGGTCCCTGCATGAATGGTGCACCTTGTATCGACGATATAAAAAGTTACAAGTGCCAGTGCTACGCGGGGTACGTCGGAAAGAATTGTGATATCGATATTGATGAGTGCGAAAGCTCACCCTGCCAGTATAATGGAACATGCATTGAAAAGTCCAATAAAGAGTTGTACAAAAGCGACTCGCCATCGTTGCCGCTGAGCTTCTCTCAACAATTCAGTTACGCCAATGCAAGCGGGTAAGTTGAAGATCATGTTTTCTATAATTTATTTCTAGCCAAGACTTTCTTGTGAATGATCGCAGTACTAGATACAGTGCAATGATATAACACGCGCGGTCTCTTAGGTATGAATGTCTCTGTGTCCACGGCGTAAGCGGGAAGAACTGCGAGGTAAATATCAACGAATGCGAAAGTAGTCCTTGCCAAGCTGGAATCTGTGTTGATCACATTGGTGGATACACATGCGAATGTGACGAAGGATACGAGGGTGAACACTGTCAACACGATGTTGACGAGTGCAAGAAATACAATCCCTGCAAATATGGTTTGTGCATTGACGGCCGGGCGGATTACTTTTGTTCCTGCGACCCTGAGTACGGCGGGAAAAATTGTTCGGTCAAACTAATGGGCTGCCAAGGAAACGTCTGCCAGAATGGTGGTACTTGCTGGCCTTACCTTGTCGATGAAACCATACACAAATTCAATTGCACTTGTCCGAACGGATTTCACGGAGAAATATGTGACTACGTAAGTCGGTGGAGGAGCTCGAAATACATTTAACTAGCGAAAGGGCTGTTTAATAATGTTGATTGACACTTTTATTCAGATAACCACCATGTCTTTGAGCGGAAGTTCATACGTGTTGGTGAATACCACTCGCGACGAGGGGTACGACATACAATTCCGATTTCGAACTACCCTGCCCAATGGATTATTGGCTATCGGCAAAGGCTTAACATTTTATATATTAGAATTGATGAACGGCAAGCTCAATTTACATTCGAGCCTCTTAAACAAATGGGAAGGGGTGTTTATTGGAAGTGGTTTGAATGATTCAAACTGGCAGAAAGTCTTTGTTGCAATTAACACAACGCATTTGGTTCTCTCTGCTAATGAGGAGCAGACTATTTATCCCATCAGTCTTAACGAAGGTTCGAATTCAAACCACACATCATTTCCGATGACATATTTAGGTGGCACTACAAGTTACCTACGCCGATTAACTCACGGGCCTTCATTTTTCGTCGGATGTACAGAAGATGTTGTTATTAACGGCGAATCGGTATGTTTAGTGAAAGCAAAATCTGGATGCATACATTTTCAATGAAGAAACTTTAATGTTTCGTAAATATGCAGGTATACCCGGGCGCGGTGTCCAAAACCATCTACATGGAAGGGATTGAATCCGGTTGTCCCCGGGAGACACAGTGTTTTCCAAATCCTTGTAAAAACGATGGCCACTGCACAGATAGGTGGCGAGACTTTGCTTGCAAGTGCGAGAGACCGTACCTTGGCCATACTTGCCAATACAACATGACTGCCGCTACTTTCGGATATGAGAACATTACAAATGGATATGTGACTGTAAAAGTCTTTGACTTGCCGCGACGAGCGGTCCGGTCCATCGTTGACATCTCAATGTTCATCCGTACACGCCAGGACCGCGGCAACATTTTTTATCTGGGCTCAGCACTTAACTCACCAGTTGACTTGAGAACGCAAGAAAAAACGTACATAGCAGCGCAGCTTGACAGCGGGGAATTACTTGTGCGGATCCAGTTTAACGGCACCGAGGCATACACCGTTGGCGGCGTGAAATTGAATGACGGCAATAATCATCTCATTCAGATCATCAGAAACGTTACGCTAATCCAAGTGAGGATTAATGGTACTGAGTATTTTCGGAAAACCATTAATGCATCCGGACAGCTGAATGTCACTCTATTGTACCTCGGTGGTTTACCACAAGTCTCTCGAGTTCTGCGACAAGTCGACAGTCGTCAAATGGAATCTCAGCAAGTTGAGCAAATCAACTTTAAAGGAATCATTCAAGATGTACAAATATCGAATGGGATCGATACCATGGTCGTGGAATTCTTCCCACTAAAGGTGAGTTTATCAAATCGATGTATATTGGGCATTGGAGATAATGTTCTCTTCTTCGACATAGGCAAACGACATTCCTACGCCGATACAGTTCGGTAACGTGACCTTTGACAGTAGTCAGGTGTTAAGAGGTGTAATATCGGATAATGTATGTATAAGTAATCCTTGCAATCACAATGGCACGTGTCATATAACGTGGAACGATTTCTGGTGCGACTGCCCTCGGGGGTACACGGGGAAAACCTGTCAAGAAATGGAGTTCTGCCAGTTGCAAGATTGTCCCGTTGGATCAAAGTGTCAGAATCTTGACGATGGATACGAGTGTGTTGCGAACGCAACGTTCAATGGCAACTCAACACCCCTTACATATGTTTATGCTCAAGCAAATAAGAAAAATACCACAGAATCCGATATTGACAAAATCCAAATTACATATCGATCGAATACGGGCGGCAACCTAATGGAAATCGCTTCGGAAGGAACTGATCATCATTTTAGTGTTTTTGTGTATAAAGACAAAATTTCGATATCTTGGAACTTGGGCGTCGAATCGCAAGGATTACTATCGTTTGGGAGGACGGAAGCTGATGGAAACTGGACGACTATTATCATAAGACTGAATAATAATTCCATCGAGTGCGGATACGGCAATGCCAATGAAGAAACTGTACCAAGCATTAGTCACAATTTCAGTTTTCCCTTGTGGTACAAGTTGCTTGTTACTGGAAGAATAACGCTTGGCGGTATTGGTGCTTCAGTTTCGGAAAGACAGAGTTACGTGCCCATAACATTCGATAAGCATATCCTGGAGAATCGAAATGAATTCTCAGAAAACACTGTTGATATTCACGAACATGTGCTCACTACGGCACCGCCATTCGAGAGTTACGTCGCAGGTAAAGTTCCTTAATTCTTTTAGTATTAATTTTCACGAAATTATATCAGGTCCTTTTAACACTAATTTGTGTTTTTTAGGAACGGCTTTTAAAGGATGTTTGGGCGAAGTACGAATCGGTAGCATGTTATTGCACTACTTCTCATACGAGGAGGTTTACCAAAATGCCAATTTCACGCCAGTGGAATACTTGCAATTAACAAATAAGGATTTCATTCAACAAGATATGATTGGTTGCCAGTTGTGTTTTGATACCGATTGCAAGAATGGTGGCCAGTGTAGTGATAAATGGGCTAGTTACATCTGTGAGTGTCCAGCGGGCTATACTGAGGACGACTGTTCCTTCAATGTGAACGAATGCCTTGACAACTATTGCCAGAACAATTCCACTTGTGTCGACGGCATTGGAAATTATACCTGCATTTGTAATAGCGGCTGGCAAGGATGGCTGTAAGTATGAAATTATTTTTAACTCTCTATATTTACAAATAACTCGTCACTCATTCTGACGCAATAATCGTCCTTATTTGCTGACAGGTGTGAGATGGATATTAACGAATGCGTTACAATAAGCCCGTGTAAGCACGACGGGGTATGTGTGAACCTTCCCGGACATTTCCGTTGTGAATGCCCAGACCAGTTCACTGGCGATTTCTGCGAGCAGTTTCGCTTGATCACTTGCGAAAACGAGCCCTGCAAAAACGGTGGCCTTTGCGCCGATTCTGTAAATCCACAAACAGGCGATAACTTCACTTGCACATGCTCATCGGGATACGAAGGTCCAACATGCGACACTCCTTATTGCATACAGCGAAAATGCCAAAACGGTGGCAGATGCGACTTTCTGTATCAGGTAATTGTTTTCCTTCATTTCTCCGACGACAAGGGACTTCCAGCAATCTTCTTTAATACTGTGAATGACTTACAGGCGCCCCGATGTACTTGTCCGCTTGGCTATACAGGATCGTATTGCGAAACAAATATCGATGATTGTGCCGCTGACGCTGAAGGAAATTTGCCCTGCAAAAATGGTGGTCTTTGTTTTGATGGAGTTAATAGTTTTGTGTGCAATTGCAAGGGCACGGGTTATACGGGAGCCGACTGTTCCATCGACGTCGATGAATGCAGAGAGTTAGCTATGGGATGTGGCAATGGCTACTGCAGAAACCTGCCCGGTAGTTACCAGTGTGTGTGCAACACGGGCTACTGCGGCTACAATTGTAATATGCCCGATCCATGCAGAGAAGTATGTTTCCCTTTGTACAACGAATTAAATGGAAGGTAAAGCGCGAAACTAAATCGTTTTGTTTCTGCGCAGGTTTATTGCAGGAATGGCGGTACGTGCATATGTGAAGAAAATGGTGGCTACACCTGCCAATGTCTTCCGGAATATTCCGGCAGGAATTGTACGGAGGTAAACAAGCACAATCAATAGTTTTATTATAAAAATCAATAAAATGCAGTTCAGTGCTTCAAAGCGGAGTAGAAAAAAATGCACTGCCCGGGAATCGAACCCGGGTCGCAAGAATGGGAATCTTGCATGATACCACTACACCAGCAGTGCTTCTTGGGCCGCGTTCATTAATTCTGGTGGCCAATAGTCGCTTTGGATTTTTTTGTTTAATCGAGTTGTATCATGAAATATATTAATAATGATACTATAACAAATTAATATGTTCTGTTACAGTCGGAACATCTGTTGGCGAATCAAGCACTTGATATTGCAGTAATAATCGGGCCGATTCTTGCTTCGCTCCTCTTCATCGTGATCGGTTCTATGATTGCGTTCTTCATGATGGCGAGGAAGAAAAGGGCTACTCGAGGAACGTACAGCCCGAGCGCGCAGGAGTTTAGTAATCCGCGTGTAGAAATGGACAATGTGATGAAACCGCCGCCCGAGGAGCGATTAATTTAAGTATCCCCCGATCTTGGCTTAATCCAAAACGGCATAATGTATAATAAACCTTCTATGATACGAATTCCTAATCGATAAGAAAACTGTTGTCCTGCAGATACTGTACATTGAGCAAAAGAGAAACGTTAATTATCATATTGATCTTACTTTTCGAGAGCGATTACGCGACGAGTGTTCGAATTCAGTGTGTTTTCTCTAGTCTATAGCCACTTTTATAATATATATTTATCACATCTGGTATTGTGAAGATGAGAGAAGTGTGTCATGTGATAATTTTGTACTGGAAAACGTAGGTGATACTTTATCGAAACAGGATTAATCAATAAAACCGTTACTAGCGAAGGACCACATTCCACGAAGGGTGCACATCCCCCAGTTTTTGTATTCGCGTATACAAAGCAATCTTGACTAACTTAATATGTAGGTACATTAATAAAGACGGAAATACATGCGTATTACATATTATATGTTCGCTCACGGAGCTAAAGATATTAAACATACTGGTCTTTCCAATTCACGTGTCGGAGATTCTCGATGTATTACAGAGTAGACTAGAAATAAGTTAAGTATGTCCCCATATGTAGGAATATTAAGTATGTACATATACTTAGTTTCAAGTTAATCATATCGTGCGTTTACTGACATTATAATCTGCATATGGATATTCTAGCATTTAGATTCGTTGCATAAGTCAATTATCAATATTTATAGTATAGCATTTAATTTTCAATTGCGGTAATCATTAATGATAGGCCGCAGAAAATGAATGTCTTTTTGTACATACATCGGAGGAATGCTTTAACAATTACTGAAGGCATTCTCTCTTTTTTAATTAAAATATAACTTTGTATGAACCAGACGAGTGAAGTTCTTCATCTGCAGATTCGGTAGAGTCTCGCGCCAAGTAGTAGTCCCCTCCCCATATATATATATGTATAACATTATACGGCCAGCGACCGCCGAGAATACTTATCCCGAAGTGTAGCTGTTATCCATAGTTACCAAACTTTCGCCTTCATTCATGCAAAAGTTATAGCATCAAAGATTAATTTATGAACTTTGTGTTTCTTCGATTATTTTTCTGACTCTAATGAGCCTAAAACCAATCGAATCGCTTCAGTCGTTCAGGAAGTATGAATGTCTCCTTTTATTTTTCTCGTGCTAATGATTATGGGATATCAATTCCTAAAAATGTTACTCTCACTTTTCTCACACGCGCGGGCGCCACTGCAGAGTGCTGCAGAGTGCTGCAGAGTGCTGTGCAGATAACATGCGGTTTTACATTGACACATTGATTATGCCATGGCTGGTTATGTGTCAATAATAAAAGTATAAAAAAGCCAGAGCTACCAATCTACGTAGTTTGGAATAACACATACCCAAAACACTTCTTAGAAATATCAACAACCAAAAAGGCGGGAAATCCCCTCAAAAACCTTAAAATGTAAAAAAAGCGCAAAAGTAGTTTAATGACGCACATAAACGGTATATTTTTGAACTACGCTGCCCAAAAATGAGATAGGTATCATGAAATAGATGTCACACAAGAAAGCCAAGTTTTCAATCAAAGATACCACATGTTAATTAATTAATTAACTTGCTTCCCTAACTTTAAAACTTGGCATGTGCGTACTTCATTTCCAATCAAAAAACATTACTAGCATGACTACCGCCTTGACACAAATTTGCACATGCCAAGTTTTAAAGTTAGAGATGCAAGTTAAGTAATTAATTACCGTGTGGTATCTTTGATTGAAAACTGGGTTTTCTTGTGTGATATCCATTTCATTTGTTGACAACGTAGTTTAAGAATATACCTTTTATGTGAGTCATTAAACTACTTGGCGTTTTTTTACATTCTAAAGTCTTTGCGGGGATTCATATTTTATATGTGTCGTTACGGTCCGAGCGCCCATGCTACACCGTTATGCCAAATATCCGACATTCTTGGTCTGATACGCTAAAGAGAGTCCTTGACACTGATGATACATCAGCAGTCCTTCTGGACCCCGTCGTTCGACTGACTAACAGCTAGAGCATATACGACAGTCTAGTCTCGGATCCCGACCTTTGAGCACGCACCTTGTATCGCTCCCAAATTATTCATCTCGTTTCTTCTTTAATCTCGTCTGGTCTATGCCATTTGCGCGCGTTTCACGACCGCGGCGTGTAACAGTATTAATACTATAAGCGACGTTACATGTACGCAGCGCGCGCATGCAGACACACGTACACTTATGGGACTTGGAGTAGGTTGGGCAAAAGTCTTGTCTTGAATTTATTTTTACGCAGAAACTCTACTTACGTGCGCACAGGTCATTCTTGGAAATCCCGTCCTTATAAGCATATGAATGCGAGAAACCGCATGACTGCCGGAAATCAGCATTCGCATTATACAATTGAGAAAAAATAAATGTGTAAAATGCAAATGTATGAATTCTGCTGTTCATACTGAACTTATTGCCGTGGACCAACCACTTTGGTGTAGAACATCGTGAGAAATGGTTGTTCGGGTGTGCGTCGCTCTATGCTGGACGGTTCTCCTCGCAAAATCATGTGTCGCCGGAGAAGAACTGCCGACGTTGCTTGTCAAGGAAGCGTCGGCCTACGACCCACAAGATTCTAGTTTGAATCGGTCGAAAGTGATTCAAGATTCCACGGAGAAAATTACCACTACCTCCTGCGCGCCGCCTCTTGATCTGCAATCGCTTATTACCGCGCCACCCTGGTTACCAATCCTCTTTGCGGAATCAGCCTCGAGGCTGCTGGCTGACAAGCAATGCGGCAAAGATGCACAAAGGTTCCTGAACGAATTAGCGGCCGGCAATTTCTGGGCTGCACGTAGTAAGTCCTGTCAATAAGCACACTCTTATAAAATAAGCGCATTAAGATTCGTAACATATGCACAATACCGTGGCATCGTGGCGAAATGACGGCTTGCTCATTTCGTAATTATGATAAGATCACGCAGTGATCGGCAGTGACGCGCTAGGTAGAAATTATTTGGGGTCTTTATTATCCTCAGAAACATTTAAATCGGATTTTAGTCTTTTTTGGTCGTTCATATTTTTAAGAATATTCGTTACAGTCTGTACAAATTGTGTAGGAGATATGTGTTCGAAACTACGTTTGATTGGTAGCCGTTGCTTCTTTGCTTCTTTTGTTGACACATAACCAGCCATGGCATAACCGATGAGTCGGTGTAAAACCATGTTATTTGCGCAGCACTCTGCAGCACTTCCCAGTGACGCCCGCTCATGTGAGAAAAGTGAGAGTAACATTTTTAGGAATTGATGTGCCATAATCATTAGCACGAGACAAAATAAAAAGAGAAATTCATATCTTCTGTACGACTGAATCGATTCGTTTGATTCTTGGCTCATTAGTACAAAATTCATAAATAAATCTTTGGAACTATGACTTTTGCATAAATGAAGGCGAAAGTTTGATAACTACAGATAACAGGTACAACACTTCGGGATAATATTGCCTCGGCTGTCACGCACAGTACTGTCATATACAATGTGGGGAGGGGACTACCACTTGGGGGGAGACTCTACCGAGTCTCCTGATATCATAAAAATCTAACGGAAGTATAGATATTCATTTGTACGACCCTTTTGAGTCTTGCAACTCCGATCATCCGACCCTGTCTCGGAGTTCACATGAGCCCCCCTCTCACTCCCTAAGTAGGGGCTCTGGGCAATTGCCTAATTTACCCACTGTATAAGGGTAATAGGCCACTGGTAATAGGGTATAAGCAATAATTGTACTTCATTGACGCAACGTGACTCGCTCCTGACTCTGCTTTCTATTTTATGTTAATATCAGTGTTCGATGCCTCGACGAGGATCCCCGAGGGTGTGCTTTTTGGGCAGAAGCTGCACTATGGCAATTTCGACGGATGCTACAATGGAGGGACCGATGACTTTGGGACGAGATACTGCTTGATCGATTTGGAATACAAACAAAGTAGTACCTTTCGTCATAATCATACGGTCTACTATGATATCGCAGCAAATAATTGCACTTGGGACTTCTTAAAAGTATGACTACCACCCCAGGTTTACGCTCGATTTTCTACTGTAATTAGTTTGTAAGAACGCACGTAGATTTTTCGGTACATTGAATAAGTTTGTTCCGGCGTTTCATTGGACGAAAAGAACGACAGGACAATAAACAGTGCGGATTTGTAGGTCAAACCATACATATGGGCCCTAGACAGATCTAGTCTACGCATGGCCCTTTGCGCGCCGTTCTCCTGCACAGCGAAAGACATAGAGCTTTGCCTGGCGAAAGGCCTGGCCGACCATTTCCTAAAAACAGTTCCTACCGTCGACACACCCTTTTCGATTTCTGTGAGGCCATCTAAGTGCCAGGCACTCAAGGAACATCAAGATTCCACTCTGGGTGGACAAATCTTTTGGTGAATATCATATATGCCTTCTAGTCCTTGGCAGGGTATTCAAGCCAAGATCGATTAAGAACGAATGATCCTTTCTGTTTTTCCAATAGGGGTTTATTCGCAGTACTTTGTACACTAATCGGAGTAGCAACATGGCGATATCAGCCCAAGACCCAAGGACAGGAAAAACTAAGTTTAACGAGTTCCATTTTAGAGTGCTTTGCGCTGCAGTGGAATATTAAAAACTTAGTGCAAAGAAATTCCGATCAGACCTTGACTATTCTTGATACAATGCGGGTTGCAATGACATTTTACTTTATTCTTGGCCATCGATACATGCATTATGTTTTTATACCTGCCATGAACCCGGAATACTCGGATATAGTAAGTTCGCCCCAACTAGCAACACACACCCGAAAGCAAAAAGCTTTCAACAGCCAAATGATCTAGACTTTTTCGTCATCAAAAGTGAGACTGAATCTAACTTTTCCACACTTTCAGGCCCAACAGTCCTGGTGGTACATAGCAGTAACAAATTCGAATTGCATGGTTGATATGGCATTCTGCATTACTGCAATCCTCGCCACTAAAGCCTGGTTGGAGAAGCTCGAGCGGGGCGAATCCTTGCAGTTCTGGAAAATTGCCCTTCGCAGATATATCAGGTACAAAGTGGAGAATCGCCAGCGATTAAATCAAGTTTCGTGTATATACTATTTATTGCCGCGTAATGAATGACACAAGGTTGTTTTTCCAACCGATCCAGATTCACCCCTTCGTATGCTTTCGTCATCTTCTTTTACATTTCCGTATTGCCTTATATCGGATCGGGCGCCCTTTGGCCCACGATAGTCGAAGCGGAAGCAAAACTCTGTCACGATACTTGGTGGCAGAATCTCTTGTATATCAATAATTATACAGAGAAACCATACGTAAGCTACTGCACATACATTTATAAACTAGCGCGATTGAAACAGGGACTCGGAAGAGCGGAGCTTAGCTTTTTCAGAGTCTCCCTGGCAATATATATTTTTGTATCTCTATGAGCCTCTCTTTCAGTGTATGTTCCAATCTTGGCACTTGGCAACAGACATGCAGGTGCATATTGTCCTGTTCTTGGTGGTGATGGTTTTTTGGAAACTTCCGCGCCGAGTAAAATACCAGTTCCTAATTTTCCTAATAATGGCGTCTGGTTCTTTGGCCGCGTACGTCACGTATGCCAAACAATTTCCACCGACCTTACAATTTTTCCAGTAAGTATACATGCACGCACTATAATGAAGAGAAACTTGACGTTTCTCGATAGACGAGACATTTGCGTGTTCTTTCAGCCTCGATCGACGAAACTCATTGCTATATGAGGACCTGCGAAACATCGATTACCTGCAGCAGTTTTATGTGAAAACTCACCTACGCATAAGTCCCTTTTTCGTCGGTGTTGCAGCGGGCGCTATGATTGTCAAGTTTAAAAAAACGGATCGGCGCTTTCCAGAGGTGTTCTGTTCTCCCATCAGTATTGCGACTTGCAATTCCGCCGTACATCTAATCACAGTGGAGCTTCAAACGTGTTTTAGTTGTGGTCCATCGTGACATTGATCCTCGCGGTATTGGGAAAATTCGCCATTCACGCACTGCTTGCCAGATACGTGTGGAATGTCGCTTCCGATCTGGAGGTCTTACTCTACGCAGGCTTTCACAGGACTATTTACGCTGTCCTCTCCGCTGTCATCATAATAGTATTGGCGTTTGGCGAGAATTTAAGTAAGGCCTTTCACCTAATTAATACCAGGAACTAACGTGCGGCAGAATAATTTTCGGCCGCGAATTTAATGTCTTCTGGTTTGGCAAACCGCGCGCGGACTTTGCTAGGAAGGAATACTTCTTATTTCTTTATGATTCTCCCTTTCAGAGTGGCTCCGAGACCTTTTGAGTCCCGCCTGGATAAGTGTACTGAATAAATTAAATTATGGGATATACATATGTCACCATATAAACCAGATGTACGATCACGGGGCTTTACGAACTTCGAAAGTTCTATCATATTATAATTTGGTAATTATAACTGTTGTCGATTCTCGAGATTCTCGGGATTCTTTATATCGTGTTTAACGTTAAATCATTGCAGTTGTCGGACTTCCTTCGCGACTCATGTTTCGCTGTAGCATTTAGTTTAATCCTCTGGCTAGCCATCGAATCGCCGGTCCAGCATCTTCTGCAACTCTTCCTGGAAAGGAGGCTGTACGTCTTCACTGACAGTTTTTTTTTTTTACCAAGCTCAATTATTCTCACAGTAACCATTGCACTTTATTATTGTGGTTCCAGGGTGGCTCGACGTAATAAGGCTGACTGAATTCGTTCGACTTAATCGACGAACAAGCGAAAAGTGCCTGTGTGACTTGTTGCTCAACCAAAAAGATGTTAATGTTATGTTATATCTATTCTATTTCACTACCAAATCGGTGCTTTTCAAGTGCTAATAAATGATGTCCACGCTAACTCTCTTCATTAATTTCCTTTATCTCAAATGAATTCGAATTTCCCGGGATTGAATTGAGCCCGCACAATTAGCATTGCGCCGTCGCGACAATGGAGCTGCTGTGTCGGCGGACCATTTCTCCCGTGCATGTGTCAAGTATTGAAAGCCGACTAGATAGTTGTATGCACTGGCGTACATACATACATACGGTTTGTGGAATAGTTCTTAACCTGTAAAACTGTGTCACATCCTAACAATTTATGATGGGCCGATATGCAAAACTAGCATTCGTCTTATCATCGTAAACGCTGACGCACGATGACACTATTCTCGTACCGCCTCGTTCGTGCCGACTAATTCGTGGCTAATTAAGATATCAAGCGAGAGTCTAGAAAATGCTTGTACATTCCTGAATCGAGTGTGCGGCCGATCAGTACGCGAAGTAACTGCGAAGAGAGAGAGAGCTCAGCCTGTTCCACCTATTTTATACGTATCGCCGCCGAGGACAACAGAGATTCATTTCATTAATGGGCTCCGTGTGATATTCACTCTGGTAAATACCGAAGCTCCTCCACTTCTACCGCCGCGATCTCCTCTGTAATATCGCCCTAGAAAGTCGAGCCAACACACGGCGAGGCCCCTGCACTCATACGATTTCGTTGTAGCTGATACTAACAATCTCACAACGATGTTCGAATGGGCGTACGATGGTGTGAATAGCTCAATACCCCGGAACGTAGGTCCCGAATGTGCTTACTACTTAAGTCCCAAGCGACGGATAACAGAAACAATCTTCATATCAATATTTATTATAAGTTGGATCGTATGGGGCTACAAGCACGTCAGTTTACCAACGAAAGTGCCATGCTACTGTCACGATCGCTTCGGCAAGCGAGTATTGTTAATTTTAATGTCGTTAGTTTTTGGAATGGAAATAGGCTTCAAGTTTACAAGTAGGACAGTCGTATACCTATTAAATCCATGCCATATCACTACTGCTTTACAGGTGAGAGAAGCAAAGCGTACCTTCCTTTTTATTCGCCTGCTGCCCTTTCTTTGTCTAATACATACGGTTTCTCATTTGTGTGTTGAATATAGCTGTACTTACTCGCCGCTGAGCCTAGTTCCAAAGTTACAGCTATCTTTCGAATACACTTGAATCTTTTAAATGGCCCCTTTTTGGCGTATCTCTTTCCCGAAACTGAATCTCGGAAGGTAACAATGGAATTCTATCTTAAAACAAGCAAATTTATTCAATTGTGTTATTATATAAGTCTCCTCTACTGATACATTTCATCTTGGTAATTGGCAGATATTTGCTGACAAAGCAATGTACTATATTCAACATGGACTTATGATAGTAATACCATATTATTTATTAAGGCTTGGAGGTAATAGTTTATGCTATTATTTATAATGCAATATAACATGTTCTTATTATTCTATAGAATCAATTAGCACTAAATGTAGTGTATAATGATTTATTATTCATTTGCATATTAAGATCTATCAAATAACTAATCCTGCATTGGTAATAACAAATTCATAGAATTACTTATGCTGATTAACATCTTCTTATTGGTACGGGCATGTCTCAGATCCTGCTTTCCTAATACATAAAACAGTGGTTTAACAAATACTTGTAATACTCTCAGTTTGTACATATAGAAACCTATTATATGTGTGTGTGCGTATACCACCTATAATGTGTAACACCAGTGCAGGTTCAGGTTTTTGTTTGTTGTATTTATGTGGTCATTGTGCTCTACCCGCGTGATGAATATTGCTAACAGATTTGTTTCGTTCAGGTGTATACAACATAGAGCCTATGCCAGACATGAGCTGGTCGATCTTAGGATATGGATTGAACACCGCGTACCACTTCTGGGTTCTTCAGACTGTTGCATTTGTATGACAGTAGTAGCCATGAATGTTTCTCCGCAGTTGTATTCGTAACATCTCTTTTTACAGCCTGTACAAGTAAACCTAAGTCACATGTTGTGTGCCGCTGTGTTGGATCCCTTCGAAGGTGAAAATTACCGAATATGGGCAATATGCCATCAAGCCTTGCTATGTCCTCTCCTGTGCAAATTGTTCTGTTATGGATCCGAGTTCCTTTTGACAAAGTGTCCCCTCACCAAAGTGAAGTCAACACTTCACTGTGCAATCGAGAGGTGCGATGATGATTGTACAAATAATCAGGAGAGATGTGGATGCTCAAAGGCATCGGGCAATGGTCATACGCATTTTGATTAGTACAGAAACATTCCACGTAAGTAATTTATTTGGGTGGTTTTCTTGTACATTCTAAGAAGTAATGAATGCTTTCCTTGCTGCTTGCTGGTTATCTTGACATTATTTTGCACAAGTATGTTTTCGTGTACTTGAATTAATTTGTCCTGTTTCTACAACATCTTATTTAATTATATGATGAATTGCCTAATGTCATGCTTTTATGGAAGGATTTGCGTTTAACGATTTTATAACAGGTTGTTGCATTGAATCTTACACCCTAGTTGTAACAATTAGTTGTAATATCCCATTAGCTGTTTGTAAATACTTTTGTAACATTTGACACATAACGGGACTATTGGACTAAATTTGCTATTCACACTCATTTTCTGGAAATTGCACAATAAGTTTCCCTTTTCTTTTCCCCTCATCAGTGTAATTCCTTATAGAAGGTATGTTTTAAAGCCTAAGATCCTATGTCTGTACCTTTCTTATACGGTAGAGCCTCGATTATTCGAACTAATTTGGGAACATGTTAGCTGGAATAAGGAAATTTTCGGATAATAAACGCTCTACCGCACATATAATTTCTTTATTTGATATTATAAATATTTTGTTTATGTACAGCTTTAGATTGCACAAGTAACTGAAGCAGCGTTGCATCCTGATAATTTCTGTGTTTACTAGGAATCAAATGGTTTATCATGCTTTTTCATCTGTTGGGTCACATTTCTTTTTTTAATTTTGGTATTGAAACAGTAGTCGCTTTTTACGCCCCAATACGATGGAAGCCAATGCATTTTTCAGGATGTTACTGATGGAATCATGTTCGAGGGATAAAAGTACGCGAAGCTGACCTACATATATATCGTCAATGTGGTATCAGGATTCATGGGAGTAATTCAATGTCTACGATAAGTTGGAAAAATGTTCTGCCTCCACTCTTCGCAATAGTATTTACGCCGAAATTCCCTATACAACATAAAAGTAGTTGATACACCTTCCAGTGAAATCTTTTCAGTATTAATCTATAACATTCATTTCAGGGATTTTGTTAGAAATATCTATGACAATTCAAAATGGTTTCCTGTTACTTTGTGATATTCTTTATCATTTTTAATATGACAAATGTTGTCTTTAATTGTGTCTTGCACTCAGAACTTGGCGCGCTAGATGCGGCCCGAGACTATTACCGTATTGGAACGGGCACCAGTCATAACGCCAAGTTTAGGTACTGAGTTGTCGCCGAAAGTGTTAACAATATTACTGTTTTCACCTTCCAACTACACTCAAGAGTCTACGTTCTACAGTAGAACCTTGAGCATCCGAACTAATCTGAAGATAAGTCTGTTCGGATAACGGAAGTTATATATTACAAAGAAAAAGAACGCTAGTATTAATAACTGCAACCACAAGTACCAAAGTTAAATATGGTTCGGTTAAAAATCTCAAATCTTTTTAATTACTTAAGCTGTATTGTGACCGGTTACGCGACTAGATATGTCTAGCGCACACATACAAGACGTTCGGATAAAAGAATCTCTAAATTGTATTTGCATTATTGTTAATTTCTTTCAGTCAAGCTTTTCTTCTCATGTGTACTTGGTACAATCTTTAAAATGGGTAATAAAAATATATCCGCCGAGCGCGCGACAGGAGAATGCGAAAAGGAAAGTGAAAGAACGAGATCAAGCCGGCCTGCATCTAATTGGACATTTACGCGCTTGCACTTGGCAGTAATAGGGAAAGATTTGTATCGCTGTGAGTCCATTGGAAAGTAAAACTGGGGAATGATATTTGTTAACGTACACGCAACCGAAAGGCCAGACAAAAGCTGTCTGTGTATTTTCAACTGTTATACAGGCAAATATCAGCCTCGGTGAATGTTACTGTCAAATGGAGACTTGGCAGACGGGTTGTGGCAACAGAGTGTACCAGCTGTCACGCTTAATAAGTCAGGTTCAAACTTTCAAGATTATAGAAATTGTTAAAAGGTTACGGTTACTGTATAGCGCCGTATATATCTAAGAACTAGTAATATAAGTTCCAAATGGCCATAAAGGTAACACTCTCTGTATCCAAGTAATCTCAATTGTGTTTCGAGTCATCCAATTTAATTGTATATCTATAAAGTCTACCGGATTCTAGTCATTGACAGCCCTATCAGTTGTTGATTGTGCTGTGAATTTATTGCATTACACATACGTAATCGGATTAAAATTATAATAATACGAGAAACGAGGGTATACAAATGTAGCATCTACGCGAATCTCTTATTTGTATCATCGTAGGTATATAGTTAGCAGTGGCAATTTTATCAAACTAATAGCAACTTATGGTTTAGCTCACATATCAGATCCCACCATACTAATTTGTACGCCTAGCAAATGTTTTATTATAATTTATTTATTAAATGGTCGCACGTGAATGGTTTCTGATACTTTGTTGCATTACACAATCCAAAGAAAGATAATGTGTTTCTTTGAAAACGATAAGGATTTAGAGTTTAAAGTGTTAAATTGGTTATATAAGAGTAACCGTTGCAGGAGGAGTAACTTTACAAATTTCGTAACTGCTCGCTTCATTACTGAAACACGTGCAATCTACGTAATGAGACGTGTTGCGCAAATTTCGAGTTCTTTGGGAAAATGTAGGACCCTCCGAGAATTCGTACCCGCGGAGCTCTTAGGTGCTCTTCTTCCATGTACCGGAGAGTTTGAAATAAATAAAAAATGATTTTTGAAAATAACTGCTTCTTTTAATGAAAAAGCCCAATTCACGCTACAGAAATACTAATTCTTACAAGAATGCACCATGCTTTTACGAATTAGCATTATTGTATCATATATATTCTCATTTTTTTAACATTTCGTCATGTGCTATTTTTTATACAAATATGTATTAAAAGCATACTCTGAAACACATATATATTCTATTGCACATGACATACGGATAAAAAAGCTTATTCTACGTTTCGTCCGACTTCATTAGCACAGCAGGGGTGCGGTATGGTGCGGGACAGTGCGGGATTCCGAAGATTTGTCTTTGTCAGGCTTTGTCCACTCCCCCCAGGGTTAGTATTGGCCCGCCAGTGCGCAGTTCCCAATGTGCGCAGCAGGTAGAAGCCGCTACCATCCCAGTGAGCGCACAGCCGCACACTGTTCAGCAGGGAAACCAGCGGAAAAGCAGGTCTCCTGCGCATGTTAAAACCTGCCTGCTGCGTCTAGTGTACTCGAAAGAATTGGCGAACACAGCCGAAACTGGCGCACGCGCGTTCGAGCCCCGGCAGTTCAACCAACCTGTGGTGCAAGTGCAAGCGAGAGGAGGACTGGTTCTCCGAGAGACGAAGCATTACAGAGCCTGTCAATGTTCTAGTGTGAATGTTGTGTTGTCTTGCATGTCCAGTGCAACTGCGCGATCGTTGAGTTTTATATTTGTGTCTAGATAAGAGCCTCGTGCCTTTTTCACTCGAAATCAGCTGTGACACGACCGGGAAAATGGCAAACGCGTTGCTGAGGAACGTAGCACGCTTGCAAATATCCAGACGCATTTTCGAGCAGAGTGTTGCACCAGTAATGTGCACTGGGAGAACCTGCAAGAAGCCGAGCTATGCGAAAACAGTATGCTACACTTTCACATTACGTTTTTTGTTGCCAATCTATCAATTCAATTTGTTGCTTTGTGCTTGATTGGTGATTGACCTAGGCCGTGCCAGGCGTAACGATACCTTTTATCATTTAATTGAATTGCGTGTGTCAGTTTTGAAGCTCGTCAAAAATCATGTTGATGAGATGCACTGTGTACTGTTCTCATTTCCCACGAATGGTCGCGGCATGTTAAACTAATTATTAATTCCGGGCTGTCGAATGAAACTAAATCAAAATAAAGTATATATTTTTCAAATTGTGGAACGTGCTCCAATTGGAAGAGAAAATGTTGTTTATATGACCGCGTGGAGCAATGGAGATCGAACGAAAAGATATAGGAATACAATCGTCTCTGTAAACGAAATAGAAATATTGTTTGTAATGCAAAAGTAGTTTTTTATTCATCGGGCTTCGACATTTTCATTGTGGGTTTTTAGATTAGCAAGTTAAATCACCAACTAGTTTTTGAAGTTTGCGCCGGAGCAGATAAAGAACATTCCCTCGGGACTTTGACAGTTTGCCAAGTTCCACCGGCAGGATTTTGGCATGAACAGAATCTCAGACATTCGGAGTTGTTTTACCTCTTGTAATTCGCAATTCGGTCGTTAATATATAACGACGGCTCATGGTCACTGCAATCTACTTTGATCGGAAAAGTATCGAGTTCTCATGACTGAAACAACGGTTGTTGATCAAGTTACCGACTATTTTTTGCACGAGCCGGCAATGCAAAGCAACGCGAGGTTGATCCTGTATGCAGAAAATTCTAGATTCGACGAGAGTCCGATTGATTCCTTATCGAGAATGTCTATTAAACATCTAAAGACCATAATCAGGACATTGTTTATAACTAACGAATTTCGAACAAAGATTATAGAGAAACTAATTTTCGAAATGCTGATTAATTATTTCAAAAAATATTAAGAATGGATTAAATTTGATCATATTATATGTATATAATTGTATATAAACATGCATATGTATGAATTTAATAATATATCAATATCGAACATATGGATTTTTACACATAAGGAATAACACTATAGTTTTTGGGAAACAGCTCGGTAAGGGAAAGATGAAAAGAATAGTCCGACGTTGTTGCCTGAATCTCACGATAACCTTTGGGGGCATCGAAACGAGACTAAATGGGTCATTTTTATCAAGCACTTATGTCAATCTTTTATATGCTTTCTCCCAAATTGGAATATAAACAAAGTGTCTTTATAATAGTAGCCTTGGAAAAAGTGTAATATCGCATTTTTACTTATATATGTTTCTTTAAATTTCCCATAAAACGATTGACAAAAAAATTTCAAATAAAATTGTACTGAAACAAGTTTATTTTGAGAAAGTTCAAATTCCATTTAATTTTAGTACTATGAAAAAATGATAACTTATTTTATAGTACTTTAAAACGCGCATGAAGATGTGGGGTAGTAGAAAATTTAAATAAGGAAGATTCTATATTGTCTATAGATATACATAGATGCGGCAATAAACCTCTGTTGGATACTCAGGCAGATTAAAGAAGTTAAGATCATTCAGGAGGCCGAAGGTCGACTCGAAACTTGACGCCCCATGTATCATTGTATTCATGAGAAAGGGGCCAAGATGGTCACAGTCCTTATGAGGATTTACATTTCTGATCTGACCTCTCTCAAAACCCTTAAACGATAAACCCCTCACTCCGTTGGCCTTGGCCGACCGCACCACAGGTCACACCACCGCTTGACACGTTCGTCTTCCTACGTCAAGACCCCTTTAGAAAAATATTCTGACCTACTTAAGATAATTTTGTCACGCTGAATTGATTTTCTTACGAATTTTGTGACATCTTTGTAATGTGCAGAGGAGATAATTATTATCTAACCATTCGTAAAAGTCAAATTCCGGGTGTCGGGGAGTCACGATATACATATGCAGTCCAACATCTGCTACATGCTGCTAGTCACGTATGCCGGACCCCTATACTTTTCCCAGTCGTATGTGATTGGACATTCGACTGAGAATTATTTAGAATTCATGGGAATTCGCTGTATTCATTCGTAAGCCTTTACCCGGAAATTAGAAAATAGTCGAACGAGCATTGAAATCCGAATCCTAATTCTACTTGAATGTCTACGCTTGTTTAGCAATATAATAAAAAACGGCCAAATATACAAATAATAGCAAAAATTGTTGCAAGAAACTTAACATTTTAACATCTTTTCTGTATTGTTCAAGTATTATCATCTGTCAAGATACGTGTCTACTAAGGGAATTACACAACGCGCAGGTATATCAACAAAAGAAGTAAAAGAAGAAAACTCAGACACAGACTATGATTCAGACGATGAAAAGAAAGTAGGTTTTTTTCATCTTGTGCATATTGTATGCGAACATCCTTCAGAAGTTAGACAGAAAATTGACAAGCGAAAATATGTTCATTTTCACGTTTATGGACTAGTATTACACTATGCGTTTCTATCGAGAGCGGTACAAGTTACCACGTCTCAAGGATAGAGACGGGCCGTGCTTTCCCCACCATGGCATCCGGTAGAAACGTATTGTGTAACGCTTGCCCTACTGTACGATTACTTTTCCACCCCCCTCTATCTAACAACATATATCTGTGATTTTGCTATGCTGTTAAAATACTAGGCTTCTACAAACATACATTTATGTGAGAAATATTTTCGAAATATTTTCGTGTTTAATTCACATGAAATAAGCGGCTGCACTAGAATTGCAAGAATAACGCAGAATTGTGTAATCAACAAATGAAATCCCTTTTTCTAGGACGATTCGCCATTTTGGAGAAGAAAAATGCGAACTTTACATAATCATTTAGATGTGAACAAAGACGGCGTGATCAGCTACGAAGACTTTATGTTGCTAACCGAACGGTTCTCGGAATTGGGCCATCTTTCTGTGAAGGCAAAAAGTGAATTTAAAAAAGTAGTAAATGTAAGTAGATCGTATATGCGCTTATACTTAATTATTTTACATTGGGTATTTAATTTCCGTATATAATGTCTTTTGATAGGAAATGTGGAGAGAGCAGTGGGGTGATGTTAGTCCCTATAACTTAATTTGTGTGGAGAAATATCTGGAAGAAATGCACCACGTTCTGCATGATAAATCTTTAAGGCAGAAGTACCACGAATTCTTACCTTTCTTGTTCAAGGTAATTTGCCTGTGTATTATATGTTAATAATGCATTATCTTGGAGACGGGAAGCCATATTAGAAAATATGAATCATGACGAGATGTGTACTTCGCACATCCGCGCGCTTGGCCTTTCTTTGGTTGCCAGGTAAAAATCCTCAATCTTGTTTGTAGGCCATTGACAAGGATCAAAGCGGACAAATATCGGTCGAAGAATTTAAACTATTCTTCAAATGTTTGGGACTTTCTCAAGACGTGAGTATTTCCAGAATTGTTTCTTATACCGTATGTGCCCTAAAGCTTATGGATTAGTTGTAAAACATTCCTGTTCATCATTTATTTAGAACGCAGTGATAACCTTCAGTCACATCGACATTAACGGCGACGGAAAAATTAGTTTCGAAGAATTCATAAAGCTTGGCCGAGAATTTTTCTTGTCAAGGGACGAGAACAAACCAAGCAAATACTTTTGGGGGCCAATGGTAGATTAAGGATTTTATAACAAAGAGTTTGTTATTCCGTTTTCACATTTTCTACCTATCATAAGTAGTCCTCCACTTTAGAGAAAGAATTATAATCGAATTGGAGTAAGAATTTCTATACTTTTTTTATATTTACAAAAGCTTTTACACAGGCAAAACTTTTATAAAATAAAAATTAATGTCAACAAAAAAACTGCATACACAGAAAAGTGACAAAAACACCGCACATTCCTGTATTATCCTCATTTACGCTTAGGTTTTTATATTGCTCCAATCACGTACATAGTAATGTAACTCTCATACATATAAATATAACAAGTATATAGGTAGAAAAGTTTTGCCGGGATGTTGCCCAAAATGGATCACTTCCTCGATTTTCGCAAGGAAAAACCTTCCCCGGTGAACGCCTTGAATTCGATCGGTTGACTTTCCTGAAACGTTCGTAAAAAACGCGCGTCATTTTTTTGGAATATGTATGTATATTAACGTTAAGAAGAACATGCTGCTATCAAAATCAACTTCTGCTGGAAGTAAAACGTAGTGATGTATACTAGATGTTAGGTAGTACATTCTGTGTAAAATATTGTTTATCATCAATATTTGCAGATTTTGTATTGTTATGAGTTACCATGTTACGCGTATTTGTCGTCAGCACATTGTTGATTATTCAAAAACATATCAATTCAAATTTTCATAATACGTTCATCCTAATTTTTTCAATTTTCTTGTTTGCATATTTGCGACGTGCATTACATTAATAAGAACGCAATTTTTGACGAGAAATTTTGATACTGAATTTTTTCCAAGCCGAGTTTACGACGCTCAGATCGGTAATTTTGATAAAAATTTAAGTATAATAGACTATTCTAACTATGTATAAGCTGTATGTCTAGTATTCGTTCCTAATGGACTGCACTGTTTCATGGAAGTTTCGCAGAACTGTAGAGACAATATGAATCACTAGACTGACAAGGAACAATAAGACATTATAATTAAAGGATATGTTTAACGAATTTTCTACGAGCTTCTAATGTAGTCCTGAAAAATTGTATACGCTATGTTGGTTACTTTAAAATTCTGTGAGACTTATAATAAAGAAATGCCTTGTCAACCCAAATGTTATGTGTATTGTTACTCAATGAATATTACCACAATACTAACAGGGAGACATTAGAGATGATAGAATGATTTGACTTGCAACTTACCGGTTTGTTGTTCGCAAGTTTAATAATGTTGTGCATGAACCTTAGTGTTCCAATTTTATAATCGTAATCTGGTATGCCTCGTATATAAGTTGGTTTGCTGGAAGATCCATCCGATTGGGCATGATCTTTCCGCTTCTTACCATCCAATCTGACACCTTCTCCTTTAAAAGCTACAAAACCTGCCGGGACAGGCATCAAATCTGCTGGATCCACTTCATTCTCATCTTTCTTTATTGCTTTCTGAGGCTCTTTGTAACCAATCGGTGGTGCAAACTCGACATTCATGTCGCATTCGATTATAGTAACAGCCGGTCCAGGCTTAGTTTCGAGAACGCACATTTCGTAGATTCGCTGGTTGTACTTAATGGCAATAACATCGCCGGTCGTTAAACACGCGAAATTCCTTAATCCATTTTCCAAAACCGCCTTCGGATTTGATATATCCAAGAAATCTTCCGATTGTGGTTGGAACCGTGAGAATGTTGCAACAGGCAAGTAAACGCTTTCAACATTTATCAGCTCGCCTTCTTCTAGTAACAAGTTGTGCATCATCTGTGTAATACAGTAAGAAGTAAAGTCATATTTGAAAGAACTAACAGAGTTCGAATAATAAACATTTCAATCACACACCCAGTAGGGCAGGTAAACTTTCCCTTCATCCGCCACAAATTCCAGTACTCCACAATGTGTGATTCTGTTTGTCTTTTCATTTGTTAACTTGAACAACATCGGATAGTGAATGTTTAATCTTGTGAGCTGCTCCAATGCGGACGGTGGCATTATTACTAGAAAAGAACGTACCCTAAGGATTCATCATATTAATGAGAAATGGAACATTTCATCAACCACTTACTCTTCCCTCCACGCTCTACATGTTGCCAATATGTGCCTGGTAACATTGACACGGAGAAACATTTGTATTGGGTGTTAAACGGTCGTTGAATCTCGGGTGTGGGGAACATATTAAATCCGAACTGAAAATAAATGTTTCATTTAGTGAATCATTTGGAACTCAACTTTCATAAATAAACAAATTACCATATTGTGCGCTTGTTGACACTAATCGTGTCCAACCAGTGTTATCCTGAATAAACAAAATTCGATGTCCGCTAAAGTTAGTGGAAAACTTGAGGTGTCTGTGGTCTCGCGAAAACAAAACAGCTGATCCAGCTAACTGTCACACAAGGCGCATGTCATGATTCTTGTTTTATAATCACAGTCGCAGTATAGACATAAACTAGTAGAGGGGGGTCACTCGGCGTCGGCGCCTTTCATCTCGGTGAAGCCATACATACGTTGGCTCCGAGGGCTGCGGGCTTTGGTTCAGCTGGCTCATCTAGGTGCCGGTGGTGCCCTTAGTCAGTCGCGTCGGTAAGCGAGAGAGCGCAACTCCGCTCACCCCTGGCCAGAACTCAGATGGCACGACCCCATCAGAATAATGGCGAGGGGCGAGCAGGGCAGGGCGGGGCTACGCCGGGATCACTTGTCCATCGTGTCGACCAGAGAAGATGGCGCAGCCAATCACAATCTTAGAGAGAGCGGGAGAGTCGCCGCAGTCGAACTCTATCTCTCTCACTTGTAGACCACGTTTCTCACACTGGCTGGATAAGGGGCGCGCGGTACATTCTATAGTCCTGCACACAGTATAGGTCTATACTGTGGTCCTGCAGCTATCGTGGATGAAGTTTATATTAAGAAATGTTCTTGGTAGGGTACCCTGTAAGATTTATTCAATCTAGCTGTTACATCATACATCACGACAGTGTTTATTTTGTCCAAATGTTTATGGCGTCTTCCTCGCCATTACTAGTGGCAGTATATCGTACTAAGATTAATGCTTAATCGCAAATGTAAATTAAATTTGTACACCTATCAAACTATGTGTATATATATATTTAAGTCTTATCATGAAGTCTCAAAAGTCTTCAAGCAGCAGGCTTCCTTAAAGTTGTGCGAACTGAGAACAGTTTGGAGTACTTTCATGTTAAAGAACCTTTGTTTACCTCAATCTTTGAACCCGAACACACCTATTACCTGTCCCTCGGTCCAACATTTAAGCCACTGTATAGAACTTCGGAAACTCCGAAACCTATAAATCGGTTTAAACCCGCAACCGCATGATTCCCATCGCACCTAGAACTGATTCGACCTCTCCACTCAGTATCGAATCTGCTTAAAAGTTCATGTTCAATAGTCATTGCGATTTCATCGAGACGAATTTCCGGGAACGAGCACGAGTCTCCGTGCGAATGTTTGTGTACTCAAACCAGAGTACATTGGGTATTAAAGTTGTATCGCGTAGTAAGAGATACTCCGAGATTCGCCTGAAGGAATAGTCATATAATTAAACATAGTTTCTTGTCTCTAAAGAAATTGGATATTAGTTTATCTTACCATGACACAATCATCGGATAGAGGGGGGTCAGTATAAGGTGAGTAATCAAAAACCAAATTACTCCAATTACCACCCCCAGTAGCATTCCACAGAACACTTGAAAGCCAGTGTGATAGACAAGATAAATCCGGCTATATGTTACTATGGTGGCACTAGCGATACAGCCAATTGTAATAAACCATCTCCAGAATTTCTCTGAGATTGTTGTGTTATTATTATGATGTAACCTACGATCCATAAGAATTAGGCTCAGTGCTAGTTATAATGAATAACTACTACGAAACATGAATAACACACAATTCTAACCTAATCCATATAAAAAGTATTGTATACATTGCGAAAAACCACATAAATTGTGCATGTGTTGACGGCATACCATACTCGACAAAAATACCGGCCCGCTTCATCGGCCTCGGCTCGCAAATGGTATGCTTAAGTATAAAATTAATACACTCATTTATTATAACGCCGGTAAAGAATGTTATCTACAACAAGTCGAATCTTAAGAATCCAAGCCAGGGTAATAGTTCAATTGCACAAATATTTAGCACATGAATGAGGTAACACGTTGATTATCCTCGTCTCACTTACTGTGTGTAAATCGCGTCTAAAAATTATCAGCGTTAGAAATCCAACGACAATAGCAAACGGAGTTAGGCTTAGGAAAGCGAAAGACTTGCCAAGAAAGTCACCTGAAAGCAAATGCAAAAGATATCATCTATATTTCTACGACCTATCGAATATTTCAAGAAATCTTATTAATTTGATAACCGAAAAAATGGTTACATGGAAATACTAACCTTGTGGATACTCAACTAATGTCAATGACAGTGGTATCCATTCCGGCTTTTCACTGTCATAGGCAATATTGGAGTGCGAGGGTTGGTCGGCTAATGATTCCATACTATCGGATATTTTCAAGTGACATGGCTCAGTAAAAAGGTATACGTATGATCATTGAGTCTTTTGATGACTGATATGATTACAGTAAACACAACATTTCTGCATGGCAGCCGGAGCCCGATTTTGTATCTGGTAAAATTGGCAGTACCTGAAGGTAGTAATCGGAAGGTTGGTAGTATCTTCCATTTGGAACACCGACTTTGAAATAATCCTTTTTCGAATAAAGTTCGATCAAAAAGTTTAACCAAAAAAGGACTTTAAAGTATGACGATGAGGTTTACATTTAGCTATTTGGAGTACAATGAACAGTTCCTTGTAATTGTTCCGCTATTGAAAGTCTACTTCATGAATAAGCGGGATTAATTAATATAAATCGGCGTGCTATACTCCGAAGTGATGCACCCACGGTACAATAATGAAATTCGACAGGGTTCTAAAAGACAAGAGAAGAACAGATAAGACAGAACCCGCAGAAAGTGTCTTTATGCTGTCTCCTATGTAGTTTACTCATCTACTCTCTACTATCTATCCCTATACAAGTGCAAGCTGCATATCCACTAGATACCGCAAATACTCATTGATGACACATGCGATATCCCATTATCACTTATTATCTCTTCTATCAATCTGTCGGCATTCATGTCTAGACACAGTGGTTCGTGGTAGTCAGTGACAGCCTAACCCAGTTTACATTCTCGGCAAAGGGGATATACTCCGATTATGACCACGAAAATGTCAGCCATGTCCGCAGGGTGGTAATACAAAACATATCATCGGGCTAGCGTTTTACGTCCATTTGAATTTTTTATGACGATATCTACAGAATCAAATAGGTAAAAAGGCTAGATACTTCCTCCTTCAGTCGCTGCACCGTATTGCGGTGCGCGAATCAATTATTCCAATTCGATTCTTAAAATACATCGTACGGAAAGGGTTCATACTATTTGTTTCCTTACACTGAAACTACCGTACAACCGATGCAGGTTAAAGAGGTTAGATTTCGTGTAAAAGACGCAGGGCTCCGAAATTGTTTACTCCGAATGTTTCCGTGATTGCAATGAGAACTTGACGATAACTGGGTTTGAAACGCGTCCTCGTGTTTCATACTCCAAATGGAATGCGAAACCGATTAATCCTGAGCCGTATGCTCCAGTCGCCTACTCCAAAGTTCTTCAAGAATTCCTGTGACTCATGACTCATTGTCAGTACACAAGTGAAATAGTGTGTGTCAGGTTTCGGTATCAATGCGATGGTCTGATACTTTTGATACTGCGGATACTGATTAATATGTTAGTGAGCATACAAGTTAAAGATTACATATTGAGCCAACTTTCTTCTGATAGCTTTGTAAAGTAAACTTTTACAATCATGAGTCAGTAGTGCTAGTTTTGGGGAGTTATTGGTCATTCCTACTACCTTGCAGATACTGTTCAACAAGTTTATTTAAATAAACATTATAGAAATAGGCATTAGGGTTTTGTGGGATATAAGGTAGAGATTTTTTGTTAAATCTTAATTGAGGAATTTACAAGTGGACTTTTGTATTAGTTGATATTATCGTATGTTATAAAATATTTATAGTATTTTATATTATTCAGGATGATGGAGGAGGTATTGAGTCAGAGGACCACGCCATCCAATGACAATAATTTTGTGGATGGTGTCAAGCTGACCCCAACAGCAATGCACTTGGATGATAGAATATTAGATATCAGTGCTCAAGAATCTCTGAATGTATTAAGAACTCCGCCAACAAGGAAAGCGAAAAGGGTGAGATTCTTTCGGAATGGGGACAAATTCTACACTGGCGTGGTTATGGCTGTTACACCCGAGAGATACCGAAGCTTTGACAGTTTAGCTTCAGAGTTAACAAGGGCCTTAGTTTCAAGTGTCACACTTCCGAATGGAGTAAGAACAATTTACAGTATGGATGGAGGAAAAATCGAAAGTATCGGTGATCTGGAAGATGGCAAGTGTTATGTGGTATCCGGCCAAGGTGAAGTCTTTAAAAAGGTAGAATACTCTTCGTCCAAAGTTAAGAGGGGCAGTTCATTATCCGGCTTACCACAATCTGCAGCTGGTACTGGCAGACAAATAAGTGCAATACCTCCGTACGTGAAAGCGAGAATAGTAACGTTAATACGACACGGTACAAAGCCGCGACGAGTTGTGAGGCTTTTATTAAACAAGAGAAACGCGCCGAGTTTGGAGCACGCGATGGAAGCGATTACCGAGGCTGTCAAGCTAGATTCCGGTGCAGTTCGCAAGGTCTACACACTTTCAGGCCAGCAAGTTACGAGCTTGGAACAATTCTTTGAAGAAAATGATACTTTCATAGCATACGGTTCGGAGAAGTCTGATCAGGAAGACTTTGAGCTGGATTTCGAGGAATCCAAATGCATCCAGAGCTTTCGCAGATGCCCATGGACCTCGCGAAGACAAGGTGGACCTATGCCTAGAATGCCACCAAAGTCTGAGAAGAAAACACATAGAACTACGCTTGGGATTCCGAGCCTGTCGACATTGATATTACCGCAGCCACTGCGTTTGCACTACGTAGTCAATCATGTGATTGGCAAGGGCAATTTCGCTGTCGTTAGGCATTGCGTTCACAAGTACGTATTACGATAAACATCGTTACGAACGGTAAAACTGCAAGAAATAACATTGCAGATCTTCTGGAGCCGAGTATGCACTGAAGATTATTCACAAGTACAAGTGCCAAGGGAAAGAAACCATGCTCGCGAGTGAAGTTGCGATATTACGGCAAGTGTGTCATCCGAACATCATTAGTCTCATTGACGAGCAGGAGACAACGGATGAATTGTTTATAGTTATGGAGCTTGTAAAGGTAAGTACAGCCTACTAGCTCCTTATAGCTGAAACTGAAAACGACGCTGTAAATATGCTCGAATTAATTAACTGTTAGTTACAGTCTCATTACAAATAGTAAATATTCCAGGGTGGGGATTTGTTTGATGCTATAACTGCGGTAACAAAATATTCAGAACCTGATGCATGCGTCATGATCAGTCATTTGATATCAGCATTAGCTTACCTTCACTCGCATCATATAGTACATCGTGATGTCAAGCCTGAGAATCTTTTGGTCCACATGGATGAAAACCATGTGAGGTGTTTGAAACTAGGTGACTTCGGCCTCGCTCAAGTTGTTAAAGAACCTTTATACACTGTCTGCGGAACTCCCACGTACGTAGCTCCAGAAATACTGGCTGAAACGGGGTATGGTTTGAAGGTGAATTTCAACACAAAAGAAAATATCGACTGATGGTGTTACCTAGAACTAAAACAATAAAATGCGACGATGCTTTTTAGATCGACATATGGGCTGCTGGTGTGATTTTATACATAATGCTTTGCGGTTTCCCACCGTTCGCCTCGCAGAACGATCAGGAACAATTATTCGAGCGCATCATGAGTGGAAGGTACAAATTCATTTCGCCTTACTGGGATGACATATCGGAATCGGTGAAGCAATTAATTTCGGGCATGCTTCAAGTACAGCCCGAATTGAGATTTAGCGCCGAGGACGTACTGGATCTTATGGTAAGGATTCCTAAGATTCGTATTTCGCATGCAACGCACTGCGGTGTACATACAAAAACCCAATTATCCGAACTGTGTAATCATCGCTGCTATTGGTGGGGAAGCGGTCCGTGACTCTATTGGCTCCCTACTCCGACGCACACGGGCCACGTCACCGGGAACGATTATTCTCATAAAGTTATAAAATAGTCGGGTTCGATGGGTCAAAGCACGTAGAAAAGATACGGTGTTAGCATATGGTAAACGCATTGGAAAAGGAATTCAATTTAGTTTGTTCAATAATTTTTGCCAGTTTCCACTATGGGGTCTCTGTTTTAGCTCGCGCAAGGCTTCGTAGCGCTTTACTATTTCATATCCTTCCCCTTCTTTCTGCCTGTGTATACACACAGAGCTTTATAGGAGACAAGCGGACCCCTCGCTCTTCTAAAGAAGCGCAGCAACACTGCGATCAGCAGTATAAGTCGATAAAGCTATGAGAAGCTTGGACTAAAGATAGGCCCAGTGATCTACTCGAGATATGGAGGTCGAACAGTGACGATGGAAGTGTAAGTGATCAGGTGCATTTCACTGACAAGCATTACCCCGGGTGAGGCCGCAGCGAAAAGGAGTATTGCTTACAGCCCGCACTCGGTCAGCATATGCAACACACTGTAACCAGATTAAGTGAAAACGAAAGCGTGCAGAGATTGCTGAAATTATACCGCAAATCTCGCTAGTTCTCTCCAATCCTGTCTGCGAAACTCTCAATTGAACATTAGGGAAATTGCTGTGCGGCAGTTAGTGATTCCAGTTTGCTGTATAACTGAGGGAAACACTCCCAACGGTGATAGTTCACTACAGATAGGCATTCCTAGTATGAGAGATACAAATTTTATATTTATCCAACCATTCACACGTGTACAGTCGGTATACGAAGCTGTGTGCGCTGTAATTATGCGATGAAACAGTAAACAAGTAAACTAACCTTTAATCTAATACTTTTGGTAATAATCCCTTCTGTCTCAGCCATGCATTTTTCTCATGCGCACTCATTCCCTATTTCACAGGAAACCGCATTTGTTCTCAAGAAGTAAACTTGAATACATAAAATTGTTGATTCTGTTAAATCACTTACGCGCTGGTCAATTTCAATCGTGTACTTTAAAGAGTTATACAAATTCGGAATAATAGTACCAATAACGGTTAGTAAGGAAATTGCAATTTTATCCGTATAATGTAAATTGAAAGAAACACGAACAGTACATCTAAGAATGGACGGATCAAAACATTTAGTGATATATCGCGCTGTACTGTAAGACAGAAAATTCCAAAGATGATGCCAATAAAGTATTCGTATTTACTATAATGTATCGGCAATAATTTAAGACTGTAATTATAAAGCAAAGTTTAAATGTCTTTGTATTACATATTGCACCTTCAACAAAGGTTCTAAGAAACAAATTATAATTTTTAAACAACACAAAGCCTATGCTAAATAGTATATAATCCTGCAACACATGCAAACATGAGTGGCAAGGAGTATTTGAGCACGCGACGTACTGTTGCTCCTAAAGTATGCATTGGTGTATGCTTTTGCTCATCAGCAACACTAAAATTATGTTTATAGCAAAGAGGAAGACACAATATGACGTTGGGGTGGCGCATTTTTAATAAATATTCGTGCATTATGCCGGTTTCTAATTATTGTAGTACCATAACTTTAAAGTCAAATGCGGAATAAATAGTGCAAGAAATAAATGTATGAGTAGATGAAGTAGTCGTATTATTAAATTATGAATTTTTGTATTTTGATGTAAAATAGGTGTTGTAACGTATTACTTATTATATTCCTATATAAAGAGTAACAAAATGTTAGTCATCGTGCTCCAATCTTGACATTACTTATTTAATACTTGGTCTGTGAAAAATGTATGGAACTTGCAAGAGCATAGAGAATTATATATTTTCACAGGAAACTAAATCAACGTTTACTAATTGTGCGAGATTCCTAAACACTGGCCAGAGGATGGAAAATCTGTGTATATGAACATAATAATGGCGGGGAAAGCAGACTTTCTTATAGCAGAATCCTTTATTATTTTTGTACAATAGTAAGTTATAATGTAGATGACGAAGAGTACGTTTACTTCTGGTCGTAACAAACTATAATCATGTGTACCGATGGGACATCATATCGTCCCTATATAAACTTTTATCCACGTGCCGCATTCACACCACTTTCGCGGAAGCTCCTGCTCACCGAATCATACGTATTTTAACATATTTAAGGTCGTGTTTTGTTGTATTCCTAGAGATAAATATGTTATAATATTGCATAGAGTATGATTCAGTTATTACCACATATGCATTCACTCGGCGTCTACCGATGCAATAGGACTCATGTTCGCTAATCAAATCAAATGAACACTTTGGAGTATTTCAGTCTGCAAAGCTAAAACATCTATAAAATGGTGCCAGTCGTAAACGTACTGTAACTCGTGTGGTATAACATTTTCACGCATTTGGCTAGAGAGGTAGGAAATAAAAATGTTACGAAAATTCATACACTCGGTGTAGAAACATGAGGATGTGGAAGTTGGACGGAGTGATGTGAAGTCGGTAATGACAATAAATGTCCTCGTTCCATTTCATTCACTTCCTGCTGTTCTGTGCCACCAATCGAACTTGCCGATCGTGCAAGACTATTTCGCTGTCTGCACATGTAAGGAGTTTCACCAGGCGATGGTGTTTCCCTTCCCTGCGTTAAAAATAGTTGGAGAACACATTAGAAACCTTGCCCTTCTTTAACAGAAACATCACCGAGGTTCACAAACGCTTTATTAATTTGGATTAACACTTCATTACCATTTTATAAATATTGTTAGGAGTTTTATCTGTTAGTGAAATACAGCTAGATAACGATAAACGACGATGCGGGATGTTTAGTAGTATGCGAGATATTTACGAAAGTTTGTTATTTTTCAAGCTTTCCCCTAAGAATACACAAACTTGAGAATGTATATCTGATCAAGGCGTAATGGTATCAAGACACAAAAAATTGCAGTTTACATATTTTATGAAAAGTGATAAAAGCACTAGAAAGGCACCAATTCCATACCCCCAATTCCATTATTTACAGATTAAGAAATTTATACCAGGAATTTTCCATTTGCGAGATTCAGAGCATGCAGAAGCATCGCGAGAAACGGTAACAAGAACAAGCTAATAAGAGGTGTAACAAACGACGCGTAAATACATGTACCTGCTTGGAAGGACCACAACATGTCGCATGATTACATGGTTTATCAGTCTTTGGGCAATCCAACACGCAATCTTCTGTCGGAGTCTCCTTAATTTCACTATTAGAATGATACTAAAATTGAAGTAAATGAGAATGTAAATGATGCGAATGTACACACAGAGCAAACAGAACATTGCACGGACCATGGTAAAAATGAGTCGAAGTTATACATCGTTCGGTGACTTATACAATATGTACAGGGGTGGGCTGCCCAAGATCTCTACGGGAGGCAAGCGTCAGCCAGCAAAAATGATCCATTCTGTGATTCAAGAGAATGGAACATCTGTTTGGTTGACGATTTGCTTGCCATCAGATCTTTAGACTCCCCGAACGTGTAGGGTGAGGTTATGACCAGTGTACCCAGACTGTAGCCACACAGATTTGATGTATAGATTTTTCGCTTTTACTCTTTTTGAACTTAATAAAAGGGTCATCGAGATGTTCGGAAATCGCGTTCGGTGATTGAAAAATCAACTTGGTCAAAAATACAAGTTTTCAGATCCCAGGTTCTATATTATTTTGCATAATTCGCGTGTACTTACATCGATAAATTCCGGCTGTATCGTTGTAGAGTGGATGCCTTCATGGTGGAAGAATTCTTTAACTTGCTCGGCAATTTTCATATACTCTGAGAGATTTCTACATCTTATGTGAGCGGAAGCAATGATGCGATCACCAGCTAATTGCCACACGTGAAATTCGTGCACAGCCAATACACCATCGACATTCTTTAATAGTCGCTGCTGAATAGCATCAACCTGTAAAAGTTAATGAACATATTCAACGGGCAATTACTAGAATTGAAGCATTTTAAAATGTTTTTCGAAACATTTCAACTGAATTACCTGAATATGTGTTGGAACAGTTTGGAGTAATATGAGTGCCGACTCTTGAAGTAACGGCCATACTGAGCGCAAAATAAGGACAACGAGCAGTAAGGAAAGCGCAGGATCGATATAAAATCTGTAATGAGAATAGACAAAACTGAACTATTGAAAGTTTGAAAACAGTTCTTTCCTATTGAATATTTCGGCCTGGCTTTGGCTCAGGTTTGATAATTTGTGAAAGGATAATTGAATAAAGGATCACCTATATTCCCATTTTGTCAGCCATACAATCAAGGCAGAAACTATCACAATGACGGATCCCAAGGCATCCGAAAGTACATGTAAAAATACCCCGCGCATGTTCATTTGACTTGCGTCATGAGAGTGGCCGTGTGCACGCTTCACTTGTGGTGTCGAGGGCCTGTAAGCCTCGTCGTTCTCGTTATCGTCGGTACCAACTAAAGTACTCAGTCTATTGTGACTTCGTGATATACCATGCGAATGTCCGTGTGAGCTCCCATGTTCTGCAATTAACAGTAACTGTAAATTTCATATTTTGCCCACAATTTAAGTATGTTGGTGAGAGAGAGGGAGTCTATACAAGCAAATACATTGTACAAGTTAATGGCTTACCATGGAATAAACATAATCCTATTAAATTTACAAATAGTCCAAGTCCACCCACAGCAACAAGAAGCTTCGCTTCGTGTATTTCTTCGACTTCGATAAACCTTTTACAAGCTTCTACCGTAATACTGAAGCATAATGCAACTAAAAAAACAGCATTAACTAAAGCTCCTAAAACTTCAGCCCTGGCCCAACCAAATGTGTTTTTGGACCACTTTTTCGGAGACATCTGTAAAGTAGAAAATTGAAAACAGATTTAGTATCAACAATTCGAACCAGAGATTTATGATACTGGCTGTAGTAACTACATGGAATGTCTTGTGGACCAACACGTATACGTTTTAAACAGCATCGTACACAGCTCCATCTCGATTTTCTGTTATCATCAAAGGATAACATAACCCAACTCTCGTCACGTGACTACCATACGCATAAAGCTTTCGTATTGACGTCTGTAAGAGATCTCAGAGCTCAGAAAGCGGTCTTCGAGAAGATTGCCTTGCCAGTTAGCACAGAAGTTGGATAAGTCATAGAGAGCAATCTTTTGGAATAAAGTGACGCATAAGAAGACTTTATGAGGCCTGAGTTACAACTTGAGTTTTGTGCTATCAAGGTTATAACCCAAATAGCATAAAGCTCAAAAAGTTCGCATCTTCTTCCCGTGCGTGCTTTAAAACGCATTATGATAAGGAGGGGATGAGCGTCTACCAATCAGAGCCTTGGATTTTTTAATTGTAGGAGCAGACACACGCTCCGAGCATCGATGCTTTGCCGATTCTTTTAGTATCAATAAGTCGTGTGAACTCTATTTAGCGTGTTTGGATGTGGGTTCTGTATTCAACAGCAGTCAAATTTCAACAATTAGTCCTTACTTGGACGTATTCAGACTGGATTGCTTGCGGTTTCAACAAATATAAAATAATGGTATCTTTTCTTCAATATTTTCACACAAACCATTAGTTTACTATAAAATTACTTTGAAGTTTTAGAACGTAATCCAATTTCTGTATTCGGTAATTATATGTATAGAACACCTCACCGATTTGAATGACCTTAATATATATAACACTTCCAACGCTCGAAGCGAGGCTCGAAGTTCCAATTTCAATTCTTTCCAGGGGGATAATAGTTGTTTCATGAGGGAGCGAGTCAACCCCTCTTTCGCTCGACGGGTGCCCCAAACAAAACATAAACAGAGGGAGCTAAGAGACATGCACGAATTTGAGTTCACACTTGATTCACCTTGGCGGGTTGGCTTGCTCGCTCCCAAAACAACTATAATCTCCCTGGAGATAATTGCCCCATATTCCTTTATTAATTTACTTTCAGATATGTATTTCGTAGCAATTTGCCAGGACTGGTATGCCACAGTACCAGCGTGTTGGATACTGCTAAAAACCAAAAGTCTGGTGTGGCCCCCCAAAAATTGTGATGCCACTGTCGAATCCAAAAGATCCACGCAACCGTCGGATGACTGGATGCCAATACGTTATACAAGATTAGTGGGACCATTCGGTGAATTGAAGTTTTCGATTAACATTTTTGTCACCCCGAATATTATTACAATGGTTACTATTATTTCCTTAAAGCAACTTATGAGGAAGCGAGGTCCGTTGAAATTTCGACAGTGGATTTGTCCGCCAAAAACGAGGAAGCGTTGGAAGGGATGGCCAGTGGGCCACAAAAACTGCCGGAGCAGAACGACGATGACAACGATGAATTAATATGTACGTGTCAATTTATATCTTTTCACCCCCGCAAAAGTAAATATTTATGAAATTTCAAAAAATGTAATTTTACCATTTATAAAATTATTTAGGTCCCAAAAGGAGAAAACGTGAAGGCAGACAAGAAAATATCATGTCTGACAACCAATATAACAACCATGGCGATATTAATGGAACTATGTCCACGAGCCGAATGTGCAGAATTATGTCGCAGAATCCACCGGCGGAACTAATTTATCAATCCGGAGGAAATACTGGTGAGTTCGACAAAAGAATATCAATGTTTCTTCTGTGTTTTAGTAAATGATATTTAGAATTTCCGAATTATGCTTAGATTCAGTTGGTGGGGAGGTGTACCATACCGAAGATCCCTCTACCTCATATGCGAGGCCACAAAAGACATGGAATGTGCCTAATGCAAGTAAGTTTTTTGTACCTCTGCAACAGGTTTGACTGCATGCTAAGCTATAAGTCATTTTACATCTTAACTTTACAAATCATAATGTTCTATCAAACAGATACATCAACGCAACATCGTACATCTGAACGCAATGATGACGAACACGAGCACAGGCAGTGTTGTAGTAAGTAGGAATACATAAGTTAAAATTGTCATTGTCAATTCGGATTTTTTTATACAGGTCAACCAACTACAGTTACGTTTTACTATTTGCAGGAGCATGTCGTCGTACGACCGAGGATATTTTAAGAAAAGTAGACGCAATCCTGACGTATCTGAAGGGAGACGTGAATATGCCCCAAAACAACCAAGATCTAACCATCTTGCCACAGTTTCCTATTCAGAATTTAGAGGAATTAGACTATCTAAACAGAATATTGGCTCAGGATGAAACAGCGCGGGCGCAATACGTAAACCCAGACGATTGCTTCTCTTCAGTTTTTTGTTTCGAACTAACGAAAATAATACAAGATATATTGTCATCTTTTTCAGACGACGATGGTGAAAAACATCGGTGGCAAAGACCCCAGAAAACACATGCGTCAAGCATTGAGTTTGGTTCTATCAGATGAGTTGTCATGCAAACTTTCATGGACTGGACAGAAGAACTCGATTCGTGCAAAAGACATGAAATGCATCGAGCAAATGATAGGTATATAAACCTATTTTTGTTTGTAGATTAACTCAATATAACTGAATTATATCTTATTTTTAGCAACTATGATAAAAGCAGGACGGACAACTATGTACGACATGCAGGAAGTGGTGCAGCGTTGGCTACAACATGCCAGTGACCGTGTACGATATAATGATAAGAAAAATAACTGTGGATTTTAGTTATGTTATGTATAAGCTTATAAGTTTTGTTCTATACAAGTAGATTTATAAAAAGTTATATTTCACAGTTATAATTTGGTAAGAAGCATCTGTATACGAGTATTAAGTATGCTTTCTATGTAATTTTTATACAGGAAAAATAATTATAATAAATAATTATACTGCATTCATATCATGATGCTAATGAGTACATTTTGGGACTGTTGTTGGCGTGACAACAGATTCTGGTAATCTTATAGTTATTAGCAATTATATCAATTGTAATGCATTTGAAATAAGCATTGTTACTGTGAGAATAAAGTTCTTTTGAGTCAACTATTCAAGTGTGATTAAAACATTGTAAAAATCTTACCTTTACTGATAAAAATGCAACAACAAGTGCAGCAACATCTGACAGCATGTGGAAACTGTCAGCTATTAAAGCCATGGAGTTAGTAACGTATCCAACAACAATTTCCACCAGGAAAAACAGGGCGGTGAGCCATAACATCGTCAGCAAGCGACATTTCTTTCCAGTGTAGCGTCCCATGGTATGTCACAAAATCTATAAACGTTGTTCCTCATTAGCACACAAATAAATACCAAACCTTCAGTATTTCCTTTACGTAGCTGTGTCTTCGGTGGAGGAACGCTAATGAACTTGTTATTGGTCACTACTGCTGAATCCAGTTTATGAACAATGAGTTCCTCGTTGTTCCACCAGTGAAGACACAACTTATGAATAACAAGATTAACACCGTTCTCTATTACAAGATCTAGATTTACAGCTCAGTAACAGTGATTAAACCTTTAAGTTGATTTCCCAACACATGAACAATAGATCTACCAATCCAACTAAAGACGTAGCTCCAAAGACAAAGAACTTAGATAATCACTGAATCAACGCTCGTATTGGAGATCGATAAGTAAGCAATTGATTCCGTTTTTGTTTAATTGCTCCATTTCCACGAATTTCTTAATCAATGAATAACCTGTCGCTGAAGCTGAGGGGGTATCGTCTGCCGAGGTTAACTCAAACAGTCTCGAGCGTTCTTAGGTTAATCGCGAAAGCGTCGCGAGCAATAAACAAAAGGTGGAATGGAAAAACGCTGGCCTACCAGTCACTTGGTCGAAAGGTACTTCTGCATCGCAACCGAAGGAGCACTTCGGAAGAAAACTTGTGAGTCATACGAATCTACCACGGAACATTCCACAAACTTTCTATGAATCACGCACCAAGGTTATTTATTGAATTCCCCATGAAATTGCGCCGGGCGAAAACCATACTTACGTTTCATATAAAACACCCCGTCGATCCTCGGCCGATGGATTGAAATTCTATCAAATAACACTCGTCGCAAGTACAATGGGCGAATTGTTTATCAACATGTTACAATACCATTCACGTATATGCTCGGGATTGCACATGAGCGTACACTATTGTTAGCTCGAAGGTATCCACTATCGGGGTAAACCCAATTTTCCAATTCAATCGTCATAGATAAGTATGAAGTATTACAGCCTCTGCTACTGCTACCACTGCTACGACTACACTGCCCGCAAGCATATATGTGTGGACGTAACTGTCATTCGTCGTCTCTAGGTAACACCCCGCGCCAATCGCCCCGAATTTCTTGCTCGGCTTCCCGTGAGAAACGCGCACGCACAAACATATATATATATAACCACAATGCAGATACCGTTCAACCCTGAAAGTTGGTAGTCCGATTAATTTCATAGTTTACCAGCTTTCAGCTTTTATGGGGAAAAGTCGTAACTTCGTAAATACTAAACAGTTCGATCCGAGAGAGAATTCGAAATTTATACACTCTACAGGATTATTATATTTCTATATGTAGAATGTTTTGTTAATAAAAACGTTCGGAAATAATGTACCGAAAATTATATTCGGCTTTTGCGGCCCTTTTATTTTTTTATTAGCATGTAATACATATATGTTTTATGATATGCCGTGTACGTGTTGATGCGTCCGGCTGTATGTGTTTGAAGGTGGAAACCATTACTATCGCGTGTAAATGGGCTACTGTATTGTGTACACAGAATATCTTATCGGAAGGCTCTTAAGAAGATGATCAGAGATACAAAAATAACAATGATGAGCAGCAGAGCTAAATTGCCCGTTGTCGTTTTAACGGATTTCGAGGAGCAGGAATATCTGGTAGAAAGATATTACATTTAACGAATATTAATCTATGCCAAATGTCTCGTTCTCGTTTATTTACGGAACAACACAGTTAAATAATACTTCGAATGCCAAAAGCTTGAAATTCACAAATGTTATCGTGTACTTCTTCTTCTTCTTCTGTATACTTCGTATACTTCTGGCTTCGGCTCTTAACTACTTTGGACTTGCTGATCAATCCACGATTTGAAATTTAGTACGTTCACATATACACCTGGCACTCCAGCACTTGCGCATCCAATACCCCAAGCTACCATTCCAGTTAGTTGCCACTGACCGGAAGATCCTTGGCAGACCAAAGGAGAACCGCCGTCTCCCTGAAACGTAACAATATTTTTTAAATACAATAGTCGTATTTTTTTTCGTATTTGAAAACTATGACTTACCGTGCACGCATCTTTGCCGGCTTCGCCGCCCGCGCAAAAGAAGCTATTCTTGTCAAGAATGAAGAATTGGCCAAGCCTTGTCCCACGAAGAGCAGTTTCACAGGTTGCTTGACTCAAAATCGGCACGTCGACTTCTTTCAATATGCTTTGATAATTTCCGTTCGGTCCGAATGCGTCCTTCCCCCAGCCAGATACCCAGCACCTTGGAATAAAACAAAATACAGACACAAGGAAAATAATTAAAAAATCAGATTATTGTTCCTTCTTACCGTGTATTTGCAGCTGGTGAGGAAGCAGGAAGGCAAGCAGTGTTAATGTTCGGGCTGGTTGCTACTGGTACTGTGCCAGTCAGTCTTATAACAGCCACGTCATTTTGCAAATTGAGAGCATTGAAATTGGGGTGTGAGAAGATTTTGCTAATCCCGAATTCCTGATACGGATAAGATTCTGTCGTCACCCGGGCGTCCCATTCCCCGAGGCGGACTTTAATTCCGCCATTTCTAAAACAAATAAAAATAATAGATATTTTGGTTTTCAAAATGCAAACGATGAGAAAGAGTGGAGTGCGATGGCTGAAATGCATCGTCGTGTACACTTCTGGAAATAACATAATAGCATTTCGAAAAGATACTTACAAGTAAGGGGCAACTTTGTGAGCGACGGTCAACACGTGATTGGGGGTGATGAGTACTCCGGAACCGACGTACGTGTTGTCCGCAGTTAGAAGAGCAACTTGCCAAGGATACGATCCATAACTAGCCTGGCCTGGAGGATGTGCTGTAGCCGGAATTTTCCTAACACCGCAACTAGCGTCAACTAAATTCCCGGATGGGGATGAACAGCAGTATACTTGGCCGACGCTGCAGTTGGGCCCCTTGAACATTAAAGCAACTTGAGCGTGGTACCGTCACAGAATATCATACTCATAACATGTTTGTAAAATCAATTTTAATTATAGGTACGTGTGAATATTTGCGACTTACAGTATTCACAATACGAATATCAATTCCTGCTCCAACTGGACAACTGGCGGCCGATACGCACGCACATACTGTGTTAGGTAGTAGCGTTGTGGCTGTTGAAGTTGATAAACTTCTTTGAATTAGCTCGAGATTTACATGTATTTTATACAAATAAATAGTGTGAAAGATGAAGTATGAGCGTCAAACGAATTCTATACAAATTATTGAAACAAATTATATTGTTAATTATTATTGTATTATTATATTTTAAGGTTGCACAATTGAAGTCTACTTATTTGATCCACAAAACGTGTAGAATTTGACTTGTGCGATTTGCCATTGCTGATTTTTATTATATAGAATATCATAAACAATATATTATATGCAATACAGTGTAGAAATATATCTTTCTACATTCTTAGGGTTGTTTGCTACATACTTGGAGCCATGGTTATCCCAGCAGTAGTCCCGAAGACAATACTATTCGTTTGCCCGACCGCGAAACCCTGTATCACTGAGATTACAATCAACTTCAGCATAGGGGAAACCATCTTCGCTGTTTAAGAAATATTAACTGCCACTGATACAACGACTTGTACGCCGGTCGAATGTGGACGGCAAACAGGAAATTTAACAGGTGGGTACTCGGCAGTTTATATGTTAGAGACATCGAGGACGTACTAATAGGGTGCTCGCGTTGCATACAATTTTAAGCGAATTATCTCGTACATCCTCTTGGAACGAAATAATTCTTGCGACCTTTCACGCGGTTTTGTAATAGGAGCGCGTCACGGAAAAGTAATGCATGTGCCTGGTCAAGGTGGTGTGCGGCGTCATGCAGTGAAAAAAGGAGCAAATTACTTCCGACTTAAATTAAATCGGTACTAAACTGGCGGCGGCCAGGTGTGTGTATCATTAACTGATGAAGTCGATACGTGGTCGTAATAATGGATTTTCACGGTAAAGTGACTGGGTTAGTTGACATCTAAAAGCAACGTCACTGACGCGGGTTTTCCTGACACATAATTGAGGAAGAGAATGATTGTTACTTTGTGACAGGTAACTCCCCAACTTGTAATACTATCTGATATCAACTTGTTGTATCAGCAACACATGATTTTTTTTTTCTATTTTTAGTGAAAAGAAGGGGATTTCTGTGAAAAATGCAGAAACCTCTTCAGTCTTTGTTAATTTTTCATCACGAACTTCAATGCCGATATAAATTTGGTAAACTTGGTAGACTTCATATTCGCACAATTAGGAAGTTTAATTAAAAGATCGATGAATCTACCTTTTTTATTGTGTATATTGGCATTAACACGTCCTGGTGACTTACCAAAAACTAGTCTGTGATGCGACGACATATCCGGAGCAGGGTAAAGGCATATCTGCTGCAGGCACGAGATTATCGACAAGCGGTATGGACTGCTTTATGTTGGTATTATCAATATGAAAAAGGATTCCGTGGTATATAACAGGGTGTTTGGATAGTAAAAAATATGGATAATTGAAGTTCTACTGTGCGTGCATCACAGGTATTTTATACAGTACAAAATAATCACAGAATATATATAAGAGCCTCTTTCTCGGCGGTTCAATTTTCAATAATTTATTGCATATACTGGTGTTACATTTAACTATGCGCGTATAGGGCTTTTACTTTATTCTACTAGCTACGGTGAATGAAACCCAAGGGAAAAGTAACATTCATGTGGAGCAACTTGCAGTACATATGCACTGATTGATTTCGTTCGACCAGGGATTATTAAATAATCAAGAACATTATTAAGCACAAGCATTTAAGGCATGTATTACATGGATGGAGGTGATGGCTTTGTGCGCAAGGAACGAAGGCATTCAACCTAGTAAAAAATGCCCATCAAAGATCATAGTTGATAGCATCATTCCTGATCAGCCCCTTTCAAATAGCACATAGCTGGGCGACGTTGGCTGAAGGCACCGAGGAATTGGTTAGAAACAAACCGACGATATCTCCGTCGCACGAGGGAGCCCATTGAAGGCAGGAGGGATCAGGAATGCGGGGAAGGTCGAAAGGAGTTTAGGGTGGATACCGTCACAGGAGGTCACGGTAGGTACGATTTAGCTTCCTTCTAGTGGCTGGTAGAGTGCCTTTCACAGGGCGTGGAAGTAACTGTAGCCGCGACGGATGTAGGCAGAGCCAGAGCGTGTAAGGGAGACAGAGAGGGAGGAGAGTTAGAGGAGCGGAGAGTAATATCAGCGAGAGGGCGAAGCGTATCTGGTGGCAGAGCGAGGGTGGGGTGGAGGGTGGAGGGTGGAGGAATGGAGGAGGCATCGGAGCCACCAGGATAGTCTCACCGAGTGGAATAGGTCTCTGCGCAAGCGGGTAGCGTGCCGGAGTGGGGGTGATAGCGACTTTGGACCTCTTTCAGGGGTAGTTTGCCAGTTGACCGGGTGATCCTAGGAACGCGTCGCCGTGTACCGGCAACCTTACTTTCCCTGTACACACACTTACTTTGACAGATTGTGCTCTATCACCCTGGCAATCCTCCCTCGCAGTGAAAATAGTTGCTCGCTCGTTTGCGCACGCATTACTCCCCGGAGCACTCTTCTACTTTGCCTGTTAATACATAATAGCTGGCTGGCTGCCCCCGCCTTCTCCGCGAATTGTTTCGTCCTCGCTCGCGCTCGACGGCTCCCGTCTGGCCAGTCCTCGGCTTTCTCCCCTGGCAGCGCGCGGTGCTGGTTTCGTTTCCCTTACTTTCGCCGAGCTCTCGCGGCTCGCATGGGGAATGCACACCTTCGCACCGACGACATGGAAACTTCACCACCTATCGACCGCGCTCGCTGACCGGCTCAGTCTTTTGCGCTTCTGACGATTGCCCCGGACGAATTCTCCACTGGGTTCCCTCGAGAGCGGACTGCTGTCATGATTGATCTCGGCTGGGTCTCGTGTCCGATTGCCAGTACTGCTCGGGTGTGTGTCGGTGTGCTCGGCGGCTCGCTCGGGAAGGCAGACTCTGACAATCAGGTTCCCTCGAGTCATGAAACTACACGGATCCGGGACGGGCAGGGCAAAAAAGGCTGGCACGAACGGCACTTCTCCACGACGCCCCGGCGATAATACGTTTTGTGGTGCGGTTCTTGTTGACGGCCCACTTTCCTCTCGCATCCGCTCGAGTTGAACTGGCCGGCGAACCCTGTGCTTAATCCAAGTGTAGTATCAACAGGAAAATGCACCTTCCCGCTGATGAGAGGAATGCTGAAGGACTACACGCCGCGACGTATGTGCCAGTCTTTTACCCATAAGTCATGATATCGTTGTAGTTGTATCTTTACTGGTGGTTGGTAGGAATCTTGGATGAGAGTCGTGTTTAGTGACTTGATTATGTCGTTGGATGCAAGGATTCCTACGTAGAGTATGTAATTTGCACCTGTTTCTGGTATAAAATCGAAAAGAGCTTTTTGATTGACAACAATTGGGATAAGTGTTCAGAAAAAGGTTGTAGAAAAATGCAACAAGTGCATTTAACACCAAGGATTAGATTAAGAATTATATTATTGTAAGTTCTAATTTTTTAAAGACAAGATTAGATAAAGAATTCAATACAGAAAATAAAATGTATTAATTTCAATACCTGTACTGTCGTGAGCATAACTGGGACTATTTTGTCATCCTAATTCAAACAATATCTACGCAACAGAAAGCCGAATCGAACCCTTGCAATATTTGCACTCTCGTTAGAATACAAAAATAATTATCAATAACAGTAAAAGTTATCGATAACTAACCGAATGCACTGAAACATAATAGATATGTACAACTTGCTTATTTATTTATAAATTAATATTATCACATCGCGGGAACACTATCGATGAATTGTTTCTTCTCGTTTGCGTAATCTACGTCCAACATATTACAGGATGGCAACGATGTGCGAAAGTTAGGGCACTCACTTAAGCTACCTTCGCTGACTAATTAGCTGAATCGCTCGTGAACCGGAAGCCCTCAGACTCACGCAACTCTGTCGACTTTATCTACTTCATGCTAATTCGAAAAGTAACTCTATCAAGCACCATTATGTTAATAGCAATTAACATTTAATTTTGTTTATGCACCCTTCCACTCGCCATTGTTGTCTCGGGGATCTCCGTTTCTAAAATCTGGTGGAGCTTTCAAGATTTCTAGGGAATTGTTCAGCGCACAGTAAATAATTCTTTATTTTTGTGTGTCGATTGAGTAACAATGTTGGAACTCGATAAAGTCAATGAATAATTGCAAGTCAGGTGTGGTGAAGAATTCAGAAGCTTTCGTGGATAATGTAAATTAGTAGTTAATTTATAATTATTATATGCATAGAAGTGGGCCTTGAAAGGTAAATGAATCACCCTGAACAAGTGATAATATAAATATACTTGCATTCAGAATTGCGTACTCTTCTTATTCTCTGAAAGGAAGTCGGCTTGTTTGTGCCTGTGTATTCTTGATGACGAACAGTATCGAAGCTTGGTGATTAAAGGTTGGAGCTTCCATGTACTTAACCTCACGTTTATAAGCTTTATCGACTGATCAGTCTCGGTCAAGTGCCAATCCCTAACAAGTGCACTTCAATCCGCTTATTGTTTCCACCCCTATTTTTATGCTTCTTTCGGCCCCTCATAAACTCCGCAATAGTTTTAATAATAAATATGCTTGGCTTGTGGCCACTTGAGTGGTGGGAAATACTGTACTTGTCCTTGCAAAATCAGTTATCCTTCACTTGACAACCCGTAAACACATTAAGTTCTGCATTTGCGGATTAAGTATTGTTTACTAAATCGATTGAAGATAAACATACAATGTGGAATTAATATTGTGCAATTTTTAAAAAAAATGTGGCGTGGAAATCGAACTAATAACTTTTAGATTCCCTTAAATTGTGGTACTTATAGACTTTGTTCTTACCAAGAGATGCAATTAAGCGCACAACTATTACATGAGAACTTGAACATTGTTTGTTCCAGGTACCAGGTAGTCGCGCGCAACTCTTCGGACTGAAGTAACCCGTGAAAGAAGATTCTGTTGAAGTATAAGAGTGAAAGTTTAAACCCGGGACAATGTAAAATAAGATAACTAATTCGGCGATGGCGAGTGCGAACTTGAATGCTCTAAAATCAAGGACAGCAACAAGCCTCGTTTTGCCACGTTAATGTGCCATTGTCTGTTTTCCGCGAAATGATGAGTATTAATGTGTTGACACGTAATGTTGTTTATAAGAGATTCTATGCCGGCAGATGTTAAAGGCGAGATCTAAATAGTCTATCTAAATATCGTCGCGACTGCGACGCCGATCGGACCCTTGGATGTCGCAGCTGGTTAAACAATAAGTCTTTCAATTCTCCTAAATGTTAAAGCGGTCTGATTTTACCGATTCCTTTAAAGCGACTCGGCAAAAGTCGCGCCGAACTTTCGCCGATGCGAATGCACGTAAATTACACTACGACTCAATCGAGGAACATTTGATAATTTTTTATATATATCAACACCGGCGCACCGCGCGCGTAAAAACCAAGTTTGCGTTCTTAAGGAATAATTAACGTTGTCAATTATCTTTAAGGGAGAAAAGACTCTGAGGGTGAAAGCTCGCCGGTCGACGAGCGCGTAGAATGCTGCCAAGCGAAAGGAACGCGACGTACAAACACGCGAGAACTGTACGACATGAGAAATCACCGGACAAAGAGCGAGCATTGCCACTGCGCTGCCGATTGATCTAATCCCGCGGAAAAACCAGCCGATTGAATACCGCGGGAAAGATGGCGGCGACAGTGTCGGGTAGACTTGGCCAACGATACTGCTGGCGACAGTTTCTAAAGGCGTGTCTGTGTCTTGTGATAGTATGGCCGAGCAGTATTCCGACGTGCGGCGGCCAAAAGCCGATTAATCTAGGAGGTGTGAAGAGACGGGACGTTTACATCGCCGGTTTTTTCCCGTACGGCAATCACGTGCCCGAGAGTCATGTCGGTCGAGGGGTTATGCCGTCAGTGAAACTTGCTGTCGACCATATCAATGAGAACCGCACCATCCTCAGGAACTACCGCCTGCACATGTGGTGGAACGACACAGAGGTACGTAATAAACAATTGAAAGCTTTAGTTCTGATTAAGGGGCGGTGGTGATGGTGGGGATGGGGTTATGAGTGTCTGCGAAAAGTGGCGCCGGATCACTGAATATTAAAGAAAGTTTCTCCCAAAACGTATTACGTCAAAAGATGCTTCTTGATATCCAAAAAACTTTGAAGGATTTCGTGCATAACGATGACAAACTGCCCACTTTTTTTTATATCCTAGGTCGACGTGCCCCCTTAACGTAAGAAATGAATCTCAGCGTTGTGCCCTGGCACGTATGATTTTGATTTCGTATTGATTTGCTCCTTGAATTAATCGTCGTGTGAAAAACTTTGAGGTCTCAGCACTGGAGGTAATTTATCAAGTGATACAGTTTTACTTACAAGTTCAACTTAAGATGTCAACCATCGTCATTAAAAAGCGCGCCGAGCATAGAATCTTTAACAAATTCGAAAAGTAGAAGTACACTTTTTGAAAATTCGACACTAACTTCAAACTATCGCTACGATATGGATCAACAGTGACACGGAGTCCTCTTAATTAAGGACGATTGTGATTTCGAAATGCGCGCGATTCCTTAATACGCCATGGACCAGTGAATTCCTGATTTATTGAGGGCGAAGCGGCAGAGTGTCGGGCGAAACTGGAAAGCATGATTTGCGGCATCGCATTAAAACACGCGCATATACTGAAAGCAGTAGAACGGGTGGAAGAAGGACGGAAGGAGGACAGCATAAATGAAAAGAACGACGTAGAGGGAGATGCGAGCGCTCACCTTGACTCAGTGGCTGTGCAGTATCGATCCTACCGAGTAAACTCACCAACATGTTTGCCTTTCCGCCGCAGAAACCAACAACTACTCAGACCCCTCTTATCTTCTTCTTCCACACGATTCTATCTCAGCTAAGTTGCCGCCTTGAATCTTCGACGCTCGCATTCCTACTTATGTTTCGCTGGCGCGACCGCTGCTTATTTATAATAGTCCGCGAGGAATCAACCTTAGATGATGATGCGTGAGACACGAATTCCAACATGCTGGAAACAACGTGTACCATTTTAATGTGCTCTAAATTATGCCTAATGAAACGAGAAAGGTTGTGGAAACGGATGAATTGTACCTGAAAGTTTGAATGGTCCAATGCACTGTGACCCACGAGTCTGCTGGAATTGTCCTGAACAATCTGGAAAGCTGATTCCATATCGGAACGTTCAGAAATCAGTTAATTTCCGGGCATTCTACACTACCGTCGTTGCAACTAGCAATTGGACCGATTACGGATTCTGCAGTATCCCATTTTCCTGGCAATGAATCTCAGCTCTGAAGCTCTCTGCTATTGATGAATGCATTCATATGAGTGCATATCAGATTACAAGAAATATATAAGACAAATTTCAGACTTTTACTCGTTTAAAAAATGTAGTTTGGTCAAGTTTTAACATTGTTGTTCAGGGATATCTTTTAGTTTCAACCCCAATATTTATCAGACATGTAATATTTTAGACTCTGCATTTTGCGTGCGATATATTGGATGTAGGGACAAGTCCGGAAACAATCGTACTGAATTAATATTATTAAATCATTTAAATTATTTCACATAAATCATGATTCAACGCCAAATGAATCACTCCCTACATACATCGGGCTTTAACATGTGCGCGCAGATGTTCGCAGATTCATTTCCCATGTTCGATTAGAATCGAAGTATCGATCAGATTAATTCTCGTGACGTGCTAGGGTGGATTATTCCTCTGGGGCGGAGGTGGGTCGCCGGGAAGGTCTGTGCAGGTGCACAGACATGCGAGACTTACCCAGTAGGCGGCGCAGTATAGAAAAGCGATAACTCTTCGTTGGTAGGAAATGAGAGATGGGCAATCGGCTATTGGATATCGAGTCGAAAATTTGACATGTAGCTGGGCTGCTTCGTTCTCTCTCTCTGCCTCTGCCCCTGCTCTATCAGGCCCGCTCTTTCTCCTTCGAGCGAGTCCGTTCAACATTCCTTCCAGAGCCGCGGATCGTGTGTTGTGCTTGAGGATGTGGGTTGATTGCATGCTCGATATCGACGTCTCTCCTCCGCCCCAACTCTTCTCCGACCATTGATCTGTGTTCTGTTGGGCTTATAGTTACTCCCCCGATCGCTGGAAATTGTGTGTGTCACAAGCCAGGCGCCAGGTGCGTAATAAAGTGTGCACTTGTTGCAGACCTACTTACAGACATACTCTGCCGCGACAGCAATTCCTTTCTCGGAAGAAGTTGGTTAGGAGAGAGCCTGGAAGATTGGAAAGCCCAGTTTCTGTTTTATCTTTGTGTACCTGTCGAGGCTTTTGTAATGTGTTACATTAAGCGACATGGACAGATTAACTGGGTGAACAGAAGAGCAATGGAATTTTCTTATGCGATATTTCCCTCTGTTTTATTAGGATTGATTTAAGGAGGTATAATACCGTTATAGACCACCCAGTAACTTGGCCTCGAAGACGAGGAATTCTGAGAAAGACTCGTGTAATTATCCGAAAGCAAGGAGTCTCTGAGGATATTAACCGGGAAATGACATTCCATTGTGCGCGACGAGAGCAAAGATAACTCTGCACAAACATTTCTAAGCTTCCCAGCTTCTGCCGGGCTACTTGTGACTGGTTATCGGGTAATGAAACGTGACGCACAATCGTATACAACAATTCCCCATGCATTTACTAAAGTGAATGATTCACAATAGTCTTTATTTTTACATGGTACGAAGAAACACAGAAAACCGCATTACAAAGAATATAACCGGATGTAGAAAGGTACAAGAGACTTGCAAACACAGCACCCTCTTAGAAAAACAGTTTTGTGTTTTCAAACCACTTCGGAAGAGAGAAACTTCTCAATTCGCGGCGAGTGTGTTTCTTTTTTCATGTATGTCTAGTGCTATCTCTGCGATGGACAGTCCGATCGGACTGAAACTTTTTCCATCTCGTGGATAAAGTTCACCGAGTGGTTCATTTATATAAATATTCAAATACGTTGAATCGTAACTATTATTATTAAATAGAAACCAATTTTTGTTAAGTTCGCTCCGGTTTTCACCAATGCCGTGAATGAGTGCGAAAAGAAGCCTGATACTGAAAATGTATCGAGTGTATTCGGAAAGTCACGGAACAGTCGAGAGCCATGTTGTTGAACGTGTCACGGTGAGCAATTACCCCGTGGTCATTCAGTGAACTGGACATGAAACGGAGGTATTTGAGGCTTTTGATAAGCAATCATATGCGTGACTCTGGCCAGCTAACCCTGACCACGGCCTTGCCGCCATGTCTATATTCAATATGGTGTATTACTCGTGTACATGTGTGTGCACGGGTTGCCAACCTTGCAATTTGATCGTGATAGTCTGTGGACTAATTTTAAGAAGGTCACGTGGCAGCCAGTGTTACTATTCTCAGGATGTGGGGATGGTGCCAACTCCTTCAACTCCTTCAAGGAGTCCAGAAACATTTAAAGAGTGAAGATGAAGACCTGCTTTTTTCTAAACCAGTGAAGCGAATAAAAGGACAGTTTTAATGAGTATTCGCGTAACCGTATTGAATAAACTAAATGTATGACTGTTGTATGTATAATATTTTGGAACGGAAGTTGAGTGGTACTTGGGAATTCCTCAACGAATTATAAATAATAATTTTTTGTTTCTAATTTAGTAATTTATTTCCAAATCTCTTCACTCAGTATGTTAACTATCGTTTTTAATATTAAATTTGTAATTTTTCTTGTGAGTGTTCGTTTGCCTTTAATATCCAAACACCACATCTTTCCCATAGCACAGGAGCTTATTCAAGCAATGCAATATCAACCATATCGCTAACGACCTTTCCTGTTAGTGTTAAAACGAACACCCACATGCAAAGGAACAGTGCGAGTTCGACATCAATAAAAATCCATCCATCATCGGATAGAAAGCAGAGACTGGAGTTCTAAAGGCTACTTCATTCATGAAATATTAACTAGAGATTAGAGTGATATTACAGTTGGTGAAGTAGGTTAAAGTCCATGTGACACGAGATACTTTGAACATAAATGAGAATTACTGTCCACTTTCCGTTCGTGTATTTCCAACCCTCGAAAATATCAGACGCGCGTGCCTCTTCCCATTTTGTGTGATCGGATTTTCCATGTGCAACAACAACGAAACCCCGAATTTTCGAACCCAGGTTTTCTCTATGAGCCGTAGAACACAGAACTACATTTTCGGAACGTCAAAGTTTCACAATGCAATTTCGGCCTCACCCGCCGCGTTTTTCTTCATTGGCGGGCAATAAGGTTACCCTCAAGGGAGGCAGAAAAGGGTTGGTAATTAAAATGCCGTGCGTGCAGGTGCAAAAATGTGTGCACGACAAGTCTCGGCTGGCGGTGGGTATTATTAGATGAAGTCGGCTGCCGAGTGAGAGTGCAGTGCATGGCTCGTAATACTAACTAAGTCGCACGGTTGTTCATTAGTTTGCGCAAGTCCTTTTGTCTCTCGGCTGGCAACGGCGAGTTACAATGAACTTGTGAACGAGCGGACGATTCTCAATTGGGTGGGATTTCCAAAAGCGTGCATGTGGTTCTGCAAGGAGCGAGTGCTTTTTTATTTAGTTTTGTTTCGAGTTCCATCAACATCGAAGTCATTAGCACCTAGTTTTTGTGGTAATTCACAGAATCTTATTAGCTTGGATCAATAAAACGGAGAAAATACCTACTTTTTTTTACAAAATCGGATTTTTAGTTGCTTATATTTTTTAATATATTCTTTTATATATTTTTTGTGTTAGTAACAAGTACATTCTGTTATGCGAGCAGTCCTTTACTTCCGTCTGGACAAATCGATAGGTGCTTGTATGTTATCAGTCGCAATACTTATGTTTCTAGGGGGATATATCTGCTTTCTGAAGGGTTGGGGGTTGGGACTGGTCTACACCCTATCATTAATGAGTTTGGTCAAGTTTACCTCCGGGAGTGTTAATGAACATTGGGGTATATCGATTGTTCGCGTTATACATATATGTATGTATAGACTGAAGACCTTCGGGGCTTTCTTGTATCTTCGAATATTGTTGCTTTTGCTAGACTCTTCCTTAGAATTCAGCTTTAAGCTTGAAAAATGTGACTAACGAAAGATACGAGATTCGAGAAAATAGTACAACTGGGGTGATAAGCCAAGAAAAGTCAGGTTTATGGGGTTGATCCGCCGTGTAATGTGAATCGACCTTAAGCCGAAAGTCGGGAGCAGCGCCCGTTAAGAGTGCCGCACCCAGTTCGGGCAGCAAGCGGCCTCCTGGAGCTGGAATACTGTGTGATTTGAGCAACCCATCGCGCATGAACAAACTGAACTTTGTATCGATGGAACTCATAGCTCGAATAACTCCCGTATACGAATGAGGTGATCCACTTGCTTCTGAATACTCTGCTACATGTACGAGAAATCCAAATTTCTCAATAGTTTTAATTATGCACAAATGTCTCTCAATAGTTGCCCATACTCTATGAATTATATTTAATATTCAGTTAAAAAATCCAATTATTTTATTCCGATCGACACACTCGTTGAAAAATTACACGCGGGCAATAAAAAATTGGTGTTTTTTGGAATAACAATTGATTGAATGAAACCAATTCCGAAGTTTGTGTATATGGGCACATTCAGGCAACCACCCCTAAAATCTGTAACAAATTTCACCCCGATCGGTCATTAATCGCAAAAATGTCGCTGGAGAAATCTTGCTGCTGAGAAGCAGCAGTTCAGCGAAGCTGCTTAAAAATTCGGATAAGGAGCGGTTGTATTCTAACAGGCTATGCAGCGAGTATCAAGGTGAGACGCGGCCTCCACGATGCGAAGGAACAAACGTGTATTACTTGAGCCCTTGGGGCCAAGCCTCGATATTCACGGTCGGTGTTGTGTGTCCGACCATTCCAATGGTTGCCATGCCCGACGCTCCCGTGTCCTCGGCCAACTATAGCGCTCATTAAAGCTGTGCAAGGTCTGTAACTATCCGATACTGGCTATCGCGCTCCCTCTGAACAAAGGCACCCGGTAATTCGAGGAAGCAATTGTTGGGTGGCAACATTAACGGCGCGCCGGATTCCGCGGCCCAAGGCCTCCTCAGACGTTCATCAATGAAGTAACAATGGGGTGACAATGAACCAAAAATTATTAACTCTTTGAGAAGAGCCAATCGAAATCCTAAACTCCAACTTTTCTTAAAATGTATCAGAAAATGTTATACTTTCAAGTGGACAAGTTGCAAAATGCAAGTTTGCACAATCAGCAGTTGGTATTTGCGTTAGTTTGGATGAAAGAAGCAATTGTATAGGAATCTTTAAGGCAGCGCTAACGCAATACTTAATCAATTTACGTGTACTTTAAGTTTGGTAAGGGATAGGAAACTATTTCGTAACATAATTTCTCGTGTAATTAGAAATTTGCGTAAATCGGCTGGGGTAGTATGTGGCTGGGGCACGGGGGTGTAGTGCAGGCGTTGTTATTGTTATTGTTATCACCACGTAGTTCAGCTCCTTAACCTACTATCAGTCTACAACTTAATATTCCAAGAACAAAGTACGCCTTTGTTCTTAAAGTCCTCTGCATTCGTGTCAGGAAATGGGCATCCTATATCTTTTTCGTGGTCATTAGTAGCGCCAAGTCATTAGAAGGCTTTTAATGGCGTAATAAAGGCGGTATTTGTTGAGTTAGGAGCAGCAGTGAGGAGGTCCTCGAGAAAGTTATGATATTGAGAATGTTTGACGCATAGATCCAAGAGAAACTGCCGGAAATTCAGCTTTTTTGGACTAAGTACTAGACCGAACCCCAAAGAGACTGTATAAAAATATTAATATATTAATAAACAAGTTGTTCTCTAAAAACACCATCAGTTTGCCACACAAATCTGAACCGCTTGGGTTAACTTCGTTTTACAAGAAGAGGATTGTGATCGTCGCTTCAAAAAAAGTTGGCATTATCTTAATAAAGCTCTCATAAAAGATTTCCTCATGAGGTAACCGTAAAAGCTTATATTATGATCCGAGAGAGCAGTGTTCAACTTTTTCATGAGCTTCTTGACGGGGAATTTCGTGACAGGGAAACTCAGGTGTCACCTACATCACGTGTGTGTCATTTAGAAGAGCAAGCCGAGGAAGATATCTCGAAAGCATCGCGTCCCCGTGGTCGGGAAGGTAGTTGCGGCGGATTTGGTTATTAGTGAAAGCCCGTCCAGCTCTTTTCCGTCTCGGAGGCACGCCTTACTTCGCATTTGGCAGTTTCGTGGTAGCTTCTCTCCTCATCGAGGAGGCGAATTTTCGGGGAAATACAGCTTACGCCCTGACAAGTTTCAAGTGAACGGCACGTTGACCATCGTCAGGTTGCCGGAACCTCTCCAAGGAAAAGCATCGATGCAGCAGCTTTTTACCTAAATCTTAAGACTCAATTTCCTGTTAATATGAAGAGTGTGTAATTGGCAACTGACGTGAAAGTTTTTTATAATATTTGTAGCAGAATTTTCTACAACTTTGTAGCTTTCATGTCTGAATCATAAGCGCGGTTTTGGTGGTAGAATTATCGGTATGTTATTTGCACTTATAGACGATAGCGGCATTCGACTAGAACACGTGTTAGAAAAAACATCTTCGTGCACATACCTGTTTATTACACTTAGCGTCAGTGACTGCACCATGCGAAAGCACGAAGTGTTGACGGGCAAGGAATTCCAGTGCGGCTCGATCTACACGCTAATCTCGCAAATCGCTCACAAATTACATGTAAATGATGTCCAGAGTTTATGGCCGTCATAATTCTGCGAGTTCGATCTTATCGACGAGATACAGCGACACGTCGCTTCTGCGTCCTCGTATTGCCAATCGAAAGGGTTACACTTGTACTGATAATCTTGGATATTAATGAAGTTGGGCGATATAGGATAATACGAATCCGGTAATACCGCTATTATGGCTCTTATTTCGTTTTCGGTAATATCTAAAGTGCCAGCAGTTGTTCAGAAATTCAATGAATTAGAAAACAATTCATAACAGCCAATGATAATGATTTAATAGGCTAGTAACATGCGACGATTTTCGCAGTAATTAAACTACAAAATTAATGCAATTTCATTTCAGTATTATTTATCCCACTCTCACCCAAAGTAATTGTATACGAATAATTAAATTTAGATATTTTTCAATCAATCGTGAACACCATCAGTCAGAGAATTCATTTTTGCAATGCTTCGGGAAAGGAACATTGCACTATTGAGCGTGTTCCATGTTCGCATGGTAACGGTTTAACATGTAGTGGGGTGGTGGGCAAACCCGTCATTTGCAATCGACATGCTACTAGGAAGGTCGCGCCATCAAGGATTTGGTTATTACAAATCGGCTGGTGGGGCAATAAAGAATTCTGCGAATCAATATACTGTAAGGTCCAGCCTAGTGACCGTGAGTTGGAAGGAGAGCCTGCTATTTTCAGGAACTAATCGATACCGATGTCACGGCCATACTGCATGGGGTCACTCCGTGAAGACGCTTGTCCTGCTGCAGAGGTGCGATGACGCAACGCTTCACGCTGTAGCTATCGCGATCTAGATAGACCCGTAAAATGGCCTTTGCATGATAGCCTTCTATGCAACACGCCCGCCTCTTAACCTGTGTCGCCACTGTAGGAACTCTGGGGAACTTGTTGTTGCTCATTAGCTATTCAATGTTTTCCTCTTAGCAGTTCTAACAGTCGTAATTCTCCAAGTTATCGGTGATACGTGAAACCAGACTAAACGTTTGCCCGGCGTGGATGTACTTAGACAATTCCAACCTACTTGGAAGGTTTGTTTGTTACTTCATCTAGTATAATTTCAGGATACGTTTTCATAAATATGAAACACTATCTATTTTTGAGAAACATAAGAAATCTCGGATAAAAATAGAAAGGTCGGTTTCGTTACGCAAGTGCATCAAGAGCAGGTATATTTTTGGGGATATTTCCTTAATGAAAGTCCTTTGCAGGTCGGAATTATCTCTGAAATAGGACCGCCAGCATGTACGTGCGTCAACTTAATACGATGACACAGTTTCGAATGGGGCTCGGCGGTAAAAAGGAAATTCGCAGAAAATTTTGGGCGCAGTGAGAGGGTCCAGCCAGTCTTCTTACGTCAAACTACCCAACTCTTCAACCTGAAAGAAGTGCTCATTGTCAGACTATGTTGGGCAGCAGGGCTCACAGTGACAGTACCTCTTCACTCTAATTAGACCGGCGAGCCCACCAGCTGCTTTCTCATTGTTCAAGCCTTAAGTCCGAAACACTCTTCATTTAGGGAGATAGCAAAAAGTGAATCTTTTCGGGCCATAAGCACTCTGATGCTTCTCGTGAGGATTTGCAACACAGCCTCTTTAAATGGGGACGTTGCTCTTTCCACTAACGTAGGAACCAGCCTGAAATATTTACAGTCGACTAATCTTAGCCTGAAAATGAGAACACGAGGTTTTTATACAGTTTTATTGTTTTGGTTTGCTTTAGTACGTGTTTCAAGTTTTTAAAATTCAAATACCATGGAATCTAGGCTTTCGAAGTTTTAATTGTGTTTTTATGAAAATAAGTTATTTATATTCGTATTTCTCGGTGGCTAAATTGTATAAAAGTACATAAACTAAAACGATTCATAAACATATCAGGTAATTGCACCTTACAATTCATTTAATGCAGCTTTGCGTGAAGGGTGTCATAGCGCGATAATCAGTTTAATACTTCTGTACACAAAATGAATTCCGTAACTAATGCGGTCTGAAAAGTGATTTGGCGGTGGGGAAATAGTGTTTCTAAAACTAAGCAGTCACTATAGCTGACACACAAGGCCGTCTTTGGAATACGTCATGAGCGGAACGCTTTGGGCTTTGGCTTTGACAAGTTGCCGCCGTTAAAGAGGCAGTTTATACGCTTTCGCCGCTGAGCCACAAAGACGCCACGCAGGAAAGCTTTGCGTATTTTACATGTCCGCGTGGACGTTTAATGAAATCCTTATGTCCTTTGAAGAAGCAGCTCCTATGTGGAGGGAAAGGAGTGTAGGGGTGCTTGAACTAGCAAGTGAAAAATTCAGCTTTAACATTTATGTGAATGCAATTTCCCCTTAATGCGCGCGGTGCAACTTTATTATACTCGCCTTCTTTCATCCCTTCTCGTACGCACTCCTTCTCATATTAGATTCCCTCATATTACGCTAATATACAGTGGCGAGCATACTTTGTCTTCGTAATGTTGTTCTATTACAAAATAATAAGTAACTAAAATATGTGAGTATAAGTCGGTGAAAAATAAAGAAGGATATCGAACGATGCTTTCATGGAATTATATGTTCTTTGCCTTTGGGTTGATATTATTGCTCAGTAAAACTTCAAGTATTCGTACAAATCCTAACTTAAGTGGTGGGTCATACGATTTTCCATTTGAAATAAATTAATTCTGGAGAAAAGTTTATTTGCTGGCAAAGTGCGGTGGCTAAAGCGTAAGAATTGCATAACAGGTTAGATAGATCGGCTCCGGGAGAGTTTACGCTATGATTGGGTAAAACGGAAAGCCACTTACAATTACTACCCGCTGTGCCCGCGCGATTAGGAGCGGATCGTTACAGATACGTAGCCGCGATACCACTGAAGACCCCCCCCTCGGGCTTGTCGGATGTGGTTTGCGGTGCTCGCGTACACAAAAGCCATCTAAATGTTCACTTCCTCCCGCGGGATCCGCATCTTTGGGGCGCATCGACGTTCCCGGTGACTAGCCACGTAGCCCGGCTCTTCCTTTGATGGCTCCGTTTAGTCGGACCGAGCTGGAATTCGAAAGTCTCTTTGTGGTAATATTTCCCCTCGCCTCTTTTGTCTGCGCGATGTTTAGCAAACTACAACAATTTAGTTCCGTCTGGAGTCAACTGGAAGATCAAACTGCTGTTGGCCGAGCTGGAATAGAAAGTTAGCCACTCTCTACGTCCTATATCTATTCAATTGGTTCTGAACTGAATGCATATATAGAATATGATAACTTAGATTTTATTATTTAATTATTAATTATTAATTGTCCGTTCCTTTTATTATTACTTCGCGCGATGTGAAGTAAAAACATTGTCTTGGTTATTTGTCGTCATTGTCTCTGACGTTCAGCAATCGCCCGCTGGTCTTCGCCAGGGATATAAGTCAATACATTGTCAGCCAGGAAACAGGGACACGCCTCTGGAGCAGCATTGCCAGCATTTTCTTACACGACGATTTTTATATACCAATAAGTTCAATGGAACATTTCTCCATCCCGGCTGACCTAATTCAACATTTGCAATAAAAACCATAAAACGCGGCCCAGCAATGTTTGCTGCGCGTTACCAAAACATTATCAAACTAGTACCAAATGTAATCTATCAGGGTCATTGGTACCAACAACAAATCTGCCAATAATTTCATCCAATCGTACAATCGTCTGGCGGGTTTGCTTGACGGGAGTCGGTGTACGTGGCTCGGTGTGCGTGGCACACTTTCGTTATCGTTCCGATTTAATGAAACTCTATGTGTAACGCTCGGGCGGAAAAGTTGGATTGAAAGTTCGAGGCCGCGCTGTTACGTTGGCAAAAAGTCGACTGGCTCCGGGCGGCGCGTGGTAGTTAATGGTCTCGAAATGGAAATACGAACGGATATCAAAAAGTTTCCGGGTGTGCAGTTCCTCGTTTTTGATGGCGCGTTGCACTCTGACAGTGCTATTCCTGGTGAGATTCTCCCAGTGACTCTCGTCCGTGTACGTCAAAAGTGCCACCACCACCAGCCAAGTCGAACTGTGCAGACGCGCGGAAAGCAACATCCCGCTGGTCCATCCACGAGCTTAGGGTCGTGTACTCACCGACGGAAAAACTACTCGTACATGTACGCTTGCTCCGACAACGTCTACTTCACCAAGAGTTCGAAATTAGCATTCGAATAAAGACGAGCACATAATTTGTGCCGGGCTGGATGTATACTACTGTGCTTCGTACGGGCAACTTTTGTAACTTGGTACAAAAGGAGTGAAAAAAGGTTCCGTTGAATTCGATACCATGGACGGAATGTTCTTCCTGTGTAACTTTAATCAATGACTGCTTCAAAGAATTGTTGGTTCCGTATTTTTGGATATTTCACGCGCTTGTTTCAACCATTCTTAACTAATAAATCATGTCGTGTAAACATAAATTTGCAACAAAGTAGAAAATTCATTTGATGTATTTTTGCATAATCTCATTGATTATTAGAAATATATCTTTCAAATAAAACGTGTTAAAAAACGATTTTAGAAACTAGTTATCATGACGATTTTGAATATCCCGTTTCTTCCCGAAGAAGTTACAAGCGTGAAATACGTCAGGTTTCTTCTAAGAAGGCAATTTCAGACAGGGCGCAGAGGTCACCAAGGGAAATAGCAAGCTGCCGGGTTTACCAGCTAAGGAAAGCGCATTTCTGTCAGGCCATTAAGCTAAAATCCGCTTCCCCCGAACACACCTGGACCAACCAAACTTTTGCACCGATTTCGCAATCGTAAAGCACAGGACTCCAATGAAACCTCAAGGCGCTTGCTAGGACGCATACACATGCACGCCGGGTATTGCTCTAATGTTCGCATTGCATAACTTTCCTGGGGGGCGGGGCGGGGCGAACAGGAGAACTGGGTGGCTGCCACTCTCCTGGATTTAACTGGCAAGCAACAAAGAGGGAATGTGGATTTATTCCGCTGACGTTGGAGCAGAAAATATCCTTGGGAAACTGCCGGGTTTTAAGGAGAATGACGCGAACGACGGAAATACCGAGGACTGCGCATGTCTCTCTGTTTCTGCTTCGTACCAAAGGATACAAAGCATATCAAAAGCACTTCAGATGCAGATAGACAGTTAAGAGTTTGTCGAAATCCAGAGTGCAGAGTGCACACGCCAACGAGCCACTTATGGTTTGAGTAATAATATGTAGCTCAGGCAGGATAAATAAGTAGGTACAGGGTGGTTCACTTACCTTTGAACCACCACCGTCGAGTATACGCTGATACAAGATAATTATAAGTCAAACTGAGGATCTTTTCTTCCCAACTCGAATGACAAACTGATGAAATAATTATTGCTAAAGCTGTGCTTTTAGGACTTTCTACCTTCAAATACTAAAGATCATACAATATGCACCAAAATGTTATAGATTTATATACATATGTGGAGATGATTACTACATTATTATTCCGTACAAAATCTAGTTATTTTCAATCCCCTAAATAATTTGTCCAAAGCCGGGATTGGCCCCAATCGGTTTCTCGCACTCAGGTACAGGAAACATGTCCACTTTATCAAAATCGTTAGATTCGTTTTTGAGATAAAATGTCGAAGATTTACGCGTGGACTTATATCTGATTATTTTAATTATACGAGCGTGACCCATCTCATCTCTACTTCCAGTATTATATTCACTACATTAATTATAATTAGCTTATATACCTGCGCCCGTGTATAAGCACGGCGGTATTGATTTCGTTTCATAAAATGTTAACCAATTATAATAGGTCTTATTGAATAAAGAATCTCTCGCCAAAGCCAATCAGGCAACATTAAAATTACCGGGAATGGGAATACCGACAGACCTTTCTCTGCTAATTGTGGATAAACCGTCATACATATACAGGTTTGATGATATTATTTCGCGCGTGCAATACAAATCAGTGGTTAAGCCACCTGAAAATTGGCTGTTTACAAATAAGCGAATGTTTACAGGATTAACGCGGTGTTCGTACATTGTTTACGTCACATTTTAACCAATGTAATTGGTCCTATTGAATACAGAGTACAGACACGGTGGACAATGCCCATCATGCGCCATTAAAATCAACGTAATATGAGATTGCTTGCTGATCGTTCTCCGTGTATTTCAAATAAAATCATGTACGAGGTGAATATGTTAATAGTTGTCTTCGTGAATAGTTGTCTTCGTAACTTAAATAATTTTGTTTCTTATAAATATTTAAAAAATGAGCGCCAACTTCGAAGATTCGTAACACAAAAGCATGTTAAAAAATACAAATCCAAATACGAAAAATCTTACGCTGAAAGTGTATTTTCATACTTCTTAGGTTTAAGTAAAGTACTTACTAAACATCTTGCTAAATATATCACCGTTCTCGGTCCGGAAAGGATCTGTAACTTATATTAACTGCAGACTCCAAGCACAACGCTGGCAACCAGAATGCTTCCATGGTGTTGTAGAAGGCATATTGATTGGATGCCGTAACGCGAGGCTGCGTGATTACGGATAGAGCTACTTCTAGTATATACTATGATGTTGAGATTCTAGGGTGCCTGATGCTCCTCGGTAAGTGTAGGTTCATGTTTGCGATATTGTATGGCGCATCCCACTCATCAAAGAAGTGTTTAACGCACAAGAGAGCAAGCAACAGTGGCTCTTTCGAGAGCTGGGAGCCACTTGGAGCTAGTCAACGAGCGCTCCGGTCGCCCGCTCAAGCAGTCAATAACGGTTTTATTAGAGTGCAAAAATTGGTGACACAGAACGCCCCCAATTCCAGCCAGGAGACGAGGGAGTAGGAGTTGGCTGAGAGAAAACCTTCAATCGCATTGCCAATTGTAGAAAACACGAGAGCTCGCCCTCAAGAGTTGACTAGTGCGTGGCTTCCAGTAATTGGCTAATAATTGGCGGTTTAGAATTGGATCAGCTTTGGCCATAACACGAGGACTGAATTATTAGTGAGATTAATTATAATCCGATGATACTGGTCCAATATGGGCCAGTTTCAGCTCAAACTTAGGCTGATAATACTTTCCTATATGTTTCCTATGAAAAATGTTTCGTTTATAAGAATTCTACAAAGGCGACCTCAAATGCTTTCACGAATTAGCATATTTGTGATGAAAAAGCATATACTTAAAAAACTATACATATTTGTTTCCATAAAGCCTGCAGTTGTACTGCAGATTTGCATTGCATTATCGACTCACCCTCTCGATGCCCGGCTTCAAAAGGTAAAGGGTTAATATCTGAGAGTGGATCATTCCGGTACAACGAATTCAGGTGATGCGGATTACCCCGATGCTAGTGGGACGCCGGGAAAGGACCGGGCGGGCAGGAAGCGGTAGCAAAAGACTCCAAACTAGCTCTGTAAGGGACAGCCTGAATGCCGAGCCGAAACCCGAAACGGCAGACTCGAAAACGACTTCAGACGGATTCGCCAGCCAAACATAGATGAGCCAGGAAAGCGCAAGCAGAGCCCCGAGTGGAGAGGAGTGTCCTCGTACCATCGACTTTTCGAGAGCGCACACATATTACACTCCAACACACGCGACTCCGCAGAGCGAAAGCTAATTTCCCAAATGAGACTAATAGCTGGCTCGTCTAATGTTTTGAGTCTGGCGAACATCTGGCTAGCATGCCATTCCTATTTGCGGTATGACTTGAAGTGCGGCGTCAGTTGGAGTGCTTTGTGTCGTTAGTATGGAACACATCCCACTTTTTAGTGCCCCGTAACTCATAAAAATAGGCGGGGAACTATTGTAAGGAAATGCTGGGAGCGATGCTCCATTTTTATGCGAGTCGCGCTTGCCATCGAGGAATCCCCTCTCCCCGGCTGACCCTGCGTCGACTCGTATCCCTGGTGAAGAACTGCCACGGCGATCGCTGGACAATTGGCATGAATAGTCATTCTTCTGCTTCGCATTCGATACACGCACACATACACACACACACACACATATACGTTTCCTGTTTTGTAATAACAATTAAATTCAAATAATAAAACCTGTGTGCCTCCCCTATAAGGTCGAACATGAGAAAAGACTATTCCACTCATAGACTTTGCTGGAAATGTTTAAATAAGTGTGAATAAGAAAAAACTTCTATTGTCTCGACTTTAAAAAAATTAACTTTAAGGGTTAAGTTAAACAGATTGATACAAATACAAACTAAGAATTCAGAATGAATAAAACAAATCTTTCCCAAACGATCCTTCCAGAGACTTATTCCTTAGTATTCCACTGAGTCCCGACGTTTGACTAATGTTTGAACACGACAGCTCCATTAAAAAGTATGTACGTGCACATCGCACGCTTATCCTAATGGGAGAAAGTCCGCTTCGCAACTGCAAACGTGGTTTGCGTTGGGACATTTATTCCCCGCCAGGGTGACTATCCAATACAGTTAAAACTTGGTGGGAGCGATGCCTTTTGCAGGGAAAGTACAATAAGGCAGACGGAAACTACCGTCGCAAATGTAAATACGTGAGGCGGATGTGCCGGGCCGTTTGTCAGCATCCAACAAACGCACGAGTGCACGGCAGGACTAACTTCCGCATCCGTGTATGTACGTCAAGACGTTCGGATTCGTCCCTGCGTGTATGTATACTATGTATGTACTCACGGCAAACTGCAAACTTACGTTTGAGCAACGACAGCGCACTCTACCAGGTGTTGGTAGTTGGCGCGTGTGTGGGTACAAAATTATCCAGTAGTCGAATAGTGGCACGTAAGTGCATAAACAGGAAGATTCGAACAATGCTGTATTGTTAAAGGAAATGTTAATCGACAACAAAATTCGCAAATGTCTCAACAAACTGCAAAAATGATTATGATCAGGTTTTTATGGTAACAAAGCTTCGCATTACATGAGTGCTCGAATATTTCTTTGAGCTAGTGCGAACATGAATTATCCGTAATGGCTCTATTATTCTGGCAGGGTGCTCGTAATTCTTCGGGTTGTTTTGAGGATACTTAACGATTCAGAAAACTTTCCTGAATAACAGGTCTTTCAGAAGTGGCGTTAACCTTCGTACTGTTTCCTTTTTCCACTTACTTACTGTCTTCCTCAAGCTCGTTAACATAACTTTCGGTAAAAAAGTTATGATTAACAGGCTACACACTGGCTGCATGTAGCGTGTACATGTGCATACAGGGTGATTGACTTAATTATCAATTACCGAGTAATTTTAATTATAGAATATTATTGCGAATGTTTGAATAAAAGTACATGTGATCATTTTGTGCATGCGACTGACAGGCAATTAAAATACGAATGATTCGGCGATTAAGATCCTAATTATCTCCAACTCTCCAATCCCATACGAATGACTCGGATTACTCCAGCTTAATAGAATTCGTTGAGTGGCCAAGGAAAAAATTAACATTTTGCAAGCTGGGGGTAGCGCAACGACATTTATTTCGAATATTACACTGCTTGAGATAACGCAGCCGGTCTACTGCTCCGAGAGAGAGAAAGAGAAAAGCACACCTCTGCGAGAGTTCATGGAAAATTCTATCTCCCCGAGTTCAATGGGCAATTTTTCCCGGCACGTGGAATAGGAACTTATGAATACGTCACGCTCTCCCCAAGAATGTTATTACAGCGTTCCGCTATGGTGGTAACTGCGATATTGTTTCGCCTCTAGCGAGGTTCTTAAAGCGAGTTACTTATTCCGTTACGAGCGGTTAATTGGATTCACGGCGCACAGACGAGAAGTGAACGCCACAGGCTTTTTCCGTTAGATGTTAGATGGACTGGATATGTTCATTACGGAGTGGCCGCGATGTTAAAAAAGAAACAAGGCGGAGAGACGGAGAGTTTCAATTAGTGAGACTACAATGTCTTATTTCCCTTGCGTTGATAAATCAGTATTGTACTTAAAATGTAATTTAGTTGCAGAATTTTAGGGCATAAGACGAGATTGTTGTTTAAAACAATATTGAAAGAAATATAGTCACGAAATTGTTATTTATTCTACGGAATCCATTGCACTAATAGTTTCATCTTCTAAAGTTGTTACCCAGTGCACATCCGTACTTCAGCCCACGAAATTGCAGGGAATAGAGTTGTACGAGTAATGTAATATCTGCTACATGTAAAAGGCGGAAGTTCAAAACTCCAGCAGTTTCAATAAAATTGCATTTCGGAGGATGCATTAGTTCCGAGCTCCCAGCACATAGCTCGTAATACACCCTGTTTATAAAGTGATAAAGTCACCATCCATTGTGCGACAATGAGAAGTAAAAAACACCTGTCAGACATGAAAACGAGTAGGTGGACAGTGCGAAATTCATTTACGAGTCCAAACTTTCTAATTGCCGGATTCTCCGCGCGCTTACCTCGGCAAACTCATAATGACTGTCCAGTTACTGACAGTAGGATTATCACCAATTTTACGGCTTAACGTCATCAGATTCCGCTGCAGATTTCTGAGCATTCAGGGAGTCTTATGATCGCTTGTTACCTTGTAGAAACGACAGTAGTACGGCTGCTCCGACAACCGTTCCCAGTCGACTATAAAACTTTACAGCTTTGAAAGGGGATAAGTTCTCGATGATTCTTGCAATCCAATCATCCAGATTGTATTGGTTCTTTCGCACGCAATCCACGGCACACCACAAGGGAGATTACATTGCAAACGCTGCACTCCAGATGTGGTATCAATCATATCGAATGGACGCATTCAATTCCACTCCATTGATTATGATATCTGAGAAAATGAGCCGACCAGACTCCCTTTGTTTATGTATTAGAAATTGTGTTATAGGATTAAAATGTACATGGCAATGAATTAATTATATGTAGAAGTAAAATTGATAAGAATTCATTATTAACAATTGTGGAGATTTATTTTTATAGTCGTCATGGTAATATAAAACCTTGTCCTCATGATATGTTTCGTTGTGTTGCAGGTACGTATGTGTTTCTGGATCACCAGTCAAGTGTGGGTGTGCGCCATTGCTATTAAGCCGGAACGTAAGCTAAATTGCAATATTCAATGAAAGATTTATTCTGCACGATTAGGTATGCCATTATTATCGGCGACTACGTGGTACAAATCATGTTCAATGAGCAATAATGTAATGAAAACTGGCCAGTGATTGAAATTTGCTTGGAAACCTCATCGTGTAGATTTATAGGCTCGGGAGTATTAGCCAATTATTGGCGAATCAACTCGAACAAATGCGAAACTTTCTGCGCATGAAAGTTTTTGTGAACATTTTTATGAAAGTATTTTCGATATTTAAGAGTTTCAAGGGGAACATGGCAATTGTATGTGAGAGAGGAGCACCTAGATTTTGAAATCGATCGGCGCACTTATCACTCGGCTACTCGGCAAGTCGGCATAACCTTTTCGAGTCAATCTAACATTCAGTTGAAGTCACGAGCAATAATTGAGTTGTAAGCCGCTTGAGTGAAACGAACTTCTGACCGCCGTCCGAGCACAAAGTTCTCCCGCTTCTATTGTTGTCCGATAGTCGGAGTGAACGGAGTAAACGGAGTTTCTCTCGGGCCATATAGGACTTGCCGCTTGGCCTCAGATGTATTGTATAAGTCAGATTAGTTTTTGTTATTCGACATTTCGCTACGAAAATTGGCGACTTTCAATTCTTTTATACGAAACTTATTTATAACTGCGACACTTTGTTGTTTCGAGTTGAAGCTTTATAAATGGCTGGGAAATAAACTGGTTTATACGTGAGGTAAATGCCAGGCAATTCGTAAGGAAAGTCATGTGGTGCGACAACTACCTTAATAATTCCGATTTCGTGCTTTAGAGTGCTTGCCGCAAGCAAGCCACTCCATGTAGAACTTTACTGCACACGTGTTTGGCAAAGGTTCCAAGTACTCCGTCATTTCTTCGCCAAGCTCTCTCGCCCAGCATTCCCCGCCATTTACTCCCCCAAGTTTTCCGAATTTCTGCTGAGCAAACTTCCCGTAATTATTTCCAATCAGCAGAGCCCGCACACCTTGTTCCAATCAGACTTGTTCTCTCCCATTCCACGGGCGACTTCGCTATACCACTCGACAGGTTTGATCTTCAGTGTAACTTTCCTACCATCAACTAGCACTCCCTCATCAGGCATCGAGTCAGGGCTACTTCTTTGTTTTCCCGTGTGTTTCGCACAAAGTAATTTCGCAGCTTTCACCTGCGACAAGAGATGCGCGCGGGGGAGCTCGGATTAAACGAAAGCTGATACCAAATACAAAGTTCCCACACTGTCACTAATACTAAAATCTAATCTAATCTAATCAACAATGTGCCGCAGCGGCATATTCGACCGGGAAAGGGTTAAGCCCAGCTATTGTCTTCATAAAAGATAATGCCACGGCTGACATTGACGTTCCCCTGCGATCTGAGGTGACAGAATCCACTTACTCAGACCGACTTAACTTTAAGCAAAAGCTCCGGCCGGCTGCGAACGAGGCTCCTAATATTCGTAATGTTTGAGACTTTGAGGAGATAAAGGCGATCAAGGGCTCAAGCCCTTTTGTGTAGCTGACACATTATGCCTGTCACTAAAATATTCTATCTTCCACTGCAAGTATGCCACATTATCTCTCCAATTTCAGTTATTATTTGAAACATATTCTGTTAATCATTCACGTAATTATTATTATACTACGGATTTTCCCATATAAATATAGATTTTCACAGATTTATCGCAGACTTCTGTGAAAAGCCCCGAGTTTTGGATGCTAGAATTGATTTATTTTATATTGCTCTGGAGTTAATCAAGTCTATTCTGTGTTTTACCGAAATAAATCGTTTTGCCTCTGTATTTTATCAACAAAGCGTCCCATTTTAGTTATTATCATCGTATACCTGGCACACGAAAACACTAGCAATGAGAAGTGATGAAATTGTCGCATCGCTGTTATGGCCTGGTATCTCAGCGGACAAAATATTCCATTATCTTCAATTACCGGGGCTGCACCGTCGGCCTTTAATTAAAGTTATTAAGGAATGATTTACTCCCGCTTAGCTCGACGAAGCGTCCCGCCTCCTTCGACCGATGGTGATTATACTGCCGACCCTAAATTCATGGGGAAGTTCACGGACGAACTTCTCTTTAGGCTATCACCCCTCAAGCCCAGGCACTTCAGGCTTTTACTAATGAAACTTTGCCATCACCGCGTCGAGTCATTGTAATTAACTGAATCAATTCAGTCATCGACACCATGAATTCACGAAGCTGACGCGGTGAAAACCTTTTAAGTCTATTCAACTGACTTCTATGCTATAAAAATGCTCAGGTGAACAATCGTTGAAGTCCTTTGCCCATTTCACGGCCAGACTCGAGTGGCATAAAAGTCAGGTAGACGACGTTAAGTCCTGTTAAAGTCTTCTTAGGTGACTCGGTGATGGAGAAGACTTCTTCATGGAGTTTATCTGACTTCGGGTGCTGTCTGGGGTGTTACTCAAATGTCGGCAGAGCATTCTGCTAAGCGTTTCGAGCAGATTCAGTGCAGCTGAGGATTACCTGTTGGATTGTAGCGTGGGTTCGGGTTACAATGCGGATTCAAAGGCGAGTACGTCATCCTGGGCGAATTCGGCAACTTAGGGCAGACGGTAGAGGCTGACAGATACACAAGCAGATACAAGTAAATCGGAGCATAACACTATTGCTCGCCCGGATTTTATGGACAGAGCTTCATGCCTGTTTATTGTTGGTCTCCACCATTTTCTCCGCGGGAGCGCGAGCGTTCGCTAATTTAAACGGAGTGGTTGCTTCAAGACCACACGCAGACCGTTGTTTCTGGCAGCGCACAGTGAAAACAATAGGAAAAGCAGCGGCAATTAAAAACTTGGCTTGAGCACAGACAGCTTCCCACCTTCCTTCAACACGCCAAGTGCACAGCTCGCGCAAAAAAGGGGCTGTTAAGTGTGAAAACGAACAGGAGTTTTTTGCGAACTGAAAATCACTTTCTTATAATGGCGTGGCGCGCGATTTCGCGAGAGCTTTGAGCGTCAAATACGAACTGGAGCTGGGAAATCATCATGGTGCTAAGAATGCTTCGCTTGAAGGACCAAGTATTTATCATTATTTAAGGTTTTTTCACGGAATCGCCGTTTCTGGCACGAAACAGAAACATTGCAAATCACCATAAACTATTTGGTTTAAAAAAAACTTGTACGGCGTCGCAGATGATTAATTCTGAAATTTATGGGGACTGCGATGTCTGTCGTCCGCAATAAATGGTAGGTTGATGGCCTTTGTAATAAAAATTGTATACCATCTTTATTCCAATGGAGAATGCGGATGGTGCGTAGCGGGGGCTGATTTAATCACGAATCGCCCGTATTGCTTAAAACAAGAGGTAAGGTTAGGGCTTTTAATATTCAATAGCGGGAGTGGGATAAAGGAAGCGGCTGCGGGGTACAGCATAGTTTCATGTTCTAATTTCCAGGCGCCAACGAGATTGGAAGTTGGTTAATTCTATTGCGAGCTTATTGTTTAGATTTAGAGTAATATTCGACCGAAGTGGATACCTCGTATAATGCAATCCGTTGGGCATTCGCGAAATGAAAAGTTCGCTTGCAGTGGAGCCGACTTACGCACACCGGTGTTTTAAATATCCTGCCATTTAAAGCAGTTGTTGCCAGTGTTCTTATGAATTGTCTGAAAATGTTGGGGATCATAACCGACTTTCGATTAAAAACAACAACAAACGATCCAGTTCTGATTTTAGCATAAAAATGGGCTCTAAGATTTTAATCATTACGTAGTTTAATCTGTCAGTAGTTTGGTGATTTATACTTGCGTGTAAGCTTTTAACGGACTGGAAATGAATTAAGCTGCTCTCGCAAACAATGCGAGCGGTTTCTAAAATAATTATTCCTCGCTTAATTAATTCAGCCGTGCTTCGCTGTGCGGGACCACTAACTCTATACCCTTTTGTACCGCTCACACATGCACATACACATGGTCCATTTAAGTAATGAGGCCACTAGATTTATCAGGCTCCTTTTACAGGGAACTTTGTACAAATTAAAGCGCTAGAGGCGCGCGGATTTTTACAGGGTCTCTACCAGCGCCTGTCGGTTTCAGGGAAACTTTTCGCTGAAACTCTCATTTGGAGGCTAAACAATCAGTATCCGCAGGCTGTTAAACGAGGGAGAGCTTAATAAGGAAACTCACAAAGAGACAGGCAGAATGAAGTTTCCCACTAAAACGAACTTTACACTTTGATCTTGAAGTGCAGAAAGTGAGATCAACCAATTTGGCACTGCCATGTTATTAATTACACAGAAACAGCAAGAAAAATCGCCGCCCGTGAGACATTTTCCAGAATTTGCTTCTCGAAAATGTTTATTTTCCCACACATAACTTCAGTTATAAGTAAATAGATTTGCGGCTGACATTTCGTCCGCGGTGCGAACGAACAAATCGTCGCACCTAAATAGTTCGCAGGCTTGGCAGCATTAAATATGTGCGGTGGAGCTCGTGGAATTTATCAAGAGCCTCGAAAAGTAGAACGTTCCCATAAGGATTATATGGCAATTTCCTACCCTTCCAGGGTATAGGTAAAACTACAGGCGCAGCCTTTATAAATAGATTGCGCGGTGAGTGTAACGGTGCTGGCTCTAATAAATCAAGTACGCTAATGGCGTTAATTACAGAGGGCCGGGTATTACTTTTAATGAATTTAATTAGAAAATAGTTATAGAACGAGTCCGGAATAAGTGGCTGTAAAGGGCATGAAAACCTCTACATCAGAGCCCGGTTAAATTCCGAAATCTTGTTTACTTACTCTTCCAACTCACACAAAAGACTCGGGTATTCTTCTTCGTGGAAGAAATAGCGCGTTCATTTGTCTTAACATTTTTCGTTGACTGTTTCCTCAGATATGAATTCATTCCTAACGTTATACATAGAATTGAAGATTATTTCTTACCCGTCAAGTTCGACATGATTTCCTTCCCGTATCAGAGATAATACAAATAAAGCAGAAACATATAACTGACACTAGTTTTTTCTCCATTTTTTTAAAAAAAGTTCATGTCACACTAAATGAACCCGACTCGCACATTCCTCCATCGCGTCCCAACTTCCTGCAGTCATTAGGAAGTATAATTACTCGCAATTGTACTACACGCTCCGGCGGAACTCATTTTTGTCAACAATGGGCAGGCGCGGGGTTGCTATGAATAAAGTGGCCAGGCTGGCGCAACTTCCTATGAAGCAGTGCACATTTGAATTTCATCAAAGTTCATGGCGAAGTTGCTCGACTTGACGTGGAATGACCCATTAACGCCAGGGGGGAAGCCTGTAGCGCTCGATTGAAATCAAATTTTGGGGAATTTCGTAGTCTACTGTCTCGCGTGTAGTGCGCAGTGGCGGAGCTACTTGCTGCTGCCCTCCAATTGGATTAACTAGTACGAAATTAAATAGACAGGATAGTTAGTAAACATTTCCTGCTCATTTCTAAATAAGGTCTCCCCGCGGTATTTAATTGACACCAATAAATTTCTTCCTCTCGAGTTTTTAAAACTTTTTCCCATGCAAACAAAGTTTCAGGAAATTCAAACACTGATTAAAGTGTTTGAGTGTTTGAATGAAGACTTGGCTTTCTAATGATATCCTTATATTTTTGGTCAATTTGGAATAGTTAATCTTTATCGCTAGATTTGAATGTGTATGTAGGGCTTTTGTTAAAGGAAAAATACTTTTGTGGGATTCATAGATTTTTTGGGTTAAGAAGTGTGAGAAAAACTACTATTACTACTTGGCGTTTCTTTTTACATTTTAATGTGAGTTTAGGGGTTTATATGTCTCAAGTCCCTTCAGATTTGTAGAAATAAGCCCAGGATCGTAAAAATACAAAGTGTTTTTGCGAACGAGTGTAACCTCCAATTTATCATGTAACTTCACAAGGCTCTGCGGTGGGAAAACCTGTAGACCCCGAAGTTTACGCGTCTGACAATACTAGAGGATGCAGAGGCTTACTTCCGGCTGACACTAAACGTCGAGCTGCTACCTCCCGTTACGTTCTTAATTGCCCCGGCGTTCTCTCGAAGAGATTAATTCAGAGAACATATTGTACGTGCGGTCTCAAATCTAATACCGTCTACAATGGTCTCAATTTGTAAAGTGATTTGGCGGAGAATTACCCGTTGTTTGAAAGATCGCTTCGCGAGGAAACTTCTTTTGCAGTTGTGTCTGCACTTCACAAACAGCCAATAGCGACTTTTGGTATGCATGCGAGTAAGAAAGAGATACGTTGGTACAAGGAGAGAGAAGAGTCCCCCGCTTTGGACGTCAACATTGGCTACGAGGCTCGGGAGGGCAGTCGGCCAATTAGAATGAGTCTTTGATATTCAGCAACACTGGTGTGGCATTAGTGACACGTCGATATTGGCGAACATTACATTTCATTACATTTCGAGAGCCACATTATATTATTCTTGTGTGACTCTTGTGACAGTTTCCAGTGAATGTCGGTAAGTTTAGTGTTTTGTCTGCTTACTCTTTAAACCCTGCCTTTCGGCAACGAGTATCGTTTGCTTTGGTTCATTCTGTTCGTAAATTGCGTCATTTGTGAAATCAACTGTTCTGCTTTCCAGGGTTAGGAGTTTTGGCTTTGGCGTGATTGTGATTGTGAAGTCATTCAAAGTACCGTGGCGTCCCACTAGACTACTAGAGTATCGTAGGGAGTCAACCACCGAAGCGTATCTTCAAAGTCCAAACAGTAGCTATTCATCTGACGATGAAGAGAATAGGTACGCCTCCTTGCTTATTATTACTTGCGTTTACTCGAGGTTGTTCTAGGAGAGAAACTTGTATGAAGGAAACTGCCAGTTAGCGTCAGTTTGACTTTCCTAGAATCACGGGCAACTAATTGTTTCGATTGAACGGATTTCAATTGTTAGTTATGCTTTTAGTCTAAATCTTATCAAAATAATTTCATGCTAACCCCACATTGCTTTAATATACTTTCGTCTCTGCGAGCTGTTACTTTTGGAACAAGAGAAATGGAAATTCCGTGGGAAAACTTTGCAAGGATTTGCTAAACGTACTTTCAACATCAGTATCACAGTTAGTCAGACTCGCACAACAGGCAGCGCTGTCGCTCAGCACTACAAATGTACAAATACCGTAAACAGATCACTCCGGTCATTAGGTAAACAGCAGAAATTGTCGACTAGCGTTCGGTTAACCAGCTGTGAAACGTCTGACACGTGAAGCTCGTACATCAAAGAATTTCCAACCGAGTTGTTCGAACGGAATTACACTGACGAGATTTATTGCAATGTGGGTGTGCATCCATGACAGCAGATTAATTGAGTAGACACTTGAATGAAAAGCTGCGAGAATTGGGAGAACCGGAAACCTCGAATTCTAGATGGAGAGGATGCAAGGAAAATCTAACTCGACAGAATTTACCGTCAGATATACTTGACTGACACGCGTTCTTTTTTAGAAGCTCCACCTAGTGATGCAAGCCTGCTATCCATTCCGATTGACCGATGTATTCGAGGCGATGTCTACGACAAGGCGATACCATTACCAGCTTCAACAACTTCACCAATCCCTCCACGACGGCGCCGCATTAATTGATGCCAGCGCCAATCGTACCCGCCCGGCCACCTCGGAAGAGCCTCCTCCCAGGATGACCGAAATCGTCCTGGAAAGGGCTTCCAACCAGGAGTCTTCGACCAGGAACAGCAGCGGCTGCCATCCGATCGCGAACGATCAACCTACAACCAGGCCCAACAACTTTGCCTCGGTTGAAACACAAACACTACCGAAAACGAGAGAAGCAGCCACTCCGACCGATGTTGAGATGACTTTTCCATGGTGCAGCTCGACCTGGCGACGACCTTACAACGGCCAATGGGGGCGTTGGTTCTCCATGCTGGATAACTTCAACGAATCATTGGAGGAAGCAAACGCTGCTTCATCCAGGTCACCGTCTACAGTCGCTTTGAGTATGAGCAGCGAAACACAGTTTTCAAGCGCTTCTTGTTGGAAATACAACCGCACAGGTCATACCTATCCAAATTGCACTTCTGAGCGACGTGGGCAATTCTGTTATCGTTGCGGGCTGCCGGGATTCACAGTGAACGTCTGTCTCAAATGCTGTATGAAATGGGAACGAAACCATCGATATTCCTGTAAGAGTGCGAAGGTCAAGGGTCAGTCTAGCCAGGATTAATTATAGGTTTGCCAAGTTTCTTAGTAATAAAGCAAACCACTGCATTTCTTGACGACTTGAGTTATGCTACTGCCACAGCAGTGCAATGGTTTGTCCCTCGTACATGAATGGTATTTTTGTTTTACCGTTAACTGGAACTCCTATCTACAATAGTAGATTTATTAGAAGAGATAATTTAATACAGAAGTTGTATGAATTTGTTCAGTACACAGTGTGTATGTTCATTACACATACATATTTGTACACAGAAGGTGTACAAATTTGGACATTTGTAGTTGTAGAAACGTATGATAATTCAATTTAATAAGAACATAAATAATAATTGTTTGACTTTAACAAATCAGAATTGTGATTTTTGTTTTTAAATCTTTAATTACGCAAGCTTATTTAACGTCCAAATACGATCCTCGGAATCGCCAGTGGCAATATTAAAACCATAGTTTATTTCCTGAAAACAGACCCACCTTGGCATTCCATCCCGTTGATTTTTTTCCTGTTGCGAGAGAAGCTGCAGGGTTTCCGAAGCACACACGTGGGCAAACAATCGAACAATGGCGCGGTTTGGCAGCGCGGGCGGCAAAGCAACAATAAAATTTCGAAATCAGAGGACGCCTTGAAGACTGCCAACATATGCGTGCGCGACGGTGAATGGATGGTGCATATGCCGGGGAAAGAGTTAAGCGAGCCGCAGTTTCCTTTCAATCCGCGGGAACAAAGGCGAAGTCTGTAGAAGCGACTAAACCTAGAACACGCGCCTGCTCCCATTGAAAGCCCCCGCGCGGGAGACCAATGGGCGATACAGAATCATTGAGAGGAACAGAGCGAGGATCTCGTGTAGAAAGAGAGGGAGGCGCGTGTATGTGAGGGAAATATAATCTCCGTTAGAACTTCCCACCTGCCCTTTATGTCAGTAACAAGAACGACTGCCTCGAATTCCGCTCTCTGCCCGATGACGCGTCGGTTATAAAGCAGCCTTGCGCTCGCTAATGAATTTCCACTATTCTTTTGTCAATGTTGAAAAGTGTTCAGCTTGCAGCAGAGAAATCGACAAATGTCCTGCATTTCCTAAATAGCTCGATGATATTTCTCAGTATTGTTTGGTACAACTTTGCAATCAACTGTTTATTACACTTTTGATTTGCGTAATATTCAATCAGCCGATCGCCTGATTCTCGCAGTTTTGCGTTAATAATTATTACGAGCCGGACAACGAGGTTGTTGATTTTCTGCGACCTAAGTACATCTCTCGGGCATGTGGGGCATACAGTATAGTAAACTAAATATGCGCCCGAGGCACTGTGCTCATTAGATGAACGGCAAATATTAAAGAGAAAACACGCGGAAGAACAATGCAAAAAGAAAGGCCTGGAACGACCATGAACGCTTCTAATGACCATAATTACTTTATGCCCCGCATTGTCTTCTGACGTGCATTCATTATTACTGTTAATATCCTCCCGACGTACACCGTGCGGATCGTTAAGGCTTCATAACACAAAATGCGCCCCTCAACGGCATAGAACGATTCATTAAAAGAGATTTAACATGATTAAATTACTCTTAGCGTTTAATTAATCCTGGCGGCAGCGTGTACTGACGAGGAATGATGTTACCTAAACTAAGATACAGTGCAAACAAGCCGACACACGGAATGTAATTAGTCAAATTCCAAATCGAACTTTTCTCAATTTCGGTCGATTATTATGATTTTAATATTGAAGGATCGTTAAAGAAACTTTAAATGAGAATTACATTATGTTAAGGAAGTCTGCAAGATTGCCAAGAAAACTTAACCCCACTTTTGCCGAGAACATTATTATTCATCCGAATTTGCGCGAGGTGTAAAGCACTCACCAGTGACTTTCGTCCCGTGGGGCACAGAATTAATATTGCAATTTAATTGTAGCCGATCCTCCGGCAGAGAGGCTACAAGACTGCGAGCGGAAGATCAATACTTTGAATGCTCTCGCTGCGTAAATCTTACAAAGGGGAGGTTAGGTGCCCGCTGGGATTTTGACGTGCTTTTGTCAGGATACGGAACACTGTGCCAGCTGAGAGCATGAAATTCTCTCTCCTTCTATCTCTCCGCGATCTGAATGGTCAATAATTTGCAGTGACAACGTTTACGTGGAACTAATCCGGTCAAAACATTGTTTTACTACACCGGTGGAAAAGCGGATCGACATGTTGACGCGCGTTCGTATTTCCTCGGAGAGTCATTCCCCTTCCTTTTATCGCACTCGGATTATTTTTCAGCTCCCAGGCTTCCGACGCTTTCACCAGATATCTCACAGCGAAAGCATCAAGATTTCTTTTAATATTTGTCAGCCTAGAAATAAATACAAAAATGAAAACGAAGTAATATTATTACATATAACATGGATCATTTTTTGGTATTACTATACGGTTAGAAAGCAATTAAAGATCAGCACTTTCGTGATAATAAGATTTTAGTGAAATTAAACGAAAGGATGGCCGTTTCCAAGTGACGAGCTTTGCTTTTTGAGTAGTTGGAAGACTGGTAACGATCGTTCCAAGAATTCTTTCTGGCTCGAGGGGAACTGCACTTGGGGCAACACTGCATCAAATTAAAAAATATTTTCATGCCAGTAAAACTAGCAGCGTAGCTTCGCTCAACATAAAACGCGGCTCCGCGTAGCAGCATCTCGTCCCACGCAACAATTACGGGCGAACCCAGAGGCTAGGCCATGTTTGCTGAGGAGTATTGGATTTCATCAGAATTGGTGGCAGTAACTTGACAGCGCGGAGGGAAGCGTGCAATAAGGAAGGGATGCCAGTAGCTCCAGGTGAAAGCAGAGCGGAAGCTCCTCGAGAATTTATACGGAGGACGGAAGAAGGGCTCAACTCTGGAAATAGCCGAGAGCTATTTCGTGGACTAGACTCCTAGTACTCACACGCCACCGCTACATTCGTGTTTCTCTTCCGCCCCCTGCCGGCCGTTGCGCCTTAAACCTAACCTCTCACACCGCGGGCCCTTGTTTTGGCCCTTCGTGTATTTTCGGCTTATCTCGCATATGCATTATCAAGGTTGTTGTGCTATCTTCTATCCGAAAGGCAAGCTTAAGAAATTACCGTTTTTTCACAGGCGTTTCACTCATACTTTCGAAACTTTTAATAGTTAGGTTAGTTACGCATGAAATTGTCACATATACGAATAGAAACCCATAAAATATCATTTAGGCGCACCGTAGTCGCAATTCTACGATTTCAATTTTATCAGGAAACAAAATTCTTTCCAGGCAATATCTATTTTTAACTTTTTAACCGTCAACAATTTAGAATATTTATTTTAATATTTATACCATTCTTTTCTGTATGCTGATATTTTTTTATTTAAATCGTGGGGTGGATTTTTGAACCAAAGTTAAAAGCGTGCCATTTCTGGCACGCTTAATTATACCGAGAAGTATAATTTTTAATCGAGGTCAGAATGGTGGGATAATATTCTTTTGCAACCCCGAAAAGGAATTCAGGCAAACCGTAAGAAACTTTGTGCAGCGCGCTAACTACCTGAAGTTAATGCCGCCACGGATTTGGTACGGAATAGGCCGCGCACGCTCCAGGCCCAGTCGGTGGCCCAAAGCGATAAAGCATTTATGCAGCCAGCGGGCGCTTCTGCTTTTAATCCCGGCCGAGCGGCTTGAAAAGCTTCTTTTCACCACCAGCTGTGTAAGCTGCCTTATGACGATACAGTACCTCGTTAATTGGCTGAACCAACCCCAATTTCCCGCTGCTCGATTCCCCGTCACACGCAGTCGATTCGCACGACAAAGATTATTGCCAAATTTCCTCCGTTTCGGCTCGAGCTGCGCCAGTTGTCTCAAGATCGTGGCAGTTTTAACTGAGGGACGAGCTTCGGCGCTCCAATTTTCTTCGAATGCTCGCCTCAAGCGAAGTTAATCGTTATCGCGCTATTAATAAGATGGCTGGGAGCGTCATCGATCTGACGCGCGTATAAATTGCGGGCGGTGCGGTCGGAAACGGCAGAGAGTCGTGCGCTGACGACTTGCTTCCCGGCGAACAAACCTAACAGCGATGCATAATTACATGCGTTCCCCGCTAATATGTCTGTGGCTCTCGCGGCACGTTGATTGGGCCATGCGTTAACAAGCACGCGACGTCTGGCCAAACACAGCATTATTCCCTGCTGCTTCCACTCGGAGCACTGGAACTTTTGTTAGCCCTAAATAGCCACCGAGCTTCTGTGTATGAGAGTTTTCCTGGCCTCGATCGCGGTCACCGGTAATAATTAGCGACGGAGATCACACGATCACTGGTGAGCATAAATGTACAAATTAACTACATTTAAATTAGCCGCAGCATGTTAATGCAGGTAGATGGTTTGTCGAGTTAAACTTGGGAGAATTAAAGTGAAATGACTCCTCGCTTGTAAATTACACGACGCAATAATATCGTTTGATGCGTCGCCCATATGTTTTTAACAGTATAGCATTGTTTGAGTCATCAAGACAGAATGCTCCTATTTATACGTTTGCCCCGCTGTATGTATAATTGCGACCAATTAACGCCATGCGCTTCGCTTTCCTACACGGTAAATCTTCCAGCAAGCTGGCTTTATTTCCATAGCATAATACTGGTACTCATTTGCCGCTGTAGGTGGTTGTTGTAGGTACTTATAATTATTTCATGCGTCGGCCACAGGTCTTCCTTCTAACTATATCACATGGCATTGTATTATCATATAAATTTTGAATATTCTTTCCACAAAATTAACGCAACATTCGAATCTCATACAAATTGCAAAACATACTCTTGGAAAATGTATAGCTTTGAACAGTTGCTGAACAGGCGTTTTAAATGCTAATCATATTCTCTCAGTAACGCACAAATGCGGCTAGTTTTTGCTTTAAACGACTTAAAATCGTCCGTCAGCTCGCGATACGTTTCCCCTGAGAACTCGCGACATAGCCGGACAACTCTAATTTAATCGGCAGGTATCAGTGGAACCGCAGGGTTTATTGAAACATTGAAGCACCAATGCAGTTCGGGTTAAACGGTAAATAATAAATGGCACAGCCAATCCCGGTGCTTCAACTATACTTCTGCGGCCCTCGGCGACGATTTATTTTACCAGCCCACCGGTTGTTTTGTGCCATATGTGTAGGTATTTCGCACATATGTGTGGAATTACCTGCGATTTAAGGCCAGGCGTGAGAGTACCAAAAATGTAGATTGATTTTTACCAAATTTTTTCCCAGCTTCGGTAAATTGGCAGTGCGTCTGGCATGCATGGATAACAACTATACCCGCGGATTTGAATTTCGGTCCGAAACTCTCGCAGCTGATAGGCTATTTCGTGCGGATTGATTTTCATCCCTTCACCGTTAACGAAAATAACGAGAGACGGTTAAAAAGTGTCCGGCTTTTTGTATGAAAGAATGCACTTTTGTTTGCTACAAAAATACGGGAAAAATATATTTTCCCTGCTTTTTGTTTCTTTTTAAAGGTATTTTAATCACAGTATTTAACAAGCGAAGCGTACAATTTAAATCACTAAATTTGCAAGTCTAGTTGCAAAGTAAAAATACGATAGAAATACAACAAATGTGTTTTTCCTGGGAGTCTTTTAATGTCATTTAAAAGTTATATTGGGTCGTGAGCGATTAACTATAACAATAGTACTCAATGAACAAAGTTTCGCCTCGCTGAAACGTGGAAGGCTCGGCGCGAGGCGTTATTTTCCATAACAATTTCAATGGAAAAGAGCACAAGGAGTCCCGTGATTGACAGTACCACTTTCCTGTCAATCAATCGACACGCGTGCTTCCGATAATGAAGCGAGTGCAACTCGAGAGATTCATTATCAAAGCGTACGCTTTTCATTCGAGGCTTCATGTGTGTTCAAATCGGGCGAAGAATACAACAGCCGAATTCCAGATAATTTCGCTGCGCTGTCGACTGCCGCTTGAAATGGAGTGTCATACCATGTCAAGTTAACCGATATCGACAAACACTATCATCAAATCAAATTGGACAGTCTCTGGGGAAGGGTCAATTTTTATCAACCAGCGAGAACAGTAGATTTCAATTAACAGACATCATATTTACCTGCATCGTGCGAAACCCTCTTTCGAGCTTCGTTATGGCGAAAAAACTTGACTGCAGTTATTTCTGAGCCATTTCTTTAATTGTTTTCAAACTGTCCTTATATGTGAAAGGTAAAGACGATAGACACAAGTCGCCTTCAATCATTATTTAGGAGAGTAAAAATCATGCAACTTTGGTTTGACCCATTTTAAAGAATTTTGCCTGACTGCCTATCACTGACTCAATATGGTTTAGCATGTCTGGTTCAGTATTGCATGGAAGTTATCCCAGCTGTCTCCAGTTCTTGTGCAAGTAATGGCAACTAGTTATCTGTCAGGATTGAGCCGATTCCACTTGGTTATACAATAGGAATCAATTCGTTCTCCACTATTGGTCAGCCGAATGAAAGTGTGACCAACACCCTTTCCAGCAGCTTACATTCATGGAGAGAGCCGCATGACGTAAGCAGTGAAAACGATTCCAGTGTTCGGGGATGCAGGCTGGCAGAGCTTTCGAACGGGAGAGGAGCGTAAAAATGCTGAAAATATTCCGCACTCCTGAATCCCCGGGAAGAAAGGCGGGTGGTGCTCCCATTGTAAGAAATAAGCTCGATGAAATCTTTCCGCTGTCTTCCGGCGTGGAAAGGGGGCAATGGGGCTTGAAAATGCAAAGAAGCGCCGAAATTTAGGGTGGATTTTACTTATGGTTATAGCCACTGCCCCAAATATATAGTATACATATACATCTCCTACGTCTATGTACATACTTCCAACACTTTGAGAGATGAGATTTCCCATTCAGGAAGTGCAGAAATGTTAATGGCATATTCAAAGAGAATGGACTCGCAAAATACATATTTAAGACATTTAAATAGCATTCTGTTCAGTAGCGGCTTCCACTTGTTTTCGAGTTCCGACTTTCGTTTAATTTCCGATAGACCCATATTTAGAAATGGCTTTATATTTTGATTTTAGTTACTGCGCTGTTCTAGCGCAAATGAAACTGTTGCTTAGGTAGAGCAATATGTTTCCCTAGTTTCGTGTGTTTATTTGGAATTGGCAGAGCATTCGCCGGATTTCTCGACGAAGTTATAGAATCACCGATTCCTGATGGACTGATGAACCATTTGAATAGGTCAATTTATTCAGCTGGCTGATTGTTCGTTTTCCATTTGAATATATCCACCGATCGATCGCCGGGAAACAAAGCTTTCGAGCTTCCCAACTGACATTCTGGCGTGATAGGAAATACCGAGGAATCCCTTAAAAATCATTTGGAAATTTGAAAAAGTATTGTACCCAGAAGCCATACCAGAGTCAGTTCAATTTATCCAACATATCTCAACTTGAATTTGCGTTACAATAATTAAACACGTTTCTTGCACTTTTTTTCGAACTATTATACGGGAGTCCCAATGAGAATTTTTAAAATATCCAGCTCTGTCTTATTCTCTATAAAATTCCTGTAATTATTTATGGCACTTAGCAAACACTCTGTACACATAACACACGCCAGGTTAAAGAGCTCCTCTCGAAAGTAGATCTGCCCCACGGCAGGTAATATTTCATTGTGGTTATAATGTTTTAACGAGCTTGGCTCGCACGTGTACCGACAATACGGATGAGAGTTGAGGATGTGAATAGTTAATCCGGGTGCGAAGTTACTTCGGAGGCGGAGGCGGCAACTAGCAAGCCTCCTTAAATAATAGAATGCTAAGTTGGCACAGTTACCACTGTTTCGGAGCAGTCTGGATAGAAGTTGTTTGCGATCTCCGGTGGAAGCGGGCGCGGCTCTCCTCTCGCTCTCCCGGAATTGAAATCCGCTCGAACTTTCGCCAAAATTTCCCACGCAGAGTGCTTTTTCCGGGCCGGCTATAAATCCACATTATCGCTTTATCTCCGGGGGACTATATATTCTTGCGCGCACTGACATCAACTTCTCCGATTGATTTTCCGATATACCAACCGCTTTTTCTACCCATCCTTCATGGCGACTCTCTCGCCGCTTCTCTGTCAGTCGATTTTCAATTACTCTGCCGAGTTAATTATGCCAGTGGGGAAAAGCGGCGCGCCAGCTTTCTCGCCAATTGTCGGAATATTTGCAGATCTGTAAAGTGATGATTATTTCGCGCAAAAAAGCTGGGAAGATTTCACTGGAATCATTTTGTTGTTTGCAACTCGGCCGAAATCTGCTGGTTGTAAATAACTGTATGGTTTAAAGATATATTCAACAATGCCTTCTCGGTGCAGTGAAATTGCAAATTGTTATTAACAAACAGGTCTCCTCGAGAGAGTATCGTTCGATCCACCTTTCAATTGCCTTTGAAAGTACATACAACCATTTTTGGGGTATGAAAAGTGGATGTGCCGGTTACACGCTTGCTCCGGCAAATTGGTATGCGTGGCAGAAATCACAGGGAAAAAATCGCGCATGTAAATACACCTGCACTCCAGAAACGGCCGCTGCTGGAGTAGTTATCTAGAGAGACCAGTAAACACTCACCAAACTATAACCTTAATTTCTCAGGCTAATTACGATTATTGGAGAAGCAGTGCTGCGTCTAATTTGCTGGAATTGAAAGCACACACGCCGGTCGGGTCCTTCTGGAAGTCGTGAAAATGAGGTGGCACTTAGTTCTAACTATGACAACATTGCTTTTCTTAATAATGAAACACGGAAACCAGCAGACCTGATTTGCATTGTTTCAGCCATTGTTAACCAGACTGAGACACTCAGTCCTTGCACATTACTGGAAGCATTAGTGACACTTTTTGTTTCCTTCCGAGGAGTTATCTTGCACATCTAAAGCTGTGTCAGCATTCGAGGAATAATAAGGAACTTTTTGTTGCTCATTGTTGGTGAATGTGTGGACGTTTTCTGTGTTTGTGTTTTCTCTCCGTTAGCGGCAACCAACTACTTTTGCCGGTGATGAGAGAAATGTTCAGTGGGAACTTCTTTAGGAAATACAAAACATTAACAAGAAATTCTCGTACTGCATCCAGCGAGGACACAAGTTGATATTCTCTCGAATTCCCCGGATTAATAATATAACAAATATAAATTATTACAAAATAATATTTTTAACATATCAAATCTGTGACTATTGAATAAATCTGCATGCGTTGCACTTATGCCACCTACAAACTGCCAAAAGCTCCAATTAGTCGGTTACCACAGAGTTCATGCTTTGTGTAATGGTAAGTCGATTCAGTAATTACATTGGGGGCTGAGAATAGTTTTGGTATTTCAGGGCGACAAGTCCTCCTCGATTGCCGACCCTTCGAATACTTGCATGGCAATTTGGAACGATCATTAGTGGGCTGCCGCTCAAGTCCAAGAGTATTGATTAAATTATCTTCCGAATAATTAGAACCCACTTGTGGAGTTAAAGACTTCCTTCCAAGTAGCGCGTCGCTATGGCCTCGATTAGCAGAGCTGTTGCATGCTTAACATGTCCATCTTAATCCAGTATGATCGAAAGATTTCGTACAAGTACCTCAAAAGAATGCGGTGAATTTGAGTTTTTTTTAAAAACAAGAAGTCGACTATTTCAGCCCATTTTATATTCCATATAACGAAAACTTCGCCAGTGACTCTTCGCATCTTTTAAAATATTTTAGAATTAAAAATAACTCAAGTCAAAGCCGGGTCGTGGTTCTAATGTTTTTAAATTTTTTGTACATCATCTGTAAACTTATTCACTTTGCACGGAATTCCAGTACACGTATGAGTCATGCAATAATATGACGAAGGTTCTGACTGAAAATTGACGGTAATGAGTGAATAAGGACAAATTTCGCAATTGGTGGCGCAGGTGAAATTATCGCGTGATCGCGTCGTGTAAGGGCGGGAGGGCGGATCGCATTTGTTCGAAACGTTCATTCCGTCCAAAAAATGGGGAACAACAGGTTCGAGGGAGAGAGACAGAGAGAGGGAGAGAAGGAGACTGAAGAAGTGCATTAGCTTTTTAAAGCGGAAATCCATTTTGCGCAAATCTCCGGAGAAATATCTCGGGCGGAAACTCGGGATTACCTTTACTCTACTGCTGAGGTATCTTTTTGTATTACGTTCAAGGGCTTTCTGTACTTTAAAAGTATTAAATAATAGGACTTTGGGGATTTCACACCACTACACTTTTTTGCGCATGGAAATAATAGCCTTTCGAATAATTAACTGAAATTGTTTTCGGTTTGACTTCAGTGGCAGCAGCTTTTTATTTCGACGGACTCAAAGTTTATTTTAACGAAGGACGTGCGCAACACATTTTTACCATATAAAGCTAATTAATCTATTCAATATTGCTGGGGAAATCTGATTACTTAAACTGATCACCCCAAACATCGAAATCGAGTACATATTGTATCTTTTATTTTAAAAATATCTAATTTCCCATATTTTCTTGAAAATTCGGGAATATTGGCGATATGTGGAACGTGAAACATATCTCGTAAAGAAATTTGATTCGCAGTTTTCATCCGTTTCATTGCAATTCATCAGAGAATACACAGGATTTTGGAACTGTTTTGCCAGAAAGTATTCTGGTTTCAGTCATTATCGTTATATTAAAAAACGGTTTATTAAAGATTGCCAGAAGTTTCGCTTCCGGCGAGAACTTGCGCGAACAACAGTTTCGAGGGGAATACTCAGTTTTATAGTTTTATTGGACAATGTGGCGGTGTTTCGCTTTTTCAACTGGCGTACTTACTTCCGGGCGATTAGCTCGGAGCGTTGCGGCCAAATGTCAATGTCCCGGTATGTAAGAGGAGTCATGGTGGTTCCAGATAAGAGGGCCAAATGTGTCTGCAAGCTATTGGCATTGTTCCATCCTCCGAGCACGATGATACATGGTTCAATTATTGAGATCTCGGCCGAAGTTGGCGATTAGTTTTGCACTCTTGTTTCAAATTGATACTCAGCTATGCAATTCATCTCGAGCCTCGCCTCGACATCGATTAAACCTCGGAGTGCGGACGGCCGAGCGGCGACGAAAGCTGCCTTTTTATTTGGTCTGCTTTAAATCGGTTCATTTATAACATCTTCGAGGTTATTAGCGACCTCAACGTGTAGAAGGTGGTTCATTTGTTCACTTTATGCAGAATGTTTATAATAATATATCATTCTATACATCGTCTAAATTTATTTATTATGTTGTAGATATTGTTTTATAAAAGAAAATACTTTTTGGTTAGACTGGATGATACATCTTGCATATTATATAGAACCACATGCGCGTACGTTTTCAATATTACTCTTCGGACTAGTTCTTTTTGTAATTGTTCCAGTTTCTTCTATCTATAATGATATGCCTGATGGTTGCGATCCTTCTGCTGTCTGAGCATCTAGGTTTCCAGTTTCCTAGCATAAGTATGTGTTGCCAGGTAACATCTAGTGTTCAATTCTGGGCCCAGTTGAAAGTACTGAATATTTTCAACGTTTGAAATTTAGAAAATATTTATTAAGCAACGGTTGCTTTTCCTCCGACTTTTCTGTATTTTCAAAAAATATTTTCACCAATTTTTATCGGTTTTCATAAAGGTGTGTTTGATCGATAAATAGCTGAAACATAGTAATTCACTCTTCTCCGAAAGGGTGTACGAAAAATATACACAGTTTGACGTTTATTTCGATAAGATTGTCCAACTCAGATCATGGTGATCATCCGATGCTCGCGAGCGTCGCAGTTTCAAGTTTAACACTATGTTTTATTGCACCGTATAACTCGGGGAATAAAAAAAGAGTTTGTTAGGAGGAAGTTCCAGGGTATCGACGGCGATGCCAGCGATATTTAATTGCAGTAACTTGCCCGGGAGTCTGTTCCGCCTCGACAATATTAAATTTCGGTAAGTTAGAAAGTTACCCGTCGGCTCCTAAAGCATGCAAGTGAAGCTAAAGAAATTATAACACTATGGTAATGCTCCATCGCATCAGTAGTCAGGTGCTATTTGTATTAAATAGAAAAATTTCCTCATATTTTTCGCTGTGTTTAAATTTAGCTACTCTTTTATTGTTAATGTCTTGATTTCACATACACTCGAATTAGCAATGAATTTCTATGTACAAAGTTGTGTACCAGAACCCGATCGAAATTGTGTTTTCGCCGAGGCTCCAAAGTTTAGCCGTACATTTTCGATCCATCCTGGAAAGCCCATAGTACACAGTTTATTGGAAATGGTAGGGGGAGATTCAATTTTCTGCGTTCTTGGATATCACGTACTGTCAGAACTCTTTCGTGAAGGTAAATCACGCGTTCACAGTGTGCTGATTCGACGGGAACTTGATTGCGAAGATACCAAATGGTGCTTGGCAAACTGAACATTGTGCAACGTCAACGTTCACCTTGAACGAGTATTTGTGTTGGGAATAAAAAACCATCTTAATTTTCACATTGAACTTCTATGAATTAATGCCAACTAATTATGTCAATTAAGTATCTTCCAACATGCATCGGATTCCTATCACCCTAAACAGGTAATGGCTTTCGACATCTAAGTGCTCAGTGCATGTACTTAAATTCGCAGAATCACGCACCATAAATGTTGCTGTAACCGAACAAACAATGCCCCGTAAAAGCAACGCAAGTAAAACGAGGCTATGACGAACATTAAGTAGAATATCATGTAGCTCGGCCGTTCTGCATAGGCGAGGCCTCCACGTTGTCCGTCAAAATTAAAAAGCGTCGGGAATTCCAAGAAGCTTCGAAGGAACTCGGTAAAAGACTTTAAGACTCTAAGACTCCGACTGAATTAACTGCCTCAACTTTAGTTATTCCGAAGCTAATTGATTAGCGTCACTTTTAAGAGTCGTGCCCATAGTTCTACTGTAAACCGGTAAACGCAAACGCCGCCCGGCTCTCACTCCTGCAAAGTTAATTGAGTGTAATCAGGCAAATACGTTTGACCAAGTTACGCAATCAAGCACGAACGCGGTAATGCATTTCAGTAACATTCACTGCAACCGGACTATTCGGACATATAATGTGTATACGCCAGCATATAAACCTGCGCTTTTCCTCATTCCATCCATTCCTGGCTTTTTACGTAATTTTTGCGCAATTCCCATTCAAACAAAGACGCCTGTTCGCATTTACCTGACAAGTGACAATTACAGGGCCTGCTTTACTGATATGATGCGGTTGCTATACATAGAGGCTGCTAACACTGGCTTGCAAAGCTTCTATCATAAATGTCTTTTACAGCTTACAATCAAAATCAACACAAATATCTTTAATAGTTTGGATTGTGTACAAGAGTATAACTGTGTTCCATTTGTATTTTGGGTTGAAAATTGCAGCAAGTTGAGCTTAAGTTCGGCATAAATTTTACCAACTTTAGCGTCGAATATACTTTAACCACGGCATGCATAGTACATTTCGGCGTAAAAAGTCTTGAGAGCCAGTTCCACTTGCGCGGTTAAACCGAAAGTAGCCTCAATTGCATTGCTAAAGAAAAGTGCAAGAAAGTAGCTTGCTGAAACTGAGCAAGTGGTATTACTTTTTTGTACTACCAGCCGGTTAATACTTGGAGAGCCGGCAGTTTTTCCCAGTTTTCAAATTAAATGCTGCCGTTCGCGCTGAAAAGCCAATAGAAGATAAAGCTAGTTGCACAATCGAGAATTACCGAAGAATCCGAAAAATCCCACCAAACTCAGCCGACTAAAATGATATTGGAAAGCCGTGGCGTTCCTTTGTTAGCATAAAACAATTTTTTCCATTCCATTGGGCGCCTGCTGAATGCACATCTTCCACCGCTCGAGTGGATCGTGACCGACGGGATTTAGCGAAGCTACACTTCCGGAAAATTCCACTGCATTTCCATGAAACGAGCCAACAGAAAATCACGGCTGAATTTCGCGCGGGGGACTGATGATCCGACTGGTTATGCGAGTAAAAAAGGCTCGTTTGAAGAACGACAGACAGTTCGAAAGTGTGAAAGAGGACGCTCGCGAACCTTTTAGTCCCTCGTTTCGACCCCATAAATAGTTCCGCCCGAAGGTGAACTTCCCTGTAAAAGGTAAAGGTAAAATGAAACTAGGAACAAAGTAAGAACGCCAGGGGCCCGCTGTGACAAAGTAAACGGGCACGTAATTGGGAAGAGGCTCCAGTGCTGTAAAGAGTGACTTCCGTTAAAAACGGAAGACGCACAGTAAATGGGAAAAGAGCTTCAGCGGCTGATACGCCGTGTAAATCCTTAATTATGCCGATGGAGAGAAAGCATTACTGTTTTTTCTCGATAGCAACGTGCCACCTGAGTCCAACGAAAGCCATCGTAGCCCTCCGCCCTCCTTTTTTTCTCCCAGCATCCGACGACTGCGCCCAGTGGGAAGGTTAGGTGGATGCCGTTAGACTGCAGATGCCATATTACTCCCAAGTTTCTGCCCCCAGTAGAAAACTCCCGCCGAACTCCCCGAGATTAATTCCAACTAAAGGCGTATCCTAGATTCGCCACAATTTACTGCTTATTCCATGTCAATAGCTTGCCTGATTGGCAAGTTTCGGTAGTAGAGAGCACATTGTTGTACAACTTGGAACTTCAACAGCTTCAAAAGCTTTTAGGTACAAGAAACTGAAACATACAAATACATAAGTTAGCATACCCTTTCGTCCAATTTATCGCATAGGCGAGCCCGTTAGACCACACTTTTCCTATTACCATCTCTGAAGTCTCCAGAGCTGGATGGACAATTTTACCGGAATTTCTCCGCGATTAAATCAAAGTGTAGTGCTTTGTGTTAAAGAGTCTGCAAATGCGGAATTTACAGTTTCACCTGCGACGGAGCAAACACACAGGGTATTGCAACGTTTGACATCTGCAACCAGTAAATAGTGTATACGCACTGTGTAGCCTTAAGCACACACAAACACACAAACACACACACACACATCTATAAGCGTGCAAACTGAGACCAGTTGGTCCCCGTTGCCAGATAACAGAACCTAATCCAAAGCTCCGGCTAATATTAATGCGACGTGCGCGGCGCATTAGCAGTTCAAAGCACCAAACTTCTCTGTCCACCCCCGTTAATCAATTTAACTTTGAGAACCTTCTTCCCTGGAAGACGACCATGGGCAAAGGTTAATTATTCATAGAACGCGACGCTACAATTCTATCCAAATCGAAATTAAAACGTTTTACGGTGTAAACTAAACGTACCGAATTCTGGTAGTTTTTATCCAAGATAAAAATCTATCTTTTACAGTAACTTAGACTTGTACCAGATGAATTTTTTTCAATTTAGCATTTGGTTCTGTAACCAGATAGCAGACTCTGTTTTAAAACCCCAACTAATATTACTGCTACATGCTCGGGTACCACGAAGTGCAAAATACCAGACTTCTCTATACCTCCGTTAATCAATTTAACCATTCCAGCTTCGCAGTTGCTTTTTGCAGGGACCACAAACAAAGGAAGAAATACTGTGCATATTGGTGAAATGGATATTAGCTTCGCAGAAACCCCACAAACCACACATGGTATCGTATATACACCCACATGTGCGACAGGGTGATTCACTCGCCTTTTAATTACCAACGTCAGATATACTGCCTGTAAAATCATTATAAGCTACCTACTAATTTTAATTATACATACATTTGTATGTTTGTTCTCTGTGACTCGGCTTACAAATTATACACAACGGATTTCCTACTGTTTTAAAGCAGAAAGCCAGAAATGAACTGGGGTGTGTATTGTAATTGTGTAATGTCCGATAGAAAATGAGTTTGTATTTTTGCTAAGGTGCTACTCGAGCAAAGAAGAATAGTTGTTACTACAATAAACTGCTTAAAATTTCGATGAAAAATGAGATGCGCTAGTGTCGATTCAAAAGCAAGCGAGGCACCGTATATACATAGGCATATTTATATTTATAGGGCAGACTCCAGGCGAAACTTACCGGCGACCTTTGACCGACGAGTAGATACATACAAATGGGATATCGTTTGCACGCCTACGTGCAGGTATCGATGCTTCGCTAAAGGGGCAGAAGCTCAAGTGCCGCCATCTCTTGGGGACCCACACTTTAGATTACTTCGTCGCCCAGTAATGATTGAGGGCGCCCACCCCATTCGGGGCCGAACACGATTCAGCCCTTATTCCGACACTGTTGCAAGAACAAATGTATAGGATTTCGTAGAGATGTACACGGTAATTAGGGCGAACATCCACCACGCAAATGCCGATGTCGGGCTTGTTCGATGGCCGATCATTGATGGGTAAGCATCGTACCAGCCTATCCTAACCTATTGTGTTCCGGTGTACCCGGAGTTTATTTGAAATGGATTCAATGTTACCTGCCAAATATATCAGATATACGTCAGTAAAAGTAATTTCGGTTAGATTACACGGGGCTTGTTATTAACAATGTTTCAGCAAAAATTGTTTGACTAGATTGGAGATATTAAATTGATGGCGTTATAATTGCCCTAACTACATTGTAAAGTGAAAGCTTTTCATTTGAAACGTGAATGCGACACTTCCACTTCGATTTTACTTGTTTATTAATTTCGGCAAAGACAGTCCCACTGAACGTTTTCCCCGGGGGAAAGGAACCTGTTAAATGATAAGAAAGATAAGAAATCTTTGAAAAGTATCAAGATTTCGAAGAAATCTTGCGAGAGCTTGCGCGCAGATGAAATGAAATTATCCATCCAAGCGTGTGTGCGAGAAGTAACTAAGAAAAAGCACAGCTTGATCCGCACTCTTTATCCTCTAGCAAGGAGAGTATAAAGTTTTATTAAAAACTAGATGGAATTCCTTGGAGCAAGTTCTTTCCCGAGCTTTTCCCTGCTTTTCTGCATCGGTTTAACCTTTTTCGCATTCTTCGGATTATTTGGCGAGAATCCTTCCGTATCTCCTTTTGTGTCCGCCGCTGAGCGGGATTCGATGCATCGCACTTGCTCCTGGAATGCCGGGGGTAAGAAAACAATCAAGCTTTCGTTCCACCCGAGCGAACCGTGGCTCTTCGCCTTTGACCGACTTCTTCTACCGCTCCGGCACCCGACAGTGTGGTCATGTGCGCTGTGTACTCCTGGAGAAGCTTGGATCTTGGAAAAAAAGCCGGCACAACTCGAAAGGGGTCAATTTCAAAAGAATGCGATTGTCGAATTGTAGCTTTTTCTGGAAAATGGCGCCACTGCAGGGGAAAAATATCAGAGTAAATTGCTATGCTCGGAATTCTTATTAAGATGGCCGCATGTCGCGTCATAATATACTTGTCGGGGTGTTGGTCATCCAACAATAGTTGCGCCAGCAGCTACTCAGTAGTTAATGTCTTTCTTGCCAGACTCGTAACTTTGCCGGCATATTTCAGCTCTAGCCTATTCTCGTACAAGACCCGCATTCCACTAGACGCCTTTTTGCGGTTATTACCCGCGCAAGCTTCTCCCGCCGGTTTTATTCGCCTGGCGTGCGGTTCCTGATGCGGACGTGTGGCGCATTGGGTTTACTTAGTGTTTTCTGCGCAAGAGCCCTCGCGCTCCGGTGCTTTTTTGCCGTCCGCGCCGTTTATTCGGGCGAATAACTGTCTCTGGCCTGGAGCTTAACGATTACCTTGAGGATCGTGGTGATCTTTGAAACTTTTGTTTCCAGTGTTATTCCCTTAAGCTTTAGGGTAGCTGCGCTGCGCTACGCCATTTTTCTTACCAACTCCGTGAAATTGTGCACACAAGAAAAGATAGAATTATTGATCAAGTTTCAATCTGATCCATCCAAGTCTGATACTTTCGATTAAAAACTATGTTTATTAAGTTACCAAGTTTCTTAATCGTCGTATTAAAAGTTATGAAGAATTAGTAGTAGAACACTAAATCCAAAACTCTTTGAAATCGCATTACTGGTCTATGCTAAAATGAGCCACGAAGTTCGACAATTTTGTTGATATAGGTCGCTGGACAATTTCCTTAAATGTAGAACCCCGCCGTAGCTAAAATTACAGCAGCTTTATAAACCGTATGTTCTACTTTGTCTGGGCCAACCATACATTTTAATTCAACCGTTCCACCACCTGCTGGAGTGTAATACCATTGTGAAAATCCCCGAGAAGACTATTCTTGTTTCTATTATTAAAATAATCTTATAACTAAACTGAGAGTTAAAAAAACCGCTAAAACAAATAATCCTCTTATCAACTTTGTTCATGCTCAAAAACAACTGATACTTCGACTATTTTGCCAATTTACATTTATAAACTAATTATTTGCAACATATTTTTGATTTATATTATTTTATTGTAACCTGCTACAATGATAACAGAACAACATTTTCGTTGCGTAATATTGAAAACCCACTCAGCCATTTTATGTAACACACACCTGAACTCGGAAAACGCGTCCTGGCGAAGCATCCTGGCAGCTATCTGTTCACTAGACAGAAGGAATGCCTTTTTAATGAAGGCTTCGGAGTAATTACTCGGAGTTCTGTTAGAGTACTGCTGGCTTGGGGGAGCACCAACTGCGAATTTCCATTTTCTGCATGCACGCACTAATTCCCAGTAGTAATTGTTATGCACTGCTGGTTCGCGTTACCTAATCTTTAATCTGCTAGAAAAAATGGGTTTAACCCCTTTCCGTTTTATACCCACTGTGCGCCCTTCGACTGGACGCAGGCATGGTGCGACGTAAAAGCAATAGATAATACACAGCAGCTGCGTCGTGTGAAGTTTGAACACTAACGTTATTTTTAATATTACAGATAATTTCTAAATGTTTTGTTTATATTTATTTATTTAATACGAAAGGTGGAATAACTGTTTGTCGGCAATTTTGTACTGTTAGAAAGTAATTTAAGATTAGCACAGTAAAGATGAACCGGCCAGTGAAATAAAAGCTGGACAGTCACTTCTGGGCGACGATGCTTTTATCCGAAATACACAGAGGACATGTAACTTCTCTGGAAGTTCTGACTCCTCGAGCGATGGAGTTTGGAAAAGCAAACTAATGTCAAACCCGTAACAAAATATGTACTGCAATTTCTAATTGGAACCAGCACATACACTATAAATATTTGCACGCCAGTAAAATTCCTGGGGTGCAATTTCATTCCGCATAAAACAGAACTCCAATAAGTGGTCGAGTTACACACAATCAATAAACTATGTGCATCCTGAATTAATACATTGGTATGCTAATGAGTAATAATTATCCCTGACTGCCGCAACAGCTTCATTACACGTCGGTGGCTATTGAATGGCGCTTTCTCGAAATTTCTCTTTTTTGAGTTGCACCAGCTTCCCAGCGAAAACTCGGCCGCAGCGCGGTATTGAATGCGAGATTCCTGTGGTAAACAGGTCTCGAAGACCCGCATAAGAAAAGAATGAGCATTCCGACGTCTCTGATGCAGAGAGCCAACATCCCCTTTCACTCTGCCCGGCTGGTTTCCTGCAGGCGTGCAATCACGGCATTCCGCATCTAATCCTGGTATGGGTGAGCTCCAATGAGACATATTCCCAATGCGACATTCGTGCACGCACCCCATCGTTTCCGTTTTCTCACCTCTCGAGCCTCGCAGACATTGATTTGCCGAAAGAAATTTCATTGCGCAATTCTGGAGCCTCCCTTTTCATTTTTACCATTGTAAAAGAATTCTATTAATTATATATAAAATTACATATTTTCCCGGATGGAATACTAGTAAAAGATTATTATTAATACATGACTTTCTGCACAATAGTATGTCTGAGTGCTGTAGTCCCATTCGGTTATCATCTTCCGCAATAAACGTATCTCGAATAAAAATTCTTTGATTGGGTATTTGTGGGCGGGAAGCCTGGGCAGAGAACAAAGCTTTCTTTTTGAATGAAACCATTGCGCAAGCACTGCCTTTAATCATGTTGTTCCTGCGGGAACGCGCGCAGACAGAAAAAAGGCGCATAGCCTGCTGCATTGCACAAAAGGGGGTGCGACACAATGAGAATTTGCTTGTCAAAAACAAGGCGATAACTTGTTGAACCTTTCCGCTGTCCTTTCATTTGTTAAAGAAAGTAATTCTGCTGAAAGTGGCGGCGGACTTGTCTACAATATGAATTGTCCGCGTGAAAACTTTCGACATTTTAGATTTTCCGTACGGTTTTTATCTAGTGTTCTCTCGGGTACGTTTTCAAGTAAGATCTTAACTTGGCAAGTTAACAACAGATTTCAAATACGCGACTTTATGCATTTTGTTGCACACCTTGTACATGTGCAGGGTGATTCACCTTGTACAAGTGCGCACACGCAGGTGGCGTATTCTGCATATGCTTGAAGGGCCAATTACAAAATCCTCAGCCGTCCACTTCAAACTAATGCACCCGTGGAGAACAATGTCGGAGCTACTTGAATGTTTCTCGGTGCTATACGAGATATCCTCCAATCGTAGACATTAAGGGAAGACTTCATCCTCCGAACTTGGCCCTGGAGACTTCACATTTCCCATTCTGTATAGGACAGTCTAGAATAAGACTTTCTTTTGAAAAACACCAACATTTCCGCTGCGGTTCAGATCTCCCATTGATATTGAATGCACCGAGTGAATGTATTGTTGCATAAATATGATTAATAAATGGTGCATTAGCATCAGTTAGAGTATTCGGGCGCGAAATTCAATTACGCCTAATTGAACACTTAATAACATTTATATGATTAAAATATTAGCCACACTTTAAATAATAAAGTGAGCGAGTAAATCATCAGATATTTCATTCGTTCCTCTCCTGACAAGCAGTTTAGTGTGATTCATTATTTATTTTTCGTTACTAGCTTAGTTAAATTAATTTGTTTATACATCGCGTTAGCTAAAGCCACGTCCTCCAAGAAAAACACACCAGAGTTTCTAGTTTCCAGCGCACATTTCTTCTTGAACTCCCATGAAGATTACTTTGGAGATTGTCAATATCGTTAGGGTTGGCCGCTTTAACCTCATAAGCCTACTTATTCAATAACGCCTGTAATCTCGGTGCCAATCTCTCGGTTATGTAAGTCTCCCGTGAAAGACACTTTTAGGTTCATCGACCACCGACGTAATTACAATTGGCCCTCACCCTGGTTGGGAATTAAATTCTTAATGCCACTGACAAACGTGCGGGACTGCACAGTCGCCATTAGCCAATCATCATTTAGTTCTGCGACGCAATTATTGAATTGTCGAAAGTATGCGAACTTGTGTATGAGTTCTCAGTTTTTCGAGTACTCGTTTCGACTTGTATCACGATTATTTTGCCAGATACAATGAATTGACATGTGCAATGCAGATTTATGTAGTTTAAAGTATTTACGAATTCCTTATAAAATAGTTAAATGGCACCAGGTTTTCAATTATTTTATTTTATAATAAATGAGCAGTCGACGCAACATTTCAACAAGGATGAGGAGCAGTTTATGAAATGAAATGCCACATCCTATCCCGCAGATTATATCTAGTCTGTGTCTATACTAAAGCGCATTGAAAGAAGAGCTGACCCAAATAGCTATCTTCAATCATTTGACTAGATCGGACGGATCAAAACACGCGCATTGAAAAGGAAGGATCGGCCCATATACCCAGTTTCAATGAGCAGCGGAGAAATGAACCGAAGAGATTTACATTATGTTCCGCCTTGTTATGACAGATTATTGTGCGTCGCTGATGACTGAGGTAGTTTGATTATCAGCGCCGCTTAACGCATCCCCATTCAAATCGTCTATCCTGGCTACGTGCATGTAGGCTGCCTCCCTCACCCAATTCTGCCTGAACGACCAAGAGATATGCTTCCCCAACTGTAACCAGTATTTTCGTCTTTTTGCACAGAGTGATTCGCTTGTACCCGAATCGCCTAAACGAATCTGTTGCGCTTTCCCGTCTGCTTGTTTGTTAGGATTTGGCGCAAAAATTACTGAAGCCATGTCCACGGGGTTTGTCACTAATTATTGTATTGGTAGATTGCTCATATTTGTGCAAATAAAGCGAATTTAAAAACTAACTTAATAGAACTAGAATTTGTGTGCTTCGCAATAACAAAGGGTTCGACTTTTTTCTCGCAGTTGTATATTTAAATGTATAATGTAAAAATAGTATAAAAATCCGCAGTTAACATAAAAGAAGTAACTTTGCATTGGTAATATTTTTCGAACTATTTCTGTGCACGGTTTTGTTTTGAGCGGAATTATGCCAGCGGTCGAAAATCTCACATTTAATATTCCCGCCACACTTGCCAGGTCACGCAGAAGATCCGAAAGAGAATGATGAATACCGGGGCGAGTGAATGGATGGTTCGCATAATCGCATCGGTCTCGGGCGAACTCCACTTTTTCGAACTTTAACACGAGCTTAAAACTTAAACTAGCCAAAGCGTTATTAAAGTTTATGTGCCCGGAGTATCGGCTATGCATAAGCAATACCGAGTAACGATCTGCGCGAGGTCGTGCAAATTTGGATTTGCATATAATCCTATGAGTGTTGCGGAATACATCAATTTCGGATATTGGAGTTTCAGGGGAGCCTAGATTGTAATTTTTCTGGCTGCCAGCGGGCCGATACAAAGTGGCGATTCCCCCGGCAATTGGATATCGGCCGATCGGTTTCAGTGACATCAATCACGCCCAGTCTGACAATGATAACGTCTGCGAGGCCACGCGATGATAAACTTCAACTACTGTAAGATATAATCTGCAACTTCACATGCATCGTACAGTGAAAAAATCATATCATTGCTTTTATACAATTTGAGTGGTCGTCGCTCGATCAGTGTTAGTCACCAATTAGTGTGACAGGATTCGGCGCTTATTAATGAAATTTTTCCAATTTCATAAACTTCGGGTTATTCATTTTCACTTCTAACGCAAGAAAGTCGAAGTCCAACATATTGAAGTTGTTCTAGGGACCATTAATTCGTCATCTCAGTTTCTTTAAATTAAAACAAAAATCGTCTTCACTAATTAAAATAAGCTACCCCGCATCTGGCGGAAGAATGAAGCGCGTATTTTTCATTTGATAACATTACCCCACCCTTTTTCCATGCCTTCCGGCACAGTAACTACACCAAAGTGGAAACTTCATTCGTGCCGAGTTAGGACGCTCCAGCGAGGGAATTATTTTCCCAATGAATTTTTATGCTTCCAAAGGGATTAAGAACTCCGACTGCAATTATAATTGAGGCCTCATGGAAAAAGTGGCACGAAAGCGCGACGGGAAATTTATTCGTCCTGCGCGATAGTTTTGATCCGGCTTTTTAAAATAACCTTGGCGCGCTGGCCTGGACATTTTTTTTTCTTCTGCAAACGTATTTTCACAGCAGGAATAAACTAAAAAGGGAAGTCGCATGGTGAAATAATTTAATTAATAATTTATGAAAAATGGCTGCATATATATGTAAAAGATGTCTACAAATGATATGAAAACTCCGCTTACTTAATTGTTTACTTTCCTAGCTCAATTTGAAACATTTTCCAGCACAAGTTGACTCAATAGAGTCACGGCACGGAAACTTTAATTTAATTATCCGAACTTTAAGATAGTTAATTATCTCAAGTAGTACTGAACCCGGTGCTCCCAAATTCGGGTGACTCTGGCACAATGGTGATTGTATACACCCTCTACCGGGTATACGTGATCTTGGCCATTGGCCATTGGTAATATAGCAAATCGGGTGAAGCGGTGGCGGCGGCTGCGCGGGCAAATTCGGGAGAAACCGCTGTTGCATGCCGAGGCGCCGCAGCAATCTGATATAATCAGGGCACGTTGCTATCAGATGGTCAGAAGGAACCAGGCGTCTTAATCGGTTCTCTTTGCTCCGCAATAATACTCGATTTCCTTTCCTGCCCCCACCCCCCGTCCGAAAATGGGCTTACCCTCATTCGATCGTCGCCCGCCCGTTAAATCCCGTCCACTAATTGTATCTTTCCTAATTGTGAGCTTAGCGAATCGCAGCGCCGAGTGCCGTCGATAACCAATTTCCCACTCCAACTGTTCTTCCACTGGTATCTGTCAACTCGAATTTTGACGTATTAGGAGCAATCCGATTATACGTTTTCTAATTAAGGTAGTTGTTGCAACCCTGGATTCCATCTGTGGGTAGAATAGAAAACCTTGCTCGTCCAAGGAAGATAAATGTTAAGGTTTTTACAAATACTCCTATTTTTCATTGATAGAGTTTATTACAATAAATGAATTCCATAAAATGTTTCTTCTTTATGAAGGGGACTATTATTTCTTCAGAACTACACCTTGATTACACTATTTTTTCAATAGTTTTAATACAATCCTTTCGGTTTGTATTGATTCCTATACAGACGTGTAAGGTAGACTTGTGTAGTATTCCTGTGTAATCCTGTGTAATCCTGTATAATTAAAAATCCTAGATAATTTCTAATTATATCCTACGTGTATGCAGGAATGCACACCTAACATCCGTTATTCGAAGGTGCAGCCTTATCTCCCCGACGTATTCCAATGGCACGGATCCTCCGTTATCTCTCATTTGCAAGTATAGATGGCTACGCGCTAACAGCACGACGAGATAACGAAATTCGATTTCAGGACGGTTCGGACAACCTGCGGGCAAAGCCGACTGGCTGGCCAATCAGTTGTCCTTGGCGGGATTATTTTTGTGTTAAAAGTGTGAACCTCGGAGTATCATAGTTACTGTGCCGGTGTGCGTCGATTCCAATTACAGGGGCGGTAATTAAACCGGCTTATTTTGCTCCTTCGCACACACGGCTCTCGCGTATAACATCCATACATGTGTGTGCCTCGCAGGCAGGCGATAATGGACGCCGGTATCGATTTGTAGCGTGTATTTATTAGCAGTAATCTAAGTTGTTTCTGCACCGCGGTGTTAAACTGGCAAGCAGCCATTTAATTAACACTTACATAATTAATTGCGCGAATGCCGTTGTGGTTGGGCTACGATGGGCAATTATTGCGAAAGGTTGAACGGTAGGCCGTCTTTGGATGGTGTGTCCTTGCTGGAGGAACGAGGAAATCTTTCAAATGCTAGAAAACTAATTCCTTAATTTTTTAATTCAACAGAGAAAAAAGGCTAATATTTTTTATATTGGTCCTTTTTTAAAAAGAGGTTGGAAATAGAAAAAGGTAAATAGTTTAGCGGTCGCAAATTCTATTGAAAATCTATAAAACTAAGCCGCAAAAGTGTTGAACTTTTCGCATTTTGCGATGGTTCGTAAGTTCATATGTCAAGTGTTATGATTATCGCGGCAGCTCCTCACATAGCACCAGTGATCGCTAAAATAGGATTTGTCGTCACTGATTGCGTCATTCGACTGAGTAAATTTTAGGCGACAATGGAAACCCACGAAATGAGAAAGCACACGATAATTCTTAAGGAAAGGTCGCACCCGCCAACGCCGATGAATAATTCAACTTGCCTTCTATTTCAATTTGCGAACCTGCGAGCATTCGGAAATAAGACCTCCAAATGGAGCATTGGAGTATGCATTGAATGAACAGTGGACAATTTTCCTTACCCAATCGTTGAGTGATTCAAAGTTAGAAATGTTAATAAAATCCCTCTCCGGCGACCAGTTGTGCAAGTAAGTCGACACTGGGAAAGTTTCCCCCGTGAAAGTAGCACCTGCGAGTCGCACGGATTTCTTCTAAGTCAGTGTAAGTCCTATCTGCATTCCAAGAATGCAAGTGTGTCCGGAAATTGTCCGAGGAAATGGGAGAGTGTGTGCTCCGATTCATTGTATCTGGATCAACCAACGAACGAATGTCTTAATCCCGAGAATGTCGGGATAGAGGTCGTTCAGCAGGCAGTGCGATCCAGCTTTAAAAGTGGGATAGAGGCCGCTTATGAAAGCCGTATCCACTTCACGAGCGTGTCGGAAGTGGAGAACGAGCAGTTCTAGGAAGGCTTTAACAAGAGGAGTCGGCGAGAGCTGTCGCGTCATCGAACAATAGCTTCTTCAACGGGATCGCCGATCGTACCCGTCCGACTTGCGCCGATTTTTCAAAATTAGTCCGCGCGCACCTCGAATCAATCCTTATCACCCAACAACCTTTCCCCAACGTAGTTTCAAAACTAATTCCACCAACTTTCCTTCGAATCTCTTTTATTAACACATTTTAACTGCTTTATATGTTAATTTCATGAAAATTTCTTAGAGGAATTAAAACTCTGCCTAAACTCCCAAAGCTTATGACAAATAATTTAAATAAGTATATTCTGGCTTTTTGTAATAAACGGTTTATGCGCAAATTAAAATCACAAATTCTCCAGTTGCCCTGTTTTCCAAGGCAGCGACATATTATTCCAGAATCGCTAGGCGCACACAGACGCGCTGACCAATTTCCCATGTTGAGCTACATTGTAGCTTCGTTGAGTAATCTCTCAATGTAGGAAGGTGCATCGGTGCATGGCACTTGACATGGTTGCGGTGCACCGTAGATAGTTTCTAAAGCCCCGCAACGTTATAGTTCCAACTAATAATAGATGGCACGCACGTGTTGATCGATGGTTAATCAACTAATGGCTTAAGATCGATCACCGCAGGTAGGAGACGTCATTCCCTTTATGCCTGGTGACATCGCAGCTTCACCAATTTCAAATTAATTAGATTCCCCTTACCGGCCAGTAGACCCCTGGAAACCGCACTTCTAACTACATAAATAATTCTCCCGCATTGTTCATAACTAAATTATAGACACTGTATTTAGGAACTTGTTTAAATGTTCGGCAGTAAAATTCACACAAGGATAGGTGAAACAACTCGCGCAATGTTGGAACTAGACCATCCACTTGGTAGAAAGTTTTCGAAAGATTAAAAAAAAGGGTTTTAAAAATAGATTCAAAGTCGTGAAAACGTCACAAAAAATGGAGGTCAATTTTTTTGAGTCGATCCTCTGGCACACGAAGCAGGTCGGGGCGAGCGGAGCTCTGTAACTTTCTTCCTGCGCCTCCCAAGAGACAGCCGGGAACAGTGGAAGTTCCCTTTGTACAACGCAAATTTCTCCGTGGGAACTTCTAACCCAAATCTAATCCTTTTTTCCCTCTCGGGCGCAGTGTAAAGTAAACGCTCGTCAAGCCGCAGTGGAATAAGACATTTCGGATCCGGCGTCCCCGGCAGAACGAACCGAAAGGGTATTTCAACTGTTCAAGTTTACAGCCCTGTAACTTGTCCGCTAAGACAGCCGGGCCTTCGTTTCCTAGTGACATTTTATAACGTGGCGTTCGCTTTGACGTTGTCAGCCTTTTTCTCATTCCAATATCCGAAAGGTTCCGCCGTATTACGGGGCGTTTGAGTCCGTTGGATTATCAAATGGAAAAGCTGTCACTCTCTGCGAACGGGTATTACCAGAAAGGAGTTCGGTTCTTTCCATGTGCGAAATACGTGTATGGTGATTCATTTGGCTTTGAACCAGGCATGTAGCTAGAGGAAAACCTTTGCTTTCCAATATTCGACTCGCGCAAAAACCATTCACTCTTTCAAGTATTTATTAAAAGGACTTATCGCAAAAGCAATGTATAAATATGAAATCAACTCGCAGGAAATTTTCGGACTAACAGTCATATTTGACAGGAGTGAAATTAAGCGATATTTGCTTTTTTAATAATGGGGGTTGTCGATGCGAACTTTAAACTTTCTCAAACCCAAAGCTGTTGGGTGCTCCATCAGTGTGATTGCAAACCAACCCTTACCCTTTTATCAAGCTACCTTTATTAAAATACTGTTCCCTTTTTGTTCCAGTGCAACGCGGCCGTAGGCGTAAAGGCATTTTTCGACATGATGCACAGCGGTCCACATAAAGTAATGCTGTTCGGCGCAGCGTGTACGCAAGTGACCGACCCCATCGCGAAAGCATCCAAGCACTGGCGTCTGACGCAGGTGAGTAACTCAAGTGGACCACTCGCCACTCGTATACTCCAAGAAGCAATCCCGTAAATACTAATGCCCTGACCGTACAGTCCAGTCGATTGACATTTACTGGGAGGACCAGTGCCGATGCCATTCCGAGTAAGTAAAGAAGTTAAACTGGCTCGCCGAGATTTCCCACTTGCCGGACATATTTCTCACAAGCGACTTCCTTTTTACGATTCGTTGGCGCTCCCCAAGTTTCGCGAAACTTTTGTCCCCCTCGTTTTGCCGCGAAATCTTTTTATAAAGTTACTAAGTGAACGTGCCGCCTCGCAATCGCTTAAACTTTCCATCCCCCACTTAAATGTTGGATCGCAATGCGACTCGTCTAGATTCTTTGGAAGATTCGTTGAGGAGAAGTGTGGATTCCAATTGTTTATGAAAAGATAGTCCAAATGATGTTGACTCGCAGAAGTTCGGCAAGTATAGTGGCAGCCAGTATTGCGCCAGTATAACACGTCAGGCAACGAGGCAGCGATTGTACTTTCGTCGAGTGCGCCAAACTGCTTGGGGCACAGACTTTGTCCTCAAAGAGGTTGTTGCGATCCACTTATTTATCCAATGTATCTCAAGCATAATGTCGCTTTAATTGAGAGATGGGTGAAATCGACGGACTTGTTATTCCCTTATTAATTGGTAATCCATTATCATCCCTTGCTCTCGTTTTTATTCGCCGTAATTGCACTCTTTTAACCTTTGTCTCGTATTGATTATTTGCTCTCTACGTCGGCCGCCCTTTTTCTGGGAATACGGCCGCTGTGGAGAACTGGAAACTCAGTGGAGTGCTAGTAACACTAATGATCCCACTCCTGTAAAACAGATTTAGTCCAATGGATTGGAACGCGTGCTTTGTTTATGGCTCACCGACCATTTCGTTTGGCCCGATATTTTTCTGCAGGGAAGCAAATGAGAGGAACATTTGGTTGTACAAATTTCTAGTTTAAATGCGAAATCTAGTAATGAAAAATGATGCGTAGAAATCTGCAGTCTAATTCATCTATTGATTGTTGTATCTGAAAATGTGAATCAGTTGGATTGGCAAATGTTTCGCGACAAAAATGTGTATTTGGTACTTGGAGAATTACGATAAACGGGCCAAATATTACTTTAGCATCCGAAATTAGTAATAAGGTAGAGCGCAAACAAAATTCCGATCCTCGAGGGTCGGCGATCGGACGTAAATCTATTTAATCTATTCATCTAGATAATGAGACGGAATGGCGAGCGCAAATCTCGAGTGGCACATTGGAAGAAAGGGCGAGGGATGGTATAAATTGAGGAAACCCGCAGACTCCCGGAAGCGCTGGAAGCGGAGCGAGCCGCTCTCGCTTCTTCCCTTAGGGCACATTTATCGGGCGAGAAGCCGCAAAAACCATCGGGACGCCGGCTACATTTTGCATCTCAACGAGCATAGAGAACACATATTTACATTCGGGGCGAGAATCCTCCAGAGACGAAGAGTAGCCCGAGTGGGTATCACAGCGGCAGGGAAATCAATAATCCCTGATTTCAAAGGATATTCCAACTTTTTGATTAGTTTGAGACAGCTGTAGAGTCAGATTTTTCAAAATCGAACATAAATGATTATCTCAGCGAAACTAAGCTCCACGATGAAAATTTTTAGCTGGGTCAGTCTTCTAGTTCAATCACCTCGAAGCATTCCGAAGGTTCCGGCTTCCTCGCTACCGCATTTCAATGCTCTCCATACCTTGGCGAAGGCATTCACGCCCTTCTTTAATCAAAACTTTTTCGAGAAAGTAATCAGAATTCTGCTGGGCAAAGTTACGATGCCTGAGAAATTCTACTTTGCCGCGCAGCCCTTTAAGGCTCGGCTCCACTAAAGCATGATGAGTAGGTTTCAACACACATACTATAAAAGCTGTAATTAATCGCGGAGTATGTTAATTGAAAAGCCGAGTATTACAAGTAGAATTGGCCGGGCTATCAGACAGTAGTAAAACGTTCCTCGGTCTTCCACCAACGAGAACAGAGCTTTACGCTACTTTCCAAGGGATTTTGCGGGACGGCAAAACCACATGTGTGTCACAGTTGATGATAAGCCCCATTATTTCGCCAGGAATGTAACCAGTGATTAGCCACGGAATTGGCAGGCGAAAATCGGGCTATGTTTGCCGAATGTCTGGGCTCCAGGAGCGTCGTGTAATAAAGTTGGCAGCCAAATAAAGAGCCATCTAGGTCGGTTACTGATCACCTGTGCTGTTACCAAATACTCTCGCCCCGCGTCGTGTGAACAATTGTCGGCCAATAGGGCCAAGCGACAATCACTCGGCTCGGAATAGGCCACGTAAGAATCACTCAGTTACACTTGAGTAATAAGAAGTGCCGGAAATATTTACATTCTTATTTATCGAACTGTGTGTCTTCGCAGATATATAAGTAACTGTGTTTCACAGTACCTACATTGTTACTTCGTAGAAATGGCAATATTCTTGTTTTTTTCAACTTTCCTAATGCCGAAATCTATGTCAACCGTTGTTTTGTACCCAAAAGTAGTATATTACACCAATTTTATCGGAATTGATTGGACCGTTTTTAAGATAAAGTTTACAAAGTTCGTCGTACGAAACGTTGTCCTCTACTCCTTGGAATGTGTATTGCACCGTTCAGATTGATCGATCACCCTGCGCGCCTGATAGTTCAGTTCCAAGTGCTCAATTTGTCCATGCCAAAGAACGCTTGTCGATGTTATATGAGGCGATTATGATAAGCAGAGGCTATTTGAGAGATCGTAATAATAAGCCACCGAGCGGAATGAGTTCTGAATGCGCTTAATAGGTAAGCGATCGTTTATGAAAGAATCGTTCTGAGGCAGACCAGGTAACGCAGCGCCCTGGGCAGCCGCTCGAGGGCCCTAGGCGAAAAGGAGTGCTAATTAAACGTTTCAAAGCCTAACGAGCCGCGCCACCATCAATTCCCTGCTTTGTTCGCCTTCTTCATCGTAGCGTAAAAGCTTGCACACCCTGGCCTGCGCAAATATTCAACTCCCCGGAAACGAAATCACTTACGCTGGCATTTAGTACGTGCGCGCGCGCGCGCGGGGATGGCACGAAAATCGTTAACGCTTTTTGACCCTCGCCGTTAACACGTTATTGTCAGTGTGTTGACGATTTTGTGCGTTTTCCCTACACCAGAGAGGGCAATTCACTTGGAATCGCTAGTGTCAAAAGTAATTGATAAAGTAATTATAAATTACGTAGTAATGTTATTCATGCACAAATGTTTGCTCGTTGTTCCCTGCGTTTTTTCGAGTTTTAATAAGTTCACATTGTGCGAATCATGTAATAATTTCACGGATATTTAGCAACAAGGAGCAATGCAAAGTTTTTTGTACTGAAGATACGGTTCGGCACAAGTTTGTAATGTAATAAATCCTGTTATCTGTTGCAGCTCAGTTATGCGGACACGCATCCCATGTTCACCAGCAGCAGTTTCCCCAATTTCTTCAGAGTCGTGCCATCAGAAAACGCGTTCAATGCCCCGCGCGTCGCACTTTTAGTGCATTTCAATTGGACCAGGGTCGGTACGGTATATCAAAATGAACCGAGATACGCACTGGTGAGTATCCCTGCATTCCACCTAAAATTATGTAGAATCTAAATCCGCTATTGAGCGTGGACGATGAATGCTGATGTTCCTAGAAATGATACGATTTTTCTTTTCAAGATTTTATTGCAACTGGTTTTTCCTTCGAATATAGTAAACGTAACAACCTCTACATTCTGCAGCCAAAGTTTTAAATCAGGAAAAACTTAGTAAAAATGTCTGGAAACTAGAAATAATAATAGAATATTGTTAAATGTCGATTAAAGTGTCTCCCAGGTTCTAATTAAACATTAAAGTATATTGTTCCCCACTGTTTAAGAATGTTCAACTTGAAGTAATTAATTACACGGCGCAAAGTTCTGGATAGTTAGAATTAGAAGGATAATTAATTATGTTCCTGGATTCTCTGCTTTCAGGCACACAATCGCTTGGTCGCAGATCTTGATGACAATAAGATGGAAGTGGTGGAGACGCAGAGCTTCGCCACGGAGGTAACATCAGCCCTGGAGAAACTGAAGGAGAAGGATGTTAGGATTATCTTAGGAAATTTTAATGAGGCTTGGGCGAGACGAATATTTTGCGAAGCCTACAGGTACATCCCCACCTGCCAACATAATCCTCTAAGTGACACTTTCGTTTAACGTTCCGCAAAAAGTCAAAGCTTCCAAAGCCGAAGTGTAAGAGGTATAGAAGCTGCTCCACTTTCTCCATCGATCTTTTTTCCCACGTTCGAAATCGCTCAGTTTGCCAGGCGAAGCAGCTAAGTCGGTAAAGTTGCCAACTAGCAAAGTTACACTGTTTGGCTTTATAATAAAATTATAATTTCATCCGATCTCCGATAAATCTCGGGTAAGCCTGTCTATTCTTAGACAACTCGTAATTTTGCTGAACTTTATAATTAATGAAGAAAGTTTGACCAAACTTTATATCTTTTTTTAGTCTTGCTGGCCTTGGACTTTGTTCTTCGATTCATTACTTGCGGAATTTCGTTTATTCTTTCGTAACGAATAAAATGTAAATTTCCAACTACTTTCAATAGTTGGAAGAACTTAGTTAGAAATCGGGAGAACTTGCGAGTCGGGGCGAATTAATCAAACTGGCCGGATACTTTTGTTTCTTGGTATTTAAGGCACGATACAATTTTAGTTTTACTTAGCTTATTAACAAATCATAAGAATTCGTATCCCCCGAAATAGAACGGGTAGACGTCTCGAGAAATGTAATGTAATTCCCTTCATGCTTACAACCTTGTAATAATGATAAAAATCCTGTTTACACGTCATCGTGCACAATCTATGGGGGAAATGATATATGTGCCGTAATGCGTCGGTTGCTTCAGGTTCGGGATGTTCGGAAGAAAGTATCAGTGGGTGATAATGGGGACGTACTCCGAGGAGTGGTGGCTTCAGCCGGGCGGTGGTTGCGCACCTGCCGAACTCACCGAAGCGTTGCACGGTGCCATTCTCACGGATCTACTCCCCCTGACAACGGACAATCGTCTAGCCGTATCTGGAATTGTAAGTTACATCAATATATTCCCTCTGTAACTAAATATTGATTCTCAATAAAGGGAAGGTCAACGTTAAGACCGAACTCAACAAGATATTCTAGAATACATTTTATACGGCAGTCAGTGAGCCGGGTACGGCCTTCCACACACGACTGTCGTAGACAGAAGGTTAAACGATAATTCATTGGGCGTACACCGAGCTTTAAATCAAAGCTTGGGTTGCATTCGGGAGCCACGGAGATTCTCATATTTCCCGAGCCCCCGATATCGTTTCCTCACACATCCCCAACTAGAGTCTGAGTTGCCCGGATGAGACGTAACGCCTTTCCTGCCCGGTTCTTCGCGCTCTCCTCTTTCCGGCTTCAGCTAACAGCGTCTCGAGGCAGTGATATCCTATCTAAACTCTATTTCACGTCGCCCTAATAGGTGTTCCTTGAAGCTCCCTTCCCTCATACACCTTATAACCTCCGTTTCTGTCCTTTAGCCGGCAGCTACTTCCTTCCGCCACTCCTGCACTCGCTCACTGTGTCTGCCCGATTAACTTTCGACTTTCTCCTCCCAGGATCCTTCCCTTCTCTAACTTTCTGCCGCTTGTAACGGGTGTAGAGAATTCGAAAGATCAAATGATATCGTCGAATTTCCACTGCCCTGAATTATCTGATAAGTTTAATTATACACCAATGGGTTTGAAATATTATTTATTCGACAAGTTAGCAAAGTTAATATATCCTGAAATAAAGTGCAATAAAGTAATACAGACAGAGCAATCGCACAGAAAAGGAATAATCTTTCAACATTATTCCCCTCTGTGAGTTTTTTTCCTGGCAGGAGTTTCGATCGGCGATGTTAGGTGCATGAAGTCCTGCTTTTCATCCGTCGGAGGCCTTACAGCTTCCCGGAATGTTCCGGTGACAAAGGGAACCAGTCCACCACTTCTTTTGCGTTCATATTGCTTTGCCGTGGATGATATTGCCCAAGGTGTATACCACTGACATATATTGTTATTAACGCCGATGCATCCTGTTCGAGAATTCAACTCTGTTTTTCTATTTCCCCATCCCCCTCTCGCTTGTTTGCTTCATTGTTCCCATTGATTAATCCTCTTATGACTTCAGCAATTACCACCCACCCTTTTGCCGGTCCCCACCCCATTCTACTCTGTTTACCCGGTGATCCGCCCTGCGCACACACGGCAGCACTCACCCTGGGAAGCCTCCCTTCGACTTTTCCATTTCCTGCCAGACAACTCCCCGCGCTATAATCTTCCGATTACCTTCTAGAAATTGGGCGAGGGAAACTCGCGCGGACCAGGGCCCCTTGCTATTAAATTACTCGCCAGTTAATAAATAAGAAGGCCACGAAATGAGAATGAAAGTGGCACTGTAAGCCCAATCTCTTAAATGGAGGACAATGGATATTACTTTCAATTATTTCGACAATCATTATGAATTAATGAATGTACTTTTTCTTATCAGCGATGAGCATCGGGAAATTGTGTATTCTTCATTTGGTGGATCCGTGAAAGACGTGGACTGATACATCGGCCGGAAAGCTCTGCGTCTACGAAAGCTTCTCTCTTTCTGATATCAGCTTTTTACCATCCTTCCTATTATCGGCCTGGCACTTGTCCAAAGCCTGTTTTCATTCCTCTTATCAATACGGCTTACTGTTTACCCTCGTTTTCTTCCAAGCTGTTCTTGCTACGGCGCTTGTTTGCCTTTGTGTTGTCGTATTCGTCTCAATTCTCCCGGCGAGAGCGGTGCGGGGGTGACAGGAATTCGTCGGCTATATCGAGTTTCTTGTTTTGTCTCGTCTCATTAGCCCGCGCTTCCCTCAAAACGCGCCCGCTCGTTTCGACCATTTTATCGTGTAATAGGAGACCCCGACGAACATTGCGTTGGATAAAATCAACGACCGTCGGGAAACGGATGAGTAACGATGAATAATTTTTTTATGCCAGCCGTTTACTACCGAACGGTAAATCCCTGGTGAACGGGAGCGATTTTTTCGGGCATAAATCGTTCTGTTTTTCCCCTGTTCCGTTTAATCGTTTTGTGTACAATTCCTTGTTAAGCCGCGCGATCTTTTTCAGACGCCGGAGCAGTATCGAGTGGAGTACGACTCGAGGCGTGGCAACGAGTACTCGAGGTTCCACGGATACACTTACGACGGCATCTGGGCAGTCGCCCTGGCGATACACCACGTGGCACGCAGGATAAAACACTTTCGGCGCAATCAAACGATATCCGACTTTCGATATCGAGACGCACTATGGGAGAAGCTCTTCCTCGACGCTCTGCGAAACACGAGCTTCGAAGGAGTTACTGTGAGTCTTTGCCCAAGTAATATCACCGAGAAACTATGAAACACCTTGCGTCTTGCGAACACGGGTGTCTTATGAGAATTCCCGGGGAAAGTGTGCAATAGTACCGAATCTGATGAGCAATCGATTTTAAAACTGATTTTCATTACCCGGTACAGCCGCGTACTGGCTCAGGGAGTTTTAGTGGGACGCGGGTTCGATCCCAACACTTGTCATCGATGATTTTTCGGTACCTTTCGCACTGCGGGGCGGGTGGTTCGGAGTCCACCTTAAAAATAGTAGGTCCTCCGGTATGAGCATAAATCTGGTGTCCCCCTTGCCTTATGGACGCTTATACCGGATTGGTATGTGAATACAGGAGGTATTCCATACCGGTCGCAAACCCTTGAGGGGAGTCGACGTTAATCAAACAACAAACAAAATAACAAACATTACCCGATACATTATAGTCCGAGAGCCGGCCGCGTTAAAGCCTCCGTCATAAAACATGATCACAATTCCAGGCAAATATGAAAGTTTATATGCTAAGAAATCAAAAATTTAATTAATTTAATTATAGTACGTAGCTGATGTTTTATAACGGGACTGGCATATTTCGCTACGTGATAACATGATAAACTAGATAAGTCAAACAGAGTCATCTGCAATTCACAAACGATTAATCTACTACTTGCCGAGTAGCGCTAATGCCTGACTATATGCCTTGACTACTACTACTAGTTGGCGTGTACGTCGCATTGATTTCATGCCAATGTAAAATTTAAAATAAAACTCAAGCCATCCAGAGCATATTATTTGAAGCACAATGGAACATTCGAGGTTACCAGGAGATCATGCACACGGTCCGTTTACGCACCTGCATTAATTGGTCCATCTGGAAATCAACGTAATTGGGGGCGCTGTATGCGATCATTAACGTTATGGTTCAAAGTTTCTAGCGGGGAGGGGATGCACACCATCACATTAGTCGAGCACTGTCCTATTGATGGGCCGCAAGTTCTGAATAGCCCTGAGCCGTTCAATAACAAACAGATAAGCACTTAATCACTTGTGGCGTTCCTGTTAGCGCTCAAGTTTCTAGTTCATGAATCTGTAACTTTCTGAATATTAGTTGGTAATTATCATCGAAAAGGAGATTATCCATTTTTCTCTTTAGCAATTTGATTAATATGAGTAGAATAATAGTTGAAAGGAAATAAAAGAACTAGCGATTGGAAACAGGTAAATAATTGATCCCATTGCAAATAACAATAACGCGCGATGAGATGACATTATTTGTCACGTTAAATCTGCGAGTGGAATTCGCGGGACAGAGGTCGTTATACATATTATACAGCAGTGGTTTATTTGATTCCGTAGCTGTCATTGCATATTATCTGGTCTTGACTTGGTCATAACCATCGGTGATGATTACATGCTTTCCTTGTGATAACTATAGTGTATGGGAAACGATGATAACTATAAAATTATCATCACTAGGTGGAAACCAGGCATACGACAGCTAAACCAATTCGCATATGTGTTGGATCTATGTTCTAACCATCCTATTTTGGTAAAGCATAATTTTGCCTAATTATTTCGCATTGGAATATCTATTTTTTCCCCTTCTTGACACGTTTCTTAGTCCGAAATGCGAAGAGTTACTACAATTATGGTGGCACTAAAATTATATAGGTCATTCTCATCTTCCTTCTTCCTTATTACGAGTGCTTCAATGCTACATTAAATTACAGGGCTTCTGCATAGCTTCAAAAGTCGCCCTGGAAGTTCCAGATGGAACTGCGAGTGCAAGTTCGCCACGGTCGTACATAAGAATAAACATGCTTTAAAAATGCATGACAATGAAGGGGATCCTACTTCCAACTGGATAATTCCACCTCAAGGAATTTCAAAGTAAACTTTGGTCATTAAGGTGCCAGATTATTCGAGGCGGTGGCCAGAAGCGTAATTTTGATCTTACATCTGCTTCAAGTAAAATTTGCCCACATTTTTCCATCGCGCAGCACCTCCTCCGTTCCAACTAGCGGCGGCGTCTGATTTTATCGACTTTGTAATTATCTAATTAACATCCCAGTGGCTGATAGCGTTGCGAATTATTGGACGAACTTGCCCACCTTCTCGTCGAAGGGAAGAATGCGCCTATGTCAATAATTATCTTCGCCGGGAACTTTAATCCTTCCCCGCTCGCCTTAATTACGCTCGCAGAAGGAGAACCGGTTCTATCGATTCCTATCGATTCCTTTCAATTGCATTAGCCCCTCCTGCGCCAACATTTCCAACTGTAATGCCAGTCGTAATCCGATTCAAATTAAGCCCTAATACTCATCTGACATCTCTGAAATGATAGTGCGCTGGTACAGCTGCCAGGGCAAGTCATACCAGGCCAATTGTTTCCAATCACTATTTACCGTCGGCAATTCCAAATGTCTACTGCACTGGTGATATTTTAAGGGAACTCGCCGAGCTCCGTGTATTTACCTTCCACTCGTTAGGTTCCCTCGCAAAGAGAGCCGGGGTTTGCATGAATGCGTTCACCAGGGTCACATATACTTGAGAATTTCGTATCTAAAATTACAGACCGAATGCTTTGACGAACATCTTCATCTTGGCATGCATTTTTAATGAATAGTGCTAGTACCTTGCAATGGATTTAGGGGCGCAACAAATCGCCTGCGTCTCTAATTGCGCGCAGTTCTTTGTCTGGAACGATAACGATGGTCTGTGCATTGCTTTACTAATAGAGGAACGTAAAAATGATGGCGATACGGAATTCGATAATTTTGTGTCATATTGCATAACATGCTAGGCTTTTATATAGTTTAAAGCGATTATATTTACGTGCTTATTCTTTATTTTTCAGGGACCCGTGCGGTTCTACGATAACGAGCGAAAGGCGTATATACTCCTGAAACAATTTCAAAGTAAGTTCTGCACGGCTGAGATTGAACTGCCTTGAGTATAATAATATTAGATTTAGCTGTACTGAGCATTTTGTCAAGTAAAGGGGGGTAGTTTCATTTAGGGATTATGTTTCCAGGTGGGAGCGAAGTGAAGGTAGGCGAATTCGATGGAGTGACGGGCGTGTTAGACTTGACTAGGGGCGATCCATTAGTGTGGGGAGGTAGATCGCCACCGAAAGACAGGACACTCCATATCATCGAGCATTCAACTGTAAATATAACAATATATTCGATATTAGCGTCCGCTGCCAGCGTCGGCATCGTCATGGCAGTGATCTTTCTCGCCATCAACATTAGATATAGGAATCAAAGGTGATTACAGATTAAACATGATTTTATATAGTTGTTTGTATTTATATAATTCACGCAAAACTCGGTTTTCTCATTTACAAACATCATACCAACAAGCATAATATTTTGTATTATTTATAATTTGAATTCTCTAAAAGGGAGCTTTTCGATGTCCAATGTCGCGTTTGTTCTTGCATCTTGCGTAATTAATTTTCCTGTTGACCATGACTGTTTGTCAACTGCCCATCTTGAATATTTCCAGATACATAAAAATGTCATCGCCGCATTTAAACAACCTCATTATCGTCGGATGCATACTGACCTACAGCAGTGTAATTTTCCTTGGATTAGATTCCCAGCTGTCAAGCGTAACGGCGTTTCCGTATATTTGTACTGCAAGAGCCTGGCTGCTAATGGCTGGTTTTTCTTTAGCCTTCGGCTCCATGTTCTCAAAAACCTGGCGAGTACATTCCATCTTCACCGATGTAAAGCTCAACAAAAAGGTGCGTGCTGCACTTTGCGCAAAGTAGTAAATGTGAGCCATTTCTCATGGCGCGCAAGAATGGTTATTTAAAATATTTCAGGAGTGTATTTCACTTTGCAGGTAATAAAAGACTATCAGCTGTTCATGGTTGTGGGGGTGTTGCTATTCATCGACTTAGCAATTATGACGACGTGGCAAGTCGCCGATCCTTTTTATAGAGAAACTAAACAAATGGAACCTTACGTAAGTGAAAACTCGTATTATTCAAGTTTTTACTCTAATACAACTTTTTATTTATATAAAACAATTTCATTATGAAAAAGTATTTCCATACACGGGACGATGAAATCATTACGATTATTCTTCACAATCATTTCAAATTATTGGATAAGGATAATCAGGGGTGATTCTCCCGACTGTTGCAGCCCCATCCTTCAAGCGACGACATGATTATGATACCAGAAAATGAATACTGTCAAAGTAATCGAATGACTGTTTACTTAGGATGTATATATGCGTATAAAGGTTTGTTAATGGTAAGTCGCCCAAACTGAAAGTACGGCACGTATTATATGTGTTCGTTTTTAATCATTTGTAGCAGAGCTACCCTCAATCAACAAAGCTTGCGGAATAACGAAAAGCTTGATCTCACACTTGCAGATATTTGGTGCTTTCTTGGCCTGGGAAACAAGGCACGTCAGTATACCAGCGTTAAACGATAGCAAGTATGTGGGAATGAGTGTGTACAACGTGGTGATAATGTGCGTCACTGGTGCGGCAATCAGCTTCGTCCTTGCTGACAAACAGGACGCCATGTTTATTATGCTGGCCGTGTTCATAATATTCTGCAGTACGGCAACACTGTGCCTAGTATTTGTTCCAAAAGTAAGAACGGCGTTTCTTCTTACGAGCGCTAAACCCTGACAATAACAATCATATCTTTTGTTACAGTTAATAGAATTACGAAGAAATCCCGGAGGCTCAATAGACAAGCGAATTAGAGCCACGTTACGGCCTGTCTCGAAAACCCGACGAGATTCCAGCGTAAGTGAGTTAGAGGAAAGATTAAAGGAGGCCACTTTGGCAAACCAGAAATTCCGTAAACAACTTATGGAAAAAGATTCTGAACTTCAAGTAAGTACCAATCGCAACGCAAAGTGATTAATATCTGTCGGCAGAATGATATAATAAAATACCTTTATTTGTCTCTAGATGTTCCTAACAAGACTGGAGGATATAGTCGCCGGTAACACACAAGAAGCAGTAGATAGGTTGACTGTTCCGAAACAGGAAAGCACGATAAAGAGAGAGGGTCAATATAGATCTTATCATATTTCTAGTCTTATACATTTTATACATTTAAACTTGAGCTCCACTATTCTACAGGTGTGTCAATTACAACTGAAACAACAGATATTTCAGTGTCCATGTGCAGTCTAAATTCAACGGAAGCTGATTACGTTAATATCACCAATATGGAGCAGCAAGTCGCAAGGTGTGTCTGGCAAATTTTCAGCATCATTTTTTACAATGCATATCGTATAATATTGAGCATACACTTATGCCCAACTTGCAGTAAAAGGACATCATTCTCGAGAATTCCGGCCATCGTCAACGACAGTGAACGCGTTCCTTTAGTGCCACCAAAAGACATAAGTGTAATATCTGATAATACTTCATCCAAGTTTATGGCGGATGAGAGTACCCGTAGAAGGCGACGGTCGAGCGCGTCCGGACGAGAAAGTGAGCCTTTAATCGAGCGAAGCCCCGATCAGCGACTGGAGGGAAAAATGAATGTCGACTTTGTGCCCGAAATTGTCGAGGAGACACAAATCGTAATGGAGGAGACGGAAATCCCTAGACACGGAAGACACGCAAAGAGTAAAGACGACCGGCGATCACGACTGCCAACACCGCCACCAACGAAGAATGTTTCTTTCGGCGAACTACCCGAGCAAGATTACCTTGACCATGCTATTCTCCCGCCACCTCTACAATTCGTTCCAAAAGATCGACACATAGGTAAAGTGTAAAGATTTAAATATTACTACTGTAAACATTAACACCAGTTCCTCAATGGTGCGTTACAACCAAATTATCTTCTAGGTGGAAGATAATTTGGGGCCCTTATGTTATATTATCAAAATTTAATCACTTTCTTAGAGCTTCGATTCCATGATCCTTTGGTCTTGGAATTTCGATTCTAGGACCCTGATGGGGTCTTGGGACTTCAATTCTAAGACCTTTGGGTGCCACTGCAGTTTTTAAGATGCATTATTTACATGTCCAGTGACCTGCTCTACAGCGCATCAATCTCTCAAACGAAGATCGTCCGTGAAAACAAACAGCGTGGCCCACTCTCATCATGAACTGTTTCAAAATCGACGGACGAGCGTACCAACTAATGCAATTAGCTATATATCAACGGAAAACATGTCCAAACCAGACTTGCAGGACGTATCACTGGGTTCCTTTGATAAATCATACGTAATTGGAGAATGCGGTCACAGACGAGCACTATTGGGCGGCACGGGCTACCGTTGTGAGAAGCACGGCGGCAGAGGACATTCGCACGCAATCTTCAACGGGTCGGTTGAAACCCCACCCGCTCCTAGGAAACAACGAAAGCACTTCGATTCGCACAACGTCAGCTCGCCAAGCGTACCAGCGGTAGTCAGCGCAAGTTATTCCGATACCGGTAAGATTCTGTCAGTTGTTATTCAAATATAATTGTTGATTAGTTATCAATTATATTCACACTGTTTCTTTTCATAGAAAAGCACGAGGAGTCAACATCGATGATCATTCAGCGGTCAGTGTCAGAGCGTTCACGGGAGAAGTGTCCGCGCTTGCGGAACGAAGAGGGTCACACAGTCGTCGAGTGCCCGCACCGAGTGGCGAAGCGTTTGCGGGAATGCAGACACACCGAGTCGAAGTTACGTCAGCAAGCGCGCCTCGAATACGTCCAGAGTACGCCGAACGTCGCGACAATTCACAACAGCAAGTTCGCCAGTGCAAATCCCCGAGGCGGTGGCAGCGTCGGCAACGGTTCCAACGGCGGCGTGGGTGGTGGCCCGAGTGGAACCAGCTCCGACGCTGTCGGCGGCTCCACCTCGAAAATGTACAGCGCCGTGTCGGATGGCGAGTTGTTAGACCTGGCGATCTTGCCCATCTTCCAAAAGCTCCTCACCGAGAGGCGCAAGGGATCGTCGACGACCGGCTACGGCGCCAGTATAGCGAGCTGTCCGAACATAGCGATCAAATGCGACATCGTCGAGTATCTTTAACGATCTTCCACTAATAATATTTACCCGAAGTGACTTTAAATAGAGCGTGCACCGAGTGCATGGTGCGTTTGTGTCGTCAGAGTGAAGTTAAAGCAGCCAGCGTTCCATCTGGAGGGGAGGAAGGAGGAGAACCCCGTCGAGCTTCTCGTGCGAGCTCAGTTGTTAGTCCCGGAATAATCTATTTTAGTTTAAGCGAAGTACTTGAGTTAATTAATCGGGTCGATCGAGAATGGGAGGGGCGATGATAGGTCTCAGTGATCACTGTGCTAGTCATAAGAGTACGAACGAAGTACCGATATAGGCCGCGTGCGATATCGGCTATGCTCAATATTGGACATTCATAGATGACCGTCTGATTCATATACAAAAGAACCTATGTGATATTCATTGACTGTTGCGCATACTCGCAGAGGACGGTGACCTTCAACACATACACACATACACACATACAAACACAAATGAACGTACTCGCAGAACCAGATTAACAAAAGTTTTTGATAAAAGTTTAGACTTTTAACCTACTACGTTGACTAGGAGGGGAAGGGGGATGGGGGATGTATGTGTCCCGGCAGATATGGTGTTTAGAGAGCTCCGCGCGGAGACCTGTCGGAGCGTCACAGCTTCGCATTCAAGTGGATCCGGATCCCTTTCGTTTTTCACACATATATCAGTTACGAAGCTGTGAGCGAGATTTAATGAACTGTTATTAAAAGAAATTGCGGCGATCGGTGGAGTTTATAGGTTACGTGTCGAATTTACCTATACTTCGGCAGACCTAGTGTTGTGAATCTACTAGACAAAGTGAATGACATTTTATTGGATGTAGCGTCTGCACAGTACTACGTAGAATCGCTGTCCAAAATGTTTCTGCGTACTTAATCGGGGCATTTCGTTCTTTCGCCAGGTTCCGCCTTAAGTTCGACCATGAATAAATCCGGTAGCGCTGGTGCGAGTAAACACGGGTTTTCCTTATTTTCGAAATCATGAGTTTCACGTCGCACACCGCAAGGGAGCAACCACTTGACGGCTTCAGGTGAGGCGAGAGCGCAGATCCACTAAATGAAATTTAATCCCTATTACAAGGAAATATAGATAACCAATTAGCGTCGTTACACGTCTACTGTATTTATTGTCGTGAACGTACTCGTTTCGAATGATTTTTTCATATGCGATCATGCGATCAATGTTTAGCGAGGCCGGAGGGAAGAGAGCGAGCTGTAATCTGAACACAAATTCGGAAACACCCTTGCTGCGTATGTTTTTCCTTGAAATGCGCTGTGGCTAATTGGACGCTAAACACAGTCCCCTGCGCTGCCTAAGTTGAATTACACACACTGCTACTCATGCTGTCGTGACGAATTCTTATGTATGATAGAAATATACACTGAACTCTGTGCCCCTTTACAGCAAGTGAAGAGGGCCTGTTCCCGAGCGTAGCGCCGTTCGATCAAAAGTCCCGAATCCTGAAAATGGAAGATCTGATTGGAGCGCTATACTCGCTCGGGATCAGGTCCCGCTCTGCTTTAACTGCAACCCAACACGGATTAATTTCCTTAACTATTTGTATTAAAGCGTAAGAGAACAATGCCGTGGTAATTCCCTCGTTGCTATTGTTAAAGGCTTCTTAAAATTTATATTGTCCCTACCGATATCTGGTCAAATAGGCTTTGACTGATACTTCGCGGTTCTGCCTTGACTTTCACTATGCGATATACAAATACGCGTGCAGAAGTTTCATTGTATGCGTAGACGCATGATGCACAGAAATCTGCATGTGCAAAAGTAATTGCAAACTGACAGGCCACGAAACGCCGGCTAGTAATTTATGTAAGAATGTCAATTAAAAAAACCAAGATGCGCGAGGCGTATCGTTTTGATTTGGTGGATTTGAAGGATACCATGATAGCCGAGAAGAGAAAGGTTGGAAAGAAGTTCCTGTCGCCGCACAATCTTGCTCGTCCATATCTAAAAGCCAGCCAATGCGATCGCATTTCACACCTGAGGAAACCTTGGAACTGTTGTTCCTACAAAGCATCAAGATGAAATATTACCCGGTTGTACAATTCAAACATTGTTGCAACACTGCAGAACCGACAATGTGTACTGTAAGGTCATTTACATTTAGTCGATGTAACAATGCCTTATTTATTTACTGCATGGTGTCGACGATAGAAAGTAAAAAATGCGACAAACAATTGATTTGTGTTCTGCTTTAAATCCGAACGTTATAATTCGTTCTTTTCAACTGCTGTAATGGGGCACATCACTCTTTTGTACACTTGTTTATTACACCCTTGAGCAATTACTTCATTTCGTCGAATATCCTCTACCACGCGTTGCTGTATCTTTCTTATTACTGTACTGACGCATTAATAACATTGTTACATCTCAGGTTCTCCAGGCAGCTGAAACATGTAACAATGACACTTAAGCGCAAGTAAAAATGACTCCCAGTGTTCACAATAAATTTTCTTTAAACGTGATAACACCAGAATTATCCTTTCTTATCCCCGAACAACTTCCTCTGCTAAATAATACATGCAAAAGTAGTGAAAACTCGTGCAGGTAAACCACTTTTAAATTTGCCGGCTGATTCGATTTGAAGTTTCCCGCGCGGCGTATCGACCTTCAAGTTGGATGCGGGCGCCGTAGGGCGTCGCTTCGGTAGGCGCGTCCCCCATCGCAAAGGATAGAGATTCGGCGTCCCGGTGGAGGGCGAGAGCGAGCACAAGCGTGGACAAGCGTGTTTGTATGCGTGGGGAAGCCTCGGTGCGCGTCTCGTTGACAGTTTCTCCGGCATTGGTTAACCTGTTACGTAAAAAGCCCCGAAATCCAATTAGCATCCGCGCGTAATTCCTCGGGCAGTGTTTGGGTGCGCGCCTCCGAGTCTCGCGCTTGCGTCCGCCAAATGCGCCGGAATTGAAGCGAATCAGTGCGCCAGTACCAGACTCGGCGAGATTCCATGGCGTCACGCTTACACTAGCATACAGGACGACTCTCCCAAGCGTTAAATTACGTGCGCCCGGTAAAGTGATAGCCCAGGGATCGCGGAGCGTAATGTCGTGAAGGACGCGTCTCTGGTGTCCTATGCTTAACAGCATAAAGAGTGCGCGCGGCTCTGTGCCGAAAAGCCAGTATCGGAGTTCTCACGTACATTCCATCGGTGTATTGCTGGTGCGCCAGTGAAGCGGGGTGCTCGCTTCCTCCAAGTGTTCTGCTGTGCTTGCGGGCGATCGTGTGAGGGCACAGAGGCACAGAGGCACGCGCGCCGGAGTCAGAATAAACGGGCCTCGAGAAGGAGAGTGAGAGCGGCAGAGAGAGACAGAGTGAGAGAGAGTGAGAGAGAGAGGGAGAAAGGGTGTGGAGAGGAGATCGACGGCGGCTCGATTAGGCAGGAACGTAAACGTACGCTAGGCCATGGGTAAGACGCCAAAGAAAGCGGCCCCTGGGGGCGATGAGAGGGATTTGTACGTTCGGAGGCAAAAGGCAACGACCGCGCCGTCGAAAGCTTCCGAAACTAGCTCGGCCGAGAGACAGCGCGAATCCGACAATTCGAACAGGTTTGTAGTATTAATCAGCACAAGCAACAAGCAAGTTTTTCCACAGTTTCTCAATCTGACTTGCTACATTGCCCGCCGAGGCCCACGCAGTGTACCGAGCGTGTCCTTGCGTTTTCCCTCAATGTGATTTGGAACCCTCGAGTGAATGCGATACCCTCCGGCGTTTCTTGTGCTTGGGATTCATGGCTTGAGTGTTTTGCCGCACACACGTTGTTCGTCCGGCGAAATCGATCGGGCGGAACGTCGAGTCGTCCGGGAATGCACGGGAGAGCGGGTCTTCTCAGAGTAGAGTGGAGCGGGCTGCTTCGGATGCCTTCGCTGTTCCTTTTTCTGTCGTGAACGCGAGTTCTCTTCCACTCGTACACATGTTGGCAGAGCATGCGGGCTAAGAGCTCCGAATGCCGGATTCCCTGCTGTGGAATACCGTCGGCTGCACTTCTGGCAGTGCCTTCGTGACTCCAATTGTATAGGATGATTGAGAATAATTGGACCGAGTGCGAAGATATTCCGGAGATTCCCTCTGCAACACTGCTGGCCTCTTATTTGTTAAGAGGCTGCGCGTGTGTTCTCGGTAGAATCGTAGATCACTCGCTTACCAGTGGAAGCGAGACTGGGAATGAGAAACTTTGGTGTACCTGCTTTGTAAAATAGTATTTAAAACTGTACCTCTCATCACCTCCGGCATTCACTGCTTCACGGATAACAACCGATCATAAATATCCGATTATTTATAATCGATCTTGAATGCCCGATGCTCTCTGTTGCAGGCCAAAATTAGGCGGCGTACAGAAGAGGATACCGACGGCTCAAGGGAAGCCGCTTAAAGTGAGTACTTTTGCTTCTTAGCTTCGTAAAAGTATTTACAGATAATTTCGTTGATTTTGCGCAAGAAATATTTGTCGGCTCGAACCGAGTTACTGTCACTGCTTTAAAGCCGGTTCATCGTTAATCAATCATATTCCGCACATATCGACATTGATTATTTGTTATCACCGGATTTTTATTACACTGTATTATATGTATAAGACCATTTAGCGGCGAGTCAACGCAATCCAATGTCAAATTTATACTCCGACAATATTGTAGAGAATTATGAAAATGATTTCGAAACAAATAATTCACTCTGTGCATACAAAATATTAGAGACTTTAGATAAAAGAAGTCCCACTACACATCGGAGAGTCATTAACGTCCACTGAGACTCACAGTTTTTTTATGTTAAACCTGAGATACTGATCGAGTGTGTATCACATTACGCTTCTTTAAATGACGCACTGTAGTTATAAGCACTTATTCAAGCTACGATATTCTCGCGAGTGCAACTCGGTGATATGAATCGGTCGCGTAGTCCAGTGTATAACGAAGGCCAGTTGTGCTCGCGGAACGTATGTATGGTTTCGTATTACCGCCGCGATTAAACCAGTTCCTGGCGGAGGGTTGATTTTTAATAACGCTCCCGTTTTCAATCTGACTTCCAGAAGCCAAGCGCAGTGAATCAGCCTGGATTGAATCGTCCGCGCCCCGGCAGGCCACCCTTGTGCACCAAGGACAAGAAACCTTCCCAGTCGGCTCTCCTTGTGAAAAGCGCGAAGGAGAAAGTCGCAAACATGCAGCCGGAGGCGGAAGAGGCCGAGTTGAAGCTGCAAGTATCCATACAAAAGGAAAGCAACGAGCAGACGATTGTTAATAAAGATATCAGTGACGGTATCAATAACAAAGTAAGTGGAGAACAGACGTTGGTGGAGCGTCCTTTGGTTCCTGAGAAAGAGGCAGAATCGAAAGCAGAAATTCTGAATGGCTCTCAAGAAAAGCCTGTCGAGATATTGCACGAGGAGAACGGCACTTCTCACAGTGGTGCAAATCAAACGAGGGAAAACGAGGAATGTGAAGAGAATAATGACATACAGTTAAGCTTTGATGTAGAAGCGAGCCCGGTGAAGCCGTCGGAGGAGAAAGTAAAGGAAACAGAAACGCAAGAGGCAGATAAGCCGGAAGAAGTTCATGTTGTGCATGAAGGGACCAAAAATGGCACTTGCGAAAACGAAGAGTTACAGAACGAGTCGCAAAAAGCATCCCAAAAAGAACCACAAAAAGAGTCTCAAAAGGAGTCACAGATTGACATAGAGCCTCCATCCATCGATTTAACTGAATCCAAAACTTCCGATGTGTCAGAAGTTCTAGAGAGTCCCCCGCAAGCGGATATTGAAAAGGAGACGCCAAAAGACGAAGCACCGAGCGACATTTCTTTCGTTACTTACGACTCCTCGATAATGTTAAAAGATGTACAAATAAAACTAAATGACTGCCTCAAAGAAAACTCGAAGCTGTTCGACACAACTAAAGATGAAATAAGCGCATCGATGTCCGAGGACCGAAAGAATCTTTCGTTCGGCAAAACCCTTCGAACTATCTCCGGTAGGAATTCACTCAGCAGGATGCGCCACGTAACGTTACGCGAGCATCGTATGTCCCCGAATAATTCTCTCTACGTCAACACATCCAATATCTCGCTACAACCCGACGATAATCAAGACTTCAAAATACTACGCTACAGTACCGGCGTGTCCGACACATTCTCGACGAATGGAACACCGTCGGAGAGGAAGCGTAAATTAGACACGAGTGATTGGAGTCCGACAAAGAAGCAGAAGACGGAATCGGAGAATAGCTTTTTCAGTGCATCCATCAGTCTCTTGAAAGGTTTGCGAAGACCTATTCAAATATCCACACCGACTAAGGAAAGCTTCAAGTTCACCTCGACTAAACTAGACATTAGTGGGTTGGAGGATAAGGAGGAGGAACCAAAAATCGTTACTGGTCCGATAGAGGGTACAAAGAAATGGTGTGTTATAATGTAGATTTCTGCGCCGAATCATACTATCACTTCATTGAAATGAGTTACATATTTTGAGACTAAGGCGGTGTGCACGTGATCCCTTTTTTCATGTGTTACCTAGAATAATAGCGACGTTACTATTCGAATATGTACGATTATTTTTGTTCGTTATCGTACTAGTTAAATTTGTCCGGTGTATTAATCTTTGGCCAACTGTTTCCGCGACATTGCGAACTGTTGTCCAATTCTGGTCCCTTCAATTTCACACACATTACCGCAGTATCGATCTTTCTTTCCATGGCGAGTGCATAGTTTTGTGCAATTGATAGTTTCGCTGGCATGGATGAATGCGCATCCCATCAGTGTGGTTCCAATCCCGTGTTATATACTACGTTATTGCATATTATTAAGATTGGGATAAATTTTATATTCTGTATGTAATTATCCAATGAGTAATATGTTTAGGAACGTATTTGTCGCACGACACTTATTTTACTATTGAAATGTTTATCGTAAGGCATTTATATATTTGATTGACCATTCAAGACATTAGCCTATTCGCTCACGAAGTAGAGAGTTTATGTTTCGTCTAGTAGAAGACATCTTCGTCCCACCAATGGAAAGCGCGACTGATTTTCTATAAATATATCGCTTATATTGTTCTTGTACCCTCATACAAATACCATCTCTTTTCATTAGTCGTCGTCTACTAACGCTCTTCTCAGCATCTCACTAACATTGTTTGAAAATTCTTAGCGACTCACAAATTCGTCGTAGAAATTCTTGTTTGATGACTTTTAGATTTCGAGTTTACGTAGCATATATTTACATTAGGTTACTCTTTGATACTTGATAGTGTTTGTGCTTCGACGAATAAAGTGCCGAAGCGGGCGAGAAGTAATCCATCGCGACAACGTGTTTACTTCGAACAAGCATATCTCTTACCGGAGTCAGTGTTGCGGGTCTTTTTTCGATAATTTTCTTAGGAATCTTACTACGGACATTAAATCTTGATCCTCTAGTTGTAGTTCATAAGTTGGTCTTCACGATCCCGAGCTTTTTGCGTATTTTCTTATGTCTTATCGACCTGTCGAGTTCTAATTCGCATTCATTACGATGAAATATGACATTTTTTGCAACCGTATGTATTACTTTGCATGGACTGGTATGAATTCAGTCTGAGTCTGGATGTAGACTGAGAGAAAGTAATAATTCGGAGTGATGATAATCATGCCTTTACCCAGAAGGCTCTGCCGCAGGGAAATGGGCTCATCATTGTATTATGTATTATGTTACATAACATAGTAGGAAATCTCTGGCTTTCATGGGCACAGTTTAGAGTAGCTGGAAACCCATGAAATATTTTAATGAACCATATTGTTAACTGAACAATAGGGAATCGCGTAATTCGACCAAAGCCATTTTTAAATACCAATCGTTGCTTTAAGTGTAGGTAATTGTGAGTACTCGCAACTTGGTACAGTAGAATCTCTCTTATCCGAGTTTTCTGGTATACAAACATTCTGTTATAGGATTTCTACGGATTCGACGAGCAGTACATTCGGATAAGAGAGATTTCGCTGCATTGCATTTGCAATGCATCCACAATTGGGATACTCGCACAATCTGATTCACATGTTTATTCTTCCACGTCACAAAGTATCGTCCTCTTACTTTTAAATTGATGACCCACCATTCGTGTCGATTAGGGCGAAACGTGTAACAGTTCGACGTATTTTTATACTTGGTAAATTAATGAATGCATTAGCACTGTACGAAATAATGTATATAGAAAAAGTGAGATTTATAATAAATCCGAGAAATTTAGAAAGATCACATTCACCTTTTTGCGACGACGAGAACCTGTTTCAATATGTTCTGCTGTATGAATAAGGTTTATTTGAGCATACACGTAGCAGTATACATGACATTAAAAGTGACTTACGATGCTAAGTACAAAATTCTTGCAAAGTGACTTATGAATCACGACCCATTATCTCTAGAGACTTCGTGTAACTAACGAGTTATGTGATTAAGAATTAGTGTTTGAAGTTAATGGGCAAATCATTTGCAGAGTGTTAGGGTTATGGCTTAGACAGCACTATTAACGAGGGAAACGAGATTTTAATTGCCCCGTTTCCCTCCGGAAATAAATACTTAAACTGTTAGTACCGTTGGCGCAGATGTCCGCGTTACAGCTTATTTTTGGAAGTTGCGAGTCTTTCACACGCCGATGCTAATCTAGAGAAATTACCAATACGCATTGTACTAAAGTATTCCAGGGACGAATAACAAAAAGTAATTCCAGCTAGGACACACCTTCAGACTTGCGGAAGTCCTGTTGGAGGCAGGGCCGGCGAACAAAGGCAATTTTTTCCTGCTTCCTTAGGCAACCGGCAACGAGGGGCACGCACGAATCGTTTACGTGAGATTCATATAAAGAATTCGGAAATTCTACAATCGCGAAGTGTCACCTGCTGTCAAGAATGTTGATATATCGACACCCAAGTGTCAGTCGTATAATCCTGCGAGGGCTTTTTTCGCTTGGAAACTTCCGCCTGGAAAATCGCTCCCTCACGTGGAAGGGGAGAGAGGGAGAGCTGGGATCGCATGTCAGACGCATGAATGTGGATCACGATCCTTAGCTGAAGTCTTTAAGATTGAGTTCAGGCGCTTTGCCGTTTCCAGGCGAAGGTGGAGCGATCGTTTCCAGGACTGTTCTTTCTACCGGCGAATTGGCAACTCGGTGGAAATGGCTTTCCGTATCGGAGGCAAGAGGGACGCTGCACTCGAGATGAATAAGTCAGGACCCGGGAGCTCGAGATAGAGCGAAGTGGGCGTATATCGGGAGGTTGAGATGACGTAGATACGCGAGACCGTGAACAGTGTTGGATAATCAACTATTTCCTCGAACTTAGTAAGTTTTCTTAATCGCAAGTTGGACTAGTAAATACTTTGTTCGTGTCTACCAGGACTCCTGACATCTTTCTCATCATTCCACTTACTTTCCCTCAAACCCCAAGATTCGACTTATTCGTAAGAACTTAGACGTAACGGATGAGAAAGTTGTCTGAGAGTATTTTCGGTTCCTGTACTCTCCAATATCACTCTCAGCAGCTATACTCTGGAGAATTTTACTCTCGAATGGACAGAGCTTTACCACAGCTTTGACTCTCTTCGAGAGCTCCTGCTTTCCAAAGGCACTCAGGATTGGAAGCTCCTCATTGTCCCATTGTACTTTGACCTCCATGTTTCCCGATTTTCGAGACATTTTCACGGCGCAATAAGAGATTAAATTCTGTCTCACTACCTCCGCCAAGTATTGCTACTTGCCGGGAATGGTACACGAGCCAGAGCTAACATTTCGCCGGAGGAAAGCTTCAGATTGCAAAGAAGAATCATCTTCGAAAGCTCATTTCGCCTGGTGAGTTTCAAGAAAATCTGCTGGCGATTCCGACTATTGCCCAGACATTGAAGCCCGTTTGGCGTTGGAAAAGGCTTCTGCATTACTCTCTTGCATAACAGAGAGAACGCAAAGGTAACTCCCGCACCCCTTGGGAAATACAAGATCGTGCACCTCCTATCTAAGAGGAGCGCTCGTTTGCCGAGGTCTTTGAGTCTCGTGATATTCCTTCTACCTCCGAAGTGGTGGGCGGTTCGGATCACCACTGTCGGGTACACATTGCTGTATACCTCAGATAGGGCAGGAGTCAGATAGACCTCATTAACTTCTCATAAAGTCTCCTTATGCGCCACTGTCGCGTAATATACTGTAAAAATGGACCACGACAGACCTACTTCAAAGGGACCCTGTACAAATATCATTACAGAGTTAATCTTGGACTTTTTCGCAACTCAACTTTTAACTTAAAGTTCCCGTTACGCGTTTCTGCACCTTTGGAAATCATGCAGTATTCCAAGAATTAATGAGTTAGGACAACAGCTCGATGAAGGCAAGGCCCCTGACAGCCTTCTCTGAGTCCAGGCCAAAGGACCGATTTAATTCTGGTCGCGTTGGGGTCTGGCGAGGCGTGGTGCCTGATGTGCAGGTCCCTCCGGAAGCCAAGGCCCTGGCCGACGTCCAGGACGAGCGGGGTGTTGCGCGCGAGACAGGCCCAGGCCAAACTGGAGCAGGCGATTGCGTATCGCTTGACCTCCGCGCATCCCCGTAGACACGGAAAGTCGTACAGAGTCCTCTCCAGCTGGCTGACCACCTGTCCGGCGACCTCCTGGGAACCGGTTTGCGCTCCGGAAGTCGCCAGTTGCCGTTTTACGCATTCCTCGAGGGCCGAGCTCGGCTCAGCCACATTCTCGGTACCGTTCAGCACCTTCAAGGCCTCCAGATATCTCGACGTCTGGATGGTGCCGGCAACACGCCATGAGAGCTGCAATCAGAATCGTCAAATGGGATGTTAAATGACTGTGTTTATAAAGTAATTGCCCGCAAAAATTAGGCCCTGCAAACTGCTGCGCTTTTGCTCTTTAATTAGTTACTTGCCCAATGGTTGAAATGGGTGAACAAGTCAATTTTTATTTAGTATTTAAGCACATACGTTAGACGAATAAAGTACGCCGTCGCACTACCATAAAGGAATTTTTATTTTAAATTATTTAGAGCCATGTAGACTACTCTTAAGAAGCCCAGTTGTCATTTTGAAAGATGCAGCAATTTTCGAACGAATTGCTTGTGTACAATCCTTTTGTACTTGCTTAGTATAGGGAAGGGGGACAAGATGTATTGTTTTAGTTGAAATTATGCAAGATGATCAATCTAATTCGAACTAATATAAATGATTAGATAATCTCCCATAAGTCAGCTATGTCAGTCCACGGTGACCGGTGACGCACCCAGCTGAGTGGCAGATTAAATAAAATCGGTGCAGCCTGGGCGGTACACGAATGAATGATACTCTGTCCGTAGAAAGTGGGGGAGAACGAGAGAGGAGAGAACGTGTCGGCTTTTGCAGCGTGTAACTCTGTCAGCTGCCTCTTCTCTCTTGTGGTGTGCGCGCACACGACTCAACGATTCCGAGTCACGGAGTCATGCGGAGTCAAGTCTTTTGTTCGAGCGCGCAGCCATTAATCCGCGCGACGCCTTCAATGCCGACAAACTAGGGCTTGACGTCGCGAGCAGGCGAACGAACGCGCTCGGAAGCAGTCCTGAATGGATTTCGGTCTCACTCTGCAACCCTGTAAACGCGATCCGCCGCAAAGGCCTGTCAACTCGGAATAAGAAGCTGTGGAGTTTCGCCCAATAACTTTCGCCCGACTAGTGTTCGAGTCTGACAAAACTTTGTGAGCTCTCAAAAGTGTCACCTCTGTCAGTTGTTACCAAATACTTTTCAAATTTACCGCAATGTTTCTGTTGAAAACAGAAAAAGTTGCTGTGAAAGAATATGAAAGTATTTGTACAAGAGATTTTTGATTAAAGCCAAGCAAGTTTGCCTTGTGGAGTTACCTCGAAATGGAATCGTCAAATCGATCTCAGTAGCCAGATTCAGTTAACCACTGTCATCCGGGAAACGAGCGTGCCGGGAAAAGCAGCGTAATCTTTGGCCGGCGTCACGCGACGATAATGAAAGGCTGATAAAGTCATTCGTGGCTCCTCTCACGGCGGATCTCGTTATGAGACACTCCCCTCACAATTTTAATTAACGCGCCACGCAGCTCCGCCTCAAGAGCCGGTTTTGCACCGAGAGAACACAAGAATCGCCAGGCCGAATTAATGACATATGAAGGTTCGCGCCTTCGCATATCTATATTTCCATCTGCTCTTCTTCCTTTCCTGCGATTATCCTCTAATTATACCGAGCGGCTTCTCGCTTTCCCAGTGTGCGCTGTAACAATGGGCGATTTACGAGCGCTCTTGAGAATTTCCACAGAATTTCCCTTCTAGTTCCTTCCGCATGCAGTTGAAGCTTAACGGTTATCGCACTGGTTCCGTTATTGAACAAAAAGTTCATATTTACACTTTAATAATTTGATTTCGGCTCAGTGTCCAATCAGGTTCGAAATTCCTTCAAGTTAAAGTCGAGCGAAATAAATTAAATTTTTCTTTCTTGATTTATTTGTTCTACTTTGTTATTTGCCTTGAGACATTCGCTAAAGTTCCAAATTAAAGTGGAGCAGAACAGGCATAATTAGACAAAAGAAAGTACGTTTATACTCGTGGTGGAATTGTGCGAATCGATATGTAAGAACGAGAAGAAATATGTCCTTTCGGCGTATGAACGCGTGCGGGGGATGTCACGCTTGGAGAAATACGACTATTTTCGTGGGCGGGGACGGCACTGTTTCCCTTATTCCGTTTGAGGAATCCCAGCCAGGTCAGGGCGTACCCTCCCTTGGGATATCGTACGGTGCATTTTATGAATTTTTTATCCTCGCTTACCATGCACGGTATTTCCATCCCCGCCCTCGGAAGGCCTCAAGCTTGTGTATGTGTGTGAGTTTGCGCCCCTGTGTTGTTTCTTCGGGGGAAATTTTACATCTCTCCGAACTGCCAGGCATAATACGACATAACTGGGAGGATTTAATTTCGCGAGAAATGCGAGAGAACCTTTTATTTTAAGGAAAGCTCGGCAAGAGAGTCGTCTACGTTTTTATGAGTGTAAACAATCTTCGCATTTAACATAGTTGCTGTGATACAAAGTATTCGAAAATTTAATACAATATATTAATCACTCGTACATAACACATAATGAATGCAAAATATTAATTTTCGTTTCTAGATTATGAGTTCAAACTTTTCAAATAATTAGATAATAATCTGCTCGACGCGTCTGAAAAAACTTAGGCGAATCTCCCAAGAAAAGCGTCGTGGTTCGACCACTACCTTCAACCGTGACAAGCTCACCCAGCGACAGTCTTCTTCTACCAGAAGTTACTCTTACGATTATTCTCGGCGTAAAGTTCTACATTGAATCGTATTCAATCAATACGGTTAAGCGGGAGCCGAGCGGAAGTTTCTAAGTCGAATTATACTCCGGCGAGGAAGTTGCCCAGTCGAGTTTGCGAGGAAAGAGCGAGAAAGAATCTCGCACTTAAATACCACTTGGGAGTTGGAGCGTCGAAGCCTTTCGATCTTCCTTCCCATCCCCTTTAACTCTAAGAGATCCATAACCAACTGCACCGACCGCGGCACTGCGCTTCTTTCCCATGCAGCTTGAAACATGTGTCGCACAGTCTCGTAGTATGTACATACTTCGTATTAGCCCTTACAAGCTATTAACAATATTACACGGGTTTGTGAATCAGCTTGTACACTATTTAGCTTATCTAATAATACAACCAGTCACAGCATAGCTTTAGGAATCGCTTTTGGCACCACAAATATCTTTAAACAAATAAGAATTAATTCCATTAGCTCTGATGGCTATTAACTCCTCGACTTACACAGAGTGAATCAAATAATGTTTTATTCCCGTTGATTTCCCGTAAACAAAAGTTTATGCAAAATAGAACCAATTAATCACGTAAGTTTAGGACTTACAATACTAAGATTTATGCTCTATTTTTTAAATACATATATAAAGAAAAACATCGAGAAAACAAATTTTCCATTATTGGGGAGTTCTTTTATTCGGATAGACACATCCTCCGATTAGTTGGGACAATCGGGTCCAGAACAGGTGGGTCCGAAGGGGGAGCCAGAAAACATGTGCGCGAAGGATGTAGTGGGGGATAGAGTTGGAGACGTAGACGGATAGACCAAGTGGATGGTGCCGCTTTCGTCGCAGGTATTTATTTTAGCTCATCGATTTCCCCACCGGAGCAGCTCGGTACGCGAAGGTGGGATGTGTGTATGTAAAGTGGTAGCCCCGAGGGCTGACCGACTAGCGACTAGCGCCACTTGGCTGCTGTATGTACAGGGTGATTCGTTTGCCTTTGAATCACCGCACTGTCGGGTGTTGGATGTAGCATAATTATGACTTAAAACATTCATTTACGTGTGAAACTTATTTCCCTTTAATACCCAGAAGGTCTCATAAAATCTGCCAAGTAATTTAATTTAAAAGAATCTCTGTCTCTATTATGTTACAGATTGTTTAGAAGCATCGATTACAAAGGAATGTTTGCCGAATCTTCCCACATTCTATTTAGAATTGAGATAATCTCGTATACACGTACACGTCTGATAAAAAGTGGCGCACGACAACGGTGATTCAAAGGTAAGTGCATCAGCCTGTACACTCGGTCGCAAAAGTGCACCCTCACCCTGTCACCCTCGAGCGGCAACCCTCTCCTCCTCGGCCGGCGCCTTTCGCACCCCTCGCGCCCGATCGCTTTGACGTTAATGGTCGATCGATCCGAGCGGAGACAGGTGCGTGGTGGTGGCAAAAATAATCCTCGCCTCCGTGTGTGGGTCTTTCTGTGTGTGGCCCGCCGCTCTCGATACATCCAGACTCTAAGGGGCGAGAGGCGAAATTTGCCTTCCGCCGCTCGAGCAGACACCCGTGGAGAAACTCAGTTTCTCCAGTCTCGGGAGGGTGTCGGCAACCGACACTGATTGGCGGGAGGCACTTGATGTAGGACGACTCGATTGTCAATCGAAGTCTGCGAGTGGTGGCGCTATAAAGGGGCGCAAAATTTGGCAAGTTTTTCCATGCACAATAACCATGGTTGACTTGAGATGAAAAATTCCTGGATATCGCTGTGGTGTACTTGTTATAGTAAATATGGGAATACTTTACAATATATTTGGCTCAAACCATGTAGGTTCGCGAGAGTATTGTAAATTTGGCAAAATTTTCGTATGAAGAAAAAACTGCCAAATATTTTCGCCTGTGTACCATTTTAGCCCCCTCGCTCTTTTTCTCAGCCCAGTGGCGAAAGTCCAGCGCCCTGAGGGGATTCGCTAATCTTCTTACTTTCTATGCGTTCATTTCGGTGACCCGCTTTCAGTGAGCACACGCGTGTACACACTTGTGTGGCGAGAGCGAAGGCTCCCATAAGTACTACTCAAAATTCATGAGTCGATCTTTCCACTCATCGGCTTTTTCTTCAACGGTAGAATTCGACGTTACTTTCGACCCCCCTCGATGTGTATTGGCAACTTTCCTTCAAACGAGACTTAAGAGCGTTGCCAACCGCACTGAAAACCGTGCGGTCACGCAAAATCGACGGTCTATGATTCGTCAATCGAAACACATCCAATGATATGCAAATTCGATAATTCCACTATTCGACCGCTCTATTATTAATTTAGTATCAAACATGCAATGGATATTGGCTGATAAATAGTAATTAGAGCAGCGAGGGCGATCCGGTTGCCGGTGAACTGTGGTAATAGTTAAATATATTCCCTCGCACACAATCTGTCCCTCCCTTAATTATCATTGGCTCTTTGCCGCACGCTTTCCTAATTAATAGGCCGACTGTTGTACGATGGGGACAGACCAGGAATTTAATTATTTTTGGCCAACTACATATATTTTCCGGGAAAGCTGCAAGATCAAAGACAGAGCGCGGCGAGCATGAATCTGACAGAATTAAAAAAAGCTACCGTTCCTTGCATATTCATATCGCTGATTAAAAAGAGAGCAACCCGATTAATCCGGCTCGATCCAATTTTCAGAGAACAATTTTTTGCGGCGCGCGCGCGCTTTGCCGCGTTAACTGTGTTTGGCGAGCGAGTGAGCGAAAGCTCTCGTCGTTCAGTGGCTTTTATGTGGCAAAGGAGTGTTTGTCCACGTGCTGCCTAGTATGTGCTTTTCCCGTTAGGCAGATAGCTTTACTCTTCGCCGGGCTTTCTCCTATTTGAAATGTCCGAGTTCATTCTGCCGACGATTCTCCGCTAATCGGGAAGAATTATGACTTTTAACCTTTGAATGCTTTGACGCAAATTGGTCCGAGTGAAATCTGACTGGAAATACAGATCCAAGGACCATTAGCAGGATCAAAGGAGTCTAAATAGATATTAACCAACTTATTATTATTTTTTTAAATAAAAATATGCGTCAACGGTCGAAGGTCAAAACAAATGTCGGTCAGGGTTTCATGCCAAATTTTTTAAAGCTCTTTGCGCTTTAACTTCAACAAAATGAATTCTGTCTTAAAGAAGAATAGTTTGATCTTGGACAAAATCTGTTCCAAAAAAGTGTGTGTGCAAACACTTTTATCTTCACTTGTACCTTCCAGTAAAAGTAAGAAGTCTATTTCCCGATTAGTTCTTGAGATCAACAAATCAGTAGAAGCAAAAGTTCAACACACACTCGCGGATGCAGAGCAAATCTTGTTCGTAGTTAATCCGTGTCGGGACGCATTCTCCGGGGCGCTCGTCTCCGGAACTTTAAAGAAAAAGACGAGAGTGTGCCCTGGGCAAACAGAGGGTTGCCAGGCTGAAAGTCTCGGGTCAATATTTGCGCGGGCTTTTGTGTGGCCGATCGAGCGGCCAAGGTACTCGCTAACTATCGATAACGGTCGCGCGGCAGTAAGCGGGCAGAGTTGGCGAAAAATCAGGCTTTTTCTACTCGTGGGAGGATCCGATGAAAGTCACCGATTGCCCGTTGACATGCCCCGTCGATTTGACGGACACCGTTTCATATCGGAAAACGATTCAAGCATCCGGCGACGAGTGTGTTTGTCACGGGACTGACGTTTCTAGTGTTTCTAGCGATCGCTCGCGTGCCTCAAATACTAGCAGACTCTGTTGTACGCAATTCGTCTCTCTAACAGGTGGCTACTTCGTCAAGGCAAAGCTTACGAATTCCTTGATCGAATTTTCGTCATGTTATCTCTGCCAGCAGCAACTAGTTCAGCTAAAAATGTCAAGTTCGTGCAATTTCTTTCATGATCTTTGGCTAATATTGATCAAATTTGAGAAATCGGCACGAAACATCAAGAAATCGACTGCTGGATTAATACCTTTTTCAGCTTATGTTGAGCATACCTTAAACTACGAAATAATATTGATAATAAGCAGCGACGAATGCAAAAGCTCGCATACTACGAGCATTGGCATATCAAATAAAAAAAGAAGTTTTATGTTCGTCGGAGTTCCTGATGGCAAACTACTTGAATCGAGCACAGATTCCACCAACGATCAAGTGAGTTCGATTCCGACGTCAATTGAGCACACTCGCCAACTCAGACCAGTAAAAACCCGACGATGTCGAATAAGCATCGCTAATGCTACTCTAATCCCCGCTGCATTTTGCTCGGTGCTCGTTAGTGCGAATTTCTACGAGTTCGCCCGGCGAATTTCTCTCTCGACGAGCCATTGAATCCCAGGGAAAAAACTGGCTCTCATTCGTCACCAGGAGTAACAGGGACGGACCGACTCTGCGAGAGAGAAAGAGCGCAGTCGTAATTCCGCGTAGGTCGAGAGCTTTTCGCTTGCTGTCCAGCGTCGGCGAATAGGACAATTGGAAAAAAGTGCTCGTCGCCGACTGAGTGCAACATTGTAAATTTCACGAGCTTCTCACGTCGCGACTACTTAAACATTCTCGCCTTTTCTATGCTAATTTGGTAATTTCTCGTGGCAAGCACTCTGCACCTTGCGAAAGGTGGTTGATTCGGGATAGCACACGTAACCAGAAGCAACATTGGTTCTGTGCACCGAAGAAATCCAGTAATTATATACTCTCGTCGCTCGACAAAGCTGCATGCTCATTACGCTACGGCAGCTTCGCGTTACAAGCCACGTCTAATAATTGCACCGCAACTATGCAATGTTAGATGCTCCCATCGCAATATCCCACCGAGCGTAGCGCCGGGAAACCAGGTTTATCCACTTTATCCGGGCGAATTGGGAGTCCGAAATTGTTAGCAAAGACCGTGGAAAGCAGAGGGAATACTTCGGCAAGAGTATGAATATGAATTCCTATCGTCTGCGATGCCAGCGTTATATCGAAAGGGCGAAAGGCTTTATAGGCTGCGGTTCACTCACCACCACCACGGAGTAGAGGATCTTCGCCTTCAAGTCCGGGGCGTCCTGGAGCGGCTCCAGGGCGTCGAGGGCGTCGAGGGTGTGCAAATGTGCCTGTGCATAAAGGGCGGCGTATCTCTCGGCGAGCCTCTCGGACGTCACGTCGTCGTCGGAAGTTAAGGTCGGCCGAGGAGACTCCTCTTGCACTCGAAGAACCTCGCAGTTCCTCACCATTGGTTCTGGTGTTGGACTGCAGCTCTCGTCTGTGTGATAGCCGGCGCTGCTTGATTCCTCTTCGTATTCGTCGGCCAAATGCTCCTCCGGGAATTCCTGGGCAATTTTAAATAGTTGTGTACTTCGAATTAATACAAAAATTATAATATAAACTGTGCACCTCGAAGTAATCTGCCTTTTAAAATTATAAATTATAATTGAAAAAGGCTCCACAGAATCCGACGAAATAAACGAGTTGAGATTTTGAAGTAATTGTTTAAGCCTTCGAGGAGTTTCGAGCAACTATTCTAATTTCAACTTAACCCAAAATGCGCGGCGTTAATTGTCATCGAATAGCCGGCACAGATGCCGCACTCTCCCCGTAGAATCCGAATTACGTTCGTTCTTCCGTCGTTGAGAGCGGATTTACGAGGACGTTTTGCGATTGGAACGATCGAGCCAGCCGTCGCTCTGTTCACCGGCGTAAAAAGACGCGGAGGCTGAGACTCGCTCCGAAAGGCGAGCAACTCCTGGACTCCACGAAATACGATGCTCTTACATTGTTTCGCTCGCGCAATTCCCCATGGGGTATGTGAAATCGTTAAGGAATCCTAGCTATCTCTTGTTGGAATTCTTTAAACCTTCCTTTCGTGCTCGCCAGAAATAAGAAAGAAGTGAAAATAACGATTGTATGACAAAAATCTTGAATGGTTCATATGTCCTGTTATGCAATTTTTCGAACCAACCACTAGAAATTCGTAGAACAAGTACTGAAATTACATTACTGTATTCGGGCTTAAATACTGTTCTTCAAAGTCTAAACTCCAATTAGGACTCGAAAATAGTACTCCTAAACTATCGAATCTAATTTTCATGTACTATCCAGATTGGATCTCCCGTTGCTCGAAACTGATACCAGTACACACTACCGACTAGTGCGGGAGATTCCCATTGCCGGACAAGTTTAATTGACGGTGGAGTGAGTTCGTGTTAGCCATCGCCAGGCGGAATATAGAGCGTTGTTAGATAGTGGGCGAACACGATTGCCAGCAGTGGGAGTCTAGTCGATACCTGTGGATTATCTTCGTTCATCAGTTGCAGAGCGAGTGCGCAGCCTCTGGAGAACTGGAGGAGTCTCGCGGCGAGTGGTGGATTTTTCGTGTTTCCAGCGGACGAGCACTTCCGCAAGGCCGTCCATTGTCGGAGTGCCTCCTTGTCTTGTTCTACTCGTCGCTTTAACTCGGATAACAGATTTTCCAGGCTATTGCTGCTGCCGGCGCTGGCTTTCCCCAGGGTGTTCAGCAGGCTCTGATTATCTATGAGTCGCTGCTGGATCTCGCTGTACTTGAGGGAGAGCTGGCGCTGATGCGACGCGGCTTGCACACCTCCTTGATCCCCTGCGCAAAACCAAGCGGGGTCCCCCAAGCATATTACAGATCAGTTATGCTAGAGATTGGATGCTGCGCTGCATTATTGCGGACTGGCAGCTGTCGGAAACCTCTGACGGTTTTGAAACGAAGAAATCGCGGCGAAAACTCACCGTCACGCGTGTACTTTTCAAATTCGGTTTTAATTAAAATTCTGGAAATCGGAATTCATCATTTTTCAATGGTTTTTTTTGTACTGTGACTGTATTATTACAATGTCGGAACTGACTCGTCAAAGGAGCGCAAAAGTTTAAATAATTCCAGTGGAAAAAATGAATTTTTTGACCTTTCTTAAAAGAATTGTTGATTTAATTGAACACGCATTGGCCAGAGTCATAAAATGTGACTAACAGACAGAATGCAATCAAGTGCCACCACAACACGGCAATTATTATTTTACTACCCAAGGTGCCAGCATTTTGCGTTGATAACACTTTACACGTGCGCCGTCGTAAAACTCATTTTACATCCATACGCCACTCTAATGCAGACCTCGCCACTGCAGCACCGAACCGGCGGATACTTCCCCTACTTTATGGAAATTTGCCGGCGATTTTCATACAGTTTTGTCCGCTCGTCCGGAGCTTCCTTGTCAGTAACATCCCCGAAAATACTGGCATGCCAGTACGGAATCATCGGCCCGGTTTGCATTCCCGAACGCAATCCGATACGGAAAAGTGCACGGCTCAGTGAAGACGCACGCGACATGTATTGCCTCTGACAATCATCTTCGCGCGCGTCTAATGTCATCGGCTAACATTGCCCAGGCGAGTGCATCCAGAACATTTTGCTGATTGCATGCCAGCCTCCTTGCTAACGGTCCATTCGCGCAAAGCACAGGTTGCAGTTCGCGCGCTCTATTTGTCGCTGGCAGGATAAGCAGTTACTCGGACGGATCTCATAATGACCGGCAGAGCTTCCGCGTGGTCCCTGGCGTTTCTAAGAAAGCGGATGGAACTTCCTGCTTTAATTACATTGGAGTCCGCGGTAAAGTCCTGGAAAGCGTTACGAATTACAATGTGATTCAATTGCTTTATAATTGTAATAATTCTTGGAGCAATTTGATTGTGATTGTACAAAACACATATCGGAAGAATGGAAAACCGATAAGATTGTTTTTTATTTGGGAAAGTTTAATTCGTCCGAATCTGGTCTTACTCGCATTTGTTCGGTAATGATTTTGCAACTCCCAAACTGATCGGAGTAAGAGCACTTGCGTCTTGTAAAGGGAGTTGGACTCTTCACTAGCAATTACACTCTTGCCGGTGATTGGAGTGGATCACGCTGCAGTAATCGCTGAATAGGTGGAAGAGCTGTTTGAACCGACCAATCTATCACGTGCTCGTCGAATTAATCCCATCGGGACCGTCGCGCTTCCTCTGCCACATAGTTATGTCCACTCGCTGGATCGGCCGCTGATCGGGGGGATTCCGCGCGTCTCGTTATTCGCTCCCAATTAAAACTAACTCTCGCAAAGAGATCCTCGGGCTTTCTCTGCTCGGTGTCGCGCGTGCCGATGAATCTCCCGCGGCACTCTCGCCACATAAATTTTATCCGCAATCGATACATCGTGGCTCGATGGATTCTCTCTTCTTCTAGTGGTTTCGCCGTGCGAAATAGAAAACGGCTGCTTGTCACGCGCGGAGAAAGGCTTTCGCCAAGGAATCGCCGAGGAATTCGGTGAGCAACCGCTGGTTTACGACGGTACAATCTCAGCCGCAGATGCTTTCCGTCCGGCTTTTGTGCGCTGTTATTTGGAACCGGCTTGCATCATTGCTGGTTCCTGCTGGAGATAACAATGCTTGCCCAGGCGCTTTCTCAATTATCCGTGGGCCATTTTCCGCGTGAAAGACCGAGCTTTTATTCGACGGTCAGCGAGCGCACACGGAAGTGAAATACTGAATATGACCGGTTTGGTGTATCGGGTGCTTCACTCGTACCATTACAGTTCAGACTTTTTCGAAATATATGTTCTCTTCTCACTTTTCGAATGTTTTGTCGAAGTATCAGCTGTTGCACATCGGCAGAAAGTCAAGCATTCATCTCGAAATCATGTTTCTCAAACTAGCTGCTATGGTTCCTCGATAAAGGATTAACCAATCGATTTCGAATCTAAGGTGTCTTTAAAAAAACACAATTTTTCGATTCCAGCTTAACTCATCCTCGGCTGCTAAAGCTCATCTCTTTTCTACGTGCACGCACGACACCCGGTACGTAACAGGATATCGAAGCTTTCAGTCTCCTACCTTTGTGAGTCCTGGTGTGTTTCGCGAAGCCCTCGATTTTGTGGACAGCCAGTTTGTAAGCCTCGGTCCGGCTCTGCAGCTCCTCCATCAACGCGGCCGGCAAAGGGACGAGGTTCGAGGTCGCCGCGCTGTCCGAGGTATTGCTTTGCAAAGCGGCGACCAGGCCATGTTTGCCTAAGCCCTCGACAGCCCTTTCGAGCGCCCTCTTTCTCGCGAGCAGGGCGTTCTTCGTGCCGGGCGCCAATCTCCCGAGGGAGACCAGCAGCTTGCACCAGACCCTCAGGCGAAAATGGTCCTGGCTGCTCGAGATGAGGTGCACGATCCTCCAGAGGACCTGCTCGACCCGCAAGGCCTTCGTGTCGCTTACGTTCAGCTCGACCAGCCTCGAATAAAGGGCTTCGAGGAGGGCTAGGCTGTGCGGCAGAGTCTCGATCAACAGGTCCACAGGTATGTCAGGCAAGGCAGCCCTCAAGGTGTAATGCGGCAGCTTCATCAGGAATGTCGCCGCTTCTCGGTACTGCCTGCCTTCGTACAGCCGCAGCAGTCTGTCGGCAGAGCAATTCGCCAGCTTAGTCGACTTGTTAATCACCCATTAGCGAAGTTAGTGTTTAATCGATCGATCAAACTGATTATCGCGCTATGCTACTTGTCTCGTGAATCGTCTGAAATTCTTATGACGCATTCGAGTGATTCCCAGGTAGCACAACAGTTGGGTAGTTCACGCGGAGAGAAGTCACGTGGAATTCTAGTGACTCATAGGCAGAATTTATGCGGACTTTCTAATTTTTTGATTTCTCAATTACAAAGACAGATACTTTCGATTATAAGTTATGCGCATGGCGCATTTTTTATTTCGGAATTAATATGCATCCTAAGATTTTTCCACAGATTTATAAAAGTTAAATATGAACATTAGAAAAAATACCATTAATAATCGATCTTAATTACAATGCGGAAGCATAGCGTGGAAAACATTAATTAGTAATCAGAGAACGGAGCTTTTGGATACAGTAACTGTTTCCTAAGTAACCATCTACTGCTTGCCCCAAGATTAGGGAAGTTGGTTGGAAAAGTTGGAAAAGCAGCTCGATCACAAGTAGTTTTTTTACCATCCGAACTTCCCTCGTGTTAAAAGCGAAGTAGATTTACTATCTCGTAAAAAGGAGCTCTGCTTGTAACTTTTAGCTTTTTTATGATCGAAACTTCATTAAAATGCCGCGCGAAGTGACTCTGTGGGAAATTTATGCGTCGCAGCGGACGGTTGCCGGGTACAATCTATTATTCCACTATCGGGTTGAATTATCTTGTCCAGAAATATCTGCGCCGCTTTGTCAGAATTGATGGTCGCCTTTCGACCTGTCCGATTGCAGTGCGGGGGCCGACCTAATGGAGCTATTTTGTATTGAACGTCTCTCTTCGATCAACCCAATCTATAGTAGCCAACAATGGCCTAAAAATAGAGCAAGTTTATGCGAAGCAAAATTAGTCCAAATAAACCCTATTGATTTGCCAAAAGGTTCGGTAGGAAGATTGCGAAACATTTCAATTTTTCCCTCATAAAGAAATTTGTTATCAAATGCGTTGGTATTGTTGTTTAATAAATAATGAACGGAATATCAGTGATCTTACGAACCTTCTGAGTGCCATTCGAGGATTGGAGCCCTCGTCCTCTGGCAGGCCAATCTGGCCGACCTGAAACTGGGAGCCTGGGCCCCATACAAGCCTCTGTATGGGATTTCTGGGTCGTTCCGGCCGCATCCTCTCGCAGGAATTCAAGCCCGACGCCGGCACCGTTCGCCTGCTCATCCTCGTTCTATTCTATTTTCACGAGAGTGATATCGCTCCTCTTTGTGAACCGGAAAAGCACCCTCACGCACTCTCCGATCGCCGGAAAACTTTCAGTCCATGTCGACTCTTGATCGACTTGTTTCTAGTTCCTCGTGGGATCGCCGCTCCTCCGGACTCGATCTCACTTCTCTCACTCCCTGGTATCTCGCGTGTATCACTGCCGAGATGCCACAAATATGATTGCTCCTTTCCCACACGTGTATTGTCGGCCAATCCAATTTTTCGCCGCCAGCATACTCTTGACTTATCAATTCTCAGTCAATTTTGTAATAAAGAAAGTGGCGTTTTGATATAATAAATACAAGACAAAACGTTCACGATTTTACTTATGAAAGTTTATAGATGCAAGCGTTTTGAATGCAACCAAATTTACATAAAACGAAAACAAAGTTATTGCTGAATTAATTTGATTTAATTAAGTGGCAATAATTACTTTCCATTTTTCTTTCGAATTTTTTGCGCTAACTGTATTAGTCAACAGTATGCGAGTATCGAAGAATTGTTCATTCCAAGTGTAAGTAGCATCTGCTCTGGAGCTATGCTTCTAAGTAACAATTGTGTGTATCTAGGTCTTCTATGCATCGCTCTTACTTACTTGAGAGAAAGTCCGGATTGTGCGATATGTTAATGCGCCGGCGCCTAATCGGATTTCAGCGTTATCTGCTCAAGTTCAGATCAACTCGGCACGATTTATACTCGCAGGATGCGAGAAATGATCAGGAGGCCGGTCGAGTTATATGACTTCCTTCTGTCGGCGGGCAGCATCATCCGGCCAGCGCTGGGCGGCCGCCTCTGCTTTCTTTTCTCGGTGGTTTCTTTCTTCCTCTTTGGGCCGAAGACAGGGTTTTCTTCGCTCGGGTCCTTCGGCACGAAACACGGCCTGGCCTACTGCCTCCGGGTCCAACGGCCCACTTCTACTTCAACGCCTGGACCTACGGATCGGATGATTCAACTGACCGGCAACTCTGCACGCTTCGCGTCCCAGCGAAATCGACTGCATTCGATCATTCTTACTTTTCGCGGCGAGATCGGGTGAATTGGCAATCTACTGTAATCTCTTGGAAATAAGCGGGACTAAGCGCATACTTGTAGAGGAAAGAGATGAAAGTCAGAGGATTTTGATTTGCCGCAAAGGAATCGTTTCTGTGCGATTCTGATAATTCAAGGTCTAAGTAAGCATGGACCAACTCAGCAAAGTAAAGTCTTTCCCAAAGTGTTTAATTTTCAACAAAAGCACAAGTTACTTTCACTCAAACACAGCCACACAAAATGTCGTTAGTACTATCAACACTATCGAATGTATAATTTTTCTCTTTTCTATTTTTTTTTTGCTTGTTTCCCATGTCGGAGATGTGTTTACGAGCTCCAGAGGCTGAAAGGTTCCCTCCTCCCGCTTCTAGTGCCGCGGGTAAAAGTGTTCCGAGGATTTACATAAATTCTGAAGCCCGAGCGCAAAATAAACAGCGGGATTGGTGCGGAGGCTCTCGCCATCGAAAATTTCCCCGCCTCAAAGGCGAGAGAGGAGCTCTGGACCACTTGGGTAACGCGAGATTACCCAGCCGGCGCGCGATGGATATGTCGAATATTCTCGCCTTCTCTCCAGCATCCACGCCGCGGGATGAAAATAAACAGACTGTCAATGTCCTATCGCTCTTGTCAGTACCAAATACTGTATTTCTAGGACTCTCATGGGAGAACATATCAATTTTGCGCGATAAAGTGAACTAATATGAAAGGTAAATGTAAAGTAAAATTGAGCATCGAGAAAAAATGCAAAATAAATATTTCAACATATAATAGTATGGGATTTCCATGACATATAAATGTGTTATTAATGTGCTGCTCTCAAATAATAATAATTATTGAGCAAGAATACGTCGAATAAATAATAAATCAAAACAGGAAAAATCAACTCGACATTTAATAGTAATAAATCGCCTTAGACGCTGATTCACATGAATTTATAGTCACCCAGGGAGGATGACGTGAAAGTACAGTGGCCGGGATTGGAACACTTCGTTACGTATGAAGAGCTTTCCCAGTTCACGCGAAAAATGATGTGAATAAGAGCCTGAGAAGTGGCTCTCGCGAATTTCACCAATACGTGCGGACGTGTGACAAAATCCGCCGATGAATTGGGAAATTGGCAATTGTGTGCCAGCAAGGTACAGGCTGTTTCACAACTGTTTTATTAACTAAATATTAGGTAAAAGCTTTTGCATATAAAAGTATTATTAATTATAATTTTGCTCGCAGTGCAATTTTTCTTTTCATTCTATATTTATTTATAATTTTATTTTCAACGGCGGCCCATTTCAATGACTCTGTTTACTCGGCTAGAGACGAGTTATGAATTGGGAGTACGTAATTGGCAGGGTGTGCGTTAATTGCTATAATACAGCACAAGCGAGCACAATGATCCGGGGAAGAAAATAGACAGCTGATTTTACTTTGAGCTCGCAAGGGAAAGCAGCCGATATTCCTGCTTTTATTCCGCGTACCAGTCTTGCAGTTCATTAATTAGAGACCTTTGCAAAACACGAAGTTCCACGCCTCAAAGGTAATTAGTACTAATTGCAGCTCGGAACCTTTGCGGAAGGTGCAACTGGTTCGCGATAGTCTTGGAATGCAATTAATTGGATAGTGATCACGACTTTTTCCTTTGCGTGTGTGGGATCATCGCGTAATCACCTACACCTACCGTTTTAATGTGTCTATTTCGTTCATTGTTGTTGGTGTGTGGATTCAAGGGCAATTATGGCTTATTCTGTACGGAGCGTAGTATGATAAATCTATCCCGGTTCTAAAAGAATGATAAATGATAGGAGGTGATTTCCCAAAGTAGAATAAGCCGGCCGATAATCTTACAGTAACATTATATGTTTTCCATTATTGTCCAAGTAGAAATTCAAGTGCAACAATTGTTATATTCCACTTTGAAGATTGAGGGATAATGGAAACCGATTTCGCAAAGTATACAACGCGTACTGTGAAATTGACCTGTACTCAACGTATCTATTTTGTTCCTCATTCAGTGCAAATTGAAGTCCAACATTTTTATAATGCGCTTCGAACAATGAAAGACGATAGAAATCGATTTCGCAAAGTAGAATATTCCTATTACAAAAGTTCAATGTTACACAAAATATTTCCATCTTAAAATAAATGTTTAGTTCCACCTGATTTCAATGTTATTTTACATAGTATCTCACCTTGAGGAGCATGTGCGTGCTAATCCTTCACCTTGACACTATCACCTGAAGCTCGCACCGATCAATCCGCGAAATCCACGACGTTTGACAATCGCGCACACCTTTCGCGATCACCTACGTGAAGAAACACCTCAATCGACCCGAAGCTCGCACCATACAGTTTCAGGACGTCCCATTACCGTCCTCGGTGACCTCGCAAACCTTCGCACGCGAAATCAGTGCACTCGCGGAGAGTTTTCTTACCGGGCAAACCAAGGCATGGAAGAGAAGGCTACCGGCATACCTCGGAAGCACGCGCGCACCGGGTTAATGAAATTGCGGGCACTCTCGGAGGATACGGTACCCTGAGGCCTTCGGGGAACCGGAGGATCCGGCCGATGGAGGTGGAAGAGATCCTCCTCGTGAGGAGAGTGGGGGAGCCGCCCGGTGAAAGGAGAGAACTCCGCCGATTCCTGGAAGCATCCAGGTGGATCAATGAACAGGACGAATTCCCGGATGAAAGGGAAGATTAGAAAACCGAGCCAACACCACTTCCCACCTCCTGGTCACGATCGGGAAAAACTGTAATGAAACTGGTCGATCGACAGAAGAATCAAGTGAGACTTTGTTGGATTCTTTGCTTTATTTTCGTAAACTGCCAAGAATAACAGATTTCAAATTGACGTTCTTAAAAATCCCGTTTCCTCAAAAAATGAAAAAATGATCAACCTGAACGTTTTCGGGACAAATAAATTATTGTTTCTTTGTACAAATAAACGCATTACAATATCAAGGATCGTGCGAGAAACTCGCCGTGGAACTAATTGCAGGCGGAAGTCCGTGATACAGGTGAGTGGAGTGGAGCAGCCAGTTCGGGGAAAAGAAATGGGAGGCCTTTGCCCCGGAGGACGAGTCCCGGGGAGATTGAAGTTGGAAGACAAATGCGAAGGCGGACACAAGAAAGTGGGTAATATGAAAGGGTGAGGAGAAGCGCTTGAAATATAGAGAGTATTAAGAATCGTGGAGAGGTATGATGGAGCGCGGAGATTGGGACTCGAGGCGAATAGACAGTTGGACGAAAACGTAATAACCAGTTTGAGAAAAGATTGAAGGTGGTTGGCCGGACTTCTCATTAAAATGAGCTGAAGAGAAAAAAATTGGCTGGATACTCGAACGGACTCGGAATCAAAGACCACTGGACTTGCCAACTTTAAATAAATTCAAACAATTAAATAAGAATTAGGTTGCATAATTTATATTGAGAATTTTCATTTCGTGTATAATTATGATTTATTTTTATAATTCACCGCTGTTTGTGTACAATAATTATGAATTACGCACTACCTACAATTATACGTGAATACATATATTAAGTATTTAAGTTACGAATATCAGTGAGTGCTTCCGAAATCAGAGTGGCCATAAACTTGAACCAAGGAAGACCTTGCGAACGCCTTAACAAAAGACAAAGGACTCCCGAGTGCGGCAAGTGAAACTAAACTGTGAAGATTTCCGGAGGAGAAAACGGGGCAAAGATGATCAATGAAGAAAGCTGGTAGAATTAGAGGGCGGATAGTTTACCCGAGGAGAAGCTACATTGTTTGTGTCCGTCGCAGGAACAAAAAGGGAGAAAGGTAAGCGAGTGCGGTGGAACAAAGTACCAAAAGCCCCGGCGAGACTGGGCAGCGGACAAAAGATGAAGAAAAGAAGAGTAACAGGTGGGGAGGATGCTCGAACCTCTTCATTCGACGACGACCTACTGTCCTGCATACCACGTGAGAACTAACTTGCCAGTTGACCACTGCACGCACCATAGCTCCAGCTTAAGGTGTCTCGCACCAATACAAATGGAAACATGCAGTTTATGAAATTACAAAATTGTCATATTTTCCATTTTAAGATTCTACTTGTCTGAAATACTTTGAATTTCTTTACAATTCAATAACAACAATGACGTTTGATTAGTCTATAATTAAGTGATCCAACCATGGTAGAATACAACATTCCGAAACTTTCGTTTATTACATTTTCTTGTGCCTTTTGCACAATGGATTTGCATTGGATTTCTCAAAGCGATGTAACCAAAAGTCGCAATTAATAATTTGGTTTTTCTTTTATAGTTCCCAACGGGTGATATTTCAGCTGTTAATTGCGGCATAGTAATTAAAGTACTGTGAGCTAATCGCGTAAAAGCGGATCATGTTACTGACCAATCGCTAAAATCTGCGGTAATGTGCACGCGTGCGTGCAATTAAACGTAATTAATTAAGTCCAATTATTTGAACGTAATCAGCGAAATAATGAGATTCGCGGTAAGGTCAGTAAACGGTCATGAGGAATGCAATTTTCGTGCATCCTTGACACGGAACTCTCCGCGCCGATGAAACAAAACAATTCGCACGTCGGCAAGCCGCTTATGAGAAACCTCAGCGTCGTTAATTATTTCTCACCAGCGCGCTTGGTACTTAAGAAACTACGGATTGTTCCTCTTTAAATTGTTTCTACGGAAAGCACAGGCAAGAAGCTCCCAACAAGTAATTTTCCTAAGGATGGTTTTCAATCGTGTTATAAAACACCGTGAAAGTCCCATCGAAATCGGTTCACTAGTTTGGCCGCCAAGTCGTAACAATCAACCATGCAGTAAAATACGACAGATTTATGTAAGAAAAGCGATTACACATTTCTTGTCCTTTACAAACCGTTGGTGAAACGACTCATTCCCCGCAACTAACTGTCTAATGATACTAGTGTACTTCGCACATCTGTCGAGTCCTTTTTCCCTCGGAATTCCATCGCGCTGGCCCTCAGAGAAGTTGTCAGAGTGCGGGTTACCGCCGTGTGTAACCAGTTGGCACTGCCAGCAGGCGATCGCACTGAGAGTGAGAGAAAGAGGGAAGGTCCGGGCAACGGGCACTGGAATCGATGCTCTTTTCGAGGTTTCCCTCTGTGTACCCGAATCTGCTGAGTAAACCAAGTGTAAATGTACCGATGATTGCGGTCACGTGCCAGCGCGGTCCGTCGTGTTGGACTTCTCTTTGATACTGAGAAGTTGGATAACTGCGTCGAAAACTGACACGAGTCCTTTCAATCATTGCTTGCTGTTAATCTAGTTGTCGCCCCACTTTACTAGGGAGTTAATTGCAATTTTCTAATACGCAGACTTAATAGCACACGAATTGATAAAGCTTTTTCATTTAGAAGAGTATGTGAGTATAAGAAATAATATTTCGAATCTGGTTCTACACTTTAAATCCCGAATTTAACAGAGTACACGAATATTAGAAGGGACATTCCAAATCATCGATCGCCTATAATAATTGGTTCTACACTTCGCCGATCCCTGCTCGTCTAAGATAGGATCAGTGACAACAGGCGTAACGGTTTAACTCTGAGCAGGCTGCCGATTCAATGAACAGGGCATACCAGTTCTGTCCGCGAAATCGGCTATCGAAAAGAATGTAGAACACGGACCTGTACCGTCGCCGGCCAGATAAGTCAAACCACTTGCCGCGAAAGTGCCGTTGGTAATTGCACTTTCAGGAAATGCAAATTACGCGGCCTCTCATCTGCCGCGGTACGAGCTCGATGACTCCGAGCTCGCCCGAGGAAGAACCTCGCCAATAAAGATAAAAGTCCGCCTCTACCCACCGCCACGGCCGCTTTATCGTTTGCATTAATCTAACGCTAAATACAACGGGGACGCTGGAAGATGGTCGATGACTCTGATAGGAGTTGAGGGGGCTTTTTCCGCCGCACTGATATGTATAAAGAATGTCTGCGTCACTGTGAACCCAGAATGGACTTAGCAAGAGACGTCGTTGCCCGGCGAGTTTACCAGCTGGGCGAGGAAGAAAAGCAGGAAGGAACGTTTCTCAAGACTCATGCTTCGGTTCGCGTATGTCGAGTGACGTGTGTATTAATCTTTCATGTTTCTTTGTTCGGTTCTCAGTGAAACTGCCGTCTCGGATGCACGAATCCGTTAACCGAGACCCCACTTGGCGCTTTCTGTTGCCTCATTGGTGCACCGCGGTGGGTCTCTCTGCTAGTATCCTCGAGTACATGCGACTTTAATTTACTTGGTGCATTGAAAGAAAGAAATATTAAATGAAACCAGTGACAGGTTCTTTTCTAACTCAGCGTTCTACTTGACTAATGTAAACCTGGTACATACAACTGAAATATTCCAGCGGGACTGCTGAGCGGAATCCAAAGCTCACGAGCGATTAGTTCTTAGCGCGAAACTCAGCGAAATTCCGGGCGAGTGCGGCAGCGGAGTTGGGCGAGTTAAGAAACCCAGCATTTAATGTTAACAGCCCGGGAGAAACTTCGGGCGTTAACGGAATGTGACTTGGCCCGCTGGCAAAGCTTCGCTCCAAGTCAAACAGTCTTGCATCGAGACGTTAACTTCGGATTGCCGGGAAGTCGATTGGAGGAAAATTCGCGCTAAACCTCGGCAAACAGCTAGCGACGCCTGCGAGGATACAGCTAGGTGAGATTTAGCGATGACTTAGAAGTCAGTGTACTCGATTTCACGCTGATCCTCACTGATCGCATGCACGCACGTTTCGGGAGAAACGTGCAGTACTGTCGATTCCCCAGAGCTGATAAGATCGAGTTTCCAGAAATACATGGGTATTAGGACTTTCCGCGAAACGTCCGACTTTCACTCTTATTGTATGTTTCGCCTATTGAAGGTCGTTCCAATCTTAAGAATATGAATTCCAAAATATTTGGTATGCAAGAAAAACATTGTTGATTCTACTTGCATTTAAACGAGCTGCTGATTGGTTTCCTTAAAGTAATTAAGCTCACCCAAGATTTATGAAAATTAAAAATCAAATAAAATGATTGCTATATATTATTCTATTAATATTCCCCAACTGTTTTCATGTTCTACAATCCGCCAAACGTATATTTATAATTCTGTGTGAAAGTCTTAACATACTACAAAAATAAATAAAACAATCAACCTACTCATCGCTCTATTCACATTAATTCCCACCGAGAGGCGCAAGTGTGAAAATATTTGCGGTGGCACACGACACCTTGCGCCGACGACTCTGTACGTGTATGTACCTGGTTCCATTCTCCGGGCGGTGTATCAGTGAATGGCCACTGATACTACAAATTTCACGGCCCCGGGCTGTACATCCATAAACCAGCTTCGGGCCTCCGGCAGCAACTAGGATAAGACGATGCCGCAGCGGCAAGAGGGAGAGGAGGAGAGGGAAAGTGAGAGAGATTGGGAGCGCGAAAGGAAGGAAGTTCAAGAACGAAAGCGTGAAGCAGAGAGAGAAGGAGAACTCAAGAACCCGTAGAGAAGCTATCACAGTGGAAAGTATCGGCGATAAACGAACTTCGTGGGCGGCTTCTTCTTTCCACCTGTCTCTGACACTGTGTTTTGTCTGTATGTGTGCAAGCCTCCCCTCGCGGAAGGGTAGTTCGCTTTTATCTTCGGTATTGGAAGCAATTTTTCGGCTATCAAACAATTAACAATACGGCCTGTCGTAGTGCCTCTCTGTTAAAAGGCTACAGCGACCTACTTCTTTACTTTACCAAACTTAAATGTTCTACCTGTGTTTTTGTATTTAATACTAGCAATTAGTTTTACGTGTCTCGCACGTTTTTTTTATAAAAGAGAAGCGTTGGATTAGTTGGATTAGGGCGCTTGAAAATATAAAATAAAATAAATGGATGTGATGTAGGAAAACAGTATAATAGGTAGATAAAGTATCTACTATTTCCTCGCGACGGAATTGGGAAAAGTAAGTGGCTGATGCTACTGACAGCCGGTATATTAATCACGCGGGGCGCCGCTACCCAGTGAAAGAGCCTAGACGATTGATATGCTAATTCAGCCGACTAAACGATAAGTGAGTGAAAGTAATCCTCCCGGATCAGACGTAATCGCAGATGGCACCTGTCGAGACTACGTAAACTCTCGCTGATCTTTTTATAATTTATTCAATTAATTGAGCCAGCACTTTTCTTATTCATTCGTGGATTTTACTTATTCCTTCAATTTATGTTGAAACATTAATGAATTGTGAATAAATTATAAAAAAAGGCATAGAAGGAATTCTCATTTAGTTATCAATGTTAATTATTTGTTTGAGTTTTGCCCAATCAATATAGCTCATTAACGTAGTCTTAAGCTAATAAGCAGGGAACACACAAACGTCTTATTAGCTGGTACTTTCGTGGAAGGACCTTTGATCTCTGTCGGTGCTCGGATGGTGCTACAATTAGATTCCAGTCAATCGAATACAAGCATCCCCTACAGGTTCCTCTCTCCCTCGAATGCACGAATATGTACATGCAGGCGCATCTCGTCATTGATATCTATCCCTATTGATGCAGGCCCTCCCTATACCCAATGCAATTGTTCCAAAATCGGCTAATACGCCGCATACATCATTGGCTGCGAACTGGGGGTCGCTTCTATCGATAGGTCAAATCGTGTATTTCCTCCGATAGAATTACACTGTGGAGCTCGAATGCTCAGAGAGATGAAATGACAGTAATGCGTTGTTGAGACGCTGCAAGGTTAAATAAAATAAATAAAAAATACGATTTAAATCCAAGAATTATTAATTTGTGGAAAATCTATCTAGTTATTTTCACTCCTCATGAAATGAATTACACCAAATGTGGGACCTACGTCAATCGTTTTCTTGCAAGATCAACTTTACAACATATCAGATTAGTTAGTATTATAAAATGATGGGCCTCCAAAAAAGAATTCAGTACATACGCAAAGGAAAAGTGTATGAAATTTTGTCCCCCTTTGCAGTTCTAGTTCAACGAGAAACCTCAATTGTAGAGAGGTGTTAGTTCGCAGTTAGCGAATTCGGTATGAGTCAGTCGGTCCAGTTTATCCGAAGGGGCTTGGATATGCGGAACCTGCTGAAATAGGTTGCGCCAGGCAAGCTGGTGTAGCAGAACCAGGCAGGCAGGCAGGCAGGCAGGCAGGCAGGGGCTGCTATGTGTCGTGGACGAGGTCTCGTGATCGATAGGGTCTAACCCACCCCCTTTGCAAGCTCCATCACGTCGCACAGCCCATATATGTCTGTGTGAGAGAGAAAGAGAGAGCTATTCCGCCTCCATAACCCACATCCAACCGGTGCCGCTGTGTTTACCAACACTTCTACCGCGCCTAATGCGATTCACTTCTCACGAATATGTGCGCGACCTGCGAATGCGCCCGGCTACGTTCATCCTCGATATCTCTATATCTGCATATTTCGAGCCCTCGCCTGAATGTCAGCCCCACGATAAGACCCGCCGATATCCGATTATCGGACTTATTAATGCCTGCGCCTCACCCTTTTCACATATAATTCGAAATCTACCGTTCGAATCGGTGCGGCTGCATGTGCGTCGATTCGCACTAGCTAGAACTTTAACCAGTTTAGAATCGAGCTCTGGGTAGTTCTTATGGGATTTGCTGGTGGATTAAATCAAGTATTTAATATACGAGATTTTCGGATGATTTGCAAATGGATTAACCACTTTTGCACAATTCAAAATTAACGTATGTGACATTTAAGGCATTTAATTTAGAGTAGATTTGTAGGAGTAAAATTTCCATAAACAGATTTCTCGATTCTGTAGTAACTGATTTCTGTTTTTCGTATATGGATCATTCAATGCCAAATCGATCACCATTTCCCGCACGATTTTTAATATTAATGATGAGATTAGGGTGGGGGAGGGTTTAAGTCATCATTTGCCCAAATTCTGATTTGGCTGGAAAATAAAACTTCAGATTTTGCCGTTTTTGGTAAAAACAGGGTTCACATATTGATTTTTATCTCGACAAATACAGGGTGGAAATATTCTTCTCTCCGGCGCTTCAGGAGGTTATTCTGCATGTTCGGGTAAGTAGATTTTGCCTCTGGCATTTTTCATTTCGGGGTTCCGTTTTCGAGGTAGAACAAGTTGAAAATTGGGTAGAATAGGTGTCCCCCCCCCCCCCCCCCCCAATCTGGACCACAAACTATGCCAATGCGAAAATTTGGCATGGAATAACCCATATGTATCAATAGTTTTACGAGTTTTCGCAACGATACACAAGTGTAAATCTGGCAAGTGAACCGACAGCAATATATATTCCTGGTTGGCTCACTCGAGCAGAACACATCTGTTTGGCATGCAGTTGGGCTTGTTTCGTTATTAGATTCCAAGTTTGCAGAAGGAAAAATACGTCCATGCAGAGCAAACGGTTTCGGTGCGCTCGGTAAAACATTAGCCCGGCTGTAATATTGGAAGGTTCGGTTGTGGCATTTGTGCTTGCCCACGCTGTTTACTGCCACGGCGTTAAAATACCAAAACGTGACCCCCCTAAACGAATAGTGGGCAAATGCGATTAAGAGATGCACAGTAATCCCCTACGGATAAATAGTCGTTTTACTCCCATGCTCGAGTGAGTTCATATTCTTGTATTTGGAATTGTACGCTTGAGAACCATGGAACACTATTTGCCAACTGCAATACATATTCTGCACTTGCATGCGCAAACCGCAGACCCTGGATACTGATATCTCCGAATCGGCCATTTACGTTTATTTACCAATAGCAATGTTTCCAACGTGCAGTGTCAATGTATACTCGAACAGTATACAGTATATATCCTCGACTTACGCCGATTCGAGTGCATGAAAAAAAGTAATGTTTTCATATTTTTCCGGAGATGGAAATCGGATTATTTAAATTTCCCTTTAAAGCGAATGTACATATGTTCAAAGCCGATCGCATTGAACTTTTCAGTGATGGGGCTTAGCCGCAATTCGACTTATGCGAATGGAACGAATTAATTGCATAAATGATGGATGTACTGTATACACACGTGCCATTTGCGCTTAAAATCGATAATCCAAAAAATAGTCCAGTTCAGCTCGTTTTCACGATTCTACTTGCAGAGGCACTTTAAATGACACTTGCCACAACTAAGGACAACACGTACAAAATAAGCTATCATTGAAAATAATGGGGGCGAAGCGGAGCCCAGAGCAGTTGACCCTCTAAAACCGGCCGAAAGGTGCGATCGGGTGGATGACGCGAGGGCCAATCGGTGTTATTGATTGCGACGCGGGGCCACCGAGAAGAGGTGTGAAGACGATTCCTCCATTCATGGGAGTGAGAGCGTTTCCTACCGTGGATCCTTGGCCGCCCTCACAGACACACGCATGCCCCAGCGGTATCGGAGCCCACCTGCTACCAACGTGTGTAATTACGGCGCGGTCGCGGGTAACCTCGTTCTGAATCAAGTCGCCCGCTCGCTCCAACAGCTACGACCACTCGAGAGGAGCACTTGTGGTCGGTGAATGACTCGCTTTCTCCCTCGCACTGTCTAGCCACGAGAACGGCGCGCGTACGTCATAATCTACATAGGAAATTGTCCAAGAAGCGAGTGCAATGGGTTAATGTTAGAAAATATGCTAAAATATAGATTTATTTTTAGAATTGTTCGGATTCCTCTCACAACTTGAAGCGCGAACTACCCTCGGAATATGCGAGTCATGTTTAGGGCTGGGGGAAAGTGGTACTTAAAGCTACTCATATTAATTGCTTGATATTATTTTAGTTACTCATATAGATAAACTGTCACATTCTTAGTCACATTCTTTGCAATACAACTAATACCTAGAACTAAGATCGTTCCAAATCGCAACATCGAAGAAACCTCCATTTCGCATTGACCGAAGTCGACTAATTTCATCGAGGCGACGTGAAAGCTAGTCATCAGGTGGCTTGTAGATCAGCCTGTACAAGCCCGCGAGCGCACAATAATCCGTGGGCGCGTGCTAGCAGTCGGAGCGTGTCGTAGGTGAGAAGGAGCGAGCGAGCGAGAGAGAGGAGTACAGAGAGAAAGAGAAAGAGGGCGATGAGGATCGCGCGCGCACAGTGTGACAGATTTCACGGGACGACGAGCTAACGAAAAACTAGTCGGCTGTGAGGTGAGAGGGCAGAGACTACGACCGCCCACCCACTCCCCGTCCCCGTTTCTACCCCTGTCTCTCTCACAGTGCCTATCTCTCGCTCCTTTTATGTGAGGCCGGCAGCCAGCGTCGATTTCAGCCGCGCTCGCCAACCCTCTTAACACGTTCACACGTACGCGGCCAGTCGCGAGTCTCGGCAGATTTAGATTTTGGACGAGAATGTCGGCCGACGCGCGTTCCTTCTCACCGAATCATTTGCGACTTGCAACAGCACGGACATGCGGGCTGTTGCAAACGGGAGAACGCCGGGTCACGCTGGCGAAGACACCCGCAAGCTACGTGACATTGCGGATGCAGGGACTTGTGGTTGTCGGGAAGATTTCCATCGGAGAAATACAGTTTTCTATCTCGAAAACAGACCCTGTCACGTTTACTTTGAACGACCGCACTGCTACATGCCTTGGGTGTACGCGATTCGTTTTCGGGAGTTTTGCTGTATTGTTTAAATTGAATCTCCGACACAGCCAGCAGTGGAGCATGCAGTTTATTATACTAATCGTAATGATCGATGTGATTTGTTATCGATTCAATTACCAATGATGAGGATAATCAGCAAAGTACATAATTACTGGTGCAGTTCTAATTCGATTTACAGCAAGCGACAAATGGCACATGTCCAATAGAGTTCGACAAACTGGTTAAGCCGAAGGAAATTTTAAGTGACTTCGTTAACATTGCTCGGCCGACGGAATGCCTGAGGCTTGTTAAACTTCCTTTTCTTTTTTCCCCCGGTTCTTTCCCTAAGGGCCTTTCGCTAGTTGCCGCTTTCTAACAAGCGTGGACCGAGGCGCCCGTGCTGAAGCGAAAAGGTGCCGGCGTTTCTTAGTGCGAGCCCTAAACCGAGGCAGTTTCAGCGGAGGTGTTTATGAGCCACCGCCGGTGATAATTAAGAAGAACCCCGTTTCTTTTATACCGCCAGCCGCCCACGAAGTCCTCCGGATATTTCCAACTCTTTTTCTGAGGATCCTCCGAGAGCTTCTCGCCGCACCACGCCGGTGCACTTTATGAGGCTTTAATCGGGCCAGGTTGTAATTAATCGCGTGAGATGCAAGTGAGATGCAAATGATTAATGAAAGTAGTTTAAAGAGTCATTAAGATTCTTATTCATTCAGAGATTGCAACTGGTGTAATTATTTCAATTCGAGGGTAATTGAATGAGCCGGTACAGGTGCCCGTAAAGGGACAAGTTCCTTTAAAGCTGCAAATAAGAATTAAAAAAGCGTGGTCGTTCGTACTTCCTGCCGGGCGATTTGCTCGTTGAAAAGTGCCATTAATCCACTCGTTACCCAAGGGTCCGTGCGACGTATCCTCGGCAATCCAAGGGATAGTTTACAAGAACGACCGGGCGTTTATCAACCTCCCTTCCACTGGTCCGACCAACGACCCGTCTCGTTTGCACTCTGCGAGTTTGTCCTCGAAGCTTTCATCCTCTAGTTTTTTTTCAAATGATTAATGTTAGCCATTTTTATAAAACGTCTAATTCCTACTTTTGCCGGGTAAATTCGTGGCACGTGAGAAAGCCCGTCCTTTTCAAGTGCCACAACGAATGTTACGTGCTTACACGAGTCATTTATCTTTAAGCGGCACGTTAATGCCATATGCTTGTCGTTCGACCTGTTTCCCGAAGTAGCTGGTGCCCTTTGCTGAAAAGGGTGCGACTGGAGCAATATTTTATCGGTGCAGGTACAGACGTCTTCGAGGGAGGATTGTCAATCACAACGTCGAAAGGGTTCGGCTTCCCGTTGCGAATAGGACCTTGAAAGGAGTGTTTCGCCAAGTGTGCGCCGACATGCTCGGCATTCCTACTCCGGCTCTCAAAGAGGACAAGCTCCAACTACCTGCTGGGCGATTGTCATTTCATTACTGACGACTTACAGCACTGTCAGGGTGATTACGAAAACAAATGTAATACCTGCCTTGTTTCCTCGGCGAGGAACCTTTAAGTAGTTCGTAAGTAAGTTAACAGAGAGGGGGAGAGCTTTTTCTTTGATACTTCGGAACATAAGCCGAGCTTTCACCGAGGGAAAGTTCCGGGGGGTAGGAGCGGCAGAGCGGCGATGCAAATCGAACCTAAGTCGCCTTAACTCAAACAGAAATCATAAAGAAGTATATAAATTCCCTTTGGTAGTCACAGTGTTTGATAGGGTGATTTTAAATAATCGATAAATGGAATATTAAATTAAGGTGTCTCATAGGAAAATATGGCAAAAATTGACAGAGTTTTCAATGGGTCGGCTGGTTGGTCCGAATGTATTCTTTTGTGGTTGAAAACGGGAAATGTGGGGAAAAAACGGGTTCATAGGAAATTCTCCGCGCACTGATTACTGATTCAATTAAAGCGTGATTGCACCGTCAAACGCAAGTGCCGAGCAGTCGAACGAGAGTTGTTTTCGACCAGAGGGCGTACCCCATTGGCCGATCCGACGATAGGACAAATTCGCTCGTTTCACCGCTTTTCCGCGCCCGGGCAAAGAGTGGTCCGAGCCGCTCGAAAGACCGGCAATTGAAAAGTTTCTAGTTTTAACGAGGGCGCGAAGGCGTCACCGACGCACCTTCGGAGCCAAACTTTCGTAACAATATCGGAGACCTGAAAGCCGGCCTTGTTCCCCGCCGATTGCGGAACTGCACTCTCTTTCCACTTTCACGGGTGGAAAGCGCCGCCCGAAGGAACGTGGAATAGGACCAGCTCTGTATTCCTCGACTTCCAGCTGGAACTCTTGCTTTACTGCCGCATTGTTTTCATCGAGCTATAACGGTCGCTGGCTCGTTAAACGTCTCGCTGACAAACTTCCCGAACCCTTAATGAACTAGAATTGTTCGCCGCCTCTTAATGAAGCGCACGATTCCCAGCGAGGGCCGCGATCTACGGAAATACCGTTTCCCAGCAAACAGGCAATTTCAGTTTGAATTTTTAATCCCTTGAATTGAGCGCTCTACATTGTGATAAAGCCAGGATTCGACGCGTTCCCATATTACACTGCGCTGAATCCATACAGCTATAGTAGAGCGATAATTGCTTGCAACGTCAATGTTCGCAGTGTTATTATATTAAATTCTTTCATTTTGAACCTGATGAAAAATTCCTTACAGCGCTCGCACGGAGTGGCGGAAATCCCGAGATAAAATTCCACTTGTCGATCACGGTGTTAGAGCTGATCGATTAATGTTTGGCCACAGATTCACCAACGACCTTCTCTTTTATTATTAAAAAAAAAAAAAAAATACAAGCCAGTTATTTCACAATTTAGAATTGACGGGGATAATTGGGCAAATATGTGTTGACCAGCGTGCACTAAAGCAGTCTGATGCGCGAGCAGCGTGGAACCGCGGCTGGAAGACAATCCAGCTGGTCGGTGGCATGAGTGGTCGTTAACGTTAACGTTGCCCAGCTCGAGAGGACGATGGCACTATCGGCGTAACGGCGCGTGTCAGTCGGCTCGGCTAGGTAAATACGATTACACACCCTCTTACCGGTGCTCGAAAGCTCCGGCGCACCTCGATACACAAACATGGCCCAGATATCGTTTCGTCGCTTCCACTTCGCGAGCGTCCCCCGAACTCTTTCTTGGTATTGAAAACCCTCTCACGAACCCCTTAGGAATCATTCCCCTCGCGCGGCGCCGATTCCTCGACCTCGACCTTTCTGCAAACGCTCTCGCCCCAATTGCCGGAAACACGACTGGTGGCCTGGCCCCAGCCGCACCCCATAAACCACTCGATCGCTAATACAAATAAATAGGATATCAACGGGATCGAGGTGAACTTGAATTCGGAGAAATCCATAAGTTCCGATGAAACATAGAACCAAACTAGAATTCACGTCTGCAGTGTGTTTCGTGTTACCAAAGTATGTATTCGATACTTTACTCCCATCCATCATATTTGTATAGATGTTTGCGAAAATTCTGGTTAATAAAGCTTTTCTTTACCTATCAGCTCCAGCGATTTCATTCCGCTAACCGCCGAATCCGATAGCTAATAAAATTTCTATTGGGGTGTCTCGCTCGTTCCCTCGCGTGCCCGAGAGAGCGAGCACGGAAGCTAGCTTAAGTAAACGAGAATTCCATCCAAGTTCTCGAGTACAGATTATGTGGAAGAGGCTGGCGGAGGGTAGCTCGAGTGCTCGACTACTCCGCGGGCCCGAAAGCTCAAAAGCTCACGCGCCGGGATGCACCCGGCCACGTATCCACTCGACTCGACTCGACTCGACTCGACTACCTCGTCGGTCCTCGTGTGCTCCTGCCCCCGGGATAGTGTACTCGACAAGCAGCCTTTTAATTCGATATCGATTGCGACCGAATTATAGCACGGATTACACCAGGCGTAGGTTCCACCCCCACAACCCCGTCGCCGGTAATTACCGCTCAGCGTAGTTTGCTCAGGGAACACGGCTGAAAGTAAAGCGCGCCTACCAGCGGATTTGTAATTATGCCAGAGAACAATAATTTCCTGTAAAATACATCGGCACAGTCTATTTAAATATGTGGACAATGTGGGCTTAACAATCTAATCAATAAATTAGTAGTCTAATGAAACTGATTTTAAATTTAACAATGATCGCATTATACTGAATAGTTAACTTTAAGCTTGAACCAGAAATTCAAAACAGTACATGGAACTTTAAGGAGCTATGGAGCAATGTTTCCTAGTAAATGTAGTGCCTCTTAGTATCAATGTCCTATCAGGTGGGTTCGAGTCGGAGATTCGAGGATAGTCGCTGCTGGACCATCGATAAGCAACATTCCATGGAATGATAACAAGCTTTCGGAGAGTCGGAATCGCGCGCCCACTTGCGCGTGGCATACCAGCTTTGCAAGCATGTCAACTCTGAGTGCACTCATAGACTGCCATGCCTGGAGATTGGTGCTCGTAGCGAGCAACCATTGGAAAGTTTGTAGAAGAGCCAGCTGCTTAAATGCTGTAAAGCTTTAGATTCTAGTGCCTCTTATTTATCATCCTCTTATTCATTATATCATATTTGCTCGGTGTATCCCTCGACTCCCTAAAATCAAGACATCAAAGTCTATACTCAAAATTTCATACTGAAAGCCTGGTTTTGAATTCCCGATAAATTCAACTTTGGCGTGGTGTTCCTACAACTCTAATTTGTCCAATTAGTGCAACGACACACGTGTACGTGGCATGTTCCGAGGGAACACAATTCGTAATTGGCAAGCTAGCTGGTTATGCGTCGCCGACTTTTTGTAAATCACTGACCATTATGATAGTATAATTAAAAAGTTTTCCCTTCCTCAGCTCTTACTACACGTCGAGCCCACCTGTGTGTGCCAGCCCTGTTAATTATAAACATTTTCGGAACGAGCTTGCGCCCGAGAATGAGGTCAAAATGCAAAGCAGCTCTTTTCCGCCGCAGGAACCGCTGCTTTTCATAATCCAACTGGTTTATTAATTCCTAGGGCTCGTCAGTGCTTTGAAATGTGGCGCCGTAAATTGAATGGCCAATCGGAGGAGCTGGCTGTCGAAGGAAGTTTCCGCTGATTCATTTTTCCACGGACGTTCCGATGTAATTCAAAATCGCTCCTGGCAGTGCAAATACACGACGGATAAACGCTCGGCTGATAAAGCGAACTGGAGTACCGATCGGCGCTTAATTCTGCATTCAAAATGGATATTGGATGAACAAGTTCACGGACTAGGGGATCCTTTTAATTTACCGATCGATCGTTCACAGACCTTCGGCCCTGGATTACAAGCATTTTCAGCGGCGAAGCCGATAGTTTCATTGGTGGCGCGTGGATAAAGCCAGGCTTAACTTTCAGCGAGATAAACGGCTTGTCAAGGGCTAATCCTCGCGACAATGAATCCCCCGAAAGTTCCAAATAAACTGTTATTAAAAACCGATCAACTAGTGGCGATAGCCTTGAAGCCGTGGAAGAGTCAACGACTGACATTATATTCTTTGTACGCAGAACGAGGATTGTATTTAAAGTAAATGCCATATTAAATGCTACAATGAGTCAGCATTGATTGAATGACAGTTAAGAAAGCACCAATACAGACTTGGATGGGTGTGTCTGACCAATGACCGACCCATACTCCTTACACTGGCACGCGCGAACTTACCACTTATCCCGAAGTACCACGCACAGTACCACGTCTCATATGCCAAAAACTATTCAGAATGACAGGAATACTAGAAAAAATATAAAATATATTGCTCGTTTTGATAAAAAGACGAAGATCTGTTCTCTGTACTTCTTTCTCTAATTAGTTCAGTTTAGTAGCAGTGATAATTGTACGATTACGACATTACCACAAATGGCTTTCTTCCAGCCTGGAAAGTACGTCGATGATCGAGTCCAGCTGTGTGTCACTGCTCAACCGTTTGCCGAACGTCGAACTTTTACTTTTTTTAAAGCTGCCAAACGATCCGCCCCTTCTTCTCTTTATCGGAATCCAATACTTCTGTGCGCCTGGCAAAGTAAGCACAACAGAAAAATGCACGTGCGGATGCACGTGCAATGCTCTTCAGTCTTGCGAAAAGCCTTCTGCGCTGTGCTCGTATTTCCTGTTTTAAAGTGCCAACTTTGTTTGGCGAATTTTTGGGAAAGCCGAACCATTTCCTTGCAAGAAGAAATGCTTATGTGGAAACCAATCGTGGTCAAATTTTGTAAAACTTGTTTAACATTAATAGGTTTGGTTATTTGTGTATTTATTGGATGACAAAGCGATGGATTGTGTCATTGGTGGAAGAAGAGCGGCTCCAAGCGTGTCTCTCAATTTTCCGGAGTATGTCGAAGCCATGCGATCGGGTGAGACGTATTTCCAGAATGCGAGAGCGAGTGTTTTACCGCGCGGCATTGCAAGAAGGCTTCCAAGTGCTTCGACGGATTCCAATTTCGCGTTGGTTTACTTTATTTCCCGGCGGCCAATCCATCCGCGGAAACTTCCGGTGAGAGCCCCGAAAGTTAAGAGAATGAAAGAGAGAGAGGGAACAAGAGAAAATGGTAGGGCGACAGAGAAAACGCGAAGGAGAAAGCAGGGCTAAAACTTCCACGGCCTCCTGGTGTAATATGTTAGATTGCATTTCGTTTCGAGCCACAGCTCTTCAAATACAAATCCCCTTTCAGGACGTATTTCGGAGAGAATCCTCGACTGTAAAATGCCGACATAAAAAATTGCAGGTCGTTCGAATGAGATTTTGATTTCGGGTCCGATTGAAGTCGTGCTAATTAGCAAAAAATTTGCGTTTCAATGGGTTAGTGCAAATATGGTCTCCCACTGATTAGTAATTTATTAAAATATTATTATATTCAATGGGAATAATTTATCCACTTGCTAATTGAGCACTGCAGGTGACAAAGGTAACGTTTTAGGGCACGTTTAATCGCAGGGGATGAAGCAAGTACCCCGCCGTACTTGAGTATTCTATTCGCAGTCCGTAGATGTTCTGGGCACGAGATTCTAACCAGAACTTCACGAGACAAAGTTGCAAAATTAATTTTCATTCCACGTGGTGGGGTGGTTATCTGCATAATTTTATTAGACGCTCGAGCTTTTGTCTCTTCTGCGGGCCGACTCGTTTCACGAGTTTCAGGTTCAGCTAATATTCGACTAATTTCGTTTCAATTTCCCGTAACTAATGCGACTTGCTTCTCTCAGCGCACGTGCTCCAAAACGATTGCTTTTAACTCGGCGATTTCCGGAGCTACTTCTGCGCGTGACACGTGCAAATTTGCCTGAATCATATTAAACGATAGTCGGCAATTAATGCCGCGCGAGAGTTCCATTGCAAGTAATCCAATAATAGAGACGTAATCCGATAACACCGACCGATTTGCATTTCGAACTATCAGTCACGTTTCTATATAACTAGTTCTGACTGGATATTGATCTCTTTTGTTTTCCTCTTTCTTGTCAATTTTGTATTATACATTGATGTGATTTAAAGCATGTTTATATAATCTAAGATATATTTATTTAATAAATGCATAAGTCACAAATATAATATAAATGTACATATATAAAATAAAAAATATATAAAATCTGCCCTCATTACCATCATGTTTATTAACCTAATATTTTTCAGTGCAAGTCCCAAACGAAGACTTAGAAAGGCCTTGGAAGACATACAATGATATATTGAACGAACAAGAACTGAAATACTGTCGTTTGGAAAGTGGAGCTGCAGAGGCTATCATTTCTTCTCGCAACGGATGCAACAGGTTCCTGTACTACATGGACTCGCACTAGATGAACTGTGTCATTCAGAGATTTTTACCAATTATCTGAGTGCTATCCTTTGCAACCAAACACCAAACAATGTCAACCCTTGCGCTCTACGGAGTGTGCCGATATTGATTAAGGGGCATTTTTTCATTTCAATTTCATACAAACCTTTCTATCATTATTATTTCATTGTATGTTATTATTTTTTAAATTGTACTACTACTTTGAAGCAATAGATGGTATAAAATCTACCTACTGGTATTATTCACTAGATCAATACTCAATACCAAGTACTGATACTGCTCGTCCGGCCAATTAGAGGCAGCGCATTGATGTTGCAAGACAGAGTATTCTTCCCAGGGCCATTAGTTTTTTCCCCGGGGAGTAGGAAATCTAGTCCGGCATCGGTTGCTCTCCCGGTGGCTTATTGGGCCGGTGAACGCGGAGAAAAATCGAGGGGCCAAATGAACAAGCGGCGATAGTTAACGAGCCGAACGTGTGTCACATTCGATACACAGTCGAGCGTAGATCGATAGCCGGAGTCCTCGGAAAAGCCTTCGTCACTCTCGGCTAGTTTTCTTCGACTAAATGAGACGAGAGGCCCGCTTCAACTTCATCCCGAACTTCTTTCCTGCTGTGGTTAAGTGTTGCGCAAATCACTGTTTGAATGGGACTTGTTCCCTCTCGCCGGGTAACTTCCTTAATCGGAGAGACTCGCGCATTGATAAATGCTTGCGGCCTTTCTGGCGAAAAGTGAGTTAGACTTTCATAAAGCAGCATAGAAGTTTTGAGCTACTTCTTTCCCCGGGAAAATGTTCTGCTCGGGAGAGTTGTTTTCGACTCTTTTTAGAAAAGTTGTCTTTCCAAGACTTCCGTTGTGGTAGTTTCACTTGTAATAAAATCAGAACATAAATGCTAAAAAATATGGATTTCAAAGATATAAGTTATTAATTTATTAATGCGAAATTTGGAAAAAACAGGATTTAGGAGAGTATTTTAAGGTATAAATATTTGGATTTTTTCTTGCGTTTAGAAAACTTGTAATAGTGAATAATGCAACGTTATAGTTCAAAATAATTACTGGTCCGATTTTAAGGGTTCTGCAGCCCGTATTTTACGCCGGGCGCGCAAGAGCTCGCTTAAAATATGGTGGTACGTTTTTTTCCTCTGCTTGGATCTTCACTTTTTACTGGCCCAACCACAGCAAACAGCGAGCCCCTCGGCGCTGGGCGTAACGCTGTTATTTAACTTACAATTCCATTTCCAGCTTACACTTCTCCATTTTTCCACGCCCGTGTTTTTGCGTCCGCTGAAAACGCCATTTAGATACACCTTGCCACGCCGGCTTTTCATACTTTCTCGCTTCTTATACCTTATTTATTATTCAAATACTATCTCTTACATTACACTGGCAATGGGAATAACATTGTGCTTAGAAACTATTAGTCAATTCCCTCAGGATATTAATAATACTGTGGTTTAATTTTCTGAATAAAAATTTCGCTTTAATCGAAAAAAAACATTTTAGACAAATTTCGTATAACTTCTAATTTACATAATTCGACCGATTCTCCGATAACTACTATTTGGTCAGTATTTAACTCCTTAGTCCTCCACAACGTCAGTAAAGACGACTTCTCGTGTCCTGTTCCCCAATAATTAGCTGCGTCACTCGGCAAATACTAGCGTCGAATGTAAATTGCATCTCAGTGCCGTAATAATACGCGTACATCGAGGACCCTCATAATTAGTGCCTGCCGGCAAAGATTAGCCGTAGGCGGCGACAAAGGGCGCCAACAAAGGCCCGCAGTGTTCTCGAGTTGTAAGAGAAGCCGGGTGGACAGAGACGCGCGAGAGAGTGCTTGACAGTAAAAGGGTCATAGTCGAGAGGATGATAGGAGACGCACCATCCTCTCATGGTGACGAGAAATCGCTCTGGAGAGTCCCATTTACCTAGTACAGCAAGGAAGGCACTCCCACCGCCCCTCAAACGTATTCCAGACAATTGTTTCCTTTCGGGACCTTTGCTCATTACTCACCAAATCCAACGATCTTATACTGCAATATCTGCCTCACGAACAATCAATACAAGATAAATAACCCGAAATACTATTATTATACACAATCAACGAGACCAGAATCACTTAAATCTGCGATCGAATGATTCTCTCCTCGCTAAAACTCCTTCCTCACCTAAACGCTCGATCCTTAGTGAGCCGTGGGTGTGTCACGTGCTCTAATTCGGTTAGAGCTTCGATTTAACATGCAATAAGCGGAGTATCAGTTCGGAGGCGGCGGCGGCGGCGGCGTCGCTGTACAATGTGAAATCTGGGAGACTCGGAGCAGGGAGATAGAGATCGGCGAGTGCGGGCGAGATGGATAGCCAGATAGATGGCTGGATAGTGAGAAAGGGGATCGAGCTGCGCGAGGGGGAGGAGAGCGCGTTGGATGCTGAGAGGATCTCCTCGGTTGGAGGGAGCGAGTGGACAGGAGAGGGTGGAGGATCCAAGGGAGGAAGGAGCGCGTCCGAGTCGGGCCCGTGTATTCTCGTTGTTCCTCGAGGGGGTTGAGCGAGTGTGCGCGCGGGGGTGGCGGCGAGCAGGAGCCTCCACCTCCCGGCGGTCGGCGCCGAGGGTGCGCTCCACGGAGGAGTCAGTGCGCGGCGAGGCGCGCCAGCTGCCGCACGTCATGATTCTACCCCAGGTGAGCCTCGATCTACTAGCCAACGGCGTACTAGCAACAGAGCACCATCAGCTGCGAGAGCACGCGGCGAGCACTGTGCACACACTGCCCGAGCGGCCTCGATCACGCCGGTCGACTCGTATCGATAAATCCAAGTGCCAAGTTCGGGATCGCGCATCCGGTCCGATCGGGGAACCAGCTCGCCGCCGGCCCCGCGGAGAACCGCCCGTTCAAATGCTCCGCACTCTCTGCGTGCTCTCCTCAGCAAAGCAGACTCTCGCCGAGCATGAGCACCTTGCCTGATCCCGTGTGTGCTTGCTATCTGCCTGCCTGCCTGCCTGCCTGCCTGTTTTGCTACTCGGTGGCCGTGTTACGAAGCCGGGGGGGTTGAATACCTGCTTGATAGTGGTACGCGTGATCGGTGCACTCGATCGTTAGCCCACAGTGCCTATCGACCTTTCGACAATGTCCTCGGATGCATTTTCTGCCTGACCGCTCCGCGAGGACACGCGACCGCACCGACCAACCGCACGGACGCACGCCGCGTCCGCTCCCCCATCAACTGGATGCGTCTCACTAGCCACACTCTCTTTCTTTCTCTCTCTATCTCACCCTATTTCTCCTGCGCCTTTTCTGTAGACTCAATCCCTCGGTACGTGGGAGCTGCGAGGTTCCATGGGGTAATGGGGATTGAGGACTCCTGGAGACAACGGAGCCTGGAAAATGGGGAGAGAATCGGAGTTAGTTAAAGTGATTCATAAACTTGTTTTTGCACTTCTGCTTTTTGAGTATGGTGAAGGGCTGAGGTTGGTTTAGGCGATGTTGCACGAAAGGAGACGTCGTCTAAACGTACCATTAGAAAATCACCTTTTTACACGGTTGGTTTATGTGTTAGTGTGACGTCCGAAGGAGTTTCTACACGATGTAAGTAAAACGCTCGCAACAGGCGTTTTACTTGGAACAAGTGACATCTGCATCGCGCAGTTACTAGAAAAGTGCTCGAGTGCGAGTAACTTACTTATAACGTAACTTTTTCGCGTTGCACAACGACAAGTTCCATGCTCCGGTTCTGAGGACCAAAGCTCAATTTTCGCAACTAAAAATCAGAATGTTCAAGTTTCAAAGCAGTTGTGGAAGAATTAAGTGTGATCAATTATTGAATTAGGTAAGAAACTAACGAATAAAGTTCGAGGATCTGCGTAGCTGAAGGTGCGTCGCGTTGATTTCCGAGTTGCAAGCGGTTGGACCTGGGTTATACAGATCGCAGCAACGGGGAGTTCGAGTGCTCGACGGGAAAGTTTTAATCGCCGCTTGTTTTCGTAGCGTTCTCTTCTCCCGGCTGAGTCTGATCGCTGTCGAACGAACGAATCGCGAGGAGAAGGCGAGCGCCTAATAAAGCTGCAACAGGTTTCCTCGGGCTCTCGATTGTAATCGGGTTAATTATGCTAATCACCCTCGGGCATTCTTTCCTGCCGATTACCAGTCGATTAGTACTAACACGGACGTTCAAAATCGAATCTCGGGTCCCACACAATGGTTTCCCTCACAAATTTGTTCAAGTTCATTCGCCGTTGGAGAAGACAAGTTGTATTAACATTCAAGTTTTATTCGCGCTATGGAAAGCATTGGAAGAAAGCTTGTGCTTGTTTCAGAGGAAAGTAACGTCCAATTCTGCCGCCTTTCGAGCCGTAAGTGTCAATTTAGCTTCAATTTCACCGCAGAGTAATAAATCCTACGTAAATTCGAAAGCCCGCACAAAATTCAGGCTTAACGAGGCAAAATTAATTCCTTTTAACGGGGTTAAATAATAGGCTTTGGCGGAGCTAATAAATACTCTGTAGTTATCTCTTCCTTCCTCCGCATTTCTCTATTATTCACTCGACTCCCATTGATGTCACTGCATCGCGCGACATTCGCAATAGTAACTCATGGCTCTCCATTCACCAAAACGCAATAAACGGGCGTTTAATCGCATATCATAGCAATTCCGCCGCACGCATTTCTCGACTCGAGCGCGGTTCAAAATCGCCATTATTCGCAGTATTCGTGAGACGCAAGGTCGACTTGAATCCGGCCCCATATTAATCCCCACAATTCCCCTTGGAGGTGTAGAGGGAGAGAGGCTGGCTGATTGCATTTGCTTCGGCAAAACAGCTCAATCCCCGAACGCTCGGTGTATAGTGGCCGCCGCCCGAATTAACTAACCCTCTGTTCTCCAAGTAGCTCGAACGACTCCTGTACATACATAGTATAATAACAACAAATCACTTGTATTTTATGCCAGTTGAGAACTTAACCCTTCGGGGGCGAATTGATGTTCTAATCATCTAATGTGATGATTTCTGAGACCAAACATAGAACGACTGTTGATTGTACGTATTTAATTGCATAATTAAGGGAAGAAAATCAATTAAAATTTCAAAGCCGGCTAAACATTTAGAGCATCTAGGAATTTGAGGTGGTACCATAACGCTCAAGTTTAAAAAATGTAATTCAAGGAATTCCTACTATTCCGAGTGATCGCTGCTTTCCAGGTCAGAGTTCAAACATTTTCCAAATGCTTCGTGCAGTCCTACGAAGACATTGGAATCAATATTATGAGAAGCTGCGCCTTCGTGTTTGCGCTCCATTGTGTCTGTTTAAGTTTTCCTCCCAATGGCTCCCAAAGGTTTGTTTACTGCGATCCACTCGCGTCCGAGTCCCACTTGGCAATTACGTGCCTAAGTGAGCAGCCGATCGCTTCGTTTTAAAGAGGAGCTTTCGGGATTAATGGACTCGATCGTGCCAGTTCTATCTTGAGATCCTCGACTGGAGACTATTCTTTCCTTCCACTTATTTCCGCGAGAACTCGCGGAGGCTGCCGGTAATAAATCAGTAGAAAGTCTGGCGTCGAAAGTGTTAGCGGTTTCGAGTGCGAATCGACAACAATTCGAAAGTAATTTTCCTCCCGCCGAGTTAGCATACACCTTGCACATCTCTTCAGCTTCATTTCTCCACTTAGTATTCGATCGATTGACAGGTTGCTCGAGCTTGCGATGTCCTAACTGTTTTATACATATAATTAAAAGAACAGACTCCACATTTCCGTTCGCGGGCCGAGCACTTGTCAACTGACCGACTGACCTGTTGATCAACCCAATATTCTCAAGAAGCTGTTGCATGAACCGTTTAATGTTGTCTCGTGTGATTGTTTCTGCTGAATAGTTAATAACCAAATATGAATTGGTGTGGAAGTTTGATTGGCTTAACGCCAAGGCAGTTTACCAGAGTGGCGCGACTCAGTACTGGTAATCAGGTGGCACATTAATCTGGGACAAGCGTCCGCCTGTCAGAGTTTCGCCGAAATTCGACTTACTCGCGAGAGAATTCTCCCGAGGAATCGATAAAAGCTAGTAGGCATACTTGTTCTGCCTGCGTGCTATCTGCCTTCGTGTTTTAACTGTCTTCCACATTTCAGTCTCCGGCCAAGTTTCTGATTTATTCAGGCCGAGTGACTGCTCCGTAAATATTGTCCCACGACACCGTGAAACTACTGTGCTTAAACTTTAGCCCCGCTCGAATAAGCAATGTCATTCCCCTGGCATTCACCGAGTTTCAGCTGCGGAATAACTGTTCTCGATTTAGTATATGCAAGTCGTCCGCAAAACATAAGAAATCCAACTGCAGATTCACGAACATGCGCAAAAGTAATTACTACTGAAATCCAATGCATAATTCTGACCCCCGTTGTGCGTTTCAAGAAAAACCATAAAAATAATATAAAAGAGTGCTCGGATACTAGAAAATTTCGATATCTGATTCTAGCAAGAAAGGTTCCTCTCTATTACAGGAGAATAATATTGATATTGTAGTATTATATATGATCTAGTATTTATATATTATGTTATAGTATAGTATTTCCATACCAGTTCTATTATCATACACAGGAGATACTTTTTTATGGATCGCCGTACTATATCTGGTAATATTATCATGCTATAGCAGCGATGCTATTCAATGCAGAAGATTAACTCTTTATCGCCCCGTAAAAGATTAACCCTTTATCCTGTGCAAAAAAGATTAACACTTTACCGTACCCGCGAGATTAATTATTTTGTGTATTATATCAAGCTAAATATGTTAATGTGCGCTACATCAGTTCTATTATGGCTGGCGGGAGATATTTTTTCTCATGGAGCGTCGTCCTATATCTGACTACATTATCGTGCTATACCGCAGTTATGCTACTCAATGCAGAAAATTAACAGTTTATGATCCGTGAAGACTGCACCCTTCATCCTGAAGGAGAAAAGATTAACTCTTGGTTAGCCAAGGGTTTATTATTTTGCTGGAAAGCAATTACATTTTGAATTACGCAAGGATCATTGTCTCTAGTTGATTGCGGAGCTCTACATATTGGACTATACTTACTATATCGTGGTAAACGAGGTGTGCTATTCAATGTAGAGGATTAACTATTTATCGAAGGCGAAAAAATATAAAATCTTTAAATATATTATTCTGCATATCAGAGTTGTGCTTGGACAGAATACCAGGAGATATTTCGTGATCTTCTCTCTCTTTATGGCCAAAGTGTTAATAGTTTATCGTTAGTTTAGTTGACAGAGAGCAGATTAATCGTGAGTAAGTATAGTTTCGGCTCGGCAACCGTGCAGAAACAGGATTACGGAAACAGGCGCGTACGTGTCGAAGTAGATTGCAATGGCAGGGGCGCGGCGTTAAAGTTGCACCAGAGCGGTCGGGCCTCATTAATTCTTGGCCGAAGGGTGGGCCAGCTAATTTTCAATGCTAACTCGAAACAACGGGCTCGCTCGACCGACCACCCACACGTCCGCGTCTGCTGCTTCCGCTAAAGAATCCACCCGCTTCGATTCTCGCCGCATTTCTACTACCGCGACGAGCTCCCGCAAACTCCGGCGAGGACACCCGGAAATTGTCCCGATTAAATTTGGAACCGGGCGAATACTTCGGATGTGCTCAAGCTCGGCTGGTGGGATTCGCAGTCCTTTTTACCTCGGTCTCTCTTCCGCTTCCAGTTTGCACACATTTCTCTTGCCCTTCTTCATTTCTCGTTCCTTTACAAAAATTTCGCTGTGCTTCTTTTCCAATCCACTGATTCGTTCTTTTCGTAATTATCAGCTTTTCAAGTGCAAAAGTTTCTCCTTTTGGTTACTCGAAGGTTCATTACGTAGACCCTCAATAATGGGCTAACACTTGACGAAAACGGTTGAGTAATCTACTTGACAGGTCGGAACATTTTCAGGCAATTCCTGGGAAAAGTCGTGTTGCCCGATTACAGCCTTAAATAAGGCATCGAATAGCAGGAGTAGTGGGGCAATAGCACTTTGTAATTACAAGGAGATCGGCCTTAATTTCACAGTGAGACAAAGGAGAAGACGGGCCGTTTGAGAAGGGCCCTTTCGCTTTAAGAAGGCGGAGTTTGCTCAGTTAGCTCGATAGCGTTTCGCTCCCTCTTTCCCGAGGTCCCGTCTTGCCGTTTGGTCTGGGAAATTGTTTCGATTGGAATTAGAATGAGAAGAGCGCTCGTCCTCTCAAAGAGCTTCCCGGCAATATCGGTGCGGTGTGAGGTTTGACGGGCCCCATTATTAATTCGATCGGTCACGTAGACTTAACATTACAAAGGCGCCCGGTAAAGGGCCAATTTAGTTAGGCACCATTAGAAGTTAGATAAACTCGCCATTTAAATAATTCGGGCTCCCAAGTACGCGCCAGGTATTTTAACTCCAAAAGGGGGAGCCAGGAATTCTCGGTATTTCGCTTCTATCGTATTATTTTCTTCTTTATTTTCTTTTTCATTTCTAATTATGTGCTGCTGACCAATACGATGTGTAATATTAACACACACCAATAGTTAAAAGTTAAAAAGTCTCAAGAACTATTCCTATTTTTTAAACTTTTAGTGGTGAATCTTGATTTCGCCCGAGCAAATGCTCCTTGCAGTATTCCTCAATGATGAACTGTAGCAGGTCTCCCGTTGCGGGGGAAGTAATGACGGCCAGTTTCACGCGAGCGTAGCACGTCTGGCAGCCAGTTACGACCTACGACCCACCGTTGGGGTTGGGCCGATTCTACTTTCCTATATGGGATCTCTCTCGAGACTATTGTAATTCAGGCGGCATCGTGCATATATCGGTGACGAGCGCAAATTCACACGCGAGGGGACACACTCCTACATAGTCGTGGGCTACGCGGGCATTCAGGCTGAAAAGAGTCCCATTTCCCACCGAGAGAAGAGGAAAATGCCGCTCCCTCGCGCTTCCGAGCGTTCCGGCCCCGTCGAAGCGTCGTATTCTCGAAATCGAATCCCCAGAATAAATCGGGTTTTATATCGGTCGGCTCTTCCACGCGCTCCCTCCCTTAAGAGCAGTCAATGTTTTTTCGCCCTTCGCCAGACGGTTATTGATAATGGTAGTAACGAGCTGAAATCCCGAAGCTCCCAAGGAATTCGTGCCTGCTCCTACCGATAGCTTCGAAATACGTTTGCGATTATCGCGAACGTTCTCTGCCACCAGCTAAAAGCAACGGGCCGTCGATGTCTGCCGAGAGATTCCACCATTGCTACTCATTGGCCTGCCAACTCTTAGTTGGCTCTGCAACTGAAAGTTTCTTCGGTGAGCTTTTTCTCGGTTTACCTGTGGGGCTGAATATAGGTCAGGTTGGAGTTATAGCTTATGTTTCACAGAGTCAACGTGTCAACTTTTTCCTCCTATATCACTCGCTGTCGCATTCTCTCTGGTTAGCGCAGTTTTTGTAATAAAGAGACTGCCTATCAACAAATCTTGTCTCCGCGTGTGCTCTCATGTCCAGTGTTCCAGTTCGAACTACACTTATCTTCCTCATTCGGTGAAGTACATACATGAATTATCGTGATAGCTCACATCAGATTGATACGTTGGAACAGTGCGAGTCTAAACTAATTTGTCTTTTATCGTCTCAATTGTCATGTTACAAGTTATTTTGTCGATGCAACAGTTTCGCTCCACGTGTAACCAAATTTGGGAATGTTGGGCCGATGCGATTTATCAATAATTAAATTGAACGGCACAGAGTTCGACTCGATATTATCGAATTTTGTGGAAACTCTAGGAAAAAGCGCTCCAACAGCAATCGCAGCATTGCAAGGCTGCATTGCTCTCAATCATTTGAGAGCAAATTTATCCTTCCATGCGGAAATTCTCGGCCAATCATTCCGAAGGCAAGGGCCTTCAAGGGAGTCGGCGGAGTTAATTAAACCCAGCTGCAAAACGTATATAACGCCAGAAAAGCCTGTTTACTGGGAAGAGAGTTTCAATTTTTTTTATCGCCGCTTTCATATTCCTGCGAGCGTGCAGTATGAATTTCTCTCAGCAGACGTCGTGTTCTCCACAGATCTACCTGCACTTTGTAGTTTATACATCGGCGAAATTGTGCCTGAGCTTTGCCAGCATTTCTACTGTAGCTTTATGGGCGGAATTTGTTCTTATTAAATCAGAGTCGGCATTGATTCCGATTTTATTAACTCGAGAGTCTCGCAGATTCTCAAAGCCACGTGTCCCCCAGTATTGCGGAATCCTTTTTCCCAAGAATAAGGGCAAAGGGAGGTCCTCCTCGGTATTCAATGGGCGGCTTCGTCCTTCCGGATTCTTATTCGCCCTCGAGTCTCGAGTGCCCGTCATTCGCCAATTGTCCAGCACATATTTTCCGGCGAATGCGAGAAAGCACCAACCGGATCCATGGACCACAAGATGCTGGGAGAGGATGAATAAAAGCGCGTACGGATTGACTTTGACCAGGAGAAATTCGGAGCGTTGTATTCCACGTAGTGGGCTCTCCAGCTGATAATGAAGGGTTCGCTAAGGGCTGAGGGCCATTCACCCCCCGAAAGGTAGAGTGGCCCGCGATAAACCTAATCCCAACTAATCCGAGTAACTCAAACGCGACCACTGTTCCCGCCCTTTTGATAATTCTCCCTTAGGTCGATTTCGCCTACACCAAAGGTAGATTCGCCAATGGCAACTGCTCTTCGCGTACTTTCACTCTTGATCGAACTTCTAGGAAAAGTGACGGAGCGCGACAACTGCCTTAAGCGGCACTGAATACTTCGTTACTCGAATCTCTTTTCGCTAGGTGTCCTCGGTAATCAGCTAGACTCCGGCCTCATCTAGGATTACTTCACCCTCGGGCGGGGAATCTTCGCTTCACTTCGGCTCACCGATCACGCGCGCCGAAACTTTGCGGATCTTTCGCTGACGCCCCTCACGTACCGCCGACCGCATTCATTGGGCGCTTAATTAATCCAATTAAAGTCACGGCATCGTTAACGCCGCCGACAAGTGTAATCGCATTCCCTTCACCTTTGTAACATCGCTGGTGGGTTTGAGAACTTTTTATAATTGCAAAGCGTGAAAGAAATAGTTGTCGTTAGTTGTCAAAGAGATTATTTTGCAAGAAACTGATTTCGATCACAACCACTTTTCGCCTTCTATTTAATTTTGCGAGTTCCTAAACCGAACAATTTCCCAAAGGCAACTCGAATTTTCTCCTAAATCAGTCTCCTATTGACTGAGCACAATCCGAGTATTTGCAGAATAAACCTGTCCATTCCGGGTCTTGTCCCGTAATCGCCATAATCGATTAGAAGGGCGACGAGGTGGCGCGATGCGAGCGGCTAAGCAGATAGATATAATAGTTGCCGGATTCCACGTGCCCGCCTAATTATTCGGCCATCAATCCCAGCTTAATCATGGTACCCATCGGACCATTTGCTCTAGGCCATTTCGAGACTGACGTGCACGAGTTTCCCGCCCGGAACACCAATCGCAACTTTGCCGACTGTTGTCCGCTAATTAATTACTGTTTAAACCGGCCAGTAATCTGTGGCAGGTCGGCTAAGCGTGTGTCAATATCTTCGAGTACGAGCACTAATAGCACATCAGTTTTGCATTTCCACGTTGTACGTATAGGATCAGTCACCGATCGTAGTTTAAACAGTCATTAACATCCTAATTAATTCAGTGGCGGCACTGCGTTTATCGAATGAAAAAAATAGATCAATGTTCTTTAATAACTGTTATTCAACTTGAGGGAAAACGAAAGCCCACGACAAAAGCTCACTTCCCAACTTCAACATACCCGATACTGTATGAAGTGCAATCAAGCGATATTAAATTCCTATCCCTGCGGCGCGTGCGATATTGCCATACTGTTCTGGTGACATGAGTCTCAATTTTGGGAGGTGCATATGACAAACGACCCAAAATCAATGAAGAAACTAGCCAAAACCCAGTGGAATTGAAGGCGCACGCGGTTAGGGGCGCGCAAGTAGTATAAGTCAACGAGCGGTCCGATGTAGGGGCGATCTTCCTTTCACATGTTTCTGCAATACGAAAGAAAATTGTGGTATGATTTTTCATGAGCACATATTACGTAACCGGAAATCCTTGAGGAAACTGACAGAAGTCCTCTTGAATTGGAGGCAACGGTGATTAGGAGCGCGGAAGTGGTATAAGTCAAGGAGTTGTCAGACACGGGAGCTGGGGTACAATTCATGGTGGTACAATTCATATAACTGGTAATCCATGGGCAAACTGACAGGGAAGTGGACAGTCTAGAGACAGAAGACTGAATAAAGCGGCTGACAGCACACTGACTTATACTACTTGACGAGGGCGCTCTTCTTTTCACGAAATGTGACTGCGATGCGACAGAAAGTTTAAGTAATGTTTTACGGTAAACATTCTTCCGGTGGTCGGCATTCATCGCCGACAAACCGGGTTGTTAATTCTAATTAACCAAGCATCCTAATTCTACGTAGTCGAGCATTCCAACTCTAACTAGCCGATAATTTTAATTGAAACTGAATTTCAGATATTCGCGGACGGTATCTGTAGGGACTTATTGACGAATATTCACCGGGGAATTTAAGCCGTCCCTCATCCTAGCCTAGCCGCCGGGCTCCGCTCCTCTTTTTACTATCGCGGTGTTATCTCTGCCCACGTTCTCGTATCCCGCCGGCGTAATTAAAGTTGGAAGTTTCGCCAACAGAGGCTCATTTAATTAAAGCCGTCCAAAGGACGCGGTGATCTCGTTCAATCACTCCGCTTCAACCGTAATTTATGGCCGGCGTCACTGGACCACTCACGGACAAACCGGATCCCGCCTTCCCGGAAAACCCCGTCAGATAGAAAGAGCGAGAGAGAGAGAGAGAGAGAGAGAGAGAGAGAGCGAGAGAGAGAGAGAGAGAGAGAGAGAGAGAGCGAGAGAAACAGAGAGGGAGGGAGAGAGACTACTCCTGCCGTGGTAGTTGTCCCGGAGTGATTTCTATCCCAACAATTATTTCAGGATTATCGGCAAAAAAGCAATCGGAAGTCGAGGAGTGCTCGGGAAATCCAACCCTCGGCATTGACATTTAATGAGGGCAAGGGAAGCAGGTGCGAGAGAGATAAACAAGGAATCTATCTGGAAAACGTCTGCCGAGATAAGGCAAACTTGTGCACTCGGGTTTCCCTTGAAAGCTTAAGAGAGTGCCTTCATTAGCGAGTAAAATCGTTCTTATTTGAGTGCAATATTCAGTACGAATTATTTAAAGGTTACGAGTGCGTGCACTTCAGATTCAGCCACATCGTTTACAATTCTACAAAACCATAAAAGTATTACTAAAATGCATTTGCAGTCTATTATATATTTAAAGAAGATTATAAAGTACACAAATGAAAAACATAGTAAGTTTTATGGTTTCGTCGCCGACTATAATCAATGAGTATGAGACAATGTCACTTGCTGGAGATATTCGAGAAGGTGAGAAACAGGACGAGCGGGCAAGCGAAAGAGCGAGAAAGGAAAAAGATGAGGGATAGGACTTTGCACGAGCACTTTGATGCTTTAAGAGATGGAAATTGCTATTGGCTCTCGACCCCTCTCTCTCTCTTCTCGAGGAAGTCCATTTTGTGTCCTCATTCCACTCTTTCAATCTTCTTCACTTTGCCGCCTCTTCTTCATCTTCCCAAGTTTTTTTTCTGCTAAACCGTTGATGGGGTACTTGCAACTTACCGCGGCCTTCTGCATCTTTAACGCTGAAAGGGACAGTAAAAGAAAGTCTATTATTTGCGAAACACTTCGTATTGGCCTTCCGCCCGCGTTATTAGAATCGGAGAAACCCACGTGGAAAGTTATTACGGCTTGGGAAAATTGTTCTGTAATGGATTGCTGTTGTCCCCGTCCGAGCTTCCCTGCTCGATCAGAGCTGCCCACTATTGCTGGACATTCGCAATGAAGAGCGATGGAAGTTTTCCGGGAAAGTTAAGTCGAGAATGTCGATATAATTTCCACCCGGTTGTGATCACGCTAATTCTCAGAACAGTCAGCGCGGCAGATATTAAACGGGACTTCACCTGAACTGCGCCTCATCGCTAACGGAATGTTCATTGCGACTGACTAGCTAGACTTATTGGTACTAATTGAAAATCTCGGAATCGCTCGGTGATGCCGGGGTCAATTGAAAAACTGGGAATGAGAAATCGGAACTGTGAAGTTTGTCGCTAGCAAGTGGAATTCCCACGGGGCCATTGTTATCCGGCGGTTCCATTGAAATGGCTCGACCGAAACTATGGAGAGTAAACTACATTGGTCATCCAATCGAATGGGAAACAAGTGTTTGATCCTTTTGCAGACACGAATACCACTCGCGTGCGTTCCCATTTCCAATGGTACACGCGCGGGATACATCAGTTACTGTCGGCTCATCATACGCAATCACCGAATATCATACATCATACGTTTTTCCATTACCGCCTTTTCCGAGGCAACAGCGGGATTCCTTTTAGCCTGGCGCTTTATGTTCGCGCGAAACCTTGAGGAATCCAGGAGATATGGCTGAGTTATAAGCTCTGGCGCAAAATATAAGAGGTGTTTTCTAAATCTCATAAAGTACTGTGGCCATCTCTAAAAAAACGATTTCCTAATGAGAGTACATCTCGACATATGAAAACATGAGTTTCAGAAATGCGTGTAACGAGAGGTAAATCCACTCTCGAGCACACTTTCCCGGGCAGTTTGCACGGATATTTCGCTGGGAACTGTTAGCTGGTGCAATGAAATCCTTGTGGGTCTGGCGATATAATTTGACGTCGAAGAGTTCGCTTAGCGGTAATGTCAAGCCGCTAATCTTTTTCGTCCTGCAAGTTCGCACGGTGTATTTCATTAACGGAGTAAAGCGGCCTCGAAGAAATCCTCTCTCACAGAGCCCGGGCGAGCGCAGCTCGTTAACAGGATTATACGGAGTCAGGAGGCCGGGGAACTCCCTCGCCTTCTAGAAACTTCATTCGAGCTTGGTACACCTTGCATTTGCACGGAACGCAAATGTTTCATACGCACTGGAACGACGGATTACTCAAAAAAAAATGTGAGAGTGGAGAAAGTATTTCTTAAGTTATGCTTTTGCGCTCTGACAGTGGGTGAGAAGATGCGAATGAATGGAAAGGCATAGGAAAAAGCTTATAGTCAAAATATAAACATTTTGCCTAGAAATCAACACAGATTTTTGTTTAACTTCGAACACAGAGCTAATTCGATAGCTCAGTCAGTACGATATCGTTGCATTGGAAGTTCATAGGCGGACGAGTTGATAGCTCTCGAGATTTCTTTTCTCATTTTCCGGTCCGTTGCCTTCTGATTCCCACGACTTCGGCGTCTGACATATCAGCAGAAGCCTTCCAACCGAGACAGCCTCTTTATTACCCCTTCTGCGATCCAGAGACGTGCAAATCCTTCGGATGCATTGTCAGCCGTTCAAAAATTGATTTGGCTCGAGCGTTTCGCCAACGATATTCAGGTTCAATTCCATTTTTAGTATTCGGACGACTTAGGACGCCCAATCCTCACCGATTCTACTGGATTTACGAACAATTCGAAATTAGAACACGATTCTCGTGCGAAAAGAATATTTCGGGAGCTGGCAGGTTAAATTTAAAACACTGATGAGGTTCTCTACCAGGATAGCGAACTATAAAGTATATCTTGTGAAAAGTGTGTGAGTCGACGGACACGACGTGCACGATAGGTTTGACGATGCTACGAGGGTTAATTGCCCGTCTACCTTTGATCTAGTGTTTAAGGGTGGAAAGTTCCGGCACGGCATGCAGGCATAAATGCAAATAATTAAGGAAGTTACTGCCTGTTAGTTCGGCTAACTCTTTGCGACAGTAGAACACAGGGAAAGCCTGATATTAACGAGTTTCTGGTCCCCTTAGAACCATGCAGGCCTTCGCACACACTTATTTCCTTAGTGTTCGGCGATTCACGAACTCCCGAACTTTTACTACTCTCACGATTTAACGCATGTACTTCGAGTGAAGAAGAAATTTCGGTAAACACTTTCTAGTGTTAATACGAAATCGTTAAATTCCTAATTGTCAAGCAGCATGTGGCAGACATTCGTCTTATTTCGTGTCCTTGTTTCATTTCGTAAGAAGCCAATAACATCGAAGAAAAGTAATTTCCTCCCTCGGCCTCGGCAGGGGCCATTTGTCGCCGATGTTCGAAACGATATTGCCGTGTAACCACGACGAAGTGCCCCGGCGATGAGTGCACTTCAAACTTTTTACATCTCCGTCGCACGTAATCCACCCACGTCGGTGTAAAGTTCTCCCCGAAGAGATTGCACTTTCTATTACCGGCAGCTTATATCTTCGTGAGCGCCCGGCAAATAGTACTAATTAATATTTGAGATGAAGACCCCAACTCCATTCGCTTCTACTTGTCATGTCAAATGAGAGAGGTTCGGCTGGCAATACTTTCGCGTGAATTTTCAACCAACTTCGAAATCGAGTAGGTTCTCAATTCCCAGTCTATGTATTTTTATTCGTTTTTTCGTGTTTATTTAACGATATCTTTGGCTCGCTTTTGGCGAAGCTTTTTCTATGTCGTAGAGAGATCGTGTTTCCGCGATGGTCCTACTTACGAAAGTTTCATTATTTATTTAACATACCGGCGATTATGCAAAAACCCCGACTTTTCTCCCTCCGAGCATAATTTTTGACTGAGTGCTTGGATCAGGATCACATCTTTTGCATCTTTAACCAACTTAGAAAACCGGTCGTTTACAATTCCTATTAAAAGAAATCCCCGCGAGGGTGTCGAAGATGCGGGCTGCCAAAAGAACTTGACCACGAGGATGCAAATGCAACTCCCCACGATGTGCCTCGTAAACTGTAATGTGAAGCTATCCTCTTAACGTAATGAACGACGTCAGCCCTTTATCGTCCTCAGTGAGAATGCCTGTTTTTTTCACGGAGCTCCTCGTAAAGTCCCTTTATGCATTTGATTACGAGCAGGGACCTGCTACCGGCGCGGTAGTGGAGTATTAGTCTATAATTAAGTGAATTTTTACCTAGCTGGATCGAGGAGGCAGGTTGGAAAGGCGAGTGGCTTCGATTAATCTTGAGATCCTGGGGACTCCTGCGTCTTGTACAGCCATTATACTAGCTCGCCGTAATAATAGTCTATATTTTACCAGGAACTGAGATAACGCAGGGTAATTTTTATAAGATATTATACTTTCATCTGTAAGAGGAAGCGAAAAGGGGGCGGTTTTATTATCTCTCAGAGTGTAATACATATTGTACGTAAAGCAATACAGAAAAAGCGTACTGACAGTAATGACAGTGTTGATTCAAGCGCAAGTGAATTGCCTGCATATTCAATTACTCATAAAAAATGCAATTTTTGGGATTTACTCAGATCTCGTAATTGTGAGAAATAGCCGCAATCTGTTAATGCAATATTAATCTGTTAGTATCAAAGTGCGTGATTGATGGAAAAGCTTTCGTTCTGCTACTTTTTAGCCCAAGAGTAATGGCCGTTTCAGAATTGTCAGAAAATCGTATCCCGTTCATCTCGCACTGTAGTTCGAAGTAGCTCCGCCGAGGAATACTATCGTATCGGTGCCGTTTTATTGACATTTGAAATTCCATTATTAGAGATGGCCGGGGATGAGCGACAGCGAGATCGAACAGTGTTGGCCCGTCGGAGTCCGTTCGAAATGGAACCCGGCTGGCTGAGTATCCTCCAGCGACGAGGACCGCGCGTCGCCTACATTTCTCCACCGCGAAAGTTTGCCGTCGAATAATACGTCTCACTTACCCTTCCGATGTTTGATTTCCGGTTACCGCCTGATACTACGTTCGTCTACTCGCATATCGTCCCCCCACATATCAAATAGAAGCTGCCAGCGAGCGCTTCGGTCCCCAATACACCGGCTAATTTGGGAAGTAGACATTGGACGGTCTTGATTAATCCGCGGTCTGCCCGGTGGATTTAATAACAATTTGTCTGGGTACGCGCTCAAATATGCCTGGTAATTCCACACTTTTAGGAAAGTGCTGGGTGAAGTTCAATTATGGAAGTCTGCTTGTTTTCACGATTTACTCCCGCGTTTCTCGTGTTTAACTGGTTAATTGTTAACTGGACTAATCTCGAAAATGGACGACCAGCGCTTTTCATCAATACGTCATGCGCGCCGGTAGGATTTAATTAAAATTACCGCCGCAATGACTGCGATGTTTGTTTATGATGTTTGCCTGCTCCGCCAGTGGTAGCTTTTAGGGGCTAATAAGTATACAAGAAGTTTCGCATGTTAGGAAAAACCGAAAAACCTACCAAAGTTATCCCTGTAAATGTGTGTACGAGCTTTTAGTGTATCTGCAAACACACATACGAGAAGCCACATAAACGAGGAAATCGCGATCGCAACGAATTTCCCGCGTATTATCAGTGTATGCAGGCTCTTTTCGAGAGGGAAGCGTATGCTGGTCGAGTTCGAGTTTGCAATACGGTAGAGGGCAATGGCGGGGTAGCATGATCGATATCGTATTGGCTCGACGTGCACCTCGATTCTTTATCGCTATCGGTGTATATACCAGCCATTCGTATACCACCACCCTCAGAATGCAGAATGCAGGGAAGAACCATCGACGAAGGCGGTATCGCCCGGATCCCCGGTTAAAAGAGAGCTTTTCCAACCGCATTACTGATATTTCACCGGGCAAATTCCATTCCCTTCTCGCCGCCGCGTACATCCAATATCGAATATTTTCCGCCGGATTTCCACCCGGCGAAATTTCATCGTAAGAGGAGTCGCGCTCGACGCCTTTCTCGACGAGAGGTGTCAAAAGCGACGGAGCGTCGGTTTCAGGAGTATTGTGACTGTGCATCTCTCGGAAGCCCTTAAGGTCCATTTACACATGCCAGTGAACGCGGTGTGGTGCATGATGTCAAGAAGCCGGAGGCTGATATGCCATTTTTATTGAGCCACTGAATACATGAAAGAGTTCTTTTATTCAAATTGTCTGCTATTCAAACTCTCTGTGACAGTATGTTGATGGTTTATCTTCAAAACTCCAGAAACATAGTTAAAAATTAACAATAAAGAAACCCAATTTTCTATCTATTTTCATTTATTTGCTGGCTACATGCAAATGACCCATAAATCGACGATACTCCCCATGGGAAAAGGACACTGCGCCGGCTTAAAGGGCTATTAATTCTTGGCGAGAACACTTTGGAAAATATGTCGGGTGTGGAAAGCAGTTTCGCCGGGAACTCGTAGTCCACATTTCGGGTCTCGTAAATCCCGCAGTTTTATTACACCAGTTTTCCTCGACTGGAAGTTCTGCCTACGGAAGTTCGGTGTGTGAATATGTGTGCGTGGGTACCAAGTGGCACAGCAGCTCGAGAGATTGTCATGCTCGGCGTAACCCGGTGGCTCGTTCTGTCGGTCCATTTGCTTTACTGATCCAGACCTTTATCGAATTATAGTGTGCGCTCGAAGAGTGCCTATTAATTCACTTCCGGGCAAGGCCCCTTCCTGGTTCGCTTTGAATCGTGCTTTCCTTGCAGGCAAACGCTCGCCTTGCAATCGCCTTCCTTACCCCTCAACAGCATCCTTCTCTAATTAGTCGCCCGAGTGTGTTGGGATTTCTTCGTGCCAGCTCGCATTTTCGTCGGCCAAATTCGTTTCTCGTGCAGGCGAGTTCTCATTTTCCTCGGTTCACTGGAGTGCCTTCACTTTCTTCCAAAGGGAGTCCCTTCAGGCTGTCTTCACTTCTTTGCGGACTGTTTTTTTCCTCAGAACTGAACTTTGAAATTCGACCGTGGAAAAGGGGCAAATTTGTAGTCAGGCTTTAGCTACTAATTGGAAGTAACATGGAAAAGGGTTGGAAGTGTCTTCCTGGCTTCACTAGACTAGGTTTTGATTCTCCCCAATGTGGACTTTGAAATTCCAGCGTAATACGCTCGGAAGCCTCGTAGTAAGGGCATTGGGTACTAATTGGAGGAAACGTGGTAGAATCACAGGGAAAACGTGCTGGCAGCTTCCGTAAAAGTAGCAAGAGGAGATCCCGGCTTTGATCAGCTTGTGCCGAAGTGCCACCGCCTGTTCGTTTGAAAATGAAACTATGACAATTATTTACAAAGACATACTCACGATGGATTTCAATAATTTTCACATATATGTTATACAGGATGCTTTGCCTATATATCGATGGAGAACCTTATAGAAAAAAAGTTATACACATTTTCCTGTTAACCGTAGCCACCAAGAGTTGTGACATGGTGAGCCCCCACCTATATGTATATATACATGAAAATGGTCGGGAAAGCATCCTGTATAACATATGTGAAAATTATCGAAACGCATCGTGAGCATGCCTTTATAAATAAACACCGAAACTATAAATCCGCAAAAGCCTCACAAGCTTTAGCTCTCGCTAGTAAGTACTCTTTCCGCTTTCTCCTTGAACTCCCAGGCAACCAGACATTTCCCCCGCTTGCCTCGAATTTCAGTGGGGGGAAAATGCTGCGAGTTCAACGTTTTTCGAATTGTATGTTTCGCACTGGAATGGAACGTTTTAGTGGATACAGCGGTCTAGTGGTTTACGGGTTTTAATGTAACGCTTCCTCTCCGAACGAATCTTTTTTTAAAAATCGGTGCGTTTCCAGAAATGCTGGTTTGCGTTGCACTGCAGTGGGTTGAAATTTGTATCACTATTCACATTTGCGGTATTTACAGACGTATTTTTGCGTACTGTATGATTCTTCTTTTCATTTATAATATAATTGGATTCGGTTAACATAGGAACTCAACATTATATACCTTTGGATTTGTCACACAAATTGGTACTTGCGAATCACACAGTTAATAGTCCATTTGAAAGCCGAAATACAGGGAGAGAAATTCATTGACAGAGAAATGTTGGTCGCGCGAGCGACAAGCCAGCTCGGCGTCCTTTGAATGTATGAATTGCGAAGGATTAAATCGCCAGGACAAATGGCCAATAATAAACTTGCGCAATGCCCCGCCGCCGTGTATATTAATCCGTCGGGCATAAAGGAAAGCCGGATCGTGAGAGAGGGTGAGCGAGAAAGCAATTTTAGCCGGGGGCTCGCACCATTCGTCCGCGTGCTAAGGTCTGATTTAAGCGGGGGAACTTTTTCCAGCCGAGAATGTCCCTTGAACAGGATCAGATTGCTCCTGGGAAGAAGTCTCTCCCAAGTTTCCTGTGTTTTCCAGCCTCCGTCCCTTTTTTAAGCAACTTCGAAAAAGAGGAGCTTCTCAAATCGTGGTGAATATTTTTTGTTTCGCATGTTTGCCCAACGATATCTCTGTGACGGATGTGGTCCAATCAGGATGAAACATTTTGTAAGTTGAGGGGAAAGTTCCCCAAACGTTGCCAACCTCAGAAGTATATTTACCATTGCCTTATCAATTCAAACTAGCAATAACAGAGAAATTATTTTGTATAATTTTGTGCATTCGTTTGCCTCGCTTTTCTTACACGTCTTTTTGTTATCCTCGTGTGCGGTTAAGGAAACTGGAAGACCCCGCCCCGGGCGCTTTCTTCCTACATTTCTACTGTCGAGTTAATTCTCGGCATAATCCCTGCCTCGGCAGTCCGCAGAAATGGGCGACATTGTAATATTCATTCGCCACAGGGGCGAGAGGCGAAGGATGAAGGGCAGCCCTTCTTCTCCAATTGAAACTCGCACGGGCACTATGTATATATGTTCATTTGAATTAAAGCCACACACGTGCTCAAGTATTCAATTAGAGCGGCAGAGTTTCCAACTCCCGCAAGGAACCAATTAATACAGCCGGAACTGTTCTTTATTGCCCCCTTTTCGTTTGCACTTTATTAGACCTGTACTTACAATTAGTGCCAGCTTCCACGAGGGGTGAAAAGAATCGGCATGGCGTTATAGTAAATTGCAAAATCTAGGGCAATTTCTTCAATGCTCTTGTTTCCACTGGAATTGCTGCGAGTTAATCCTGGCATTTGTGAGAAACGGAATTCCGAAGTATTTCCTGACAGTCCGACATGGAATATTATAATTCAAACATTTATTATAAATTCTAATGACTACCAATTTTAATGAAAGGTCGCGATGGAATTGGGACGTCCTCGGCGCAGGATAACGGTACTTTGATCTCGTGACTTGATGTAAAACTATTTGAACCGAGAGTAAATCTGAAGCCACTCTATTGTCATTAGAACTTTTCACTGGAAATACACCTGGAGGGAACAATGGGACGATAAGATTAATTTTCCCCAATCCGTGTTATTTCAAAGGCAATAAAAGTCTCTATTTGTCACAAGTTACGTTATAATTGTCGTTGATAGCAGAGATCGATGAATTGATTTCGAAAGGCTGAAATGCGTTGAGCGAGCCGATCACTTATCGGCTTTAGTAATTCCTGCCAATTGCGACAAATATTGACGAGCAGCTTTAGCATTCGCGTGTTCCCCTGACGCGCGTTCCGCATAAATTCCTGATCGGCGCCCGGGAAGACCGACTCGATTGAATTACGGCCAATCGGTGATTAAATCTCGCTTGATATTTGCGACTCTTTTAAAATCCGAGCATTTATTGATCAGCCGTATACGTCTGACGGGCGACGCCTGGCGTCAGGACGCGCGCCCCGAGAAATTCCCTATCGGCGGTGGCCAAATTGACGTTTGATCGGTTCCAGCCAGCGCTAATAAATACATTAAGCGCGCATTGCCAGGATTTATTCTTCCATTTATAATTCATCGCGCACTGCACGCGCCCGATAAGGCTGTCTGGTTGGGATGAGTAAATCGCAGGATTAGGAAGCTGGGATTACTATTATCCCTCGACTCGTGATGGAAAAGAGATCCAACAAAGTGTCATGTGAAAAATGTTTGAGTGGTCGAATAGCTAGTTATGGTTTGAAAAATCATTGCGCAATTTTTTCAGACTTATTGAAGAAGTTTTAACCAATTGCCCCATATCGGTTCGTGAATTAGGAATTAACTCTTGCAATGGAAAAGGCAATGTTACTGTGAATATCCCTGACAGCTTGCATTATTAATTATGCTTCTTCAAACATTTGTTACGGTTACATTTACCTTCGTTTTCAGATTTTCTCTTAGTTAATAAATAAATAATTAAATCAAAATACATTTAATAATTGCACATTGAACATTAAACATTAAAACAATTGAAACTGTCCTACTTTTTACTGCGCCAGAATTACATTCGATCTGTTGCCAAGTGGAGAGAAAAAAGTTCAAAATGGTCAGCTTTGAGGGAAATCCCGATGGGGTCAACACGGTGCACGGAGACACGTCGCGGACTACCGTTATTTCCGAAATCAGAGCAGCGCTGAATCGGGAATTTCCGGAGGGCGGGAAACTGTGTCCCGGGCAAATGAGCGGATGCGCATACCCCAGGCGTTCTGCTTCCACCACCATCGCAGGACTAGAGTCACTCCAGCATTAATCCCACGAGTTTTCCATAGCCAAGTGATAACTTCCCTTCAAGAATTTCGTTAGAAACTTTAATTCAAACTAAATCAATCCCAACTGCAGCTTTCCGATTGGTTCTCGAAAATGGAAATTCGAGGAATTCGGTTTATCTTAACATCCCATGTTTCGTCGAATGTTGCGGTTTTCCGTAGTTTGACGTGCGTCCGGATTAAATACTGCGGCCACGAAGTGCTGATGAAATATTGAATCCACCGGCGACCATCTCCCACCCTGTCTCTTTTTCCCTCTTCCTGCACGGCGTCCGGGAAGACCTGAACTTTCGACCCTTGTCCGAGAATCGTGAACAGCCAGCTTTTCGGAATTCGCGAAATGTACGAGTTTTTTTCCAATAGTTTATCGGGCTGCTACTGTACTTCCGTTGCAATAACACGTCCAAGTTCCAGCGGTTTACACAAAGGGGCGGAAATGCATTGCATAGCTTTGTTATGGCCCGTGCTACCGGAAAGGGATGTAATTACGGGAGCAAATGGGGTTCCGTTTCCCCGGCGGAATAGGTTGTTTCTTTGATTGAAGCCAGTCCGGCCGGCTTTATTCACATGCCTTTGGATCAGCGCAACATTTTCCCGGAGCGTTTGACAGGCAGGTCCATTTTATATTATGCACGTACATTTTAAGTATCATATATTCGACCTAAGACGAGTGGGAAAACATTTTGATATATAACTAAAGGTGCTAAATAATTATTCGCTCCAACTTTAATCTTTGATTCAAAGGCTAGTGCGCCACCCTGTACCACAATAAATCCATTTCCAAGCTTAAGCGCCAAGTGGTCCTTAAAAGGATATTGCACACTCGACCCTAAACCTAAAACTGCACTCAGCCGCATCCCCTAAGAGCCTCGCCTCACAGGACGGCCAAGACGAAAATTCGCGCATTAACCCACTTCGTCCCATCGATTTCCCTTGTGAAAAAGCTCGTCGACTGATGCATTATCCCACTTGAAAGTTTAATTAACGCATTGTGCGAAGCCCCGGGGGATTACCACGGTCGGATTACTCGAACGTACGATTATCGAGGGATCATTTATTAAAACTTATTAAGATCGACAGTGAAACGGTAATAAGCGACGAAATTGTCGGGAATAAATGACGTCACAGCTAATTTAGCGCTTGAACCACCGGTTGACCGTGAAAAAAGGAGGGAAGCTGCGATAGATTATATTCATTTCACGTCGCTTCTTCATAATATCCAGGGGGGATGAAACGTAAGCTCGGTGCCTGGTATTTTTTTTTTTAAATACTCCACTTATACGCTATTTAGCTGGCACGGTGGCGAGCGGCCATTTATAACCGAAGAAAAGCAGCCCCTTTTTTAATAATAGCAAGCTCTGTCTTCAAAATATAAGAGCGAGCCTGCCGGGACGGATGATTGATCGGCTGTCGCAACAACGCCACCAAATCGCCCGTGTAATTGCCAATTGGCGAGGTGTCGGGAATTCCAGTGGTATTAACGGCTTCAGGCCAACCTGTCGAATGCGCCGAGCCTGGCACTGAACTTACGCTAGGCGCGAAACAGGCTTGGCGAAATGATTCGAGGCTTGTCAGGATCGGCCGACATCCTCGCAAACGTCGGTCCAGGCTTTAACATCCTCGGAGGAGTCACCAGATTTGCGCGACCCTTGATTGACCTGTCGCCGAAATTACCCGCGCGCATTTCCATGGAAATTGGCCGATACCCGCCCGGCAAATATTGCGGGGGGCGTTGCTGAGCGAGGCTGTTTCGGTAATGAAACATGCAGCGGCCTATATGTATAATGAAGTTGATTATTTCGCGCTGGCAGTTTTGCGTCCCAGTGATATCCAAGCTAATTGCATACGCTCTTCGATGCCACGGCAAACTGTTCGAGCTGTGACTTGCAATTTGGCGGGGATTCGGTTTATCGTCCCTCGTGCACCGAGAGCTCGGCAAGGGTGTATTACTGGTTGTAAAATCTGCCAAATATCCATAAGATTTTTCTGAATTCGAATTTCGTTAAAAGTGATATCATCCGCGTAATATATAATATATATAACTTTAACAGAATATTAATCAATAATTTTTAATGTTTTCTAATATTCCCTTTCAAAAGCTTACAATTGTTCATCGAATTGCAACGTCCAGTTTATGATGCTGAAATTAAAAGTATAGCATTTGCAATGAAAAGCTAGTCTGTTTAAACAAAAGAATATATATTCTTGTGGTCGGTCGATTTAGTTTAAAGTAATAGTAATTTTATTAAGTAATGATATCTCGCGACTTTTCGCCGATTCATAAGAGAAGTGGATTAACGTGGCAACTATATCTTAAGGTAGAAAAGTCGGGCGGCCGTTATCTGCGGGGTGAAGCTTCAGACGTGACATCAGCTATTGATTTTTCCTTATAAATGGCGTTGACTCAGATTTAATTATGCTCGGCCCTTGAGTGACCTGTCGCTAAAATTACTCGAGGAACTGCCGTGGAAATTGCTCGATCACTCGGGTACGTAAATATTGCGAGTGACGCTGGGAACGATGATTCGCACGTATGTGCACCCCGTCGTCCGTCGTTCTCAGAAGGATCATATTTAAGGCGGTTCTTGCGCTACATTAGTTCTTATACGAATTGCCTGCGATTTTCAAACTTGTAGAGAAGATTATTATCCAACCACTCAGAAGGCAGATGTTTTCGATTGAAAAATTACAAATCGTATACTTTCAAGTGTAGCACCAAAATGATGCTGAGAAATATTAAAAAATTTTCATCGTTTTTATTATTAGAAAAATATTATCCTGGAAAGAATGTTATTTTATTATATTTGACTTTTGAAGAATATACACTACGACGACTACTTTAATGAGCCGATAGGCATGATTCGATGCTGTTTAAAAGCGAACCAATAATCCGAATTAAATTACCTCTAAATCTCGGATCATCGTGTTTGGAACATTTAAATTTACACCCGCGAGTATAGCGTTCCCCGTTGCCACCAGCTTTTCCGGGATGATTAAAGCATCAAGCTCTCATTGTAAGTTTAATCAACTAGATGCACGAACTTCTCCACGCGGAGGTTCACTTAATGAGATTCAACGTGCTTTCAATTGGGTCAATCAGATGTATGAAGTGCGGGATACGAAGAACACCGGCATGGAAAACTGGCGCTCATTAAATCGTTAGTAAATCAACGTATACACGGTGAATCACTTGCCTTTGAGTCAGCCCTAATTTATTGCTAACTGGCGAAGCTGTTGGAAGTAGAAATTTATATTTGTCAGTATTAGATTCGTTAAAAACGGGATTTCGTCGGTGAATGTTGCGAGGAGCGTCGCGTTATGTCCGGTTGTATATTCGAGATAGTCTACAACATTATCGGGATATCGATTGCGCCCAGCAGCGATAAAAATATCGAGAATTCAGGCTGAAGCAAGGGACTGGAAGGGCTGAGTATACATAGAAGCCGAGCATCGCAATGATACTCCGCTGTGCAGCAGCGTCGCTCGATCACAATTTACTCGTCACCTTAACTTCCACCCTCCATTCATAGACGGCCTGTCGGACGTCCACTCTTCGGAAGCCATTCAGGGCTAACATACACCTTTTTTCGACAATACTTTTTATTCAGACTTCCGTCCTTTGACTCTATGCGAAAATTCACGAAAAAATGTGGACATTGATGAAGCTGCGCCGGACTGAAAGTAATTTCAACTTAAAACTCGGGAACGAAGTTTTGGGGCAATAGTGTTTTCATAAACGGTGGTGGACTTTTTTTGCAATATCGCACTAATTCTACTGCATCGTCATTAAATCTTTTAATTACAATTATCTGCGCAATTCCGACGGAGTTTTTAAATAAAGCGCTGGGTATTTATAATACATTTACCGAAACTTATAAAATACATTCTTCGAATAACGTATCTCATTAAACATTTAATAATTCTTGAATATAAATCTCATTCCATTTTATTTCAAAGCAATGTCCACTATAATAGTTTAGCGATTCAGCCTCTCATACTCTCGAATATGTCAGGAGCAATTTTCCAAGCGGCGTACATACAAACTACAAAGACTATAAAGCACTTCGCTTAGCTTTGTCGTTATAGCGCGAGGCGACACGCAGCGAGTGTTTCGATACCCGAAATAGCGGCAATCGTTACAGGAGTCATTGATGAGCAGTCGATACGCGCGGGAATAATTCTCTAGAGTTTATTTAGAGGAGCGAGCTGCAACATGAGCGACAAGCACAAACACGCCCACGAACAGTCACTTACAAAATTAAAAGTTCAGCATATTTGGATTTCCACTCATTGTCGAACATAACCAGTAAATTACCTCATTTTATTCAAATTGTTAGGGCAGTTTTCAAGATAAAGTTTTCCATCGCGATTGGTTGTAAATTATTCTTTCCGGCAAATTACATCAACTCTTTACCTGACTGACAAAAGGTGAGTACTACTATACTCATTCAAAGTAAAATGCGTTCTCTGTACAAGTGTTTCTCCAATTCTGTGAGAAGCTATACATATGTACCGAGTGACAAGAACGCCCAGCTCGATAACCAAACGGCCAGCAACAAGGGCAGCTAGGGGAATAATGTGAAAGATTCTCGGTCAGAGTGCGGGCGAGCCGTTTTGTGTGCAGTGCAACCTGTCGCGCTTCTCTAGCGACGCAATTTCGAAATGCAATTAATTTCTTTGTCGGTCCGCACTATCATTGGCCGAGGCAGGCGAGATTCCATGATAGAAACAGGCAATAGCCCGGCGGCAATCGGCATTACCACGAAGTAATATGCGATCCCGAAATTATTTGGGAGGCTCGAGCTCCGCCCGGGACCAATCAGCCTCGGCCATTCACCACCGTCGCCTAACTGCCAGCCAAATCATTCCAGGCAGATATGGAATTCCCGGGAAGCGCAGTTGAGTTTCATGTCCAAATCAACATCTGGGTTTTGCGCAGTCCGTCCCGATTAACACAAAGGAACCGACGGATTATCGGAAATGCCTGTGGAAACTCTCGCGACTAATTTGCAGGATTCAATACAAAGCTTCAATAATAGTTCGGTTAATGTTGAATCCACAATTTTGACGATTTCGACAGTTTATTATTTCTTCTGTTAATGGTAAATCATTTTTTCCCGTAACTTAAGGGCTTTAATGTTGCTTCAGCTTGAACTGTCCGAAATTCTCGGGACTTTCCTAAAGATACCCAGTTGGACCAACAATATGACAGTGTTCTGTGACCCTGATTGAGTTGCCAATTCCTCGTGAGGCTCTCGTGGAAAGTTAAAGCGAGTGTGGGGGTGTTGTGGGGGGCGTTTATTCTGAGCAACATGAATAATGCATTGAGGGGGTTGAAGGGGTTGGAGTGGGGTCGTGCATATGCAGGCTTATCTAACTTGTGGGCGCGGGTACGGTCAATGGCTGACATTGGTCGATATACTAATCTAACGTGCAGTTTACACACACACAGATGACACCCGCCATGTGCCTGTGCCTGTGTATATGTGCCAATACATCCTGGCAGTGGAGCCGGTGTTTCACGAAATCGAGGGCAAAACATCGTTAACGCGCACTCACGAGCGAGCCAAGTTCTCCCATTTCGCTCTGATACGCCTGGCAGGGCTAACAGGTCGGCTACCACCTTATACAATCCCATATCGTAACTTAGGCTTCGTGACCGAAGCTTCCAATCATGCTCGAGTTCTTGATATCATTGATTTTAGGTGCGTTTACCTCAGAAGCTTAGTTCCATTAAGCGCTAATAAGCGATGCAGCTGAGTTTGCCGATGCAAGTGTTTACGAATCAAATTATGGCACCGTCCAAAAGTCATCTTTTCAGATTAGAAACGTCCTTTCGGACGAAATCGAACAACGGGCACTCGCTACTACTTTCAATGTGTTCATCGTCACACTATCGCGTCGCAAGAATGCGATTTAAATATATGGATTTTCTATCCCTCCATAATCGATGGAGATTTCCATCCAAAATTCAATTTCCAGTGCATTTTTAATTCGTCTTTTGTACACTTTAAGATTTTCATTAGTATTTTCTACGATTCACTGTTGTGATATTACAGTCGAACGCCACACCTTGGAAGTTAAGCTCGACAAAAGTCCGTGGTGAGTCGAAAATTGTCGGCGAGAAATGGCGCGGCTTTTCCCTGAAACATATGCGAGGCAGTAAAAGAGCGGACGTCTTACTGGGACTGGAATACAGTGTACCACCGTATCCCCCTGAGATTACAGGGTTCTTAGCTCGAGGAGATAAATATTCCAAGCGATGCTCGGCGCGCATCGCGACTCTTTAATGCACTTTTAATCCGACCGGGCCGCAGCGAATCTCATTCCCTCGGGATAACAGGGCGTCGGCAAAGCCCGGAAACGGGAAACTGGAGTGGCGGACGCGTTACTTAAGGAAAATGGAGCAGGGGTCCAACTACAAGATTTAAGTCCCGATCCACCGCAATGACAGTGGCTTCTACGCCCTGCTCTCCGTCACAGCGTACAAACTACAAACACTGGTGCAGCTCTGGTCACTCTTCCTCTTCTTCTTTGTCCAATCTGAAAAGCTCTCTCAACGCGAATGGAATTGCCTTATTCCAGGATCAAATAACTTCTCTTAACGGGAGAACTACAAATAAGAGGCTCTGATATGTTTAAATGGACAATGAGCCTGTGTAGTTGTCCCGTTTAATTAAAACTCATATATTTCTGCTATAATACCAGCACGATGATATGCATGGTACCAGCAGGATAATCGACTTTGAAATTCGCAAATTTTATACCTGTAACATAACTTTACCAACTACACTAGTAATTCCAGAACATCCGAAACGCGTGAGTTTGACGGGCTCAGTAGTTGGCAGTGTTAAGTTTCATTTTACACACCTGCGCGTTCAGTTTCACGAGTAACTGTATATTATACAGGTGCATCTTCATTTCGATAATATGCATTGGGTCTCGAGCTAACTTACTCGCCGACTAATAGATACGCCGTGAGAAGCCCTCGCTGTCAAAGCTGTCCTAAATATACAAAGGGTATTATCGCAGCGCCGCCGGTAATTCCTAATTAACACTCCGGCTCGAGGTAGACGTCGCCGTATCTCCAGGGCGCCAGCATTGAATCTAGAATCTCGAAGGTAGCTCGCTGGAGGAAGGCTGCCACGTGGGATTATTCGGGATGATTCGATTTGACGTGATATACGATTAATGGCAAAAAGGAGAGTTAAAAGGGATGGAGGAGTAACTGAAAGAGAGGGCGGACTTGAAATTGCCTGTAATACGATACTTCCCGGCGCGCACTTCTCACCGGGATTTCCAGGGGACGGGATTTTTCCAGGGCAAAAACCATAACTCGCAATATGGGAGGGCAATGGGGGGAGCGGATGAGGAGGAGGCTCCCTTGATATACTTTTTATGGCGGTGCGAATTCGACGGGATTTCTTCATTCGCCGTAAAAAGGGACAGGTATGTTTACGGGGACTTTGGATATACAGGAAGGAGGAAACCGCCTTTTGTCCTCGATATATCCAGGACATTCGAGGTAGAGCCGAGAAATCATTCGAATATGTATTGTATATTTATTTTGCTGGCTTTGAAGGATTCAATTAGAAAATGGTCAACTTTGACTTCGTCTCATTCTCTACGAAATGGATATGCGTGACATTTATGGAACAGTCTCTATAAAGGTAAAGCAAGGGCCGGTAGGTGCTCGTTCGAAGTTACGACGGCACTCTGGAGGACGTAAGAGTCGGTGCCACAAATCGTATGACGCGGCCTGCCGGAAAGCCCGCCGAATTTTCCGCTACATTTCATCTTGGAATCGGGAGAATCGAATATTTACCGGGAGGCCCCCGCTTCCGGTCCGAACGGCCGACACTAAAACCGGCGGCGGCACTCACACGGCATTTACACTGCTGGGATTTATTAGCTCGTCGAGAGAGAGAGAGCGAGAGAGAGGAAAAGTGGAAGCTGTTTCAGCGAGGTGCTGGCACACTTTATTGGAACGCGGTATCACACTCGAAAGGTCGGAAGCGAGATTTTCGGCAAAATAGTGACCCCGCGCCGCTGAAACTCGATAGTTCCGAGAGATTTTAAGGCTGTTATCGTGTTACATACTTTACTAGAAAGGTTTTATTAATTTTTTTAAAAAAATTCACTTTAAAAAACTGGAACTGGAATGCGAGTAAGAAATAGTGCACTAAAATATTAAAAATCGCGAAAATTCAGGGTGGAAATCACATAATAATAATTCAGAGTGGCCTTTGAAGTGTGTTTCACAGAATTCTTGTAAAAGAATATATTTAAAATAATATTTTGTCGAAATTAATAAGTTATTTATTTCGCGCGTATATTTGCTTTGTTTTATTTGACATTCGGCGAAATAGCCGATGTTTTATATTGATCGTCGAACGCGCGACGGATGCGGCAACAATTAATTAACAATCGAACGGCAATTTATTCCCGTATGACGATATTTCCCAAAGTTCTCGATTCAATGTAAACTGATATCTATTTATGGCATCCACGCCTTTTTACGCGATAAAAATGTTGATTAAAAGTAAAGCTGTTGGATACAAATGGACGACGAGCAATTCGAGCACGTGAAATTACATCCGAATTAAGCTGACGCTTGCAATTTCTCGTTCAATAAATTGTATTGGTAACTAAAGCTTTTAAAAATTGCTTTCACACATTTGTATGGTCGAAATTCACCACGGCCAACAAATTCCTTTTTTATAAAGAAATATTCCTGTACCATGATATTGTTAAAATGACAGATGAAAGAATTCAGTATTACATTCGCGTTCTTCTGTTCTCTCATATTCCCTTACTTCGAATTCCCAATAGATTCTCCACGAATAATTCGATTGATCTATTAACGTCAGTCGAGCTTGGGTATGAAACGTAGAAATGTGATTTGTCGGAGGATAGCCGTGATCGGTTGGGAGAGGGAAAGGTGTAAAAGTGCCGATTGAATCCCGAAGGAAACAGAAACGACATATTGGACATGGACACATTAGCGGATCCCCGTTTTCTAGAGCATTTGATGACAGTCGGCTCAGCAATTCGATCAAACTTGCCTTATTTGCTCTGGTGCTGCTGCTACTTGTATTACACTCTTATTCATCAGCCGCACAGAACGCATCTGCTTCCATCATAAAAATCCAATTGCGCTGCTCGCCAACCAGCCGTGCTCTCTCATTTTATGCCAGCATCCCACATAAAAGTTTTTTCCTTCACCCATTGCACACATTCGACTTTCCAATATCAACCATGCTACCGACAGAGATCTCTGATATTGACTTTGTTGCTTGCCCTACTTAAGACTTTATTTGGAGTTGTGGATCATATTGAATTTCTAAATGAACTTAAATTTATATTGACTTAAAGGAAAAAAAATTAAAGGAAAATTTGGATGAAAAATAGTCGTTGAAGTTTTTCAATCTAAAAGCTCAAGTATGAAACCTCCGAGTAAGCTTGAACTTATTGTTGTAACATACTCCAGTGAAGAAGATGTTAATACTTTATATCTTTGCACTTTTCAATTTATATTCCTCAATAAAGTGAGTTCATATAAAACTCGGTAGTTTTCACTGACCGGACCACCCTGACCAGATAAAAAACTCTATCGCTTATTCGTCGGGAGATTAGTTTTTCCCGCCTTTCTCGCCCGATACTTTCGCCTCGGCGAACAAGCAGACGTCAGCCTTTCAAAACTTCAATAGTTCCGAGTTCCCAGCACGTTACATTGACGTCTTCCGCGAGAAAGGCTGGGGCTGTAGGTCGCCGTTAAGAACGGGAGCTTTTACCAGCTTCAGCTGCTCGACGCGCGCCATAAAAGCGGCGACGCCTTCCAATTTTACTAGGACATTGTGGTACGTTATGACGAAATTATTCTCCCGCTGAAGTAGTACTACTTCCGCTTTCTTCCGGGACCTCATAGTGGAAGAGAAACACCATTCGAGAAATCATAACCCACCGAAACTTGGCACCGGAGAGATGCTTTTTCGTTTTCTTCAGGGGAATAAGTCCTTGTAAACGAGCCGACCAACACTGCTAGAATAAACAGTTTCTGTTCGTTTCAAATGTTAATAAATCCCACAGAAAGACATTAGAGATGCAAAATAATAATTCTGTGTAAGAAAGAGTTTCTGTAAAAAAATAATTACAGGAAAAAAACATTCTTTAATATTCAACTTTGATTTATGTATTCGTAATATAGAACTCTGTATTGCTCAATATTTTATTATTATTCCAAATTTCTTTCCACTATCACTTATTCGTGATTGAAGAATATGAATTTTATCAAACATTATAACGTTAAATAAACTCAATCATTTTTTAACTGTTTTCCGAACTCCAAGAACTCGTTTGCTTTCCGATATAGTAGCAGCGTCTATAGATTGCAAAGAGGAAAGACAACAGACCGACAGACCGTCGACTTTCCCAATAACAGTTGGAAAAGGGTACTCATTACAATTCTAGTAACTACGGAACGTTTTCCCTCTGATTTCACTTAAATGGGCCCAGACTGCTCAATTAGCCCTGCATTAACGGAAAATTGCGACGATCCCGCCGACTCCAACACCGCTCTTATTAATTTAAAATAGCTTTCTTGTCCTGCTGCAAAAAGCGCGAATATTAGCTCAATATTCCCAGAGGCATCTGTCACTAGCCGTAGAAGAGGCTTGAAACACACGGCATGTTTTGGTGAAACGATACCTTCGCCCGTAAAACGATCTCTACTTTGCCCGCTGAATCGCAGAGTAATTGTTTGTGACGCCAGCGAATATTGCGCGGGCTTGTTTGAGCCCCGTAAATAATATCGGTTTATCCCCCGCGGAGCGAAATGCCAAACAAAACCGCTTGCTCGTCCGGAAATGTGGGCGAGACAAAAAGGATGATGAAATCGTGCTTGAACATGATACCATTTGGCCGAGAGCAGGGTTTGTGTACCGCGAAATCAGACACGCCAGACTGGTTTTGCATTCGGGAATTCCACAAAGCGCTCGGTACTTAGCGGAACCCGGTTAAGGGGGTGCGTCGAGGGTGTTTCATACGTTCTCTGCCATACACCGGCAATCATATACAACCTTTATGAAACACTGTGCAAATACCCTTTGGTCGTTAGCGAGACCAGTGAGTTACCTCTCCAAGCGCATTTAACAAACCAATTAATCCTTTACATTGAATTATTATCAGTATCAAACTATAATCAACTAATAATCCATCTGACAAGTCACTCAATCGTGTACCAACGACACGTTAATCATGTTCGCACGTGCAGGCAGCTGTACAGAGCAATAGTTTCAGGGCAGTCACTCGGGAATGCTGAGTAGAAGATGAAACGTCATCGCCAGACGGCACTCGGATGCTGCCGTTACACCCGAACACTGGCGGACACCCTCGGCACGAGGACCGCAATCTGTGGTGCACTGAAGGCGCTCGGAATGCGCAGCTGGTGATGCCAGGCATGCAGTGCGGAATGCTCTTGGAAGCGCGTGAATAAATGAAGCTGCCCTCTGGAAGGGTTTCCAGTACGGCACCGGCCAACTTTCCGGATCAGAGAAAACCCTCGTAGATATGTAGGGTCCAGCGCGAGTCGTCGGGCTAAATAGTCCAAGGCTGTGGCTCCAGCGAACAATTTAGCGCACTATCCCCGATGAAAACGCTAACTTCCCCGGCTTTTCATTCTACCTCCGCGCACGGCGATTTCCGTGAGAAATCGCGCGTAATTTAGACCGCGTCCGGTGGCTCTACTTGTATTGGTGTGTGCATGTACATGCGGGTATTCGTATGTAGTGGCGTAGAGTGGGCTATTTGTTGAAGGCAAATGTCTCGTAGTTTTATAGCAGTTGACTCTCATGAATACAGGACTTTGCCTCTGACGAAGGACGCGACCCTAAATAGGGGGAAGTTAATTGTCCGCGGGAAACTGTTGAAAAGTCCTTGGTGCACCATGAAAAGTTCATGGTGCGAAAGTACTTCTATTTGACAATGAAAGAAATTTGCATTTTGTCTGTGTTTCCTATTTATGGGTAAGGATAATTTAATAATTCGGTCGACTACCATAACTGCTTCGACGTGAACGGGCTAACAAAGAGACGCGAGCCAAATACACGTCGCAGCCGGATAATGGAGGGATTATCATAAACGAGGCACATCTTGCGAGTGGTCCGTTAATGGAATTTTGCTGGGTTGGCTTGATAAATTGATATTACAGTAAAGTGGCAAGAGCAGAATGTATACAGGGAGCGCGGGGGCCATTGAAACTTCGATATTTCGCCTTGTTTGCCGGCTTATTTATTCAGCGGGACGCGTGTACGTGCCTCCTGCTGCCAACATCCCCGATCCCGTGGAAATTAATGAAGCCCCGGTTCCAAGTTTCAACCCGTCATGGCCCGGATGCAACCCTATATTTGATGTAACAGCCGCAGTGCGCCGCGTAATCAGACGAATGAATCCAAAAACGGCGCCATTACGCGTGATTGTTAAGCTAATGTATTACCAGTACTGGATGGAGGTCACACTGGAGTTCAATTTAACGAGACACTCTTAAGTCGAAGTGGCCCTTTCGAGTTCCAATAGAGATTGCGATCTCATTTCCTCTAGGATCTCTTCCAACGGCCAAATCTCATTCCCGATACGAGTGATCGACGCTCCACTGATCTTATATCGTCCACCTTTGCTCCCTGATAGGTCGAATGCAAGATCGACCTTGGTTTATTGCCATTGAGTTTTAGAAAGGCTTATGGTAGCTCTACAACCCCTAAACCTTCAGGTGTCAGACGTTTTTTAGTCGACCTCGAAATGGAGGAGGTCCTGAATTCGTGGAGTATGGATTTTTCATTTTTCAAGTTTGAACGGCGATATTTCTGCGACGGATCAACCGCTCAGTATGAAACCTTTTGTATTTTGTGGAGAAAGTTAACCAAATGATTTTGTTATTAACAAATTTTGAATTTGTTTAATATTAATCATTATTATTGCATACAAACAGTTTTTTTAAAAAGTAGCGATTCTCGTTTTATTAATATAATGTACAATTAAGCAATAAGAGGTTTCGGAATAAGTGCGCGTGAAAGACAATTAGTTCTTCCCACGTCTCCTCACAGTGTTCAAGAGTTAGCAACGCCTGTCAAAGCGAGCAAGACGTCGCAGGAACTTCCGAATGCCGCGCGATAACTGTCACTCCACTGTTTACCATTGCCATAATTAAACAGAACGGCCTCGAAACTTCGGCCTCTCGCAATAGCAAGTAACGACAAAGACACGCGCCAGTGCCGCGCGCACACCTAGATATCTGTTCTTCGAATATGCGTTCATCGCAGAGCTTCGTTCTGATGTCGTATTCAGAGGCAGTCGGAACTCCGGATACTCACGTGAAAGCTCGGAAAATCAGGGAAATTCAGAACTCCGAATCGGTGGAAACTTGCATTTCGCTAGTTTCCCGGTGTGTTTGCACTCAGTCCAGTTCGGAACGTGATGTCCATTCTAACAATGGCCTGCGGCCTGGCAAGTGGCAAGTGACGACCAGCCCTCTCTGATCGATACACACTTCTTGGGGACACACAGACAATTTTACATTTTTTTCCTTTCATTCTGTAGGTGACAGGCGAGTTTCGTCAATTTTCCATTTGGTTTCAAGAATTCGAATTAATTGTACAAAAATCCGACGCCGCTGATTCGCACGCAATATAATATGTTACAGAGAAATTAAAGACTTTTAAAACTTAATGAATATCTCAGACAGTTTCATTTAATTTTGCATCAAAAGAATTCATAATTTACAGTCAAAGAACTGTATTTCCAAATGATAATAAATCAAAAAAGTTCGTGAATTATTAAAGACGAAAAAATTCCAAAAACGAGTATTGGTTTTAACGCTGGCAGGTAGGCGCGCCCCCATAAAACCGGGTGAAGGGGTGTTTAGAAAGTGGTTGCACGTGAGGCTCGAAAGCACACAGGGGGACGTAGGTCGGACTGGTATGACCTCGGGTGCACCTGCGGCCAGGAGACGTTGGCATATCGACCAATGCCCCCCTCACGGCTCAACCTACGAGCCTCCGTCCAACCCCCTGCCTCTGTTTCTGTTTATTTATCGTACTTTCGGACGCGTCCACCTTCAATCACAGGACCGACACCGCCCCCTTCGAATCACGCTCGGAAGCTCTAACACCAACCTCAAACTAATGACCCTTCACTCGCCACGAAAACAAGGTGGCCAAATCGAGCGAGGAACACATTTTAACGGCACCTGTAAACCGTCGTGTGTAAAGCAGAGCTTGCACCAAACACAAGTTTGATTTAAAAATGGGAAAACACAGTTTCTGTCTCAAAGGCAAGTGCATCACCCCATATCCTTTACGGGGACGCAATAAATCATCGTCATTTACACCGCAGCGTCCTCCACGGAACATTCTTGCTGACACTTTATTTTTCTCAGGCTAGAGGGTGGTAATTAAACAGGATCGATGAGGCAGCGAGCAGCTATCATCCCCTGGATCATCCCGTGTTAAGCAAGCTCCGGAAGAGCTGCGCGTTTAAGAGCGATAATCTTTCATGATGTAGAGGGCAAATTGTTTTCGGTCCACGCGCTCGAGTTATTTTCTTTACCACCCTCTCATCAGAGCTCACCCTGCCTCCCCCCTCCTGGTACATCCACCTTGTCTAATTAGATTCCGCCGGATAAAAGCTCGCGCTGCGGACACGCTATAGTGCTGGCCTGATCTCAAGGATGGGCCTCTCTGAGCTTTCCTTCAAACAACCCTGAGGTTTTTACCTAACGCTTTTCCGCACTTCCACTCCCGATTTTTCCTCGCCCTTTAGGTGAAATGTTATACTTACAAGAACTTTTTGTTAGGAATATGCTTCTTTTTTCCAAATGAGCATGAAAAATTGGGTGCTAAAATGTTTTAAAGAAGTTTTAACATAACGAGATACACGAAAGCATATTACTGAGAAATATTTAGTTATTATATTTTATTTAAAATCAAGTAATACTCGTAGACTGGCAAAGATTTCACTTGAACCTTTACGGAACTTCAATGCGTTAATCAAGTAGCGCGTCTTCTAATTAAGCAAGCGTCGCTTCCCCGAATCTCGCCACCGTGGCAAGATTCTCGGGGCTGTTTTCAGTTGCATAATTCTTCGGATTTAGCTTTACCGAGCACTTCCGTCCCCTTATCGCGAAATTTCCGCGTCAGCTTATGGTGCTCTTCCTCCTTGCCGCGATATTTTCCTCCCTCTGATATTCTATCAGAGCGACCCTCGCAAGAATTATCTCTCGCGTTCTCTCTCTCTCCCTCATCCCTAGCCACCCCCCTTTTTGTGGTGCTGGCTCCCTCATTCGCCGAGATATGCGGTCCCGCCGCGATAGGTGATGGTAGCAGGCGGCACAGTCATGACAAACAAGGCCGTAAATGCTCTAATTAACCCCGACATGCGCCCCCCCCCCTGCTTCCATCCGACGAATTCCCCGAACAGCCGAATATTCGTGTTACATCCACCCATGTACAGGATGCCGTGAATCGGTGAACAACGCATGACGAGTCTAACGAGTTGTTCCTACTCGATATAGCGTCAATTTAGGGTAATTTTTTTAACAATTTAAAAAGAAAACGAACTTTGGGCGAAAAAAGTGACATTTTGCACACGTTTTATCCGCATGTTTTAACAATATACAGGACAATTGTTGTGAAATAATGCCGTACATCAACACAGTTATGAAATGTTCGTTTAACGAAGAAGTATTTTAAATTTTATTAAAATTATTGTTTATTAGTTACGGGTTGTCACGGGACATTCAAGCTGTCGGAAAGAGTCCTGGCTGGGTTTAATTGTGTTTGCAGATAGCTTGCAAAAGAATCGAAGACCCAAGTCATTCTCCTTATTCCGACTGGAGGCCCCGACGAATAATCGTTATTGATAGGCGGACGGCCAGCTATTTTCCCGTGGAACTGCGCAACAGCGCAGCATCCTTCATCTCGTCCCACCCCCCGTGGTCTTAATATTCATCGGGTAAGGCGATCATCGATCCATCACTTATCTTTCCCGGGAGACAACGGCAGAGAAAGAGGGGGAAAGGGAAAAAAGCGGCATCTTTCCCTTGAAGACGATTTATTAATGACCCCCTTTTGCACCTGCGTGAGACGAGCGTTTCTTCCTTCAGCAGCAAAGTCGTCCTCCTTCTCTCCTTGGAGACAAGCCTTATCGTTCGTTTGCCTTTATCAGTCGCCTGACAAGCCCCGAATAAAACGTCTTCCCGCCCAACCCTTGTTTCACCGTCAAAATTCTACGGTCGCCGCGCCGGGAAAATGATATCAAGACCCTCCTTTCGATTCTTGCCTCCTTTTTCGGAGGTTCGGAGACTTGGGGAATTGTATTGGAATCAAACGGAATTCGATCTTGCTCGGACGATGGAAATACTTGTACAGCGGCTCAGAAGTCTAAACCATGAAGCACAGTTTTTAATATTAAAAGTATATCCATATTTTTGTATTCCTGTTTCCATCTATTTAAGAGCGGCGGAAGTTTTGATGTAAGTCAAATGCATACGTCTGAGAAATTGTAGGCAATTCGTAAGAAAAATGATGCAGGGTTACAACCTTAATCATCCTTTATCAGCCTGACAGTTTCGTGAATTCTGGAATACCAGGCGGGATGTGAAAGCTCCTATATTTGCTCCCCCCGAGATTGACATCGGGTGAGGTGAAAGAGGACCTCGACCGAACTTGCGATCAAAAGCACCGACAGGAATGCGTTCTTACGCAGAGATTGAAGAGCTTCGACACGAGGGCCGACGCGAAAGCTAAAAGGATTGGTGAAGAATGTCAGGAAAATCCTCCTCCCGTGCAGCCCCGGCGTGCGCACCACATATTAATAGGTTTCGATAATACCATCGGGTTTACTGACACTGATTTTATGGAAATTACCAGCGCTGCGATAACACCCGGGGTTCAGGGGTGAAATTAAGTTTCATCGTAAATTAAGCAGGGTACCCAGTTCCCAGTAATTCCAATTGCTCCGATAGCATCAGTCCTGCTCTGATTTGCCGCCCGACCCTACCTGGTTGAATTTCCCTGACAATGCAAAGGTTTTTTAAAAGCTACTACAGTAGGACCTCTTTTATTTCATTTTCTACTATCCCAGCATTCCATTAAATCCTTTTAATAACTTCTCTTGAAAACACGAAGGCCAGCCTCAAGAAAAGCCGATAAAAATAATATAATAGAAGCCATACATACGCTGAAGCTCGACGATTTTTTTGGCTCACAACTCATGAAAGAAACCATCAAAATAATATCGCAGTGTTCGTATATCGGAACGTTCTGATAACGTGATTCGAATAAAAGAGCTTCAACTGTACTTTTTTACGGTAATATATTCGAAGCACCAGCCGCGCACCGGGGAATACCGAAGATTCCCTCGGCGTATTTTTATCGGGCCATATACACGGGTATTAGGGGATATGAAATTATGTGACGAGATATGTTTTTCAGGGCACAGCCGATATCAAATATCCCCGGCAAACATAACACATAACGTGCGTGTGCGGTTGGTATGTACAGCACAAGCCGGAAACAGTAGGTGGCAGCGCGTGTAACGAGTTTCTTGAATTACGCCGCTATTTAAAATCGCGCGCTCTCGCGTTCAACGATTTTGCGGGATTTCTTTAACTCGGCGAAGCTTTTGCTAAGGGGAAGTTTCATCCTTTGGTTTGCCATTCTTCCTCGTATTTTGAAATTAATTTATCGAAGCCCTCGTACATTATATACATATTGCAAATAAAATACATACAAAATAAAGAAATTGTACGTACAAAAATACATACATGTCCAATTTAACAATGGGGTGTGATATATTAACTGAGGGGCAAGTGAATCGCTCCGAACACACAGAAACACAGACACAAAGCCAGAAGTGGAGTGGTTGAAACTCCCGTATTTCCCTCGACCCACGACCTCGTAAAGAGTTCATATTTCGTAATGTGGAGGACGAAGTGCCTACAGTATAAATGGCCCGACAAACCAAGCCCCGAAATATACCAGGCTGCACACTGTATTTATACAAATGGCCTTCCTGCTGGAATGTCAGGGCTGGTAGCAATTAGTTACGAAGATCATTAGCGACATTTCGGAGCCGACGTTGAATACAACGTGCTACCGTGTGTTTCTATTGGCCAGCTCTGGCGGACGCTATCAATTAGTGCCATACAATGGTTCATAAGCCGACCAGTAACCAACAAGTCCACTAGTGAAATTAAACCCGCCCAGGTTTTTATAGGAGCTACGGGACCTAATTATTACTTCCTCTGGTCAATATTCTGCGATTTAACCCCTTGACTGCTCACATCGTCAGGTGGAATATTAATTAGTCCGCGGCTAAAGGGTTAAGTTGGTGGCCAATGACGGGGAAGGTCAGGGGGTCCACTAACGACGTGCTTGGAGAACAGTAAAAGAACCACTGAAAGCCCTTGCCGACCAATTACAGTGACCACTAATTAACGGAGCACTCATGGAGCTTCCGGTGGAATTCCGAGATAAAATTTACAAGATATTCAGTCTAAATAATGTGCTTAAACAAGTATATGATCAATCAACACGGATAAAATGTTGCGTGTGTGGGAAAAATTAACAAATTTTGTATCTGTTTTGCGGTCCCACTTGCATTTGATAGCTCAATCGCGCTCATTCGAGCACTTCCTTTGACCGTTCGTCCTCCGAGCGGCCGCTTAATAAAAAGTGACGAGTTTCGTCCGCGCGTGCGAAATTAGGTTTTATCCCTCAGTTTTACGGATTTCCCTGATTGGTATTCACGAGCTGGTTGTAAAGTTCAGGGGGGTATCTCAGCCGAGTTAATTTACCAGGCCGCTTGAAGCGGCCGCCGTTGCTGAAACCGAGCGGGAAACTGCCGCTTTCCCGATATTAAAGTTTTAATGAAAATTCAGCGGGACAGTGGAGTAATTGCTGCCGGGCCAATCGCGACGCTGCTTCTTCTCCTCTTGCCCGCCAAATCTGTAATTAATTGCCCGGGAAAGTCGAGGCGGAAGTCCGCTCAGCCTCTTGCAAATTAACACATTCTACACGAAAGCTTGTAATTACTGTCTTCGACCGACGGATGAAACCTAGAAACTGGAAGCTCAAAAACTGTAATTCTACCTATGTGACTAGCCAGTCGTCAACAGCTATACTTTGGGAACCACATTCTATTAGAAGTTCAATTCTACTTTTAACCTTAGTCGACGATGAAAACGCCTTTACTCTAAATTTTGTTTAATTTTCTTCATTTGGAAACTTGGAGCCCCACTTTGGTAGACTTTGTTGAACTTTGACCAACAGTGGAAAATAAAAAACATAAAACAGGCCGCAAAGGCTCCAAAAACGGCAATGGGGACGAAATCTATTCCAGTAATTACTCGATAATCCCACGAAGCAATTTTTCACAGTACTTGTGCATAATTGCGGCCGAGCGAAATCGTCCCACGCGCAGGATTAATTGCTGGTAGTCGTTAGCGTCGGCAGTAATTGGAGCGAGATTGGGTTAATAACATTCCGATTAAAGACAGACGCCCTTTCAGTCTGCTCCCTCGGGGTTCCCGAGGGAATGATCGCTAGGATCCCATGATACGGTCGACGTAGCATCATCGACAATTTGGCCGAGAATGCCGGCTTAACCGGCGCAAGATTCCCTTGACGGATGATCCTTAATGGCAGGAGCGCCGATAGGAGCTGTAATAAAGGGAAAAGCTTCGTTTCAGCGAGAAAGCCAACGCTTTTCTATCGTTTCTTTGAATGAAACTCATAACCACTATCGATTATTAGAAACGAGATCGCGACACGAACAACTCACATAGTAATTCATTTCCAAGGAATTAATATATGTCGTAGCAACGATTGATTTCAACATTGATTTCAGCAACATGATTTCGTAGCAAATCATGACAGAAAATATAAATAATAATAAATTAAATGGTTTTTCTATTAGGGAGAAATTTTGAGGATTTCAAGGAAACCGTGTGGGTTTCCGATTCCTAATGAATTAGGAGTCAATAAACGACTCATTTTCAAGATGTTTCCATGTCAGGATCACTCGAGGGCGTAACAGCCGTGGCAGGGTCGCCCGGAGGACGGAAGGGTCTCGGAAATTCGTGTGGAAGAGCGATTACCCTTGGGAGAGGGGGATGATTCGGCCGTATATCACGCGGCTACCTGTTTGAATATTTCTCGGTCTTTAATATATGGCCTCCTCCGGCAAACTTTATCTTCAGCTTGTGCGTGCGTGCGATGGGAGTTCGGGATGCTTAACGATTGAACGGGGATTTCGTGCCCTGGGGACACTGCTGCAGGAGTCTCCTTGACTTGACAGCTTAAACTTTGATCTCTCCCTTTTCCAACGAGGCAAAGACTTCTGCCTCTGTCCACAACTTTCACCGCAGAACTCGTACGGACATCGTACTTTCATATTTATTTTCTGTCACCATCTCTTTTTATTTCTTTGCACTTCGTAATTAATTCCCTGGATTCTTGAGTTGAAAAGGGTCAGTTTACCTTCATTTTGTTCAAGTAATCGTGATTGAAAAATTGGACTTTTCAACACACCGGCAAGGACAAGTTTATTACTAAGGAATCTTTATTCCCTCACAGTTTTTTGATTACTTTGATTGCAAAATGGTCACTTACACCAAAGAATGCATGAATTTCGATTGGCACGCATATCCTGTGAGGACATCAGTCATCGAGTAGCCAAATTCAATAGCCTTCTCGAGGCAGCTTTTCCACTGGTTTCACCGTCTGTCCATCCATCTGGGCCGGAACAATTCAATTCCGAACTAACCGTCCGTCCAACCGGAAGAGCAGGCCGGCGCAAAGGCCCAAAATTCGATTGACCACCGAGCAAACTCGAGCAAAGAAATCGCATTACACTTCCTCACCGCGTTCCCTGCCGGCCGCTGGACTACGGTAACGTAATGCACCGAAACACATTTTGCAACTTCCTGGCCACGGCTATTAGGGTCTTAGTGGAGTAAGACGTCCGGGTAGTTCTTCCGGGAAGTCTGCCTTGAGCTCGGACTCACCCTTGCGGTGAAAAAAACCGAGCAAAAATCTCCGTCACGAAACTACGCTTCAAGTGTATTTGCACTTCTCCATTTCCGCGGCGAGAGGACTTCGGAGTAGTTGCCGGATTACACCACTTTTCTTAGGAATTTCCTGATTTTTCTAAATTATAGAGAAGGTTATTCAATAATCATTCACAAGGTCTACGAAGGCAGACAATTTCGATTAAAAATTGTACCTGTCAACACTTATAAGAAATACAGCCGAATTAAAAGGGGTTGCTCGACGAAGCGAAGCCCTGCCACAACTTCATCCGCGCAAAAGCGACTCTATCCGATCGATCGATGGGATTCCCATAAGTCAAGAAGCGTCAGATCAGCAAGGCACACGCGCCCCCTTTTTCCCGGGGGTTTCCTCCAGGAATTAAGTCGGAGGCCTCATAATTCAGAGAGGCGTATCTTCGAGGGTTCGGCCACTGTTTCGCACTCCTTTCGCAAGAATACGCCGGCCGACAAGGGTCACGTAGCTCAGACTGACAAGGACACACTCGTACGCCGCTGGTTGCCCGATGGATTTATGCCTCGAATTGATCTTTTATTTCGGATCGTGCCGGTGAAGTTATGGATGTGCGTGCGTCGTTCGTCCTTTCTCGCGCGAGCGCTCCTGGGAAGGGAATGCGATATGGGAGAAAGGATTTCACGTGCCATAATCGTGCAAGGAAAGAGCCGGCGACGTGGCAATTGAGATTTACGGTTCTCGCTTTCCCTCATTCCGTTCGACCTGGGGCGAAAATTCCACTCGTCCTCGTGGAAATCCGCTTGCATGGAATCACGGGGGCTGATGTGTGGGCGATGAGTGCGTAGTTTGTCTAGTCGAGGGAGCAAGTCCCTGCATAATTCAGAGGCGGAAAGAGACGATGCACTTTCGGTGATTAAATTATTCAGTTGATGTGGGGTGGAACTGATAAAGCTTTGAGTAAGCAGAGTCTGATCTCGGACGTACTTATTCCACTTGCGGCGGTGGCGGCGGTGGCGGCGGCGGAGGTTAAACTCCTGAAAGGACGATCTCTTAGACGACCATATCTTTCTCAAGATTATGCTTCTTACGTAACGGACCCTGATGAATATGCATGCCAGCTGGAAATCTGGTATCTCCCTCGGTGAAGATTCATACCTCACCCTGACGTAAGAATATTTATGAACATTGTCCAGTAGGTCAGGGGACGAAGAACTTTTACAAAAAGGTAGTAGTCGTAACACCTGCACACGGGAATTGGGACCTCGAAGTTCGCAAGGACTTTTATTCCTTTCGTGGAAAATGTTTCGTTTCTGTTCAACTGAAGAAATGGTCTGACCTCAAAGTTGTGTCTCATTCACATACAGTACTTGAACGTTTAGAACTCATCATTGACTACTATTGAATTTGTTTGAATTTGCTTCTATGAAGTTAATAATTTTTAAGGACGAAAATCTTACACCACAAGTGTTGAATTTGCCGGAACCTATCTTCTCCCCAGCAGCCCATACTTTTAATCATCATTCAACGTAATCCCCCGAGCCGCGCAGAGGAAATCGTGAACCAACGAGCGAACGCTCGTCAAGTAATAATCGGGCGGCCGTAATAATGCGTGAAGTGGCCGCGCTGTGGGAGTAGCAAAACAATCGGAGTTAATGCTGCCGAGATGAAGTGGGTTATTATAAGCGCGCATCCATGAAGCGTTTCGGTGGACGCTGCCGCCTCTAATTGCAACAATGAAGCAAGACTAATCCCCATAACAGCGGGCAATTACACGTGCCGTAAAAAATTAATCCTGCCGTCCTTGCTCGCCTCCTATCAAAACTAAAACACGGCGATGCGTTAAAGCTCCCCGCACGATTCTCCCTCGTCGTGTCCCTCTTGCACGGCAGCCGTTCTTCTCGCTCGCTCGCTTAAGAATAAAGAGGAACTAATCCGGCAAGTTGGCGTGAACTAACGCAGAGGATCCCCCCGGCGAAATAGGATTACTATTTCCCCGCGCTCGGGGACGTCAGATCTGTTGGCTCATTCAGGCAAATCCGATTACAACAATTCGCCTTTAACGTCTTGCGACGACATGCCTGAAAGCACAATCGTTCTGTTGCAGCTTGTATGGAGGTTTTCATAGTTGTAACTTGTTAATATGTATTAGAACTTGCTATTCGTACTTGAAGTATTGACTCGATTGACTTTCAAGAGGATGCAATTATTCGGGCAGGCTAAATTCCTCTTTGCATTACAAGATCAATTAATTCTACCAAGACTCCCAATGTGTTAATTTAGTGCGAAGTCAGATTCATTAGAAAAAAAATCACCGGCTGTAATTGATTACAAACCTAATAGAGTTGTTCCACCGAAAAAGCCACAGTTCGAACAAGAAATATCGATAGAAAGCTTCGCAGCTAACGCGCGACGGTTTTCAGGTTTTTACTGTACGCGTCAATGTGTGTGTCTGTCCGATATGAATTTCTACTCCGCTGTTTACACGAGAGACACAACTGTTCGGCCGTCAGTTAGAACGAGCCTCGCTCGAATTAAAAAGTATAATCGAATTGCACTCGAGCCCAGCACGTGCGTAGCAGAATTGAACACACGCACCGATTGCGCTTGGATAGTCCGAATAAAAAGGCTCTCGCAGCTGCGGCGGTTGTCCCGGAGGACTAATTTTTTCCTGACGAATGCGCGACGAACTGCACGACGCATTTTATGTACAGTGTGATGGATTTGCAGAGTTTCACGAAACGTGGCGAAGCTCAGGATGATTCAGTTGGCTTAGAATCACTAGACAAGTATAGGATCATTATAGATGATCCTTTATTATTATTATATTACTAGCCGGAATACCGCCCGAGGGAGCCTCAGAGCCTGATTTCAACATTTCTTTCAAGTTTTAGACTTAAAACTAAGACTCGTAATTAATCGTTCGTCGTACAAACGATTCCCAAAATCCTAAAGAAATGACTAATCAATCATAATGATTCCAAGCCAAGTGAAACATCCTGCTTGTTCCTCAGTCGGAAGTTGAGCTTTTGAGGCACAAGCGAGAGTCGGCTGGAAAGCAGAAAGTTTCTTCGCACAGTTCGTGCAGCCAGTGGCAAATAAAGCGTGGTGCCAAGTGCTTGACGCGCCTGTTTATTCGCTTCAAAGAATGAACTCGCCAGATTTCTCTACGCGAGGCTCTTCCCTGCTGTTTGTTCGCTCGTCGGCTGACGCCCGCTCCCACTTTCTACTTCCGCTCTGCCTAGCGCACGTTCAGGCGAGAATAAACGAACACGCAAGGATGACGAGTCTCTCTTTGGCGAGATGGCAAGTGGCCTGAGGAGTGGACTTATTCCACTCAGTGGACTTATAATAATATATACAGTGTGTTTCACAAATGTCGTGCCTGACATTTGTTTTTCATTAAAGACGGAACCCAGCAAAATGCCAACGAATCATTCAATTTTCCGTTTTCCAGATATAATTTACATATATACAATTATTCGTTTAATAGTATTTAAAATCGAGATTATCTGGAAATTGGCTCTCGAAGGTACATCATTCAATTCCAATAAGCTTTAATAATTCTTGAAGGGCAGCTCGCTAATTTATTCGCAAAGATAAATCAGATTCCAGCTGCACTCTTCGACAGGCTTCGAGATTCTGAAGCGGATGTTAATGAGATGAAAGCATCGACGTGCACGGCTTGAAAACACTGTCACTCGCTCGCCGGCGATTTTCTTTCTCGGCATTCCATAGTGCCGCCTCCATATTCATGCTTCATTGGAATTTCCGATGTGTCTCGCCGATGTTATGTTTTCATTCTCGCCATGCTGCCGCTTTGGCAACATTGCATTAATGAAATTCATACAACTCACTTTCGCCGCCTAGTTTCCTAGGTACCGTGGCAGCGATTCTTTTACGATGAAACAGAGATATTTTGTATGCGAAATTGCATTGTTAGGGGGTAAATCTTGCGCTGACCTGTTTCGTTTGCAATTTCGTCCGATCGATTCTGTTTATGTTATTCACTTGCTATTTTAGCCAAAGCTTATTAGTTTCACGGACAGGGTGTTCCGCTTGGCTTCGAATCACCAGTTTCGGTGTGCGTTTGACTGGACTAAAAGATACAAAGCACTGAGTCCTAGGTTCAAAGAAAAATTGCGTCGCCTGACAACTTAAGTGAATAAATTTACGAGGGAATCCGAGACATTGTCCAATCGTCGCGCGTCAATCCAACCGGAAGCGAGAATTATTTCAGCAAACACTCGGACGCTTTCCATTCGAAAGAACTGTTCGACGCTGATTGAAGTTGAGTGATGGCAAGGACGCCAGCAAGAGCGGCGGAAAATTGTTTGCTCCCTTTGAATCAATTTCCGCTAATAAAGTGGGAGCGACTGGAGCGGTCGGCGAAGGTAGACGACGAAGCGAGAAATGAGCAGCGAATCGAAATAGGAAATGGGGAGGTTGGCAATCTCCGGATCGAGACGAACTAACGGACTGTCCGTTCGTAACAAAGTAGACAATAAGCTCAAAATATGCCCTTGAATGACAAGCGAACAACGAAATATTGGGAGAATACTGACTCGTTACTGGCTTGGTAGAAGCTGCCAATACTTGTTGGGTAAGTAGTAGCGGTCAATAATAATGTCTGGCAACCAATTATGACCAAACATTGGATCGATTTTTCTTTCTTATATGAATTGAGAATGTTGTACAACAGTGTTTCCATGGCTCGGAATCTTTCCCTTTGGCTTTACGAGACTTCGCGACACATTGCGTGAAATATGAATTTTTGGCTGGAATTTAAACTGAGAACTTTTGGCTTTTATGTCGTATTTCTCGAAAAAGTTCTCAGTTCGTAACATGAGTTTCGTAAAGTTCCTTCAAATTTCTGCTGCCATCGGGAAAAGTTGCTACCTGTTGCTCACACGCGGACAATGTGAAAATGCTGAGCAACATTGCAGCAAGAGAAAGTTCCCCGATGTTCCTTCAGTGAGGACACAGCTTAACATTGGTCTCAGAGGATTTACGTAAGGACCTTTGCGTATGCTTCCAGAATAACCTGACAGACGGAGAAGAAGATCTGCCAGAGGAAGATTTCTCGCTGTTGTCGCTGCTCCTAGTTGGTTCGCTAAACTTCCCATTTGATCGATCGCGTCTCACCCCTCGGAGTCACCCTCCCGGGAATCTCGAAACTTTCGTTCAAGCCTGTTGCGACCTACACTTGTCTCGGGTTTCCCTAGGTTTCCATTCTCCCTATGCTTTCCATCTGGAGACCTTTGCTTCTCTTTGCTCTTCTTTGAAAAGTTAAGGTTTACTCGTGGATTGAACGCAGACCCTAATTGAACTAATTGACAACTTGTAATTCGAGACTGTTTGTCAGCAACAATGAGTTAAACTAGCAGAAAACGTGTGGGAATTGACCGGAAAGTTGGAGAAATTAATAAAATCTATCCGAAAATAGCAAAATTTTGGAATATGAACCACTTTTTCTATTATTACTTGAATTCCTTGAACCACATTGTGGTTACATTCTGGAGATTACACGACACAGGGTGGAAGGGCAATGCATTTGCATTGTACAGGGCGTCCTTGTACCAGCTCTGAGAGCATCGCATAATCTCGGGAAACAAGTTTAGTCCGACAATAGCAACACTCGAAGGCACTCGGTGCTTCGAGGGGTGACTGATTCGGCGAAGCTCGGTAACTGGTCTCTCTCTAGCAGTGCGCCCGGTGTGCTCGGCATTCCAGGACTCCTCTTCCTGATCCTGATCTTCCTGTCGGTGGCGGGGAACATCCTGGTATGCGTGGCGATCTACACGGACCGGGGTTTACGGAGGATAGGCAACTTGTTCCTGGCCTCGCTGGCCATTGCCGACCTCTTCGTCGGTTGTCTGGTGATGACCTTCGCCGGGGTCAATGACCTGCTCGGCTACTGGGTCTTCGGGCCGCGCTTCTGCGACACCTGGATCGCCTTCGACGTCATGTGCAGCACTGCCTCGATCCTCAATCTCTGCGCCATCTCGCTCGATCGCTACATCCACATCAAAGACCCGCTCAGGTGACACCATTTTGCCCTTCAGTCACTTCCCTTTCCACTGTTAACACTTGGACGGCCATATCATTTAAGCACACTGCTCACACTGGTCCAAGGTGTCCAACATGAAAATTGGAAAATCCTCATCAAGTCGTTTTTGCACCACTAAAATTCCAGAAAAAATCTTCACAATGACTACTTGCGTAAAAATGCCAAAGGGTGCAAACTCGGCACCGCCAAAATTCCGCATACTTTCATCCTAGAAATTCCAGTAACGAGTACTCGAACTCTCTCGGGCTAATCGTAAGTAGGCCGGAGTCTGGCGCATTCATTTCAATTAGCCACGGCCGATCGGCTCGGCGGGGTGGGAGTTTTTTGTGGCGAGCCGAGGGTGGTTAGAGGCTCAGCTTGAAAAGAAGGAGAAAAAGGCTCGCACCCGGAAGCCCTGGTAGTCATTGCGAGTGCACGCGCATCGCGTTTGATGATGATCGCTTGCGAACCCCTGCGAAGGAGTAGATCGATCGGGGTTGAACATTCTACGTCCTTTGCCACGCTACATTTAGCAGGTAATGCGTGTGCACTGAATAAAGGAGAGCTGATCGCGGGGGCCGAGGGGGGTGGATGGGTTTACGTGAGCGGCTGAAGAGAGTTTTTTAGTGGAAAGCAGCGCTACGTTCGATTAACCCTTTACCGAGTGAGCACAGCCTCCGTTCAATGCCTAGCGAGGTTGGATAGTGGTGAGCTTAGCGGCACGCCAGACACCTCGGCAATTCATTCCCGACCGGCTAAGAGATCATTTGATACACTGCCGTATTAAGGGTTGTCATGTTACACTCTTCCTTACAAATTGCTTGTCATTTTTACTCCATCCACTTATAAAGATTGAACTTTATTGAACTATTTGCCTTTAAATACGGTCAATGAGACGCAAACTTTATATTCAGTTCTATTTTCTTATTTGAATAGACAGAATCTGCCGAAATATGTGTTCGAATAAAGTGGAAAGATATGACTATAATATTGAGTCTCTGAGAAATCGTAAGAAAAGTGATGCAACGTGACTTTGTGCTTATACCTGGTTTATGATGCGGAGAGTTATCGGTCGCTGGCAAGTAGGTGACTTCTGATTGTCATTAGGTATGGCCGCTGGGTGACGAGACGAGTCGCCGTCGGTGGGATCGCCGTTGTGTGGCTACTTGCAGGACTCATATCCTTCGTTCCGATCAGCCTAGGCCTCCACAGAGCCGGCGAACCCGTAGTGTATGACGATGGGAAGGAGGTAAAGAATAAATTAATTTTCATTACTCATATAGGAAAACAGAAATACAGATTTTGCAATAAGTGAATTTCTGCGGAATATTAAAGAGAGTTTTCGTTGATTATTACATTTCGACTGTCAATGCATAACTTGTTGCTATTGGTCCTTGCAGGAGCACCCTACTTGCGCCTTAGACATCACGCCCACCTACGCGGTGGTGTCCTCTTCCATATCTTTTTACGTGCCCTGCATCGTGATGCTGGGAATTTATTGCAGGTGAGTCCGATCGTACCAGCGGAAAACCGCCCTCGCCAACACTTCACGTGTCCCCCGGTTTCCCGGGAATTGCCAATTTCGCGTTATGAATGCGCGCATTATGCCCGATTATACGGATATCCTGCGAGCGTGCGGCGTCCGTCGGGGTCGAAGTACACCCTGGAGAACACTGTGGAATCAGAGCTCTCGCTCCGCTTTCTATTTAAGAATCAGACAAGCCCGCTCGCTAAATTATCGGAATAAAAGAAATCTGTGAATGGACGCCGGGGTGGAATGGGTGGAGTTAAAAGGGTGCTCTCGAGCGGTTTGAATATAAACCTGAGGGCATTCAGTAATCGTCCATTAAAAATTCCATGAAAGAAGTCATGCCCCGATAAAGAAAATCGGAATTTATGCAATAGACAGATTTGATTTTATGTATAACGGGACGAAGGGAATTTCCTTTGTCGCAATGGTTGAAGTACGGGAAATGGCTCCGGCAACTCCGATTCTGAATTATTAAAGAAGCATACAATTAACTCTGGTTCTTGCAGGCTCTATTGCTACGCGCAGAAACACGTAAGGAGTATCCGGGCGGTGACGAAGCTGCCGGAGACTTCGATGGCCAAGAGTTTTCGTGTGAGGAGCTCGCGCAACAAGCCGCCAAAGCCACAAGCGAGGCCGAAACCAACAAGTCCCTATCACGTGTCCGACCATAAGGCCGCAATCACCGTCGGTGTCATCATGGGTGTTTTCTTAATATGCTGGGTACCTTTCTTCTGCGTCAATATCGTCGCGGCGTACTGCAAGACCTGCATATCAGGCCGAGCATTCCAGGTAAAGCATCGTCCTGTCTCTTTCCCTATAAAATAACACTACAGACTCCTATTATTATAGCAAAGCAATTTAAATTCATTTAAGTCGAATTTCCGTAAGTAGAGCGTCCTTCAATGGTTCAAATAAACCTCTCCACCGACAGTCGACACTGGAACGGCAGGAATCCGTCTGACTGCAAAGGTTTTTGAGGGCAGAACCACTGATTGTGTTGCAGGTCCTCACATGGCTCGGCTACAGTAACTCGGCCTTCAATCCGATCATCTACAGTATCTTCAACACAGAATTCCGAGAGGCGTTCAAAAGGATCCTGACAAAGGGTGCGCGTGCACGCGGCAACCAGCCCTCGACTAGCGAATGCGGGGAGTTCCGATCGGTGGTGGTACAGAAGCGCAACGGCTCGATGGTGGAGAGCAACATTAGTCCTAGATCAAGTGCGGACAGCAGTCACGCTGGCATTATGCCACCGAAACACCGTGACACTATTGTCAGTGCTATCTAAAGGTTTAAGATGGTCAAGAATGCGTCTAGGTAGTTGTTGAGCGATTCCTTGGCGAGTCGTGCCGCTGGAGTCTGCGAAAGTACGGTCGACGTCTTCCCGATCTGTAATTAAAGCATTCTCACTTGAAACGTGATTCGTGGAGCCCGAGGAACTCGGGCCTACTTAACGAGCCTCACCGTATACCAACTGTCCGGACTCGTCCAACTTGATGTTTAATGGAGACGAGTTCGCTAGCCAAATTACTGCGAATACAATACGAAACCTTGCGAGGAAGGTCCGCCGAGACTCCGAGGATCTTCCTAAGCTTTATCCCTACGAATGGCGAGCAGATTATCCACAGGGTCCGTCAGAAAGATGTAGTTACTGATTTCGGGCAGGTCGTCTTTAGAATTGGAAGGAATCCCTTCATCTGTGAAGGATAAAAGGCCGTTTAATGATATTGCAAGCAATAAAAGCACATATCGCGTGAAATCGAGTCACGTTTAAGCGACTTTCCATGTTCGCTACCTACAGCAATGTCAAGACTTGTTAGAACAGCATTACGACACCTTGCGCAATTTCTTTTCTACTTGGCAGTGTTTATTGACGGATCGAGAGTTCGCAACGGGAGAGACGGGGTTCGCCGATATCGAGGGGAGTCCAATCAGACCATCCAATCGAACGAGAAACTTATTGTAAAGACAATCATCAGAAATTAGTCCGAAGCATATCCGCAAGACATAATCTCAACTGGAACAAAGCAAAACACTAACAGCCACGACGAAAAGACGGGTGTCGGAGGATTAATCCGAGGTGCGAGATTCTGAGGGAACTGGAGGAGAGAATCCGTCATAGGGAAAGTTGAACGTAGTGATTGTAGAATACGTTCTCATAAAGCAATTGTAACTATAAAAGCAATGTCGATAGCGCATCTAGGGTGTAAAGTTGGATGTTACGCGACGCACTACTAGTAACGTCTGTCGAATCGTAGCTTATTAGTAAGTAGGGGACACCAGTCGGTCGGTTTCGCCCAGACTCATTTCCCATCTTGTAAATAGCCATTTGTTTATTTTTGTATTTGACGGGACACGAAGAGGTTGGTGCTCGCGCCGCCCCAGTAGAAGATCGTAACTGCTGGCCGACGCGGCCGCACAGTTCTCGCGCGCCCGTCGAATCCAACTCAATTCTGCGTGACATATCCAGGAAAGGAAACGAAGGGAACCGTCTCGACGAAACAATCGACGCTCGCGTGGTTTTATCGAGCTTCTTCCATACGTCTATATTCGCAATGCAATGTGCATTACATTCCGACGGCACTGAGAGGCAGGGTGCTGATGGAAAGAGTACGAGACTAAAGAGGACTTTCCTCCTCCCGCATCGCTCTCTATTTCTTCTCCGCTCTTCGATCCGTTTTCGCCAACTTCTATCTCTCTGTCTCCTGTCTCTTGTCGGAGTGTCGCGTGCACGAAGATTGATGTATACTAATACTATATTCGAATGAACGTTCTCTGTAAATATATTAGTATAAGACTTCCACATAAGAATCGCACTCAGTCTTCTTCCACCACTTCCCAAACCAGTCGATCGTGCGAAGTATACTTTCGCGGAAATAAGCAATGAATGTCTGCACATCAGTTACATGGAATAACGAGAAGAGCACCACTAATTATGTAAGTATAGAATCACTGTACTATACTTATCAAGAGACAAGGTCTTGTCTCGGGCCAAGTACAAAGAAAGACAGACCTTGTATCATAGGATTATAAGGAAAGAAATCAAGGATCGGTTGGATTTTACCAAGTCTCTTTCTTTATTACATATATCTTACACTTTTATCCTCTGGAAACGCGGCAAGTGTTCGCGATTGGCGAACTTCGTTTCGCAAGTTTCGTTCAAGTTGTAACTAGGCACAGTGTAACACCACGTGCGTTTCTCTAGGGGAACAGCTAAGGTGTCCAATAAGTTCGTGGTTAATTCTGGGATGATTGGATGCAATATCAAAGAGCAAATGCGTAATGATTCGAAACTAAGCGACAGTACGGCTCTCGCTTTAGTCTGTGAGGCTTCGTTGCCGGATTGCATTAAATCCCACGGCGCATAATGATTGACTAAGGAGTTCGTGGAATTTATCAGATTGCCGACTGTTCCAACCACGTGGTGAAAATTGTATGCCTCGTAGTGTTCTTTGGAGGCTTCACCGACGGATTCCAAGAGCGAGATGAACTCGGAGACTTTTTCTGATTCCAAGACGTTCAAGTATTCCGCAGGGCTGAATATCTCCGCAGTTGGATTGAGAGTGCGACTGAGACATCGATGGGGAAGATTCAAGAACGCTCCGAACAGTTCACCGTTCACTCGTTCTCTAAAGTACCTCTCAGAGAAATCTGTATAAAATTATTCGAAATGTTTAAACATCGCCTCTGACATCAAGTCTCCACAGAAATCATGATTCTTCTTACCACCGTCGGTCGCAAGCGCTGCCTGGCACAATAAGTAATATCTTAATATGTCCGGATGATTATTTTGGATAATGTCAAACGGTGATATTACATTGCCTTTCGACTTTGACATTTTCACTTGGTTGACTGTCCAATGGCTGTGACACAATAGTCTTCGAGGTGGTTCCATACCGGCAGCAATAAGCAGTGCTGGCCAATATATACCGTGAAATTTGAGTATATCTTTTCCAATGACCTAAGTTTTAGATCTTACGCTTTAGTAATTCATACTCTCTTGCCTATTTTATAAGTTAATACCTGTACGTTCGGCGGCCAGTGTCCTGTGAATAAAGTATTCGGGTAGTCCAAGGATGTTAAATAGTTGACCAACGCATCGAACCAAACGTATATCGTTTGGTCTTCGTGGCCGGGAACAGGTATTCCCCAAGGTACTCTATTAACTGGCCTTGATATACTAAGTGGATGCATGTGCACCTCTTCCTCAATCCACATTGACAACGTTTTATGGAATATTGCTGGTTTCACTGTGTTCCCTGGTGGATTCACACATTTCGTTACCATAAAATAAAATCGTGTTAGGTAGTCCAATTAATTTATGTGTATTTATACCATCTCTGAGCCAATGTCTCAGGTCATCTTGAAACTTCGCCAGCTCGAAAATAAAAGTATCTTCTTGCGTCCATTCTACTGGTTGGTCTGAAGCAATTGTCACCTTCGTCAATTTACCGTCTTTGCCGGCTACATCTTTCACCTCCGACGGCGACACAAATGCTTCATCAGCTTTGCAATACCAACCGGAATACTGGCCTTCTTTAATGTGACCCCTTCCGCTTAATTCGTTCTAAAAATCCATGTATTCTATACATAGTTTGAATACGAAAATATTACAATTTTTCTTTTTGTGTAATAGACCGTCGGTGGATATACGTTTATAAGTTACTCAACCCAAAAATGCTGAACCCCTTTCATGTGAGATTCATTAGTGGTTCTATTAAATGCATCGTATCCAATTCCAAACTCATCACACATTTTCTGAAATGTCGCCGACACTTTATTGCAATAATCTGCAACCGGCATCTTTGCTTTGGAAGCTGCCTCGTCAACTTTATTACCATGTTCGTCCGTACCCGTGGAAAGAAATACGGATTTCCCTTGCATCTCGTTGTACTTTGTTATTGTGTCAGCAATAACTGCTGTGTAGAGATGTCCAATGTGCGGATCTACAAGATACACAGTGCAGTCAATGAAACCGAGATTTCGTTGGATTTATACAAAAAGTACTCTACCATTATTTGTATAAAAAATTGGAGTTGTTATGTACATTTTTTCTGGTGCCTGGGTTGTGTACCATCTTGAAGTATGTACCCATTGGAATTGGTTTTTTGTGAACAGAGACATCATATTCCCACAGGCAAGCATTTTATTTGTTGTTGGTTTGCAAAGCATGGCTAGAATGTAGTTGTGTGTATAATAAAGTCGGACAAATCTTTTGGTGTACATCTTTGAGGGAGAATGTGGGATAACAGGGGATTTAAAAGATAGAGCCACAGGATTTGAAACTCAGAATTTATTGCAGGCAAAATTTGCAAGCATATGTACAGATACGAATTTATATATACATTCACTTTTCCTTAGGTATAGTAAAGGAAATAGTTTCCAGCTGCCTAATTAAGTCCATGTGTTTGAACTCATCGGGTCTAGTAATAAAGGTTTCCAGTAACCTTAGCCTTTCAGGGTGATCATTCAAATAATACAATTGCAATTCATTAGCTAGACACTGTGCTTCCTGCACACTCATATACTTCTTATCGTATTCCCCGACCATTAAAATCACACCTTTATTCTCCCTAAGTTCGGTATAGTATGTCAGAGTCAAACATTCTGGTGCATTCTCTTTGTGAGTCTGATACCACAACAATGGTGTCATATGAATTTTCGGTGTAGAGAACTGTACGACAATGAATTCATATCCTTGCTCTCTTGGTAGAGGTAACAAAAAAGTGGAGTATTTCTGACCTCGCCCAAACATTTTGTCAAATTGTGCTGGTATCAGAGTTCCGCATATACAGTCCTTGTGCTTGTGATACTCGTTCCAAATTTCTATAATCTCCTCTTTGCTTTTATCCTGGATTGTATCCACTTTCATTATCCTGTCTAAACAGACATCCTGTACCTGTGAGGCAGTTGTTAAGTCTGGCTTTGCCTTAATCTGACACGAGCTTTGCTCCCCATCCTGCGAGTCTTGAATGGAATAGAAAATTTAATCAATTTATGATATCACCCTGAATCAGTTTAGACTACAAGTTACTGGAAATCATTACATTCAATAGAATCGTCAGTCAAGTTTTAATGAAGTTATCAATGAACTAATTCGCAATGGACTGTTTTGTATAGAATGGGAGTAAGGACAGTACGAATTAAAAGAAAGCAGTGGCACGTTCGGCTAGGTTTATGTAAAGGGACTCATTTTTAATTAATTGTACTGCAAGACAACTGTTGTGGAACATATTTCATCCAGAATTTCTTGACTCACCTTTTTGCTTCTTCGTCTTTTTCTCCTGACTCTCAACCCTCTCAAGGAACTTTGTTGGGTCGACTTCCTGGAGTCTTGCAATCTTTTGCGCATACTTATCGAAGTAAGGATTCTTCTGTAGGTCCTCCAAAACTTTGTCGAGCCGGACTCTCGAAGTCATGATGGATCTATCATTAACAATTGTGACACAGCTGATACGCGATGTAGTTAGCTTCGTCAGGTTCTTAACACTACGTAGGAAACAAACAGCCATTGATCCCTTGGATAGTCGAGGCGATCTTTATCGAAACAGAGTGCAGATCAATGTGGGCCACCGGCGTTAATGGTTTATTTTATTTCTTCCAAGGTTATAGTTATTTCGAGGCAGCGCCGTGTTCGATGGTTCGATGGTTCGATCCTCGACGCATGCTCGCCATCTTCGCGAGAGAATTTGAATCCAGGTAAATCAGATGTCGCTCTCAGTACACAGAAATATATAGTTAGCTATTCCAATATGATTCTTTGCGTGGATGATTTTGATTGTCCTGTGTGTTAACTCGGGAGTCATTGAACTTTTCCTCTTTCGGCGTACTACAAAGAGTCGTTGCGGGACAGTGAGAGATGTTTCGTGCAAGTTTTCAAGGAATTCAAAAGTTCCGGTGGGTCATTCAGTACCGTATATATCCGAATGGAGCGCATACCTTTGAAAAAATAAATATTTCGCTTTTTCCATTTATCCTTTTAGTCGAGTGTTTATAAATAGTTATCAGAAATTTATTCCTTAAAATTGATCAGTCGATTCGCAAACGCGAGATTTAAGCAAAATATACGTATTTTTATTAACAATAATTAATAAACAAGGAGTAATATAATACAGTAACGGCCAATGATTCTTAGAAAATCGCACATGCTTTACAAAATCAACACAACAAAGGAGAATTATTTTTAAAAAAATATATAAATAAGTTCTCTCGAAATGTTCTACAACCGCTTATAATAACGTATATCCCGCGCTCGATTATCGCATCGATGCGAAATAAGTACAAGACACGCATATATATGGGGGACTTGAAAAATGTCATATCCCACTCAATTTGCCCATAATAATCATTCTAAGAGGCGAACCTACGGAGACGCACCGTTCGCAAATTAAACGTTACAGCTTTCCTGCCGAAAAACTATACTGTCCGGCCAATGGGTCTTTGGAATTAGAATAGTTGTATGCGTACTGTAGTATACATAAAAAGGCTTCAGTTGAAAAAGGGGGTTTCGCAATCGGGCGATCACGGCCCTGACGAAACTCCAGTACTGCAAGTTCAAACGAGACACTGCGGCGACCGCATTTGAGGGGAATGTCAAGGTGCGCCTGGGTCGGGAGGAAATTTTAGCAGGAATTAAAAACTCGGGTATTTCGTTGCGCGTTGCTAGTCGATCGAGAATAGGGAAGAGCGAGGCATACTCGGCCCATTGAAATCCGGGACGGAAGCTTGACCGTAGTTGGCAGTGACGCATCGTTTCCGCAACGTCAGTTGCTTTCGTGCTTCTAGCGAAAGGGAAAATGTCGGCGTGTTAGTGGGGTTTGTTATGCCAGAAGTGACTTTTGCCCGACTTTCCTGAGAACGCCTTGCGAGGGAGGAGAGGAGCGAGCAACAGTACGGCTCCGAGGAGACGAGGAATCCGGACTTAACGAGGAAAGCCGTCTACGAGAATCCGGGTAGGCCGAGTAAATCAGGTTTGCTTGGCGACGAGAACCAGCTCTCTCGGAGAGAGAGAGAGCCCATTGAGTTCTCCCGAAGGAAGGCCAGAGAACAAGGAAGCCAAGAGTGATATATCGTTGCAGTTGGCGATGTCAGCAGCAAAGAGCGACTTTGTCGTGGGTGGCAAGTACAAGCTCATAAGGAAGATCGGATCGGGCTCCTTTGGCGACATTTACCTCGGTATCAACATCGCTAATGGCGAGGTAAGGAGTACCGTTTCCTCGGCTGAGCTGCCACCACGTCTCCCTTCTCTCGATCCCTCCTGCTGCCGCTGCCTCTTCCTCCTCCTTTAAGCATAAACAATACACCGATATCCTCGCCGTCCTAGTATTTTTACTCATCTACCGCTTACCCTCCGCTCTCTCACCTGATAACTCTTTGATTACGTGAACCCTGCTGGCGATGCTTCCTCAAAAGCTTTCCTCGCAGAGGAAGCCCCGTCGCCGTTTCAACTTGCAATTCCTTACGCTTGTCGTTACACTACTCCTGGGAAAACGGTGCCTTCTCGCTGCCTTCGTCCCTCGCAAATCGAAAATGCCTCGTCCTACGAGCTGCGATCCGAACTTCGTGTTGGCTAGAGTTCGGCGGAAATGTTCTCGTAATGAGAGATTTGTTATGAAGAACAGGAGAGTGTGCACACAAAAGAGCCAACTGATAATGTGATGATGATTTCAGGGTCGGGATGAGTGATAGGCTTTCTATAATACGTGCTCGGTTTGTACGACGATCATCGTTTAGAGAATTAGTGGTTTCTGCGCGTAACATATACACTAGGGTGGTCCTTATATGAGGTTTAAAAAAATTCCTGTTAGAGCCCCTCAAAAAGGCTTCAAATGATACCAAAAAATTCTCAAATTTTTCCAGATTTTTATTTCATTCCCTTCGTCTCCCTATTTGAGCAGTAATTTTAACATTATCCGAAAACATACTTATTCACTGTATTTTGGACTAAATTTGATTTCATGGTTAATCGTAGGTACAATTCTATGATTTCCAATATTCAGTGATCTCCATCTTCTCTTTACAATTAAAAATTATAAAATCAAATAGTAATATAAATTAAATATTCATTGAAATAATGAAAATACATATTATGTATTCATCTCTCTATATTTATTGAGAATACAAAATGTAATCCATGATTTATAATGTTAAAATTTTGGCAGAAGTGTCTCTTTTCTTGCATCAACGAAATATTTTGCGATATTCACTGACAATTTGTACTATGAACATTTTTTTATCTTCGTTCCTCGTTAAAATATTATTATATTCAGTGAACAATTGGACACCTCTTTCTGCTATGTCATTCACTATCTTTATGTGTTTCACAATATTGGATTCATGTTGGTAACTTTCATGTTGATCCCAAAGAGCTGGATCGACTGCCAACCAGTCATCACTAATACCAAATCTAAGAAAAGAGTTTCTCAATTGAGGTGTAACAAAATCATCCATTTGTTTTTCATGATAAATAGCAATTTCGTTGATAGGGTTTAACTTCAATACCATGTTTCTGATTTTGTTACACCTCAATCGAGAAACTTTATTCTTAGATTTGTTATTAGTGATGATTGGTTGGCAGTCGATCCAGCTCTTTGGGATCAACATGAAAGTTATGAACATGGATCCAATATTGTGAAACACATAAAGATAGTAAATGACATAGCAGAAAGAGGAGTCCAATTGTTCATTGAATATTTTAACGAGGAACGAAGATCAAAAAATGTTCATGCTACAAATTGTCAGTGAATATCGCAAAATGTTTCCCGATGCAAGAAAAGAGACACTTCTGCAAAAATGTTAGCATTATAAATCATGGATCACATTTTGTATTTTCATTATTTCAATGAATATTTAATTTATATTACTATTTGATTTGATGCCATGTATCATCTATGATACCATGAAATTAAATTTAGTCCAAAATACAGTGAATAAGTATGTTTTGGGATAATGTTAAAATTACCGCTGAAATAGGGAGACGAAGGGAATGAAATAAAAATCTGAAAAAATTTGAGAATTTTTTTGGTATCATTTGAAGCCTTTTTGAGGGGCTCTAACTGGAATTTTTCTTAAAGCTCATATAAGGACCACCCTAATATACACGTGACTTCTTTCGGTAGATTTTCATTGATAGTTGCGTGCAATCGTTCGATTAGTCGTTGATCGTGTGTTAGGTAAGTTGTGGTTTGCTAATAATCGTAATCAGAGTTATTTTCTACACTAGTTTTTACCGATCTGGCCGTTTTAACGAGATCTATCATTGAATAACGTGTTTTCGTATGCAAACGCCAAGTCCGCTCGACAAGTGTTTCTCCGTCGCGCACTCGGTCAACTGTTTATTTTCCCGCGACGAATAACAACGATGTTGCATGCGAGCGTGCTTGATCCGTGGCGAAGTGTTGTCATTGTCAATAATGTCGACTGTGCTCTAGGCTGTAATGTGGCCCCACATAACATTAATCACACATACGATAAATGTATATGTAGATTTTCAAGCGCGGGCGATTGGAAAGTATTGCTCTAAATCATACACAGTAAGATGAATTCTACTCCCCGAGAGATTTTACACAGAATGACTGCTCCCATGTCGTTTTAGGAAGTTGCTGTTAAATTGGAGAACGTCCGTGCTCGACATCCACAACTGCTGTATGAATCGAAGCTTTATAAAATCTTACATGGTGGCATAGGAATACCTCATATACGTTGGTAATTATAAAGTCGAAGTTGACGAGACGATTTCGGTGTTTGCTGCCGCGTGAGAATTCGTCGGCCGAGCTCTCGGAAAATCGCATATCTCGTATTATTTACGGTAACGTCCGTCGCATTTACATATCGTTATTGTCAATGGCAGGTTTGGCCAAGAAAGGGAATACAATGTTCTTGTTATGGACCTCCTTGGTCCGTCTCTGGAGGACCTATTCACTTTTTGTTCGAGGAGGTTTACAATTAAGACAGTCCTCATGTTGGCAGATCAAATGATCGGTAGAATCGAATATATCCATTGCAAACACTTCATTCACAGAGATATCAAGCCGGATAACTTTTTGATGGGAATTGGTCGCCACTGTAATAAGGTATTTGTCAGTAGTGGTAGAATCATTGCTAGTAGCCTAGAACAGGATGACAATGGGATCTTTCCAAATTTCAGCTGTTCCTTATTGATTTCGGCTTAGCTAAAAAGTATAGGGATAGTCGTACGAGAATGCACATAATGTACCGCGAAGACAAAAACTTAACTGGTACTGCAAGGTACGCGTCTATCAACGCGCATCTTGGTATCGAACAGAGCCGTAGGGACGACATGGAATCACTTGGATATGTGCTTATGTATTTCAATCGCGGCTCATTGCCGTGGCAGGGACTCAAAGCTGCGACGAAAAAGCAGAAGTATGAGAAAATCAGTGAGAAAAAAATGTCTACCCCCGTGGAAGTACTGTGTAAAGTAAGTCGTTTTAATTTGTCCCTGATAGTTTTCCTATTGTTGTTTAAATATTGTTTTCAACTTGTCTTGTCTTGTCCATAAGGGATTTCCTGCGGAGTTCGCAATGTATCTGAATTACACACGTGGCCTCCGCTTCGAGGAGGGCCCAGATTACATGTACCTTCGCCAGCTGTTCCGCATACTTTTCCGTACATTAAATCACCAATATGACTACACATTCGATTGGACCATGTTGAAACAAAAGGCGACTAGTGGTCTCGCTATGGCAACCGGGCCAGTAACATTAACTCAAATGCAACTGAATCCGGCTCCCCAGGATCAGGGACAGGCCCAACCTACATCCAATCAGCTCAACACTCCCACAGGTATGATTCCCATGAAAATCCGCTTTGTGCGCTGAGCTGCAGGAAACATTGATACGAGCGTCATAATGAACAGGTCGACAGGAAAAGAAAGTTGAACTCAGTGACTGGCGGCTCAATCCCTCAAAATCATCATAAGAATTTTTCAGATTGCAAGAACGATGTAGTCTTATAGGCGTATGCTAGGCAACATGTTTTTACTTATGCCCCAAAACAATGTTCGCCGTAAGTAAAGAAAAGAGAAAGGCATATTTCGGTTTTCATGTATGTAACACTTAACGTTAACTATAAAGTATTACGGTAATCTTATTTTACAAGGAAGTATACAAAGAAAGGAATATCGAAATCGATAGTATATTCAACATTTCGTTAATGTCGTATATGCAATATGTTATTTACTACATACTGCGAGCATATTTCTTTTAGTTTCATGACCATCATTATTGCACGTCGCAGTCATTACTAGTGAGTTCATTTTTAGAAACACTTGAAGCCACATCTCTCTGCTTAAAGACGGAAAACTAAAGCAGCTGCATTTTATCATGTCGTTCATGCTTCGTTCACGGTTCGTTTTCATTATTATTAAGAGCCAAATTGTCAAGCCTATATCGAATTCCACAGTCTAAAGGGGAACAACATAAATCTTGATAAAAATGAGAAGAGTAAAGATGTCTCCCAAGTTGTGGATTTGTATTTTTATTTGCACTTTCATGATAGTAGTAATGTATAGAACTGTGCTACTATTGCGAGAATGACGAGTTTTTAGCTGATAAATCTGAATATCTGAATTATGCCTTTCCGCGCGTAAAAGAGGGTTTTTAAGCGTATCCCTTGGACGACCAAGGTCAATAAACGAACCTTAGTACGACGCTACTTTAGGGAATATACCCTTGCATTGTGTGATTCACTTTACGCGAAGGGTGGTGTTATGATTGTTTCAGGAGCTCATTAAGACTATAATTTTTTGTCGTTGCATCAATCCTATTTGCAGTCGCAAAAACGTCCGAAAGCAGGTATACAAATGGATGCGAATCCTGTGCAAAGAGTCAAATCAATCAACCCTCTAAGTTTACGCAAAGGACCGACTGCAAGCGCAAGTGTGTCATTAGTAGTAAAGAAGGACTAATCCCCGGATCCACTCATTTGAGAATTCGCTGATGGCCAAACACTTCGATGTGTTTCCAGTGCTTAGAGTTTTGGTTGATCCACCTCTTTGGCTCGAGTGACAATGAGACCGGCCAGAGGTGGCTTGTTCCAATTTTCATTTATTATCTATTTACCACACCGTTAACGATCGTGGAAATAAAAAAGAGTTTACATGCCCCGAAGTATAGAGAATGTAAATCAATCGAAACTCCGACATAGAATTTTCATAGAAAGAAAGAGAGAGACCATCTTTCGACCATCGTTAGGCTTTCGGGGTACTTGATTCAGTGAATTATGTGAAACAAATTTTATATCTACTCTGCAAATAGAAGAAATAATGTGAGAGTGAGTGAGTGAGACTTCGTGAGAGCATGAGGAATATTATATGTAAGTGTACTGACGGTTGAGTACAGTCTTCTGCTTCCTGATTTTTGTTTTATCCTCCAATACAACATAAGTATAGTGCGTGTGTAACTTCGAGAGAAATGTTAATATTTTTCTTACATAAGACACCGCGTCAACAGTATCAAAGAGTTCCCTTTGATATTCTTGACCACGATAACATTTTTTTTATATACATATACAAGTAATGGCAGTATCTTTGAAGTAATACTGACGCATAATATTAAAAGGTACATTAACGTTAAGGCAGCAATTTAAGTTTTAGATCCGTTATGTCGATGAAGAAACAAACAAACAATTAGCGTTCTTGTCCGAATGAACTCCATTGCTTACTCTCTTTCTTTCTGTGGGTCTGTCAAGTCGACTACCGCATGCGAAAGCGGAACTCTTCTTTTCTAGTACAGTCGCGATGAGCCGTGTATTCTTGAAGCCGAATACGTACATTTTCTCAGCATTTAAAATGACACGCGGCAATCCTGTGATCGCATCTGCACCGATACGATTTCTTCCGCGAACAATTCAAATGTCGAACTAGCTCCGTGATATCTTTCTCCCATCGATTTTCGCCCGCCGATTCAAACAAAGAAATATCGGCCGGACTTAGTCAATCACGAATGCGTATGTCATCATTGTTAAGCTGAGGAGTTTCTAGACAACATGTTTCTCCGTCTCTGCCACCGGGAATCTTCGTTTGTGTCGATCGTAGCTGTTAACATTCACATCCATGTTCCGAGCACAACACTCATAAGATTATAAAACGATCATCTCTCTAATGCGGTACGACCTCGCTGTTGTGAACAAGCAAAACAAATAGAATGCTAGGGATTCATCCAATCAGCGTTCCGATGATCCACTACGGCGAGCCAAGGATGAATTCGACTGGACATTAGTGCGTATCGTATCTCGCGTGGACAATTAATCGCCGTCTAATCCAGTTTCTTGGACAATGATAAGAAAAGAAGATATAACCATTAAATATCCTCGGGTGAATGTATGGTTAATTACTATTACCAAGAAAAGTTTTAAAAAACCTGAAAAAAGCGGGACACATGAATGAGTAACTGAGTGTGCATTACCATGCGGCGAGAGTCGAGAGTGAATGAATGAACGAGTAACTTAATGAATTATTACTGGTATATGCACTTACTACTATTTGGGATGTATATATGTATATATACAGATAAAACGCTTTTATATGTATGTATACATATGTACATGTATGTATGTATAATAAAATTGTGACAGTAATTAAGACATACACGTCATTTCATTAATACTGAAAGTTACATCAACAGTTTTACTGCTCCTTTTGTCTCGATAAATAAACACTCAGACATTGTACTATGGTTTCTGTTTCATTGAGTGCTGGCTAACTTAATGGTAATGGGATTATTATAACTAAACTCTTAACTTAAGAAAGTATAGTAAAGTCCGACGATATAGTAAACCTCCTGGTAGGATGTGTCGTTCAACCAAGGTAGGTGAGACGTACCTTCCAAGAGTAAGAACTTTCTATTGTGATACCAGCGCGAAGGATGTATGAAGCATATAACACATGTAAATATTTTTAGATCATATATTTGACAGTTCATATAATACAGAAGCCACAGAGGCACAGGAGTTTATTCTGAATTGTTAATGACGACCGTTGAGTTTATAATTGAGTGGCGCATAGTCTATCAGTCACGATGCACCGGTCATCGTACTGTAGCTCTCATTGGAAATAAATAAAAACAATTGCACGCTTGTTAATTACGATCTTCTAGATTTAATGTGTACCTCACTCCGATCGAATATATCGAGAGTCTAGGAATTACGCTCTTGTGGCCGGCTCTCTCTCTCTCTCTTTCTTTATCTCGAAATTTGTCGCGTGCTTCAGGCGTAAAAAACGATTCTTTTCACAAGCATAACGGAATACCATCAACCCCAGAGCACTTAGGCGAAATTCTACAGCTACGGGACTCCACCTACGAAACGCAAACTAATTCTTTTTAGCTTAGTATTTTACACGATAGTATCACTAGTGTCTCTGTGGTAGCAGATTCCGTCAGGCGTTTAATAAATAGTGTGATAATTTAGAAAATCTAGTAGAATTATAAAAATTAAATTAGTAACATAACAGGGCATGGATCTTCCTAAGTTCTTGAGTTCCTACGTTGACAGAAAGTGTTTGCTCGGGCCCTGTGTATGGAATTGCGACTTCGGCAGCTAGTAATTCGTTCTCCCGCATCGCTGCTGCCATTTCGCGATTTGGAAACACCGCGAAGTTCGCCTCCGCCCGACCGCCAGCTGTGCGTTTTACGACTTCTTCGCGAACTTCACCCTGAAAGATGCGAGGTTGCATTTAATTTTTATTCAGTTTATACTTTGTCTTACTCGTAGTAGGAAATGAGACGTTTTAACACCATACTGACCATAAGCTGATCTGCACGATCTTTCAGTTGTCTCATGGCTTCTTGCCGTTGTATTAGTTGATAAATTGGTACAGCCTTCTTTAATACCGGGCCGTCTAGGTCGACTGGTTTATTGCGACTTAAATCAGGCACGATAGGGAACGTCATCATCTTCTTGATATCCTTTGAGAGATCATTCGTTTTCTTCTTCAGTTCCAATATCTTTGGATCAACAGATTCCTTCCGAGGTGCTGGTATTATGGGGTCTAAGCTCTCAAGTTTCTGCCGCAACGCATCTGACATTAATTTCTTCTTCTGCTGATTCTCGCTGTTTAGTGCTTCCTTCAAAGCTGTGATCTCTTGTATGAGGAATTTATTGTCACCGCTTTGTTTCCCGGAGCTCGTTACACTCGTGCCGCTTGTGTTCAAGCTATCCGAACCAGAAATGCCTAAGGAAGTTTTCTTTCCAAAGGACTTGAGCTTTTCCTTCAATTGGCCCTTTTCGCTCTCCAAGCTATCTAGGTCTGTTTGCAAATGGTCCATTGTTTCTTCGAACTCTTTCTCCTTACGTCTCATTTGATTCTGTGCTTCTTCCAACTTCCTCTTTAACTTCTCAACGTTCAATTCATGTTCGTGTTGTTGTGTGGCGAGCCGTTTCTCGATGATCTCCTTTCTCAACATCATCTCTGATAGCTCGTCTTGTTTCTCGCGCAGTGCAAGCTTTGCCTCGCGGACATCGCTCTCTCTAGTTTCCAGTTTCCTTTTGAAATATGGTTTGCGTATTAGGATAAACTATACCATGCAATGGGAATGAATAATAATCAACTGCATGTCATACCTGCTTAATATCTTCGTTTCCTCAGATTCCTTTCTTGCCGCTTGTGCTCTTACTAATATAGGAGTGATTACATCGTTTTCTGTGCCTTGTTCTGCGCGCTGTGTGACGTGTCCGGTGATAGCTATTTCATTTTCACATTCCGCCATTTTTTGGGCTAAATTAGCTGCTAATTGTTGCATTTGCATCAGGCTGGCTTTAATTGTAGCGATGGGGCCTAAATCTTCGGTATCGTAAACCTTCTCGCACGCTATGGCTGCCATTTCCTTCAGTTTATCGGCACTAAGTCCAGTATCCGACTCTGTAATTAAACAATAAATAAGCATATACAAAAATCATTAAAAGTAAAACGCATCATACGATCGTACTAACCAGCATTCGCTGTCACAGCTTGCACAGCGCTTTTCACCAAAATGTGGAAAGTTTTCATAACTTTTACCGCATGCTGATAGCTCGTAATTAGCTGCTCGTAGCAATCTTTTTCTAATCCTAAGTTAACTTCATCCATTAAGTGATCCCTTGGTACACGTCGTCTAGCTGATCTCAAGTGTTGTTGAATTACTTCACACGTCGTCTCTGTGTGTTGACAGAGCAATCCTATATCCCCACCTTCTCCCTGAATTAGAGTCTTTATTGCGGCAGCATCGACGGTTATGGAATCGCAAGCACTGCTAAGCATTCTCGTGCCATTGATGACTAGTCGTGCTTGATTCACAGACATCTTCTCTCCGAACAGAATGTTAAACATTGTGGAAAAGTATACACAACACTTTTCTATCGAATCAGTCGGCACATTCTCGTCCAGTTGATCTTTCTTAGCGAGTTCGATTAATGCGTCTAAGAATTTCTCTTGCGCGGCCATTTCGGGATAAGTTGCTCCGGCTTTCAGCAACATTTCAGGATTGCACGTACTCAGTGCAGACTTGAAGCAACCAAGCGACGTTTGCAATGCGTACATGTAAAGACAAAGTCGGGCCTTGAATGTGTGCTGGGCAACAGTATGTCCTTTTATCACGCTGGTCCTTAGGCGAAAAGGGAAATTGAACAGTCATAGCTTGCACTAAGTGGAATAAGACGCAGTGAATATTAGTTCGTAATAGTAACAATTCATACCTGTCAACCTTCTCGATAGATCTGTACTTCTCCCGAACTTGGGAAATAAGAATTTCTGTTTTTTGTGTCATTCTTGGTATGAGTAAAAGTGTCAAAATAGCATCGTGATCTCCGCCACGAGAGAGGAAAGCAGGTGGCATAAATCCTAATAGGTAAGCAACGTGATTCCTAGCTTCATCCGCATCCAATCGCCGTAATTCAAGATCCACGGCTTTTGTCTGGGCGCGTGTTTCGGCAAATGTTTTTTGGAAGTCTAATATTTCTGCCAATTGCTGTTCCGATCCTAAATTTCATATAGTTTTGGTGGATAAGTTATACCTTGTAGTAAGACTGTGGAATGATTTGTTGGTGTAACAGATCATACCTCGTTGGCCAGACTTTGATGACTCTGTTGACTCGACTCTTTGTTGTAATTGCATGCATTGCTCTTGCAGTTGCTGTGTAAGATCACGGAATTTCTGTATCGTGAGTTCTCGGTCTGCCAGCGTTTCAAGTGCTGCATCTCTGTGTCGCTGAGCGTCACGCACTGCGCCAAGAGCGAGATCTAATTCTTCTCGTAATTCCAGCTCTAATTCTTTCGATGATTCGGCCAATTGATCGGACATATCCTAAAATGTAGTAGTATTTTTCCAGAGTTCATGGTATTGAAGAAAACTGAATTTATTTTATGAATTTGTATGTATAAAAGTACCTGTAAAGCCTCTAAATCGGCAACAGCTTCTTCCAGTTCCGCAACCTTCTCTTCTAAGGCCATCTTTTTCTCACCCAAGACTTCGACCATTTCTTCGGCACCCAAAGCGGCGTCCACCTGCAAATACGATTAAAAAGTTAGTTCTCGTTCAATAGTCATGAATAATAGACTACAAATTCTGCATACTTGTTCTTGCAAATCAGCGATTTGGTGCTCCATTTCTTCCACGCGTGCAGACAATTTCTCTTTTGTACGACCCAGTTCAAGAATCTCCGATTTCTTTTGATCCAAATCCTTCTGGAGCTTCTGGAATTCATGCTTTTCTTGGGCAGAATAATCACGCATTTTTACCAGGGTTTCACGCAACCGGTTGTTCTGTTGTTCCAGTTGTTTGATCTCATAGCTCTGAGCGCCTGTTGTTGTGCCACCTCCAGAAGTCTGCGAAAAGTTGCAATTGTTGTATATTTGCAATTCTTAAAACTGCTGTCATCGAGAAAACAAATCGACTAATACCCTCTCCGATATTTCTGAGCGCAATATTTCTAAATCCAACGTCTGCTCCTCCAATTTCTCTTTCAGCTGTTGTAATTCGGTTTGCAATTCCTCGGCCTTTTCTTCTGCCATTTCTTTATCTAATGTGGCCATCTCCACAGTCTCGGCGAGATCTGCCATCTCCTCTTGGAATTGTTCCTTAGCTGTCAGAGAATCCCGTGCCTCTTGTCGCGCTCGTTGAAGTTCCCATTGAAGGCTCGCCTATGTTGCACGAATTGTATGATACCATTTAATTAACTGCCATTTAGAATCCGAAACATTGTAATATCCAATAATAATAATAATTGCTTACTTGACTTTCCATAACTTTCGTCTTGAATTCTAAGAGTTGTTCAAGTTGCAACTTCGTTTTCTCGAAGTCCTTCATTCTTTCTCTATCTTGCATGCGTTTCACGCGCAGTGTTTCCACCTTTTCGTTGAGATCACGTACCTGAACAACAACACATTGATTTTAGATACTGCAACTATACACTGTGAACATGCAGTACTTTTGCTATTAGTACCTGCGACTTCAGATTTTCATTTTCCTGCATAAGCTGCAGATGTGACAACTTTTCTTCAACTATATTTGCCGCCGCGGCCGAACCTGCCATTACCTGACCGGGTACGAACTGCGGCTTCAAAGTTTCTACGAAACCTGTCTGAATAGTAAAAGAGTAAATTAAGCTCAAGTCTTGAGAACGATCGGGTGTTTTTTTAATTATCGCATCCACAAAGTTAGCGTCACCATACAGTTTCCACAAGTTCCATCGGGCACCTGCTTTAAACGGAAATACACTTTAATCGATATAACACTTTGTTCTGAACTGAATAACTTATGAATGGTACAACTCAAGATATAATTGCCTTTGACTTGCGGTAATGAAAAAAACACCCTATGACACTGATACAAAAACAGTAATCAGGTGAGCCTCATTGTTTTTGTATGTACATTTAGTATAATTAGTCTATCTTAAAGTGAGCAATGGGATTAGTTATGAAGAGGACACCAACAAGCTACACCGAATGATCTATTAGTTCTAAGGAACACAGGGAACTCACTTGATGAAAGAGAGCTGAATCGTGTTATATGATATGTTAGTACGATGTTTCGTAATCGAGAGATAATTTAGTAACTTGTCCATAATATCCCAGAAAGTTATAGGAGCGCTTTAATTCTTAGAAGGGGATACAGGTTGAAGGGAAACTCTGATTCCACCGGTGTTATGCCTTTGTATCACGATTCTGTTTACTATTTTCTTCGCATTATCGTTATTGCAATCACCTCCTCAGTGCCCTTGCAAAGGGAATTCTTTTATACTCATATCTGAATTAGTACGTTTCCCAATTGGCCTCCCTGCGCCGAGGAATCGTATATTACGAAGCGTCACACAACTGAATTAGTGAAGCGGATGTTCGAATCGAGTGTGATGAAGGATTGAAAAGAAATATCGTTCTCATTATTCACAAGGAACAAAGTGAACCCATCGAAACGTAATGGCACTAGTTTTGTTACGTGATCGAATATATGTTATATGATACTGATGATCGGCAAACAGCTAGTATGTGAAAGTTTAAGATCAGATGAGAAAAAATTTAGGTATTACAATTAATGAGTATTAATTACATTATTGTGATCATCTTGGGCCTTTGGCTTTTTGCCGGGAGGCGAGCTCGTGCTAGGGGACTTCTGAAACACGTACGTGCATTCCCATATGAATCATTCTGTGCCAAAGGAATTTTTCTAACTTCTTGTCAACAAAATATAGCTTGTCATCACACTTTCTCTCTCAAAGAATTCCAAGACTCTTTCTTTCTGCCGACGAGTCACATGCACAGAAAGGATTTGTCACTTAAGTGTCGGGTCACAGAATAGGATTCTTTAAACGTGGTAGTAACAGACATGTAAGCAATTCAAGTAGCCTGAAGAATTTGTGATGCTAACACCGTTCACTTTCCTGTTAGCTTTGTCGTGAAAATCTCTCACAATCAGACGTACGTCGAGATATCATCAATGCAATTCTTGCGACGGTTCGTTGGTTGTCAGTATCTTGTAATCGGCATAATCGTTTATTGCCCTTTGCAACAATAATCGCTGTGTACTTGGTACGACACTAATAATAACACAATACCTCGACGAAGGAAGCTCTTTTCGCAGTAGTTGGAGCTGGAATGAGCGACTCCCCTACATCCTTTCGATCATGTTGGGATCCCGTCAGGCTTTCGGTACTCGGTGCATTTAACATGGTCCTGCTTCCCGCCAGCGAAAGCCGAGAACTGTAATCATAAGAGTACTTTTCAGCCAGCAATATCGAAACATGCCAAAGTAGATGCTCCTTGCATTAGAACTCTAGGAGGTTCCCAATGCCCAAACTCTGGAAGTAGCATTCTGATTTCATGTACATAATGAATGCTCTAAGTTCTCTCTAAGCATGAATGCAGCATTAATGTTACAATTAAACACACGAGCAAGTAAGTCTCAAAATGAATCAAGCCCAATGACAATACTTTCTCTTGTCATAGCTGTCATCAAGTTTCTTTTTCACAGCCACACAAGTTTCATTATGAATGCAATAACTACTGTTACAAGTATCACGAACTTTACAGAAAAGCAACATATAACACTTAGGCTGGCCAAGCATTGGAACAGACTCAAGAGGATTTGACACAAATTGTTTTATCTGTTTCAGAGGGTGACCAGCCCTAGCACACATCTACCAGCATTCATGGCATATGTAAGCATAGCTTCTTTATTATATACTTCCCAGCAATAGTTACTAGTCTAAGTCTCAATAGGTCTTGTGCTTTATGCACAAGTCTACAACACACAAAACACAAGAGCTGCATCACTGATGATAAGTATCATTCATCTATCCCTAGATCTACATCAAACTGACTCTATATTGAAATGCTATTTCATATAAATACAGCATATAAGAAGCAGTGGCTTTGAGTGAATCGTGAATTAGAAGTTGAGATGGTCCCACATTCCATAAACATCGATCGAATACACAAGCTTCATAAGACAAGACATTGCTGATAAATTTACTTCCCAATGTTAAGTCACACAAACCCTTACCCAGAGAGCTTGTCAGATTGCTGCGGGATAACGTGTGCGGGAGACGTTTTTCTCCGTACTCTTTTATGGCCAGCACATGAATTTTAAAGATTTCTTTATATAATATAATCTTTATAATTAAATCGTTATGATAAATTATGCAGTGAATAGTCTCAGTGGCAGACCCACTGATAAATCTCAATACCTGTATGCAATTAATTAAGAGTAGAAACTTACGCGGTCGGTTCGTTCCTGCGACGCATACTAATGCTGGCATGAAAATCAGAATGTTTATTTCACGCGAAAAATTCATAATACACACACTTTACTTTGGTTATTCATGTACACATAACATATTTCAATCAACCAGTATTAGGCCACATTTTGTACTAGTGTAACACAAAGATCGTCTACCACGAAAGAAAAGATATCTCACTGCAAGAACTTTCTAGTCATTGATCTCTGTTATTCAGTTGAATAGTCATTACATGCAGGTTTATGAGTGAACAGGGACAAACCTATTTAACCGACTTCTTGCCCTCGCTGCACCAGAATCATCCGGTGTCGTGGCTCCACTTCCTGCGGACGATGGACTAGCAGGCTCCGTTCTATTACCAGCTTCATCCAAGAGGATAAGCTGGGATTGCCTGACGAACATTCCATGGTTCTCAGCACACTGAAATGAAGGAAATCCAAAGTTATATCACTCTTTATTGGGGCCTGTCATAGAATGTATCTTGTTTCAATTAGATAATTATATTAAAGTAAAATGGTTTAAATAAAATACTCTAGTTCTAAAACTAACTCATAGCATATGACTTTATTCGACGCATTCGAACTCCGAAGAGGATTCAATGCATTCTGGCGAAAGAATAGTTATTGATTTGACAGCTCGAATGCAGTCAATGAATCCACTGGCACTGACAATCCTTGTAGATGTACTTACTTTAAAGTAAGCTGTTCCTTTGATAGTGCCGTTGTTCTTGCCTTTCGGCTCATCTAGAATTACTCCGATCCACTTGCCGGAGGCGAAACTCGGGTGACCGATGTAGGCGATCACTCCTTGACACTCCTTCCCAGGGACTTCAACGCGTTGGCCGATCTTGTACGACATTTTGCCGCTCGCAGACTATCAACTGCAGCCTATAAATACCAACATCGGTACGCCTATCCTAGACGGCACTAAGTTTTCCCTCGCCGCTTTCGCGCAGCAGGTATGGAATTTGTTTCCTATAGACAGCAGGGATCGAGCCTCCCTTAACCCGTTAGCTGGTCAGCCATTAACAGTCTCATTTACCGACTGACTCGGCTCGGTAAAACAGACTACTGATTATACAATTTCTCTTCATTTTCTTTATTGTTTTTAAACCTTAAGTTATTGTTCAACAGCCTATTGGAGTAATATCGTATATATATTTACATTAATACAATTTAAAATGAATAACCTTTATAAACAATATATTTAGTATTACATATATAATTATAAAATATATTACTTGTGGCTCGCAAGAAATTCTATATATTACACTTTGTATGTGTTAATATTAGGGCATCGTATAATATTTAATTGATATCGACGGGAGATCTATTACACTTTATAATATATATATAATATTATTATGTTAAGATGTATCAAATAAAAAAAAGATTTGTGATTCATTTTTGACCGCTATCTACGCTGATCTAATTCGAATTGATCTGAGACTGCCACCGCGACGTCGCTGCAGATATCCGGTTCTTACGCTGCATGATGTTTTTTCGTACACGCAGGTTTTTGATATAATATTTAAAAATATGCTGAAGCAATAGTTTTACGATTCATTTTCTTGAATGCATTTCATCTGTAGTGGCATCGATGCCAGCAACAGTTGGAATTTGCATACAATGTGGTGATCACACCAACGCTATTGGTGTATTTATAGCTTGTTAAATATTCATTGTGTGCTTTCAACGCAGGCGAGCTCCAAAAGATATACTTTATAATCTATAAGCTTATCGTCTGGTTGATAGCAGGATCTAGAAAAGAATAGGAAATAGCATTCATGTTTACGATATGCCTGTTTCTTACTTTATTTACTTTCCTCTGAATGCACAGAGGCGTAATTATTCATTTATTATATAGGAGTCATGAGAGCGCGGTAGCACTAAAAACGATATATACATTATAGAGAAATCGTAACACACTGATTTCGGGGAATCGGCAAATGAATGCACCTACAAGCCCCGCGGACTGTGGCACTAATTATGCTAATTCTGGGGTGTAATGTCCGAGCAGTAAACGCGCGAGGCAATTGCGGAATAGTGTGCGGACTGGTGTGGATTGAACTGGGCGCGTATGAGACAGCAGTATTCGTCTCAAGATGGCTAACGGAAGTAGACGTCACCAGTGTTACTGCTAGCCAACTAGGCTCGCACACACGTACGGGCTACGCGTTCTGTCGGAGGAAAAGTAGACTTTTCTCCGTCTGCCAAGTGCCGCGGTTGCCCCAACTGGCCCCAACAGTTTTTCACATTGAGTACGTGGAGCGGCGGAGTAACAGGTTTGGCGCAGTCGTGTCATGCGAACGCTTTTCTGACTTTCGAGCTATCGTTGCGCAAAGAGTGTCGGTGCACGGAGGACCGTCGGACTGTTGTCAACGGGCGAGAGCTGGTGAGTCGTCGACGGGCTCATTGGGAATCGTTCGCCGATCATATGGCAAGAGTCACTTGAATCGTTTGACCGTCGGCATTGGCCGATTGGCCGTCCCTTGTCTGACAGTGCTGACGTAAACGTCTTGATCTTTCAATCACGCTACTCTCCTTGCTATATAGCGCTCACCCGCAATTTACGCACGACTTCTTCGCTCGCACTGCGCTCCTGCTACTCGAAGGAATAGTCGTCGTAAGCCCGTCACCGATACACACGTTTACGCTAATCGTTGTGATTTCTCGTTGTTGCAGAGTCATTCGTTAGTTACCACAGTGTGGAGGAGTCTCACTCACAGCAACAAATATGTTTATTTGGGACTGGTTCTCGGGGGTTCTGAATTATCTGGGTAAGTCGGAGCATTTGAAGTGCTGTCGATGGTTTGCGAGCCGATTTTCATCATTTGTCTGAATAGAACGGGATGTGGTGATGCGGTTGGGGAATGAGCGGATATAGCTGCATTCCGTCGAAGCCTTTGTATAACTGTATATCGCGCGCGTTTCGTCGTAGTTTGTCTGGTGAACTTCGGAATCTCTGGCTCGAGCCTTATTTAGATTGTCACGAGCTTTGTTTCAGGGCTATGGAAGAAAAGTGGTAAACTCCTGTTCCTTGGATTAGACAATGCGGGCAAAACCACGTTACTTCATATGCTCAAGGATGACCGTCTAGCGCAACATGTGCCTACTTTGCATCCCAGTAAGTATGATTTGGTTTTGGATCTTTAATTCTTATATGTGTGAATAGAGTCTTAATGGTTTGTTTTATATCTCAGCCTCAGAAGAATTGTCCATTGGGAATATGAGGTTCAGGACATTCGATCTTGGTGGCCATACTCAAGGTATAATTTTGAACTCGGATTATTGGAGGAAGATAACCAGTCTATGCTCATGGTATGAATTTTTCAACAGCACGCAGAGTATGGAAAGATTATTTCCCAGCAGTAGACGCGATAGTGTTCCTTGTTGACGCGAGTGATAGGACGCGACTAGCAGAATCAAGAGCTGAGCTTGATGCACTTTTGAATGATGAGCAACTCAGCACATGTCCTGTTTTAGTACTAGGCAATAAAATTGATAAGCCGGGTGCTGCGTCTGAAGAAGAGCTGAGGTGCTTCTTTGTTTTGGAAGGCCAAACCACAGGGAAGGTACATAATCTTGTATTAACACATTGCTGTGCTCTTATTGTTATGTAAAACTTGCGCACAAAGTGTTGTCCTTCAATGGCCAGACATATTGGAAGATGTTTCTGTCATAACAATCAAAATGTGTTTGAATTGCAGGGCAAAATATCTGCCAGTGAGCTCCCCGGGCGTCCATTGGAATTGTTCATGTGCTCAGTTCTGAAAAGGCAAGGCTATGGCGAAGGCTTCCGCTGGCTTGCTCAGTACATTGACTGAACGCACGTAATATCCAACACTCTGATTCTCAGCAGTTTATTACGTTTCCCTTTCCTCTGATTCATACTGGATAACAGTATCGGTACCAAGGGTGAATTAGCCTTTATGTGAATTGTGCAGTAGGAAAGGAGAGCACTGAGCCAAGAACTGCATCTTAACAGATTCAGAACTGTGCAAAATAAGTAAAGGAGACAACTATTCTTGGGAAAAAAACACACAGTATAATGACAAGTGATAGGATTAATTTTATTTCGTCACCTTAACAGTGTGAAACCTATACCAATCTTCGTACAGACAATTTCAATTCGGATAACAGTTTTGTGGACGTCCATCATTTCGCAAACCAATCGTCATGGGAATACTTGACATGCTGGAGAATAATATAAACATTTTGATAAATAAAAGGATAAACTATTTAAGAATGCCACTTCATTTCCAGACTTTCTTTTTCATGAGTTTGAAACTTCGAGACTACATTAAATTCTTGATTTGCAGTGCGGTATTTTCGGGACATTTCTTAACTTCTAGAAACTAATATAATTTCGGAGCATCCCCGTTTCGGATGATGTGAACTCGAATTCCGCGTAGACAATTTCCAGATTATTTCCTACATTGTTCGCATATTCGCCATAGGAAGCGTTGAATGAATGGAAAATCGTATCTCTCGATCTAAACATGGATATAGCTATAGATTAAATTAAACTTAGGGTAAATACTTTGGCTGCCGTGAAAAATCAAGAAAGGTTGTGACTCTTTTGTTGCTACTCACAGGGAATGTTCATCACAAACTAAAATAGGTACGATCTTTAGGAAAAGCGTAATCGCCTTATCAGTAGGTAGACACGTAAGTTACGTCACTCAATTGCGCAGCTAAAATTCGAGATGTAGCTTTATTAAGACCCTTACGGTGGGCGCTAATTACGTTTTGTAAATTGGCGAAAAAACATTGTAGACAATCCTCATTTTCATCGGCCGATAGGTAGATTTTCTTATTTCGAACGATTACAATCAAAGGCAAAATCAAAATTCAAATACTCTCGATTACATTTTTATGTGTCATTACTATAGTTGTAAGTACTTATGGTGTTTTCCTCGTTATTTTACACAAATAAAGTCTGTTGTTTTATAGTTTGTTGTTGTTACTCACGCAATTCTCCTTGAACATAGTGGCATTATGTTTCTTCTTACGAGTGGGGCTTCGGGAATAATAGATTAGATTGGCATTTTTCTTAAAAATATATGTATATAAAATCAACACCATGATACAAAAAGGTACATTAAAACAATTTACAATAAGTTTATTTTCATAATTGCAATTCTTTTCCGGCTGGTAATTCATTGAATCGTTGACTCACGTACGCTTCCGTCACTTCGTTCAGAGATTTCGGGTTCCACTCTGGCTTTTGATCTTTGTCGATCAAAAGTGCTCGTACACCTGAAAAAATTCGAATCTTTAAGTTTTCAATACAATTCCGTTAGTGGGCGAACTAGTCTGATTAAAAACCTTCGTAAAAGTCACTGTTTTTCTTTAAGCATGCACAGGCCAGTCTGTATTCCATTTTCAAAGTTTCTTTCAGTGACAATTTCGCCCCCTTTTCAAGTGCTTGCATAGTGACTTTCAGGGAAGTGGGGGAAGCTTTAAGAAACGTTTGGGCTGTCTTTTGCGACCATTCCGAGCCATCCTTCTGTAGGCTATATGTAAGATTTATACATAAGATTCATATTTTATATATAAAGCGTATTAAAATATTTATATTCGCTCTTTATACCGTTTTACTTACCGCTCTATTATTTCCGCTACGGACGGGGCTGAGAAATGTTTATTAATTTTCTCCATGTGTGGGGCCAGACAGAATTCCTGATCAAAAGTTGCCGGTTGATACTTCTTCAGGATTTCCTCGACGTTGGTATTAAATGCAAGCAATTCCTGTTTTAAATCGGCCAGTCGCTCAGACGGCACATAGTGTGTCGCGATTCCAGCGAAAAGCACATCGACACCTTGAATACATTTTTTGAAAAATATCGATAATGCAAATTGTATAATTCTATTTCCGAAAGTATATTGAATACCTGTCAGCCTGTTGCCAGTGAGGCCTAGATATAGTCCCAATTTGCCAGTCAGTTTTGGGAGGAAGTATGACCCACCAACATCAGGGAATAAGCCTATGGCTGTCTCAGGCATTGCGAATAACGTTTTCTCAGTAGCCACTCTGTATTTGCCATGAACTGACAAACCGACTCCACCACCCATGGTGATACCATTCATCAGAGCAATGTACGGTACTTTATATGTACCAATCAAATGGTTCAATCTGGTAGCACAGAAAAGAAGTTTTCATAGTTACATATACACTATTAGCTACTTTAATATAGTATTGAAAACATACGTGTATTCCTTCTGGAAGAAAGTTTGTCCAACCACTTCACCATTGGGTTCGTTCAACGCAGTAACAATAGACTTCACATCTCCACCTGCACAGAATGCTTTGTCTCCTGTTCCCTCGATTAAAACTAATTGTTTTGTGGACTCCCATTTTTTGAGTGTTGGATATATTTTCTCCACCATAGAGGTATTCAAGGCATTCAATGCCTTGGGCCTGTTGAGTGTTATTAGTCCTGTTTTGCCATTCTAGATAGGAAGATATGGCATGTGTCTAGTTATTAATTATTATAATATCCTTGATAAATACCAATGTGTTTACATACATCTTGAAATACTACTACATCATCAGGACTCTGCTTACTGGCTGATGTTGCTTTATTCATAGTTACTGGAATTTTAGTGGATCTCTTAGAATAAAGGCAGAACTAGGAAGGTGGGCAAGGAGAGGACTAAATAAAGGATCTATGTATGATTAATTTACAAGGATAGCAGGAAAAGACATGATTTTGGAAAATAGCAATGTGATTACACATTTTTAGAAACCAGCATTCCAATATTTCAATCTGGGGGAGCATTGGAGGATTGGGCACTGGGTTACAGGTGATGGGGGAGGTATTGGTTCCAGTGGGGATGGTAGGAGTAGTGGGTCGAGGCTGATGAGAATAGAACCGGCATTCTTACCTGAACCCGGTGCCTGCGCCGATAGTAGTCTAATTGTGGCCAACGCGCTAGCACTTGTGCAGTGTAGTTTCTGAGCGCTGTTCTTTATCTATTTAAAATGCGAGAAGGATTAGGCACGATTCTGGGGAAATATATGCAACGAGTAATATAATCATTAGCGTAGGGATAATGTAATTACCATTTTTGTAGATTGATTTTATTTCCCTTATAGAAAAAATGATAGACGCTAGTGATAAATGAATGTATTATTGGTTCTGGAAACTCATGTACGACTATAGGTTACGGGTTCGAAGATGTATTGGACTGTGACCGCAACACTAACGCGTTCCAAGCCAGTGCGTTAAAGTAGGACGGATTGTGTGCAAGGTTTGCGAGTTGAATTTAACAAGACACGTGGAATTTCGGTGGTGTTACATAAGATGCAAGTTATAGATTATCATAGGGCAACGACCAGCAATCGAACGCACCAACTCGAAAATGCGAATAGATATACTTAAAATTATGAAATGATTTAATGTTTTTGCATCTTTATTAAAAAGGACGAACTTAATATATTATATAAAAGTAATTAGGATTCGAGGAAATTTAATTGAACGGTGTGTTCGCAGTCATAGCTGCAACTCTTTATCAGGATGCAGTGGCTCGAATCGCCGCAGTACATCCTCCTCTTTTATATCTTTCAGACCAGCGGGAAACCACTCTGGTTTTTTATCCTTGGATGTCATGGCTATGGCAGCTGCAACGTAAAATATATGATTTTTGATCTGCGGAGTATTAAATTCGATGTGAAAGCCGAACCTTTATAAAAGTCGGATTTCGAAGATATTAGGGAGCAGGAGACCCGGAATTCCATCTGTATGCATTCAGAGAAAGTTAGATCCTTTCCTCTACGATAGACTTCGTTAAACACCTTTAACGATGTTGGCGACAAGCTGTTCATGGTGCTAACAATTTTCATTGCCCAGGTGGATCCGTCAGCCTCCAATCTTATCGGAATAATAATTAGCATATGGGTATAGTTTTGCAATTTTAATGACCGAGAAAGAAAACATCAGAGTTAGACATTGCAATTACCGCTCGATAATTTCTTCTACGGTTTGAGCCGAGAAGTAGTCATTGATTTTTTCCATGTGTGGAAGAAATTGGGATTCGTCTGGGAAATTCGTTTGCTGAAAATCTTGAATTATTGATTCTGTATTCTCGCCTGGTGAGTTGAGCAATTCCTGCTTTAACTTCGGTAGACTTGCGGAAGGAACGTAATGCGATGCAATTCCAGACCGGAGGATGTCAGCTCCTACATAAAGTACAAATGGATTGGATTTTGTTGACTATAATGAATTAGATAGCGGGTATACCTTTCAATCTGTAACCGGTTAATCCCAAAAACAAGCCTAGTTTTCCTTGCAGTCTCGGTAACACGTAGGAACTTCCGCCATCGGGAGAAAATCCTAAGGAAGCTTCGGGCATCGCAAACACCGATTTCTCCGTGACAATTCTGTACTTTGCGTGCAAACTTACGCCAGCCCCATTTCCCATCGTTACATTGTTCATTAGAGCGATAAACGGTATTTTGTAAGTCCCGATGAAGTGGAACAATCTGAAAGAAATTCATCATTCGAGATCCTACAATGATTGAGAAATAGATGAATTTATTCTTTTTGGATTTTTTAAATGATACTTTCACGGCTGTCGGAATCAAACTTGGTATGTTTATTATTAGCATATTGTGCTACACGTACAATTATTTGTATTTATTGGTATAAAACTTTCGTCAGTTAAACAAATTATATTTATGTTTCAATATGTCAATAATCGATACCTCTGACAGTTATTATTCAAGAAATTCCTAAAGCTTGTCCGGGCATCTCAAGTAGAAGGTAAACTCACGTGTAAAGAGTGCCAAAGAATTGTCTTCTTCGGAAGTCGAAATCCGGAGCTGCCGCATACTGCAGTAAGGTCAGATCGCCACCGGCGCAAAATGCCTTATCACCAGCACCTTCGATGAGCACCCTTTTCTTGTGGAATTCCCAATCAGCGAGAGTGTCAATCATTCGTATGCACATCGGCACTTTCAAAGCGTTCATGGCACGCGGCCGATTTAACGTGATCAATCCTCCATGTCCCATCTAATGCCAAGCACATTTCGATTAATGAGTGAGTCTGGCGTGTTAATCTTCGAGCTCAGAAAAACTTACATCGTCGAACAGGACTTCTTTGTTGTCCTTGTCCTTCCAATCCTTAGCTGTTTTTCCACTATCCTGAATTCCCATGCTCTGGGCATTTTGCATCGCGACTGTACAATCAGAGACGAAATTGTAACACAATTACTACTGCATTTCATCGATTTCCCGCTGAAATCCGCGCTTACCAAATTGCGTCGATAGTTTCCGAACAGTATGCGACGATACTTGAATACTATACCGGAAGTGAACAATTCGCATTGCCATTTCTGAAAAATTCGGGCACTCGCGCTCCACTGGTACAAAAGATAAGAGACCGATTTCCTCGGAGTTTTTTTTAGGACTGCCGTGGTCCAATCGATTTGCAACGAAATATACTTTTTTGCATTATGATAATCCAATGTCTCGTATCACTGATGCTTGATTAACTCGATTGATGATGCGCACACTCAGGGATTTCGTTGAGCAGTTGATAATGGTTTCGAGAAAAGGGGGGAATTCAACGTAAGTGTAAGCACACGTGTGTCACAGTATAATTTACCCGAATGTCTGGTGACAGCTATTCAAAACACTATTGCAGAAATAGTGGCTGCCTTTGCCCGATTGATTTATCTGCATGGTAAGAATCTTCGCAAATAACAACTCATAATAAAATAGTGTGAGCCGTGGGAAATTCTATTTTGAATTAAGGCTGCAACATCCTACTTCTTATCAGATACGCGCGGTTCTTTATATACGTGATTGATGTATGCATAATCTATCTATCTATCTATATATATATATGTATATATATATATATATATATATATATATATATATATATATATATAGATTATATGCACACATCAATCACGTATAATATCACAAACTAATAAACCAGTAAGTGTATTACTAAGTAATACACTTAATAATCTTTGTGATATTTTACTAGAATACTTTACTGTATTGTATTACATCTAATGTCATACATAACATATAATTAAATTATTTCACAATTTTACAAAAATCAAGTGCATTAATTCTTTTATTACAAAAACTGTAGAGTGCTTAAGAACTATATTGTCTATGTTGACTCGAGAATTCAAACTATGGCGCGCACTCCGGCGAACAAGTGCTGCCGCGTACAGTAGTGTGCCAGTTGATGGCGCAACCAGTTGTCCGATCTAACCTGTGGAGTGGCAAGGAAATTAGGAAAATTGTGGTTCGGCGATGTTGATTCGAACGCTCTTTCGCTGCCAGGCTAGCCGCACTCCTGGCGCAGTGTGGCATAGTTGTAAGCGGCACCTCAGCTTCAATCGAATGAAGAAAATCCTCGGGTCCGTAATGAGGTTGGGCTCTTGGCACCCGCCGTACTCCCATATCTGTCAGATTGGCGACCCTGTGCTCCGGAAGTCGGCGCTGAAAGTGGACGTCGAGTCGATTCAAACATCTGAATTCCAGGGCGTGAGTTCTCCAATTGAGCTATTTCCTTGTGTTCTACTCAAATTTTATGAAATTTAGTGCTTCGGGGATTACAGCCAGAGGCGAATTAAAGTGTATTACTTGTTGTTCTCGTCTTGATGCATTATCCGGACGTTCTTGGATCTTTTCGGTTTTCCTATATCTTTGGCTTTGTCCGACCTGCGCACAAACACGATATTTTTATGAAAATTTCCACATTGCACGATTTGCGCCAAAACAAAAGATATAATACACAAATCCGATCACACGCTCTGATATTAGTTAATCCTAGTATGCGTCGACCGATATCGCGATAATTGCATGCTGTGACGGTTCCACAATCGATTTCGCTGTTAAGATAGTCGAGGAATGTTGCGTAGTTATCGCGAATGACAATTCGCAGCATCAACCATTAAAATACACTTCCAGTAGTCAAGGGAATAATTTCGATGATTGCAGATGGTCAATGACTTGGTGTACGTGATGCGACAATATCACTTATGCGGAATTGCAGCGCCGCAGATCGGCCTCCCGTTTCAAGTGTTCGCGATCGAACAGCAGGAGAAGGAGTTGGAATGGTATTCCGAAAAAATAAAGGAAACCCAAGGGATAAGGCCCATCCCATTAACAATCGCCATAAATCCCGAGCTGAAGATCACGAACTACCAATTAATCACGCAGGACGAAACGTGTGCGAGCGTACATGGTTTTTGTGCGAACGTGCCGAGATATGCTGAAATCGTCCTGGAAGCTTTGGACAGAAGGGGGCACCCTTTCCAGTTGAAAGCTGATGGATATCAGGCCAGGATCATTCAGCACGAATTCGATCATCTACATGTGAGTCTGTTCTCCAGTTTTTGTTTTTGATATTCATCGATTTGTCTACACATTTATTTATTGCGTATCTTCCATCGTAAAGATTTTAATATTTGCAACAAAATCAATATGTGTTTGTAACTTATATTTTTAAATACCTTGACATCGGGACGATTCTACTTTGATTTCTGCCTTTTTTAAATGACTATTGCATTGGCATCGGGTTTCGTTCTGTCGGGTGCGATCGCATTCGACTGGATTTGTAGGATTAATTTAAATACCGTTACCTCAGCCACGCGGAAAAACAGCGACCCAATTTTCCTCTCGCTTTTAAAGAGCTTTAATTTGCATTGCTCTGTTCAATGGAGAAGTGTAATTGCGTGCATTATTCGCAAATGGATGTTCCTCATTCGGTTTAAAGAGATCGATAGATAGGATTTAATCGTAAGATTTAATCTCGGACGTAGCTGTAAGAATTGCTCTCGTTTCCAGGGGATTCTTTATACAGATAAAATGGACACTAGCACTCTTTCCCTATCATTCTGGCAGGAGGTGAATAGGAGAAAGGGGAAAATAATGTGGAGTTATAAGCCAACGCTCAAGTCCAGGTTAATAACGGCTATCTTTCGATGAGTAGCACAAGGCATCGTAAAAAATAAGAGATATTTATTGATGTACCAGTCCGGTTACATTCTTAGTGTCCTATGTAACAGTTGATTTTACGGCGTACAATACAATTTCTACTCTGTGAAACTGGATCCCTTGGCTGTCAGTGTGTTCGCCATTTAAGATCTCGTGAGCAGAGTTCTTCACGTTACACGATGCTGATTTATTTCCGCTTCTCAGTGTCCTCAAAGTATTTTTCCTGTTAAAAGTGGAGCCGATTTTATGCGGTCAATACGTCTCCGCTATCGTATACGACATTGTGGTGTGCGCAAAAAGGTTTTAGAGATCGACGCCCATGTTATTAAATACACTGATATGATATCAAATAGGATTCCAGCTGGAATGCTAACTAAGTGTACACAATTTTTGTATGTCGCGATGACTTTCTGTGCGCGGTACGCTTAGAAGAAGAAGTACAAAAATGAAAATCTGCATTCTTTCGTCGTTTTATTGGCTTTCCCTTGGAAATCAATGGATGTGCATGCACCGCGCGAAACACGCGAGCGCCCTATCCCTAACATCATTTGTGATCAGTCGTTTCGAGCGACACATGTAGGCTGCTTTACCTCGCTAACAATTTCATTCCGTTACAATTACGATAGGATCTATGTATAATCACTGTACGTACACTTATCTCGTACTGTTACGTTAAAAAGCGTCTGTTTTTCCCAGAGTTTCTTACTCCGCAGTTTGTAGCAGCTGAAAAATAGGCTTAAGCGAGCTTCCTTTGAAGATTTCCTTTAAAGACTATTACTGGCATTTTTATACGAACTTTAACAAGGACATACCGAGTGCTCGGGCTGCTGGCGGATCTTTCGCCTCCTTAAAAAGTCCCTTGAAAATACACTTCCTACTTACGAACTTCTCATTAGTCGGAAAAGAACTTGTCTCACATTGAATCTGTCAACTCGGTACATTGTTCCAAGACTTTCAGCGACGATTGTTATCGTGAATCGTGCCATTCGAATCTCCAACCATTCTATCTAGAAGGAATGAATCCCGACAGAGTTCGAGCTATGCAGAGGTGCAGTTTTGCGATTCTCACGACTATTAGCACATATTAGCAAGTGTGATAGGAACACCGACAACAGTGTGTATGCAAGCGCCCGAGAGTTTCATAGTACACCGTACAATGTCAGCGACGAGGGCTGGCAATTTCTGTGTACTAAAAGGTGAGGACATACTCTTAGTCTAAATGTCGAAGTAGCAGTATGCAAGATCGTTGGTCCATTGGTACGTCTGTAGAGGTGCGACAGTAGCAAATACGGGCTCGTCCGTCTTCCACTGGAAGTCCTGGCAGACTTGGATTCCCCAAATGGTGCGTTGGCGACGCTCCATTGCGACAGGTATACAATCGATAGCATAATGAACACAAACATTGATTACATCGGACACGATATCCAAAGGTACACAGACACCCGCACTCAATGTTTCAGATTGCACGGCAGCAACGTGCAACCACCAAGACAACTGTGAAACCAGTGGGATAAGTAAACGTTCCGATAATCAGATGTCAGGGCTGAATTGGTAAAAATCTGTAGTTAAAGTACACTGGATATGAGAAGCGGGCTCCTTTGCCGTTAAACTCTTATGCGAGAGTGTACTCTCACTGGCTCTACGACACCAGGAGAGTCGATTGTGCTTCGACATCCGATTATTGGCTCGTTTCTTTGTACAGTTTTCATCGCGCACGCAGGACGCGACGCAGTCGGCTCCTAGAAAGCTCGGCTCAGAGCTTAAATCAGATCAAGAGGAATGGATGGATCGACGAGGGACAAACAAATCCATATCCGGAATTGGAGTGTACGAGATGAACGGTAGTATGAACTGTCATCAGTGAGTTCCAGTTGATTTTATGTTCGTCCTTCTTCCATATTTGAGTACGCCGATTGTCGACGAACATTCGAAAGGTTTCTTCATTTGGAGAAATTTCATATCCAAGTGTGCGCTGGTTGGTGCTGGATGTTGCTCTCCTCTTGTCAAGACACATGGCCCCGGGTCGTCTGTGGCGGCGCCTTCCACTTTCTGCCACGATGGTGCGCTAGCATTCGATCGTTCAGCGGTATTTGGACGGTGCCTATTGGATTAGAAATAGCTCCGGTTTTTTCTTTGATACACCGAGTTTCCTACATAGCTGCTGTATGTACGTACTACTGAGGGTTGGAAAATAAAGCCACTTTTGTTTGTAAAATACATGCACAACTCACATTTTATTCTGATAAACGATGATATATGTACGCAAGTATGCTTGATAAATTATTCCCTTAATCAACTAAGAACTACAAAGGGACAATGACCAATGCTAAAGAATAACTGAAACATAAAAGAAGAAATTGAATAAAAGAAGCCAACTAAATGAATGATCGAGGTATAAAAGCAGTTTTAAACAAATTCGATTGCTTAAACAGTTTCTCCTAATTTCGTACTAGATGCCCAATTAAATCGCAAATCATTTAGGCTTCTCTGGGACACTTTCCATTGGATCTACAAATGAGTAAACCCAGGTTTTTCAATTTAATCTTTAAACTTTTTCTCATGGTTGATGATCTCATTTGTATCGACCGTGCTGGTGAAAACGTGCAAATTTAGGAAAGAATTTCCTGGCAGCGTGCGGTTGCCGTCGTGCTCGGAGCGCGCTTCGCTTAAAGGCGTCGTAGATGTCGTGGTGCAAGGACGTTCCGAGGAAGTGCAGGATGACGTACCGTTCCGCGATATCCTGGTCTGTGTCTCGGGACTTCCTGCGCAGCTGTAACGTGATGTCACAGCTTCCGAGCGAGAGAGCGAAGGTGCCGGCGTAACGTGCACCCAAGGACACCAGTGGAAGAACTCAGCGAAACCCCGGCGAAATCTGCAAAATTCAATCGCCGCGAATGAAGCTTGCGTCATAATAAAGTCTCACAGACATCGCACACTTTATCCCTAGAACTTTGAAACGTAAAATCGTGTTGAAACCTCGGCAAACGATTTTTTAATTATTTCTCATTTCGGAGATGGTTCGAAATCAATACGACGGTGTCATAAAAATTATATCAACTGGGAGATATGACATCCTTGCCCCGTCTACGACAATTTAGATGTTTGTGAAGATATTTACTGTGATTAAATAAAGGAGCGAATTAGTATGCATTTTTTAAGCGTATTTTCAATGTGGATTGACATTTTTTAAAAATATCTTTGACTAGTTTGATTGTAAGCTTCCGTGAAGTGGTTTTTGGACCGTTCATTACACGACCGAGATCGGCTTTCAATCAGCGGAAATGATTCCTGGCGACGGCATCGTCAGTTCAAGACATAAGGACCAGCTATCGTTAAGAATCTTCCGAACTTCTTGGATTCTCGCTTTTTGTCTTGCGCTCGGACAACTTTTCAGTGGAGCCTTTTCGATCGCGCGAAAGGACCATTATGGAAGGAAGATTCCTCCGCCGATTGCTTCCTCCTCGATTCAATCACTGCGCTACTTGACCGCCTGCACTTGCTATTAGATCGGACTCCGCTTCGAACTGTCTTTTCCTCTACAAGAACTGTCTTATCCTTTACACGCATTTCTGACATTTATGGACCGCCATGTGATAAATGGAGCTTTACTCGGCAATGCGTGAGAAGTACCATCAGGTACATACGCTTATCTAACGCGAGCAGAAAATCCCCCACGCTTGCACCATCCTCACGGAAAGTTCGGAATCGCGTTAAAAGTTCCACTGGATCATAAGGGAGAAAGTTCAGGGCTGTTACTTGTCAAATAGCCCGGGAAACTTGCAGATGCATCGCCCGGAATTCCTTCCTCCGTGAGCCAGCACTTTCAGGGGGGCAGGAATGCGATCGCTTAAGAATAACTGCGTAACTGCCGAGTCACGATTCTCGTTTCGCACTGATACGATTCTTAGCATTGTCTTGGGAGTGTTTTATATCGTGCCAGTGACCCTTTGCTCCTCTTTTCTCATATTATTTCCCTTGGAACTAGTGCAAGCTGGGCAAAAGCTTCCCAGGCGACTTTAAACATTGATTACTCTTCTTCGACAGTTTCTAAGGTATTTCTCAGAGAACGAAAATCAGTTTTATTTAAAAAGCCATTTGGAATGTTCGTTACATTTTAACTTTGTCCATACAATTATGAATAAGCATAAATAGTGGCTTAGTTTTTCTTTATAATAACTGGCGAGCAGTGTGTCAGGTTCCCGGGCGAATATAAATTATCAAAGCGATAAGTGGCGTTTTATGTATAAGTGCAAGCTTTTATACTCAACTGAAGTTTGTTGTCGAGTTTACGAGGCCGCGCGATCGAAGAAACAGTTTCTAGATATTGCAAGTGCAGGCATATCGCAAGGTAAATACAGCGATTCACATAAAATAGGATTTCCTCTTGGGGGGAGTTTATAGGAGCCCTCTGCGACTTCATTTATCCGACGCGCAAAATATCCTTTACCTGGAATTCATCCAGTAGTAGATGATGGGGTTGTACATGCTGTTCGACATGGCCAGCCAGTATATTCCCAGATACACTTCCTGAATGTACGGCTTGTTCGTTATTTCCGGCAGCGAGGATGTCAAGATGAAATACACGTGAAACGGCAGCCAGCACACGGCGAACATGAACACCACCACAATCATCATTTTCACCACCTGGAAAATTAGATCATTCGTGACTGTTGGTTAAAATATTGTTTGAAGTGTAGATCCGAAATCACAAGAATCATATCCATTTACAAACTTGGAGAATGCAGTTTTCAAAAAAATCATTTCTCTGCTCCACATTGTTATTATATTACGTATGACATGTGAATGTTTCTTGCTTTCGATGACTCTTTGACAGAACAATTAAATTATTTGTTCTATATATGGTGTCCTTCGTTAATTGAAATTGGTAGAGAATGCTTGATCGTAAGGAAGTTGAGTAAAGCTCCCTTGCGGAGCTTCCAACAAAGACAATTTTACTTTGTGCGATATTTAGATTCTCCAGTGCCACTCCCTTTAATTGTCGCGCACTCCTAGAAAGTTGCCTTCTTTTGGCGACTGGTGCAAATAACAGAGGGACGATGGAGTAGTGGGAGTAAGCCATTTATGAGGACGTAAGCGACTCTAATTTCTCGGCCGGCGAGACAAGTGAATTAGCAGATTCCAATTTCTCCAGGGACACAACCGATACCTGACCATTACCTTCACAGAAACAGCAACGGACTCAGCTTGCCAAAGATTGTATTCTCCCCAAAAAGGTGGTTAATTAGTCTACTTTCTCTAAACCTACTTAACAAACCTTGTCGACAAATTCTTCTAAATAAAAAAAATATATTCGCTGAGCTTATCTTTATCAATTGATTTTTCGTCGCCATCTCTGATTTTAAGGGACAGTTTCCCAGCATCCGAGATCTTAGGATCAGAGTATTCCATGGCCGAACGCTTGTGTGCCCTATTTACTTCAGGACGTATGACGTAACTACATCGGACGGATTTTATTCCTTTCCGGATAACACGTTTCGAACGGCTGGCCTGCTATTGAAGGCATACTTTAATGTCGGCGAATAAACGCAAAGACCATTCTTTCCCGTCTTGTTTCGATTACGGGGTATCAGACAGCGCCTAAGCATAGCTTTAGATCACTTGATTTATGGGTACGCTCGAGAAATTCGTTAAACGACTACGAAAAGGCGGAGATTATCGATTCCCGGACTATATTTATTTTTTATCTGTTTGTCTAGTGATTTCTCTGCGATGGAAAGACCTTTCGTGATACAGAATATTTTGATTGTTCTTGTTAAATGCCCGATTTCGTGCCACGTGTAGGTTTTCCTGCAAGTAGAATCAGTGTTTCTTGTCAGGTGCCAAAAGGCAGAATAAGTGCGTGCAGCGTAGTAAACGCCAGGCTAAGGGAGATGAATGCTCCGAACTCACCCTCTTTCTAGGTGTGCCATTCGCCCGTGTTCCTGTCTTAATAAACCTTCTAGACCAGTTTAGTATACCAATATGTTTCCATGCAGGATTATGTTCCCTTAGCTTCCGGATGCGCCCGAGGCTTTACGACTTGCGCGAAATTCCCTTTCTGGGATTCGTTGTCAGTTATGAGGCAGAGTTTCCGAGGAATTTACATTTAAGGTAGTTGGCTAACCCAGTCTTGTGAAGATGTTCTTTAAATCTGTTTAAGTCTCGCAACTACTTGGTCAATTTTATTGGACCCGTCCAGATTCGTTTCAAGAAAAAGGAGTTTCAAATTGGAAAATTCATGTAGGCACAATTTACTGTAATCAGAAGCGCACTTGTGTCGGCAAAAGAAAGTTGCTGGCAATAGACTATCTCATTTGTTTCGTTAGCCAAACTTTGATAATTAGTGGCTGCAGCGATGGGGAAGAAACGGAACCCAGTTGGCTTTTCTCCCGCGGATTTACAAGATTGCGGAATGCTAGTCGGAGTAGATTTGGGGGCGAATTGTAGTTGCTAACTTTCTTATCGCATAACGTACGAGGCGTGGGTATAATTAAGGCTAAGGCCTCTCTCTTCCAGGCCGTATATCTTCATCCTGGCACATTCCTTATAGTACGGTGCTTTCGGCTCTGGTACGCGTGAAAAGTTCGTGCGACTTTCTTCATTACTTTCTGACGTCGTTTCAGCCCATTGCCTGTGCGCTGGCCCAGAGCGAGTCTTTTGATTTATTTTCGAATTTTGAGGATTGTCCTTCTTTGTCTTCGATGCTGAACTTTTAACGCGTGCTAAGTTAAAATCCGGCCAAATATTAAGGTGAAAATACATACATACTTTATTATTCTCAAAAATATAATCACTTGCAAACCACAAATTAAATTTGAACTTTCATCATTTCTCCTTCTATACAACTTTAAATGTCCAATTACTTAAAAATTGGTCAAAAATGAGGATGGAAAGTGAAAATAGCCACTGAATAGTCGACGGGCTCAACAAATGCAGTCGTTCAATAATTCCCCCTCGGCTACTTCGGCTACGGATAGGTTCGATCGCTCCATACACCTGTGCCCATCGGAAATGGAAAGGTGCAACCGTTTCAATCCCATGAAATTTGACTGGAACATTGCACGAGCGTAGTGTCCCACGCGCTATATCTGATTGTATTCTCTACATTTGCGGAGGACTACGTACTAGCTTATTGTGGTGACACGGAATGCTACTACAATAAGCTAGTATTATTCCGCGTAGAAAGCAACTCTCACTTCCTCTTTTATTGAAAGCCAATAGAACGATTTTTAACACGCTCCTAATCACCGAACTGAGAAAACCAATAGACTTTCGTGAGGGGAATACTTTCTTAAAGCATACCTTCGGCTAATACTAAGCCATCGTTTGCCATTGGCCGCCGGCGCTTCTTAAATTAAATAGCAAAATACTGCTGTGTTCTCCCTTTTTTGTTTCGCTTCAAGATTAAAGTCGACGAAGTTGTTCCACGGGGCTACTTCCACAGCCGAAAGAGTATTCCTTAGAAATCTTGTCACCTTCTTCCGCTTCTGAATCTGTTCCCGGTAGAATTTATACGTTGCTCTGACTTCGGAAAATGTTGCACGCTTTTTCCGATGTCATTTGTACGAGATGTATTAATAGCAATGCGCTTTGATCTTAATGCAGGACGGATTCATAAGTAGTATAGGTCGCTGGGTAACCAGGCCACTGATATAAAAGGGCGAAGCAGCTCTTTTGTGCTGGCGGAAGTTTACAGAGTTTATTAGTTGCAGATTACTGTTCCTGACAGGCTCCTACCCCGGTAATAAGAGCAGATAATACTTTCCTGCCGCGTAGCGCATTGCACGGCCAGCTGTCTCCTCTCAAGTCCTCCCATTATGCAGGTGCTTTATCCACGCCAGCTTTTCCAGTCGGATTTCTCGAGATTCCGGCTTCATTCTCAAACAGATCGCGTCGTGTTTTTCCCAATGCAAGTCGGCGAAGTTAATATCGAAGCTAATCTCAAAATACGACATTCAATAGCATATTTTTTCTTGTACACATTCCATCAAGTCCATTATTTCAATTCCTTTCAACTTTTTACCTCGCCAGCAATTTATGTCTTTTGAAATCAAGATAAATTATTGTGGCTTTGGTAAATGTCCACCTCGTCATTCGTCATCGCGCTTTGTTCTTGGTCTGTATCATGACGTATGGTCTTCCCCTCTCGATACCAGTTACCACTTTATTATTGGTGACGGGTTATCGCGTTATTTCGGGGATCAACGGCCTCGTCGAGTTATTCATAGGAGGGCGGGGGCCCGAAATCGGGGTGGGGATATAGAAAATCCCGGCCGATAGTAAAACAGCACTGATAAGCAGGCTTTACGAGGCTGGGGTGAGGGCAATATCGTCAGTAGCCGACTCGGGATACCCTATCATTTCATACCGATCTTAATGGCCCGTTTCTTAACGCTCCGCCTCGTAAGAAGCTCTCCCGCTCTCTTTTTCTCTCTTGAATACCTGTTGGTATAATATGGCTTGCGGCCACCGACGCACCTAAAAGATTTATTTCGGGGGAGATCTTTTCCAACTTTTGTAGTTAAATATACCATTGTACATTTAATGGAAGCAAGAAACATTGATAAACCCTCAATAATGCATAATACCAATTCGCTGATTGTTTGGTTCATTCAATACAGAACGTGATACGAAATTCTTAAATTGATCCTTGGAACTTGAAACTTTTTCAGAAATTAAGGTAAACATTTTGTATTGATCGAGGACTGCTGATTCGAGAATAGTATCTTTGGCTGACTCCTCCTAAGGTTATACTACTTTGCGCGGGGCTCCACCCAATTTCCTGATCGCATCTGTTCTAAACATCTAAACTTTTAAATGAATTGAATTCATGCGGTGGAGTTTTATTAAGGTATCTCATATACTTGTTTGAAATATGCTGAAACTTGGAATACGTACCCTTCGTTTACTTCGAATAGCGTCGAGATGCCGTTCAGTGGCTTCGCCGATGCTCTGCGATCCCCAAAGCTCGAGGCCGACTCGTGCGTAGGTGAAGGTCATCGATCCGATCGGCAGAAAGTACGTCAGTACCATGAAGATAACATTATACCTGAAAGCATAGTATTCCTCTTTTTTGTTATCTCTTTATTGCATTTCTCGCAAGGTAATGAGAATTTTGGCCCGGCGAATCGCGTGACAAGGTTTCTGAGGCCCGAGTTATGTCCCGGCTGATGATTCCTATCTACAAGTGACGGAATGAATACTTCGTGGCAGTGTTCACGGGCAGGCGTGTGAGATACGAGTCGTTAAGGCGTCATATCGTCTCGAATATATCTGACAAGTCGGCCTATCTGGGGAAAAGTATCGTGCCTGTAAGTCTGTACACCTTAACTAACCGGTTAACGAACGCTGCGAAGATCATTAGCTGGTTATGAGCGGCCAATGGGCGTCCGGCGGACAAATTGGCCTGAAAAATCTGTCGACGTGCAAGAACCCGCGCGATGCAATTTACCGATGCCGGCAGTCTCGGCAAATTGCACGGCAATAAATACTTCTGTCCGTTAATTAAATGGAGAATGACGGTCGAGCGTCTGGGGATTTTGAAAACCGAAGCTCGAGGACTGAAATCGGGCTGCTATTTTTCACAAATCGAGGGCAATTTGCCGAAATTCCCTCCTTCGATAAATTGCATGAAAATAAATGCCACTGTTTGTGAATTCGCTTAATTAAAACGGGAATTCTCAAGAACTTTTATTAGAAGTAGATTAATTAACTTTTGTGAGGAATTTTATTAGGTATTGGAAGCATCGGAGAGGTCAAACCACGGGGAATCTTGTAATCGGAAACTCGAGGATTGAGAATGTCTTCGACATTATCTCTGAAATCGAGTGTGCGATAAAACGACGACTTATCGTCCGATAAAAATCGAATCGGCTCTCTGTCGAAAACACGTAATTGCGCATTAATTGGCTTTGTAGATTTATTGTCTCTGAGAGTGCGCGAGTGGCGCGTTGAAGAGTAAATGCAATTGTTAATTCGTTTTGCCAATGTTGTCGTTGATAAAATTGATTATCATCAGCCGCCGTAAACCGAGTTTCCTTGTTTATTGTTAAATCATGACTCACAATGACATTGATTCCGGGATATCTGATTGAAAGCAATTAATACGATGCTCACGTAGAAGTCCTTTACTTTAAAACGCTTTTATTGAACTTCTTGGCTAATTAAAAGCAATCCCGTGAAATGCCAGCGAGACAATTTCCCCCGGAATTCCGGGCACCATTAACTCCGCCGCTTCAGTTCGATATTCAGCTGCTATTGTTTTAGTATTGGATGACCAATCGCTCTTAAGTTCCATTCCCGTAATCCAAATGCAACTCGCTTCTTTTTTCACTGCAGTTCTGACGATGGCGTAAACGGCCCGAACGTAAATGAAAGCATATACCATTGTACGAATTAACAATTATGCTCGCATTAATTAACAATTCATCGCGCGACCCTTAAATTCGAAAAGGTACTATAAAATGAAAAGTAGTGCAGGGCCCCAACTCAATCGTGAAGTTTCCTACTAGTCAGCTGCAAATCTGTCGACTCGCTGGTCGTCATTTTAATTAATGCGGCAAATCCGCTCGGGAGGGCCAGCGACGGAGCAGGTGTACGTTTGCGCGCGAGTGTGCCTGGGGATGGACTGGGAGTATTATGAAAATGAGCTCACAAGTATTCGTCGTAACTAGGTTCTTCGTCGTTGTTGTCGGGCCAGACGCTGTAGCAAACTACTCGCTCGCCGCCGTTCACGAACTTCATAGTGTAGGTCGTGTAGAATAGCAGCATGGGTAACGAGAGTATCGCTCCCACGATCCAAATAATGCCGGCGACGCAGAGCGTCGCTCTTTTCCCCATCCGTGGTCTCAAAGGGTACACGATCGCCATGTATCTGGAACAAAACGTATTTCGCCTTTGTCACTGTTGACCCACGGGAACGCTTAAAATGAACAGGCCGACCTACGCCCTCCTCGCCAACTATGTCCGTCTGCACCTGCCCGCCAAACTCTCTTTCTCCAATGCAATATACTCGCAGCTGCACTAATTATCGAAATGCAGCTGGATTAGTTGCAATTAGTGTTGTGAGAGGAGTGGGTGGCAGAAGTAGAAATTAATATAAAAACGTACAAATCCCAGCGCATTTACTAAGTACATATCTGGAGAGGGGAGTTGATCTCATCGTCCTTTGTAACAGTTGCAGCTGAATTAATTGTTATTAGCTTTCTGCAAAAAGTGGACGGGAAAGTATAGTAAAGTACTCAACCTGCGTTACAAATTTAGCAGTCCAAGAATTTCAATGGGAAGTACACGAAATACTGGGATAATCATTAGACGGATTACCATATATTAGAAGTCCGAGAAGAGTGTTTTGTTATTTTTCCAGTTTTTCTCGAAGAGTTCCAGCGAGCGGTTACGAATGTTACGATCCATAACGGGTTGAGCGATCTGGGAGACACGGCACTTAAATTCACGATGAAATGGATGTACGGTACACAGGCAATTGATCATATTATTTATCGTTTGTTGGCGATCGTTAACATCGCTCGAGTTTCTGATCAATAAAATTATTCAAGTGTTTCTTATACGAGAATGTTTTGGTACTGTTTTTACGGGATTTCGATGTATGCTGACATCATGGAAGGGTTACATATTTTCGTCAGCAAATTTCCGTTAAAATGTGCTTTGCTAGTGCAAACACAAGTCGAAGCAAGTTGGCATTCAAACGCAAAGCGGTTGACTATTAAAGCAATCTTAAATAGACGGAAAGTTAAGGTAACACCAAGAAGCTAATTTCCCGTCGGTGCCTGGGTAGAAATAGATAGGAGTGCGATAAGAGAATCACTTAGCCATCGGCGGAGGGTAGGATTTACTGGAATTTTATGTTTCCCTAATCTCGCAATACAATTTGCGCCGTCCAATCTCCGCTTCCTTCCTCGGTGCCGGTTCTCTGCCAGCGATAACGGATCAGCACTTAAATCTGTCCGCGATTCCTTATTTACGCACTTGCCAAATCCCTGGGAGTCCATTAATCGGGAACGTCGCGCACGTTAATGACTGCGAATCCAATCTTACCAAACATTTCGTCGAATCAATGAAATTCGCTTCGCCGAAAAAAAATGCTGACGTTCGGTGAAATACTGTAATACACAGTTTATTTCCGATAGAGCGACGTAAACTTATTGCTGCTCTAACTACTTGCAGTAGAACCTAATTGCAAAGAAGTTTTGCCCATCAGAGTCTGTGAACAGAATAACGCCCTGACAGCGTTGATGACGTTTGGTCAACAAGGAATATACACATTACACATACGCTACTTTCACTGTGACGCCCCGGGTCCGGGTGCCGGAGCGCTTGCGCTGCCGCAGTAGTACGAGTCAGTAATAACTCAGGCGCGAGCGGTAGAACAAAATCAACATTCGCCCGAGCGCCGAGAAACGATTCAATTTGCCTGGCCACTTCTAGAGATAGAACAGTCCCGCTATGAGTGATGGAAGCGATTTAATAGCACTTTGCACTCTAGTTTTTACGGGGATAGTGAAAATTCCGACGTGGTTTTTTGCTAGCTTTTCATAGACGCCCGCAGCTCTGCCACTTTGCATCCGATTTGGTGATTAAACAGTGATTTCATTTGCAGTGTTTCTTCTTTCGGGTATTTATCAGCAGGTGTTTTTTAAATGTTTTTGAAAGGACTTTAGTCCTTCGGAATGGAGATCGGTTTTCGTTTAGGGCGCGCGCTTCTGAGGCTACGAACTCAGCCAGTTTGCAGCGGATTGAAGTTGCAAAGTGCCGGTCTTCTTTTCAGGCTTCTTATCGCTCGGAGACTTAATAACAGGCTGGTGTTACTGAAGTGGTAGATATACAAGAGAGGATGTAGTTCTCCAGTATATACCGTGCGAAGTCGCTCCCGCAATGAGATCCAAGTTTCGTTTAGCACACAATCTGCAAGGCATTCTTGCCGACGACAACAGCCCTCGGCGCCCTTGGCGAGTAAGTTCCGGCTCTCGAGCCTCTCGAATCCGGGATTCTTTATCCAGGCTTATCTCCCAGGGACAGGTGTGGGGCGTTTCCGCGAAAGAAAGGAAAACATATTTCATCCTTTGAGGACCATCGACCCAATTCCTGCCAGCTTGACTCGCCTCCGCCACCTGATGCCGGGTATCCCAAAAAGAAGGGAGCTTGATTGCCCGAATCATTGAAAACACCGACCTCACCGGAGGGGTGAAATTCAAATTACGTATACTTCCTGAAACACCCTTCGTCCGCTTCAAGCCCTCTCCTGTGGCGTCAGCTGTGGCTTCGCCCTTTTTTCCCCATGTATTTCAGATTTCAACTCGAGTCCGAATGAAATTCCTGCCAGTTTGCGGCCTCTGTCAGATTAACCAAAGGACCGCACTGATTTTCCTCTTATCTATGTTTCCGTCCTTTGACACTGACAAAGACTTCTACCAGGCATCTTTATTTGACATTTCGGTCCGACGCACACGCTGTGATTTCGCCAGGAACTCCGCCGGAATTCCGTTGTTCTCTCTTCACTTGCATTCCGTGCGCGCAAATCCACTAGGCAATCCCGTTACCACTTTGGCTGCGACGGGTCCCTGTGTTTTTGGAATTAGATTTGCATAGGTCGTTCCCGCGTATTTGGCTGCGTCAGTGTTGAAGCTAGGGAAAAGAATTCGAGCTATTCTTTCAAAAAGTGTTAAGGCAGGACGGCTAGCTTAATTATAGTCCGCAGACGGAGCATTGAGTGCGAACTATGTAGATCTCATTATATCGGAATGCCCGGTCGGAGACGCCGGTGTTGGAAGACAAACATTATTCCGGCGCGAGAGGCGGCGGCTTCCATTTGCGAGACGAGGAACAATCGGGTTATTTGCACTCCGGGTTGGAGTACCTTTTTACGGAATAGTACGTGACACCGTTCTCCTTTTACACTTTTTGAAGCTTTCCGCCAGCTGCAATAACCCCGGCGATAAAGGAAGTTGAATTTCCAGGAGCGCGCCGGTCCCGTTTGCACTTTCGACGAATCGCGCCCCCGGAATTTTCGGCTCTCTCCATTTTACATAGGGTAGGAAGGGCTCGATCGAGCCCGCGGTGATGACTTCGATATTTCGAGCAGTAAATGTCGAGCCATCCCGTGAGTCACGTGTGTCTCCGCACACTCCCGGCAAGTTGCCGCGCGAACTACCGACGATGCACATCGACTTTCCCAACTATTCGCACCGAAATTCCGTGCGGCCGTTTACAGTCTTTTTCTGAAGCGTTCGGCTATAAAGCGTGATTCACAGCTGTCAGTAGAATATGTCCCGTCACTTGCGCCTCCTGCACCAGTAGCCACTTTCCGCCGCTATCATTGCAGCTGGATACGATAAAGTTCGGAAGATGTTAACCCTGTCGTGCATTCTTGTCGAAGTGTGCACAAGGAAATATGTGCCTGCAAAACTGGCATTTCAGAAGTAGTGACAAACCTTATGAATGTCCTGTTGAGCCGAGTCCTTTATGAAAGAACGTAGTTCTCTTCCGCACAGTTCTCAAAGTAACAGAAACACATAGAACCGCGAATGAATAAGATTTGGTAATTCATTATTTTAAATACAATTTTTATTTAATCAAAACTCATTATACATTTATTAAAGCACTTAGAATTCGGAGGAATTATTCTGTGAAATTCAGAATAGATGATATCAAAATTAGGTCGGTAAAAGAATGTCCAAGTGAAATGTTGCGTTAACGCAACATTGGGAAGTAATGGGCTAAGCTGGACATTCGTTTCTCGAGAGATCAGGCGATCTATCAGGCGCAACGACTCTGTACCCTCACTTAATCGAGTCCCCCGCTAAAAAAAGGGCAGGGAAAATGTACGTCGCCCGATAAGGAAGGTTTGTAAAGCGACGGCCGTAGTCAGCATCATCCACGACTTAGAATTCGTAGCCGGCACTGCGGGGCTATTAACAAGATAAATATTATGAGAAACCCATTGAGGCTGGGATTATTACTTGCTCAGCGATGAACAGTGCAATGTTTGCCCTTACTTCCAAACACTTCTTGCATGTAATATTTAACGGCCAGCCGGAATACACACCGTTTTCACTTTGCAAGCTGACAAAATCATTTTCAATTATGTATAAATAAATGGGCTTTTGGTTTGTATATTTTCGAAAAGTGATTCACATTTTTTCACGTTGATAATGTAGGAATAAATTGGTCACAAAGTTATCGTCGGATAAATGTAAGAAAAACATCGAATATTAGGTAAGAGCGGCGGTTTGTGTTCCATAAACTCGATTTTGTTTATACTAGGACCTTTCGACGATCGCCCTTTAAAAGATAGCAAAGGTTTCATCTAGATCGGTCCGTCGACCGCAGAGTTATCGGCGGGCAAGCATGAAAAATAATACCCCACAGTTTTAGATCCTCCTCCTTTTCGCCGCCAGTTATTAAAAATTGCTGGACACTCAACCGGAAGATCTCTACGAGTGCGCAGACGGTAGCGCCGATCCCCGGCAAATTCTCATTTTATCAGCCCGCTTTATCCCACTGATGTTCGCTATAGTTCGCACTCTATCACCGTGGATTTACATTCTCACAAAGTTACGCGCCCCGATTCCGCCAGTGCGTATGGCGTGGGTCCTTCGCACGCAAACTCTGCTCACGAGAATTTATCGGCTCCGCGAAAGTACACTCTCGGCCCTATCCACCTTTCCCAGTCGTTTCCATTACTCAGTCTAGCCACTTCTTTCTCGTCCCTCCCGTGAGTAACGTGCGAAGGGAAAAGGTGAGAAAGTTGCTGCGTGATTAGAAGAGCAGCGGTGATCAGTGACGACAGCGAGGAGGAGTGAAGGATGTGCTTTGGTATCGTCGCCTGGGCTAGACTCGTGATTTGTATTCCGAGAAAAGTGTCATTCGTCAGGGATGTCCCGCCAGTTGGTGTGTGTGTGCCTGTTGGCAGGGGATGATCCTTCGTGGATTTACAATCGAAATTCCTGTCCTCCCCCGAAATCTATTGTTGGCCGACCGCCAATCGCCCTCTGCCCAGCCTTTTCTCCCTAGGCGCGCGGGATAATAGTTCGAGCGGCTATACAAGTGGTAAATATATTTCACGAGAGATCCTGTATTAGTGTTACACCTTTCCCATGCATTATCGGCTATCAAAAAACGATTATTCAGTGCTGACAAGCTAGGTTTAAAAGGGCTTGCTAAGTGACCCTTTGGGGGATCCTTTGAGGGAGCATCTATGAACTCCAAAAGGGATTCTTTTTATTATATCTTTCCTCAGCCATTTTCTGATAAAAGCAAGAGTTTTATTGTAAATTTAATATTCGTGTGACCTTAGAGTTCGTTTTTACAACAGTTTGAATACTCTTGATGTTTGCCAAGTTATCATCGAAGGATATTTTCCTTTATCGAAGAGATGTTGACACATTTTTACTGACTGTTACCTCGCGGTTCAGAGCGCCTTACCTCATTCTCAGGATGATGGCGACAATTCACACTGGAGAGTACCAACGGCGACGCTCCCCATGATATTATCGCTCTCGTTCGAGCCGGCATTACAATGGAGATTCACGTGTCAGGGTGTGTTCAATAGCCGCGCGTTCCCGATCGATCGGCGGACCAGCGCGGGAGCGTTGGGAATTTTAATCGGCATTCGCTCGATTCCCGCTGCACGCCGATGTGTTGGTATTTTGATTAAAACTCTACGCGCACCTCGCGCTCCCCTCAAATTTCGTTTTGCGCTTTTGGGCCGCCGTGTTTTGGCTGTTGTAGTTGTTTTGGTGCCTTCAAATGGTGCGAATTCGCTTGGTTTTGAGGAAGAGGCGAAAAATTCGTGATTCAGTTGTCACTGTCGATAGGAAATTACCGAATTCCGTTTATGATTGATTTTCGGAATGGCACTGAGATCAGATGAAAGTCCAATCAATGGATATAAAAGGCACTCCAATAGTAACGAAATGTGTATTTACTTCCAAAACTCAAGGAATAATATTATTTTTACAAACCAGATTCATTTTCAACGTGGTCATTTTCTCTACATTCGTTATTCTTGTCTTGTCAGTATGTAACAACCTCCCAAGACGCGAGATTAACAGAATTGTTAAATACTCGTCGAAAGAGGCCGTTGAACCCACCGGGCAACAGGTTGCTACTCAACAGGTCTGTTTGCTGTTTCTGCGAATGAGCAATGACACTGAAATGCGGCAGTCGTCGCGGGTGGATTTATACCTTGATTGCCGTCGGCGTATTTTATTAGTAAAATACTCGATTTGTAGTCCCAGGGTGCCGAGCGCCCGAATCGTCGCGCAGTTGAACTAGTCCCAATTCCTAATAGTTCGTGCAGAGTAACTAGAACTGGCGAAGACCACCGCGATCCTTGCCAACCAGCTCTATTTTTACACGAGGCAACGTCAATATTTAGAGCACTGTTTACTTTACACGATGAACGTGGGCTTCCCGGAGGATTGACATTGTATACCAATTGATCCATGTTTTCAAGCTGTCGTTGCCCAGGAAAAGCCGAGCTTCCGCAAAACCGGAGCTTGCGCTACTCTACGAAATCCGAGCTTTCCGTCGTGCCGTTAGCTCGCCGCACACTCAATCCCAATGGGACAAATCGGATTTTTCCGATGGCAAGAATTTCAATAGGAGCACATATTGGAATGCGTGTTATCGAACGAGTCCGATTTCTTCTTCTCCGATTAAGTGTCCAGCTAGTTCGGACCCGAGCCAAGTCGGTGTGAGAATTGCAAGTTTCGATGCAATGTTCGGTAAGCTCAACCCATCGGCTTTCCCAGCGGCGCTTTTCCATGCAGGTTTGCGCATAACCGAAGCGTGTAAGGTGCAAACTAACTTCGCCGATATAGTTGCTGGTCCTTTCCGATACTTTCTGACAACGTATCCCTCGAGGAAGGGCAGGGAAGGGAAGGGGAAGTCGATTTTACATCCTTGATCTATTTACTCCTGGTAGCCCGACTTCGTCCAGACCAGCCTGAAACTGTACTTCAGCTTGGTTTATAGTCTGCTTGGTATCACTTGCACGAGTCTGGAGACAGTTCAATAATTCTTCGCGCCACCGCCGAAGACATTACAGGGGAGTTTATCGAAGTACTAATTCTCATTGCCACTCGCTGCATATTCTCCCCCAGAATGCAATTAAATTTCATTTCTACTTCCGGAATTCACTCCCGCTAGGAATCTCGTTTACGGTTGTTTTATCCTCGACACGCTCTTCCACCGAGCTTTTTACTGCACTTCCCGTACTTACTCCGACTGTTTCGAACTCTGCCGGACTCGGACACTACCTATTGTGGCTTCTATGATCGGACTATTCGCCGTTTCCTCTCCGAATGATGCGGACAATCCCAAGTGTTCTTGAAAAGACTAGGAAGTTATTTTTTTTTTAGCGGAGTTCGAGTTCCTTCCTATCAAACTGCAGATGATAGATAATGGCGAACTTAGGGCTGCGGAGATGAGATACATGGCGATTCATAGTCAAATGATTCCCTTGAGAGCCCTGTTATGCCATTCACCGCATGCAACCCAGTTTACACGAGCGGACGATCCGCATTACGATTCACGCGCATTGAAATCGGCCGCTTGAATCCACTTGATTTCGCGTATTCAGGGCATTATCGTATGCATGCACAACTCCCGAGCCAAAGCAATCAATACAAAAATACATACGCGAATTGAAAAACTCTTTTTCGAAGTCGACTAGCCCGCGGCAATGGACAATAATGGAATTTTTCAAGAGTAAATCAGTGAGGTTGAAACTGTGGTTGAATCTACCAATATTGATAAACACAGGATTGTGGGCAGCGGTTGGAACTAAAGCTACACTTTAGAAAAATTGACCCGCAAATAATATGAGTCCTGTCGGGTCAGAGATGTTTGTTTGTTTTTTACAAATTTTAAATCCCAAGAATTTGCAGGTATGCTAAAAATCAAATGTAATCCAACGAAAATCGTCTATTACGCAAGACATTGTCTTCCAAGAGTTCCTGCCAGGCCAGTGGAGTGGTGAATGCGTCACTTCATTGGGAAATCTGGTAGCCGAGTGTTGCTGGGCACATACGAACACGCGCGTATACGTCTGCAAGATGAAAAGGAAGTCTCGGGGAAGGAAGAGCGGCGCGCGGCGCGCCGGATCGCATTCTATGGCTCGTAGTTTCTCATTCCCGGGCGGAACTTTGGTCGGCGAGCTCGCTGCCGGAGAATGTCCCTTCGTGTACTCTCGAAAAGCCTCGGAAGCCAACCCCATTTTCACGTGGCCGGGAACAACACGCGATGCGATGGTAATCGCCGGAGGATCTACTGCGAGTGATATTAGACGCCCTCGAGATATATTTCCGAGGGTTTCTCACATACTCGGTGGAGTAGAACTTCTCTTATCTGTATGACCTTATCGGAGTTTTCTATTGCCCGAATATTCTGTTTTAATATTTTTCGTTGCTTTCTGGAAATACGTGTAGAGCTGAATCGTTAGCACATGGTATCGCACTTGTTAACTAACGAAAAATTCTCTTATACGATTTCTGTTTCCTGAAATATGTGAGGATTTTCTGCGATACTCAGTTTCTCCTTCGAATACATGAATAAAAGTGCGATGGCGTTAAGAAGAAAACTCTTCACCTCACAAATCCAGACTTCTGCTTCGATGATCGCAATAAAGTTTGGGTAGAATAATCAAGAGCGGCGAAATGCCGTGTTGTTGAATTACATATTCCACGGTAGTAAACCTTGGCATTCGATGAAATATGATTTTCCGGCGGCAAAAAGCGAGGTCGGCGCAGCCATGTAAATGGGTCGGCAATACATCATCCTCATTCTGCGCGTTGGAGCTTCATGTCGAAGCTTCCTGGATGCTCGCATCCGCAGATATCTTTAATGCATTGTCTCATTAGGCATGTAGAGATGCTGCGGCATGTGCCGGCCTATCGTAGCTCTTGTCGAACACTCCTTTTCATTGGGCATCTCTCGCAGCCCAGATTCCCCGGGTTGATATTACGCACTTCTGTTTATGGGATCTGTCAAAGGCAAACGCCATTGATCTTCCACTCTCCATGTCATTATGTGCACGCTGTTAGTAAGTCTCTCATGCTTCACACTGTATAATTAATTCTCTCGACTTAAATATTTCTATAAAGTGTCTATTAAACGGGAAAGTATTGTTGTTTAACCAAACTAGGTTTCCTGTTACATGGAACGCTAAATACCTGACATTGTACATGACAGTACATCAACTGGATCGGGATGCACAATTGGTTTAGCTATAGTATTTGCGGGTGGTGCATCATGAATTTTCGGAGTGCTTTGAAGTACTGAGCTAGAAGATCGGAACTTCGAGCGCAACCACTTAGGGATCCATTTAGTACTTACTTGACGAAAGCCGATTAAATTCCACTTCGATTCCTTGCGGCCGATTATCTGCGAACTTCCGGCAAAAGGTGTTCGAGACCGTGAAACTAGCGGGTAAAGATATACATCCGACGCCTGGTCAAAGTAACAAGAGCAGATACAAACACGAAATTATAATAATGAAAAGACAATTTTTGAAGAATTTGCTTTTGCATTATTCTTGAGGTTTTTCCCTTCAAATGAACACTCATAAAACCAATTGCAATATGACTTTAAAAAAAAGAAGATCTGAAATTGAATGTGTTATTTTATGCGAATCATTTCGCTTCATCTTCATCGTCAGCCTCCGTCGGAAAAGTCCCCAGAAATTGCGAGACCCTCGTTACGCCGAGGAATTGGCAGATTCGATTCCAGTCGAATCACCTACCTAGCTAGCACTAACTATTCTACACACGACTCGAATAGTATCCTTGAATGTGTCGAGAGTCTCTTATGCCGGGGAATTCAATTTTATACGGGCCAGATAGCCAGTGCCAAGCCGCAGCGACAATGTGCTCCACAAAGTAGATCGAATAACGAGAGCAAGAGCATGTTACAGTCGAACTGTCGAGCAATGCCTCGTTGCCATCCCCAGCGAATTCAAGCTGGATAGAAAGGAGTGATGTGGGTGGAGCGAGCTATAAGGAAGAGTCGACGCACAGGAAGCAAAAATCCCTGACACGTTCGCATTTTCTCTCTGCGGCCGAGCTCGTCCAGCATTCCGCATCGGCGGGAGTGACACGCTTTCCCGCCGCAAGTTAGCTCGATGCCACTTTTACAGGAAAAAGCACATTTCCGGCATTTCCACCCTGATGTTTACCAGACGTGCCCTGCGGCGGCGGACTGCCACGTCGCGGTATAGCCTGTGCCCTCGTATGCGCCGCTACGCCGGGGGATGTCGTTATGTTCCGGGGGTGGTTTTAGGGCCGCTGTTAAGTACGGCCGGCGTGACGACGCAGTGTAAGAGACAGATCAATCCCGCGAGAAAAACTCTACCTGCCAGGGAAGGTTTCGCTTATCAGAAAAGCTTCACGATTCCCCTACCACATTTTTTCCGATTTACGAGAGAGAGTTCTTCGAGCCGAACCCGTCGATTTTGATCTAATCCCTTCCTAATGCGTAGGATATACATATAATCATCAATTAAATAGCAATTTCAGTTATAGGACAAAATTCGCCAATTTTTTCTACCTTCTATACACACATTTTATATGTGTAATATTTTGTAATGCATATAATATAATTACGCGTATTGAATAAAAGTAACGGTACAATTTGTGGTATAAAGGATAACAATTCCAGTAAAATTTCCGGGTCAGGGGGTTCACCCTGTATAGTATGTGCGAGTGCGAGGTCCACAGCTATACCCAATAAAGTCTGGTCGAAATAGGAGGCTGCTATCGGGCGCAATGTTTGACCATTAATGGGATATTATGAGGCTGACATACCTATCGATGGATATCGCCATGAGCGTGAAGACGCTCGCGCAAATGGTGAGGACTGCGATGAACTGGCAGGCCTTGCAGTAAAGGGTGCCGAAGGGCCAATGGCTGTTCAGCATATAGGTGTAATTAAAGGTGACATTGAGGGTCGACACCATGGCATCGGCGATGCTGAGGTTTACCAGGAAGTAATTGGTGACAGTGCGCATCCTTTTGTTGGCCAGTACGATCCATATCACTATGAGATTGCCGCCGGTGGCCACTGTGATCATCCCGGCGAATAGCACTGTCCATATCATCTGCCGCCACCATGGCAATATAAATTGGTTTCTCTGCTGCAGGTCCGTAAAATTGCTGCTATTGAAGTATGTGTAATTGTCCGTCCACAGGCTGGCGTTCCACGCTTCCAGGCTTTTGTTTGCATACTCATCGAATTCTTCCATTTTGACACGCACGCTCTATCGATTCTTCACTGTTTTCTATCACACAGAAATATTTATTTAATCAAATGTCCGTTAAATAGTTTTCTCGGGACACACTCTTTAGCTTAGTTAATGTTCCATTTGTTGTATTAGGTATTAACCAAGTAGTTATAGCGTATTATAGTCAGACGTGTATCACAAGTGAGAATCGTTCAAACGTTACTATAATATTTGGAATAGTAGCATCATTCCTAACTACAATAGAAACAACCATCTTAAGTGCATTACTTCAACATTATTAGTTTTAGTATTTAATTTAGTTCACTTCAGGCATTGTTTTCATCGTAAATACAGTCACTGACAGATAACTTGTTTATCTTTGATTTGTTGTTTGGTAACTAATGCAAATCATTAGTCTGAGTCCTTTAAAGAGCAAGTGGTTCATTAGGTCTTGCGTCAGAGTAAATTCACTTGTTTACCAGGCCGACTTTTTGTTTGTCGTCATCCTAACAACAATTGTAGCGGGGCGAGACTGGTGCGGCTAGTTTCATTAGTTCCAGCGGCTGATTCAAGCGCCTATATTGCCTCGGTGGTGCAGGGATGCTGCTTCGACTTCACCGCTGAAGCTCACTTCCTTTTCATGCATGGGTGCTCTTAACAGCTACTCTCTCGACACCCGATCCCACCGACCCACTGACCCTTTGAGAACTATTGTTTTCATAGAAAATAGCGAATGGACAGAGACTTTGCCCACCGTATAGCCGAGCGCTCGGCATTCGCTACTAGAGTCTTCAGGGACTGGTGTAGTTTCGAGATGTCGAGGATCACCGATAATCGAGATGTTCGAAGGCTTGGGATAGATGTTGGGACTCTCTGGAAGAGATTTGCTTTTCTTTCAACCTTCAAGTCTCCAACCGTTCGTGGACTTCCACTGCACATCCCATTCCAGGACAATCACTGGCTCTCCGTATTTAAGATCCTCGTTTCTGGTAACTGTTATGTCTCGCTTTCGTGGAAATCCTGGAAGGTTTATGGTTTCATTTCACTCTTGTTCAATGCGCACGTTGTTGCTGGTCTTGTGCTTTCACTGAGGCTGGCTCGTGATTGGAGGAATCTCTGGCGTAGCCGCTTATCGGATTTCTCGAGGGAGCCAGATTTCCCCAGGCGGATGCTGACCCAGGCAAATCCTTCCGGGCAGCCGGTTTTTCCGCCGCTCGAAATCCCTGCCGCAAGTTCTTTTAATTATACAATGGCGCTCATAGTGCGCGGGTTGGCTGGCGTCAGTTGGAAATAGTCAGCCGCTCATTGCCAAGGTGATTCTCCTGTTCGCGGCTCGTCCCACATTTTCCTGGAGGCGCACTTCCGCAAGGGGACTTGTGCAACTCCATCCGATGACGTTACGGAAGGATGTTTTTCAAAAGATTCCCGGCCCCCAAGCTTCTTGCGGCCGAGTTGGCTCCGGCTTTTGTTCCGGCGAAAGCTGCTTGTTTTCTCCGCTATTGTAAAGTTGTTCGCCCCTCAAGTCCCGAGTGTTGGCACACTCGAAGGTGGAGTCAACTTGGTTAAGTATGCCAGGGAGGATGGCAGTTTCGTGGGATTGGCGACTTCTTTCGCCGGGAGGAACTGACCGTTGGAGAGATTACTTGGCTGGCGCGCGCACTAGAATGCGCGTTTTTGACTAGAATTCGCGATCGGAGCCCAGCAGTGCGATCGTGATCGCACTAGAATTCACGATCGCCGCGCCGATCCTCCTTGGAATGGATGTCCCCGGAATTATGCCGGCCGCCAGCTAGCTCGGGATCGCCGGGCTCTCGACTCTTCCGAGCATTTCATCACGTTCGCAATTTCAGCGACGGTGATCCGCCACGGCCCATCCGCAGCCGCCCACGCCTGGAACAATAAATTGCAAGGAGCCCATTATTTAAATTCGAGTGCATTTTCCGCCCCGCTGATCGAGACTCGCAAATTACTACACACGCCAATTCCCACGGCAATTTTCCAAACCCCCCGTATTATTATATCGTTTGGTCGATGATATTCTCGATTTAATAAACTTGTTTGCAAAAGTCATTCATGTGACGTGTACGTATTCGCGGATTCCCAATCTTTGCACTGATTAAAGCACAGAATTATATATGTTGGCTGAGTATATCGTAATTATGCTAATGTAAGAGTAGCGCTCGGATAGACTTATTGGAATTTAAGGGTACCATTGGCAATGATTGCTTGTCGGCATCAAACGAACAGCACTTTGTCTTGGGAGGAATTCAATTACAAAGCGAAATTCAGGAGTCTTATTGCTTCAATTAAATCGGCAGCGGGGAAGCGAACGACCCCTCGTTCCCCATGGTTGTATAAAGCACTTCATTAAGGGGCCGGTCAAAAGGCAGCAATTACTGCTAAATTCGGGCAGGGCCGCGCCAAAAATACTCCAACTCCATTATCCCCGGGCAAATATTTCCCCGTGATTGATTGACGCCACTTTAAATCGGCAAAGATTGACATTAAGCCAGTGCCTGTTTGCCCGCGTGGCTTTCTCCTCGCAATTATCTGGCAGACCCTTCTTAATCCGACGGATCCCGCCCTCGGAGAAATGAGGAGTTTCCTTTCTGACTTGATGCTCCTATTTTGAATACTCGTCTTAAGATACCTCATGCAAACTTACAAAGTAGACTTGTAAAAGGGGGGTTTATTAGTAATTTTTTTCTTACACGAATCATTCTTTTTTTAAAAATTGAAGTCAATTTTGATTTAAGTTTGTCTTGAGACCTCGTACAAAGTGAACTTGCTAAAGGGGGCGTATTTGGTAAGTTTGCCTTACAAAGGTCATTCTTTTTTGGAAAATCGTTCGAAGTAAACTTTGATTTGTAACTCACTCCATTTACTTGTCCATCAATTATTTTGTCCGGAAGTTTTGTATCTTGTAGGATTTTCTATTCGCTCACAATCAGATAATTAATATTTTAGAATGAAGCCAGGATGATCTCTCTTTCCTTTGCATACACATACGTCTGTTGAAATGGGGAATTGGATTGGAAAGGAAGTCCATCTGGACGGACCAATCAGAATGGAAAGCGAGCATCAGGCCAAATCTATCTGCCAGTGGATCTGCCTAATCCCAATACTCAATAGAGACTTTCGATCTATATGTTAAATTGCCGAATTATGCGTTTCCTCGCGGCAAATAGAACTAACCGGATCTATGAGCCCTTCGAGAATATAACCCAGCGCGAAGTGGGCGGCTCGGTCAGCTGCGGGCTTCATGTTTTCCAAGCAGCGAGAATCCAACTGGGTCGGAGCACGCAGAGAACTGTGCTATCCTTTTCGTAGACTTTGAAGCCTAATACTGCACTCTACAAAGAGTAAACAGCTCGGCGCACGCTTTCGAGTCGGAGTTAAGGGGAACCTTAATACCGGAAGGACTTCCCACATACTACATCTACGTTTTTCCATCCCATCCGCCAACGTACTACGACTTACGCGGATCAGTGTTTCCACATAGTTGTTTGCTCAGGATTCCGATCTTCTCCGCTGTCCGAGCTAATTTCCCTCGCAACATTTCTATTCCTCTCCGTGATGTACGCAGGAAACATCCCATTTCGCATGGATAAGCATGCACTGACGCAATTCGCGAAAGGGAATTACCTGCCAAGGGTGCAGTCTGGTTGGATGCTTATTCGCATTATGGTATCTCATACAATAAGTACGATCGTGGAAAGAAAACACTCCCAGTCCTTTCCGGTAGCTTCATTTAAAGAGAAGATTCAGTTTAGTTTGTACTCCTCTCCTTTCCAGGGTGACTCTGTGGTCTGACATTCACTTGGAAGAACCAACTCCTCCTTTGCGGCCGCGCAGTAATAGTTCATGAAGTTCGCAAATACGTTCTCGGGGCGCTTTCAGAGTACGAAAGATTTAGCTTATTCAAGAAACGGAAATAGAGACTGGAGCGTTTTGTCGAGATTGCACTGATACCCTGTGAAACTTGTAATTGAGTCGAAAATCGTCGAGATGTAAATACAGTATTAATTGTAAGACTTGTCGTTCCGGAATATTTCACTAGTTTTTCATTTCCTTTCGTATAGTGTCTTTCTTTATTTTCTCTCTTTAGTCCATCGCATTGCAATGCTCAACATCCTCCTGCTTACTTTTCCTAATGCACTGAGCTCTTAAAGCACTTAGACTACCAATACTAGTAGTATTAGTACTCCTTTTAAACGAGTAAACATGTACGACGGAAATTGGATTTAACCTTTCAGTGGTTGAATACAATCAGACACTGTTCGGCTTACGCGGTTGGAAGGAACTAATCGCGTAACCTGAGGACTCACTCTAATACTAGTCGCTTATTAGCGATCATGACTTCGGGGATACTCGTCTGGCCTGGGACACCACGATTCATGATCTTAGTCGTTCAGGCTGTTATACTAGCTCGGGTTTAGCATGATTGTTGGCTCGAGTAGCTCAAGTGACCGTTGATGCAAGTTATATCCTGTTCAAGAGTTACCTATACACATATATTGCGCAGTACTTACTGAAAGTGTATTCACTGGGTAATATTTGTCAAGAAGTCCGTTACACATACTTCTGGAATATCCCAGTTACTCTGAGGGGAAGTGCGACAGCGGACGTACTTCACAAAAGTCAGAGAGTAAGCTCTGCACATGGCATGTGGAATACGAATGGAGTTACTATTTCCTGTTCCGGAATCCGGACGACTTTTCTTAGAAATGGCCTGACATATTTTCATGACGCATGAAGGAGATAATCCAGCTAGCTTAATTGAAGAGAAATTTATAGAAGATCTCAAAGTAGCAAGAACTGTTCCAAAATAGCGGACTAAAGGAGTAGATCCCATGAAATTAGTAGAAGAAAAGAAGGTTGAAAAAGAAAGGAGCTAAAATGAGGATCACGTAAAAGCGGAAGGGAGAGGCGCTGATAAAAAGTGAGAACCTAAAGTGGGAATCCTGTGAAGGTAGACGGGAAAGAGAGAAAAGGATAGCACGAGGCGGGCAGAGGGAATAAGATATCCTGAGAAAGGAGAGAACGAACCCTAAAAGAGGGGATTCCGTGAAAGCGGTGGGAGGAAGAAATGCTGCGGAAAGAGTAGCCGTGAACTCGGCAGCCCGAGTTCAATCGTGGTGGTATCGCGTGCACCAGAAGCGCAAGGAACGTCCCGAAAGCTGGTGGATAATCCGAGTACGAGGGTCCGCTATCGGCGCACGAGTGCTCTACATAGTATCCCAGAGCTTCACGGCTATCGCTCGCCGAGCTCGACGTATTTTCAAGCGGATGATTGCTTTGTGCCGATTGCCGTCGAATCCCCGCCGACGATTCGGAGCTATCTGCCTTCTATCACTTGCACGCGCCTCCTGCTTCCTTGCCTCGAGCAATCGCTTTAATCCGGGCGCCGACGCTCTACAGTAGTCTACAGGGTGCTGCGGATACATGCGATTCCCCTTTGTCGATATCGTTCTATGAAAAATGTGCTCCTGGCATGTCCTACACTTTTCACTCGCCCTGTTCGGGTCTCTCGAGCTGTGACGAGTTTTTGAAAAAAGCAAATATCTTCCTCAATTACATTTGATTCGGTTTAGCTCGATAACGAACGATGCAAAATTGAGGGGAGAATTTAATTAAACACGCCGGTCTTTAAATCAAATTCTAGTTTTACTGTCAGTGTCAGTGGAATTTTACTTATTTTAGTTAAAATGATTTTCAATGAAGCAGGACTGAATGTCTCAATTACGAATTATTTATATTTATTAATACTGTATTTTACCACCAGTTTTGCATACTTATTCATAATTGAAAAATCGTTCTTATAACGGTATAGGAGAAGAAGCAACAGTATCGACCAGTCTCGAACGAATACATTGGGTTTACAGTCTTGGTTTCCTGCACTCGTACGATTATCCAACAATCCGCATCAGCCCGCGCATTCATATCTGGCATCGAAGGAGACCTTCCGTGCGAAGTGTACATTGACTCGGATAATGCGATGCGAATCGAGATAAAGCTCGAGGGTTGCTCTGCTCGGTTACCTTGGGCTCTGGCAGCCACGTGAGCCGAACAAATGAGGAGTGCGTCCCAGTTTCCGCGCGTAACCCATTTCTATCGGCACGCAGCTTCCCACACTCTTCTTTCCTTCCCCCACGCCCCTAAAGACACGGCTTCTTTGTTGGCTCCCTCGCCGTTGTTCCTCGAGGGTGTGCAAGAGCCCGCCACCCCAAAAGTGTCACGAGTCCCACTCGACAGTAACCTGCCAACCCCCCCGGCACCCCCGATGTACCAGCGAGTATCGACTCCAACACTTTTTAACCGAGCCCGAAAAGGAGCTTCTCAATTTGCGTGGCAGTATTTTTCATGTTTGTCAGGCGATATCTCAACGGGGGAACAGAGTGTCTGGGGTGAAACTTATTTTATCTTCTAGGGGAAGTTTACTAATTTGTCGTGTTAGACATTTTTCGGTATTCGCTCAACATTAACCACTTTTATTGCATAAAAATCCGATTTTAGACAAATAAGTCCTTTTCGCAATATTTTAAAAAATGGGAAGAAAATTATTTTGTATTTTGTGGGAATTTTTATGGTGCCAACTTTCGAAGTCTTTCTTCATACTTTCGACCTGCTTTCTCTTTTGTCTTTCGGCATGTTGTCACGCTCGCTCGGCGCGCGAGGTTTTTTGTGGATATCAATCTCGAAAATGCGCCGTCAACCTCTCGGCGAAGCGCCGAGGTCAGGGAGCGAGCGAAAGAAAGAGCGATGCTCCTCTGGCGAGGAACGATTATTTATGGAGTGCCGTCGAAGTGCAAGTGCTCGAGCTTCGTTCTCCGGCGAATTTCACTAACGAGAACCTCGATACGGGAAGTATGGATTTTCGAATTGGAAATGGGATTAGTTAACAATTTATAGGACGAGTTGTTTGTTACCGTCTCCGCGATTTGTATTTGATTTCAGCTGTGTTTTTCCAGTTTGTGACTAAATCTGTGATGCCAACTGCAAAATCTATAAAGACAGTTGCTGTAATCTGCTGGATATTGTAAACATTGCAATCAAATTTACAGTATATTTAATCCAAAGTATGCACGTCAGGAAGTACACTACGAGTTTTCAAAAACAAGATTGGTGTATAAAAAAAAAAATGGTCAAAAATTTCACCCGTTTTGCCCTTCTACTTGTATGGGACACTTTCATTAAGTGCAAAATATACTATTTTCCAAAATCTGAAGATCGTCGAAGTGCACTATTGTCTACGCGTCAATAGGAATAAAGCTCGAGAAGCGGGAAGGTATTGTTATGCGTACGGAACGGGCACCAATGTAAAATGCGAGAGCGCTGTCCCGTATCTTATCAAGAGAGAGCCGAGAGCGAGGCTGCGGTTTCCAGGAGTACTTTCCCGAAACAATAATTCTCCCAAACTAGCACACACCACTGGGGAGATAAATTTCGTATCGCCCCTCGAAGGTACGAAGCCTTCGCGGACTTGGTACTTCGCGCACTGCTGCAGTCGTACAGCATTCGGTCGGCATGACGTACAACAAGGATGTCCAAACCTCCGCGAAAACTTGGCCGAAAAATCGAGTTCTCGGCTTTCGCCGACTCTGCATTTATTCGGAATCTATGGCGCCTGATTTTCTGTAGTGCGCATTTGCGGAAGACCTTGCTCGAAGAATGCAATGGGAGCTGTCCCTCTCTCTCTTGTCGCGGAGTGGTAGCTCCGCTAAGAGTTCGCCGAGATCAACAATGCAACAAGGAGAGCAGCTACAGCGGCAGCCTGCCGACTAGACTCGGTAACACACTTTAATCCAATTGAAATCTCGGCGAGCTGCTAAAGAAAGCCACCGCTAACGAATCCCCTTTCAGAATGCACGGGAAGTGCATTTTAATGTTAAAAGGACACGCGTTCCGACCTTTTAGCGTTGTTGTCGTCCCGCACATCTCACCCGTGTTCTCCGATCTCATTTTTAGCGAAATTGGCCCATGTCGGACTTTGACACATAAAACTGCCAACGGTGGCATTACTGTTTCAGTTGTAGAAAATGTTTGTTCAAAGGCGTCATTCTTGTGCAATAGATCTGTAAAAAGTTGCGTTCGAATAAAATTCATAATTAACCACAAAAAGCTGTCTGCATCTAAGTGGCTCCCGACACTGCGAAACGGCCCACTCGAAACAAGCTGAAAGCTCGAGTCCTCCCACTATAACTCTATGAGGTTGCACTTTTTGCAGCCCGACACTGCTCGACACTGTTGGAGCTTCAGGTTTTTGCCTGTCACTTCTGACGCATCGATTCTTCGACGAGCAAGTTCGCTGGAACGACAGCTCCATAAACGGGCCAATGACTCGCGTCGGAAGTTCCATTTCGCAGTGCACTTCACCCTGCTTCCGATGAGAATTCGAGGAAACTTTATTCACCAGATCTCAATAGGATTATCGACTTAACTAAGAGAGCTTTTTTGGTATTCCAAATAAGCGTTATAAATCCTCTTCGATGACTTATGAGATTAAAAATAAAATTCAAATATGAAAGCTGTCATCCCCCGTTGAAGAGATTGAGCCAGGTAAGCCAGCCAATCGCATTGGGCGAGTTTGCGAAAATAAAATCATCGCGGGAACATAAATGGGACGACTCAGTAAACACAGTGCAGGGCATGAATGCGGCAAACTTTTCCTATTCCGACGAAGCTCACCGACATTTCACAGTTCGCATGCATCTCTTGGCTCCCAATTTGCAAGGTTTTCAGCCAGCATGAATATCGCTACTGCTTTATTCATCCGCAGAGCTTGGTCGGCCCAGTGTATACATATACATGTCTCCGTTGAGTGGGCTCGCTGCGAGCGTCGTAACACTTTCGATCTCCATGAAAACAAGCAAATGAACTTGGCGGCCTCCTTCGAAACTCGCCCGCCGTAGGCAGAGCCGGCGAAAGGAGGATAAAGTTCCACTCTGCTATGCAAAGATGATAAACGAGCCGATTCCATCCAGTGCCTGTCTAAACTCGACGAAGACTGTCGGGGCGGAAAGTGATTCATCCATATACGTATCGCAACGCGTGTTCCACCGACCGTTTATCAAGCTGGAAATCAAGTGACAAGGTACTTTTTCATCTCGGTTTTTAAGTCGGGGGTTCGAGCGCGCGATAAGCTATCGCATGAGATAGTCCTTTCTTATGATTGGCTCCAATCCCTCATGTAAATCAAACTTTATGTATATTGGATTCCTACCTTTTGTAATAATATGTTTATTAGCGCGGACAATTTTTAGGTAAATAAAACTTCGTACTTGTTAAGTTTTCCATCATTGTTCTGACGATTGTGATATGAGTTGATGAAAATCTCAGCATTTATGACGCTTTTTCCTGTGAAAACAAGTGCGAGGAACTGCTTGAACAGTCGAGTCACTTGAGTAACTACTCACCAATGCGAGATTTGGTACGTAATAATTGTGACAGTACGAGGCAAAAGTGTACGGCAGCCTCGTTAATTCTCGCCCACTTTTTCTGGTTCATCGATCTTTCGGTGTTCCAGCTGATAGACACGTATTCGTCCGTTAATTGTCCCATTTTCGACGGGGAGCTTCAAGTGCAATTTCGTGGTCGAGCGGAGTGCCGCCGCGCACCTCCCTCGGCTGATCCAGCAGGAATGATTTCAACGAGCGAATCGATTCCCGGCTAAATGGAAACGAAAACAGCTTTCGTTATGTTGCGGTTTCATCTGCAGGCCCGAATGTGAAAGAAATGGGGGTGGATGGCTCATCTGGCCGAAGCACGTGTTCATAGGTCCACGTCTAAAGTGAACAGTTCCCAAGAGTACGAAAGCTCGAATTAATCTAAAGACACACGAACAAGCTTACAGTATAAAGGAAACCTTTAGTCTGACAGCGACGAGAATGTAACATCAGCCGCGCGTTCCATTTCTGCGTGTAAACAAAAAAGCTTCTGGACGAAGGGTGCATCACGAATGGCAAACAAGCGAGCTTAAATGAGGCGGGACAATGTTTTGCTCTCATTAGGCGCCCTTAATTGAATGCCCAGTAGCGCGGCAGACGGAAATGAAGCTACTTGTGACGCAGCCGACCTCTGGAAAATGGATGAACGTATCTCTGTCTTCAACACTATGTAACCGAGAAGAAAGTCCAAGAATAATTTCTAAGTTTCTCCGATCGTTCACGATGATAGGCCAATGATCGATGCGTTATATTAAAACGCTGCACTCCGAGTATCAACTAAGAACTCCGACTAGGAACTACAGGCACAAGGTGATTCATTGTGGTGAAACTTCGCGCGGTAGTTTTTATTGCAAAACCATTTTTCTATACTGAAATGCGCAAGAAAGTACAAAATAATTTTCCATTTGGAGACAATTAAAGTGGAGTAATTATTTCGTAGTTTTTATCGAATTTGTATGTTGCCGATTTGCGAAATCGGTTCGAATGTTTGTTCGGTCAAGATTCTTGGTCAGGAAACTCCGTGAAAATTATACAATGGAGTGCTCGAATAGTAGAAATCTCAGATAAGAAATACTCCCGACTGTATTATATTTAGAGTATCATAGATAGGATATCGTACCATAATGGCACACGGCAGCCCGAGTCTGTGTACACATTCCAATTGCCTCGCAATCGTAATGCAATTTGGCGCGGTAAATAAAAACAGCGATATTCCCTTATACGATCGGTGTTTGCCGATGCGTTCCCATGGGAAATGCATTCAGCCCGCTTTCCTCCCGTAATGGTTACTCGGGCGCGCACGCGTCTTCCCGGCACGAATTTTACTCCTCCACTCGTGCGAGAAATTGCTGCTCGAGCAAGAGAAAGAGAGAGAGAGAGGGAGTGGCCAAGCTCGAAAGAGAATAAAATCTGATAGCTCGAGGGCGTACATCGACGTCGATTGACCGGCTCCCATCATAGCGCGCCCCCGTAACTTTCCGAGGACTCCAAATCGAATTCGGCATGGGCCGGCACATTCTACTCCACCTGTCGAAACCGCCATCGAACATTTTCATCCCGCAGGCTCCGACCGAAAACTCCCCGGCAATAATTAGCCGATGAGTATAAGTGGATCGGGCCAGCAGCAAGTGGCGCGTAAACTGTGCTAGGAACTTGAGTGACTTTTTTAAGTCGAGTAATGTTATTGCAAGTATAGTAAACAGGATGAGAGGCCCATGAGAAACGAACCATATAACAGCGAGAAAAATTCGAATCTCATCTACATTACGAGTCGTCGTCGTCGCAAACGCATCTTATGGGAAGGAACTCAAGAGCACAATGTATCCCTGGAAAGCCTGACTTTCAATGGGAAATGGTCCTGGCAGATGCTTAAACCACGGTTTATTAATCGACCGTAGTCAAAAGGCATCGTGGCGCAGCTGCTTGTCAAGGGAGCTTGCAGCGGATGTGCCCTGGGCTAACATGATTAAGCACCCTGGTAATGGAGCAGCCGGCGACGGGGTCTGATCATGTTATCAGGACACTGTCAATACTTCCAGGAGGAGGCCGAGTGCTCCACTGTTCCAGAGGACTCCAGCCACTCAAATATCGTCCTCGGGCTGTCTTTCCGTTTTCATCTAAAACAGTCTCCCTCTTTCCCTTTGCGTTCTGTCTCTTTTAACTCTCGTAACTTTTGGAGCTACGTGCTGGGAGCTTGAAGTAAAAGTATTGCCGCGGGCCCTGAGAGGAAATCCAGCTATCAACAGCGCAAGTTTTTTTAAAGGGGTTTTGTTATGTCGACTGGAGGGACAGGACTAGCTTGATCACCCTCTTTGCCTAATGATACACCTTTTGCATGTTTATATTTTATGTACATTTTACTTGTGTCTTACGATCAAGGTGAGAGTATCGACTACTTGAGGGATTGAAGGGTAAAGTGAGTAAAAGGGCAACCTAGCAAGAGTATTATAAAAGGACGAATCACTGTCGAATTCCACCTGGAATACTTCGATACTATGCAACAACTCGAAGCAGCTGAAAAGATGTGAGAAAATGTATTTGATGCTTTCACGGAATCCTGAAACGCCACAAAGGCTATCACGTTCCAATTGGCATTGGCTCTTAGCCGGGCAAAGCGTGCTGTTCACTCGCGGGTCTGCCAGATTCGCAAGATTTGTCTTACACTCTCGTATGCTCTGCATTTGGCTTCCGCTCGCCTCCTCCACTTAATCTGGCAACCCGGCAGGCCACCTCCTCGGCGCCGGGATGAACGAGAAGAGCGCGGCTCACTGTTCTTTCAGGGAATCTCTGCTCATCTCTCTTCCCGCCTGTTTTGTCTCGGCCGTGAAGTAGTTCGAGCCCTATTTAGTTCTCCAGTGCGCGTCACCGGGTTGCACGTAGTGCTGGGCTTAAGAACAATTACATACGCCGGTATTGTCTCTGGCGCATTGTTCCGGTCAGCGTGGCCACGGCTGCTCCGATGAAGTTATTAGGGAAGTGGGACTCGGGTGAAATCGGCTACTTCGAGCGCTGCTTTTCCACGCCGAATACTGAGCCTCGCTCTTTTACAGCCTCTTTCAGCTGCCGGGTGAAAGATAGGTGCGAGGAAACTCGCAGAACTGGGAGCTTTATCGCGAGTCTGCTTTAAAGCTCGACTCGATAATCCTCTGATGCGTAAGGAGTAGTGCGGCTTTGCGAAAGGATGATGGCGCGAGACCGGCTCTGCCGAGATTTGCCAGGCTTGAATTGGAGCTCAACGGTAAGGTAATATTCGATTTTCAGGGATTTAACTCTATGCTGCGTAATTAGTTTCCACGACTACTTTTACAATTATGGAAGAAATGTATTATTTAAATTTTTAGCTTGATGGAAACATTTCGAGATTAAATAAATTCGACAACTTGACTATTCATTCCAATTCCTGAGTGCAACAACTGTGATGTACTGTAGCTTTTCGGCTGTAGATTGCAGAATAGTTAAACAAGATATTGGTTTCCCTTTGGACTTCCAATGGAATGGAAAATACGTCCGCCCTATGGAAATCCCAGTGCCAGAAAATGTGAACATCAAAGAGCGGACACGCGAGCGACAGCCAAATGGAATAACAGAATCAAATAAATAAGCCTATGCCTGTTTTATAATGTTTATATTGGCAAATTATACCTTGAGATCATCGACTGAGTGCCCGACGTATAACGATTCATTAATCAACATAATTAATCGTATCATCAATCGCAACGCACACGGTGTTGCGCTTATTAATGGACCAGTCATTGCTGTCCAATGCGGTTCTGTGGGATTCGGCAATTCGGTCCATCTCCGAGATTAAAGGTTATTCCCTGGGCCGGTGAAATTTATGCGCACCCTTACAAGCACTGCTCCTTCGTAATGTAGCCGAGATTAGAATTTTTTCGGTGACAAGGCATCCCTCGTTTCTCACGGGCTTCTCGGACCCTCTGTCTACTTCCACTTACAATTAGGTTACATGACATAGGTTCCAATAACACTGAAACTCGCGCTAACCCATTGTCCCAGGGTTCCATTAACTTTTTTTGCGACTTTTTCAATCAATCTACGACATTCTATTATGTTTTTTTAAATAACATGTCTGAGGCAATTATGACCTCAATGTTTTTTTTTCGAAAATGCATTCAATTACTTTTTCTGTAGGAACAAGCGGAAGAGTAACGTTTGCGCATTTACATAGGTGGAATGTCGTCTAATCAAATGGAAATAATCGGAGTAATATAACGTGAGCTTTAAGCGTTTAAGCACCTTCTCTCGTGACCATGCGCTCCTTGTCATTCTGACAGTTGTGCAAAATGTAACGGCAGTCAAATGTACACACACGAGGAGACTAAAGCCGGAATAGCGTGCGATCGCGTAGTGGAGATTGTCGGTTTCACAAGTATGGCTTATTGACTGAGATATTAATTCCCCAGTTTGAATCATTTAGCAGGAAACCAGAAATTATGGAAACTAGGAGAAAGCTTGGCTAACGGGGGTGGATGTTTAGAAATCATTTGAAATAACGGTCGACTGACTATAATTAAAATTATTCATTGCTCTACAAACAGAAATGTGTACACGACACTGGTGATCCTGCTGAGATAAAGGAGGCTGGTCGATTCGGCAAAGGGTGTGTTACGGAAAACTGGTACGAGGAGACGTCGCACAGGCTTCTGCCGCCTAAAGTAAACAGGGTATCGCACTAATTGCCATGCCACTTTCGTCTCGCTTTGTTCGCGGCGGCAAGTCGCGTTCATCCATCTCAATTTAACCGGTGGCCGGCGCGCTATTTGTCAAAGCCGTATTTTCACGGCGCATTTATCATTACGGCCAGTTCCTACTTCGCGCCGCGCCGCTTCCTGCCCGGCTGGAGAATACGAATGCGAATAAGCAAAGGTGATTTGAATACGAATAAGTTGCGGGTTACAGAATGTTTCGGTTGGAGCCTAAGAAATGAGCGGCTATTCTGAAAATGCCTGCACAAGCTTGAGACTAGAAAAAATAATCATCGAATGGTAGTTTTAATGGCCTTTCGTATACTTCCTTGACGAAAAGATTAAATGCTTCAGAAGTACAAATAGCCTCGGGTGAAAATTAGTCCGATCAAGTGTACTTTAGTCCGTTTTCAGGAAGCAACCTGAATTTCGCTAGGACGACTCTCCACGTAATAGAAAGCGAGAGGTTCGTGTTCTCAAAGAGCAAATGTATCCTCGGAGACGTATTTTTAGACGGAAAGGATAACGTATTCCTTGGCAGACCTTCCTCTTCAAATAAGAAAAAAAGTATCCTGTTTCTCAAGGACTTTCTCGCAGGAATAGAAATCTATTCTGCGCTGCCTATCGCATTTCCAACAGTTCAAAACCTTTCTGCGAGCTTCCGACGCAACAATATCGCGCGGGTTATTTCTGTGCGTAGATATACAAGTACACTCTACCTTTCAAGTAACTGTGGGTGAAAACATAGAGAACGCGATACATGTCAAAGCCAAATGACATTCTTGTCCCATGTCAAAGTACATTCATTTTAATTGAAATGACTGACACTCAAACGAACCATCATCGACGCAGAGAATCAACTCGATATGCCAAACATGAAGAAGTGCTGGAAATCCTGGTAGGTTGCAGATTGGAATTAGGAGGGCGTTTGAGGCTCGTACGTGTTCCAGCAAGCTATACTGAAAGCCTGGTAGAATAGTTCACGGGGAAGGCAAAACACGGACTGTTTACGATATGCACTGAAACCGCACTCGCCCGAATGCAAACACTTCCCAGTGAATCTGAACTGCACGCGCGCGTGTATGCGCATGGACGCGCGTGTTTACAGGACGATTCACTTGCCTCTGAATTAGAACTGTCGTACTCCACTTTTTGTCAGACTTGTGTGAGTACTGTGTTACAAAATTCGTCCGCAGACTAAACTTTCACAGTAGTAGCAACCTGTTTCTAATTTCATGTTGGATTATGCAAATACGTGTTTAGTTTCATGATACTGTGTCGCCACTTTTCGCAGCACTAATTGCCATGGGTTAATTCTGTCGAAATACGAGTTCGTGAGTGAATTTGTCAGTCGTAGTATAGAAAGCGCATTTATGTATAATAAAAATTAGCTTATAATTAATAATTGTTCGGCAAAGGCGGGTGAACAATCGAGTACACGTACTCAACACCTCTCAGTGATACCTCATGGTCAGATGGGTCCTCTCCACCCTCTTCAATACAGGGCCGATAAGAAAAATCGAGCTCGTGCGCTCGTTGCTTTTTTTCGCCCGACATTTTCATCGGCGCCTCGCTCCCTCGGCGAGGATTCTGCGTTTCGCTTCGGCTCCTCTGGTAGAGTGTCCCGCTTATCAGGAGAAAAAGCGAGAAAGAGAGAGGGAAGCGGCGTGGTCTGCGATCGCAAGTAACGTTTTCTGGCAGGCCACCACCGCTCCTCCTCCCGAGGATCGTAAAATCTAAGATCCACCCTGCTTTACGAGGAAAGTGGCTCGAGCTTTCTTCGCCCGCTCGACAGCGTCGCCAAAGGTAATCTTCATCCTCGGCTAGATACTGGACGTGTATTGGACGATTCGCACATTATCGTTATTGCGTTCTTCCTTTTAAGTCCACTGCCAATTATACACGGATCCCAATTTGCACAGTGGTGGCCAACGGGATTTCTTAATAATTCAACTTCAAGGTCAAAATTAATTTTACTACAACTTCCTTTTGATAAAAAAAAAGACCCGCGCCTTTGCAAGTCACGCATATATAATTTGTTGAAATTTGCATCTTCATGAACGCAATTCTGGATTATTTCACGAGGAGAGACGAGAATTGGCTCGCAATCGCAGAACACGTCGACAAATAATTATCGTTTCTGGGTGGAATTCAGCCGTTATAGGAGGGCGTTTCGGCGATAATGAATGCAGCGCGGCAGACCTGTAACCGGAGAGTATCATCGGGGCGGGATCAATTGGGCATTAACGAAATTAACAATCCATTATGCGTCAAAGATCCCTTACGGCAAGCGTGTTCGTAGTTCGGCCAGACCTAATAACCGGAGCAGCGTATATTTGCCGAGAGGAAGGGAGAGAGTGGGAGAGGCGCTCGCCGGTGCTTTTCAGCCGGCATCAGATAGTAATAGACGGATGAAATAGGATGAAACGGGAGAGACACAAACGTCTCAATTACATAAGCTCCTGCCTGGCCGCTCGGTCTGCTAATGATTTAATATTGTTAAAACCCGCCCGTCGGCTAATCCATCAGTCGCATCAAAGTGATAGATCGCGCGAGCGCGCATTCACTACGCTCGCTGCCGAGAAAATAATTCCTGCCTGGTTTACGCCGCTGCTTATTGCCCCAGCCCACGCCAGACCACCTTTTGCAAGCCGGCCCCCTTTCCTCTTCATAATTTGTTTCGCATTGATTGTAAAAGAGAGTCCATTCATGTTTGTTGATGCTCGCTGATATTTATTGCCGCTTGCTGGGATACTTGCCGACTTCACGTGCAACGTGTGTCAAATGCAAATCGGGGCTTTTATAATACGAGATAATTAATCGGAATTAATTGAATGCTTCTTTCGAGTGGTGGAAGTGCATTTATTTCGAGAAATCTAGCATTTGAGAATATTCGCCTGAGTTATTCTTTACCCTGCGAGATTTCACTGTAGCCGAATTTTCAAGTTTCTCAAACCAATTAAGACAAATACAGCGAGTTGGACAAAGTTATTGTTGAAGTCATGCAATAAACTATCCAAAGCTAAGCCTCTTGGTATTGTTGATGTGTGAGTTAGTTCGCTACAGGATACTCCCAAGACTCGATCGGTGTTAGGTTCGCGGTAAGAATAGACGTAAACTGCGAAGCGCGTCACTGCAGACGAAAAGGTATTGCATCGTGCCGGGCTCCGCCTTTTTTCTCATTTGCATTGAAATGCAATTAGGTGGGCACTCGCCTTTTTTGTTTATGAACTTTGCTGGAGAGCGCGGCCCGACTGCCTGGCAAAGGGAGAGGCGAGAGAGATCGTTTAATCTTTCGTGGAATACATTTTAAAGTTACACCCCTTCATCGCGCATCCAAAGTTATCGTCTCCGACGCTCGGTCGGTCCTCCACTAATAATTCGCTTTACCGCTTGGGTCTGCACGAAAGATTAACGCGCGAAGGAACTAATAAATAGCTAGGCAAAGTAGCTAACAAAAGCCAGAACTAAGACTGCGGGGTGAATGTTTATCAAGAAATAAACAACAACCAGCAACAAAACTTGGCGAATGTTACTCATGCGATAGATCGATAGAGTCTCGCGCTAACTAGTTATTAATATTAACAAAATACTAAAACATTCAACAAAAATGGGCAATAAAAGTGTCGGCAGTCGAAACACAACTTAACAACAAAACATTGGGAGATATAGTACGAAAATTGATTACAAATTTAATTATTTTCCTTAAAGTAAGACGTTTGTATTCTTTAAAACGGCGGAGAGAGCTTAGGATCTTAATGCGTCAAGGTAATAGATAAGTTGTCCAAGTAATTTATTCCCCGACGGACTATCGGGTTGAAGCGCCGGCGAGGCAGCTGGCGGTCCTTCCCAGGATTCTTGACAGTATCCCCATAAGGAGTGACAGGCTGTTGCTACCTGTACACAGCCGCGCCACTAATTTCAATTAGAGATGATAGCACAGGAGTGAATAATGCACGCCGCCGCTCACCGCCGGGTCAATACCTGTTTAGCATTAGTGCGTTAATGCGATAAAGTAGCGTAATACAATGAGCCGCGGCAACCAGCGGAAGGCTCAAGCGTTAAAACTGGCCTGTATGCGCAAAGCCCTGGTATTAAGGTAGCCACCCATTCCCACCCTCTCGCTCCGAAAGCATTTCGGCCAAGAGAAACGAGGCGAAAGGCAAACAACAGCCCGGCAGCACATCCGCGTTACCCGCCCGAGTGAAATTCGATATACATGTGTGTACAGGGCGTTTCATAAATATCGTAATTGATTACAGCAATCTTATAGAGAATAAGACAAAGACAAAGATTGGTATCTGAACCAATTCTTTTTCTACCTTTTTTTGGTGGGAATCTATAATTATTTGGTACTGGATTGGACTTCTAATACGTTGGCTAAGATTACCTTGGGAATTCACGAACTGGGGGTGAACCAATTTCCCCTCGACTGTGAGAATCGTAGTTTCTTAGTGAAATTTGTACTTTTCAACCATAACCGGATGTCAGCTTTATTTCTAGTTCATCTCAGTTTTTATAACACGGCTGTACTTAATTGTAACAGTTTCTAAAACACTCTGTAGATAATATATATATCTATAGACTGTTGAGAGCACTCCCGAATAAGTTTCACGCACACCCGAATTCCGGGATGGCCAGTAGTAACGCAACTTGCACTCAACCACTCCCCCTTGTAAACACAATATAGTGATTAGCGGAAAATCGATGCCTCGCGGAAATTACTGGGGAGAGCTTGCGCATGGTAGCGCACACACGCCGGATGACAATTAAAGCGGCTTTTCCCTATAATTCTATTTATTTAGTAGCTGCTGGCTGGTACACCATGCACTACCACCTGGTATAGTGTGTTGTAGGGCGCCAGTAGAGTCGAGGTTGGGTTATTAGCAGCGCACCACCGGCGCCCACGTGCTAGTATAGATTCGGCTACTCGCGTGTCAAACCTCCGATCGTTTAAACCCACCTCGTTGACCAAGCACATTCCCAGGGAAATCGGAATGAATGGGGCTCGTATAGGATCGCACGAGCAGTAGGTCGGTTATTAGCAATGTTAATGGCTGTGTGTGTTAAAGGAAGACCCGAATTTTGGGCAGAGCTTAATTCGGATCGAGTATACATATAGTAAGAGCCTGTAAAATTAAGGAGTTAAGAATAAAATTCTAAAGAACTAAGGAGATTAGAATACAATTCTAAAAAATTTAAGACGTGAGAAATAAAATTCTGAAGAACTAAGGAGTCAAGAGTTAAAGTCCGAAAATTTGACTATCCATTTGTCACTGAGTATCACTCAGAGTGGCGAAGTATGGAGAAAGAGTCGGGGACGTTTTCGGGGCTGGTAGGATTGCTCGACGCGTGACAGATGCGAGGTGTAATTAAATCAGCGACTGAACTGCGTTGCATGTGGTTATTAATTCATCGGCGCGTGTACGTGGAGGATTGAATTTAATTGAACAGTGATATTAACTTTGCGCTCGGATGCCGCTTGCAATTCGGGCGACAGTTGGCAGTCTGTCTTGGTAGAGGCGAGCGATCGTAATTGCTAGTGTACCGGAGGAAAGCAGAACTGGTTAATATGAATTAAATTTGACGTGACTGTTCTAATTTGACAAATATTAATTTATGAAAATGATCTTATATCACGCATTTAAGTAAAACAACATTCCGTTCAGTGATTACTTTACAAATGTTCAATTTTGTTCTCAATTGTTGTCAACTTTTAATTTATTGGACGCTCGATGGTAAAACGACAAATTGTTTAGTGTGGATGGGTGTCATATTATTCGCATACTATATGCACACAAGAGTGTAGGGTTCTAATCGATCACAATTACCGGAAAATATATTGTTAATTAATAATGACTTTATGAAGATGATAATTACCTTCCTTTTCGAACAGGGGCTTTTCACTATTATTGGAAATAGCGTCTATATATTACATCACGGTAATGACTCATCATTACCGATACACCGGGGGTGAATGCATTAGAGTTAATATCAATCGAATCTCGTCGAATCATCCAAGAGTAATTAGAATGGAGGGGCATTTACTTGGCGAGTAGACATATTCCATTCGGGCGGGTCGAATCTGAGAGTGGCGTCAGTCGAAACGAAGTTAGGAATGGGAGGATACAGCTCATGATTCTCGTGATCCGATTTCCGTGGATTTGATGATACGATTTATACGGCGCTCTTTGACGCAGAGCCAATCTCCGCGTTACCAATTCTGCCCTTTGGGCTGGTTCGTTAAAGGGAAGCCCAGGGGGCTCCCCGTAATATCGAGAGGGCCAATAATTTTAAACAGTCGCCCCGTCACTCCAGGGTTCGAATGCATCGACGCAGAAGAACATATCACCGAGTTGGAAATAATACGATTGAAGGGCGATTGTTGGAACAGTCTTTTGGACAAATCATTTAAAATTTTGATTGTGCTCGATTTTTTTTTACTGAATCGGGAACGAATTATAAAATATATGATGGACGTTTGTCGACGTCGAAAATGCGCACATGGCCATCAGCTAAGGTCACGAGTTACGTGAACACAGGGCGAATCTATTTGTCCAGTGAAATATGAATCGGCGAGCCTCCCTTAACCCCCGCCGACAGCATACAAATTGATTTGCGCGGGCAAGTCGGCCCCCTCATCGGCAATTCCGATGCCAGTCTGCCAATATTCGCTTATGGTTATTGGAAAAATCGAGGACAGTTCCTCGGGGGAGTCTTCCACTCCGATCTGCCAGCACTTGAGTTTATTCGGGCATGTAACCTGCGTTGATTTAGCTGGCGAGTTTTCCAAAGTCCTAGTGATAATTGGAGAAGTCCGTGTCGAGGAAGCACTTCCTCATTTAGCCACTCGAGGCTGCCGCCTCTTTGATCTCACTTGCCGATTCCCAGTTCCCGTTTGCCACTCGTCGCTCCCTGTAATGTCGAAGTTTCAGCTCACCTGCAGGCTAGTTGGAAGCTAATCAGCGCCGCGTTGAACTTCGTAAGTTAGTACCCCGAAGTGATATTAGCCTCCGGCGCCGCTTGTAATTTTTCTCCTGTTTATCTTAAGGTAATTGTCGCACCACTTTTCCTCCGATAATAATTGCCTCGTATTCCTCTGCCGCGGGGGAGGGCGAATTTTCGAATAGTATGTTATGTACAATTAACTGTTTTGAAAAGTCGCACGGGGTGGATTCCACACTGGGCTGCACCGCCAACTTTCTCTTTTACCCCTTTTAGAGCCATTTAGAAATTCCTCGATTTTTGGGAGTTAAAAGTATTTCTTTTTTTAAACATGCCACTATGTTCTTTCTGGGTCACTCGGAACAGAAATTTTTACTAACACAAAGGCAATGGCTGAATTAAGCCGGAGATTCGGATCGACGAAATTCCCTCGAAGCCCTTTCATGGAAAAGGGCAGGCAGTCAAAGGCGCTTAAAAAAATTCGATGCCGACACACAGATACGAGAATTTAGTTGGAGGGAGAAGTTTCTGCACGGTCAGATTCATAGGATCGTCCATTGTGCGACCGCAATTCCTGTGGTTAAGTCCGCATCCTTTATTCCGTGATTCATGTGCGCCATGTGCCTGCTATCTCCGCGCATAACCTTTCATTTCTCCGTTCAGTGGAACGCGCGAGCCTGCCGACTCTTTCGCCGGGGCAAGCGTTGACCTATACTACTGGCTGGACTTTAAGGTTACATCTCGTGACTCGTACAAGTGGAACCGGGAAAAGCAGATGAAACTTGGCCATTTTTTCCTTGCGAACCGTATGTTGCTTTCATAAACTATCACGTACATATTGAACTACAGTTTAGATTGTAAATATTATAAATTTCATCGGGATATTTGCAATAGTTAATGTCCTAAGGCAACATTCATGACGCCAAATCATTGGAACCTGTTTTAATTCCGACATTTTTTTATCCGAATCGAACTAAACAATGTTTTTTATTTAACAAATAGATAAGATTCTAACACTGCAGAGTCAATTGTTTAAAATGTTGGTTCTAGCTGAAGATATCGTTGGTTAAAGTCACCGGCCTAGTTTTATGCTAACTAAATATACTGGAAATTTCATTACCCCTTTTGCGGGTTGGATGTTCTTTTTGATGCTTTTGGGTAGATGTCCGCCCTTAATGCGTATCCCTGTAAAGGCCTCTTTCCTCTGCTTGTATTTCGACACGCTTGAATTATTCATAGATTCACCGGGGTGACGGCAAAATTCCTGAAGCTCGGAGAAAGCCTGACGCCGTACGCGTTCCACGAAGTATCGCCGGACTTCGCGAAGTTCCTGTGTTTCTGTTGCGGAGGGTATTACAATTACATTATAATCGCACCCCTAACAGGGTAAGTGAAGTTTTATCGAAGTTATATACTTCCACTGGGATAGCAAGCCAAAGGCAGATCCAGCTGGATTGTTTTCTTTAAACTTTATACCTCATTGGATTTCCTGATCCAGTTCAGAGCAAAGTTCTTGAGATTTTTACACTCAAGCGGGTATTCAGGGATTGGAGTCTTACATTAACAAACTAGATTTGTCAACTTTGATTGTTAGTTCCTGCGCTTGCAACTGAATTCAGACTTAATTTTTCTGTATTTCTTTAATCGAAAAGAAAAGCTACGCAATCCACTTCGCTCGAGTTACAAGTGTAAATTCAGGATGTCGCAAACAGAGAAGAGTTAAAGTCACTATTCCGCCGCCTTTAATTTCACCGTACGCCCGTACGCTAATGTTTATTTTCCTCCGTTAATCCGAGTCTCAAGCTGGAAAGAAATACTGGGACGAAAATATAACGGAGTCTGCTCGAGGCTGCCGCTTACCAGCAGGGCTCTGTTCATTCGTTCTCGTATCAGCTGAAGTTTCCTGGAGTGGTGCGGAGAAGTGCTGGAACCAGCGCAAGACAATTCGGTGTGGATACAAAAACAGTGCGACGATGTATAGAGGATACGTAGTTTCGGGACCGGTCGGTACCCCGACGACGAGCTGAATTTATAACGGTTCTACGGGTATCAAACTTGACGAGTGACAAAAATGTACAGCTTCCGAAGCGCCGGGTTGCTCCGTGTCTATTTTGATTTTGCACCAATTTTTAGCTTTCGCAATACTTCACATTAGCTTCGAATCAAATCATTGTATACCGTTGTACAGAAAGCTCTCTCTTTTGGTTTACATTAAAATGTGTAGCAGCATGCGTCAGTATAAAAGTTGTCAAGTTTGTCTAAAGTGCCTTTTGATGTAAGGTGAAGGAGAAATCGAGCATCTTGGGAAATCAGATTCGAAGATTTAAAGCCTCCCAAGCGCCCTTTATCTTCATTTCCCACCGATTTCCGAGTTTCGCACACCTTTTCTTCGCCATCGACTCGTATTGTTGCAGATCTTTTTGTAGGAAGCTTCCGGTTTTACTTTACAATGATCTATAACGACACAGCAGGATAGACTATTGTGAAATTCAGCTGACGAGTCTTTTGATTCAAGATGAAGAGGCGACAGAAATCAGGTTGCAAAAGGTCCCTTCAGTTCCAAATCACCAGCAAGCAAAGAGCTAAGCTTTAAACAGCTGCACGTTGAAGGCCACCGGAGAAAAGCTCATTTTGCCGACAAAAGCTCGCTGAAAACCGAGTCAGACTCCGCTTGATGCTCATCCAGTTCTACGAGTTTTACGTGTCCCTTTAAGACCTGTACGTTATCCTTCACCCCTGTAAACTTCCTCTGGCACGATTTTCAGTGCAATTCTTCACGAGTTCCTCCTACAAAGACCCTTTTGATTTCGAAGTTTCCACTTAAAGGAATCCTCCGTTGAATGTTAACACTCGTAAAACTCTTCCGGTGTACCGAACAGCCTTCAACTACGGGCAATTATGTACATGGTTTTGTATTGACACGAAAAAAGACTACATATTGTCATTTTGCAAATAACATAATGAAGCCGATGGAAAAACAGCATCTAAACATTTAGAAATTCTTGTAAGAAACTTTATATTCAAAATACTTTTCTCGCTCAAATCTGGGAAATTTTCGATGTGTGTTAACTATTGCGTAGGTATTGTAGAGGCACTGTTAAGGATGACCGGTCAGAAGGGTAACGAGATTGGCCCGATGGACATTAGGGATCCTACTCGAGGTGAGTGAGGCCACTCGCAATTACACTCGATATTATCGCCAAGCTTTTACTCAGAAGCTCCGGCAAGCTCGCCTGTGTGTCCCTTGTTTCGTCAGTATGCTTAGTTAGTCCGAAGTACGTGGTGCGGGGACGCCAGACAAGCACGGCATCGGATGCCGGGCATCCAATTACACCGGCTGCGGATGATTCCCTTAATAAGCACCTTTCCCCGAGCGACGGCAGCTTTCAGCCTTGTGCTTTCCTTTCGTCGGCTTCGCCCCTAAACGCTCTTTCACTGACGACAGATCTCATTCTAACGAGAACAGGATCGAGAGCTATCAGATCCGCACGCAACCGGAATTCCTGAGTGCTTGTTTATCTTTAAGTCGTGCTTTCCCCACTAGAGAATAAGTAAAATATAAAATAAAATATAATATAAACACGTGTTTGGGTATTCACGGTCGGAAAAACATGAAATTCTTGAATGTGTATGTGGGAGCATATAATAATTTGTTGAAAATTATGTGTAACGGACTGTCCCGACTATTACATATCTTTAAACTATTACTAAATTAGATTCTAACCACGACCAAATAATCCCGGCACCGTACTGGCTCATGAATCCCTCACACACCATCGACACCAGGAATCAAATAATTTCGGTCAGAATGTGACGCTATGCCATGAATAATCGTTTCGATATTCATGAGTTACTGCGCCACGCGCGCTGGAGCCGCTCGGCATACAGTAATAATTTACCGATCCATTAAATATGCTAAACTACTACTTCCGATCCGTTGGCTAATGATTGAACGACCCGTCAAATCATTCAATCGTGCAATTCCCACCGACTCTTTCTGTACTTGGTAATGCGCCGCGGGTCAATCGCATTGCCACTTTATTGTGGGGAAGTGCAGAGGGTTAATTGCAGCCCTACGTGCGGGACACTCGGAAGACGAGAGGAAAGTCGACCTTTTGTGTGAGGAATCGATGGCTCTCCGACTCCAGTGCTTTCTATGTGGCACGTAGCTCTATTTGTAGCTAGTTCGAGAATCTCGCGTAACGGTGGTATAAAATTCTCGTCAGGGTCGAAACGACATCACCGCTGAGGGTGAGGGAAATCGCCGTGACGAACTGGTGAAAGCTGCCCCCCCCCCCCTCCCCCTTCACACGTAAGCGCGTCGATTCCCAATAAATAAAAAGCGACTTTTCGTCATTCGTCTTCTGGCAGTCAAGCGTTTCAAGCGTGCCCGTGAACTCTTATCGCGAGTGTACACACAAAAGAACGTCCCTGATCTTCTTTCGCCCACGATCTGACTTGTGCTCTATTGTTAGCCAGCAGCTTTCGAAGCTTTGCTCGGCCACCGGGCAAATAACCTACGAGAAAGACTTTCACGACTTCCTGATAATATTAACTCTTTTGAGTGAAAAGATCAAAAAGCGCAAAGGTGTAAAAGTTAGTAAGAATTATGAAAATTACGGGTTTCCGATTGTTGTCTCTAGAATCATTACCATCAACCTGGTCAAATTTACACGAAATCGCTTGATCAGAATAGAACCGCAAAAAGGGTGGAGAATTTTGCTTGTTTTCCTTACTACGTGTTGCATGCATTGCCTTAAATAATAAAGAGTATCCTACACTCGGAAAATCAATATTCTGCGTCGAACGTGATCACAAGATGTGGCGACGATGTGGCGATGCTGTTTAATATCCGTAATACGCTGTTATTGCAGGCTAGCCATTAATCCTCTGTAGTATCGTTATTTGCGCGTGCTTTTTATGCACCTGCATGCGGAGCGGCGTACACCACATAGTCGGGCAGTAGTATTTCATTTGTGTCGCTACCAACAAGCGGCACTCGTCCTTCTCCGGAATTTCGTTTATACATTTCATAAATCACTGCTGTTCTCGCCGAAAGCTCGCAACGCTCGAAGGAATTGATTTCCGTCCAATAAATTCAAGTGAAACGATACAAATTCGGGATTTTTTGTTTCTGATTCCCGCGGATGGAACAACAAATGAGGAGACTCGGTAAAGTCTCGCACCAAATAGTAGTCCCTTCCCCATACATATATACGACAGTACGGTGCGCGACAGTCGAGGCTACATATAGTATTCCGAAGTGTATGTACCTGTTATCCATAGTTACCAAACTTTCGCGGTAATTTATGCAAAAGTTATAGTTCCATAGATTTATTTATGAATTTTGTATTTCTTCGATTATTTTTCTGAATCTAATGAGAATTTTTGTTAAATGAAATTGCTATCACACAAGAAACCCAAGTTTTCAATCAAAGATACCACACGGTAAATAATTAATCAATTGGCATCTCTAACTTTAAAACTTGGCATGTGCGTACTTAATTGCCAATCAAAAAACATTACTAGCATGACTATCTTGACACAAATTTGCACATGCCAAGTTTTTCAGTTAGAGATGCTATTTAATTAATTATTTAACGTGTGGTATCTTTGATTGAAAACTTGGCTTTCTTGCGTGATATCAGTTTCATTCTTGGGCAAGCTAGTTCAAGAAGATACCTTTTATGTGAGTTATTAATCTACTTGGTGCATTTTTTACATTTTAAAGTTCTTGAAGGATATGCATATCCGAAATACAGGTGGGAAAAGTGTTTTTTGCGACATGATTCAGCGGGAATTGCGAATCGGAAAAGTCGATCCTTTAATGATTTCATGCGACGTGAGCGTGATGGTTTGGGTAGCAGGTTGAGTCGTATTGGCAGACCGCAGCTGGGCATTGGTAGATTATTTGACCGGCCGATTTGCAGCTGACAAGTCGTCGGATTGGGCCGCGCGTCCTCGCTGGAGGAATCCGGTGAGCAATGTTCCCCCGATCGCCGTTCACTCGGCAATGTTTCAAATCATCCCCGAAATTTGCGTATGACAACTGAATTATGGCTGGCTGGGTCCTCGGAGATTCGGGCGACGTGCTCGACCCTCCCGAAACTTGTCTTCGCATTACTCGTCCAGTCGGTCACAGACAGTTTTCGGGCGCCATTATTTATTGTTAACTTCCAAGGTAAAGGAGGCAAAAAGAGGTTTGCAGAAATCTGACCTAATTTTCTCTACTAATCGCATTATCTTATTGGGGTCCCGCGAATCTAGTGTTAAAGACTGATGACTCAAAGGAAAATGAATCCCACCTTGTACAGTGCCCGCAGAGCGAAAAGAGCGAGCGCTTAACGAACTAAACGTTCTCAGGTAAACGCTGAGACGATCGAGTGGCGGCTTACACGCCGCCGCCGGGCGATGTAAGTTAAGTCGACGCTCTGTTATCTTTAAAGTCACTCGGCGAGCTGCTCAAATCCACTTACGGCCCGAAGCTCTTAATGGTTTTACCGTCGCCACCCGGCTCAAACTCAGCTCCACCGCCAAAGATCGTTGGATACCGTGCACTGCGCTTCCAAACTTTATGGCAGAACCCTTATGGACCAGAATTGAAGAGACGAAGAGAGAGAGAGAAGTTGGTCTAATCGTTTGAAAGTATCGAATCACCCGAAGTCTTACCCCGAGTCACCAGCCTCACCCTCGAGACACCATTATGCAGCCTAGGAATCCTCTATGCTCGTTTGCCAGCCTACTAGATTAACTCGTCGTATTGACTATCGATTAATCTCACAAGCTCGATGTCGCTCCAGCTGGGTCTTGTCGAGCGCACGACAACCAGAATTTAGTAGGATCTACCTGTCTTCCAGGGTGCGCCGCAGGACAGGTCAGAACATTTTTGAGGCTCGGACAAATTGGTCCTTGAAATGGACCTCCTGAGAGGTTTTCCAGGTGCTCCGATGGCCGAGAAAATGTTTGGTCATTTTAAACTGTCACATAACAATAGTAGAAGCGTAAAAAATGAGTGGAAATTTAGGACATTTTTATTTCAACACCAAATTTCGATTCTATTTAAGAGATAGTTTAGGAATCGACATTTCGCAAATCTTTATTTGCCCTCGACATTTCGATCGAAATTGGAAACATTGAGCTCCTTTTTTGTGTGATTCTTCTTGACTTAGATACTTTAATGAAGCCCAACGTGTGGAATTCTCGAGCTCCCAAGTTGAAGGGCGCGTAATTATGAGGGCTACGGCAGACAGCCTCGATTCAATCCTTAATTAAGGAAAACTTCGTCGAACTTTCAACCTTCCTGGCAACCCCCCACACCGATTTCTTATCGTGCCTTCTTTCACTGGCGAGGATAGGCAGAGCTCGGTGTGGATTAATCTGGCTCATTTTCTCGTTTAATTGCCACTCCCATCAACCGCACTCATCCAACCCTCCGGCTTCCCGTCTTGTCTTTCTTCTTTTCTCACCGTCTGACGAAATACCCGAGCACACACACACGCGTGTACTCGTGAGGAGGTATATAATTTATAATGGTCCATTTCTCGCGGGATTCTCGAGAAGCGGCGGATGTGTTAAGCCGAATTCGCCGAGATAATAAGATTTATCGCCGGCAACCTTCGTCAAACTTCGATTCTCTCGGTAGCTTGCTTGTGAAGGTCCGGGCAGAGTATTATACACCCACGTATGTTGAAGAATCTCCGGCAGTGAAAGATGCTTCGATACATAAATAGTTAAGGAGTAACTTTATAAAAGGAATATATTAGGATAACAGGAATTTAAGAAGAAAAAGTGAGACTTCGTTCTTCTAAAAGATAAATTCGATAAACTCTTCATTTTTCCAGCTCGCTCGATTTTAAATTTTTTCAATCATTTTAGCCCTAAAGATTCTGCGTGGGATTAGTGGGCCATAAGCCGTAAATACGTGGTACTGAGCACATTTTTTAAAATTCAGAAAAAAATTACTAAATTAATCCAAGCCAAGTGAATCACCCTATATGTTTTCTAGCGTATTTCTTTTTTAAACAATAATGGCTCTCCAATGCTCTGATATAACACAAAGATCGTGGCATTCCATCAAGGTGCTCAACAATAGGTGTATTTCCAATGGAAGATTCGTTGCCTCCCCCGGCTGTGTCCACTATCTAATGGAACTCTATTAGATCGGTACACCTGTAACGGTGGGCTTTAGAGTTTGTAGACCACAGTGCGGCTTCCTAGCGCAAGATTTGTCTCTTCCTAGGTGAAGCAATTTCCCCGTGACCGCGAATAATTCTGCGGCGCGGTGTCCGGACGAGAGGAGATTCGGTCGATGCGGCAAAGCAGACCAGTCAATTACGGCGCGCAAACTTAATCGATCCAGACGCGAGCCGCAATAATTGTACAGGAAATTAACAATTGTAATGCGCTATTTGCACGCGCGGTCCCAATCGGAGCCGCGTGCAATTAGCCGGGCAGCTGGCACAGTGGCTCTCACGCAAACATGAGAATTAGGGTCACTGCCAATGCCTACAGATTTTCCTGCTCCCCTGTCGTCAATACAGTTGATAGTAGTGTCAATGACGTGCTCTCGTATTGGAGTGTACACTTACAATTAGGATAGTTGCCGCTCCTCATCGTTTGCTTGCTAACCAACGAGCTCGCCTGTATTCTGACTCATTATATCCTTGATTTTGCAAGTTTTTTTTATACTAACTCGTACTTTATCTTTTTTATCACGAATTCTAATTAGACTTAAATTAATCTAATTGATTAAGCCGATTAGCAAGCCAGCCAATTTACATGATCGAAATCCGTTTGTACGATTACAAGTGAGAATTCCCACAATATGCCGAACATCGTCTTCTTTCCCATTTCACCTTGAACCCGCTGGAAGGAGCACTTAACCCGTCGACAGCATTATTTTCAAGCCATTAAGGGCCGACCCTCGGAGCTTGATGGGTTAAGCGATTGTCTGAGTTAATATCAAGGGCTATAATTCACGGCGGCGACCAAACTGTCGATCGAGAAAAATACGCCCAATATACCCTGGCCCTTTGCCCGCTCTAGTTCCATTTGGCTATATTGAGTGGTCGCTGCATGCTGAGAGCGATTAATAGCAGCTAGCAACAGGGGAGATGCCCGCTTCCTTTGCGGGTTGTCGCATGTTAGCGCGATGACTGATAATGAGCGTTGAACCATTAGATTTCAAGATGCATGATTGGGATCAGTGCTTTGCTTAGACAGGCGGACGCACATAGACGATGCAGTGTGTCCTTTGACGCGCTGCTGAGATCATCAACCTGCTAGCTTAATTAAGAGAAACATCGAAGATATGGAGATTACCGAGTATTGGAAGCCCAGGAAATTTTCATTAATCCAGAAGACCCGACCCGACTCCCATAAAGCTCGATAACTACGTGAGAAAAATCCGGGACAAAAGTCGAAGGTTAAAGAAACTTTGCGGCGGGGTCAAGTCTATTTTAGTAAACATTGCATTATTTATTAAGTAGCCAGTGAATATTCATACGGTTGTTTATTGGCTAGCACGGAGAAAGTTAGTTGAGCTACTTTATTAGAAATAGCGCGTAGAACGTTGTAACAAGCCGGTCACCGGCTGACGAACTAGTCCGAAGTAACATTAATTTATTCGCAAACTTTCGACCATTCGTCCACAGAAGTACGTGGGCGCAACTTGGTGGACCGCGGCGCGACGACGCTCGCCGGTATATCATAATATGCAACTCATGCGCGAGCCATGCACCTTAGGTTTTAGGGAGTCGAGTGCCCTGGCTAGTCAACTGGAAACTTGGTGAAGCAGCTGGTGAACCTTCGTAATCATATTCAACCCTTAAAGCTGCTGTGTTACAGGACGTTTCTAGGAAATGGCTAGCATTATTGCGAAGCTTAGACAACTTTGAACATGTTTGATTAAATGATTTAGAAAAGATGTAGCTTATGTGTATGGTTTGAATCGATTCCGGTTGAGGAGGACATCCACGTCGGGGCCGAAAGAAAGCACACGTCATGCTTAACGATCGTGAACGAAATTGTTCTTGAGGATTGATTGGGCAGATATAGCCAGCTGGCAGACGTCATTAGGCGGGATTCGAGAGAGCGTAAGGTGTAAGCCGACCGGAAACTTGAAGCGTGCTCTGGACGAGGTCAGACCTCCAAGGGTGACGCAGAACTGAGGATGGACCAGGTATCCCCAAATTGCTTTGGTCCTGCGCTTGGTCAACAAAATTTGGGAATAATTATTACAGATTTACTTTTGATTAAAACGACAACGAAATCATTTTCGAACGGGTCTTTATTCTTCGTAGCTGCAGCTGCTTTCTAAAGGTTCAAGCTTCAATATGCATGATATATGGGGGTGCTGATTTAAAGCCTGAAAGAGGAAGGCAATCGACCGTATGAACCGAGCCTAACACTTTCCCAGCTTCCTTATCCTTTCTTTCTTTTCTTTCCTACGAGCATCTACGTTATCCTATTACGACAGCTGGCGACTTTTCGAACCCGCGCGTACTCCGGTGACTTTTTAGTAGCCCGGCGTTTCGGTTCGTTACCCGATGACGTAAATGACGCGAACTCGCGTGGGCACACTTGTCATCTGTCCGGCGACGCGACAAAAGCAGGCTCGTCTACTTTTTGGTGGCAAGTCGAACGAGGAAGCCCCAGCTGGACCAAGCTGTCAATCGGCAGCAAATCTGCACTGTGTCTCGAGGCTTATTGTTAGTCTAAACTGCGAGAGCGAGAGCGTGGGAAAGTTGACGGACTGCCCACGAATCAGCGCAAAAAGCACGAGAAATCAATCACCAATGGAACGTGCCTGACAAACTGGAGGACGACACACAACGTATGCGGCTTTGCGTAGATGGATCCCTGTCCCGGCGGAATGACGAATCCCCCAAGCCGGCCGCAAAAGTTTCTCGCCGATTGGATTTCGCCGGGTTTTAAAGCTCTGGAGTCTTGTACCAACATTACGAGCCTGCCTTGCTTGGCTTCGGCCATACTCATCAGTCTTTTCTTAAGATCCTTCTCCATCTTCGTTTTCCACGGTGCAAGTGCTTGCAGAGAGCGTTTGCGTTAGGTTTATATGAACAAATAGGAAAGAAGCGGTTTTTAAGCTCAAAAGTAGGGCAGAAAGTACAAGAAATATTCACAGAATATATAATATAATGTCTAAAATTACTATACAAATTTCAAGTATATCTCAGATATAATTCGTGCTTAGCTTGACCATCTTCAATCTAACTGCCTCATCTCTTAGGAGCATTTTCTATAACAAGCTCCAGTCCTATCAAGAATCAAAATCACTTGATTGCTCCTCCAGTGCCAGCCAATGACAAAGTCCGCTGAAATGGATAGCCATCCATCACAGCTATTGCAGGTTCGCCACGGAGAACCCGGGGATTCTTCTCGGCAAACAACTCACTCCACACCGCGGAGAGTGCCGATTCTATTACAAGCGTTAATAAGCGCGCAATACTCCACTGACTCCGTCAATATTTCCATCATAACCGCACGTTATCGTCGCCGTCACGTGTGCCGGGAATGCCAGTCTCGCCGAGTGTTCTGATCTATCTTTATCGACTAGCGCACACATCCTTCGCTAATATTATCGCACAAATGTCTGCCGAGCATCTTCCGTTCGCTTCCGCGAAAAATAGCAAGCCCCCGAAATATATGTTTTTGGACCGAGCCTGATTTCGTTGCGTGTGAACAATACGCGCAATCGTCCACGCCGGATCAACGCACCCGCTCGGTTTGCGTACATGTATACCTGCATTTCTGGCGCCGGTTATTTGCCCCCTGCTACTTTCCATGGCGCTTCATATGTAAATCGTTGCCCCGAACGAAATAAAGGCTCGCCCGGAGACTATAATGCCCCGCTCGGTTTCGTGCACTGCATGGAGTAGCCCTGGTAAATGTATACAGTGGCGGTCAAAAGTATCCCGACGGTAAAAATGTGGGAATGAAAAGGAGCTTGAGCACTGCAGATGAAAAGTGATTCATCCTCGTGAATAAATTAGGAGGTCTCCAATCTCTATGGACTCCGTGAACTCTATTATAACAAAGTGATCAATGATAATCCTTTAATATCATGAAAACTATTACATCAAGAAATTAGAAACTTGCTGGAAACTTCGTATATGTGAATATTAAATAAAAATCTCCAGTACTGCAATTACGTTTCTAGAATGCTAATAAATAAATACTATTCATATTGCAATACAATACCTATCAAATATACATATCAATGCGATCAATTCTGGCCAAGTCCTTTTGATTCAGACATACATATATCAATGTGATATACATTTCGAAATATTTTATTTTTGAGGCATCCATCAATGTGATATGTATATTTATTCTGAAATTCATATCAACGTCAATGTGATCAATCCAGACCAGGTCGTTTTCATTTCGACATTCTTATCGTACGATTACTTTTGACCCGTACTGTATGTAGATATATCTCGCCTATTACACGGCACCGCATTGTTCCATTTTTAGCTCTGCTCTCTCAATGACACTGGCAAGCGAATATGAGACTTTCGGTATAGGCCGAAAGTGGAGCGGACTAAGGAACTCTCCCAAGCGAGGAGGATCTGAAAAATCGCCGCCATACAATCGTCGCGTGTCATTTCGTACGGCCCGCCCGTATATTTTCCCAGCGTAACGAGTGTCATTTACGATGACACTCAACGGCATTAGATTCGCGCTAGCTAAATCATGGGACTGTTGGGTGGGATGTATGATTAAAGGGGTACTCTCGTTTGGAGAATAAAAGCCCCGAAACACCCACTCAAAACGTGTTGGTAAATGAGAGTACTTCCCTGATGCGAACCGCTAATTTTATTGGTGTTTTGCATTGACTGGTTTTCGAATGAATTCCTATTAGTTTCTTAAAGAATTAATGGCTTGAATAGTTGGCGTGTCTCGTATGTACACTTAAACTTTAATTTCCAATAAATCTAATGAATACAAAGTCTAAATAAAGGTTTCTAATTTTGTGATCGATTCAATCAGTTGATGTTTCTATTTTATTGATCAGATTCCCGTAATGCATGGTCTCCGCGTGGTCATAACCATCGGTGGTGATTACATGCTTTCCTCGTGATAACTGTATATGGGAAACGATGATTACGACTAGGCGGAGACCAGTCATAACGAAATAATTGAATATCTCGCTATAGTTTTCGATGATTCAAAACATGCCCGAAAAAGTAAATAGAATCTCCCGAGTTTTTTCGGATGTGCCCAAGAAATAAAATTGCTTAGCCCCGTTTATTCCAGACCGTCAGCGTTTCCTTCCGACCCCACTTCCGGTGGAACGCAACTGGCAGCAAACTTCGAAGGCAACGCGCTAATTTCCCATTAGCACGAATTAAAGTTTCCCCAGCGAGTTTTTCGACTCCGTCTCGGCCCCGGCGACTTTCTGGCACCGGCACTTAAAGCTCCGAGCGGTCCTTGGAGCTGCTCATTGACAGTGGCAGTGCGGGTCAGTCATTAATAAGACTAACTGGATCGCGTTGGAGTCCGAGAGTCTCTCCCGATAAAAAAAGCACCACGGACTTATCCGCTCGACGTGAGAAAGTGCCACTTTTTGCCCGATAGAAATATCGTACTTTTTTAGCTTGTTTAATGTTACGTTTAGTTAGGATTATAAATATAAATGGCGGCAGGTGTAGCTGGGAAAGTCACTATGTTAATTCCCGATGAAAAATAAAGTCGAAAATCCAAATTCAAATTCGAAAGCTTTTCGTCAGGCAAAATTAAGTTGAAAAGCGTATAGGAATAAAAGCTATCTTATCTGAATCTTGAACTATCCAAATACTTGCAAATACTCGATTGTAATACTTTCCTTCGTTTAATCCAGCAAAACCCATAAGAATGCTACAATAAAGCGATCGGATAACAACTGAACGCGATTCGACCGAGGTTTCACCCAACGTCCGCACGAGTTCACTTCATAGCTCTATCGCAGCGTTTACTGCAAGGCTCACAAAAATTGCAATAACTATCCAAAGCATAATGGAGGAGCGGAGAGAGAAAAGAGGGATTGAGGGAGCTTCCTCGCTTTGAAAAACAGAATTCCCATCCGCAAGGACACTTTAGTGTGGAGAGGGCGACCCGGCGCGTTCCGCAGTATTGTTCGTCGCAGCGAAGATCCCCTGAAAGCTGCGGTCGTGAAAAAAGCTCGGGACTGGATGGTAAATAAAAAACAGTATATCGATGCCGAGCGGGCGAAGCGGGCAGGCCGCGCTCTCTCGAGGCAGGCACTAAAGCACAATGGATACGCACGTTACGAAACAATCGGCATTCGTAAGCTCCCCACTCGTCACCGGCAATTACACTCATCCGTATATGTATTAGCCAGGGTCTGTAATACTCTCGAATTTATTGTGCGCCCGTCACTCACCCAATCACTGCCTCGATCATCACTGCAGCACGATTGCACGCTCGCCCGATTACCGCCGAATTAGAAACCGCTCACCCGTCATTAAGCTAGTTGTCGCACTATTTGAAAGAATCGCCCGAAACTTTCTAGTATGTATGAATCAAATATAGAGTATAAACTTGATTGACCGTCTAAGAAGCCAGATTCTATATAGGCAAGTGCAGATGATAAAAAGTACGCAGGCTTATAGAACCCCATAATATGATTATTAAAAAAAGTATTTAATATATATCGACCGTTTTCTAAGAAGATATAAACCTGGAAGGAATATTAATTTCTCGCAAAACTATAATCGCAGCTTTGCCCCAATTTAATATATGTAACACACTCCAATTGGTACATAAGCAGCGAAAGCATATGAATTCCTTTTTTATGTTTAACCTTTGGACAGTACGTAGCGAGACAACAACATCATTAACACTTTCCTGCCCTCGTAAAGCCAGTAAAACCAGCTTAAAGCAACAGATCCACTGGCAATGGAGGCAGACACGTTTAAAAGCGTCTACCGTAGTGTTGTCGGCTTGTTTTAAAGTGGGATTGGGAGCACTGCGACGATTACCAGGCGGCAGATTAAATAAACTCACCGGAGAGCGGAAGGAGATACGAGCGTGCGGGGATGAGTTTCTGGTGCTCCGGGGCAAGGTGGCACGGGATATCGAGAGATCGCGGCACCCGGTGGAGATCGAGTTCGGCTCGACGGGAAGTTTAAGGGGTGCGCGGACGATCGGAACGGGACGCGCGCTTCCACAATACTGGCCCGTCCGCTCGCACCACTCGCGCCGAGTCTCCGCGGCTCGCTCGAAGCCAGAGCGCGTACTCCAGACGCCGACCTATCCTGTGCCCGATATCGGGGAGAGAGCCCCGTTATAACAGTGAACCCTTCACGCTAGACACCACTTACCCCTCGCACGCCCGCACCCAACTTTTCATGCCGCCGGCTTATTGAGGTAGTTGTGCCGTGACGCTTATCTTACACATTGCTTGACATGTTTATGACGTGTAGGTGAGATTATTACCGAAGTTTTCGTAAAGTTTGAACTAGATTAACCGTCTACGACGGCTGCTTTCTTCGGTAAAAAACTCTACGCTATAGTTGCACCGGTTTCTTATGATCGGCGGCTGTAAATACCACACTTTGAATTTTATCGTCAAAATAGAACTTGAGATTTGGACGAAATACTACAGAAATACTTCTATCATTAATATTATCGGGATAAGCGTCCTCGGCTGTCGCGCGCTAACTACTTGGCGCGAGACGCTACCGAGTCTCCTGATAAATATTTATAGTACAAAAATCTACATGTAATATTTTCTCCTTGTTGTGTATAAATGTGCATTTGTCCATTTTAAAAAAACCGCTATGACTTATTAGTCAACCAAGTAAGATAGTCAATCAAATTGTCTTTCCAGCTAGCTTTTGTCCATTAGCAGTAAATCATCGCAAAGTATGATGCCCACTATGTACTTAGTAAAACATTCTCTGCGTCAGAGTGCATTATACATCACTCGCGCAACGCTGCGATTAGATACATGCCTGATAAGGAAACGCAATCCGGAAGTGCCCTTTTCCTCAAGAGACCATTCGCAGCGTTACACGCGGGATACATGTATAATGCGAACGGAATGGAATTAATCGTACTCGCAGTCGGTGTAATTTTTCGAAAGGCAGAGGCCACACTTTCAGCTGCAGAATGCCAGTCGCCGCGGGCTGTGGGCGACATTTGATTAACGTTAGACCGCGCGAACCCGCCGGATACGCGAAACGCGATTGCAATTGCAGGTATACATATGTATGTATATGTATGACGCGCGCCCATGCATCGCCACAGCGATCCATCATTCTCCCAGGGCGGACAAATCCCTTTTTAACGGATAGACAATTTGTCCTATTTGGCCTCGCAATAAAAACACGAAGGACTTTTATTCTGTTTTTCGTTTCAATCCGACCGAATGAAACGTAATGTAAAACTCTCCGCTGGGTGACATCCCGACACTCCAAAACTAGCTGTCCAGCGAGGGCAATACTATATCCTCTTTCTTTTGAACCCGTCGATTGTTTCAAACTCAAAAAAGATTTCGTATACATGAAATAAAAGCTGGCGAAACAAATTGTTGCAGCCGGTGCGCAGTCAGCCTGGCACTGTTTTCGTCCTCGAGTCAGTGTCTCTCTAGTTGAAGTTAACACCTATAATTACTAGTCATCTAACACCGAAACTCACGGTTGACATTCGGCGGTTGAGATGTCATGTTAGTTACTGCCAGTAAGCTGGTAGATTAGTTTGTCAAGTACACGGCGTGTATCACATTGCAGGATTACTGGGCGCGTTGCATTGCGATCCACGGGCAGGGTAGCAATTATATTGGGTGGGCTCGACGGAGGGCTAGTGCGCCACCGCATTAACAGCATTACACATTGTTTGTGGCATTAAAAGCGTATTAGGGCCTACGGCATCACTCAGAGATATTAAATTAGCAGGAAGTAATGCTGCCGGCGCTGCCCGGTCCTGCTGACATCCTGGCAATTGATACTATTATCGAGTGCGCCCCTCTGTTTGAGCGCGTCACCGAGTCACTCTCGAGACCCGGCAAAGCACATTATCCACATAAATCGACTTACAATTAACTAGCTTGCGATCGTGTCAGTCTCAGCGTCAGTCGCCGAATCCTCATGTTGAATTCATTAGCACTCAACATATATTATGCAAGAGGAATCGCAAAACTTGGACGGCAAAATGAAAAAGATACAGGACACGATTAGTAGATTGAACTCTAAAATTTATGGCGGTTTTTAATCAAAAAGAACAACTGTTACTATTATCCTGCGCTAATTTTCTTTCGACCGTTTTAATTTGAGGTACACGTTCTGCGTGCAATTTTTCCAGTCAACATGGATACAAATTAGCATAGCAGAGACGATATCTCTGACAGTATAGTAATCAATAGCATCGTAAGTGGCGCAATGGATCCGAATATACAGCGTTGCACAACACTCGACTGGGTATTGGTGCCTTTGATTAGAGCAGCTTGATAATTCGATGCACATTACTGGTATTTATCAGGCAGCCATCTAATAGCTGAGGCTATCCATGGCAGCGGCCTTGTCTTGCGATGGTAATTAACTTAATCGGGAGGACGTACGTGTCAGGCATGTTCATTGAGCGCCAATGCTGAGTCAACAGAGAAAAGCGTCGTCTTGGGGGTAGGACGTGCCGCGAGATTGGAGCGCAACGAGATCGGTGAGCGGAAGTTTCAATCAGGAATCATCGGCCGATATGCTATACATAATCGAAAAATGTTTTCAATCAGTTGTGCACACAGGAGCAGAGTCGCATCGACCACTCACCTGCTCCGCCTTCCATCTCCGCATATCTGTATGTGGAAGTTCGGGCCGACTCGTTCTGTTAATCTTGCCAAAATGAATTGCCAATAAGAGTTCTGCCGAACTCGTATTATATCTTATCAGAAATAATAATCAGCTCACGTATCTCGGCTGCGGCCCTTTCACGTAATGCCGTTGGCGTTATACTTTCCCAATCGAATGTATCCACCTGCTCTTCGCCTGCCGACCCTAGAGCAAGCCCCAGGAATTTAGTTTACACGAGCGCCGACGGATCTCAAACCCGGCATATAAATCACGGGCTATTTTCAGCGCCACGTGTCTGAGAGCTAGACTTTCGCGTTGATGGCATATCTTGGACAATTCGAGATGTGGGAGCAGGTTTTTTGGATTCCGCGATGACTAGGTGCAAATCTCGATGACGGTAAGAGAGCGTTTTCAAGGGTAGTTGGGTGAAACTGCAACTTCTCGGGGAACTTCAGATTTCCAATCATTTCTTAATGCCATCAATTATAGCTTCCATTATTCCCGAGCATGTACGCGTAGTCCGATTCCCTCACAGAATGGGGAGGAGTGATAGAAACACTTTATCATCGTCGGTAGCACGTCGAGCGGCTCTTCATTTTTTCTCGCCCTTTGTCCTTCCTGTCAAGCTAAGTGACGCACCCATCCTCCACTTCACTGTGTTACCTGAAATTTCACAAGGACACGGGCAATCTTTAGATTCAAATATGAAATTCGGGGAACGGCCTGTCATTTCTTCCACATTTTCTCGCCATGGTACTGGACGTTCGAATATCAAATTGGTTTTAAAAAAAATTAAAATAGATAATTTCTAATTAATAATCTCCATATAAGTACTTGTCGCCGTTTACGGATTCTGTCCCTCGCCTATGATAAGGCTAGCTCGTCTGATAAAGCGGCGCCGAAACTGATACGTGTCATTTCGGTGATGCACACCGATCGCCGATACGATATTCGATTTCGATAACATGGAAAGTAAAGACCATGCTCGCCGCGGCTATTGTGAGACTCCTATCTCTTGTTTACATGTCCCGTCGTATCGAGATTCGGCAAGTATAGACGAATTTATCCCGTCTTGCTGTATCGTTTACGGCAGAATGACGCTGCAAATCGATACGATTTGATTGCCCCAACTTTTGCGCTGCGGCTCTTTTACTAGCTCGCTCTGGGGTTCTGGCAATCTTACACCAATCTAAGCAATTCGAAGGATCGTAAGCATGAAGGTCAAGGAATTGATTACTAAAGTTAGGTCCTCGAGCTCTTTAGGATTTCAATGGAATCTTGTCGAGGAACTAAGACAAGCTGACAATGTACAAAGTCTTTATTGTTTCTCATACGCAGTGATAAACAAACTATGTTCCTATATGCTATTGTGCGAAATTCTTGTTTAATTGGACGGGAAATTGGTTGCTTCGCTGGTTACTCCTTCCTACGCAGTTATAGACAAACTATTTTCCTACATGCTATTGTGAGAAATTCTTCTTTTATTGGACGGGGAATTGGTTGCTTCGCTGGATACAAACTTGATACCAGAAAAGTTTCGCAGTGCGCGCTTTGTACAACGTTCGGAACACCATTTGTCGTAGTTGCTGTATCGATAGTGGACAGACATTTATCTAAGAATTCCTGAGAACATCACATCGAACACTTTAATTCTCTACATCTGCATTACTTTTGTTCAACAATCGGACATCATTAATCAATAAATAACAATACAAATAGCAATAGTCATTGCGATTTGAAATCTCTAACAATCACCGACGATAATTGACGGTACAGTAGATGTATAAAAACTATTGTAGAAAATTAATGCTTAGTACAAACAATCCTGGGATCGAAAAAAATATAATCTCTATAATTACTAAAATTGTCTTAAGTAAAACATTAGAAATATAGTTATTTTGCCTTACGGGGGCCATTCAAGGTAGTCTTATCCTCCGTATAATACAAGGAATCCAAGAAATACCGGACGATATCACCGACCAGTCCTCGATCAAGAATATCTTGACACGTTCCATACATTTTAAGCTGCAAAAATAATTTAATATAACTTACGCTCCGAAATATACCATGTGTCACAGAAATCATACCTTTCCTTCCACTGGTACTCCAGGGTTCTCCAGAATGGTAGCTAATTCAGTTTTCACATCATCCAGAAATTGGTCAGCCACTCCAGGTTGCGTATGGACGTATGTTACGCACAGATGAATGCCACGAGGGAACTGTAATGCGTTCAGATTCCAACCCTTTCGTGACAAACCATCGGCCAGTTTGTAAATACAGAAATCTTTCGATCCTAATGCAATGACAGACGTGGCAGGTGTACCAAAGATAAAGATTCCATCTAGTTTCCTCAATCTGCAATCAATAAATTCCTTTTTCACCGTCTTTTGTAATGGATAAAGAAAGAAAGCATAGATTGTAGATTTTATAAAACTTCATTTACCCCAGCTCTATGTGTTTTGTAGTTTCTATGATCTTCTTAGTAGAATTTAAGTATCCTTCATAGCCAAAATACATCAAGGTAGCCCAACACGCGGCTATAATTCCACCAGCTCTCGAGCCGTTTATCGTCGGCGAGCCATAAATACCGCCGGGCCAGTCGGTCGAGATAGTGTACTGATGATGCCTGTACTTTTTATCTTTGTAAAGTATCACAGATGATCCTTTCGGTGCATATCCATACTAAATAACAAATGTTAAATAAATACGACGCATTTCATCAATATCGCTGTATATGATAGAGCTATACTTTGTGTGTATCTGCCGAGATACTGGTAACGCCATTCAATCTGAAATCGAACGGCGGCAAGTAGAAGCCCGACTTTTCCATAAAACAAATCAGGAATCCACCCAAGCAGGCATCCACGTGAACAGGAATATTATATTTTTCTCCGAGCTCCGAAATCGCTTGTATGTTGTCCATGGTACCATAGGGGAAGTTGGGGGTTGAACCAACTAGCTACCAAACAATGGAAGCATCAATGTGTCTTTAATAGAACATTTATGAGTGGAACATTGTTAGACTTACCATTATTGTGTTTCTTGAAATAGCACTCTTCATATCCTCAATGCAAACTGTATAGCTATGAGGACTAACTGGTACAGTACGAATTCTAATGTTTAAGTATTGAGCAGCTTTATCAAACGCTGAGTGTGCGGTGATGGGCATAACAATCTCTGGTTTTTTTATGCCTTTCTCTTCCCTTGCATAATCCCTGTATGCCTTGCATGCGAGTAGAATTGATTCTGTCCCACCAGTGGTCATCTAGAACATCATACTATGGGTAATCTGAATTGAATTAGGAGTAAAAGATAGTATAGTTTTTGCTTACTGTTCCACAAGTATTAATGTTGCCATTAAACAAACTGCAGGCTATCCTCACTACTTCAGCCTCCATTTTACATACTCCAGGAAATACATCAGGATGTAAGGGATTTGTGTAAGATGCAACACCGTAAACATCAGCCATCAATTCTACAAGTCTGGAATCATTTCGGTATACTGTCCCAGACACTTTTCCTTTCTCCCAGTCATATTCTCCTATAAATGTCAGTGTTAATGTATGTTCTGTTCATGAATTATTAATTACTTTTCTTACCTAAGTGAACACATTGTTTAACTTTCTGCAATATTTCATCATGGCCAAAACCTTCTTTTGGTAGTTCCACAATGAACGGCACATCTTGGACTCTGTTCAAGGTCTCGGTTTCAAAGGTTCTTTTGACAGTAGCAACTTCCTCCTCTATTCTCCGTCTAAGACTTGGCCAGTATCTTAATAATTTCAATACTTGCTTCTTTGCTCTTATTGGAATGCCTGTAAACATGTAGAAGATCTTAATCCTTTGGCACCATTGAATTGAGATTTTGCTATACTTACTTTCATCTTGGAAAAGGAAATTCCACAGCCAAACCGAAGCGAGGACACTGGTCGTTGTTATTGTCACTATTTGCCATGGCTCTTTGTTCTGGAACGTATTGTTCAGAAAGTGTTTCGGGACGTTGGAAATCGAGCACTGCATATTTGCCTGGAAAATCGAAGTGTCCTTTAATCGCAGTGCACTTGGGGAATTTCTATCCGAGGGAGAATTCGGCGAGCGCAAACGTCGGCAAAGCAAGTCACTACAGGAGACGCGTGAAACAGGTGTTCGTCCTTGTATACATACATACAAGGAAATCTGCGATCGCAAAAATAATATTACGTCGCTGTTACAGTTGACGCGACAGACAGAACTGTGAATTGGGTCAGAGAAATCTTGGCAATACGACCGAAATATTTTTAAAACTTTGAAAGTCTACCTATATCCTCTTCGAGTGCACAGCGGGTGTCCGGGAACATAAGCGCGTTCGCTGATGGCAAATCTCTCACAATGTGACGACGAGTTCAGTCGCACTCGCGAAACCGTATTTGGGTTTGAGTGCTGGTGGGAGAGATAACGTGAATCGAGGCAGCTATTTTATCCCTGGCCAGATAAAATAATTATCGCTCAACAAACAGGAGTGGGGGAGGAGATCTGCAGAGTTGTGCCACGGCAGAGTATATATTGTCATAGATAGCCATACAAAGAACGCTACATTATAATTATAATTGTGCGATTGCTATTACTAATTGTGTAAACTGTAACATAATCGTAAGTTCAATTATATATGCTTCGTCATTCTGACAGACGTGAGAACCTCGTTGGTAAAGTAGTATACGATCTATTTATAAGTCGCACTTGTTTTAGATCCATATATATGGATCGATGATTCTCGTTCAAACATAACACACGTGGAATAAAATCAAACAATCATTGCTTAACAATGTGAGAATTACCTTTAAATTCGTGAGAAGAAAAACGTGATATCTGATGGTCAAGCACCCATTTATTGTCACACTAAATAATACACACAACTCGCGTCGAGACATTTCCCTCGTATACTTCGCACGCAGTAATCCAGTAACTTACGCAGGAGTATGACATTATATTGGAATGCGGAGACACAATATAATAATAATTCAAAACTCATTGTTCAACGTGTAACATTGAGAGGAGAGGGTGATCATAATTACCCAAGTATCCGCACGGTCATCGCCGTTTTCAAATACTCGAGTACTTACAATTACTGTCAATACGAGAGCCTAACATAATTGACTATGCACATTATTCATTGTTGACGAACAGTCAAATGGCAGTAGTTATTCATGAAATATCTACTCTAACTATCCGCGCAGGGTAAGTCAGTTGCCCTTGGATTAGCACAATGGTGCTCCTCATTTTGTTATATTATGTTACGTAGATCAATAGATAATTTTTCATTATCCGCAACCAATGTGAATCAATAATAACTATTCAAGGGAAAACGAATCAACCTGCACGAGTTTATTAAAATCCTGCGGAAATATCACGCGCCTGGGTGAAACATATTAAAATCAGCATTGTACTAGTTGATATGTAGATTGATCCCCGTGAACAATATTCGAAACGTATTTACAGTTTTATACATAACAAGTTAATATAAGTACACGCATTATCCTGGTTACAGTGTTTGTCGCTGCGTTCTCGCAAAGTTTACCGAATAATCCTTGCGGGTTAAAAATTAGAAGTAAAGGACTAGTATAAAAGGGGCAACATCCCAGTACCACGTATCGTTATCGAAAGAATCGGGTAAGAAAAATAGATCTCATGGTTGCTAGAGCTACGGCAATATGTACGAAAATGAGCATTCGAGCAGGGTCGTACGCAACGGTGCGATTCAAGTTTCATTTTTAAATTTAAAATCAATCGATATATATATTTAAAACTTACTTCTCGAACTTTGTATCAATTCTTGTGTGAATTTTGTACTGTTATTATCGCGTGCGCGGTTCATTGAGTTTATTACGTCGACGTGAAATCGAACGACGGCATTTCGAGGGGCGTCAAGGAAGGCAGGGGAGCGAGTCTTGGATTTAGCGCGAGATTTGGATTCAGCGCGTTTAACTGCTCCGTCAAGTGTTGCACTTCCTCCTCCTTGACTTTCAATCGATTTACCAGAGCTTCCGCGAGGTAACGCATTTTGGTATTAACGCTCCTAATATCCTCGGCGATCACGAGGATATCCTTCCGCCGTTTGAGATCCTTATTTCCGTTATCTGATAAGCAGATCTGGTCGAGTAGCTTCTCTTGTTTGTCCAGAGCCTTGTTGATTGCTTTATCTAAAGGACCCTCGGACTCGTCCCACAGTACCTTATTGCTACTATCTTTCTCCAGCTGCTTGGGTGTTTGCTTACTGAGAAGCTCGTGTTGCTGATTCTCTATGGTTGCTTTGTACTCTTCGTATCTTGCCTGTTTCATCCTGCAACAAGTGTGTTCCATTTAGACTTTTCTTGTTGGTGGACTGTGGATTTTTATGAAAGCATTAGTTTTGTATGTTGCGTCGTATTCACAGTCTACTACTTGAACTGACTTGAAGTACTTCCGCACAGGTTTACATACCTAATTATGTCAGCTTGCCGCTTGTGATAATCATGTTGAAGCGCAAGGGACTCCAATGTGAAAAAGGAGTTAATAGACGACACTAAATGTGGGGACTCTTGACTAGACAGAGTAGAATTCTGCAGATGATTAAAACTGGATCCCAATTTCCCATGTGCCTGCTCCAGTAGACCAGCCACCACTTCGTGGCACTTGGCAGCTTCCTCGAATCTTCCTTCTCTCAGCAATGCCTCTGCTCTTCTTTGTCTCTCGTGGGCCTTAAATGCAGTGCAGCACATTAATCAACCAGCAATCACCAAGATTTCGGCAGCAATCGAACGTTTTCCAACGAGGAATGCGTTACACAGTTGCTACGCGAGAGAACACACGCTCGAGTGTTCGGGAGATTGAAAAAGGTAGGAGCGGTCGACGCAAACCCGCTGGTGGGAAAATCGATCAGAAAACAGCCGAAACTGGCCGCGTTCGATTACTGCGATCAAAGAGTTAGTTGTGTCAATGCCAAATGGTGAGTGGCGAGCGCATTAGACAACATACGCAGGAACACTGTCACAGCACTATTAGCATATCTCGACCGGAGAATGCTAGAATACGTACGCATTGACGCTAGCCAGGATAAGCCTAGTAATTGCGAGAGGCGCACGCGAGAAAGAGCTCGAGTGATAAGAGTCAGTCGCAGGGAGTCCTCGTCGATGAACTAATGTCATTGGTCTGGCATGACACTCGACGAAGGAATGAGCAAGGCTGAAAGAATCCCCGAAAGTCTGTCTATCTGTTTTCGAAAACTGGGAGGAGGCCGCGCGATAAATCCCGATGACAAATAGGAGTAGGATGGTGTGAGCAGGCTGATTTTGTGCCGCGCGAGATACCAAGGACCTTCGCACCAAGGCCGCGACCGTCGTGAGCGTTTGAACGCCAAGTAGCACCGAATGACACTCACTACATTGAGGATGGAAGTCTCCATGACTGATTGACTTATTGAATGACAGTACGACAACAGAGAGGTAGCAACATGTGGCTGCTTTTTCCGCTCGCTTCCACTGACCACTGCTCCGCTCTGTACCGACGGAGCATCCTGTTTCTGACCATTTTTCGATGTCACTCTCCCATTACACGCACTTTGTTCTCTACTGCGTCGAAACTCCTCACTTGCCCAGGCTGCGAGACGTCATCTTGCCACTGACAGAAATCACTCTATGCAGCGCTAGCGGAATCAGGGAGAGTTACATAATTCCTAAAAGTCAGTTCACTCGAGTGGCTCTCGCTAAAAGGACAAGGTTATACAGCGATTTGGAGTATTATAAACTTGCAGAGGTGAAACAAGCTTCTTTGTTGCTTAGAATAGCGCAACTTTAAATATTGACTAAGAGAAAAATATTACATAAATTGATATTACAGTTCTGACTTTCCATATGATGGTAAGTGTGTTTTATTGCTTAAACTTAAGCTTGGCAGCGCCAGAGCGCAGCACAAGGTTAATTTCAAATTGCTGGGAAGAAAGTATTAGCCTTCAGTAATGCATTCATCCAGAATTGGCGGTTTAGAGAGCAACAACACACTTCACAGACTCCTCTAAATTTTGAATATTAATCAAGGACTTCCGGACTGTGCGTCGAATTATCGCTGAAGAGCAACAAAAGTACGTACGAGCATTCTAAATAACTTTTTATTAGTATGGACTTTTGGGTAATTCTCAGCAGCGTCTTTTCGCAAATGATTCGGAAAGTGGGAAAAGTATCATTGGGCAGTGAAACAGTTCTGCAATCTGTAGTGAGGTTACACGAGATAGACGATGAGGAATTGAGCGTAGGCGTGGAGCGCGGCCTTTATAGGAATATGACAATCAACGTGGAAACTTAATTATTCGGATTATTGCATATGTGTGCGCTTTCGTGCGAGAGAGCGTTCAGTCCATTAGAAAATAACGTTGACCTCATCTCTGTCGATGAAATACGAAAATGGCTTTGGGAAGGGGGGCCGACCCCCTTAGCCTCTGGTTGAATGGGAGTTTTAGCATTTTTCAGCCGCGCTAACAACTCACTTCATCCGATGGTTACTCAATCAGTGCCTCCACCTCAGCTGATAATTATCCACGCTTCATTCAGATGTGGCTTTCATTTATGCCCTTACATTTGCCGCTCGCCGCCAGTCAAACTTGTTGAGCTGCATTGTAGTGTGCGTGTCAAACTCGAAAGTCCTGTTGATTTCTCTCATTTCGTATTGATAGTTTATTGTTACTTAATATTAATTCACCGCTGTTGGCGAATTTCTGTTTTACTCAGACTACTATACAATTCATAGCCATCAAGTAAAGTCGGAATATCAATTTCCTCGTATACTCGTGAGAAGTTCAGTGTATCTTTCATTACACAGTTCGGCTCGAAGTAGAACAGTTTTACGAGCGATGAGTAAGAATGAGTAGAATATGCCGCTCGGCTGTTTTCTTAAACCGTAAACCGAATTAGCGCTCGATTAGTGGCCGAAGGGCCTCGGGAGTGGAGAAAAATTCTCACGCTTCCTCGAGTGCGTTTGAGTTGAGGACGGTGAGAAAGTAAAGAAACCATTTCCATCTGAAAGCGCGATGCGAGCTTACGTCCGCGAGGGATCGATGCCGCCGATATCAATACGAATACTGCTCCTGACAGTGTATTAACGGTACCGTCGGAGCGTATTAATTAATCCACTTCAAAAGCACACGCTTCGTTGGTATGTAAACCTTCATTAAAGGCATCCAGTTCTCCAGGCTTACAATTTATATCGATAATATCTACCATAAATAAATGAAAGTAAGTAACAAAAATTTTAAATTATGTCAACTCTGTTTAATCCAACACTGGGGAAATTTGCAATCACTTCTAAATTCTTGACAGTACGTTGAATCGTTTCAAGCAATATTTTCAAAATTGAGATTCGGAGCTCAAATATAGTCTCAAATTAATTTAATGAATCATAACTAAATAATATTCCGAAAATTTTGACTCAGTGCACTCGTAAACAGTATTAGCATAACAAAATCTAACAAATAGTCCCCAATCCATCCAAGCTTTTCCCACCAGGAAGATAACGAGTTACATAACAATGGCACGGAGAGAATGACAGAGAGATAGATCGAGGGTGTAGGAGCTGGCAGATAATATCGAGCGCTCATTCGTCCCCGAACTTACGCAAGCTCATAATCCCAGATTGCGGCAATTGGATTTTTTCTTTTCCCGCGCGAGATCGGAGCAACATATATGGAGGCCGGCGCGAGCAACCCTATCGAGTCGAGGTACAGAGAGAGGGAGAGAGCGAGAGAAGTATCCGTGGAAGGGAGCAAGAGCGAGAGCACTCTCTCTCGGCAGAGCGATATCTGGCATGCGCGCGCCTTCTCGTGAATGGGCACGGCTGCTCGTCGTGCGGCTGGCGCGCGCGCTCCACCGCCGTATGAATGAAATAGTAAATATAATTGACAGAAGGGCAGGCGTGGGCAGCCCAGTCGGAACAGGCAAGCAGAAACAGGCGGAACGAGGTGCAAGACGGCGGCGGGCATACACGGCGCGCGCGCACACACGCCGTTTTATACGTAGGATCGAGGTCATCACCTTTCTATAGCATTTCTATAGCAGAAGAGACGAGATAGCGCTCTTTTTTTTCCTCTTCCTCAGACTTTCGACATCTTCCTGGCGTCCTTCAGCCGGTTTATCAGACACCGAGCTACCTTGCGTATCGGATCACCCTTGATTAGGGTTTGAGGCTGGAACAGAGACCGTGTCGAAAAGGGGTTTTCTTCTATTGGATCGCAAGGCGGTTATCCCTGCTGGATGTTTAGTTTCCTGAGTCTTTCCGGCATTCGATTAAGATTAAGTCTTCCAGTGGTTATTGTTAAAAGAAAACATATGATTTTTCTTTGCGAAGAAACTTTGGAATTGTAAAATCTATATGAATGTTTACTTTGGTGAATGTAGCCTTTGGATAGAGAAGGAATATAAGAATTTCGAATCTCTTACACTTGCTTCAGGGATGCAGTGGTACCAGGATGTCACGTTCGGGATAGGAGTGATCCGCCCTCAGTTGACGCGAACCCCGTCAAGTGAGTGCGCCGGAGAAGGCAACACGTCGTCGTCGAGCCGCGCGCCAGTTCTCGGCCGGTCGGGTCTGCCTTTCCTCTGGCCCCCCTCTGCTTCTCGTCCCCCTTTCGCGCGGAGTCGTCGAGTGACGACCAAAGACGGTAGGAAGGTACGGTTTCCGGTCGCCCACGCGACACAACCTAGCTCCGCTCTCTCCGTCTCTCTCTCCCTCTCTGGCGCGAGCGCGCTGCTGCCGCCGGTGTGCTCACAGCGCGTTGTGAAAATCCTCTCTCGATTCAGGTGTCGGGATACTGCTCTCGGCCAGTAGTAATGCTTGCTGCCGGCAGCGCAATACCCTCAATTGGTGGGGTGACGTCGCCACTAGCAAACCCAATTTGTAGGTTAGTTACAGCTTGTATGATATTTTCCCAGGTAGACGATGACCAATTGATCAAGGATTCTTGAATGAAAATCCATCGGCAGCTGGGAGAATGTTTATGCCGGCGAATGAAAGTTAAGCCAGGAAACATCACATCGTAGGCGAGCGCAAGTAGCCGCGCCGCAAGTCTGAACTCTGCCCTCACACCGCTAATCGTCGTATATCCAAACTCTTCATTGTCGTTGTTTTCTTGCCTCTTCACGGCCGCTCGTGCAGCTTCTGATCGCAGTGACAAAGGTACTTTTACCGTCGCCGTCCTATTATTATTCTCGCTGCACAGAGTTCATTCAATTGCAGTGGCCACTGGGACCGTAGCGGCGAGTAACTCAGTCAAACGCAACCCATTGCCGCCCGGATTTATGAAGGGTGGAGAGATTCGAGCGGGAATACTGAGAACTGAAATCAGCTTTCTTCCTGGCAGCTTGAACCAATGTCTTGGTGAGTGTCTCTCTCAGCTATCCGGCATAGAACGCCGGCCGCCAGGTGGCTATCAATAATTCTCCCCCGGCGAACTAGCCCTCGGTGCACTAAAGTAGGTGGACCAATGTAATCCCGAGACGATGAATCCGGTTATGTCAGCCGAGCGCACGCGATTAAATCCCTTCGGTCGAATTTTAATATTTGATTTAGTATGAGCGCACGGGAAAAAGGGGGGAGGGGGGAACTCGACCGAAGTTTAGGTGGAGAATTTATGGCCGAAAATGTGAGGCGTGCACTCTCGGAAATTCTTGGGTGTGACCATGCATACACGTGTGCGCATATGTTGGCAGGGCGCGAGGGTGCCACATTAAATACGAGAAAGATGTGCGCCCTGTATCTTTTCTATAATAGTAGCCCCGGCTATTATTTCGTCCCAGGTGCGCTCGTCTTGGGGATTACCATATTCACACCCTATATTATCCGCTCAATCCTGGTGTTATTTTGTGTCAATTACCCAAACCATATTTTATCCTGTCTGCCTGTGTGGTCGCCTTCAAAGGGCAAGCATCCCTTTTAAATCAGGGTTCCACAAACACCCTTGGCCGAGCGCAGAATCTACTACCGTTTGCTGTATTGCCTTGTCTGCACTAGTTAATAGTGTAAAATAAACCAAAAAATCGTGCTCAATTAGTTCCCACTGCTAATTATGGCATACATATAAAACTTGTGAGAAAAACGACAGAACCACGGACGATATCAATGCAATGGCCAATGATCCCGAGGGAGTCGGTGCGCGGCGGGAACCGGGATTAATGATGAGTCTGATGGCCGCTTTCATTTATTGTCGATACTAATCGATCGCCGGACCCGCACGAGTTAGGCACCATTAGCCGGGCCGATTAACACAGGAATAAATTTTCGGGTGAAAGTGCTCCCCTTAGGAGCGCGCGAAGGGCCGATTGATCGGGGCCGGTGATAAATTTACCTGTCAATTAAGTGCATTTCAAGCGATGGCCCGTTACGTTGCCTGAAAAAATAGCTCGGGTCCGCTCGACGCCTCTACAAGCCACATAATTAAAAATATTTAGCTCTTCGTTTGCGTCAAACTCTCCCTGTTCCACCGCCTCCCTTTCGCCACTCGACCGACGCCCCCGATGTTATCTTAATGATCGCGGAACACCAAATCCCTCCTCTGACTTATAGGGTCGGTCCGATTTTAAACCAATCGGAGATACTTCCTGTATTAATTGAAGCGTGGCTGTTCCGGCGAGGACACGCGTCGTCGGCCTCCGTCGACCAGGTGGACGCCCCCGCAGGAGAATTTCACGATTTTGAAATCGGACGCCCACGCGGGCCTCGTGACGTCGCGCACGCACCGTCCTTAATTAATATCACCTGGATCCGCTGTTAGAACCTCTCGAGATTCTTAGTTCCGTGGAATAAATTTGTCTATGGCGCCGTCTCTAGTTCTTTCACATTCTAATTGCCCTCGGGCGTCCTCGGGGCTTTGAAGACGTAATGATCAATACACGCGTAGAGCCCGAGTGTAAGAAAGAGTCGAGAAAGGTGGTAGTTTATTGCTGAGATTAGCGGAGAGGGTGCATTAGAGTTTGCGTTGGTGAGGCTTTCAAGAGGGCTCCCGTCCTCTCGCTTATTCCTTGGGCAGACTTGGCGTGCGGCTGCAACATGCATCTTTCCTCTCTTCGCCGGCTCTCTTTCGGTCCAGGTATTTTTCTCTCTGTCACCGTTCGCGCTCGCGCTCGCGCACGCTCTCCCTCTCTTTGTCTCTCGGAACTCCCTTGGCGGAGGTAGGGCACGCGAATGTGGGAGGGATAGTTTCCGGTCGCCCACGCGCCTCCGCAACAACCACTTCGTCCGAGAGGTATCAGGGACAAAACACGCTCCGCCGGATGTCTCTTCTGCGAAGATGAAGAAGTCGCAGTGCACGCTCATTGAGCAAATATAATGAAAAGCTCCGTCGCTGAGCCACCACGCACTACACTGATTCAACCTCTTTTACTCGCTGCCCGTCGGTTGCGTGACAGCTCGATTCTGCCGAGACGGCTGCGAACGCGTTGAAAACGGAACCAACCCCTAAATAGATCTGCCCCGAGCTTCCTCTTCGGGATTGGTGAGCGGCGAGGGAACGAGCGGGTCAATTAGGAGAAGACGATTGGAAAGTTTACACTTTTGCACGGTAATGACCTCTCAACGATCGCGGCAGAAAAGGAGAGGACCGACTGAAAGTTCAAGGGTAACGAGACTTTCATTTGGTTCCAGACGATTCAATTTTTGACACCTTCGAAATTGTCGGGACTGTCGTCCCCGTAGATTGGACCAGGTTTTTCAACCGAATGTACAATTGTGTCGTAGGACTAATTTCTGAGTTGGCGAATGTTGGCTATCAGTGCATTTACGGCTAATAAGGTGAAAGTACAAGTTCGGTCTCGTACGTAAATAATACAATCAAACAAGCTGACACATAACACTACTAAACTGGCAAATAAAACAGTATCAGCGTTTGGAATTCCTGATTACATCGACAGTTGGCTCGTTAAGTCCCCACTCGCGGAGGATAATAGCCGAGCGCCAGTGGTCCCGATAGAAAGGTGGTCGCGATCGCCGAGTCATTAAAAATAGCAATGACGACTGTCCTGTCTACGCGCGCACTCAATGGACTCCTATTGCTTTTGACGGAGAGAAAATTCTGCCTTCCGTAGAGCCAGGTCAAGATGCAGTCTCGGCTTAATCGTCAGTCACCGCTAGCTAGCGAATTTGTCGGGAACCGAGAACCTCCTCGCCTACCTGACACCCTAATAGAGTCCAATCCGACGCCGTACAAATTCCACCCGATTCAGGGGTTGCAAACGATAGACTTGCTGCCGAAGGAACAATTACAAGCTGTGCTTTGTTTTGCATGAATTTTTGGCAGAATATTTATCCAAATATAATAATACGATATAGTCAAATTTAATGACATGCAAACTCCGATTGTTAATAAAAGAATGCGTGGACAACTAATTTATTCGCGGTTGAAATTTCGGTTTTATTGCGTTGTGAAAATGGGTGGAATAGCAGTTCATTACAAAGTGAATTTGTAAAAACTTGGATGGTATGGGTGGATCAGATAGTGTAGAAAAAACACTCAAGGAACAAGTTATTTATCTCGAATCGCCTTCGATTTCGAGGGATCGGTTTTACACGAGTTGTCTGTGCCAGCCATTATCTTAACTGCCACGAGGAATACTTAATTCCACGTGGACACGTGGCACGGGGGACACGAATGCTTTCGATCCGTAGACAATTATACTAGATTCTCCATGCACCCGAACCTGGGTGTCAAGCCCGAGCGATAGCTTGTGAGATCTCGATCTAATCAGCGGCCGAAAATTTACAGTTTAAGAGGCATTGGGAAGTGGGAAAGCGCCGGTTATTCTGACTCCTTCGCCTCGTTAGAGTCAACGAGAAGTGGCTAGCGATCATTACGATTGTCCCCTGATAATGCTTTCATTATGCCTGTCTTTAACTCCGAGATTGCTTTACTAACGAAGAGAGTGTTGGGTTCCAGTGTTGGACGCTGTATAATTACATGGAACTGTGTTTAACATTAGATCATTCTGTTTCATTAAAGATCATCATCAAATCGTACAACTACAGCAGTTTGACGTTGATGATTTCATTTAGTGCATGATTTTAACTCTGGTTAATTGAAAAATTAAAAATTGTATTCCACAAAGTATGTTCACTAATTTCATAGGAAAAGGGTTAAAGAAAATAATGTAAGATCTGTCATTTTGAGAAGTTTGACAGTTTGACAGATTCAAACGTCCCGTCCTCGGTTCCTTTCCACCACTCTTACAATGAACGTACGCAACTCGTCGGGGGTGATTAAAAAATTTTCCGCGTTTCGTGGATTACCATCCATTCGAATGACCGTGTCGTCATCAAGTCGTACACGTGTATCGTGGCTACCAAATTCTTTTCCTGCCGGCCTCGCCGTGAGTGCCGCTCAGTCTTATGAATAAGCGTGCAGCGGGAGGAACAGCAGCGGGAAATTCTTTCATCGGCTTGTGTGACCGATTCCAACGGTACATCGGAGCCACTCGAGAGCGAGTCTTGGCCGGGGCATACAACATACACACACCACCCACCACGAAGTACTCGAGGAGCCAGAATTGTTCGTCCTTCGTGGAGCTTTCGGCGTCAATGCTGTGTTCAAAAACCTCCTTCTTGTTCTCCACTCCTGCTCCTCTCCCTCTCGTCTCTAGTCACCCTCCTCTCAGTCTGCGCCGGGATGGGAACGCGTACAGGGTGGTGCACATACACTTGAATCAGGACAGCCGTATTAACCTATTTTCAAATTAGATTTTTCAAATTAGTTGCATTCGTAATGTTTGCACTAGGTAAAACTCCATTCATTTTTCCAAGGTAATATCCAAGAATAATTCTTAAAATAACACAATTATGTCTGTAATGTATAGCTTGTTCCAGAGAATATTCTCTTATATTGTAATTAATGCATTATACGTATATGATACAATTTTATATATAATATCTAGAATCCAGCGAAGAGTTTGGAAACGTACGTGGATTATTAAAGCTTCTATAAAAAATGTATGACGGATACATTTGGTGAAATTCAAGATCGTTGATTTGTCTATAATTGTAATGTAATTAATTGAAAGTGTTATATTTGCACTATAATCCATATAGGTAATGAAGGCCGATCCAGAGGCTAGTGAACCACCCTGTACACCCACAGGTGAAAGGGTGGTCCGGCTTTCGGCAGAGGGCAACGACGGGAATCGAGCGTGGCCAATCGATGTTTTGAGAGAATCGCGGTAATGCCGCGTAATGATACGATATAATTTAATAACGGCGCGCCCTAATGATATTTAATGAACGATAATGCGCGACGCGAGTCTCAACGGGGCCACCACCGCCGGCGTCCCGGCGCTATTTTTTCACGACCTGTTGCTCGCCCTGCCTCCATTCTATACCATACAAACACACATGCATACTGTGTCTGTACATAATGGTGCGTAGGTTTGCTAATACTTTTTTTGCTGCCACGGGGGGCGAGGCCCGGACGGCGAGTGCCTTTCGACGTCTATAAAAAAGGAGAAACGAAAGACAAATATTTTCTGTGCAATAAAACAGAATGCAATGAGGCTCGTTCGAAAACTGTGTCAACAAATTTGAACTTTAGACGATTGAGAATTGTTTCCGATTGAGGGAAAGCTCACAGAGTGCTCCCTGGTAGCTCAGTCTGTATACGGAAGGTAGTTTGATGCAAGTACAAGAGTCGCGTGCGTGCGATTGAAACCTCAGAGC